>CM059425.1:177060310-179537810 GCA_030390025.1 Squalus acanthias
GGAGTTTGTGGTTGGTGCACAAGACAATGGCTGCAAAATTCCCGTCCTTAGTGGCGGCAGATTGGATGATGTGCCCGTCATGCTTGAATAGCTGGCAGTGTATGCAAGGTGTGAGATGTGGTTCTGAGGCTTACAACAGTGTTAAGTGTGTGAGGGGGAGATGAAGCTTTGATTGTGAGGTACGAGTCGTGATTGCTAGAGATTGTTGGTAGGCGAGTGAAGGGGGTGTGGTGCATTGAGCAGTGTGTGAGGCTAGTGGTGCAGTTGGTGGGATATGGCATTTGAAGATGTCTTCACTCACCTTGACCATTCGAGTGAGATCATTAAACTTCTTCCAGCACTGGATCCAAGTACTGGGGACAACTGGTGGCATGGACGGCTTCTGATATTTCCTCCCACTGCCTTCTTACGGTGTGCCTGGAAGGCCTCCTGCCTCCCTGTGGGTACAGGACCCGTCTCCTCCTGTACACCCCCTGCACCAAGGCCTCCAGTGCTGCATTGGAGAACGGAGGTGCATGCTCTCTCCCCGGTCAAGAAATTTATTTGACTAGCTCCACCAACAAGGAGGTCCTTCTGATTCAGAGCACCTTTCCTTTAAGAAGTGCAGAACAGCCTGTGACTTTCAGGCAACCTTTAAATGGAGAGCAGACTGCACAGCATATTGGGCGCCCTGTTGAGCCCTGAGCCAACCAGCAGCACGTTTAGCACGGAGCTCAGTGCTCCAATAATTATAATGAGCAGGCAGCATGAATTTTGCATGCTGCCTGCACTACTTTCAACGGGCACAGGCAGAGCGCACAGCGTGATGCCCGCGCCAGTTCTCCGGCGTAACCGAATTTTGCCCCCATTGGCTTTAGTCTTCTTAATGTTTAGCTGGAGCAAGTTACAACTAAATCCAAAACTGGACGTCAGACAACCAATCTGACAGGAGAGAGGTAGTGCAGGGATCGAGCAAGATGGTAGTTTCTATGTTTCTATATAGCATTGCTGTCGTTGACATGCATGTTGAAGCTAATCCCATGGCTTCAAATTATGAGCCAAGGGGCAGCATGTAGATGAGGAAAAGGAGGAGGCCAAGGATGGATGCTTGGAGGAGTCCAGAGGTAATGATGTGAGGCATAGAAGCATAGAAGATAGGAGCAGGAGTAGGCCATTCGGCCCCTCGAGCCTGCTCCGCCATTTAATGAGATCATGGCTGATCATCCAAATTCAGTACCCTGTCCCTGCTTTCTCCCCATATCCCTTTAGCCTTAAGAAATATATCTATCTCCTTCTTGAATATATTTAATGAATTGGCCTCAACTGCCTTCTGTGGTAGAGAATTCTACAGGTTCACCACTCTCTGGGTGAAGAAATTCCTCCTCATCAGTCCTAAATGGCTTACCCCTTATCCTTAGGCTGTGACCTCTGGTTCTGGACTCCCCCGCCATCAGGAGCATCATTCCTGCATCTAGTCTGTCTAGTCCTGTTAGAATTTTATATGTTTCAATGAGATCCCCTCTCATTCTTCGAAACTCTAGCGAATATAAGCCTAATCAACCCAATCTCTCTTCATACATCATTCCTGCCATCCCAGGTATCAGTCTGGTGAATCTTCGCTGCACTCCCTCCATGGCAAGAACATCCTTCCTCAGATAAGGCGACCAAAACTGCACACAATACTCAAGGTGTGGTCTCACCAAGGCCTTGTACAACTGTGAAGGTGGGAAGAGAAGCAATTGCTTGAGACATGTGGCAACAAATGGATAGGTAAGAGTGGAACCAAGCAAAGGCACTCTTATAGAGCTGGACAACAGAGGAGTGGCATTGGAGGAGGATCAGGTGAATGTGCCAAAGGTTGCAGAGAGATCAAGGAGGATGAGGAGGGATAATGCACTATAGTGACAGCTGACATTGTAACTAGAGCTATCATGGAGCAGGGATATCCAACTTTATGGAATCGAGGGCTTGTTACACATGCAAAACCAGTGAGTGGGCCATATGCGACTGCCCCATCACCTGCTGCAAATTCTGGCAAACTGTCCCCAGTGCCTGCACATGTGTGATGCTTTGCAACACTTTCCTTTTAAAAGTAGTACCCACGAGATCAGTTTCCTGAGATTTTTCAGCCAAGAAAGACATTTTCTGACCTTCTGGTCAACAAGGTCCATCTCTTGTGGGTTGTGGGTTCAAGTACCACTCCAGAGACTGGAGCACAAAAATCTACACTGACACTTCCGTGTAGTACTGAGGGAGTGCTGCACTGTCAGAGGTGCAGTCTTTCAGATGAGGCGTTAAACCGAGGCCCTGTCTGCTCTCTCAGGTGGATGTAAAAGATCCCATGGCACTATTTCGAAGAAAAGTAGGGGAGTTATCCCCGGTGTCCTGGCCAATATTTATCCCGCAATCAACAGCACTAAAAAAAAAAAGAGATTACCTGCTCATCACATTGCTTTTTATGAGAGCTTGCTGTGCGCAAATTGGCTGCCGCTTTTCCTACATTACAACAGTGACTACACTTCAAAAAAGTACTTCATTGGCTGCCGATTTTCCTACATTACAACAGTGACTACACTTCAAAAAAGTACTTCACTGGTTGTAAAGTGCTTTGGGACACTTTCTTCACTTCACCTGACGAAGGAGCAGCGCTCCGAAAGCTTGTGATTTCAAATAAAACTGTTGGACTATAACCTGGTGTTGTGCGACTTCTCACATTTGTCCTTATAGGAGGGCAGAGGTTGAGTGGACCACCATGTGTGGCCAATCTCTGCTGTAAGGGGCAGTCTTCTCCTTTTAGAAGGCCAGAAATCAAAATGCCCTCTGGTTGTCATGAGATACAGTAAAACATAAGTGTCAGCAGACAAACTATAATGGAGGCAACAGTTGCTTGAAACAAGTCCATACTATGTGAGGCTTTTAGTGGATTCATGCATAGCTGCGAGTAAAGGAACACTTGAGGGTAAAAATTGAGGGCATAAAGGGTCGCATGGAATCTCCTGGTCATTAAAGCTAAGCTCTTAAAACATCTCAACAGTGACGGAAAGATGGTTGTAAATGGAAAGCATGATCAGACCACATTTTAGGAAGGTATGGCTCATTACTCTTACTTACTAAGATCATTAAACTTCTTATAGCATTAAGTACCCATGTGGGGGGTCATGGAGGCCGCATTTAATGCCAAGCCCACCTCCTTCAACTGTACCTGGCAGTTTCCTTAGACAGCTTCTTTCCATGCATTCCAAATAGGGGGTCTCGCTCTCCTCAATCAGAGTTGTGTCAGCAGCACCTCCATTAATGTCTCTGAAAATCTGGGGACTCTGTTCCCTGCAGCTAAACTGTCAGACATTTTAACAACTGGTAATTCAGTTGGTCCTTTAAGCTGCTGCAGATAACTTAACTCCTGCAGCAGCATGCCATCCCACTCCTGTGTGCCCCCAATTGGAGGCAGCACAAAGAGCTTGCGTTCATTCCTCAAATTAAAATGATCCTAGAATATTTATATCAAGTGGTGCAATTTTGCCATTGCAGTAATTATATATAGATTTAAATAATTTAGAAATCAAGAAATCAAATCCCAGAAGGCACTTGATAGAAAATCTGTCGATTTGCTAGGTCGGTGTGGGTGTATAGTTCAACATTCATGGCCAGCAAAAGAGTCAGATTATGCAAGCCAGCTCTTAGTTGTCCAAAACTGTAATTGTGATTTTAACCTTCTGAGCCTATGCAGATTTCGTACACATGTAGTTAGGACAATCACATTTTTCAGACTCCCTGGTACTTTCCCTTTATTTCCCAAAAGGACATTACTGGCCTATATGCGTGGGCAACAGCTCAGCTCATCCATGGCATTCAACCTTCTTGCAGGCACTGTTTAGATTTCTCACCACTGGCAGTTAGGATCAGAGGCTGAAAGGTGAAAACACATGTTCTGAAAGATAGTTGCTGTCTTGGATGGCAAGAGCATTGTATTAATAGCATTCTTGCTATTGGAAGCAACACTGTCGTATAAAGGGGTCACAGAGTGCAAAACACACACTTACATCAAGCAGCTTCTGGGATTTGATTTCATGACTTGTAATTATTTTTACCTTTATATAATTACTGAAAACAGCAAAATTGTACCACTTGATATAAATATTTGATACTGTAGAATCAGTAACAGAATTGTGTAAATGCCCATATAGTGGAAAGATTTTGTACCCGAGCAGCAGCTTCATGTTTAACCCTGCCCTACACCACGGGAGCATGGGATATCACACTCAGGAAAAACAAATTATGTATTTTACATGTTTTGAACATGGGATATCATTACTAATTATCACTGTACTTTAAATGATTAAAGTTTGGCCATATTTTTGCAAACTCCAGCATATACTGGCATTTGCTACAAACAACCTGTCAGCCATTCCCTCCAATTACCACTGCTGCCAGCTCCCTGCTGCTTTTAATCACTCCAGTTACTAAATATAATTATAGTTGTTGGCCTACTTCTGTCAGTCCAGATGCTTAATCTAAAACAGCTGAAATGAACATACTGATGAAGGTAGCACCAAGGGAGTGTCAAGGTGTTGATAATATGGAGCATACACATCGCTCAAGTAGCACAAATCCTGATAATTGCTGTAATGTAGGAACGTGAAGGTTTTGCACTAGAATAGGCAACCGAAAGCTAACTTAACACAGGGCACTGGGAGACTGTTTCCACTATTTAGAAATCTCTAGCCAAAGTGTGTCACATCTCTGCTGAGGCACATATTATTGGTGCTCCAATATACTGTGTCACTGCACTGTCCCCTATATAGGTAAAGATTTTAAAATCAAGCTTTATTCTGCTCCAAGCAACCAGAGGTGTTAAGATATAAAGTGCACCCTCATCTGTTTGCTTGATAATGCTGTGGAGTCCAGGGTCTTTGGAAAGTTGCAACTTGTTTCTCGTCAAAGGCCTGAAATATACACATCCTATAACATAACTTATGCCATCATACATCAGCAAAAAGCTGGGTGTTTGCTCATTTTTAAGACCTCAAATATTTCCAAAAATCTCAGTGAAATAGTTTGGGAATTCCCTTAAATGATTATTAGGTTTCAGCTCTATTAATATTTAATCAAGATAGACTCTGAGGTTAAGGAAAGAATAAAACTCGAGCACCATGGTCACTATCATGCTTAAAAAGAAACTGATAATGTGACCTGGCACTGAACCCCAAGATTCCATTATTGCACATGATGCAGATTCAAATGACCAACCATTCTGAAATTCTGAGAATGGAGGAGTTTCTGGAGCTTTTGGACAGTAAATCTAAATATTTCATGTCCTCTTAGGAGACCTCCTGGACTGCTGATTAGACCTACCTCAACAGAAGTCAATCTTGACCAATTGCATTTTAAGAAAGCATTTGCTGTTCGGACAGCAGATTTTCAAAAGACTCTGAAATACCTACACTTTGACAAGTAATTATGTTTTAATCCTTCACTTCACGGGTTATTTTCTGTTAAGATATCGTGAAATGTCCACTGAGGGCCAGGATACAGCAAGTTTACCAGGGATGCACTAGATTTACTATGGATCCTGATCGTCAGCCATAGCAAATATAGGATTACATAGGATATACAGCACAGAAACAGGCCATTCAGCCCAACCAGTCCATGCCGGCGTTTATGCTCCACTCGAGCCTCCTCCCGTCTTTCCTCATCTAAATCGATCAGCATAACCCTCTATTCCCTTCTCCCTCATATGCTTGTCTAGCCTCCTCTTAAATGCACCTATACTGTTCGCTTCAACCATTCCCTGTGGTAGCAGGTTTCACATTCTCACCACTCTCTAGGTAAAGAAGTTTCTTTTGAATTCCCTATTGGGTTTCTTGGTGACTATCTTATATTGATGGCCTCTAGTTTTGCACTTCCTACAAGTGGAAACACTCTCTCTCTATCTACTCCATCAAAACCTTTCATAATTTTAAAGACCTCTATTAGTTTACCCCTCAAAAGAGACCCAGCCTGTTCATCCTTTCCTGAAAGGTATATCCTCGCATTTCTGGCATCATCCTTGTAAATCTTTTTTGCACCCTCTCCAGAGCCTCTATATCCTTTTTATAATATGGCAACCAGAATTGTATACAGTACTCCAAGTGTGGTCTAACCAAGGTGCGATACAATTTTAACATAACCTCTCTTTTTCAATTCTATCCCTCTAGAAATAAATCCTAATGCTTGGTTTGCTTTTTTAATTTCCTTATTAACCTGCATCACTACATTTAGTGATTTGTGTATTTGTACTCCAAGATCCCTTTGCTCCTCTACTCCATTTAGATTATTTTCCAAGTAATATGTGACCTCATCTTTCTTACCAAAATGTAATACTTCACATTTATCTGTGCTGAAATTAATTTGCCAATTCTGCAAATTTATGAATGTCTTCTTGTAATTTGTTGCAGTCCTCCTCAGTATTGACTACACTCACTTCACCCCCCCCCAAAAAATTTTTTTGTGTCATCCACAAATTTAGAAATTGTGTTTTGATTCTAAAGTCTAAACCGCTAATATAAATTGTGAACAACAGTGGTCCCAGCACTGATCCTTGTGGGGCCCCACTTTCCACCTTCTGCCACTCTGAATAGTACCCTTTACCCCTACTCTCTGCTTTCTGTCTTGAAGCCAGCTAGCTATCCATTCTGCTACTTGTCCCCTGACTCCACATTCTCTGACCTTGTTCATCAGTCTATTATGTGCTACCTTATCCAGCCAGTTTACTTTAGGGCTGCTGTTGGTTGCATGAGGCCCATGCTTCGGGAGTCAGTGATGTCAGCACAGATCTTGTGCGATATAAAAACTGCTAAAGGGGTTCAATTGTCACCAAGATGGCATGCTTCACAATGGAAAAATGCTGATACTCTCTGGCAGACTCAATCTTTAAACCGGAGGCAAGCAGGATTGCAATACTTGAGGGCACTGTTAACATTGACTAGTCAGATTAACTCATGGATGGGATCAAGAGATACACATGTCATTGGGACTGGGATTGTTCTCAATTGACTCCAAATAACCCTGTAAGCAGCTGTCCTAATGTGCAGACTGACCCTACTTGGACAAGCAGGTGAAAGCTGATCAACTGTCTGTGCCAGTAGGCCATGCAGTTTTAGCTGGTTAAAGGTCAGTCGTACATACATACAACATACATACAAAATGACAGGCAGGTAAAGACCAACTGGTCCATCAAGCCTGTCCCACATGCATGATACCTGGAGTATCATGATTAGACACTTTCTACCCATCCACCCTGCAGCAACCATGTAATCTCCTGGGAGGCACAAAAAAACACAGGGGTGAAAAAAACAGGGCCAAAAAGGGAAAATAAAATCTGGAAAATTCCTCTTGGACACCCTCAGCTGATCGAAACCAATCCAGGAGACCACATTGACTATGCTTATGTTAACTGCTTAATCGTTTAACTTTTATAGGATGCGATTTCTACCTCAGCCAAGAACCAGTCCAGATCTCTTTGGGAGGCATGCAGAGTCAGCACACACCGCACGAACCAGCAACTTAAAAGATCCACTACTCTCTAGGAAAAGAACCGCTTAACATCCAGCCTACTCCTACTCTTGTGTAGTTTAAGTGCATGACCCCATGTCTCCTGTTCCTATGTTCCTCAGCAACAACTTGCATTTATATAGTGCCTTTAATGTAGCAAAACGTCCCAATGTGCTTCACAGAGCGTTATCAAACAAAATTTGGCACCAAGCCACATAAGGAGATATTAGGACAGGTGACCAAAAGCTTCTAAAGGAGGACAGAGAGGTAGAGAAGTAGAGGGGTTTAGGACGTGAATTCCAGAGTTTAGGGCCTAGGCAGCTGAAATGGAAAATTAAATAGAAAAAGATGGAGAGCTGTCCATGGCAGTGTGTATGAAGGGTTGAACCTGCATATTATATAAGTAAGCAAACAAAGCAGCACTGAAATAAGTCATAGCATGGCTGAATCAAGGGACCAAAATGTACTGGATCTGGCGAACGAACGCTTGTCCAGTTAATATCTATGACCCTTTGGACTGGAAGTTAAGTTAGAGATCCAGATGGCACGGCGCCCTCGACAGGACAGCAACTGTGTGACTCCTTAACCAATCAGACTGAAGCAGTGTTGATAAACAGTGTAGAGTCTGAACCAGGAAGTGTAAGTTAGAATAGTGAATTCAATGTCAAATCAGGTACAAAAAGCAAAATGAAGAGGGGGAAAGAAAGAGTGGATCAAGAGACAGAAGAGTTTATTAAAATTTTTTTAAAATCTGACAGAATAAAACTCCACACTTGTAAAAGTAAATTTTCAGTGCCAGGGAGGTTTTTTTGGCAGTAATTAAGATTTATCACGCCGTTAAAAAAGGCTACCTAATCTGAAATGGACAAGCCTTAACTTTCAAGTGGCAAGTTTAGTCCAAGGGCTTGAAATGGCGGTGGGTAATGACGGTGAACTGTCAACGTCGCTGTCATTACCCCTCTGAAACTGACCGCAACTTCAGGATTTAGTGCATGCGCATCTAAACGCGGAAATCCTGAAGTTACAGTAACTCATTCACTGCTCGGACACTGGCAGCGCTCCACCCCGCCCCCCAACCCCATAGCCAGCAATTGGTGAAAACAGTGAAACCGATGAAAACTTGGAATTTTCCGCATTAGTATTACTGTTAAATACCCCATTAAATGTGAAGCCTTGTTGGAATAGGTGTAACTTGAGTTTTAACAATTTTTTATATTTGTGGAGTGTCAGATTTCTCCATTATGATAAATTACAATTTTTTTTTAACGTAATTTTTTTTTAAAGTTTGTTCATCATATTTCAGCTTCTACCTTCTACCCATGTGAAAGTCCCAATTTTTATTTCGCTCTCTAACATTTAAAAAAAGTCAGGATAAAAGCAGATTCTCATTTCCTGGTTTCCTGTCTGTGAGAATTCCTTTTTATTTTTTTTAGATAAATTGGAAATACATACAAATGATTAATCAACAGATTCCAGTCATGATTGAGCAAAGTAGCTTCTGAAATGTTAATCACAGTTACCTATTAAAAGATCACGATAGGAAGGAATTAAAAAAAACAAATTCCAATTTAAAAAAAGTCTACAGCCAGTAAAACCAGGAGGATAGGACTGTTTAAAAAGGAGAATCTGATCTATGACTAATTATTTAAATTATAAGCAAAATCGAGACAGTCAGAGTCAATAACAGCACAGAAGGAGGCCATTCGGCCCATCGAGTCCGTGCCAGCTCTCTGTAGAGCAATCCAGTCAGTCCCAGACCCCGCTCTATCTCCGTAGCCCTGCAAGTTTATTTCCCTCAAGTGCCTATCCAGTCTCCCCTTGAAAACAGAGTGTCTCCGCTTCCACCACTTCCGTCAGCAGTGTTGGCAGGACTGGAGAATTTTAGCTATGAGGAAAGATTGAATAGGCTGGGATTGTTTTCTTTGGAACAGAGGAGGCTGAGGGGAGACTTAATTGAGGTGAGACTTAATTGAGGTGTATAAAATTATGAGGGGCCTAGATCGAGTGGATAGAAAGGATCTGTTTCCCTTAGCAGAGAGGTCAATAACCATGGGGCATAGATTTAAAGTAATTGGTGGAAGGATTAGAGGGGAGCGGAGAACTTTTTTCTGGGGGGTCTGGAACTGCCTGAACAGCTTGCCAAATACATTCCATCCTGATATCAGGGCATAGCCTATTGAAATAAAAATTAGCTAGCAGCCATGGAGAAGAACTGACAAAAAAAGGATTATTCCTGTGAAGTACTGGTCTATTTATACACACAGAAAAGGATCATTGCTTTATGCTAAAAAGTAACTTTCATCTTAAATAATCAAAGTTTATCCATAAGCTTTCTCCAAATACTGTAACCCAAAAGTGCATAACAAACATAAAAGCAAGCTGATATTTATAAAACAGGAATCAGAGAGAGCCTGGCCATGATCTGTTGTGTGTGTAATTGAGAAGTGATAAGAAGATTACGAGCAACAAATCACTAAAGCTACTGAATTCAGAGCAGGCTATTTTAAGACCACAAAGAAAAACAAACTGATAATCTTATTCTACAGAAAAGTGGCCCTTAACTCGAGGGTCAGACTTTGATTTCAATGTCTACACCTTTTGCTTCTCAAAATAAAAAACACAAACAGCCCAAAAATGTTGAACTGCTTCATCTGCAATTTAAAAAATATTTTAACCATTGAAATTCAGCAAGATGGAAGAGAAGAGGAAGATTCTATCAGAAATCTAGTATCTAATGTCAAGATCAACGTAGCAAAGAGTCTAGACCATCCCAAAATTCAAATTATTTTTGCTACTATAAAACAATGAGAATTCAGGGCCTTTGATTCAGTGTCTGAGCCAATGACTTAGACCTCAGTCTCCTCGGTCCTTGGCCCAATTCAGAGGCATGTTAAGGTATGGCATTCTGCAATGATGGGCAGACTTTCATATTTATTCACTCTGCTTCCCAGTGTTTTCCCCTTACCTGTTGCCACTGGTGACCACTTGGTTTGTTAAGAATAAAAGCAGAAATCACTTTCAAAATCTATGCATACATTCACAAGTGAACAGGCAGGCAAACAAAACTCTGATGTTTGTTTTAACCAGCTGATACCAGAGGGGAACTACTGGACAGAAGGACAAACAAACAACACGTGCAATATGAGTAAACAAAGCTTTTTTGGCAACTCTGGTTTTAGTGAAGTTGCTCAGCGATATAAAATTACAGCAATTCCACTGAAACAAGTGGCACCAACATCAAACGCAGAGACTGGGTTATAGCCTCAGAACTCAGCATAAATAGGATATGCCTCTGAAATATAACTGATGCCGTTTTTTATAGGGGTTATTGCTGCAAAGCAAATATATTAAAAGCACCACATAGCCACACATAAAATCAACAAGAGGACAATTCAACCCAAAAAAATTTGTGGGCATTAAATTTTTTTAAAGCACTCAAAAGTATTTTCTCTTCCATGGTAACTAGCATTTGCTCCAGCCCAAGGGGATGCTATATCCGGAGTTACCAGAACTATAGTAAAGTACGATATACAAAGGAAATGTAGCCAGTAATTGCTGATTGGGTTATAGCCACAAAGCTTCTTAAGCCCGAGCAGATACAGACAAAACGTTACCAGGATAAGTAGACTTGATCTATAATTAGCACATCAGTCACATATAGCTGCTTTTTTTTTTATACTGTTTAATAAAAACCTTAAAGTACCAATCTTATGATGGATTTGCTGCCAAATGCTGAAATGAAAAGCAAATCACCAGGTTAGAATATAACTTGCATTGATACGGAACAGTATTCCAATACCTACTCCCGAGTATTAATTAATTTCTATTATTTTGTCTAACTGGTGAACACAAAATTTAAAAAAATGCATGAAGCTTTTTGGAATCAACCACCTGTCTGCGGTGATTACAGAGTTTCAGAACTGAAAATTCTTTTGACATGGGTTTAACAAAGAAAATGTGCACAAAAAACATTTGATAGTTAAAAGCTTCTGCTGTGCATTTTTGTACAAGTGATAACTCAGATGACAACTCAGTGGCAAATGGGACCATTGGTCACAATTGGATACACACACTTAAAGTTCCTTTATTATAGCAACAAATGAATCATTTCATGTTTAGTACTGTGAATAATTCTTCAAAGGCCACCTGGTATGTGGACCAGATGCAAAAAAAGGTGTTGAATTAGTCGCAGCAAGACTTTTTACTTCCCACCCTTGAAAGAACTGTCTTTGATAATAGTCACAAAATGGATCAAAAACTATGGTCGCCCTCAGCACTAAAGGCTGCACCTTCCCTGAATTCTCCCTCCAATGAACAACAAGAATGTTCCCCCATGTCACCCCATCATAGAACCCCCAGCACCATCCAAAAGACCAGGTCAACATGTTGCTGGTGTACATTGTGTGCATGTGTGGTTAGGTGGAAGAAATAAGCATGGTTCTATGTAGGCAACATTTGCTGTACTTGGGCTGCTGCCTTGCTCCTCAGTGCCTTTCAAACTATCAAAAGTAGTTAGTGTGCAGGCTACAAACTCAACTGCACCAAAACAAAAAGCACAGCACACATCCAGAAGGCTCCACAACAAATGCACAAGGTCAAAAACAAACTTCACGTACCTACACATAACAAAATACATACTTGCCACTTTATCTCAAAGTTACAAAATAATTGAGTTGGAGTTTCCAATGGATTACAGTCTATTACTGTTAAAGTAATTTTATGAAAAATGTGATGTGCAGTATTTCAAATTAAGCAGTTTTTATGGCATTCATTTTGCACACAATTTCAATTTATCCTAAAATATGACTATAGGAAATGCATTTGCAAAGTAGAAAATGACATTTTATCCCAAATTTCAACAGATTAAGAGTAGGTTGTCGAAGAGTTTAAACAGCATCCCAAGTTGATCTTTTAACAAGGTGGCATAGTGGTTAGCACTGGTGCCTCACAGCGCCAGGGACCCGGGTTCGAATCTGACCTCGGGTGACTGTCTGTGTGGAGTTTGCACATTCTCCCCGTGTCTGCGTGGGTTTCCTCCGGGTGCTCCGGTTTCCTCCCACAGTCCAAAAATGTGCGGGTTAGGTTGATTTGGCTATGATAAATTGACCCTTAGTGTTAGGGGGGGATTAAATATGTGGGGTTATGGGGATAGGATGGGATATGTTAGGGGGAATTAAATACGTGGGGTTACGGGGATAGGGTGGGATATGTGTACTGTGGGGATTAAAGCAGGGACAGGGTACTGGACTTGGATGATCAGCCATGATCGTATTGAATGGTGGAGCAGGCTCGATGGGCCGAATGGCCTACTCCTGCTCCTAGATTCTATGTTTCTATGTTTTACTTGAGTAAGAAATAAAAAACAATGTGTGCCTGGTATATAACTACTAGTACCCAGTACTCAACTATTGGTAACTAAACAGCTTAAAATTGTTCAAATCTAAATGGAGAGAGAGTCAGGGCACCAACAAGGTTTTAACAACTTACCTTTTTGCAACTCCAATTAAACTGATTTTCAAAACACTACAAAGTTGACTTGGGCAACCTTTACACACCCCATTTCAATCCCAGTAAAAGAGCTTAGACATTTTTATTAAGGTGCATCAAAAACAAGGTGATCAACCACAACCTGTGGCAGCCTTTAAAATATCAGCAAGATTGTGTTACATTTTGTTTTGTTGCCTATAATTACATTTTCTGCCAGGTAATTTGCAAACATCTCCATATTATAGCAAAATAAAAGGCCCTTTTAGAAACAAAAAATATTTGTTTTCCTCAGAAGAACTGTAGTTTTTAGTTTGTATTTTTATCTGTGCTATGAAGACAAGTTTCATGAGCTAAAGTTCTGAGAATAAGAACCATTCGAGTAGAATAATAAAAACTTCTCTTTTCTTACTTACCATACTTTTCCTGATGTATTCTATGGCTTTCTTTGTGTTCATTCCTGACCAGTCATTAAGCATGTAGCAGATACAAGTGGCACAGTACACAAACCTCATGTCATTTTCACTTCCTTCTGGCACTGCATAGAAACTGCAAAACAAAGAGAAAGACAGGAAGGAGAACAAAGAATACTGCTGCAACTATCTAGACATGATAAATGCAAATGGTCTTTCTAGCATTCATTTGATTCTTCACTATGAAGTTTAATTTAGAGCCATTGAAAATAAGGTTTCTGTACCTTTTGTTTCACAAAAGTGTCTGTTGTACAATTATAAATTGTTGTTGATCAAAACAAGTTTCAATTTTCATAACCAAATTAAAGAAATACACTTGCAAAGTAGCAAAATACATTTTATTTCAAAAGAAGCAAACCTCAACCTAAGCCACTCTTTACCTGGTGCCTCACATTTGTAAATAATAAATTCAATTTTAAAGTAGAACAATGACTCCCTGATGGTTCAGTGGGTAAATTCACCACTTGGTGTGATTGTGTTACAAATAGCATAAAGTCCAACTTTCAATCTCTGCTGATTTCAGTTGGGTGCACTGATTTGCTTCAGCGCAGAGGGGCTTTTCTTTTGTAAGGGCTGCTGTGGAAAATCAGAGAGGAAATAACAAAATTCCTGCTCCGGTTTGGTATCCTGTGATCCCTGCTGGCAAGTTTACATGTATGGCTATCGGGTATGTTCAGTATTGGGGGTCAGCTGTTCTATCCATGGTCCAGCAGCTTTTTAACCATAACCGTAGAGGCTCACAAAAGGAAAGATCATTTGGATAAAGTATCAGAGACTTGCCACATCTGAGAAACTGTACCACAGAATAAGTCAGAAAATTTGAGGGGAAAGAGAGAAAAAAGACTGAGGAACTAAACAAAAAGTACAAATAACTATAATAGTGGATTAGAACACACTATTCACAATCAGGGCACAGGAATTCAATCATTTTAGTTTCACAAAAAAGAAAATCTTGTCTTACTCACAGGCATCAAAAGGTCCCAAGTGAGCAAAGCTTGGGCTCTCCCAATCCAGTGAGGATAAATCCACAGAACATAACAATCCCAACATTTATGTACCACTGCTAAATCACTGTCATGATAGGCTGCAAAGTACTGGAGCAACTTGCTCAAAGTGTGAAGATGATTTTACTGTACCTGCCATCTTCCAGTTGAAGAGCTCCAAGCCCTGCCAGACATGCTTCTTTATTTACCCGTTTCAGATCATCTCCGAGGATCACCAGGCTAGCTAGGCCAGTGTACGTCATGGCTATGTGGCCACTGTCATACAAATGATGCGTACTATGACCCTAAAATATACCAGTAAGCATGCATCAAAGTGGTGCAAAAAGTTTGAGCATTTTACTTGTTTTGCTCATAGGTTACAAACAGACCAAATACTTCAGAATAATTACAATGGCCCTTCTTTTTGTGAGGTAGGGGGATCAGAACATAAGAAATAGGAGCTGGAGTAGGCCAATTGGCCCTATGAGCCTGCCCCGCCATTCAATAAGATCATGGTTGATCTTCTACCTCAACTCCACCTTTCTGCACTCTCCCCATACCCCTTAATTCCCCAAAATTTATCGATCTCTGTCTTGAATATACTCAACGACTGAGCATCCACAGCTCTCTGGGGTAGAGAATTCCAAAGATTCACAACCCTTTGAGTGAAGAAATTTCTCCTCATCTCAGTCCCAAATAGCCGACCCCTTATTCTGAGACTGTGACCCCGTGTTCTAGACTCCCCAGCCAGGGGAAACATTTTCTCAGCATTAACCCAGTCAAGCCCCTTAAGAATTTCAATTCACCTGAATCCAAGATTAAGTCACAGGTTTGAAATCAATGCCCAGTATCATCTTTCTTGTATCCAAATTATATATAGGGTGTCTATACAAACAAGAACTGTTTAGTGTGCTCCGGTTTTTTTTTTTTTAAATATAGGACAACAATCACAACAGAATTACTGAAAGTTGTGTTACTGCTGGTTTATCCAGCTTCAGTTGATTTGCAGGAAATTACACATTTGTAAGCTAGAATATAGAAATCTCCACATAATTCACTGTAATTTCTTCTCAAAAGAAACACTACAATAATTAAGTTGTGCTTTTTTAGTCTTAAAAACAATTTTAGTCTCCTCTAGGTATAAAAAGGGGCCCCAAATTCTTCCCCTCCCGCCCAGATTTCCCTCTTTCCTCGCCTCAACAGCGGTGTTAAGTTGCTTGTTCTGTCATTATCTGTTCAAAACCCACCAAAAGATGTGATTGCTCCATGGGAATAATGAAGTGATAGTCCTTACTTGAGACTAGACTTCATTGAGACTAGACTTCAATCATTTTCTGATCTATTAGATAAATTAGATTGCTGTGTACACACGCTAAAATATCTCAAGGAAGCAGTGAAAATGAACAGCATTTAGCCTTCAGTTACTTAAGAAGTGTAAAGACCACATCAAATATACGAAATGCAGATTTATAAATATGAAGCTACACCAGTGTAGAAATTAAAGCTAAGACTGTGAAAGTGCAACAGAAAAAGGAGACATTCCAAGCCCCAAATTGCACTGAACTCAACTCAAAATTACTTGTAGATCCCTGTAAGGAATATTCAAGAAGCTTCTACTCTGACCTATGGAGTAGTCACCACTGAATAAAGAATTGGGTTCATATCGAGATGCTTTGCATAGTCCAACTAACCTTTGATTGACTGTATGGGATTCCCAGATGTGATGAACCCCTGAATCCACAGCGGTACAGATTGGATTCTGAAAAGCAAAATAATTTGTTAATATACACTAAAATAAAGCACGAGTTTCATTTTAAACCTTTTAAATGTAAGCATCTCTGAAGTCACTGCTAAACAAGAACAGCAATTAAGTTTTCAAACACATCTAATTGTTTGCAACTCAAATGCCATAACAAATTTTACATATTATGTAAATTTAAAATGTTGAAAAGACTGAGTTTAAAAAGAAAAATCAGAAAAGTTTTCAGACACATAAAACAACATTGATTTTTTTCAGTGTACTATATCTCACTTATATTCTTTTCTTTTAATATATTAGCAGAACTCTACAGCATGGCTTACAAGTAGTCTACTACAAATCTGGCCTGCCCCTTTAATAACACGGTTCATGTACTCCCTGAGAGAATACAGGCAATTGTAGCAGAGATCAATTAGAGGTGTAAATGTCAGTCTCTGGGCTTTCCTTCTCTTTTTGTTAAGATTGTGCTTCATCTGTCCCAGTGTGACGGACAAGCAGTAGACGCAAGATTCTTCTAACTCTTCTCTTAAAGGCACTGATTCGTGCTGGGTTATAGTTCCTAGGTGCTGGTTACCTTCCAATGTCTTCTCCAAGTGGCCATTCTTCATGTGTGAGCAAGCAACTTTTCAGCACAGGGTGCATCGCAATTGAGCTGGTTTCTGTTCTCATTAGACATCCACAAAAGTCCCCTTTCCAGGAGGGACCGCTCGTTGGCTAATCTAGGGTGCTGAAACCAACTGCAGCGCTTCTACAGCCGCTTAACTCCGTTGTTTCAGATCAGTTTAGCAGTCATCCCTGTGCACCACTCTTGGATATTCCAACTTTCTCTCAGATTCTCTCTGCCCCCTGCTATTCCTCCATGGATATTATTACAGCATCAAAATTAAATCAGCTGCTAAGGGCTCCGGGAGGCCTCATCTTGGAACTTTGCATCACCCTCAGCGCCTCTTTTAGATTTTCATACAACACATTGTTTCCTGATAGACAGGGATGGCAGATAACCTGACAGCTCCCCACCAATAAGGCTCAAAGTATCTGCTATTAGCACGCCACTGCAGTTCACCCTTGAGGGAAGCAATTGGCCCTAGCATACCATTTTTCCCAACAAAGATCAGAAACAAACAAAAATCAATTATTTATATAGCACCTTTAATGTAGTAAAAATGTCCCAAGGTGCTTCATAGGAGCGCTATCAAAACCAAATTTGGCACTGAGCCACATAATGTTATTCGGACAGATGACCAAAAGCTTGGCTAAAGAGGTAGAGTTTAAGGAACGTCTTAAAAGGAGGAGGGAGGGGTAAAGAGGCAGAGATTTTAGGGAGGGAACTTCAGGACCGAGACAGCTGAAGGCAGGGCCGCCAATGGTGGAGCAATAAGTGGTCAGAATTGGAGGAAGGCAGATTTCTCGGAGGGTTGTGGGGCTAGAAGTGGTTACAGAGATAGGGAGGGGCGAGGCCATGGAGGGATTTGAAAACAAGGATGAGAATTTTAAAAATCGAGGTGTTGCTGGACCGAGAGCCAATGTAGGTCAGCGAGCACAGTGGTGATGAGTGAACGAGACTTGGTGCGAGTTAGGATACAGGCAGCAGAGTTTTGGATGAGCTTAAGTTTATGGAGGGTGGAAGATGGGAGGCCGGCTAGGAGAGCATTGTCAAGTATGGATGAGTGTTTCAGCAGCAGATGAACCGAGGCGGGGCAGAGTCGGGCAATGTTACGGAGGTGGAAGTATGCGGTCTTGGTGATGGAGTGGATGTGGTCGGAAGCTCATCTCGGGGTCAAATACGACACCAAGGTTGCGAACGGTCTGGTTCAGCCTCAGACAGTTGCCAGGGAGAGAGATGAAGTCGGTGGCTAGGGACCAAAGTCTATGGCGGGGACCAAAGACAATGGCTTCGGTCTTCCCAATATTTAGTTGGAGGAAATTTCTGCTCATCCAGTACTGGATGTCGGACAAGCAGTCTGACAATTTAGAGACAGTGGAGGGTCGAGAGAGGTGGTGGTGAGGTAGAGCTGGGTTTCGTCAGCGTACATGTGGAACCCCACGTGTTTTTGGGTGATGTCGCAGAGGGGCAGCATGTAGATGAGAAAAAGGAGGGGGCCAAGGATAGATCCTTGGGGGACTCCAGAGTAACAGTGGGAGCGGGAAGAGAAGCCATTGCAGGCGAGTCTCTGGCTACGAGTTCAGGGCTAGGGCAGGGGGGGAACCTTAGGGAAGTTTAGCCCGGTGGGCTAGTGGAAGGGAGGGAAGTGGCAGAGGCAGCTAAAAGGATGGTCTTAATCTTAGTGACAAAGAAGTCCATGAGCTCCTCGCACTTGTTGTGGGAGGCAAGGGTGGAGGAGGCAGGAGAAGAGGGGTTTAAGATGACAGTTTGCAGTGGAGAAGCCAGGGGTTACCTTGCATTCAAGGATGATCCTGGAATAGTGAGCAGTTTTGGCAGAGGACAGCAGGACCCAACAGTGCTTTATGTGGTTCAGCCAGATCTGGCGATGAAACCACAAACCTACAATCTATCCTCAGCAGCAATGCTGAACCACCAATACACAGTCAAGTATTTTGTTAATATAAAACTCACTATTTAACAAAATTTTCAAGTCATATGCAGTGGATACCAAGACTGCAGGTCACATTCTTTTGCCCCCGCTCGCCACAAAATCTGGTTAAGTGTCCTCTCTGTACATATCTAGAAAGCCTCAAATGATTAATACACAAAATAATTTTTTTAAATGCAGATCAATTTTCTCTGAGGAATCACCAAACACTACACCTCAAGTTCCCTCCTGTTTAATGAAGCTTAGCATAAAATTAATTTCCAGTCAGATCTCCAAAACAGATGAATTTCTTTACAAGCTAGAGCAAGCCAAGAGTAGCATATTATCAACATGCATACCACATGTGAAATATTGTTCCACCACGCTGCAAGGGCACACTGTTCTATCTCAACAGTGCCATCTAATGGCATGCTGTATGTACCTCTTTTCCAGACATGCTAAAGCTTTTGTTTGCATAACAGCCTTCATTTATTAGAACTGTGTGTGAAATCTACTCAGTAATGTTCTATCTGACTTGTTGAATGTACAGCAAGGAAAAAAGCAATTGGGTAACAGACATTAGAGGGGGCACATTTTTATTGCTTCGATTATTTCCCAATCTTTGAAATTAGTTTTTTGGAATGTGCAATTTTGGATTACAACCGTACATTATTGCATATTTGTTTTAATTCATATAATATTCAGCAAACTCAACACACCTAATAAAACACATGAACAGCAATTTCAGCATCTAATGCCTCAATATTTCACAAGGTTGAGATTAAGGTGAGGATCATGATGTTCATTTAACTTCCTGAATGATGGATAGAAAATCCAAACACTATATTACCCCAAACACACAAGATACAAACCGGCAAAGGGCTCAGGTGGCATCACCAGTTTAGGTTATTCACAGGCTATATATTGTGGCAAAGTAGGCTGCTTTACAACACATTTGTTCCCAAACAGATGAAGTAGCTTTAATACATTTATGAAAATAAAATGCAAGGTGGTATAAAAAGTGTATTTCCCACACTATAGATTTAATGAAAAAATAAGTAAGGAGGGAAAGCAAAGCATCATTCTTGGATACTAATGAATTTCCATTCCTGGGCAGATCAGAGCAGCACAGGTTGTCTACAAATTCTCTTGGACAGATATGGTTCATAGTCTGGAGAAAATTGTGGGGGTGGGGTGACACCCTCACAAACATGTATATAAAAAAAGCTGCTCCAGTATTCTAGCAATTCTAATACAATTAGCACTTTATTTAAAGTACCTCTATCTCGCTGCACATAAACAGTACTAATCACTCTCCCCAAGTGGTGAGCTCAAGTGTATGCCAAATACTTTTCAAAAGAGACAATAATAGATGGGTGCTAATAAAGTGCAGGAAAAAGATACCGTTGCCAGAAATGGGAAATATTGTTTCAATTTCCATAGACTGTCACTTTATTGACCATCCATTCAGATAAGAAAACCTTTCTGGGTAACGCCCAAGTTTATCCCCTTTTTAAAATGAGAAAGACAACAAATGGATGGCTTACATTGTATGAACAAAAACAATCAATACAAATTGGGCGTAAAACTGGTACCTTGAGAGCATTCAGCCATTCGCCGTAACTCCTATCATTAAACACGTACAAGTTTCTCTTTCTGGAACGAAAATCTTGCTCAATTACTTTTATTGATTTTGTACGGATTAGGTGTCACTTCTTCCCTCAAACAAGGTTTTCCATCTTTGCAATTCCAATAAGCCTGCTGTCTACTAACTTTTAAATGCCAAAACAAAATCAATACGATCCCATCCACAAGCTGCAGGGAAAAGGGCAGATTTCGTGAAATATGATAAAACTAGGTAATTGAAGTAACTGGCATAGGAGAATGGATTATCTTTCCAAGCAGGGAAACCAGTCAGTTGACAATTTAATTTTTTTTGTAATTAAAAAGGAAGATTTCAAGTACCTCATTTAAATGGCATTTTTGCTCTGGCTTCTTCAGATGAGACCGATAACTAAAGACAATGCTTACAATTATCTGAAGGATTCGAACTACCAGGATCGCTTACACTTGTTTATAGGTCATTATAGTTACATATTTCAAGTCACAGTACCCAAAGGAGGAGCAGTATTCAGTTCTTAATAATATGAAATGAAGATCACACCATATGTACGCATAATATTTTATTTAAACTCACCATTAAGAAAAAAAGTACTTAAGGTTGTGAAAGTTTCAAAAAGTTGTGAACAATTCAAAAATGTAATAGATCATCCTGTACACTACATAGGAACAGGAGTAGGCCATTCAGTCCCTCGAGCCTGTTCCGCCATTCAATGAGATCATGGCTGATCTGTGACCTAACTCTAGATACCTGCCTTTGGCCCATATCCCTTCATACCTTTGGTTAACAAAAAGCTATCAATCTCCGATTTAAAATTAACAATTGATCTAGCATCAATTGCCATTTGCGGAAGAGTGTTCCAAATTTCTACCACCCTTTGTGTGTAGAAGTGTTTCCTAATTTCACTCCTGAAAAGTCTGGCTCTAATTTTTAGACTATACCCCCAGTCCTAGAATCCCCAACCAGCGGGAATAGTTTCTCTATCTACCCTATCTGTTCCCCTTAATATCTCGAAAACTTTGATCAGGTCACCCCTTAACCTTCTAAATTTTAGGGAATACAACCCTAATTTGTGTAATCTCTTCTCGTAATTTAACCCCTGAAGTCTGGGTATCATTCTGGTAAACCTACACTGCACTCCCTGCAAGGCCAATATATCCTTCCGAAGGTGTGGTGCCCAGAACTGCTCACAGTACTCCAGGTGTGGTCTAACCAGGGATTTGTATAGCTGTAGCATTACTTCTACCCCCTTGTATTCTGGAGGCCAGCATTCCATGACCCTTTTTGATTATTTTCTGTACCTGTTCATGACATTTTAATGATCTATGTACCTGCAAGTTTTTCCAATTAAAAAAATTTAAATCCAGGTCAACATTCAGTGTTACAAGTCTGTGAATTTTTAAATCTCTTGGCATACAATTCCCAGTTTAAAAAATACTAGAGATGAGAAAAACACTACAGAATCTGTGTGTGCACGTTAAAAAAAACTAAATCAATACCATAATATATTTATTTTGGAATCAGCACAGGTTAACAAGGATGTCATTTTTCTGCTGGAAAACAAATAAAAACGGAATTTTCTTTCACTCCTTTCTTCACTCCTTGTCCAATGGGCGCAGACTTGAGTGCATCTTGCACACAACTGGTTTAGCCATCCATCGTGAGATCTGGCTAGACTACATCAAGTGCTATTGGGCCTCACTTGCCTCTGACAAAACTGCCCACTACTCCAGGATCATCCTGGAGGCCAAACATAACCTCTGGGTACTTCCACTATCAACCATCTCTTTAAATCCCTTCACCTCCACTCTCACTTTCAACAAATCATAGAAATTTACGGCACAGAAGGAGGCCATTCGGCCCATCGTGTCTGTGCCGGTCAAAAAAGAGCTACCCAGCCTAATCCCACTTTCCAGCTCTTGGTCTGTAGCCTTGCAGGTTAAACCCCCTCAAGTGCATATCCAAGTACTTTTTAAATGTGATGAGCGTTTCTGCCTCTACCACCCTTTCAGGCAGTGCGTTCTAGACCTCCACCACCCTCTGGGTGAAAAACTTTTTCAACTCCCCTCTAATCCTTCTACCAATTAATTGCCCCCTGGTTATTGACCTCTCTGCTAAGGGAAATTGGTGCTTCCTATCCACTCGATCTAGGCTCCTCATAATTTTATACACCTCAATTAAGTCTCCCCTAAGCCTCCTCTGTTCCAAAGAAAACATCCCCAGCCTATCCAATCTTTCCTCATAGCTAAAATTCTCCAGTCCTGGCAACATCCTCGTAAATCTCCTCTGTACCCTCTCTAGTGCAATGACATCTTACCTGTAATGTGGTGACCAGAACTGTGCACAGTACTCTAGCTGTGGCCTAGCTAGTGTTTTATACAGTTCTAGCATAAGCTCTTTCCTTTATTAGCCGATGCATAGAATATAAGAGCAAAATATCCCATATGACTTCTTAACCACCTTATCTACCTGTCCTGCTACCTTCAGGGATCTGTGGACATGCACTCCAAGGTCCCTTTATTCCTCTGCAATTCTCAGTATCCTACCATTTATTGTGTATTCCCTTGCCTGGTTAGCCCTCCCCAAATGCCTTACCTCACACTTCTCCAGATTGAATACCATTTGCCACTTTTCTGCCCACCTGACCAGTCCATTGATACCTTCCTGCAGTCTACAGCTATCTACCTTCCTGCAGTCTACAGCTATCTTCCTCACTATCAACCACACAGCAATTTTTGTATCATCTGCAAACTTCTTACATTGTAAATGACTCCCTCACCAAGTTTTGTCTCCTTTTCTTTCAAAACTGCTATCCCCACCCCGTCTCAAAAATCTCATCCTCAAACCCTCTGTCCTTGCAGACTACCGCCCATTTCCATCTTCCCATTCCTCTCCAAAGTCCTTGTCCATGCCTCTATCTCCCAAATCTCCTTATGCATCTCTGCAATCAGGTTTCCACTCCAATACAGCACAACCAAAGTCAAAGACACAAACGACATTTTCCATAACTGTGATGCATTATTTCTCCTCTCTGCATCCTTTAACATGGTCGACCACACAATTCTCCTTCAAGGGTCTATCCTTGACCCCTCCTCTTCCTAATCTGCATGGGAAATGTTTGCATTTAGAGGGACCTGGGTGTGCTTGTACATGAATCTCAAAGTTAACATGCAAGTACAGCAAGCATTTAGGAAAGGAAATGGTATGTTAGCTTTTGTTACAAAGGGATTAGAGTTACAAAGGGATTAGAGTATAAGAGTAAAGAAATCTTACTACAATTATACAGGGCATTGGTGAGGCTACACCTGGAGTAGTGTGCGCAATTCTGGTCTCCTTACCCAAGGAAAGACATACATGCCTTAGGAGGGAGTGCAACGAAGGTTCACTAGACTGGTTCCTGGGATGAGGGGAATGCCCTGAGGAGAGATTGAGTAGACTAGGCCTATATTCCCTAGAGTTTAGAAGAATGAGAGGTGATCTAATTGAAACATATAAATTTCTTAAGGAGCTTGACTAGGTTAATGCGGAGAAAATGTTTCCCCTGGCTGGTGAATCTAGAACACGGGTTCACAGCTTCAGAATAAGGGGATGGCCATTTAGGACTGAGATGAGGAGAAATTTCTTCACTCAAAAAGAGTTGTGAATCTTTGGAATTCTCTACCCCAGAGAGCTGTGGATGCTCAGTCATTGAGTATATTCAAGACAGAGGTCGATAAATTTTTGGGAACTAAGGGATATGGGGATAGTGTGGGAGTTGAGGTAGATCAGCCATGATCTTGTTGAATGGCAGAGCAGACTTGAAAAGCCAAATGGCCTACTCCAGCTCCTATTTCTTATGTTCCCCTTGGTGACATCATCCGCAGACCGCCTGTGTGTTTTCAGACTGCTTGACCGACATCTAGTCTTGGATGAGCCGAGCAGCAATTTCCTCTAGTTAAACAGTGGGAAGACCAAAGCCATCATCTTCAGCCCCTGCCACAAACTCTGTACCTCGCTACCGATTCCATCCCTCTCCCTGGCCAATGTCTCAGGCTGAACCAGATTATTTTCAATCTCCAAATCCTATTCAAACCTTAGCTGACCTAACAAACCCCATATACTCTCCATCACAAAGACCACCTATTTTCACCTCCATAACGTTACCTGCCTGGGTTATGGTCTTTTATATGGTAGCAGCAGGCGTCAATGCAGATGGTGATCGTCAGTGCACTCCATACTCCAGTGTGACGACACTAACAATTGTAATATTATTGAAGGCTTTATCTAGAAATAGTTTACAGTTGAATGTTGGGAGATTCTGCATCCCGGATAAATTAATTGCAGATTAATAAACATGTACAGGTTGAGCGTCCCGAATCTGGCAACCTCGGGAGCGAGGCTGAGCCGGTTTTCGGGTTTTTCCGAACTTCGGAACGTGTTTCTGATGTCCAAAGTCAGGAAACGCCCGAGCCCAGGTTGCGATATTTCTGGACTTTGGACATCAGAAACACGTGCCGAGTCCGGAAATGCCTGGGCCCAGGTTGCGCTATTTCCGGTTTTTGGTAAGCCTCCCTCAGGGTGTCCGAATTCCAGAACATTTTACGGATTCCGAACCCCTGCCACCAATCGTCCCGGAGTCCGGATCTCCGGATTTGGGACGCTCAACCTGTACTTGATAAAATAATTAGGCCTGCATTTGTAAAATAACTGTATAATCCACTCCACTATGCACTTAAGATAATAGAGTCTTCTTTCTCACTGCCAGTAACAAAGAATTAACTGCATCCTGTATTAGAACACTTCTAATATGAACCGAATTCTATCTATTTATTGGACAAAGTTGATATGATTTTTATTCCATTCACAAGGTATAAGTTACACAATTGAAATTGACAAGAAGCTTGAACAAATATAGAGTGAAAACAGATACAATGCTTTGATATTTTTAAGACAATAACTCCAAGATCAAAAACAAAAACTCACTCACTGTCTTCAGTGGGAAGAACCTGCAGGGAATAAATCCATTCAATGATGCTGGCTTTATCCACCAGATGTAAGGCACTCAGCATGTCCAGGCCAGACAGTGCAAAGAAAGCAATGGTCAATCTGTGAATAGCACAAAACAAAAAAAACCACAAAAAAAACTTAGATTCATTAAGTAAATATATATTCACACTCCATTATATAACGTACACACAGTAAACTATCATACACTATTTGAGAACAAGGGAAATACTCTTCATTGTAAAGTGCACAGCAAGAGTCACATTCACAAAGATGATGAGGCAGAATTTGCGGTCAGTATGATGGCATACTTGAGTACACCGCCATACCGCCTTTGAAATTGATCGGAAGTTTGGGATTTCCGCATGTGCTAAATCTCAAACTTGTGATCTGTCAAGTTCCGACTTGGCAGATCATCCGCTGCGCCTGTGAAATCCTCCTTGCTGGCGCAGAGTTGGGCTAATTGCCCACCAACTGCCCAGCAATTACATGAAAATTTTACGGCTGGTGCAAACAGGCGCAGGAACCTGTTTGCACAGCTTAAGGGGAAAGGGGGAGGGTGGTGGTGGAGGTAGTTGTCCATACTGTTTTAATATTCAACATAGCTTTGCATTGCCATACAAACACCGCCATTACTTTGCATTGTTCTCACTCTGCTGTCCATCACTCTGATTACAAATTATTTCCAGCCACCAGACCTTTTGCATAATAAAGTAATTGGATATTGTTGAAACAAGATTTGCTGCCTGATATTTCTTTGCTGTAGCTTGCTTTGAATAATTGTTGCATTCATTCATTTCACTAAGTAAAACTGGACAGATCCTCGAAAAGGATCTGTGTTTACTTTACAAAAATATTCCTTGCCAGTTTAGCTTGAGTGTTATAATGATCATATTGGGAGCGATAAGTCATCAATTCAAATCAATATTTACACTTTCATTTAAAATTTGATTTGACGTCAGGCATTGGAACTTTGTTTCCTGATTGGCGCACCGCCTCACGTGATCCCAGGTACGCTTACGCACACGGTGCGCCCGTGATCCGTGGGCCACTACGCTGTGCTCAACTCTGCAGCGAAACAATGCAAGTTTCCAAAGGGGGCCCCGCACCAGGTAAGTGCGGATTTCTTTCGGAGGTCGGCGGTGTCCTCCTTAGTTACGCCGCCAACCGCAATTTCAGGGCTGCTGTCTTGCAGTATGCTACGTGCAATGCACTGGAAATCCTCACGATGATTTTAAAAAATCTGCACGTCAGCTGAATAATTTCCAACTGATTCACTGACACTGGCAGATAATTCATAAAGTCTCTTCTCTATACAATGCAGCACTAATTACCATGACATATGCAATTAATGTAAACAGATCTAAATTATTGAAAAAATGTGATTTTGTCAGTGAGTTGAACTAAAGATTAAAACTAAAGTTTGTAGAATGGATTTCTTCTGTAAAATATTTTTTTTTATAAAAAGGTGAATTTCCCCCAAGGGAATTCAGGGTGCTCAGAGTTTTAAAATTTCACAGTCTATATTAAATAAGTCGTCTTACAATGCATCAGCTGTTTTATTCTACCAGAACATGAGGCTTAAGATCTCAACAGACTTCTCTATCAGGCATATTCTACATGGAGATAGTATACTTTATTCGCCACTTTCAAAATTGTGATTAGACCCACATGAAACCACTCTTGCCTGGCAGATGATTTATTCAATGGCCATTCCTGGATTAGTATCCTAGAAGATACCCTAGCTATCCTCAGCTGGGAATTGCGTGCGAGATAAGGATGCCTAAAAGCATGGAACGGATGAAAATGTAAAAATATAGAAAAAAGGTACGGGGTACTAACTGGAATTCAGTGCTAATTATTGAGTCAAAAGCTCCTGAATGTATGATTATGCTGTTCTTCAATTCAGATTTCACTGTAATGCATTGCAGCTTTTTTTAAACACTACAAACTGACAGATGAAAACAAACCAAAAAAATGGTAAATGATAAGCTCTGCATTCTGTTCTCTACTTAAGCCTCTTGTGCCGATGCTATACAGCAGGTTCCAGCCTTAAAATATGCAAGTCATCAGCATTTAATGATACTGCTGGCTTGACATGATTCTTGAATTAGCAGAGCAATGTGCACCTGTACTTAAGTGCATGCATGGTATTCTAACAGGTGTCCAAATGCAGATGAATTTTTTAATATTAAAGAAAGAACTTGCATTTATATAGCGCCTTTCACGACCTTAGGACATCCCAAAGCGCTTTACAGCCAATGAAGTACTTTTGATGTGTAGTTACTATTGTAATGTAGGAAACACAGCAGCCAATTTGCACAGCAAGGTTCCACAAACAGCAATGAAATAAATGACCAAATCATTTGTTTTTAAAGGTGTTGGTTGAGGACACCAGGAGAACGCCCCTGCTCTTCTTCGAATAGTGCTGTGGGTTCTTTTATGTCCACCTGAAATGGCAGACGGGGTCTTGGTTTAACGTCTCATCTCCGACAGTGCAGTATTACCCCAGTTTTGCACTGAAGTGCCAGCTGAGATTATGTGCTCCAGTCTCTGGAGTAGGGCTTGAATCCACAACCTTCTGACTCAGAAGTTAAAGTGCTACCACTGAGCCAAGGCCGACACAAATACTAGTGAGGAATAGACTGTCCTGTCTGGCCTATGTGACTCCAGTCCCCCAGCAATGTGGTTGACAAGCCACTCAGTTGTATCAAACTACTACCAGTGGTTGAAAGCGGCAGCCCACCATCAGCTTCTTGGGTCAACTCAGGATGGACAATAAATGCCAGCTTTGCCAGCGGTCACATCCCTAGAATTTATTTAAAAATCAGTTGTGTATAGCGAAATCACACACATTCTTTATAATTCTTTACAATTTCACGACTCAATCGGGCAGAGAAAATATCTTATCCCTAGATAATGCCTCCAACTACAGAAAGAAGCAAGCCTAATTTTCTTCTTCCTTCCCCATATGGTAACTTCTCCAATGACTCAGCCAAGATTAAAAACTTGCCACCCTGGAAATGAGAGGCGCATCACATTCCCCACTATTTCTGTAATGTTAATGCACTGTGTCAGGTTAATTCAGTAAACGTCCCAACAGCGGCTATGGTATCTATACCTTTGCTGGCGATGCCAAATCATTTTAATACAGACTGTGGTAACACAATACAGCTTCCTGTGACTCGAACTTTATTGCATCACTTCCTGTGATTAGTCCAGGATAAATACTGGACTGAGCAGTTGGATCCTGGAGAGGCATAGAGTAAGACCTCTTTTGTATGTAGCACCTTTTTAGTTGATTAAAGCTTACTTTAAGTTCACCACGCGTAAGGCTCATTCTTACGACAATTTAATCAACTTTGAAAAACTTCACACTCAAACTTTTTGGACGAACTCGGAACTAAGGATCCAGGGAATCACCCATCATGGAAAACATCCTTAAACCATCGCGTCTTGACTTGGACCCAAACACCCCAGCAGCCGGTAAGGTGTGGAAACACTGGTATCGCACGTTTGACAATTTTCTCGAATATTGCAAGGCTGATGATGACACAAAGTTGCGGATACTCATCAACTGTGTCACTCCGAATGTATTTCAGTATGTTGAGGAATGGGGTAGTTACGAGGAGGCAATTCGGACGCTTAAAAGACTATATACTAAGACACCGAATGAGGTCTATGCCAGACATCTACTAGCTACAGCCCAACAAGGGCCGGAGGAATCCATTGATAAATTCCTCCAAGAGCTTCGCAGACTTAGTATGGACTGTAACTTTCAGGCGGCCTCAGCTGAGCTGTACCGTGAAGAAATGATCCGTGATGCTTTCATCTGCGGGCTTGCCTCCCCATTTATACGCCAGCGTCTACTGGAAAGTAAGACACTTGAGCTTCAGAGAGCTTATGACATGGCTTGCTCTAGAGATCTGGCAAAAAGAAATGCAGACCTTTATACAGTGCCCAGACCTCGGTCTGCTGCCTTAACTACAGTCAGGCAATTTAAGAGGCCACAGGTGAACTCTATTAGGGAGGTCTTTATCCCTGACGATCAATCTGATGACTTCACTGATGAAGAGGATGATGACCCCACTGTGGCAGCCTCTTGGCAATCTAAGAAATGCTTCTTTTGTGGTGATGAGTTTCACCCTCGGAAATTCTGCCCTGCTCGCAATGCGTTTTGCAGTCATTGCAACAAAAAGGGTCATTTTGCAAAGGTTTGCCTATCAAGAGCCTCTACGAGGGCTTATCAAGCTAAGTCCTACCGAACTGCCCCGGTAAGGGCCTATCAAGATGTTCCGGCTAAAATCTATCGTGCTTCCTCTCGGGTTTTCTCTCGAAGAAACACACCTAGAGTTTCAGCCACTCTTTGTGCAACGACACCAATTACAGCTGCTTGTCCTCAGAACCTATTCCATGCAGCTACAAAAGCATCAATTAATGGACATACTTTAGATGCCTTAATTGACTCAGGTAGCACTGATAGTTTCATTAGGGAACAGATTGTTGCAGAGTTAAAGCTACATGTTTTCCCATCGGACCAGGCAATTGCGATGGCTCAGTCATCACTTAATACCAGAATTTCTGGCTTTTGTATGGTTGAAATAACACTTAATGGTCGCAGGTATCCCTCCACCCGGCTTTCGGTGCTCAAGGACTTATGTAGTGATCTTATCTTAGGGCTGGATTTTCAAAAGCAGCATAAGAAGCTCACCATTGAGTTCGGCGGATCCAAACCTGAACTCACTATTTCTAATATACGACCTCGATTACCGTTCTGTGCATTGTCAGCAGCTTCACTGGATGAACCCTCACTGTTTACCAGTATCCCTCCTCGATGCAAACCGATTATAACAAAGTCACGACGTTTCAGTCAGGAAGACCAGTCTTTTATTGCGGCTGAGATTTCTCGGCTTTTAGCAGAGGATATCATCGAGCCTTGTTCGTCGCCATGGCGCGCCCAGGTCGTTATTGTTAAGAACCCTCTACAACCTCACAAGAAACGGCTGTGCATTGACTATTCACAGACCATCAATCAATATACGGACTTGGACGCATACCCATTGCCGCGCATCGATGATATGGTTAATAAACTGGCTGAGTACACGGTGTTCTCAACATATGATCTGAAAAGTGCCTATCATCAGGTACCCTTGAAGGTCTCAGACAAGCAGTATACGGCCTTTGAAGCCAATGGACGGCTGTATCAATTTCGTCGCCTCCCCTTTGGGGTCACTAATGGAGTGGCTGTCTTCCAGCGAGCAATGGATGACCTGGTCAAACAGGAAGACTTGAAGGATACGTTTCCTTATCTGGACAATATTACTGTCGCAGGTCGCAATCAGCGGGAACATGACGCCAATCTCCAACGATTTTGGGATGCACTCCAGCACCGTAATTTGACATTAAATGCGGCTAAATCCATTGAGTCACAACCAACCATCAACATCCTTGGCTATTGTGTGGGCAATGGCATCATTAAACCTGACCCTGAAAGGCTTCGCCCACTCCAAGAGCTCCCGCCACCTAAGAATCCGGCCTCCTTGCGCCGGGCCCTCGGCCTGTTTGCATACTATGCTAAATGGATTCCTAACTTCTCGGACCGAATCCAACCTCTACTGAAGGCCAGCACATTCCCACTAGACACAGCGGCTGTTGCAGCCTTTAACCTCCTGAAAAAACAGTTGGAGAAAGCGGCTCTTCACTCCATCGATGAGAGTCTTCCTTTTGTTGTTGAGTGTGATGCCTCGGAGGTGGCGATCTCGGCCACTCTGAATCAGGAAGGTCGTCCGGTGGCATTTTTGTCCAGGACTTTTCAAGGGGCTGAGCTACATTATCCTCCAGTCGAGAAAGAAGCTACAGCCATCATAGAGGCAGTACGGAAGTGGACTCATCTCCTAGCTCGCCAGCACTTTACCTTAATCACGGACCAGCGATCGGTCGCCTTCATGCTCGATAATCGAAAACGGACCAAAATTAAAAATAATAAAATCCAGCTTTGGCGGCTGGAATTGGCCTCTTTTGGTTACACCATCCACTATCGACCTGGCAAGGAGAATGTGGCTCCGGATACCCTCACACGAGCATTCTGCTCCGCCATGGCACCCTCTACGCTCGTAGACATCCATGATGGGTTGTGTCATCCAGGCGTTACTCGCATGCTGCACTTCGTGCGGTCCCGAAATCTCCCATTCTCTACCGGGGATGTAAAGAAGATGTGCTCAGACTGCAGAGTCTGTGCGGAATTGAAACCTCAGTTTTTCCGCCCCTCGGGTGGTATACTCATACATGCGACCCAGCCAATGCAACGGCTTAGCATCGATTTTAAGGGGCCGTTGCCCTCTTCAACTCGCAACACTTATCTATTGACCATGGTCGATGAGTATTCCCGTTTTCCGTTTGCCTTTCCCTGCCCCAATATGCTGACGACCACGGTTATCAGCTGCCTTGAGCAGGTATTTGCTTTCTGTGGCATGGCATCCTATGTTCATTCGGATCGGGGCCCTTCTTTTATGTCAGGAGAACTCAAGGCCTATCTCTCGGAACGGGGTATTGCTGCCAGCAGAACGACACCTTATCATCCGGTCGGGAATGGGCAAGTCGAGCGTTTTAACGCTATCATCTGGAATGCGGTACGTCTGGCTTTGAGATCTCGGGGCCTACCCAACCAGCAATGGGAAGCAGTACTTCCAGACGCATTACACTCCACACGGTCCCTCCTTTCGACCGCCACAAATACGACGCCTCATGAACGGTTCTTCCGATTTCAGCGTCGCTCATCCTATGGGATATCTCTCCCGTCGTGGCTGACTGCACCGGGACCAGTGCTACTCCGAAGATATGTCCGGGCGTCTAAGAATGACCCCCTGGTAGATGAGGTTGAGCTCACTGACGTCAACCCTACCTACGCCTATATTCGGTATCCTGACGGTCGGGAATCTACTGTGTCATTGCGGGATCTGGCTCCCTGCCCACCGAAACATAGAGGGACACCAGGGGATGATATTGTACCAGGCACATAGAAACATAGAAACATAGAATCTAGGAGCAGGAGTAGGCCATTCGGCCCGTCGAGCCTGCTCCGCCATTCAATACGATCATGGCTGATCATCCAAATCCAGTACCCTGTCCCTGCTTTAATCCCCACAGTACACATATCCTACCCTACCCTACCCCCGTAACCCCACGTATTTAATTCCCCCTAACATATCCCATCCTATCCCCATAACCCCACATATTTAATCCCCCCTAACACTAAGGGTCAATTTATCATAGCCAAATCAACCTAACCCACACATTTTTGGACTGTGGGAGGAAACCGGAGCACCCGGAGGAAACCCACGCAGACACGGGGAGAATGTGCAAACTCCACACAGACAGTCACCCGAGGTCAGATTCGAACCCGGGTCTCTGGCGCTGTGAGGCACCAGTGCTAACCACTATGCCACCGTGTTGCCCAGGTTCGCCAGGTGCCTCTCATCACGATCTGGATCTGACGCCGGCTGGTACCTCACTCCAGCGTGCCGACCTGGGGCAGACTGACTATGAGCCCGTCGGGGCTCGCACGCGCAGCCACGATCCACCCCGTACCATACGCTCGGAAACGGATCTGCCACAGCCCTGCCCGACACCCGTTCGGGCACCAGTACACAGTCAGGATCGTCCTGACCCCTCACAGAGCGGGCTGGATCACTCGGACTCTGGTCCACGGCCCGCGGCGGGTAAACGGGCTAGGGGCCCTCTACCGCTACGAGAACCCAAACGGGTGCGGCTCTCCCTCGTCCGGCGGCTACGAAATGGAGGGAGCATCCCGGCCTCCTAATCTTTTGGGGGGGGGGGGAGAATGTGGTAACACAATACAGCTTCCTGTGACTCGAACTTTATTGCATCACTTCCTGTGATTAGTCCAGGATAAATACTGGACTGAGCAGTTGGATCCTGGAGAGGCATAGAGTAAGACCTTTTTTGTATGTAGCACCTTTTTAGTTGATTAAAGCTTACTTTAAGTTCACCACGCGTAAGGCTCATTCTTACGACACAGACTGCATAAATTCTCAATTTATATTGGCTGCAATTCAAGGTCTTTGCTATTCTTAAAATGGAAATTAAAATACAATCATCATACACTCTACAAATTATTACTGCTGGCATAAGGAAACAGTTATAGTGTTAATATGCACATTAAAATGTAACATTCAGAAAGTTAAATGGGACACAGTAGAATCTTTACCCCACACAATGGATCAGCAGATAAACAGAAGGTGCAGCGTTGCATCGAGACACAGCGCATAAAATTGTCAGTAGTATCCTGATCAATGCTAAGGCAGATGATCTCAGCCGAGGTGCACAGGGCATGTGTAGAACTGGCCTCAATGCCCAACATCACTAAAATAGGACAGAGAGGGAAAAATATTCAGGGCTGCCACTTCTGATCACTATCCAGTGTTCCTGCTGGGAGTATACATGTAGATATCAGGCCATGACAGAATCTGCTTTGATGGCCCATGATTAAATAACCCAATTCCATTTACTGTCCAACAAAATAGTAAACATACTCACACTTGGGCGATATAACAGAAGGCCATTGCCACCAGTGGAAATATATCCCAGGGTAATCACCTTTCAGATAAACGAGGCAAGGAGAGAAAGAGGACTTGATACAGAATCAGTATACTGCAATCATTTTTGGGAACTTTTTTTTAAAAAAAAGGACATTTGATTAAAAATGGCTGAATTGTCAGACTGTAATATTTAAAAAAATTCAAATTATCCAGTCATTCAAAATAAGCAACATAAACAGCCAAGTGGGACTATAGTGCTCAAAAAAACTTCGACTATCAGATAATTTGAATTAAACAACTTTGAATTAGTAGAATGCACACAATCATAAGCAAACTTATTTACCCATCATTTTTACCATCTAAAATAGATGAAATATTAAGATCTTGTAGACCAGAGGAAACAGGTTCCGGCCAAGTCTTTGCCGAGTTCGCTAAACATTAACAGAAGATGGTTTTCATTTTGGCTGCAACACGCTTTGGAGTCATGCAGCCTACCAACATTCACTGTCTAAGCCGACACATAATGTGTGACTACTTGGACAATGAGCCCCAGGACTGTCGTCGTTCATGGAACCATAATTCAACAAGAATCAACAATTCAGGAGACGGGAGAAAAGTGGCATTTTAAAACAAAAACTGCTTCACTGCTTCTAAAAGTATGCTTTTTCATGTCAGTATAAATCACTGAAAGAGTAGTTGAACTTAAAAATACATGAAGCATTGAAAACAAAAAGTTAATGGCCCGTATTTTCCGATCGCAGGCCTCCCGCGGGCAGAGGCCTGCGATCTGGAAAAATCTGCGCCCTTACCCGAGGGCTCCTGGGACGCGCAGTTCCAATGCTGAGCCTCACCAAACTCCAAGTGTGCAGGGCCCACGTATCCCAGAGGCGCAGGTAGTTCGCAGCGTCCCTGGGAACACGTGGGCCATGGAGAGCCAATCACAGAAGAGAATCTCCCTTCATACATTTGACAGGAAGACCTGTCAAATATATGAATGGAGATCAATGAAAAAATAGTAAAACTTCAAATAAATTTTTAAAAAATCACATTTTTAAAATGACTTGAAATTACAATAAATTAAAGTATTTTAAACAAAAATTTAACTTTTGAAAAAAATTAAAATATTTTATGGGGCTAAAAATAAACTTACCTTTTTTTAAAAAGTATTTTTAAATGATAAATCAGTGAAATATTTTTTTATTTTTTTTTTAAACTTTTTTCTACTCTTATCCTGGTAAAAGCAGGCCTTACGCCTGCTTTTACCAGGCGTAAGAATTGTAAGGGTTTTCTGTGGGCGGAGGGTCTCCAAAAAGCAGAACTATCCGCCCGCAGAGGCCCTTCTCCAGGGCAGCCGGAGGATCTGTCAAGAGGATTCTAGACAGATCAGAAATGCCGGTTTTCTGCGGATGCCTGAAACCGGCATTTCCGATGTCCCTACGGGTGGGTGCACGGCGCGTACCCACCCGTAGGGATCGGAATATCCGGCCCATTATGTTCTGCAGCAAAGGAACACGCAGGTTCTACGACTGCTTACTTTATGACCACTTTAAATTTATGGGACCGAGAACATTGAATTTAAAATGACAGCTACTCTCTTATTATGGCCCCGAATTTGCGGTTGGGATGACGGCGAACTGGCAGCGTTCGCTGACATTTCACCTTTGAAACTGACCGCAACTTCGGGATTTGGCACATCCGCAGGCTCATGCGGAAATCTGGAAGTTGCGGTCGATCAATGACACCTCCGAAACAGGCTATGCTGTGCCCCCCCCCACACAGAGCCAGCAATCAGTGAAATCTCGTAAATCATTGAAACTGACGAAAACTTCGGCTCTTCCGCAGTAATTATGCTGTTAAATTCCCCACTAAAAGTTAGACCCAAAGGGATCAGGTATAACTGGGGTTTTAACAGCCTATTGACTGCAACACAAAGGTTATGGCTCTGAAAACCTAATTCTAATTTTGTGCAGTGTGAAATTATCTATTTTAATAAAAATTAAAATTTAAGAAACTTTTCAAAAAAATGTTTCTTTTTTTTTAAAGTTTGTCCATCTTTATTTCAGGTTTACCTTTCCCCATGTGAGAACCCCAATCTTTCTTTTGCTCTCTAACTATTTTAAAAAGTTAGAATTTTATGGGCTTACTCTCTTTCTTGTTCGCTGGCTGAGAATTCTGCCTTTTGATTGGCTGCTTAGACCGCCCGTTGACGTCACAGCAGCTCAAACAAGGGGATCTCCATCAAGTTCCATTGAATTGAATTGAATTGAATTGAAGGTCGGAAAATGCAAACTTCTTGACACAGGGATTCCGAGATCCTTGTGCAGAGCGTACTTCGGGGCCAGCAGCGAAGACCTTGGATTTGCTACTGACCGCAAATTCCGGGCCAATATATTGCTATAAACCCTAAACAGAAGTAATTTTTTTTTAAAAAAACCTTAAGTATTTTCCTGGGATTAATAAGTATAAAATGTATTCAGCAGAATCTGAAAAATAACTCATCAATTAAATAGTAAAATATTTATATTTGAATTCAACTGTAATGCAGTAGGTTCTACATGTGTAATTTAGCTTTTCAAAAAAGGAGGAAATCTGTTTAACTATCTGGTGTCATAACTCATTCATTGGTAACAGGCCAGTTCTTCACAAAGGCGGACACAAATAACCTCCCAGAGGGGTCGGGGAACATAGGGTCTAATGAGGGAGGAACGGAATGAAATCAGTATTTGTAGGGAAATGGTGTTAGGGAAATTGACGGGATTGAAGGCCGATAAATCCCCAGGGCCTGATAATCTACATCCCAGTGTACTTAAGGAAGTGGCCCTAGAAATAGTAGATGCATTGCTGGTCATCTTCCAAAATTCTATAGACTCTGGAACAGTTCCCATGGATTGGAGGGTAGCTAATGTAACCCCACTATTTAAAAAAGGTGGTAGAGAGAAAACGGGGAATTATAGCCTGACATTGGTAGTGGGGAAAATGCTAGAGTCCATTATAAAAGATGTAATAGCAGAGCACTTGGAAAACAGTGACAGGATTGGACAAAGTCAACATGGATTTACAAAAGGTAAATCATGCTTGACTAATCTACTGGAATTTTTTGAGGATGTAACTGGTAGAATTGATAAGGGAGAACCAGTGGATGTGGTGTATTTGGACTTTCAGAAGGCTTTCGACAAGGTCCCGCATAAGAGATTAGCATGCAAAGTTAAAGAACATGGGATCGGGAGTAAGGTACTGACTTGGATAGAGAACTGGTTGGCAGACAGGAAGCAAAGAGTTGGAATAAACTGGTCTTTTTCCGAGTGGCAGGCAGTGACTAGTGGGGTACCGCAGGGATCGGTGCTCGGACCCCAGCTATTCACAATATATATTAATGATTTAGACGAGGGAACTAGATGTAATATCTCCAAGTTTGCAGACGACACAAAGCTGGGTGGGCGAGTGTGCTGTGAGGAGGATGCAGAGAAACTCCAGTATGATTTGGACAGGTTGGGTGAGTGGGCAAATGCATGGCAGATGCAGTATAATGTGGATAAATGTGAGGTTATTCACTTTGGTGGCAAAAACAGGAAGGCAGATTATCTGAACAGCAATAGATTGGGAAAAGGGGAAGTGCAACGAGACCTGGGTGTCCTTGTGCACCAGTCGCTGAAGGTAAGCATGCAGGTGCAGCAGGCGGTTAAGAAGGCAAATGGTATGTTGGCCTTCATAGCGAGAGGATTAGAGAGTACAGGAGTATGGATGTCTTGCTGCAGTTGTACAGGGCCTTGGTAAGACCACACCTTGAGTACTGTGTGCAGTTTTGGTCGCCTTATCTGAGGAAGGATGTTCTTGCCATGGAGGGAGTGCAGCGAAGATTCACCACACTGATACCTGGGATGGCGTATGAAGAGATTGGGTCGATTGGGCTTATACTCGCTGGAATTTAGAAGAATGAGAGGGGATCTCATTGAAACTTCTAAAATTCTAACAGGACTAGACAGACTAGATGCAGGAAGGATGTTCCCGATGGCGGGGGAGTCCAGAACCAGGGGTCACAGTCTAAGGATAAGGGGTAAGCCATTTAGGACTGAGATGAGGAGGAATTTCTTCACCCAGAGAGTGGTGAACCTGTGGCATTCTCTACCACAGAAGGCAGTTGAGGCCAAATCATTAAATATATTCAAGAAGGAGTTAGATATAGTTCTTAAGGCTAAAGGGATCAAGGGATATGGGGAGAAAGCAGGGACAGGGTACTGAATTTGGATGATCAGCCATGATCTCACTGAATGCTGGAGCAGGCTTGAAGGGCCGAATGGCCTACTCCTGCTCCTATCTTCTATGTTTCACAGGAAACAACTTGCATTTATGTAGCAGTCCTCATGTATCAAAATGCTTTACATTAAGGAAGGCAAAACAGGAAGTGAAGTGAAAAGAGGAAACTGGAGAGGGCAAGGGATACGGACAAAAGGCAAAGTGTTTTAAGAAGGTTTTTGAAAGCAGGGAGGGCAATGGCAAGGCAGAGGTAACTGGGTAAGGAGTTCCAGAGAGCAGGAGCACAGTTGTTGAATGAGCAGGGCACAGGAAGAAGCCAAATGTTAATGGAGAAGAGGTGTATACATGAACAAAAGCCAGAGGGAGATTACTAAGGTAGGGTGGGGCGGGGCAACATCATCAAGGGACTGAAAGTGAGGATGAGAATTCTGAAGTCAACTCATTGGAGCAAAGGAAGCCAGTGAAGCTAGGAGAGGACATAGGGGATGAGAAACAGCGTGCGCAAGAGGCAGCAATTTTTTGAAGTTTGAGTGTTTTTGTGAGAAGGCCTGCTGGGAGAGTGTTAAAGAAGTCAAGCCTCAAGGTGATGAAGGCATGAACTAGGCTTTCAGCAGCAGAGGGGGAAAGGTAGAAGTAATCTTGCACAGGTCTTGGTAACAGAGCCGATGTGAGGGAGAAAGCTGAGCTCCAGGCCAAGACTGCACACCTCCCAACTTGACTCAAGTTGCCACCCAGGGAAGTTGATTCAGTCAAGGTTAGAGGCACGTAGGTGCTGATGGGAACCAAAAGAATGGCTTTAGTTTTGCTAACACTAAGCGAGAGGAAATTTTCACTCATCCAGGTCTTGATGTCAGGCAGGCAAGTTGGATTGATGGAGGAGTAGGAGGAGCTGGGTGTCATCAGCACCAATGTTCCCTGTAAGCAGCGCAGTGCTCTAGGGGTCCCGCACAGCCGGCTTTTAAAGAAAAATCTGCGCATGCACAGTATGGGGCCACGTGGCCTGAAAAAACAGGGAATACGGATTGGCACACGTAGGGATTAACCTTATCGTCCCAGATTATTTCACTGAGGGGGAAGCATGTAAATGGCGAAGAAGAGGGGACCAAGGATAGATACCTAGAGTATACTGGAGGTGACAAGGCAGAGAAGGAGAAGCGGTTGGTGGCACCATAATGCTCGATTGTAAGGAATTGTGTGTCAGGGCCACCGTTTACAGTGACTGAATAAATTAAATTCTGTTTTTGTTGCATTGAATTTTACAGAATTTTCAAATATTACTTTGGGAATCATATTGCATGATTTCATTTACTTCTTTGTGAAAACCATCAGTAGATTTACTCATAATACTTTACAAACTTTTCCTCCTGATGTATTGTGATTGTCATGGATTTATTTAACCTAGACTAATATCTCAAAATGAAAGGGCAATCGGCAGTTGCACCACAGAACTTCACTTTTTAATATTCTGGCAAACAGGCTAGAACTTTCGTCCCAAATATGGTAGGCAACAACTTGCATTTATATAGTGCCTTTAAGGCATGGGGAGAACAGAAGCTAAAGGTGGAGAGATTAGGCGGGGTGATCAAAGAGGTGGGTTTTAAGGAAGGTCTGAAAAGGTGATTGCGTATATGGACTTTCAAAAGGCGTTTGATAAAGTACCACAGAATAGACTGTTAGCAAAATTGAAGCCCATGGGATTAAAACGTCAGTGGCAGCGTGGCTATGAAATTGGCTGAGGGACAGAAAGCAGAGTGTAGTGGTGAACTGTTGTTTTTCAGACTGAAGGGAAGTATACAGTGATGTTCCCCAGGGGTTGGCATTAGGATCACTGCTCTTTTTGATATATTAATGACCTAGGCTTGGGTATACAGGGCATAATTTCAAACTTTGCAGATGTCACGAAATTCAGAAATGTAGTAGTGAGGAGGATAATAACAGACTTCAGGAGGACACAGACAGACTGGTGAAATGGGCAGATGCATGGCAGATGAAATTTAATGCAGAGAAGTGTAAAGTGATACATTTTGTCAAGAAGAATGAGAAGAGGCAATATGAACTAAATGGTACAATTTTTAAGGGGGGGCAGGAGGAGATAGACAAGGGGGTGTATGTACATAATCTTTGAAGGTGACAGGACAAATTGAGAAGGCTGTTACAAAAGTATATGGGATCCTTGGCTTTATCAAAAGAGGAAGAGAGTACAAAAGCAAGGCAGTTAGGCTAAACCTTTATAAATCACTGGTTAGGCCCCAGCTGGAGTATTGTAGCCAATTCTGGGCACAACATTTTAGGAAGAATGTTAAGGCCTTAGAGAGGGTGCAGAGGAGATTTACTAGAATGTACCAGGGATGAAAGACTTCAGTTATGTGGATAGATTAGAGAAACTGGGATTGTTCTTCTTAGAGCAGAGAAGGTCAAGGGGAGATTTGATAGGTGTTCAAAATCTTGAAGGGTTTTGATAGAGTAAATAAGGAGAAACTGTTTCCAGTGGCAGAAGGGTCAGTAACCAGGGCACAGATTTAAGGTAACTTGCAAAAGAACCAGAGGCAACGAGATTTTTTTTTTTTATAGACGCATCGAGTTGTTGTGATCTGCAATGCACTGCCTGAAAGGGTGGTGGAAGCAGATTCAATTCTAACTTTCAAAAGGTAATTGAATAAATACTGGAAGGGAAAAGTTGCAAGCTATGGGGAAAGGGCAGAGGAATGGGACTAATTAGATAGTGCTTTCAAAGGGCTGGCATGGGCAAGTTGAGCCAAATGGCCTCCTTCTGTGTTGTATCATTCGGAGGAGAGGGAGGTGGAGAGCCAGAAGGATTTTGTAAGGGGGGAGGGGAGGATTTCCAGAGAGTAGGACCTAGGTAGCTGAAGCCACAGCTACCAATGATGGATCAATTGTGGTGGTGGTGGGAGGGGGGCGGGGGGGGGGGGAAGGAATGCATTTGAGTCCAATCAGAGGGACAGAGCGATCAGGTGAGGAATGCAGAGCTAAAATGAGGTTACAGATATGGCAAGGGACGAGGCCATGAAGGGATTTAAACACAAGGACAACAATTTTGGAGTACCCAACAAACAATGAAAGTGAGGGGGGCAGATTTGGAATCAGTAATGGAAAGGAGCTGTGGAAAGAGTCTCAGGTGAGGCAGTGCTGGAGTGATTACAGAAAGTCCAGTAGATTCAGAGAGCCAATGAGAATTAGAGTTTAAAGACACAAATGAGACTATAGTCAACCAGGAGCCAGCAGAAGTTAATCCTAGAATTCAGCAGAGGTGCGGAGTGGCCCTAGTTGCAACAATGGATCAGTAGAGGTGCGTGGAGCAGTTTGAGTGAAACCAGGGAGCAAGGACAACAAATACCAGGAAGTCAGGGGAAGGTGAAGAGTAAATCCAGATCTGCACCAAAGAGGAAAATGGTCCAAGGAACACCTGTAAGGCGGTGAGAAGCACGCGGAACCAGGAGTGGCAGCAGAAGCCTGTTCAGCGAAGGATGAAGGCGGCAGACTGGAGCACAGCAGAGAAGTGACCCAGTCAGCAAATGTTGCAAAAGCACTGCGGCAGAGATCAGTTAGCAGCACCTGGAACATGATGCGGCAAAGACATTTCAATGTGCAACCGTGCGGCTGTGTTACTGATTATTAATTATAAAAAAATGGCAAGGCTGACTTTCGGGAAGAATAACTGCCAATTCCAGCAATAACTGTGATGCCAGGGATTACAAAATACCGTAAGGACATTGCTGCCCCTGTAAAGCTGTAGGAAAAGCCTCCCACACACACACACACACACACACACACACACAACCACTGCCTATACTTCGTGACAATGCAATTCGTAGCATCATAGAGTGATACAACACAGAAGTAGTCAATTGGGCACAATACTTCAGCTGGGGCCGACCGGTGTTTTAGAAAGGTTTAGCAGAATTTAACAGATCATGAAAATAACATGAATTTTCATATGCACAGGATACCATCACACAAAACATCCTGCATTTATATAGAAACATAGAATCTAGGAGCAGGAGTAGGCCATTCGGCCCGTCGAGCCTGCTCCGCCATTCAATACGATCATGGCTGATCATCCAAATCCAGTACCCTGTCCCTGCTTTAATCCCCACAGTACACATATCCCACCCTACCCCCGTAACCCCACGTATTTAATTCCCCCTAACATATCCCATCCTATCCCCATAACCCCACATATTTAATCCCCCCTAACACTAAGGGTCAATTTATCAAAGCCAAATCAACCTAACCCACACATTTTTGGACTGTGGGAGGAAACCGGAGCACCCGGAGGAAACCCACGCAGACACGGGGAGAATGTGCAAACTCCACACAGACAGTCACCCGAGGTCAGATTCGAACCCGGGTCTCTGGCGCTGTGAGGCACCAGTGCTAACCACTATGCCACCGTGTTGCCCATTATATAGCAGCATTAATGTAGAGACGCGTGCCTAGGCACTTTGATAAAAGACAGAGCCCCGATGTAGCCTTTACATCTGCAAATCAGCAGAGATTCCTCCTTTAAAGAATCGTGCAAACATTTCACAAAGACACTTACTACCTTGTCAAAAAGGTGAAAAATCCTTCAGTGACGGCCATAGTTCGTATAAATATCCTTATAATGCTAGGGATGCTGTGCATCTGCACTTATAATAAAACGGGTACACTTTATTCAGTCAACAATATATATTTCTTTGTTGTGCCTTACAAAAGATGATTCAAAGTGCTTTACAAAGCAAACAAAAGTGGGGGGGGGGGGGGGAAAAGGAAGAGATGGGGTGGAGCTAAAAGCATAGTCAAAGTTTGGGAGGGAAATCGGGAAGCACTTTTTCCACACGGAAGGTGGTCAAAATCTGGAGTTCTCTCCCTCAGGAGGCTGTGGATGCTAGGGCATTTGGAACTTTTAAGACTGAGACCGATAAATGTTTGTTAGGTAAGCGTATCAAGTGATATGGAGCTAAGACAGCAAATGGAATTGAGGTACAGATCAGTCATGATCTAACTGAATTACAGAACAGGCTTGGGGGGCTGAATCTCATACTCCTGTTCCCACTCATGAAAAGTAATAAAGCATATGGGATCCTGGGCTTTATAAATAGAGGTATAAAGTACAAAAGTCAGGAAGTTATGCTAAACCTTTATAAAACAGTAGCTGGAGTATTGTGTTCAATTCTGGGCACCACACTTTAGGAAGGACGTGAAGGCTTTGGAGAGGGTTCAGAAGAGATTTACTAGAATGGTTCGAGGGATGAGGGAATAGTTACGTGGATAGACTAGATAAGCTGGGGCTGCTCTCTTTGGAGCAGAGAAGGCTAAGAGGAGATTGGATCGAGGTGTTTAAAATCATGAAGATTTAGATAGAGTAAATAAAGAGAAACTGTTTGCAATGGCTGAAGGGTCGATAACGAGAGGACACAGATTTAAGGTGGTGGTGGTTGTTAGGATTTAGAATGCACTGCCCGATAGGGTGGTAGATACAGATTCAAAAGGGAATTGGATAAATACTTGGAGAAAAAAACTGCAGGGATATGGGGAAAGCGCGGGGTAGTGGGACTAACTGGATTGCTCTTCGAAAGAGCCGGCGCAGACTCGATATGACGAATAGCCTCCTTCTGTGCTATGCTATTCTATGACTCAGCTCCTACAACTCTGCAACAATATGCCTCAGCTCCAACCCGAGAACAGCACCTCCTACTGCAATGATTTTTGCCCCATTTTCCACACCGAGCTAATATGCCAACGTGGCATATCTAATGCAGAGACTGAGTTTTTCAGCAGAATCCATCTGTCTGGAGTTTTCTCAGTTGCCTTTCTGAATGAAAGAGACATTTTTTGAGATTTCCACTTACACGGCATATCATTCTCTAACTAAGTGGATCGGCACACTAGCTCGAGCTTCTACCAATGTTGATTTGTGAAAAGCTACATGGAATTCCATACAGCATCCCAAAGCAATTCACCCTGTTTATCTCACTCGGTTGGTAAACAATCCATTCAGAATTGCCTCTCCGCCTATTGCCTACACCACCCACAATTAAGACAAGATAACTTAATTGTGATAACAAGGGTAGTCAAAGGAAGAGTGAGGCCAATTAGGAACCAAGAGGATCTTCTTGTGGAGGCAGATGGCACGGCTGAGGTACTAAGAGTACTTTGCATCTGTCTTCACTACAGATGAGGATGCTGCCAATGTAGCAGTAAAGGAGGAGACACTAGCAATATCAAATAGGATAAAAATAGATAGAGGATGTACTTGGCAGTCCTCAATGTAAAAAAATCATCTGGTCTGGATGGGATGCATCCTAGGTTAATGATGGAAGTAAGGGTGGAAATTACAGAGGCTCTGGCCACAATCTTCCAATCCTCCCTGGATATGGGGGTGGTGCCAGGAGCGAGTGGAGGATTGCAAATGTTATACCCCTGTTTAAAAAAGGGGAGATAAACACTGCAACTACAGGCCAGTCAGCCAAGCGTTGGTGGTGGAGAAACTTTGAGACCATAACCCAGGACAAATTTAGTTGGCATTTGGAAAAGTATTGGCAGGATAGGCGCACCATCAGTGTTCTCGCTCAGGCCAACATCCCCCGCATCGAAGCTTTGATCACGCTCGATCAGCTCCGATGGACGGGTCACATCGTCTGCATGCCCGATACGAGACTCCCAAAACAAGTGCTCTACTCGGAGCTCCGACACAGCGAGAGAGCCCCAGGTGGGTAGAGGAAACGCTTCAAGGACACCCTCAAAGCCTCCTTGAAAAAGTGCAACATCCCCACTGACACCTGGGAATCCCTGGCCCAAAACCGCACAAAGTGGAAGAGAAGCATCCGGGAAGGCGCCGAACACCTCGAGTCTCTTCGCCGGGAGCAAGTGGAAGCCAAGCGCAAATCAACCCAAGCACCCCACCCACCGTCTGCCCCACCTGTGACAGAGACTGTAGGTCCCGCATTGGACTGATCAGTCACCTGAGAACTCATTTTTAATGTGGAAGCAAGTCATCCTCGGTTCCGAGGGACTGCCCAAGAGAGATAGGCTAATAAATGAAAATCAGCACAGATTTATTAAAAGGAAAATCGTGCTTGAGTAACTTGATCGAGTTCTTTATGAAATAATGGAGAGGGTTGATGAGTGTAGTGCAGTTGATGTGTATATGGACTTTCAAAAGGCATTTGATCACATAATATACTTGTTAGCAAAATTAAAGCCCATGGGATTAAAGGGACAGTGACAGCATGGATACAAAACTGGCTAAGGGACAGAAAGCAGAGAGTAGTGATGAACGGTTGTTTTTCAAACTAGAGGGAAGTATACAGTGGTGTTCCCCAGGGGTCGGCATTAGGACCGCGGCTATTTTTGATATATATTAATGACCTGGACTTGGGTATACAGAGCATCATTTCAAAGTTTACAGATGATATGAAACTTGGAAATGTAATAAACAGTAAGGAGAATAGTAACAGACTGGTGAAATGGGTAGGGACATGGCAGATGAAATTTAACAGAGAGAAGTGTGAAGTGATACGTTTTGGTAGGAAAAATAAGAGGCAATATGAACTACATTGTTTAAACGGCACTTAATCATCCGGAATTCTCTAATAACTGGCAAAATTGATACTCAGAAAACACCACCTCAATAACCGGAAATGTTGCCGAGTCAGAGTCTTAGTTTCTGTTTGCTTCAGAATATTGAGAGTGGCAGCTACTTTAGAATTGAATGTGTGTTTCCCAGAGACTCAATGGATGAGTTCATTTTTCAGTATGTTACTGTGCCATATAGACTAGGGAAGTCCCAGGTTCTATTGCCGATTTGATGTGAAATTGACATCAAGGACAGTCAGATTATGTATAGTACAGATTGCGTGTTAACCACCCGATGGATTATTGGCTGTCAGGTGATAGGTCAGAAATCTTCAGTTGTATAGGGAATAATATATAGTTGGTAGGGAATAATATATAGTTGGTAGGGAATAATAAATACTTCATAGGGACTTACCCAGAAGAAAAAGGTGACTGGCTGTTGGCGAGTTAGGTAGAGATTGAAATGGGAGTGTGGATAAGCTATATAGAAGGCATTGGTGTGGATAAGTTACTTGGAGGGCAATGTACACGTGCCAGTGAAAGCTGAAAATTGATGTCCAGATAAGGATTATACCAGATAAAAGTTGGTCATGTTATGTAAATAGCATTCAAATCTTATTTTATTTTTGTTTGTTAAAAATAGCCTCGGTAGATATACCTCTCCGTTATCCGGAATTTTCAATCAACCGGCACCATCCCGGTCCAATCGGTGCTGGATACGAAAAAGTTTACTGTAAATGGCATAATTTTTAAAGGAGTACAGAGACCTGGGGGCGAATGTACACAAATCTCTGATGGTGGCAGGACAAGTTGATAAGGTTGTTAAAAAAACATATGGGATCCTTGGCTTTATTAATAGAGGAATAGAGTACAAAGCAAGGTAACCTTTATAAATCAGTAGCTGGAGTATTGTGTTCAATTCTAGGCACCACACTTTAAAAGGATGTCAAGGCCTTAGAGAGGATGCAGAAGAGATTTACTAGAATGTACCAATCCAGTTATCTGGAGAAGCTGGGGTTGTTCTCTTTGGAGCAGAGAGGTTGAAGAGGAGATTTGATAAAGGTGTTCAAAATCATGAACAGTTTTGATAGTGCAAATAAGGAAAAACTGTTTCCAGTGGCAGAAGGATCGATAAACAGAACACAGATTTAAAAGTGACTGGCAAAAGAACCAGAGGCGACATGGGGAAACATTTGTGTGTGATCTGGAATGCACTGCCTGAAAGAGTGATTGAAGCAGATTCAACAGTAACTTTCAAAAGAAAATTGGATAAATACTTGAAGGGAAAAATTTGCATGGCTATGGGGAAAGAGCAGGGGAGTGGGATTAATTGGATAGCTCTACCAAAGAGGGCACAGGCGTGATGGCCTCCTTCTGTGCTGTATGATTACATGATTATGAAATTCCCACATGGTGAATCTCACTAATCGCAAATCCCACCTCTGGAACGTACCACTCCATTATCATAGAATGGTTACAGCACAGGAGGCCGCCATTTGGCCCATCGACCCCATGCCGGCTCTCTGCAAGAGCATTTCAGCTAGTTCCACTCCCCTGCCCTTTCCCCGTAGCCCTGCAATTTTTTTCCCTTCAGGTACTTATTCAATTCCCCTTTGAAAGCCACAATTGAGTCTGCCTCCACCACCCTCTCAGGCAGTGTATTCCGGATCCTAACCACTCGCTGCATAAAAGTTTTTCCTCATGTCGCCTTTGGTTCTTTTACCAATCACCTTAAATTTGTGCCCTCTGGTTCTTGACCCTTCCGCCAATGGGAACAGTTTCTCTCTATCTACTCTGTCCAGATCCCTCATGATTTTGAGCACCTCTATCAAATCTCCTCTCAACCTTCTCTGCTAAGGAGACCACCACCTTTAGGATTGTACCCTTTAGTTTACATTGACTCTCCTCATTCTTCCTACCAAAATGTACCACTTCGAACATTTCTGCGTTAAATTTCATCTGCCACGTGTCCGCACATTCCACCAGCCTGTCTATGTCCTCTTGAAGTCTATCACTATCCTCCTCACTGTTCACTATACTTCCAAGTTTTGTGTCATCCGCAAATTTTGAAATTGTGCCCTGTACACCCAAGTCCAAGTCATTAATATATATATCAAGAAAAGCAGTGGCCCGAGTGGCAACCCCTAGGGAACACCACTGTATACCTTCCTCCAGTCCGAAAAACAACCGTTCACCACTACTGTTTCCTGTCACTTAGCCACTTTCGTATCCATCTTAGCCAATTTCATATTCATATTAAACTAATGACTAATAAATTTATTTCAAAAAGCCGTAATTTTGGGGTTGACATACAAACCCGTGCTTGCATGGAAACTTACGACCCATCTCAATATTATTTACAAACCCACCGAACAGTTGAAGGACCTTTCAGCAAATGTGCAACACAAACCACATTTCATTGAAAAGTCATGTTGTTAAAAGTGCAGCTTCTTCCGGTGCTTCAGAACTTTTTATGAATTAAAGGAAGCAATAGATTTCATTACACACACTTGACAGTTCCGAGTTATCCTCTCCATTGCCCCACCCAACAAGTATCCCTGACAGCCCGTTAACCCTTTTGGAACTGCAGCCGACTCCACGTGTGTTAAACGCCCCTCAGGTGTCAGCTGAAGAGACCCATCGCTTCCCAACCGGGAAATGATGGGACAGAGGGAGCCCGCGCCTTCACCCACTGCCCCACAACGATCGTCAACAGTCCCCGGGCCCATTCTTTCTCAGTCCCGCCGCCCTAAGGACTCAGCGCTGGGCTGGTGGGTGGGTGGGGCAGAGCTTGCGGATCTCTGGACCGGGCCAGGCCCTCGGTTTAATCTACCTCCGCCACCCGTCCGCTTGCTCTCGTCGCCCGAAGCCGGGCCCTACCTGCTGGTCTCCAGCGAGCAGTATCTCTCGGGTAAGATCTTCAGACATCGCTCGAAGAACCCAACGTGCCTCTCCCTCAGAAACTCCAGGTGCTCGGCCGCCGCCACCTCCGTCTCCTCGGCCATGTTGGATCGCCATGGACACGCCCCGCCCCCTCCCCAGCTCCAACCAATCACTGAGTGAGCACGCAGCCGGGGGGGGGGGGGGGGAGCCGCGCGCAGCTGTAACGCAGAACCGAGCTGCCGTTTCCTTCGCCCACCAAACATTCCTCAATGTGCAAGGATTTGCAGAGATCTGATCTTTACTAAAGCATATACAGCAATATTATAAGGGTAGCGAATCTACCCGAACTAATACAAGGGAGAAATCACTGAATGTTGCAATAGTATAGATCCAGCAAAGCTTATATTGTGTATATAAATACTAACTTGTTAGAAAGTTCCTAAATATTTCACATTTCTATTTGACTAGGACTGGGCAAACCGTTAAAATAGGGGAAAACAAAGAAATAATTTATAATTGTACAAACAAACCTATTAACTTCAAACAGCTTGGAGCCTGTTGTGATCACTGCTCCTTCCCCATAGCTTTCATGAATCTGGAACCTATAGGATGTTCTCCAGTAACTTTCACCAAAGTTAGGTTATATTGAAGATAACAGCAACATCAACTCTCAATGAACTTCAAGCTCTTGGCCCAGCAAAATTTATAGGACAAAAGCTCTGGCATTAAAGGAACAGAGGGACCTTGGAGTGCATGTCCACAGATCCCTGAAGGTAGCAGGACAGGTAGATAAGGTGGTTAAGAAGGCATACGGGATACTTTCCTTTATTAGCCGAGACATAGAATACAAGAGCAGGGAGGTTATGCTTGAACTGTATAAAACACTAGTTAGGCCACAGCTAGAGTACTGTGTACAGTTCTGGTCACCACATTACAGGAAAGATGTGATTGTACTAGAGAGGGTACAGAGGAGATTTACAAGGATCTCGTCAGAACTGGAGAATTTTAGCTATGAGGAAAGATTGGATAGGCTGGGGTTGTTTTCTTTGGAACGGAGGAGGCCGAGGGGAGACTTGATTGAGGTGTATAAAATTATGAGAGGCCTAGATAGAGTGGATAGGAAGGACCTATTTCCCTTAGCAGAGAGGTCAATAACCAGGGGGCATAGATTTAAAGTAATTGTTAGAAGAATTAGAGGGGAGTTGAGAACTTTTTCCACCCAGAACGTGGTGGGGGTCTGGAACTCACAGCCTGAAAGAGTGGTAGAGGCAGAAATGCTTATCCCATTTAAAAAGTTCTTGGATATGCACTTGAAGTGCCGTAACCTACAGGGCTACAGACCAAGAGCTGGAAAGTGGGATTAGGCTGGATAGCTCTTTTTTGGATTGAATGGCCTCCTTCTGCGCTGTAAATTTCTATGATTCTATGAAAACCCCCAACATGTTTTAGTTAGGGCCCCAGTACCAGTAAGAAAGTTGTATTTACATAGCACGTTTAACAACCTCATGACCTCTCAAAGTGCTCTACAGCCAATGAAGTACTTTTGAAGTGTAGTCACCACTGTAATGTAGGGAAACATGGCAGCCAATTTGCAACCAGCAAGGTCCCACAAACAGTGAAATAAATGACCAGATGCTCTGTTTTAGGCACTGAAGGATAAATGTTGGTCAGGATATCAGGAGAATTTCCTGGTTCTTCTTCAAATAGTGCAGCAAGATCTTTTAGATCCACTGACAGAAAGGGCAGATAGGGCCTCAGTTTAACATTTCATCCAAAAGACAGCACCTAAAACAGTACACCACTCAGTACTCCACTGAAGTGTCAGCCTAGATTATGTGCTCAAGTCATCAGAGTGGGGCTTGAACCCAAAAACCTTCTGATTTAAAGGCAAGAGTGTTACCACTGAGCCAAGACTGACTCTTAAAAAAAAAAAATCCTCCATTTAGCATTACAAGCCAAGGCTGTCCTTTTTATAAGGAATGCTATTCAGTATTAATTGCTGGCCAAAAGCTTGATTTTCTATGTTGGCCTGAGCCATGCTGTCAACTTATCAATTACTGAACCACTGAAGTCTATGGCACAGAAGGCAGTTCAGCCCATTGTGACTGTGCCAGCTCTTTGGTGGAGCAGTCCAAAACTAATTGCACTGCCCCTTTGTATTTTCCTTTGCTTCAAATATTTCTTAAATTTTCTCTTAAAAGACGCAATGATCTCTGCCCCAATCATCCCCTGTGGCAAAGTATTCCTTGCCCCAACAACTCCCTGTATAAAATTTTTTCACATAAGCTCACTCTAAGGCAAACTTAAATTGATGACCCCCTCATCATTGACTCCCCAACCAGAGAAAGTTGTCTTTCACTATCAAAACAATTTGCATTTATACATTGGCTTTACATAGAAAAACATCCCAAGGCATAATTTACAGAGACGTAATCAGAAATAAATAGGCATTGAGCCAAAGAAGGAATTATTTGGAGGGGTGGCCAAAAGTTTATGAGAGAGGTGGGTTTTAAGAAGTATCCTAAATGAGAGGTGGGGAGGCAGAGCGGCTTTGGGAGGGAATTCCAGAACGTAGGGCTTAAGCAGCTGAAGGGACAGTGGTCATCACTGGGGCAAAAAGAGGGGGGAGATGCATAAAAGGCACGAATCGGAGGAACAGAGAGTGATGTAGGGCTGGAGGAGGTTACAGAGATAGCGGGGGCAATGCCATGATGGAACTTAAACATAGAAGATTGGAGCAGGCGTAGGCCATTCGGCCCCTCGAGCCTGCTCCGCCATTCGATGAGATCATGGCTGATCAGATTAAAACAGATTAAAATTTTAAATGGGAGGACCAGCTAATGTAGCTCAGCAAGATCTGGGCAATAGGTGAACGGGATTATTACTGCCAATATTACTGTCTTGTTGTCTTACATTTCTGTCTGAACTGTCTTAAGATTTCCACCCCTCATCTCAACTGTTTGGTGGCCTATAATGCACATCAAATTTGTACAACTGTCATTATTTTTATTTATTTTTTTAACTCTAACCAGAGTCATAATGCAACCCTCAAGACATTATGTTCTAGTGATGTGGTAGAATTATTTACTAAAACTGCCACCCCACCCCCTTGTTTCCCTCTGTATTGTTTCTGAAATTGTTATAACCTGGAATATCAAGTTCCAATCTTGTCCAAACCCAAGTTATGTCTCTGTTATGGCTACTATATCATTTTGTTCCAGTTATTAATGCTTCTAACTCTCCAATTTTGCTTTGATTGCTTTGTGCATTCACATACATACCAATCAATCATGACTCCAATTTTTTGGAACATTAACCAATTTTTTTTTTTATGTCCCTTGCCCCTTTTTCATCTTTCACTAACTCATGGACTCTCTATTTTACTTTCTTAATAGTTTCTCACAATTTATTTCATAATGCAAACAATATACAAATACTACTGGTCAGTCCAATTATTCAGTATTCATAAAATGATACGGTTATATCCCCTGCCGCCAAGATGGAATAGCCCTGAAAAACAATGCAAGAAACAAAAAGTTTATATGAGAAGACATAGCAAAATACATTTTTCAACTTTATTTAATCTGTTTCAGTATCAAGGGATTTTTTCCCCATGTTAATCACTTACCGGTGGGGAAGATACAGCATAGGCCCACCATCACTTTCCACCGTCTCTTTTGTGTGTTCCTCCCAACCTTTGGTAGGTTTGAATAGTCTAGATGGGTCTCGCTGTATTTGAGCATCAACCTGAGTAGATTTATAGCAGAACAAAAGTTTCACATGTTAAACATCACTCCAAAGGTAAAAAAGCATAAATATTTAGAGATCAGTTTTTTGCCCCCTCGGCTAAAGATGGTGACTCATATTGTGCTATGGTTCCACAGGCACTTAGCTTTCAAGTAACTTGTCTAAATGGCTATTTTTCATGCATAAGCCTAGGCAGTAAGTAGAAGCTGTAGAGGGCAAAACTAAGCCCAATCCTACCATCACACACACCCCTCCTATGGACACTACCAACAGAGACTCCTCACTAGTAATTGAAAACAAAAACTAAGACTAATTTTACCTCTCCTGAGCGTCAATTCACTCAGCACAGACCAGCGATTGAACCTGGGACCTCCTTAGTCTGTATGGATCAATACCTCATCAGGCATTGTATTTAGCTACTGAGTCATCAGAGACTCAATGTATTTATTTTAGAATGTTGTGTTCAAAAACTGCCTGAATGTGCATTTTTACCTGGCAAGACAATAATGAGTGGACATCGTTAACTTTTTAAATTTTCCCAATCCAAACTCGGGCTGAAATACATCTTCCTGTTTTGTCATTTAGGAGGGTTTTTAGTATGTGTTACACAGTATCAGGATGCAGCATTCGAACCTCAGAATTTTATTCATTTGAGAAAATAGGCAAAAGTATTCACCCAGATGCTTGCTCTCCAACACAATGTGCCTCAAAGCCAGTTCTCCCAATGTAATCTAGTCTACCCCATCTGGCTGCGTTCAAGACATGCAACGAGCCATCAATATCAAATCCTGTCTACTTAAGTTTTCAAATAACTTATGAACAATTTTTCTGTCAGTCTGAAGAGAATGTGACTTGTGAACAGGAGGCTAATAACTGAACCCACGGTCAATACAGTGCATTGTGTTGATCATGGTACAGAATAAGCAACATATTCTCGAGTGATGATACTTTGTATCTGATCTATTCCCTGGTGAGTGGATATAAATTGCATAGTATACTCCTAGATGTGTTTAGATCATCCTTTAAAATAAACCCTTGGGACTGCTAACAGGTGATCATATAACTAGTGCAGTAGATAGGGCTTTAAACTAATGAAGTGGGGGGGTTGGGGGGGAGAGGATTCAGGAAAGGGTAAATTCAAAAGCAGTAAGAGAAAAGTCAAGGATTTAGAGCAGAGTAGCGATATGGGTAAAAATAAGCAGAGTCAGGAAGGGACAGAGAGCTGAACAAAGGTAACAGGGCATTAGTGACTAAGGTGACATTAGTGAAAAAATAGAAAAAATTTAAAGCGAAAGGTAATGGCCGGAATTTTCTGGGGTCTGTGCAGGCATGATTGGAGGCGGCTCGGGTGGGAAATTTAAAAAAATCTTGCAGCGGGTCGGGAACCCGCCGTCTTCCCGCCCTCACGTGCCTTTTTCTCAGGTGCGTTTGCCAGCGCGGCAGCACCCCGAACAGCAGAGGCGGGCGAGCTAATTTAAATCATGAGGTACTTGTCAAACCCTTAAGCACCTTTTTAACCCTACCTTTCAAATTTCCCTGGATGAGCACGGGAATCACATCGTCCGTGAACCTGAGGTGGAAGTTGAGTGGCCATTGATCCAGCTCATTAGTGCACAGCATGAAAAGTACAATAAAAACTCCCACCTCACAACTGATCACTTTCCTAAGGCAGATGCTGTTGCTGATTGCATTGTCAGCACAGATTTAGCTTTCTAGAGGTTGCAAGTGTTTCCAGCAACACCTCATTGATAGAACCCATCACACCATTGACAGATTGCTTCTGTCATCTCTACTTGACCTGCCATCTATTCCATCAGCATGGGCGCCGTTTATACGGTCTCACCATGGTCCTCAGAATCGGACCACAATGAGCCCCAACACCACCACCAACCACCTTCTCCTCAACCACCTGATGTTACACAGGACAGAGGGCATCAGTGCAGGGCTGCACCACGCTGGAGGCGATACCCCCAACACAGGGTATACAGGCAGAAGATGAGTTTCCTCAACATGACTGAGCAGCAGTGCCAAAGGAGGCTCAGGCTATCGCGCCAGGTTGTTGCAGACTTTTGTACATTGCTGGAGGAAGATCTGCAGCTCAGAGGAGCGGGTGGACATGCCATACCAGTGGCTGTCAAAGTCACCAGCGCCCTCAACTTCTTTGCCTCAGGTTCCTTCCAGGGATCTGCAGCAGACATTTGCGGCATCTCGCAGTCGGCTGCCCAGATACATCTCACAGGTCACCAATGGCTTCTTTGACAAGTCAGCCAATTATATCAACTTTTCCACTGATGAGTCCAGTGTTAGTGAGCGAGCGCTCGGCATTGCCGCTCTGGCTGACTTCCCATGGGTGTAGGGCATCATCGACTGCACACATGTGGCCATCAGGGCACCCCATCATCACCCAAGAGTCTTTGTCAACCGCAAGGGCTTCCACTCCCTCAATGTGCAGCTCTCCTGTAACCATAGGAAGATCATGCATGTGTGCGCGAAATTCCCTGGCAGCTGTCATGAATCTTTCGTCCTGCACCAGTGCATCCTCCCTTCAGCTCCTCCTCTAAACAGACTTTCCGGCTGGCTGCTTGGAGACAAGGGCTATACACTGAAGACCTGGCTCATGACACCCTCGAGGAAGCCAAGTACTGAGGCCCAGGAGAGATATAATGAAAGCCACATTTCCAGCAGATGTGTCACAGAGCAGACAATAGGCATGCTAAAAATGCGCTTCAGATGCCTGGACAGATCTGGAGAAGCCCTTCAGTGCGCAACAGCCAGGGTCTCCAGAATCATCATGGTCTGCTGCGCCTTGCATAACATAGCGCAGCGAGGATTAGCGCTGCATGAAGAGCAAAGCACTGAGCGCACAGCCTCTTCAGAGGAGGAGGAGGAGCATCAGCTGGAAGAGGAGGAGCAGCAGGAACCTGCGGTCCAGATCCCACCAGTACCCGAGCACATTGCTGCGCAGGAGGCCAGGGATGGGCTCAGTATGGTCAGATTTACTTAACTTTACGCATTACACCCACTTGGCTGCCACATGCTGCGCCAGGTTGGCACCACCCCACAGCAACACCATAAAGCATCCCTACAATAACCAAGCCATTCCTTTCACACTGACCACCATTGCTGGAGGTAACATTGGCCCAAAAATTAGTCCCGCGACGCGAGAGTACGCACTGTGTACTCTCGCGTATTCTGTCACCAATTGCCGGTTTTCTGCATGCACTGCGCATGCGCTGAAAACCGGCACTTGGTTTTTGGAAAAGGGGGCGGTTCCTCGGTGCACCGCATGCGCGCTACAGGCTGCGCGCACGCTGTGCACTTAGTGCTTTGGACGCACAGGTAAGGACGGAAGATTTTAGAAATGAAAAAAGGAGGAGTAAGACCCACTTTTAACAAGGTAAGTAGTGAATTAAGTATTATTTTGAATTTTTTTTAACAGGTATATCTTTTTTAGAGACTTTAAAGACAGGTAAGTTTATTTTTATAACTTTTTAAAAGATTTTAAATTTTTTCAAAAATTTTATTTTTTATTTAAAATGGTTAATTTATTTAACTATACTTATTTTATTAATGTGATGGTTTTTTTTATATTTAATTGAGGTTTAGCTGTTATTTTGGGGGTGTGTAAGATTCATAGCTTTCACAGCACGTATGTGAAACTTATGAATGGAAGATGGTGTGCTGCCATTGGCTCTGAGTCACGTGATCCCACAGCTCGCACGAATTCACTACGCCGGTGGGATACGCAAGCACTGCCCAGCTGATGTCTAGAACATCAAGTTCGTGCGAGCTGGATCTGAAAAAGCCAACGCGGAGTGAGAGATCGCGGGGAAGCCTTACCCCCGCGTCAACACTCAGTCTTTAATTTCTGGGCCATTATGTCTCACCATTCACTCCAACTCACTAAGCCACTTCCAAAGGTGCACACAAATTTGTCCATGACCACAAAGTGGTGAAAATAAAGATTTTTTTTATCTGTGACATCACAGTAACGGAAACTTTACACAAACATTTAATGAAACACCCAAGTGGCTACCCTTGTGAATCTACTTGTGTTTCATCTTTCGCTTACGCGTGCTTCTACAAGGTTCTACGACTGTGGTTTCAGCAGAGGTAGAAGCAGCCTGCTCGCTTCCCCGCTGCGACTACACAGACCCTTTTGGCAGACGTCCTCTGGGTTTTGGAGCCTGTGTGATGGCCCCGCCAAACTCTGCTCCTCCTGTGACTGTGCAGGAGCAAACTCAGCCATTGCGATTCGAGGAGGCATCTGGGACTCTGACTAGGGGGGGGGGGGGCGGGTGCGGCAACAGAGGAAAAGTTTGAGCGCTTTGAGAGGAGCCCCCACTTCCATGTCCCCTCTCACCATCATCCCTCATGGGCAACCCGCATTTTCCTGCTAGCAAGGAGCTGGAGAGCACCTTGCTGCACAGCAGTGGGGCCATGAGGACCCACTTCTACGTTGACATCCCTCCTAGAGAGGACATCTATGAGCCTCTGCCATCTATTCTCCATGGAGACCATGTGCTCATGTGAGTAACACATTAGCTGCTCCATGCAGGTGGCCATTCTATCCATGGAAGAGCCTACAGTCGCCATCATGTTGGAGATGGACGACTCCATTCTCTGCACATTTGCAGACATCGCGCTTGCAAAATCTGTCAAAGCCTCCTGCACCTCCAGAAACGCCCTCTTTCTGGATGGCCCCCAAGGCTCAGCATCTGCATGCAGCTGAGCAGAGCTGGGAGTGTCCTGCGCCCTCCGGCGAGGAATCTCCACTGCTGTCCCCGTCTCCACCATCTGCTCTTGCCGAGTTGTGAGACGCGAGACACCAGGTGACAACACTACTCTATCTCAAGTGGGACCCACCAAAGTGTAAGTATCTGCGATGGTGCTGGGTGCGCTTATGTCTGGTGATGGTGCACCCTTAGAGGCTGGAGGCTGCTCTGAGTCGTCGTCGTCGTCTTCCTTCTGGACTGGGGTGGGGGGGGAGCTTGATGGACCTGTAGGAGAGTAAAGAGATGAGTTAGATATGTCATATGAAGAATGGGTACAGATACTATTATGCACATGATAAACAAACATTCACTGGCTGCTGACATCTGTCCCCATAGGAGTGACTGATGTGTGCCATGTAGCTGTGTGATATGTAATTCTGTCACCAGGTTGCTGAGATGTCCCCCTCTCCGTCTCCCAGTTCCAGCTACTCGGCGACTCCAGAGACTTCCAAGGCAGCCTCCTCTGCTGATGTTAGGTGGCCAATGATGGAGGGCCACCTCCGGTTCTCTCCCTCTCATTGTGGGCTCTCTTTTCCTGCAAGGAGGGAAAGAGAAGGTGGAGTGAGAGTGATGGAATGAGTGTAAGGAATGAATAGGTTACATCTGTAGAGGGTGACTATGATGGAGTGGGGTTGCAATGCATTGTGGCCTCTTTGTGTGTTGTTAGTTGGTATGATTGCATTAGGGTGAGGGCGAGTGTGAAGGGTGGCTCGTCAGATGGGGATGTGATAATGTAGATAGAGCGAGAGGGATGGGTGGGCGTGCAAGATATGTTGGTGTAAGGATGTGCAGGAGCAGAGTTGGGAAGGCAGAGTAATGGGGATGTGATGAGAGGTGCAGCAGGATGAAGCGGAGTGTGGCTTTGCACTCACCTTTCCTGATCTACTGAGATCACTGAAACATTTGCGGCACTGCACCCAGGTCCTCCTGACCACATCCCTGCTGTTCACCTCCTCTGCTATTTGGAGCCAGGCTTCTTTTGTCTCCTGGGGAGGTTTCTTCAGCCCATTAGAAGGGAAGAGGACCTCCCTACATGCTCTCACTCCCTCCATATGGAGGGAGTCATCGGAGAACCTAAAATGTATATCCTGTGCATAATGCTATCTGTACCCATTCGTCATCTGACATATCTAACTCATCTCTTTACTCTCCCACAGGTCCATCAGGAGCGGCATGGGATGAAGAACGGGGTCACGACCCGCCACAGCGACCGCCCGCACTCGACCCACCCAGGTACAGAAAATTCAGGCCAATATATCTAAATGCATGAAGCAGTCACAACAAAATAGATTAATAGCACAGATAGAAATAAATCAGTTTGATCGAATTGCCTTTACGGAGACATGGTTGCAGAGTGACCAAGGTTGGGAACAAAATATTCCAGGATACTTGGCTTTTAGAAGAGATAGGCAAAATGGAAAAGAGGGGGGTATCCCTGATAATAAAGGATGGGATGAAGACAGTAGAGAGAAAGGATTTAAGTTTGGAAAATTAAGATGTAGAATCAGTTTGGGTAGAGCGAAGACACAAGGGGCAGGAAACACTGGTGGGAGCTGCTTATAGGCCCCCCAACAGTAGTTGTAGTGTCAGGCAGAGTATAAATCAGGAAATTAGAAGTGCATGTAATAAAGGTAATACAGTAATCTTGGGGGACTTTAATCTTCATATAGACTGGGCAAACCAAATTTGCAGTAATAGTGTGGAGGACGAGTTCATGGAATGCGTTCAAGATAGTTTTCTAGATCAGTATGTCAGGAACCAACTAGGGAACAGGCTATTTTAGATCTAGTATTATGCAATGAGACAGGGTTAATTAATAACCTTGTAGTAAAGGAGCTTCTGGGGAAGTGATCATTATATGATAAAAAATTTATATTGAGTTTGAGAGTGATTTAGTTAAGTCCAAAATTAGAGTCTTAAATCTGAACAAAGCAAACTATGTAGGCATGATTGCCGATTTGGCTAAGGTAGATTGGGAAACTAGATTAAAAGATAGGATGGTAGATAAGCAATGGCAAACATTTAAAGAAATAATTCATAATTCACAACAAATATACATTCCCACAGGAAAAGTGGTCCAACCATGGCTAACAAGTTAATGATTGTATTCAATTAAAAGGAAGAGGCTTACAAATGTTGCCAAAAATAGTAAGCCTGAGGATTGAATGGATTTTAGAATTCAGCAAAGGATGATCAAGAAATTGATAAAGAAAGAGAAAATAGAATAGGAGAGTAAACTAGCAAGAGACAAAAACAGACTGTAAAAGTTGTATAGGTATGTAAAAAGGGAGAGATTAGCAAAAGTAAATGTGGGTCCCTTAGAGGCAGAAACGGGAAAATTATAATGGGGAATAAGGAAATAGCAGAGACATTAAACAAATACTTTGTACCTGTCTTCATGGTAGAAGACAAAAAACATTCTGGAAATAGTGGGGAACCAAGGGTCTACTGAACTTAAAGAAATTAGTATTAGTAAAGAAATAGTACTAGGGAAATTAATGGGACTAAAAGTGGGCAAATCCACTGGACCTGATGGCCTACACCCTGGGGTTTTAAAAAGAGGTGGCTACAGAGATAGTGGATGCATTGGTTTTGATCTTTGAGAATTCCCAAGATTTTAGAATGGGCCCCACGGATTGGAAGGTAGCAAACCCTCTATTCAAGAAAGGAGAGAAAACAGGGAACTATAGGCCAGTTAGCCTGATATCAGTAGTAGGGAAAATGCTAGAATCTGTTATTAGGGACGTGGCAACAGAGCACTTAGAAAATCATGTTGGCCCTGAATTTGCAGTCAGTATGACAGTGCAGAGTACGCCTTCATACCACCTTTGAAACTGACCGCAACCTCGGGATTTGGCAGTTGCAGTCTGTCAATGACAGCTCTGAAGCTGGCTGCGCTGTGGCCCCCTCCTCCCCCCAACCCCCAACAGAGCCGGCAATCAGTGAAATCTCATAAATCTTTGAAACTGACAAAGACTTCGGCTCTTCTGCAGTAATTACGCTGTTAAATTCCCCATGAAATGTTAGACCCAAAGGGATTAAGTGTAACTGGAGTTTTAATAGCATATTGACTGCTAAACAGATGTTAAGGGTGTGGAAAACTAATTTTAATTTTGTGCAGTGTGAAATTTGTCCATTTTAATAAAAACTAAAATTAAGATACTTTTCAAATTTTTTTTTTAATAAAGTTTCTGCATCTTTATTTCAGGTTTACCTTTTCCCCATGTGAGAACCCTAATCTTTCTTTTGCTCTCTCTATTTTTTAAAAAAAGTTAGAATTTTATGGGCTTACCCACTTCCTTGTTCGCAGTCTGTGAGAATTCTGCCTTTTGATTGGCTGCTTAGACAGCCTGTTGATATCACAGCACTTCGCACAAGAGGATTCCTATTAAGTTCTGTTGAATTGAATTCAAGGTTGGAAAACCCAAAGTTCTCGACACAGCGATTGAGAGATCCCTATTCGGAGCGTACTTCAGGGCCAGCAGCGAACGCCTTCGCTTCGCTGCTGGCTGCAAATTCCGGGCCAATATGATTGGGCAAAGTCAACACAGATTTATGAAAGTGAAAGTGTTTTTTGAGGTTGTAACGAGCAGGGTAGATAAGGGGGAAACCAGTGGATGTAATGTATTTGGATTTTCAAAAAGCATTCGATAAAGTGCCACACAAGAGGTTATTATGCAAAATTAGGGCTCATGGGATTGGGGGTAATATGTTAGCATGGATTGAGGATTGGTTAATTGACAGAAAACAGAGAGTAGGAATAAACGGCTCATTTTCAAATTGGCAGGCTGTAACGAGTGGAGTGCAGCAAGGATCAGTGCTTGGGCCTCAGCTATTTACAATCTATATCAATGACTTAGATGAGGGGACCGAGTGTAATGTATCAAAGTTTGCTGATGCTACAAAGCTAGGGAAAGTAAGCTGTGAGGAGGCTGCAACGGGACATAGACAGGTTAAGTGAGTGGACAAGAAGGTGGCAGATGGACTATCATATGGAGAAATGTGAAGTTATCCACTTTGGTAGGAAAAGTAGAAAAACAGAATATTTTTAAAAAGGGGAGAGACTGGGAAATCTTAGTATTCAGTGGGACCTGGGTGTCCTTGTACACAAATCACAGAAAGGTTGCATGCAGGGGCAGCAAGCAATTAGGAAAGCAAATAGTATGTTAGCTTTTATTACAAAGGGATTGAAGTATAAGAGTGAAAAAGTCTTACTGCACTTATATAGGGCCTTGGGGAGATCACACCTGGAGTACTATATACACTTTTGGTCTCCTTACCCAAGGAAGAATATACTTGCCTTAGAGGGAGTGCAACAAGGATTCACTAGACTGATTCCTGGGATGAGGATTGTCTATGAGGAGAGTTGAGTAGACTAGGCCTATATTCCCTAGAGTTTAGAAGAATAAGGGGTGATCTCATTGAAACATATTAAATTCTTAAGGGGCTTGACAGGGTAGATGCTGGGAGGATGTTTCCCCTAGCTCGGGAGTCTAGAACTAGGGGTCACAGCCTCAGAATAAGGGGCCAGCCACTTAAGACTGAGATGAGGAGAAATTTCTTCACTCAAAAGGTTGTGAATCTTTGGAATTCTCTTCCCCAGAGGGCTGTGGATGCTCAGCCGTTGAATATATTCAAGACAGTGATCGATAGAGTTTTGGATACTTAAGGGAATCAAGGAATATGGCCATAGGGCAGGTGGAGTTGAGTTAGATCAGCCATGATCTTATTAAATGGTGGAACAAGCTTGAAGGGCCGAATGGCCTACTCCTGCTCCTAGTTCTTATGTTCATAATATTGTTGTCCATTTTATTTTCCCAAATTCTATTCTCAGCCCCTCAAAAATCAGCTTTTTTCCAATCTATTACCTTGGATTTTGTCATGTTTATGTCCTTCTCAATTATTATCCTAAACTGTGTTATATCATGGTCATTATTGCCTAGATGTTCACCTACTTTTACTTTTCTTATCTGGTTCATTCCCCATTACCAGATCCAGTCGCGAATCCTCCCTCCCTTGTTGGGCTTCTTACATACCTGGTTGGAAAGGAGTCCTGTACACACTGTAGGAACTCTATTCCCTTATCCCCTTTACCTAGCTCTTCTGGCCAATTAATTTCAGGGTAGTCGAAATCCCCCATGATAATTATTCTATGTTTCTCATTTCCCTAATTTGTTTGCATATTTCTTCCTCCACCTCCCTTCCACTATTAGGTGGTCTGTAGACTACCCCTACTAGTGTGATTGATCCTTTATTATTTTTTATATCTATCCACATGGATTCTATTTCTGTCTTACTGATGGCTGCGTTGCTTTTTTCTACTACCATTATGTTATCACTAATAAGCACAGCTACTCAGTCCTAAAGTTCATATCTTCAAAATTAACAAAGTTCCGAGTTGAATTTGAACATTCAGAACTAGAACAGACTTGTAAGAGTCAGCAGAGTGGGTTCTTGACTGGGAGAACCAAAATAGCACATGTCCATGAGGTTGCATTTTAACCAATTAGCTACAAACATATCTGAGGGCAGATAGTTTTAGCTGATTTTTCAGCCTTTGGGCGAGAAGAAATCAGAGCTGTCAGCATTATTTCCTTTCAGACAGTCCGCATTTAACAAATGGGGTTAATCAGTGAATCCCATTGAGCCAGCGGCTTTTTCTCATATTAAAATCAGTATTTTTTTTTTTAACCTTCTCTTTAAGCTTGGCCAATCTCTTCTCTCGCTCATCCTCCTTCTCTTGCTTTGTTCGTTTCTCTGCTAATTTGCACTCCAACTTTTGAAAATCCTGTGTGGTATAAAAATACATCCTGTAATTGCTCTGTGATTACCTTTATTGCCACAAATTAACTTCCTTTTCCCTATCTTTCATGAAAAAGTGTAAGTGGAAGTACTACCAAATTGAAGGTACTTCTATAAAATGTAAGGAGGCTACATATTTTAGGATTACACCTCAAAACTGTATTTTTAAAATGCAAAATTTTACCAAGACAATGTTTTACTAAATACAAACAAAAAAGTATAAGGACCATGTCCCCATATTTGACACTTCAATAAAACAGTGAACTAAATAAACGTTACATTATCTTATTTAGGGACTTCATAAGCAAGTTACCTTCCAAAAGACTCACCCTCTCTTGAAACCTGGAGATTTCTCTTGCCACAAGCCATTGTCTTTCTTCCCTTTCAGCTTCCTCTCTCATTTGGACTTCCAGTCGCAGAAACTCCTCCTTCTCCTTCTTTTGTTCAGCACAATCTTCAAGTATTCTCTTCACTTCGAGCCGTCTCTGATTTTCCTTCCTTTGCCTTTTCATTTTCTCTACTTCTTCCTTCATTTGTTGTTCTTTCTCACGAGCAAGCTCCACTTCCTTCTGTTTCTTCCATGATTGCAGCTCGGCTTCTCTTTCTTTTCTCTCCTTCTCAAGCCTGAGCCGTTTTGCCTCTTCTTTTGCCAAATGCTCTGCATCCTGTTCCTCTTCTGCCTGTGCTTGCATCCTCAGCAGCTTCACTTTTTCATGCTGCTTCTTTGTTTTCCATTTCTGAATAGCCTGCAAGGTAATTTCAACAAAAAAAAAACCATCAGTGATTCGGAAGATTCAGTCTCCTAAATGTTATGCTGATTGACTGACGACACTGTCTATTTCTTTGGGTTATTGGCTCTAATTTTAAAGATGCCAGGCTTAATACAGTAATCTCAAATAATTTCATTCCACTCAAGCCAAATGCAAGGATCTGCACAAAAGCAGTACAGGTACTCGCCCTCTGATCTTTTAAGTCCATGATTTGTTGATTAGATGTTAAACTGTAATGTCGCATGAAATGATTGTAAGACTGAATTTAACTTGTAACTGTAATAATTGTGTTTTGTAGATAGCAGAGCGTGGGAAAAACCAGTGCGAATCCAGTATGAGGTGATTTTGGTGGTGCCTCCTGTGTCACTACTACCGCAACTACCATGCTTTACCGGTCTAACAGGACCTGTGCCATCAACCAACACGTTTTTAAGTATGAGCTGCATAATTATGTGGCACAATTCGGATATGACATTCCCCTGTTGTTTGAGGGTTTCAGTGAGCTCGTGATGCGACTGAACTCCTCCCTAAAGCATTAATATGTTTTGGAACAAGACAACTCGAGAATAGATATTGAAATAGCATAAGGACAACTCACACTGGTGGGATATTGGGCTTAATACATCAGCACGCCCTTAGGTTCGTATTATTTCACACGCTCTGGTAGTTCTCCAACTTGTAATGATAGTGTATTTGATATATGTAACCCATGTAGTAAGACTTTGAACTATGTAAGATCAGAAGTTTGATTAAGATCTACCCAGTTAAACACAAATGCCACAAGGTAGGGAGTCAAAAATTGTTGGGACTAATAATACAATATAAGGAGGGACATAGAAATTCCTCCTTGGATTAGGATAATTTCCCATGTACTGGTCATCACCCAACTTGTAGTACTGATATGCTTACTAGTTTACACCTGCTACCTGAAACACCTAACGTACAAAACCCGATCACAACCCAGAATATCTTAGAGTTACATAAACGTGGGAGAACAAACCCATATGTAAGATTTTAGTTTTGAGGCGTCAGCAAAATGCCTCGCCCTCAAGGTAGGGGATCTGTAGGATAGAGTGTACCTGTAGGATTTAGTAAGCATTATTAAGATTCTAGAACCATTATTAAATAACTATAATATGTGAAATTGTATGTTAAAAATCTAAAAAGCCTGTATAAAATGGCAAATGGCTAAGAAGTAAAGCATGATGGTAAAACCTAACATCCCTTATCGCTGAAATTTCAGACCAGGCTAGATAATGGACTATGGGAAAGGCAAAAGACCTCTGTCGTAATTCGTGGGAATGTAAAAGTTCTCAGAGAAAAGCTCACAGCAGAAAAAGGGAGGAAATCATAGACCGTACTTGTGAAGGTCAGAATGGTGAGATAGCTCAAGCAGCTGCAAGTTGCTATGTATTTTTGAAAGGGGAAAAAAAGGTATAAAGGAACAGCTATTGAACACTGAAAGTAGCACGAAACCAGAGGAGGAGAAGCTTCAGTCAACAGAACACAGCAAGAGATAAAGAGACCGCGCCACAGTCACTCGGAGTTCAATGAACAGACTGCGACTATCTTCTTGTTAAGTATTACTTCTTTGTACTGGATGTTTAATGCTTAATAAACCTGTTTTACTTATACACAATATACCTGTACCCAGAGTGGTTTGTGTAGTCACGGACAAATTATTCTAAAGAGCTTTTGAAAGCTATATCTTAGTTTCAAAAATCAACACATACATTAAAAACAGCAGTTTGCTGCTGAATAGGAAGTATAGCCACGATTACAGAACTAAAAAAGTGTGTTCTGTGTGCAGTAATTCTTATCAGGAAGAATAACGTGGATTGCTGGAAAAAAAAACACTGAACTCCTAAATTATAGTTCTACTCAACACTTCAAAATATACTAACCAAATATTTCCATAAGTCCCTACCTCTTTCTGCCTCTCTTCTAGAAAGAGAAACTCTTGGTACCATTGCTCATGCTGCATTATGTCCTCTTGGGTCTTCCCAACCAAATACTGCAGAGCCTCTTCAATGAATGATGGCCTTCCTTTGTGTTTTATCCAGACTTTGAGAAAGTTCTGATGGTCAAAATCATCCCAGCCACCTTGGCGTCCTGTCCGCTGAAGGAACTTTTGAAATTCTGCAATTTCAACCAGCACATTATCTGGATCAGATTTAATTGATGATCCTTTCGCTAAGGTAGTCTTGGGTGTCACTGTTGCTGTTGGAGTCTGGGCCCATCCTTCCATTTTTTTTTCCACAGCTAAAATTTCCTGAGTGGTAGTCTTTTCTTCCTTCATAAGTTCTTCATACCTGAATTAAAAATGGAAGAGAAATCACATTGAAAATGTAATTAAAAAGGAGCTCTACGGTATAATTCTAAACATTTACAATATATTTCATTACCTCTTACAACAGCCAAAACGCAATAGAGGAGATATACACACACACACATACTTTTCCCTCCTTCAGCCTGATCCTATACCTGCATTTCTTGTGCACACACACATCAACGGTCCACATTTTAGGTCTCATATTCGCCTGACCTCATTTGCAGACAAAAATCAGCTGATCCTTTTAGTTTGCAATGCTTGTGCTGCCATGTCATATGTTTCTGCAAGTGAAAGAAACCACGTTCTCTGCTTACCCACCAGGTAGTAGAGAATTCACTCCTGAACAAAAGCTCCTTCAAGGCTTCAAAGAAGAAAATATTAAATCATTTTCTATGTGATGGAACTTAATGGAAATCAGGAAAAACTGAATGGGAGGGGTGAAAAAAATTGTTGATTCTAAATTTTCACAAGGCTTAGATTTTAAGGACAGTTTGACTTGTTATTGTTATATGTTAACTGAAATTTATTGAATTCGAAATATATTTAAACTTTTATTCTAATAGGTAGCTTTGTGCACTACAAACACCATATGCCAACCATCCACATTGGACCCTGTGCCAATGCTTGTGCATGATAACTAGTGACAGCTGGTGGACTGATTCAAACTTCCTCTACATCACTTCATGAAACTGCCACATCAGTCTCTGCGGAAGCTTAGGTGGTAACCACCTTAAACATTCACTCCCTCCACCACCGGCGCACTGTGTTTGCAGTGCAGCACCTCCCAAACCCACAACCTCTACCACCTAGAAGGACAAAGGCAGCAGGCGCATGGGAACACCACCATCTCCAAGTTCCCCTCCAAATCACACACCATCTTGACTTGGAAATATATCACCGTTCCTTCATTATCGCTGGGTCAAAATCCTGGAACTCTCTACCTAACAGCACTGCGGGAGTACCTTCACCACATGGACTGCAGCGGTTAAAGAAGCCGGCTCACCATCATCTTCTCAAGGGCAATTAGGGATGGGCAATAAATGCTGGCTTTGCTAGCGATGCCCACATCCCGTGAATGAATTTTAAAAAATGCATACATGCTGCCATGTCACAGAAGAAGTATTTTTCTCTTCAAGATTATTTTCTGGAATTTTTCTTAGTGATCACAGGAATACACAAGGTTAATATTAGTTTCTGCAAATTACAGGAATCTACATTACAGTCTGGTAGACATTTATTTGTATCCGATACTTGATCTTATTGAAGAATAGGGAGTTTAATATGCCAATATCAATTGAATGCAGCATCATTGGTGTCAATCTATTAATTATATTCTTGATAGCTGTCTGGACAACATGTTATAAGAACATAAGAAATAGGAGCAGGAGTAGGCCACTTGGCCCCTCGAGCCTGCTCCACCATTCAATAAGATCATGGCTGATCTTGGGCTCAAAACCACTTCCCTGCCCGCTCCCCATAACCCCTCACTCCCTTATCTTGCAAAATTCTGTCCATCTCCACCTTAAATGTATTTAATGACCCAGCCTCCACAGCTCTCTGGGGCAGAGAATTCCACAGATTTACGACCCTCAGAGAAAAAATTCCTCCTCATCTCAGTTGTAAAAGGGCGACCCTTTATTCCGAAACTATGCCCCCGAGTTCTAGATTTCCCCACGAGGGGAAACATCCTCTCTGCATCTACCTTGTCGAGCCCCCTCAGTATCTTATATATTTCAATAAGATCACCTCTCATTCTTCTAAATTCCAATGAGTATAGGCCCAACCTGCTCAACCTTTCTTCATAAGTCAACCCTCTCATCTCTGGAATTAACCTAGTGAATCGTCTCCAAACTGCCTCCAATGCAAGTATATCCTTCCTTAAATAAGGAGACCAAAACTGTACGCAGTACTCAAGGTGTGGTCTCACCAATACCCTGTACAGTTGTAGCAGGACTTCCCTGCTTTTATACTCCAACCCCCTTGCAATAAAGGCCAACATTCCATTTGCCTTTTTGATTACTTGCTGTATCTGCATGCTAACTTTTTGTGTTTCATGCACCAGGTCCCTCTGAACTGTAGCATTTTGTAATCTCTCTCCATTTAAATAATAATTTGCTTTTTTATTTTTCCTGCCAAAGTGGATAACCTTGCACTTTCCCACATTATACTCCATCTGCCAAATGTGTGCCCACTCACTTAGCCTGTCTATATCCCTTTGCGTCCTCTGCACAACTTATTTTCCCACCCATCTTTGTATCATCCGCAAACTTGGCTACATTACACTCGGTCCCTTCATCCAAGTCATTAATGTAGATTGTAAACAGTTGAGGCCCCAGCACCGATCCCTGTGGCACCCCACTAGTTACCGTTTGCCAACTGGAAAATGACCCATTTATCCCAACTCTCTGCTTTCTGTTAGTTAGCCAATTCCAGTCATCATAGGTCATACAAAGTAGATTGGGTCAAACATCCTCATGAATCCCAGGAGAGGCAAAAATCGAGACCATCTGTTCAGCTGACTCGGCTGTCCTAGCAACGAACCCTCGTACAAGGGGAATTCGAGCTTGAGATGGCAGGAGGAGAGTAGGAAGGTAGAGTAGTGGTGGGAGATCAAAATTCCTCAAAAGGAGAGAAACAAAGGTGGCATGACTGGGTGACCCGAAGGGAAGGAGACAGGAGAGAAAGGCTCTATCACCTCAAGTTGCTCCCACCTCTAACACCACCAATGACAGACATGTACTTCACCCTAGTGTTATAAATTACTCTCTCAAGACACAACCTAAGTTTCTCAGAACAAAACCACTAATTGTACTGCTGGCTGTTTTTCCACAGTTCAATTGGAGATAGTACAAAAGTTTCAAATCCCCACTGGGCTTTATAATTCACTGAAATCCTAAATGACCATGACAAAGTGGCACCAAAACGCAATACAACCGTGAAATTAATTTTTATGCTGGTAAATTTAAAGCTGTTCTACAGAGATATTGAAAAATACGATCACAGACTGGGAATATACGCACCATTAGGCTATAACAAATTTGCAGACACTTCAGGGTTGAAATATCAGCTTCAAAGATCCAATTTTGACTTTCATTGTGTTTATCTTTCTTTGGTCCTAAATGCTCTTCTACCCATATGCAATTTCAATTGGGTCTTCAACTAAAGCATTAACATATCTACACGCAATTCACTAAAAGCTGAGCACCACTGCAACAATTCAGAGAAGTCCAGAACATTTAAGAACTTACATCTGCCGTTGTTCTTCTTTAAAGACACTGATTGCATCTTCAACTTCTTCCATTATTTCTCTCAACTTTTCTATAACTGAAAACATCATACTTCTTAATCCATTAGTACATGTGAGCAAATGCCATAATAACCACCATTGGTAATAGTTGTATAAATGAACAATGTACTTGAAAAGGAGATAGATTTGAAACTATTTAAACAAACAGACCACACCATTAGGGGAAATGATCCAATCCCAGGTACACTAGATACTAACCTGGGTTCAGTGGCATCAGCCACTTACTGAAGTGGTCCGAGTGCCTTACTTTTATGGGAGTTGACTCACACTGTCCTATATCTAATTGTGATAGCATAATCCAAGGATATAACAATAACAACCCTTGTGATCTGGACCAGATATTGTTTTACACACATGTAATTCTTTAATCTCTCTGAAGGCAGACAGAGTGAACATTTAGCAAGGTGAGGCTCGATACAAATTGTTAAGCTGCTTTATTTCACATCACGCAACATTACCTCACGTGAGTGGGTCGTTTCTCTTAATTTAATACAGAATAACTCCTCTGCATTCTGGCTTACAGCCCAGAGCAGACCTCCTTTCCCTGCAGCCTCCTGTCTCATCAGAGCCTGCCTTTCTGGGCACTCTGTCTTGCAACTTCTCTATTGCCAAAACATAACTGCCCTCAGTCTTTTTTCCCCTCCAAAAAAGCCTGTCCCTATTTATCTTTTTCTTCACAAACAGACCAATATCAAATAGCTTTCCAAAACAATAACTGTGAGGTGTTCTTTGAATACCCACGCAAGCTAACAAATTGCTTGTTTGGTGTCTAAGGAAGTCAACTTCCATTTAGCACATTAACCACCCTTTGTCTAAATGCCTATTAAAAAAAACCTTGAAAATATATTTTGCTTAAAAGAATAACCAATATTAAAAGTAACCGTTAATTTCATCCTTTCTGTGGAACAAAATGGTCAAAAAATCCTGAAATGTTACAGCATTATAAGTGTCAGACTTAAGTCAAGGCTTATAAATTGGAATCCAAGTCTGGATTAACATCCAAACTTCCTAGTTCTCACCTAGTCCATGAGATGAAGCGCTGCATAGAAGCAGAGAATCTCTAGTTCAAGAGTAATTTGGTAGTCAACTGTGGAAGTACAATTCTTGACACAATCCTAAAACAGCACTAATAGCAACCATGGTCAGTTGTCCAAATTGTTCCAACCTTCTCATTAAAGGAGTGGCTGCAGAAGGTAAAATTAGGGATTGACAGATCTCAGATCTTTGTTGACCATCTAAAGATATCAGACATAGTAAGCAATGAGTTATGCATAAATGTTAAAATAATGCTGAGATGGTCTCTTGTTTTATACAATACTGCTATTGAACAGTTCAAAATTTTACAAGTCATTTCATTTATTAACTCATTAAAGAAAATATCCAAACATGCAGGAACCTGACATCGCTGATAGAATCTACAGCATAGAAACAGGCCATTTGGCTCAACTGGTCTATGCCAGGTGTTTATACTCCACACGAGCACTGAGGGTAGCAAGGGCACAGAATGTACTCTGGGTGGGGGACTTCAATGTCCATTACCAAGAGTGGCTCAGTAGCACCACTAATGACCAAGCTGGCAGAGTCTTGAAGGACATAGCTGCCAGACTGCGGCAGATGGTCAGAGAACCAACACGAGGGGAAAAACCTACTTGACCTCGTCCTCACCAATCTACCTGTCCCAGATACATCTGTCCATGACAGCATTGGTAGCAGGGATCAACACATAGTCATTGTGGAGACGAAGTCCCGTCTTCACACTGAGAAAATGGAATATGAGCACAAACTAGCGAAAAATATAAAAACGGATTGTAAAAGCTTCTATAGGTATGTGAAAAGGAAAAGACTGGCGAAGGTAAATGTAGGTCCTTTACAGTCAGAGATGGGAGAATTTATAATGGGGAATGAGGAAATGGCTGAGAAATTAAATAAATACTTTGTTTCTGTCTTCATGGAGGAAGACACAAAAAACCTCCCAGAAATACGAGAAAACCAAGAGTGTGGCGAGAATGAGGAACTTAAAGAAATTATTAGTAAAATAAACAGTACTAGCAAAGTTAATGGGACTAAAAGTCGATAAATCCCAAGGACCGGATAACCCACATCCTAGGGTTTTGAAAGAGGTGGCCATTGGGATAGTGGACGCATTGGTTGTCATCTTCCAAAATTCTATAGATTCGGGAACGGATCCTGCAGATTGGAGGATAGCAAATGTAACCCCACTATTTAAGAAAGGAGGGAGAGAGAAAACGGGGAACTACAGACCTGTTAGCCTCACATCAGTAGTTGGGAAAATGCTGGAACCTATTATAAAGGATGCAATAACTGGGCACTTAGAAACTAATAGTAAGATTGGGCAGAGTCAACATGGATTTATGAAAGGGAAATTCTGTTTGACAAACCTATTGGAGTTCTTTGAGGATGCAACTAGTGGAGTAGACAAAGGGGAACCGGTAGATGTGGTGTATCTGGATTTTCAGAAGGCCTTCGATAAGGTCCCACACAAGAGGTTGGTGAACAAAATTAGGGCACATGGAATTGGGGGTAATATACTAGCATGGATTGAGAATTGGTTAACAGACAGAAAACAAAGAGTAGGGATAAACGGGTCTTTTTCAGGATGGCAGGCTGTGACTGGTGGGGTACCGCAAGGATCAGTGCTTGGGCCCCAGCTATTCACAATCTATATCAATGATTTTGATGAGGGGACTAAATGTAACATTTCCAAATTTGCTGATGATACAAAGCTAGGTGGCAGTGTCAGTTGCGAAGAGGATGTGAAGAGGCTTCAAGGGGATCTCGACAGGCTGAGTGAGTGAGCGAGAACATGGCAGATGGAATATAATGTGGATAAATGTGAAGTTATCCACTTTGGTAGAAAAAACAGAAAGGCAGAGTATTTCCTAAATGTTGAAAGATTGGGGAATGCAGATGCTCAAAGGGACCTGGGTGTCCTTGTACATGAGTCACTGAAAGTGAATGTGCAGGTGCAGCAGCCATTAGGAAGGCAAATGGTATGCTGGCCTTCATTACAAGAGGATGTGAGTACAGGAGTAAAGAAGTCTTACTCCAATTATATAGGGCCTTGGGGAGACCACACCTGGAGTACTGTGTACAATTTTGGTCTCCTTACCTAAGGAAGGATATACTTGCCATAGAGGGAGTGCAATGAAGGTTCACGAGATTGATTCCTGGGATGGCGGGACTGTCGTATGAGAAGAGATTGAGTAAACTAGGCCTGTATTCTCTTGAATTCAGAAGAATGAGAGGGGATCTCATTGAAGCATACAAAATTATTACAGGGCTTGATAGTGTGGATGCTGGGAGAATGTTTCCCTTGGCTGGGGAGTCTAGAACCAGGGGCCACAGCCTCAGGATAAAGGGTAGGCCATTCAGGACTGAGATGAGAAGAAATTTCTCAGAGGGTGGTGAATCTTTGGAATTCTCTACCCCAGAGGGCTGTGGTGGCTCAGTCATTGGGTATATTCAAAACAGAAGTCGATAGATTTCGGACTAGTAAAGGCATCAAGGGATATGGCGATAGGGCCGGTGAATGGAGTTGAGGCAGAAGATCAGCCATGATCTCATTGATTGGCAGAGCAGGCTCGAAGGGCCGAATGGTCTACTCCTGCTCCTATTTCTTATGTTCTTATGACACCCTCCATCACGTGTTGTGCGGCACTACCACTGTGCTAAATGGGATAGACTCAGAACAGATCTAGCAGCTCAAAACTGGGCATCCATGAGGTGCTGTGGGCCATTAGTAAGAGCAGAATTGTACTCCACCACAATCTGTAACCTCATGGCCCGGCATATCCCTCACTCTACCATTACCATCAAGCCAGGGGACCAACCCTGGTTCAATAAGGAGTGCAGAAGAGCATGCCAGGTGCAGCACCAGGCACACCTAAAAATGAGGTGCTAACCTGGGGAAGCTGCAACACAGGACTATATGCATGATAAACAGCAAAAGCAGCATGCTATAAACAGAGCTAAGCGATCCCATAATCAACGGATCAGATCAAAGCTCTGCAGTCCTGCCACATCCAGTCGTGAATGGTGGTGGACAATTAAACAACTACATGAATATCCCCATCTTCAATGATGGCGCAGCCCAGCACGCGAGTGCAAAAGACATGACTGAAGTTTTTGCAACCATCTTCAGCCAGAAGTGCCGAGTGGATGATCCATACCGGCCTCCTCCTGACGTCCACACCATCACAGAAGCCAGTCTTCAGCCAATTCGATTCACTTCACGTGACATCAAGAAACAGCTGAGCGCACTAGATACAGCAAAGGCTATGTGCCCCGACAACATCTCGGCTGCCGTGCTGAGGATGTACGCTCCAGAACTAGCTGCGCCTCTAGCCAAGCTGTTCCAGTACAGCTACAACACTGGCACCCGGCAATGTGGAAAACTGCCCAGGTGTGTCCTCTCCTCAAAAAGCAGGACCAATCCAATCCGGCCAATTACCATCCCATCAGGTCTACTCTCAATCATCAGCAAAGTGATGGAAGGTGTCGTCAACAGTGCTATCAAGCGGCACTTACTCACCAATAACCTGCTCACCGATGCTCAGTTTGGGTTCTGCCGGGACCACTTGGCTTCAGACCTCATTACAGCCTTGGCCCAAACATGGACCAAAGGGCTGAATTCCAGAGGTGAGGTGAGAGTGACTGCCCTTGACGTCAAGGCAGCATTTGACAGAGTGTGGCATCAAGGAGCCCTAGTAAAATTGAAGTCAATGGGAATCAGGGGGAAAACTCTCCACTGGCTGGAGTCATACTTAGCACAAAGGAAGATGGTTGTGGTTGTCGGAGGGCAATCATCACAGCCCCAGGATATCGCTGCAGGAGTTCCTCAGGGCAATGTCCTAGGCCCAACCATCTTCAGCGGTTTCATCAATGACCTCCCCTCCATCACAAGGTCAGAAGTGAGGATATTTGCTGATGATTGCACAGTATTCAGTTCCATTCGGAACTTCCCAGATATTGAAGCAGTCCATGCCCGCATGCTGCAAGACCTGGACGACGTTCAGGCTTGGGCTGATAAGTGGCAGGTAACAGTCGCGCCATACAAGTGCCAGGTAATGACTATCTCCAACCAGAAAGAGTCTAACTACTGCCCATTGACATTCAACAGCATCACCAAATCCCCCACCATCACCATCCTGAGGGTCACTATTGACCAGAAACTTAACTGGACCAGCCACATAAATACTGTGGCTGCAAGAGCAGGTCAGAGGCTGGGTATTCTGTGGCGAGTGTCTCACCTCCTAACTCCCCAAAGCCTTTCCACCATCTACAAGGCACAAATCAGGAGTGTGATGGAATACTCTCCACTTGCCTGGATGAGTGCAGATCCAACAACACTCAAGAAGCTCGACACCATCCAGGACAAAGCAGCCCGCTTGATCGGCACCCCATCCACCATCGGTGCACCGTGGCTGCAGTGTGTACCATCACCTGCAAGTTCCCCATCAAATTACAAACCATCCTGACTTGGAAATATATCGCTGTTCCTTCATCATCGCTGGGTCAAAATCCTGGCACTCACTTCCTAACAGCACTGTGGGAGTACCTTCACCACGCAGGCTGCAGCGGTTCAATAAGGCCGCTCACCACCATCTTCTCAAGGGCAATTAGGGATGGGCAATAAATGCTGGCCTTGCCAGCGATGCCCATATCCCAGGAACGAACATTAAAAAAAAATCCTCCCACTCTGCCGCTGTATTCCTTTCTCCCTCATGTTTGCATCAAGCCTCCCATTAATTGTATCAATGCAATCTGGCGAGTTCCACATTCTCACCACTCAAAAGAATATTTTATTTGAAAAGGCTATTTCTTGTAAGTAGTATATTCCATTCTTTTCTGGTGTCGATTGCATAAAAGAAAAATCATACTACAATTTTCATCCTAGTGTTATTTTATCATTGACTTTTGGTTTAAAAATAATCCTCACACATACTGCAATACAAATTGCACAGCTTGTACTAGGAGACCTAAAGCACTTATGCACAGCTTTAGGTATTACACTATATAGCACATAATCACAATCATGGATACACATATTTTTGTTTGCATGTAGTACATACATTCTGGAGTGGGTTTGACATCCTTTAGCTGGCTCTGGAATCTCTTCACGTTGTGACGTATTTTTGCAAGTTGTTGCTGAACCTTCATCTCTGTTGTAAGAAAAATTCAGCCAAGAAATTACAAATTACATTTAATCTAAAAAAGGCCCCATCAAAATATAAAAAGTCACCTATTAAGATCACCACTTGTGCCAAAACTTTCTACTTTCTCCATTTATTATCTTCAAATCATAGCCTTATCTTAGATAGTATGTAAATCAATGTTTATCTTGTCTATTTATTTTGAACAACTGCCATACTATTAAGTTACCTCAAAACGCTGATAAATTTAAATATCTTCTGAATGGCCGATTCAAGTGTTCTTCAAAGGGCATTTTTGAAAGACTAGCAGTTAGATAGGATCATTCAAGTACCTCAGAAACGTTTCAAAGCACTACACAGCCAATGAATTTCTTTGCAATGCAGAGACTATTGTTATTGTAGTTATTTAGGACACAGCAAGATCCCACAAAAACAGAAAGGTGAATGACCAGTTCATCTGTATGTTGTACTAGTTGAGGGAGGAACATTGATTAAACACTGAGAAGTCTCTGTCCTTCTTCAAATAGTGCTGTGGAATCTTTACCAGCTACCCAAACTACTGAAATAGGCAGAGTGGGCCTTCTGCTTAACAACTCAAATACAACATACAATAATGCAGCAGTCCTGCTTTAATGACAGCCTAGATTATGGACTCGAGCTGGAGTGCATCTTGAACCCAGAGCCTTCTGTCTCAGAGGCGAGTGTTACCAACTGATACAATGCATAAAAATACAGCAGTAGTAAGCAGAGATCTGGGCACATAAACAGAGCAAGATGCATTCTATTCTTAATTAGAAAAAGAGAGAAAAAGCACAGGTTGGCATGACAGTATGGAGAAAATTGTGAATGCATATGAATGAAGAAAAGCAAAGCACCCAAAAAATTGATGAATTCCTACTTTCTGTTTTACTGTTGTTGGTCAGCTTCAGCTCCAGTTCTTCAAGTGTGCTATATTCAGCTCTAAACCCATTCCTTTTATTGAAAAGATGGGTATTCTTGTCCTTTTCTAAATTGGCTATTCTGGATTGGGGAAAAAATATCAATAAACTAGAATTCTTAATATTTTGTGTGCAAAAGAAGCATTCCAACTAACAATGTAGTGTCAAAAATTATTCTATTTGTACTTCTTCATAATTGAATGACCAGTGACAGACACTATTAGTCTGCATTTCAAATACTCAGCTAATTTTATTTATTCTGCAGTTATACTATAATCAGCTTGGTAATATCTACACACACCACAAAAAAGATTTCACTGTAAGATGCTAATAACAAGTACTTATATTCTCTCCTGAAAGCATCGACTTACAGTGAAATACAATTCTGCATGCACTGGCAGCCCTTTGATATCTTGACCAAACAATTGTTCTTCACATGCTAGTCGAGAAAGTGAGCATCTGCAGGTTATTGGACCATGCAAGGGCACTGCAGCCAAGCTCAATCATTTCTTCATCCAACATCCACAAAAGTGCACTTTCTAACAGATGGGATGAAAAAACAAAAAATTGCTAAAAAAGGTCTGAACTAAAAACAGAAAATGCTAGCAACACTTAGCAGGTCAGATGGTATCCGTGGAGAGAACAGATGAGTTTACATTTCAGGTACAGACTCTTAGTCACAACAGTTATTCTGAGTTCTCATGAAGGGTTGACATCTGAAATGCTAACTCATCTGTTCTCTTCACAAATGCTGACTGACCTGTTGAGTGTTTCCAGCATGTTCTGTTTTTGGGTCAATAAATGGGAATCAGGTTTTCCCCTTCTTTGCCTGGGGCTGCTTAACCCAACTGTAGTGTCCTCACTGCTGCCTCGCTGAGATCAGTTAACTTCAACAATACTTAAAAGTCTGGGACTTTCGAGTATTTCTAAATGTTCACATCAGATAAAATAAATGAAATTAGTGTATTTTTTCATTAAAATTGTAAATGCATACAACTTTAAAAAATAACTTTAGAAATCAGTTTCTCTTTGAAGTCTAAAATTATCAATCACTAAGACCTGAATCCAAAATGATGGAAATCTTAGAAAAAGATGAACTTCAGCAAACGCTATATTTGTTTTAAAACAAAAAAAGTGCAAGTTAACTGAAAATTGTGTGTGCTTATGTAGGATCTATTTAATAAGTAACTGGAACTTTAGTAGTCAATCATGTATAGCTTCCTTTTAAAGGTAATGTCATTCTAAGAAAATTACACGATCAGTTTTTGTGATGCCATTATTTTGCTGACAAAAAAATTCTAATCTAATATTCCATTAATGAACATGGAAACCTTCCCAAACCAACAAGGCAGTTGTTAAACTAAGTTTCTGCAGCAGGCTATTCCCAAAACTGAGACTGCTTGGCTCACAAGCAACTACTCCTTCCTCCTCACCAAAGTCATCCCACCTGGCTACATTGTCCCACCATGTTGTCTGCCTAAACCGTCACAGTAACAGCACAGCTCTGGTCACCATCATTTTCAGCTCTCATCAAAAACTCCATACTCTTCTAACTGATGCCAACCTTGACCCAACCACATGCTCAGGCTAAGCTACATAGTGTGTAATCTCAATGTCCTGCTCAACCCAGAGTGGAGCTTCAAACCCCACATTCTATCCTGTTTACTTCTGCCTTTAATATTCCCACCACCACTGAAACCCCTACCCACATCTTTGTTATCTCTAGACAATTCAACTTCTTCAATGCCTTTTTCACTGGCCTACCAAGCTCCACCCTTCACAAACTTCAACTTGTCCTGAACTGTTTGTATTCTGTCTGTGATCTTCAGAATTCCAACACTTCTCTCTGGTATACATCCCCTCCCTCCACTCCATGAACTGTAGAAGAGCCTTCGTCAGTCTCAGCCCTACTCTCTGGAACTCCCTCTCCAAATCCCATTGTTTTGCAACCTCTCCCTACCTTTAAAAGCTTCCTCAAACCTATATATTTTTAAATCTCACTTTCTGTCATCACCCTTTCATTGCTGCTCAGTGTTCCATTTCTCCTCTACGAAGTATTTTGGGATGCTTTCCTATGTTAAAGGCGCTATATAAATGCAACAAGAAGTCTGTTGTAGGGAAGTTACTAGAATCTGTTATCAGGGACAGAGTGTCTGAGCACTTGGATAAACATGAACTAATCAGAGAGCCAGCATGGATCTATAAAGGGCAAGTTATGCCTAATGAAACTACTTGATTTTTTTGAGGTAGCTAACATGGTAGCTAAGGGAGTGTCTATAGATGTTATTTATATGGACTTCCAGAGGACATTTGATAAGGTTCCACATAAGAGACTGTTAACAGAAATGAGAGCATATGGAATTGGAGGCAACCTATTGACATGGGTAGGGAATTGGTTAGGAGGTAGGAGATAAAGAGTAGGGATAAATGGGCATGTACTCAAATTGGCAGGGATCTGCACTGGGACCTCAGCTTTTCACTATGTTTAGAAGTGACGGAGATGAAGGAATAGAGCACCGTATAACCAAGTTTGCTGAAGACACCAAGTTAAGTGGCACAGTAATTAGTGTAGATGGGAGCAGAAGTTACAGAGGGACATTGATAGATTAAGTGAGTGGGCAAAACTGTGGCAGATGGAGTTCAATATGGGAAAGTGAGAGTTTGTTTACTTTGGACCCAAGAAAGATAGATCAGAGTATTTTCTAAATGGTGAGAAGCTAGGAACTGTGAAGGAGCAGCAAGATTTAGGGGTCCAAGTACAGAAATCACTAAAAGCTAATGGATGGGTACAAAAAATTAAAAAGGCTAATGGAATGTTGGCCTTTATCTCAAGGGGCTGGAATATAAAGGGGTGGAAGTTATGTTACAGTTCTATAAAGCTCTGGTTAGACCCCATTTAGAGAACTGCATGCAGTTCTGGGCACCGCACCTCAGGAAGGATATATTAGCTTTGGAGGAGGTGCAGCACAGATTTACCAGAACAATACTAAAAGGGTTAAATTATGAAGACAGGTTGCCTAGACTATGCTTATACTCCCTTAAGTGTACAATTGAGGGTGATCTAATTGAGGTGTTTAAGATGATTAAAGGATTTGATGGGGTACATAGAGAAGCTAGTGTCTTTGGTGGGAAAGGCACATGGCCTTACAATTAGAGCTAGGTCATTCAGGGGTAATGTCAGGAAGCACTTTTTCCACACAAAAAAGATAGTGGAAATCTGAAACTCTCTCCCCCCAAACAGCTGTTGAGGCTCAGTCAATTGAAAATTTCAAAACTGACATTAATAAGATTTGTTAGGCAAGGCTATTAATGGTTACAGAACCAAGGCAGAGTTAAGATACAGATCAGCCATGTTCTAATTGAATGGCCTACTCCTGTTCCTATGTTGTTAAATGCCTTGGGAAGTTTTCTGCTTAAAACACATACTACATAAATGCAAGTTTTTCCACAAAGAAATCCCCAGAAGCAACTGCATCTTTACAAAAGCTGTTGCATTACTTGAGTTTGACATAACAAGTGAAATTTGGTTATTTTCCCTCTCTAAAGGTATCTTCATGGTACAGTTTTTTTTGCAAAACACTCAAATTGCATTTAATGACAAAAAGTACTCTGAATTTGTCCTATTTACACTATAGGGCATAATTCAGAGTACCAGTAGTAACTAATGAACTGCAGTATATTTGCACACCAAATGTTGTTAAAATTACAACTGTGATTTTACATTTCTACAGACAGTCCCTGATAGTAAGGAAGGTTCTTGTAAGCCAACGATAAGAAAAACACCTCCCTGGCTTGTATGGGTAGGTTGAGAACGTTTTAATAGGTAAGGGTATTAAGGCATATGGAACAAAGGCAGGTAAATGGAGCGGAGGTTCTGATCTGATCTAATGGAATTGTAGAACAGGCTCGAAGGGCCGAATGGCTTATTCCTGTTCCTACGTTTTAAACGTTTACACTCACCACCTCTAACGTGGTTCTTGCCCTTCCGAGGTAGACGGGGTATTAAAGCGGGTAAATAATCACCCCGTAATACATATTCATCACAGCAGTTTGAGACATGATCTATTTCAATGTGTTTCACATGGTGAGTTTGCGGTGACTGAATTAATCAAATCCCCCTTTTTATTTCGTGGGATTTTGAGATCACCATTCCAGCCGCAATCACCGCCCCCACTCCTGAAGGCTCAGCTGCCACCACCGCCGCCATTAAAGGTGCGAGTTGCACTCACTGGAGCCACAGTTTTCGCAGCTCCCGGCTGAACGCAGCCTTCCTGGCCGAGTCGCTGCGGCCCGGGATGGGAACCTGTTGCTGCCGCCGCCGCCCCGACACCGAGTCCGGCCTCCAAATGCAGCCGTCAGCCTGTCAGAGAGAGAGAGAGAGAGACTCGTTTAATCACAAGTTGTGAGCGAAGAAAACCCACACGGGGTCCAGGTGACACAATGCAGCCGAACCATAGTGAATTGCTCCATACCACCTCCGCCGCTGTTGCTAAGGCCGCCATCTTTCTCACAAACTTTATTGTCCCGGAGCCGCGCAGAGTGACAGGCGCGCGCTCCCGTTCCAGCTCGCGCCCCCTCTCCCGCGCTCCAGCTCGCGCTCGCGCCCATTGTCTCCACTAGAAGGCGCTGGGGACTGCGGCAAGGTAGCCCGTAACCCAGCAAAAATAGCAATGCAAAGCAAATATGCTGCAGCCAGCTGCAAGCAAAAATCCTGTCGTAAATTGCTATCGACCCCCGCCTACTTACCTAACTCCTTCCTCTTTCTCTCTCTCTTTCTGCGCACACACCGATTTTCTGCAAGTTTTCCGCAAACGCAGTTTCACGTTGCGGAAAATTTGCGGAACGTCCCATCATTCACGACTCTTGTGTATAATTCAAAAAGGTATTGTTGTTAAGACTGCGGAATCCGCAAAACAAGCCAAAATCGCTTTGGGGCATGTTGACAACATGCAAATGAATATTCTGTTGGGAGTTAGCCACGTGGTGCAGGGAGTTTGCAGATTTCAGCAAAATGGCAGAACAGCAGCAGAGGAGACAGAGACTGCCCAAATTCAGCTCAGATGAGCTGGAAGTGCTGATTACAGAGGTGACCACCTATAGGGACCAACTTTTCAGTCGTGCCCACAGATTGTCGCAGGGAGATCGTGACAAGATATGGCAGGATATCACTGCCAAGGTCAACGCAGTCTCACGGGTCAAAAGGTCTGTAAAGGCCATCAAGACACGTTGGGACGACCTTATGCGGCGCACCAAAGAGGTCGCCCATTTGGCCAGAGAGGAACGCCAAATTCAAGAAGGACCCTGCGGAGCAGAAGACTTAACCCCGGAGGAATGGAGGGTCCATCAGGTCATGCACCCTCAGTCCATAATTTGCATGGGTGGACCATATCCTGCGGACTTTCCATATTGGAGGGCGAGTAAGTGTTTCCCTTCAATTCATCTGTAACAGTGCTAAATGTAATCTAATTTTTATTTTTTGTTAGTTAGAATCTGATAGTCATCAAATTAGGACAATATTAAATTATAATCTTAAGTAATTTGTCAGCTTTGCAGATGTGAGTCTGTGAGTGTCTCTAAAGCTATAATGACCATATTTTGACTGTACGTTAAATTTGTACAAACCGACTCACCAGTAGGTAGTTATAATAAGTGTCCGTTTTCTGCTGCCGCTTTTCCTACATTACAACAGTGACTACACTTCAAAGGTAATTCATTTGGGACGTCCTGAAGTCATGAAAGGCGCTATATAAATGTAAGTCTTTATTTCAATAGTAATTCAGGATATAGTAATTCACGGGTTGGTTCGGCCAAATGGTCCGTTTCCATGTTGTAACTTGTATGTGTCAAGGTTCAGATTTGGATTGACTGAATCCAAACTGTTCAAACAATAATTTCAAAAACAAAACTAGAAAATATATTCACTTGGATTGGAAATGGAAGTATTCCCAATTCCACCACAACTGGCCTGGAAGCAGAAGGGTTCACAATCCATACTGCCACCTAGACTGACAGCTAAACAAATTCACACTGAATCAAAATCAGGTATTCCCCAGAGACAAATATAAAAAGCTATCATCTCTCCCTTTCAGCTCTTGATAACCAGAAAAGCTATAAAGAGAACTTGGCACAGTACAGTCAAACCATAGTGAATGGATCCATTGTGTTTTTCTTCTCTCCTTTTAGTTTGTTGGGAATTGTGTGCTTATCAAGGTCAGAGTTCACAGTGCAAGTGAATGGAACACTTTTTTTCCCCATTTTGAGCACCTGTGTATTCCTCAGGTGCTGCCTGATCAGATTTTGTATGATTAGGTGCAGGGTAAAACTCGCTCTCCTCTGCCCAAGCAGCATGCCTTAACCCCAATCTCAGAAGAGCATGCCTTACTGCATAGGTATGAATGTTTCCACTTCCCATACCAACCATTATAATGACCCCTGAATTAGTTTACCAAGTAGTGTTGAATTGTAGGCAGTTTGTCTTGAGCCTGTAACCATAGCAAGTAGAGGGGTAATTGTATAAATTGATAATCCAGGCATTCACCACCAGGACTAATCTAATTGAATTTTTTGATGAAGCAACAGTGAGGATTGATGAAGGTAATGCAATGGATGTTATCTACATGGATTTTAGGAAGGCGTTTGACAAAGTACCACATAGAAGGCTGGTTAACAAAATTGAGGCTCATGGAATAGGTGGGTCAGTGGCAGCTTGGATAAGGAATTGGCTTAAGGACAGAAAACAGCGAGTTGTGGTAAATGGCTGTTTTTCAGACTGGAGGATGATAGACAGTGGTGTTCCCCAAGGGTCAGTGCTGAGGCCACTGCTTTTTTTAATGTATATAAATGACCTGGATATTGGAATACAGAGTAGAATTTCTAAATTTGCCGATGACACCAAACTTGGGGGTATGGCAAACAGTGAGGATGATACCAATCGACTGCAACAGGACATAGAAAGGCTAGCAGAATGGGCAGACAAGTGGCAGATGAAATTTAATACAGAGAAGTGGGAGGTGATGCATTTTGGCAGAAGGAACAGGGAGAGGCAATATACACTTAATGGCACAGTTTTAAAGAATGTGCGGGGACAGAGGGACCTGGGAGTTAATGTGCCTCGGTCCCTGAAGGTGGCGGGACATATTGAGAGAGTGGTTAGTAAAGCATATGGGATCTTGGGCTTCATAAATAGAGGTATTGGGCTGGATTTTGATACTCAGGTCGGGTTGGTGTCGTGAATCCCACATTCTGGCTTGTGAACCCGCCTCCATCGAGATGTGGCCAACCCACTGTATTTTCCCTTGATTGACCTTGTTGAGCCCGCCCAGTGGGCTCAGCAGGCCAATTAAGGGCCACCCGGCAACAGGTGACATCACAGATTGACATTTCATCTGTCAAGAGCTTTTGACAGATGAAATATCAGCGTTTGACAGCTCTGTGAAGCTGTCAAACACTGACAATATGATTTCTAACTTCAGTCCTTCCTCTCAGGCTGAGTTAGAAATCACTCCACCACAGAAAACAGAAGGCTGCAGTTTTTGACAGGACCACGGCTTTTCTGCTTTCTGTGCCGGTGAGATTTCTGACTCCCGAGAACTGAAGGGCTGACACCTGCAGGAGGAAGTTAAGGTAAGTAAAACTTTTTCCCACACTTAGCACTTACCTTACACACTTACCTCTGCACACATGCACCCATCACTCACCTGCCCACCGGACATATCGACCCCTCCAACCCCTGCAGACCCACGGTCCGCCCCGATAACTTGGCGTGGTTGCCACCTGTCGGGAAGCCCACATTTCACCCTTTAAAATAGGGATTAGGCAAAAAACTGCCTGTTAACTACCTGTTAACAGGCAGTTAATTGTCACTAATCCCTTCCCACCTCGGGGAGTCGGGTCTCCGCACAGGTCGTGTACCCGCCACCAGCGAAACTGGCATGGAGGCGGGATGGGGTCGGGACCCCCGAATCTGCAACTTTAACCCCCCACACGCCTCCAAACCCAACTCCACGGGTCATTGAAAATCCAGCCCATTGAGTACAAAAGTAGAGAAGTTATGCTGAACCTTTAAAGCGCTGGTTAGGCCACAACTGGAGTATTGCATCCAGTTCTGGTCACCACACTTTAGGAAGGATGTGAAGGCCCTTGAGAGGGTGCAGAGGAAATTTACTAGAATGGTTCTGGGGATGGGAGAGTGGATGTGTGATCTTAGCTACAAGGACAGGTTGGAGAAGCTGGATTTGTTTTCATTAGAGCAAAGGAGGTTGAGGGGTGATTTGATAGAGGTGTACAAAATTATGACGGGTTTGGATAGGCTAGACGGGGAAAGGCTGTTCCCACTAGTTGATGGTACAAGGACTAGTGGACACAGATTTAAGGTTTGGGCAAGAGATACAGGGGGGATGTGAGGAAAACTTTTTTACACAGTGAGTGGTGTGGACCTGGAACTCGCTGTCGACGGAAGTGGTGGAAGCGGAGACACTCAATGTTTTTAAGGGGAGACTGGATAGGCACTTGAGGGAAATAAACTTGCAGGGCTACGTGGATAGAGTGGGGGAATGGGACTGAGTGGATTGCTCTACAGAGAGCTGGCATGGACTCAATGGGCCGAATGGCCTCCTTCTGTGCCGTTATGACTCTATGGCCGCGAATTTAATTCTGGAGGCGGGTTGAGGGCGGGCCCGCTGCTCGGCAGCTTTCGGACCCACTCCCGAATGCCGCCAGCCCGCAGTTCTGATTTTTGATTGATTGGCCTCGTTACGGCCGACGTGCGGGTCCCTCCAGGCAATTGCTTGGAGCATGTCAGTTTCTTGCATCTGATGACGCTATGTTTGAGTAAAAATTTAAAGGGGCCATGTCCCCTTTGCAAAAAATGTGGATGGGATGGCTTGGTGCAGTATTATCTAGAAAGGGAAGTTGACAGCGGCTGGTCTGAACACAATGTATTGAATGAAATTGCTGGTCATATTATTCCAGAAACACATTTTTGATTTTTTAATCTATCAGTTTAGTATGTGACTAAGAAATGAAAAATATGCCAGATGTGTTCCAATCATTGGCTTAGTAAAATTAATGCTTTTTTCTCTTAAAGGTGCTGGCTGCTGCAGGAATGGCAGCCCCAAAAACTAAGGCTGCAGCCAGGTTCAATGAGGGCTCCCTCCATGCTCTTGTGGAGGGAGTTAGAGGACGTCAGGAGGTCCTCTTCCCTGGAAATGGAAGGAGGAGGCCTCCTCAGCAAACCAAGGCAGCTTGGCTGCAAATTGCTGAGGAGGTGAGTTCGAGGTCTGTGTGCAGACGCACATGGGGAAAAAGGTTTAATGATCTGCTGAGATCACTTAAAGTGTGGCCTCTGTGTTCTGCGGAAATGGAAGTTTAAGAGTGAGGGCTCAGGGCGAATGCCATGTAGAATGTTGGTGGTGACACTGAGCGCTTTAGTAGACAGATGATGCCTGGGGTTTTGAGGATGTCAGACTTCTATTCATCTCCATGTGTCAGCCACCTGTGGTTGAAGCGTAAGCTTACGCGAATCTGGCATGGATGAGTGCATCCCTTGCCCGACGGCCAGCAATGTGGTCGCCTGCTGCTGGATTGGCCACAACCGGCCCCACAAGGCGTTGCTCCCCATCCTCCTCCTCTTCCTCGTTCTCTTCCTCTTCTTCCAAGAAGTGTGTGTGCTGAGCCACTTGTTCGTCCGGCAGCACTAAGCCGCTCTGATGTGCAATGTTGTGCAGGGCACAGCAGACCACGACGATTCTGGACACCCTGGCTGGATGAAGGAGTCATGGCAAATGCCAGAGTACTTTGCGCAAACATGCATGATGATCTTCCTCTGGTTACACACCAGCTGGACGTTCAGGGAGTAGAATCCCTTGCGGTTGACAAATACAGCTGGGTTGTGATAGGGGGCCCTAATGGCTACATGTGTGCAGTCAATGACGCCCTGCACCATTGGCAAGCCTGCCATATTGGCAAAGCCAACTGCACGCGCCGTCACACTTGGGCCATCCGTGGAGAAGTAGATATAATTGTGCGCCTTTGCAAAGAGGGCATCGGTGACCTGCGTGATGCAGGTGTGTGCGGCCGACTGGGAGATGCCGCTGATGTCTGCAGCTGATCCCTGGAAGGAGCCCGAAGCAAAGAAGTTGAAGGCGGTGGTGACTTTGACAGCCACTGGTAAGGAGTGCCATAAGAACATAAGAAACAGGAGCAGGAGTAGGCCAATCGGCCCCTCGAGCCTGCTCCACCATTCAATAAGATCATGGCTGATCTAATCTTGGCCTCAACACCACTTTCCCGCTCTCTCCCCATACCCCTTGACTCCCTTGTAGTTCAAATGTCTGTCAATCTCCGCCTTGAATATATTCAATGACTCTGCTTACACAGCTCTCTGGGGTAGAGAATTCCAAAGATTCACGACCCTCTGAGAGAAGAAATTCCTCCTCATCTCCATCTTAAATGGGCGACCCCTTATTCTGAAACTATGCCCCCTAGTTCTAGATACCCCCACTAGGGGAAACATCCTCTCAGTATCCATCCTGTCAATCCCCCTCAGAATCTTATATGTTTCAATAAGATCACCTCTCATTCTTCTAAACGCCAATGAGTATAGGCCCAACCTGCTCAACCTTTCATCATACATCAACCCCTTCATCACAGGAATCAACCTAGTGAACCTTCTCTGCACTGCCTCCAATGCAAGTATATCCTTCCTTAAATATGGAGACCAAAACTGTATGCAGTACTCCAGGTGCGGTCTCACCAGCGCCCTGTAAAGTTGCATCAAAACTTCCCTACTTTTATACTCCATACCCCTTGCAATAAAGGCCAACATTCCATTAGCCTTCCACATGCTCATCTGGGCTCCAGGTGTTGGTGCAGCATTGCACAGATGTCAGCGACTACATCTCTCGAAAGTCTCAGTCTCCTTTGGCACTGCTGCTCAGTCATGCTGAGGAAGCTGATCCTCTGCCTGTAAACCTTGTGTTGAGGGTATCTCCTGCGGCGAGGTGCAGCCCTGCGCTGAGGCCCTCTGCCCTGTGCATCATCAGATGAGTGAGCAGGAGGTTGGTGCTCCTGGTGCTAGTGCGGCTTTTGTGGCTATTGTGGTGCTGCCACAGCTGCTCTTCCTCCGAATCGGACGACCAGGATGAGAGGATATAAATGTTTCCCATCCCGTAGCTATAGATTTCAGTTGAGGCAAGAAGCTTGCAAGCGCACAGTCGAAGTGGCTTGAAATTATTCCTATCAGGTCACAATACAGATGGCTGTCAGTTTGAACAGTCAAGGTCAGTAGATTTGCAAAATCTTATCCCAAACCTCCAACAACAAAGTTGTTACATTTGAAGGTCAGCCATGTTACAGGAGCACTTTTAAAGTGCTGCACCAATTACTACAAATCATGTCCTCCAGCAACTCGTCTCCTTGCAGCTGGCCTGTTTCTGACAAGACGGGAAACAGGAGCCAGAAGCACGAAAATGGGAAACCATTATCAAAATAGGATTAGCAAGGCAGGTAACAGGCTGTTAACTACCTGTCCCACCGGTTCCAGTCTGGTCGGCTTGGGAGCGGCTGAACCGACACTCACAAAAATCGGGTGGGGGCGGGATGGAGGCGGGTTGGGTGTCTGAAGCTATTTTTTCCGATTTTCGCTGCCGACCCATCTCCAAACCCGCCTCCTCAGGGCTATTAAAATCGAGCCCTATGACTATGACTCTATGACTACAATTTATGAATTTGGACATGCACCTGAATTCCTGGTTATGTTTTCCCAATGGGTGAAACGCTACACTGGGATCATGAATTTGCATAATTACCCCTTGGATTGAGATTTCCCAACTCACCTCTCATATGATCGTTGCAATTAACAGGAAGGAGAGACTTTCAGCCCATCAATCTGGGCTGGATTCATCCCTAGGCCTGGGAAATGAAAGGACAATCTACTAACCCATTGTGCCATTCATTACCCAGCATATCATTTTGTTATAGGGAAAACTGTGTCCGAATATAAATGAGATGACTGATCATGGTATTAATTGAGGGAGTCAGAATTGGACCCAATAGTTCAGATATGGAGCATGCTTTGGAGCTTATTCATAATGACAGTTGGTTTCAAAAGAATTGCCAGCCACATCTTGCCTCTGCGTAAGAAGATTCCGTATTCAAGCGCCACACCAGGACTTGATCATAAAATCTAGGCTGGCATTCCCGTACAGTACTGAGGCACTGCTGCATTGTTAGAGGCGCTGGCCTTTGGAGGAGATATTAAACCAAGATCCTGATGGTTCAGATGGATGTTCAAGATCCCATGACACATTTTTCATTTAATTAATATCACCATCATCTGTCTCATTGTTGTATGTGGGATATTGCTGGCGCAGAGTGGCTATAACTTTTACCTAGATAACAACTATCGCTGCACTCTAAAAAGTAGTTAATTTATATGAAGCATTTAGATCTGATAGAGATGCTAGATAAATGGAAATATTCCTTTTCACTTCTCCACTAAAATAAAATGTGTATTGAGATTATATGGATGGGATAATATTAATTTAAAAAGAGAGCATAGAAAGTACATCCCCTCCCCAATCTTGCAGTCATATAGTGCCTTATCTTGTCCTTGGATCATCCCAAAATGTTTAACCAATAAGTTACCTTTTGAAGTGTACTCTGAGGTGTTTTGTGGGCAAACACAGCAGCCAATTTGTATACAGCAACGTCCACAAAACAGTAAATTAAAAAAATGACCAGTTAATCTCTTTGATAGTGTTGGTTGGGGGAGGAATGTTGTCTAGGTCATGGTATAAACTCCCTGCTCTCCTTTTGAATAGTGCCATGGGATATTTTCTGTCCACCTGAGCAGACAGACGGGACCTCGATATAATGTCTCATCCAAAAGATGGCCCCTCTGCTAGTGTAGAACTCTCTCAATGCTTCACTGAAATGTAATTCTAGATTATGTGCTTGAGCCTACAAACTTCTGACTCAGGCAAGAGTGCTACAAACTGAGCCAAGCTAATGCTCTTTATGTTTTAAAAGCTTTAATTGATTCAGATTACCTTGAATAACAATATATTGTTCCACTAGAATGTATTTAAGTGAGAAGTCGCACAACACCAGGTTATAGTCCAACAGCTTTATTTGAAATCACAAGCTTTCGGAGCGCTGCTCCTTCGTCAGGTGACTTCACCTGACGAAGGAGCAGCGCTCCGAAAGCTTGTGATTTCAAATAAAGCTGTTGGACTATAACCTGGTGTTGTGCGACTTCTCACTTTTGTCCACCCCAGTCCAACACCGGCATCTCCGCATCATAGAATGTATTTGGTTACTTGAAGGCGATCCTTGCGGAAAATATGGCCTATAAAATGTTGGAAAAAGCCCGCTGAGAGAGATGTTTGTTTTTAATTTACCCTTTCCTCCGTTTGGAGATCCTTCATTTAGTGTCTCCACATAACGATGAAGCCCACCAGCTATAGAAACACTAGAGAGAATCCCATGAGTCCATTTCTGGTTGGCAAGAAGCAGTTGAACCAGCGCAGAGTTAGGCCAGTACTGAATTTTACCAGTTTGTATGGGAAAAAGATTAAAGCTAGGAATATGTTCTACCAGGAGTGCATCTAACTATTCTATGAACTGGAGTATTGGGGGTGGTGGTGGAGGCTGTGGGGGGTGGGGGGGGGCGGGGGGTAGAGCTTTGTATGGAAAGTACTTCACACCTCCAGCAATATCCCAGTTTAAAGAATGTTATTTGGTACCAGATATTTCACTACTGCTTTATAACAATCCTCTTTAAGGAATTAGAAATAAATTATATTTTATAGATGTCATGACAAAAAAAGGAGGGGTGTATGTTGGAAGGTGAAAATGTTTTTTTACGGCTCAAAGGGATTGATATCAGTTTACTTACACATTTCATAAACCCTGGAGCCAAAAACTCATTGCCATCTAAACAACAAAATAATGCTTGAAAAATTAATACGGTTTCAACAAAAAGTTGTAATTATAAACTGATTTGTTTATAATCTTTAAAGGGACAATGTTGCTATGAGATAAAACCAGAAAATGCTGGAAATACTCAGCAGGTCAGGCAGTATCTGTGGAAAGAGAAACTGAGTTAAAGATTCAGGTTGATGACCTTTCGTTCGAACTGGAAATAGTTAGAGATATAACAGGTTTTAAGCAAGTGCAGAGGCAGAGAAAGGGGGGAATGGGAGGAAAGAACAAAAGGGAACGTCTGATCGGGTGGAAGGCAGGAGAGATTAAATGACAAAAGGGATAATGATGTGAGGCAAAAGGAGATGGTAATGGGACAAGAAAAGAAACAAAAGATAAGTCTAGAAGAGGTGTAATTGGGAATGACAGAATCATCAACAGCTGCCTTCTGAAAAAATGGGGGCAGAGGTTATGATCTGAAATTGTTGAACTCGATGTTGAGTCCAGAAGGCTGTAAAGTGCCTAATGGAAAGATGAGATGCTGTTCCTCGAGCTTACGTTGAGCTTCATTGGAACACTATAAGAGGCCGAGGACAGAGTGAGAGTGGAGCGGAGAATTAAAGTGAAAGACGACCAGAAGCTCGGGGTCACACTTGCGGACTGAACGTAGAAACATAGAAGATAGGAGCAGGAGTAGGCCATTCGGCCCCTCGAGCCTGCTCCGCCATTCGATGAGATCATGGCTGATCATCCAAACTCAGTACCCTGTACCTGCCTTCTCGTCATATCCCTTGATACCTTTAGGTTTAAGAAATATATCTAACTCATTCTTGAATATATTTAATGACTTGGCCTCAACTACCTTCTGTGGTAGAGAATTCCACAGGTTCACCACTGTCTGGGTGAAGAAATTCTTCCTAATTTCTGTCCTAAATGGCTTACCCTTTATCCTTAGATTCTGACCCCTGGTTCTGGACTCTCCGACCATCGGGAACATTCTTCCTGCATCTAGTTTGTCCAGACCTGTCAGAATTTTATATGTTTCGATGAGATCCCCTCTCATTCTTCTATACTCCAGCGAGTATAAGCCCAATCGACCCAATCTCTCCTCATATGTCATTCCTGCCATCCCAGGTATCAGCCTTGTGAATCTTCGCTGAACTCCTTCCATGGCAAGAACATCCTTCCTCAGATAAGGCGACCAAAACTGCACGCAGTACTCAAGGTGTGGTCTCACCAAGGCCCTGTACAACTGCAGCAGGACATCCCTGTTCCTATACTCAAACCCTTTCGCTATGAAGGCCAACATACCATTTGCCTTCTTCACCGCCTGCTGCACCTGCATGCTTACTTTCAGCGACTGGTGCACAAGGACACCCAGGTCTCGTTGCACTTCCCCTTCTCCCAATCTATTGCCATTCAGATAATAGTCTGCCTTTCTGTTTTTGACACCAAAGTGGATAACCTCGCATTTATCCACATTATATTGCATCTGCCACGCTTCTGCCCACTCACCCAACCTGTCCAAATCATCCTGGAGTTTCTCGGTATCCTCCTCGCAGCACACACGCCCACCCAACTTTGTGTCATCTGCAAACTTGGAGATATTACATTTAGTTCCCTTATCTAGATCATTAATGTATATTGTGAATAGCTGGGGTCCAAGGACCGGAGGTGTTCCACTATGAGATGTTGTTCTTTCACGGTACTTTACAGTGTTTATAAATAGAAGAGATTGCAATGATTCAACATGTTGCCAATTGCACCTGAGGCCAGAAAGGTATCGATTTTTAATTCAAGTGCTGGTCAAATGTTTTTTAAAAATAAACACTGTGAAAATTTCTCTGATGGCTGACACAGTGACTATAGTAAATATTTTGTAGCATGCTGTCCAATGAATTGAGCCTGTCCAAAATCTCTTCTAAAGCGAAATATTTTAAACGTTGTTTCAATCTTAAATGATGATGAAGCTTGAATTTTTGAAACTGATTTTAAGCAACTTAATGATTTAAAATAACGTGATTGATTAAGATTTCAGTGTTGTTTAGTTCTAGTGATTTAATAAGAAAACCTCAAACTGTACTTTTTCTAGTAAAGGAGGAAGGAGGATCCTCTGCAGAGGAAGCTGGACCATCGGGAACACAAGTCTTTTGCCATGAGGACGGAGCAAGAAGTTGGACACCACCCTCAGAATCTCCATCCTCCCCACATGTGCCACCCTCATTACCGGAGGCGTACCTTTCCCACAGGGACCCATGCCCACCGGCCAAGACCAGCTTGATGAATGAGTTTGATAGACAACTGCTCGCATCTCAAAACCAGCAGACTGCACTCCTGAGAGATTTTTGGGAAGGATTCCAGCCCCTCATGCGGGACCTCATACAGGCAACCCGGGAGTTAGCTCATGAAACTCACTTAGTTGCTGAGCATACCCATCAGGTGGCCCAGCAGACGAAGGGAGTGGCTGAGAACACCAGAGAACTGGTGCTGCAAAACCAGCGATTAGTCCTTCACACCCAAGAAATGGCTCAAAACATTTCAGAGATGCATCTGTCCATGCAGCAGCATTTCTCCCAAACATCCCTGGAGCCACTAAGGCTCCTGGGGTCTGTGCTTGAACAACCAGACCACATAGCAAGTTTGCAGGGCCACTCTCCCACACATCTTCCTCAGCCGGAGAATCCGGGACCTTCTGGAGTGGAGCAACCTGAGACACTTGGTTTGGCACAAACAAGGAGGAACTCTAGGACCCCAGAAAAGAAAAGACGATTAGTGTGAGGACTATGCTGCTGTGGGGAAGTTTGAAATAGACTGAGATATCTCAAATGAAGATGTTTAATTCTTTAATGTATATTTCTAAGTATTTTATGTTATATTTTTGAATCCACTATGTTAGTCAACTTTCTTTTTTCTATTATTTTCCAAAGAAAAAAAAGTATATACAAAAATATAAGGTCATTTGTTAATCTTGTTTAAACTTTATTTTTTAAAATCTGGAACGTTCTGGTACAGAACATTATTATGCTGAGCCATGGAGTGAAAGGACAAAGGATTCATGAGCTCATACATTGCCAAAGCCTGGAATCTGACTTGTATTAATTTTATCTTCAGCCATTCTAGGTGCCACACGTCAGATTGTTTGCTCGTAGACTTAGCACTAGTTGCTTATCATGGAGAATCAATTATCAGGTGTGAACATGAGGATTAACTGTATAATAGATAACTTGGTAAACAGCAGTCAGAAGGGGAAGATCCTGACTGACCAACCTCCTTGATTTCTTTGAGGAAGTGACAGCCCAAATGGACTGTGGTAACTCCTATGATGTGTTGAACCTAGACTTCCAGAAGGCATCTAACAAATTCCCACTCAAAAGGCTATGAGCTAAACTCAAAGCTTTGGGAATGCAGGGTAAATTTTGGGTACGGATAAGGAATTGGCTGAAGGATGGGAAACAATGGGTACTTAGTTTGGGGTGAGGGAAGTACTCAGTTTTGGGACCACCGCTGTTTCTAATTTACATCAATGACTTGAACACAGAAACCCAATGCAAATTGGTCAAATATTCAGATGATGCTAAACTAGGAGGGTCAGTTCAATAAGAGGAGGCAGCTCAGAAATTACAGTGGGCAGAAGAATGGCAGACAAAATTTATACAGACAAATGGAAAGTACTGCATGTATAAAGGGAAAATGTGCAACACTTCATGAATGGAGCTGAAATAGCTAAGGAGCTAGGAGTCGGTAGTCTCGCCATTCTACATGGCCAACCAATGCAGAGCAGCAATCAACAAAACCAATGGAATATTGTACTACATAGCCATATTTCAGAGATACATCTGTCCTTGCAGCAGCATCACCCCAAACATCCCTGGAGCCATTAAGGTTCATGAGATCTGGAAGTCATGATCAAACTGTACAGTGCTCTGGTCGGCCCTCACCTTGAGAACTATGTCCAGTTCCGGTCACTGAAACATAAGGGAGACATTTAAGTGCTGGAGGAAGTGCAGAGAACAACCACAAGGCTGATCCCTAGTGTTTGAGGTTTGAGTTATGAGGAAAGATTGCAGAGACTTGGGGATTTTAGCCTTGAAAAGAGGCAATGGAGAGATGATCTCATAGAGGTGTATGATAGTAAATGATATGGAAAAGGTAAATTTGGCAAATTACTTTAAACTAAATTTATCAAGAGTGCACTGACTCTTTCCTGTATGACACCAACCTCCGTGAATAACAAAGTATGGCATAAGTGCACATTCTATTTTATTGCAACAAAATCCAAAGTGAACACAACCTAGTCTTTCCTAACTTCATGCTTTCCTGTGGGTGGGTAAATATGCCTTTTTATAATTTGTTCTAGTGCTTCTCCTTAGTGCAACCTGAGGGTGAGTACCACAAGAGGCTGCTCATGTTCTACAAAAGGGCCGTGGGACTGCATTGGCCTTCCTTTCATGGTAGCTTGCTCCTGGGAGGGAGATACTCCTGGCTGCATCTCTGAAACATAGAAAAATAGGAGCAGGAGTAGGCCATTCGGCCCTTCGAGCCTGCTTCGCCATTCAAATAATGATCATGGCTGATCCTCTATCTCAATACCATATTCCCGCTCTCCCCATACCCCTTGATGCCTTTTGTGTCTAGAAATCTATCTATCGCCTTCTTAAATATATTCAGTGACTTGACCTCCACAGCCTTCTGTGGTCGAGAATTCCACAGGTTCACCACCCTTTGAGTGAAGAAATTTCTCCTCATTTCAGTCCTAAATGTCTTACCCCGTATCCTGAGACTGACCCCCTCGTTCTAGACCCCCCAGCCAGGGGAAACATCCTCCCTGCAGCCAGTCTGTCTAGCCCTGTCAGAATTTTATACGTTTCAATGAGATCCCCTCTCATTCTTCTAAACTCTAGTGAATACAGGCCTAGTCGACCCAATCTCTCCTCATACGACAGTCCTGCCATCCCAGCAATCAGTCTGGTGAACCTTCGCTGCACTCCCTCTATGGCAAGTATATCCTTTCTTAGGTAAGGAGACCAAAACTGCACACACTACTCCAGGTGTGGTTTCACCAAGGCCCTGTACAACTGTAGTAAGACATCCTTGCTCCTGTACTCAAATCCTCTTGCAATGAAGGCCAACATACCATTTGCCTTCCTAACTGCTTGCTGCACCTGCATGTTTGCTTTCAGTGACTGGTGTACAAGAACACCCAGGTCCCTTTGTACATCAGCATTTCCCAATCTAGCACTATTTAAATAAAACTCTGCCTTTCTGTTTTTCCCACCGAAGTGGATAACTTCACATTTATCCACGTTATACTGCATCTGCCATGTATGTACCCACTCACTCAACTTGTCTAAATTGCCTTGAAGCCTCTTTGCATCCTCCTCACAACTCACAATCCCACCTAGTTTCATGTCATCAGCAATCTTGGAAATATTACATTTGGTTCCCTCATCTAAATCATTGATATATATTGTGAATAGCTGGGGCCCAAGCACTGATCCCTGCGGTACCCCACTAGTCACCGCCTGCCACCTCAAAAGACCCATTTATTCCTACAATCTCTTTCCTGTCTGTTAACCAATTTTCAATCCATGCCAGTATATTACCCCCAATCCCATGTGCTTTAATTTTGCACACTAACCTCTTATGTGGGACTTTATCAAAGGCCTTCTGAAAATCCAAATACACCACATCCACTGGTTCTCCCTTATCTATACCAGTTACATCCTCCAAAAACTCCAGTAGGTTTGTCAAACACGATTTCCCTTTCATAAATCCATGTTGACTTTATCTAATCCCATTGATATTTTCTAAGTGTCCTGTTACCACATCCTTTTTCATAGACTCTAGCATTTTCCCTACTACTGATGTTAGGCTAACCGGTCTGTAGTTCCCTGTTTTCTCTCTCCCTCCTTTTTTAAATAGTGGGGTTACATTAGCCACCCTCCAATCTGCAGGAACTGTTCCATAATCTATAGAATTTTGGAAGATGACAACCAATGCATCCACTATTTCCATGGCTACACTCTTTTAGTACTCTGGGATGCAGATTATCAGTCCCTGGGGATTTATCGGCTTTCAGTCCCATTAATTTCTCCAGCACTTTTTTTTGCTGATACTAATTTCCTTTAATTCCTCCTTCTCACTAGACCCTTGGTTCCCTAGCATTTCTGGGAAGTTATTTGTGTCCTCTTCCATGAAGACAGAACCAAAGTATTTGTTTAATTGCTCCACCATTTCCTTGTTCCCCATTATAAATTCTCCCGTTTCTGACTGTAAGGGACCTACATTTGTCTTCACTAATCTTTTTCTTTTTATATACTTGTAGAAGCTTTTACAATCCGCTTTTATGTTCCTTGCAAGTTTACTCTCATACTCTATTTTTCCCCTCTTAATCAATCTCTTGGTCCTTTTTTGCTGAACTCTAAACTGCTCCCAATCCTCAGGCTTGCTACTTTTTCTGGCAACTTTATATGACTCCTCTTTGGATCTAATACTATCCTTAATTTCTTTTGTTAGCCATGGTTGGGCCGCTTTTCCTTTTGTGTTTTTGCGCCAGAAAGGAATGTATAACTGTTGCAATTCATGCATTCGTTCCTTAAATGTTAGCCATTGCCTATCCACCGTCATGCCTTTTAATGAAGCTCCTCAATCTATCATAGCCAACGCACTACTCATACCTTTGTAGTTTCCTTTGTTTAGATTTAGGACCCTAGTTTCGGATTGGACTTCTTCACTTTCCATCTTAATGAAGAATTCTATCATGTTATGATCACTCTTCCCTAAAGGACCCCGCAGAACAAGATTATTAATTAACCCCTTCTCATTGAACAATACCCAATCTAGGATAGCCTGTTCCCTAGTTGGCTCCTCAACGTACTGGTCTAAAAAACCATCTCGTACACACTCCAGGAATTCATCCTCCACAGTATTATTGCTAATTTGGTTTGGCCAGTCTATATGTAGATTAAAGTCACCCATGATTACTGTAGTACCCTTGTTACATGCATCTCTAATTTCCTGTTTAATGCCATCCCCTACATTACCACTACTGTTTGGAGGCCTATAGACAACTCCCACCAATGTTTTCTGCCCCTTGGTGCTTCTTAGCTCCACCCAGACTGATTCTACATTTTCTGATTTTCTGAGCCAATATCCTTTGTCACTATTGCTCAGATTTCACCCTTTACTAACAACGCCACCCCACCTCCTTTTCCTTTTTGCCTGTCCTTCCTAAATATCGAATATCCTTGGATATTCCGCTCCCAGCCTTGGTTACCCTGCAGCCATGTCTCCGTAATCGCAATGATATCATATCCGTTTACATTTATTTGCGCTGTTAATTCGTCTACCTTATTACGAATGCTTCGTGCATTCAGATACAGTGCCTTTAGATTTGTCTTTTTAACATTTTTAGACATCTTAACATTTTTTTGTACTATGGCGCTATTTGTCTTATTACCTTTTTTTTCTTACCCAGACCCTATTTGTTAGTGCACTCCTTTGTTTGTACGCTCTGTCCCTTCCTGACACAATCTGGTTATCCTTACCCCAATCACTTTCCTGCACTGCTTCCTTATCTTTTCTCTTTAGCATTCTAGATTTCTCTCCATGGGGACCCCCCCCCGCTTTTTTTTAGTTTAAAGCCCTATCTACCTCCATAGTTATTCAATTCGCTAGAACTTTGTGGTCCCAGCATGGTTCAGGTGTAGTCCGTCCCAACGGAACAGCTCTCTCTTTCCCCAGTACTGGTGCCAGTGCCCCACGAATCGAAAGCTTGTTGCTAAGCAGTTTGTTGTCACCTACATTCCATTGGTATAGTGTTCTGACAGAGAAAGCTGGAGGTCTACATGTGCTGCTATCGTGAGAGATGGCATCATCAGGTAAGACGACTCTAGCTGTCACCAGTCTGCTAGGCCATGGAACTGTGACCCTTCTGATCAGCAGATCTTGAAAGCGCTGAGAGATAACACCGTGCATCGTGGCCACCATGGTCTGGAAGCTGGTACACAGAGCGCTGTCTATTTCTCCCTTATAGTCACCAGAGCTGCAGCCTGTGCTTCTATTCCATTGATTCCTGCAACAAAGAAAAAGCTTCCCTGAAATTGCTGCATGTGAAAGCAGTAGAGTCCAATCATGAGTTTTGGGTCACTTGAGTCTGAAGCCATAGGCAGCCTTCTCCTCAGCCTCCACTGGGAAGGTGGCACATCCTCACTCTCTCCCCACTCTTCCAGCTGCCGCGTGCTATGTGAATTACCCGACGCCACTTCTTCACCAACATTATCTACTTCTGCCAGGTGAAAGTATCTGAACTGAAGAAGCAAGTGATCCAGGGGTTGAGCTTGAGGGGTTTGGGGCAGGAGGTCTGTGCAGGAACCCATGGATGGGCTCCAGTCCAAATTGATCTCCTTTCTCACCCTCTTCACCATCATCCTCCTTATTTTCCTCAACATCATAGTTTACAAGAAGATATTTGTGTTCCTATTCCTCCTTTTCTTCCTCCTCCTCATCATCTTCCTTCTGTGCCACAACCCCCTCAAACCCACCCACCCCCCTGCCCGCCCGCCATTGCTATGGTCGATCTACAGGAAAGGAGGTATTAGCTAAGAATGAGGTAGAAGCTTGTGGCTGTATGGTGTTTCACAGGGAAGCCACAGTGAGAGTCTTCAGTTAATAACCTGGCGCTGGTAATATGCCTCTAACTTCACCTATCTGCCAGGGCAAGAGCAGAGTAACTTCCCATGACCTTTATGGGCTGCTCCTTGTAGAACATGAGGTGTTTCAGTTTGGGAATGCCCCCTCTGCAAGAGATCGAAGGAGAAGTTTTAACCCTCCTCACCTGGTGGAAACTAGGCTGGTGGACAGATAAAAACGGCTGGGTGACATAACCACCGACATCCTGCACCAGTCCTGCTGTCTTCTTTTTTAAACTGTTCTTCTGCGCAGGCAACAAGGTCACCTGCCTGAAGTCAGTGGGGTCCTTTTTTTAAATATGGAGATCGGTGGCCAGACTGGGGTGCCGTTGTGGCTTTCCCACCAGGTGAAGACAGCGGGAAGGAGATCCAGGGCCAGAAGAAATCAAAATAGGTATATTTTTTTACTTCTGTGCCCCTCCTTCCCTCCCACAAGACCCTCCCAAAATCACTTCCCCATGCTGCACCTTGTAGATGGTGACCATTTTTTATTCCCACCTGCCGGCCAGCTGTCACTTGCTGCCCATTTCAAACAGACAGTTGACCAGTGGCAAGCAGATAAGGCTCAGAAGTTAAAATTGCCCAGGCCTCATGCTACAGTAGTTGGGATTTACTGCTCACTTCAACTGCGCCTGCCCGATTTCCGCCCCTGTTTAAAATAGGGGCTTGTGTAAATTGGGTGAGGGCTAGCACTTGACTGAATGATAAGTGGCATTGGAGAGCTGAAGTAAGAGATGTGATGGTATTACCCTGTTCAAATGGAGAAAGGGTTATAGGGTTGTGCATATAGTAATTGCTGTTAGGGAACATAGGTAGTCAAACTGTGAGATCCCAAGTTAATGCTACTTAACCAGATTGCATTGTGAAAAGTTAGTTATACAGCTGTTAATTTTAGAGGGTGAAGAGTGTGCTGGTGCCCAAGGAAAAAAAGGTAAAATGGCCGTGTGTTACCTTGTCTGCCTTGATCAGGTCATTGAACTTTTTCCAGTACCATTCACTTCACCTTGTTAGCCCATTTACTTCCATGGAAACGCAGCACTCTGTCCTGATTTCTGTTTCATTGAGGTCAAACCTGTGGCATCTTCTTTTCTGCCTCTGTTTCTTGACCTTGTCCCCTCTATGGCTGCCTCTGCCAGATTCTCCTGAGTTAGACATTGTTATAAAGTGGCACAAAAACAGTCATGTAACATGCTATCAAACTGACTGAACCAAACACTGTTGTTTACTTACCTGCTGTCCTCCCCCTCCCCCTCCCCCTCCCCCCCACCTCTAGTGTGCTGCTGCAATCTTCAACAAGAATTGTCTTTTTAAGGGCTGCACTCTAATTCCCATGCTCCCTGGGAGATTACTCCTGTTTTACATGGGTTTTAAGCCAATCACTACTCCACTACACACATCAATTGCCCCACAAAATTCTGTTGTAAATGCCTCTCCAGACCATCAGTGGGTACAACTCATTTTCCATTATGTAAAATGTAAAAGTGGTGCAACTCATTATGTGGCATTTCTAAGCCAATGTTCTTTTTATCAGAGCTCTACCATCCCTTTTCCTATGTACACACAAGGTGAAACGGAACTATGGACCAGCTACATGACCTCATATTTATACATTGGAGCAGGTTAACCTCTCATGATACTTAGGATGATGATCCAGAAATCATGGGCATGAACTTCTAAAAACCCATAATCTGGAAAGATAGGGCATTACTAGGGGACACAGATTTAAGGTTTTGGGCAAGAGATACAGGGGGCATGTGAGGAAAAACTTTTTTACGCAGTGAGCGGTGAGGACCTGGAATTCGCTGCCGACGGAAGTGGTGGAAGCGGAAACACTCTGGGGGAAAAATTCAGTTGGTTGCGCCTCCTGTTAGCGCCTTAAGAGGGCGCTAATGGGGCACAAAGCATCTAGCGCCCAGGCGCGGCGAAGTTTGTGCCGCTCGCGAAATTAACTAGACATTTTGCGGCGGCGCTAAACACTACCGCCACGATCTCCTGCGCCGGCAGATTGTGACGTCAGTCGAGTGCGCAACGCCCCGGTATCGCCCCGGAGCGGATATTGAGTGGCGCCCCCTGCCTTACCGCCTGACGCTAGCAACGACAGGTTGAGGGGAGCGTTCTGCAGTCATGAAGGGAAAGGGGGAGCGCTATTTAAAGGTGACCGCTTCTTGCCTTTTATTGTTGGTGCCATTTTTGAACTACGCATTCTGAGAGAGAGAGACTTCTGGAGAGATTCAACGTTGTGTGAAGGAGTTTTGGGTACTGAGCAGCACTTTGCAGGTTCATTTTGATTTGCCATTCCTTGTATCGATTTAGAAGAGACTGTGGGGGCTGCACTCTGAGCTCTTTGCCTCGTACTCTCCATTGTTCTTTCCAGCAGATTTGATGTGCAGGTCTCTCCAGGCCGAGATTCAAGGCTGCAATGAGCAGGATGTGGAATGAAAGCAAGATTAACCATCCCCTTTAAGAACTGGCCGGTGCCATTGTGTGTGTGTTCCATTGCTGACTGACATTACATGAGCTTCGCCAGCGCTCTGAGGTAGCGCCTCGCTCCTCGGCCTTTGCGCCTTAAGACAGGTGTGAAGCGCCTGATTTAGAGCTCCAATCACCTCCAGGGGCGATAAAAGTCAAGTTTGCAGTCAGTGGCGATAATTAGCGCCAGGCGCTAATCTTTGCGCCCGGCCGATAATTGTGCCCCAAATGGGGCGATACTGAATTTCTCCCCCTTTATGTTTTCAAGGGGAGACTGGATAGGCACTTGAGGGAAATAAACTTGCAGGGCTACGGGGATAGAGCGGGGGAATGGGACTGACTGGATAGCTCTACAGAGAGCCGGCACGGACTCGATGGCCCGAATGGCCTCCTTCTGTGCCGTATGACTCTATGGGGTAGAAATTAGGTCGCGCCCCATTTGGGGCGCAAATATCGTCCGGACGCAAATATTAGCGCCTGGCGCTAATTATCGGCACTGACGGGAAACTTCACTTTTACCGCCCCGGGAGGTGAGTGGAGCGCTAAAGCAGGCGCTGCACACCTCTCTTAAGGCGCAAAGGCCGAGCAGTGAGGCGCTAACTCGGAGCGCTGGCGAAGCTCATGTAATGTCAGTCAGCAATGGAACACACACACAATGGCACGGGCCAGTTCTTAAAGGGGATGGTTAACCTTGCTTTCCATCCACATCCTGTTCATTGCTGCCTTGAATCTCGGCCTGGAGAGACTTGCACATCAAATGTGCTGGAAAGAACAATGGAGAGCACCAGGCAAAGAGCTCAGAGTGCAGCTCCCACGGTCTCTGCTAAATCGATACAAGGAATGGCAAATCAAAATGAACCTGCAAAGTGCTGCTCAGTACCCAAAACTCCTTCACACAATGTTGAATCTCTCCAGAAGTCTCTCCCTCTCTCTTTCAGAATGCGTAGTTCAAAAATGCCACCAACAATAAAAGACAGGAAGAGGCCCCCTTTAAATAGCGCCCCCCCCAGCCCCACAGCGATTGATAGCGTTCCAGTCTTCTGGTCGTTGGAAGCGCCAGGCGGTAAGGCAGGGGGCGCCACTCAATTTCCGCTACGGGGCGCCCCAAGGGCGTTGCACCATGGAATGACGTCACAATCTGCGTGCGCAGGTGGTCGCAGCGATAAGTTTTAGCGCCGCCGCACAATCTCAAGTTAAGTTCTCGAGCGGCGCAAACATCGCTGCGCCCGGGCGTTAGCGGCTTTGCGCCCCATTAGCGCCCTCTTAAGGCGCTAACGGGTGGCGCAACCAAGTGAATTTTTACCCCTATGACTCTATGAATTGGTTACCTGAGTCCTTGCCCCTTTTTCCACCCATCAGAATTTCCAACCAATGATGAGGGCAGGCGCATAATAGCCTCCCCATAAACATATATTATGATGTCATGCAAATGAGGAAATTAGTCATGACATTCCCTAGGCACAAGGGATGTTTGTGCATCTGTGCTGTCCATCAGAGCACTTGATTACAGTATCGAAAATGATCTATTAAAGAAACAGGGCACTATTAAACATTTTTGAGGACCTCTGGATGTTTGTGGGGCCAATACGCTCTGGCAAGGTGCCACAGCAAAGTTCCAACCTAAAATGGGCACTTCAGCAGTGTTGTAAATAGATGAACATTGGCTGAAAATATATAAATGTAGGAGACTCTACAAACTGGGATGGGGTCAGGGGCACAACTAGTAGGCTGCAGAAGTTCTGCTCAGCTGTAATTATGGTTGGATGAGAAGAAATTTGGGGCCATGTCTCCTCTTGATGGTGTTTATGCTTATCCTTAGATATTATCCTTGGCTCATTGGTAGCACTCAAGCCCCACTCCAGAGACTTGTGCACATAATTTAGGCTGACACTTCAGTGCCAGTGTCATTGTCAGTGGTGCCTTCTTTTGGATGAGATGTTAAACCAAGGCCTTCTCAGGTAGATGTGAAAGATCCCATGGCACTATTCAAAGAAGGGCACGGGTGTTCTGGCCAATATTTATCCCTCAACCAAAATTAACAAAAAGCAAATGATCTGGTCATTTATCTCATTGCCGTTTCTGGGACTTTGCTGTGTACAAATCGGCTACCGCATTTCATATGAATGTACGACAAAGACAGACAGAAATATATAACTGGCTCATCAAGTCTGTTGCATTCAGCCATATTACAACTTGAGGAAAATGTGGAGATTCTGCCCTATGTCCCACATGCACATCACCCCACTGAGTGGACCATCTCTAGTTACCCTTGGGAATGTAGAGGCAGACGGCCTTCTTGAGCTGCTGCAGTTTTTGTGGGACCTTGCTGTGTGCAAATCAGGTACCGCATTTCATACTCTCCCACAATGTTGTTAGGTAAGAAGTTCCAGGTTTTTGACCCAGTGACGATAAAGGAATTGCAATATTTATCAAAGTCAGGATAATGCGTGACTTGAAGGTGTTCCCATGCACCTGCTGCCCTCGTTCTTCTAGATGGTAGAGGTTGCAGGTTTGGGAGGTGTGGCCGAAGAAGCCTTGGTGGAATGCTGCAGAGCATCCTATGGATAGTACACACTTCAGCCACAGTATGTCAGTGGTGAATGCACTATAGGCTAGTGATTGAGCTAGCCATCAAGCAGACTACTTTCTTCTGAATGGTGTTGAGCTTCTTGAGTGTCGTTGCAGCTGCACACATCTAAGCAAGTGGAGAGTATCCCATCACACTCCTGACTTGTGCCTTGTAGATGGTGGAGAGGCTGTGGGAAGTCAGGAGGTGAGCCACTAGTCGCAGAATGCATAGTATGAAGAGGAAAAAAAACTTGCCAAATAGCTGAGTACAGGTAGGTTTTACCTGAATGGCAACGTTAGTATTCCTGTTCATCCACTCACTATCAGCATTGCAGGATTACTCAGTAGTGGAAGATAGAGGAAAATAAAACTATCATTGGTCTGTGTTGTACATATTTGTTGGGTGCAGTGCGAGTTGTAAAACAGAAAATATACATCTAAAAAAAACTTCAGGGCTGCAAATTTTAATTTGCACCAAAGAATATTTCATAATAGAGTATTAAAATTAATATCAATGCTCATTTTCCTACATTACATGACTTCAAAAATTACCTTTGAACTCTATTACATTTGTTGTCAGGATATGGGCAACACTGCCCATTCCTAGTTGCCTCGAACAGGTGGTAGGCTTTCTTCTAGTGGGCAATTGTTTTTACAACTTAGTGTCTTGCTAGGCCATATCAAAGGACATTAAGAATCAAGTATATAGTGCAGGATTGGAGTCACAGGTAAGCCAGGCCAGGTAGGGTCAGTAGGTTTCCTTCCTTGGATGTCTTTAGGGAATCAGTTGAGTTTCTATGACAATCCACCAGCTTTCATGGTCATTTTTCCTGCATTAGGCTACAAGTTACTTAATTTATTACATTCAATTTCACAACTTGGCATGGTGGAATTTTAAATCAGGATCTCTAGGTTAGTAGTCCAGTATTATAACCACTGCACTATCATACCACTCCAAATGAGGGTGAATTGCCTGTCTGGAAACACCAAAGTAGAAGAGTTTCAATGAAAAGGGCAAACTACTATTGCATTAATGCATCTGTGCACTAGATGGAGCACTCAGATATATTCATGAATATAATATTGATAACATTGTAAGTATCAGTTAATCACAAACATTTACCACTATACTGGTGATACATGATATAGAATGAAATTGGTTATTTTATGAAAATTTACATGCATCAGAAGTTGCGTTTACAGAGCAATATCAAAAGCACCAATGGAGAATCGCATCCAACATCAGGCAACCACTGGGCATATTGGAACCCTGGCACCCAACTGAAAAGATTTCCTCACATTAAACAGATGTAGCTGGCATTGCCCCTCAAACACTGGCAAGTTCAAATTATATTCAGATTCAACCTCTGCACAAACAATCTTCCGACGTCTCATAGAAGTGGCATTTGCAGCATTTTGATGTCATCAAAAATCATTTGGCTTTCTGAATTATGTAATCCACTGTGAAAAAGATTAAATAATTAATATAGTTACTGAAAATTACAGCCCACTTCCTAAAATATGTGTATTTGTGGAATAAACAAAATACTTGCTGCAGAAATGCAGAATAAGGTACTTACCCTAAGGTGGGAGTGACCTGCGTGTGATTTTTAGGCTGTGGCTACACTGTAGTTTCTAATCTCAGATCATGATCAATTAGCTGCCAACAACATCTGATTTATTGTCTGGCTGTAACATTAAGGAGAGCTGAGGCATGCATGCGCACTGCTTTCCTCCCGGCCACTAAATTTTAAAGTTACATGAAAGTATGCATAGGAACATCCACTATCTCAAAATATTTAAATAAACTCTACTTAAATTTATAAAATTAAGTAATGGATTCCCAGAGCATTTTCATACTAGACATTGTATTGGTGTTATATAGTATTTCATGGTTGAAATAGTACATGGTAAAGAAGGCATGCTGGGGAGATCAGTAGGCAACAAACCATGATGCCAATATTCCTCCTGTTAGTGCTTGGACCTGGGGCATAATGCTGAGGGAAAACAGGCCAGAGGCGCAGATTTCTAGGCATGTTGCAGGCAGGGGCGAGAGCTTTGCTTCCCCACATTGAACTCTACCATAGTTCTGCCCATTCACTTAGTCTGTCTATGTCCTTTTGTAACCTCCTGCTCCCATCTGCACAACTTACTGTGCCTCCTAACTTGGTGTCATCTGCAAATTTGGATATACAACTCTCTATTCCTTCATCCAAGTCAGTAATACATATAGGTGAAAAGCAGAGGCTCCAGTACAGATCCCTGGGGCACACCACTTGTCACATCCCGCCAATCAGAAAACGTTCCCTTTATCTCTACTCTCAAATGACCAGCAGGCACAGGGGCAAGATTGAAGTGCCAGAAGATAATGGCGTTCTCTCTCTAATAGTATCAGATGCGTACCATCCTGGCCCCTACCTTCAATGACTTTCCATGTGGCAGAAAGCAACCAGGGCCATTTTGGCACTGCAGGCATGGATGTGTGACAGACTGAGGCAGAATCCATCTGGTGCTCATGCTCAGAGGTCAGGGGCCACCTGAATCTCAGAAGTTCCTCTCAGAAACACAGCCAATGGCCGCTTCACAGGGTCCATGCATAGGGCTAGCACTTCATGGAAGCACCAGCGTACATCCTACTTCAAGACACACATGCACTACTAAGAGTGCAAAGCACTATAGTAGCAGGCAGTGAGACAAGAGTCAATACAGAGAATAAATTATGCTTGGTTTGTACTTGTAACCTTCTGGTAAATTTTGATTTACGTTGCCTGGGGAACAAGATATGCATTGCAGAAGAGTGGTGATAGGGTGGTTTTGTGAGTGCAGAGAATATTTATTTTTTGAAGAACAAAAGGAAAGATGTATAGAGGCCTAGAAATGCAAAGTATTTAGAGGGATACTTAGAAGAAGGTTTCCTCTACCAAAGCCTGTCAAATAGCTCCTGCAGATACCGAAAATGCTTGCTGAGCTCCACAGAGATGTCCTCCACCTGTTCTTCACAGAGCTCTTACTTTGGGGGCTCCATGTGAATGCTTTTTTTAAAGGATGAGGTTGTATCACAACATCACAATAATACTTGTTAGGTTACACTGGAAGATATCCTTCCTAGCTATCAAGGCATCTGAAATGCTGCTTTAATGTGTCAATGGTGGGCATTCATAGACCTGAATTTGTGCTGATGGTCACTCACAAGTTGAATGTTGATTGAGTGGAATCGCTTGTGGTTCATATATGGGGCACTGTAGTTGATTGGAGTACATACATATATGCATCCCATCAATGACACCTGGACTTTGGGGAAACTGCCCTTTGAAAAAAATCCTAGGGTTCTCTCCCATTGACCATGGGTAATCTGATGAAATTGTTTGCGCGAACAAACAATGCTTCAGTAGTCTGCTTTATCCAGTGATGCACTGGAGACTTACTGATGTCACTGATGTCCCTACTGGCCCACTAAGGAGAACCCAAGGTGATAAAAATTCAAGGTGGTTATCACTTTGATTGCACCATGTCTGCCCCACTGTTCAGCTGCAAGTCCTTCTGAGGCAAATGGCACAACTCAGTCACCACCCTGCTGATGAAGCTGAGCCTGTAAAGGTACCTTACCTTTTGTAAGATCCAGATAATTCTGTCGGGCACAATATATATCATATGGGTATGAGCCTTCTTCCAATGCTGCTGGACTTGCCTGGCATCCTGGAGTTCCTGCTCATTCTCCTCTTTCTCCAAATAAGACCTTAATTCAACGTGGGGAAGTATGAAGTTATCGACTTTATATCCAACAAAGACAAATCAGAATATTTTCTAAATGGTGCGAACTAGAAGCTGTGGAGGAGCAACGGGATTTAGGGGTCGATGTAAAAGCTAGTGCATAGATATAAAAAGTAATCAAAAAAGGCTAATGGAATGGTTGGCCTTTATCTCAAGGGCGTTGGAATACCAAAGTGAGGAAGTAAGGCTTTAGTTGTACAGCGCCTTGGTCAGACCCCATCTAGAGTACTGCATTCAGTTTTGGGCACCGAACCTCAGGACTATTAAAATAGCAAAATACTGTGGATGCTGGAATCCAAAACAAAAACAGAAAATGCTGGAAACACTCAGCAGGCCAGGCATCATCCATGGAGAGAGAAACAGTTAACGTTTCAGGACTAATATATTGGCCTTGAAGGGAGTACAGGGCAGATTCACCAGAATAAAACTAGGCCTTAAAGGGTTCAATTATGAGGACAGGTTACATAAACTTGGTTTGTATTCCCTTGAGTTTAGTAGGTTGAGTTGTAATCTAATCAAGGGGGGAAAAATTCGTTAGCAACCATTTTGGGTCGCTAAGATCACCTGGGCGTTAAATTTAGCGCCCGGCGAAAAATAGTGCCGGCGATCGCTAACTTCAGTTTTAGCTCCCCAAGAGGGAGGTGGAGCGTTAATTCAAGTGCTCCACTTCCTTCTTAGAGTGCTAACCCTGAATATCGGGGTGGTGCGTTCTGCAGCGCTAGGCACTGGCCCACGTAGTGCTGCCGCATGGAAGGGCTCTTCCCCTCATTAAAGGGGAGGGCCCAAGCCCACAACTCTGCGGGGCCCTACCTGGACCATCGGGGAGTGGGGTGCTGTGCCAGCAGCCTGGCACACAAGAGGAGTGCCGGGCTGCCAGATCGCGGCATGGACCCCTCATTCAAAGTGGCAACAGGCCGTGACAAGTAAGTCGGCCGATCTTTGTGTTCCCTGCCCGCCACCTCCCTTTAGTTAGCGCCCCGCGAGCCTCCTGCCACTCTGTTCCTGCCCCCTCAATCGGTGGCTGTCATCGCCTGCCGCAGATTCAGGGGGCACGGGCCAATTTTGCAGGCGGGGCAAAAACAGGGCGCTGCGCACGGTGATGATGTCATCATTGCCTGCGCAGCGGAGCGGGGCGCTACCGGTTACCACCACCTCTAAACTCCCACTGAAATTAGCGGGAGTCGTTAGTGGCGCCGCACCCGGTCGAAAAGTCATTTGTGTCCCGTTAGCACCCACCCGGGGGGAGGCGCTAATGGGGCGCAAATGCACCGAATTTCTAGCCCAAGGTCTTTAATATGATCAAGGGATATGATGGGGTAGATACAGAGAAACTATTTCTTCTGGTGGGGGAATCCAGAACAAGGAGGCTTAATCTTAAAATTAGAGCTAGTCCATTTAGGAGTGAAATCAGGAAGCACATTTTCACACAAAGGGTAGTGGAAATCTGGAACTCTCTCCCCCAAATGGCTGTGGGTGCTGGGTCAATTGAAATTTTCAAGACTGTAGTGCTAGATTTTTGTTAGGAAAGGGTATAAAAGGAAATGGAGTAAATGCAGGTAAATGGAGTAGAGGTACAAACTAGCCACGATCTAATTGAATGGTGGAATAGGCTCAAGGGGCTGAATGGCCTACTCCTGTTACTTTGGGCTGGATTTTCTCAATGGAGACGTGCTGGAGGTGGGACTTCTGGTTTCCAGGTTTCAGTCCCGCCCCCAGCGACGTCTGACCAACCCACGCTATTTCCCTTGATTGGCCTCCTGCGGGCTTACCAGCCAATTAAGGGAAAGCTGGTGACAGATGACGTCAGCGTATGACGCTTCATCTGTCGAAAAATTTTTGACAGATGAATTGTCAGCGTTTGACAGCTTTGAGAAGCTGTCAAACACTGACAATCTCTGTTCTAAGGTGAGCCCTTGCACACAGACTCACCAAGACCTCTCTCCTCAGCAGAAAGCAGATGGCTGCTGCATCTGAGAATGCAGCAGCCATTCTGTCATCTCTGCCGTTGAGATGAGGCACCTCCCAATCCTCAAAGGTTGAAGCCTGCAGAAAGAACAAAGGTAAGTAAACTTTTTCCAACACTTTACACTAACCTCTCATACTTACCTCTACACACTTGCACCCGTCACTCACCTCTACAGCTGACATTTCGACCCCTCTCACCCCTGCAGACCCACTGCTCGTCTCGCTGACCCTGGCGAGGTTCGCAGCCATCGGGAAGCCCGCAATTGCAGGCGTAAAATGGAGAAAAGCCTCAAAACTGCCTGTTAACTACCCGTTAACAGGCAGTTAATTGGCTCTAATCCCCTTCCCGCCTCGAGGAGACGGGTCCCTGCGCGACTCGAAGACCCGACTCCCGGAAAGATGGCACGGAGGCGGGTTGGGAGCGGGGTCGGTACCCGCTCCCAGTTTCTGCCATTTTCCCGGCAGTCCCGCCTCCATACCCGCCTCCCCAGGGCTGGGAAATTTCCCCCTATGCTACTCGTGACTGCAAACTGTGTAGTAAGTGCTAACATTTATCATAAACACATACAGTGCAAGAATATAAATTGTTGCAGCCATGCCTCCTGCTTCGCCATCTCCCACCTCCTCATCTAACCCTGAATTTGTACAGTCAACTCCTTCAACGTGGAGAATAGTTGAAGTACAACTGTGCTTCCTCCTCTTCCTCGTTATTTATATTCTTCTCCTACAGAGGCATTTGTTTTGCAGCAGTCCACCATACGGCAACTCTTAGAGAGACATTGCAGATTGAATAGTTAACATTTCGAAAGCCAGGGCTGTCCTGTATTGCCCTGGCTCAAGACACCAATCAGGACCCCACCCCCCACCCCCAGCCCCCCATCATAGCAGCAGAGTTATGATACAGCATGCTAAAGCAATAATGCCACTGTTTGGATTGATCAAGGGGTGGGCGGAGGTGCTGCTGCACAGTCCAGCCAAGGACGAGCAAGATCATCATCATGTGCTGCATGCTTCACAGATTCATAGGCCGCAATTTTCCCTACCTCGGAGGGTCCGTGGCGAGTGACGTCGGTGGCCGGTTGCGGCCCCGCTGCTGGCTCCATACCGGCCTCCGACATGACTTTCCCCTGATTGGGCTTGTTAAGCCCGCCCAGCGAGTTTCCCGGCCAACTGAAGGAAGCGGGTCTGGTGATGTCATTTGATGACGTGTCATCAGCCGGTTTCCTTAAAGGGACCATGCGCAAATTTATTTTGACATTTGTGCTGTCAGTGTTCTACAGCATTGAGGTGCTGCAAACACTGACAAGCACTGCACAGAGGTGCACGGCTGCACCCAGGCCCTCGCATGACTCCCTCCATATGATCATGGAGGGAGTCACAGCACGCAGGGAGGTTACTCTTCCCTTCCAGTGGGTGGAAGAGACCTCCCCAGGAGACCAACGCAGCCTGGTTGCACATTGCAGAGGAGGGCACAAGCAGGGATGTCATCAGGAGGACCAGGCTGCAGTGGCGCAAACCTTTCAATGATCTCAGTAGATCACGAAACGTTACTGCAAAGCCACACTCAACCTCATCCTGCTGTGCCATGAATCACATCCCCATCACTCTGCCTTCCCTACCCTACTCCTGCACATCCTTACTCACACCAACTTACCTTGCACCTCCACCCAGCCCTCTCTATCTATATTATCACTTCCCCATCTCACTAGCCACCCCTCACACTCACCCTCATCTTAGTCCAATCATACCAACTAACAACACACAAGGGTAGGCACTTGTGTGTTTTAGCCAATGTTCATGTGAAGTTTCTGTTAATGTGCTGTCAAACATTGAAATCTTTATTTTCAACACTTCACATTATTGGACAGATTTGTGTGCACCTTTGGAAGTGGCTTAGTGAGTTGCAGTGACTGGTGGGACCTAACGGTACCCCCCGCAATGGTAATGAGTGTGAAAGGAATGGCTTGGGCATTGTAGGGATGCTTTATGTTGTTGGTGTGGGATGATGCCAACCTGGCGCATCATGCGGCAGCCAGGGTGTACAGCATCAAGTGAAGTAAATGTGGCTATGGTGAGGCCATCCCTGGCCTCCCGGGCAGCAATGTGTTCGGGTGCTGATGCCCTCTGTCCTATGCAGCATCAGGTGATTGTGGAGAAGGTTTGTGTGGTTGTTGGTGCTGCTGGTGTGCCTGGTGATGCTGGTGTTGGGGCTGATCGTGGTCAGATTCTGAGGACCAAGGTGAGAGAGTATAAAGTGCACCCATGCTGATGGAATAGATGGCAGGTGAAGTAGAGATGACAGAAGCGATCTGTCAATGGTAGGAGAGGTATTGAGGTCAGACTGGATGGAGACTTATCCCCTGCCGCTGCCTGCTCAGCACTGGCAGACCTGACATTGGGAAATGCAGCTGTGCGTGTTTTGACAGTGGGTTTCCGACCCGCTGTCAATCATTTTCATTTCACAGCTGACCCGCCGCCAATCGAGTCCACAGAGCGCCGGCAAAATCGCGGCCATAATCTGATAGAATGTCAGTATAGAGGTGGCAGAGGTTGAACAGACAACTAATGCCGCCCCCCACCCCCCACCCCCAGAAGAGAAGCAAGAAGAGGAAGAGGCTGCCTGCGTAGAACCCAAGGGGAGCTAAACTCACTGATTGGCAACTACTTTCAGTGAAGGACAGCTTTAGGCATTGTGCAGCTGTGGCTCAACAATGAAATCCATTCAAATTGATTTTCCCTAGTGCTGCCCAATACCATCAGTCAGAACATTTTCAGCCACCACTCGAAAAAGCACACCACATGCAATTTACTGGGTAGTGCCACCTCAACTCCAAAATGCACCTTCTCCAACGCCCTCCACAGTTTCCTAGGCACATAGGGCAAGTGCCATCAGCTCAAAGATGGTCAACTACTTCAGCATGGCTGGACCACCACCTGTCCTCACTATATGGTTGCAGGCAGCATTGGCCTTTTTGTGAATGAGCAATGGTAACAGCACCCCTGTGCATTGAAAACGTTCCTCCCGGGCTCAGACTCACATGTTGCTTTTCCTGCCAGTTCTCTTTTGTGGATGACCTGTGAAGATCACCATTCATGGAAATCAGGTGCCCCCATGCAGCATCTATAGAATGAAGGGAGTAAATTTTGACCTTTGAGTGACCAACTGACGGAGCGCGTGGCCAGTCGCCGGTACTTGAGGTGAAGAGGCAGCCGTGATTTGGAGGCACTGGCTTCATTTACATTGGACTGGAGTGCTACGGTGCCCGGATGCAGCTCGCCGATTTAAGGCTGACCAATATTGGCCCGCTTCACTCGCCATCAAGGTAAGTGTGGGGAGTGGGGGGGGGGTCGTGATCACGGAGGTTGTGTCCTGGGGCTGCAGTGGCCCAGAGTATTTTTGTGGGGCCTGGAGGAGCACTCCTGCCTCAGAAGAGCACCACTTCTACACCAATGTGATATTTCAATTTCTCACACCAGTCATCTGCATACTCTCTTCGAACGAGTTTGCCAATTAGTACCAAATTTTGGGCACATTTGGGCTGTGGCCCTGTCTACACTAGGAATTAGGTTGAAACTGTTGCAACTCATTTCACACAAAACTCTTACACCTATCAGAGAGGAGAATTGCATCCTATTAGTCTTGATTTGGATTCAAGTCATGGGGGTGATTTTCCTCAGGGTTTCTCCACCTCCAACACCAAGGAAATTCACCCCCCCCCCCCATAAGTTGGAAGGACAGTATTCTAACCCACTTCTCTACCCAGTGTCCCAATGAATCATTTACCTCTTTTGCACAGATTTTTTTAAAGACATCGGGGGTGATTTTGCCAATGGGGAGCTTTTGGAGGCGGGACTCCCACTTCTCGGGTTTCAGTCCCGCCTCCATCAACTTCTGGCCAACCCACGCTATTTTCCCTTGATTGACCTTGTTAAGCCTGCCCAGCGGGCTTAGCAGGCCAATTAAGGGAAAGCCGGTTACAGAGAACGTCAATGTATGACGTTTCATCTGTCAAAAAATTTTGACAGATGAATTGTCATCGTTTGACAGCTCTGTGAAGCTGTCAAACAGTGACATTCTCTGTAGTTTGATGAGTTCTTGAATTCAAGACCTCATCAAACCTCTTTCTTTTGCAGAAATTAAATGGTTGTTGCATTGGAGAATACAACGGCCATCTGTCATCTCTACCGCGGAGGTGCGAGACTCTCCGCATACCCACTGATTGAAGCCTGCAGGAAGAAACAAAGGTAAGTACACTTTTTCTAACACTTTCCACTTACCTCAGATACTCACCTCTCCACTTGCACCCATCACTCACCTCCACAGCGCACTTTTGGACCCCGCAGACCCACTACTCGCCTCGGTGACCCTGGCGGGGTTCAGAGCTTTTGGGAAGCCCGCACTTGTGTGGGCAAAATGGGGATAATCCTCTTATCTGCCTGTTAACTACCTGTTAACAGGCAGTTAATTGGCTTTAATCCCTTCCCGCCTCCAAGGAGACGGGACCCGGCGCGGGACGGCTACCCGCCTCCTGGCAAGATGGCATGGAGGCGGGTTGGGCACCCGCCCCCAAATTCTGCCATTTTCCCGGCAATCCCGCCTGCATACCCGCCTCCCCAGGGCTGGCAAGATCACGCCCATCATTTCACATGGCTACGTTCCTTATGGAATTCTGACAGAAATAGTCTAGAGAACAGACCAGTTACTGAAGGTCTTTTCCTTATGAGTATTAGGAACAGCAGAGACCTTAGTAAAGAACAAATTGATACACAAGGGCTCCAGTTCAGTAATTCTCATTAAGGCTGATTCCACTATTCTATGCAAACTGGCTCCGGGATCACTGCGCACACTTACACAAGTAAAATAGGAACCTAAAGGAAGAACATAACCTGCCTTCACCAGATTCAGGGAGGTCAGCTAATTAAAATGATTTCTGGGTTCTCCCTGCACAGTTTTCACAAGTGTGCTCTGGCTGCATGTGGATTGGAAATGGGGAGAGCAGTAGCTCTTCTCTAAGAATGCTACTTACATTTGCCTGACTGCTGCTGGGAGTCTCATCAAAGGGCAGGTGTCAGATCAGCTAATTCAGCACTGCCCAAACTACAGCCCATGTGCCATATCTAGCCCACAAGCCCTAGAAATATGTCAAAATGTGTTGTATGTGGGGCCTAAATATCATGAAGACCATAGGATGTTCATGCAGGGCCAGATTTACAGATTTTGAGAGAATATCCTATGAATCAATGATTGGTACATTATTCTTCCTGGCTGCACATTATCCTTGCCTATTTTGGCTTCCTCCTCCTCCTCCTCCTCCTCTTCTTCTCTTTGTAGGCTGACCCTCTTGGTCCTTTCGCTGAAGGGTTTTGCCCTCTGCAATGCAAAATTATGCAGGATACAGCAGATACAGACACCTTGTCAGGGCTGCAGAACAATACCCCATGTGATCTGACCAGGCAGCAGACTCTCTGGAACTAATTGTCCACAAATTTGGAGATAGCACATGCCTGTGGCACGGGTGTATTAGTGTCTGTACATGTGGAGGAGGTCGGCCCAAGACACTGCGGTGAGCTAAATGGAATGATATTAAGTAGTTTATGAAGTGCCTGTACGTTTAATTCTGTTAAATTATTTTGTCAGATGCATTGCATGTAGTTCCTTGCCATTTATTCTGGCTTTCTCCAATTGCCTTTCTCAGAATGGTTGTCAGACCTGAAATGCCAGCATTTTGTAATCATTTTTCAACATCGATGCACATATGAGCATTGATTTTCCTGCGCTATTCTGACCAAAGTCATCAGGATAGTGGTGGAGAAGGGGGCAAAATTAGGTGGTGAGGCCTGCCACTGACTCACGGCCCTGATCTGAATTTCCCTCTTTCGACCCCCAACAAGACCATCGCTGGCCTCTCCATCCCTGCCTACTGCATGCAAATGCTGGCAGGAGAGGGGGTAGGTCTTTGGTTCCCAGCCCATTTTCTTGCCATCTATCCCATTCCTGCTGCTCCCTGTGACAACCATGTAAACCAGGAAGGTAGGTGTGGGGTAGTGGCAGGAATGGCTCCACATTTGGCAAATGGAGGGAAAAGGCCTATCCCTCCAATTACTTATCTTCTGAAGGCCTTGGTTGATATCAAGGCCTTCAGACCATATCCTGGTCAAGTCTTTGAGGCTTTGTGGCCCCCTTCATATTGTCTTCCACCTCTTCAGGTGCTGCAATGACACTTGGGTCTATTGGTATGCTCCTGCTTGCTGGTGGGATACCACCATGAATACCTAATCACCCACAACCCAGGAAGCTGGGCTAGAATAATAGCAGGGAAAGGGTGGTAGGCATAAGTCCCACCCCAATCCTGCTGGAGCGGGATCAGGAAAATCCAGCTCCAGTAACTTTTCCTTCCTTCCATCCAACATGACAAAGCCAAAAAGGGCAGATAAAGACAAAGATTAAAAAATGAATCTCCTTAGTTAAGAAACCAGTGCTACAATATTGCCACTATTCCCTGGAAAGATATTCCTTCCTTTCCTTGCTTACATAGTTCAGCTCTGATAATGCAATTACTTGCATAAATGATTTAGTTACTAGAAACATGCATTTAACTGTGATGTGTAAGGTTCATGTCTGGAGGATGAAGACACATAGGGATAAAATTAAATGAATGGAAAGGAAATTGGGAATGGTGATGCTTTACGTCCAGGTGATAAAGATGAAAATCTACTCCACAAACTGAGAAGAAAAGGTTGTCTTCTAGGATGAAAAATGATGAAAGTACAAGAGGCCAGGTTTTATACAATTAAATAGTGTGTAATTAAAAGTGTTGGTTAGAAAACTATAATTGCCTGTGGTGCAGTAATAAATCATTTGCCAGTCATATTAGCTGCGAGTTAAGTGAATATGTGGGTTAACATATAAGCGACAATTTTTCTGAATAATATAATTGCTTATTGTCTGCTTTATGATTCAACTCAAGGCCTCATGCTACATTATGTTAAGCAGCCCTCAAAGTATTCTGTCGTGATTCACTCAGTTATTCCAAAATGACTTACTTGTCAGCATTTCTATTGATCGTGCCCACACTCCTCTGCAGAGAATTGTTTATATGACTGCTGAACATGAATCTATATATGACAGCCATATTGTGGTATGTCATATATAAACAGATCTTACTGCTTTTGTTCTTGTTCACAATCCCATTAAAATAATCAAACTCTTAGTATTAAAAATATCTGTAAATCATGTAATATTCACTGCAGTCTCCTGGAGCTAACCAGGTTCTCCTGGGCTAAGCACAGTCTCCCAGAAATAACCACAGCCTTTTGGGGCTACCATAGCCTTCTGGAGCTAATTATAATTACCTGGAGCAAACCACAGTTTGGTGTACCTAATTGTGGTTTATTGCAGCTAACCACAGAATCCTGGAGCTCACCGCAGTCTCCTGGAGCTCACCGCAGACTCCTGCAGCTAACCGCAGACTCCTGGAGCTCACCGCAGTCTCCTGGAGCTCACCGCAGACTCCTGGAGCTCACCGCAGACTCCTAGAGCTCACCGCAGTCTCCTGGAGCTCACCGCAGACTCCTGGAGCTCACCGCAGACTCCTGGAGCTCACCGCAGTCTCCTGGAGCTCACCGCAGACTCCTGGAGCTAACCACAGACTCCTGGAGCTAACCGCAGTCTCCTGGAGCTCATCGCAGACTCCTGGAGCTCACCGCAGACTCCTGGAGCTCACCGCAGTCTCCTGAAGCTCACCGCAGTCTCCTGGAGCTCACCGCAGACTCCTGGAGCTCACCGCAGACTCCTGGAGCTCACTGCAGACTCCTGGAGCTCAGCGCAGAATCCTGGAGCTCAGCGCAGACGCCTGGAGCTCCACCGCAGTTTACTGGAGCTCACCGCAGACTCCTGGAGCTCACCGCAGTCTCCTGGAGATAACCGCAGTCTCCTGGAGCTCACTGCAGACTCCTGGAGCTCACCGCAGTCTCCCGGAGCTCACCGCAGTCTCCTGGAGCTCACCGCAGACTCCTGGAGCTAACAACCGCAGACTCCTGGAGCTAATAACCGCAGACTCCTGGAGCTAACTGCAGACTCCTGGAGCTAACAACCGCAGAGTCCTGGAGCTCACCGCAGACTCCTGGAGCTAACAACCGCAGACTCCTGGAGCTCACCGCAGTCTCCTGGAGCTCACTGCAGACTCCTGGAGCTCACCGCAGTCTCCTGGAGCTCACCGCAGACTCCTGGAGCTCACCGCAGACTCCTGGAGCTCACCGCAGATTCCTGGAGCTCACCGCAGACTCCTGGAGCTCAGCGCAGACTCCTTGAGCTCAACGCAGTCTCCTGGAGCTCACCGCAGACTCCTGGAGCTCACCGCAGAGTCCTAGAGCTCACCGCAGTCTCCTGGAGCTCACCGCAGACTCCTGGAGCTAACAACCGCAGACTCCTGGAGCTAACTGCAGACTCCTGGAGCTCACCGCAGACTCCTGGAGCTAACTGCAGACTCCTGGAGCTAACAACCGCAGTCTCCTGGAGCTCACCGCAGACTCCTGGAGCTCACCGCAGTCTCCTGGATCTCACCGCAGACTCCTGGAGATAACTGCAGACTCCTGGAGCTAACAACCGCAGACTCCTGGAGCTCACCGCAGACTCCTGGAGCTAACAACCGCAGACTCCTGGAGCTCACCGCAGTCTCCTGGAGCTCACCGCAGTCTCCTGGAGATAACCGCAGACTCCTGGAGCTCACCGCAGACTCCTGGAGCTCACCGCAGTCTCCTGGAGCTCACCGCAGACTCCTGGAGCTAACAACCGCAGACTCCTGGAGCTAACATCCGCAGACTCCTGGAGCTAACTACAGACTCCTGGAGCTAACAACTGCAGAGTCCTGGAGCTCACCGCAGACTCCTGGAGCTCTCCTCAGACTCCTGGAGCTCACCGCAGATTCCTGGAGCTCACCGCAGACTCCTGGAGCTCACCGCAGTCTCCTGGAGCTCACCGCAGACTCTTGGAGCTCGCCTCAGACTCCTGGAGCTCACCGCAGATTCCTGGAGCTCACCACAGACTCCTGGAGCTCACCGCAGTCTCCTGGAGCTCACCGCAGACTCCTGGAGCTCAGCGCAGACTCCTGGAGCTCAGCGCAGACTCCTGGAGATAACAACCGCAGAGTCCTGGAGCTCACTGCAGACTCCTGGAGCTCACCGCAGACTCCTGGAGCTCTCCGCAGAGTCCTGGAGCTCACCGCAGACTCCTGGAGCTCACCGCAGAGTCCTGGAGCTCACCGCAGTCTCCTGGAGCTCACCGCAGTCTCCTGGAGATAACCGCAGACTCCTGGAGATAACCGCAGACTCCTGGAGCTCACTGCAGAGTCTTGGAGCTCACCGCAGACTCCTGGAGCTAACAACCGCAGACTCCTGGAGCTCACCACAGTCTCCTGGAGCTCACCGCAGACTCCTGGAGCTCACCGCAGTCTCCTGGAGATAACCGCAGACGCCTGGAGCTCACCGCAGACTCCTGGAGCTCACCGCAGACTCCTGGAGCTCACCGCAGTCTCCTGGAGCTCACCGCAGACTCCTGGAGCTAACAACCGCAGACTCCTGGAGCTAACAACCGCAGACTCCTGGAGCTAACTGCAGACTCCTGGAGCTAACAACCGCAGTCTCCTGGAGCTCACCGCAGACTCCTGGAGCTCACCGCAGACTCCTGGAGCTCACCGCAGAGTCCTGGAGCTCACCGCAGTCTCCTGGAGCTCACCGCAGTCTCCTGGAGATAACCGCAGACTCCTGGAGATAACCGCAGACTCCTGGAGCTCACTGCAGAGTCTTGGAGCTCACCGCAGACTCCTGGAGCTAACAACCGCAGACTCCTGGAGCTCACCACAGTCTCCTGGAGCTCACCGCAGACTCCTGGAGCTCACCGCAGTCTCCTGGAGATAACCGCAGACGCCTGGAGCTCACCGCAGACTCCTGGAGCTCACCGCAGACTCCTGGAGCTCACCGCAGTCTCCTGGAGCTCACCGCAGACTCCTGGAGCTAACAACCGCAGACTCCTGGCGCTAACAACCGCAGACTCCTGGAGCTAACTGCAGACTCCTGGAGCTAACAACCGCAGAGTCCTGGAGCTCACCGCAGACTCATGGAGCTAACAACCGCAGTCTCCTGGAGCTCACCGCAGACTCCTGGAGCTCACCGCAGACTCCTGGAGCTCAGCGCAGACTCCTGGAGCTCAGCGCAGACTCCTGGAGCTCACCGCAGTCTCCTGGAGCTCACCGCAGACTCCTGGAGCTAACAACCGCAGACTCCTGGGGCTAACTGCAGACTCCTGGAGCTAACAACCGCAGAGTCCTGGAGCTCACCGCAGACTCATGGAGCTAACAACCGCAGTCTCCTGGAGCTCACCGCAGACTCCTGGAGCTCACCGCAGACTCCTGGAGCTCAGCGCAGACTCCTGGAGCTCAGCGCAGACTCCTGGAGCTCACCGCAGTTTCCTGGAGCTCACCGCAGACTCCTGGAGCTCACCGCAGACTCCTGGAGCTCAGCGCAGTCTCCTGGAGCTCACCGCAGTCTACTGGAGCTCACCGCAGTCTCCTGGAGCTCACCGCAGCGTCCTGGAGCTCACTGCAGTCTCCTGGAACTCACCGCAGTCTCCTGGAACTCACCGCAGACTCCTGGAACTCACCGCAGTCTCCTGGAGCTCAGCCAGATTCCTGGAGCTCACCGCAGTCTCCTGGAGCTCACCGCGGTCTCCTGGAGCTCACCTGCAGTCTCCTGGAGCTCACCGCAGCGTCCTGGAGCTCACCGCAGACTCCTGGAGCTCACCGCAGTCTCCTGGAGCTCACCGCAGACTCCTGGAGCTCACCGCAGACTCCTGGAGCTCACCGCAGACTCCTGGAGCTCACCGCAGTCTCCTGGAGCTCACCGCAGTCTCCTGGAGCTAACCGCAGACTCCTGGAGCTCACCGCAGTCTCCTGGAGCTCACCGCAGAGTCCTGGAGCTCACCGCAGTCTCCTGGAGCTCACCGCAGACTCCTGGAGCTCACCGCAGTCTCCTGGAGCTCACCGCAGTCTCCTGGAGCTCACCGCAGACTCCTGGAGCTCACCGCAGACTCCTGGAGCTCACTGCAGAGTCTTGGAGCTCACCGCAGACTCCTGGAGCTACAACCGCAGACTCCTGGAGCTCACCACAGTCTCCTGGAGCTCACCGCAGACTCCTGGAGCTCACCGCAGTCTCCTGGAGATAACCGCAGTCGCCTGGAGCTCACCGCAGACTCCTGGAGCTCACCGCAGACTCCTGGAGCTCACCGCAGTCTCCTGGAGCTCACCGCAGACTCCTGGAGCTAACAACCGCAGACTCCTGGAGCTAACAACCGCAGACTCCTGGAGCTAACTGCAGACTCCTGGAGCTAACAACCGCAGAGTCCTGGAGCTCACCGCAGACTCATGGAGCTAACAACCGCAGTCTCCTGGAGCTCACCGCAGACTCCTGGAGCTCACCGCAGACTCCTGGAGCTCACCGCAGAGTCCTGGAGCTCACCGCAGTCTCCTGGAGCTCACCGCAGTCTCCTGGAGATAACCGCAGACTCCTGGAGATAACCGCAGACTCCTGGAGCTCACTGCAGAGTCTTGGAGCTCACCGCAGACTCCTGGAGCTAACAACCGCAGACTCCTGGAGCTCACCACAGTCTCCTGGAGCTCACCGCAGACTCCTGGAGCTCACCGCAGTCTCCTGGAGATAACCGCAGACGCCTGGAGCTCACCGCAGACTCCTGGAGCTCACCGCAGACTCCTGGAGCTCACCGCAGTCTCCTGGAGCTCACCGCAGACTCCTGGAGCTAACAACCGCAGACTCCTGGAGCTAACAACCGCAGACTCCTGGAGCTAACTGCAGACTCCTGGAGCTAACAACCGCAGAGTCCTGGAGCTAACTGCAGACTCCTGGAGCTAACAACCGCAGAGTCCTGGAGCTCACTGCAGACTCATGGAGCTAACAACCGCAGTCTCCTGGAGCTCACCGCAGACTCCTGGAGCTCAGCGCAGACTCCTGGAGCTAACAACCGCAGACTCCTGGGGCTAACTGCAGACTCCTGGAGCTAACAACCGCAGAGTCCTGGAGCTCACCGCAGACTCATGGAGCTAACAACCGCAGTCTCCTGGAGCTCACCGCAGACTCCTGGAGCTCACCGCAGACTCCTGGAGCTCAGCGCAGACTCCTGGAGCTCAGCGCAGACTCCTGGAGCTCACCGCAGTTTCCTGGAGCTCACCGCAGACTCCTGGAGCTCACCGCAGACTCCTGGAGCTCAGCGCAGTCTCCTGGAGCTCACCGCAGTCTACTGGAGCTCACCGCAGTCTCCTGGAGCTCACCGCAGCGTCCTGGAGCTCACTGCAGTCTCCTGGAACTCACCGCAGTCTCCTGGAACTCACCGCAGACTCCTGGAACTCACCGCAGTCTCCTGGAGCTCAGCCAGATTCCTGGAGCTCACCGCAGTCTCCTGGAGCTCACCGCGGTCTCTTGGAGCTCAATGCGGTCTCCTGGAGCTCACCGCAGCGTCCTGGAGCTCACCGCAGGCTCCTGGAGCTCACCGCAGTCTCCTGGAGCTCACCACAGTCTCCTGGAGCTCACCGCAGGCTCCTGGAGCTCACCCCAGACTGCTGGAACTCACCGCAGTCTCCTGGAGCTCACCGCAGTCTCCTGGAGCTCACCGCAGACTCCTGGAGCTCAGCGCAGACTCCTGGAGCTCAGCGCAGACTCCTGGAGCTCACCGCAGTCTCCTGGAGCTCACCGCAGACTCCTGGAGCTCAGCGCAGTCTCCTGGAGCTCACCGCAGTCTCCTGGAGTTCACCGCAGTCTCCTGGAGCTCACCGCAGCGTCCTGGAGCTCACTGCAGTCTCCTGGAACTCACCGCAGTCTCCTGGAACTCACCGCAGACTCCTGGAACTCACCGCAGTCTCCTGGAGCTCACCCAGATTCCTGGAGCTCACCGCAGTCTTCTGGAGCTCACCGCGGTCTCCTGGAGCTCACCGCAGTCTCCTGGAGCTCACCGCAGCGTCCTGGAGCTCACCACAGCCTCCTGGAGCTCACCGCAGTCTCCTGGAGCTCACCGCAGACTCCTGGAGCTCACCGCAGAGTCCTGGAGCTCACCGCAGACTCCTGGAGCTCACCGCAGTCTCCTGGAGATAACCGCAGACTCCTGGAGGTAACCGCAGACTCCTGGAGCTCACCGCAGAGTCCTGGAGCTCACCGCAGACTCCTGGAGCTCACCGCAGAGTCCTGGAGCTCACCACAGAGTCCTGGAGCTAACAACCGCAGACTCCTGGAGCTCACCGCAGTCTCCTGGAACTCACCGCAGTCTCCTGGAGATAACCGCAGTCTCCTGGAGCTAACAACTGCAGTCTCCTGGAGCTCACCCCAGACTCCTGGAACTCACCGCAGTCTCCTGGAGCTCACCGCAGTCTCCTGGAGCTAACAACCGCAGTGTCCTGGAGCTCACCGCAGACTCCTGGAGCTAACAACCGCAGTTTCCTGGAGCTCACCGCAGACTCCTGGAGCTCACCGCAGTCTCCTGGAGCTCACCGCAGACTCCTGGAGCTCACCGCAGTCTCCTGGAGCTCACCGCAGAGTCCTGGAGCTCACCGCAGACTCCTGGAGCTCACCGCAGAGTCCTGGAGCTCACCGCAGAGTCCTGGAGCTCACCGCAGTCTCCTGGAGATAACCGCAGACTCCTGGAGATAACCGCAGACTCCTGGAGCTCACCGCAGAGTCCTGGAGCTCACCGCAGACTCCTGGAGCTAACAACTGCAGTCTCCTGGAGCTCACCGCAGTCTCCTGGAGCTCACCGCAGACTCCTGGAGCTCACCCCAGACTCCTGGAGGTCACCCCAGACTCCTGGAACTCACCGCAGTCTCCTGGAGCTAACAACCGCAGTGTCCTGGAGCTCACCGCAGACTCCTGGAGCTAACAAACGCAGACTCCTGGAGCTCACCGCAGTCTCCTGGAGCTCACCGCAGGCTCCTGGATCTCACCGCAGTCTCCTGGAGCTCACCGCAGTCTCCTGGAGCTCACCGCAGTCTCCTGGAGATAACCGCAGTCTCCTGGAGATAACCGCAGACTCCTGGAGATAACCGCAGACTACTGGAGCTCACCGCAGAGTCCTGGAGCTCACCGCAGACTCCTGGAGCTAACAACCACAGACTCCTGGAGCTCACCGCAGAGTACTGGAGCTCACCGCAGACTCCTGGAGCTAACAACCGCAGACTCCTGGAGCTCACCGCAGAGTCCTGGAGCTCACCGCAGACTCCTGGAGCTAACAACCGCAGACTCCTGGAGCTAACAACCGCAGACTCCTGGAGCTAACAACCGCAGACTCCTGGAGCTAACTGCAGACTCCTGGAGCTAACAACCGCAGAGTCCTGGAGCTCACCGCAGACTCCTGGAGCTAACAACCGCAGTCTCCTGGAGCTCACCGCAGACTCCTGGAGCTCACCGCAGGCTCCTGGAGCTCACCGCAGTCTCCTGCAGCTCACCGCAGACTCCTGGAGCTCACCGCAGACTCCTGGAGCTCACTGCAGACTCCTGGAGCTCACCGCAGTCTCCTGGAGCTCACCGCAGAGTCCTGGAGCACACCGCAGACTCCTGGAACTCACCGCAGACTCCTGGAGCTCACAGCAGTCTCCTGGAGCTCACCGCAGTCTCCTGGAGCTCACCGCAGTCTCCTGGAGCTCACCGCAGACTCCTGGAGCTCACCGCAGACTCCTGGAGCTCACCGCAGACTCCTGGAGCTCACCGCAGATTCCTGGAGCTCACCGCAGACTCCTGGAGCTCTCCGCAGAGGCCTGGAGCTCACCGCAGACTCCTGGAGCTCACCGCAGAGTCCTGGAGCTCACCGCAGTCTCCTGGAGATAACCGCAGACTCCTGGAGATAATCGCAGACTCCTGGAGCTCACTGCAGAGTCTTGGAGCTCACCGCAGACTCCTGGAGCTAACAACCGCAGACTCCTGGAGCTCACCACAGTCTCCTGGAGCTCACCGCAGACTCCTGGAGCTCACCGCAGTCTCCTGGAGATAACTGCAGACTCCTGGAGCTCACCGCAGACTCCTGGAGCTCACCGCAGTCTCCTGGTGCTCACCGCAGAGTCCTGGAGCTCACCGCAGCGTCCTGGAGCTCACCGCAGTCTCCTGGAGCTCACCGCAGTCTCCTGGAGCTCACCGCAGGCTCCTGGAGCTCACCGCAGTCTCCTGGAGCTCACCGCAGGCTCCTGGAGCTCACCGCAGGCTCCTGGAGCTCACCCCAGACTCCTGGAACTCACCGCAGTCTCCTGGAGCTCACCGCAGTCTCCTGGAGCTCACCGCAGTCTCCTGGAGCTCACCGCAGACTCCTGGAGCTCACCGCAGTCTCCTGGAGCTCACCGCAGACTCCTGGAGCTCACCGCAGACTCCTGGAGCTCACCGCAGTCTCCTGGAGCTCACCGCAGTCTCCTGGAGCTCACCGCAGTCTCCTGGAGCTCACCGCAGACTCCTGGAGCTCACCGCAGAGTCCTGGAGCTCACCGCAGACTCATGGAGCTCACCGCAGATTCCTGGAGATCACCGCAGAGTCCTGGAGCTCACCGCAGTCTCCTGGAGATAACCGCAGACTCCTGGAGATAACCGCAGACTCCTGGAGCTCACCGCAGTCTCCTGGAGCCCACCACAGAGTCCTGGAGCTCACCGCAGAGTCCTGGAGCTCACCGCAGTCTCCTGGAGATAACCGCAGACTCCTGGAGATAACCGCAGAGTCCTGGAGCTCACCGCAGACTCCTGGAGCTAACAACCGCAGACTCCTGGAGCTCACCGCAGTCTCCTGGAGCTCACCGCAGTCTCCTGGAGATAACCGCAGTCTCCTGGAGATAACCGCAGACTCCTGGAACTCACCGCAGAGTCCTGGAGCTCACCGCAGACTCCTGGAGCTAACAACCGCAGACTCCTGGAGCTCACCGCAGACTCCCGGAGCTCACTGCAGACTCCTGGAGCAAACAACCGCAGAGTCCTGGAGCTCACCGCAGACTCCTGGAGCTAACAACCGCAGACTCCTGGAGCTAACTGCAGACTCCTGGAGCTAACAACTGCAGTCTCCTGGAGCTCACCGCAGACTCCTGGAGCTAACAACCGCAGAGTCCTGGAGCTCACCGCAGTCTCCTGGAGCTAACAACTGCAGTCTCCTGGAGCTCACGGCAGACTCCTGGAGCTCACCGCAGACTCCTGGAGCTAACAACTGCAGTCTCCTGGAGCTCTCCGCAGTCTCCTGGAGCTCACCGCAGACTCCTGGAACTCACCGCAGTCTCCTGTAGCTCACCGCAGACTCCTGGAGCTCACCCCAGACTCCTGGAGGTCACCCCAGACTCCTGGAACTCACCGCAGTCTCCTGGAACTCACCGCAGTCTCCTGGAGCTCACCGCAGACTCCTGGAACTCACCCCAGACTCCTGGAGCTCACCCCAGACTCCTGGAACTCACCGCAGTCTCCTGGAGCTAACAACCGCAGACTCCTGGAGCTAACTGCAGACTCCTGGAGCTAACAACCGCAGTGTCCTGGAGCTCACCGCAGACTCCTGGAGCTAACAACCGCAGACTCCTGGAGCTCACCGCAGTCTCCTGGAGCTCACCGCAGGCTCCTGGATCTCACCGCAGTCTCCTGGAGCTCAGCGCAGACTCCTGGAGCTCACCGCAGTCTCCTGGAGATAACCGCAGTCTCCTGGAGATAAGCGCAGACTCCTGGATATAACCGCAGACTCCTGGAGCTCACCGCAGAGTCCTGGAGCTCACCGCAGACTCCTGGAGCTAACAACCGCAGACTCCTGGAGCTCACCGCAGTCTCCTGGAGCTCACCGCAGTCTCCTGGAGATAACCGCAGACTCCTGGAGCTCACCGCAGAGTCCTGGAGCTCACCGCAGACTCCTGGAGCTAACAACCGCAGACTCCTGGAGCTCACCGCAGACTCCTGGAGCTCACCGCAGAGTCCTGGAGCTCACCGCAGACTCCTGGAGCTAACAACCGCAGACTCCTGGAGCTAACAACCGCAGACTCCTGGAGCTAACAACCGCAGACTCCTGGAGCTAACAACCGCAGACTCCTGGAGCTAACTGCAGACTCCTGGAGCTAACAACCGCAGAGTCCTGGAGCTCACCGCAGACTCCTGGAGCTAACAACCGCAGTCTCCTGGAGCTCACCGCAGACTCCTGGAGCTCACCGCAGGCTCCTGGAGCTCACCGCAGTCTCCTGGAGCTCACCGCAGACTCCTGGAGCTCACCGCAGTCTCCTGGAGCTCACCACAGACTCCTGGAGCTCACCGCAGTCTCCTGGAGCTCACCGCAGAGTCCTGGAGCTCACCGCAGACTCCTGGAACTCACCGCAGACCCCTGGAGCTCACCGCAGACTCCTGGAGCTCACCGCAGACTCCTGGAGCTCACCGCAGACTCCTGGAGCTCACCGCAGTCTCCTGGAGCTCACCGCAGTCTCCTGGAGCTCACCGCAGTCTCCTGGAACTCACCGCAGACTCCTGGAGCTCACCGCAGTCTCCTGGAGCTCACCGCAGACTCCTGGAGCTCACCGCAGTCTCCTGGAGCTCACCGCAGACTCCTGGAGATAACTTGATTGCCTGAGGGAGTTGGAGAGGAATTCCTAAGGTATTTTCCTGAATATGCCACACATTTGTTTCAGTTTTTTTGTCTCAACCAGGATATGGTAGGGGGTGGAGCGTGGTGAGTGACGTTTACCATCGTCTAGATGTGACGAGTCTGTTGGGCCTAATGCCCTTTTCTTGCCCTTTTTCATATTGTCTGTTCATATCTATACACTTGAATATTTAGACTTTTTTATTTCCTCTGTTCATTTTTTATTCAGCAATTTTGCTTCCAAGAACATTCCGAACAAAGCATGTAAACAGTAAACTTATTACATAAAACATTGTGAGGATTACTTAGTTTACCTTCCCCAAATTTTCACTGAAAATCATTTCTAGAACTTGGCAACACCTTATCTGTCATTGACGTGGACACTCATCATGAAGTGTGACTGTAGCTGAGTGACTGAGGTCAACCGGATATCTAGGTCACAGTGTAGCAAAGATAAAGTAAATAGGATTGAAATATTGCCAATTATTTGTTAAACAAGCATAATTTTTGAAGAGATTGATGAAAAAGACTCATACTATGCATGTATATTACTTTAAATTCTTGGGGGTAGAAATTAGGTCGCGCCCCATTTGGGGCGCAAATATCGTCTGGACGCAAATATTAGCGCCTGGCGCTAATTATCGGCACTGACTGGAAACTTCACTTTTACCGCCCCGGGAGGTGATTGGAGCGCTAAATCAGGCGCTGCACACCTGTCTTAAGGCGCAAAGGCCAAGGAGTGAGGCGCTACCTCAGAGCGCTGGCGAAGCTCATGTAATGTCAGTCAGCAATGGAACACACACACAATGGCACGGGCCAGTTCTTAAAGGGGATGGTTAATCTTGCTTTCCATCCACATCCTGTTCATTGCAGCCTTGAATCTCGGCCTGGAGAGACTTGCACATCAAATGTGCTGGAAAAAACAATGGAGAGTACCAGGCAAAGAGCTCAGAGTGCAGCTCCCACAGTCTCTGCTAAATCGATACAAGGAATGGCAAATCAAAATGAACCTGCAAAGTGCTGCTCAGTACCCAAAACTCCTTCACACAACGTTGAATCTCTCCAGAAGTCTCTCCCTCTCTCTCTCAGAATGTGTAGTTCAAAAATGCCACCAACAATAAAAGACAGGAAGAGGCCCCCTTTAAATAGCACCCCCCCCCCCAGCCCCACAGCGATTGATAGCGTTCCAGTCTTCTGGTCGTTGGATGCGCCAGGCGGTAAGGCAGGGGGCGCCACTCAATTTCCGCTCCGGGGCGCCACAAGGGCGTTGCACCATGGAATGACGTCACAATCTGCGCGCGCAGGTGGTCGCAGCGGTAAGTTTTAGCGCCGCCGCACAATGTCAAGTTAAGTTCCCGAGCGGCGCAAACATCGCTGCGCCCGGGCGTTAGCGGCTTTGCGCCCCATTAACGCCCTCTTAAGGCGCTAACGGGAGGCGCAACCAACTGAATTTTTACCCCTTGAAATTTTAGGGAATTAAGTTCAACAAACTTGCCCCACTTTGGTTGCTGTTATCTCCACCTTCCTGAATTCCCACCACATCCCTCAATCCCCTCTCTCAAGAAACATAGCTAGCTTCTTCCTGAACCAGTTTATACTGTCTGCTTCAATGGCCTTCCTTAGCAGCTTATTTCATGGCACTGAATTCCCCCAAATTAATTCTGGTGGGAGTTCGCCAGAACTCACCAGAAAAAAGGCAGGGACCTGATTACGTTGGGTCACTATCAATTCCAGGATTTCCTGTTTGACCTTCTAAGGGGCAGAACTTCTGCCCACTCTAACAAATTCCATAACACCAAGGAGTGGAACCAGAATTTGGAGCCCCTATGCTACGACGGTGCTGTCCAATACATTAGCCACTAGCCCCATGTGGCTAATTGGGAATCCAGATGTGGCTAATTGCATTTTTGGTTCGTAAATAAAAAATGAGTAATAGACACTGTTGTCAGTCATGTGATCTCATTACCCATATGCATACGCCGTGCGAATGCGTACTTTAACCTTTTTGTGTGTTGGTTGGTAGAATGGTAAAATGCAAAGCAGCGTGCAAGTGTTTTTTGATCGTTGTGTGTACTTCACTTCCTTGGTTACTGCTTATTGGTTATCTGCTAAAATGGTGGGTAACACAGGTGAAAACACCAGACTTCAACACCATGGAAAAACCAATAACATTGTAGCTGTCACTTTGGTCAAATTGACCAATCGGAACAACCCCACCAGGCCATCAGAAGAAAGCATGCCCAACCAATAATGAGCAGGTCCAACAGGGCACGTCACGGCAAAGGGCAAGCAGCATCCAATCGTGTTCTGGATGGAGAATGGGGGTTGGGGGCGATGGTCTGGCGCGCCTCATTGTGCAAATCAACATTCTCAGCAATCACTCTGATGAAGTCAGAGTACTGGATTGCTAGACATAAAAAACCTAGAAGTTGCGCTAAGATATGCTGTGTCTAATAAATTCAGGTTAGAATACCAAACATTGGTGAAAGAGAAAGACTGCAAGGTTTCGCACTGAGTGGTGGTTAATAAATATACACAAGTGAAAAACATTTGCCTGTATTGTGTGCAAGGTGTTTCCTACTAACATTAGTGCATGTGGCTAAAATGGTGTTGCTGTAGCCACCTCTGTGGCTAGTCAGCGATTTCTATTGGATAACACTGTGCTAGGAGTTCCTATTTCCTGTGCTCGGATGGGACCCGGAACAGCCCTGGAGGCCGGGAGCCGCGAAGATGAGGTACACCAGCCTTCAGAAGGGCGCAAGTGGGCTCCACCCAGAGAGTAGGGCAAGAGTCAGAAAAGGAGAACTGGATTCCTGAAGAACAGGGAAGTGTTTTTTAGAAAATAAAAATTGGATTAGCCGAGGGGCAGCTGGATGGGCTCGGGAAGGGCAGGGGGATTCTGGTCAACCCTCCCCCAATGCCTGAGTTTTCAGCAGCATGGGACAGGCAGGTGCCAGAAATGCAAATATTGTGGTGCAGGTCCCCTCAGCCTGTGTTAGTGAGGTGCCTTCCCACTGAACCTGCAAAATCTGGTAGAGTCAACGCTGGGCATTGGCTCATGGATTTTCGGGGCCATTTGAATATTACTTGTTATGTAAAATAGTTCTGCCTGAATTCCCCCATATAGGAAAGACTTGCAGGGCTATGAGGAAAGAGCAGGAGATGAGACTAATTGGAGAGCTCTTTCAAAGACCTGGCACAGGCACAATGGGACGAATGGCCTCCTTCTGTGCTGTAAGATTCTATGATTCTATGATATTTCTCTTTCTAGTTTTCAAGTAATGCCTCTGACCTTTTGGCTATTAATTAATATATTGGACTGGAGACCTACCCGCCAATGTCCTATTCCGTTCCCGCTGTCTTCTGTTTTAACCTGCTCTTCTGAGCAGGCGACAAGGACACCTGCATGAAACCAGGAGGGTCCTTCTTTAAATATGCAGATCAGGGTGTGATGAAGTCATTGAGCCCTGAATACTATTTTAACCAGTGGCCTGAGCAAGGATGCCGTTGTGGCTTTCTCGCCAGATGAAGACAGCAAGAAAATGATCCAGGGGCAGAAGAGACCCAAACAGGCAAGTTATTTTTATTTTCCTTGAGGGGTCAGGAAGAGCAGTAATCCCCTGCTCTGGGCTCTCCACCTTCCCGAACATGACACCCTCCTGAAACTCTCTCTTCGTGATTTACCTGAGTGCCGGCGACTATTCCTTTGCTCCTGCCCATCAGACAGCTATCATAAAATCGTACAACACTGAAGGAGGCAATTCGGCCCATCGAGTCTGTGTTGGCTCTTTCGAAGAGCAATCCAGTTAGTCCCAGTCCCCCACTCTTTCCCCATATCCCTGCAATTTTTTCTCCTTCAAGTATTTATCCAATTCCCTTTTGAAGGCTGCTATTGAATCTATCCACCACCCTCAGGCAGTGCATTCCAAATCCTAACCACTCATTGCATAAAAAAGTTTTTCCTCATGTCTCCTCAGGTTCTTTTGCCAATAACCTTAAATCTGTGCCCTCTAGTTATTGACCCTTCAGGATTTATTTACTCTATCTAAACCCTTCATAATTTTAAACACCTCAATCAAATCATCTCCTCTTGGCCTTCTCTGCTCCAAGGAGAACAACCCCAGCTTCTCCAGTCTATCCATGTAACTATCATCCCACATCCTGGAACCGTTCTAGTATTGCTTCCTGCTCTTTTTTCTTTAAAGAACTGGGTGTGCTTTTCGGCTCCCTCATGCTGAAGCGTATTTCTTCCAATGTTTGCTGGATGAGTTTCCAGCCATAGGCTCAGGCAACTCCTGCAGATTCCTAGCAATCTCGTACATTTTATAAAGAAGTCAAAATTGCACACACATGATTAAAAACAATTAATAGATGGGTAGCTAAAAGAAAAACACTTGAGTAACTCAATCAAGCAATTCAGATGACCAGCTGACATTGTAAACACCTACGGTGTTGCTGAGAACATTTTGTAATGTAATTTGAATAATTGGATAGTTTTACTGCCATGCACACTCCTCCTACTTATTCTATTGTGTATATATATTTTACTCTGATCCAAACAGTTGTAATCTTGTATAATTATGAGTATCCTCAAGAGATGAAAGAACTCCCCAACAATTTGAATAATAAATTGATGCTTAGATGAAGGTTTTCGGTTTAGCCATGGCATTTGAATGCAACACTTTGTGATACTTTCAGAACATGTCCAACTCGTTTTGAAATCCTTTGGCAATCACTGGAGTTAGATCAAGAGACAGGAATATATAAAGTCACTGTGACACTGTCGCAAAACAGTTGATTCAATTTTCAGTTCTGGAAAGGTCATTAATGTTAGCAGTTAATCTTCGACCAGCATTTACTTACCTTAATCATTCACTGCACTACAAAGCTCATTTTTTGATGCTGATTGGCAGGAGTTCCTACCACATAAAATCACTCATGTGACCGGTCACTATAATAATTGGCTATTTTATTTTTGCAGGTTAGGACCAAGGGCCGCGTTCAGCATTTTTAATGTGGGCTAAGGGCCGCACGGTCTCAAACCGAAAGATCGAGGCAGTCACCATCCAGGCTGGAAGAGGCCTATGTAAAAAAAAATTTTAAGGTTCCTTATGGGCAGGAGGAGCAGGAGTGCTCTTCCTGGCCCCACGTGGATACCTCGGGCTTCCCTTTCCCTCAGTTTTTTCCTCTCCCCCAGATCGTGGACTTTCTCGATTTTCCCCCCTCATTCCTGACTTATCTTGCTGAGTACTATCTTCATGAGTCCCTGGCGGTAGCCTGACTCCCCACAATTTTGACTCCTACCTGCCGGCAGTGATGTAATTCCCACTGGATTTGGGTGGGAGTCAGTTTTGGAGCATTCAATTGAGTCCCGGGTATTAAAATCTCTTGGTCCTCACGGTCTGGGGGCCCGGATGGTTTGCTGCCCACTTTGTCCCTGCTGCACCCCCGATTCCCGCCCCAAGTTAAAATAGGAGCTCTTGGAATCACGGAGGTTTATGGATCTTTGCTAGAGCAATGCAAACAAATTCTACTGCCCCGCACTTTCCCCATAGTCCCAAATATTCTACTACTTCAAATGTTTATTCAATTTTCCCTTCAAAAATGTAATGGTCTCTGCCTCAACCACCCTCTTGTGACAAAACATTCCATGCTCCAACAAACCTCTGCATAAAGAAATTTCTCCTATCGCTCTCCTCACTCAGTGACAATCTTAAATTGCCGATCCCTTGTCACTGACTCTTCAACTACAGAAAGTAGGCCTAGAAATTCGGGGGTTTAGCGCCAGCTGTTAAGGCCCGTTTTGATGACAAAATGGCGGCTGACTCGCTTCCACCCGCTTCCGGCGGTGGCTGCCATTTTGGGCAGGCCAGCAGTGCTGCCATTGCCAGCAATCGCTGTAGAAATGGAAATGAGGCAGATTGTGATGTCAATGAGCGTGCAATGCTGATTTGACACACGATCTGCGACTTTTGACATCATCTCTCCACTTACCGCCCTCCCTTAATCACGACCAGCTGACCAAGCGTTCAGCAGCAGAAAGGAGCCCCCAGCAGTGCTATTTAAAGGGATCATCAACAACAACTTGCAGCTGACATGGTTTCTCAGTTTTACTGGCTCTGTCTAAGTTTCTGCAACTCTTGCATCTTTCTAAACTTGTTTAAAGTTCCTGAGGTGACAGGGAGTGTTGGTACAAGTGGAGAATGCCTTCGATCTCATTTAAAGGCTTCTGCTCACACCACCTGCTCACTGTCATGGGGCTCTACTTGCAGTCCCCCTCATGCTAAAGTATCTTCGGGAGAGGGAGCAGAGGCAGCGAAGAACAGGAGAAGATGCTCGTAGAGGGAAGAGGCCTTTCCCACCTAGGGTCTTCCGAGAGCATTTCTCTTACACTGCTCCTCGCTTAAGAGGAGGAATTAGGAGGCTCTGCTTCACCAAGGAGGTGGTCACAGAACTCTGCCACTTCCTGCAACTGGACCTGGAGCCTCAGAGCAGGGCGATGATGGCTTTCCTAGTGGCCCTCAAAGTCACCGTGGCCCTCAATTTCTTTGCCAGTGGATCTTTCCAGTTGCAGCAGGAGACATAGCTAACATTTCCCAGTTCGCTGTCCATCGCTGCCTCTGGGAGGTCACAAAAACTCTCTACTCCAGAAGAGACTTCATTGTCTTCTCTCTGAACAGAGAAAAGCAGGAGGAGCGCGCTTGTGGCTTTGCCAGGATAACGGCTTCCCCATGGTGCAGGGCACCATCAACTGCACACGCATGGCTTTGCGGGCACTGTATACCAATCCTGAGCTGTTCCGTAACTGCAAAGGCTACCTCTCGCTTAATGTGCAGTTGTTGTGCAACCACGCCCAGCACATCATGATGATGAATGCCCGCTATCCTGGCAGCAGTCATGATGCCTTTATCATGTGCCAGTCCGGTATGCCAGCAAACTACCAGCCAACACATCAAAGCCGAGGGTGGCTGCTCGGAGACAAGGATTATCCGCACTACACCTGGCTGATGACTCCCCTCCCCAATCCTACCACAGAGCACTTGTATAATGACAGCCATGCTGCCACCAGGAACCTCATCGAGCAGACCATCGGGGTGCTCAAGCAACAGTTCCGCTGGAGCACAGATTGCTGGCCTGCTGCGACACCCTGCAAGCCCCTTTCGAGACTCATAAACCCAGTGATGATGGCAGCAGTCTGAGCTTCCACTGCAGCAGAGAGACGTTGGGTCTCTCCTGGAGTTGTCCATCATTTGCATCCTGGAAATCATGGGCTCCAAGCGCTACACAAAGCTTCATGCAATGTTGGAGCCTGACTCCTCCATGCTTCTTGACACTGACAAGAGGCTCTCTGTCAGGCTTTCCATTGCACCTAGCATTTCGGTGTGCATGCCCATCACCCTTCTTGTGAAGGCCGCACCATTGAGGTCATCATCTGAGTCCTGTGGAGCAGAACCATGCGTGAACTCGCCCTCCGGGGAGCTGGTGCCAGGGATACCCTTTTCCCCCTCGCCTGACTGCAGCCCACTTGTGCCCAGTGACTCGCCATGTGCAGATCCCGCCTCTAGACTGCCCTCTAAAGTCCGTGCAGTGCCATTTTCTGAGCTGGTGTTTGCGAGTGTCAGATGCAGTGACGGTGTTTTTTTTAATCTCCTTCTCCTTCTCGATTTCCTTCTTCTCCTTTGCTGCTGGACAGACTGGCCTGCTGGCAGTTCTTGGGTATCTGAAATGAGAAAGGCACAAGGGTCGGGTTGTGGTGAGGGGAGAGGGGAAAGCAAGATATCCAAGCATACACCATCAGCAGCTTGTAAGTGAGAAGAGATTGTGGGATAAGGGGGAAGTGGGATGCGAGAAGAAGGATTAGATAGGACCGTACCGTCATCATCAGCATTGATTCCTCCAGGTCCGTCTGGTTCCCTATTGTGGCTTGGCCGCCTCCCATCTGTTGTTGCTCCCTCCTGTTATGTGCTACCTTGGCCTGCAAGAGAATGGGAAGTGTGTCAGTGAGTGCAGGGCAAGGTGTTTGGGTGATGTGACTGCCATAGTTGAATAGCTATCAGTGTGTGCAAGGTGTGAGATGTGGGTGTGAGTGTTGCAGCAGTGGTAAGTGTGTGAGGGTGAAGTGAAGCCATGATTGTGAGGTATGAGTGGTAATAGCTAGAGATTGTTGGTAGGTGAGTGATGAGGGTGTGGTGCATTGCGCAGTGTGTGAGGTTAGTGGTGCAGTTGGTGGGATATGGCATTTACTGAAGCCTTCACTCACCTTGACCAGCCGCGTGAGGTCATTAAACTTTTTTCGGCACTGGATCCAGATCCTTGGGACCACACTGGTGGCCGTGACAGATTCAATAATTTCTTTCCACAAACTTTTGCAAATGGCCTTGGATGGCCTCTTGCCTCCCTACGGGTAAAGGACAGCTCACCTTCGTTGCACCCGCAGGACCAAGGCCTCCAGTGCAGCATCTGAAAATCCTCTAGCTCGTTCTCTAGGTTGTTATGCTATGGCTTGCTCCAGAGTGACAATGAGGTGCTTCTGCAACAAAGCAGCTCCCCTTTAAGTAGTGCAGAGAACCTCGGACAAATTTTATTGGCCAGTAGACTGCACCCGATATTGGCCCCACCCGTTGAGCGCTAAGCCAATTAGCAGCGCATTTAGTGCTGAAATCAGTGCTCCAATCATGCTAATGAGCAGGCAGCACGAATTTTGTATGCTGCCTGCACCACTTAGAAGAGACGCAGGTAAATAGCACTGGCCCATGACACCGCCCATTTTCGGGCCTTATCCAATTTCTAAGCCATAGGGGGAAAAATACGGTTGCTTTGCGCCTCCCTAGGGCGTTAATGGGGCGCAAAGCAACTAGCGCCTGGGCGCGGTGATGTTTGCACCGCTCGCAAAATTGACCAGACATTTTGCGGCGGCGCTAAACACTACCGCCACGATCTCCTGCGCCCGCAGAGCGTGACGTCAGTCGAGCATGCAATGCCCCGGTAGCACCCCTTACTGCCTGCCGCTAGCAGCGACAGGTTGAGGAGCGTTTTGCAATTGGGAGGGGACTGGGGGAGCGCTATTTAAAGGCGACCGCTTCCTGCCTTTTTTTGTCAGCGACATTTTTGCACCACGCATTCTGAGAGAGAGACTTCTGGAAAGATTCAACGTTGTGTGAAGGAGTTTTGGGTACTGAGCAGCACTTTGCAGGTTCATTTTGAGTTGACCTTCCTTGCATCGATTTAGAAAAGACTATGGGGGCTGCACTCTGAGCTCTTTCCCTGGGCCTCTCCATTGTTCTTTCCAGCAGATTTGATGTACAGGTCTCTCCAGGCCGAGATTCAAGGCTGCAATGAGCAGGGTGTGGTTGGAGAGCAAGATCGACCCTCCCCTTTAAGAATTGGCCGGCGCCAATGTGTCTGTGCTCCATTGCTGACTGACATCACATGAGCTTCGCCAGCGCTCTGAGGTAGCGCCTCGCTCCTCGGCGTTAGCGCCTTAAGAGAGGTGTGTAGCGCCTGATTTAGCGCTCCAATCACCTCCAGGGGCGATAGAAGCCAAGTTTGCAGTCGGAGGCGATAATTAGCGCCAGGCTAAACTTTGCGTCCGGCCGATAATTGCGTCCCAAACGTGGCGATACTGAATTTCTCCCCCATAGTCTTTCCCTATTCATTCAATCAAAACTCTCCAAAATTTTAAAAATCTGTATTAAATGTCCTCTAAGCTGACTCCGCTCCAGCTAAAATAGTCCCAGTACCTCAAATCTCTCCTCATACCTATAGTTTCCCATCCCAGGCATAAGCCTGGTGAGTGTACACTTCATGCTCTCTATGGTTTAAATGTCCTTTCTATGGTGTATCCAAAATCTCTCACAATACTCTAACTGTGGCCTAACCAATGTTTTGTACAAATTTATCATCATTTCTTTACACTTGAACTGTATGCCCCTATTTATAAAACTTAAAATGTAATTGCCTTTATTTACATGCACTTGCAATTTTACAGAAATATGTATTTGTACCTTTTGGTTCTCTCTGTTCATCCACATCTTTCAGTGTCTTTCCATTGAGTGTACACTCTCATTCCTTGGGTGCAAATTTCTCCTGCGATAAGATTGAGTGAATTAGGTGACGGCTGACTCCCAGATGGTATTGTACAGACGATGTAATCGATCTGGTGGTATAACCCTGCTCTAGTGGAGAGAGGGATTTTAGGGTTATACATGCAAGTAATTGCTCTCCAGGGAGATGGTGGAAAATTCTACAAAATTTCAAGTTAGTGCCCTCCTTAAGCAGAATGCAGTGTGAAGGGTTAGTTGTGCAATTCTTAATTTTAGAAAGTGAAGACTGTGTTGTTGCTCAAGGAAGAAAATAGAATGGTACCTTGCCTGTCCTGGTTAAGTCATTGAACTTCTCCCAGAACAGGCCACAGTTCTGGGGATGAGTGTGCCAGTGCTACCTCTCTGCACGTGCCATAAAACATGTTTTTTTGCAAGTTAATCCCATGGAGACCGAGCAATCTTTCTCTCAATTGCTCAATGTCGTTGAGGAGGATTTGGAGGTCAGCCTCATTTGAACATAAGAAATAGGAGCAGGAGTAGGCCATACTGCTCTGCAATTCAATAAGATCATGGCTGATCTTCTACCTCAACTCCACTATCCCCATATCCCTCGATTCCCTTTATATCCAAAAATCTATCGATCTCTGTCTTGAAAATACTCAACGATGGAGCATCCACAGCCCTCTGGGGGTAGAGAATTCCAAAGATTCACCACTCTCTGAGTGAAGAAATTTCTCCTCATCTCAGTCCTAAATGGCCAACTCCTTATCCTGAGATTGTGACCCCTGGTTCTAGACTCCCCAGCCAGGGGAAACATCCTCCCTGCATCTACCCTGTCAAACCCTGTAAGAATTTTGTATGTTTCAATGAGATCACCTCTCATTCTTCTAAACTCTAGAGAATATAGGCCGAGTCTACTCAATCTGTCCTCATAGGACAATCCTCCATCCCAGGAATCAGTCTGGTGAACCTTCGTTGCACTCCCTCTAAGGCAAGTATATCCTTCCTTGGGTAAGGAGACCAAAACTGTGCACAGTACTCCAGGTGTGATCTCACCAAAGCCCGATATAATTGCAGCAAGACTTTCTTATTCCTATACTCCAACCCCCTTGCAATAATGGCTAATGTTCCATTTGCTTTCCTAATTGCTTGCTGTACCAGCATGTTAACTTTCTGTGATTCATGTACAAGGACACCCAAATCCCTCTGAATAACAACATTTAGTAATCTCTCACCTGCTAAAAAATATTCTTCTTTTCTATTTTACCTACCAAAGTGGATAATTTCACATTTCCCCACATTATACTCCATCTACCACCTTCTTGCCCATTCACTTAACCTGTCTATATCCCTTTGCAGCCTCTTTGTGTCCTCCTCACAGCCTCTGTGTCCTCCTCACAGCTTTACTTTCCCACCTAGCTTTGTATCATCAGCAAACTTGGATATATTACACTCGGTCCCTTCATCTAAGTCATTGATATAGATTGTAAATAGCTGAGGCCCAAGCACTGATCGTTGCGGTACCCCACTAGTTACAGCCTGCTAACCTGAAAATGACCCGTTTATTCCTACTCTCTGTTTTCAGTCCATTAACCAATCCTCAATCCCATGAGCCCTAATCTTGTGTAACAACCTCTTGTGTTGCACTTTATCGAATGTCTTTTGAAAATCCAAATATACTACATCCATTGGTTCCCCTTATCCACCCTACTAGTTACACCCTCAAAAAACTCTAATAGATTTGTCAAACACGATTTACCTTTCATAAAATCGTGTTGACTCTGCCTATTTGAGATGCTGGAAATCTGAGCTGCTCTTCTGTTCGTCTTTCCAATGCCTTTGTCCCTTCTTCAGCTCCTCCAGTTGAAGAGACTCTTGAAAAGTGAGGCAAAATCACACATGATCCACCCAGTGCAGCTACCTGACAGTCAACTCAGTGAGCTCAACACTTTCCTACTTACCTGCTGCTCCCCCAGTTTGCTGCTGCAATCTGCAGCCAGACTTGGCTTTTAAAAGACTGCACTATAATCTCCAAGCACCCCCAGCACAATATCTCCCATTTTATACAGGGTTTGTATCAGAGAACTGCCAAAGGATGCTTAAATGAGCTGAACTCTGCAACTTATTGTTGATTTAACTCTACAGAACATTGGCAAATCTAGTGAAATTCACCGTGCGGAATTTCGGACTAATGTGTGCATTTCTAGAGACCATGTAATACACTGCACTGCAAATAGCCGTCTGCATAACCAATATGCATGTATCTCTATGTATGTTACTATAAGACAGCTAGGAGAAAGATGGTGCAATACTAGCCAGACATCCTGTAGCTGGAATACTATTGTTGTCAAGGGGCTCCATTATAGACACATTAATACACCGGGACAGACACACACTCAGTAAATTCTCTCAGCTCCGACCTCCATCAACAGCTCTGAGGTAATCTCAAGTCAAAACAGAAAACACGAAGTGCAAATCATGTTTTTTTTAATTCATTCACAGGATGTGGGTGTCGCTGGCAAAGCCAGCATTTATTGCCCATCCCTAATTGCCCTTGAGAAGGTGGTGGAGAGCCACCTTCTTGAATGGCTGCAGTCCATGTGGTGAAGGTACTCCTGCAGTGCTGTTAGGAGTTCCAGGATTTTGACCCAGCGACGATAAAGGAACAGCGATATATTTCCAAGTCAGAATGGTGTGTGACTTGGAGGGGAACTTGCAGGTGGTGGTGTTCCCATGCGCCTGCCTGCTGTCCTTTTAGGTGGTAGAGGTTGCGGGTTTGGGAGGTGCTGTCGAAGAATCCTTGGCGAGTTGCTGCAGTGCATCTTGTAGATGGTGCACACTGCAGCCACGGTGCGCCGGTGGTGGAGGGAGTGAATGTTTAAGGTGGTAGATGGGGTGCCAATCAAGCGGGCTGCTTTGTCCTGGATGGTGTTGAGCTTCTTGAGTGTTGTTGGAGCTGCACTCATCCAGGCAAGTGGAGAGTATTCCATCACCCTCCTTACTTGTGCCTTGTAGATGGTGGAAAGGCTTTGGGGAGTCAGGAGGTGAGACACTTGCTGCAGAATACCCAGCCTCTGACCTGCTCTTGTAGCCACAGTATTGATGTAGCTGGTCCAGTTAAATTTCCGCTTAATGGGATGTTGATGGTTGGGGATTTGGCGATGGTAATGTCGTTGAATGTCAACTGAAAGACAAAGGCAGGTTAATGTTTCTTTCTCTTGGAGATACTGATGAACCTGCCATGTATTTCCAGCATCTCCTGTTTTAATTTCAGATTTCCAGTGCTTGTAGCTTTTCTATTTATTTATTTTGTGAGGAAATTAATTGGTAGAAGAATTTTGTGGGGAAAGGTCAGGAAGTTACAATTAGTCAGTTTATTATGTGCACACCCACGCACACACCTACACCTATATATACCGGTAATGCCGTCAAAAGTCAAGGAATAGCAGCAACTGAAAGACAACGCTAGGTTAATGTTTTGTTTTTCCTGGAGTTACTGAAGAACCTGCTATGTATTTCCAGCATCTACTGTTTTAATTTCAGATTATTTATTTAATTGGTTTCACCATTTACATGAAAAACAGTAACAAGAGAAACAAATAATGTTATACCTTCAGCATAAGATTTGTGATATTAAGGTGTCCATAGTTTGGTAAAAGTCGACACAACCCCTTGAACTGCACTGAAAATTATTTAAATTAATTATGGTCTTTCATTATATTTTGATTTAAATGTCGGGGGCTATATTGGGCCGTGTAGCACCTGTTTTTTAGGCGTTACGCGGCCAAATAAGACTTGAAAACGGGTTCTGAGATGCATACACACATTTCTGATGGGAATTGCGCAGAACGCCATCTTGGTTAAATGGTGTGCGCGCACACTCCTAACAACCGTCGGCAGCATTCAGAGCAGCGAGATGATGCCACGAATCCAACGCCACACTCCAGCCAACCTTGCACAGCTGAACACGACGTTAAACGAAGTGAAGGACCGGCCCCACCCCCTCCCCCCACCAGCTCTACTCCGAGGGATCATGAACTCCTTACAGGTTAGTTGCTGGACTAATTCTTCTGGCCGCTGGTGTACTTATACGCGTTTTTAGCGGTTTCCTATACTTGGCTGAAGTTTGAATACTCCGCAGGGAGTGGTCTGGCTGGTCTTGTGGTACTTTATTTGTCAAATAAAATATTGTGCTGAAAAGAGTTGCTCCAAGACATGGGTAGACTAGTAGGCCTTCATCTTGGAATTGAGCATGACTGGGAGAATGAAGAGTGCAGGAGAAGCTGCTAGAAGAGGGAGGAGGGAGAGGAGGGCATTCACCAAGTGGCTATATCCGCCGAGGGTCTTCAGGGAGCAATTCTCTTACCTCAACTTCAGCGAGGACCAGTGCATGAGATGCCTTTGGTTCACAAAAGAAGTTGTGAGTGTATTCTGTCAACTGCTGCAGCCACAACTACAGCCTCAAAGGAGGGCAAGGACAGAATTGCCTGTGGCTGTCAAGGTGACCGTGGCTCTTAATTTTTATGCATCTGGTTCCTTTCAGGCTGCTGCTGGAGATACAAGCAATATCTCGCAGTTTGCAGAACACTGCTGTATAGGGGAGGTCACTGAGGCTCTCTACACAAAGAGAAACACATCCATCTCATTCCCTCTTGCCAGAGACAAGCACGCAGAGCGAGCATGAAGGTTTGCATGGATTGCAGTCTCCCCCATGGTGCAGGGTGCCATTGACTGCACATTGCCTGTGCGTACCTCATGTGAACTCGCCCATCTTCATTAACTGAAAGGGATTCCACTCCCTCAATGTGCAGCTGGTGTGCGACCACAGGCAGTGCATCATACAGACAAATGCCCGTTATCCTGGCAGCAGTCACGATTCTTTCATTCTGTGGCAGTCCTCTATTCCACCGATATTTGAACCAGCACGGCAAATCAAAGGCTGGCTATTGGGCGACAAGGGTTATCCCTCATGACATGGCTCATGACTCTGGTCAGGAACCCATGCACACATGCACAACAGGCCTACAATGAGAGCCATGTTGCCACAAGGAACATTATAGAGCACATCATTGGCGTCCTCAAGTAATGCTTCTGCTGCCTGGACCACTCTGGAGGAGCCCTGCAGTACTCAACTGAGCAGGTCTCAAGATTTGTCATAGTATGCTGCATGCTGCACAACCTTGCCATCATGAGGGAACAGCCCTTGCCACCACCTATCAGGCGAGAAGCTGAGGAGGAGGAGGAGGAAGCTCAGTTTCACTCTCTGACTAGTGGCTGTGAGTATAAAATTGAGTGAAGGTCTCTCTTCATCTTCACTGTCTTCTTCCTCTTTTTCCTTTGACTGGGAAGGTTCCAGCTCTTCGGTATCTGAAATGAAAAAGGAACATGGGTTGGGTTGTGGTGAGGGTAGAGGAGAAAGTAAGAAGTGTATGCTTACACCATCTGCAGCTTGTGAGGTCCGAAGAGATTGTGGGATGAGGGAGAAATGGGAAGAGAGAAAGAGGATTAGGTATGCAGATACCCTCATCATCAATTCCTCCAGTGCCACCAGTGGCCACGGCCTCAGTGATGCCCCTTCCCATGATGACCAGCATTGTCTCTTCCATGGGGGTTAAAACGTGCAGGCATGCTTGTTCTCTTCCAGTTGTTTCCTGCTGCCTCCTATTATGTGCCACCTTCTCCTGCAAGAAAGAGGGAAGTGTGTCAGTGAGTGTCCTGCAATATGTTTGGGAGATGTGGCTGTCATGGATGAATAGCTGCCAGTATGTGCAAGCTGTGAGTTGTGGGCGCAAGGCTTGTAACAGTGATAAATGTGTGAGGGTGAATTGAAGGCTTGAGTACTGATTGATGGAGATGTTTGGTCGGTGGGTGATGGGGGTACAGTTGGTAGGATATGCTATTTGTTGACGATTGAACTCCCTCACCTTGACAAACCACTCAGTTGTATCAAACGGCTATGAAAAACAATAATAAGAATAAAACCAGGCGGACCACCCGGCATTGACCTAGGCACCGGATTCGGACACGACAATGGCACACCCAGCCCTGTTGACCCTGCAAAGTCCTCCTCACTGACATCTGGGGAATTGTGTCAAAATTGGGAGAGCTGTCCCACAGACTAGTCAAGCAACAACCTGACATAGTCATACCCACAGAATCATACCTTGCAGCCAATATCCCAGACTCCTCCATCGCCATCCCTGGGTATGTCCTGTCCCATCGGCAGGATCGGGGTCCCCCTTGCTCGGGGTCCCCCTTGCTCTGCATGATGATTTCGAGGAGGAGTTGAGGCCAGGCAGTGCAGCATCAGCTGCTGCAGGAGAGAGGGACAGGAGGGAACAGGAAGGCGAGTTGGGCTCTCAGCAGGAAGCCCTATCTACCCAGGGTTTTCAGAGAGCAGTACTCCTACAATCACATGACCCAACACCAGTGCACGAGGAGGCTGCGCTTTATCAAGGAGGTCATTACAGATAACTGTTTCATCGTAGAGCGAAGACTCAGACGTCGCAGCACAGCCAGGACTGCATTGCCTGTGCCAGTCAAGGTCCCAGCAGCACTTAATTTTTATGCTACTGGAGCCTGCCAAGCTGCCACAGGTGATATAAGTCACATATCCCAATCCTCTGTGCACTTTTGCATAAGGGAGATATCTACGGCTCTATACGCTCTGAGGAATGACTATATATCATTCCCTATTGCCAGAGAAGACCAGAGGCAGAGAGCACTAGGACTCAACAGGATTGTGGGATTTCCCCATGGTCCAAGGAACCATTGACTGTACACATGTGGCCATATGAGCCCCTCATTTAAACTCTGAGGTGTTTAGGAACAGGAAGGAATTCCATTCCCTCAATGTGCAGCTTGTCTGCGACAACTGGCAGCGCATCATGCAGGTGAATGCCTGCTATCCAAGGAGCTGCCACGCTGCATTTATAATGAGACAGTCATCTGTCCCACAAATCTTTGAGCCTCAACGCAATGTGCATGGCTGGCTACTAGGTGACAAGGGATACCCTCTGATGCCATGGCTCATGACTCCCCTGAGAAACCCACAGACACCAGCTCACCCAATGAGAGCCACTCTTCCACCGGGAATATCATTGAGCAGACTATTGGGGTCCTCACGCAGAGATCTAGAATCCTTGACTGGTCAGGAGGTGCCCTGCATTACCCAGCCGAGAAGATGTCCACATTCGTGGTGATTTGCTGCATAGGCCACAATCTGGCGATCATGAGAGACCAGCCGTTACCACCAGCAATTGTGCCAGAGAGTCAAGTTCAGGAGCCACAAGAGGAAGAGGAGGAAGAGGAGGAAGAGGAGGAAGAGGAGGAAGAGGAGGGGGGCAAGGGGACGCACCAGTGGCTTCCAAGTAGACGAGCCGCACCTGGGAGGGACGCTCGCTGCCATCTAATTGAAGAGCGCTTTTGAGAGACGTACTCCACCATCAGACTCCAGAGCACTGTTGCCACATGATGCACCTTCATGACTTAGGATCCATCAGGCAGTCCATCATCTGCACTCAATCCTTTCAAACCCTTCCCCATGAAGATCACAATAAAAAAGCCCACCGATTCCACCATTACCCAATTACCATAATCACTGTTATATACATCAAAAACAAAATATGTAAACATGATCGAAGCAATATCACTTAAAAATATTGAACTCTTCACCCTGGTGCTTACCGTTAGTGGCTATCTATAAGTGCTCTTGAGTAATCTGGTGCTTCTACGAAGTACAACCCCAGTGGCAGCAGTAGGCTAGGTGGATGGCTGCTGAGAATCTGAAGAGGCCAGTTCAGACGTCCTCCTGGGATGCCCTGAAGAGGCTGTGGGCTGTGTTGGCCCCACCTCAGACTGCACCATCTCAGCACAGGCTTCAGCAGTCTGGGCCACCTGCCTGACAGGCAATGGCAAGGGCAATGGTGGAGTGGCGGGGGAGGGAGCAGCAATGCTGGCATCTGGAGAGGGGCCAGTAGGTTCGTGCTCCATGATTCCCACGCCACTACCTCGGGGCCTCTGTTCACCCACCCAGTGATCTGGTGCAGGACAGATCTGTGGGCATCGGAGACACTCTGCAAGCCTCTTTCAACCGAGGAGCCCCGAGCCACAATGGCAGCTGCCTGAGCTTCCATTGCAACAGTTTGCCATTTCATGGAAGCTGCAATGACTGCAGTGGAAGCTGCGACCTCAGTCATCAGATGCTACTTGATGTCGCGCTCCACAGGTCGCTGGCTGCAAGTCACCAGCCTCTTGACGCTGGAGTTGATGGGTTCCAGGCTCTGTGTCCAGCCACGGACCAAGGTGGAGGCGGACTCCTCCATCCTAGACACAATCTGTAGGCTTTCAGGCAGGCTCTCCATTGCACTAAGCATTTGGTTTATCGCACCCATTCACCTTCTTCTGGAGCTTGGTCCTGTGAGGACCTCACCTGACTCCTCTGCAGCAGAATTACTATGTGACCTTGCCCCCTGGAAAGCTAGCACCTGTGGTGTCCCTTCCACCCAGGGTTGCAGCTGCCCGCTATTGCCCGGTGTGTCCCACTGTGAGGATCCCTCTTCTAAGTTAGCCTCTAAGTTGTGCGTGGTGCAGGTCTCTGTGCTGATGCCTGCGACAGTGGTGACCATTGATGCAGTCCATTTGTCCTCACTCTCCTCCTCCTCCTTGCTCACCTCCACCTCTTCCTCTTTTTCCAGAGGGCGAGGCGACTGTTGTTCTTCCTGAACCTGCTCCACAGGGTGAGGTGGATCTTGCTCCTGAGAGCCTGCCATGATGAAGCTGGAAGGATTAGAGTGCAGTGTGTGTGGCCACTATAAGAGGATGAGACCATATGGAGCTTGGGAGTGAGGATAGCTTTGGGTCATTTGGGATCAGGAAGCTGCAGTGGCCACAACTTCTCTTCTTAAACATAGAAACATAGAATCTAGGAGCAGGAGTAGGCCATTCGGCCCGTCGAGCCTGCTCCGCCATTCAATACGATCATGGCTGATCATCCAAATCCAGTACCCTGTCCCTGCTTTAATCCCCACAGTACTCATATCCCACCCTACCCCCGTAACCCCATGTATTTAATTCCCCCTAACATATCCCATCCTATCCCCGTAACCCCACATATTTAATCCCCCCTAACACTAAGGGTCAATTTATCATAGCCAAATCAACCTAACCCACACATTTTTGGACTGTGGGAGGAAACCGGAGCACCCGGAGGAAACCCACGCAGACACGGGGAGAATGTGCAAACTCCACACAGACAGTCACCCGAGGTCAGATTCGAACCCGGGTCTCTGGCGCTGTGAGGCACCAGTGCTAACCACTATGCCACCGTGTTGCCCACTTTCTTCTTAGGCAATCCCTCGGAACCGAGGATGACTTGCTTCCACACTAAAAATGAGTTCTCAGGTGACTGATGAGTCCAATGCGGGACCTACAGTCTCTGTCACAGGTGGACAAAAATGAGAAGTCGCACAACACCAGGTTATAGTCCAACAGTTTTATTTAATATTACGAGCTTTCGGAGCTCCGCTCCTTCTTCAGGTACAGGTACAGTGAGGGAATCGATTACACAGTATATATACACAGAGAACAATGTGTCTGCAGAGATACAATCTGTTAGGGAGGCATTACATCAAAGACACACCAGAGTACAGCTAAGACAATGAGGTGGGTCACAGGGGGTCCAACGTGTCAAATGCTGCCGTCTGCAGTTAAGCTTTTAACTTTTTTTTAAAAACTGGAAAAACAGACAACGATGTCGAGTCACGTTCTGTAGCGTGACATGAACCCGAGATCCCTGTTGAGGCTGTCCTCATGGGTGCGGAACTTGGCTATCAGTTTCTGCTCGATGATTTTGCGTTGTCGTGTGTCTCGAAGGCCGCCTTGCAGAACGCTAACCCGCAGATCCGAGGCTGAATGTCCTTGACTGCTGAAGTGTTCCCCGACTGGGAGGTAACAATCCTGCCTGGCGACTATTGCAAAGAAGCATACCGACAACTGGACAACCAGGAACACTACAGACAGTTATCCACAGATCCGACCAAAGAACACACCCGCCAACTCAATAGACTGATCAAGACCTTCGATCCAGACCTTCAAAGCATCCTACGTGCTCTCATCCCACGTACTCCCCGCGTAGGAGACTTCTACTGCCTCCCAAAGATACACAAAGCCAACACACCCGGACGTCCTATCGTATCAGGCAACAGAACCCTGTGTGAGAACCTCTCTGGGTACATCGAGGGCATCCTGAAACCCATCGTACAGGGAACCCCCAGCTTCTGTCGCGACACTACAGACTTCTTACAGAAACTCAGCACCCATGGACCAGTTGAACCAGGAACACTCCTCGCCACGATGGACGTATCGGCACTCTACACCAATATCCCCCACGATGACGGCATCGCTGCGACAGCCTCAGTACTCAACACCAACAACAGCCAATCTCCAGACATCATCCTACAACTCATCCACTTCATCCTTGACCACAATGTCTTCACCTTCGACAACCAGTTTTATACCTAAACACACGGAACAGCCATGGGGACCAAATTCGCACCCCAATACGCCAACATCTTCATGCACAAGTTCGAGCAAGACTTCTTCGCTGCACAGGACCTCCAACCAACGCTGTACACCAGATACATTGACGACATCTTCTTCCTTTGGACCCACGGCGAAGGATCACTGAAAGGACTACATGATAACATCAACAGGTTCCATCCCACCATCAAACTCACCATGGACTACTCCTCAGAATCAGTTTCATTCTTGGACACACGAATCTCCATCAAAGACGGACACCTCAGCACTTCACTCTACCGCAAGCCCACGGACAACCTCACGATGCTCCACTTCTCCAGCTTCCACCCTAACCACGTTAAAGAAGCCATCCCCTATGGACAAGCCCTGTGAATACACAGGATCTGCTCAGACAAGGAGGAACGCGATGGACACCTACGGACGCTGAAAGACGCCCTCGTAAGAACGGGATATGATGCTCGATTCGTCGATCGACAGTTCCGACGGGCCACAGCGAAAAATCGCATTGACCTCCTCAGAAGGCGAACACGGGACACAACCAACAGAGTACCCTACGTCGTCCAGTACTTCCCCGGAGTGGAGAAACTACGCCATGTTCTTCGCAGCCTTCAACATGTCATCGATGACGACGAACACCTTGCTAAGGCCATCCCCACGCCTCCACTACTCGCCTTCAAGCAGCCGCCTAACCTCAAAAGTACCATCGTTCACAGCAAATTACCCAGCTGTCAGGAGAACAGCGACCACGACACCACACAACCCTGCCACGGCAACCTCTGCAAGACATGCCAGATCATCAACACAGATACCATCATCACACGTGAGGACACTACCCACCAGGTACATGGTACATACTCATGTGACTCGGCCAACGTTGTCTACCTCATACGTTGCAGGAAAGAATGCACCGCGGCATGGTACATCGGCGAGACCATGTAGACACTGAGACAACGTATGAACGGACACCGCGCAACAATCGCCAGGCAGGATTGTTACCTCCCAGTCGGGGAACACTTCAGCAGTCAAGGACATTCAGCCTCGGATCTGCGGGTTAGCGTTCTCCAAGGCGGCCTTCGAGACACACCTCAATGCAAAATCATCGAGCAGAAACTGATAGCCAAGTTCCGCACCCATGAGGACAGCCTCAACATGGATCTCGGGTTCATGTCACGCTACAGAACGTGACTCGACATCGTTGTCTGCTTTTCCAGTTTAAAAAAAAAGTTAAAAGCTTAACTGCAGACGGCAGCATTTGACACGTTGGACCCCCTGTGACCCACCTCATTGTCTTAGCTGTACTCTGGTGTGTCTTTGATGTAATGCCTCCCTAACAGATTGTATCTCTGCAGACACATTGTTCTCTGTGTATATATACTGTGTAATCGATTCCCTCACTGTACCTGTACCTGAAGAAGGAGCGGAGCTCCGAAAGCTCGTAATTTTAAATAAAACTGGCAGCCGGTAGCGCCCTGTGGCGCTGCGCCGCCGGCGATGACGTCATCGCCGTGCGCAGCACCCCGCTCGCGCCCCGGCCGTGATCTTCAGTCGCGCCCCCTGATTTACCGCCAGACGCTATGTCCGACGGGTTCAGGGAGGCGTACGTGCGGCCGGGGCGGCGATATTTAAAGGGGAGGTGGCAGGCAGCCATTTTTGTTGCTGGCCGCCTGCCAGCACCTGCCCCCGTTGCTGTCCCCGGCCCCCGTGAAGCCCCCCCACCGTGAAGTGCCGGCTGCGCTCCAAGAGCCCGGCACTTCTCTTGAGTGCCGGGCTCTTTTGCCGGCACTCCCGATCCCTGGGGGCCCAGCTGGGCCCCGGTTCGCGCTGCGCAGGGTCCCTCCCCTTTAAGAAGGGGAGGAAGGCCTGCAATACCGCGGCGCGACGTGCCGCAGCGCCACGTAGCGCCAGGATATTCACTCGCAGCGCCCCAAGAGGGATGCGGGGTGCTTCCAGTGGTGCCCCGCTTCCCTCTTGGGGCGCAACCACTGAAGTTCCGGCGCGGGGCCGCTAATTTTTTCGGGGCGCTAAAAGTCGCGCCCCGGCGAGGTTAGCGCCCCAAATGGGGCGCGACTCAATTTTTACCCCTTGGACTATAACCTGGTGTTGGGCGACTTCTCATTTTTGTCCACCCCAGTCCAACACCGGCATCTCCGCATCATGTCACAGGTGGGGCAGACGGTGGTTGAAGGGGCGGGTGGGTGGGGTGCTTGGGTTGACGTGCGCTCCTTCTGCTGTTTGCACTTGGCTTCCGCTTGCTCCCGGCAAAGAGACTCGAGATGTTCGGCGCCTTCCCGGATGCTTCTCCTCCACTTTGTGCGGTCTTGGGCCAGGAATGCCCAGGTGTCAGTGGGGATGTTGCACTTTTTCAAGGAGGCTTTGAGGGTGTCCTTGAAGCATTTCCTCTGCCCACTTGGGGCTCTCTTGCCGTGTCGGAGCTCCGAGTAGAGCGCTTGTTTTGGGAGTCTCGTATCGGGCATGTGGATGATGTGGCCCGTCTATCGGAGCTGATCGAGTGTGGTCAAAGCTTCGATGCTGGGGCTGTTGGCCTGAGCGAGAACACTGACGTTGGTGCGCCTATCCTGCCAATGGATTTGCAGGATCTTGCGGAAGCAGCATTGGTGGTACCTCTCCAGTGCTTTGAGGTGCCTGCTGTACATGGTCCATGTCTATGAAGCATACAGGAGGGCGGGTATCACTACTGCTCTGTAGACCATGGGCTTGGTGCTGGGTTTGAGGTCCTGGTCTTCAAACACTCTCTTCCTCAGGCGACCGAAGGCTGCACTGGCACACTGAAGGCGGTGTTGGACTTCGTCATCGACGTCTGCCCTTGTTGACAGTAGGCTCCCGAGGTATGGAAAGTGGTCCACGTTGTCCAAGGCCTCATCATGGATTTTGATAATCGGGGGGGCAGTACTGTGTGGCGGGGGCAGGTTGGTAAAGGACCTTTGTCTTACGGATGTTTAGTGTAAGGCCCATGCTCTCGTATGCTTCGGTGAAGGTGTTGACGATGGTTTGGAGTTCGGCCTCAGAGTGTGCGCAGACGCAAGCGTCGTCTGCATACTGTAATTCGATGGCAGAGGATGGGGCGACCTTGGATCTGGACTGGAGGCGACGGAGGTTGAACAGTTTCCCATTTGTTCTGTAGATTAGCTCCACTCCAGCAGGGAGCTTACTGAGGGTGAGATGAAGCATTGCAGCCAGGAAGATTGAGAAGAGCGTTGGTGCGATGACACAGCCTTGCTTGACCCCAGTTCGTACATGAATTGGGTCTGTGGTGGATCAGTTGGTCAGGATCACAGCTTGCATGTTGTCGTGAAGCAGGCGGAGGATGGTGACAAACTTTTGAGGGCAGCCGAATTTGAGGAGGACACTCCATAATCCCTCATGGTTGACGGTGTCGAAGGCCTTTGTGAGGTCAAAGAAGGCCATGTACAGCAGTTGGTGCTGTTCCCTGCATTTCTCTTGTAGTTGACGCACGGTGAAGATCATGTCCATTGTGCCCCTTAGTAGGCGGAATCCACATTGCGACTCTGGGAGGAGATCTTCAGCCACTGGGAGAAGGAGACTGAGGAGGATTCTTGTGATGACTTTCCCTGTGGCAGACAGCAGGGAGACTCCTCTGTAATTACCACAATCGGACTTGTCACCTTTCTTGAAGATGGTCACGATTACAGTGTCTCTGAGATCCCCTGGCATGCTCTCCTTCCAAATAAGAGAAATTAGTTCATGTATTCGCGCCAATAGTGCTTCTCTGCCATGTTTTAGCACCTCGGCGGGGATTCCATCTGATCTTGAGGCCTTGTTGTTCTTCAGTTGTCGGATGGCCTTTTCAACCTCATGCCGGGCTGGGGTTGTGCTGAGGTGGTGGGTAGCATGCTGCGGGATGGAGTTGAGGACACTCGCGTCGAAGACAGATTCTCGGTTAAGGAGATCTTCAAAGTGTTCCTTCCAGCGGGCACTGACTGCCTCTCTGTCCTTGATGCGTACCTCTCCGTTCTTAGCCCGCAGTGGGGTAGGTCCTTGGGTGCTTGGGCCGTAGGTGGTCTTGACTGCGCTAAAGAATCCACGCACATCGTGGTTGTCGGCTAGCTGCTGGATCTCCTGCACTTTCTCCACCCGCCATCTGTTCTTTAGGTTGCGAGTTTTTTGTTGGATCTCGGCCTTCAGGCGTCTGTAGAGCTATTTTCTTGCTCTCTAGTTCTGTTGCTGTCTCCAGATCAGGAATGCCTTGCACTTGCAGCTTATTAGCTCCTGGATCTCCTGGTCATTCTCGTTGAACCAGTCTTGGTGTTTCCTGGTCGAGTGACCGAGCGTCTCTTCACAGGTGCTGATTATGGAGGCCTTGAGTGCAGACCAGGCACTGTGGACACTCTGTGTCTCTGAATCACTGGGAGTCGTCAGGTTGTTTGTGAGGCGCAGGCTGAATAGGGCTTTCTTAGCAGGGTCTTTGAGTGCTCCAGCGTTGATTTTCCTGCGGAATTGCTTCTGTTGCCACCGCTGTTTTGGGGCTATGTTGATGGAGATGACAGAGCGGATTAGGCGGTGGTCTGTCCAGCAGTGGTCAGCTCGCTTGGGCGATCACGTAGTCCAGCAGATGCCAGTGCTTGGAGCGAGGGTGTTGCCATGAAGCCTTGTACTTGTCTCTCTGACGGAACAAGGTGTTGGTTATGACAAGGCCATGTTCTAAGCATTTCGTCAGGAGGAGGGTTGGAGTTGGCTTTCCCTACCCTCTCTCTGCCGATTACACCTCCCCAGAGGTCTGTGTCCTTTCCAACTCTGGCGTTGAAGTCGCCAAGGAGGATCAGCTTGTCGCCCGTTGGGACTCGGGACAGGGATTGTTCGAGGCTGGAGTAGAATTCCTCTTTGGTCTCGTCTGTGGCTTTCAGTGTTGGGGCATACGTAGTGCACTGGTTCCGGGCTAGGGTGAGCCGTAGAGTCATGAGGCGTTCGTTTATTCCACAAGGGCAGTCTCTGAGACGTTTAACTAGCTCATTTTCTATGGCGAAGCCTACCCCATGGAGGCGGCGTTCTTCGTCCGGTTTGCCTCTCCAGAAGAAGGTGTAACCACCACCTTGCTCCTTGAGCTGGCCTTCCCCTTCCCGCTGGGTCTCGCTTAGGGCGGCGATGTCTATGTCGAAACGTCTGAGCTCCCGGGCAATGATAGCAGTACGGCGTTCCGGTCTGTCGCTGTTGGGGTTGTCCATGAGGGTCCTGACGTCCCAGGTCCCGAACTTCATTTTAAGGGGTGGAAGATGCCTGTGCATGAATTCTTTTAACGTGGGGTGGCTGTTGCACACCAGCTACCACACGGGCTTGACAGAGCAAGGCCTTGGTCCAATGGCAAGGGGATCCAAGACGATTGGAGATGAGGCTCTGCTACATCGGCCTAGCACACACACACAAACATACTCCAACTGTCCTCCTCCCTCCTTCCCGCAGGTCCTCTCTGCCTGGGTTTCATAGGCTGCGGTGTGGTCCTCCCGACCCCGCTGCTGGTCCATGCTGCGCCACTCCTGGGCCTCGACCTCGCTGCTGGCCTCGACCTCGCTCCTGGGCCTCGTCCTCGCTCCTGGGTCCCGACCTCGCTCCTGGGCCTCGTCCTCGCTCCTGGGTCCCGACCTCGCCCTGGACCCCGACCTCGCTCCTGGGTCCCGACCTCGCCCTGGGCCTCGTCCTCGCTCCTGGGCCTCGTCCTCGTTCCTGGGTCCCGACCTCGCCCTGTGCCTCGTCCTCGCTCCTGGGTCCCGACCTCGCTCCTGGGCCTCGGCCTCGCTCCTGCGTCCTGACCTCCTTATAGTGTGTCTCCTTCCAGTGAGTGGCCACATTCCTCAAGACAAGATGCGCCCTGCTCTGGCTACGGCATCTCCCACTTCCCTCCCGATCTCGGCCAGCACTGCCTCCTCAAGGGAAGTGATGTCATGAAGTCGTGCATCCCCTCTCCCGGTTAGGTCTTGCTGCCGCCTGTTATCTTGTCCTGGAAGAGAACAAATGGTGATTGTGAATGAATGTATTGGTAGGTGTGTTTGTGTGTGTGTGTGTGTGTGTGTGTGTGTTACCTCACGTGGTAAAGATCTGTGAAGTGTGAGGTGTGAGTAGTGCCTGTGAAGGATGCAATAGAGTGGGGTGTGTGAATGTCAGTGTAAAGTTAGAAGGTAGATTAAGTGCGTCGACGTTGTGATGCTGATGGTGATGGTGCAATTATTGAGAAGTGTCTTTGTGAGATGGAATCTTACCTTGACCACTCTTGCCAAGTCATTAAATTTCTTGCTGCACTGGAGCCATGTCCTGCGGCCAGGGTTCCTGGCTGTGATCTCCTCGGCGATCTCCTCCCACATGCGGTGCAGCAGCTGCCTCTGTGGCCTCCTTCCCCTCTGCGGGTAGAGGACATTCCTCCTCCTCCTCTCTACCGTCCTCCAGTAGGACCTCCAGTGCCACATCGGAGAACCTGGGCACCCTCTCTCTTGCTACTTGCGACATCTTTCCACTCCCAGCCTTTGCACTCCATGTGTCAGCCGTGGATCAATGGGTAGCACATTTGCCTCTGAGTCAGAAGGCTGTGGGTTCAAGTCCCACTCCAGGGTCTTGAGCACAAAAATCTAGGCTGATACTTCAATGCATTACTGAGTACTCCAGTCTTTTGGATAAGATGTTAAACCGAGGCCCCGTCTGCTCTCTCAGGGGAATGTAATTGATCCTATGGCACTATTTCGAGGAAGAGCAGGGGAGTTATCCCTGGTGTCCTAGCCAATCAACAATATTAAATCAACACTACTAAAACAGCTTGAGTGCTAAACCTGCAGTTGTTGGTTTCAGTGCCTGCAGGCATGTTCAAATCATGATAATCATCAATTAATCCGAAAATTGTGTGCTAAATCTTGACTTTCAAACAGGCATTTCTTATTAGCACAGCAGCCATTAAATGTCTGTTTTTCATCCTATGGCCAAAATAGCCCCCTCTGTCTCTGTAAATGGCCACTGGAAAATGTATACTTTTGAATTTTAGAAAATATATGAAACAGAAAATGGGGACATACAGCACCTGAATTTAAACACACATCTTTATCACACACCAATAGCACTCTGTGACTGTGCCCAGCAATAGTGGACTGCAAGGAGTGGTAACAGATGGTCTTGTCCCTCACAAGAATGACAATGGGGGTGAAGTTGGTCTTCACCAATTGAAGTCAATGAGAAAGAAAATTGGGCACAGTGTAAAATTCGCAGCCAATTCACTACAAGTTTGTTTTGCATTACTAATGTAGACCAATTTCACCTCCAATGAGCCGACTTCTTCAAAGGCCATCTAGTGCCAAGACATGAGGGAGCTTGTAGGCCTGTGCCCAGTATTGCTTGACATAGCAAGAGAAAGGATACCCGATGTTTCTCCAGAGCGGCGGCGGACCTGCGGGAAACCAGGCGGCGGCGGCGGGACTCAAAAGAGGCGGCAGAGACCAGGTAGGCCTCACCAATCTCCGAGCTCAGAGGGAGGGAGAGAAGTAAAAAGTAAACGAAGTGTGATGTCACCAGAAAGCAGGTAAGTGATTGGTTGGTGAGTATTTCTCTCTTTTTAAACTTAAACTCTGTGGTTTATAGTTTCTAAGCTCTCTGTGGTTTAGTGGGGACTGTATATCCCTTAAGTATATCATTTAACTGTAGTGTAATTGGTGGGATTGATTTGATAGGTCTGAGAGCAGTGGAGGCAGCCCGAGGAGTGGCGAGCGGCGGTATAAAGGTGAGCTAGCGGTATTTTCCCTAATTCAGGTCCGGGAGAGGGAAGCAAAAAACAATCGAACTGTGACGTCACCAAGAAGCAGGTAAGTGATTGGTTGGTGAGTATTTTCCTTCTAATTTTTTCTGAACTTAAAATTCATAAGGCTGATACCTGGGATGGCAGGAATGACATATGAGGAGAGATTGGGTCGATTGGGCTTATACTCGCTGGAGTATAGAAGAATGAGAGGGGATCTGACAGGTTTGGACAAACTAGATGCAGGAAGAATGTTCCCGATGGTCGGAGAGTCCAGAACCAGGGGTCATAATCTAAGGATAACGGGTAAGCCATTTAGGACAGAAATGAGGAAGAATTTCTTCACCCAGAGAGTGGTGAACCTGTGGAATTCTCTACCACAGAAGGTAGTTGAGGCCAAGTCATTAAATATATTCAAGAATGAGTTAGATATATTTCTTAAAGCTAAAGGTATCAAGGGATATGGGGAGAAGGCAGGTACAGGGTACTGAGTTTGGATGATCAGCCATGATCTCATCGAATGGCGGAGCAGGCTCGAGAGGCCGAATGGCCTACTCCTGCTCCTATCTTCTATGTTTCTATATAAGTGTTTTTTCCTTTGTAGTTAAATAAATGAGATGGGGGGTGAGCAGAAAGAAATATTACAATAAAAGTACTCCCACAGACTTATTTTAAACCATTTCATTTTGATTGGCTGTTTTCCCATCTAGCATTATCTACTCATTCAACTTCTGCATTTTTTTCATATTCATTCTCGGGATGTGGGCGTCGCTGGCAAGGCCGGCATTTATTGCCCGTCGCTAATTACCTTGGAGAAGGCAATGATGAGCCGCCGGCTTGAACCACTGCAATCCGTGTGGTAAAGGTGCCCCCGCAATGCCATAAGTAGGGAGTTCGAAGATTATGACCCAAAATTTTGACTCTTACGATTTTAAAGCCAGCTCTTCTGAGCTCCATGAACAAGAAGCAGGTGTCTACCACTGTACAATTGCACATGACAGACAGACAGAACTGGGTTATAGAACTAATGTGGTTTCTGGTTAAATAAACTACTTTCACTACCTTATCAGGGTTGATCTCTGGCACATTCCAACAGCAACCCAGACTTCCACTTTCCTCCGAATAGATAGAACACTACAATATCCCATTTTGAAATAAAAGCACAAAATGCTGGAAATGCACAAGTAAATCAGTGCCTGAGAAAGAAAGATCAGTTAATATTTCAGGTAGAATTCTCCATCAGAGCCTAGCTTTCAGATGCTGATGACTGATGTACATTTTTTGTTTTTATGTCGGATTTCCAGTATCTGCTGTTTTCTTTACAGAGGTGTTTATGTTGGCAATTCAATGCTGATGGTCATACATTCTGTTGTGCAACTACACAATTAAACAATGCATCTCATTCTTCGTACTCATAACTGGGACATTCAGGGCGTGAAATTGGATAAAGCTGAAAAATGGGTGCAGGGAGCGTGATCTGCCCGTGTCCATTCAAAGTGCTGCAGGCAGCATGCAAAATTCATGCTGCCTGCTCATTAACATGATTGGAGTGCTGATTTCACGCTAAACGTGCTGCTGGTTGGCTTAGCACTCAACGGGGGGGGGGGGGCAATATCGGGTGCAGTCTACTGGCCAATAAAATTTGACCTAGGCTCCCTGCACTACTTAAAGGGGAGGTGCTTTGTTGGAAAGCACCTTATTGTCACTCTGAAGCCATGGTCTAACAGGGAAGAGAGGGCAAGGACGTTCTCAGATACGGCACTGGAGGCCTTGGTCCTGGGGTGCACAGAAGACGACAGGTCCTCTACCTGCAGCGAGGCAGGAGGCCTTCCAGGCAACACGCCAGAAGACAGTGGGAGGAGATAGCAGAAGCCGTCCGTGCTAAGTGTTGTCCCCAGGACCTGGATCCTGTGCCGCAAGAGGTTTAATGACAAGTGGTCAAGATGAATGAATTCATCTTCAAATGCCATATCCCACCAAGTGCACCACTAGCCTTACACACTGCTCAATGCACCACACCCCCATCACTCACCTACCAACAATCTCTACCAAACACGACTCATATCTCACAGTCATAGTTTCATCTCACCCTCACACACTTACCACTGCTGCAAGACTCACACCCACATCTCACACCTTGCACACAATGCCAGCTATTCAACCATAACAGGCACATCACCCAATCACATTGCACCACACTCACTGACACACTTCCCTTTCTCTTGCAGGCAAAGGTGGCTCACAACCGCCGGGATCAGCAGCAGATGGGTGGAGGGGAAGCCCGACTGCAGAACCTCACTGAGCTGGAGGAGAAGGTGCTGGAGATCATTGGAGGGGCCGTCACTGAGGTTGTGGTGAGCAACGAGATTGAAAGCCTGGCTGATGATGGTATTTTCATACCTAATTATTCTTCTCCTATCCCACTTCCCCCTCATCCCACAATCTCTTCTCACTTGCAAGCTGCTGATGGTGTAACAATGCAGATCTTGCTTTTGCCCCTCCACTCATCACAATCCGACCCTTGTGCCTTTCTCCTTTCAGATACTCAAGAACCGCCACCAGCCCAGCCTGTCCCTAACGTTAGAGGAGGAGAGTGAAGGAGAAGAAGAGGCACTGTCACTCACTCTGAGACTCCCAGACCAGCTCAGAAAATGGCACTGCGGGTACTTTAGAGGGTAGTATAGAGACGGGATCTGCATGTGGTGAGTCACTGGGCACGAGTGGGCTGCAGCTTTGCCTGGGGGAAAGGGTAGCTCAGATGCCAGCTCCCTGGAGGGTGAGTTTGCGTGCGAGTTCTGCTGCACACGACTCAGATGAGGCCTTCGATGGGGCGGCCTTCAGAAGAAGGGTGATGGGTCTGCACACAGAAATCCTAGCTGCAATGGCAGGCCTGCCAGACAGCCTCTTGTCAGTGTCAAGGAGCATGGAGGAGTCCAGCTCCAACATTGCATGGGGCTTTGCGTGGATTTGGAGCCCATGATTTCCAGGATGCAAATGATGTGCAACTCCATTAGGACACTTGTGGTCCAATGTTCCCTTTAATATTTTTTTGGCGGCGTGGCTGCTTAGGCAGGCTACATGGCCCATTCAAAATTCCACACAAGTGTATTTTTTTCAATTTAAAAGCCGGCTCACCGGCTGCGTGGGACCTGCAGGGAAAGAGAATGCTGGTGTGGACCCAACCATGATGTTGGGTGTGATGGGCAATGTCGCAGCTTCCATTGCAGCACAAGTGGAAGCGACCCAATGTCTCATTGCCTGAGTGGAAGCTCAGACTGCTCTCATGCAGGCTCAGCTGGTTGCCACACTAGCTCGGAATGATGCCATCGTGGTTGGGTTTACAAGTGTGGAAAGGGGCTTGCAGGGTCTCACAGCAGTCCAGCAATCTGTCCTCCAACAGACGACTAGGAATGCTGAGGTACCGCCCCAGGGGAGTGGCAGTGGCTCCGTGGAGCAAGAACCTGCTGTCCTGTCTCAGGATGACAGTGTAAGAAATAGCAAACGCCGGAAAAACTCAGCAGGCCAGGCAGCATCTGTGGAGAGAGAAACAGAGTTAACGTTTCAGGTCGAAGACCTTTCGTCAGAACTGGAAAAAAGCAGGCAGTTCTGATGAAAGGTCTTCGACCTGAAATGTTAACTCTGTTTCTCTCTCTCCACAGATGCTGCCTGGCCTGCTGAGTTTTTCCAGTGTTTTCTGTTGTTATTTCGGATTTCCAGCATCCGCAGTATTTTGCTATCGTGTAACAAATAGCTGTTGGATTCAAAGATGGGTTTTATTTCTCAGAACAGAAACTGAAATGATTGTAAGACTGAATTTAACTGTGACTGTAATAATTGTGTTTTGTAGGTAACAGAGCGTGGGAAAAACCAGTGCGAATCCAGTATGAGGTGGTTTTGGTGGTGCCTCCTGTGTCACTACTACCGCAACTACCATGCTTTACGGGTCTAACAGGACCTGTCCCATCAATCAACACGTTTTACATAATATCGAAACCTATGCTCAAGTGAAACTGACAGTAAATGAGATACTTAAGTATGAGCTGCACAATTATGTGGCACAATTCGGATACTACATTCCCCTGTTGTTTGAGGGTTTCAGTGAGCTCGTGATGCGACTGAACTCCTCCCTAAAGCATTTTTATGTTTTGGAGCAAGACAACTCGAGAATAGATATTGAAATTGACAGCATAGGGGACAACTCACACTGGTGGGATATTGGGCTTAATATATCAGCACACCCTTACGGTTCGTATTATTTCACACGCTCTGGTAGTTATCCAACTTGTAATGATAGTGTATTTGATATATGTAACGTGTGGAGTAAGACTTTGATACATAAGCCAATTGGGTACTCATGCCCATGACTAACCAGCACTAACAAATTAATTGAGCACACCGAAAGAGAAGATCCGAAGCAATGTAGAGGAGACCCCAGGCGGGGTAACATCAGGAAAGATAGAAGAAACAGAGGATACCCCAGGCGGGGCAGAATTGGAACACTGGAACAGTGAATTGAATTTGAGTAAGGGGTCAGAGGTTGCTCCTCCCCCTCAAAGGAATGGACTGTAAGGAAGGGAGAAATCTTCAAGACTCCCTACTAACTAACGCCCAAGTTGGGAGAGCAATAAGAACTAGCTAGATTAGTCAAGAGCCGATTGTGAGAAGTCAATAAGGATATTTCCTTCTCAAAGAAGGGAATTGTAAGAAATAGCTGTTAGATTCAAAGATGGGTTTTAATTCTTAGAACAGAGACTGACAACATGCAGCAGGGAACAGATAGCAGAAATGCCAGCAAGGTCGAATATCAAGCATCAAAAGACAAATAGAAGTGATAAGGGAATCATAAAATGCAAAACAACACAGGGTGGGGGATAATAGACAAAAATGGAGCCGAAAAGTCATAAAATGTCCTTAAAGAAACATAACAAAACATTCCTCAGAAAGATAAGAGGGAGGCCTTGTCAGTCATGCAGAAAGGGACGGAGAGGGATGCCTTCCCGCTTCACAATTGGACAATAGGATGGGGGATCAAATGATTGACACCAGGTGATTACCAGCCCACCGAAATAACTATAAATATAGACGACCGAGAGAGGAAATCAGGCAGTTAGGGGCGAAGGCTTCCCCGAGGAGGCTACGGCCTAACACCTTGGTCAAGTTTAGCCTCTGAGGTGGGTGATGGCCTAACACCTCCAACAGCTCGAGGGATGACCCAACGGAAGTGACCGCTGCAGCAGCCTGCAGGAATCCACCCAATCCGAGACCACCGTACTGCCTCCCCGTCCGTCCGGTTGTGGCATTCTGATTCGGGAGTCGTAGATCGCTCCTACTGTCATGGGTTGTATGTCTATTATACTCGGCTTAAACCATATGTAATACCTGATTATGCTTTAAAACTGTAGCTCTTTAATAAAAGCCTTACAACTTCTAAAACCCTTTTGGTAATCTGTGTGTGGCCTGTGATCCGGATCTTACAACAGCATTCCTACTCCCACTCCGCCAGTGCTATCGCTGCTGCCTGTCAGCCAGCCAACCCGGACTGCTGCCACCCATGCCGAGCTGGTGCAGTCTACAGCCAGGCCTTCTAGGCCCAGAGCTGCTCAAGCTTGTCCTTCAAGGCCATCTGCCATCTCCTGCACTGAAATTCAGCAGCCTTCCACCAACCATGCTGTAGACACTGGGGTAGCACTGCGTAGGAGCACTAGAGTAGTCAAAGGAAACAAAAGACAGACACTAAGGGAATGCACAAGGGTGATTAGTTGACGTTGTTGTGTAGTTTGGTATTGATTAATTTATAAATTATGTTTGGAATGTTTGTTTTGTGGTGGTTCTCATTTCAGCTTTGTGCCCAAGAGGACGCTGTGATATTCCGTGACAGAGGGATGGTGAGGTGGGGAAGTGCTGGGCAACAGGGATCTGGGATTTCATTCAGGGGAACCGGATTCTGATGAGCCACTGATGGCCAGCCCGACTGGAACGGGAATCTGCTACCTGCCTCCTCTTCCTCCTCTTCCTTCTCCTCCTGAGGTGGTCGCGGAACCCATAGTGGCAAGGGCTGCGCCCTCATGATGGCCAAGTTGTGAAGCATGTAGCAGACCACCACCCGTTCCAGTGTGTACTAGAGGGCTTCTCCGGAGCGATCAAGGCAATTGAACCATTGCTTGAGCATCCTGATGGTCTGCTCGATGACGTTCCTCGTGGCAGTATGGCTGTCATTATATGAGTGCTGGCCACGAGTGGTGGGGTTGCGGAGGGGAGTCATCAGCCAGGTATAGAGCAGATAGCCCTTTTCTCCCAGCAGCCACCTCAGGGTTCGACGTGGTGGCTGGAAGATTGCGCAGGATGAAGGCATCATGACTGCTGCCAGGATACCGGGATTTACCATCATGATGTGCTGGTGCACACCAACTGCACATAAAGTGAGTGGTAGCCTTTGCGGTTGGGGTACATCTCAGCATTGATGTGCAGTGCCCGCAAAGTCACGAGTGTGCAGTCGATCGCGTCCTGCACCATGGGGAAGCCCGATATCCTGGAAAAGCCACATGCACGCTGCTCCTATTTCTCCCTATTCAGAGAAAAGACAATGAAGTCCCTTCTCCTGGAGTACAGAGCCTCAGTCATCTCTCAGATGCAGCGATGGACAGTGAACTGGGAGATGTTAGCTATGTTTCCTGCTCCAAACTGGAAGGATCTGGTGGTGAACAAATTGAGGGCCCCTGCTAACTTGAGGGCCACTGGCAGCACCATCTTCGCCCTGCTCTCAGGCTGCAGGTCTGGTTGCAGGAGGTGGCAGAGTTCTGTGACCACCTCCTTGGTGAAGTGGAGCCTCCGAATACACTGCCCCTGGCTTAAGTGCAGGTAGGAGAAATGCTCCCTGAAGACCCCAGGTGGGTAAGGCCTCCTGCTGAGAGCCCTCCTGCCCCTCCTCCTCCTCCCTTTGTGAGCATCTTGTCCTCTTCTTTGCTGCCTCCTCTCCATCTCCCTGTCATACTCGAGTGTGACGCGGACTGCAGTTGAGCCCCCATGACTGGGAGCAAGTGGTGTGTGCAGAACCCTTTAAATGACAGGCAAGGTGTTCTCCACTTGCAGCAACACCCCCTGTCACCCCACCAACTTTAAACTACTGTAGAAAGCTGCAAACTGTTGCACAAACTTACACAGAGCCAGTACAAAAAGCAAGTCAGCTGCAAGTTGTCGCTGATCCCTTTAAATATCGCTGGTGGGGGGGTCCTTCCTGCTGGTGAACGCATGTACAGCTGGTCGTGATTTGGAGAGGGCGTTGAATGGAGCGGCGGTGTCCAACATGGCAAGTCACTGTCAGACCAGCGTTGCACACTCACTGATGTCATGATCTGACTGATTACCATTTTTCTGGCGAATGCAGGCAACGGCTGTGTTGCTGACCTGCCCAAAATGGTGGCGGCTGCGGGACCCACTGGAAGTGGACGGAAACAAGGCGGCTACCATTTTTTCTCCGAAACTGACCTTATCAGCCGGCGTTAAGGTGCCGAATTTCATGGCCCTGATGTCTGCACTTTACAACTAAAAAGGTATGAAGGACCAGTTTTTATTTAGCTTCTATTGGGAATTTTTGTGCTCATTAGCCTTTCTGTTGGGAAATGGGATATTTTCCATTTCACACACCTACTGCCAGTATGAAGTTAGGTATAGCATACTAAAGCTGTACTTTGTCCTAACATGCGCATCAGCACAAACTCGGAAGAGTGCTTCCTATTGCATTACAGTGACATTTCTTCATTTCCCATTCCAGCCTCTGAGATTGCCAATTAGTGACAAATCAGAGGAGGTTTGTTCTGTGGGACCATGCCCACTAGGACATGAAACAAGAAAGCCCAAACATATTTCTAGTGGGATCCTTCAGTCAGCAATCAGAGGAGACTTTAATCCCATCAGTCTGGGTTAAACACAAACTCAAATTACAGAGGTGAAAGGAGAGGCATTATTAATATAACACCTGGAGCTCCCTCACTGTAAATTAGATTGAATTTAGGAGGCAGATCTGAATTACATATGTGCACACAGGCAGCTTCAGCAGTCTCCATGGTCTTTCCAACATGTTAATTCCTGACTATTCCTTAGCTCGGGAAAAAATATTTTTTTCAATTTTCCTGTGTGATATGAGGTAATTTCCTCTCAGCCACCCAGGAAAAGTTCAGTGCCCTGTTGAGCTGATAGACTGTTTACACAAAAAGTGAGGAATGCTTTTGCAAACAAAGCTTCTGCCACTTGTTTGATGCATCTGTGGATAGCTGACCACCTGATTTGTGACTGTCACTGCTGGTAGCTTGGAAAAATCTTGTGGTGTATAAGTGGAAGTGGTGACCCTCATGTGTTCCACGGTGAAGAAAATGACCAGCTTTTTGAATTCAGTATTTTCTTACCACCTCCTTGTTGATAGCACTGATTCTTTGTTTGAAACAGACAGAGCCGTGCATGGAAGGCCTAATCTGTAGCAGTAGGCGTCTTAAAGGTGATTATTACTTTTAATTGTTAGTTGGATGACTGGATTTTTCAAAATTAATATATTATGTTATCTGCACTATCATTGGTGCATTAAGTGTTTAGGACTGAGATGAGGAGAAATATCTTCACTCAGAGGGTGGTGAATCTTTGGAATTCTATACCCCAAAGGGCTGTGGAGGCTCAGTCGTTGCGTATATTCAAGACAGAGATCGATAGATTTTTGAATACTAAGAGAATCAAGGGATATGGGGATAGTGCAGGAAAGTGGAGATGAGGGAGAAGATCAGCCATGATCTTACTGAATGGCGGAGCAGGCTCGAAGGTCCAAATGGCCTGCTCCTGCTCCTATTTCTTATGTTCTTATGTTCTTATGCCCACAGGAGGAGCTGTCCCCCTGCTACAAATGATCCACAGGTTAGCTTCCAGGAGATGGATTAGCTATGTGGCAACCTCCTTTGTGAAATGAAGTACAAAGACAGGTCTCCACTCCAGGAAGAACTTCCCAGCTCAGTAATGTGGGTATTGAGGTAAGGATAGGTGTCTTGCTATAAGCAAAGTACCAGCTGAGAGCAAGTCTGTTGTAATAAACAGAATTAGAAATAAAAGTCTTACAATGCAAAAAAATCAAGCATAAACAGCCGCAACATTTAATGCACCAATGATAATGCAGATAACATAATATATTAATTTTGAAAAATCCAGTCATCCAATTAACAATTAAGAGTAATAATCACCTTTAAGATGCCTACTGCTACAGATTAGGCCTTCCATGCACTGCTCTGCCTGTTTCAAACAAAGAATCAGTGCTATCAACAAGGATGCGGAGATGCCGGTGTTGGACTGGGGTGGACAAAAGTGAGAAGTCGCACAACACCAGGTTATAGTCCAACAGCTTTATTTGAAATCACAAGCTTTCGGAGCGCTGCTCCTTCGTCAGGTGATCAACAAGGAGATGGTAAGAAAAATGCTGAATTCAAAAAGCTGGTCATTTCCTTCACCGTGGAACGCAGTGCGCTGATAATCTTGATCTGTGCTCACCCCCACTGAGGCTCTAAGTAGCTAACAGAGTCTCACAAAGTCAGGGCTATAGTATCATTTTGTCATATTCTAGATTACTATGAAAGCCCAGCTTTATGTTTATATGTTAGTAGAGCCAAACAATGGATAGAATCTTTTTTTTTCCTTAGTTGATGTAATTTCATTAGAAAAGCAGTGAAATATTTAAAAATCTTCAGTGCCTGTAAAGGGTATTAAATGCACTCTTTGTTTTATTTATCAAAGAAACTGGTCTTGCATTCTGAAGACGTTATTTAGTTGCGTCACGGGTGTTCTAGAGATTAGAAACTGAGCAAAGGCAACCAATTAAAACATAACAGAACAGCTTCTTTCCTAACAAAGTATTGAATTGGAAGGCCAGCAATTGGCAACAAGATGAAAAAGAGGCGAGGTGTACCTACATCCTTTAACATTACTGCTACTGCATTTCACACACACATGACAAAAGAAACATGGTCTGATTCATTACTTTATAACATTCACGGTTTCACACAACAGTTGCCTGCCTTTTGCACTTCAGCTCCATGCCATAGTGGTGGCATAGTGGTTAGCACTGGTGCCTCACAGCGCCAAGGACCCGGGTTCGAATCTGGCCTCGGGTGACTGTCTGTGTGGAGTTTGCACATTCTCCCCGTGTCTGCGTGGGTTTCCTCCGGGTGCTCCGGTTTCCTCCCACAGTCGAAAAATGTGTGGGTTAGGTTGATTTGGCTATGATAAATTGACCCTTAGTGTTAGGGGGGGATTAAATATGTGGGGTTACGGGGATAGGATAGGAAGGGATATGTTAGGGGGAATTAAATACGTGGGGATAGGGTGGGATATGTGTCGGTGCAGGCTCGATGGGGATTCTGTGTGAGAAAGCAGGGACAGGGTACTGGATTTGGATGATCAGCCATGATCGTATTGAATGGTGGAGCAGGCTCGACGGGCCGAATGGCCTACTCCTGCTCCTAGTTTCTATGTTTCTATATGACTAATATCACTTATAATATGGCAAATGTTGGATTTGAATGTTAATTCCACTAACCTTGAAGAGGGTGCAGAGGAGATTTACTAGAATGATACCAGGGATGTGGGACTTCAGTTATGTGGAGAGACTAGAGAAGCTGAGATTGTTCTCCTTATCCCATCATGTCAATCGCAGTTAAGGCCATCTCTGACCACTTCCTCATATTGCTCTCCACCCACATCCCCTTTCCCCCCCTCCAACCCTACTTTCTTCTGAGACTGCCACTAGAAAAAACTCTCTCCCAACTCTCTTACAACTGCACTTACAAAATCCCAACTGTCCAACCTTTGGCCCTCCATTCACCACGACAGTTCTGCAGCTACCGATCTGCTCAACCATACCCTCACCACCACCTTTGATGCCCTAGTCCCTATTAAAACAATTACTCTCTCTCACCCTGGCCATTCCCCCTGGTACGGTCCTCACCTTCACTCCCTTAAGTCCAGGGGACGCAGACTTGAACGGATATGGCGGACAACTGGTTTAGCCATTCACCGCCAGATCTGGCTGGACCACATAAAGCATTATTGGGTCCTGCTCTCGTCTGCCAAAATTGCTCACTATTCCAGAATTATTGTAGAATGCAAAGATAAACCCTGGCTTCTATTCTCCACTGCTAACTGTCTTCTTAAACCCCTCTCCACTGTCTCCTCCATCCTCACCTCCGACAACAAGTGTGAGGAACTCATGGACTTCTTTGTCTGTAAGATTGAGACCATCCGTTCAGCTGCCTCTGCCACTTCCCTTCCTTCCCCTAGCCCACCGGGCCAAACTTCCTCTAAGGATCCCGCTGTCCTAGCCCTGAACTCACATCTTTCTTCAGTTTCTCTCCAATCTCCCCTCATGACCTCTCATCTTGTCCATGAGACCCACTTCCTGCTCCCTCGACCCTATTCCTACCAAACTGCTGACTACCCAACTTCTTTTTCTGGCTCCCATGTTAGCTGACATTGTTAACGGTTCTCTCTCCTCAGGTACTCCCTCAAATCTGCCGTCATCACCCCTCTCCTCAAAAGACCAACCCTTGACTCCTCCGTCCTTACAAACTGCCACCCCCATCTCCAACCTCCCTTCCCTCTCCAAATTCCTTGAACGTGTTGTCGCCTCCCAAATCCGTGCCCATCTTTCCCACAACTCCATGTTTGAATCCCTCCAATCAGGTTTCCGCCCCTGCCACAGTACCGAAACGGCTCTCATCAAAGTCACAAAATACATCCTTTGTGACTGTGACAAAGGTAAATTATCCTTCCTCATCCTCTTGACTTGTCTGCAGCCTTTTACACAGTTGACCACTCCATCCTTCTCCAACGCCTCTCCACCGTCATCCATTGGGTGGGACTGCACTCGCCTGGTTCCATTCTTATCTATTTAATCGTAGCCAGAGAATCACCTGCAATGGCTTCTCTTCCCACTCCCGCATTGTTACCTCTGGTGTCCCCCAAGGATCTATCCTTGGCCCCCTCCTATTTCTCATCTACATGTTGCCCCTTGGCGACATCATCTGAAAGCACAGCGTCAGTTTCCACATGTACGCTGACGACACCCAGCTCTACCTCACCACCACTTCTCTCAACCCCTCCACGGTCTCTAAATTGTCAGACCACTTGTCCGACCTCCAGTTCTGGATGAGCAGAAATTTTCTCCAATTAAATATTGGGAAAACCAAAGCCATTGTTTTCGGTCCCCACCACAAACTCCGTTCCCTAGCCACCGACTTCATCCCTCTCCCTAACATCTGTCTTGATGTGGAGATGCCGGTGTTGGCCTGGGGTGGACAAATGTGAGAAGTCGCACAACACCAGGTTATAGTCCAACAGCTTTATTTGAAATCACAAGCTTTCGGAGCGCTGCTCTTTCACCTGACAAAGGAGTAGCGCTCCGAAAGCTTGTGATTTCAAATAAAGCTGTTGGACTATAACCTGGTGTTGTGCGACTTCTCACATTTAACATCTGTCTGAGGCTGAACCACACTGTTCACAACCTTGGTGTCATATTTGACCCTGAAATGAGCTTCCGACCACATATCCGCGGCATAACTAAGACCGCCTATTTCCACCTCCGTAACATCGCCCATCTCCGCCCTTGTCTCATCTCATCCACTGCTAAAACCCTCATCCATGCCTTTGTTACCTCTAGACTTAACTATTCCAATGCACTCCTGGCTGGCCTCCCACATTCTACCCTACATAAACTTGAGGTCATCCAAAACTCGGCTGCCCGTGTCCTAACTCGCACCAAGTCCCGTTCACCCATCACCCCTGTGCTCGCTGACCTACATTGGCTCCCAGTTAAGCAACGCCTCAATTTCAAAATTCTCATCCTTGTTTTCAAATCCCTCCATGGCCTCGCCCCTCCCTATCTCTGTAATCTCCTTCAGCCCCACAACCACCCAAGATATCTGCGCTTTTCAAATTCTGCCCTCTTGAGCATCCCTGATTATAATCGCTCAACCATTGGTGGCCGTGCCTTCTGTTGCCTAGGCCCTAAGCTCTGGAATTCCCTGCCTAAACCTCTCTGCCTCTCTACCTCTCTTTCCTCCTTTAAGACACTCCTTAAACCTACCTCTTTGATCAAGCTTTTGGTCAGCCGCTCTAATTTCTCCTTATGTGGCTTGGTGTCAAATTTTTTGCCTTATAATACTCCTGTGAAGCACCTTGGGACATTTTACTACGTAAAGGCAAGTTGTTGTTGTTGTTTTTGTCAGAGCAGAGAAGGCTAAGGGGAGATTTAATAGAGGGGTTCAAAATTATGATGGGTTTTGATAGAGTAAAGAAGGAGAAACTGTTTCCAGTGGCAGGAGGGTCGGTTACGCAGCGAGTTGTAATGCTCTGGAATGCACTGTCTGAAAAGGTGGTGGAAGCAGATTCAATAGTAACTTTCAATCGGGAATTAGATAAATAGTTAAAAAGGAAAACATTTGCAGGGCTATCCAGCGGAACAGGCTCGAGGGGCTGAATGAACTACTCCTGTTCCTATGAAAGATCGGGGGAGTGGGAGTAATTGGACAGCTCTTTTAAAGAGGCGGCACAGGCATGATGGGTCAAATGGCCTCCTTCTGTGCTGTAAGATTCTATGATTTAAATGCGATATCCATTTTAAACAATGAGCACTGTGGTCCTGAAAACTTGGAGGCGGAGGCCCAATAAATATCATATCCAAAGAATAAAATGGCAGATGAAAAATATTAATAGCCTCAGGAACACGGTGGCATAGTGGTTAGCACTGGTGCCTCACAGCGCCAGAGACCCGGGTTCGAATCTGACCTCGGGTGACTGTCTGTGTGGAGTTTGCACATTCTCCCCGTGTCTGCGTGGGTTTTCTCCGGGTGCTCCGGTTTCCTCCCACTGTCCAAAAATGTGCGGGTTAGGTTGATTTGGCTATGATAAATTGACCCTTAGTGTTAGGGGGGGATTAAATATGTGGGGTTATGGGGATAGGATGGGATATGTTAGGAGGAATTAAATACGTGGGGTTACGGGGGTCGTGTGGGATATGTGTACTGTGGGGATTAAAGCAGGGACAGGGTACTGGATTTGAATGATCAGCCATGATCGTATTGAATGGTGGTGCAGGCTCGACGGGCCGAATGGCCTACTCCTGCTCCTAGATTCTATGTTTCTATGTTTCTATGAAATCTGAGCAGGTAATGTTAGTTAGCAAAGTGTGGATGCTGCAAAGATTTTCTCTCAACAGGGTTTGACTTTAGGTGACAATATCGATTCAGGTGTGAGGAGCTCATTGATTTATATCTTCATCCACTCAGCTGCCTCAGTCTCTTGCTGCACCATTACTTACTCAGCCTGAACTTCAGTCCTCTCTTGAAACTAATCTTGAACCTAGAATGTTTTCTAGCTTCTCCCCTATATTCTCCTTATAAGGCAACGTATCACCTGCTCTCTTGACTCTTTCCAATCCACTTCCTGGTCTGTCAACTACCTATCCTTGGCTTAGTGCTCACAGCCATTGTAACCAACTCATTCTCCTGAGACATTGGCCGAGAAAAGGTCATTGAACTTTTTGCGACATTGCAATCATATCTTGGGAGCTAAGCTGTTGCCATTCACATGCTCCGCCATCTCTTCCCACTGGCGATGGTGGTGATGCCTGAAGGGTTTCCAGCCCCCTGAGGGGAAAGAGGATGTCTTTTATCCTGTTCACTGTCCAGACTGCTCTCTTACTCTCTGCTCACACCTCCAGCCTCACTACACACAATACTCAGAGTACTCTGCTCCCCTGCTTTCCTTTACTCTACTACAATCACTGTATCACACTTACTCACACACTCACCACTATTCTGGCCCTCCCTTACCGACAACTCACATCTGACACACTGTGTACTAGCTATTCTCCCAGGACAGGTACATTCTCGAAACATCTCACAAGACTGTCACTAACACACTCCCTCTTTCTTGCAGAAGAAGGTTGTGCACAACCTGCTCCAGGAAGCTGCCAGCATTCCCCTCCGCCACCAGTGTCACAGCTTTTAGTCATCGTGGCTCTGTACGCTTTTGCCTTGCTTCAACTATAAAATTCTCCACAAAACTAACCTCTTCAACCTTGCCTGCAGACACCTCCCCAAACTCTCCTCCTAATGACCGCTTTCCTCATTCTTAGGGAGCGCCAGGAGATATAGTCACAACTTCCATTTCTATAGCATCTTTTATGTAAAAATCATCCCAAGGTTCTTCACAAATGGGTGTATGGAAATCAGACGCCATTTGTTTATAAAGGTGCTATGTAAATTTGCAGTTAAAAGAGAAAGATACATTTTTATTATCAGAACTCAGTGGAATCATTTATCAGAACTTTGTTCATGGTGAAACCCTTTCCTGGTTGACATGCTGTGAATTTTCTGTTTCCATTTCAGATTTCCAGCATTCGTGTTTTTTCGTTTTTAACTGATATTCTTGCAGCTCATCAGCAATTTCATGAGTCAGTACCTTACAATTACATCTCATTGTAATTCTATGTGTTTACCCATCTATTGTTGCAGTGTTCTTACAGACTAGAATAACTAGAGGCACAGAATCACTGTATTATGCATTGAACTATAAATAAGAAATAAAAAACGATTTTAGATTTTATTTGATTGTATTTTGTTTTTCTCATAGGCTTCTAACTTCCACAGCTTTTGGTTTGCTGTTTGGTTCTTTTTTCCTTCAGCTGCTTTGACACTGATGCTGGTTTAGTTCAGATTCAGGGACACAAGCATCTGTGAACCAGCTACCAGCATTTACACGGGCAAATTCGGCTCCTTTAACCCAATGGTGGATTCGTAGACTGGAATGAAGAAGCCAGATTTAGCTTACCGGAATCCAAACTAGAATGATACTACTACAAAAGAGACTTTATTCTTGTTCCATCATGTCCCTTTTTCTTTAGGCCCCCAAGTCACAGCAGGAAAGATCACACACCCATAACAGAGCCTGCTCAATATTCCTTCTATTCATTTCAATGGAATGAAAATCAGGTAGGCTCCACTACAGGCGTGCGATTCTCCCACCTGATTTTCCTCTGTGCACTTTGCCCAGGTGATTATTTATGCCCAAGTAAAAAAGAGGAAAATCTGCCATCCCAATGTGAAAGGCCGGAATTTTGCCAGCGCGCAGAAGGCGGCTTTGGAGGCGGGTCAGAGGTTAAAGTAGTTACGATTGACGGCGGGTTCGGAACCGAGGGCTGGATTTTGCCAATGGGGAGCTTTTGGAGGCAGGACTGCCACTTGTCAGGTTTCAGTCCCGCCTCCATCAACTTCAGGCTAACCCACGCTATTTTCCCTTGATTGACGTTGTTAAGCCTGCCCATCGGGCTTAGCAGGCCAATTAAGGGAAAGCCGGTTACAGAGTACGTCAGCGTATGACGTTTCACCTGTCAAAAATTTTTGACAGCTGATTTGTCATCGTTTGACAGCTCTGTGAAACTGTCAAACACTGACATTCTCTGTAGTTTGATGAGGTCATGAAACCTCTTTCTCTTGCAGAAATTAGATGGTTGTTGCATTGGAGAATGCAACGGCCATCTGTCATCTCTACCACGGAGGTGCGAGACTCTCCGCATACCCAACGATTGAAGCCTGCAGGAAGAAACAAAGGTAAGTAAACTTTTTCTATCACTTTCCACTTACCTCACATAGTCACCTCTTCACACTTGTACCCATCACTTACCTTCACAGCGCACTTTTGCACCCGCAGCCCTCCGCAGACCCACTACTCGCCTCGGTGACCCTGGTGGGGTTCGGAGCCTTCGGGAAGCCCGCACTTCTTTGGGCAAAATGGGGATAATCCTCTTATCTGCCTGTTAACTACCTGTTAACAGTCAGTTAAGTGGCTGTAATCCCTTCCCGCCTCCAAGAAGATGGGACCCGGCGCGGGTCAGCTACTCTGCCATTTTCCTGGCAGTCCCACCTCCATACCCGCCTCCCCAGGGCTGGCAAGATCGCGCCCCGAGTGTCGGGTCCCCGATTTGCAAATGGACCCGACACCAAGCGGTGGGAAAGGGATTAAAGGCAATGAACTGCCTATGAACAGGTACTTGTGAGCAATTTTCAGGTTTTTATTTTTAATTTCCAGCTGCTGGCTCAGGTTTCGTGACGTTCGGACAACACGCCAGGTAAGTGAGGCGTGAACACCAGCGAGCTGGAGACTTCAGAGCTGCAAGTACAGTGTAAAAGCTGCAGTCTTCAATCTCGTCATTTAGAAATCTCTAAGCTTGGTGATTGAGTCATTTGGGGGGCATATTCTGTTTTTAGGCTGCAAGTCTGTGTTGGGCACTATGGATGCACTCTAACCAGCATTGCTGGATTTTAAAGGCGCACTTACCCTAAACTGTGCCACCTCAAGTTGTCACCACAACGACGCCAAACCTTGGTTCAACATAAATTTATTACAAAATCACTATGAACAGAAAGTTTTCAAATAATTATATCATACCACCCAAGTGAGAACCCTTGTGATAACTAATGTGACATCTTTCTCTTACGCGTGCTTCTACGTTGAGACCCCCCTGTAGCTTCAGCAGATGTGGCGGCAGGCTGCTCACTTCCCTGTTGCTCCTGCTTAGACGCCTTTGGCGGTCATCCTCTGGTTTTGGGAGCCTTCGACGGCCCCGCCAATGTCTGCTCCTCCTGCGGCTGTGCAGGGGCAGACTCGGCCATTCCTGTTACCTCAGGCAGAGGCTCTGACCAAGGGCTCGGCAGTGGCAAGGGAGTGTGAGCGCTTGGAGAGGAGCCCCCACTTCCTTGTGCTCGGACATCACCGTCCCCCTCTCATGGGTCACCCGCACTTCACTGCTAGCAAGTTGCTGGAGAGCACCTTGCTGCACATCGGTGGGGCCATGAGGACCTGTCTCTGTACTGACATTCCTCATGACAAGGACCTCCGTGAACCTCTGGTTTCTCTCCTCAATAGATGCCCATCTATCTTCCATGGATGATCATCTATTTAGAAGTGTTACCATGTTCTCCTGAGTCTGGCGATTTATGTGCTCCATGGAGGTTGCCATCCTTTCCATTGCAGCACCTATATTGCCCATAGCGTTCACCACGGCATTGCTCATGTTTAGCATTGACTCCTCCATTCTCTGCACACTCGCAGTTACCATGGAAAAAAATCCACTCAGAGCCTCCTGCACTTGCTCCTGAAGTTCCAGCACGGCTCTCCTTCTGGATGGCCCCAGAGGCTCAGCGTCTATGTGCAGCTGAGCAGAGCTTGGAGAGCCCAGCATCCTCCGACGAGGACTCTCCACTGCTGTCCCTGCCTCCAACATCTGCTCCTGCTCCTGCTCACCTGTGAGCTGTGATACACCAGGTGACAACACTACTCTATCTCGCACAAAACCCACCGAGGTGTGTGTCTCTGCGCTGGTGCTGGGTGCGCTGAGTGCTGGTGCCGCTGCTCCCTCAGGCTGGTGGCTCCTCTGAGTGCTCCTGCTCTTCCTCCTGTACACTGGGGAGCGGGGCTCTCGATGGTCCTGTGGGGGAGTAAATGCACGAGTTAGACAAGTGAAATGTAGGTTGCAGATACATGCTATTGTGCAGATGCTCAGTACTCATTCTCTATGAACATCATATCCCATATTAGTCACTCATGATTGCTAAATCAGTGGGTTGGAAAGCAATTCTCTCACCAGCTTGCTGTTCTATGCCTGTCTCTCCGTCCCCCACTGCCAACTCCTCTGCACCTCCAGCGATCTCCAGGGCTGCCTCCTCAGCGCTCGTAAGGTGAGCCAGAGATGGTGGTCCTCCTCCTGTCCTCCCCCTCTCCCTTTTATTGTGGGCTCTCCTCTCCTGTAGTGAGGGACACAAGTGGAGTTTGAGAGAGACTGATGGAGTGAGTGTCAAGAATACATGACATAGATGCTTAGAGGCACTCTGTGAAGGAGTGAGGTGCACTAACCATCTTCCCTCCCTGTGCATTTTAAGTTGTAGGCATTGCATAAGGGTGTGAGTGTTGCATATCAAGATGGGGACATGATTCTGTACAGAGAAAGAGAGGGATGGGTGAGGGTGCAAGGGATGTTAGAGTGAGTTGGGATGTGCAGGGGAAGGTTCCCAATGCAGATTGATGGGTATGATAAGAGACAGAAGGCAGATTGAAGGTACGTGTGATGTTATACTCACTTTAGCTGATCTCAGCAGATCATTAAACCTTTATCGACACTGAACCCATGTGCATCTGCACACAGACCTCGAACTCGCCTCCTCAGCAATTTGCAACCAAGCTACCTTGGTTTGCTGAGGAGGCCTCCTCCTCCCGTTTCCAGGGAAGAGGACCTCCTGACGTCCTCCAACTCCCTCCACAAGAGCATCGAGGGAGCCCTCATCGAACCTGGCTGCAGTCTTAGTTTGTTGCACTGCCGCTCCTGTAGCAGCCAGCTGAGAGAAAAAAGCTAATGCTCCTGCAAATGGGACATGGCCCCTTTAAATCTTCATTGAAACAATGTGTCATCAGACGCAAGCATCTGACACACTCCAAGCAAGTGCCTGGAGGGACCTGCATGTCGGCCGTAACGAGGCCAATCAAGGTAAAATTTCACCTGCGGGGCGACGGCAACCGGGAGCGGGTCCGGAAGACGCCGACTAGCGGGCCCGCCGTCAACCCGCCTCCGGCAAGAAAATCCAGCCCTTTAAAGTGTCTGGACGGCATGGTGGTGATTGGGAACTCAACAAGTTGGCAATTATTTGCTCAAGCCCATGCTGTACCGTCTATGGTGTAACACATTGGACCACTTTGGCAACTTGCCTTTTTCCTTCACAGTCCTGACTTTTATTCTGCATTTCTTCTCACCCATTCTTTTTCTTCTTTGCACCAGCCCTTGCCATAAATTTTGAACAGTCTTGTTGGGCTATCATTGGGAGCGAAACATATCCGACAATGAGAAAACTTTACAGAAAGGCATGAGCTGTGCAGCATGCTGACAAAAATGATCAAGAACAATAAGATCCTTACCCCCCTTGTTTATTTTCATTCCACACAGCTCTGTTCAGGCTTGTAGTATCTTTAGATATTTCCAGTACAACATACAAATTTAACAGCTGGAGTCTGGCAAGTTTCCTATCAAAAACAGGTTAATGTTAGGAATTTAGAGCAACTCGCAGCTCCATACCACACATACCAAGGAGCCATGACACTCCTTAAAGTGTATCGCTATCATTTGGAAAATAATAAAAACTCAAAGATTAGTAGAGCTGGCACAAGACTTGAAAAGCTGCCGATTGTGCATAATCCATTCATGAAATCCTTGTTCTTTTATCCAATATCATAATCTTGTTAGATCATTGTTTGAGGCCACATTTGAATATTATAAAGGGTGATTCCACGATCTGGTGCTCTCAGCGGCGCTTGCAGGGAGTTTATTTTGGGAAGCCATGGCTGTGCTACCCATGATTTTCCGTCTGTCCAGAAAAATCATTGGCTGCATGCCTGAATTTCCCTGAAAGCGCTGTGAGCATTGAATCGTGGAATCATCCTCTTCTGTGCACTGCTGTGGTTCCTGCCTTCAAAATACATTAGAGCGAGTTCAAAGAATGACAAGAATGAATCTGGGACCTAATGCTCTGAGTTATGAAGAAATAATCAAAACTGAACTTGTTTTGATTGAGTCATGTTACAATTTTTTTAAACTTTGAAAGGTGTGAATAATGAAATATAAACAGGCTATTAAATTTGGGTTTTAGAATCATGGAATAGTACAGCACAGACGGATGCCATTCGGCCCATCGAGTCTGTGCCGGCTCTTTCAAAGAGCAATCCAGTTAGTCCCTTGAGATTGGAATCCTCCAAAAGGGATTGTCTGCCGTCTTGAACTTTCTAGTTAGTGAGATTAAAGAATTAAATCTAGGGGCTGCCTCAGTCCAGAGAGCATACTGCAGCACTGAGCTTGGGGGTCAAGTTTTAACCCTATTAAAAAAGTTAAAATGCTTCTTAAAATTAGGCTACATCCACTATACAGTTCTGTAACATGATATACTACTACTGTAATGCAACCAGTAACCATGCACTTTAATTTCATACAATGCATAGAGTAACCTTAGAATTTGGCTCAATAATTTATATTTTGCGTTTTACATATCAAGTCATGTTTAGGTAGACATCTACCTGGTGTGGAACACTGGTGAATAGACTTAACTTGGCAACTTTCCTGAGCTCTGCCACCTTCTTTCTCACCAGCAGCCAGGTTCTCTGGAATGTGTAACACCATTTACCCTGTCTGCTTATCCTGCCAGACATTCCATATAGCTCTTCTGTGGGGAGGCAGAACAGGGCCACATCAATGAATTTTGGATTGCGGCATATGGAATGCTCCATTTGATTCAGTCTGTAGCTTCACTCCCAAACGCTTCCTGATCAGCCACAAATGTTGGCTTTAAATTGTTGCTGCAGCCTTTTAAATAGCGATGGCAGTACAATGACATCCCTAACAGCTGTGCAGGAGTTTTCACAGGCAGCTTGCTGTGCAGACAGGACACTGCAGTAATTAGAGACTTTGGGCAGGATTCTCCTCGTTGGTGCAGAGTACTGGCAGGGTGAGACTTCTGCTCGCCACTCTGACCATTTTCCTGTGATGGGGGTCATTCGGCTTGCAGGGCAAGCCCCTAGAGAGATTTCCACCACCAAGAGGGAGCCCTCCAGTGCCTGAGAGGGAAATGAGGTGGTGCTGCTGTAGTACTAAAAGAAGTGGTGAGGGGCAGTAAAGGGCCCGAGGAGTCTCAAAGATGAAGAAAGCTCCTGGCTTTGTAGGTCTTGGCAGAGACCATGGTCTGCAAAGGTAAGTGTATGGGGCTGAATTGGACGGAGAGGAGATCTCTAGTAGGTTCTGTCCCTCTATTTGCAAAATTTGGGGCCTTATTGCGGCTTTGGGTGCCAACTTCACCTTTCACCGGTGAGTCCCAAGGACCGGCAGTAAGAGGAGCAGATGAGAGCAAAATCAGGTGGGCAGCTGGGCACTGCTTCCCTACCATTATTTTTATGCTGCGGGTGGGGAAGGGGCTGCCATCAGCGATCCAGGTAGGGGCGGGCAAATGGAGCTCAGGGCAGGGAGGTGGTGATAGCCTGGCCGCCTGTGTTTGACCACAATCATGCCCGATTTCAGGAAAGGTCATGGAGAAACATCTAATCCTTTACGTAGAAAGTGAATTTTAGACAGGAACAGCTCTGTGAGGCAAATCATCGGGATCTCTTGCATCACACCTTTCCAGCCAGAAGCAGGACAGGAATATTTGGGCTAATGAGAGGGATGCAGGTACTATAAGGTGCCCTTCTGAGAGATGTGCTGTCTTCTTTACATCACTTGATAAAGTGATGACTGTTCACAGAAATGATGATGAAGCCTTGAGTTCTCATTCCAAAGCAATATTACTATAAGGTGTGGGCAGAATATTTTTATTAATTACCCATGCACTCATTACATTTCATTTCTACTTCTAAATGTTATTTTTTTACTAATATTTCCCTTTTGTTTTAAAAAGTTCCTAGATATGCTTTTCATTTCATTCTGTTTATAATCTCAGGTATTTTTTTCATTGGATTTGCCAGGTCACCCACTCACAAACAATTCCCACCCACGCCTCGAGTGAATGGAATGATTGCCGAGAAAAACATGGGGCAGAATTTTCATTGACCCATGGAGGTGGGTTTGGAGGCGTGTGGGGTGTTAAAATTGCAAAAACTGGCGGGCGGGCACAAGCCCGCCTCCATCCCGCCTCCACACAATTTTCATTAAATCGTGTCTGCTGGTCCCGACTCCGTCCCGCCTCCAAGAGGCAGGATAGGTCGTTAAGGCTCTTAACAAGCACTAAATTGCCTCTATAATGCCATTTTGAAAGGCCTTTGTGATTTTAACCCTTTTTCCACGTGAAGCACGCCTGTTCTGAACCACGAATGTGAAATCTGGCGGTAGCACATTTGGATTGCTGACTATCAGCTGCAGCTCAACCATGAAATAGGAGATGTGATCAGCCATCATTTGCAGTTGGCAGGACTTTGTTGTCTGAGGTCTGGGGGAACTTTTATATGGCATAACCACAGCTGTGGAAGTTTGGAGCCTGATACCCATCTCCAGTGTGACCTCCTGGGAAACCCCTCTCGCAACCTTGACTGAGCGCTTCCTCAACTGAGGCATATACCAGAAGCATGGGAACCATTTATTTCCTTTCCTCCTGGACATCAGATTCGGACGAAGACCAGCCGTGGCAGCAGCAGAACCATGAACAACAGCACCACCAACAGCAGCAGCATCAACAGGAGCGCCAAGCTGCTCCTCACCCACCTGAAGCTGCACAGGCCAGAAGACGCCAGCGCGCGACCACATTGCTGCCCGAGATGCAAGGGACGCACTTGACCAGATTTGCTTAGCCTGCACAATCAAACACTTTTGCCTCGCACCTTCTTATCAGACCATCGACAATGGCCAGGAACCTGCAGATTCCTATCACTCTGACCACCATACTGACAATTGCAAGTCATCCTAAGCCCTCAATGTGGAAGTCTCATTTGCGAAATGACAGACGCCACAACTTCAGCAGTTTGCCAGCAGAATTTTTAATCACACCAAGCAAGTGCTGGCACTTCAAGATTAAACACAACATTACACCCAAGTGACTACGCTTGTGACTACTTGTGCATTATTTTTCTTTTACACGTGCTCCTATGTGGTGCTTCCCCTGTGGCTTCAGCAGATGTGGAGGCCCCTTGCTCACTTTCTTGCTGCTCCTGCCTCGACACCTTTGGGGTTGCGAGCCTGTGAGGGCTCGGCAACAGTCTACTGCTCCTGCGGCTGTGCAGGAGTTGAGACGCCAATCTCAGTTGGGTGAGGACTCTGGTGGGGCTCTGACCGAGGGCTTTGCAGTGGCTTGGTCGTGTGAGCGCTTGGAGAGGAGCCCCCACTTCCTTGTTGTCTGCCACCAACATCCCTCTCATGGGTCAGCCCCACCTCAGCGCTTGCAAATGGATTGAGAGCACCTTGCTGCACATCAGGGGGGCCATGGGGACCCGTATCTGCACTGGAAGTCCTACTCAGAAGGACTTCCATGAAGGTCTGGTTTCTGTGTTCAATAGATGACCATCACTCCTCAAGAGATGCCAGTCTATTCTGAACAATGACCATGTTTTCTACACTCTGGCGACTTATCTCCTCCATAGCCGTAGCCATCCTCTCCTCTACTGTAGCCATCCTTTCCACGGAGGTTGCCATCCTTTCCGTGGTGATGCGTTCATGCGCCAATGACTCCACAAAGGCTCTGCTCCATTCGCTCCACACTCGCAGCGACCCTGGAGACAAAACCTGCCGGAGACTCCTGCATCTGTTCCTGGAGTTCCAGCACCGCTGATCTTATGGATGGACCCAGAGGCAGAGGGTCGACATGCAGCTGAGCCGAGCTAGGAGAGTCCTGCGCCCTCCGACTAGGACTCTCCACTGCTGTCCCTGTCTCCACCATCTGCTGATGTTCACTTGTGAGCTGTGAGACACCAGGTGACAACACCACTCTATCTCGCGATGTTCCCTCCGAGGTGTGAGTGTCTGCGCTGGTGCTGGGTGCACTGAATTCTGCTGACGCGGCGACCTCAGAGGTTGCAGCTTCCTCTGAGGAGTGGTGAGGCTCATGCTCTTCCTCCTGGACGGTGGGGACAGGTGCTCGTGATGGTCCTGGGGGGGAGTAAAGGAAAGAGTTAGAGATGTGAGTCCAAGGTTACATGCACATTGCATATTGCAGATGATCATAAGTCAGTCTGCTGGAGCATTAGAATCATTATCAGTGACTCATGCAATGTCAATGAGAGAGATGATAAACTATTCTGTTACCAGCTTGCTCTGATGCACCCATCTGTCCGTCCCCCACTTGCGCATCCTCCTCCACTCCCATAATCTCCAGGACCGCCTCCTCCTAGGTGGTGAGCTGGGCTACTGAGGGTGGCCCTCCTCCTGTCCTCGCTCTTTCCCTCTTATTGTGAGCTCTCTTTTCCTGCAATGAGGGAGACAAGTGGAGTTTGAGTAAGAATGAAGGAGTGAGTGTAGAGAATCTATATCATTGATGGTTAGAAGGAGACAAATTCGGAGTGAGGTGGCAAGACCATGGGCCCTCCTTGTGTGTTGTAAGTTGTTTTCATAGCATCACAGCGATAGGGAGTGTGAGGGCTGCATAGTTGAATAGTTAGGTGAATGTGACCATACAGAGAGAGGAAATGGGTAAGGGTGCAGGGATGTCAGTGTCAAGTGGGATGCGGAGGAAGAGGTTGTCAAAGCTGAGTGCTGGTGAGGACAGGCAATGGGGATCAGAATGAGGGTGATGTGAAATTCATACTCACTTTTCCTGTGCGCAGAAGGTCATGAAACCTCTTCCTGCACTGAAGCCAGTTTCTGCGGGTTATGGACAACGAGTTGACCTCCTCAGCCACCTGGATCCACACAGCCTTGGGAAGGCTTCTTCCTCCCTGAAGAAGGGAAGAGCACCTCCTTATTAGCTCTGGCACCCTCAATTAAAGCTTGCAGGGCGACCTCATCAAATCGAGGTGCAGACCTAGGTCTCTGGCTGGCCATTCTTCCTGCAGGTGCCTCTAACATGCAAAGGCAGAAGCTTGGCAGTCTGCAGAGGAAGCAAGGCTTGTTGCAGACCTTGAATGCTGCAGCAATGATGACATCATCGGAAGCGACTTTCAGACTGGAAAAACTCACTGGCCATGGGTTCCCACACGTTGGAACTCAATTGGCCAATTATGTTAAAATCGCATCAATCTCCCACATCGATTTAAATTCGGGTGGCTAACACGAAATGCGGATTACACGACCCCATCACCCCCTGAATCAAAATCCAGCCCATAATGCTTTTCAAAGTTAGAACCTATGCTCTTTTCAAAGTTTATTTTTTCTTTTAACACTTAGGGCTCGATTTTGCCAGTGTGGGCGGGCTGGGACGTGTCAGGTGGCATTCGTGTCAGGACCACGACTCCGAAGTGAAGTGGGGAAAAAGTGTGATTTTCCCCTAATTGGGCAATTGATTTCCAGTGTGTGGGAACCCCTGGCCCAATGAGTCTTTTCATACAGAAAGTCGCCTCCGATGACGTCATCAATGCTGCTGGATTTAAGGCCTGCAAGTAGCCTTGCTTCTTCTGGAGACTGCAAACTTTATGGTGATTGTAGTAAGGACTTCATTGATCGACTATGTCCACCAGCAGGCAAAAGTGTGCTCCACGCTTCGATGAGCCCTCCATCCAAGCTCTGGTGGAGGGTGCAAGATCGAATAAGGAGGTGCTCTTCCCTTCCTCAGGGAGAAAAAAGCCACCCCAGCAAACTAAAGCTGTGTGGCTGCAAGTGGCCCAGGAGGTCAACTCCATATTGATGAGCCGTAGAACCTGGCTGCAATGCAGGAAGAGGTTTCATGACCTTCTCCGCACAGGAAAAGTGAGTATGACTTTCCTATCACCCTCAATCTGATCCCCATCGCCTCTCCTCACCAGCACTCTGCTTAGCCAACCTCTTCCTCCACATCCCACTTGACACTTACATCCTTGCACCCTTACCCATTGCCTCTCTCTCTATGGTCACATTCACTTAACTATTCGACCATGTAGCCCTCACACTCCCTATCACTGTGATGCAACAACAACAACAACTTACAACACACAGGGAGGGCCCTTTGTCTCCTTCTAAGCATCTATGCTATGGATTCTCTACACTCACTCCTTCATTCTCACTCAAACTCCAGTTGTGTCCCTCATTGCAGGAAAAGAGAGCCCACAATAAGAGGGAAAGAGCCATGACAGGAGGAGGGCCACCCTCAGAAGCCCAGCTCACTGTCTGGGAGGAGGCGGCCCTGGAAATCACCGGGATTGAGGACGATTCCCAAGTGGGGGACGGACAGACGAGCGCATCACAGCAAGCTGGTGACAGAATAGTTTAGCATCTCTGTCATTGACATTGCATGAGTCACTGACAATGATTCTGATGCTCTAACAGATTGACTTATGATCATCTGCACAATTCAATGTGCATGTAACCTTGACCTCACATCTCTAACTCTTTCCTTTACTCCCCCACAGGACCATCGAAAGCCCCCGTCCCCACTGTCCAGGAGGAAGAGCCTGAGTTTCCAGACTCCTCAGAGGAAGCTGCAACCTCTGAGGGCGCAGCATCAGCAGAATTCAGCGCACCCAGTACCAGCGCAGACACTCACACCTCGGTGGGACCTTCGGGAGATAGAGTAGAGTTGTCACCTGGTGTATCAGCATCAGCAGATGGTGGAGACAGGGACAGCAGTGGAGAGTTCTCATCGGAGGGCACAGGACTCTGCCAGCTCGGCTCAGCTGCATGTCGACCCTGTGTCTCCGGGTCCATCCAGAAGAAGAGCGGTGCTGGAACTCCAGGAACAGGTGCAGGAGTCTCTGGCAGGTTTTGTCTCCAGGGTCGCTGCGAGTGTGGAGCGAATGGAGGAGTCCATCGCGAACATGAGCAGAGCCTTTGTGGAGGCATTGGCGCATGAACGCATCACCGCGGAAAGGATGGCAACCTCCGTGGAAAGGATGGCTACCTCCGTGGTAAGGCTGGCTCCCGTAGAGGAGAGGATGGCTACGGTAGAGGAGAGGATGGCTACGGCCATTGAGGGGCTTAGTCACCAGGGTCTTGAAAACATGGTCATTGTTCAGAATAGAATGACATCTCTTGAGTAGCGATGGTCAGCTATTGAGCATAGAAACCAGACCTTCATGGAAGTCCTCTGGAGTAGGACTTCCAGTGCAGAAACGGGTCCTCATGGCCCCCCTGAAGTGCAGCAAGATGCTGTCAAGCCACTTGCTAGCTCTGAAGTGGGGCTGACCCATGAGAGGGATGTTGGTGGCAGACAACAAGGAAGTGGGGGCTCCTCTCCAAGCGCTCACACGACCATGCCACTGCAAAGCCCTCGGTCAGAGCCCCACCAGAGTCCTCACCCAACTGAGATAGGCGTCTAGGCCCCTGCACAGCCGCAGGGGCAGCAGACTGTTGCCGAGCCCTCACAGGTTGGCTACCCCAGAGGACGGCTGCCAAAGGTGTCGAGACAGGAGCAGCAAGCCAGTGAGCAAGGGGACTCCACATTTGCTGAAGCCGCAGGGGAAGCACCACGTAGGAGCACGCGTAAGAGGAAGATAAAACACAAGTAGTCACAAGGGTAGTCACTTGGGTGCTGTGATGTATTGTATTTGGACCAGCCATCCTTGTCATGGTATCATAAACAGACTTGATGGCAAACTGTTGAAGTTGTGGCCTGTGTCATTTCGCAAATGGGACTTTCACATTGAGGGCTTAGGGCGACTTGCAATTATCAGTATGGTGGTCAGAGTGATAGGAATCCACAGGTTCTTGTCCATTGTCGATGCTCTGGTAAGAAGGTGTGAGACAAAAGTGTTTGATTGTGCAGGCTAAGCAAATCTGGCCAACATGAGTGCGTCCCTTGCATCTCGGGCAGCAATGTGGTCACGCGCTGGCGCCTTCTGGCCTGTGCAGCTTCAGGTGGGTGAGCAGCAGCTTGGCGCTCCTGTTGTTGCTCCTGCTGTTGGTGCTGCTGTTGTTCAGGGTTCTGCTGCTACCGCGGCTGGTCTTCGTCCGAATCTGATGTCCAGGAGGAAAGGAAATAAATGGTTCCCATGCTTCTGCTATATACCTCAGTTGAGGAAGCGCTCAGTCAAGGTGGGGAAAGGGGTTTCCCAGGAGGTCATACTGGAGATGGGTCTCAGGATCCAAACTTCCACAACAATGAGTAGGCCTGCTAAAAGTTCCCCCAGACCTGAGACAACAAAGTTCTGCCACCTGCAAATGATGATTGCTGAAAACTCCTCTTAAATAGCCGACCCCTTATCCTGAGACTATGCCCCCTAGTTCTAGACACTCCAGCCAGGGAAACAACCTCTCGGCATCTACCCTGTCAATCCGCCATAGAATCTTATGTGTTTCAGTGAGATCACCTCTCATTCTTCTAAACTCCAGGGAGTATCGGCCCAATCTACTCAATCTCTCCTCATAGGACAGCCCTCTCATCCCAGGAATCAGCCCATGGGAAAGTCAGCCCATGCTCCTCTCACATGTTTCATAGTAGCCAGACACAGAGCAGCACTGGCAGAGGCCTAGAAACAGGTTGCCTACTCCTCTTTTAGCTGGGGAATGGGGGATGTGAAAGGGGACTAAAGCATGTGGTGTGAAAGATATCTAAGGAGGGAAAAAAATAAAACGAGAACTAAAAATGAACAAAACAATAATGAAAAGCATAAATGCCACCGAGCAAACCATTTTAGAAGTGAGAAATAGTTCAACTGCAACACTTTTCCTGAGGTCAATCAGCAACAAAGGAGCTGGATTATTAGTTAAAGCAGGCAGGATCCTGGGCTACTGAACTCTATCACTGAAGACTAAATGAATTGCCTTGGCTCTTGATCACACATTGCCTCAGTATGAGTCTTACAACTAAAACCTTGCACTTTGGTATTTTGCTATTATTTAATGTTTATATATGTGTATACAGTCTATCACCAAGACCACCTGCCTTTGCCCCTACCTCAACCCTATCAACACTTAAACCATTTTTATATCTTGTCAACTCCATGGTTGATTTCTCCACCATTTTTCTTACAAGTTCTTCCCTACACAAACTCCAATTCACCCAGAACTCTGCAAGCTGCATCCCATCCCACACTAAGTCCCACTCACCCATCACCCCTGTCCTCCATTGGCTTCCCATCTCCCGGTGCATTAACTTCAAAATCCTTGACCTCATCTATAAGTTCCTCCATAGCTTCATTCACTCACCGCTATCACCACCTTGTATTTGTATAGCACATTTAACATACCGAAACATATCAAGACATTTCAAAATTGGGCATCAGACTTGAGCACTCACCAAGATGTCACTAACCATCTTTTCAGACATTGGGCCTGAAATGGCTGGAACAATGTATTTAGCTATGCACACCATTATTTGGACTTTTCAGCTCCCCATTCATATCAATCCATATTTACGCCACAAATTGCTGGAACATCGATCCATTAAAGGTGCGGTGAGGTCAATGACGTATCAGGGACCTCCTGGATGGTGTGCCCAATGGCTTGCCCCACAGACCAACCACATGGCACTATTAATAGCTGAGAGCAGGTGCCCTGAGTCAGATTGAGGTGTGGCACTGGGAGGTAAGTGAGCTGCTCCTTTTGAAATCAACCTAAATCAACTTTAAAAAGGTAATAAAAACAGAAAATGCTGGAAATACTCAGCAAGTCAGGCAGCATCTGTAGAGAGAGGAAAAGGTAATTACAATTAAAAAAAACTTGTTAAAAGGCTGCAAAAAGTAAACTCTAGTGTCTTCACATCCCGATGTGCGTGCTTCCCCGATGCTCGGAGTTTACATGCAGAATTCTCATTTGGGCATCACAGACATTTAGCAAGTGATACCCTTCCTGCTGATAAAAGTGACAGGTTCCTCGACTGAAGCCTTCAGCGGCGCGTGGCCCCATCGATAGTCCTCTGCACCCTGAAGCGACTGGTAATCCTGCGGAGGTTGACGGACCTGTCTCTTTACTGTGCTGGGGAAATGTATTTAATGGCTGGATGCCCTGTGGAAGATAGCATCTGTCACCTATTGAATGCAGGCCCTCACAGCTCCTTGGCTGATGTTACCGAGGTCTCCAGTCCCTGACTGGAAGGCTGTAGAAAAAGTTTGGTCTCCGGCCATGGTGCCACAAGCGACATGACTGCTCCCTCTGCTCCTCTCCCAGGTAGCCCATAATAATCAGGAACCGAGGAATGTTCAGTGGATAGGCCATTACTATGCTTTTGCCTGTCTTACATGTAGAAATAGGAAGGTGCAATGTTCTCCCTAATTTTTGGGGGGTCCATGGCCCCTTTAAGGGGCTGTGCGGCCCATTTAAAATACCGCATGCACGTTTTTTCGCATTGAAAAGCTGGCGAGCGAGCTGCACGGGAAGGCCAATGTTCCCTCTAAGCTGTGCGGCAGAGAGCAGCCGCACAGCCCGGGACCGGCTTTTTCAATGTTAAGTTTTGAGAAACTGTGAATGGGCCGCACAGCCCTTTAAAGGGGCCATGCACCCCCAAAAAATTAGAGGGCATATTTGTGGGGGCCCTGAAAATAATTGCCTTCAGACACAAACAGTACTCTTGATGGAAAAGCTGGCAAGAATGAAGTGACAAAGATGAGAGATTTAGGAAAAGATACTCTCAGAACAATTTTGAGACTGTTGGAGTGAGGCTTCATAGCTTTAATGATCCCTTTGTTGGCCTCCCAAACTCAGAATCATATGTTGGCCAAGGAACACATCATTAACAGGTCACCCATGCTATTATGCTTCTGTCTAACTGGTTGTGGTGTAAATAATGGTGTAAATCCAGCAAATTGGTGACCGTCATTAACTACAATGGAGAGCTGAGCGGCGAGAACGGACTTTTATTGCCTTTGGTGAGGCTAATGGTGAAGTGGCATAAATGGTCTAGCAAATTGCGGACGATCAGAACTCATTGCATATCTCAGTTGCTTCGCAAATTGCTGGATTTTTTACAAATTAATAATGGTGCACGTCGTTAATGCGTCATTATTATGGCGCAATTTCACAGCTATTTCAGGCTAATTGTCACACCTACCTGGCAATTACAATGGGGAACTGTCTTCACAGGGTCCAAGTCAGCAGAGAATCAGATGCAGAGTTGTGCCATCTGCTGCATAAACACCTAGAGCTGACATGCAACCTAGGGCTGGCAAAGCCAGTGACAGTAACAGTTAGCTCTGGACTCAAGCCTACCTCCACTTCTTTCCAGGCATTCTGCAACGTGGACTTATGGGGATTATGTTGTGGAACGGCACAGAGGGCAATCCTCCTCACAACCATCTCATACAGCAGGACCTCCACTTCAGCAGTTATCAAACAGGGGGTTAAGGTGCTGTACTGCTTAATCGGAGGAGGTGGACCTGTGTGGGAGCGGCAGCGGGACCTGAGAGAAGGCGGAGCGGCCATAAAAGAGCGCTGCAGAGGAGGCCTGACACCGGAGTGCTGCAAGTTGGGAAAGAGTCCGAGAGCGGGAGCAGTCAAACAACAACAACTGTGAAACCGCTAAAGTGATGTCACAACCAAGGAAGGAGCTGATTGGTAAGTAGGATCTGGTGAGTATTTCTACAGTCCAGTCGTTGAAGTAAAAGTAAGGTCTCTAGTTTAGAGTAAGTAGTGTTTAAAGAGAAGTAAGGTCCCTAGTGTATTTAATATTCTTTAATTTAAAGGAAGTGAAGGGAGTAAATTAAGGGTAGGACATGGCAGGGCAGCTCGGCAGTGTGGAGTGCTCCTCCTGTGCTATGTGGGAAGTCAGGGACACTTTCAGTGTCCAGGGCGAACACATGTGCAGGAAGTGTCTCCAGCTGCAGCTACTCGAAATCCACGTTTCGGAGCTGGAGCTGCGGCTGGAGTCACTGTGGAGCATCCGCGAAGCTGAGATCTTCGTGGATAGCACGTTTAACGAGGTGGTCACACCGCAGGTAAAGAGTGCACAGGAAGACAGAGAATGGGTGACCGTCAGACAGAGTAAAAGAACTAGGAAGGTAGTGCAGGAGTCCCCTGGATCCATCTCCCTCTCCAACAGATTTTCTGTTTTGGATATTGCTGGGGGAGATGGTTTCTCAGGGAAATGCAGCAAGAGCCAAGTCTGTGGCACTACGAGTGGCTCAGCTGCACAGGAGGGGAGGAAAAAGAGTGGGAGAGCAATAGTGATAGGGGAACAGATAGACGTTTCTGTGGCCGCAGACGTGACTCCAGGATGGTATGTTGCCTCCCTGGTGCCAGGGTCAAGGATGTCACTGAGCGGCTGCAGGGCATTCAGAAGGGGGAGGGCGAACAGTCAGATGTCGTGGTTTACATTGGTACCAACGACATAGGTAGAAGGAGGGATGAGGTCCTGCAACAAGAATTTAGGGAGCTAGGTAACAGATTAAAAAGCAGGACCTCAAAGGTTGTAATCTCTGGATTACTCCCGGTAACACGTGCTAGCGAGTATAGGAATAGAAGGATAGAGCAGATGAATGCGTGGCTAAAGAGTTGGTGCAGGAGGGAGGGCTTTAGTTTCCTGGATCACTGGGTCTGCTTCTGGGGAAGGTGGGACCTGTACAAGTTGGACGGGTTGCACCTGAACCAGAATGGGACCAACATCCTTGCGGGGAGGTTTGCTGGTATTGTTGGGGGGGGGGGGGGGTTTAAACTAACTTGGCAGGGGGATGAGATACAGAGTGGTGCTATAGTAGGGGGTGATGCACAGCCAAATATAGAGGAAAAAACAAGGCAGCCTGGAAGGCAGAGCAAATATGTAATGGCACAAGGGAGTATGGCAAGGCTGGATGGCATTTATTTTAATGCAAGGAGTCTTGCGAGTAAGGCAGATGAATTGAAGGTGTTGATGAACACATGGGAGTGTGATATTGCTGCTATCACAGAGACATGGTTGAGGGAGGGGTATAGAATCTTCAGGCGAGACAGAGGGGGGTGGAAAAGAGGAGGGGGTGTCGCAATATTAATCAAGGAGTCAATTACTGCTGTAAGGAGGGATAATATCTTAGCAGGTTCCTCTAATGAGGCCTTATGGGTAGAACTTAAAAACAAAAAGGGGGCAAGCACTTTGCTGGGAGTGTACTATAGGCTCCCAAACAGTCAGGGGGAGATAGAGGAACAGATATGTAGGCAAATCTCAGAGAAGTGTAGAAATAAAAGGATAATAATAGTAGGGGATTTTAACTTCCCCAATATTAACTGGGATAGTCAGAGTGTGAAAGTCTTAGAGGGTGCGGAATTCTTAAAGTGCATCCAGGAGAGCTTTTTGAGCCAGCATGTAGAAAGTCCTACAAGAGAGGTACTGGACCTAATTCTAGGGAATGTAGCTGGGCAAGTGGTAGAAGTGTCAGTAGGAGAGCATATTGGTGACAGTGACCATAATTCGGTGAGATTTAAGGTAGTCATGGAAAAGGACAAAGATGGACCAGAAATAAAGGTTCTAAATTGGGGGAAGGCCGATTTTAATATGATAAGGCAGGATCTGGCCAAAGTGAACTGGGATCAGCTACTTGTAGGAAAATCCACATCAGAGCAGGGGGAGTCTTTCAGAAAGGAAATAGAGAGAGTACAACGCCAACATGTTCCCGTAAAGGTCAAGGGTGGGACCAACAAGCCCAGGAAACCCTGGGTGTCAAGGGATATACAAGAATGGATTAGGAAAAAAAGGGAGGCTTTTGGCAGATACAAAGGACTAAAAACAGTGGAAGCCCTAGAGGAGTATAGAAAGTGCAGGGGGTTACTTAAAAAAGAAATTAGGAGAGCGAAGAGGGGGCATGAAAAAACACTGGGGGGGGGGGGCAAAATAAAGGAAAATCCCAAGGTGTTTTATAAGTATATTAAGGGCAAAGGATAACCAGGGAAAGAGTAGGGCCCATTAGGGACCAAAGTGGCAACCTGTGTGTAGAGCCGGAAGATGTGGGTGAGGTTTTAAATAAATATTTTGCATCTGTGTTCACTGTGGAGAAGGACGATGTATGCATAGAACTCAGGCAGGGGGATTGTGATATACTTGAACAAATTAGTATTCAGAGGGAGGAGGTACAGGAAACTCTCTTTTAACCGACACCTAAATATCCGGAAATCTCTCTTAACCGGCAAAATTCAGGAGTAGGTTCAGGTAAGTTTTACTATATATTAGTGGCCGTGTAACCGGGACTCCTGCACAAGTGCCATGTAACCGGGGCTCCTGCACCTGTGGCCGTGTACGGGGCTCTCGTACCTTGGTAAGTATACCTCTCTGTAATCCGGACTTTTTGATCAACCGGCACCACGCCGGTCCCGTCGGTGCTGGTTAATAAAGAGTTTCCTGTACTAGCGGTTTTAGCGGGCTTAAAAGTGGATAAATCCCCAGGCCCAGACGAGATGTATCCCAGGCTGCTGTGTGAGGCAAGGGAGGAGATTGCAGGGGCTCTGACACAAATTTTCAGAACCTCTCTGGCCACACGGGAGGTGCCAGAGGACTGGAAAACAGCTAACGTAGTACCATTATTCAAGAAGGGTAGTAGGAATAAACCAGGGAATTAGAGGCCAGTGAGCCTAACATCAGTGGTAGGGAAATTATTGGAAAAAATTCTGAGGGACAGAATTAGTCTCCACTTGGAGAGGCAAGGATTAATCAAGGATAGTCAGCATGGCTTTGTCAGTGGGAGATCATGTCTAACCAATTTGATTGAATTTTTTGAGGGGGTGACTAGGTGTGTGGATGAGGGTAGTGCAGTTGATGTAGTCTACATGGACTTCAGTAAGGCTTTTGACAAAGTCCCGCATGGGAGACTGGTCAAGAAGGTAAGAGCCCATGGGATCCAGGGCAATTTGGCACATTGGATCCAAAATTGGCTTAGTGGCAGGAGGCAGAGGGTGATGGTCGAAGGTTGTTTTTGTGACTGGAAGCCTGTGTCCATTGGTGTACCGCAGGGATCAGTGCTGGGTCCTTTGCTGTTTGTAGTGTACATTAATGATTTAGATATGAATGTAGGAGGTATGATCAGTAAGTTCGCAGATGACACGAAAATTGATGGAGTGGTAAATAGCGAGGAGGGAAGCCTCAGGCTACAGGATGATATAGACGGGTTGGACAGATGGGCAGAACAGTGGCAAATGGAATTTAACCCTGAAAAGTGTGAGGTGATGCATTTTGGGAGGACTAACAAGGCAAGGGAATACACAATGAATGGTAGGACCCTAGGAAGGACAGAGGATCAGAGAGACCTTGGTGTGCATGTACATAGATCCCTCAAGGCAGCAGGACAGGTAGATAAGGTGGTTAAGAAGGCATATGGGATACTTGCCTTCATTAGCCGAGGCATAGAATATAAGAGCAGGGAGGTTATGATGGAGCTGTACAAAACGCTAGTTAGGCCACAGCTGGAATACTGTGTGCCAACTATAGGAAGGATGTGATTGCATTAGAGAGGGTGCAGAGGAGATTCACCAGGATGTTACCTGGGCTGGAATGCTTCAGCTATGAAGAGAGACTGAATAGGCTGGGGTTGTTTTCCTTAGTGCAGAGAAGGCTGAGGGGGGACCTGATTGAGGTGTACAAAATTATGAGGGGCATAGATAGGGTAGATAGAAAGGAACTTTTCCCCTTAGTAGAGGGGTCAATAACCAGGGGGCATAGTTTCAAGGTAAGGGGCAGGAGGTTTAGAGGGGATTTGAGGAAAAACTTTTTCACCCAGAGGGTGGTTGGAATCTGGAACTCACTGCCTGAAAGGGTGGTAGAGGCAGGAACCCTCACAACATTCAAGAAGCATTTAGATGAGCACTTGAAACGCCATAGCATACAAGGCTACGGACCAAGTGCTGGAAAATGGGATTAGAATAGATAGGGCTTGATGGCCGGCGCGGACATGATGGGCCGAAGGGCCTCTTTCTGTGCTGTATAACTCTATGGGCTGGATTTTCATAGACCCGTGGAGGCAGGTTTGGAGACGTGTGGGGGCTAAAATTGTGAAAAGTGGTGGGCGGACCCGATCCCGCCTCCATTCCACTTCCACGCAATTTTGATGAAATCGTGTGCGGTGGTCCTGTCTCCGTCCCGCCTCCAAGAGGCGGGAGAGGCCATTAAAGCCCTTAACAAGCCTTAAATTGGCTCTGTAATGCCATTTTGAAACGTTTTAGCTAGTTTAAACCTTTTCCCACGTGAAGCATGCCTGATCTGAAACACGCCAGTGAAACCTGGCGGGAGCACAAGTGGATAGCTGACTATCAGCTGCAGGTCCACTATTACAACGGAGATGTGATGAAGGTAGTATTAGGTCTGAAAGTCGCCTCTGATGCTGCTGCATTGAATGTCTTCAGAGACTGCCTGGCCTTTGCTCTGAGAGGACCTGGATGCAAAAAAATTATCTCTCTCTCTCTCTCTCTCTCTCTCTCTCTCAGATGCTGCTCATTTTGCATCCAGGTCCTCTCCACAACAAAGGCCAGTCAGTCTCTGACCTGCAATGCAACAATAATGATGACATCATCAGAGGCGACTTTCAGACTGAAACCACTAATTGGTTCATGGGTTCCCACATGCTGGAACTCAATTGCCCAATTAAGTGAAAATTGCATCAATCTCCCACATCCAATTGCAGACGGGTGGATAACACGAAATGTGGATGACACGACCCCAACCCGACCCAGTATCAAAATGCAGCCCTATGACTCTATGGGCTGGATTTTCATTGACCCGTGGAGGCGGGTTTGGAGGCGTGTGGGGGGTTAAAATTGCGAAAACTGGCGGGTGGGCACAAGTCCGCCTCCATCCTGCCTCCATGCAATTTTCATTAAATCGTGTCTGCTGGTCCCGACTCCGTCCCGCCTTTAAGAGGTGGGATAGGTTGTTAAGGCCCTTAACAAGCACTAAATTGGCTCTATAATGCCATTTTGAAAGGCCTTTGTGATTTTAACCCTTGTTATACGTGAAGCACGCCTGTTCTGAACCACGATTGTGAAACCTGGCGGGAGCACATTTGGATATGGATAGTTGACGCTGGCTGGCTAGCTAGCTATGGGGATGGATGTATATATGGATGGAGAGGAGACATATCTGGGAGTGGTGGTGTAAAACTATCTGGGTGCAGACTTAGGACTGCTGCTGCTCATTTTGCAGGTCCTCTCACAGCAAAGGCCAGGCAGTGTTTGAAGACCTTCAATGCAGCAGCAATGATGACATCATCAGAGGTGACTTTCCGACTGAAAACACTAATTAGTTCATGGGTTCCCTCATGCTGGAACTCAATTGCCCAATTAGGTGAAAATTGCATCAATCTCCCACATCCAATTGCAGTCGGGTGGATAACACAAAAAGTGGATGACACGACCCCAACCCGCCCCAGTATCAAAATCCAGCCCTATGACTCTATCACTTACCTGCAAACTCATGTCTGTACATTGGGTCTCCTTTCCCTTCATTTTTGCCTATTATTTGGTCTATTAAGTTGCCCACCCAGATACAAGCCTGCTGAAAACTGCTTAGTTCTGTGTGTTGCTCAGTTTAATTCCAGAATGGAATGTGGCCTGGCTGGTCCAATATATCATCTGCCTTTCTGTGTGAATCTGAACCTTATTAGAGAGGGTTGACGTCTGCCCCAGAGTGGAGCTAGGAAGACCAGGGCCGCCTGTTACAGAATTCAGTGCAACACCACTGCTACTGTTCATCTCTGAGTAGTAACCCAGCCAAGTTGTTTCAAGTTATTAATTGGTAGCTGATAGCTGTAATAGAAGATTGTAACCAATAGGGATTGCATGGCACCAGGAAATAGCACACTGCTCTTTCATACCCGCATCTGGATTTGAATCCGTCCTAGATTGCTGGGATGAAAATCTTCTGACGAAGGGTTATCGACCTGAAACGTTAACTCTGTTTCTCTCTCTACATATGCTGCCTGACCTGCTGAGTATTTCCAGCATTTTCTGTTTTTATTTAAGATTTCCAGCATCCGCAGTATTTTTTGCTTTTGTGAAAATCTTCTCTCTTTGCTGGTATAGTGGTCTCAGGTGAAATTAGCAATACCAGTTTTGGCTCAGTTCTTTGTAAGCACAGCACAAAAAATGCATGTGGCTCAACACAAGCTTTTCAAACAGTGCTTAAAACACCTTTCGAGACAGAATAGAGTGAGCTGTGCTGTTCATTTGGTGCTTCACAAGGACATAAGACAGCGAAAGTCAAAAAGTCTTCCATTCTCTTGCAGTATTGCGAGGACCACAAGATGTTCTGAAAAGAAAATGGGGTTGATTGTCCTAAAGAAAGAAATAACTTGCATTTATATAGCGCCTTTCACTACCTCAGGATGTCCCAAAGCACGCTACCGCAAATGAAGTGCTTTTTGAAGTGTAGTCACTGTTGTAATGTAGGAAAGCAGCAGTTAATTTGCACACAGCAAGGTCCCTCAAATAACAATGAGATAATGACCAGATACACTGTTGTAACATCAGTGGTGTAGGACTTCCAGCTGGCCTATGCTTGCAACCCTGATTTCAGCCAATTTCCCAAGGTCACGGTCATTTGAATATGTTTGGTGGGCTCCCCACAGGATTCCCTCCCACATTGGGGACCCCACCTTGTGGGAGAGAGGTAAGTTGCTGCATTGCCATGGGACCCTGCTGCATGGCCACGGGACCCTGCCCAATTGCCATGGGACCCTGCGGTAGGTCATGGGACCCTGCCCAATTGCCATGGGACCCTGCGGTAGGTCATGGGACCCTGCCCAATTGCCATAGGACCCTGCGGTAGGTCATGGGACCCTGCCCAATTGCCATGGGACCCTGCGGTAGGTCATGGGACCCTGCCCAATTGCCATAGGACCCTGCGGTAGGTCATGGGACCCTGCCCAATTGCCATGGGACCCTGCTGTAGATCACGGGACCCTGCTGCATGGCCAGGGGACCCTGGTGCAGTGTAGCATGGCCTTCGGGCTCTGGGACAACTGAAGAATTTTATTTTGTTTTATAATACTTTTTTGCAACATTGGGGCTGAAAAATTTAAATCCCCCTTCCCACACCATAATGAAGTTGTGTGTCAGCAATGCACTGGGTTCCTCACATCCAGCACTTCTTTGGTGGGAAATTCTTCATTCGAAAATGTCAGCCTATATTTGGCCTTGATATGGGAAGTCCAGTGGGAAATCACAGAAGTGGTGGTGAGCTAATGGAACGAATAACTCCCCACCCGATTTCTTCCTCTGTCTGCTGGAGTTATGTCATCAGGCTGGCATAACATCAGAAAATGTGTTTAAAAAGCTGAGTTCTGTAAATAACATTCTGTAGAAATATGAAGTCGAATTGTCAATGAAGGAACAATAGAAATACCCCGTTCCAAAATTACAACGATCAACTTGGATCAGTGTAAATTGGATAAAAGCCAATTAGATGCATGAAGGCAGCTTACATTGTGTCCTTCAATTCAGGCAATCCAGGTTTAGACCAAGTGCATTATCAGGTCACAGTAATGAGCTGTAATTAGATGCCTTGAGGTCACAAGTAAAGAATGAAAAAAGGAACTGAGAATAACAGATGGTGAAGAAGGCAAATGGTATGTTGGCCTTCATAGCGAAAGGGTTTGAGTATAGGAACAGGGATGTCCTGCTGCAGTTGTACAGGGTCTTGGTGAGACCACACCTTGAGTATTGTGTGCAGTTTTGGTCGCCTTATCTGAGGAAGGATGTTCTTGCCATGGAAGGAGTTCAGCGAAGATTCACAAGGCTGATACCTGGGATGGCAGGAATGACATATGAGGAGAGATTGGGTCGATTGGGCTTATACTCGCTGGAGTATAGAAGAATGAGAGGGGATCTCATCGAAACATATAAAATTCTTTCAGGTCTGGACAAACTAGATGCAGGAAGAATGTTCCCGATGGTCGGAGAGTCCAGAACCAGGGGTCATAATCTAAGGATAAGGGGTAAGCCATTTAGGACAGAAATGAGGAAGAATTTCTTCACCCAGAGAGTGGTGAACCTGTGGAATTCTCTACCACAAAAGGTAGTTGAGGCCAAGTCATTAAATATATTCAAGAATGAGTTAGATATATTTCTTAAAGCTAAAGGTATCAAGGGACATGGGGAGAAGGCAGGTACAGGGTACTGAGTTTGGATGATCAGCCATGATCTCATCGAATGGCCTACTCCTGCTCCTATCTTCTATGTTTTTATGTTTCTATGGTGCTAAATTACCCCAGGTGAGCAGATCATCGTCAAAAGTGAAATATGACCAAGTTGTGGTGAATGGATCTTGCTATCTATTGAAGTTAATAGATTGCTGACCAGAAATTGCAGCTGAGTTTTTTTGAGCAGCTAGTCATTGATTTTGATCAATTTGTCAGGATTGCTAGAAAATATCCAGAGCATAAACTACTCATTACTGTAAAAATGAGGCTGTCTGGAGGAGAATGGAGGGATACAGTAAGAAAGTGGGTTTGTGACCAACCAAGGAAAGAAGAGCTTTGGGAAAACGTCCTTTTGTTATTCATAACATTTCCTATATTCCCACATGGTAATTTCCAAACTCCCCCTCCCCAACAAGTGAGGTGGCAAGTTAGTTCCCCAAGGGGGAGCGAGAATGATTGCCCAGCTCCTGTACTGAACATCATTGACAGAGGCCTGTGAGAGGAAAGCCTGCCTATCCTGCTAGAACTGTGGGTATAGAGGGAGACCAAAACAGGGAGGGAACTTCCTTAAAAAGAAGGAAATAAACTATCCAAAAAAGTCAACATTCACATCAAAAATAAACTATTTTCTTGCCAATATATATTTAGTGCTTTGTATTTATAGTGTATGTTTTGTATGAAGGAAAATGTTTTACAAAGTTCTCCTTAATTCATGCACCCATTATAGTTTTCTAGCATGAGAAACATATATAGTTAGCAGAGAAATCCCTGGAACAGACATCCATCAGGATTACACCACTGATAGAGGTATGAGTCACCCTTAAAACATTGATTGGGAGCACTTTTCATTCAGGGACATTGTTAAAATTGTCACAAGCACGTTTAATCACATTTTATTTCTGACCGTGACTCCTGTAAGTGATATACTTGTACAATGCCAGCTGTATAGTTCTGAGAAAGACTATTTGCATTACTATTTTTCATCACACATGACATTGATAGGTCACACCTGTTGTCCTAGTTTGCACTGTGCCCAGTGGAACTTATCCAAGTTAATGAACCTCAGCTAACTGAAAATGATTGGAGGACGTGTTGGGGGTGGGAGGGGGGTGAGGGGGGCGGGGGCGGTGTGGGTTGGTGATTAAACTTCTAGCAAAGCCTAATGTTTTCAGTACCAAAATGCATTGAACTCATTCATTGAATATTTGCTATATGAGACGTCTTTTCAATGAGCATCTTTCAAACAAAAGTTTAAGAGTTCATTTAACATGTTCAGCTTTTTCATAAAAGTCTTTAGGTAGCAGATAGAGATGGAGTTTGATCTGCGTATAGTTGAACAGTTGTTTACTGTAGAAAATACATTTGATATTTGAGGGAGGGCAGAGAGAATAAGAAAAAATGCTTCTCTGTGTTGCTGGAATGTCTCTGAGCTATGAAGTGCATTTTGAACTTGTTTAGTTTGAGTTATTGCAGGGTCTGTCTCACTGCTTGGCTGTACATGGCATCAAACAGTTTCATGAAAATGCTCTGCATTGAAGATGGAACATATGAAAAATAATATAACACACCCCAACACCACTTCTAGAAAGCTACCAATATTATGTTTTTAAAAATATTTGTTCATGGGATGTGGGCGTCGCTGGCAAGGCCAGCATTTATTGCCCATCCCTAGCTGCCCTTGAGAAGGTGGTGATGAGCCGCCTTCTTGAACTGCTGCAGTCCGTGTGATGATCCATCACCGACTGCATTCTTTTAACTCCATGGCATTGCCCATCTCTACCCCTACCTCCCCCACTCTGCTACTGATACCCTTATCCACCCCTTTAATACCTTGCAGTTCAATTTCACCACAGCTCTCCTTTCCAGCCTCCCCACAAACCCACATGGTAGAGGAAGTGTGAAGGAGGGAACTAAGGGGCTACGTGACAATTATATGGTTGACTTTGATGTTAAAGCAGGCCCATTCTCAATGATCAGGCAATTAAAATGGGAATTATTTCTAACACTTAAACAGTATTCTCTTTCACTCGGAATTTCCTTGGGGGTTCTCCCGATCAGCCGCTGTAAACTCAATGGAAGATCGATCACGTAAACCACGTAAATGAGAGCCCCATGAGGAAATTCCCAGCGTTTGTTTTTAAGCACCTGACAACAATTGAAACCAAAACATTGTCTGATTAGTATGAGCCAGAGTTAACATATAAAATATCCATTCTTCTTCAGAAGACCAAGGGGTAAGATTTCCACAGGGATTCTGCTGCTCTCCCGCCATACCTTTGGCAGAAGATTGGTGGATGCACCGTAAATAGCTGTTTACATTGGCCCAGAATTTGGTGCCAAAATAACGGCGAGTTTACTGGCACTCGATGTTACTAACGTGTAAATTGGCCAAAAACTTGTGGCGAGGAAGAGATACCCCGTGAATTGTGAATCGCCACAGGTTGATGGTCGATTTCCGCCACTCTGCCGTTAGCATCACAAAAATGGCAGCTCGTCCCCAACCTCCCCGTTAGTTTTATGAAGTTGCTGCATTTGCACATTAATTGCCCATTAAATTCACCGCAGAAAGTTAGGCCTAGTAATTAACAGCGTAATACCTGTTTAATGAGGAGATTTATGTTGCTGCAATGACAATCAAACTCTCCAGCCCAGAAAGGGAACAATTTAAAATTTGGGCCGGAGTTTTAATCTGGAGGTGGATGGGGTAAGAAAGTGGTTGGAAAACTCTGGAGAACGGGTTTCCCGGAGGCCTTTCCAGAATTTAATGATGGAGCGGCTGGCTGGCTGTCGGGCGGGTAGGCCTGCGGCACTAGGCTGCAGAGAGGGGGGAGGGAGGGATCGAGGGGCGGGGGTGGTTGGGCGACGGAGGAGGATCAGGGTCAGAGCATTGGGGACTGGGGATGGTCAATTGGGGCTGGAGGAGGATTGAGAGGGGCTGAAATGAGGCCAGAGAAGGTTTGGGGGGGTGAATCGGAGCCAGAGGCGGATCAGGGCTGGAGGATCGGGGCAAGAGAAGGAACGGTGGGGTGGGGGAAAGAAATTGGGGCCAGAGGAGTATCGGGGCCAGAGGCAGATTGGGTGGGTGGTCAGGAGAAGGAGGAAGATCAGAGTGACTGAATCGGGGCCGGAGGAGCATCAGGGGGTGGGGCTGAATCGAGGCTGGAGGAGGATCGGGGCGGTGGGGGTGAATCGGGGCCAGAGGAGGATCGGGGCGGTGGGGGTGAATCGGGGCCAGAGGAGGATCGGGGCGGTGGGGGTGAATCGGGGCCAGAGGAGGATCGGGGCGGTGGGGGTGAATCGGGACCAGAGGAGGATCGGGGCGGTGGGGGTGAATCGGGGCTGGAGGAGGATCGGGGCCGGAGGAGCATCAGGGGGCGGGGCCTGAGGAGGATCGGTGGGGGGGTGAGTCAGGACCGGAGGAGGATTGGGGGTGGGGGAGGATCGAAGGGGGTGAATCAAGGCTGGAGAAGGATCGAGGCCGGAGGAGGATCGGCGGGGCGGTGGGGGTGAATCGGGGCCGGAGGAGCATCAGTGGGGGGGTGGGGGTGAGTCAGGGCTGGAGGAGGATTAGTGGTGGGGGGGTGTCTGAATCGGGGTAAGAGGAGGATATGGGCCGAAGGAGGATCGGGGGGTGGTCGGGGCCGGAAGGTGATGGGGAGGGGGTGATCGGGGGCTGGAGGAGGATTGGGTCTGGAGGGGGGAGACCGGGAAGGCGATCGAGGGCCGGAGCGGGGAGGTCGGAGGCCGGAAGGGGGAATCGGAGCCCTCAGGCGGGGGGGGTGGGGGGGGGGGCGGGGGGGAGGTCGGAGGCCTCGGGGGTGAGGTTGGGGGGATAGTGGAAGGGTTGAGGGGGTGTCCGATGCGGGGGGTGGAAAGGTACTTACCTCCTGGATCCAGCAGTCCTCGCCTCCCTTTAGCTGGCGGGTTCCCAAGATCCGGAATCCCGAGCAGCCAGAATTAAATTTGAAATGGTGGATCACCAGGAGGCCTGCCAGCCTCATTATAATATTTAAGTGGGCGACCCGCCCCTGTCCCGCCTCCATTAAAACTGGAAGTGGGCGGGATGGAGACGGGTTGGGATCGGTTTCAGTTGTTAAAATTCCCCTCATAAAGTCTCATTCCCACAGGTAGTTAATTGGTGTTGAGATATTTAAAATTTAAAATGTTTCTTTTTCTCACTTTTCCTTTCTGTCTCTTTTCTCTTTCTCTTTCTTAATCCAATCTTTCTTTATTTTTCATTCTGTACCTGTTTTGACGCTAATTCACTCTCCTTCTCTGTCATTCCTTTGTTTATATCTCAATCCTTAAATCTTATTGGTTAAGGAGATACATTGTTGGTTCTGTCATTCACTAAGGTCCCAGATACTCCGTGCCTTCACCACGCCATTATCAGCTCACACTTCCAGCAACTTACAGGGCAAAAGTGTGTTGAGCTGAAAGGTGTAACTAACTGCCTCGCTCCAGCAGGATCTGGGCCGTTATTTCTCTCGGGTTTCTGCCACAGTTATGGCGGAAGATCGAGGGAGCTCCCAAAGAAATTCTTCCCCCGATAATTTGATTGGTTAGGGTTCAAAGACTACCACGGCTTTGGTCCAAATACCTCGTCTGACATGTTAAAATTTGGGTGATGGCAGAAAACCTTCATTTTAAATCATAGGTATTTAGAAAAATGAAATTAAGATGCAAACTTACTTCTTTGTAACAAGATTAAAAACTCTGCTTTCATCACACCTTTCGATAAGAGAAATAAGTAAGATGTTACAACAGGCAAATTTTCAGACCTTACTAGTAGCTGAGAAAGATTGTTGACGATTCTCATGCACAAATAGAACAGACTACAAAGAACTCCTCACTCTGTATTTCCATTTTCAGCTCACAAGGTATTTTATATTTCATTCTAATAGACCTCGCCTGATATACACTGTTTGGCAGCTTTTGCCTCTCTTTGCCAAATTTCATCTCAAGCAATGCATGCTGTTCTTTTCTTTATCCTGGCCAATATTTATCTCTCAACCAATATCATTAAAACAGAGTCATTGCTCATTTATCTCATTGCTGTATGTGGGACCTAATGTGTAAATTGGTTGCTGTATGTCCTACTCTTCATAGGAACATAGGAACAGGAGTAGGCCATTTAGCCCCCTCGAGCCTGTTCCGCCATTCAGTGAGATCATGGCTGATCTGTGACCTAACTCCATATACCTGCCTTTGGCCCATATCCCTTAATACCTTTGGTTAACAAAAATCTATCAATCTCAAATTTAAAATTAACAATTGATCCAACATCAATTGCCGTTTGCGGAAGAGAGTTCCAAACTTCTACCACCCTTTGTGTGTAGAAGTGTTTCCTAATTTCATTCCTGAAAGGTCTGGCTCTCATTTTTAGATTATGGTCCCTAGTCCTAGACTCCCCAACCAGTGGAAATAGTTTCTCTATTGACCCTATCTGTTCCCCTTAATATCTTGAAAACTTCGATCCGAACACCCCTTAACCTTAAAATCTAAAATCTAGGGAACACAACCCTAATTTGTGTAATCTCTCCTCGTAATTTAACCCTTGGGGGTAAAAATTGGGTAACGCCCCCTTTAGGGTGCTACCTTCGCCAGGGCGCTACTTTTAGCGCCCCGAAAAAGTTAGCGCCCCGAGAGGGAGGAGGGGCTCTACTGGAAGCGCCCCGGGTCCCTCTTGGGGCGCTGCGAGCCAATATTAAAGGGGAGGGGCCTGGCGCAGCGCGACCTGGCGCCCAGCTGGGCCACCAGGGATCGGGAGTGCCGGCAAATGAGCCCGGCACTCAAGAGGAGTGCCGGGCTCACGGAGAGCAGCCGGCACCCCGCGGGGGGGGCATCATGGGGGCCGGGGACAGCAACGGGGGCAGGTGCTGGCAGGCGGCCAGCAACAAAAATGTCCGCCCGCCACCTCCTCTTTAACTAGCGCCGCAGGTAGGCCCCCTGACCCCGGCGGACATAGTGTCCGGCGGTAAGTCAGGGGGCGCCATCCAATATTACAGCTGGGGCGTGAGCGGGGTGCTGTGCACGGCGATGACGTCACTGCCGGTGGCGCAGCGCCACGCAGCACTAACGGTTAGCACCGCTGCTAACCTCCCGCTGAATTTCGCAGGTGGTGTTAGCAGTGCCGCGCCCAGGCGCTAGTTGATTTGCGCCCCGTTAGCACCCTCTTAGAGAGGCGCAAATCAACCGAATTTAGCCCCCTCGGAATCCGGGTATCATTCTGGTAAACTTACACTGCACTCCCTCCAAGGCCAATATGTCCTTCCTAAGGTGTGGTATCCAGAACTGCTCACAGTACTCCAGGTGTGGTCTAACCAGGGCTTTGTATAGCTGCAGCATAACTTCTACTCCCTTGTATTCTAGTCCTCTAGATAAAAAGGCCAGCATTCCATTAGCCTTTTTGATTATTTTCTGTACCTGTTCATGACATTTTAATAATTTATGTACCTGGACCCCCAAGTCTCTTTGGACCACCACTGTTTTTAGCTTTTTACCATTTAGAAAGTACCCTGTTCTATCTTTTTTAGGTCCAAAGTGGATGACCTCACATTTGCTTACATTGAAATCCATTTGCCATAGTTTTGCCCATTCACTTAATCTGTCAATATCCCTTTGTAATTTTATGCTTTCGTCTACACTGCCTACAATGCCACCTATCTTTGTGTCATTGGCAAATTTGGATATGTCGCTTTCTATGCCATCATCTAAGTCATTAATAAATACTGTGACTAGTTGAGGCCCCAACACAGATCCCTACGGGACGCCACTAGTCACATCCTGCCAATTAGAGCACCTGCCCATTATCCTTACTCTCTGGCTCCTGCCACTCAGCCAATTTTCTAACCAGGTCAATAATTTGCCTTCAATTCCATGGGCTTCTACCTTAGATAACAGTCTCTTAGGTAGGACTTTATCAAATGCCTTCTGGAAGTCCATATAAATAACATCCATAGACATTCTCCTATCTACTACTTTAGTCACCTCCTCAAAAAATTCAATTAGGTTTGTCAGGCATGACCTACCTTTCACAAATCCATGCTGGCTCTCTCTGAACAATTAAAATTTTTTGAGGTGTTCAGTCACCCTATCCTTAATTATAGACTCTAGTAATTTCCTGACAACAGATATTAAGCTATCTGGTCTATAATTCCCTGGTTTCCTTCTCTCGCCATTCTTAAATAGTGGAGTGACATGCACAATTTTCCAATCTAAAGGAACCGTTCCTGAATCGAGAGAACTTTGGAAGATTAGAGTTAGGGCATCTGCAATGTGCTCACCTACTTCCATGGAAACCATCTGGTCCTGGGGATTTGTCACTCTTAAGTGCCATTATTTTCTTCATTACCGTTATTTTACGTACGTTAATTTTATTGAGTCCCTGTCGCTGATTTAATATTAGTTTCCTTGGGATTTCTGGCATGCTATCCTCTTCCTCTACTGTAAATACTGACGCAAAGTAATTATTCAAAGGTACTTAATTGTCTGTGAAGTGTCATGGTGCACCTTGAGGATGTGAAAGATGCTATATGAATACAAGTTCCTTTCTTTCTTCTTGCTTTCCTTATTTCTTTCCTTTCTTTCTCTGTCTCTTTTCTCTTTCTTTTTTAGAAAAGGTGACCTTCAAAAGATCCCAACTTGCGAGGACCAGTGGTGGCAGGCAACAAGTAAATCCATTTAGCCATTAACAATCTATCCCATTTTATTCTCAGTTTAAGGTGTCGAGTGGGGAATAAGGGAGCTGGGTTGATGCTTTGGGTGTGAACCAACCTCCGTGACACAGCCCTGGCAGGGGACTCTAGGCCTGGGGTGTTGTCCTGTTCTTTCCATCTTTTCGGGACTGAATGGCCTCGCTGTTTTCATTTTTGACCTTGTGTCTATCCCAGGTTTTTTTTAGCATCATAACTATTTGCATGTTTTTTTAAAATACCTTTTCATTGCCTCATCAAACTGTTCTTTTATATAATTTCACAGGTTCCTAGTGTTCTATTAAGCAGCCTGGAGGTCATTCAACCCATTAACTTCCTTCTGGTGATTGGGATATCTGTTGTCTGTTAAAGGCCCTATATAAATGGAAGTTGCTGTTGCTGAAGTCCAGGTAGACACTGACTCATTTAACTTTGGGTGGTGTTGAGTTGTGAAAGTCTGCCTCCTGTGGCATGAAATCTCTTGGCTCCTCCTTCAAATAACCAACATTTCGAGACTTGATGCTGCATGCAAGCAGCAGATTTCAGCAACAGAGTCCTCCTCCAATGAATATGCCCAGCTCTCCTCACCATACAAACTCTGCCAGATCTCTCTGGTTCTTTAATGCAAGGTTTAAATGAGAGAAATGAACTTGGCATGGGGATGAAGTAATCTTGAGTATGCGCATTAATTGCTGCTTAACAAACATTTAACAAACAGAAAAATTGTTAATGCCAAGACAGCTTTAGTTAACAACCAGTAAATTGCACTAATTAACAAATAATCTTTCTTGTACCATGAAACCATTGAAGGGTTTGTAATGTCATTGTTTCAACTACTACAGGAAACTCTCTTTTAACCGGCACCCAAATAACCGGAAATCTCTCTTAACCGGCAAAATTCTTGAGTAGGTAACCGGGCTTTTCCTTCATCTCTCCTTTAAAAATAACTTTAAAAAAAACCCCGAGGCGTTTGCCTTGTATCGGAGCATGTAGATTGGGAGGGGAATGTGCAGCCCGGGTAGGCAGCGGACACGACAGATGGTCAGCTGGCGGTCCCCGGGGAGACGGAGCTCCGAATGCAGGCACATGTCAATGTGTACGGGGCTCTCGTACGTTGGGAGATATAACTCTCCGTTATCCGGACTTTTTGATTAACCGGCACCACGCCGGTCCCGTCGGTGCCGGTTAATAAAGAGTTTCCTGTAGTATACATCTGCAGTAGTTCAGAACAGTACAGCAATTAATTATTGAAATTATAACTACTTGTTGCTAACCTACTTTTATTAAGGACAATATTTGAAGGATAAACAGGTCTAAGATTTTGAAGAGTGGTCCACCACTACTGTGGTATCATTTCAGAAAGCCGAGTAGTTTAATATAACATTTACAAAAGGTCAGTCACGACTATGTGGGTGTTCATAGGAAAGGATCGCACAGAAATCTAGGCTATCGCCACAGGGATTTAATGTGATGCGAATGTTCTTATTCCAGTTCTCAAACCAGCTGAAGCCAGACTTTGAGCTGGCATACAGACCAGAGACAGACAGCTCATGCTTTCTATTAGTGTCAGGCAGGGAGGTGGATTTTCATGTGCAAAATGGCATGTAGAAATCTCAGCAATATCCTTCTTGGGAAATCACTTGATCTGATCTGAATTACTCATTTTGGTTATTTTTTAACCTATTCTCCATGTATTTAAATAGGTTTGTGTCAGTCTCTCTTTTTTTGATCATTAATCTAATTCCTAACAATCTCTGATCTTGACAGCAAATAGAATCTTCTAAATAAAGGTAAATTAAATCAGAACAAGACTGTTAAACTTTAAATTCAGGCACTCGGTCAGGAAGGGGAGGAGAGAGCTACAAGTAATTGTCTTTGTCTCAAAGCATTTAAAGAAACTGTAAATTATAGTTTGTCCCTTATTAACTCTCATTATTTGGGTGCCAAATACATCTCCCTTCCTGGCTGCTTGTTCACTCTGAAACTGCAGGTGCACAACCTTGGTACCCTGTTGAAACCTGAGCTTAGCTTCGAACCTCAGATCCAGTCCATCTCTAAGACCACTTACTTTCACCTCCAGAACGTTACCCACTTATGCGCCTACCACAGTTTCACATCAATGAAACCTTCGTCTGCACCTTAGTCCCTCAATGCTTTCCTTGCCCGACTTCACTCCACACAGATTCCAACTCATCCAGAACTCTGCCAACTGTATCCCATCTGGCACAGCATTCTGCCCGCCAATCACTCCTGTCCTCGTGAACCTCAATTGACTCTCTTTCCCCCAGGCAATCAACTTCAAAAACATAGCCACGCCCCACCCAGCCTCTGCCATCTCCTCTAGCCCTACATCCCAACACACAACCTTAACTCCTCCCACTCTGGCTTGCTGATCCCCCTCCCCTTCAAGAATTTGGCAGAAACCCCCAAAAACGGGTGGGTTTGGGTCAGGTAGGATATTAAAATGTTAAAAATCTGAATCCCCACCCCAACCCACATCCAACCTGCCCACTTCTGGTTAGACAATAAGAAAAAAAAGGCTGAGTTAGAAATTGCATTCATGCTCTTACAGGAAGGTTGTCAATCAGACTGTACCAGGATAGCCCATGATATGGTTTCTTTTGCCCACAAATGCTACAGCTTCCATGCATCCTGCGGCCATCCACAATAACTCTCTAATTGGTTTCTTAGTTCGATGGTGGACTGCAGTTTTTGGCTTTGCCTAATGGCTTGTCTCACATCCCCATCCCTAACATTCCTACATCAGTGATTGGGTCAATGAAATGCCTCAAGGCCATTTTGAAATGCTCTTATTCGTCATAATCTTAACATTTTCCATACATAGTATTTTACAATACTGCATTATATATACTTTGTAATATTTCCAATCTAGTTGGGCTCAATAGCAACGTAATCTGATGCTACCTCTACTGTACCACCAGTACCCTGGTCTTTCCAAGTTGAGCACAAGACTGGTCACTTTAACTTTTTTCAGTTTGCGAGTGGACTTGTACATTATTTAGAGAAACTGAATCAATTTGTCTATAAGCGATGTAACTCTGGTGGCACAAGTGTGGCAGTGTTGTTTAATGCACCTTATCTGAGCTGAAGTCCTTAGTACTACTTTCTTCTGAAAAACCTCTTTTTGAGGAATTTATTTCTTTCCTGTGTTCCAGTAGTTGACCTTAATTTTCTTTAGGGTTTGGCAGAGTTTGCATCTGTCAGCAGCATATCTCCCTGACTGCCCTCTCATCTTCCACCCTCCATAAACTTAAGCTCATCCAAAACTCTGCTGCCCTCTGCTATCCTAACTTGCACCAGGTCCCGTTCATCCATCACCCCTGTGCTTGCTGACCTACATTGGCTCCCGGTACCTGAATGCCTCCATTTTAAAATTCTCATCCTCATTTTCAAATCCCTCCAAGGCATCATCCCTCCTCCAGTCCTGCAACCCTCCAAGAACTTTGCAATCCTCCAAATCTGGCTGTTTGTCCATCCCTCAATTTCTTCACCCCCACATTGGCAGCCAGACCTTCAGCTGCCTAGGCCCTAAGCTCTGGAATCCCTCCCTAAACCTCTCCACCTCTCTCCCCTCCTTTAAGGCCCTCCTTAAAACCTACCTCATTGACCAATCTTTTAGTCACCTGTCCTAATGGCTTGGTGTCAATTTGTGGCTGATTATGCTCCCTTGAAGTACCTTGTGATCTTTTACCCTGTTAAAGGGGTTATATAAGTGCAAATTATTGTGGTTGTTCACATGGTTTCACATTGTCAACATGGTGCTGAAAGTGTCTTGTTCCTATATGAAGTGAGTGATAACTCTATCCATATGGATTCTTCAGCTTACTGCACTTCTGAGTTCTCAATGATTGCCATCCATGTGACTCCATATTGCCTAGCACTTGGCCCAATGCAAGCATGATAAGATGGAACATTTTGCAGCCTGTGTAGGGTGGGGGTGGGGGGGTGGGGGGTAAGGAGGAGGATTTAACCCTCTTTATTGGATGCACATACTAACAGGATGCATGATTTTAGAACTAATTCGTTCATTTTATATGTACAAAAATGTTCAATTGATATTCAAGACTGGTAGCTTGTACCATTCTTAAATCCTTTGATACATATCTCTAGAGAACCATGTCAATTTGGATTCACATTTTGTCTTACTATTTTTCAACACTCCATATTGTGTATAAAGCTTATGAGAATAAGAAATGTTGATCCAGTTAAAATATGGTAGATTCCTTTGAGAAATCAAGGGAAAGATCAAAGCCTATAATGCAGCACACCACCAAGGTTGAAAGTAATAGGAGAGAGGACAAGATAGGAGATAAAGGGCAAAGTTTATGAATTCAGCCTCTATGTACAGAGCTTCACCTGCCAGGCATGCATATCGGGAATTCAGGTGCAGTGGTAGGTGGGGTCCTCAGGATTTTCCATCCATTACACAAATTCATAAAATTTACCTTAGGAGCAAACAACTTTTCTGCACCAGTAATTAAATATTTTCTGTTGGAAACAGATAAAAATCTGAGTACTGTTTAGAAACCATTACTGTCATAGTCGGCAATGCTTTTGATTTAAAGCCCAGTCATTGCTGTCCTGTAATATATCAGTGATTAAACACAAGTTCAATAAGGACACAAGAACATAACAAATAGGAGCAGGAGTAGGTCATTCGGCCCTTCGAGCCTGCTCCGCCATTCAATGAGATCATGGCTGATCTTCTACCTCAACTCAACCTTCCTGCACTATCCCCATATCCCATGATTCCCTTGATATCCAAAAATCTATCGATCTCTGTCTTGAATATACTCAACGACTGAGCATCCACAGCTTTATGGGGTAGAGAATTCCAAAGATTCACAACCCTTTGAGTGAAGAAATGTCTTCTCATCTCAGTCCCAAATGGTCGATCCCTTATTCTGAGACTGTGACCCCTGGTTCTAGACTCCCCAGCCAGGGGAAACATCCTCCCAGCATCTACCCTGTCAAACCCTTTAAGAATTTTGTATGTTTCAATGAGATCACCTCTCATTCTTCTAAACCCAAGGGAATATAGGCCTAGTCTACTTGATCTCTCCTCATAGGACAATCCGCTCATCCCAGGAATCAGTCTAGTGAACATTCGTTGCACTCACTCTAAGACAAGTATATACTTCCTTAGGTAAGGAGATCAAAACTGTACACAGTACTCCAGGTGTGGCCTCACCAAGGCCCTATATAATTGTAGTAAGACTTTATTACTCTTATACTTCAATCCCTTTGTCATAAAGGCTAACATGCCATTTGCTATCCGAATTGCTTGCTGTACCTGCATGTTAACTTTCTGTCATTCGTATATAAGGATGCCAAGATCCCTCTAAATACCAACATTTCTCAGTCTCTGACCATATAAAAAATATTCTGCTTTTCTATTTTTCCTTCCAAAGTGGATAACTTCATACTTCTGCCCATTATATTCCATCTGCCATGTTCTTGCCCACTCACTTAACCTGTCAATATCCTTGTGCTGCCTCTTTGCATTTTTCTCACAGCTTACTTTCTCCCTCATCTAATTCATTGATTTAGATTGTAAATAGCTGAGGCCCAAGCACTGACCCTTGCGGTACCCCACCAGTTATAATCTGCCAACCCAAAAATGACCCGTTTATTCCTACTCTCTGTTTTCTGTCCATTAATGAATCTTCAATCCATGCTAATATATTAAGAACATATAAGAACATAAGAAATAGGAGCAGGAGTAGGCCATTCGACCCTTCGAGCCTGCTCCGCCATTCAATGAGATCATGGCTGATCTTCTGCTTCAATTCCATTCACCGGCCTTATCGCCATATACCTTGATGCCCTTACTAGTCAGAAATCTATCAACTTCTGTTTTGAATATACCCAATGACTGAGCCTCCACAGCCGTCTGGGGTAGAGAATTCCAAAGATTCACCACCCTCTGTGTGAAGAAATTTCTTCTCATCTCAGTCCTGAATGGCTTACCCTTTATGCTGAGGCTGTGGTCCCTGGTTCTAGACTCCCCAGCCAAGGGAAACATTCTCCCAGCATCCACCCTATCAAGCCCTGTAATAATTTTGTGTACTTCAATGAGATCCCCTCTCATTCTTCTGAATTCAAGAGAATACAGGCCTAGTTTACTCAATCTCTTTTCATATGACAGTCCCGCCATCCCAGGAATCAATCTCATGAACTTTCGTTGCATTCCCTCTATGGCAAGTATATCCTTCCTTAGGTAAGGAGACCAAAATTGTACACAGTACTCCAGGTGTGGTTTCACCAAGGCCCTATATAATTGGAGTAAGACTTCTTTACTCCTGTACTCAAATCCTCTTGTAATGAAGGCCAGCATACCATTTGTCTTCCTAATGGCTTGCTGCACCTGCACATTCACTTTCAGTGGCTCATGTACAAGGACACCCAGGTCCCTTTGAGCATCTGCATTCCCCAATTTTTCACCATTTCGGAAATACTCTGCCTTTCTGTTTTTTCTACCAAAGTGGATAACTTCACATTTATCCACATTATATTCCATCTGCCATGTTCTCGCCCACTCACTGAGCCTGTCGAGATCCCCTTGTAGCCTCTTCACATCTGACACTGCCACCTAGCTTTGTGTCATCAGCAAATTTGGAAATGTTATATTTAGTCCCCTCATCCAAATCATTGACATAGATTGTTAATAGCTGGGGCCCAAGCACCGATCCTTGTGGTACCCCACTAGACACAGCCTGCCATCCTGAAAAAGACCCGTTTATCCCTACTCTTTGTTTTCTGTCTGTTAACCAATTCTCAATCCATGCTAGTATATTACCCCCAATTCCATGTGCCCTAATTTTGTTCACCAACCTCTTGTATGGGACCTTATCGAAGGCCTTCTGAAAATCCAAATACACCGCATCTACCGGTTCCCCTTTGTCTACTCCACTAGTTACATCCTCAAAGAACTCCAATAGGTTTGTCAAACAGGATTTCCCTTTCATAAATCCATGTTGACTCTGCCCAATCTTACTATTAGTTTCTAAGTGCCCAGTTAGTGCATCCTTTATAATAGATTCCAGCATTTTCCCAACTACTGATGTGAGGCTAACAGGTCTGTAGTTCCCCGTTTTCTCTCTCCCTCCTTTCTTAAATAGTGGGGTTACATTTGCTATCCTCCAATCTGCAGGAACCGTTCCCGAATCTATAGAATTTGGAAGATGACAACAAATGCGTTCACTATCCCAATGGCCACCTCTTTCAAAACCCTAGGATGTAGGTCATCCGGTCCTTGGGATTTATCGACTTTTAGACCCATTAATTTTGCGAGTAATCCCATTAATTTTACCTCCAGTCCCATTAGCCCTAATTTTGTGTAATAACCTCTTGTGTGGCACCTTATCGAATGCTTTCTGAAAATCCAAATACACTATCATCCACTGGTTCTCCCTTATCCACACTGCTAGTTACAACCTCAAAAAAACCCTTACAGATTTGTCAAACACGACTTCCCTTTCATAAATCTGTGTGGGCTCTGTCCAATCATATTACGATTTTCAAAGTGTCCTGTTACCACGTCCCTAATAATAGATTCTAGCATTTTCCCTACTACTGATGTCAGGCTAACTAATCTATAATTATATTTTCTCTCTCCCTCCTTTCTTGAATAGTGGGGTTACATTTGCTACCTTCCAATCCACGGGGAGCATTCTAGAATCTAGGAAATTCTGGAAGATCAAAACCAATGCGTCCACTATCTCTGTAGCTACCTCTTTTAAAATCCTAGGATGTAGGCCATCAGTTCCAAGGTATTTGTCGACTTTTATTCCCATTAATTTCTCTAGTACTATTTCTTTACTAATACTAATTTCTTTAAGTTTCTCATTCTCTCTAGACCCTTGGTTCCCCATTATTTCTGGAATGTTATTTATGTCTTCTATTGTGAAGGTATCTACAAAGTATTTGCTTAATGTCTCTGCCATTTCCTTATTTCCAATTATAATTTCTCATGTCTCTGCCTCTAAGGGACTCACATTTACTTTCGCTAATCTCTTCCTTTTTACATATTGATAGAAGCTTTTACAATCTGTTTTTATGTCTCTTGCTAGTTTACTCTCATAGCCTTTTTTCTCTTTCTTTATCAATTTCTTGGTCCTCCTTTGCTGAATTCTAAAATCTTCCTCAGGCTTACTACTCTTTTTGGCAATATTATAAGCCTCTTCCTTTAATCTAATACTATCTTTAACTTTACTTGTTAGCCACAGTTGGACTACTAATCCCATGGGTTTTTTATTCCTTAGGGGAATGTATATTCTTTGTGAATTATGAATGAATTCTTTAAATATTTGCCATTGCTTAACTACCATCATATCATTTAATCTAGTTTCCCAATCTACATTAGCCAACATGCCCCTCATATCTACATAGTTTGCTTTGTTCAGATTTAAGACCCTAGTTTCAGACTTAAGTAAATCACTCCCAAACACAATGTGAAATTCTATCATATTATGATCACTCTTCCCTACCTTTACTACAAGGTTATTAATTAACCCTGTCTCATTGCATCTAAAATAATCTGTTCCCATGTTGGTTCCTCGACATACTGATATAGAAAACTATATTGAATACATTCCATGAACTCGTCCTCCACACTATTACTGCAAATTTGGTTTGCTCAGTCTATATGAAGATTAAAGTCACCCATGATTACTGTATTACCCTTGTTACGTGCACCTCTAATTTCCTGATTTTTACTCTGCCCGACACTACAACTACTGTTAGGGGGCCTATAAACTACTCCCACCTGTGTTTTCTGCCTCTTGATGTTTCTTAGCTCCACCCAAACTGATTCGACATCTTGATTTTCCAAGCTAAGATCTTTTCTTTCTACTCTCTTTATCCCGTCCTTTATTAGCAGGGCTACCCCACCCCTCACCTCCTTTTCCATTTTGCCTATCTCTTCCAAAAGACAAGTATCCTGGAATATTTAGTTCCCAACCCTGGTCACGCTTCATTTGTTTTGCAATCTTCTCCTTATTCCTTTTTTAAAGGCCTGGGTATGATTTTATGGCCATCTAGTACCTCACAGGAGTGGGCCAATGCTATCCTCACTCAATATTGTAATACATATACTTTCCAGGTGGGATAGCAGTCAACACTAGAAATCAGAGCTGATTTTTTTTCCTCCTCAGCACAGGGGCACAATGGGCAATTGCAATGCTTCTGTGCCACGCTGGCTAAGATCAGCTAATTCACTGTAGCTCAGGGATTTTTCTGATCTTTACAACTCATCACATTATGCAGTCCCCCGTTGAATCATCAATTGTCACTTTAATCATTTAAAGTATTTAGAGATTTTCCTTTTTTACTGACAAAAGGGAAGAAATTGTTTCTATTGTGGTAGAGAATTTTATCATTAAAGAAGGAACAGGATGTGAAGCTTTTTAAAGCAAATGCAGCACTTAGTGAAAACATCTTTACTGGTCATTGCTACAATTTGTTATCTAAGTAAGAAGTGATTTCTCCTTAAGTTATGCTGAATATATGTCTTTTAAACTTGATTATGTCCCTGCTTTTTTCCTGTTGTATGTTATATTAATTTTGTATGCTTTCCAATTGCCTCTCGCCTAAATCATTAACTTGGAGAACTACTACAAGCTCCTGTTAAGCTGCATCAGCCCTATTATGTTTGTTTAATTTTATTTTAGCTCCCAGTAAACACAAAACATTTAATTGGCCATTCTTTATTTGTGTGCCTGGACAACGTGCATTGACAAGCTAGTTGACGTTAGAGACATTGAAGGTAAGCCATTTACTGCCCTCATCTGATATCTATTCATGTGGACTTTCCAGCATGGCTCACAAAATATTGATTAGAAGTGGGAATCCGGGCTGATATTTTCCTGTACAATCACCATTGGTAACTACAATATCAATCAATCTTATAATTGTATACTTCACATTATTGAATCAACTAATAATATCGTGAAGGAGTTGGAAAATCAGAGATAAACTCATACCCTAACCCACTACAGATTCTGATTCAAATAATAATTGTCTAGGTTCTTATTAAACTAACAATAGCAGTCCAAACTCTGATTAATTGAAGTAAGAAGAATTCTCAGCTTCAATCTATTTTGGTTAGTTCAAAGTCAAACTTTTCTTGAGTGGTTTGGCTCACAATTCAGATCACTATAAACCTAAGGACTGTTGAGACTTATTAATTTGTAGGAGGTAGTGAGCGTGATAGGTCATATTGACTGAAGCAAAGAAATATCCTCCACCAGAAACACACAGCACCTTTAAAACCTTGGAATGAGAATATCCAGCCTCAACTGCACAATGTGCAAGAGCCTATTTATACTAATCAAATTATTCTAGGATAAATTGCATATAGATTCAATAAAACAATGAATATAATATCCAGTCGAAGCTCTGTTGATATAGGTAGTTTTAGTGCTAAGAATCTGGAATCTTCCAAGACTGCAGTGAATGAGCCATCAATATTTGTAGCATTTTCAGTTGCCTGGCAACACAGGAGTGAAGAAGCCATTATTGCACTTTAGCATTGTGCCACAAATGTAAGTCGTGATGCTTAAGTTTGTTGTCGTGACTGACCTTTGCATACATTTATTGTTAGCAATGATTAGAACTGAGCTAATATAGTGTCGTCCCATTTGGGATCCTTTTTAAAAAGATATTTTTGAATAATGCCTGACGACTATTGCTTTAATGTAAGAGAGAAAACGTGCAATCTCTTCCACTAATAACAGTGTAAAGATTTGAACAGGTTCACTGCTCTCTTGTTTTGGCACAGATCTGCATACAGCATTGTGTATCATTTTCATCAGCCTGGATGGATAGCTTCTCTTTCTCATATTTCTGCCACATTGCTGAGTGCTGACAAGTCTCATAACATTATAGAATATTACAGTGCAGGAACAGGCCATTCAGCCCATCTACACCGGTGTTTTCTCCATGAATCGTGCTCAACAACAACGACTTGCATTTATATAGTGGGGCAGAATTTCCATGGGGGCAACTTCCAATCGTCCGCCTCACCTTTGGTGGAAGATCAGCACAAACCACAGAGAAGCAGTGTAAATGACTTTTTAAGCTGCTTTTCCAGGGTTTTCAGCAGTCTCCCACCGAAAATATGGCGGGACATTGGGACAAGCTCCGCAGAAATTCCAGGCAAGTTTCTTTAATGTTATAAATGTCCCAAGTGACGTAATAAAGACTCACTACGCACTTGAACATAAAGCAAGGCTTTAATCAACTTGTAACAAAACATGGAGGTCTAGTTAGCAGTCACTAGCTTCCTGTTTCCAGATTGTCTCTGCCCAAGGTGGGCCCATGCCTGAGTATTTATACTCCCTGGACGGCGCCCCAGCTGGCCACCCAGTAGTACTTCCTGAGTTGTTACTTGCGATTTATGACACCAAGCATTTCACAATGAAAATAGATAGAGGAATGGATGTTAAATCATGGATGGAGAGATTAGGAAGGGTGGCTGAGAGCTTGGTTGAAATGATGGGTTTTGAGAATATTTTTAAAGGTGGAGAAAGAAGTGGAGAGGCAGAGGGGGTTAAACATAGAAAACATAGAAGATAGGAGCAGGAGTCAGCCATTCGGCCCCTCGAGCCTGCTCCGCCATTTAATGAGATCATGGCTGATCATCCAAATTCAGTACCCTGTCCCTGCTTTCTCCCCATATCCCTTGATCCCTTTAGCCTTAAGAAATATATCTAACTCCTTCTTGAATATATTTAATGAATTGGCCTCAACTGCCTTCTGTGGTAGAGAATTCCACAGGTTCACCACTCTCTGGGTGAAGAAATTCCTCCTCATCTCAGTCCTAAATGGCTTACCCCTTATCCTTAGACTGTGCACTCCCCAGCCATCGGGAACATCCTTCCTGCATCTAGTCTGTCTAGTCCTGTTAGAATTTTATAAGTTTCAATGAGATCCCCTCTCATTCTAAACTCCAGCGAATACAAGCCCAATCGTCCCAATCTCTCTTCATACGTCATTCCTGCCATCCCAGGTATCAGTCTGGTGAATCTTCGCTGCACTCCCTCCATGGCAAGAACATCTTTCCTCAGATAAGGCGACCAAAACAGCACACAATACTCAAGGTGTGGTCTCACCAAGGCCCTGTACAACTGCAGCAAGACATCCTTGCTCCTGTACTCGAATCCTCTCGCTATGAAGGCCAACATACCATTTGCCTTCTTAACCGTCTGCTACACCTGCATGCTTACCTTCAATGACTGGTGCACAAGGACTCCCAGGTCTCGTTGCACTTCCCCTTTTCCCAATCTAATGCCGTTCAGATAATAATCTGCCTTCCTGTTTTTGCCACCAAAGTGGATAACCTCGCATTTATCCACATTATACTGCATCTGCCATGCATCTGCCCAATCACCCAACTTGTCCAAATCATACTGCAGTTTCTCTGCATCCTCCTCACAACACACACGCCCACCCAGCTTTGTGTCGTCTGCAAACTTGGAGATATTACATCTAGTTCCCTCATTTAGATCATAAATATATATTGTGAATAACTGGGGTCCTAGCACCGATCCCTGCGGTACCCCACTAGTTACTGCCTGCCACTCGGAAAAAGACCCGTTTATTCCAACTCTTTGCTTCCTGTCTGCCAACCAGTTCTCTATCCAAGTTAGTACCTTACCCCCAATCCCATGTGCTTTAACTTTGCATGCTAATCTCTTATGCGGGACCTTATTGAAAGCCTTCTGAAAGTCCAAATACACCACATCCACTGGCTCTCCCTTATCTATTCTACCAGTTACATCCTCAAAAAATTCCAGTAGATTAGTCAAACATGATTTACCTTTTGTAAATCCATGTTGACTTTGTCCAATCCTGTCACTGTTTTCCAAGTGCTCTGCTATTACATCTTTTATAATGGACTCTAGCATTTTCCCCACTACCGATGTCAGGTTTACCGGTCTATAATTCCCCATTTTCTCTCTCCCACCTTTTTTAAATAGTGGGGTTACATTAGCTACCCTCTAATCCATGAGAACTATTCCAGAGTCTATAGAATTTTGGAAGATGACCAGCAATGCATCTATTATTTCTAGGGCCACTTCCTTAAGTACCCTAGGATGTAGATTATCAGGCCCTAGGGATTTATCGGCCTTCAATCCCATCAATTTCCCTAACACGATTTCCCTACAAATACTGATTTCATTCAGTTCTTCCCTCTCATTAGACCCTATGGGGGAGAAATTCAGTATCGCGCCATTTGGGCGCAATTATCGGCCGGGCACAAAGATTAGCGCCTGGCGCTAATTATCGCCTCCGACTGCAAACTTGACTTTTATCGCCCCTGGAGGTGATTGGAGCGCTAAATCAGGCGCTACACATCTGTCTTAAGGCGCAAAGGCCGAGGAGCGAGGCGCTAACTCAGAGCGCTGGCGAAGCTCATGTGATGTCAGTCAGCAATGGAACACAGACACAATGGCGCCGGCCAGTTCTTAAAGGGGAGGGCTGATTTTGCTTTCCATCCACATCCTGCTCATTGCAGCCTTGAATCTCGGCCTGGAAAGACCAGTACATCAAATCTGCTGGAAAGAACAATGGAGAGTACCAGGGAAAGAGCTCAGAGTGCAGCCCCCACAATCTCTTCTAAATCGATACAAGGAAGGGCAAATCAAAATGAACCTGCAAAGTGCTGCTCAGTACCCAAAACTCCTTCACACAGCGTTGAATCTGTCCAGAAGTCTCTCTCTCTCTCTCTCTCTCTCTCAGAATGCGTGGTTCAAAAATGTCAGCAACAAAAAAAGGCAAGAAGCGGTCGCCTTTAAATAGCGCTCCCCCAGTCCCTTCCTGACTGCAAAACCATCCCCTACACCTGTCGTTCCTAGCGGCAGCCAGTAAGGCAGGGGGCGCCACTCAATATCCGCTCCGGGGCGCTACCGGGGTGTTGTGCACTCGACTGCCGTCACGATCTGCTGGTGCAGGAGATCGTGGCGGTAGTGTTTAGCGCTGCCGCAAAATGTCTAGTTAATTGCGCGAGCGGCGCAAACATCGCCGTGCCTGGGCGCTAGTTGCTTTACGCCCCATTAGCGCCCTGTTAAGGCACTAACGGGACGCGCAACCAACTGAATTTTCCCCCCTATGTTCCCCGACATCTCTGGGAGGTTATTTGTGTCCTCCTCTGTGAAGACAGAACCAAAGTATATATTTAATTGGTCCACCATTTCTTTGTTCCCCATTATAAATTCCCCTGATTCTGACTGCAAGGGACCTACGCTTGACTGCACCAATCTTTTTCTCTTCACATATCTATAGAAGCTTTTACAGTCAGTTTTTATGTTCCCTGAAAGCTTACTCTCATACTCTATTTTCCCCCTCTTAATTAATCGCTTTGTCCTCCTTTGCTGAATCCTAAACTGCTCCCAATCCTCAGGTTTGCTGCTTTTTCTGGCCAATTTATATGTCCTCTCCTTGGATCTTATGCTATCCCTAATTTCCCTTGTTAGCCACGGTTGAGTCACCTTTTTTGTATTATTTTATGCCAAACAGGGATGAACAAATTCTGTAGTTCATCCATGCGATCTTTAAATGTTTGCCATTGCCTATCCACTGTCAACCCTTTAAGTAGCATTCCCCAATCCATCCTAGCCAATTCGCGCCTCATACCATCGTAGTTTCCATTATTTAAATTCAGGACCCTAGTCTCTGAGTCAACTACTTCACTCTCCATCTTAATGAAGAATTTGATCATATTATGATCGCTCCTCCCCAAGGGGCCTCGCACAACAAGATTGCTAATTAATCCTTTCTCATTACATAATGCCCAGTCTAAGATGGCCTGATCTCTAGTTGGTTCCTCAACATATTGGTCCAGGAAACCATCCCGTATACACTCTAGGAATTCCTCCTCCACAGTATTGTTACTAATTTGGTTAGCCCAATCTATATGTAGATTAAAGTCACCCATGATAACTGTTGTGCCCTTATTGCACGCATCTCTAATTTCCCGTTTAATGCCATCCCCAACCTCAGCATTACTGTTTGGGGTCTGTATACAACTCCCACTAATGTTTTCTGCCCCTTGGTATTTCTCAGCTCTACCCATACAGATTCCACATCATCAGAGCTAATATCCTTCCTTACTATTGTGTTAATCTCCTCTTTAACCAGAAATGCTACCCCACCTCCTTTTCCTTTTTGCCTGTCTTTCCTGAATATTGAATACCCCTGGATGTTGATTTCCCAGCCTTGGTCACCCTGGAGCCATGTCTCCGTAATCCCAATTATATCATATCCGTTTACATCTATTTGCGCAGCTAATTCATCTACCTTATTACGAATGCTCCTCGCATTAAGACACAAAGCCTTCAGGCTTGTTTTTTTAACACTCTTATTCCTTTTAGAATTATTATTTACTGTGGCCATGTTTGATTTACACCCTTGATTTCTCTGACTGCCACTTTTGCTTTTCTCCTTCCTGTCTTTTGCTTCTATCCTTGCTTCCCTTTCCTCTGTCTCCCTGCACAGGTTCCCAACCCCCTGCCATTTTAGTTTAAACCCTCCCCAACAGCACTAGCAAACACTCCCCCTAGGACAGCAGTCCCGGTCCTGCCCAGGTGCAAACCGTCCAGTTTGTACTGGTCCCACCTCCCCCTGAACCCGTTCCAATGTCCCAGGAATTTGAATCCCTCCCCCTTGCACCATTCCTCTAGCCACATATTCATCTGAAATATCCTTCTATTTCTACTCTGACTAGCACGTGGCACTGGTAGCAATCCTGAGATTACTACCTTTGAGGTCCTATTTTTTAATTTACCTCCTAACTCCCTATATTCAGCTTTTAGGCCCTCATCCCGGTTTTTACCTATATCGTTGGTACCTATATGCACCACGATAACTGGCTGTTCACCCTCCCTCTCCAGAATGCCGTGCAGCCGCTCCGAGACATCCTTGACCCTTGCACCAGGGAGGCTATATAGCATCCTGGAGTCTCGTTTGCAGCCGCAGAAACGCCTATCTATTCCCCTTACAATAGAATCCCCTATCACTATAGCTCTCCCGCTCTTTTTCCTCCCGTCCTGTGCAGCAGAACCACCCATGGTGCCAGGAAGTTGGCTGCTGCTGCCTTCCCCCGATAAGCCATCTCCCTCAACAATATCCAAAGCAGTATATCTGTTTGAGAGGGGGATGGCCACAGGGGACCCCTGAACTACCTGCCTGCGTCCACTACTCTGCCTGGCGGTCACCCATTCCCTTCCTGTCTGTGCAGTCTTTACCTGCGGTGTGACCAACTGATTAAACGTGCTATCCAGAGAGAAAGGCTGAAGTGGCTGAAGGATCCAATGCCAGGATGAAAATGGGCGGTAGGGGTTGGGGGGCAATGCTCAAGGCCAGAATAAGAGGAACTAAGGGTTTATAAGGGGATGTAAGGCTATAGGAGGTTGCAGGGATAGGGTGGAGTGAGGGCATGGAGGTATTTGAAGACAAGAAAAAAGATTTTAAATTTAATGCATTGGAGGACACAGACCCAATGTAGGTTAACAAGGACAGAGGTATTTGGAGAGTGGGAGTTAGGATAGGGTATGGGCTGCTATATTTTTGACAAGTTGGAGTTTATAGAGGGTGGAGAATGGGAGGCCAGCAAGGCAAGCATTGGAATAATTGAACCTCGAGGTGACAAAAGCATGGATATGGGTGTCATTGGTGGAGGAGCTGAGGTTAGAGTGGAGATGGGATATGTTGCAGAAATAGAAGTAAGCAATCTTAGTAGGGTTGCCAACTCTGGTTGGACATATTCCTGAAGGTTTCATCACATGACATCTCACCTCTAACTGACCCGTCCAGTCAAACAGCCATTTTTTCCCATCTACAATATTTTTATAACTAATAAATTAAAGTGTTCAAAGAAAATGTTTAAAAAACCCACAATTTTTTTAATGTCCCTAGGATTTTTCTCCTATCTTGCTTGTAGCAATGTCCAGTAGATAAATCTTTAATTTCTGGAAACTCCAGGACAATCCTGGAGTGTTGGCAACCCTAAGGGCTCGATTTTAATTCCTGAGGCGGGTTGGAGTCGGGTTGCGTGGTGGGCGGGTTCAGGAGCTGCTTCCAGTGGGAACAGCTGCAGAGTTGCGATTTTTATTAAAGTACCTTGTTAATTTCATGGAGGCGCGCTGGCCGGTCCAATGAGTGGGATCGGGCCGGCTGACCGCCTCTGATGACATCATAATAGCAGCTCCTTTTAAAGCTGCCATCCAGCCTGAGCCTTTCCATTGTGGTTTCCTGCACTTCTTTTCACAGCTGTGACTTCTTCCAGAGGCAAGGCAGCTCCTCGTTTTAATGATGAGTCCCTCCAAGTTCTTGTCGATTCTGTCAGAGGGCGCAGGGAGATTCTCTTCCCTCCTGATGGCTGGAGGAAGCCTCCTCAGCAGACCAAGGCAGCCTGGCTGCGCATTGCTCAGGAGGTGAGCGCAAGGTCCATTTATGCACGCTCATGGATCCAGTGCCGCAAAAGGTTTAATGATCTTGTGAGAACATCAAAAGTGAGTATCCCATCTCACTTGCCTTCACTCTGCTTCCCTTCTCTTCTCATCACCAGCACTCTGCGTTGTAAGCCTCCTCCTTCACATCCCACCTTACTCTTACTTCCCTTGCACCCTTTCCTATCCATCTCTGTCTCTGCACTGAATCACTTCAGCATCCTGCCTATGCACCCTTTAGACTCGCACTCACTGTCATGCAGTGACAACAACTAACAACGCACAGGGAGATACCTTCCTCTTGGCACCTTACCCCATCTTTGTCTCACTCAAAGCTGCTATGGTAGGGATTCATCACACTCACTCCATCACTGTGGCTGAAACACCACTTGTGTCCCTCCTTGCAGGAAAAGATAGCCCACAATAAGAGGGAGAGAGCAATGACTGGAGGAGGAACACCTACCCTTGCAACATTGACCAGTGCTGAGGAGGCAGCAAACGAGATTGTTGGAGGTGGCGAGGACCTGGAAGTGGGTGATGGAGAGACCTGCACACTAGAGGAAGCTGGTGACATAATAGATTTTCATCCCTCTCAGAAAGCAATGGAATATGATGTTCATAGAGAATCACTTTGTATCATCTGCTCAAAAGGATGTGTCTGCTACATCAATATCAGATGTCTCACTCAAGCCTTTACTCTCCCACAGGATCATCGAGTGCCCCCCTCCCCACGATCCAGGACGAAGACCCGGACAACTCCTCAGAGGAACCTGAAGCCTCTGAGGAACCAGCGTCACCAGGACTCAACGCACCCAGCACCAGCGCAGCAACGCACACTTCGGTGGGGCCATCACGAGTTAGAGTAGTGTTGCCACCTGGTCTATCACAGCGCACAAGTGAGCATCAGCAGATGGTGGAGACAGCGACAGCGACAGCAGTGGAGAGTCCTCTGCGGAGGTTGCAAGACTCTCCTAGCTCTGCTGAGCTGCATGCAGACGCTGTGACTCTAGGGCCATCCAGAAAAAGAGCGGTTCGTGAAATACAGGAACAAGTGCAGGTGTCTCTGGAAGGGTTTGCCTCCAGGGTTAGTGCGAGTGTGGAGAGAATGGAGGAGTCCATCTCTAACATCAGCACTGCCGTGGTGGAGGCAATGGCGCATGAACGCACCACCATGGATAGGATGGCAACCTCCGTGGAAAGGATGGCTACCTCAGAGGAAAGGATGGCTACGGCCATGGAGGAAATAAGTCGCCAGAGTCAGGAAAACATGGTGACTGTTCAGAATAGAATGTCATCTCTGGAGGAGCGATGGGCAACTATTGAGCAGAGAGACCAGAGCTTCATGGACGTCCTTGTGATGAGAACTGCCAGTGCAGATACGAGTCCTCATGGCCCCCCTGAAGTGCAGCAAGGTGCTCTCCTGTCACTTGCCGGCACTGAGGTGCGGCTGACCCATGAGAGGGATGTTGTTGGCAGAACAGAAGGAAGTGTGGGCTCCTCTCAAAGCGCTCGCATTACCATGCCACAGCGGAGCCCTCGGTTAGAGACCCACTTTGCAAAGACAACTGAGATGGCCGTTTCAGCCCCTGCACAGCTGCAGGAAGAGCAGACTGCTGAAGAGCCCTCCCAGGCTCCCAAACCCAGAGGACGCCCGCCAAAGGCATCTAAGCAGGTGCAGCATCCTAGTCAGCAAGGTGCCCCTACATTTGCTGAAGCCACAGGAGAAGCACCACTTAGAAGCACACATAAGAGAAAAAGTAAGCATCTATAGTCACAAGGGGACTCACTTGGGTGATGGTTCTTTTTTTTCTGACTATTGTTGGTATATTTTGTCATGTGTTAAAGATAAATTATGGCAAACAGTTGATTGTGTGGCCTATGTGTTCTGGGAAATGTCAAAAGCGCATTGAGGGCTCAGGGCGACTTACATTTGTAATGCTGATGGTAACAGCGGTAGGAAATAAGAGGGTATAGCAGAGATGAAGTATGACAATGGACAAGTGTCACCTGCAATTACAGAGCCATATGGTGGCCACCTATGGTCGAAGAGTAAGCTTATATTAGTGTGGCATGGCAGTGTGCATACCCTGGTTGACGGGCAGCAGTGAACTGGAGGGATGCTGCATTGGTCACAACAGGGCATGCAAGGCTCCCCTCATCCTCCTCCTACTCCTCTTCCCAGGAAAATATGTGGTGAGCCATGCGGCTTCTACTCCCCCGATTATGAGGACCAGGATGAGAGGGCATAAATGTTTCCCATCCCCTTGCTATAGATTTCAATTGAAGTAACAATCTTGCAAGTACACAGTCGAAGTGGCCTGAAATATTTCCATTCATGACACACTGCAGATGGGTGTCAGCATGAAGGTCAGTTGATGTGCAAAATGTTATCCCATACCTACAACAGCAAAGTTGTTGCATTTGAATGTCAGCCATGTTTCAGGGGCGCTTTTAAAGCGCTCCACCAATGCATACAAATCATGTCCTCCTGCAACTCGTCTCCTTGAACCTGGTCTGTTTCTGACTAGTCGGGAAACAGGAGCCAGTAGAAGGAAAATGGGAAACCACGATGAAGATAGGATTAGCAAGGCAGTTAACATGAAAATCGGGTGGGGGCGGGATGGTGGTTGTCTGAAGCCATTTTTCCTGATTTTCCCAACAGACCCGCCTCCTCAGGGCTATTAAAATCGAGCCCATAGTCTTAGTGATGGACAAAGTATAGGGTTGGAAGCTCAGCTCAGTCAAACAGGATGCCAAGGATTTGTAAGTTGCGGAGAGGTAGAGTTGGGTGTCATCAGCTGACCCCGTGCCTCAGATAATGTCACTGAAGGTAACATGTAGATGAGGAAAAGAAGAGGGGCTAGAATAGTTCCTCGGGGGACACAGTGGTGACACCTGAATTGGGTTAGGTGACCACTTTGCCGAACACCTCTATTCTGTGGACAAGTGCACGCTGAGCTGTCTACAGCTCAGCACTTTGACTCCTCCTCACTGTTCCAATTATGGTCAATAAAGGCTTCAAGAACAATATCTCATCTTTCTTTTAGGCACCCCGCAACCCATAGGTCAGAACATGACTAGATGAATTTTCATTAGTTAAGGGTATCATGCAATATGGAGATAAGGCAGGCAAGTGGAGTTGAGGTACAGATCAGCCACGATCTAATAGAATAGAGGAGCCGACCTAAGGGGCTGAATGGTCTACTCCTGTTCTTATGTTCAGACTTTAGCTTTTTCCTCATTTTCAAACCCGTTTTAAGTTCATACCTGACCCCCAAGTTTTCTATGTCTTCCATCTCTCCCATTTTTGTGCAATTCCCCAGGCTTTCTGCACCTTAGCAATTTACACACCCTTTGACTAAGATGATCTATAATTTAGAATCATAGAATGATACAGCACAGAAGGAGGGATTTGGCCCATCGTGCCTGTGCCAGCTCTTTGGTAGAGCTATCCAATTAATCCCACTCCCAGCCCTGTAATATTTTTCCCTTTCAAGTATATATCCAATTCTCTTTTAAATGCTACTATCGAATTTGCTTCCACCACCCTTGCAGGCAGTACATTCCAGATCACAATAACCCGCTGTGCAAAGAAATGTTTCCTCATGTCGCCTCTGGTTCTTTTGCTAATCACCTTAAATCTGTGTCCTCTAGTTACTGACCATTCTGCCAATGGAAACAGTTTCTCCTTACTTACTCTATCTAAACCCGTCATGACTTTGAACACCTCTATCAAATCTAATCTTAAGCTTCTCTGTTCTAAGGAAAACAACCCCAGCTTCTCCAGTCCCTCATCCCTGGTACCATTCTGTGGAAAACTGCCCAGGTATGTCCTGTCCACAAAAAGTAGGACCAGTCCAACCTGGCCAATTACCACCCCATCAGTCTACTCTCAATCATCAGCAAAGTGATGGAAGGTGTCATCGACAGTGCTATCAAGCGGCACTTACTCATCAATAATCTGCTCACTGATGCCCAGTTTGGGTTCCGCCAAGACCACTCGGCTCCCGACCTCATTACAGCCTTGGTCCAAACATGGACAAAGGAGCTGAATTCCAGATGTGAGGTGAGAGTGACTGCCCTTGACATCAAGGCAACATTTGACCGAGTGTGGCATCAAGGAGCCCTAGTAAAACTGAAGTCAATGGGAATCGGGGAGGGAAAACGCTCCACTGGGTGGAGTCAAACCTAGCACAAAGGAAGATGGTTGTGGTGTTTGAAGGTCAATCATCACAGCCCGAGGACATCGCTGCAGGAGTTACTCAGGGCAGTGTCCTAGGCCCAACCATCTTCAGCTGCTTCATCAATGACCTTCCCTCCAACATAAGGTCAGAAATGGGGAGTTTCGCTGATGACTGCACAGTGTTCAGCACCATTCACAACTCCTCAGATAATGAAGCAGTCCATGCCCACATGCAATAAGACCTGGAGGACATTTACGCTTGGGCTTATAAGTGGCAGGTAACATTCGCGCCACAGAAGTGCCAGGCAATGATCATCTCCAACAAGTGAGAGTCTAACCACCTCCCCATGACATTCAATGGCATTACCATCGCCGAATTCCCCACCATCAACATCCTGGGGGTCACCATTGACCAGAAACTTAACTGGACCAGCCACATAAATAATGTGGCAACAAGAGCTAGGTATTCTGCGGCGAGTGTCTCACCTCCTGACTCCCCAAAGCTTTTCCACCATCTACAAGGCACAAGTAACGAGTGTGATGGAATACTCTCCACTTGCCTGGATGAGTGCAGCTCCAACAACACTCACGAAGCTCGACACCATCCAAGACAAAGCAGCCCGCTTGATTGGCACCCCATCCACCACCTTAAACATTCACTTTCTCCACCACTGGCGTACCGTGGCTGCAGTGTGTACCACATACAAGATGCACTGCAGCAACTTGCCAAGGCTTCTTTGGCAGCACTTCCCAAACCCGCGACTTCTACCACCTAGAAGGACAAGCGTACGGGAACACCATAACCTCCAAGTTCCCCTCCAAGTCACACACGATCCTAACTTAGAAGTATATCGCTGATCCTTCATCGTCGCCGGGTCAAAATCCTGGAACTCCCTACCTAACAGCACTGTGGGAGTACCTTCACCACACGGACTGCAGCGGTTCAAGAAGGCGGCTCACCACCACCTTCTCAAGGGCAATTAGGGATGGGCAATAAATGCTGGCCTAGCCAGCGACGCCCACATCCCATGAACGAATAAAAATAATCTCTTCTGCACCCTCTCCAAGGCCTTGACGTCCTTCCTAAAGTGTGGTGCCCAGAATTGAGCATAATACTCCAGCTGAGGCCTAACCAATGTTTTATAAAGGTTTAGCATAACTTCCTTGCTTATGTACTCTATTCCTCTATTAATAAAGCCAAGAATCCCATATGCTTTTTTAACAACTTTCTCAACTTGTGCTGCCACCTTCAAGGATTTATGTACATACACCCCCAGGTCTTTCACACCCTTTAAAATTGTGTTATTTAGTTCATATTGCCTTTCCCCATTCTTCCTACCAAAATGTATCACTTCACACTTCTCTGCATTAAATTTCATCTATCATGTGTCTGCCCAATTCACCAGTCTGTCTATGTCCTCCTGAAGTCTGTTAGTATCCTCCTCATTGTTTACTACATTTCCAAGTTTTATGTTATCTGCAAACTTTGAAATGATGCCCTGTATACCCAAGTCCAAGTCATTAATATATATCAAAAAGAGCAGCGGTCCTAATACCGACCCCTGGGGAACACCACTGTATACCTACCTACTGTCTGAAAAACAACCGTTCACCACTACTCTCTGCTTTCTCTCCCTTAGCCTATTTTGTATCCATGCTGTCACTGTCTTTTTAATCCCATGGGCTTTAATTTTGCTAACAAGTCTATTATGTGGTAATTTGTCAAATGCCGTTTGCTGCCGCCCATGCCAAAGTGGTGCAGTCTACAGCCGGGCCTTCTAGGCCCAGAGCTGATCAAGGTCATCCTGCAAGGCCATTTGCAGTCTCTCCCACTGAAAGTCAGCAGCCTTCCACCAGCCATGCTGCAGCCACTGGGGTAGCGCTGTGTAGGAGCACTGGAGTAGGAAAAATAACATGAAAGACAGACACTAAGGGAATGCACAAGGGTGATTAGTTGATGTTGTTGTGTAGTTTGTCATTGATTAATTTTAAAATGATGTTTGAAATGTTTGTTTTGTGCCCAAGAGAACACTATGATGTTTCGTGACAGAGGAATGGTAAGGTGGGGAAGTGGGGAGCAACGGGGATCTGGGGTTTCATTCAGGGGAACCGGATTCTGATGAGGCACTCACGAACAGCCCGTCCGGAATGGGGATCTGCTTCCTGCCTCATCCCTTCCTTCTCCTCCTCTTCCTCCTTCTCCTCTTCCTCTTCTTGTTCCTCCTCCTCCTCCTCCTGATGTGGTCGCAAAACCCGTGGTGGCAAGGGCTGCACCCTCATGATGGCCAAGTTGTGAAGGATGCAGCAGACCACCACAAAATGGGACACCTGCTCCGGCGTGTACTGGAGGGCTCCTCCCGAGTGGTCAAGACAGCGGAACCATTGCTTCAGCACCACAATAGTCTGCTCGATGAAGTTCCTTGTGCCAGCATGGCTGTCATTATATATGAGGTTGCGGAGGGGAGTCATCAGCCGGGTGGAGAGTGGATAGCCATTATCTCCGAGCAGCCACCCTCGGGTTTGACGGGGATGACTGCGGCCAGGATACCAGGCATTCATCATTATGATGCACTGGGCATGGTTGCACAACAATTGCACATTAAGTGAGCAGTAGCCTTTGTGGTTACGGAACATCCCAGGATTGATATGCGGCACCCGCAAAGCCACCATGTGTGCAGTCGATGGCGCCCTGCGCCATGAGGAAGCCCAATATCCTGGAAAAGCCACATGCACACTCCTCCTGCTTCTCTATGTTCAGAGTGAAGACAATGAAGTCCCTTCTCTTGGAGTATAGAGCCTCTGTGACCTCCCGGATGCAGCAATAGATGGTGAACTGGGAGATGTTAGCTATGTCTCCTGCTCCAGACTGGAAGGATCCAGTGGCGAAAAAATTGAGGGCTACGGTGACCTTGAGGGCCACTAGGAGAGCTGTGGTCGCCCTGCTCTGAGGCCTAGTCGACCCAATCTCTCCTCATACAACAGTCCTACCATCCCAGGAATCAGCCTGGTGAACCTTCGCTGCACTCCCTCTATGGCAAGTATATCCTTTCTTGGGTAAGGAGACCTAAACTGCACACAGTACTCCAGGTGTGGTCTCACCAAGGCCCTGTACAACTATAGTAAGACATCCTTGCTCCTGTACTCAAATCCCCTTGCAATGAAGGCCAACATACCATTTGCCTTCCTAACTGCTTGCTGCACCTGCATGTTTGCTTTCAGTGACTGGTGTACAAGGACACCCAGGTCCCTTTGTACATCAGCATTTCCCAATCTATCACCATTTAAATAATACTCTGCCTTTCTGTTTTTCCAACCGAAGTGGATAACTTTACATTTATCCACGTATACTGCATCTGCCATGTATTTGCCCACTCACTCAACTTGTCTAAATCGCCTTGAAGCCTCATTGCATCCTCCTCACAACTCACAATCCCACCTAGTTTTGTGTCATCAGCAAACTTGGAAATATTACATTTGGTTCCCTCATCCAAATCATTGATATTTTGGAAGATGACAACCAATGCATCCACTATTTCCATGGCTATCTCTTTTAGTACTCTGGGATGCAGATTATCAGGCCCTGGGGATTTAACAGCTTTCAGTCCCATTAATTTCTCCAGCACTATTTTTTTACTGATACTAATTTCCTTTAATTCCTCCTTCTCACTAGACCCTTGGTTCCCTAGCATTTCTGCGATTTAATTTGTGTACTCTTCCGTGAAGATAGAACCAAAGTATTTGTTTAATTGCTCTGCCATTTCCTTGTTCCCCATTATAAATTCTCCCATTTCTGACTGTAAGGGACCTACATTTGTCTTTACTAATCTTTTTCTTTTTACATACTTGTAGAAGCTTTTATAATCTGCTTTTATGTTCCTTGCAAGTTTACTCTCATACTCTATTTTTCCCCTCTTAATCAATCTCTTGGTCCTTTTTTGCTAAACTCTAAACTGCTCCCAATCCTTAGGCTTGCTACTTTTTCTGGCAAATTTATATGACTCCTCTTTGGATACAATACTATCCTTAATTTCTTTTGTTAGCCATGGTTGGGCTGCTTTTCCTTTTGTGTTTTTGCGCCAGAAAATAATGTATAACTGTCACAATTCATGCATTCATTCCTTAAATGTTAGCCATTGCCTATCCACCATCATGCCTTTTAATGAAGCTCCCCAATCTATCATAGCCAACTCACTCCTCATACCTTCGTAGTTTTCTTTGTTTAGATTTAGGATCTTAGTTTCGGATTGGACTTCTTCATTTTCCATCTTAATGAAGAATTCTATCATGTTATGGTCACTCTTCCCTAAAGGACCCCGCACAACAAGATTATTAATTAACCCCTTCTCATTGCACAATACCCAATCTAGGATAGCCTGTTCCCTAGTTGGCTCCTCAACGTACTGGTCTAAAATACCATCTCGTACACACTCCAGGAATTCATCCTCCACAGTATTATTGCTAATTTGGTTTGGCCAGTCTATATGTAGATTAAAGTCACCCATGATTACTGTAGTATCCTTGTTACATGTATCTCTAATTTCCTGTTTGATGCCGTCCCCTACATTACCACATCTGTTTGGAGGCCTATAGACAACTCCCACCAATGTTTTCTGCCCCTTGGTGCTTCTTAGCTCCACCCAGATTGATTCTACATCTTGATTTTCTGAGCCAATATCCTTTGTCACTATTGGTCTGATTTCACCCTTTACGAACAACACCACCCCACCTCCTTTTCCTTTTTGCCTGTCCTTCCTAAATATCACATATCCTTGGATATTCAGCTCCCAGTCTTGGTCACCCTGCAGCCATGTCTCTGTACTCGCAATTATATTGCATTCGTTTACAACTATTTGCACTGTTAATTCATCTACCTTAATATGAATGCTTCGTGCATTCAGATACAGTGCCTTTAGATTTGTCTTTTTAACATTTTTAGACATCTTAACATTTTTTGGTATTATGGCCATATTTGTCTTATTACCATTTTTTCTTACCCGGACCCTATTTGTTAGTGCACTCTTTTGTTTGTACGCTCTGTCCCTTCCTGACACAATCTGGTTATCCTTACCCCAATCACTTTCCTGCACTGCTTCCTTGTCTTTTCTCTTTAGCATTCTAGATTTGTCTCCACTGGGACCCTTCCCCCCCCCCTTATTTAGTTTAAAGCCCTATCTACCTCCCTAGTTATTTGATTCACTAGAACTCTGGTCCCAGCATGGTTCAGGTGTAGTCCGTCCCAACGGAACAGCTCTCTCTTTCCCCAGCACTGGTGCCAGTGCCCCACGAATCGAAACCCACTTCTCCCACACCAATCTTTGAACCACGCATTCTTCTCCCTGATCCTATTGACTCTATGCCAATTTGCTCGTGGCTCCGGTAATAATCCAGAGATTATGACCTTTGTGGTTCTGCTTTTTAATTTAATCCCTAGCTGCTCGAATTCCCTTAGCAGAACCTCTTTCTTTGTCCTACCTATGTCGTTGGTACCTACGTGGACCACGACAACTGGATCCTCCCCCTCCCACTCCAAGTTTTTCTCCAGCCCAGAGGAGATGTCCTTTACCCTGGCACCAGGTAGGCAACATAGCCTTCGGGACTCACACTCCTGGCTGCAGAGAATAGTGTCTATCCCCCTAACTATACTGTCGCCTACTACAACCACCTTCCATTTTACTCCCCCCACTTGAACGGCTTCCTGTACCATGGTGCCGTGGTCAGTTTGCTCGTCCTCCCCGCAGTCCCCGCACTTGTCCACAAGGGTTGCAAGAACCTCGAATCTATTGGACAAGTGCAGGGACTGAGGCGCCTGCAATACTACCTCCTGGATCCCCATACCTGCCTCACTCGTAGTCACACCCTCCTGTCCCTGACCACGTGTCAATTCTAAAGTATTTAATCTAAGGGGTGTGGCTGCCTCCCGGAGCAAAAGGTCCAGGTAACTTTCTCCCTCCCTGATGTCTTGCAATGTCTGCAGTTCGGACTCCAGCTCCTCAACTCGGAGCCGAAGTACCTCGAGCCGCAGACACTTACCGCAGATGTAGTCGCCCTGGAGAAAAATGTCCACAAGCTCCCATATATTGCAGCAGCAACACATCTCCTGTTCTCCCATTATTTTGTTTATTTAATTAATTAGTTTAGTGTTAATCAAATTATTTATCTCATTTCGTTTATTAAATTAATTAAATAAAGTTTAGTTTTTTTAATTTAGTTATATGTTATATGTTAACTTAAAACTCAGCCCACAGTCACTACCAATCACTTACCTGCCTTACCTGTGACGTCACACTGCCATTTTCTCTTGTTCATGCAGGTCTGCTGTTGCTTTTATCCCTGCTCTCGGGCCTCGGTCTGCTCCCGCTCAGGTCCGCCACCGCTCTGTGGGAGAAGTTAGGAAAAGCAAGCACCTCCTTCCTCCACTTCACCGAACTCCCACACTTACCAAACTCCCAGTTGTTCACTCTGTGCTCGCTGCACTCACAGGCCCCCGTGTTTATACTGTTTGTGACTCAGATGAGTCAGCACTGCTCTGCTACTGTTTCAGGAACCAGTTTAATCCAGTTAGCTAATTAACTTACTGTAGCAGTTCTCCAGCAGGAGAGCTTGCTTGTTTGTCTCTGCTTAAGCCTAAAGAAACTTAAAAATTTAAAGTTTAAATTTTAACTTAAACTGTTGATCTTACTTAAGAGCTACTAGCAATTAACACTAGATTTTAAAAGAGACTAACCCTTAAAACTCCCACACTTACCAAACTCCCAGTTGTTCACTCTGTGCTCACTGCCCTCAGTGTGATCTGCACTCACAGGCCCCTGTGTTTATACTGTTTGTGTAAGTCATGTGGGTGTGACCATGGCCTCGGGCTACTGCTCTGCTGGAGCCTGACAGCTCTAACAGTTTAGTACTTCAACTGCCTTTCCTAATATCACTCCAACCACCTGTCTTTGGCTTTCTACACCTCTCCGACCAAGAACAACACAAATTTCAAGAAAAAGATCTTACCCTTCTCTCGTACATTCTGTAGCCCCAGTCTGATCACTGTTGTTAGTGTTTTTTAGCCCTTAGCCAGCTTTTTGCTCATGTCTCTTTTGAAAATTCATTCTAACTATATTCCCATCTCTTTTTGAGCAGTATTACTGTCCTTGAGGTTCAAATTATTCTGTGTGCTATTTTTACTTCACTGGTTAATTATATCAGACAGATTTGTTAAAATAGTGCACACAGGAATGAAACAGTGCACTCAAAATAGCACATGCAGGAGCCTCAGCCTCTTTTATCTTTCCAATGTCTTTTCTATATCATTCAACACTTTTCATCTCTTCCAGCGTTATGGACAACTAAACCCATTAGCTGCTTCTTTTGAATATTATTGTACAAATCTGTTTCCTTGACCTTCACCTGTTTCTCACTCCTACTCTCTTCCTTTTGTTCAATCCTGTAAAGGCACTGGGGCTGAAATTCTGCGATTCCGCTCTGCCACCATAACTGGGAATCATGCCCAGTTGGTGACCTGCTTTCCTAATCCCACTGGAGAATCTGGGGTCAGAGTGGGGTCAGGTAATTAAACTAAATCAGGCAGGTTGCTGCACCAGTACGAGCGCATTTTGGGCAGCTGCTGGGGGAGGGGAAAGAATGAAGATGCAGAGTTGCATCGCCGCATATGGTCAAAGCCAGTACACGTGGCAAATTTCAGAAATTAATGCAGAGAAACCTGAACATGGGTATCTTGCTGGCATCTGGGTCAGTCAGTGCAAAGGAGGCGGCAATTCTGATGGCTGATGCCATCCCACCGGCGCTACCTCCTTCCTGATGCCAGGCCATCATTGGGAAAGACTGAACTTCTGTCTGTCCCACCTCCTGTGGGAATTCTGATGTGCTATTCTCCTAGGCCAAGACCCAGTGATAAATTTTCACTTTTACCGTTGGGCGGGTAATGGGAGGTAGCTGATCAGCCACCCGTTTTACACCCCCTCCACCTCCCCCCCCCCCCCCCCCCGCCATTTTAGTTTCCAGTGTTCGTTGGAAATGAAAATCGAACAGGGTGCAAAATGGGCGGCCGATCCAATACTGCAGGAAGGTGAAGGTAAAAATTCACTCCCCTGGTGTTTCCACATCCCAAACAATCTCCCTCTCCTTTTACACTGGAATTGATGAAATTCATCACAGGCCAGTCATTCTTTTTCCAGTTCTGATGAAGAGTCTTCACCTGAAACATTAGTATTTTCTCTTTTGTGTATTTCTACCATTTTCTATTTTTCTCAGTATATTAACCTATTTCTCAGTACTTCATAGAGTTATACAGCACAGAAGGGGGCCATTTATTTGTGCTGGCTCTTTGAAAGAGTTATGCAATTAGTCCCACTCCCTGCTCTTTCCCCAAAGCTTTGCAAAATTTTCCTTTTCAAGTATTTATCCAATTCCCTTTTGAAAGTTGCTGTTGAATCATCTTCCAACCACCCTTTCAGGCAGTGCATTCCAGATCATAACTCGCTGCATAAATAACAATCTGCTCATCTCCCCTTTGATTCTTTTGCCAATTATTTTAAATCTGTGTCCTTTGGTTACCAACTCATACTCCTCACAATATTGACTACCGCTACTAAATCTCCCCTTAACCTTCTCTGCTCTCAGAAGAACAGTCCCAGCTTCTCTAGTCTCGCCACATAACCGAAGTCTCTCATCCATCGTATCATTCTGGTAAATCTTCTCGGCACCCTCTAAACATAATTAGAGGCTCATTTTTTCATTTCAAATTCAGTGGTACTTGTGGAGCCAGAAGCTGACATTATCACTGCTGTGACATTATTATCTTTTCAGGGTGCCTTTCCCATCAGACACCACTTAAACTGTATCCTCAGGGGGCAGGACTCCAACCGTGTGGTAACATGGCAAACAATGAGGCTAATTAAAAGACTTAATAAATATATACATATATATATATTATTCGGTCCCATATACAGTCAGTCAAACAATCCAGCATGTTAGTACTGGTGTCAGCCAAGCTGAGGCCATTCAGGAATATTTTCCTCCATTTGTGCTGTCTGTGCCTCTTTAAGAACATAAGAACATAAGAAATAGGAGCAGGAGTAGGCCATTCGGCCCTTCGAGCCTGCTCTGCCTTTCAATGAGATCATGGCTGATCTTCTGCCTCAACTCCATTCACCGGCCCTATCGCCATATCCCTTGATGCCTTTACTAGTCAGAAATCTATCGACTTCTGTTTTGAATATACCCAATGACTGAGCCTCCACAGCCCTCTGGGGTAGAGAATTTCAAAGATTCACCACCCTCTGTGTGAAGAAATTTCTTCTCATCTCAGTCCTGAATGGCCTACCCTTTATCCTGAGGCTGTGGCCCCTGGTTCTAGACTCCCCAGCCAAGGGAAACATTCTCCCAGCATCCACACTATCAAGCCCTGTAATAATTTTGTATGCTTCAATGAGATCCCCTCTCATTCTTCTGAATTCAAGAGAATACAGGCCTAGTTTACTCAATCTCTTCTCATACGACAGTCCCACCATCCCAGGAATCAATCTCGTGAACCTTCGTTGCACTCTCTCTATGGCAAGAATATCCTTCCTTAGGTAAGGAGACCAAAATTGTACACAGTACTCCAGGTAGAGACAGCATTGTTTGATTTCAGCGCACTCTCAGTTGTTTATAAAATAGTCTGGACTAAGAGAAAATTAGTGACTATGGGTTTGGGAATCAGATTAAGATGGTTTCATTATAATGGGTGTGAGTCCTAGCTGGCACTCCTATAAGCCAGATATAATAGTGAAGAACTGTTCTTGTTATGAGCCAGACCATTAGATGGAATGTCTCACAGGACTGAACATCAGGCCTCTAGTTAAAAAATGTTTGATGCAGGCAGCAAAGGCTTGAGCCTTTGAGCTTACTTGAGCCATGGATCAGTGAGCAGGAGCACGTGAGGAAGGAAAAGAAAAAACAGAATAAGAAAGGTGCCTCGCCCAATGGCTCAGCAAGTTTATCCAGTGAGTATCTGGGCCACACAGAGAAAAAGAGCCGCAGGTTAAATCCTCAGTCTGTGCTGAGTTCATTTATTTCTGCCTGTTTGGCAGTAGGGGCTCTACAATTAGTATCAGCTGGCTCAAGAAGTTTCTGGTGGTATGTAGACCCTCTGTTAACCCATGACTGTGGTAGTTAAACACTAAAGAGGAGGCTGTTATTCTATTATATCCATGGCATATATCCCACTAAAAAATTCAGAAATTTTCATGTAAGTGGTGCAATCCATCCAGTGCACATTCTCCTTCTATTTATACCTTTTTGCCCGGGGCACAACACATAAGGCAGGAATTCCCAATTATATTTAAATCAGATCCACTTACCTCGTTGACTAACCTTACCAAGGCCTGGACAGCATACTGTATTCTATTACTCTCTCTCTGCTTCTCCCTGAATCTCAAGTTGTGAAAGGCCAATGAAGGGAGAAAGGCCAGAAGAATATGGAGTTTAGCCTTAGAGGTAGTTCAAACTTGAGATGCATTTAGACAGATTTTTTTCTCCCCAGAATTAATATTTGTGTGAAGCGAGTAAGAGAAACTTGCTTCTTGCACAGGTTTTGTGTGAGTGTGAGTTCAGGCTAACACTATCTACATTTTTAAATGAAGACACAAAGGGATGGCAGTGCAGGGACCCCTCATGATGCATGTGGAGTGCAATATGTATGCCATCATGGATCCTCAGTGGATCCAGGGGCAGCATATTTAAGTCTTCAGTGCAGAGGATCTCTGTGCTCGAGCAGCCATTATCCACACTGTGCAGTAGCAGAGAGGATGAGGGTGTTCTGGATTGCAGTTTCCAGAATATGGTTATCAAGAGGCAGTGCTAGATAGATCAGGACATGGGGATATTTTAGAAAGAGAGAAGTGGATGAGCCTCAGAAGTGGCAGCAATGGGAGACAGGACTCACAGATGTAGGGAACCGCTGTGTTATTGGAACTAACCAATAGATACTTAATAAACAGGTTGGCAGATCAGCAGTGAGAAATCTTCAAATGTAAGATGCATGGAGTACAAAATAAATATATTCCTACAAGGTGTATAGGAGGTCCATCAAAGTATGGAGTTCAGTGGATAAATAGAGACATTGGGCTGAATATTTACTGGGGCGGGTTGCGTAGGTGAGGAGGGCGGAGTTTCGGACGGGAAACCCGGAAGTTTGGATTTCCCCACACGCTGTGGAGATTTAACAGAGAGAAGCAGGAGGAGAGCGCCTGTGGCTTTGCCCAGATAGCGGGCTTCAACGTAGTGCAAGGCACCATTAACTGCACACACGTTGCTTTGCGGGCGCCGCATAACAATCCTGAGATCTTCTGTAACCGTAAAGGCTACCACTCACTTGATGTGCAGTTGTTGCGAGACCAGACCCAGCGCATCCTGATGGTCAATGCCCACTATCCTGGCAGCAGTCATGATGCCTTCATCCTGCGCCAGTCCAGTGTGCCAGCAATCTTCCAGCCACTACGTCAAACCCGAGGGTGGCTGCTAGGAGACAAGGGCGATCCGCTCTACACTCTGCTCCTGGCTGATGACTCCCCTCCTCAACCCCACCACTCCTGCCCAGCACTCATATAATGAGAGCCATGCTGCCACCAGGAACATCATCGAGCAGATGGTGTTCCTGATGGCAGCATGGTGGATGGTGGAGCCCAGCACGTGAGTGCAAAAAACAAGGCTGAAGCGTTTGCAACCATCTTCAGCCAAAAGTGCCGAGTGGATGATCCATATCGGCCTCCTCCTGAGGTCACCACCATCAGAGAAGCCAGTCTTCAGCCAATTTGATTCACTCCACGTGATATCAAGAAACGGCTGAGCGCACTGGATACAGCAAAGGCTATGGGACCCGACAACATACCGGCTATCGTGCTGAAGACTTGTGCTCCAGAACTAGCTGCGCCTCTAGCCAAGCTGTTCCAGTACAGCTACAACACTGGCATCTATCCGACAATGTGGAAAACTGCCCAGGTATGTCCTGCCCACAAAAAGCAGGACAAATCCAACCCAACCAATTATCACCCCATCAGTCTACTCTCAATCATCAGCAAAGTGATGGAAGGTGTCATCGACAGTGCTATCAAGCAGCACTTACTCACCAATAACCTGCTCACTGATGCCCAGTTTGGGTTCCACCAAGACCACTCGGCTCCCGACCTCATTACAGCCTTGGTCCAAACATGGACAAAGGAGCTGAATTCCAGAGGTGAGGTGAGAGTGACTGCCCTTGACATCAAGGCAACATTTGACCGAGTGTGGCATCAAGGAGCCCTAGTAAAACTGAAGTCAACGGGAATCAGGGGGAAAATGCTCCACTGGCTAGAGTCATACCTAGCACAAAGGAAGATGGTTGTGGTGTTTGAAGGTCAATCATCACAGCCCGAGGACATCGCTGCAGGAATTCCTCAGGGCAGTGTCCTAGGCCCAACCATCTTCAGCTGCTTCATCAATGAGCTTCCCTCCAACATAAGGTCAGAAATGGGGATGTTTGCTGATGACTGCACAGTGTTCAGCACCATTCAAAACTCCTCAGATAATGAAGCAGTCTATGCCCTCATGCAACAAGACCTGGACGACGTTCAAGCTTGGGCTGATAAGTGGCAGGTAACATTCGCGCCACAGAAGTGCCAGGCAATGACTATCTCCGACAAGCGAGAGTCTAACCACCTCCCCTTGACATTCAACGGCATTACCATCGCCAAATCCCCCACCATCAACATCCTGGGGGTCACCATTGACCAGAAACTTAACTGGACCAGCCACATAAATACTGTGGCAATAAGAGCAGGTCAGAGGCTGGGTATTCTGCGGCGAGTGTCTCACCTCCTGACTCCCCAAAGCCTTTCCACCATCTACAAGGCACAAGTAACGAGTGTGATAGAATACTCTCCACTTGCCTGGATGAGTGCAGCTCCAACAACACTCAAGAAGCTTGACACCATCCAGAACAAAGCAGCCCGCTTGATTGGCACCCCATCCACCACCTTAAACATTCACACCCTCCACCACTGGCGTACCGTGGCTGCAGTGTGTACTATCTACAAGATGCACTGCAGCAACTCGCCAAGGCTTCTTCGGCAGCACCTCCCAAACCCACGACCTCTTCCACCTAGAAGGACAAGGGCAGTAGGCGCATGGGAACACCACCACCTACAAGTTCCCCGCCAAGTCATACACCATCCTGACTTAGAAATATATCGCTGATCCTTCATCGTCGCTGGGTCAAAATCCTGGAACTCCCTACCTAACAGCACTGTAGGAGTACCATCACCACACGAGCTGCAGCGGTTCAAGAAGGCAGCTCACCACCACCTTCTCAAGGGCAATTAGGGATGGGCAATAAACTACTCCCGCTAGTGTTTTCTGCCCCTTGTTTCTTAGCTCCCTCCAAAGTGATTCTACAGCTTGTTTTTGAGCTAAGATCATTTCTCTCTACTGACTTTATCCCATCCTTTATTATCAGGGCGCTACACCCCTTCATTGCTGTAAGTTAGTTGTCTCATCTAGATTGGATGTTAATCTTTTCTCTTCCCACTGAAACCAAGTATCTTTGTATCCTGGCCAACATTTATTCCCTGAACTAATAACACCAAAATAGTGTAACTAGCCATTTATATCATCATGTTGCTGCTTGTGGAGCCTTATGGTGTGCAAACTGGCTTCTGTGTTTGCTTTCAGAATGGTGACTACACTTAAAGAAACTAATTAGCTTTGAAGTGCTTTGGTATGTCCTGAGGATGTGAAAGGTAATGCCTTGGGGTTTTGACTGGTGCTTGCTGCATCCTTGAATAGGGAAGTGTAAGTGGGAATTGCTTTGGTAGTTGTCATGGAGGGGCAGCTTTGGATAGCACTTGGTGAAGCACATGTCCTCTATGTCCTAAGGGGTGTTACCAGGGGAGGGGGCATGTAGCAGTTGGTTGTCTCCCTGGAGGAGGTTTGCAGCAGCCATCACTGAATAGAAGTTTGGGAGACATTTTTTAAATTGCTCTGTTTCAATTTAATATTGGTCTGGACTGTCCTATCTCGTCCTTAAAATAACTATTTACACACAAAACTAGAACAGGTTTTGTGTCTGCTTCAACAACAACAACAACTACTTTAATGTAGCAAAACATCCCAAGGTGCTTAACGAGCATTATCAATAAAAACATTTTTGACATCGAGCCACAGAAGGAGATATTCGGACACATGACCAAAAGCTTGGTCAGAGGTAGGTTTTAAGGAGCATCTTAAAGGAGGAGAGAGGGGCAGGGAGGTTTATGGAGGGAATTCCAGAGCTGAGGGCCAAGGCAGCTGAAAGCACAGCCGCCAATGGTGGAACGATTTAAAATCGGGGATGCGCGAGGCCTGAATTGGAGGAGCACAGAGATCTTGAAGGCTTGTAGGGTTGGAGGAGGTTAGAGATAAGGAGGGGCGAGGTCATGGAGGGATTTGAAAACAAGGATGAGCATTTTAAAACTGAGGTGTTGTCTGAAAAGGAGCCAATGTAGGTCAGCGAGCACAGAGGTGATGGGTGAACAAGACTTGGTGCGAATTAAGATCAGGGCAGCAAAATTTTGGATGAGCACAAATTTATGTAGGGTGGAAGATGGGAGGCCGGCCAGGAGAGCATTGGAATAGTTAAATCTAGAGGTATCAAAGGCATGGATGAGGGTGATTGTCCCAGAATTGAAGGGCTTAGTGAAATATTAAACATTGTATTTCACGCTGTGCAAATCAGAAATGAGGCATTTCACTGGTGGGAGGAATACGCTGAAAGTGCCCCCTTGCATAATCTGGCAACTAGTAAGTTTAATATTTGAAGCTTACGAGGGATGAGGAGGAGGAGGCAAGTGGGAGAAGTGAAGTATAATCACTACAATTTTTGGCAGATTGCTTTTAGCTAAGCTCCCTAATTACACTATTACAGCAATTACCATTACTTGCATTTATATTGCACCTTTCACGACCTCTGGATGCCCCAAAGCATTTTTACAGCGAAGTTCCCCTCCAAGTCACACACCATCCTGACTTAGAAGTATATCGCCAATCCTTCATCGTCGCTGGGTCAAAATCCTGGAACTCCTTCCCTAACAGCACTGTGAGAGTACCTTCACCACACGGACTACAGCGGTTCAAGAAGGCAACTCACCACCACCTTCTCAAGGGCAATTAGGGATGGGCAATAAATGCTGGCCTTGCCAGCGACGCCCACAGCCCATAAATGAATTTAAAAAAAAGACCATTAGGTTGCTGAAGCAACGGTTCCGCTGCCTTGACCGCTCGGGAGGAGCCCTCCAGTACTTGGCTGAGCAGGTGTCCCATTTTGTGGTGATCTGCAGCATGCTTCATAGCTTGGCCATCATGAGGGCGCAGCCCTTGCCAGCAGGGATTGTGGAACCACCTCAGGAAGAGGACGAGGAAGAGGAGCAAGAGGAAGAGGACGAGGAAGAGGAGCAAGAGGAAGAGGACGAGGAAGAGGAGCAAGAGGAAGAGGACGAGGAAGAGGAGCAAGAGGATGAGGATGAGGAGGAAGGGAGGAGGCAGGCAGCAAATCCCCCTTCCGCACGGGCTGTCTGTGAACGCCTCATAAGACTCCAATTCGAGTGAATGAAACTCCAGATCCCCGTTGCTCACCACATCCCCATCGTACCATCCCTCTGTCATGGAATATCACTGAGAGGTCGCACAACACCAGGTTATAGTCCAACAGTTTTATTTGAAATCACAAGCTTTCGGAGCTATCGATCGCCCCTTCCTCAGGTGAAGTAGTAAAGAAATACAGACTCGACAAAGCATATATAGATAGAGAACAATGCATGTGTACCTTGCATTGTTCTCTATCTATATATGCTTTGTCGAGTCTGTATTTCTTTACTACTTCACCTGAGGAAGGGGCGATCGATAGCTCCGAAAGCTTGTGATTTCAAATAAAACTGTTGGACTATAACCTGGTGTTGTGCGACCTCTCAATTTTGTCCACCCCAGTCCAACACCGGCATCTCCGCATCATGGAATATCACAGCATCCTCCTGGGCACAAAGCTGAAATGAGAGTCACCACAAAACAAACATTCCAAACAAAATTAATAAATTTATAACTATTCAATTTACATTACAATATGAATTAATCACTCTTGTGCAGTCCCTTCGTGCCTGTCGTTCGTGTGGCCTTTCCAACTCTGGTCCTCCTACGAAGTGCTCCCCCAGTGGCTGCAGCATGGCTGGTGGAAGGCTGTTGAGTTTCCATGGGGGAGACTTCAGATGGCCTTGCAGGACGACCTTGACCAGCTGTAGACCTAGAAGGCTCGTCTGTAAACTGCACCACCTCGGCATGAGCGGCAGCAGTCTGGGCTGGCTGGCTGACAGGCAGAGGCAAAGGCAATACCAGAGTGGCAGTGGTGGGAATAGGAGTGCTGTCATCCGGAAAGAGGACAGCAGGTTCCTGCTCCACATACCCACGGCCACTCCCCCGGGGCACCGCCTCAGCATTCCTAGCAATCTGTTGGAGGACAGTTTGCTGGCCTGCTGCAACACCCTGCAAGCCCCTTTTGACACTGGTAAACCCAGCCATCTCCACTCTCCCCCATGACTTCAGGGACAGGCTGTGCTGGTGGCAGATCTTGGTCATCTGAAAGGAGAAAGGCACAAGAGTCGGATTATGGTGAGGGGAGCAGGGGGGAAAGCAAGATATCCATGCATACAGCATCAGCAGCTTGTAAGTGAGAAGAGATTGTGGGATGAGGGGGAAGTGAGTGTGAGAATAAGGATGAGGAATGACCATACCTTTATTGTCCCCAAGGGCTTCAACTTTGCCTGTTGCCACGGCCTCGGTTACTTCCCCTCCAATGATGTCGAGCACCGTCTCCTCCAGTTGGTTCAAGGCCTGTATTGCAGCTTTGCCGCCTCCCATCTGCTGCTGCTCATGGTGATTGTGAGCCACCTTGACCTGCAAGAGAAATTGAAGTGTGTCAGTGAGTGTGGTGCAATGTGTTTGGGTAATGTGCCTGCCATAGTTGAATAGCTGGTAGTGTGTGCAAGGTGTGAGTTGTGAGTGTAAGTGTTACAGCAGTGGTAAGGTTGTGAGGGTGAAGTGAAGCTATGATTGTGAGGTCTGAGTGGTGAAAGGTAGAGATTGTTGGTAGGTGAGTGATGGGGGTGTGGTGCAGATGGTGGGATATGGTATTTGCTGAAGCCTTTACTCACCTTGACATGCCGTGTCAGGTCATTAAACTTCTTGCGGCACTGGATCCATGTCCTTAGTACAACACTGTTGGCCATGACGTACTCAGCTATCTCCGGCCACAGTCTTCTCGAAGTGTACGCTGATGGCTTCCTGTCACCCTGCGGGAACAGGACAGCCCGCCTCCTCTCCACTGCCACTACCAATGCCTCCAGAGCCGCATCAGAGAACCTTCTGGCTTGTTCTCTTTGCTGGTGCTGAGCCATGTGTTCCAACTGCAATTCCAACTCCAACTCCAATGACAATGAGGTGCTGCTGCATCAAAGCACCTCCCTTTTAAGTAGTGGAGAGAGACTAGGGCAAACATTACTGGCCATTAGACTGCAACCGATATTGGCCCACCTGTTGAGCGGTAAGCCAATCAGCAGCGCGTTTAACACCGAGATCGGCACTGCAATCATGCAAATCAGCAGACAGCACGGATTTTGCGTGCTGCCTGCACCACTTTGAACGGGCGCAGCCAAATAGCGCTGGGCTATGACACCGTCCGTTTTTGAGCCATATCCAATTTCTAGGCCACGTTCTTTTAAGTGCTTGCTGTTATTTGGGGATTCCACAATAATAAAAATAATGATGAACGGTCATCGACCTGAAACGTTAACTCTGTTTCTCGCTCCACAGAAGTTGCCTAACATAGAGTCATAGAGTTATACAGCACAGAAAGAGGCCCTTCGGCCCATCGTGTCTGCGCCGGCCATCAAGCCCTGTCTATTCTAATCCCATTTTCGAGCACTTGGTCTGTAGCCTTGTATGCTATGGCGTTTCAAGTGCTCATCTAAATGCTTCTTGAATGTTGTGAGGGTTCCTGCCTCTACCACCCTTTCAGGCAGTGAGTTCCAGATTCCAACCACCCTCTGGGTGAAAAGGTTTTTCCTCAAATCCCCTCTAAACCGCCTGTCCCTTACCCTGAAACTATGCCCCCTGGTTATTGACCCCTCTACTAAGGGGAAAAGTTCCTTTCTATCTACCCTTTGTATGCCCCTCATAATTTTGTACACCTCAATCAGGTCCCCCCTCAGCCTTCTCTGCTCTAAGGAAAACAACCCCAGCCTGTCCAGTCTCTCTTCATAGCTGAAACGCTCCAGCCCAGGTAACATTCTGGTGAATCTCCTCTGCACCCTCTCTAATGCAATCACATCCTTCCTATAGTGTGGCGACCAGAACTGCACACAGTATTCCAGCTGTGGCCTAACTAGCGTTTTGTAAAGCTCCATCATAACCTCCCTGCTCTTATATTCTATGCCTCGGCTAATGAAGGCAAGTATCCCATATGCCTTTTTAACCACCTTATCTACTTGTCCTGCTGACTTCAGGGATCTATTTACATGCACCCCAAGGTCCCTCTGATCCTCTGTCCTTCCTAGGGTCCTACCATTCATTGTGTATTCCCTTGCCTTGTTAGTCCTCCCAAAATGCATCACCTCACACTTTTCAGGGTTAAATTCCATTTGCCACTGTTCTGCCTATCTGACCAACCCATCTATATTGTCCTGTAGCCTGAGGCTTCCCTCCTCGCTATTTACCACTCCACCAATTTTCGTGTCATCTGCGAACTTACTGATCATACCTCCTACATTCATATCTAAATCATTAATGTACACTACAAACAGCAAAGGACCCAGCACCGATCCCTGCGGTACACCACTGGACACAAGCTTCCAGTCACAAAAACAACCTTCGACCATCACCCTCTGCCTCCTGCCACTAAGCCAATTTTGGATCCAATGTGCCAAATTGCCCTGGATCCCATGGGCTTTTACCTTCTTGACCAGTCTCCCATGCGGGACTTTGTCAAAAGCCTTACTGAAGTCCATGTAGATTACATCAACTGCACTACCCTCATCCACACACCTAGTCACCCCCTTAAAAAATTCAATCAAATTGGTTAGACATGATCTCCCACTGACAAAGCCATGCTGACTATTCTTGATTAATCCTTGCCTCTCCAAGTGGAGACTAATTCTGTCCCTCAGAATTTTTTCCAATAATTTCCCTACCACTGATGTTAGGCTCACTGGCCTGAAATTCCCTGGTTTATCCCTACTACCCTTCTTGAATAATGGTACTACGTTAGCTGTTCTCCAGTCCTCTGGCATCTCCCCTGTGGCCAGAGAGGTTCTGAAAATTTGTGTCAGAGCCCCTGCAATCTCCTCCCTTGCCTCACACAGCAGCCTGGGATACATCTCGTCTGGGCCTGGGGATTTATCCACTTTTAAGCCCGCTAAATCCGCTAGTACCTCCTCCCTCTCAATACTAATTTGTTCAAGTATATCACAATCCCCCTGCCTGATTTCTATGCCTACATCGTCCTTCTCCATAGTGAACACAGACGCAAAATATTCATTTAAAACCTCACCTACATCTTCCGGCTCTACACACAGATTGCCACTTTGGTCCCTAATGGGCCCTACTCTTTCCCTGGTTATCCTCTTGCCCTTAATATACTTATAAAACACCTTGGGATTTTCCTTTATTTTGCCCGCCAATGTTTTTTCATGCCCCCTCTTCGCTCTCCAAATGTCTTTTTTAAGTACCCCCCTGCACTTTCTATACTCCTCTAGGGCTTCCACTGTTTTTAGTCCTTTGTATCTGCCAAAAGCCTCCCTTTTTTTCCTCATCCATTCTTGTATATCCCTTGACACCCAGGGTTCCCTGGGCTTGTTGGTCCCACCCTTGACCTTTACAGGAATATGTTGGCGTTGTACTCTCTCTATTTCCTTTCTGAAAGACTCCCACTGCTCGATGTGGATTTTCCTACAAGTAGCTGATCCCAGTCCACTTTGGCCAGATCCTGCCTTATCATATTAAAATCCGCCTTCCCCCAATTTAGAACCTTTATTAACCTGCTGAGTATTTTCAGAATTTTCTGTTTTTATTTCAGATTTCCAGCATCTGCAGTATTTTGCTTTTGTAAAACATATATGATACTATGTACAGCTCTTAAATTCAAAAAGACTGGCTGAACTTTAACAGGCCAGTTTGTCGCCTAATCCATTGGAGAATGGCTAATGTAGTACCCATTTTCAAAAAGGATATAATGACCCAAACTAAGGGAAGCAGGCTGGTGGGCGAGAGGAGGCAGAAGAGGGTATTTTATCATTTCAGCAGATGGCTGACGGAACATGTCGGCTGACCACACTGGGAGGCGGGGCGGGGCGGGGCAGGGGGGCACATCGGGAAGCCCAGACCATTTTGAGGGCCTGGCCTCATTTAAATAGAACTGGTGAGCTGCTCACCCCAAACAGGCCTCCCAATTGGAGCTTGCCAGATTCGGGTTGGCAAAATATTGGGCGGCCAAGAGGCAAGGTAAATACTGGGAGGGGGTGGGGAAGGGCATTGCGCTCACAGGGGTGGGGAATGTGCCTGGGGTGGCAGTGACCCAAATTATTTTTGTGGGGCCCGGAGCAGCATTCCTATTTCAGGCCTCACTGTGTCAGCCAGTGGCTCAGTTGGTAGCACCCTCACATCTGAATCAGAAGGTTGTGGGTTCAAGTCCCACGCCAGAGACTTGAGCACAAAAATCTAGGCTGACACTCGAGTGCTGCAGTGTCGGAGGTGCCGTCTTTCAGATGAGACGTTAAACGAGGTCCTGTCTACTCTCTCAGGTGGACGTAAAAGATCCCATGGCACTATTTTGAAGAAGAGCAGGGGAGTTATCCCCGGTGTCCTGGCCAATATTTATCCCTCAATCAACATAACAAAAACAGATTATCTGTTCATTATCACATTGCTGTTTGTGGGAGCTTGCTGTGCGCAAATTGGCTGTTGTGTTTCCCACATTACAACAGTGACTCCACTCCAAAAGTACTTCATTGGCTGTAAAGTGCTTTGGGAGGTCCGGTGGTCGTGAAAGGTGCTACATAAATGCAAGTCTTTCTTTCTTTCTCACAAAGATTATTTTTTCACCTACCTTTGAAGCCCCCTGCTTCGTGGCTAACCAGTTGTACTGAGGGGTGTGTCCACAGCAGATGGTCCACGTAGTAATCTGTAGTAATGGCTTTGGCATCCTAGCTATGTAATAGGACCCTGATTTAAATGTATTGATGAGGTTCCCACCTGAGTCTGGTGAGCGCCTCAGCCGCCTATTAAACAAGCAGCCGGAAGACGGAGGCTGGGCAGAAAACCAGTGGTAAATATACGGCTTTGATTTTAACTCCCGTACTGCTGGGTGTCCGCTGGATAATATTCCCCCTGCAGACTATGTGGTACACAAAACACAAAACAGTATTAGTGCTTACCCATTCCCTTAGCAGAGGTGATAGCTGGGTCATGGATAGTTGCTGCTAACATTCTGACAAGAGAATGAAGACAGAATGCCATGCGTAGGTCCTTTGAACAAGTTACTTATATTCTATCCAAATTTGAATTCATGAAAGCTCCATACAAATAACATTAACTGTGCTATAGAAATAGTAAAATAAAAGCCTTGAGTGATACAACCTTGTAACCTACTTCCAGTTCCCCATTATTTTCTATTCATTTCATGGTGATATATTCCTTAGCTGGAGAAACTACACGTCGAAACGCATCTGCCACATTAAATGTACAATTACACTAGAATAGGTAGAGTCTAGTTTCTATTTGTCAGCCTGTATCTGGCTACCCAGCCATCGCACTCTGGGTTACATTTGTTGTGGATGCTATTTAGTTCTTTCATTTATCTGGGGTTGTGGAGATGTTTGGTGTAATGCAACTGAGTTTTATGGAAAAGAAATGGCTGGGATGACAATTCCATGCAGCACATTGTTGATTTCAGTGTACAGTTACATCAGTGTGACATTTCTCATAATAACCAGCCTGAATAAAAAAAACAATTTTGATGACATCCTTTAATTGAAGAATGATGTCAACTCAGCTTCCACCTAGATACTGTTTCTGTATTTAGCATAGTGAAGCCTAAGTGTGTGCGATATTTATAAATGCAGAGAAAAGTAGGTCGCCATCAAGTGTAACAGAAAATGTGAAGAGTTTCACAAAGGAGAGTGGGAAATGATAGTGTTTCCGTTTAAAGACATGCCCTTTTCCTCAGCCTGATGTTCTGATGTGAACCTCTCTATCAATTAAGTACATAATGAAAACTGCAAAATAAAACTTGGTCACTTTTAACACTGAACTTTTACATTAACTTTCTAATTTTAGAGAAGAGCTCTTTTCTAACTGTGAAATGTCATTGTCAGTTGGAGGCCAGTGAGTACAGCTCTGTACATGGATTATGGGGCTTCTCTGCTTTCCCTCATTAGACAGCAGTGGTCGACAGCATAATCCCATGCTGTACACTCAAACATGCTCTACCGAAGAATGGTACTAGTATAAAACTGGTGCATGCAATATAACTGCAATACTTATTTGCTGTGATAGAAAATTAATAGTCCAATGGGACATTAGAAGTAATGTGCAAATTAAACAGTGTGCCAATAGGATTTGAACTACCTGACTTTTGGTAACAAGATAAGCTTTATTTCCAGTGGTGTGCAAACCTAAGTAAATACCATGCAGAGCTCCATGAACTAACATGCCAAGCTCTACTAAACACCATGCAAGGCATGGCATTACATACAATTTACCACACGGAAATAGGCCATTCGGCCCAACCAGACTGTGTTGGTGTTTATCCTCCATGTGAGCAGTTGTCCTAATCTTATGTGTCCACCCGTTACATATGTATCTGTATCCCCCTTTTCTTTAACTGCCTATCTAACCTATTCTTACCACTGAACGACATTCAAGACCCTATTAAATTGCATGTAAAACTCCAATAAGGTGTAAGATGTACTTTTCTAAGAATGATTTTGGTAAAGAATTCATGAAAATAAAAGAGGCAATTATAGGCTCAAAAAGCCATGTGCCCACACCAAGTGGGCATTGAATGGTCACATATTGCCCCCAAAATAAAGAAAATCTGCTATACTAGGAATGACACAGAGAACTAAAGGAAATGTATTAATGGTAGCTTGAGAAATGGCGTCATATTACAATGGCTTACAAAGAAAGGGCACAAACAAAGCCTGCCATCCAAAAGTTTATTGGGAGAAAGAAGTGTGGCTTTAAGGTTTTAGCTGACAAGAAAGAAGTCCAGCATATCCACCGAGTGCTCTGAATCTGGTAATATTTTTCATTATGTTTTATACATTGGTCTGCCATTCACTAATTTATAATATTGATCAAGTGAAACTGACTTGAGTATGAAATGGAAATGAAAAGCGCATCATGGAGCAGAACCAATACACAGACATAATGTTAACTGCCCACTTTTATCTACATTCATAAAGATTTTGAAGCAAACATATACAGTCCAGTTGTGTCCTAAGTAGTCTTTCAAAACACACAAAGTCATATGTTTATTTATAATATTTTCACATCTCTACAGATGATTCCGCCAATCCATGGGAAATACATTTCAGAAAGCTGCCTTCAATATGCTTAAGGAACAGGATGAAGACATGGAAGAAAAAAACAGAAGAAAGGTAAGAGGTGGGAACCTGTATAATTTTCAAGGAGCATAACACAGCTGGCAGAAATAAAAGACTGGGGGGCTAAATTCAATTAGGCCGGAAAATGGGCGCAGGGTTTCGCGATGTGCGATCTGCCTGTGCCTGTTGAAAGTAGTGCAGGCAGCATGCGAAATTCGTGCTGCCTGATCATTGCCATGATTGGAGCGCTGAGCTCAGCGCTAAACATGCTGCTGGTTGGCTCAGCGCTCAACAGGGGGCCCAGTATCATGTGGAGTCTGCCCTCCATTTAAAGGTTGCCTGCAGAGTTTTGCACTTTTTAAAGGGGAGGTGCTCTGATTCAGAAATACCTCATTGTTGGTGGAACTAGTCATTGTTGGTGGAACTAGAGCAATAAATATGTCTCAACAGGGGAGAGAGCATGCACCTCCATTCTCCAATGCAGCACTGGAGGCCTTGGTGCAGGGGGTATACAGGAGGAGACGGGTCCTGTACCCGCAGGGGGGCAGGAGGCCTTCCAGGCACACCGTAAGAAGGCAGTGGGAGGAAATAGCAGAAGCCGTCTGTGCCACCTTGTGCCTTTCTCCTTTCAGATACCCAAGAACTGCCAGCAGCCCAATCTCTTCAACAAGAAGTAGGAGGAGGAGAGTGATGGATAAGTGGCACCGTCACTCGATCTGACAATCCCAGGCACCAGCTCAGAAAATGACACTGCGCGTACTTTAGAGTATAGTATAGGTGTGTCACTGGGCACGAGTGGGCTGCAGCCAGGCCAGGGGGAAAGGATAGTGCAGGTGCCAGCTCCCCGGAGGGTGAGGTCGCTCACGAGTTCTGCAGCATGAGGACTTCGATGGAGCAGCCTTCAGAAGAAGGGTGATGGGTATGCACACAGAAATGCTTGGTGCAATGGCAGGCCTTCCAGAGAGCCTCTTGTCACTGTCAAGGAGCATGGAGGAGTCCAGCTCCAACATTGCATGGAACTTTGCGCGGAGCTTGGAGCCCATGATTTCCAGGATGGAAGTGATGGGCAACACCATTATTGCATTTGTGGACCCAACCATGATGCTGGGTGTGATGGGCAATGTCGCAGCTTTACTTGCAGCACAAGTGGAAGCGACCCAACGTCTGAGTGCTGCAGTGGAAGCTCAGACTTCTGCCACGCAGGCTCAGACTGCTGCCATCGTGGCTGGGTTTACGATTGTGGAAAGGGGCTTGCAGGGTCTCATCGCAGGCCAGTCTTCTGTGCTCCAACAGATGGCTAGGAATGCTGAGGCACCACCCTGGGGGAGTGGCAGTGGCTCCGTGGAGCAAGAGCCTGCTGTCCTCTCTCAGGATGACAGCATTCATACTCCCATCCTTGCCACTCCACCAGTGCCATTGCAGTTGCCTGTCAACCAGCCAGCCCAGACTGCTGCTGCCCATGCCGAGGTGCTGCAGTCTACAGCTGGGCCTTCTAGGCCCAGAGCTGTTCGAGGATCTGGGGTTTCAGTCAGTCTGATGATGCGCTCACGGACAGCGCATCCGGAACGGGGATTTGCTGGCTGCCTCCTCCCTTCCTCCCCCTCCTCTTCCTCCTCCTCTTCTTCCTCCTCCTCCTCTTCCTCCTCCTCTTCTTCCTCCTCCTCCTCTTCCTCCTCCTCTTCTTCCTCCTCCTCCTCTTCTTCCTCCTCCTCCTCTTCCTCCTCCTCCTCCTCTTCTTCCTTCTCCTCCTCCTCCTCCTCCTCTTCCTCCTCCTCTTCCTCTTTCTCTTCCTTTTCCACCTCCTCTTCCTCTCCCTGAGGTGGTTGCGGAACCTGTGGTGGAAAGGGCTGCGCCCTCATGATAGCCAAGTTGTGGAGGATGCAGCAGACCACCATGACCACCAGTACTGGAGAGCCAGGTGTATAGTGGATAGCCCTTGTCTCCGAGAAGCCACCCTCGGGCTCGACGTGGTGGTTAGAAGATTGCCGGCACAGCGGACTGGCACAGGATGAAGGCATCATGACTGCTGCTAGGATACTGGGAATTTATCATCATGATGTGCTGGGTGTGCTCGCACACTAACTGCACATTAAGTGAGCGGTAGCCTTTTCGGTTGCGGTATATCTCAGGATTGATATGCAGCACCCGCAAAGCCACATGTGTGCAGTCGATGGCGCCCCACACCATGGGGAAGCCTGATATCTTGGCAAAGCCACATGTGCGCTCCTCCTGCTTCTCTCTGTTCAGATAGAAGACAATGAAGTCCCTTCTCCTGGAGTAAAGAGCTTCTGTGACCTCCCGGATGCAGCGATGGATGGCGAACTGCGAGATTTTAGCTATGTCACCTGATCCAGTCTGGAAGGATCTGCTGGCGAAGAAATTCAGGGCCACGGTCACCTTGCGGGCCATGGCAGCACCGTCCTCACCCTGCTCTGAGGCTGCAGGTCTGGTTCCAGGAGGTGGCAGAGCACTGTGACCACCTCCTTGGTGAAGCGGAGCCTCCGAATACACTGCTCCTGGCTTAGGTGCAGGTAGGAGAAGTGCTCCCTCAAGACCCTAGGTGGCTAAGGCTTCCTGCTGATAGTCCACCTCCCCATCCTCCTCCTCCCTCTGCGAGCAGCTTGTCTTTGCTGCCTCTGCTCCATCTCGTTGTCATCCTGCAGCGCGAGCGGGACTGCGACTATAGACCCCATGACTGGGAGCAAGTGGTGTAGTCAGAGGCCTTTCTTTAAGAGCCAACACCTTCCCAACGTCCAGCAGCACTCCCTGCACACTTTCCCAACAAAAGCAAAAAGCAACTTACCTCAACGTTGCATTGTGTCCCTTTAAGTAGCGCTAGTGGGGAGTCCGTCATGCAGCTGAACGCACGTTCAGCCGGGCATGCTTAGGAGAGGGGGTACAGCGGAGCAGCGATGTCCAAAATGGCAGATCATGCGTCAAATCAGTGTTACATGCTGATTGCCGCCACGATCTGCCTCATTTGAATTCTTCCGCCCCACGCAGGCAACAGCTGCACTATCGCCCTTCCCAAGATGGCGACCACGCATTCCGCACCGGCAATCGGCGGAAGCGTGGCGAGCGCCATTTTTTTCTTCAAACCAGCATTAACAGCTGGCGCTAAGCATGGGAATTTCGCGGCCTAGAAGACAACAACCTCATTTACAGAATCTTTCACAGGGTCAACTTGCAACACAGTGAGATTGCCCTTGAAATTACCTGCAGAAGATAGAGGGATACTTCACCCCAACAAGAGTTAAGATTTACGCTTTTGAGACAGCAAGAATCAGGAAGTTAATGCTGTGTGAATTGTTCCACCTAGCTGCATGTTACATCCTTATGTTATCCATCCTTATGCATAGTTAACCAAGTAGATTGTAGTCTCAGCCAACATCTGACTGCTCAGTGTAAATTTTCTGATCGGGCATAAGTCTGGCCAGAAGTGAAGCGGCATATGAATCACACATGTTGACCCCACAAGTATTTCCAGGGCCAGTCTAATTTTAATAGCTCGATGTGTGGAAGAGGCCTGCTATTGGGAGCTCACCTGTTGGGCGGGAAATTTTGTGATGCTGCAGGATTTAAAGCCGCTCAGCAGTTTAAATGGGCAGGGATTGTGATTTTGGAATTTGCAAGTCAGAATACTTCTGTGAAAAATCAATGTCTGGAAGGAGTGAAGTAGCCCTGAGAGTGGCCCATTTTTCCAGTGGGAGCATAGAGATTCACTTTGGGGAAGTAAGGTAAAGGAAGGGATTTCTCTTTGGTAGTGAGAGCTGCAGGCCCACAAGAAAAGCAGCCCAGAAGGAATAGGAGGAAGTTGCTACCAATGTGAATGCCACCTGCACTTGACTGTGCATCTGAAAGTAGTGCAGCAAATGACCTTACCAGGTCAACCAAAGTAGAACTTCCATTAATGCAGTGTATTTCACTTATATGGCACTTACAGTTATCTCTTCCTCGTATTGCCTTAAAATACTGACTAGTAACACTGGACACCAAAGGACTCATATAGTCAAAAGCAAAATACTGCGGATGCTGGAAATCTGAAATAAAAACTGAAAATGCTGGAAATACTCAGCAGGTCAGGCAGAATCTGTGGAGAGAGAAACAGAGTTAACGTTTCAGGTCGATGACCTTTCGTCAGAACTGGAAAATGTTACAGATGTAACAGATTTTAAGCAAGCACAGAGGCAGGGAAAGGGGGGAGGGGAGGAAAGAACAAAAGGGAAGGTCTGTGATAGGGTGGAAGGCAGGAGAGATTGAATGACAAAAGGGATGATGGTGCAAGGCAAAAGTGACTCATATAGTCAAATGTTTGATGGCTTGACTTCTAACCACCTAAGCTAAGTAATCATTTCTACGAGACCGGGGATACCTTACCAAGAATACCCATGATGTTTCCGAATGCCCTATCCATCTGCAGCATTCATCTGGAGGTCTTCCTTCACTCACATCCTTTATGCTTCATTCAAAATGAATCCTTCCCTCTAATGTAGCTGAATATTGCAAGCACATATCATCCATACCTACCACTGGCTGCCTCCTGACACTTGGGTATTACTGCATGTCATCATGACAATCAGAATTTATCACTTCTTTTATACAGCTTATAACAACTGTCACAGAACAGTTACAGAAGAAGGAGCTCTGACTTAGACCTCTATCCCACTGAAAGGAAGTCATCAAGGGTGCTGGAGATCAGAAAGTTGGACGTTTGGCACTAAGCTCAGGGGTTGTGATAATGTTCTACAGCTCTTCCTTCTTATCCTAATCTTTAGTTCAGTTACTGATGGCAAACATGAGCTTAAGCACTTTACCATGCCATTCATTCTACTGCAAGCTGTAGGGCTGATTCCCCAGTGCTGTGCACACAACAGTGAAGAGGGAGTACAGACGGAGAGTGTAAGCCATGTGCCAATTTCTTTCTGGTCTGCAATTACTCATTCTTCCATTTTTAGTAAATTGAAGTGCTTGTTCCCATTGCATGACGCTGATTAACGCCACAGACTTAATGTCAAAATACTTAAATGAACATCAACACAATTCAGTGGTATTTATGCCGGGTTTACTCTTTTTTCTTTGTGTGCCCCTTTGGAGTGGAAGCAAGGGAAGCTCGAAGAGTGTAGGAGCCTTTAATTAGCATTGGAAAGATTTTTTTTGGAATGTTTATAGTAACTTTTAAATGCAGTATTTTTATGAGACAAATTTTCCATATTTCTGATATTTTAATTAACTTATTAGACAAAATGTTTCTTAACATCCTGATGTTGCACATGGAGAGTCAAGGCTAAGGGATGAGTTAATTTCCTGCCCGGCAAAGACAGCAAGAGGCCACAGCAATTTAACTGCCATGCCTCATTCAAATGCCACTGCCCTTATTTTATATAATAATTTGATTTTATACTATTATTTATAGTTAAATAGCAAATTTTACAGAGTTGGCTTGAGCATATCAGTTTCTCCGAAGTACATAATGAGGAACTGGGAAGTGCAAAAAACAGCACCACCAATGGCAGAAGGGTATAGTTAGAGTGCGACAAGTTGATATAGATAGTGTTTATTATAAATATGGGCATAGGATTATAATGGCGAGAAGTTGGCACAGAAGTGTGTCAAAAATGTGAGATTTTGTAGTCAGGAAGTGCGTTCAGATTTAAGATTTTTTAATATGTTATAGATATCAATTTCTTGCCAAAAAGATCCAGTAGCCATTTTCCCACTCCTTAAGGTAGGTTGGTATTAAACCTTGCTGTCTTGTACTAGAGCTTGCTGAATGGCAGCCAGTATTGGATTGTGCTCTATAGTCTCTTCAAGTTTCTCCTGTTACTCTTTACATGTTGCCAGATGTGCCTGAGCGCGGTTCTCCTCCATGATGCTGCCTTTTTGCAAGACAAAATTGTGCAGATTGCAGCACACTGCAACAAACCTTGAATCTTAACTAGATTGCAATGCAGGACTGCCCCAGATCCATCCAGGAACCTGAGGGACTGCTTTAACATGCAAATAGTGTGTTCAATAATTACTTGGGTAGATGCCAGCACCTGAAATCAGCTGGTGTCCTGGGATTCTGCACAAGTGTCATGAGCCATGCTCCAGATGATAGCCTTTATCACCCAGGAGCTACCCGAAGAGTGGCCTGTGGGTCAAATATTAGACGGTGGCCTGTGTTAAAATGAAGGCATCATGATAACTACCTGGGAAGTAAGTCGAGCTGCATAGTTTGATGCTGATGGTTGCAAATGAGAAGAACATTCAGAGAGTGGAATTCTTTCCTATCCATGTAGATAGTGTCATGTTAGAGAGCACATAGAGCCACAGCAGTGCAATCTATAACATCTATAGAATCCTGCCATTCTGTAAATTACATAGCCTTCTCCAATTTTTATTGACTGTCCATTGGGAAGCAGATGAAACTCCTTGCTCAAGTAAACAAGGCATCAGTCACTTACTTGACACATCTATGGACAGCTGATCGGTTTAGGTATGCAATTCAGCACAGGTAATGCGTGCAATGCACAAAATGGCCAGCAATCTGGTGTGACGAATCTCTCATTTTCGAATCAGTAATGCCCACTTTACACCCATAAATTGGATGTTATCAATTATAAAATATACCCTCACTGCTCTACCACAAACTATCTAACCTACATGTAGCTACAGAATCTTTGCTTCTACAAGTGGCAATGTGTTCATTCTTGTCCATGGGGGAAGTTTTAATTTCAGTGCAGTGAAGAGTTATGCACAGCAAGAGTACAGATCAGAAATTTGGGTGTGCTCTGATTATTATTACTAACGATGAAAATTTCTTCCTCTTAAGCCGTGCCCATTCCTTTCATACCCTGAATTTTCACTCTAGCTCCTTGGTTTCTTGTCCCACAGCTATCTTTCACATCCTACATATCTTGCTGACTATAACTCATTAATTGCTCTCATTTCAGTTTCCTGTCAACAAGGACTTGTTGCTTTGACCGAAGCAAGATGAGTAAATCAGTAATTATGAGAATCTGCAAAAAGAAGAGCGAGATATTGAACAAAAACTTGCAGAGTGAGAATGGTGCATGAATCACAGTCAATGCAAAGCAAAGCGAGAGTATGTCTGGTAGCAAGAAACTGAGGATGAGGGTGATCGAGATGAAACTGAGGATGAGAGTGATCAAGATGAAACCGATAGCAAGAAACTGCATAATCAGCTAAAGAACAAATACATTATAAAACAATTGGCATCCTACTGCCCTGTGGCACAGTGCCGAGAGTAAGTGTTCTGAAAAGAACTAGCAGCAGTCTGACAAGAAGAGAAGCTTTTTTTCAGTGATTGTCGCTGTTGGTGGTTTACATTCTTCTCACAAAGCCAGCCTTGTGGAGAAATCCTTTGAGGCATGATTTAGATTTTCTCCTGTCTAGTGTTGGGAAGTTTTTCAGCATTCACTTGGCACTGAATTATTGATAAGAGGATTATAAACTCCACAAGATTACATGGTTATGATAGAAAGTGTTTCTTGTAATCTTAGCATATGTCTGCCACAAAGCAAACAGTTTCCTGGGAATTAGCTCCTTTTGTATTTGGAATATAAACTATATGCTGGGTAATGTTGACATTTAGATTTTGGCAGAGGGAAATTTGATCTATATAATTCAGTAAGGAGGAATATTTCCTTTGTTCGCTACCTGTAGCAAAATCATGAGCGTGTTCAAGAAGAACTTAGTTAGTGAGTCATTGTGAAATTGTAACTAACAGTAAAAAGCGTTTATGATTTTTCTACAAACAAACCTGGAAATCTTCTCTCCTCCCCCCTCCATTGCAAATTGTGGGAGGCACATTGTCCACATTGGTGCAGATGAGTACTATTTCAGGGTGCAGTGTTCTTTACATAAGGATATAAGAAAGTGTGGACTGAGGAAAGGCCATTCAGCCCAACTAGACCAATCCTTTCACAGCTCATGTACGATCCACCTTATCATGGGATCTACTAGTCCACTTTATCTCCTGAGCTAATGGCTCTGCGAAGTTTCTCCCAGGCCACCAAAGATAAGTTAATGAAGTTCCAGACTATTACTGCAACATTACATCTTGCATTGTACACACTTGGCCAGCTGTGTTCATTGGCATGACATTCCTATAGACCCTGTTCAGCAATCACCATGCTCCAAACAACATGTGATCATCTCTATCCATCATCGCTATCGTCTCTATTACTTCTGAGCCATTTCTTAGCCAGGAGGATTGAACTGTGTGAAAAAACACATTGGAGTACACCTTCCTCGTGGTGTTAACCAATATAAAAAGGTGCAAAGAATCTGTTTGTTTCTATAAAAATGCTTTTTTATTGACTTAAGGTGTTGCTCATAAAGTGCCGATCTGTAAATAATGAAAGGGAGAGTAAAAGAAATAAAAACTGTAAAGTGGAAATACACAACTCGTCAATCAGTATCAGTGAAGAGAAAAGACAGGTTACTGTTTTAAGTATCACCCTTCATCGGAGATGATAAAAGATCCTTATTTAGAGATTGGTCACTGCTTAATATCGCTGTAAGATCCCCCAAAACTCGGAGAAAAAAACCCTAAAGAAAAGGATTTTGGACTCTTTTCTAACCACTTCAGGGTGATAAAATGTATTGGGCCTAACAGAGGGAGATTCAAGGTCAAAAACCAAGATTTGGTATTTTAAAAGGCATGTTTGGGCTTGTAAAGGAAAAGGTTGCAACAGGAGTTAATCAAACTGTCTGGGGAACTGTTTAACATCACTCAGCCCCTATCAGACAATTTACATTCTAACAATAGACCCACGGAACAGCAGTCCCCACCCAAATTACAGGACCCATCCAAAACATGCATAAAACAAATCACCTAGCCCCACTCCATAGAAATCTCAGGCCCAGTCAGGAAACTCGAAACCTGAGCACAATGACCACAATCAAGTAAGAGCTCAACAGCTCATGGAACCCTCCCGAAACCACTTCACACATTCATAAACAAGTTACTATTAACGAGCCCGCCAAAATCTTACAATAAACCGGGACTGATTTGGCGCGCAGATTAGGAGGCCCCAATTAGTACAATTGAGGGCCTGTTTTCTCAAGAAGAAAAAATTCAATGGTTCAGCAGTTACACAGAAGTTCACCAAGTTCTCTACAAGCTCTGCAGTTCTCAGGAGTTCATCGAGTTCATAGAAACATAGAAACATAGAAGATAGGAGCAGGAGTAGGCCATTCGGCCCCTCGAGCCTGCTCCGCCATTCGATGAGATCATGGCTGATCATCCAAACTCAGTACCCTGTACCTGCCGTCTCCCCATATCCCTTGATACCTTTAGCTTTAAGAAATATATCTAACTCATTCTTGAATATATTTAATGACTTGGCCTCAACTACCTTCTGTGGTAGAGAATTCCACAGGTTCACCACTCTCTGGGTGAAGAAATACTTCCTCATTTCTGTCCTAAATGGCTTACCCCTTATCCTTAGATTATGACCCCTGGTTCTGGACTCTCCGACCATCGGGAACATTCTTCCTGCATCTAGTTTGTCCAGACCTGTCAGAATTTTATATGTTTCGATGAGATCCCCTCTCATTCTTCTATACTCCAGCGAGTATAAGCCCAATCGACCCAATCTCTTCTCATATGTCATTCCTGCCATCCCAGGTATCAGCCTTGTGAATCTTCGCTGAACTCCTTCCATGGCAAGAACATCCTTCCTCAGATAAGGCGACCAAAACTGCACACAGTACTCAAGGTGTGGTCTCACCAAGGCCCTGTACAACTGCAGCAGGACATCCCTGTTCCTATACTCAAACCCTTTCGCTATGAAGGCCAACATACCATTTGCCTTCTTCACTGCCTGCTGCACCTGCATGCTTACCTTCAGCGACTGGTGCACAAGGACATCCAGGTCTCGTTGCACTTCCCCTTCTCCCAATCTATTGCCATTCAGATAATAGTCTGCCTTTCTGTTTTTGACACCAAAGTGGATAACCTCGCATTTATCCACGTTATATTGCATCTGCCACGCTTCTGCCACTCACCCAACCTGTCCAAATCATCCTGGAGTTTCTCGGTATCCTCCTCGCAGCACACACTCCCACCCAGCTTTGTGTCATCTGCAAACTTGGAGATATTGGCCCAGAAGTTGGCCGAATACGGGAGAGTACGCACTGTGTACTCACCCGTATTCGGTCCCGAAGTGCTGGTTTCCTGCATGCACTGCGCATGCGCGGGAAACTGGCACTTCCGATATTGCGAAGGGGGCGGTTCCTAAGTGAACCGCGTGCGCACTACAGGCTGTGCGCATGCATCACACTTAGGTTTTTTTTCAGGTTTCAACACGAAGGTAAGTATGGAAGATTTTACACATGAAAAAATGAGGCGTAAGACCCCCTTTTAACAAGGTAAGTAGTTAATTAAGTATTATTTTAAATTTTTTTCAACAGGTTTATCTTTTTTAGAGACTTTAAAGAAAGGTAAGTTTATTTTTATAACTTTTAAAAAGAATTTAAATTTTTTCAAAAATTTAAATTTTTGTTTAAAGTGGTTAATTTATTTAACTATAGTTATTTTATTAATGTGATGGTTTTTTAAAAAAATTAATTGAGGTTTAGCTGTTCTTTTGGGGGCAAGTTGTATTCATAGTTTTGACAGTTCTCCTGTCAAAACTGTGAATGAAAGATGGTGTGCTGCCATTGGCTCTAACTGGCCCACGTGATCCCAGAGGTCGCAATGAACTAACTGCACCTCTGGGACACGCACACACTGCGCGCCGGCACCAGGGAGAGGCCCAGGAGCTGAAGTTCGTGTGGGCCTGAACCATAAAGGCAGGCGTGGTAGGTAAGATCGCGCACGATCCTTACCCCCGCAGCAACCATCGAAGTCTAATTTCTGGGCCATTACATTTAGTTCCCTTATCTAGATCATTAATGTATATTGTGAATAGCGGGGGTCCAAGGACCGATCCCTGCGGTACCCCACTAGTCACTGCTTGCCACTCGGAAAAAGACCCATTAATTCCTACTCTCTGCTTTCTGTCCGCCAACCAGTTCTCTATCCAAGTCAATACCGTGCCCCCAATCCCATGTGCCTTAACTTTACACGCTAATCTCTTATGCGGGACCTTATCAAAAGCCTTTTGAAAGTCCAAATACACCACATCTACTGGTTCTCCCTTATCTATTTTCCCAGTTATATCCTCAAAAAATTCCAGTAGATTAGTCAAGCACGATTTACCTTTTGTAAATCCATGTTGACTTTGTCCGATCCTGTCACTGTTTTTCAAGTGCTCAGCTATTACATCCTTTATAATGGACTCTAGCATTTTCCCAACTACCAATGTCAGGCTTACCGGTCTGTAATTCCCCGCTTTCTCTCTACCACCCTTTTTGAATAGTGGGGTAACATTCGCTACCCTCCAATCCATGGGTACAGTTCCAGATTCCATCGAAAGTTGGAAGATGATCAGCAATGCATCTACTATTTCTAGGGCCACTTCCTTAAGTACCCTAGGATGTAGATTATCAGGCCCTGGGGATTTATCGGCCTTCAATCCCGTCAATTTCCCTAACACCATTTCCCTGCAAATACTGATTTCTTTCAGTTCCTCCCTTTCATCAGACCGTATGTTCTCCAACATCTCTGGGAGGTTATTTGTGTCCTCCTTTGTGAAGACAGAACCAAATATGCATTTCATTGGTCTGCCATTTCTTTGTTCCCCATTATAACTTCCCCTGCTTCTGACTGCAAGGGACCTACACTTGATTTCGCTAATCTTTTTCTCTTCACATATCTATAAAAGCTCTTACAGTCAGTTTTTATGTTCCCAGCAAGCTTACTTTCATATTCTATTTTCCCCTTCTTAATTAATCCCTTTGTCCTCCTTTGTTGAATCCTAAACTGCTCCCAATCTTCAGGGTTACCGCTTTTTCTGGCCAATGTATATGCCCTCTCCCTGGATCTTATGCTATCCCTAATTTTCCTCGTTAGCCACGGTTGAGTCACCCTTTTTGTTTTATTCTTATGCCACACTGGGATGAACAAATTCTGTAGTTCATCCATGCAGTCTTTGAATGTTTGCCATTGCCTATCCACCGTCAACCCTTTGAGTTCGAAGAAGTTCACTGTTCTAGAAGCGGATCAACACCAAGAAGAGACCAGAGTAACAGTTCCAGTGACCATCAGACACCTCGTGGCAACAAGGGCCTTACGAAACAACCAACCGAATATTACCACCAACCAACCGGGTAATATTGGGCCACCGCGACCAAAGAAAACCAACTCGGGAGAAAACCGAAGATTCGCAAGTTTTCCACTCTGCAATCTATTCCTGACTTACCCCTGGGTAAGAATTTTACTTAAAAGACTCTAAACCCTTTTTCTAACAGCAGAAAAGTGGGTACTCACCCGATAAATCCAATACGCAACCTACCGCATCAGCGGACTCGCGAAGACTGACCAGATACGCAGTCAAAGTCCTCTACCGCGTCCGGGGTATGGCAGGCACCAACCAACACACCCAGCGATACCCGAAACCGCGAACCAGCTCAACTGTCAAGGATTTGTTTGGTGAGCATTATCCCTGGTCCTCTCGACCCCAACTTAGCTAGTAAAGTGGGATTGGGAGGAGTGAGGTATTTTTCTACTGTAATTTCCCTCGTGTGTATCGAAGTGTTCCCCATTTTATTAGACTGTTAAGATTATTGTGTTATATTTTCTCTTTTGAATAAAGATCAAAGTTTCTTGCAACAAAACCAGTTGTCTGCTGCACTTTTTTTGTCACAACCCCAAAATAAGTCCAAGGTCTAGAACCAAGGGAGTGGGAGCGATTCGAACCACTTATAAGTCAGAGGTGAAGCTGACACACACCACCACCCCCTACATGCAAATGAGCTCATTGTACTTTATTTTTTTATTTTTTTTTATTTGTTTATGGGATCTGGGCGTCACTGGCAATGCCAGCATTTATTGCCCATCCCTAGTTGCCCTTGAGAAGGTGGTGGTGAGCCATCTTCTTGAACTGCTGCAGTCCGTGTGGTGAAGGTACTCCCACAGTGCTATTAGGGAGGGAGTTCCAGGATTTTGACCCAGCGACGATGAAGGATCGGCGATATACTTCTAAGTCAGGATGGTGTGTGACTTGGAGGGGAACTTGGAGGTGGTGGTGTTCCCATGCGCCTGCTGCCCTTGTCCTTCTAGGTGGAAGAGGTCGCGGGTTTGGGAGGTGCTGCAGAAGAAGCCTTGGCGAGTTGCTGCAGTGCATCTTGTAGATGGTACACACTGCAGCCACGGTACGCCGGTGGTGGAGGGAGTGAATGTTTAAGTTGGTGGATGAGGTGCCAATCAAGTGGGCTGCTTTGTCCTGGATGGTGTTGAGCTTCGTGAGTGTTGTTGGAGCTGCACTCATCCAGGCAAGTGGAGAGTATTCCATCACGCTCATTACTTGTGCCTTGTAGATGGTGGAAAGGCTTTGGGGAGTCAGGAGGTGAGACACTCGCCGCAGAATACCTAGCCTCTGACCTGCTCTTGTTGCCACAGTATTTATGTGGCTGGTCCAGTTAAGTTTCTGGTTAATGGTGACCCCGAGGATGTTGATAGTGGGGGATTCGGCGATGGTAATGCCATTGAATGTCAAGGGAAGGTGGTTAGACTCTCGCTTGCTGGAGATAGTCATTGCCTGGCACTTCTGTGGCGCGAATGTTACCTTCCACTTATCAGCCCAAGCTTGAACGTCGTCCAGGTCTTGTTGCATGCGGGCATGGACTGCTTCATTATCTGTGGAGTTGCGAATGGCACTGAACACTGTGCAGTCATCAGCGACCATCCCCATTTCTGACCTTATGTTGGAGGGAAGGTCATTGATGAAGCAGCTGAAGATGGTTGGGCCTAGGACACTGCCCTGAGAAACTCCTGCAGCGATGTCCTGGGGCTGTGATGATTGACCTTCAACCACCACAACCATCTTCCATTGTGCTAGGTATGACTCCAGCCAGTGGAGCGTTTTCCCCCTGATTCCCATTGACTTCAGTTTTACTAGGGCTCCTTGATGCCAGACTCGGTCAAATGCTGCCTTGATGTCAAGGGCAGTCACTCTCACCTCACCTCTGGAATTCAGCTCCTTTGTCCATATTTGGACCAAGGCTGTAATGAGGTCGGGAGCCGAGTGGTCTTGGCGGAACACAAACTGGGCATCAGTGAGCAGGTTATTGGTGAGTAAGTACCGCTTGATAGCACTGTCGATGACACCTTCCATCACTTTGCTGATGATTGAGAGTAGGCTGATGGGGCGGTAATTGGCCAGGTTGGATTTGTCCTGCTTTTTGTGGACAGGACATACGTGGGCAGTTTTCCACATTGTCGGATAGATGCCAGTGTTGTAGCTGTACTGGAACAGCTTGGCTAGAGGCGCATAGGAGCAGTTGGTACTTTACTCAAATTAGAAACAATTTGAAGATGGTAATATCCTCATCCAATCTCCCAGGGTTGGAGCTGTCTATTGGTGTTTATAATTCCTTCTTATGTAAGGTTTAAGAAAAAGGGCACAGAAACCCTTGGGCATAAGTACTGGGATGTGCCCAACCGTGACCTCTGCCACTGACCTCCCCAAAGTTCATGGGTCAGGAGGAGGTCACTTCATTTAGAAAATATAAGTGGGCACTCATGCCTTAAGGGACATATCTTGGATGCCCACCTGCCACAGGAGGCTGAAAAATGCAGTGAGCAGTGTCAGATCTGGTGGCGGTGCTGCACCCTCACCCAGAGAGAGTATGTAGTGTCCCCCTCAATTCCCTTTGTTAGGGGCCAAAATTTACTTTCTTCTATCTTAGACTGCGTTCCTTGATTTGGACCACCAAGTTGAGTCCCACATCCACTATTGGGTGGTCTGGTAGGCTTAGTCCTACTCAGCATACTGAACCACAGCTCTTCTTCCAGGCCACAAAAGCGATAACTCTGGGCCTCAATGTCCCTACGCTGGACAATGTCCCTTCCTGCTCCACAGGTCTTGTTTAGGATGGGTAGAGGCTCTGCCCCTTACAAGGACCTTTGGAAACTCCCCAGATAGGTAGTGATCTACAGCCACTTGGTCCTGGCCTAAGGCGCAACCCATTCCCCACTCTTTCCGTAGATTTGTAGTGGGAGTGTGCTGGAAGGCATCCCATTTGACCTTGAGCTGAGCTTCCGTCCCCATATCCTCTCCATGACCAAGACCGTCTACTTTCACCTCCGTAATATCGCCCGTCACTGCCCTGTCTCAGCCCTTCTGCTGCTGAAACCCATATCCATGCTTTTGTTATCTCCAGACTTGACCATGCCAATGCTCTTCTGGCCGTCCTTCCATCTTCCACCCTGCGTAAACTTGAGCTCATCCAAACTCTGCTGTTCGTATCCTGACTCACACCAAGTCCCGTTCATCCATCATTCCTGTGCTCACTGACCTACATTGACTGCCAGTCTGGCAATGCCTTGCTATCAAAATTCTCATCCTTGTTTTCAAATCCCTCCATGGCCCTGGCTCTCCCTATCTCCGTAACCTCCTACAACCCTGCAAGAACTCTGCATTCCTGCAATTCTGGCTCTTGTGCATCCCCGATTTTAATTGCTCCACCATTGGTGGCCGTGCCTTCAGCTGTCCAGGCCCTAAGCTCTGGAATTCCCTCCCTAAACCTCTCCACCTCTCTACCTCTGTTTCCTCCTTTAAGAAACTCCTTAAAACCTACCTCTTTGACCAAGTCACCTGTCTTAATATCTCCTTATGTGGCTTAATGCCAAATTTTATCCAACAACTCTCCTGTGAAGCATCTTGGGACATTTTGCCATGTTAAAGACGTTATATAAATACAAGTTGTTGTTGAATGGCTGAGGATTTTTGCCCCCAAATTCTTTTACTAAATTATTATTATAAACCAATGCAACTTAATTTAGTAATTTTCCCTGACCTGTACACTCACAAGAAATATAGCCTTCTACAGCATCTGAAACGGGGTGCCTTCCTTATGATGATGAGGTGGGGGGAGGGGGGTGAATTTGCTAGGGGCTTTTCCTGAAGTTCAGCAGATATCTTTTTTACACATGTGAACCGGGTTTCTGCTGAACTTCCATCCAAGTTATGGCAGTAGAGTCATCATCCTGATATAATTTTGGACCCAACCCTTGCACTCATTCATGCCCCCAATAGTCAGACATGGTGTAAGACATGTGGAATTACCCCTAGCCCCGTCCAACAGGTTATAGATTTCAGACTTGAGACTTATGAGAAATTACACCAGACACAGCGGTTCTGTCTTTAACCTTTTATTGTTCCTAAGACAGATTCAAAACCCCAAACACTATTCAAGCAGTTCACCAATAATATTACAGGAAATCATTCATACAACCACCCGCAGGTGATCAGTCCAGCGTTGATTGTAGGCCACGTCCTTTCGACTGCAGCTCTTCGATTTGAGATGATCAGCCAGGCCCCTCCTTCCAACTGCAGTGCCGATATTTTTAGTCACTGGTTTTTATACAGTTTTTCTTGCCTTTTTCAGTAAATCAATCATTCAGAGATGGTGAGATGTTCCTTTAATGTTCGACCTGAGTTGTTTGAGCTGTCAAACTTTCACACTCACACATCCTGTGTGGCTATCCATTAGTTGCCTTTATCAAAGCCCAAAATTGTTCTTTCACTCATAAAAGTTTACAAAAGTGGCAGAAAGCCACTTGGTCACATTTCATGTGTTACATCGCATCCTGCATTTCAAAACTTGAAAGGTTTGACTCCTCCCCTTTAGCCACCAAAAATTGTAGCCTAGTTTGTTGTAGACACGAAGGCCATGATTTTCTGCTTCGAGGCGGCTTGGGAGCAGGTCAGCTGCCTTCCGGGTTCCAGTCCCGCCTCCAACTACATCCGGCCCACAGACGTAATTTTACGTCAATTGGCCTTGTTAAGCCTACCCTGTGGGCTTGCCGGCCAATTAAGAGGAAGCCGATGTCAGATTACGTCATTTAATGATGCGTCATCTGCCGGTTTTCTTAAAGGGACCACGCACAATTTTTTTGACAGTTGATTTTTTGGTGTTTGACAGCATTGAGGTGCTGCAAACACTGACAAACACTGTACAAAGGTGAGCTCTTGCACCCAGGCTCTCCAGTGACTCACTCCTTAGGCTAGAACAGATGGCAGCTGCAGGTGAGGTTACAGAAGCGAATCTGTCACTGGCGAGAGTGGTTCTCCCTATGAGGTGGGACTACACATACAATTCAAAACTTGTTACCTACAGAAAAGTCTAAATGCATTAAAATGAATTTCCCAACATTTTCTTACCTCTGAAACTCACCAGTTCACCATTGGATCCTTCACACCACTTCTGCAGCTGTCATCAATGCATAAACATTACAGCAGACTCACAACACGCCACACTTACCCTGGCGTGGTGTCCGGACGTCGGGAAGCCCGCAGTAGAAGTGTCAAAATTGGAAAAAGCCTGTTAACTGCCTGTTAACAACCTGTTAACAAGCAGTTAAGTGGCTATAATCCTCTTCCCGCTGCTAGGTGTCGGGTCTGTGCACAAATCGGGGACTTGACACTTGGGAAGATTGATTGGAGGCGGGTTGACAGCGGGTTTCCGACCCGCTGTCAATCTTTGCAATTTTGCCGGATCTTCCACCTCCAAACCCGTCCCCTGAGCGGCGGCAAAATTCCGTCCGAAGTCTGCAAATCTAAGGGGGTTTGTTTATCTCTGTTGTCTATGACTACTCCCTGCAGTCACCACCATTTGTTCTGTCAGTATCTGCTTATCCGAAACACAGCTCTTGAAATATCTCCATCACAAAGCAGCTTCCAAATACAACAATTCCTTTTGAAAGCACATTTGCTCCAAATGTTTGCTGCCTTTTAGTAAAGCACATTGAAGCATATTCCATGTCCACTTATCAGTGAAAGACCGTCTGTTACAACTTTATTTCACTTCGAAAAATCCTTTTGGCCTGGCAAAGCATTTTAATATATACCAAAATTAAAAATTAAGGGTCTGTGTATGCCTACAATGGCCCTGAGCATAAACTCCATCCGGCTCTATCAAGCTGCAGCCTGACATGAAATACAAGAGGTGCTAGTGTATTTTCCTTTCTCTTAACATATTAAGAAAGAAAAAAAGGCATTTCTATAATGCCTTTCACAACCACCAGACCTCCCAAAGTGCTTTACAGCCAATTAAGTACTTGTTTGAAATGTAGTCACTGTTGTAATGTAGGAAACACGACAGCCAATTTGCGCTCAGCAAGCTCCCACAAGCAGCATTCTGATAATGACCAGATAATCTATTTTAGTGATGTTGATTGAGGAATAAATATTGGCCAGGACAGCAGAGATAACTCCCCTGCTCTTCTTCAAAATAGTGCCATGGGATCGTTTACATCCACTTGAGAAAGCAGACAGGGCCTCAGCTTAACATCTCATCCAAAAGACAGCACCTCCGACAGTGCAGCACTCCCTCAGTACTGCACTGGAGCGTCAGCCTAGATTTTTTTGTGCTCAAGTGTTTGGAGCGGGACTTGAACCCACAACCTCCTGACGCAGAAGCGAGAGTGCTACCCGCTGAGCCACAGCTGATACTAAGTAAGATATATTTATAGCAAACTTCTGCTGAAATCCCTCATACTGCAAATCACACTGTCAGTCACATAACTTGACATAGCCTTCTTTTAAAATACATTGTACAGAGGCCTTGATATTTATGGTGAGGTGGGGAGGGTGCAGGGAAGCACGAAAATTCAAGGGGATGCCTGGCAAAGCCACGGATGCGGAGGTCCTGCCGAATGTAATGGCAGGATCTCATTATAATTTTTTCCTTCAATTAAATTTTCTTTAAATTTTCTCCAATTAAATATTGGGAAGACCGAAGTGATTGTTTTCGCCACAAACTCAATTCCCTAGCCACTGACTCCATCCCTCTCCCTAACATCTGTCTGATGCTGAATCACACTGTTCGCAACCTTGGTGTCATATTTGACCCTGAAATGAGCTTCCGACCACATATCTGCAGCATAACTAAGACCGCCTATTTCCACTTCCGTAGCATCGTCCGTCTCCGCCCTTGCCTCAGCTCATCTGCTGCTGAAACCCTCATCCATGCCTTTGTTACCTCTAGACTTCACTATTCCAACACACTCCTGGCTGGCCTCCCACATTCTACCCTACGTAAACTTGAGGTCATCCAAAACTCGGCTGCCCGTGTCCTAACTCGGACCAAGTCCCGTTCACCCATCACCCATGTGCTCACTGACCTACATTGGCTCCCGGTTAAGCAGCGCCTCGATTTCAAAAATCTCATCCTAGTTTTCAAATCCCTCCATGGCCACTCCCCTTCCTATCTCTGTAATCTCCTCCAGCCCCACAACCACCCGAGATATCTGCGCTCCTCTAATTCTGCCCTCTTGAGCATCCCTGATTATAATCGCTCAACCATTGGTGGCCGTGCCTTCTGTTGCCTAGGCCCTAAGCTCTGGAATTCCCTGCCTAAACCTCTTCGCCTCTCTACCTCTCTTTCCTCCTTTAAGACGCTCCTTAAAACCTACCTCTTTGACCAAGCTTTTGGTCACCTGCCCTAATTTCTCCTTATGTGGCTCGGTGTCAATTTTTTTTTGTCTTATAATGCTCCTGTGAAGCACCTTGGGACATTTTACTACGTTAAAGGCAGAATATAAATACAAGTTGTTGTTGTTGTTGATCTGTTTCCTGCCCAGCAGCTGGCCAAATTGATAGGCAGGACACCACAGGCGGGGACGGCCCCCGGCAATCGGGTGGGAGGGAGCTACGGATCGGGGCTTGTGGGGGTGGGGGGGGTCGCCGATTGTAGCAGTGGGGAGAGAGAGGCCGAAGGCTTCCTTGAGGGGCTTGGGGGAGTACTCCTGCTCCTCCTGAGCCACAAGGAGAGCTATAAAAAGCACTTACATTCTGGAGCCAGCAGCTCCCGTCTCCATTTCACTGCCGTGTTTCCCGAGCCCTGGGAAACCAATTGCAGTGTGGGGGCCTGATTTAAATATGTTAGTGAAGGGCCCTGCCTCTCGAGGGTGGAAGACTCGCACAGCACGCTACCCACTGCCGTAGAAATGGCAACAGGTGCGGAAGCAGCGGGTTGGGCCCGCATTCCACATTTTAAACTTTTTAACCCATCCCCTGACAAATCTTCCACCCATCGTGGGGGGTTTAATATCGAGGCCATTGACTCATAAAGTTAGGCGTGCTAACAAACAATGCCGTGTGATGTAACTGCTCATCATGCTTCAACTGTGCACTCATCATACCATCATACATTTCAGCTGAACCTTTAACTTAACTAAACTCGGAAGTGCACAAAGCTGCTGTGTCCAAATTATGACTTTTCTGCCCAATAAGGAGAGTGAAAAATATGTGATGAAGTACCCACACAATCAAATGAATGAAGCTTCAGTGTGCGAACATGTTTCACACAATGGATGCTTAGAGTCACAATAATTCTCTCTTTATTTGGGCAGTTTGGCATATTCATCAAACAGAGTAGCTTCTCGTACATTTGTTTGAAAGGAATCATAGGTTTATTTTTACAAAATTGTGGGAGCACGCACCCGAATTCCCGAAGTGCGCTCCCAGTGGGTGAAGCCCCCTGCTGAGAGCACAATTTCATAATATTCCCCGGGTATTACCAACTGGAGCTGACGATTTTGTATACCGCATTCTGGCATTGTTCCCTGTGTATACTCACGAGCAGCAGAATGGGTACATGATGAACTTTGGGCTGTGACATAGTAAAGAATAGCTAGTGGAGAGTGCAGAAAGGAAGGGTTGAGGCCATAGAAGGTTCAGCACTGTGTCTACCAGTGGCTGCGGACCAAGAAACCGAAGCACAAAACATTCATCAAGGAGTTGTATTGGTTGGTGTGAGAAGATCTGCAGCGAAGATCAACAAAAGCAACAACCTGTCAGTGGAAGTTAAGGCATCCACTCTACTGAACAACTGCACCACCTGCAGCTTCCAAGCACCCACTGGAGATTTGAGATGGATCAGCTGCTTTGCAGTGAACTGCTACATTTAAAATGTGACTGCAACTCACTACTAGAAGATCATAAGAACATAAGAAATAGGAGCAGGAGTAGGCCATTTGGCCCTTCGAGCCTGCTCCGCCATTCAACAAGATCATGGTTGATCTTCTACCTCAACTCCACCTTCCTGCACTATTCCCTATCCCTTAATTCCCAAAAATTTATCGACCTCTGTCTTGAATATACTCAACGACTGAGCATCCACAGCTCTCTGGGATAGAGAATTCCAAAGATTCACAACCCTTTGAGTGAAATGCGAAACTAGGGTCAAAAATCTAAACAAAGGAAACTACGAAGGTATGAGGAGTTATCCACTTCGGTAGGAAAAACAGAAAGGTAGAGTATTATTTAAATGGTGATAGATTGGGAAATGTTGATGTACACCAGTCACTGAAAGCAAACATGCAGGTGCAGCAAGCAGTTAGGAAGGCAAATGGTATGTTGGCCTTCAGTGCAAGAGGATTTGAGTACAGGAGCAAGGATGTCTTACTACAGTTGTACAGGGCCTTGGTGAGACCACACCTGGAGTACTGTATGCAGTTTTGGTCTCCTTACCTAAGAAAGGATATACTTGCCATAGAGGGAGTGCAGCGAATGTTCACCAAACTGATTCCTGGGATGGCAGGACTGTCATATGAGGAGAGATTGGGTCGACTAGGCCTGTATTCACTAGAGTTTAGAAGAATGAGAGGGGATCTCATTGAAACGTATAAAATTCTGACAGGGCTAGACAGATTGGATGCAGGGAGGATGTTTCCCCTGGCTGGGGGGTCCAGAACGAGGGGTCACAGTCTCAGGATACGGGGTAGGACATTTAGGACTGAGATGAGGAGAAATTTCTTCACTCAGAGGGTGGTGAACCTGTGGAATTCTCTCCACAGAAGGCTGTGGAGACCAAGTCACTGAATATATTTAAGAAGGCGATAGATAGATAGATTTCTAGACACAAAAGGCATCAAGGGGTATGGGGAGAGAGCGGGAATATGGTATTGAGTTAGATGATCAGCCATGATCATATTGAATGGCGGAGCAGGATTGAAGGGCCGAATGGTCTACTCCTGTTCTTATGTTTCTATGCTTCTATGAAGAACTTTCTCCTCATCTCAGTCCTAAATGGCCGACCTCTTATTCTGTGACTGTGAACCCGTGTTCTTGATTCCCCAGCCAGGGGAAACATTTTCCCAGCATTAACCCTGTCAAGACCCTTAAGAATTTTATATGCTTCAATCAGATCACCTCTCATTCTTCAAAACTCAAAGGAATATAGGCCTAGTCTACTCAATCTCTCCTCAGAGGGCAATCTCCTCATCCGAGGAACCAGTCTAGTGAACCTTCGCTGCACTCCCTCTAAGGCAATTATGTCTTTCATAAGGTAAGGAGACCAGAACTGTACACAGTACCCCTGGCCTCACCAATGCCCTGTATAATTGTAGTAAGACTTATTTACTCTTACACTCTAATACTTTGTAACAAAAGCTAACATAACATTTGCTTTCCTAATTGCTTGCTGTACCTGCATGTTAACTTTCTGTGATTCATGTACAGTGAGAAATGGGAGAATTTATAATGGGGAACAAGGAAATGGCAGGGCAATTAAACAAATGCTTTGGTTCTGTCTTCACGGAAGAGGACACAAATAACTTCCCAGAAATGCTAGGGAACCAAGGGTCTAGTGAGAAGGAGGAATTAAAGGATATTAGTATTATTAAAAAAATAGTGCTGGAGAAATTAATGGGACTGAAAGCCGATAAATCCCCAGGGCCTGATAATCTGCATCCTAGAGTACTAAAAGAGGTAGCCATGGAAATAGTGGATGCATTGGTTGTCATCCTCCAAAATTCGATAGATTATGGAACAGTTCCTGCAGATTGGAGGGTGGCAAATGTAACCCCACTATTTAAAAAAGGAGGGAGAGAGAAAACAGGGAACTACAGACCGGTTAGCCTAACATCAGTAGTAGGGAAAATGCTAGAGTCTATTATAAAGGATGTGATAACAGGACACTTAGAAACTATCAATGGGATTAGACGAAGTCAACATGGATTTAGGAAAGGGAAATCGTGTTTGACAAACCTACTGGAGTTTTTTGAGGATGTAACTGGTAGAATAGATAAGGGAGAACCAGTGGATGTGGTGTATTTGGATTTTCAGAAGGCCTTTGATAAAGTCCCACATAAGAGGTTAGTGTGCAAAATTAAAGCACATGGGATTGGGGGTAATATACTGGCATGGATTGAAAATTGGTTAACAGAGAGGAAACAGAGAGTAGGAATAAATGGGTCTTTTTCGGGATGGCAGGCGGTGACTAGTGGGGTACCGCAGGGATCAGTGCTTGGACCATTCAATGCTATTCACAATATATATCAATGCTTTGGATGGGGGAACCAAATGTAATATTTCCAAGTTTGCTGACGACACAAAACTAGGTGGGATTTTGAGTTGTGAGGAGGATGCAAAGAGGCTTCAAGGCGATTTAGAGAAGTTGAGTGAGTGGGCAAATACATGGCAGATGCAGTATAACGTGGATAAATGTGAAGTTATCCACTTCGGTAGGAAAAACAGAAAGGCAGAGTATTATTTAAATGGTGATAGATTGGGAAATGTTGATGTACAAAGGGACCTGGGTGTCCTTGTACACCAGTCACTGAAAGCAAACATGCAGGTGCAGCAAGAAGTTAGGAAGGCAAATGGTATGTTGGCTTTCATTACAAGAGGATTTGAGTATAGGGGCAAGGATGTCTTACTACAGTTGTACAGGGCCTTGGTGAAACCACACCTGGAGTACTGTGTGCAGTTTTGGTCTCCTTCCCTAAGAAAGGATATACTTGCCATAGAGGGAGTGCAGCGAATGTTCACCAAACTGATTCCTGGGATGGCAGGACTGTCATATGAGGAGAGATTGGGTCAACTAGGCCTGTATTCACTAGAGTTTAGAAGAATGAGAGGGGATCTCATTGAAATGTATAAAATTCTGACAGGACTAGACAGACTGGATGCAGGGACGATGTTTCCCCTGGCTGGGGGGTCCAGAACGAGGGGTCACAGTCTCAGGATACGGGGTAGGACATTTAGGACTGAGATGAGGAGAAATTTTTTCACTCAGAGGGTGGTGAACCTGTGGAATTCTCTATCACAGAAGGCTGTGGAGGCCAAGTCACTGAATATATTTAAGAAGGAGATAGATAGATTTCTAGACACAAAAGGCATCAAGGGGTATGGGGAGAGAGCAGGAATATGGTATTGAGATAGAGGATCAGCCATGATCATATTGAATGGCAGAGCAGGCTCGAAGGGCTGAATGGCCTACTCCTGCTCCTATTTTTCTATTTTTCTATGTGTCTATGTACAAGGCACCCAGGTCCCACTGAGTGCAAACATTTCCCAGTTTCTCACCATTCAAAAAATATTCTGCTTTTTTATTTTTCCTACCAAGTGGATAACTTCACACTTCCCCACATTGCATTAAATTTACCACGTTCTTGTTCACTCAGTCAACCTGTCTATATCTCTCTGCAGCCTCTTTGCGTCCTCCTCACAGCTAACTTTGTATCATCTGCAAACTTGGATACGTTACATTCAGTCCCTTCATCTAAGTCATTAATATAGATTATAAATAGCTGAGGCCCAAGCACTGATCCTTGGGGTACCTCGCTAGTTACAGCCTGCCAACATGAAAAAGTCCTGTTTATTCCCACCCTGTTTTCTGTCCATTAACCAATCTTCAATCCAGGTTAATATATTACCCCCAATACCATGAGTCCTAATTTTTTGTAATAACCTCTTGTGTGGCACCTTATCAAATCCTTTTTGAAAATCAAGTTACACTACATCCACTGGTTCCCCTTATCCATCCTACTAGTTACATCTTCAAAAAACTGATTTGTCAAACACGATTTCTCTTTCATAAAACCATGTTGACTCTGCCTAATCATAATCTGATTTTCTAAGCGCCCTGTTACCACATCCCTAATAATAGATTCTAGCATGTTGCCTACCACTGATGTCAGGCTAACTGTCCTATAGTTCCCCGTTGTTTCTCTTCCTTCTTTCTTAAATAGCGGGGTTATGTTTGCTACCTTCCAATCCTTGGGGACTGTTCTAGAATCGAAGGAATTCTGCAAGATGAATACCAGTGCATCCACTATCTCTGCAGCTACCTCTTTTAAAACTCTAGGATGCAGGTCGTCAGGTCCAGGGGATTTGTCGCCTCTTAGTCCCATTAATTTCTCCAGTACTGTGACTTTACTTATAGTGATTTCTTTAAGTTCCTCATTCTCTCTAGACTCTTGGTTCCCCATTATTTCCGGAATGTTTTTTATGTCTTCTACCGTGAAGACAGATACAAAGTATTTGTTTAATGTCGCTGCCATTTCCTTATTGCCCATTATAATTTCTCCTGTCTCCATGCCTCTAATGGGCCCATGTTTGCTTTCACTAATCTCTTCTTATTTACATATCTATAGAAACGTTTACAGTCTGTTTTTATGTCTCTTGCTAATTTACTCTCATATTCTTTTTTCTCTTTCCTTATCAATTTCTTGCTCCTCTTTTGCTGAATTCTAAAATCCTCCCAATCCTCAGGCTTACTACTCTTTTTGGCAACATTATAAGCCTTTTCCTTTGATCTAATACTATCTTGTTAGCCACGTTTGGACCACTTTTCCTGTGGGGTTTTGTGCCTTAAAGGAATGTATATTTGTTGTAAATTATGTATTAATTCTTTAAATGCTAGCCATTGCTTGTCTACCATCATACCTTTTAATGTAGTTTCCCAATCTACCTTAGCCAACTCACCCCTCATACCTACGTAGTTTGCTTTGTTTAGAATTAAGACCCTAGTTTCGGATTTAACAAAATCACTTTCAAACTCAATATAAAATTCTATCATATTATGGTCACTCTTCCCTAAAGGCCCCTTTACTACAAGGTTATTAATTAACCCTTTCTCATTGCACAATACTAGATCTAAAATAGCCTGTTCCCTAGTTGGTTCCTCAACATACTGATCTAGAAAACTATCTTGCATACATTCCATTAATTCGTCCTCCACACTATTACTGCAAATTTGGTTTGCACAGTCTATATGTAGATTAAAGTCCCCCATGATTACTGTATTACCCTTGTTACATGTGCCTCTAATTTCCTGATTTATACTCTGCCCTACATTACAACTACTGTTTGGGGGCCTATAAACAACTCCCATCAATGTTTTCTGCCCCTTGCTGTTTCTTAGCTCCACCCAAACTAATTCTACTTCTTGATTTTCCAAGCTAAGATCTTTTCTCTCTACTGTCTTTATCCCATCCTTTATTAACAGGGCTAGCCCTCCTCCTTTTCCATTTTGCCTATCTCTTCTAAAAGTTAAGTATTCTGGAATATTTAGTTCCCAACCTTGGTCACTTTGCAACCATGTCTCTGTAATGGCTATTAGATCAAACCTATTAATTTCTATCTGCGCTATTAATTCATCTATTTTGTTGTGAATGCTTCACGCATTCAGATATAGTGCCCTTAGCTTTGACTTTGTTCTATTTTTCCCTGATGTCACCTTAGTCACTGATGCCCTATTACTTTTGCTACTCTCTCTGTCCCTTCCTTACCCAGTTTGCTTACTTTTACCCAAAACTCTACTCTGCTCTAGAGCCTTGACATTTCTCTTGCTGCTTTAAAATTTACTCTTTCCTGAATCCTCCCCACCCCCTCCTTCATTAGTTTAAAGCCCTGTCTACTGCCCTAGTTATTTGATTTACCAGGACACTGGTCCCAGCCCGGTTTAAGTGGAGCCCGTCCCAACGGAACAGCTCCCTCTTTTCCCAGTACTGGTGTCAGTGCCCCATGAACTGAAACCCCTTCTTCCCACAGCAGTCTTGGAGCCATGCATTTAAACCTCTAATCTGTTTGTCCCTCTGCTAATTTGCGCGTGGCTCAGGTAACAATCCAGAGATTATTACCTTTGAGGTTCTGCTTTTTAATTTGGATCCTAGCTCCTCAAACTCCCTCAGCAGAACCTCATTCCTAGTTCTACCTATGTCATTGGTGCCTACGTGGACCACGACAACTGGATCCTCCCCTCCCACTCCAGGTTCTTCTCCAGCCACGATGAGATATCCTTAACCCTGGCACCGGGCAGGCAACACAACCTTCAGAACTCCCAGTCGTGGCTGTAGAGTACAGTATCTATTCCCCTGACTTTACTGTCCCCTACCACAACTACATTTCCTTTCACTCCCCCCACTTGAATGGCCTCCTGCACCATGGTGCCATGGTCAGTTTGCTCAGCCACTCTTGTTCTCATCCACACAGGTAGCAAGTACCTCATACCTGTTGGTCAAAGACAAGGACCGAGGCTTCTACATCACTACATCCTGGGTCCCCATATCTTCATTAAATTCGGTGCAAATCATAAAGAGCAAAAGCAAGGCCATCTTGACCCCCACTGGCTGACCAATTTCCCCAAAGTACAGGCATTATTGGATAACATCTGCATTGGACCACATCCAGAATTATATACAAATAGGAAAATATTTTAACCCCTCAACATATGGCTTGTCAGCGCCAGCTCAAAATCATACTATTCAATTCAACGAATGATTCCTCGGGAGTGCAGATAATTGATTCATTTTGACCAAATTGTTTGAAAGAGGAGATCAGATGGAAGGCTAGCACCTAAGAGACTTTGACATGCATTGTAACCATTACTAATGACCCCTCTGGTGAGCTCTGTACTCAACCATGGCACAGATGTGATAATGTCCACACCTGACCCAGGGAGCTGATTGAAGAAGCATTTAATGGAGGGAAAATCACACACGGTACACTCCCAATTTTCTGCAATATGCTCCCTATAAGCCCCATGTCCTGTTGGGAGTGCGGGATCGACCCTTAAGTACCCTCTTGTTGTAATGGTGACTATCCCTCAGTTCCACAGCTGTTCTTGTGTCTATGCTCACAAACTGCACTGGAGCATTTCCTACTAGGCACATCTATCTGCCAAAGGATACATGTAATGCTTCTTTGATGAACTTCATCAAATGGGCCACTGTGGCAGTCACTGTATTCATGAGGGATACTGGTGCCTCACCATTCCCGACAACCATCCATTCATTCTTCCAGTTATCTCAGGGATGGAGTAAAGAGAACTTCTCACACTATCGATGTGTTCCATCAGCTTTTATTTTGGGATGCAGGAAGATTAATCACTACAGCCCAAGAAGCCTGAGCAGGGACGACAATGACCGCTCATTGTTCTGCATTTGCTGTCCCTAATCAGGCCCCACATCTTCTCCCTTTCATCACTTCATCACCACTGAGCTGAGCAGTATCCACTGCTCCCTCCTCCCCAACCCCCAATCTACAAATCCTAAGATCCTAGTATGCGGGCTGGCACATGGTACAAGGGCGAGTGGTGACATTGGGTGCTGCAGTGAACTGTGCTGCTCTGGTTCTGGTTGCTTCACCTATAAAGAGAGCAGAAGATATACTTACGAGTGCACTAATACACTTTTCCTTTGGAAAACTGATGTTCACTGCGTCAGAACTCTGAGATGTTCATATTAGTTGCATTGCAAATCAGGAAAAGTCAGGTGCTGCCAAAGAAGCCTTGGCGAGTTGCTGCAGTGCATCTTGTAGATGGTACACACTGCAGCCATGGTACGCCGATGGTGGAGGGAGTGAATGTTTAAGGTGGTGGATGGGCTGCCAATCAAGCGGGCTGCTTTGTCCTGGATGGTGTTGAGTTTCTTGAGTGTTGTTGGAGTTGCACTCATCCAGGCAAGTGGAGAGTCTTCCATCACACTCCTGACTTGTGCCTTGTAGATGGTGGAGAGGCTGTGGGAAGTCAGGAGGTGAGACACTCGCCTCAGAATACCTAGCCTCTGACCTGCTCTACTGGTCCACGGCATTTATGTGGCTGGTCCAGTTGAGTTGCTGGTCAATGTTTATGGTGGGGACTAAGCAATGGTAATGCCATTAAATGTCAAGGGGCGATGGTTAGACTCTCGCTTGTTGGAGATAGTCATTGCCTGACACGTGTGTGGCGCAAATGTTACCTGCCACTTATCAGCCCAAGCCTGGATATTGTCCAGATCTTGCTGTATGCAGGCATGGACTGCTTCATTATCTGAGGAACTGAACACTGTGCAATTATCAGCAAACATCCCACTTCTGACCTTATGATGGAGGGAAGGTCATTTGTGAAGCAGCTGAAGATGGTTGGGCCTAGGACACTGCCCTGAAGAACTCCTGCAGTGAAGTCCTGGGGCTGAGATGATTGGCCAACAACCACCACAACCATCTTCCTTTGTGCCAGATATGACCACAGCCCAGTGGAGAGTTTCCCCCCGATTCCCATTGACTTCAGTTTTACTAGGGCTCCTTGGTGCCACACTTGGTCAAATGCTGCCTTGATATCAAGGGCAGTCACTCTCACCTCACCTCTGGAATTCAGCTCTTATGTCCCAATGAGCTTACAGGGAGAAAGAATGAGGAGGGAGACCGGGAATGTTCCTTCCTGCCTCATTATAATAGATAGATGGGCATGCACCTGTTACAAACTGATTCTCCAGGTGCAGGGAAGAGGACTATCTACCCTTTTGCCTATCCAAGTAAAAAGAATTATAATTGATGTGTATCTGGCCTTCCTCAGTGTGTGTGTGTGCCATGTGTTATGTGTGTGTGTCGGGGGTGTGTGTGTGTGCTGCGTGTTATGTGTGCCCATGTATTTGTATGTATCAAAAGTTATAACTGCCCCTGCATTTTCAGAATTATTCCAGTTTTCCAGAGTTGTCCTGCATCCGAACTCATTCAGTTTTCCCCAGGATTCCATGAGACCTCAAATGACTGTGCTTCACACATATAGACAAACATACCTCGAATGTGTGCTTTCATAGAACGTCTCAGACAATAGGAGTCGAGGCAACAGGGGCAACTAAAGCTCTGGCAGTTTGTCCTGAATTTGGATTTTGAAAACAGGATGTCTGATATATCCAGGTTATATGGAGGAGCTGAATATAGCCTGGATATATTGGGCATACAGCTGGGTGTATCAATCATTTAGCTATTTGACTCACCCATACTGCTCCTGTCCTCTGCAGTTCAAACGTACCAGGACACAAAGAGCACACAGATAGACTTACAGTGAATTGATTTTCAGTGAACAGCCAGTTTGCACACAATTGTGCATTATATATAGGATATAAAATCATGTTTCTCTCTTGCTTAGGTGTCAGTTCTGTTGATTGGCTGTTTGGCCTAGAATTTTCATCAAGTAATAGCAAACATGACTTGTGGGACACATGCATAATCATGTTAGTACCCATTCTATATTCACAAGATCACAAGATAGTTACAGATGAGGAATGCCCAGGGATGGAGTTAGGACCGTGCATTCTGTGTCTCTGAGCTAGTCAGAGGCTCCCGAGCGGATCCGAGCCACCAGATTGAGTAGGTGGTATTTAGCATAATTGTTCAATAAAATGTAGAGGCCCCAAACTGAGCCTTTGCACAGGACCCTTGCAAGGCAAATGCTGCTCCTGTTTCATGAAATCTTCACTGAGCTATTGCAACTAAGCATTGCCCACTCTACAACTAGCTAAATGAAATAGTTGCCATTTATGCTGGTCACGTGCCAACTCAACTGCTAGAGAAGTGCAAAATGAGCATGATTACAAATGTAGTGATCAGCCAGTTTGGACAAAATCAACCAGAGTAAAATTGGGAGCTCCTGGCACTTTGTATGGGGCTCATTAAACACAGCTTAAAATAGTGTAATTGGGGGTGAAATTCATCGTGGGCGGTAGCACAAAATGAGCGATAGCACATTGGTCGCCCATTTTATACACCGCCCAAATTTCTTTTCTGTTAACTTCAATGGAAAAGAAAATGGGGCAGGGTGTAGAACAGGTTGCCAATGCGCTATTGTTCGGTTTTCCACTACCTCCCAAGATGAAATTCAACCCATCATTTCTGTGAAGTAAAGAGGAAAATATACATAGAGCATGTACAATAGGGTTTCAAACAACAGACTGATTTCACTGTCGGGCTCACATTGAGTTCATCCTAGAATTTCTAGAGGCTAAATTTACAGGATCCAGTCATAGACATAAACACATTCACCAGGAACTTTCTCAGGGCTTCTCCCGTTCTGCTGCCGGACAGTAGTGGAAGTCGCCTGAAACCCCATTTCTGCCAAACTTCCACTAAACTTGTAGTGTGTCCCGAGGCAATTCCCGGCAATTAATATCACACTAACAACTGCACTCAGGAAGTTTACAAAGCATCCAGGATTTTCCAAATGAGAATTGTAATTTCTGAGGTCAACCACATTGTAATATTTTGGGCAAACTGCATGTGTCAGAAATGCCTCTGATTTGGAATTCAGTCATGCGGCGCGGTGGGGGGGGGTGGAGTGGTGGGGGGGTGGTGCGGTGCAGTGGAATAGTGCGCTGCTGCAGAGTTTAAAGGCTTGCAGCAACTTAAAGGGGCAGGAATCATCATAATCACTTTTTCTGCAGAGAACAAAGTTCAGAGAAGAAAGAATGTCTGGTAGGTCTACAGGAGAGCAAACAGCCCCTAGATTTCTAGATGGAAGTGTTGTGGAAGAAGTAACACAGAGGAGAGCGAGCCATTGAGAGCTGACTAGGGAATAAAGTGAGGAGGCCAAGGCAGTAAATGCCAACTTGCCCACTGATACATGATCAGCCAGAGCAGAAAGAAGTTTAATGATCCTACCGGGCATTGGCATGATAGGAGAAGCTGGCCACACCTTTCAAGAATGCTGACTACTGAGCATGTCTGCCAATTACAGTGATCTCCCCTATGCTGTGTTAAAATAGTTTAATTGTTCACTCTTCAATTCCCATAAGGTAAGTCAGTGCACCTGACATCCCCAGCCTTCACCTGGAAGTTTTCCTTGACTCACAGCCTTAAATTAAAAAAAGAAGGACAACCTCAGGACGTCCCAAAGTGCTTTACAGCTTTTGAAGTGTAGTCACTGTTGTAATGTAGGAAACGCGACAGCCAATTTGCGCACAGCAAGCTCCCACAAACAGCAATGTGATAATGACCAGATAATTTACATGTGTTCACTCAACAAAGCCTCTCAAGGGCTCCAATATTTGCGGGGAGGGGGCGGGAGCACGTGTTCACGGGGGGAATCCCACAAATTTTGGCAACTCGAAGGTCCTGCTTAATTTAATGGCAGGACCTCATTTTCATCTTTTTACTCCATTTCCCGCTCGGCAGCCGGCCAGATTGACAGTCTGATCGGCTGCTGGATGAGAAAGCCTGCAGTAGAAGGCCGCAGTCAGGGATCATTGGAGACGGTCCATGGGAAACATCGTGGGTTGATGGGGTCGGCAATCGGAAGGGAGGGGGATCGGGAGAGATTGAGGGTTTGGAAGAGGGGATCGGCCAATCGCAGCAGAGGTTTGCTTGGGGGTCTGGGTGCCAAATTGTAAGGGATTATCTCTAAGGGATGGGGCCTACGATATAGACAAGCATCACACAGGGCTTCACTGATGCCAGTAGTCTGCTTTCCCACAAATCAGTACCCATGCTGAGCGGATACCCAGTACTAATGGTTATGGCAGGAATGGGCACAGCTGATGATGACAGCACAAGCGGACCCTCCCCGCAGCCTCCTCTAATACAGAAAGGACACAGGGACAGACTATCCGTGCAGCAGGACAAGAGTGTGGCCTGCAGCTGGTCCACTTCAGGACTTAATCTGCCATGAAAACACAGGCCAACGTACAAAACTCAAAATAACTGACAAACAGCTTCAAAAAAGCTGACACATCCCCAAAAAAGCTAACAACACAAAAAACCAGTGTAGAACTGAAAAACATCTCTGAATAAAGGCCTATGACCAAGGCCACTGCCTCAAGGTGACTGAATAAGTTACATTCCTCTTTATTACATTGGATTTCAGGATTCTTTTGAGTGTTTGTTTTTCTGTGAAAAGTGAAGCCCAATGGTCTCATGTTTGACATATGAAAAGAAGTGTGAATTAAGCTACAGCTAACACCCAGTATTCGATCAGAAGTATTAAAGGGGAAAAATACGAAAGAGCACAAAAATGCAATTTTATTCCAATGGTGTAAATTTTATTTCCTAGGGGATCTGGAGCAGTCCCTCCCAGGATATTTTGATTGACACTTTTTAGTAAATTCTCCATAATTTTGAAATGTATTGTGATTCAGCATTTGGATCCAAGAAATTATGCTGCTGTATGTACAAATATACATATAAATTTTAATTAAATTAAATTAACAGTAGTTGTTACAAATCGCCATTGACCTTTACACCATCAAAACTAAATAGCTTGTGAGTATACTACAAGAAACCTTTGTGCATTTAGGTGCCATCGGTGAATGAGATAATAATGCAAACAATAAGGGCCTGTAGACTTACAGCTCAAAACTTGATTGAAATAGGTATATGTAATAGGACATTGTCAAAGACATATTTCTACCATTTTCCTTTAGGAAGCCCCATACCATTTTAAATCAAGGAGGAAAAAATGAAAATATTTAGCCGATAAATTCTGGCATGAGAGCAGCATGTAAATACGCAATGTGTTCGACAGTCATCTACCCTCAATACTAGACATCTGACACCAAAATGTTTGAGAATTTTTTTGTATTCAATGACACAGAAGTCACAAAACCCCTTCAGGATTGAACTTCCTAGATTGCGACCATCTGAATAAATGATACAAGTCAATCATTAGATCTTCCACATCACGTGACTGATGGGATACAAGGTAGAATCGCCTTTCTTGAAGCATTGTTTGCAGTATGACACAGACATCCAGACAATATATTAATATATATCAATGATTTAGATGAGGGAACCAAATGTAATATTTCCAAGTTTGCTGACGACACAAAGCTAGGTGGGATTGTGAGTTGTGAGGAGGATGCAAAGAGGCTTAAAGGCGATTTAGACAAGTTGAGTGAGTGGGCAAATACATGGCAGATGCAGTATAACGTGGATAAATGTGAAGTTATCCACTTCGGTAGGAAAAACAGAAAGGCAGAGTATTATTTAAATGGTGATAGATTGGGAAATGTTGATGTACAGAGGGACCTGGGTGTCCTTGTACACCAGTCACTGAAAGCAAACATGCAGGTGCAGCAAGCAGTTAGGAAGGCAAATGGTATGTTGGCCTTCATTGCAAGAGGATTTGAGTACAGGAGCAAGGATGTCTTACTACAGTTGTACAGGGCCTTGGTGAGACCACACCTGGAGTACTATGTGCAGTTTTGGTCTCTTTACCTAAGAAAGGATATACTTGCCATAGAGGGAGTGCAGCGAAGGTTCACCAGACTGATTCCTGGGATGGCAGGACTGTCGTATGAGGAGAGATTGGGTCGACTAGGCCTGTATTCACTAGAGTTTAGAAGAATGAGAGGGGATCTCATTGAAACGTATAAAATTCTGACAGGGCTAGACAGACTGGATGCAGGGACGATGTTTCCCCTGGCTGGGGGGTCCAGAATGAGGGGTCACAGTCTCAGGATACGGGGCTAGGACATTTAGGACTGAGATGAGGAGAAATTTCTTCACTCAGAGGGTGGTGAACCTGTGGAATTCTCTACCACAGAAGGCTGTGGAGGCTAAGTCACTGAATATATTTAAGAAGGAGATAGATAGATTTCTAGACACAAAAGGCATCAAGGGGTATGGGGAGAGAGCGGGAATATGGTATTGAGATAGAGGATCAGCTATGATCATATTGAATGGCACAGCAGGCTCGAAGGGCCATCCCTGGGGTCGGGAATTGCCCCCCCCCCCACGGGATCAGACCCCCCTCCCAGAATTATACCCCCCCTTCCCCGGGATCAGACCTTCCTGCTCCTGTGGCCTGCTCTGGAGTCCTCCCCGCCTGACAGGAAGCCAAGCCTGTCAATCAGGCTGACTTTCGGGTGGGGAACCTGTCAATGACAAAAGACACACGCTGTGGAATTAAAATCCACAGCATGCGGGGGAACCAGGACTTCCATATTTCCCGTCCGAAACACCGCCCTCTGCCCCACCCCCGCCTATGCAACTTGGAAAGTCAAGAGCCCCGATTGTAACCTTGTCCCTCTGGCTGGTGCCACAGGGGGTTAAAATGGTGGTTGATTCTGCCAACGTTCCCGCAGCATTCGAGCCCCCCACCACTTTAACTCATGCATTTTCAGAAGCATCGAGTCCACCCCAGGTTAAAATTGGGGCTATCTCTATGGGGCATTCTGCACATCAGTACCCTGTGGTGTTCTTTATATTGACAGCAAAAATGTTGTCAGTCATTGGATTAATCTTCTGTAAATCTTGATCATTGTTGCAACAATATGAATGCAGTATGGCTGGCTTTTCATTCTTCACAGATCTTTGATGAATGCAGGAGACAATCATTCATTAGCCACACGCTCTGGAGCACTGACGCAGTAGGGCAATCCTGCAATCAGGAGACATTTTGTAGAATGAAGGACCGAGACACTCATTGGATGCAATTGGAAGATTCAATTAGATGTCCAGCATTTTGACCTAAAAAGGAACGTTGGAAAGAAAGAATGCATATAAATTATAGTGCTTTTTTTGAAAAGCCAAACAGCAAAGTTTGAAAAACGTTGTAAGTATTGTTGCAGCTTACCATCCATATAGCAATACACAATGATTAAATGGCTACTACTTTCGCCCTATTTAACTGACAGTTAAAGCTATGTGATTGAAAGGAAGGCCTTTGATGTTGAACTATTTATTCACATCTGCACTGAATCACTACAGACTTATTGTTTATCTGATGAAAACAGTTTAAGATTGAGAACGTTGCTGGTTTTCGAATGCAGCTTTATGTTGATTTATTTCATTCTGATTTTCAAGGGCAGTTCTCCCCCTGTTGCAGTTTGATGTTGATGTTGGAGTTGTGACCTTGTCACCCGGGGATAATTATTTACAAAATTAGAGCCAAAGGTTACACATGCTTGCCTTTTGACTTTGGAGACTCGACCGTGTGCACCAAGAGTCACCAACACGTTCCTCCTCAACATGACACTTTATCACAATTTTACCTTCAAATGCAGATAAACAGAGGGTCCCTCCCTACTTACCTGGCGCATGGACACACACAACGGAAACAAAAATCAGGAGTGATGTTTAACAAGTGGGCGAGCCGATATCGGGCGTCTTACACTATCATCCAAAGTCAAAGTGACCCCCATATGTGGCTGGCTCACGGTAATCAAATATTGCTGATCTGCTTACACCTCAGGTTAATAAAGAAAAGCTGATTTTATGTGAATTGAAGTGATTTTTGCTTTGTTTTGTACTGCTCCACACCATTGCTTCTAATCTGTGAGTTGCCTGAACTTGATACAAAAGCCCTTAATAGCTCATGTCCCCATTGGCAGTTGGTGGAGGCTCAAACAAATTCGATAATGACTCATTCTCAAAAAATGTTTCTTAAAAAACTGCAGTTTTCAGATTTGGAGCAAATTTCAGATCATTGTTATAGCGTGAAGTTTCAATTCCTGCCAGCATTTTGGAGACTTGCCTAAACTGATTCCGAGGTTTATGTACAGGAAGTTCTGTCCTCTAACAGAATTTCCTACAGACAATGGCCCCAATATTTACAGGGAGGCGGGGAGGGTGCTGGGGGGTGGAGGCTGAAACCCAGAAGTACAGGCTTCCCGGAGGTCCTGCCGAATTTCATGGCAGGACCTCTTTTAAATACTTTGACTCCATTTCCCAACTGGCAACCAGCCAGACTGAGATGCTGGATGGCTGGCGGGTGGGCAGGCCTGCAGCACCAGACCACGGGGAGTGAAGAGGGAGGGATGGAGAGATCGGGGGGACGGGGGCGTTGTGGAGGGTTGGAGAAAACATCGGTAGTGGAGGTGCCATGATTACATCGGGGGGCTGGGGGGGTGGGTGGTGGGGGAGCCTGAATAGACTGGGGGGGTCCGATCATGGGTAGGAGAACAGGTAAGCTTGGTGGGCCGGGGGAAGCACTCCTGCTCCTCCTGACCTAGTGCTGTAAAGGCATTTACCTGCTAGATCCGGATCTTCTCGCCTCCCTTCAGCTGCCAGGTTTCCCGAGCCCTGGGAAACCCGGCCAGTAGTCGTTGAAAGTAAAACTCTGTTTAAATTTGATGTACACAGCCTCATTAAAATACTTTAGCGATGGACCTGCCTCTGGAGAGCAGGTTAGTCACCCACCCCACAATCTGCCTCCGTTAAAATCGGAAATGGGTGCCAAAGTGGGGTCGGTTTTTGAATTTTTGAACAGGAAGTTCTGTCATCTAATGATTTTTGAATTTTTAACCCCCTCCCCATCTCTCCCCTGTGCCCGCCGCCTGTCCTGGGGTTTATAATTACCCCCCAATGTGTCTTTAAAAATGGATCAAAACCCTCCTTTGGGGGGGCAGTTATCAGTGGGCAAGATGTAGAGAAAGCTGAAGATGGCTATATAACTAACACCGACACTCCATTGTAGGAGGGAAGGACCCCTCTTTCAGGTGGATATTAAAGCAAGGTTTTGTAATCTGGCGTGCTAGATGATTAAACTCTTGTACTAATCTAAATGAGTGGAGGATAATGCCTATGACACAGTCAAGAAAATCTCCTGATACCTGGCTAAAGTATCTGGGCTATATTATAAAACTCTCACGATTTTTATTCCATTGATTTCAACAATTATAGCCTGGATATTTTAGCCACATTCCAGGGAACAACGGAACGTGATTCCTTAGCCCAAATGTGCATGTCAGGTGTTGTTTATCATTGTTTCTTTGTGGTTTCTTTCTACCGCACCTATGCTGATTGGTCTAATATTGATAGTATGATTCTGCAACATTTATATTCTGAAGGTCAATTTCCAAAGGAAAACAATTAAATTATATCAAAATGAATTATGAAAAAATATCCTGGAAGTTGCATCATATTGTCAACTGCTCGTGTTTTTGCGCTAGCAGTCAGCTTTTTTAAATGCTTGACCGCACAACGGGTGAGGTCTTCACATTGATGGTTGATATTTGGGATCTGCCTGAGCCCCTGCTTTCCACAGAGTTTCCTGTGGCCTTGTTTGCTGCCTGTGCCTCCGCCTGCACCAAACAAAGCCACTGCCCCGCAGGGTGGAGACTTTCTCTGCTGGGATTTCCTGTTTCTTAATGGGACCGAGTGTATGTTTGGAGACCAGTATGCTGAGTAAGTGGGCCCCACCGGTAGGAGTCCAGTGTAAAATAATATATTTTAGGAGAGAAAACAAGGAATGGTAGTTTACACTCAATGAAAAGATGCTGAAATGATGCTGGATGAACAGAGAGGCCAGGGGTTCAAATACATAATTACCTGAAAATGCATGTGCAGATAGATAAAGATGTAAGAAAAAGCCAACACCATTTTGAGTTGTATAAATAGGGGAATAGAGTACAAGAAAAAATAAGTAATGATGAGTTTGTATGAAACATTGGTTAGACTACAGTTAGAGTACTGTGCAGTTTTGGGCACCCTAATATAGAAAGGACATTAAAGCCATAGAGAGCATATAGTGTAGATTCCCAGGATGATGCCGGGGACAGCAAACTATAGTTATGAAGAGAAACTTAAGATACCGGCACTATTTCCACTACAGTAAAGAGACTGAGGAGATTTAATAGAGGCTTTCAAAATTATGAAGAGTTTTCATGGAGTGAATAGAGAAAGACTATTTCCTTTGGTTTGTGAGTCAGTGAAAAGGGGTTATCAATTTAAAATGTTTGCAAAGGAAGTGAGGAGATATGTTATGAGAAATTTCTTTGTACAGATGGTTGTTGGAACGTGGAATGCTTTGCCATAGAAAGTGTTTGAGTAGAGGCTATTGCTTCTTTTAAGGGAAAATGTAATAAACATTTGAAGTAGAGAAAGATACAGAGCTATGGGGAGAGAACAAGGCTGTGAGATTAGTTTGGGATTGCTCTAGTAAACATCCGGCACAGACACAATGGGCCGAATGGCCTCCTTTTGTTCTGCAAATTTCTATGTTTCTACTTGTTTATGCTTGTCCCTCTCTGTGTGGGGACTTCCAGCATCCAACAGAAGTGACATTAGAAGGTTGCAGTGGGACGGAAATGGATGGAGAACTGATGATACGCTTGAAAACAAGTATGTTTAAGAGGAAAAGTCTCCGTGATGAGTAGTCTGTATTTACATTGCAGGCGGATTTTGGCATGGTCTTAACACAGCATACCTGCCAGGAGTGCATCTCTGGAAATTGCACGTGTGCATCACTTGATTTTCTGTCTGTTCATTTTAATGAATGGATATTTGGAAAATTGATTCTTACAGCTGTAGTAACCAGTGCAAATAAGTTTCACTTTGCATTGATGCTAAATTACAAGGGGAGGTATTCCTGGGTCTGTGCCAGGTACTGGATTGCTTGGGCACAATGAATACTTGATCATTGGTGAATTGGGGAACATGTTTAGAAAAGAACCTGTCTGATTTTCCTTCCATCAATGAAGCAACTGCTTGGCACTGATGCTAAACTTACTGTGTAAATGCATCCTAAAGTTGACTTGACCCAATTCCAATAATTTGACAAATTGGTGATTTTCAACTGTGAATGAAAAACTGTTTCTATCCAAGTAATCTATGGGTGGAGGATTAGAATCAGTGTAGAAACTGCCCCAAGTCATGACAAATTTACCAAGACTTGGAAAATAGCCTCTGACACTCACTATTAGTAACCTGTAGTTGATTTTTAGACCTCCCACAATATGGACTTTCACTGTATGCCTAAGATATGACAGATTGGCACTCACGCTGTATTTTAAATTTTGAAAAATTCATTGTTTATCAAACAAACCTTTGGTGATGTTGCCATGTAAATCTGGTGCATTTCCAGCTCTTTCTGTTACTGTCAAATATTTATTTTCCTCTGCAGAGATGGCAAAAATAGGATTCTTCAAAGTGTATTTGTTCGAGGTGTAGACAAGGAGTGGAACAGTGCAGGTTTTTAACAATTGCACCTTGTAGTTTCTAAATGTCAGTCGTTGGAAGCATCACAAGTAAGACCAATCCTGTCCTCATTCAAATCCAATGCTTTCACAGGAATTGCCAGACAGGGGTCAGAAATCGGAGCTGTAGGGTTTGGCCGGTGCCAACATCAGTGGATACATGTGCCTCAAGGATTTTTGGACTTTTAATATGGATATGTACCCTTTTAAAATGGAGACGCACGTGGGCTGCATTTTAAAAATGGAGTTTGGACTTTTGGACTTTAAAAGGGACTGCCTATTGGTTTCTGTGAAGATAGCAGGGACTGTCTGTCTTTTGGTTTGCCATGGGACCTGTCTCAACGCTGACGTCATGAAAGGCAGGAGCCTTTTCATATTCGAACTTGTGAGATTTGGGGAAAACCACCCTTTGTCCATGGAGCCGGGATGTCTGGATGGACAATGAGGTTTGGAGGCCAAAAGTAACACCTCTGGACTCTTTCAAAGAAGGAGCAGTCAAGAACTTAACAAACAGTTAGCAATTCGAGTACTGCTCATCTATAATAATGGCCTAACATTGTTTTCTTCAAGATGACCAATCCAGGACAAGAGACATCACCAGGTAAACCAACTAGCATCTCTGCGACCATGGTAACCAGGAATCGCCCAGCAGGTTTTGTGTATTGCGCGGGGTATAAACATGCTGAACTTTGGGGATGCAGGGCTTTTTGGTGGTTGCTTGCCTGCTTTTCTCTACCATCTGTAATGGGGTTCTCCGCGTAACTACGCATCCGCCAACTCTCCAGGAAGGCCCGAAGTGAGTGCCTCGCTGTACCGCCTGAACGTAACTCTCTAGGCCTCATCGCATGCCTCCGTTAGGCACGGTTTTGCCTCTGGAGTCGAACGGAGCCGGGACCGCGTGAATCAACGACAAGGGCTGGTAATTATATCCAGCATACACCTCTAGAAATCCCCAGGACCGCCCGCGTGTTTTGCTGCTGAGGAACTGCAAGTGTCCAAGATGCAGGCTAACACGGGTGTGTGTGTGAGGAGGCTTCCAAGTGTGGGTTCTGACCAAACCGGGAGAGGGGTTTAGTTAGAAGGGTTTTTCCCTTATCTAGGCTTAGATTCTGGGAAGGGGTTGGTTCGGTGTAACCAACAGGGTGGGTATTTTAGTCTAAGGTTATAAGCTAGTGTCCACGGTCACCTACTCGTTCTGCCGTAGGCGAGAGGAGCAGGGATTGTCGTTTTTGTGAGTGTAATAAAAGGAATCGAGCTTTGACCAACCTGAACCGTTTTGTTTTGTCTGAATCATTTATAATCTATCCACAGTAACTCCTTGGGTCCGAACTTGGGGGTTGTGGGGCTTGTGGTTCGCGGTATAATTCGGAAGACCAACCGGGTGGCATCCGGTCATGGCCGGGTTATACAGTAATCCCGCTGGGGATGCTGCACATCGGGCATAGGAGAAAACCTATCTGGCCTTGGTCTCTCTCTCTGTGTGGGATTACCAGCTAATCGACGGGCTGGGCAGGGACTATGGCATAAGCTCCTGCCGTCCAAGGGAAACAACCCGAACCGGGGAGTTTTGTGATACGGGTCAACTCAAGGGAGAGTCATAGAAACACGGGGCACGCAAAAACACCCTACAGAGCCCAGATTGATTTTTCTCCTCCCTAGCCCAGAATTACTGAAACCATCTATGCTAACTGAGCACCAACCAGGGATCAAACTTGCGATTTTTCTGGTCTGTGTGGTTCAGCTCTATATTGGGCATTTATTTACTGAAGCATTGGGGAAAATTCAGCTGATGCAATCCCACATGTACTAGTTCTAATTTCGATAAATACCCAAAGATGAGAAAGGTTACACTTTTTGCAATCATACTTCAAGACACAACCAAAACATATTACAGTTAACTTAGCAAGAAAGTAATTCTAATGTGCAATATTGCCACAATGTCAAAAAAACATTGTCAAGGCCTGTGTCACATGCTGACTCTCTGCCCCTCCTTTGTAGAACATATCATTAGACTGGAGGCCGAAGGTGGGTGATAGAGGTTCCTGGAAGTGAAATGGAGGCAGTCCTCCAAAGCATCATTGACTCCCTGTGGAAAAACCTATTTAGTCACCAATCCACAATAGCCTGCCACTTTTAGGGTTTTATTTCTTTTCATATATTGGTTGCTCCACATCTGTAAACTGAAAGCAGTGCTTCTGTCAGCCGGGAAAAGAAAATGACATGCAAATTCCCTTCAGTCATTGCAGTTTCCAAGGCAATCAGGAAGACAATGCTCCCTTTACTGAACTAAAGTTTTTCTACTGGCGGAAAACAATTTTCATGCTAGCTAACTTGATGTTAATTTAAGCAGTGGTGGAGCTTGAGATTTGGCCGACTTGGCAGGAGGGGAACCGACCTAGAAATTGGGGACTGCCGGCACACTTAGTCCGAAGGCCAAGCCAGAATGGCACAGACTTGTAGGCCGAACCTGGAGGCTGAAGGTGGGTGATAGAGGTTCCTGGAAGTGAAATGGAGGCAGACCTCCGAAGCATCTTTGGCTGACCTAAAAATGATTGGAGGGGGCCCACCCGACCCCCCCACTGGCTTCCAACACTGAATTTAAGGGGGGAGAAATCAATGTAATGGCCCAGATTTTGCGGTGGTAATGACGGCGAAACTGTCAGCGTTCGTCGTCATTACCCTTCTGAAACTGACCGCAACTTCAGGATTTAGCACATGCGCAGATAAACGAGGAAATCCAGATGTTGCAGTCAGTCATTCACTGCTCCGCCACAGGTTGCACTGTGGAACTCCCCAGAGCTGGCAATCAATTCAAATGACATGAACTGACAAAAACTTCCCCTTTTACGATGGAATAGCACTGTTAAAACCCCCTAAAACATTAAGGGGGAGAAATTCGTTATCGCCCCGTTTGGGGCGCAATTATCAGCCGGGTGCAAAGTTTAGTGCCTGGCGCTAATTATCGCCTCTGACTGCAAACTTGGCTTCTATCGCCCCTGGAGGTGATTGGAGTGCTAAATCAGGCACTACACACCTCTCTTAAGGCGCTAACGCCGAGGAGCGAGACGATACCTCAGAGCGCTGGCGAAGCTCAGGTGATGTCAGTTAGCAATAGAACACAGACACACTGGCGCCGGCCATTTCTTAAAGGGGAGGGTCGATCTTGCTCTCCATCCACATCCTGCTCATTGCAGCCTTGAATCTCGGCCTGGAGAGACCTGTACATCAATTCTGCTGGAAAGAACAATGGAGATACCCAGGGAAAGAGCTCAAAGTGCAGCCCCCATAGACTCTTCTAAATCGATGCAAGGAAGGTCAAATCAAAATGAACCTGCAAAGTGCTGCTCAGTACCCAAAACTCCTTCACACAGCGTTGAATCTCTCCAGAAGTCTCTCTCTCTCTCAGAATGCGTGGTGCAAAAATGTCGCAGACAAAAAAAAGCAGGATGCGGCCGCCTTTAAATAACGCTCCCCCAGTCCCTTCCCGACTGCAAAACGTTCCCCTCTACCTGTCGTTGCTAGCGGCAGGTGGAAAGGCAGGGGGCGGCACTCAATCTCCGGTCCGGGGCGCAACCGGGGCGTTGCACGTTCGACTGACGTCACGATCTGCGGGTGTAGGAGATCATGGCAGTAGTGTTTAGCACCGCCGCAAAATGTCTGGTCAATTTCACGAGCGGCGCAAACATCGCCACGCCCAGGCGCTAGTTGCTTTGCGCCCCGTTAGCACCCTCTTAGTGCGCTAATGGGAGGTGCAAAGCAACCGAATTTTTCCCCCTAAGCCTTGTTGAAAGAGTTGTAACTGGGTTTTTAACGGCTGAACAACCATTCTGGTCCTGAAAAACTAATTTTATATTGTCAAATGTCAAATATGAAATGCCAAATTTTACCATTAATATGATTAAGTATTACAAATTTTTAAGATAATAATTTTTTTTAATGTTTGTTTATGATATTTCAGCTTCTACCTTAATCCTATGTGTATCCCCAAGCTTTATTTTGCTCTCTGTAAAATTTATTAAAAGTAAATTAGAATCTGTCCATTTTACTTCCTGGTTTGCTGTCTGTAAGAATTCTTCAATGTGATTGGCTACTTAGCCAACTTGATGACATCACTGTTGCTGGATACTGGTGATTTGCTTGATTTGGCCCCAGATTTCAAACTAAGGTCAGGAGAGCTGAAATTGATGTCACAGAGATCTCTAGATCTTTGTGAGCAGCTTTCTTTGAGGTCAATGGCAATCACCGACTCCGGGGAAGGTGTCTGATCCCAGGGGGTCTTTGTATGGGGGAGTTTGATGGAGGGGGAACTTGTGGGGTGGGGGAAAGCACTCCTGCTCCTCCTGGCCCATAAGCAGTGCTGTAAAGCCACCTTCTCCCTGATGCTGTCCTCGCCTCTCCTCAGTTGCTGGGTTTCCTGAGGCCTGGGAAACCCAGCTGGCCAGAATTAAACCTGCAAAGCAGATTAAATCAGAGGCTGCTAGCCTCATTAAAATATTTAAATTGCCAACCCGCCTCCTGGGAGCGGGTTGACTGCCTGTCCCCGTCCCACCTCCGTTAAACCTGGAAGTGGGCGGGTTGGAGGCGGATTGGGGTCGAGTTTCAGATTTTTAAACTTTTAACCTCTGACCTGATACCAGGAATGGCGGGAGATACCAGGAATGGCGGGATTGACCTATGAGGAGAGACTATGTAGTTTAGGGGTGTACACACTGGAGTTTAGAAGATTGAGAGGGGACCTCATAGAAGTGTATAAAATTCTTGACAGGTCTAGACAGACTAGATGCAGAAGGAATGTTTCCCTTGGCGGGTGAGAACAGAACTAGAGGACATAATTTAAGGATAAGGGCTAAACCATTTAGGACAGAAATGAGGGGGAATTTCTTCACTCAGAGGGTGGTGAACCTGTGGAACTCATTGCCACAGAGGGCAGTGTACGCCAGCTCATTAAATATATTTAAGAGGGAATTAGATATATTTCTACAGGCAAAAGGGGTTAAGGGTTACGGAGAGAAGGCGGGGACGGGATACTGAATTGGAGGATCAGCCATGATCTCATTAAATGGCGGAGCAGGCTCGAAGGGCCGGATGGCCTACTCCTGCTCCTATCTTCTATGTAATCTATGTAATCTATGTAAACCTTAACCCCCCCCCCTCCCCCCATTTTGGGGGGTTAAAATTCACCCCTTTGATTTTTAAACAGCTTCAAATGTATTTCTCTGTGTTTGTTTTAGGTTTTCTAAGAACAAATTGTAATTCAAATGGAACACAGGACAGAAAGCATAAAAATGTGACTGCACTAGAAAAAAGGGCAGCAATTTGGATTGATTAATTCTACCATGAGTCACCAATACTTTGAAATTCAAACAATAGCGAGAGGAAATGATGTTTCCTTTCTGTTGCTTGGGTCTTTCTATAAAAGAAAGAAAGACTTGCATTTATATAGCACTTTTACACAACTACCGGATGTCCCAAAGTGCTTTACAGCCAATGAAGTATTTTTTGAAGTGTAGTCTCTGTTGTAATGTAGGAAACATGGCAGCCAATCTGCACACAGCAAGCTCCCACAAACAGCAATGTGATAATGACCAGATAATCTGTTTTAGATGTTGATTAAGGGATATATATTGGCCAGGACACTGGGGATAACTCACCTGCTCTTCTTCGAAATAGTGCCATGGGATCTTTTACATCCATGAGAGGGCAGACAGGGCCTCAGTTTAACGTCTCATCCAAAAGACAGCACCTCTGACAGTGGAGCACTCCCTCAACACTGCACTGGAGTGTGATTTTTGTGCTCCAGCCTCTAGAGTGGGAGTTGAACCTATAACCTTCTGACTCAGAGGCAAGAGTGCTACCAACTGAGCCACGGCTGACACTATATTCAAATAAACTGACATTGTACCCCAAGGGAAATGGACAAACAACTTTCTTCTATCCTTATTTTTGCATTTGCCTGGTGAGAGTGTTGTTTATGCTTGACCCAAGAACCTGGAAATTAGTCTTTGGATAAAGGATTATAGCAGCAGTGAATGGGGGAGGAACAGCAAGACAATTGATTGTATGTCTTAGCGCATGGTCCTGATTGCAGTGCTACATATTGCTGTCAGTGGGAGTCAGATTCTGTGCGCTGAGGTGCAGCATGTTGATGCAAGTGTAGCTAATCTTGTTAATATTAGCATTGCCAGTTGTTGGCAGAATGATCCCTGTTGCTGACTGTGCAACACGGATACAATATGTTGGCCCCGATATCCCTTTCCCCCTTGCCCAGTGCAGGATAGGTGGAGCGTACTGAAAGTATGCTCCACCTGTCTTGGCAACCAGGCTTCCGCATTTATACCAATAGCAAAATACTGCGGATGCTGGAAATCTGAAATAACAACAGAGAATGCTGTAACCACTCAGCAGGCCAGGCAGCATCCGTGGAGAGAGAAACACAGTTAACGTTTCAGGTCTGTCAGAACAGTTCTGATGAAGGGTCACAGACCTGAAGCGTTAACTCTGTTTCTCTCTCCACAGATGCTGCCTGGCCTGCTGAGTGTTTCCAGCATTTTCTGTTGTTATTCCGCATTTATATGCTGTACTATCAGCTTAGCTTGGTCACAGTCCCAGGGCAGCCACACCCTAGATATATTGGTATTCTGGTGGTCTTCTCTGGGATTTAAGTGTGTCCCTTCTCTCCATGAGTCCTTCCAGAAGGTTTTACAGCTCTTAGCCTGTCAAACTATTTTCTTTCAGTCAGTAATACTTAAACCTACAGTGGTAAAGGATAAGCTGGCTTTGTCTTTCCAGTGCTATTTTCAGGTGTTTAACTGGGATCTCCCACTTCCCTGTTGACGACCTTTGTTGCCTCATGACTCACAGCTGATCGATAGGACTCAGTACTGCTCATTTTCATTGGCTAGCCCATCGCATGCGAAAAATTCCCACAATCTCGTCCCCAGACTGGAAACTGCAATATTTTAGGTAAACTAGTTGGAGTAATTTCTCTCTGAAACCATTCAGAACCCAAATTTTAACCTCTTTAGCATATAAATAACTGGCTAAAATCTCCAAGTTGACCTGACTGGGGGCTAAGTTATGACATGAGACCTATGGAATCCCTGAGAAAGTTCCGCCATTCCATTAGATCATGGCTGATCTGTAACTGAAATCCATCTACCCGCCTTGGTTCCATAACCCTTAATACCCTTGCCTAACAAGAATCTATTAATCTCAGTTTTGAAATTTTCAATTGACCGAGCCTCAACAGCTTTTTGGGGGAGAGAGTTCCAGATTTCCACTACCATTTGTCTGAGGAAGTAGCTTTCTGGCAACACTCAGAACAGCCTAGCTCTAATTTGAAGGTTATACCTCCTTGTAATGGACTCTCCCACCAGAGGAAATAGTATCTCTATCGACCTATCAATTCCTTTAATCAGTTGTACTGTCTATGAAGGAGGTGGAAATTATTTTGGCCTTTGAATATTCTCTTAATAGCTGAACAACAGATAAAATATTCAAAACAACAACAGAAAATACTGGAAACACTCAGCAGGTCAGGCAGCATCGTGGAGAGAGAAACAGAGTTAACGTTTCAGGCTGACATGAAGGCTTTGGAGAGGGTACAGAAGAGATTTACTAGAATGGTTCCAGGGATGAGGGAATACCGTTACGTAGATAGACAGGAGAAGATGGGATTGTTCTCGTTAGAGCAGAAAAGGCTAAGATGAGATTTGATAGAGGTGTTTAAAATAATGAACAGTTTAGATAGGGTAAATAAAGAGAAAGGGGGAGAAATTTAGTACCACAGCGACTCCCGTTAGCGCCTCCTGGGGGCACGGCGATAGTACCAACGTCTGCGAAATTGACGTGGAGGTTTGTGGCGGTGGTAACCACTAGCGCCACAGAGATCGTGACGTCACTGCCGTGTGTATCGCCCTGGTAGCGCCCCAGACCTGAACTTCGGTTCCGCCCCCTACAGCATCGCCGGGTGACAACACCGCTACCGCCCCGCCTGCATCCTTTAGCGCTCCAGGAAGGAAGTGGAGTGCTTGATTTAGTGCTCCACTTCCTTCCTGGAGTGCAAACACCGAATTTTGCAAAAGCTGGGAGTCATTAGCGCTGGACGCTGAGTTTCCCAGCTTTCAAAAGTTAGTACCCCAAACGGGGCGATACTGAATTTCACCCCCAAACTACTTACAATGGTTGAAGGGTCGATAACGAGAGGGCACAGATTTAAGGTGATGGCAAGAGGTGATATGAGGAAAAACTTTTGTTTAGGATTTGGAACGCATTGCCTGATAGGGTGGTGGATACAGATTCAATAGCAGCCTTCAAAAGGGAATTGGATAAATACTTGAAGGAGAAAAAATTGCAGGGATATGGGGAAGAGCAGGGAGTGGGACTAATTGAAAGAGCCGGTACAGACTCGATGGCCTCCTTCAGTGCTGTACTATTCTATGATTCTGTGATTCTAAATCGGACCTGCTACAGTTCAGTGTTTTCCACAGCTTACAGTTCTAGGTATATTTGTCATGACAACTGATGTCCGTAAAACAAGGTCATACTATGAATGTTGTCAGCTTCAAATTACTCATCAAAACGACAGCATCACTTGATCTTGAACACAGCCACAATAGTAATTATTTACAAAGCAGTTTAAAAGTAATATGACATCAAACCATAAAATGAATTACTATGGTATGATTCTTATTAGTGTCTAATAGCACAGTGTATTTTTATAATATGAAGCAAGGTTAAATATACGGGCAGTACACTACAATGCAAAGTTGGGAAATTGTTATTGTAAAGAGAGAACTTGCATTTACCTTTCACAAACTTAGGGTGTCCCAAAGCACGTTACAGCCAATTGAAGTATTTTTGAAGTTTAGTCACTGTTATAACATAGGGAAACGCAACAGCCAAATTGTGCACAGCAAGGTCCCACAAACAGCAGTGAGATTAATGACCAGATAATTTGCTTAGTGATGTTGATTGAGAGACAAATATTGGCCAGGACACTGGGGAGAACTCCCCTGCTCCTCTTCAAATATTGCCATGGGATGCTTTACATTCATCTGAGAGGACAGGCAAGGCCTCAGTGATCTGTTTGCTGCCAAAAAAAATGAACTTCTCCTTAAGTGTCAGGTGCAGTCACCTTTAAGAGCTGAAACTGCACCAGATTTTCTGCCCTCCTATTGAGCGAGCTCCTGGTGGCAGGTCCAATTCAGGCCAGGAGCTAACAGTAAATATATAATTAAGCTGACCCTGGAAGATCTGATGAAGCCAGCCATTACTAATTCATGCGAATGGAATGATTGCAGTGCACCAGACCCACAGCTTTTTATATTATAAGGTCACAAGATCACATGATAGATATAACTGAGAAACAACATTCAGCATTCTTCCAAATGGAACCCACCACAGCATCCAGCTTCTTAAATGATGCCAGGGTTTGTGTTTCCACCACCCTATCCATTGATCACTCTTTGTATGAAGAAGAACTTCCTGATATCTGTGCTAAATTCGCTTTTCACCAATTTTAACCTGTACCTCCTTTTGCTCCTGTCATAATTTAATTTAAAGTAGTGCTCAAGGTTAATCTTATCCATACTATTTACTATCTTGTTGCAGGGTGTTTTTGCGTGCCCCGTATTTCTATGACTCTCCCTTGAGTCGACCCGTGCATTAAAAACTCCCCGGTTTGGGTTGTTTCCCTTGGACGGCAGGAGCTTTTGCCAATAGTCCCTGCCTAGCCCGTCGATTAGCGGATAATCCCACACAGATAGGTTTTCTCCTATGCCCGGTGTGCAGCGTCCCCAGCGAGATTACTGTATAACCCGGCCGTGACCAGATGCCACCCGGTTGATCTTCCGAATTATACCGCGAACCACAAGCCCCACAGCCCCCAAGTTCGGACCCAAGGAGTTACTGTGGATAGATTATAATTGACTCAGACGAAACAAAATGGTTCAGGTTGGTCAAAGATCGATTCCTTTTATTACACTCACAAAACGACAACCCCTACTCCTCTCGCTTCCGGCAGGACGAGTAGGTGACCGTGGACACTAGCTTATAACCTTAGACTAAAATACCCACCCTGTCGGTTACGCCGAACCAACCCCCTTCCCAGATTCTAAGCCTAGATAATGAAAAAAACCCTTCTAACTAAACCCCTCTCCCGGTTTGGTCAGAACCCACACTTGGAAGGCACCTCACACACACACACACACACACGTGTTAGCCTGCGTCTTGGACACTTGCAGTTCCTCAGCAGCCAAACACGTGGGCGGTCCTGGGGATTTCTAGAGGTGTATGCTGGATATAATTACCAGCCCTTGTCGTTGATTCATGTGGTCCTGGCTCCGTTCGACTCCAGAAGCAAAACCGTGTCTAACAGAGGCATGCGATGAGGCCTAGAGAGTTACGTTCAGGTGGTACGGCGAGGCACTCACTTCGGGGGTTCCTGGAGAGTTGATGGACACGTAGCTACGCAGAGAACCCCGTTCCAGATGGTAGTGAAAAGAAAAACGCGAATCCCCAAAGTTCAGCATATTTATATCCCGTATAATACACAAAACTGGCTGGGCGATTCCTGGTTACCATGGTCGCAGAGATACTACTTGGTCTTCCTGGTGACGTCTCTGTCCTGGATTGGTCATCTTGATGAAAACAATGGTAGGCCATTACTGTAGATGAGCAGTTCTCGAAGTGCTAACTGTTTGTTAAGTTCTTGACTGCTCCTTCATTGAAAGGTTCCAGAGGTGTTACTTTTGGCCTGCAAACCTCATTGTCCATCCAGACATCCCGGCTCCATGGAAAAAAGGTGCTTTTCCACAAATCACACAAGTTCGAATATGAAAAGGCTCCTGCCTTTCATGACGTCCACATTGAGACTGGTCCCATGGCAACCCAAAAGACAGACAGTTCCTGCTATCTTCACAGAAATCAGAAGTCAGTCCTTTTTTTTAAAGTGGAGAAGTCCAAACTCCATTTTAAAAGGGTACATATCCATTTTAAAAGTCCAAAAATCCTTCAGGCCCATGCACCCACTGATGTTGGCACCGGCCAAACCCTACATTGTATTCTTCTGTGAGGACATCCTGAGGTTGCCTCTATTCAAGGTTGAAATAGCCCAAGTTTCTTCTTTGTTTCCTTATAACTCAGTCCAGCAACACTCGTGGCTCTTCTCTACACCACCTCCAGAACTGGAATGCCTCCCTTGTGTCTCAGTAATGAAAATTGGACTCAGTACTCAAGTGTGATCTGATTAGAGCACTGCACAATTTTAACGTGACTTTGAATTGTGCTACAGTATATAGTTCAGCATTCTATTTCCTTTGCTGATTGCTGCTCCACAATAACTCAACCTGTTGGCTGTCAAGTCTACTAATACCCTTGCATCACTTTCAAACATCATCCTTAGCTATTGCGAGATTGAGCACCTATATTGTCTATTTATTTTCTCCAACGTGCAACAATTTACACTTATCTGTATTAGATGCTGATGTTCTGTCGAAATGCACATTTTACCTAATTCTTTTTAAGGTTTTAGGCTGTCTGTTCAGATTCAACTGCCCACCCTATATTGGCATTGCCTGCACTGTATCTTTAGTCGGGAAGAGAATAACATTTTGCACAGATTAACCGTAGAAAAGTCCTGTAGCAAGTGAAAGGTTTATTTTGTTTAACACATAAGATCGTCGTGTCATGTCGTGTCACTACAACTTCCCTCGCCACTGTTCCACGCAGGCTCTGGGATGGAAATAACTTTTGCAGCTAAGTGCTTCAAGTTAATCAATTAACATATCCGTCAATGAAGCTGTTCATTATCAATTGCAAGCAACAGTTTGTGAATCTGGATTCATACTACAGCAAACTTAGTGACCAAACTTAGGACGACATTCTTGTGCTTGCATATCATGCTGTAAATAAGCTAGTATATTCTGAGCAACTTTGTTTTTAATATTGAACTGGCTCTAATGTGAGAGTATAGGTTCAACATGTCACATGGGATGGAGACAGCTGCAAGAAGCTGTAACATTCCTCACAGTTAAATATAGAACAGTGATTTGGGGAGGTTGCTTACAGCTAATTAAGATGTATCTGTGGCAGGTTCTGTTGGGATAGGCAAAGCTTTGTAACAATAGCTGGCATAGAGATGATCAGCTATTACTGGTATTCTAAGACGCTGCATTTTCTGTAAGTGTAGCATTACTGTAATTACATGTCTTTAAGTGACCCCATTGCTTTTGGTATCTGCCATACTATACGTGTAACTATTTCAAACCAGGAAAGTGTCTCAATGGCTGTTGAGAACTTGAACTGATCTATGCAGGCATATTACAACTCTGCAAAGCCTCTGGCCGGAATTTCCTGGGGTGGAAGCGGGTCGGAATGGAGGCGGGTCGGGTGGGAAATCTGAAAAAATTGGGAGCGGGTCGGGAGCCCGCTGTCATGCTGCCTCCACGCGCCTTTCCCACGGGCGCGTTTGCCAGTGCAGCAGCGACCCAACCGTCAGAGGCGGGCGACCTAATTGAAATCATCATCAGGTAGTTTACAGGCACTTAAGAGCCATTTTCCCCCTACATTTTAAATTTCCCTGCATGACCACGTCTGTCAACCTGAGGCGGCAGTTCCGTGGCCATTGCTCCAGCTGATTACTTGACAGCATCAAATGTACAGTAAAAGCTCCCACCTGACAGCTGATCACTTTCCTCAGGCAGAAGCTGTTGCTCAGTCCATTTCCAGCACAGATTCTGAAGGCTGCAGGCATTTCCAGCAAAGTCTCCATCCAGTGTCACCTCATTGGAAGAACTCTCTCACCATTGACAGAATGCTTCTATCATCTGTACTTCACCGGCCATCTATTCCATCAGCATGGGTGCCGCTTATACTGTCTCACCTTGGTCCTCAGAATCTGACCACGATCAGCCCAAACACCAGCAGCACCAACAAGAACACCAACCCTCTCCGCAATCACCTGATGCTGCACAGGACAGAGGGCATCAGCACCCGAGCACATTGCTACCCGGGAGGCCAGATTTAGTTAATTTTACGCTAATGAGATCATTGAAATGTTTGCAGTACTGCACCCAGGTCCTCCTGAGCACATCCCTGCTTGTGACCTCCTCTGCAATCTGCAACCAGGCAATTTAGTGTCCCGGGGAGGTCTCTTCTGCCGATTGGAAGGGAACAGGACCTCCCTGCGTGTTCTGACTCCCTCCATAAGCATGCTTATGAAGGGCGTCATCGGAGAACCTGGGTGCAGCCCTCTGCCTCTGTGCAGTCATTGTCAGTGTTTGCAGCACTCCAATGTTATAGTACACTGACAGCACTATGTTAGATTAAACTTCAAATGTAATGTGGCCGTGGTCTCTTTAAAGATCCCAGCTGAAAATGCTGAAAGTGACGTCACCAGACCCGCTCCATCTCATTGGGCCGGGTAACGCGCTGGGCGGGTTTAATAGGCCCCATTAACGTAAGTTCGCTTTCAACAGCGGGATGGAGCCAGCAGTGGGGTCGCAACCTGACATGGCCACCGACACACCAGACCCGCCCAGGTAGGCAAAATTCCGGCCTCTCTTTCAGTTTGTTAGCACATTGTACCTTTGTCTAGCTGCAGAATGTGAAACATCCTTTCCTCCTGTTATGAAATGCAGACCCACGCAGAAAAACTGATGTAATAGTGAGAGCAGTAACAAAAATAGAAATTCCAACAGCAAAACTTCAGCATAAATGTAAACTATGCCAAACTGCTTATTAAAAAAAATAAGCAATGTGTATTCAAGACTGTAGGACACTCTCTTAGGGCTCATATGTTGACAATTTGAGCTTTGCTTTCATAGTTTAATGTGTCACCTGAACCTTCCCCTACTAGAGTATGTTGCAGCCTTCGAACACACTCTCAGCTGTTGCTTATTCACTCTATTGAAATACCTCTTTTTGATCAAATGTAATCTGTCAAGGGCAATGGTTTCTTCTGATCTCTTTCAAAAGCTTTTTGTAGAATAATCAAAAAATTCTAATGAAGGTGAACTCCTGTCAGTAATTTTAGAAACATATTATCGACTAGTGAAATTTCACTCTGTTGTGTCCTAATGATAATCTCAAATAAACTTATATTATTTTAAGCACTGGGAGCCATAGTTACCAAGAAGATAGATGTGGCTAAACAGTGATGTGATGATACAGGATGAATGCCTTACACACGTAGTTCTTCATAAGAACATAAATAATAGGATCAGGAATAGGCCACTTGGCCCATCGAGCCTGCTCCGCCATTCAATAAGATCATGGCTGCTCTTGGGCTCAAAACCACTTCCCTGCCCGCTCCCCATAACCCTTCACTCCCTTATCTTGCAAAAATCTGTCTATCTTCACCTTAAATGTATTTAATGACCCAGCCTCCACAGCTCTCTGGGGCAGAGAATTCCACAAATTTACGACCCTCTAAGAGAAGAAATTCCTCCTCATCTCAGTTCTAAAAGGGCGACCCTTTATTCTGAGACTGTGCCCCCGAGTTCTAGATTCCCCCACGAGGGGAAACATCCTCTCTGCATCTACCTTGTCGAGCCCCCTCAGTATCTTATATGTTTCAATAAGATCACCTCTCATTCTTCTAAATTCCAATGCGTATAGGCCCAACCTGCTCAACCTTTCCTCATAAGTCAACCCCCTCATCTCTGGAATTAACCTAGTGAACTGCCTCCAATGCAAGTATATCCTTCCTTAAATAAGGAGACCAAAACTGTACGCAGTACTCAAGGTGTGGTCTCACCAATACCCTGTACAGTTGTAGCAGGACTTCCCTGTTTTTATACTCCAACCCCCTTGAAATAAAGGCCAACATTCCATTTGCCTTTTTGATTACTCCTGTACCTGCATGCTAACTTTTTGTGTTTCATGCACAAGGACCCCCAGGTCCCTCTGATCTGTAGCATTTTGTAATCTTTCTCCATTTAAATAATAATTTGCTTTTTTATTTTTCATGCCAAAGTGGATAACCTCGCACTTTCCCACATTATACTCCATCTGCCCACTCACTTAGCCTGTCTATATCCCTTTGCAGATTCTTTGAGTCCTCTGCACCACTTGCTTTCCCACCCATCTTTGTATCATCCACAAACTTGGCTACATTACACTCGGTCCCTTCATCCAAGTCATTAATGTAGATTGTAAATAGTTAAGGCCCCAGCACCGATCCCTGTGGCACCACACTAGTTACCGTTTGCCAACCGGAAAATGACCCATTTATCCCGACTCTCTGTTTTCTGTTAGTTAGCCAATTCTCTATCCATGCTAATATATTACCCCCAATTCCGTGAGCTCTTATCTTATGCAGTAACCTTTTATGTGGCACCTTATCAAATGTCTTCTGGAAATCCAAATACACCACATCCACTGGCTCACCCTTATCCACCCTGCTGGTTACATCCTCAAAGAACTCCAGCAAATTTGTTAAACATGATTTCCCTTTCATAAAACCATGCTGACTCTGCTTGACTGCATTATGATTTTCTAAATGCCGTGCTACTGCTTACTTAATGAATGACTCCAGCATTTTCCCAACGACAGATGTTAGGCTTACTGGTCTATAGTTTCCTGCTTTCTGTCTCCCTCCTTTCTCAAATAGGGGTGTTACATTTGTGGTTTTCCAATCCAAAGCCGCTCCCGCTGCTTTAGGTACCGCCGAGGTCTCGCGTTCTCCTGGGCTCCCACTGCTTTAATCTCTCTGAAGGCAGATTGAGCAAACACAGGGTGAGATGAGGCCAGATATGAATCATTAAGCTGCTTTATTTCACAGTAAGGTGAACATAAGAACAACCATTATGACCAGACTCACATAATTCAATCCATACAATTTATCTTCATGTAATAATACAAAATAAAGAAAATTCCCACTAGCCCACGGGCATGGGTGGTCTTACTTAACATAAACAAGGTGGCTTCTAACAATCTTCCAACATTTCTATCCTCTTTGCCTCAGTGAAAGGCCTTACAGCTTTCCTTTTAACAAACCTGACTGCCTTTCAGTTTCAAAAAGCCTCTCTACCTTTGTCCCTGTATGTTTCTTTATAATCTCGCTCTGTTCACAGACAGGGATCAAAGAACTTTTCGATATAATGGGGCCGATTTTAACTTTGAGCAAACTTTTGAGCCATTTTCAGGGCAGGCAACATTTTAATCTTGCCACTGAGCTGCAGGCAATTGCAGCTTTCATAAGATGTTCACTTGTATACAAGATACTTAAGGAAATAGAAAAGATAAATCCAGAATATTACTTTAAGATAAATAGAAAGAGTTGGACAAAGGGACATAGATTCAGATAAACTTCAGGACATTTTTCTACATTGAAGATGTTATCGAAATGCAAGTTGTTGTTATTGTTGTCAGAAAAGGTAAATTTAGGAATGATGTCAGGATATTCTTCTTTACACAAAGATCCCGGAAGAGCTAGTAGAGTCAAAAACCTTGGAATCTATTAAGAAACAATTGAATGCTGAATTGAAACAGTTTTTGGATCTTTCTGGGTCAATAAACTAAGATGGCCCAAATGGCCTTCCTCCATCCATAAATATCTTGTGAGCTTGCGGAAGTTCTTCTTGACACAGGGGGTTGAATTTTCACTTTTATCGCTGGGCGGAAAACAGGTGTTAGCAGATCAGCTGCCCGATTTACACACTGCCCAATCTTTGTTTCCATCGATTTCAATCAACACTTGGAATAAATTACCAGATAGAGTGGTGCAGGCGGAAACCCTGGTATCCTTTAAGAAACAATTGTTCGCAGCAGTGTAAATCGGGATCTGGCCACAGACAATGGGAGGGAGTTCCAGTTCCCATTTTTACACCCACTTAATTTTCCAACCCCATTTCCGGCGGCTAAGGGAACCACTCACTCATATATGATGAGCTAAAAGCAAATTGGGGAATAATGATGTGGTGGGTTTGTACACCCCGCTTTTATTTTATTCATTTCCACTTCAATTGCGTCCAGTTGTATTGTCAATGTGGAAACAGGCATCTAGAAGTTGCTAGGTCTGGAGAAATGGTAGCAGGTCATTTAAAGAACTCAGCATCTGGATTGGTCGTATTTCCAGAAACCATGGGGAGAATTTTTGCCTTCACTGCTTGTGCAGTAAACTGGTGAAACAGATTGCCTGTCCTTTATGGAGCCTGCCAATTCGTATTCCCATTGTATTACTGGTTTCAATGGGAATGAAATTCGGATGGGCTCTATAACGAGCGGGTAATTCACTCTGCCAGAATACCACCCAACCGATGAAGGGGAAAATTAACCCCTTAGTTCTGACTCAGTTTTGTTGTTCCTGTTTCTTTGTTGTTGTTAATCCATCTTTCGGATGAGACGTTAAACCGAGGCCACGTCCACCCTCTCAAATGATGTAAAAGATCCCATGGCACTATTCGAAGAAGAGCAGAGTTACCCTGGTATCCTGGCCAATATGTATCGCTCAACCAACATCACTAAAACAGACTATCCGGTCAGCATCGCACGGCTGTTTGTGGGACCTTGCTGTACGCAATTGGCTGCCGCATTTCCTACATTACAACAGTGGCTACACTTCAAAAGTAATTCAGAGGCTGTAAAGTGCTTTGGAACGTTCTGAGGTTGAGAAAGGCACTAAATATGAATTGACCTGGGGTCCTCCTGCAATATAGTCTGGCTAGGGTCTCAAGAACTGTGGTCATTTGCTGTCTACTGCACAAATTTGTCTCACCAGGAGACCTTGTCATGGAATTCCTGGAGGAAGATTACACCCAAGGACAGCTGGGGGATCAGACAACAGAGCAGCATCCTCAAGAGGATGTGGAGGAGACCTTGTTGTCACTGCAAGAAACATTCACGCTATCGTCCTATAGAAGATTTGCTTTTAATTTCCACATCTGGCCACTAAATTAACAGTCCTGTCTTCATCTTCCCAATTCCCTCCACAAGGATAGCATCACCTATCGCCCTGTCTGTCTTTGACCAGATTACTAAATTTCCATTCATGCTACATCCACACCGTGCCAAAGACAAAGGGCTCGATTTTGCCAGGCACGAGGAGGCGGGTTTGGAGGTGTGTGAGGTGGTAAAATTGCAAAAAATGGCGTGCGGGCCCGATCCTGCCTCCATCCCGCCTCTGGGTTTCAGACCCCATTTCCATCCCACCTCCAAGAGGCAGGATAGGCCCTTAAGGCCCTTAACAACCACTTAATTGCCAGTAGAATCCAATTTTGAGAGGCCTTTCTGATTTTATCACATTTAGCCCATCCTGCATGTCTCCTCTGGAACACGCCAGTTAATCCTGGTGGCCTCACAAGTGGATTGCTTACTAACAGCTGCAGCACCACCATTAAAAAGGAGTTTTCAGCAATCATCATTTGCAGGTGGCAGAACTTTGTTGTCTCAGGTCTGGAGGAACTTTTAGCAGGCCTACTCATTGTTGTGGAAGTTTGGAGTCTGAGACCCATCTCCAGTGTGACCTCCTGGGAAACGCTTCTCCCCACCTTGACTGAGCGCTTCCTCAACTGAGGTATATACCAGAAGCATGGGAACCATTTATTTCCTTTCCTCCTGGACATCAGATTCGGATGAAGACCAGCCGCGGCAGCAGCAGAACCCTGAACAACAGCAGCACCAACAGCAGGAGCAACAACAGGAGCACTAAGCTGCTGCTCACGCACCTGAAGCTGCACAGGCCAGAAGTCGCCAGTACGCGACCACATTGCTGCCTGAGATGCAAGGGACGCACTCATGTTGGCCAGATTTGCTTAGCCTGCAGAATCAAACACTTTTGTCTCACACCTTCTTACCAGAGCATCGACAATGGACAAGAACCTGCGGATTCCTATCATTCTGACCACCATACTGACAATTGCAGGTCGCCCTAAGCCCTCAATGTGAAAGTCCCATTTGCAAAATGACACAGGCCACAACTTCAACAGTTAGCCATCAAATCTATTTATGATACCATGACAAAGATGGCTGGTCCAAATACAATACATCACAGCACCCAAGTGACTACCCTTGTGACTACTTGTGCTTTATCTTCCTCTTACGCATGCTCCTATGTGGTGCTTCCCCTGTGGCTTCAGCAGATGTGGAGGTCCCTTGCTCCCGTTCTTGCTGCTCCTGTCTCGACACCTTTGGCGGCCGTCCTCTGGGGTTGCGAACCTGTGAGGGCTCGGCAACAGTCTGATGCTCCTGCGGCTGTGTAGGGGTTGAGACGCCGATCTCAGTTGGGTGAGGACTCTGGTGGGGCTCTGACTGAGGGCTTTGCAGTGGCATGGTCGTGTGAGCGCTTGGAAAGGAGCCCCCACTTCCTTGTTGTCTGCCACCAACATCCCTCTCATGGGTCAGCCCCACTTCAGAGCTAGCAAGTGGCTTGACAGCACTTCAGGGGGGCCATGAGGACCCGTTTCTGCACTGGAAATCCTACTCTTGAGGACTTCCCTGAAGGTCTGGTTTGTATGCTCAAAAGCCGACCATCGCTCCTCAAGAGATGTCATTCTATTCTGAACAATGACCATGTTTTCAAGACCCTGGCGACTAAGCTCCTCCATGGCTGTAGCCATCCTCTCCTCTACCATAGCCATCCTCTCCTCTACGGTAGCCATCCTTTCCACGGAGGTTGCCATTCTTTCCGTGGTGATGCGTTCATGCGCCAATGCCTCCACAAAGGCTCTGCTCATGTTCGCGATGGACTCCTCCATTCACTCCACACTCGCAGCGACCCTGGAGACAAAACCTGCCAGAGACTCCAGCACCTGTTCCTGGAGTTCCAGCACCGCCCTCCTTCTGGATGGACCCGGAGGCACAGGGTCGACATGCAGCTGAGTCGAGCTGGCAGATTCCTGCATCCTCCGATGAGGACTCTGCACTGCTGTCCCTGTCTCCACCATCTGCTGATGCTCACTTGTGAGCTGTGATACACCAGGTGCCAACTCTACTCTATCTCGCGAAGGTCCCACCGAGGTGTTAGTGTCTGCGCTGGTACTGGGTGCGATGAATTCTGCTGTCACTGCACCCTCAAAGGTTGCAGCTTCCTCTGGGGAGTCTGGAAACTCAGGCTCTTCCTCCTGGACAGTGGGGACAGGGGCTTTCGATGGTCCTGTGGGGGAGTAAAGGAAAGAGTTAGAGATGTGAGGTCAAGGTTACATGCACATTGAATAGTGCAGATGATCATAAATCAATCTGTTAGAGCATCAGTGGCTCATGCAATGTCAATGAGAGAGATGCTAAACTATTCTGTCACCAGCTTGCTGTGATGCGCTCGTCTGTCCGTCCCCCACTTGGGAATCGTCCTCGATCCTGGCGCTTTCCAGGGCCGCCTCCTCCCAGGCGGTGAGCTGGGCTACTGAGGGTGGCCCTCCTCCTGCCATGGCTCTTTCCCTCTTAGTGTGGGCTCTCTTTTCCTGCAATGAAGGACAGAAGTGGAGTTTGAGTGAGAATGAAGGAGTGAGTGTAGCGAATCCATAGCATAGATGCTTAGAAGGAGACAAAGGGCCCTCCCTGTGTGTTGTAAGTTGTTGTTATTGTTGCATCACAGTGATAGGGAGTGTGAGGGCTGAATGGTCGAATAGTTAAGTGAATGTGACCATAGAGAGAGAGGCAATGGGTAAGGGTGCAGGGATGTAAGTGTCAAGTGGGATGTGGAGGAAGAGGTTGGCTAAGCAGAGTGCTGGTGAGGAGAGGCGATGGGGATCAGATTGAGGGTGATAGGAAAGTCATACTTACTTTTCCTGTGCGGAGAAGGTCAAGAAACCTCTTCCTGCACTGCAGCCAGGTTCTGCGGCTCATCGATATGGAGTTGACCTCCTGGGCCACTTGCAGCCACACAGCTTTAGTCTGCTGGGGTGGCTTTTTGCTCCCTGGGGAAGGGAAGAGCACCTCCTTATTGGATCTTGCTCCCTCCACCAGAGCTTGGAGGGAGGGCTCATCGAAGCGTGGAGCACACTTTTGCCTGCTGGTGGACATAGTCGATCACTGAAGTCCTTATTACAATCACCATAAAGTTTGCAGTCTCCAGAAGAATCAAGGCTGCTTGCAGGCCTTAAATCCAGCAGCATTGATGACGTCATCGGAGGCGACTTTCTGTATGAAAAGACTCATTGGGCCAGGGGTTCCCACACGCTGGAAATCAATTGCCCAATTAGGGGAAAATCGCACTTTTTCCCCACTTCACTTCGGAGTCGGGGTCCTGACACGAATGCCACCTGACACGCCCCAGCCCGCCCCAGCCCGCCCACACTGGCAAAATCGAGCCCAAAGTCTACACACATAACACCTTTAGTTCCACAATAATTTAATTGTGAACCTATACTGGGTGCCTATGTGCATGCTTAGTGCTTATCACCACTGTGCTTCCCCTTGATACTAACGTGTGAAGTATGAACTCTTGACCCTAAGCTAATGCTTCTCCTAGGTGCTACCTGAGTGGCAGGAGAGACTGAGGTGGCTGATGCTGTGGGTCAATATAAGCCCTTTGGTGGCTCTCATTTCATAGTGCCTAAGTCCTGAGATGGACCTTCTGCTGGCTGCACTTTGTGCTGCCACGTGGCCAACCTGGCCCTACCTCCGTTTTGCCATATGTGCAGGGATTGGAGGGGGCTGGCAGGATAGCCACTATCCTGAGAGACAGCAGCAACATGTGAGCACATTATTTCCATGCCACTAGTACTGGACATGAACTTTGCATGGCCACTGATCTGAGGGAAAGCAAACCTGTTGGCACCACTGAGATCACTGAAGTTCTGCCTCAGGGTTTTTGCAGCTGTTCAGCAAGCCTGTCAAAGCCAGAAGAGGCAGCCCTGTCCAATCTTATACTCCAGACCCATTTGACAACAATCTGAGCATCCATGGAAGAACCACAGGCTGTCCTTAGGACAGGTCATGGGAACCTCTGCTGCAAATGTCCCTGGAACTGCCATGCCTGGTGGGCTACAGTCCGTAATGTTTTGATAATTAACGGTGGACAGGAGAGTGTGGAAGGCATCCAACATGATCTTTGGAGCGTTCTGCAGAAAATTGAAGAGTAATTTTTAGCCCTGTGGTCCACTATCTCATTCATGGCAACATGAAGGTGCAAATTTCAGTTTACAGTAGACAAGTGCTGGGGTTCCCCTCTTCGGGGCATTAGTTCTGATGAAGCGGAATTTGTATCCCCTCCTTCAAATCCACCTTGACCCGACCCATTTTCTTGGATCGGGGCTCATCAGAGAAGCACAGCGCAGTCACGGTGAGATTCCCACTGCCAAGAGGGAGGTCGGTAGTGTGAAGAGGAGACTCGATGGTGCTGCAGCACCAGAAGAGCCGGCGAGGGACCTTAAAGAATTGCCCTGAAGATCCAAATCACTTTCCCGCTGCGGGCTTTGCCGAGGCCAGGGTCTGCAGCAGGTAAGTGTTTGAGGCCAGACTGGAGGAAGAGGAGGCCACTACAGGAGAATCTCAGGGCTGTTACCTACTGCTTCCCAGAGCATACCCCCACCTTCCCCATGGCACTCCCAAGAAGCAACGGTGACACAGACAGGAGGGAATTAATGTAGAGTCTCAGGCCTCACCCCATGTGCATGTGGTGGGCAGAGAAGGAGAGATTAGCGGCGATCCCACATGATTTGGGGTGGGATCGTGCAGGGTGATCCTGGCCAAGGTGTCCTTATGGAGACTGCCTTTTTGCTGTGAACACAAGTTAAAAATGTTGGAAGAAAGCCCAAATTGTAAGTCTTCCAGGAAGGACTGAAATGGTTTGCCATGTGATTTCGCTTAATTTCATATTAAGATATTCCACCGAGTCTGCATGTGTTTTACATTCACCTCCTGCAGCTGAATGTTGTTGTTTAATAGACTCCTCAAAGTAGAAGTTAATCTTCTGAGCACAGCACTCAGCATAGTGCTGCTCCTTCAATAGTGTCTTTGTCACACAGAGCCCTTAGGGCAGGTCTAAGGCTGGAGCAATTCCAGTAACCACAAAGTGTATCATTGTATCATACCTATTTTGAATAATTTACTTATTGAATCAAGCTTTTTGAGGGTATATTTTCTCCTTTATATCCTGCCAAGTTCTATGGTCATGCAACTAATCTGTGCCAAACTACTTTCCTTGTTGCACCGCTCCTACATTTGCTAAGACTCTTTACAAACTTTAAGAGGAGTCAGTCTAAAATGTGCTGTTTAGTATTCTTGCTGAGGTGTTTTTATGATGGGGTTTGAACTTGTGCCGGTAGACCAATGGTCTGATTTTCCATGAGACACAATCCCCGCTGGAAATGTAGTGGCCAGGAAAGCACCCCACTCCTCCCCCACTCCCCCTCGCCCTCCCCCTGCCCTTCCCCCCTCTGCCCCCTCCTCCTCTCTGCCCCCTCCCCTGCCCTTCCCCCCTCTGCCCCCTCCTCCTCTCTGCCCCCTCCCCCTGCCCTTCCCCCCTCTGCCCCCTCCTCCTCTCTGCCCCCTCCCCCTGCCCTTCCCCCCTCTGCCCCCTCCTCCTCTCTGCCCCCTCCCCCTGCCCTTCCCCCCTCTGCCCCCTCCTCCTCTCTGCCCCCTCCCCCTGCCCTTCCCCCCTCTGCCCCCTCCCCCTGCCCTTCCCCCCTCTGCCCCCTCCTCCTCTCTGCCCCCTCCCCCTGCCTTTCCTCCCCTGCCCCATACCATCCAAATTCATCAGCCCAATTTATTGTGCCCTGGCATTAAAATTGATTTAATTGAACAGAAAATCATGGCAGTGTACCTGCGATTATCCAATATGCACTGCCTGTGTGTGAGGCTCTGTTGGCAGCACAGAGTTTTACAAAGGCTAATTGTCTTTCAATATGAGCCCTAGTAAGTCAGAGTAGACAAAAGGGGAAGGGAATTCTCCAGAGAATGTCGGAAAATTTGGATGGTGTGACCTACCACCGCCTCACCCCGCCAACTAGGATTTCCCTCCCCCCACCGGGACTAACATGAAGGATGTTCCCGATGGCGGGGGAGTCCAGAACCAGGGGTCACAGTCTAAGGATAAGGATTATGCCATTTAGGACTGAGATGAGGAGGAATTTCTTCACCCAGAGAGTGGTGAACCTGTGGAATTCTCTACCACAGAAGGCAGTTGAGGCCAAATCATTAAATATATTCAAGAAGGAGTTAGATTTATTTCTTAAGGCTAAAGGAATCAAGGGATATGGGGAGAAAGCAGGGACAGGGTACTGAATTTGGATGATCAGCCATAATCTCATTAAATGGCGGAACAGGCTCGAGGGGCCAAATGGCCTACTCCTGCTCCTATCTTCTATGTTAACATTGGACGCCCTTTCCCCATCCGCCACTTGCAAATGACGACGAGTAGGCAGGGCCCAGGAAAATGGGTCGGTGTTGGGGAGACTATGAAGGGGTGGGTGAAAGGCCCACACAACCAGAACTCTGCCTCGGAATGGAGAATGCCCTCCAATGAGCATGGTTTTCCTCACCATCCCGATCCAAGGCCTAAGTGGGTTGGGGCCTATTGGACTAAGCCACCACTGAGCCTAGCAAAGTTTCCACGGTAAGCTTTATATGGATTTTCATTGGTAGGCTCCCAGTGGGATTCCCACCTCTGCTTAATAGCTGATTAGTGGGGGGCAGGGGACAGGAAACGGTCATTCCTGTAGGAGACAGACACCTGTAGCAGAATAAAATAGAGGAGGCGACCAGGGAGGGCCACAAACATTTTTAGTCTCCAAAGAGGGCAAAACCTACTTTTGTAGGTCTGTAAATCCATTCTGCCTAAATCTATTTGTCATCCTGTCTTGGCCCATTAAATTCTCTCTGCTGTTCCATCTCCCTTAGCAATGCTGGATGCCTGTTAAATGCTGCCGTAAGTAGCACTTAATGTTACCAAGGCAATAACAACAGAAAATATGATATATGTCATCACTCCATCACTATCGCCTGATTAGAATAGGCCCACCTATATTTGAGCAGGTATTCCCAGTGTCCAGCAGAATGACAGCAGAGGATGTGTCAGTGACAAAAATGGAAGGCAATGCACTGTAATGTTCTGATCCATTACTACTGATAAAGTGGTGGCATCGCTGCAGAAAATCCTGCTGAATGCATTTAGCTACTTCTCCCCAGTCTGCAAACACACAGATTTTAACACCTCAAAAGGGGGTGGCGCAGACATCAAGGAGCAATCTAGAATATGATGTGGAGATGCCGGCGTTGGACTGGTTGAACCAGGAACACTCCTCGTCACAATGGACGTATCGGCACTCTACACCAATATCCCCCACAATGACGGCATCGCTGCGACAGCCTCAGTACTCAACACCAACAACAGCCAATCTCCGGACGCCATCTTACAACTCATCCGCTTCATCCTTGACCACAATGTCTTCACCTTCGACAACCATTTTTTCACCCAAACACACGGAACAGCCATGGGGACCAAATTCGCACCCCAATACGCCAACATCTTCATGCACAAGTTCGAGCAAGACTTCTTCGCTGCACAGGACCTCCAACCAACGCTGTACACCAGATACATCGACGACATCTTCTTCCTTTGGACCCACGGCGAAGGATCACTGAAAGGACTACACGATAGCATCAACAGGTTCCATCCCACCATCAAACTCACCATGGACTACTCCTCAGAATCGGTTTCATTCTTGGACACACGAATCTCCATCAAAGACGGACGCCTCAGCACTTCACTCTACCGCAAGCCCACGGACAACCTCACGATGCTCCACTTCTCCAGCTTCCACCCTAACCACGTTAAAGAAGCCATCCCCTATGGACAAGCCCTGCGAATACACAGGATCTGCTCAGACGAGGAGGAACGCGATGGACACCTACGGACACTGAAAGACGCTCTCGTAAGAACGGGATATGACGCTCGACTCGTCGATCGACAGTTCCGACGGGCCACAGCGAAAAACCGCATAGACCTCCTCAGAAGACGAACACGGGACACAACCAACAGAGTACCCTACGTCGTCCAGTACTTCCCCGGAGCGGAAAAACTACGCCATGTTCTTCGCAGCCTTCAACATGTCATCGATGACGACGAACACCTTGCTAAGGCCATCCCCACGCCTCCACTACTCGCCTTCAAGCAGCCGCCTAACCTCAAAAGTACCATCGTTCGCAGCAGATTACCCATCTTTCAGGAGAACAGCAACCAAGACACCACACAACCCTGCCACGGCAACCTCTGCAAGACATGCCAAATCATGGACACAGATACCATCATTACACGTGAGGACACTACCCACCAGGTACACGGTACATACTCATGTGACTCGGCCAACGTTGTCTACCTGATACGTTGCAGTAAAGGATGCTCCAGAGCATGGTACATCGGCGAGACCATGCAGACACTGAGACAACGTATGAACGGACACCGCGCAACAATCGCCAGGCAGGAGGGTTGCCTCCCAGTCGGGGAACACTTCAGCAGCCAGGGGCATTCAGCCTCGGATCTGCGGGTAAGCGTTCTCCAAGGCGGCCTTCGAGATACACGGCAGCGCAAAATCATAGAGCAGAAACTGATAGCCAAGTTCCGCACTCATGAGGATGGCCTCAATCGCGATATCGGGTTCATGTCACGATACAGAACGTGACTTGACATCATGGCCGGTCTTCCCAGCTGTTTTTTTTTTTAAAAAGGCTAACACAAGAACACAAATTGACAGGATATGCAGCCAGCAGGTGGTTTGACACGTTGGACCCCCTGGGACACATCTCATTGTCTTGACTGTGCTCTTTGTTGCAGGGAATAATGTGAATAGATTTTGTCTGGGTTTAAATTGTGAATTCTGGGAGATTCTCTCATTGCTAACTTACCTGACGAAGGAGCGAACTGCTTCGAAAGCTTGTAAAATTAAATAAATCTGTTGGACTATAACCTGGTGTTGTGCGACTTCTCAATCTAGAATAGGCAGGTCATTCAAATATATTTGAACCCGGAGAGCTTTGTGCATCGGCTGCTCTTCTGAAACAAAGACAAAAAAACTCTTTTAAAGATACAGCTAATCTGCAGCAAAACTTAGTGCCTATTACTCTGACTATTTAAAGTCAAATGAGAAAGATATAAACTGAATTAAAACCAGAAAATGCTGGAAATACTCAGCAGGTCAGACAGCATCTATGGAGAGAGAAACAGAGTTAACGTTTCAGCTCGATGACCTTTCATCAGAACTGGAAAATGTTACAGATGTAACAGGTTTTAAGGAAGTACAGAAGCAGAGAAAGGGGGATGGGGAGGAAAGAACAAAAGGGAAGGTCTGTGATAGGATGGAAGGCAGGAGAGATTGAATGATAAAAGGGATGATGGTGCGAGGCAAAAGGGATGGTAATGGGACAAGTAAAGAAACAAAAGATGTGTCTAGAAGAGGTATAAATGGGAATAGCAGAATCAGCATCTGCTGTCTGAAAAAAGGGGGGTAACATTAAAGCGACAGGCGACCGGAAGCTTGGGGTCACGCTTGCGGACTGAATGGAGGTGTTCTGCAAAGCAGTCTCCCAATCTTCGTTTGGTCTCCCCAGGGTAGAGGAGACACTCTACATTGGAACGGAGGTGTTGCAGAAACACCTCCATTCAGTCCACAAGCATGACCCTGAGTTTCCGGTCGCCTGTCACTTTAATTCTCCGCTCCACTCTCACTTTGATCTCTCTGTCCTCGGCCTCCTTTCCTATTCAATGACGCTCAACGTAAGCTCATGGAACAGCACCTCATCTTTCGATTAGGCACTTTACAGCCTTCCAGACTCAACACTGAGTTCAACAATTTCAGGTCATAATATCTGCCCCTATTTTTTTGGACAACAGGTGCTGATTCTGCTATTCCCATTTACACCTCTTCTAGACCCATCTTTTGTCATCGATCTGAAACATTAACTCCGTTTCGCTCTCTACAGATGCTGCCTGACCTGCTGAGTATTTCCAGCATTTTTCATTTTTAGTCCAGATTTCCAGCATCCGCAGTATTTTGCTTTTATATAAACTGAATTGTTCCTTATTTAATGCGCAACAAAGCTCTGCTTCTATCACGTAAGTATCAGTGGTAATTGCCTTAGAAGCTTTCCATAATTGTTGTATTAAAACTGTTTCTGCCAACATCAAGTGCACTGAGGCTGAAATTCCACAGGAGTTCCACTTGCCTCCTGCTGTAACTCCAGCGGGTGCCCGATGGAACCCTAGGAAGTTGGTGGAAATGGCCATTCTGCTGTTTCACTGGGTGTTCCGCCAGTCCCTCACTCGAGTTATGGCAGGACACCGGTGGAATCCCCATTTTGTTTTAGGGCAACCCTTTTTTAATGTTGTCTAATTCTCCGTGTGATTTTCTTCCTTTTGCTGCGGGTGGTAGCTCACATTAGGGAACATTTCCACGGGAGTTGGCAACATCAACAGAATGTGCTCCTAATAGTGACTGGTCGTGATATGTAAACAAGCTGATTAATTTGCACAATTAAATGTGAGTCATCCTGGGTCAATCACCCATATCTACTGATGCTAATTCAGCTCCCTTTCGCTGTCAAGTTCAGTAACATCCCCCAGCCAATTCCTTAATGATGCAAGGTGAGTGGTGTAGCAGGCTGCAGCCAAAAACAACTGTAGCAAGGCCAGAAGTCTAATTCATTTAAGCCTGTGCGTGAAAAAATTATATCAAAGGACTAACAGGCAAGTCACAGATTTCCCACAGCCATGCTCCAGGAACTCAGACTGACCAAGTGATCAACTCTCCGTTTGAACTTCTGCATTCAAGGGCAGGCTGGAATAAAGCTTTAAAGGGGAAGCTGTGTAAAAAGCTCGACCAATCTTATTTGGTGCAGATATTTTTTTCAATTGATACAGAGTGTTAGGGTGCAGCTGCAAGAGTTATTTGTCTTCCTGGTATAAATTTGACTGGCTAAAATTCAAGCAACTCTTAAAGTGCTGCTCTAGCTGTAATCTCATAGAAAACATTATTTATTATTCATTCACTTACTTACCCTTTTCTACCCTTTGCCAGATAAGGCTGCAGTCAGATTCTTCCTTCTACCTCAATATTTCGTTACTGCCTGTAATTCTGTCCAGCTTCAGCAGTCTCATCTATCTTGCCCTGGCACAAAAATTCTTGTACATGCCAGGTCCCACACTCACCTCCTGCCAATTGATGTTGATTCAAGAGATATGCGTTGAACGCCTTCTTGGTTAATCCTCAGCAAATGAATGATAGACTCTCATTCTTTTGCTGATCTCATATTTGACTGGGATTGGGCCTATTTTCTCACAAAGCCTTTCATTCAGGTAAAAAAAATGCCATAATTTTCCTTAGGCAGCCAGTTATGAAATGTTTCAGCCTCCAGATATTGGCTGCTGTTAACCTTGCTCTTGTTCTTGTGCTTGTCTCATTCTTGCTAACATTAAGGCCCGCTTTTTTGCCTGGAGTAGATTCTGATGACTTAGCATATCAATTCCTCACTGTGAGATGAGTGCTGTATCAGCAGCAAAATCCATGTCTTCCAAGCATTCATTCTCTTTCCATGTGGTTTTCCACTCAGTCCATGACGAGCAATATCATAGAGTCATAGAGGGAAAAATACAGTTGCTTTGCGCCTCCCGTTAGCGCCCTAAGAGGGCGCTAATGGGGCGCAAAGCAACTGGCGTCGGGGCGCGGCACCACCAATGCCTCACATGAAATTCAGCGGGAGGTTAGCGGCGGCGCTAACTGTTAGCGCCCCGCGGAGCTGTGCCGCCGGCGATGACGTCATCGCTGTGAGCAGCGCCCCGCTCGCGCCCCGGCCGCGATCTTCGGTAGTGACCCCATACTTACCGCCGAACGCTATGTCCGATGGGGTCAGGGGGGTCTACCTGCAGCCGGGGCGGTGCTATTTAAAGGCGAGGTGCCGGGCGGCCATTTTTGTTGCTGGCCGCCTGCCTGCACCTGCCTCCGCTCCCATCCCCGGCCTCCATACCCGGCCCCCCCCGCAGAGTGCCGGCTGTGCTCCATGAGCCCGGCACTTATCTTGAGTGCCGGGCTCTTTTGCCAGCACTCCCGATCCCTGGGGGCCCAATTGGGCCCCGGGTCGCGCTGCGCAAGGCCCTTCCCCTTTAAGAAGGGGAGGAAGGCCTGCAATATCGCAGCGCGACGTGCACGTAGCGCCGCGATATTCCCTCGCAGTGCCCCAAGAGGGAGGTGGGGCATTTCCAGTAGAGCCCCGCTTCCCTCTTGGGGCGCTACCGATTAGTTTCGGACGCGGGGGTGCTAATTTAGCGCCCCGGCGAAGTTAGCATCCCAAAGGGGGAGCGACTCAATTTTTCGCCCATAGAGTCATAACGGCACAGAAGGAGGCCATTCGGCCCATCGAGTCCATGTCGGCTCTCTGTAGAGCAATCCAGTCAGTCCCATTCCCCCGCTCTATCCCCGTAGCTCTTCAAGTTTATTTCCCTCAAGTGCCTATCCAGTCTCCCCTTGAAAACATTGAGTGTCTCCGCTTCCACCACTTCCGTCGGCAGCGAGTTCCAGGTCCTCACAACTCGCTGAAGTTTTTCCTCACATCCCCCCTGTACCTCTTGCCTAAAACCTTAAATCTGTGTCCCCTAGTCCTTGTACCATCAACTAGTGGGAACCGCCTTTCCCTGTCTATCCTATCCAAACCCGTCATAATCTTGTACACCTCTATCAAATCACCCCTCAACCTCCTTTGCTCTAATGAAAACAAATCCAGCTTCTCCAACCTGTCCTTGTAGCTAAGATCCCCCATCCCCAGAACCATTCTGGTAAATCTCCTCGGCACCCTCTCAAGGGCCTTCACATCCTTCCTAAAGTGTGATGACCAGAACTGGACGCAATACTCCAGTTGTGATCTAACCAGTGCTTTATAAAGGTTCAGCATAACTTCTCTACTTTTGTACTCAATACCTCTATTTATGAAGCCCAAGACCCCATATGCTTTGCTAACCACTCTCTCAATATGTCCTGCCACCTTCAGGGACCGATGCACATTAACTCCCAGGTCCCTCTGTCCCTGCACACTCTTTAAAACCGTGCCATTAAGTGTATATTGCCTCTCCCTGTTCCTTCTGCCAAAATGCATCACCTCACACTTCTCTGTATTAAATTCTATCTGCCACTTGTCTGTCCATTCTGCTAGTCTTTCTATGTCCTGTTGCAGTCGATTGGTATCATCCTCACTGTTTGCCACACCCCCAAGTTTGGTGTCATCGGCAAATTTAGAAATTCTACTCTGTATTCCAATATCCAGGTCATTTATATTTATCAAAAAAAGCAGTGGCCCCAGCACTGACCCTTGGGGAACACCACTGTCTACCATCCTCCAGTCTGATAAACAGCCATTTACCACAACTCGCTGTTTTCTGTCCTTAAGCCAATTCCTGATCCTAGCTGCCACTGATCTATCTATTCCATGAGCCTCAATTTTGTTAACCAGCCTTCTATGTGCTACTTTGCCAAACGCCTTCCGAAAAGGGCAACATCTATTGCATTCCCTTCATCAATCCCCCCTGTTACTTCATCTAAAAATTCAATTAGATTAGTCAAGCACGATCTACCCTTTACAAATCCGTGTTGGATCTCCTTAATTAGCTTAAACCTCTCCAAGTGCCTGTTAATTTTTTCCTTGATTATTGTTTCTAAAACTTTACCCACCACTGATGTTAAACTGACCGGCCTGTAATTACTAGGATTGTCCTTACATCCTTTCTTGAACAATGGTGCCACATTTGCCACTTTCCAATCCTTAGGCATCTAGGGAAGATTGGAAAATTATGGCAAGCCCTTCCGCTATCTCCTCCCCCATTTCCCTTAGCAACCTGGGATGCAAGCCATCTGGAGCAGGCGATTGGGAAAAAAAAGCATCGCTGCCTGATCTTATTATCAACAAATTGGCAGCTGTCCACTATACACTCCACTTTTTTCCCCTGAAAAATCAAAGATTAAGGAAAAAGACACTACAATTAAAAGCAGTTTTGATGACTCCCACAATGATTCAGTGGGTGACTGCATTAGTCAGAAAGTTGTGCATTCAAATCCCACTCCAGAGATTTGAGCACAAAATCTGAGCTGACATTTCAGTGCAACACTGAAGGAGTACTGCATTGTTGGAGGTGGCGTATTTCAGATGAGACCCCGTCTGCCATCTCAGCTGGATGTAAAAGATCCATGGCACGATTTCAAAGAAGAGCAGGGAGTTCTCCATTTTGTCCTGGCCAATATTTACCCCTCAATCAACATCACTAAAGCATACTGCTGTTTGTGGGAGCTTGCTGTGTGCAAATTGGTTGCTACGTTTCCTGTATTACAACCATGACTATACTTTAAAAGTACTTCATTGGCTGTAAAGTGGTTTGGGATGTTGTGAAAGGCGCTATATAAATGTAGGTCTTTTTTTTCTTTTGTTTTGCATTGCTTGTATGGTACTGGTAAATCAGGAAGATCCCAGATTCATAATACAGTAGAGAATCAAGCAGAATACAGAAAGTGCAGAGGAGGCAAAGGAGCAAAGAGAGCGCATGAGAAAAGATTAGCGGGTAACATAAAAGATAACATTAAAGTCTTTTATAATCATATAAAGAGTAAGAGGGTACTCAAAGGAAGGTGGAGCCGATTAGGGCCCAAAAAGGAAATCTTATTGTGGAGGCAGAGGGCATGGCTGAGGTACTGAATGGGAAATTTGCATCTATCTTCAATAAAGAAGAGGATGCTGCCAATGTCACAGTAAAGGAGATGGGGTAAAGAAATTGGATAAGATAAAAATAGATAAAAAGCAGGTACTTAAAAGGTTGGCAGCACTCAAAGTAAAAAGGTCATCCAGACCAGATAGGATGCATCCCAGGTTGCTGAGGGAAGTAAGGCTGGCGATAGTAGAGGCTCTGACCACAATCTTTCAATCCTCCTTGGAGATGTGAGTGGTGTCAGAGGACTGGAGGGTTGCAAATGTTACACCCCTGTTAAACAAAGGGGAGCGGGATAAACGTTCATTCTGGGGAAACTTCTAGAGACCATGGCCTAGAAATTCAGTATCCCCCGAAAACGGGCAACCTGCACCCCTTCGGAGAACTGCAGGCTGCACGCAAAATTGGTAAAGTTCGTGCTGCCTGCTACTTTACATGATTGTAGCTTTCAGCCAAACGCTGAACATGTTGCTGAGTGGCTGAACGCTCAACAGGGGGCCCAAGTTCATGCGAGGCTAGCTCCAATTAAAACTAGCCACCACTTCTTAAAGGCAGTCTGCACCTCTTTAAGGGGAGTTGCATTTTGCCTGTAACAGGTGCTGGAACTGCTTGTGGAGGCAAGTGTTATAAACAAGAAAACCGAGTAATGTCTCAACAAGCCAGAGAAAGGGCTCCAAGGTTCTCGGATGCAGCACTGGAGGCCTTGGTCCAGGAGATCAACTCCAGGAGATAGGTCATCTTTCCACAGGCCCTCCAGGCAATAGACAAGACTACAGTGAGTGGAGATAGCCAATGTGGTCAATGCCTGCAGTATATCCGCGAGGACCTGGACGCATTGTAGGAAGAGGTTTAATGACCTCACTCAAGTGGTCAAGGTCAGTGAATTCATCTTCAAATGCCATATCCCACCATCTGCACCAGTAGCCTCTCACACTGCTCAATGCACCACACCCCCATCACTCACCTACCAACAATCTCTACCAAACATGACTCATAGCTCACATTCATAGCTTCACCTCATCCGCACACAATTACCACTGCTGCAAGCCTCACACCCACATCTCACAGCTTGCATACACTGTCAGCTATTCAACCATGACAGGCACATCACCCAAACACATTACCCCACACTCACTGACAAACTTCCCTTTCTCTTGCAGGAAAAAGTGGCACATAATTGCTGCCAGCAGAATTGAACCGGCGGGGGACAGGCTTGTCTTTTTTTTTATTCGTTCATGGGATGTGGGCGTCGCTGGCAAGGCCAGCATTTATTGCACATCCCTAGTTGCCTTTGAGAAGGTGGTGGTGAGTCGCCTTCTTGAACTGCTGCAGTCCGTGTGGTGAAGGTACTCCTACACTGCTGTTAGGGAGGGAGTTCCAGGATTTTGACCCAGCGACAATAAAGGATCGGCGATATACTTCCAAGTCAGGATGATGTGTGACATGGAGGGGAACTTGCAGGTGGTGGTGTTCCCATGCGCCTGCTGCCCTTGTCCTTCTAGGTGGAAGAGGTCGCGGGTTTGGGAGGTGCTGCCGAAGAAGTCTCAGCGAGTTGCTGCAGTGCATCTTGTAGAGGGTACACACTGCAGCCACAGTACGCCGGTGGTGGAGGGTGTGAATGTTTAAGCTGGTGGATGGGGTGCCAATCAATCGGGCTGCTTTGTCCTGGATGGTGTCGAGCTTCTTGAGTGTTGTTGCAGCTGCACTCATCCAGGCAACTGGAGAGTATTCCATCACACTCCTTACTTGTGCCTTGTAGATGGTGGAAAGGCTTTAGGGAGTCAGGAGGTGAGACACTCGCCGCAGAATACCTAGCCTCTGACCTGCTCTTGTTGCCACAGTATTTATGTGGCTGGTCCAGTTAAGTTTCTGGTCAATGGTGACCCCCAGGATGTTGATGGTGGGTGATTTGGCGATGGTAATGCCGTTGAATGTCATGGGGAGGTGGTTAGACTCTCTCTTGTTGGAGATAGTCATTGCCTGGCACTTCTGTGGCACGAAGGTTACCTGCCACTTATCAGCCCAAGCCTGAACGTCGTCCAGGTCTTGTTGCATGCGGGCATGGACTGCTTCATTATCTGAGGAGTTGCGAATGGCACTGAACACTGTACAGTCATCAGCAAACATCCCCATTTCTGACCTTATATTGGAGGGACGGTCATTGATGAAGCAGCTGAAGATGGTTGGGCCTCGGACACTGCCCTGAAGAACTCTTCCAGCGATGTCCTGGGGCTGTGATGATTGACCTTCAATCACCACAACCATCTTCCTTTGTGCTAGGTATGACTCCAGCCAGTGGAGCGTTTTCCCCCTGATTCCCATTGACTTCAGTTTTACTAGGGCTCCTTGATGCCAGACTCGGTCAAATGCTGCCTTGATGTCAAGGGCAGTCACTCTCACCTCACCTCTGGAATTCAGCTCCTTTGTCCATGTTTGGCCCAAGGCTGTAATGAGGTCAGGGAGCCGAGTGGTCTTGGTGGAACCCAAACTGGGCATCAGTGAGCAGGTTATTGGTGAGTAAATGCCGCTTGATAGCACTGTCGATGACACCTTCCATCACCTTGCTGATGATTGAGAGTAGACTGATGGGGCAGTAATTGGCCGGATTGGATTTGTCCTGCTTTTTGTGGACAGGACATACCTGGGCAGTTTTCCAAATTGTCGGGTAGATGCCAGTGTTGTAGCTGTACTGGAACAGCTTGGCTAGAGGCATGGCTAGTTCTGGAGCACAAGTCTTCAGCACAATAGCCGGGAAGTTGTCGGGGTCCATAGCCTTTGCTGTATCTAGTGCACTCAGCCGTTTCTTAATATCACGTGGAGTGAATCGAATTGGCTGAAGACTGGCTTCTGTGATAGTGGGGACCTCGGGAGTAGGCCGATATGGATCATCCACTTGGCACTTCTGACTGAAGATGGTTGCAAACGCTTCAGCCTTGTCTTTTGCACTCACCTGCTGGGCTCCGCCATCATTGAGGATGGGGATATTCATGGAGCCTCCTCCTCCCGTTAGTTGTTCAATGGTCCACCACCATTCACGACTGGATGTGGCAGGACTGCAGATCTTTGATCTGAACCATTGATTGTGGGATCGCTTAGCCCTGTCTATAGCATGCTGCTTCCGCTTTTTAGCATGCATGTAGTCCTGTGTTGCAGCTTCCCCAGGTTGGCACCTCATTTTTAGATACGCCTGGTGCTGCTCCCGGCATGCTCTTCTACACTCCTTATTGAATCAGGTTGGTCCCCTGGCTTGGTGGTAATGGTAGAGTGAGGGATATGCTGGGCCATGAGGTTACAGATTGTGGTGGAATACAATTCTGCTGCTGCTGATGGCCCACAGCGCCTCATGGATGCCCAGTTTTGAGCTGCTAGATCTGTTCTGAATCTATCCCATTGAGCACGGTGGAAGTGCCACACAACACGATGGAGGGTGTCCTCAGTGTGAAGACGGGACTTCGTCTCCACAATGACTGTGCAGTGGTCACTGCTACCAATGCTGTCATGAACAGATGCATCTGCGACAGGTCGATTGGTGAGGACGAGGTCAAGTAGGTTTTTCCCTCGTGTTGGTTCTCTCACCACCTGTCGCAGGCCCAGACTGGCAGCTATGTCCTTCAGGACTTGGCCAGTAGTGGTGCTACCGAGCCACTCTTGGTGATGGACATTGAAGTCCCCCACCCAGAGTACATTCTGTGCCCTGCTACTCTCAGTGCTTCTTCCAAGTGGTGTTCAACATGGAGGAGTACTGATTCAGCAGCTGAGGGAGGGCGGAAGGTGGTAATCAGCAGGAGGTTTCCTTGCCCATGTTTGACCTGAAGCCATGAGACTTCATGGGGTCCAGAGTCAATGTTGAGGACTCCCAGGGCCACTCCCTCCCGACTGTATACCACTGTGCCACCACCCCTGGTGGGTCTGTCCTGCCGGTGGAACAGGACATACCCAGGGATGGTGATGGAGAAGTCTGGGACCTTGGCTGAAAGGAATGATTTTGTGAGTATGACTATGTCAGGCTGTTGCTTGACTAGTCTGTGGGACAGCTCTCCCAATTTTGGCACAAGTCCCCAGACGTTGGTGAGGAGGACTTTGCAGGGTCGACTAGGCTGGGTGTGCCATTGCCGTGTCTGTAGCCGGTGCCGAGGTCGAATCTGGGTGGTCCGTCCGGTTTCATTCTTTTTATGTTTTGTAGCGGTTAGTTACAACTGAGTGACTTGCTGGGCCATTTCACAGGGCAGTTAAGAGTCAACCACATTGCCGTGGGTCTGGTGTCACATATCAGCCAGACCAGGTAAGGACGGCAGATTTCCTTCCCTAAAGGACATTAGTGAACCAGATGGGTTTTTACGACAATCCGATAATTTCATGGTTACCATTATTGATACTAGTATTCCAGATTTATTTAATTAACTGAATTTAAATTCCCCAGCTGCCGTGGTGGGATTTGAACTCACCATCATTAGACTCGGATCCTTAGTCCAGGCCTCTGGAGTACTAGCCCAGTGAAATTACCACTACGCTACCGTCTGCATGACTTCATCCCCTTGGAGGAGACGGTGCTGGTCATTCTTGGCAGGGGCATGGCTGACTAGTGGTCGGCGGCAGGGCTGAAAGATTAGATGATGCGATATCCTCATATGTTATCCTACTTCTCACATCCCACATCCCCCTCATCCCACAAACTCTTCTGATTTACAATCTGCACTCTTGCTTTCCCCCACACCCACCTCCCCTCACCACAACCCTACCATTGTGCCTTTCTCATTTCAGACACCCAAGAAATCCAGACTGCCCAGCCAGTGGTTGAGCAAGACGAGGGGGAGGAGAATGAAGAAGAAGAAGAAACAACGTATCTCAATTTCATGCTCCCAGTCACCAGCTCAGATACTGACACTCTGTGTACTTTCGCGAATAGGTTCGACGTGGGATCTGCACATGGTGAGACAGCGGGCACGAGTGGCCTGCAGTCAGGGCAGGGGGAAGGGGTAGCTCAGGTACCAGCTCCCCAGAAGGCGAGGTTGCACATGAGTTCTGTTGCACAAGACTCAGATGAAGAATTCAATGGGGTGGCCTACAGAAGAACACTGATGCGTATGCACAATGAAATGCTTGGTGCATTGGCAGGCCTGACAGAAAGCCTGAGTGCAATATCAAGGAACATGGAGGAGTCCAGCTCCAACTTTGCACAGGGCTTTGCACAGAGCTTGGAGCCCATCCTTTCCAGCGTGAAAGGAGTGGACAGATCCATTAACGCACTCGTGGACCCAACCGTCCTGCTGTGTCTGATGGCCGAAGTCTCAGCTTCCATTGCAGCACAAGCAGAAGCCACCCAATGTCTGAGTGCTGCAATGGAAGCTCAGACTGAAGTCATGCAAGCTCAGCTTGTTGCCACGCAAGCACAGACTGCTGCCATCATGGCTGGGTTTACCAGCGCTGAAAGAGGCTTGCAGGGTGTCACAGCAGTCCAGTAGTCTGTCCTCCAGCAGATTACTAGAATTGCTGAGGCGCTGCCCCGGGGAGGGGCAATGGATCCGTGGAGTTCGACCCTGCTGTCCTCTCTCAGGGTGACAGCATTCGTACTCCCACCACTGCCACTTTGCCAGTGCCCTTGGTGTTGCTTGTCAGCCAGCCAGCCCAGACTGCTGCCGCCCATGCCGCGATGGTGCAGTCCGAAGCTGGGCCTACTCGGCCCTGAGCACCTCGAGGACATCCTGCAAGGCCATCTGCAGTCTCCTCCACTGAAAGTCAGCAGCCTTCCACCAGCCACACTGCAGCCACTGGTGTAGCACTAGGATAGGCAAAGGCACACGCAAGACAGGGAGGGTGATTAGTTGATTTTTAGATGTAATATTGGATGGATAGATGGATAAAGTTTGATTGGAATGTTTGTTTTGTGGTGGCTTTTATTGTAGCATTGTGGCCAAGAAGATGCTGTGATGGTCAGCAGCAAAGGGCAGGTAATGTGTGGGAATATTGTTGAATGGGGAATTGGGGTAGCATTCACTGGTACCGCAGTCAGATGATTCAATCCCGGATATCCCGGCCAGAAAGGGGCTGTTGGGTTGCCTCCTTCCTTCGGCTTCCTCCTCCTCCTCTTCTGCTTCCTCCTCTTCCGCCTCCTCCTCTTCTTCCTCATCCTCTTCCTCTTCCTCCTCCTGCTCCTGAACTGATGGCTGTATACTTGGAGGCAAGGGCAGTGCCCTTATGATAGCCAGACTGTAAAGGATGCAGCAGACTACCATGAATCAGGACGCACACTCTGGTGAGTACTGTAGGGCTCCTCCAGGCAGTGGAAGCGTTGTTTAAGGATGCCAATAGTCTGCTCAATGATGTTTTGTGTGTCAGCATGGCTCTCGTTGTACGCATGGTGGCCACGTGTGGTTGGCTTGCGGAACGGAGTCATGAGCCAGGTGTTCAAGGGATAGCCCTTGTCACCCAGTAGCCAGCCTCTGGTTTGTCTGACAAAAGGTCATCGACCTGAAACGTTAACTCTGTTTCTCTCTCCACAGATGCTGAGTATTTCCAGCATTTTCTGTTTTTACTTCTGGTTTGTCATGGTGTCTCAAAGACGAGGGTACAGCGACTGGCGCAGAATAAAAGCTTTATGACTGCTGCCAGAATACTGGACATTCGCCATCACGATGTGCTGAGCATGGTCGCACACCAACTGCACATTCAGCGAGTGGTAACCTTTGCGTTTGCGGTACATCTCAGCATTTATATATGGTGCCCGCAAAGCCACGTGCGCACAGTCACTGGCGCCCTGCACCATGAGGAGGTCTGCTATCCTGGCAAAGCCACGTGCACACTCAGCCTGCTTCTCTCTGGTCAAAGAGAAGACAATAAAGTCCACTCTCCTAGAGTACAGAGCATCTGTCACCTTTCTCATGCAGCACTGGATGGTGAACTGTGAGATGATAGAAATGCCTGCTCCAGCCTGGAAGGATCCTGATGCAAAGAAATACAGGGCCACGATCACCTTCACAGTCACTGGCAGCGCTGTCCTTGCTTTGGAGTGAGGCTGCAGGTCTGGTTGCAAGAGGTGGCAGAGTTCTGTGAACGCCTCCTTTGTAAAGTGCGGACGCCTCACACACTGCACCTGGCACAAGTCGAGGTAAGAGAATTGCTCTCAGAAGGTGGTAGGTAAGGTCTCCTGCTGCGAGCCCTTCTCCCCCTCCTCCTCCTCGCTCTGTGAGCAGCTTGTCCTCTTCTTTGCTGCCTCTGCTCCATCTCCCTGTCATGCTGCAGGCCAAGGGGGATGACAACTAGAGCACCCATGACTGGGAGCAAGTGCTCTGACCAGAAGCCTTGAATTCAGAAGCAAGGCCTTTTCCACGTGCAGCACCACTCCCTGTCACCTCATCAACTTTAAATAACTCTAGAAAGCTCCAAGCAGTTTCACAAACTTACACAGAGCCAGTAGAAATCAAAAAGCAAGTTACCTGAAAGTTGGTGATGATCCCTTTAAGTAGCGCTGCTGGGGGTCCTTCCTGCTGCTGAACGCATGTTCAGCTGTGCAAGGCTAGTCAGGATGTTAGCTCCAGCGATGAGGATGAAAATGGCAGCACTGGCGTCAATTCAATGTAGCACGCTGATTGACATCATGATCTGCCTACTTACCATGCTTCTAGCGCATGCTTCTAATGGCCGCCCAATGCCCTCACCAAGATGGCGTCTGGCATGGCCCGCACCAGAAGTGTGTGCGCACTGCTTGGGCGCCATTTTGGTCCCAAATCGGCACCCATAGTGCCCAAACAACAAGTGCTACGCAATTGAATTTCTAGGCCCATAATTTCCACTTGGAAATAAATGGATTAATTAATGAAAAAGCCAACACAGATTTGCTAAAGCAAGTCGTGTCTGACAAACTTAATTGTGTTCTTCGATGAAATAACCGAGAGGGTTGATCAAGGTAGTGCAGTTGATGTTGTGGGCCACATAATAGACTTGTTAGTAAAATTGAAGCCCATGGGATTAAAGGGGCAGCGGTAGTGTGGATACAAAATTGGCTAAGGGACAGAAAGCGGATGTAGGAGAAATGCTGCCGGAATACCCTTGGAGGGTAAGGCCTCCTGTTGAGAGCCCTGTTGGCCCTCCTCCCTCTGGCCACATTTTGCAATCTTTCTCTCTGCCTCCGCTGCCTCCGACGTTGGCGCTTGAGTGCGAAGTTCAGTGCCAGTACAGCCCCCATTGAAGTATGGAAATGTTGCACTTTCAAATCTCACGTAAATAAAACTGAATAATTTTTCTGAGCCAGAAGAATCCTTCAACTGAAAAACGCTGAAATTGCTCAAAATGCCTGTTTGCCTATGTCAAACTGACAAGGCAGCAGTCTTTGCTGACTAAAAATAAATCGGATGCTAACGCCTTTATATAGCGCTCCTCCAACGCTCATCTGACTGCATACCACCTCCTCTACCTGTCGTTGCTAATGGCAGGCGCTCAGGGAGGGGGGCGAGAGAGAAATTCTGAGCCGGGGCGCTACCGGGGTGCTGCGCAGCCGGATGATGTAACGATCGCCGGCCGCAGGAGAGCGTGGCGCTAGTGGGTACCAGCGCCGCAATCCTCCACTTCAATTTCGCGGGCGTCAGTACTATCGCCGTGCCCAGTCGCTAAACCGGTAGCACCTCGGTAGCGCCTCTGGGGGCGCTAACGGGAGGTGCAAAGGTACCCAATTTCTCCCCCTATAATTCTATGATTCAGTACTTGGTCTATACAGAGTTAGATGATCTCATCCAGAGATAGTGTTTGGGAATCAAGCTCAGTGTCCCTGGATAAAGGAAATGAATAATCAGCCAGGCTTCCTGCTTCTGATCACTATCCAATAACTGTTCTGGAAAGTACATATATGTGGATACTAGTGAGGATGGGAACAGGCTCATCTTCAATACTCCCGCCACCTTCTCTGTAGGATAAGCTCCCCGCACTCATTGTCTAGCTTCATGTATTAAGAATGTCTATTTGCTGATCTGGTGGAGGGCAGCTGGCAACCATGGAAATGTATCCTGACATAAGTCACCACCTTCAGGATAGGAATAAAGAAAACTTGGGGGGTGTAGTGGGGGGAATAATACAATGTTTTTCTTTGTTAAAAATGCACAATAGCATTCAAAGGACTGTTCTTTACCTGAGGACAGCGAGGTGTCAGCTCCACCCCTGGAGTTCCACATGGTGGACATAAAATCGAATATGTAGAGAATAATAAATACTAGAGAATTGTGATGGAATTTGCTTCAAACACAGGCTCAGCTGGAGTATGCGAGGACTGTAATAGTGCCTGCTGCTGCTGCTGTAGTTGAAACGATTATTTCATATATTAGTCTGGTGAAAACTGATTGTTAATCACAGAGAGAGAGGCTGATGGTGTTGCTGTGAATCAGAAGCAAGGAATCACAGGGTTAAAACAAAGGCATATCAGAAACAAAAGTCACCATTACAGGGGTGATTACATGGCAGTAATCTCATGGCAAGGTTCACTTGACAATATAAACCACAAGAATAAACCTCAAGCTGTCTATAACCATCATCTGAATTGTAAAGATAGACTACACCTTTGAAATCACTCGAGCATCCTGATTTGTTTTAATAAAATGCACACACTGAAATTCAGGAGGGGAAAAATTCGGTTGATTAGTGCCTCCCGTTAGCGCTCTAAGAGGGTGCTAATGGGGTGCAAAGCGACTAGCGCCCGTGCGCGGCGATGTTTGCGCCATTCGCGTTTTTGTCCAGACATTTTGCGGCGGCACAAAACACTACCGCCACGATCTCCTGCGCCCACAGATCGTGACGTCAGTCAAGCATGCAACGCCCCGGTAGCGCCCTAGACCAGATATTCAGTGGTGCCCCCAGCCTTTCCGCCTGCCGCTAGCAACGACAGGTAGAGGGGAACGTTTCGCAGTCGGGAAGGGTCTGGGAGAGCGCTATTTAAAGGCGGCTGCTTCCTGCCTTTTTTGTCGCCGACATTTTTGAACCACGCATTCTGAGAGAGAGAGAGACTTCTGGAGAGATTCAATGCTGTGTGAAGGAGTTTTGGGTACTGAGCAGCACTTTGCAGGTTCTTTTTGATTTGACCTTCCTTGCATCGATTTAGAAGAGACTGTGGGGGCTGCACTGATTCGGGGTGTTGTCCTGCACCTGCAGAATCAGAGGCATCAGAGACACAGAGAGAGAGTGGCAAACATGGCCAGAGGGAGGAAGGCCAACAGGCCTCTGCACAGGAGACCTTACCCTCCCAGGGTATTCTGGGAACAAATCTCCTACGTTTATTTGTCTGAGGAGCAGTGTTTGCGCAAAGCTGCGCTTCAGCAAGGAGGTGGTCACTGAGCTCTGCCACCTGCTGCAACCAAATCTGCAGCCTCAACTGAGGACCAGGACGTCTCTGTCGGTGGCAGTGAAGGTGACAGTGGCTCTGAATTTTTATGCCAGCGGCTCCTTTCAAGCATCTACTGGGGACATCGCCAATATCTCCCAGTTCGCTGTCCATTGTTGTATCCGGGAGGTGACAAATGCCCTGTATAAAAGGAGACGCCAGTACATCTCTTTCCCCATGACCCGGGCCAAACAGCATGAACGCGCATGTGGCTTTGCTAGGATAGCGGGCTTCCCCATGGTGTAGGGCGCCATTGACTGCATGTGGCATTGCAGGCACCGCATGAAAATGCAGATGTGTTCAGAAACCGCAAGGGCTACCACTCCTTAAATGTGCAGTTGTTCTGTGACCACAGACAGCTGATACTCGCCGTCAATGCCCGCTATCCTGGCAGCAACCACGATGCTTTCATCCTGCGCCAGACTGGTGTGCCAGACCTTTTCCAGGCACCGCATCACCCAAGTGGATGGCTCCTCGGGGTCAAGGGTTATCCACTCTGCACCTGGCTGATGACACCGCTCCGTAACCCCAACACCCCTGCCGAGCTGCGGTACAATGAGAGCCATATCGCCACCAGGAACATCATTGAGCAGACGATCGGCGTGCTCAAGCAACGGTTCCGCTGTCTGGACCACTCAGGAGGAGCCCTGCAGTACTCTCCTGAGTGAGTCTCCCTCTTCATAGTTGTGTGCTGCATGCTTCATAACCTGGCAATCCTGAGGACCCAGCCAATGCCACCAGGGATTGGTGCACCACTGGAGGAAGAGGAGGAGGAAGAGGAGGATGAGGAGGAGGAGGAGGATGAGGAGGATGATCAGCAGCAGCACCAACGTGGGAGGGAGGCGCACAATGTTGCCATTGCAAGGGCCGTCCGTCAACGGCTGATAACAAGCCGCTTCTAGGCCCCTACTCAGAAGATGGCTTCTGGCATGGAGAACAACATCATGGAAAGCAAACCGCACCCCCTGTTGCCGGCCAAAGCTGGAATGATTCCAAAGGCCAAAAATGTAAATTTTGAATACAACAACTTTTTTCTTTAACAAACTCTGTGTGTGTCATTTATTCAGGACAAACAATTCGAAACAAACACAACAAATCATGAATTAACAGAACTGGTTCTCACAAGATGGAGATAAACGGCAAAACAGTAAACAAATGTAAGCACACGAACCTCGACCTTTACTACAAACATTCCCACCATTTATTTAGACCTCCTACTGTTTGCCCTTCAAGGGTGATCTCCATCCCCTGCGCACTTTCCCCCTTCCCACCCTACTGCTCCTCCGTAATGGGGCCCCAGTGGCTGCAGCAAGGCTGGTGGAAGGCTGCTGAATGTCAGATGCTGAGACTACAGATGCCCTTGAAGGACGCCCTCGACCAGCTCTGGGCCTGGAGGCCCCAGCTGCAGACTGCACCAACTCTGCATGGGCGGCAGCAGTCTGGGCTGGCTGTGTTGCAGGCAGTTTAAGTGCAATGGGGAAGTGCCAGTGGTGGGAGCAGGAATGCTGTCATCCTGAGGGAGGACAGCACCTCCCTGCTCGACCGACACACTGGCACTCCCACGGGACAGAACCTCAGCATCCGGAGCAATCTGCTCGAGCACAGATTGCTGGTCTGCTGCGGCACCGTGAGAGCCCCGGGGCAATGTGGCCGAAACAGCGAGGATGGCAGCAGTCAGTGCTTGCGTGACACCAATCTGAGACTGCATGAGAGCAGTCTGAGACTGGATGGCAGCAGCCAGTGACTGAATTGCAGCACTAAGCAATTGCGTTGCGTTGGCCTGTGCTGCAGCGGAGTGCTCCACACTCCTTGCCAGTCCATCAATGCTTTCGGGCACCCTTGCCATTGCACCCATGAGCTCAGTCTACATGCTCAAGGCCTGGCTATTCATTTCCGCGATGATGCGGCCCTCCTCTGAGTCCAGTGCAGCAGGACTCGATTGCCTACTCGCCCTCCGGGGAGATGGCCCCCGAGCTTCCCTACCCCCATGGAGTTGCTGCAGCCCGCTGGATCCTGGAGCTTCGTCCTCATCAGACCATTCCCCCCTGCTCCCCTCTAGGGAAGGCGTGGTCCCACTATCGGCATGGGCTCCTTCGGGAGACGCTGGCGCTGAGGCTCCGGCTTCCTCTTCCTCCTCGCCTGGGGCGTCGATGCCACTGGTTGGTTGAGGGACAGGCTGGTCAGCTGGTGGTTCACTATCTGAAAGCAGGGAGGTACAAGAGTGGCTTTAGCTTCAGGACAGGGGGGCAGTAAGGGAGCAAGGACTGGAGACATTTAGTAAGTTGGATTGAAAGTGTAAAAGGCTGGTGTTGTGAGGGGCAAGTGGATGAGAGAGGAGAGAAAGCTGATGAACATCCCATTGCTGCCCCCAAGGGGGTCGACCTCTCCAGCGGCCACGGCACCTATCACCTGGCTGGCAACGATCCTGTGCACGCGCGCCTCCAAATCGCTGAGGGTGTGTAGGTCAGCCGGTCCTCCTCCCGTGCGTTGCTGCTGGCGCCTGTTGTGAGATAGCTTGGCCTGCAAGAAAAAGGACGGCGTCTGAGTGAATGTGCAGCCATGTGCTTGCCTGATGTGCCTCCCGTAGTTGAATAGCCCTTAATGTATGCAGCCATGTGCTTGCCTGATGTGCCTCCCGTAGTTGAATAGCCCTTAATGTATGCAAGGTGTGGAATGTGCGTGTGCGTTTTATGAGATGGCCATAGGTCTTGGATGAGTGTTGGGCATTTGGGGTTTTAAACCCTCTGGGCACAGAGTGAAGTTGAGATGGAGGGATGTAGAGGTATTGAAAAGCAGCCACTCACCCTGACCACCCGAGTGAGGTCGTTGAACTTTTTCCGACATTGGGTGTGGGTCCTCGGCACCAGGCTCCTGGAGGAGACGTGCTGAGCCACCTCCCTCCAGACTCTTCTGTATTCACAGGGCAATGGCCTCCTGCCACTCTGTGGGTAGAGCACTGCCCTTCGCTGCTCCACAGCGCCAACCAGAGCCACCAAGTCCTGGTCGCTGAAGTGCTGAGCTCTTTCCCTGGGCCTCTCCATTGTTGGTTCCAACAGAATTGATGTACAGGTCTCTCCAGGCCGAGATTCAAGGCTGCAATGGACAGCAACATCGACCCTCCCCTTTAAGAACTGGCCGGCGCCAGTGTGTCTGTGTTCCATTGCTAACTGACATCACCTGAGCTTCGCCAGCGCTCTGAGGTAGCACCTTGCTGCTCGGCTTTAACGCCTTAAGACAGGTGTGTTGCGCCTGATTTAGCGCTCAAATCACCTCCAGGGGTGATAGAGGCCAAGTTTGCAGTCGGAGGCAATAATTAGCACCAGGTGCTAAACTTTGCGCCCGGCTGATAATTGCGCTCCAAATGGGGCGATACTGAATTTCTCCCCCAGGGAGTTCTCTGTATTCAATTTTGTTTTGCTGTGAAAGTCAACATGCATTTTCTTGTTGATACTTGAGAACATTCACAGTGATGGATTAACACCGTGACGTTACCACTGTGATAATCAACAGTTGGTTACCAGGAAAGAATAATGTTGACGTACAATTGTCCTTTCCATTGGATCCCACATAACGGCTGGGGTCTAGTCCCACATATGGTGATTGGAGGCCAGAGTCCATGTGGTGATTGAACATTTAAAGCTTGTGTGGCAATCAGAGCCATTTGACTATTCAGTGAGTTTGGGGCCTGCTTCAGTTTATAAATATAAGGAGGTGGGGAGTGCTTAAGTTGTGACAATGACCTTTCAGTGGTACTCCAGGAGAGCAGTGACAAACCTGTTTGGGGGCTGCACATCAGAGATCCATGGCCTGCTTGGAAGTCAAGGTTGGGGCCAGACTGCAGGTTGGGGTCCTTGGCCTGCTCCCAGCATCAGGATTCAGTGGTGGCGTAAAGTTAAAACCCAAGTTGCTCAGACACCAAGGCCTACCTGGAGCCTAATTTATGGTCACAGTCCTGGGCCTGCCTTGGAGATCTGAATTGAAGACAAGGGCCAGAGAGTCATGGTCTGGGTCCTGCTTGGGCTTGTGTGAGACCAAAACGAGCAAACGTTTCTGGGTACATTAGAAAAGTCCTGTGCAGTCTAGGGCTGGAGCATTGTAAGGGAAGGAGAGGAGTTGGCTGGGTTCCAGTTCATAGAGTTTTGGTGGTGAAGCTGGGTACTTTGTTACCCAACAGAGGCAGGTGGAGGAATTCTAATGTTCTGTCTCAATTCAAGCAAGGCCAGGTAACAAGAGGCCTAGGAATGGGAAATCTGAAAGCTGGAGCAGGCAGGTTACAGCAGTGATCATCAGCATCTGCTGCCTTAGGCTTCCTGTCTGGCTTAAGTCTTTGAGGCAATCTGTTAGTGCAGTGGGAGAGGTTCAGAGCGTTGATCAGATGTAACTTGCAAGAAATTAGTGATTTGAGGAGATATACCTGAGGCACTGTTGAAAGGAAATTTCACACAGTCAGCATTTTGAGGTCAGTATCTGCTTGTCCATTTTTCCAGATTAAAGTCAGTGCAACATCAACGGCACACCTACCTGATGCTGTGGCTGCTCCAGGGTGGAACCATGTTGGGTGGGAATTCTTGTGGTAGTTATGTAAGATCAAGAATTCCTACCCACAGCAGAGTTCCATCCACCGAAGTAGCATCAGCGCCAGATAGGAGCTGGGAGTGGTTGTGTTTTCACAGAATCTTAATCACAACCTGCAGGAATCGCTGAGCATTGGAAAAGTGGATGCATAAATAAAGAGAGAAATAAAATCAGCAAACAAGTCAATGTACGTTATTCTTATTGTAATGGCTGTAAGGGAGAGGAGGAAAAGGTGTCAGCATGAACTGAGGATGGAGGGGGAAGAGAGTGCCAGCGTGAACTAGGCAGTGGGGGAGGAGGAGAAAAGTGCCAACTTGAACTGAAAGGTGGGGAGGAGGAAATAGTGCTAGCATGAAGTAAGGAAAAGGAGGGAAAAGAGTGCCAATGTGAACTGCGGGGGCAGAGTGAGAAGAGTGCCAGGGTGCACGGAGAATGAATCAGTTTTCCATCTGTACTACTGATCTTAAAAGGAGTTAAATTATGTTGAAATGCAATTAATGCATACAGGGAATACAGCGCTGGCCTTAATAATGAGTCATGTAACAGGCTAAACCGTCTGTGCTGAAAATTTCAGGGATATTTTTCCCTTCCTTGAAAGTGAGTATCACATGAATTGAATGATTACTGCTGTTTACATGTTCCCACACTGAGTCTGGGCTTGTTTTTCTCTGTAATGTGAGCCTAGGCAAAGATAATAATAATGGCAACTTATGTGAGGTACTGGAGGCCTATTGGTGGCCGTGGAACCGTACGCCAGCAAGAAACAGCATCTTCAGGAGAGATGGGGAAACAAATTGGGAAAAAAACATTTTATCATTGGGAGTTAATCAAGTTGCATATGTCACGATTCCAAGTTGTAACATGCAGAGCTGGTCATTTGCAGTGGCATGACGTAAATGGGCCACATGAAGGAATGTAATGGAAGGTTTTCTGCTCCGATGTGCTAGTGAGGCATATGCACAGGAGTCAAATAAGATGTGTTGCTGAGTATGAACACTTAAAAAGTGCTGGGAATGCGCCACCAGATGTTTTCCCACTGGGCAGTACTAGGGCTCAAAAGACTCACACAGCTGGAGCACACGAGCCTCATTTACGGTATACGAGTTAAGGCAGGGCTTCCCTCTACCTCATTTTCCAATAGTTGCTCCCAAGACACAACATCAATGCTCTCTGTCTGTTTAAAATAGGCACACTTCCAAACTGACTTCCTGGCCTTCAGAACTAAAGTGCTTAAAGGTGTATGTTCCCTGGTTTCGCAATTGACAGTGAAATTGCATTTTTTTTTACCTTTTTGGTTTGATTTATTAGGTGCAAATTTCCATGCACTGCTGATTTTTTTTAACCTTCTCTTTGTATTTATGAAGTTGCCTTCTGAATGGAAGACAGAGAGGAGGAATACCTTTCCCACCTATGTTTCACCAGTGATGACTTTCTGCCGGTTGGGATTGTGCCCTCGATGTGCCATCTTGCCGTATAAGCAGAAAAATAGTAATGAGATGTTGGAAGTTGAAGAATGACCTGCACAATGACAGACACATGAACAACCTGCATTCCAACCCTGGTGGCAGTAAGTGACTATGCATCATGTAGCTACAATAACTTCAGGTGTGATGACCTTTGAAGATGTGAGTGTGGCAAGGCTTTACGATGCACTTTACGGGTATATGCGAGATGCAATGAAAGAGCTGTAAAGTTGTGTAAAGGTTTGGCATGGGTGAGCTGGAATAGGTTGGCAGGCAACACTTTGTGGCATGCAATCTTAAGCCATCTAACATGGTACAGTTGGGTAACATTACCTTGACAGATTCCTTAAAGTGTGCCACCTTCTTCTGCTTCTGTTCTCAGATCCTGCAGATAGTGTACACAGCATTACATAAGAACATAAGAAATAGGAGCAGGAGGAGGCCATCTGGCCCCTCAAGCCTGCTCCGCCATTCAATAAGATCATGGCTCATCTTTTACCTCAACTCCACTTTCCTGCACTATCCCCATATCCCTTGATTCCCTTAATATCGAAAAATCTATCGTACTCTGTCTTGAATATACTCAATGACTGAGCATGCAGAGCCCTCAGGGGTAGAGAATTCCAAAGATTCACCTCCCTCTGAGTGAAGAAATTTCTCCTCGTCTCAGTCCTAAATGGCCGACCCATTATTCTGAGACTGTGACTCTTGGTTCTAGACTCCCCAGCCAGGGGAAACATCCTCCCTGCATCTACCCTGTCAAGTCCTGTGAGAATTTTGTATGTTTCAATGAGATCACCTCTCATTCTTCTAAACTCTAGAGAATATAGGAATAGTCTACTCAATCTGTCCTCCAAGGACAATCCCCCCATCCCAGGAATCAGTCTGGTGAACCTTTGTTGCACTCCCTCTATGGCAAGTATATCCTTCCTTAGGTAAGGAGACCAAAACTATACACAATACTCCAGGTGTGGTCTCACCAGGGCCCTATATAATTGCAGTAAGATGTCTTTACTCTTATACTCAAATACTCTTGTAATAAAGGCCAACATACCATTTGCTTTCCTAATTGCTTGCTGTACCTGTATGTTAACTTTCAGTGATTCGTGTACAAGGACACCCAGGTCCCTCTGAACACCAACATTTCCCAATCTCTAACCATTTAAAAGCTACTCTGCTTTTCTATTTTTCCTACCAAAGTGGATAACTTCACATTTCTCTACATTATATTCCATTTGCCATGTTCTTGCCCACTCACTTAGCTTGTCTATATCCCCTTGAAGCCTCTTTGCATCCTCCTCACAACTTACATTCCCACCCAGCTTTGTATCATCAGCAAACTTGAATATATTACATTTGGTCCCCTCATCCAAATCATTGATATAGATTGTGAATAGCTGAGGCCCAAGCACTGATCCTTGCGGTACCTCACTAGTTACAGCCTGCCAACCCGAATGACTCGTTTATTCCTACTCTCTGTTTTCTGTCCATTAACCAATCCTCAATCCAAACTAGAATATTACCCACAATCCCATGAGCCCTAATTTTATTTAATAACCTCTTGTGTGGCACCTTATCAAATACCTTCTGAAAATCCAAATACACCACATCCACTGGTTTCCCCTTATCTATTCTGCTAGTTACAACCTCAAAAAACTCTAACAGATTTGTCAAAACACGATTTCCCTTTCATAAATCCGTGTTGACTCTGCCCAATCCTATTATTATTTTCTAAGTGCCCTGTTACCATGTCCTTAATAATAGATACTAGCATTTTCCCTGCTACTGATGTCAGGTTAACTGGTCTGTAGTTCCCCATTTTCTCTCTCCCTCCTTTCTTAAATAGTGGAGTTACACTTGCTACCTTCCAATCCGTGGGAACCATTCTAGAATTTATGGAATTTTGGAAAATGACAACCAATGCATCCACTATCTCTATAGCCACCTCTTTCAAAACCCTAGGATGTAGGCCATCAGGTCCGGGGATTTATCATCTTTCAGTCCCATTAATTTCTCCAGTATTATTTTTTTACTAATACTAATTTCTTTCAGTTCCTCATTCTCGCTAGAGCCTTGGTTCTCCACTATTTCCTTGAAGTTTTTTTGCGCCTTCTTCCGTGAAGATAGACAAAAAGTATTTGATTAATTTCTCTGCCATTTCCTTATTCCCCATTATAATTTCTCCTGTCTCAGCCTGTAAGGGACCCACATTTACTTTACCCACATCGCTAATCTTTTCCTTTTTACATACCTGTAGAAGCTTTTACAGTCTAATGTTATGTCTCTTGCTAGTTTACTGCCATATTCTATTTTCCCTTTCTTTATCAATTTCTTCGTCCTCCTTTGCGGAATTCTAAAATCCTCCCAATCCTCAGGCTTACTATTCTTTTTGGCAACATTATAAGCCCCTTCCTTTGATCTAATACTATCTTTAACTTCTCTTGTTAACCACGGTTGGACCACTTTTCCTGTGGAGTTTTTGTGTCTTAAAAGGAATGTATACTTGTTGTAAATTATGTATTAATTCTTTAACTGCTAGCCATTGCTTCTCCACCATTTAGTTTCCCAATCTACCTTAGGCAACTCGCCCCTCATACCTACATAGTTTGCTTTGTTTAGGTTTAAGACCCTCATTTTGGATTTAACTAAATCACTTTGAAACTCAATATAAAATTGTATCATATTATGATCACTCTTCCCTAAAGGCCCCTTTACTACAAGGTTATTAATTAACCCTTTCTCGTTGCACAATACTAGATCTAAACCTAGTTGGTTCCTCAAAATACTGATCTAGAAAACTATCTTGCATACATTCCATGAATTCGTCCTCCACACTATTACTGCAAATTTGGTTTGCCCAGTCTATATGTAGATTAAAGTCCCCCATGATTACCCTTGTTACATGCACCTCTAATTTCCTGATTTATACTCTGCCCTACATTACAACTACTGTTTGGGGGCCTATAAACAACTCCCACCAATGTTTTCTGCCCCTTGCTGTTTCTTAGCTCCACCCAAACTGATTCTACTTCTTGATTTTTGGAGCTAAGATCCTTTCTCTCTACTGTCTTTATACCTTCCTTTTTTATCAGGGCTACCCCACCTCCTTTTCCATTTTGCCTATCTCTTCTAAAAGTTAAGTATCCTGGAATATTTAGTTCCCAACCTTGGCCACATTGCAACCTCGTCTCCGTTATAGCTATTTCTATCTGCGCTATTAATTCATCAATTTTGTTGCGAATGCTTCGCGCATTCAGATATAGTGGGCTGGATTTTGAATCTGGGGTCGGGTTGGTGTCGGGAAGCACACATTCTGGCTTGTGAACCCGCCTCCATCGAGATGTGGCCAGCCCACTGTATTTTCCCTTGATTGACCTTGTTGAGCCCGCCCAGTGGGCTCAGCAGGCCAATTAAGGGCCACCCGGCAACAGGTGATGTCACAGATTGACATTTCATCTGTCAAGAGCTTTTGACAGATGAAATATCAGCGTTTGACAGCTCTGTGAAGCTGTCAAACACTCACAATATGATTTCTAACTTCAGTCCTTCCTCTCAGGCTGAGTTAGAAATCATTCCAGCACAGAAAACAGAAGGCTGCAGTTTTTGACAGAACCACGGCTTTCCTGCTTTCTGTGCCAGTGAGATTTCTAACTCCCGAGAACTGAAGGGCTGACACCTGCAGGAGGAAGTTAAGGTAAGTAAAACTTTTTCAAATCTTCATCTATGGGATTTTCAAGACAATAAATGTCCTTGCAGACAAATACAAACCATGTCCCACGTCATTGAATTGTACCCACTGACTAAACTATCTGGTGGCCTAGGCGCTTTGCATGCTGGTGATGACAATGCTCCAAGATGGCTGCAATAGTATGAAAGAGTCTGCATACACTAAATAATAAATATGCAGTCATTTATCTTTAAGTGCACACACTTGCTTAACTTGGAGTTGCTTGGCAGAATTTCTGCATCCCCATTAGACTTTCTTCAAATGAGCTGACCACAGAACATCAGGGGCTGTCGGTTCACTGTGTTATTGGTGTGCTTTCTTCAGCAACTATGCAAAAAAGCTGAAATTGCACCAGTAGCGTAAAATGGGAAGGATTCGGTTTGGATGCCCATTTTACAACCCGTCTGATTTTACCTACATTGAAGTCAGTGAAGGTCTATTCTTTGTAAACAAGTATAGGATTTTAGTACACGTAGCATAGCGAGGAAATCTCCCCTCAGCAACCCCTGGCCCACCTCCCCGCCATCTTTATTTACAGGTGGAGCCAGTGTGAAGAATTTAGGTTTATGTCGTGTGTACACAAACTAACATTGTCCGTTTACTGCAGAGCGCAAAATTGTCGCTTGTCAAGTGTTTATTTCTTATAATTAAGAAAGTGATTGCTGTTGAATTTTAATTGAATATCTGAGGGTAAACAGTCCGGTGGTGCTGTTGCACTGAGTGAAGCTTCCAGTTGCCATTTTGACTCTGTCATGAACCTGTTCTAAATTCCAGAGATAAGGTCATTACCATATTGGGGCCAAGCGCCTGTGCCAGTAGGGGCGCTACAGGGGTGCCCACCCGGTGCAGTAGGCGATAACTGGAGCAGCTCCTTACCGCTCCAGCAGGCCTCTAAAAGGCCTTGCTGCATCAGGCTTCCTCCATTAACTGCTGCACGGAAGGTTGGCCATGGCAGTCAATGTGCTTCAGCAATGGGGCGGACACCTGGCACAGCTGGGGTTCTGCCCCAAATTCCAGTCCCCCAGATGTTCACACTCTAGATTTCCACCCCAAGAAGGATCGGCCTTTCCAGGCTGTTATTTTTCCACTGGCAGGAAAAACACTTCCATTGATAAACCTTTTGTGTAGTTTTGGGAAATTATTTGGGAGACATGGAATATTTTTCTTAAAAGAGTGGAAAATCCACCAGAAGTAGCTTTCCATCAACAACTTGGAAGATTCCCTCTTGACAGTGTTTTCTCAAAACCTTCAGTACATGAGGCATTAACTAAGTACTTTTATAGATAATGTTAGGAGTTACAGTATCAACGGGTGCTAAGTAACTCTAATTGTAAATGTTAAAGAAAATCTCAATACTTAGCGACAATTCCTACCCTCTCAGTTTTTACATATTAAAACTGCTTCCCTCCCTCACATATTCTGCATGGTATTTAAAACTGTGATCTGCCCCACCTCCTCTACCTCCTCCTTCTTTACCTTTTAACCCTGGCTGATATTGTGCACTAAAGTTAATGTTGCCTTGGAAACAGAGACACAGATCTAATGCTTAAAATAGAATTGATTACAATACACACACATTTATTTTGCTCCATGTGAATGTAGTTGTCTATCCTGAATTCTGGTATATAAGAAGTTTAGAATGTCCATTTTTCCCTTTCTTCTCTGCGGTACAGTGACAGCACTGGGACTGGTGCTTCACACACCACTTTTCAGGGAACCAGATTCATCCAGGGAGGAGGGAGGTCAATATGGACACTCTATAAATATTTGCTTCCCTGACCAAGAGTTGAACCATGACTGTAGCAGTGATAATACCAGTTTCTCAGCACAATTACGTCAGTGATTACTTTATCAAGCAAAGAAGAGATTTTTATCAGTCTGGTGTCACCCAATCATGATGTCACACTACTTGCCTGAAGTCACATAGAAATCTAGAAGCTCTCTGTATTTCACCTTCATTTATTTCCACAAGTAGTGGCGCCACCTATTCCCATGTCCAAAGGACAAGGATAGGATGGAGGATGGATCCTGGCTTGAATTATGAGGCTTGTTTTGAAGCTGATGGAAATTTCTTGAAAATCTTAACTTTAATAATTAATAATCAACAGTTAATGCTTCCATTTCACAATACACAGAAGCAGAATGGAAATAACTGATTTTTATTTTCAAAAAAGAAGAGTATTGGCATGCCGGGTATATTTTAGCTATTTCCAGACAGCTCAATCAATGGTCCAAAACTGAATAGATTTCAGCAGTAAGTGCAAAACAATCACTAGCACACACCTCTTCTATTTAATAACAGGCAAAAATGGCATCACCTTGGCTCAGTTGGTAGCATTCTCAACTCTGAGTTAGAACATCTCACAGAAGTCTCACAGAATCCCCACAGTGCAGATAGAGGCCATTTCGGACCATCGAGCCTGCATCAACACATATCCCACCCTATCCCCGTAACCCCACATATTTAATCCCCCCTAACACTAAGGGTCAATTTATCATAGCCAAATCAACCTAACCCGCACATCTTTGGACTGTGGGAGGAAACCCACGCAGACACGGGGAGAATGTGCAAACTCCACACAGACAGTCACCCGAGGCCGGATTTGAACCCGGGTCCCTGGCGCTGTGAGGCAACAGTGCTAACCACTATACCACCGTGTTGCCCAACATCTGTGGGTTCAAACCTCACACTGGAATGAAGCTCATTTACTAGCTTGGCTCTAGTGCAGTACTGAGGTGATGTCCTTCAGATGAGATGTTAAAGTGCAATTATGTTCAGCTAAACATTAAAGATCCCATACATAGCACTATTTAAAGATAGAACAGGAAGATGTTCTGGCCAACATTCCTCGCCTCAACCAACACTACTTCTCATTCTTCTCTTTGTTGTTTGTGGGATCTTACTATGTACAAAATGATTGCTTTGAGCTATTTCTAAAAGAGGTGATTGGGTGCTATATAAATACAAGTCTTTCTTTCTAAATATTTAATTTAGCTAACAGAAATATTGAATGTGATATCATCAGCTATAATGATTTGCCCTGCTCACCATCTGTAGTGACATTGTGAACAAATGTAGAAAGTTTTCCTCCGGTTGGTATTTCTAGTGGAATTATAAAATTGTTACCATTTCACGAGAAGTAATGACATGAATCTTGTCATTCATGTGGAAATTACTTATGAAATAATACTGGGCAGCCTGTTGGTGGCGCTGTCCAGGGAGAGTATAAATACTCGGGCATGGGCCCAGCTTGCTCAGGACATTCTTTAACAGGAACTAGGGAAGGACACAACTAGACCTCCATGTTGAAAAACAGTTGATTAAAGCTTTGTTTAACGCTTAGACTAAGTGCCTAGTAGTTTTCTTACGTCAAGTAGCAACCAGTGTTCCATGATGACACGATAGTGTTCAGGGGAAGCCATCCCTACTGGTGTTAGCAATCTCTCTAAATGGTAAATGGCTGCTCTAAGTAAGTGGAAAAAATTCACTTTTGAAAGTTGTTTTTACTGTACAAAGTAATCGATAAAAATTAATTTGTGATGGGAACCAAATCTAGTAGGACTGCTTTGCGTGTCAAAGGTTGAACACTGAAGTCTCCTTTTGCTGTTGCTCCATGGTCACTCAGTGGTAAGTGTGTGGAGTAGATGGAGCAATCCACACAGTGAACTCTGAACACAACTAATGAAGAGAGCCGCGTCTGAATATAAAACAGAAACCCTTGCTTAAATTGCCCTTTCTTTGCTGTACACATGCTAGTTGATTTGAAATTGTACGTACTCCTTCGAACTGCTGCCTTTAGCTCCAAAATGTTGCATTTCTAAATTAAAAGTACTGAGCCTGAATTTCCTGACTGGTTTTGCCAGCAAACTGAGCAGGATTGAGTGGAGAACAATCCAAGAGGGAGCAGTTCCACTTTCTCCCTGCCCTCTGACACAGGCACTTTCCACTGGAAGTGACATCAGGCGCACAATCACCTAAATATGGGTGGGGATATTATAGTGAGAGTCAAATGATGCAAATACAATGTATTTGCTGTCATTTGCGCCCAAGCAATGCTGAGTTTAAGCAACACCTGTGTTGCTATGAAAATCAGCGTATTCCAAATTGGGCCACTTTTTTAGGTTTCTGAAGATGCTTCAATTGGCACTGCAGGCCCACTTACAAAGCAATTTTTTTTCCACTGTAAGTGACCTCTGCACTTGCCCAAAATATTTAAATGCCCTTAGCCCTGGTCAGGGCACAGCTATTTTGAAAGTTGTGTATACCTACTGCACACCCCATATATCTACTTATATTTGCATATTCTTCAGTTTTCAACTTTTTCGAGCAGTGTCAATTTTTTGACGCTGTTTGCTAGCAGTTGCTAGTATTCTAGGTTGGCATGCATGTGATTGAACAGAAATTATTATTTGGCAAACTGATAAAATCATAGAATGGTTACAGCACAGAAGAAGGCCATTCGGCCCATCGAGCCTGTGCCGGCTCTCTGCAAGAGCACTTCAGCTAGTTCCACTCCCCCGCCCTTTCCCCGTAGCCCTGCAAATTTATTTCCTTCATATACTTATCGAACTCCCCTTTGAAAGCCATGATTAAGTCTGCCTGCACCAGTCTTTCAGGCATTGCATTCCCAATCTTAACCACTCACTGTGTAAAAAAGTTTTTTCTTACATCGCCTTTGGTTCTTTTGCCAATCACCTTAAATCTGTGTCCTCTGGTTCTCGACCCATCTGCCAATAGGAACAGTTTCTCTCTATCTACTCTGTCCAGACCCCTCTTGATTTTGAACATTTCTATCAAATCCCAACAACAACACAGCAACAACAACTTGTATTTATATAGCGCCTTTAACGTAGTAAAACATCCCAAGGCGCTGCACAGGAGTATTTTAAGACAAAAAGTTTGACACCGATCCACATAAGCATAAATTAGGGCAGGTAACCAAAAGCTTGGTCAAAGAGGTAGGTTTTAAGGATCGTCTTAAAGAGGAAAGAGAGGTAGAGAGGCGGAGCGGTTTAGGCAGGGAATTCCAGAGCTTAGGGCCTAGGCAACAGAAGGCACGGCCACCAAAGGTTGAGCGATTATAATCAGGGATGCTCAAGAGGGCAGAATTAGAGGAGCGCAGATATCTCGGGGGGTTGTGGGGCTGAAGGAGATTACAGAGATAGGAAGGGGGCGAGGCCATGGAGGGATTTGAAAACAAGGAGGAGAACTTTGAAATCGAGGCGCTGCTTAACCGGGAGCCAATGTAGGTCAACGAGCACAGGGGTGATGGACGAACGGGACTTGGTGCGAGTTAGAACATGGGCAGCCGAGTTTTGGATGACCTCAAGTTTACGTAGGGTGGAATGTGGGAGGCAAGCCAGGAGTACGTTTAGAATAGTCAAGTCTAAAGGTAACAAAGGCATGGATGAGGGTTTCAGCTGTGGATGAGCTAAGGCAAGGGCGGAAACAGGTGATGTTACGGAGGTGGAAGTAGGCGGTCTTTGTTATGCTGCGGATATCTCCTCTCAATCTTCTCTACTCCAAGGAGAACAACCCCAGCTTCTCCAGTCTATTAACGTAACTGAAGTCCCTCATTCCTGGAACCATTCTCGTAAATCTTTTTTGCACCTTCTCTAAGGCCTTCACATCCTTCCTAAAGTGTGGTGCCTAGAATTGGACACAGTACTCCAGTTGGGGCCGAACCAGAGTTTTATACAGGTTCATCATAATTTCCACACTTTTGTACTCCATACCTCTATTTATGAAGCCCAGGATCCCATAAGCCTTTTTAACTGCTTTTTCAACCTGCCCTGCCACCTTCATTTTCGGGTTGGCAGGCTGTAACTAGTGGGGTACCGCAAGGATCAGTGCTTGGGCCTCAGCAATTCACAATCTACATTAATGATTTGGATGAGGGGACCAAATGTAATATATCCAAGTTTGCTGATGATGCAAAGCTGGGTGGGAATGTAAGTTGTGAGGAGGATGTAAGGAGGCTTCAAGGGGATATAGACAGGCTAAGTGAGTGGACAAGAACATGGCAAATGGAATATAATGTGGAGAAATGTGAAGTTATCCACTTTGGTAGGAAAAACAGAAAAGCAGAGTATTTTTTAAATGGTGAGAGATTGGGAAATGTTGGTGTTCAGAGGGACCTGGGTGTCCTTGTACATGAATCACTGAAAGTTAACATACAGGTACAGCAAGCAATTAGGAAAGCAAATGGTATGTTGGCCTTTATTACAAGAGGATTTGAGTATAAGAGTAAAGACGTCTTACTGCAATTATATAGGGCCCTGGTGAGACCACACCTGGAGTATTGTGTACAGTTTTGGTCTCCTTACCTAAGGAAGGATATACTTGCCAAAGAGGGAGTGCAACAAAGGTTCACCAGACTGGTTCCTGGGATGAGGGGATTGTCCTATGAAAACAGATTGAGTAGACTAGGCCTATATTCTCTAGATTTTAGAAGAATGAGAGGTGATCTCATTGAAACATACAAAATTCTTATAGGGCTTTACAGGGTAGATGCAGGGAGGATGTTTCCCCTGGCTGGGGAGTCTAGAACCAGGGGTCACAGTCTCAGAATAAGGGGGGCCATTTAGGACTGAGTTGAGGAGACATTTCTTCACTCAGAGGGTGGTGAATCTTTGGAATTCTCTACCCCAGAGGGCTGTGGTGGCTCAGTCGTTGAGTATATTCAAGACAGAGATCGATAGATTTTTGAATATTAAGGGAATCAAGGGCTATGGGGATAGTGTAAAGTGGAGATGAGGTAGAAGATCAACCATGATCTTATTGAATGGCGGAGCAGGCTCGAAGGGCCAAATGGCCTGCTCGTGCTCCTATTTCTTATGTTTTTATGTTCTTATGTCTTCCTGAAGTCTATCACTCTCCTCCTCACTGTTCACTATACTTCCAAGTTTTGTGTCATCTGCAAATTTTGAAATTGTGCCCTGTACACCCACGTCCAAGTCATTAATATATATCAAGAAATGCAGTGGTCCTAGTACCGACCCCTGGGGAACACCACTGGATACCTTCCTCCAGTCTGAAAAACAGCCATTCACCACTACTCTCTGTTTCTTATCACTTAGCCAATTCTGTATCCATGCTGCTACTGTCCTTTTTATTCCATGGCTTCAACTTTGCTGGCAAGCCTATTATGTGGCACTTTGTCGAATGCCTTTTGGAAATCCATGTACACCACGTCAACCGCATTACCCTCATCAACCTTCTCTGTTACCTCATCAAAGAACTCAATCAAGTTAGTTAAACATGATTTGCCTTTAACAAATCCGTGCTGGGTTTCCTTAATTAATTCACACCTATCCAAGTGACTGTTAATTTTGTCTCTGATTATTGTTTCTAAAAGCTGATATCTTCCTTTTTTATTAATAAAGGTTACATTTAGTTTTTGACAGTACACCAAGATGTTTAAAGGTACACACAGCTACCTCAGTGGCTCAGGTGGTAAGTGCATTGTCCAGTATTAGAACTTGAGCCATACAGATTAGGAAAGTCCCCTGGTTCAATTCCTGGTCTCTACTGAGGTAGCTGATCTCTCTGAAATTGGCCTCAATGCTAAAGTGAAAAAAATAGCTAGGATTCCTCTTCCTAATTATCAATAATGCCTGCTGTAAAGTGGGCCCAGAGGGTGGATAGGATTGGGCTCAGCTGTGAAGCCCCACTGGTAGAATAGCCTGTTGATACTCACTGTCCAGGTTCAAAATGAAGAACAGCCATTTAGATGAAGTACACTTGTTTCTCTGGAACAGTATCCCAGCAAGAGTTAATGCCTTCAGAAAAGAAAGGGAGAAAACTGGAGAGGGAATGGGAACTGACAATGATACATTTTGGTAAAAGATTTATCAGGAGCTGGGAGCCTGGACAAATGATGAGGAAACCATCATATCCTATTCCCATCTGTCCTGACAAATGTTTAAACTTCAGTAGAACTCTAACAAACAGCATTGTAAAAGTACTGCCTCACAAGCTCCCCGAGGGCAATACTTTCAGCAGTATTTTCATAGGAGGCATTTCCTGGTTATTCCAGGAACTCCTCCTCCCTGAAAAACTTGCCTTTAGATCTTAAAATGAGTCATTTTCTCTGTTTATGAAAACAGAGGCCAGCCTATGACAGACACAAACAGATTAGCCTCACCCCCACAGCTTTCTGATGTTCTCATCGGTCAAAGTTCAAAGTGACTTTAACTATATAAATCCTTCCCTGAACATGGTGGGTGTAGTTATTCAACCAACACACTAGCACCCTTTACACATTTCACCAAGATTACTCACTAAAATCCTATACTAATACCACCACTTCAGTTAAACATACAGTGAGAGTAGGTTTGTGCATGCAATTTAGCACAAGTAAAAATGTGAGTCAATGATTCGTCCAGTATTAACAACAACAACTTACATTTATATAGCGCCTTTAACGTGGTAAAACGTTAAGGATGTAAATATAGGGAGCCAGTGAACAGGTGTCACTCTTCCGCAGCCCGAACTGTAGAAACTGCAAATGTAAAAGGACCATAAGTATATCCTGCTTCTTGCTTCTCTCTCAGCAAATGTCCCCCTTTGACTCCATGGGGTCGATTTATCACTGCCTTCGCCTGACGTGAATGGGGTGGTAACGGCCTCAAAATGGGGTTGGTAACCTGTTAACACCGGTAATGCAACCTGCTCCATTTTGAAAGGGGCCTACTGCCTGGTATCCAATTCATCTGCCATTTTTAGGTGATAGGCCCCTTTTACAGGAAACTCTTTATTAACCGGCACCGACGGGACCGGCGTGGTGCTGGTTAATCAAAAAGTCCGGATAATGGAGAGTTATATCTCCCAATGTACGAGAGCCCCGTACACATTGACATGCGCCTGCATTCGGAGCTCCGTCTCCCCGGGACCGCCAGCTGACCATCTGTCGTGTCCGCTGCCTACCCGGGCTGCACATTCCCCTCCCAATCTACACGCTCCGATACAAGGCAAATGCCTCGGGGTTTTTTTTAAAGTTAATTTTAAACGAGAGATGAAGGAAAACCCGGTTCCCTACTCCAGAATTTTGCCGGTTAAGAGAGATTTCCGGATATTTGGGTGCCGGTTAATAAAGAGTTTCCTGTAATATGGAAATCGGGGTCCTATGACAAAATAGAACCCTAATTGCTATTTTGTGTCAGAACTGGTTGAAGTCTGCGTCTTGCACACTCTGGCCAGTTCCACAGGAACCAAAGGTAAGTGTTGAATTGTTAAATAAAAACAGAAAATGCTGGAGATACTCAGCAGGTCAGACAGCATCTGTGAAGAGAGAAACAGAGTTAGCGTTTCAGGTCGATGACCTTTCGTTGAATTGTTATTGTGGGTCCCGAAGGAGCAGGAATGCACAGGAGGAATGTTTGATGCCCTGCACCTCGCCTGCCAAATTCAAATGAGGCCAGGACCTCAAAGTTGTGGGGGTGCCTCCATCGCCAGAAAAAGTGGCCAGCCAGCGCACACCACCGGTCGATTGCCTAAAAGTCAAAATCCACCTCCATCTGTATATAACTGTTAATTTAATTACCTTCATGTGCATATCTCTCTTGCTGTAAAGACATAGGGTTATGCACCTGCCTGAGTGATCCATCACTTACCCCCAGTGTATTTCCCAAGCCTACCATATTAAAACCTTTAGGGTGTGGATGCAATATTTCCCCTTGCATTTGGGAACTTGCCACTGTGTGCGTCAGTGTGCAAGTTTCAATCTTTAAAAGGCCTAGAAATTCGATTGCACAGCAGGAGTTTTCCTTCATATACTTATCGAACTCCCTTTTGAAAGCCATGATTAAGTCTGGAAAACACTTTTACAACTCAACAGTCAATCTGTATTTCTGTAATAAAACTTTAAACTTGTCACCCTGTCAAAGAAACATTGGCAGTCACTCGATAAAAAAAATATATTAACTGTCAAGAAATGTTACTACATACTGCTGTCTTAAATGTATGTTCAATATAAAATATCAGTCTATCTAAAAAAAAACTTGGCATTCAGTCTGATTGTAAAGAGGCCCCATCCTTACCTCTGGGGTGGGAGATTAGCCAGACAGCTGTCTCCATATTTATCATGGTGACACTGGGGACTAAATTCCTTAACACTCCAAACCGGGCACGACTCCAGCACCACGCAGCAACGGCACACTGGAACAGAAGGGCCCAAGGAGCAAAGCATCTCGCCGGTCAGAGCCTTATGAATTTTGGGCCTGCACCAAAACCCAGAGGTAAGTCCAGGAGCGGGGAGGGGACGAGTGCAGGCTGGTAGCGGCCCACAGTTGTTTTGCTCCATTACCTCTGGAGTCCCTTCCTATTTCTCATCTACATGCTCCCCCTCAGTGACATCATCTGAAAACACAACATCAGGTTCCACATGTACGCTGATGACACCCAGCTCTACCTCACCACCACCTATCTTGACCCTTCCACTGTCTCTAAGGTGTTAGACTGCTTGTCCGCATGACCAGAAATTTCCTCCAACTAAATATTGGAAAGGCCAAAGCCATTGTTTTTGGTCCCCACCACAAACTCTGTTCCCTAGCTACTGACTCTATCCCTCCCCCTAGCAACTGTCTGAGGCTACCTTGATGTCATATTTGACCCCGAGATGAACTTCCGACCACATATCCGCTCCATCACCAAGACTGCCCATTTCCACCTCCATAACATCGCCCAACTCCACCCCTGCCTCAGCTCATCTGCTGCTGAAACCCTTAGCCATGCCTTTGTTACCTCTAGTCTTGACCATTCCAACACACTCCTGGTCGGCCTCTCACGTTCTTGAGGTCATCCAAAACTCTGCTGCCCGTGTCCTAACTCGCACCAAGTCCCGTTCACCCATAACCCCTGACATGAATCTTGTCATTCATGTGGAAATGACTTATGAAATAATACTGGGCGGCCTGCTGGTGGCGCTGTCCAGGGAGAGTATAAATACTCAGGCATGGGCCCAGCTTGCTGAGGACATTCTTTAACAGGAACTAGTGAAGGACACAACTAGATCTCCATGTTGAAAAACAGTTGATTAAAGCTTTGTTTAACGCTTAGACCAAGTGCCTAGTAGTTTTCTTACGTCAACCCCTGTACTCGCTGACTTACATTGGCTCCTGACCCGGCAACACCTCAATTTTAAAATTCTTATCCTTGTTTTCAAATCCCTCCATGACCTTGCCCCTCCCTACCTCTGTAACCTCCTCCAGCCTTACAACCCTCTGATATCTCTGCGCTCCTCCGATTCTGGCCTCTTGTGCATCCCCGATTTTAATCGCTCCACCATTGGTGGCCATGCCTTCAACTGCCTAGGCCCTAAACTCTGGAATTCCCTCCCGAAATCTCTCTGCCTCTCTACCTCTCTACCTCTACCTCTCTCTCCTCCTTTAAGATGCTCCTTAAAACCTACCTCTCACCTGTCCTAATATCTCCTGATGTGGCTCGGTGTCAAATTTTGTTTGATAACGCTCCTGTGAAGCGCCTTGGGATGTTTTACTACTTTAAAGGCATTATATAAATGCAAGTTGTTGTTGTTGAGGAGTTAGGAGGAGCACACCTGCTAAAACATTTCCAAGTGTTTGAGCCTTACATACAAGGGCAACCGATGGGATGAGGCCAGGGGCGGGGACTCCCTATGCTGGGTGTTCTCACAGGGTCCCCTGCGTAAATTTGGAGGCTAGTACGCCGAGTGAGAAGAGACATACCAACCACCTGTAGGGTGCAAATGGGGACCACCAAGTGGGACAAGCCAGGGAAGCAGCCCAGACCCCTGAAGACTTACAGTAAGTTCACTTTTTAAATGTGCTTACTAGGGCTCCATTACAAAGGCTGCCACATGGGGCTGATGTTGATATATCCAGAAAGGCCCTGACACCCTGTCCCCCCACCCCAAAATTTGACAGCAGAGGTTAAATTTCAGGCAGCTTGGGGCAGGCAGACACCCAAAATGCACCCCAGCATAAGTGCTGGGATCATGGCTAAGGTTGCCAACTCTCCAGAATTGTCCTGGAGTCTCAGTGAATTAGAGATTTTTAAAAATATGTTTTTTCTTTGAACACTTGTTTATTCGTTATAAAAAAGATTGGAGATGGGGGACAAAAGGCTGTTTAACTGGGCGGGGTGGTTGGTGATGGGAGGTCATGTGATAGAACTCCAGGAATATATCCTTCCAGAGTTGGCGACCCTACTCGTGGCTCATGGAGTTTTGGTTTCCTTATTCATAAAAAAAAATCAGTCTCCCTTTTCCTTTACAATAGCAAAATACTGCTGGAAATCTGAAATAATAACAGAAAATGCTGGAAACACTCAGCGGGTCAGGCAGCATCTGTGAAGAGAGAAACAGAGTAAATGAGTTAGTGTCGGAACTCTGACGAAGGGTCATCAACCCGAAACATTAACTCTGTTTCTCTCTCTATGATGCTGCTGACCTGCTGAGTGTTTCCAGCATTTTCTGTTGTTATTCCTTGTTCCTTTACCTCATCCCTCCCACCGTGAAGTTTCAGTGAAAATATGAACCTGGTCCTTCTTGTTCACCCACTTCCCCCTTGACGGTTTCCATCTAAGTGCCAAACCTCAATTTTTTTGCCTGTTTGACCTGGGTGACACAGTGGCCTGGAAATTCCTGAAGCAAGATTTTATTTTTTTAAACTCTTCGACTCCCACTGGAGCCACTCCAACTAGACAAGGTAACTGATCCCCTCTGGGATTGATTACCTTATCCTGTTAAAGCTGAGGGACCTTTAGAAGGCCTCAAAAGGATTCACACTAGGCCTCAACTGGGAAGTAATAGAGATCTAAAGTGATATATAAATGCAATTTTTTCTTATTAATAACAATAAGAGTCATTAGTAATAATAAATTGTAAGTTTGACTCCTGTACCTACGAATGGTTGAAAGTTTGCTCTCTTTACTGGTTCTAAGGATCACATGTGAAAGTATGTGGGCCATATCTACTCAAGAAACAGAAAACTTGCCACAATTCAGCACAAGTTGAAAATCTTACTCACAGAATATTACCTTAATTAAAGTGCGGGAGTTGAACAAGGGGACACAGGTTCAAACTTGTTAAAGGTAATTTTAGGACTGATATCAGGAAATTCTTCTTCATGCAGAGAGTGATCAATATGTGGAATAAAATTACAGATAGTGTAGCAGTGGAAAAAACCCTGGAACCATTTAGGAAATCATTGGATGCTACAATGAGGGGACATTAGGATCTCTCTGGATGGACCGATCAAGATGGGCCGCATGGCAAGATAATCTATAATTATCTTGTGGGCAGATTTTCCTGTTGCTGTGCCTCCCAGGTATATAAAGGAAAATCAATATGCCCCCGTCAGGGAGCCTTTTTCTCTTTGTGCTGTGCCCAAGTGATCCAATACACCCAGGGGCATATAATATAATACTAAATCTCAATCAATTTCTCATATGGTACATAAGAGAATCATGATTTATATTCGGAATTGCCAATGCACATTCAAACCAAGGAAAAGATATGCCACCATGCTCCCTCCACCTCCTCCTCAACACATGCAGATTCACACTGTGTGTCTCTCTTCCCCATGGAAAACATTGTGCAAATTTTTACATTTGCATTGAAAAACTCTGTGAACTAATATTGTGGCTTAATTTATAATAGGGATTTTATTGCTGTTGTTGTTTCTAGTCAGATTGATTTTGCATATTTTATGTAATTGGCATTCTCGAGGTCAAGATTTTCCAGTTTCAGCCAGTCGATCAAGGATTCTGCTTTGTCAGTATAATTCATTGCTTTCCAATTCAGTTCAAATCTCAGCAGGTTCTAGCAACAAATTGGAAACATGCTGTGGCACTGGCAACAGTTTCATTAGTTTGGGGCTTGTTTATTTCCACAAGCCTGCCAACAGCCAGTCTTGGACTCTGTCACACATAAGAGTACAAGAGCAAAGAGGTAATGCTAAACTTATACACATCATTAGACTGCAGTTAGAATATTGGAGCCAATTTTTCTCTATGAGCTCTTGCTGGGTAGTTAACAGGCACCACGTACCTGAGGTGTGCTGCGTCTGCCACACGAGAGGACCCCCCATTTTCCTGTCCCAGTTTATTTGCATGGCCATGTGCAGGTCTGCCTGCTGGCTGGGCCTCATGTCTGAGAGCAGGGCAGGAGACAGGAGCACAATTGCAGGCCTGAGAGGTCACTGGCCTTTGGACCTATTGGGTGTTGACCACTAGGTAAGGTTCATCAGCTGTCTACGAAACAGCTGGAGTGTAATGTTGCAGCAACAGAATGCTAAAAAACTTGGGAGAAGGAAGAACTGTTAAGATTAGTTCTCGCTCATAGAAGCTAAATTCAGCTGATACTGAAGCTGTGCTGACACCAGCTGCAGAAAAACCTCGGATCCAAACCATGTTGGGCTCTCAGTTGAAGAAAGAAATGTGACATTTGAAGGTATCAGTAAGAATTTGGAGGGGAAAACTAGAACTTGCTGTCTACAGAATTAAAATCATAGAGAGTGTTATGAACATTAAGGGTGCATACTGTAAGCATGAATAATGTATGTATACATAACCCTGCCAGTGCTACACAGGCACGTCAGTAACCTCACTAGACACACCTGTTACAGTTCACTTCCTTGAAACTATTGCTCAATGTGTATGCTCCACATTTAATAGAAACACAATTTCAAAATTTGCGGGGAAGTAAAATTTCAAAATTTGCAGATGACACCAAACTGGGGGGTATAGTTAATACAGAGGAGGACTGCGACAAAATACAGGAAGACATTAATAAACTTACAGAATGGGCGTGTAACTGGCAAATGAACGTCAATATAGATAAGTGCGAGGTAAAACATTTTGGTAGGAAGAATAAGGAGGCCACATATTCTTTGGAAAATAAGTGTCTAAATGGGGTAGAGGAACAGAGGGATCTGGGGCTACAGATACACAGATCTCTAAAAGTAGTGACAAAGATTAATAAGGCCATAAAAAAAGCAAACAAAGCACTTACGTTCATTTCTAGAGGGATAGAATTGAAAAGCAGAGAAGTTATGTTAACTTGTATAGAACCTTGGTTAGACCACACTGGGAGCACAGTGAACAGTTTTGGTCTCCACATTATAAAAAAGATATAGAGGCACTGGAGTAGGTGCAATAAGATTTACTAGAATGATACCAGAACTGAAAGGTTATACCTATCAGGAAAGATTGAACAGGCTGGGGCTCTTTTCTCTAAAAAAGAGAAGATTGAGGGGTGACCTGATAGAGATCTTCAAGATTATGAAAGCATTTGATAGGGTAGACGTAGAGAAGATGTTTCCACTTGCAGGCCATAAATATAAGATAGTCTCTAATAAATCCAATAGGGAATTAAGGAGAAACTTATTTACCCAGAGAGTGCTTAGAATGTGGAACTCGCTACCACAGGGAGTAGTTGAGGAGAATAGCATAGATGCATTCAAAGGAAAGAAAGATAAGCACATAAGGGAGAAAGGAATAGAAGGATATGTTGACGAGGTTAGATGAAGAAGGGTGGGAGGAGGCTCATGCAAGCATAAACACCGGCATGGACCTGTTGGGCCGAATGGCTTGTTTCTGTGTTGTAAATACTTTGAAATACTTTGTCCAGTTGGTTTTAATGTATTTTGTTTTAATACCAAAATCAATTTTAGTTGATGAATACATGTTTTTTTCTATAATTTTATGTTCATCAGGGTGAGGGATGTTAGTGTTAAGAAATGCAACACATTCCATTTCAAAAATTCAAGGGTTCATTTTCTGACTTTGTACTCCTTCAGGGAGCCTCACCTGCTGGCAGTGCACATGAGAACTTTGGGCTGAAGTTGATTTTCCAACCATTTAAATTAATGATTGGAAAATTGTGAACCATGCATGCCCAGTTTTCCAATATGTGCTCCTGGCAGGGAAAGCTCCTGGCTAGGAGGGCAAAGTTGTAAAATTACCCATCCAGTGTCAGCATAGAGCACTCCCAACTTAGGTACCGTATGGTCAGATGCCAAGTAAAATTCTTTGGGGGAGAAATTCAGTATCGCCCCATTTGAGGCGCAATTATCGGCCGGGCGCAAAGATTAGCGCCTGGCGCTAATTATCGCCACCGACTGCAAACTTGACTTTTATCGCCCCTGGAGGTGATTGGAGCGCTAAATCAGGCGCTTCACACCTGTCTTAAGGCGCAAAGGCCGAGGAGCGAGGCGCTACCTCAGAGTGCTGGCGAAGCTCATGTGATGTCAGTCAGCAATGGAACACAGACACAATGGCGCCGGTCAGTTCTTAAAGGGGAGGGTTGATCTTGCTTTCCATCCACATCCTGCTCATTGCAGCTTTGAATCTCGGCCTGGAGAGACCTGCACATCAAATCTGCTGGAAAGAACAATGGAGAGTACCAGGCAAAGAGCTCAGAGTGCAGCCCCCACAATCTCTTCTAAATCGATACAAGGAATGGCAAATCAAAATGAACCTGCAAAGTGCTGCTCAGTACCCAAAACTCCTTCACACAACGTTGAATCTCTCCAGAAGTCTCTCTCTCTCTCTCTCAGAATGCATGGTTCAAAAATGGCACCAACAATAAAAGGCAGGAAGCGGTCACCTTTAAATAGCTCTCCCCCAGTCCCTTCATGACTGCAAAACGCTCCCCTCAACCTGTCGTTGCTAGCGTCAGGCGGTAAGGCAGGGGGCGCCACTCAATATCCGCTCCAGGGCGATACTGGGGTGTTGCGCACTCGACTGACGTCACGATCTGCCGGCGCAGGAGATCGTGGCGGTAGTGTTTAGCGCCGCCGCAAAATGTCTGGTTAATTTCGCGAGCGGCGCAAACATCGCCGCGCCTGGGCGCTAGCTGCTTTGCGCCCCATTAGCGCCCTCTTAAGGTGCTAACGGGAGGCGCAACCAACTGAATTTTTCCCCCTTTGTACTCTGCCCCAACTCAGTCCAACCTCAGAAGAGCTCTCCCTACTCTGCCAGAGTAAAATTTTCCATTTCCTTCACCAGCCATCTTCTGGCTTCTCCGAGTCAGATTGCTAAATTACAGGTAGTTTTGTGTATGCCTCCAGGAACTAAACTGAGATTGTGCAGACTTATTCATGTAGCTCCATTAGGGCTAGCAGAGAGGTACATTCATCTCATCAGTCTGGGCTGGATTCTAACCCAGGTCACAGAGGTTAAACCCACTGCACCACCCAACCCCCTGAATATATATCTTTCTTTTCCATTTAGTATTTTTTAAATGTGCACATATGTGAAAAAAGACAAACACTGACTGCTGTTAAACTTCAAATTTCCAAATCTCTATCTGACATGCACTGGCATGTCTGGCAAGAACTGAGACACAGAGCTGACGTATGAGGGTGTAATCCTTCAATCTGACTCAATCTAGACTAACAGGAACTGGGTGGAAAGTGCAAGCACATGTATTTAACTCTGCCCTTGCCAGTGACTGGTTTGTCTTTTTTATTCATTACTAAAGATTCTGGAACTTTGGTAGCTGAAGCATTAAATCATAATTCATGTGTTGTAAATCTCATGGTGAAAGTTATTGTACAAATACAAGGTCTGATCCTTCTGACAGTATTAATGCCAAAAGTTAAGGGCCTAGAAATTCATTAAGGCCCGAGAATGGGCGGGGCACAAAATTTGTGCTGCCTGCTCATTAACATGATTTCAGCACTGATCTCAGCACTAAACACATTGCTGATTGGCTTAGCACTCAACAGGGGGACCAATACCATGTGCAGTCTACTGGCCAATAAAGTTCCACTCCTTAAAGGGGAGGTGCTTTGTTGCAGAAGTACGTCATTGTCAGATGAGAAGAAGAAATGGTGCAACAGCCTAGAGAAAGGGTGAGATGGTTCTCGAATGTTGCACTGGAGGCCCTGGTCCTGGGGGTAGAATGACGATGTGCTGTCCTTTACCTGCATGGGGTGAGAGGACATCAAAGGTCATCAGCAAAAGGATTTGGGAGATCACACAATCTGTCACAGTGAAGAGTGTTCACTCTAAGTTTTTTTTGTACTGAGCGGGCAACAAACTCCTTTGTGCGCGACCTTTTTGTCCGTGGGCAAATTTTACAACAAGTTTTACAACAACAACTTTTACGACAGCAACAGTTACAATGACAGCAACAGCACCACTTAAAAGCATAAATACAGTAATGCCATGTTGCTACCCCACTGTCTCACATCATGAGACAATCAGACAAACTCTTAAAAATCATTAAATCAGTTGCTTTTTTTTGGTTTATAAACCTCAGTAGTGGCTTTATTTAACCCCTAACAGGTCACACATCTTACAAAAACACATGTCTCGTGTTAGAATTTGCTCTGTGTCAGGTGTTGCATTAAAGTTAATCATAACATCTTGGGGTCATTGTCCAATTAGGATATGCTAATACTGGAGATTAGTTGGGACAATGGAGTAGGAAGAAGCAGATGAGTCGGCAACATTCCATGTGAGGTGTTAATAGCAGATTGGCCAGAACAATGGAGGCAGCAAAGCTAACACATTAGCAACTATTAGCAAGGTCATATTAACTATCTGGGTTTGTCCATCTCCTGTTCCTTTGTAAATTCAGACAGGAAACATCAAGTTAAATTGGTTAGCAATTAAACCATCAAGATTGCCATTATGTCAAGGTCTGGAGGTTTAGTGAGAAGGAACCTTGCTTCAATATACACTCTAGGCAAAATGTGATATGACTCACATTAAAGTCCAACACCTACAGAAACCAAGCTTGATCACCTTAGGTCTACCTTTCCCTTCGCCTTTAAGAACCTCCTGAAAACCCACCTCTTTGACCGAGCCTTTGATCACCCAATTCAAATATCCCCATCTTTGACTCTGTGTACATTTGCACCTGATCACGCCTCTGTGAAGCACCTTGGGGTGTTTTTCCACTTTAATGGTGCTATATAAATGTAAGTTATTCTGCATAAACTGTAAGTCCGAACAGTTATACGGTAAAAACCTGCTGAATAAACCATATCTGTAGTTATAAAACAAGCGTACTGTGCAGAGCGAGCAAGGTTTGTTCTTTCGCACTGCGGAATGATCTGTGCGTTACTGGCCTGCAATCCACCGACTGAAGCTTGAAGTTTGTTTTGCCTCATTTTCCCCGACGATAATATATTTAAAAATTCTGATAAACTCTTTCATGAGCTGTCGATCTTTGACTGGTTTGGGATTTATTTAACACCACTCAGATGTTAGCAGTAGTCACTGCTCAGTGCATTGGTGCAGTGCTGGACAAACTGTACTGAAAGATTTGGAGGCTGCAGCTATCTAATAAATGTGCACAGCGCACCAGACAGAGAGAGGCAAGAGACTTTGGCCGGAATTTTCAGGAGTCCGTGCAGGCATGATTAGAGGCAGGTCGGGTGGGAAATTTGAAATAAGTTGCAGCAGGTCGGGAACCCGCCATCATCCCGCCCCCACGTGCCTTTCCCTCGGGTGCGTTTGCCGGTGCGGCAGCGACCCAACCGGCAGAGGTGGGCAACCTGATTCAATTCATTAACAGGTAGTTGTCAGACACTTAAGACCGTTTTTCAGCCTACCTTTCAAATTTCCCTGGCTGCCCACAGGATTCACACAGCTCGGGAACCATGTCTGTCAGCCTGAGGCGGGAGTTGAGTGGCCATTGCTCCAGCTGATTAGATGACAGCATGAAATGTACTATAGAACCTCCCACCTCATAGCTGGTCACTTTCCTCAGGCAGAAGCTGTTGCTGACTGCATTCCCAGCACACAATTAGCTTTCTACAGGCTGCAAGTGTTTCCAGCAAAGTCGCCATCCAGTTTCACCTCATTGTTACAACCTATCACACCATTGACAGCTTGCTCCTCTGATCTCTACTTGACCTGCCATCTATTCCATAAGCATGGGTGCCGCTTATACTGTGTCACCTTGGTCCTCAGAATTGGACCACAATGAGCCCCAATACCAGCAGCATCAGGCACACCATCAGCACCAACAACAACAGTTCTCTCCCTCTCCCTCTTATTGTGCGCTCTGTTCTCCTGCAAGGAGGGAAAGAGGAGAAGGTTGAGTGAGAGTGATGGAATGAGTGCAAGGAATGGATGGGTTACATCTTTAGAGGGAGACTATGATGGAGTGAGGTGGCAATGCCATGTGGCCTCCTTGTGTGTTGTTAGTTGGTATGATTGATTTAGGATGAGGGTGAGTGTGAGGGGTGGCTAGTAAGATGGGGATGTGATAATGTAGATAGAGAGAGAGGGTTGGGTGGATGTGCAAGGTATGTTGGTGTGAGTAATGATGTGCAGGAGTAGGGTTGGGAGGGCAAAGTGATGGGGATGTGATGAGAGGCACAGCAGGATGAAGTTGAGTGTGGCTTTGGACTCACCTTTCCTGATCTAATGAGATCATTGAAACATTTCCAGCTCTGTACCCAGGTCCTCCTGACCACATCCCTGCTGTTGACCTCCTCTGCAATTTGGAGCCAGGCTCTTTTTGTCTCCTGGGGAGGTCTCTTCCATCCATTGGAAGGGAAGAGGACCTCCCTGCGTGCTCTGACACCCTCCACAAGCATATGGAGGGAGTCATTGGAGACCCTGGGTGCAGCCCTCTGTCTCTGTGCAGCCATCTCTCCAACTGTTTGGAGTGATCAAAATCTCCAGTGTGCTGCCTGCACACTCCTAGATGAACCTTCAAACGTAATGTGGCCATGGCTCCTTTAAATATCCCGGCTGAAAACGTGACATCGATGATGTCATCAGACCCACACCATTTAATAGGGCTGGGTAACGTGTCAGGTAACGTGCCGGGTGGGCTGAATAGGCCCCATTAGCGCAAAGTCGATCGAAGCAGCGGGATGGAAGCAACAACGGGATTGCGACCCATCACGCCGACCACCCGCACCCGACCCGCCCAGGTATAGAAAATTCTGGCCTTTCTGTATCAACTGGAGGCAAAACCTTAGGGTGACCTCGAGCTGATCCTCTAGCCAACTTCTTCCTGCTCTTTTGCTGATAGCTGCACTTGCTCCTCTCATTCATGTTGTGTGTGTGTTTACTTCACTGCTTCCTGCTCGAAACCTAACTCTACACCTTCCCCCAGGGTGAATATTCCTTGGTTGTTGCTTGCTGCAGATACAGCGATTGATGGTGTATCATGCAAGATGAATGAGCCTACACCCTTAAGCCCTGCTAGCTGATGCTGCTCAGCCGTCCCTACGGAAACACAGTGGGAAATAGCATCTATTGCAATCTGTAAAACATCGCTTGTAACACATTTCACTAGTCAACACATGCCGTGCTATGATGCTGTGGTGCTTCCCTCCCGCCTTGGTATTGTTCAGCTTTAATCAGACACTCATTCACAGCAACATTTCCAGTTCAGGATCCTCTTCTTGGGTTACACATCCACAGCTCACCTTTGCCTGCATTACAACGCATGAATTGAAATGTGAAACATTAAAAAAAAGTTTGCCTGAAGAGGTTCACCAAGACACTCACTGTCTGGAGATCGGGAAAGTTCTGAAATATCGAGGGGTGATTTGTTTGTCAATAGTCCGCCTTTCGCAAAGCTTCAACACGTCGCCATCTTCCTCTTTGCTTCAGTTTCAAAAATGTTGAACATTTTTAAGGCTTTAAAACCCGAGCGCGTTTAAAAAAAAACCTTTGGACGTTAATGTTTGTTTGCTTAAAAATAAACATTTACATTAAATAAATATACAGACGTCAAATATGTGATCATTTTTTTTAAAGTTAACCTAAAAAATATATTCCAAATATAAGATAATAAAAATATTCACTAATTCACTAATTCTTTCCTGCCCGCCGCGCACAATGAGGTCTCAGAGCGGTTCGGTGAAACGACACCTGTCGCCCTGGTTACTGCGGAGGTCTTTTCAATAATCGGCTCCCGCGGTGTCTTGTTCCAAAGTGTGGCCGCCACTCAGTCCCCAGGAACCGATTTCATGTGTCTCTGTAGAAAAAGTACTGACAGAATTCTGAGACAACGCTTACCGGGTTCCAGGGCTCCGTATCTTAGCAAACACCATTACAATTCGGATCAACTCTGTGAGGTCACAAACGACTCTCCCTATGAGGATTCCCAGGCTATTCTCTCATCTCTATGATTTTTTTCCGCTCGCGCTTTGACCGTTGGGTATTGGGCCCCTACCCCCGCTCCAGCTCTCCAGCTCACTGTGCGCTGCCTGTGCATTTGAGTGCGCAGGACCTTACAGATCGCTGCGTAGCCGCGCACCTTAGAGGGAACATTGGTGTTGACCCAGGACATGGATCCAGTGCCAAAAAAAGTTTAATGACCTCACTCAGCTGGTCAAGGTGAGTGAAGGCTTCAGCAAATACCATACCCCACCATCTTCACCACACACCCATCACTCACCTACTAACTATCTTTACCTATCACCACTCATACCTCACAATCATAGCTTCACTTCAGTCTCACACACTTACCACTGCTGCAAGCCCCACACCCACATCTCGCACCTTATACACACTGACAGCTATTCAACCTTGGCAGGCACATTACTCAAACACATTCCACTACATTCACTGACACACTTCCCATTCTCTTGCAGGCCAAGGTGACACATAACAGGAGGGAGCAACAACAGACGGGAGGCGGCCAAGTGAGGATTCAGACCCTGATGGACCTCGAGGAATCCGTGTTCCAATTTATTGCAATGATAGTCACAGAGTTCGTGGCGAGCGGAGAAGTTGAAAGCATTGCTGATGATGACGGTATAGTCATACCTAATCTTGCTTCTCACATCCCACTTCCCCCTCATCCCACAATCTCTTCTCACTTACAAGCTGCTGATGGTGTATGAATGGATAGGTTGCTTCCAGCCCCTCTGCTCACCACAACCCGACCCTTGTGCCTTTCTGCTTTCAGATACCCAAGAACTGCCAGCAGGTCAGTCTGTCCCTCAACATCTTGAACAAACTGAAGGAGGAGAAGAAGAAGAAGAGATACCAGCACTGTATCTGACACTTGGAGACACCAGCTCAGAAAATGGCATTGCGCGGACTTTAGAGGGTAGTATAGAGGCAGATCTGCACAGGGTGAGTCACCCGGCACTGTCCTCCAACAGATTGCTAGGAATGCTGAGGCGCCACCCCAGGGGAGTGGCAATGGGTCTGTGGAGCAAGAAGCTGCTGTCCTCTCTCAGGATGACAGCATTCTACTCCCACCACTGCCACTCCGTCATCGCCCTTTCTGCTGCATATCATCCAGCCAGCTCAGACTGCTGCCGCCCTTGCTGAGGTGGTGCAGCCTATAGCTGGGCCTTCTAGGTCCAGAACTAGTTGAGGTCGTCCTGCAACTCCATCTATAGTCTCCCCCACTGAAAGTCAGCAGCCTTCCACCAGCCATGCTGCAGCCACTGGGGGAGCACTGCGTAGGAGCACTAGAATAGGAAAAGGCACACGAATGACAGACACTCCGGGAATGCACAAGGGTGAATAGTTGATATTGTCATTTTGATTTGAATTTGATAAATTTATGAATTTTGTTTGGAATGTGTGTTTTGTGGTGGCTCTCATTTCAGCTTTGTGCCCAGGAGGACGCTGTGATGTTCTGTGACAAGGGATGGTAAGATGGGAAAGTGGTGAGCAACGGGGATCTGGGGTTTCATTCACTCAAAATGGAGTCTGATGAGGCGCTCACGGACAGCCCATCCGGAATGGGGATGTGCTGCCTGCCTCCTCCCTTCCTCCACCTCCTCTTCCTCTTCCCCTTCCTCCTCCTCCTCCTCCTGAGGTGGTCCCGCAACCCCTGGTGGCAAGGGCTGTGCCATCATGATGGCCAAGTTGTGGAGGATGCAGCAGACCACCACGAAATGGGACACCCACTCCAGCGTGTGTTGGAGGGCTCCTCCAGAGCGGTCAAGGCAGCAGAACCGTTGCTTGAGCACCCCGCTGGTCTGCTCGATTGTTTTATTTGTTTTTCTGTCTTTCAGTTGATTTTGGGGATCTGTACATTATTTTTAAACCAGAATGTTACAGTGTCAGCTGTGGCTCAGTGGGTGGCACTCTCACCTCTGAGTCAGAAGGTTGTGGGTTCACAGTCCCACTCCAGAGACTTGAGCACATAAATCTAGGCTGACACTCCAGTGCAGTGCTGAGGCAGTGCTGCACTGTCGGAGGTGCCGCCTTTCAGATGAGATGTTAAACCGAGGCCCTGTCTGCTCTCTCATGTGGACGTAAAAGATCCCATGGCATTATTTTGAAGAAGAGCAGAGGCAGTTATCCCCGGTGTCCTGGTCAACATCACAAAAACAGATTATCTGGTCATTATCTCATTGCTGTTTGTGAAGCTTGCTGTGTGCAAATTGGCTGCCATGTTTCCTACATTACAACAGTGACTACACTTCAAGAAAATACTTCATTGGCTGTGAAGCGCTTTGGGACGTCCGGTGGTCATGAAAGGTGCTATATAAATGTAAGTCTTTCTTTCTGTTCTCTCTGTGCAAAGTACTGCTATAAAAATGTTTTAAAAATCTCTCCTGGCTGGCAGAAGAAGTTTTCTCCAGGTTCCACTGGACTGCCACCAGAAATCTGGTGGAAGTCTGATGGAACCTACTGGAAAATGGCACGGACCTGGCTGTTCCCATCAATTCCAGGATTTCCAAGTCAGCCATGTAAGGGGTGGAATCTCTACCCATTCTTACAAGGCCATTGATGTCAGGGAATGACTACAGGAGACAGGGACCCCCTATGCCGAATGTTCCCATTTCCCTGGCTCAGTATGACCTGGCATAATACTGGAGGCTGGTATGTCAAGTGAGATGAGGCTTACCAGTCTCCAGATCGGCGCAAGTGAGCCAGTTGAGAAGAATGGCCTGAACCCCTGAAGAAAGGGTAAGGTTTTTTTTAAAAACAAAATTGATTGGGCCTCCTTACATAGGGGGCTGAGGAGAGGCACTATGTGGCCACGGGGGAAGGGGGGTGCTGGGCAAACCCACTGCCAATGGTAGGAAGGTGCTGGATTTTTCAGGTTTATAAGGCGCCCAGGCACCAGAGTTGTACGTGTGGTGCACAGGCACTCGCCGGCCCAATCTAAATTAGGTGCCCTCCTACTGACCCTGCAAACTCTTGTCGGTCACCACTGGAGGGCACAGGTGGGATGATGCCAGCGTAATGGCCACGATCATGGCCTGCAGGTTTTCAGTGCCATTGCCTGCACTGACCAATTTCACAGCACTATTCAGTTGGTACACTGTTGTTTTATGGGTCAGTCATACGTCAGATGTTGTTCCGGAATTGCATTGGCGCTTTTCCCGCTACACAGCCGTGACTTCACTGGCAAATGCAATATAACTGCAGCCAAACCAGAGTGAGATTAGGTTTCAGTGTTAGATGTGAGACCACCTTGAGGGGATAGTCTTATGCTGTGTATGTATAAATACACTCCCATCTCCTGGCTACTACATCATATCCTTTAAGCTGAATTTGAGCTTTTAACTCATTTGGTTTTTTTTTGTTATGCTACATGCATTTGTGTACAGAACTCTTATTTGGGTAACTGTCCCAACCCTGCCCATATGCCTTGACGATGTATTTCTCACACTTTTTGATCTGTCACTTTAGGTTGCTAATGCTCTGTACACTGTTGTACAGGCAATGTAACATGATCTTTATTTTTCATCACACCTGCTTTATTTTCAACAGGCATTTTATTATTACTTCCTATAATGTTTCTGTTCCCAGAAAAGAAAATCGGTCAGGATGTTAAATGGGTGGCCGATTCGCTATCGCCTGTTTCTGCACTACTGCCCAAGACCAATGTCTCCCCCATTGCTCCGTTGTAGGATCGATAACACACTCTCATCTCCTGTGAGGAGTTTTTACACTGCAGCACTCACTGACCACAATAAATTGCTCTCCCCAGAGCCTTCTGTAACTCACCAGCTGCTACAGGTATATTTCTTTTAAATTCCCTTTTTTTTGCTCAAGATGCTGCGTCACACTGGGCCAGCAGCCCTTCAGCCAGTCCCAACCTTTCCCAATTAGTGATTCTTCCCATGTAAACCTAGACATCAAGCGCTAGTTCATTGCAGAATCCTTCTCGGACATGTGATTTGCCTTTCACTGAGGCAAAAATGGACACTGAGCAGTGGTGGGAGATGATTTCGAGGAGGTGACTGAAGGCATGGATGAAGAAGTAGGTTTTGAGGAAGCTTTTAAAGGTGGGGAAAGGGGTATGTATAACTACAATAAACCCCCAGCCGATGAGGGTATCAACCTCCCCCCACAAAATTGTTTTCATTTAAACATAAGAACATAAGAAATAGGAGCAGGAATAGGCCACTTGGCCCCTCGAGCCTGCTCTGCCATTCAATAAGATCATGGCTGATCTTGGGCTCAAAGCCACTTCCCTGCCTGCTCCCCATAACCCTTCACTCCCTTATCTTGCAAAAATCTGTCTATCTCCACCTTAAATGTATTTAATGACCCAGCCTCCACGGCTCTCTGGGGCAGAGAATTCCACAGATTTAAGACCCTCTGAGAGAAGAAATTCCTCCTCATCTCCGTTCTAAAAGGGCAACCCTTTATTCTGAAACTATGCCCCCGAGTTCTAGATTTCCCCACGAGGGGAAACATCCTCTCTGCATCTACCTTGTCAAGCCCCCTCAGTATCTTATATGTTTCAATAAGATCACCTCTCATTCTTCTAAATTCCAATGAGTATAGGCCCAACCTGCTCAACCTTTCTTCATAAGTCAACCCCCTCATCTCAGGAATCAACCGAGTGAATCGTCTCTGAACTAGAGAGAGTCCAGATGACCTGATTGGAAAAAGACTCGCTCTTGAAGAAAATATTTGTTAAGACTAGTTTCCATTAAGCTATTGTAAACAGAATAGCTAGTCTAAGTACAATGACACAGAGGGGAAAAGTGTAGCAATGCCACGGAGTGGTTTTAGTCAATAGATTGTCAGTGCAGTGATAAAACAAACACATAGTGCACCAGCACATTGAAATCCAAGGAAATGAAGAAAAACAAGGAAAAGGCAGTGGTAACGTGGGGATTTTTGGAAATTATTTGACTCTTGCCATACTAAGCAAACTGGAATGCAGTAAGTACAGATGCAAAAAATTCAGAGATCCACAGTGCTAAAAATAATTTTTTTGTTCAGTGTCAAAATTGACAATTTGCACACACTCCCCTACCGAGATCGATAGATTTTTGAATATTAAGGGAATCAAGGGATATGGGAATAGTGCAGGAAAGTGGAGATGAGGTAGAAGCTCAGCCATGATCTTATAGAATGGCAGAGCAGGCTCGAAGGGCCAAATGGCCTACTCCTGCTCCTATTTCTTATGTACTTATGTTCTGCCACTGCAGAAAGATCCAAGTGTATAGCAGTACATGTTTAAACAAGAGTTTTAAACTCCAGCTAATAAGTGGAGATTTTTGGACAGGCCCACAGTCAATGAAAACAAGAGCTGTTTTTGAGTTTGCAAAATAGTTTGCAAGGATTATTTTTCCCAGAACAAACTAGGTAATCAAGTAATGATAAATTAACCATTTTTGCTCTGTTATAATAGAACAGGTGTGTGCTCCTGAAAAGATGTCACCTCCAATCAAACTCTCTGTACAGTCTGGATGTAAGGAACAAGAATAACTATGACCCCAAGATTCCTGGGGCTGAAGTGGGCAGGAAGCCTGATTTCATCTGGGGAGAAGGTAGGATTCTGTCCTGTTTGCATTGGTCCTTTAAATTCTAATGAGTGGGGCCATGGGTGAACTTTCCACCTGCATACCCTCACAATAAGGCACATGTCTCACGCTCTACCCGGAAAAGCTGCTAGGTGCCATGAGGACTGCTGAGTCCCCAGAAGATGATGAGAGGAAGGTCTTTTGCTCGGATCCGCTGTCGGTCCGCAGATTGCTGCGCATCTGCGACCAGTTTGAACTGGCTTCGGGAGCCAAGGTAAATCGCAGCAAAAGCGAGGCCATGTTCTTTGGAAACTGGGCCGACCGATCCTTTGTCCCCTTCACCGTCAGGTCAGCTTACCTGAAGGTGCTGGGAATATGGTTCGGTGCGGCTAGGGCGTGCACCAAAAACTGGGAGGAGCGTACTGCCAAGGTGAAGCAGAAACTGGGAATGTGGGAGCAGTGCTCCCTATCGATTGCGGGCAAGAACCTGATCATCAGGTGCGAGGTGCTGTCGGTGTTGCTGTACGTGGCGCAGGTCTGGCCCATACCCCACCCCTGTGCCGCCGCAGTCACCTGAACTGTCTTCCACTTTATCTGGAGATCAAAAATGGACCGTGTCTGGAGGGACACGATGTACAAATCTCCAGAGAAAGGGGGAAAGAACGTACCCAACGTCGCCCTCATCCTGATGTCCACCTTTGTGTGCGGCTGCATCAAGCTGTGCACAGACCCTCGGTACGCAAACACCAAGTGTCACTACGTGCTGAGGTTCTATCTGTCCCCGGTGTTGCGAAGGATGGGCCTGGCCATGCTGCCGCAGAATGCTCCATTCAGTTGGACCATGCCGGACCACCTGTCCTTCGTGGAAAAGTTTGTACAGGGAAACACCTTTGACCACAAGGCCATAAAGCAGTGGTCAGCACGTAACGTCCTCGAGGCCCTACAGAAAAAGGATATGGTGGATCCTGTCGGATGGTTCCCCGAGCACACTGTCGAAGTCATTTGGCAGAATGCCTCATCACCAGAACTTTCAAACAAGCACCAAGATGTAGCTTGGCTGGTGGTGAGAAGGGCCCTCCCCGTCAGATCCTTTATGCACACCCGGCATCTCTGCTCCACCACACGCTGTCCTCGAGGCGGCTGCGGTGGGGACGAGACCGTCATCCATCTCCTTCTGGAATGTACCTTTGTAAAGAAAGTCTGGAAAGAGATGCAGTGGTCTTTGTCGTGGTCCATCCTGAGCAGCTCCGTAACACAGGACTCTGTGCTCTATGGACTGTTCCCAGGGACGCACACGAGACAAAGGAGGACACAAATAACCTCCCAGAGATGTCAGGGAACATAGGGTCTAATGAGAGGGAGGAACTGAATGAAATCAGTATTTGTAGGGAAATGGTGTTAGGAAAATTGACAGGATTGAAAGCCGATAAATCCCCTGGGCCTGATAATCTACATCCTAGGGTACTTAAGGAAGTGGCCCTAGAAATAGTAGATGCATTGCTGGTCATCTTCCAAAATTCTATAGACTCTGGAACAGTTCCCATGGATTGGAGGGTAGCTAATGTAACACCACTATTTAAAAAAGGTGGTAGAGAGAAAACGGGGAATTAATAGACTGGTAAGCCTGACATCGGTAGTGGGGAAAATGCTAGAGCCCATTATAAAAGATGTAATAGCAGAGCACTTGGAAAACAGTGACAGGATCGGACAAATTCAACATGGATTTACAAAAGGTAAATCATGCTTGACTAATCTACTGGAATTTTTTTGAGGATGTAACTGATAGAATAGATAAGGAAGAACCAGTGGATGTGGTGTATTTGGACTTTCAGAAGGCTTCCGATAAGGTCCCGCATAAGAGATTAGCGTGCAAAGTTAAAGCACATGGGATTGGGGGTAAGGTACTGACTTGGATAGAGAACTGGTTGGCAGACAGGAAGCAAAGAGTTGGAATAAACGGGTCTTTTTCCGAGTGGCAGGCAGTGACTAGTGGGGTACCGCAGGGATCGGTGCTAGGACCCCAGTTATTAACAATATTTATTAATGATCTAGCCGAGGGAACTAGATGTAATATCTCCAAGTTTGCAGATGACACAAAGCTGGGTGGGCGTGTGTGCTGTGAGGAGGATGCCAAGAAACTCCAGTATGATTTGGACAGGTTGGGTGATTGGGCAGATGCATGGCAGATGCAGTATAATGTGGATAAATGCGAGGTTTACACTTTGGTGGCAAAAACAGGAAGGCAGATTATTATCTGAACGGCAATAGATTGGGAAAAGGGGAAGTGCAACGAGACCTAGGTGTCCTTGTGCACCAGTCGCTGAAGGTAAGCATGCAGGTGCAGCAGGCGGTTAAGAAGGCAAATGGTATGTTGGCCTTCATAGCGAGAGGATTCGAGTACAGGAGCAAGGATGTCTTGCTGCAGTTGTACAAGGCCTTGGTGAGACCACACCTTGAGTATTGTGTGCAGTTTTGGTCATCTTATCTGAGGAAGGATGTTCTTGCCATGGAGGGAGTGCAGCGAAGATTCACCAGACTGATACCTGGGATGGCAGGAATGATGTATGAAGAGAGATTGGGTCGATTAGGCTTATATTCGCTAGAGTTTAGAAGAATGAGAGGGGATCTCATTGAAACTTATAAAATTCTAACAGGACTAGACAGACTAGATGCAGGAAGGCTGTTCCCGATGACGGGGGAGTCCAGAACCAGGGGGCACAGTTTAAGGATAAGGGGTAAGCCATTTAGGACTGAGATGAGGAGGAATTTCTTCACCCAGAGAGTGGTGAACCTGTGGAATTCTCTACCACAGAAGGCAGTTGAGGGCCAATTCATTAAATATATTCAAGAAGGAGTTAGATATATTTCTTAAGGCCAAGGGGATCAAGGGATATGAGGAGAAAGCAGGGACAGGGTACTGAATATGGATGATCAGCCATGATCGCATTGAATGGCGGAGCAGGCTCGAGGGGCCGAATGGCCTACTCCTGCTCCTATCTTCTATGTTTCTAACTGCTGTTGGAAGACCATCAACTTGGTGAAAGACGCCCTTTGGTCTGCCCGAAACTTGCTGGTCTTCCAGAGTAAGGAGTTGTCCACGACCGAGGGTTGCAGACTGGCACATTCCAAGGTCCAGGAGTACGTGCTGAGGCAAAGGCACGATGGGGAAGGGCCACAGTTTAAGGCCCTCCCGCCAGTGTACACCGAGGGGCTGGAACCAGTATAAAACCCCCCTCGGGCCGCACGTTCCAAATTGTCTGAATGTAAATGTACATAACATTTGAAATGTAACTGGCATGAAACGAACAAAACTGCCATGTAATGTATTCAACCTGGACTGCACGATGTAAAATATGATCTGTGGATTGTATTGTAATGTATTTGAACAAATTTTTATAAATAAAGTATATTTTTGATACAAAAAAAATTGCTCCCAAAGAGGATCAATTACTTTTAACATCTTTGCATATTGTCCCCTTAGAAGCAAAAAATGAATTAAGGAAACATTTTTACAGCCCAGGAAAGGCCTCAGAGTCCCCTTGTCAGAACCATTGTTGGTCGCTCCAATATTGGCCAGCTGACCAGGGTGGGCATCTTTTATGCACCTGCCCTGTTCATGTAAATGACCGTGTCCATGGGGTTTGGGATAGAGTTTCTGGCTTGGAGCTAGGATGAACAGGGGTTGTGAAACTTGTGAAATATGAAATATCCACAGTAACCACCACTTTTATTGCCACCAGCCAATCAGCGACTACAACATTCTGTTCAATTAATGATTTTTCTTGGGCATTGTATATCACCACACTTGCCTCCCAATGCACTCTGCAATTAGTTAAGAAATTAGTGCAAATTATAGTGGGTGAATTCAATGTCAATTCAGGTACATAAAGAGAAATAAAGAGATTGAAAGAAAGAATTGATTAAGAGAGAGAGTAAAAAGAGACAGAAAGGAAAAGTTAATTTTTTTAAACATTTTTTTTACATTTAAACAGTTAAAAACTGAAGGAATGAGACGCCACACTTGAAATAGTTAATTTTCAGTGCCAGAGATGTTGTTTCAGTAATTGACACTCATCATGTTGTTAAAATGGTACTTAGACTGGAATGGACAAGACTTAACTTTCTGTGGCGAGTTTAGTTTGTAACTACCACGCAAATGCAGCAACTTTGCACCATTGAATGCATTTCAATGGGGAGCCAGACAGCGAAATGCCTTTTTCGCAAAGCTAACGGTGGAGTGATGCAACTCGGACAGGAACTTTTGGATATTTGAGTTTAACCGCACATCTGCCCCTCACCTGAAGTTGCTGTATCATTTGTGCATAAATAATGGAGAACGCCATTAACCTCACCGCTATTTTGACAGCAAACTCATGCACTAATAATATTGAAGTGTTTCATCTCAGCAAGCAACATAGGATTTTCCTGGTGTTGTAGCTTGAAATGAGTACTGAATTAAGTGGCAACTGTAGTTGACCAATCGCTGCCTCCAAAGTGGAAAAGTTATTCCCTCAGACAATATTTATACTTACACCCCAGAGTGAAATGACAACAGTTGTATTGTTTACTGAAAAAATATTCAATTAAAGTCAGCAGGATCCACAGAATGGAACAGATAACTAGAAGGAAGATGAAGACTTTAGCACAGATTTATAATATGTGCCCAGCGTTCCAAAGAAGTCAATTCTGTAAATGTGATGCCCTCAAGGAAAAACTGGCTTCAACAAGAGTCTGACAATTGGTTCCCGCACCCCTGCACCAGTAAGGCAAAAAGTCAACCACGGTTCCCATTACTGATTCTCTAACCAGAAACCTCTTCTGGTAACTGCATATAGATGGACAGGATTAGACTCAGCTGTGATATCCCTGTGGCTGAATAACAGATCATCACTCTCGATCGAGGCTCAGAGATTGAGAGTGGCTATTTGAGTGAGGTACCAAAGGGTCGCCTGTGGAACCGTACCCCAGCTAGAGTCATTCTTTTCAGGAGATAACCAGAGAAAAGAGCAAAAAATACATTATAATCTGAAGATGATTCTCCTAATCTAGAGTCAGTCAGGCAAACCAGATGTATCGAAATACATTTATATCTAAACGGTTAAAGCTCATTCCTCATTGTATGGCTCTGGCTGGAAAGTATGTGCATTTTGGAAATTAGGATGTTAAAAACAATATTAAAACAATTTGTAGAATGTCACATACTGGTGCAAGGAACACATGTACTGCTCTACGATAGTGGTCAATCGAGTTAAAGAATGTCAGTCTGGCTGAATTCCAGCCTGAAACATTCCTCAGATAGTGGGACATGGAACTAAGCACTGGCAAAATATCGTACCATTGAGAGAATCGATACTTTTGTAAAAGGTATTTGGCAGCTTTAAAAATACTGAGATGTTTGACAGAATATCATAAACTTACTCTAACGTTCTTGGTCCTCTGCAGGATCTTTCTTAAGACGGTGATAATGTCGTCACTTTTGAAGTGTGATGCTAGTTTTTCAGATTGAGAGAATCCAAATTGGATTCTCCTTCAATGTGTTTTAAGTAAAACAAAGGCTTTGATGCATGGTATGAGAGCTTACTTTCCACCACAATATTCATTAAAATAGTCAGAGAGCAGTGGCAGCGATACTATAGTGATGGAAATAAGTGAGATGACTGTTCAAGTGCTCAGTAACAAGATCACAAAAGAATGGAACAAGAAAAAGTTATTCCAATTGGACAAGTGAAATTTGCATTGTTGCTTTCCCAAACTTATTTAAATTGCCAAAAGGAGGTAAATAACAACAGCAACAACTTGCATTTATATAGCGCCTTTAATGTAGTAAAACGTCCCAAGGCACTTTCTACAAGACTTTTAAGAGAAACTCTGGACAATTTCTTCCCAAACCTCACCCAAAGGTAGAAACTTCAAGACATCATCTAACATTACAATCCATGACATTCAGCCTCGATATTTTCTGAGACAATCAAATGTCTTGGGTCGAGGTTTTCCGATGGGGCATAATCCCTGCTGCAAGTGTGGCAAGGCAGAAACTGCACACGATTCACAACATGAGGATTGGGACCCACTGTTATTTCTGGGGCCAGGCTCATTTGAATAATTATTGGTAAACTCCAGATTTGGAAAACCTCAGATTAGGAGCTCGCACTTTTGGGAGTAGGAAATAGTGTGCTGCTGCAGACCATGTACAAGCCCACAGTTAGAGTACTCTAAGCAGTTTTGGGTGCCACATTATAGAAAGGATAATAAAGCTATAGAAAACACCAATTGTACAATAGCAGGACGATACCATGGATGAGGAACTAAAGGTATAAGGAAAGGTCCTGGTCCTGAAAATCTGCAGCATGTCATATCTAGATGCAAGTGCCAAGATATGTCCCAGACCTCCTCTGTTGACCTCGAAGTTCACTTGGTCAAGGGGAGGAACCTTGACTTCCCAATTATTACGGCTACATCTGGGTTTTCTGCCTATTCCAGCAAGTCCTTAGGAACTGGCCCAGCTAGAGGGGTGAATGTTGGGACCCCCATGGAAACAAAGTATAATTCACCCCCGCCCAAGACTTCCTTTGGGAGTCCAAGCCAGCATCCTCGCCTAGAATCCCAGATGGTCTCCCACATCCACCTTAGGTCAATGAAGGCCTGGCACATGGGAATTCTGATGTTTGGAGTCCCGACCCCAGCCCAATTCCTCCCCCCACACCTCCTTTATATCAAAGGCCATGTTTGGGGTGTGCAGGGGGTCCACCCCTAAAAGGCCATACAAGAAACTTTGGTGCCACTTTTTGGTTGTTCCAGTATTTTCCTGCCAAAGTTACGGTGCGAGTATGCCTAAATGGCCATGGATTTCCAATGCCACTGGAGCAGAGAAGACGAAGAGGAGACTTAATAGAGGCTTGTAAAATTACTCAATGTTTTGATAGTGAATAGGAAAAAAAATATTTCCTCTAGTTGGAGAGCCAGTGACAATGAGTTATCAATTTAAAGTTGTCATTCATAGATTGAGGAGTGCGATTAGGAGAAATTTCTTTACACAGAAAGTTGTTGGAGCAGGAATGCTCCGTCACAGGTAATAGTTGAGTAGCCTATTGTGTGGCACACACGGTGGACTGGCTGCCTACATCCACCAACTTAGCAACTTCAAGTGGTGAGAAATGATTTTCCTTTCCATAAGCCAAGTTGAGATTCTCTAAAGCTCTTTCTGTATAAGTTAGTCATACAGTGTATCGCTAATGATCTCTTCTAACAACTTGCCTATAACGGAAGTCAAATTAAAAGGCCTATAATTTCCTGGTTATGACATTGCTCTTTTAAAATATAAACACCACACGAGCCTTTTTCCCATCCTTGGGAACAATCCTGAACCCAGCGAGCTGTTAAATATGAGCAAGGGGCTCACAGAGCACATTTTCCTTTTCTTTGAGCACCCTCGGGTGAATGGCATCAATGACAGCAGCCCGAACTGTTTTGATATCCCTTATTGTCAGGGCTATTTCTGCATCCACTTTAACATAGGTCAATTTTAGCATCAGTCATACGTTATATTATTGGCAATCCAGCACCATAGTCAGTAGTCAATACTGTTACTTGTCGAGGGGGGTCTATTAACACAGGTGCCAGGGTAGTGATGGGTGCCGGGGTAGTGATGGTGATGGGTGCCGGGGTGGTGATGGGTGCCGGGGTGGTGAAGGTGATGGGTGCCGGGGTGGTGAAGGTGATGGGTGCCGGGGTGGTGATGGCTGCAGCCAAAATACCTGTGGTGCAGTTGTACCTTTATTTGTTGACCTCTCATAAACTCTTCTTCCTCGTCTCAATTTTGAAATGTGTTTCCAACACCTAAATGGATATCCATCCTTTTTGTATGGTGTGTGAGTGCCAACAGCAGCTGGAGCCTGGGGAAAACACCATTAAAGCATTGAGAGAGTGGTGTATTGGCAGAAGTGCTGTCCTTTGCATGGGTTATTTAATTAAGGCCAAGGGAGGTAAAAAAAAAGTAATTACTGTGAGAAAATATCAGGCCTGAACTTTCTCAGATTAGTGGATTAATTGGATTATTGTTTATATTCATTATGAACAATTTAGTGTTCCAGGAAATGTTTTTCACCCACAGATTCTTAATCTCCAATCTTGGCCCCAGCTTCAACTGTTACCTTGCTGCCTCTCTCTGACCTGCTCCTCACTTCCATTTATCCGCCATTGATCCATATCCCTTGATGCCCTTGCTTAATAAAAATCTGAAAATTTCAAATCGACCCAACATCCACAGCCTTTGTGGGAGAGAATTCCAGATTTCCACTACCCTTTGTGTGAAAAAATGCTTCCCGAGTTCACTCCTGAATGGCCTAGTTCTAATTTTTAGATTATCCCCCTTGTTCTGGATTCTCCAACCAGAGGAAATAGCTTCCCTGAATCTACCCTATTGAATCCTTATCATTTTATACATATCAATTAGATTATTTCTAAACTCAAGGGAATACAAGCAAAGTTTTTGCAACCTGTCCACATTATTTAACTCTTTAAGCTCTAATATAATTTTATTAACAAAAAAGTACAGCAGGCCTGAGCCAGAAACATTTAAAATCTTCAGGAAACACAAGTTCAGATTTATGAGTTTACAGCTTATTGTGCCAATACAACATCAGTAACTTGCATTTATATAGCGCCATTAGCATAAAAAAAGTCCCAAGGTGCTTTACAGAGGTGTCATCAGGAAAAAAATGGCCACCGAGCCAAAAATGGAGATATTAGGAGAATTGAACAAAAGCTTAGTCACAGAAGTAGTTTATAAGGGGGAGAGAGAGAGAACGAGAGGTGGAGAGGTTTAAGGAGGTAATCCCAAAGCATAGTCTTTTTTTTTTAAATAACACTCCTGTGAAGCGCCTTGGGACGTTTTACTACGTTAAAGGCGCTATATAAATGTAAGTTTAATTGTTGTCTAGGCAGCTGAAGGCACAGTGGGGCGAAGGAAGGAGAGGATGTACAAGAGGCCAGAGATGGAGAGATGAAGGAACGGGGAGTTCTGGAGGGAATGTAGAGCTCAAGGTGGTTACAGGGCGAGGCAAGGTCATGTAAGTATTTAAACAAAGAAGAGATGATTTTAAATAGGAGTCTTTGGGGGAATGGGAGCCAATGTAGGCCAGCAGGGATGGAGTGATGGATGAGCAGGTCTTGGTGTGGAATAGGGTAAGGGCAGCAGAGTTTTGTACGAGTTAAGGTTTATGGAAGTTGGAAGATGGGAGGCCGGCCAGGAGAGCTTTGGAATAGTTGAGTCGGGAGGTGGCAAGGGCATGTTGTTTTAGTACACGTACACAATACTTTAATGTATATTTGAAGATACAAGCTGGTAAATTCCTCAGAGATGCTCCCACTCTGCTGGTGTTACTTAGCTGGAAGGGCAGCTGAAATCCCGTTCGCACTTCCAGCAAAGTAACATTGGTGGAGCGGGAGTAACTCCGAGGAATTTCCCAGCCATGATTTCTTTCAAACCCATCTTTGAAGATAACAGTATATATTCTCCCCAGTCTCCACAATCATTTGAGGAAGCACTAAAGAAAGCAAGGGCATAAAATGTACCAAGGGTGGAGGATTTAAATGTCTATCGCCAAGAGTGGCTTGGTAGTACCACCACTGATTCAGCTGGCCAAGTCCTGAAGGACATAACTGCCAGACTAGGCCTGGGTTAGGTTGTGCAGGAACCAACATGAGGGATTAACCTATTTGTCCTCTTTCCCATCAGTTCGGCACCCAAGAGATTGGGGGCTCCCATGACTCCAAAGCCACGGGCAGCTTTCTCTTTTGCCTCTGCTGGGAAGGTGGCACATCCTCACCCTCTCATCACTCCTCTGGCTTGCTTGTTCTCTGTTAATGGCTTGGTGCCACATCTTCACTAACACTATCCTGGCAACAGTATCTGAACTAGCGTGAGGGAGTTAAAAAAGCAAGTGACACAAGAGATGACCGAGGGGGTTGTGGCAGAGGAACATGGAGCTAGAGATTGTTGCCAGGACTCACGTCCTCATCAAAGAGTAGGGCAGAGGCTGTGGCCACAATTCTTCAATATCTCCTTAAATATGTAAATTGTGTCATAAAATGAGTGTAACCAATTATTTCTCAAGAAAGGACAAACTGGGTAACTATAGACCAGTTAGTCTAATGTCAGCTGTAGCCAAACTCCTAGAAATCATAATTTAAGATAAAATTAGTGAGTATTTACAAAAGCATGGGTTAGTCAACATCGATCTGTTAAAGGCAAATCACATTTGACAATTTAATAGCTTTTTTTAAAAAAGTGATTTATGGGAATGCAGTAGATGTAGTTTATATGGATTTTCAGAAGATATACGATAAAGTGCCTCACAAATGTTTGATTATCCTGGTTGATTTCATCAGACTTCATAATTATATTCCGCTGGACATTTGGAGTTGGGAAATATGCAGCAAATTACAATGATCCTGGAGTAAACTCAGAAACCATGGTAAACACTCAGCAATTCATTCAGCATCTGCGGAGAGACCACTGTTCTGATGAAGGGTTATACCTCGAACATTAACTTGTTTGTTCCCTTCTCCTGACCGACTTGTTGAGTGTTTCTAGCATTTTCTGTTCTTGTTTCAGATTTCCAGCATTTGCAACTTTTTTTTTAATTCACATTAATTCACATTAAATGGTAGGACACTGAGTAGTGTAGAGGAACAAAGGGACCTTGGAGTGCATGTCCACAGGTTCCTGAAGGTAGCAGGCCAGATAAGGTGGTTAGGAAGGCATACGGAATGCTTACCTTTATTAGCCGTGGCATAGAATACAAGAGTAGGGGGGGGGTTATGCTTCAACTGTATAAAACACTAGTTAGGCCTCAGCTAGAGTACTGCGTGCAGTTCTGGTCACCACATTACAGAAAAGATGTGATTGCACTAGAGAGGGTACAGAGGAGATTTACAAGGATGTTGCTGGGAGTAGAGAATCTTAGCTATGAGGAAAGACTGGATAGGCTGGGTCTGTTTTCCTTGGAATAGAGGAGACTGAGGGGAGACCTTATTGAGGTGTATAAAATTATGAGGGGCTGAGATAAAGTGGATAGAAAGGACCTATTTCCCTTAGCAGAGGGGTCAAAGACCAGGTTTAAAGTAATTGATGGAAGGTTTAGAGGGATTTGAGGGGAAATTTCTTCACCCAGAGGGTTGTGGGGGTCTGGAACTCACTGCCTGAAAGGGTGGTAGAGGCAGAAACCCTAACCACATTTAAAAAGTACTTGGATGTGCACTTGGGATGCTGTAACCTGCAGGGTTACAGACCAAGAGCTGGGAAGTGGGATTAGGCTGGATATCTCTGTTGGCCGGCGCGGACACGATGGGCCGAAATGGCCTCCTTCCATGCTGTAACTTTCTATGATTCTTCTATGATTCTATTTATAATTATCTTGGAGACTGCAAGAAACGGCTGAGCGCACCGGATACAGCAAAGGCTATGGGCCCCGACAACATCCCGGCTGTAGTGCTGAAGACTTGTGCTCCAGAACTAGCCGCACCTCTAGCCAAGCTGTTCCAGTACAGCTACAACACTGGCATCTACCTGACAAAGTAGAAAATTGCTCAGGTATGTCCGTTTCACAAAAAGCTGGACAAATCCAATCCGGCCAATCACCACCCCATCAGTCTACTCTCAATCATCAAAGTGATGGAAGATGTAATTGACAGTGCTATCAAGTGGCACTTACTAACCAATAACTGCTCACCGATGCTCAGTTTGGGTTCTGCTAGGACCACTTGGCTCCAAACCCCATTACAGCCTTGGTCCAAACATGGTCAAAAGAGCTGAACTCAGAGGTGAGGTGAGAGTGACTGCCCTTGACATCAAGGCAGCATTTGACTGAGTGTGGCATCAAGGAGCCCTAGTAAAACTGAAGTCAATGGGAATCAGGGGGAAAACTCTCCACTGGCTGGAGTCATACCTAGCACAAAAGGAAGATGGTTGTGGTTGTTGGAGGCCAATCATCTCAGCCCCAGGACATCACTGCTGGAGTTCCTCAGGGCAGTGTGTCAAATCCCCCACCATCAACATTCTGGGGGTCACCATTAACCAGAAACTCAACTGGACCAGCTGCATAAATAATGTGGCTACACCTTTTATGTTGATTTCAGTGATTGATGGCTGGTGCCATCACCAATACAAAAAGGAAGTAAGTGCCCCCTTTTAAAAGGGGCACAACCAATAAACCGCAAATTAAACCGAATTTAAATGAAACTTAAATCAAATTAGAATTTTGTTTCCGGGGTGATGAAGCACTCCAGTCCCTCCAGTGGCCATCGGTCACGGAAGGCCTCAAGCATACCAGTGCTCACCACATGCTCCATTTCCAGGGACACCCGGGCGCAAACATAACCACGGAAGAGAGGCAGGCAGTCGGGCCGAACCCCCCCGACCTCTCCCTACCTGGACCGGTTAATGGAATACTGTGGCTACAAGAGCAGGTCAGAGGCTAGGTATTCTGCTGCGAGTGACTCACCTCCTGACTCCCCAAAGCCTTTCCACCATCTACAAGGCACAAGTAAGGAGTGTGATGGAATACTCTCCACTTGCCTGGATGAGTGCAGCTCCAACAACTCTCAGGAAGCTCGACACCATTCAGGACAAAGCAGCCCGCTTAATTGGCACCCCTTCCACCACCTTAAACATTCACTCCGTCCACCACCGTTGCACCGTGGCTGCAGTGTGTACCATCTACAAGATGCACTGCAGCAACTCGCCAAGGCTTCTTCAACAGCACCTCCCAAACCCACAACCTCTACCGCCTAGAAGGACAAGGACCACAGGCTCATGGGAACACCACCACCTCCAAGTTCCCCTCCAAGTCACACACCATCCTGACTTGGAAATATATCGCCGTTCCTTCATAGTCGCTGGGTCAAAATCTTGGAACTCCCTACCTAACAGCAGTGTGGGAGTACCTTCACCACATAGACTGCAGCGGTTAAAGAAGCGGTTAAAGAAGCCAGCTCACCATCACCTTCTCCAGGGCAACTAGGGCTGGGTAATAAATGCTGCCTTGCCAGCAACACCCACATCCCAAGAACAAATTAAAAAAAATTATAGGATGACCTATCAAGCACTGCTCCAACTTGACTATGACATGTTTGATATTGATTCTGGTAGTTGCATGCACTTCATTGGACCAATGCTCAGCAGCTGTCATGGAGGTGTCATGAGCCACAGTTCAAGGGGATATCCTTTGTTTCCTTGGAGCTAACCTTACCCTCTGAGTCAAATAATGGGGACACAGTGGATTGCATTAAAACATAGGCATCATAACTGCTGCCTGGGAAGTGTGATTTGACCCGAGTCATTCTGTGCTATGGTCACAGACAAGCTGAACATTGATGGATTAGTTGCCCTTGAGATTCATGAATGCATAGCTATTGTATAGGGGCACATGGATGGCATCACTGATGCCCTGCACTTTTGGAAAAAGTACTGTCTGCTTAGGTTACTGCTAGTTGTCTATTAGAAAAGTGATTCAATTGCTTGCTCTAGTAAACAAGGCATCAGTCAAGTGCTTGATATATCCAAGCACTGCAGATGAACTGATTTTCATAATGTCCCCTGGAATAATCCCAAGATGTAAAAGGCGAGTGCTGTTGTACCTCCAGTGTCAGGCCTGGCTGAAGATTATGTTCCAGCATGCAGCACAACACTGTCACAGCCACTTGTTAATCACAGTCTAAAAACAGAAAGTTCATCAGCAATTCAGGCAAGTGTGCCTGTACACTCGAATTCTAAGGTATTCTAACTTCACATGTCTAGCATCCCACTGTTGCCCAAACAAGTGCAATAGCCATGATCCAAATGATACTGTCAAGACTCTTGGCATGCATAGTGTGAATATAAAAAGTGGGGCTAAACAAATATTCAACCAAAAATAAACTCCATGCTGCAAAAATCACATTGAAAATAATGGCAGTTTCCCTTTAAACACTGACTTCCTGTCAGCACTCAACTTTGCTACCTAAAATGCCTATTTTTATGGATAGGCTGAACACATTTCATATTTCAAACATGACTCACAGGAAGTTGCATGTGTATAAAATATGCTCTTCCCTATTTTCAGCAAGAGTTTGCTGCCCCTACCCATCCGGAGGTTGTTGGGTTATGCAGGACAGGGAGAGATTTGGCAAGCATATTCTCCTCTCAGCCTTGTAATCACCCTGCCACGTTTCTATCATCAGCAGTAGTGTGCATCATTGTAAAATTGATCCAAAAGTTTATATATTGGATGTATTGGTCTCCAACTCATTTCTGAATTTAGGAAAAACTACAGGGGAGTGAAAACAGAACCCTGCAGCTCACCGGCTTTTTTTTGTTGTTGTTACATTTATCGCAATTTTCCGCTTCACTTTGCCAAACCAGTTTTCACTAACCTTTCACAGCATCCACAAGTTCTGGTTTTAGCTGTGCAGAGTGAGGCAAGGAAAGATTGGGTGGGTTCTTTAAGCAGTTTGCCTTATAAGACATCACACCTCAAGTTGCATTGACAGTGTTATCCTGCTTTTACAATTGAGTTTACTTGTTTTGACACAGGATAAAACATTTTAAACAATTAAATGACTTGGGAACTCTAAAACTGCATTAACCCTTACACTCTCAAGAACTTCATATAATTTACAAAAAGCACGTAGGCCAGTTCAGGACTTGGAAATGTCCTCCTTTTCCCTCAGCCAAGGAGTCCCTCTGCTGTGATCAACAGGGCTTATGGTCAGGTACATTCGATTTCCTGTTCTTCTGCTCTCATTCCTCCCCCTCCTTTTCACAACCGTGACAGGGTTTCCTGGTCCTCACCTTCCATGCCACCAGCCTTCATATTCACCAGAGCATCTGCTGCAATTTCTGCCACCTACATGATCCCACCACCAAACACATCTTCCTCTCCCCTCTCGGCTTTCCCTCCAAGATACCTGGCTCACTCTTCGACCACTCCCAATTTCAAGCTGTCCTGCTCCAGCAACTTCACATGTAAATACAGGAGATGCAACACCACTGTCCAGTGCCCCAAACACTCCTTCCACAAGAGACAGGAATTAATTTGTACTTCATTCTAGTATATTGTATTTGCTGCTCACGGTGCAGTCTCCTCTTCATTAGGGAGAGGAAACTCAGATTAGGTGATCATTTTGCTGAACAGCTCTATTCTGTCCACAAGTGCAACTCGAGCTACCTATGACTTGCCACTAACTCTCCATCACATGCCAATCTGATTTCTCGGTCATTAGCCTCAGACGGTTCCAACAAAGTTCAACAGAAGCTTCAGCAATAATCTCTTATCTTTCTCCTGGGCACCCTAAAACTCTGGTCTCAACATCAACTTTAGAAACATAGAAAAATAGGAGCAGGAGTAGACCATTATCTTCGGCCCCTCCCCAGGACACAGAAGCACATCACGTAAGCCAGTCGCAAAGATTTGTCACATGCTTATTAAAATTTAGGAAACAGTGTATAACCCTCTGTCTAGTACTGCAAGATTTGATTATGCACCCTGTCCATGTTTTCTGTCTGTAGGTAGTTAAAAGGTGGCTTCAAGAAATTAACATTGCCTAATTAACTACTTCTCTGCATATTTAGTAAGGTTTTTTCACTGCCATTCTTCCAGCATGCCAAGTGAGTAAGGACATCAGATGAATTTCTCACACACCAAGTTAGCAGCTTATAATTGACTGGGCTGACAGCAAATAATTGGTCAAGTGAAGAGAAAGGGAACTTTCAATTAACACATAGAAGTTACAACACAGAAACAGGCCATTCGACTCAACTAGGCCATGTCAGCGTTTACACTCCATGTGAGCAAATAGTTCGAATCACATTTATCCACCTATTCCAATATCCCTTTTTCCTTCGTCCACTTATCCAATTTAATCTTGAATATCGACATGGCTTCTGCTTCAACTACTAACCCTGCACATTTGACAACTCTCCTTAAGCCTACATCCTTATTCATTGACAAAGTCTTAAGCATGATTAGTTTGGTTGAAACAGTCTACTGTGGTCTGTGTGTGAAGTCACTCACATTCATCCTTAAAAGTATCTGCCTGAAAGTTTGTCACTAAGCAGAATAGACATTATGGTATTCTAATAGTTAACTTTGTCCAGTTGTTCAACATATACAATTAATTAAACTCAATGCTTTAAACCTCAATGTCAGCAAATAAGAAAGCCTTTTTTTTTTATAAACAGAATTCCACCTGAAGTGCTGAAAAGTCATTACAAAATCCTTCTACATTAAACACAAATTCGATCTAAAAGTTCAGATTAATACTTTGCAAAATGAATGTATAATCTGCAGGACAAGCTTTCTATACTTGAGGGGGATCTTTCTTATTCTATCTGGAATATCAATACCTATATAAACTTTTTTTTTACTGTGAACATTCACAATTAAAGCAAGTCACATATGGCTCAGACCTTTGGTATTAACAGTATTTTAATGGCAACCAGTTTGGGAATTTTTCAGCATATGCTGAATATGCAAGTCAGGTGGAGATAGTGATAATTCACACATATTCTCCTCATTTGCAAACAAACTGAGCAACAGACCTATGCAATGCCACAATAGGTCTATTTACCCAACACACATCAGCAAATGCAGTAGAAAATGCTATTACAGGTAGATAAGAGTGGATTGACTGGCAACTGGTAAAATTTTAATGATCCATATTAAAATACAAAGGGGGGGGGGTAAAATTCGGTGGCGCCCGGCGCTAACTTTGCCCCTGCACCTTAAATTCAGTGGTAGCGCCCCAAGCAAGAGGCGGGGTGCTACTGGAAGCGCTCCACCTCCTTCCTGGGGCGCTAACACTGAATATCGCGGTGCTACGTGCAACGTCAGCACATAGTGCCGCGGTACTGCAGCACTCGAGGATTGCCGGGCTGAGCGATCGCAGCCATCACCCCGAAAGAGGGGAAGGTGCTGGCAGGCGGCCAGAAATAAAAATGGCCGCCCGACACCTGCCCCCTTTAAATACCGCCGCTGTGGTGGCACAAACGCCACCCTCACCCTGTCGGACATATCGTCTGGCAATAGGTCAGGGAGCGCAGCCGAAGTTTGTGGCGTTGACGTCATCACCGGAGGCGCAGTGCTGCGGGGCCCTACCGGCTACCGCCGCCGAATTTCGCAGGAGGCGTTAGCAGCGCCGCACCCAGACACTAGGGGCTTTGCGCCCCGTTAGCGTCCCTGGGCACAAAGTCCAAAAATGTGCGGGTTAGGTTGATTTGGCTATGATAAATTGACCCTTAGTGTTAGGGGGGGATTAAATATGTGGGGTTATGGGGATAGGATGGGATATGTTAGGGGGAATTAAATACGTGGGGTTACGGGGGTAGGGTGGGATATGTGTACTGTGGGGATTAAAGCAGGGACAGGGTACTGGATTTGGATGATCAGCCATGATCGTATTGAATGGCGGAGCAGGCTCGACGGGCCGAATGGCCTACTCCTGCTCCTAGATTCTATGTCTATGTCTAAAGCAACCCAATTTTTCCCCCAAAGTGCTGTAGCAGGAAAAGTTGTTAGACCACTAGATGTTTCTTAATTATGTTCATTTCCTGGACCAGAAGGACCTTCATCACAACCACAATTTCAGCAGAGATTTTTGTTTGGTGGATACAACAGAATTTATTAGTTACTCCTGCTCGGCTAATAACTAAATGCACTGCCAAGCTGGTTTAAGCATGAACAAAGCACAAGTACAGTTGACAAAGTGGTTTATTATAGAATGTTCTGTTTTACCAACAATTGTGCTGCTGGGGAATTCTACTGAATTATAAAATGGGCACTCATTATTTTAGTTTCCCTTAGTCATATTTTACAAATAATCACTAGGTATCCCGACAATACATTACACAAAGTAGAAATTGCTGGAGAAGCTCTGCTGATACTTTAGTTAGGAAAGTCAAAGTGGAAAAGCCATTCAGAGCTGCTCCTCCAGCCATACTGTGGACTTTCAGAATTAAAGCAGGCAACCAACTACTCACATCTTTTCTATTAAAATACATTTCAACCAATGTTCAACTTTAATTTTTTTTGGGTGCATGCTCCCTTTAAGGGGCTGCAAGGCCCATTCAAAATATCGCACATGTGCGGTTTTCCCTATTTAAAAGCAGGGGAATTAACTCCGGTGTTGTGGCCAATTATTTATCCCTCAATCAACATCACTAAAAAAAAAAGGATCTGGTTATCACTTTGCTGTTTGAGACCTTGCTGTGTGCAAATTGGTGGCCACATTTCAACAGCGACTACATTTCAAAAGAAAAAGTTAATTCATTGGCTGTAAAAACACTTTGGGGCATCCAGAGGTCATGAAAGGCGCTATATAAATGCAAGTTTCTTTTAAAATCATTTCACACAAGTGGTAGTAGGGACACTACCATTGGCCTCAGCACCAGGACTGGAGGGGAAATACGGTAGAGTTTCTGTTGCAAGTATGCATGTGGATGTCAGGTGAGGAAAGGATCACAATTGGTGTGACACTCCCACAGAATATCTTGCTGAGGCTCAAACATGAAGATTGGCCCTTTGGACCTGGTACTGAAATGTTAATGGGCATGTGTGAAACTTTACTCAGCACATTTCTAGTTTTGTGTGTAAATAGTTATTTTAAGGATGAGATAGGACAGTCCAGACCAATATTAAATTGAAACAGAGCAATTTTAAAAATGTCTCCCAAACTTCTATTCAGTGATGGCTGCTGCAAACCTCCTCCAGGGAGACAACCAACTGCTACATGCCCCCTCCCCTGGTGACACCCCTTAGGACATGGAGGACATGTGCTTCACCAAGTGCTATCCAAAGCTGCCCCTCCATGACAACTACCAAAGCAATTTCCACTTACACTTCCCTATTCAAGGATGCAGCAAGCACCAGTCAAAACCCCAAGGCATTACCTTTCACATCCTCAGGACATACCAAAGCACTTCAAAGCTAATTAGTTTCTTTAAGTGTAGTCACCATTCTGAAAGCAAACACAGAAGCCAGTTTGCACACCATAAGGCTCCACAAGCAGCAAAATGATTATATAAATGGCTAGTTACACTATTTTGGTGTTATTAGTTGAGGGAATAAATGTTGGCCAGGATACATAGATACTTGGTTTCAGTGGGAAGAGAAAAGATTAACATCCAATCTAGACGAGACAACTAACTTACAGCAATGAAGGGGTGTAGCGCCCTGATAATAAAGGATGGGATAAAGTCAGTAGAGAGAAATGATCTTGGCTCAAAAACAAGATGTTGAATCACTTTGGATGGAGCCAAGAAACAAGGGGCAGAAAACACTAGTGGGAGTAGTTTATAGGCCCCCCCCCAATAGTAGTTGTAGTGTCAAGCATAGTATATATCAGGAAATTAGAGGTGCATATAACAAGGGTAATACATTAATCACAGGGGACTTTAATCTACATAGACTGGGCAAACCAAATTTGCAGTAATACGGAGGACAAGTTCATGGAATGCATTCAAGATGGCTTTCTAGACCAGTATGTCGAGGAACCAATTGGGGAACAGGCTATTTTAGATTAGTATTGTGCAATGAGGCAGGGTTAATTAATAACCTTGTAGTAAAGGAGCCTCTGGGGTGCAGCGATCATATGAATTTTGTATTAAGTTTGAGTGTGATTTAGTTAAGTCAAAAAGTGGTGTCTTAAATCTGAATAAAGCAAACTTCTGATAAAGCAAACTATGTAGTTATGAGGTGAGTTGGCTAAGGAAGGTTGGGAAACTAGATTAAAAGATATGATGGCAGATAAGCAATGACAAACATTTAAAGAAATAATTCATAATTCACAATTAATATAACTTCCCTTAAGGAATAAACCCACCCCTCCCCCACCAAAACGGGAAAAAACGGTCCAACCATGGCTAACAAGAGAAGCTAAAGATACTATTGGATTAAAGGAAGAGGCTCGTAATGTGGCCAAAAAATAGTAGTAAGCCTGTGGAGTGGCAGGATTTTAGAGTTCAGCAAAGGAGGACCAAGAAATGGATCAAGAGACAGAAAATAGAATGAGTAAACTAGCAAGAGACTTAAAAAGATTGTAAAAGCTTCTATAGGTATGTAAAAAGGAAGAGATTAGCAAAAGTAAACGTGGGTCAGGCAGAAATAGGAGAAATTATAACAGGAATAAGAAAATGGTAGAAACATTAAACAAATACTTTGTATCTATCCTCATGGAAGACGACAAAACATTCTGGAAATAGTGGAGAACCAAGCTACGTCCCTTGTAAGCTGCACTGCCTCCTGCGCGGCCCATTCAAATATTTGCACATGCGTGGTATCTACAATGTGAAAGCCGGTGAGCGGCCTGCACAGGACCTTGCAGATGACTGCGTGGTCAAGCAGCTTAACGGGAACATTGGAACCAAAGATCTAGTGAGAATGAGTAGTATTAGTAAAGAAATAGTACTGGAGAAATTAATGGGACTAAAAGCCGACAAATCCCCATGAACTGACGGCCTACATCCTAGGGTGTTGAGGCGACTAGATAGTGGATGCGTTGGTTTTGATCTTCTAGAATCTATGGAATTCTGGAACGGTCCCCGCAGATTGGAAGGTATCAAATGTAACCCCGCTATTCAAGAAAGGAGGGAGAGAGAAAACAGGGAACTATAGACCAGTTAGCCTGACATCAGTAGTAGGGAAAATGCTAGAATCTATTACTCGGGACATGGTAACAGGGCACTTAGAAAATCATATTATTGGGCAGTGAACACAGATTTATGAAATCATGTTTGACAAATCTATTGAGTTTTTTTTGAGGTTGTAACTAGCAGGGTAGATAAGGGGGAACCAGAGGTGTCATGTATTTGGATTTTCAGAAAGCATTCAATAAGGTGCCACACAAGAGGCTTACACACAAAATTAGGATTCATGGGATTGGGAATAATATATCAGCATGGAGTGAGGATTGGTTAACAGTCAGAAAACAGAGAGTAGGAATAAACAGGTCATTTTCAGGTTGGCAGGCTGTAACTAGTTGGGTACCGCAAGGATCAGTGCTTGGGCCTCGGCTATTTACAATCTCTATCAATGACTTAGATGAGGGGACGGAGTGTAATGTATCCAGGTTTGCTGACGATACAAAGCTAGGTGGTAAAGTAAGTTGTGAGGAGGATGCAAAGAGATATAGGCAGGTTAAGTGAGTGGGCAAGAACATGGCAGATGGAATATAATGTGGAGAAATGTAAAGTTATCCACTTTGGCACGTAAAATAGAAAAGCAGAACATTTTTTAAAATGGCGAGGGATTGGGAAATGTTGATATTCAAAGGGACCTGGGTGTTCTTGTACACAAATGACAAAGTTAATGTGCAGGTACAGCAAGCAATTAGGAAAGCAAATGGTATGTTAGCCTTTATTACAAAAGGATTGGAGTACAAGAGTAAATAAATCTTATTGAAATTATATAGGGCCTTGGCAAGACCACACCTGGAGTACTGTGTAGTCTTGGTCTTCTTACCCAAGGAAGGATATAATTGCCTTAGAGGGAGGGAGTGCAACAAAGGTTCACCTGACTTATTCCTGGGATTATTTTTTTTGGGGTGGGGAAATTGTCCTGAGGAGAGATTGAAGAGACTAGGCCGATATTCCCTAGAATTTAGAAGAATGAGAGGGTGATCTCACTGAAACATAAAATTCTTACAGGGCTTGACAGGGTAGATGCAGGGAGATGGTTTCCCCTGGCTGGGGAAGTCTAGAACTAGGGTGGGGGGGGGGGGTGTCAGTCTCAGAATAAGGGGTTGGCCTTTAGGACCGAGGAGGAGGAGAAATTTCTTCACTCAAAAGGTTGTTAATCTTTGGAATTTCTCTACCCCAGAGGGCTGTGGATGCTCAGTCAGTCAGTCAGTCGTTGAGTATATTCAAGGCTGAGATAGATATTTGGATAAAGGGAATCAAGGGATATAGCGATAGTGTGGGAAGGTAGAGTTGAGGTTGATCAGCCATGATCTTATGGAATGGTGGAGCAGACTCAAAGGGCCGAATGGCCTACTCTGATCATTTCTTATGTGCAAACTAAATTGAAAATTTTGCTTGATTTATTAAATTACTTAACTCTTGGACACCACTACCCAGCTAAGGTAGGAGAGCAAGCTGTTCTCCAACCTCTCCCAACACTGAATCACTTGCTCGAAGGTGAGAGCAGCATAATTTACACCTCTCCCCAAAGTCCTGGCAGAGGAATCAGTAAATCACCAGATTGGGTATCAAGAAAATTCACTTTTATAATACTCCATGTACACTAAAATCCATACACCAAGATTGTTCCATCCCATTTAAAATACAACCAATTTGTTTTACTTCTAGAAGCTAACTGGACAAATTCAATTAATTAAACAGCTACAGAATAGTCCCTACCATACTCTGTTCCAAAAAGCACAATAGTCATTTCCTAATCATGACATTTCTTCACATGGGGAAAATTTTAAACTCATGCAGTTCTGACACTTTTTAAACAACTAGCTGCAAATTCAGTGTCGGCAGTTGGGCAATAGGTCTGCAACTCATCCATTTCATGAGGGAAAAGTGTGTATTTAAATTTTAAAAAGGCGCAAATGTAGATAAACAAATACACAAAATCTTTACACGCAAAATTTACTTAGAACTTTTCATTCTACTGTATCCATTTAAATTACTGTTTTTGCTTAATGCCCCAGGAAGTTCAAGCCCATTTCTAAGTCTTCAATATTTTCTATCTGCATTGATTTTTCAGACCAACCTTTTGACTGTTTTTTGACCTTTTCAGCAGGAGCTTGATGGGTAGTGATCAATTAAGGGCCTATCCTAATATGAGTCATGCATCTGGAGAAAATTCAATAAAATCATTGAAGACACTATTACAGGGCTTGGTGAAAAATTAGTATGACAGGTTAGTGACCATGCTGGGAAATGATAAAGCACCCACCCAACCACAGCAGGTTGTGCAGTAAGCTAATAAACTTAACAGCTCAGTGTTTTTCCACAATGTTTTGAGTTACACACCCCCCAATTCATGTAGGACAGGCTTCTTGCCATGTAGTTATGCATTCAATTATGTCGCTGTAAAATGGTTTTACTATTACAATATAGCCCCCATCATACTATTTCTCCCTCTTCCACCCTGCTCTCTGCCTGCCCCCCCCCACCACAAAGCAAAGCTGACTCACGTTGGCTGAGCTCACCACATGAATTTTCCTCCAGTACAATGTCAAGCTGGGACAAGTGCTGAAGAGCTCCGCTGCACCTTGTGGCCACTTTAGAAACTTAAGTGCCCACGCCTGTCCTCCCAGCCAGAGATCAGGGAAGTTTAAAAATGAAGTTCAACTATCGTGAAACTTGGTAATTTTTAAATAATAAAGTAGGTAATGCAAAAAAGTGGTACAGAAATTAGCTGAAGATTACAACATTCACCTGAAAAGATCAATAATTTCACTTCATAGACATAACACAAACACATACATCACGCAACCAGATCCAAAAAGACTTTTACATGCAAGAAAAGTATGGGTGACTATTCTGTAAAGCAATGCTAATTTAGCAAATGTGACTTTTATTCAATACAACCCAGGAAAAAAAGCAAGGCTGAAAGTGTTGACAATAAGTGGATTCCAGTTGTGTTTGCTCAAGGAGGCTATTCTATGGATTATATACAGCAAGTAAATTAAACAGCAATTCCTTTACAGCACGGAAATATTCACTCCATGAATATCAGTTGGCTACACAGCAATTTGACACTGGCGAAGGCAAGTGCAGTTTTTTTGCATTTTATTGTGAATGCTTCATTTAAGACTTTACATGGCCAATGTGCCATAATAATTCTCATTTGTATCCGTAAAGTGCAGAATTACAGTAATTACCTGAATCCAACTTAACCCTCAAATGTCATCCTTCCTGTTACAACAGTAATGTGGATATTGTTTATTAAATATCAATTACTTTGAAGCAATAGCTGGTAATAAACATCTTGTAGGAGGCAGGCTGTTCTTCAAACTAAAGAAAACAAATCTCTTCAGTTTGTTGTACAAGGCCATTAAAAAGGACGTGAAATCTCCATTTTAAGATGCATTAACTCGTGGATCAAAGTAGCTTATTTCCCCCTACTCAGTAACAGACATTAAAAGGGGAGTCAAATGCAGCAACCTCAAGGGTAAAGCCCTATTTATATACAAAAAAGCCCATAGGTGCTTCCATCAATAGTAAGTGGTCAGAATACTTTTATGCAGTTTGAAAAGCACAAGTTTTTTAGACAAATGAGCAACTCCACAAAAAAGCACGAGAAAGATACCCAATGTTCCAATCAAATTCCAGTATCTGCATAGTGATGTGTCAACATAAAGCAGTTTTTTTCTCCAAGCCACTGCACTGGAAACTTAAAAGCACTTAAGGTATTGCTGAAGTTAAAGCCATCTTTGACAGTTTGCAGGATGAATAATGGTCCACAGTGTGCAGAGTCAAAAAAATAGAATGCCAGAAAGTTGTGTTTTTTTTTTTAAGTGTGAATATTGCATCTACACTAATCAGCACGAAGGGAAATTTAAAAAGTCAGCTCGAAAATATTATTCTGCTACTAGTAAATATTAGAACAAAATCAAGTTTGGCAGAGGATTTGCTAGAACTCCAGACTATAATATAAACAATCCCAAGCTTAACCAAAAGCAAAGCAGCATACAGCATCAGACATCCATTAAAATACTGATGAACAGATACAATATACTATATGCACATGCATTACCATTGTGCATGAATTGGGGTGCAAGGTGACCAAGAGGGCAAAACAAAACATGCAGTCATCAAAATTCACTAAAAGCTGCTGAATCCATTCAAAATCTCTTAGCGCGCAGATAAAAACTAAAGCATATGACCAATTTCTTTCCATATTTACAGGCATTCCAAAAACAAACCCAAAAATTGTTCAGATCATCTGTGGAGCAAAATGAAAGCCTCCAGTTTTTCTGGGATCTGTCCTTTGTAAACGAATTGGTGTTTTACTATGGCACGGGCAGCAAGACACTGCAAAGTTGTGTGGTTGATGGGCTGAATCAAGTTTTTTCCCATTTCCTTCTCATCCAATAAATCGCAGGCAGTCTGTTTATGGGAGTTTGTGGTGTCGAAGTGTGAACCCGCCTTAATTAGAAGATTCATGATCTCAGGGTGATTGTTACGTGCTGCAATGTGCAATGGGATGTTGTTCTCAAAGTCTCTTGCATTGAAATCTGCTCCACACTCCAGCAACATTGCAGTGACCTGCAAGGATGGAAATTTACAAACTGGATAACGACCTACAGAAGTAGTGTCTTTATCAACTGCAAGATGAAGCGGGGAAAACCCAGTTTTTCCTCGGGAATTCAGTTTTAGAAACCTGTAGATAGTTTGCCGCTTGAGATGTTCCTGCTCAGAGCTGCATTTCACTTTCTCCAACAAACAGATCAGATGCAGGATTATTGATAGGGCTTTGCTCAACTGTGTCAAGTCAGGTGGAGTCTGTACCTGCTTTATGGCTCTGTCTATTTCAAAGACACTTTTGCTCAATATTCCCATCAAATCATTGAAGGACACAGAAGTTCCTAAGACACCTTTTGTCCGGTCTTGCAGCATAAAAGAAAAAAGTTCAGCAAAAGACAGCAAGCTGCTTGCTGTCATTGGACTCAGTGGATCCAGATTGTTCTGCTGCATATCCAATGCATACTTCCACAAGTTGATGCACCTTTCAAAATTGCCAGAATCAGCATAGACAGCACCCCTATATCTTATGTAGTAAGACGTATCAGGGTGTGAAGGACCCAGTATTCTCTCTCTGATCAACAGCGCCTGCATCCTCATCTCATCTGGATCAGCAATCAAGGCTTCCAGTTCCTCTCCAGAGATTACTTCTTTGGCATAATCATAAGCCATTACCAACTGCTGGGGCTCTGGTTTAGTGAGGACGTTAGCCCCATCACTGTATCGCATGTCCATAGCTTTCTTCCAGTATTTCATCGCTCCCAGCAAGTCTCTCTTCTTGTCCACAAATGTGGCTCCTAGCAGCTCTAGGGCATCAATACGTTCAATTTTACTTGTTTGTGGGTGCTGGGTCAGGAAATCCACGATGTTGGTGTGACCAGTCACACTGGCTGAAAGCAGCGGGGTCATCCCATAGCCATCTTTCTCCATTTTGGCTCCATATTTAAGCAACATCTTCATGATTTCCAAGCTCCCAGACTCAGCACAGTCATGCAAAGCTGTGTTTCCTTTAAAAAAAAAGAGAAAAATGAATTAAGATCAAATCACTTAATAGTAAAGATTTAATACTTCTTACATGTTAAAATGGAAAAGTATGAAGTTTGACAGGGCTGGATTTTTTAAAATATAAATTTAAGTATTCACATTTGGATATAAAACTAGTGAATTTTTGAGAAATAAAAAGACTAAAAGATTGACATTTACACAGAATTAACAGCACAGAAACAGGCCATTTGGCCCAACAGGTCTAAGTTCCACATGAGCCACTTCTCACCTTACTGTATCTCACCCTATCAATATATTCTTCTCTTCCTTTCTCCCCCATGCACTTAACTAGCTTCCCTTTAAATGCATCTATGCTAATCACCTCAACCACTCCATGTGGTAGCAAGTTCCACATTCTCACCACTGAGTAAAGCAGCAATTTTAAATGATCAATTCTTCCAGAAGACCTGCAAAACACGTAGCAGTGTTGTGAGCTATCCAGATCCAAGATAAAATTGAGCGATATACAACCTTAATTCAAACACAATATCCATTTATAGGATCCCACAATTAAAATTTTTTTTCATGAACAAGGTGAGTGATGTTAGCACTGAAGAATAGAACTCTTCTATTTCAAGCACCTAGATTGTCAATGAATGCAGTTACTGAGTTTTTTGTTGTAAGCCCATACCTACTGGGAACTAGATTGTGACAGAGCAAACTAGTTTCACATGGGACCCTTACAGGCAGAACAGAATTTCAACGGAACAATCTGGGCTGGATTTGGACCCAGTTCCCAAAGGTAAAAGGTCTATTCCACTGCACCACTCAGTTCCCTGAAACTATGTTTTGATTTTAAAGCCAAGAAATAGGAGTCCCAACAACAAAAAGATAAGTGTTTTCACAGTAGTGGATATACAGTACCATTATGTGCTTCAGGGTCTACATTACACTTTATCTGTTCCACAATAATAAACAGATAATTATATTACAGATGGATATTAGACAGCAAATGTACTTTGTTTTCCTGCTAGCGTTGTTTGTGGAAAACAGAACCTTCCCACTCCAGGACCAAAATGAATTCTAAAATCCACTGTCCAACTTTGAAGTTAAAACAGCAGAGGTTTATATATTGGATAAAAAGGAAAAATGTAGAGAGAAGATTATAAAGTTCAAACATACAGAAAGACTACTCTCACTCTATTGTCTGGTACTGAAATGCACTACAGCCAAATTAGCAACTAGTGCAATTTACCTTGCAGCACTGCCACCAGTAGTTGCAGTCCTAACTTTGGTAGCATTATTGTAAATGGAGATAGTGCTGGCATGGACACCTCCAAAGGAGGAAAGACTCCCAAGAAGTGGTTTTCATCCACTTTCACTGCTAACTGAGGACAAGTTTAAGACTTGGCAGGGTCCCCATTACAGGATCTAGGATACCCAACACTAAATCTGCAATCTCTACTCCACATACAATTCCCTGGTCAAAGTGGTAGCCAGCTCTAAAGTCAGCTGCTAGAGTGGTCCAGAACAACTTGCTTGATTTTTAAGGGTCTCCACTTTCCCTGATGACAAAAATGACAAGCTTGCCAAGTGGAGGGAAAATTTCTATGCTTCCTACCATATTTCAAATGAACATCCTTTAATGATATAAACTGAATATGCAACTTTTAAAAATCAGAATAAAGTTTCCCTGTAAAGTGTTCTCCTGTGTATAGTGTAACTGCAGTATTCTCTGTAGTAGTAAAATTAAACTGAAGATTTAAAAATTAAGACTACTTTTTAAAACTGAATTGTTAATTTGTTGAAAATGTAGCTTATAACCTCAGAGGCATAACGGCACAGAAGGAGGCCATTCGGCCGATTAGTCCGTGCCGGCTCTCTGTAGAGCAATCCAGTCAGTCCCATTCCCCTGCTCTATCCCCGTAGCCCTGCAAGTTTATTTCCCTCAAGTGCCTATCCAGTCTCCCCTTGAAAACACTGAGTGTCTCCGCTTCCGCCACTTCCGTCGGCAGCGAATTCCAGGCCATCACCACTCGCTGCGTAAAAAGGTTTTTCCTCACATCCCCCCTAAACCTACTAAACGTTCTCTGTAAAAGCAGATTTGATTCATGCATAGCTTCTATATTGTACAGTTCGAATGATCTACAGGTGACCGTATATCCTTCTGTCCAGTAGTCTGGTCCACGACCCATCATTGTTGTAGAGTAACAATGTGTATTTTACCTTTTGGGAATAAGCGATTAAGCTGATGTTTGTTTACTTTTATATTATAGCAAGAATTTCAAAGTAATATTCTTGATGGCTGTGTGAGTTTATCCATGGAGTTGCTAAGCCATACAGATTGTAAAGTATCAGATTCACTCTCTGGATTATGCCAAGTTACCTGATCTCAGCTGGGGTAGTGGTAGGTTGTTCCACAGTTTGGCTTCAGTGCCCTTGGGTTAGGGAAGAGGATAATTAGCCAGGATTTCTGCTCATGAACGCCATCTGGAAGTGTGTATGTGCGAACTTCAGATGAGAACAGGATCAAATGGTGACACAAATCATAGGCAGAGATGTGGTGAGATAGGGCTGGGTGTAGTCAGCGTAAATATGGAATCTGACATTGTGTTTTCAGATGATGTCACTGAGAGGCAGCACGTAGACACTACTATCCTTTTTCAACTAGAACAATGATTCAAAGCAATTATTTGCATTCTAGCCCATTCATTATTGCAGGCATGAATTTTGCTTCCTTAGTGCAAACCAAAATATCAGATCTCTACAAGGGCAGAAAGTAAGAATTATATTTTCCATCATGAAAAAGGAAAGCATGCAAGAATTTATATGCAGGAGTTTCTTCCCCGTGCCCCCCAATGGCTTTCACTATTTTAAAACGCTGAGCAACACTGATACTTTTTGAATTGGAACAGGCTCAACGTACTGCAGCTGCACATTCCCACCCACCCATCAAGTCAGTTTCCCTAGACAACAACAGATGCTCACCATTTCCCCCCCCCAATAGTCCAGCTGATCTGAAAACATGCAGGATTGAGAATATTAAAATATATAGTTTCTTCTGGAATAATGAGGTACTTTTTTTTTAAAGTATTCTTTAATCCCAAAATTCAAAGAGTCATTCACTTACTAAATTTGCATATAGGCAGAAGGAGCAGTGGCCATGACATTATTAATTGATTAACTAATTGAAGATAAATAGAAGGAAATTACAAAGCTGCAAGCAAAGATACACACCAAGGCTATCCAAAACTGTCATTTTATAATTTTCAAAACAGCATCTATGACTACAAGGAATCACAGACTTTACTTTTGCTATTGTAAAATACATTTTTTTCTAACAGGAGAAAATCTTGCTGCAGTAAAGCCACTGCCATCTTCCAATTTATAAAACTACCAAAATACAATAAAAAGCTTGCTTTGAAGGTCATATGGCCCAAAACGGAACATATTTATGACTGCATCCCATAAATTATACTTAAAGGATCAAGCCACTTGGGTCCCCCCTCCCTAAAAACACATAATACTCCAATACATTGCACTGTAGTGTGACAGGACCTAGAATGACATCCATTACTCACATGAAGCCTAATTCCAACCAAACAATTGTCAAGTTAGGCAAACACCATGTAGAAACCAGGTGCTACATTATTTCTGAAGCAGCAGCCAGTCATTCTAGCAGTTGATTATATAGTTGCATTGACAAAAGCCTGAAACCTAACTTCACAGAAGAGGAAGGTACATGGTCCAAGCAAACGACAGGACAAAAGCAGAATAAGTTTGTAACCTTACAACTAGAAAATATGGTGACACAAAAATGACAGGTAATATAGAACAGAGCCTCATCATGCCAGAGAAATGTCACAAAGCACTTCACATTACTTTTCAGTTCTATTGCGAAGTCAAACAGCAGCCAATTTTCAAGATTACACCCAACAGCATTGAGATGGACCAACAAGTTTTTTTTTTAAATGTCGGCTGAAAAAAGTTAGTCTGGATAATTCCCTGTTCTTCAAAAATATCCTATGATACGAACATCCACTTGAATAGGTAGATGGACCCTCTGTTGACCATCTCAGTCAAAGGACAGCACGTCTTCAGTACGGCTCTAGAATATCAACCTCGAGTGCAAAGCCTGGAGTGGGGCCCTTATTACACAAGCTTCCGACTGAGGGGAGTGTGTTACCAACTGATCCAGACAGACATCAGCTAATGTAGTATTACAAGATTGCTCATCTTCCTTCACCTGCACATTTTGCAAATTTGGTAAGCGTTTCCACTGATTTTACATTTTTTTGTGGGGGAAGAAGCCATGAACAGAAAGTGCTAGGCATCTAGTACCAGCTGGACAGATCTCCATTACAAATAGCCCACTGCTGCGCTTTGTATAATTGCACTGCACATAATTCTCCATTCCTTTGTTCGGAAATTGCACTCAATGTGTGGTGCAATAGCATTGTAAGTCATTTTGTGTTGCTGTCTCCAGGTATATTTCAGATGGGAAGGGGTTGAGAGAGTGTAAGAGAAGAGGGAAAAGAAGAGAAAGTTTGGAAGGACTAAATCTAATTGCACTGTTTGGTGTTTTGCATAGCTTTACTAGTTCAAGTGGACATAGTATCAACATTTCACACATCCATACTCTAATATTTTAGTGACAAAATGCTAGATTCCACTATGCCACCAAGATATTGTGGCAAAAAACATTGCCATGCGAATGTTTTATCATGGCAAAATCTGAACTACTGAAAAGGGCATGAATCAAGTTTAACCCATAAGACAAATCACACATCCAAACTTACTGTGTGGAACGACAAGTTATTTGCCCTCTCCATTTAAAAGTACACAACAACTGGTTACTTTGAACTGCAGGAGTTCGATGCTAGTAATCAATTCTAAGCAAAGCATTACAGGTTTTAGTATATAAGTACTGAAAAAAAAATAGCAGCCACAGTTGGCACCCAGCCACCCTGTAGCTGATTAACAATTTTTTCATTATATATAAGTGGTAGCTGTATTTCCCAAATTCAATAGAACAGTGATCATAGCATCATAAGGTTTAGGTTAGCTATGGAAAAGGACAGGGAGCAATCTAGAGAAAAATACTTAATTGGAGGAAGACCAATTTCAGTGGGTTGAGAATGGAGCTGGCCCGGGTAAATTGGAATCAAAGATTGGCAGGCAAAACAGTAATTGAATAGGCCGCCTTTAAAGAGATGATTCGAGTACAGTTGAGGTACATTCACATGAGGGGGAAAGGTAGGGCAACCAAAGCCAGAGCTCCCTGGATGACGAAAGAGATAGAGAGCAATATAAAGCAGAAAAAAGGGGCGTATGACAGATGCCAGGTTGAGAATACAAGTGGGAACCAGGCTGAATACAGAAAGTTCAGAGGGAAAGTGAAAAAGGAAATAAGAGTGGTAAAGAGGGAGTATGAGAATAGACTGGCAGCTAACATAAAAAGGAATCCAAAAGTTTTCTATAGGCATATAAATAGTAAACGGGTAGTAAGAGGAGGGGTGGGGCCGATTAGGAACCAAAAAGGAGACCTACGCATGGAGACAGAGGGTATGGCTGAAGTGCTAAATGAGTACTTTGCATCTGTCTTCACCAAGGAAGAAGATGCTGCCCAAGTCATAGTGAAAGAGGAGGTAGTTGAGATATTTGATAGGATAAATATTGATAAAGAGGAGGTACTAGAAAGGCTGTCTGTAGATAAGTCACCAAAACCGAATGGGATGCATCATAGAATGCTGAAGGAAGTAAAGGTGGAAATTGCAGAGGTACTGGCCATAATCTTCCAATCCTCCTTGGATACAGGGGGTGGTGCCAGAGGACTGGAGAACTGCAAATGTTACACCCTTGTTCAAAAAAGGGTGCAAGGATAAACCCAGCAACTACAGGCCAGTCAGTTTAACCTCGGTAGTGGGGAAGCTTTTAGAAACGATAATCCGGGGCAAAATTAACAGTCACTTGGACAAGTGTGGATTAATTAAGGAAAGCCAGCACGGATTTGTTAAAGGTAAACTGTGTTTAACTAACTTGATTGAATTTTTTGATGATGGCAATGCGGTTGATGTGGTGTACATGGACTTCCAAAAGGCGTTTGATAAAGTGCCACAGAATAGGCTTGCCAGAAAAGTTGAAGCCCATGGAATAAAAGGGACAGTGGCAGCATGGATACGAAATTGGCTAAGTGACAGGAAACAGTAATGGTGGACGGTTGTTTTTCGGACTGGTGTTCCCCAGAGGTCGGTACTAGGACCAGTGCTTTTCTGGATATATATTAATGATTTGGACTTAGGTGTACAGGGCACTATTTCAAAATTTGCGGATGACAAAACTTGGAAGTATAGTGAACAGTGAGGATAGTGATAGACTTCAAGAGGACATACAGGCTGGTGGTATGTGCAGACACGTGGCAGATGAAATTTAACACAGAAAAGTGCGAAGTGATACATTTTGGTAGGAAGAACGAGGAGAGGCAATATAAACTAAAGGGTACAATCCTAAAGGGGGTGCAGGAAGAGAGAGACCTGGGGGTATACGTGCACAAATCGTTGAAGGTGGCAGGACAGGTTGAGAAAGCGGTTAAAAAGGCTTAAAGGATCCTGGGCTTTATAAATAGATGCATAGAATACAAAAGCAAGGAAATTATGATGAATCTTTATAAAACACTGGTTCGGCCACAATTGGAGCATTTAGGAAGGATGTGATGGCTTTAGAGAGGGTGCAGAAAAGATTTACAACAATGGTTCCAGGAATGAGGGACTTCAGTTACGTGGATAGACTGGAGAGGCTGGGGTTGTTCTCCTTAGACCAGAGACGATTGAGAGGAGATTTGATAGAGGTGTTCAAAATCATGAGGGGTCTAGACAGAGTAGATAGAGAGATACTGTTCCCATTGGCAGAAGGGTCGAGAACCAGAGGACACAGATTTAAGGTGATTGGCAGAAGATCCAAAGGCGACATGAGGAAAAATGTTTTTACACAGTGAGTGGTTATGATCCGGAATGCACTGCCTGAAAGGGCAGTGGAGGCAGTTTCAATTGTGGCTTTCAAAAGGGAATTAGATAAATACCTGAAGGAAAAAAATTGCAGGGTTACAGAGAAAGGGCAGGGGATTGGGACTAGTGGAAGTGCTCTTGCAGAGAGCTGGCACGGGCTCGACGGGCCGAATGGCCTCCTACTGTGCTGTAACCAAAGATAAATACACTAGTCTTACTCCTTTAACTGCAGCAATGCAGTAGAATTAAAATTTATACAATACACTTAAGTTACGCTTCTTTGACTGGGATACAATAAAAAGTCAATTATCACAATTCACCATATTAAAAGTAAGGTTGCTGAGAAAAGATAGTCAATACTAAAATTGTTTTAAGCATTCTCCTATGAGCTGTGCCACATTTGCAACAGCCAGATTTCAATTCCCTACAAAAAGGTGTCAATTAAAAAGTTAAAATTTACCAAGTTGATTTAACCCATTAACACTCAACATTTAAAATTGGACTGGATTTCCATTCATAGTTACTGCTGTGCTCTCCTGAAAGAGGAGAATTTGGGGGGTGGGGGTGAGGTGATACAGCAGAGTTACATGGGCAGATGCCCTCCAGTACCCAGTCTTTGTATAATGTCACCAGTCTCTGTTAGTTAACCATTTTTTTTAATATAAAAGGAGTTTGGTTTTATTGGGTTTTTTTTTGGGGGGTGGGGGGGGGGAGGAGGAGAAGAGAGAGAAAGGAAAGGAGGAACCAAAATCTTTAGTATACATGCACACAAAAACTGTACAGTAAGCAGGCACCCGTGCTGAGTCTCCCTCTCCCTAACCGAATTGCAGATGTCAACTGAAATACCACTGCTGCCCAAGCATTGACAGACCTGCGGCCTTCCTGCTTTGTATGGCTCAGTATACCAGAGCACACTGTGGGCTTTATAGCAAGTGAATTAAATCATAATTTATAGTTTTCCAGAGTAATCCCCAAACGCATGTAATAATTCCAGAACCCCATGTTAATAATGTGGAATTTGACTTATGTACAGTCACTGTTGAGTCACTGGCCCTGTCAATGAGTTGTCAGTGAGCCCTACGTTCAACTTTCACAAGAGGAGAAGTAACAAGTGATATGAAATATATGCAGTGTACTTCTGGAAATTAGTCCCTGGTTTCATAAAAGTTAACCCTTAAATGACTGACTACTTGAGTTGAGAGGGGAGAGGAACTCAAATTCCCTTGACGGTCACTTGAAACACTCTACATTATTAAGTTATGCTACAATGTAATGCCATGGGACAACTGGGTCATACACACTGCCACTCTTTGTGGAAGGCTGCAAATCTAAAATAGCGTTTAAGCGGGGGGGGAAAGAGGGCAAATGAAATGGAAGAGAAGGAGGAAGAAATCAATGCCCCTTCTACAGAGAGAATCATATGCTGTGACTGGGCACACAAACTTCCCAAAGCAACTATAAAAACCTCAACCTGAAAAGTATGGCTTACTTTAGAACTCATGGACTGTGATCATTTGTATAGAGACAATTTGTATACAGACAATATGCACAAGTACACTTCTGCCACTTGTGACTGCACTGCTTGAAGGAAACTACTACATCTGTAGATATCCTCCCTCTGCTATAAAAGCATTTTACATTGACTTGCTTTCAGGAAAACTTAATCTGGCTCTCTAAATTATATGTGGAGGATTTCAATATAAATAAATCATCTATAGAGTATTGAACCATTTTACAGCAGCATTAAAAGAAACTGCTACCAGTTGGCTACACCAGAGTTCTTGGCAAGTCAGGTAACAGGAAACACAATGCAGGAAAGTTTGAATGCACACTGAACATATCAATGCATCTCTTCAAAATGGACCAGGACCCATGTAAATAGGTCAGTGTATAGACCATACACAGACAACACATCATTGTGCAAAACAGTTTGTGTAATTGTGTAAATTCTACCTTTGATTCATGTCACTCACTCATCCGTGAAAGTACAGGCCAAATACACCCTACAAACATTTCAATTACCATCTAACCAAATATGAAAATGAAAGACAGTCGTGCTGGAAAACCTTTTGAGGACATTGCAGTTTCTTAAAATTAAAAAAGAGCTAATGGGCCTCACAGCAACCTGACCATTTAAAAAAAAATATCCTCCTTCTGGAAAGTCAAGCTAAACTACGAAAAATCACGTAGATTTTGTAAATAAAATCAAAATGGGAACAAATCTGAATTTAAGACTCGTTTCCCCCCCCCAAATTGACACAAAGGAGTCTAAAAAATTACGCTTAAACCTTATGGAAAATGGTATTCAAATAACAGCGTCCTCATTCCAGCTAATTTTACTCGCTTTTTAAAATAGACATTTACATTTCTAAAGTGTTGAGACCGCAAGACGAGAATCAAGACTCAAAATTAACCTAAAACACTAAAATCTGAAAAATAAAGTTTGTTTTAAAAATCCTGTTTTTCCACCGAGACAAGAACCCCACAATGACCAATACCAGAGTCACTCGATGCCGCGCTGCGATTCACAGCAGGCCGATACGGGAAGTTTACAAAAATCCTTCAAAAATTGAAAAAAACAAAATGACCCGGCTTCAGCTCAAGGGCGGATGGGGAAAGAGGGGGCCGCAGAGAGAGAGAGAGGGGGGGGAACCGGGAGCCTTTCTCGCCGAATTACCTTTGACGCTCTTCCTGTTGACATCGGCCCCTTTCTCTAGCAGGTACTTGGCGATCTCCCGGTGGCCCTTGTAGCAGGAGATCATGAGGCAGGTGTGGCCGTGCCTGTTGGCCACCTCCATGTCGGCGCGGTGCTCGATCAGGTACCTGACGATGTCCAGGTGGCCGTCGAAGCAGGCGGCCCTCAGCGGGGTCGAGTTGGTCAGGGTGGTGTTGTTGACCGAAGCGCCGTGTTCGAGCAGCGACCTCACCACCGTCAGGTGGCCCGCGGCCGAGGCCGCCCATAGCGGCGGCGCCCCTTCGATCGTCTCGCCGTCGAAGTTGACCGACCCGCCGAGCTCCACGTCGGCGCCGCACTGCTCCAGCAAGTAAACCACCACGTCCAAGTGACCGTAACGGGCCGCCATCAGAAGCGCCGTGGCGCCGTTGGTCTTCTCGGCCGCCAGCACCGACACCTCGCCCGGGCTCTTAGCGGTTAGCAGCTTCTGCAGCAGCCGCAGCTTGCCGTCGCGGGCCGCGTTAAACACCGCCGTCTTGAAGTCCATGCTGAGGCCGAGCCGAGGCTGCGCCTGCGCTCTCCCCCGACCCCCTCGTGCTCCGAGTCCCCCCGGCTCGCGCTCCTCTCCGAACCCCGAGTCCCCCCGGCTCGCGCTCCTCTCCGAACCCCGAGTCCCCCCGGCTCGCGCTCCTCTCCGAACCCCGAGTCCCCCCGGCTCGCGCTCCTCTCCGAACCCCGAGTCCTCCCGACTCGCGCTCCTCTCCGAACCCGGCTCTCGCGGGCTCCGCCTGCCGCTCACAGTTCCACGGCTCCTTCCTCCCAACCGCCGCCTGCTCCGCCTCCCTTGCGCTCGAGCGTCTCCGGGCTTGGCCCTAACTTTCTCCTCTAGTTTCCCTCGCGTCTCTGTCCTCTCTTTTCGCCAGTTACCTCGGGCTTATTCTATTTTGTTGGTCGCTCTTTTTCTTCTCCTGCTTATCGTTAATTTAACAAAATTCTCGTCAAGTAATCGAATGGCTTTTCCACCATTCGACTGGTTGGCGTTCGTTTTTTTTTGACCCACTTCCCCTCTAACAGCCAACACCGACCAGGCTTTTTTTTTTAAAGTGAGCTCATAACGGAGAGGGGCAAATGCAAAGACCGTCAGCCTAACTTTATTAGCGGAAGTTGAACTTTTCTTCAATTGAAAAGCGGCGCAGCCAATAATGGATGACGCCGCGGAAAGTGTGGTTTAACAAGCGAACGGTGTCGATTATGACAGAGGGAGAGAGCCGGTTTCTATGGTGTCAAAGAGCCAATAGGAAAGCGGGAGCGGTGTAGGGGCGGGGCTGTCGAGGAGCGGCCAGCCGGAAAGGACCTTGCAACTCTGGGCGTTTAAAAATGTGCCTGATTGGAAAGAAGTGTTATAGAAAATTGATGAAGTTGAGCACCATCTAGTGTACAGTTCCGAGAGAAAAGCAAATCACTATACTTGGTGGAGTTTTATAAAGCTTTTTAATCTTTCCGTTGTCTCCAATTTTCTTCCCCTTTCCTATCTTCATGTCCTGAAGTTGCTGACTCATGCTGCTCCACAATCCAGTATCTCATCCAAGTGTTCATTTCTTCTATTAAGCTAAATAGTGAATGTTGGAAAATTACCTTTATGAAAACTCATCATCATGTACAACAGTGACTACACTTCAAAAGTACTTCATTGGCTGTAAAGCACTTTGAGACGTCCAGTGGTCATGAAAGGTGCTATATAAATGCAAGTCTTTCTTTCTTTATGAGTCTCCCAGCTACTGAGAAATCCACACACATCTGTAGGGTTTCTGCTCACCTAATATGGAATATACGCTGTCTTCCCCATAGGGATAATCATTAGCGGTGCCCTGGAGTGCTATGGACCTTGTTCAGGTATCACTATAAGGAGGATTCACTTGGTTCTGAGCTTTCATTGCAGAGCATGTCATCTTGGATCAACCTTGGGCTCAAAGAAACCCTGCTTATCTTCATTCCTCCACACCCCCTAAGGAGGATAGTCACTAGATGATTGTCAAACAACTGGCAAATACAGGTCTGAACCTGAACTAGATATGATGTGGAGATGCCGGTGTGTTGGACTGGGGTGGACAAATGTGAGAAGTCGCACAACACCAGGTTATAGTCCAACAGTTTTATTTGAAATCACAAGCTTTCGGAGCGCTGCTCCTTCACCTGACGAAGGAGCAGTGCTCCGAAAGCTTGTGATTTCAAATAAAACTGTTGGACTATAACCTGGTGTTGTGCGACTTCTCACATCTGAACTAGATAGACAGCAGGTAACAGGAGCTCTTCATGAGCAGCACAACTGACCATCTTCCTGAGCACACCATATCCCCTTGAATGCTGGTTTCTCCTAAATGGAGGTGCGGAGCTTCAACAGCAGCTGTTTTCTCATACCCAATTATGGTAGGTATCAACAACAACTTACATTTATATAGCGCCTTTAACGTAGTAAAACGTCCCAAGGCGCTTCACAGGAGCGTTATCAAACAAAAGTTGACACCGAGCCACATAAGGAGATATTCAGACAGGTGACTAAAAGCTTGGTCAAAGAAGTAGGTTTTAAGGAGCATCTTAAAGGAAAGTATCCCGTATGCCTTCTTAAAAAGGAAAAAAAACTTTCCTTCATTAGTCGAGGCATAAGAGCAGGAATGTTATGCTTGAACTGTATAAAACACTAGTTAGGCCACAGCTAGAGTACTGCGTACAGTTCTAGTCACCACATTACAGGAAAATATGATTGCACTAAAGAGAGTACAGAGGAGATTTACAAGGATGTTGCCAGGACTGGAGAATTTTAGCTATGAGGAATGATTAGATAGGCTGGGGTTGTTTTCTTTGGAGCAGAGGAGGCTAAGGGGAGATTTAATTGAGGTGTATAAAATTATAAGAGGCCTCGATAGAGTGGATAGGAAGGACCTATTTCCCTGAGCAGAGAGGTCAGTAACCAGGGGGCATAGATTTAAAGTAATGGTAGAAGGATTAGAGGAGAGTTAAGGAGAATTTTTTTTACCCAGAAGGTGGTAGGGGTCTGGAACTTACTGCCTGAAAGGGTGGTAGAGGCAGAAACCCTCATCACATTTAAAAAGTACTTGGATGTGCAATTGAAGTGCCATAACCTACAGGGCTACAGACCAAGAGCAGGAAAGTGGGATGGGACTAATGGCCTCCTTACTGTAGATTTCTATGATTTAAAGGAGGAGAGAGAGGCGGAGAGGTTTCGGGAGGGAATTATAGAGCTTATGGCCAAGGCAGCTGAAGGCACGGCCGCCAATGGGGGAGCGATGAAAATTGAGGATGCACAAGAGGCCAGAATTGGAGGAAGGGGGAATCTAGCCTGAATATGCGTGCAAATTTAATTACACCTGGCCTCCAGATAATGCCGGCTACAATTGTCCCAAAGCTCAAAATGTTTTCATTGGCTATATGAACTGCATCTGCTTTCAACATGGTGGAAGGACCAGGTTTCTGATCAGGATGACCCTACCTTGTTTAATCACCTGATATAATAGGAGTAGTAGTAGGCTGGAAAGGAGTAAAAGTCCATGGAATCTGCTAAATGCCTGATTGTGGCACTAATGTTGTTACTAAGTCCTCTATGCCTTCAATTATGCTTTCACTCATTTTGTCTCACATTATTCTTTATTTCCTGGGCTATTCATTGATGTTTTCCTTTATAACTTAGCCACATAGTCCAACTTCTGTTGACTTGACTCACATTGTTTTGCTATTATGGAGTAAATTATAAGTCAAGGTATTCCATCTTGAGTGGATCCACATGTCAGAGACTATATCGAGGCCAGAACTTTATTTTAATTTCTCAAGTTTATTTTCATTCGTTCATGGGATGTGGGCGTCGCTGGAAAGGCCAGCATTTATTGCCTATCCCTAATTGCCCTTGAGAAGGTGGTGGTGAGCCACCTTCTTGAACCGCTGCAGTACGTGTGGTGAAGGTACTCCCACAGTGCTGTTAGGGAGGGAGTTCCAGGATTTTGACCCAGCGACGATGAAGGAACGGCGATATACTTCCAAGTCAGGATGGTGTGTAACTTGGAGGGGAACTTGCAGGTGGTGGTGTTCCCATGTGCCTGCTGCCCTTGTCCTTCTAGGTGGAAGAGGTCGCGGGTTTGGGTGGTGCTGCTGAAGAAGCCTTGGCCACAGTACGCTGGTGGTGGAGGGAGTGAATGTTTAAGGTGGTGGATGGGGTGCCAATCAACCCCCGGCTGCTTTGTCCTGGATGGTGTCGAGCTCCTTGATTGTTGGAGCTGCACTCATCCAGGCAACTGGAGAGTATTCCATCACACTCCTTACTTGTGCCTTGTAGATGATGGAAAGGCTTTGGGGAGTCAGGAGGTGAGACACTCGCCGCAGAATACCTAGCCTCTGACCTGCTCTTGTTGCCACAGTATTTATGTGGCTGGTCCAGTTAAGTTTCAGGATGTTGATGGTGGGGGATTCGGCGATGGTAATGCCGTTGAATGCCATGGGGAGGTGGTTAGACTCTCGCTTGTTGGAGATAGTCATTGCCTGGCACTTCTGTGGTGCGAATGTTAGCTGCCACTTATCAGCCCAAGCCTGAACGTCATCCAGATCTTGTTGCATGCGGACATGGACTGCTGCATTATCTGAGGAGTTGTGAATTGTGCAGTCATCAGCGAACATCCCCATTTCTGACCTTATGAAAAAGAAAGACTTGCATTTATATAGCGCCTTTCACGACCACCAGACGTCTCAAAGCGCTTTACAGTCAATGAAGTACCTTTTTTTTGAAGTGGAGTCACTGTTGTAATGTGGGAATGTTATGTTGGAGGGAAGGTCATGAGGCAGCTGAAGATGGTTGGGCCTAGGACACTGCCCTGAGGAACTCCTGCAGTGAAGTCCTGGGGCTGTGATGATTCACCTCCAACCAGTACAACCATCTTCCTTTGTGCTAAGTATGACTCCAGCCAGTGAAGAGTTTTTCCCCCAATTCCCATTGACTTCGTTTTACTAGGGCCCCTTGATGCCACACTCGGTCAAATGCTGCCTTGATGTCAAGGGCAGTCACCTATGGAATTCAGCTCCTTTGTCCATGTTTGGACCAAGGCTGTAATGAGGTCTGGAGCTGAGTGGTCTTGGCGGAACCAAACTCGGCATCAGTGAGCAGGTTATTGGTGAGTAAGTGCCTCTTGATAGCACTGTCGATGACACCTTCCATCACTTTGCTGGAGCACAAGTCTTCAGCACGACAGCCGGGATGTTGTCGGGGCCCATAGCCTTTGCTGTATCCAGTGCGCATAGCCATTTCTTGATATCACGTAGAGTGGATCTAATTGGCTGAAGACTGGCTTCTGTGATGGTGGTGACCTCAGGAGGAGGCCGATATGGATCATTCACTCGGCACTTCTGGCTGAAGATGGTTGCAAACACTTCAGCCTTGTCTTTTGCACTTAAGTGCTGGGCTCCGCCATCATTGAGGATGGGGATATTCATGGAGCCTCCTCCTCCCATGAGTTGTTTAATAGTCCACTACCATTCACGACTGGATGTGGCAGGACTGCAGAGCTTTGATCTGATCCGTTGATTGTGGAATCTCTTAGCCCTGTCTATAGCATGCTGCTTCCGCTTTTTAGCATTCATGTAGTCCTGTGTTGCAGCTTCCCCAGGTTCACACCTATTTTTAGGTACGCCTGGTGCTGCTCCTGGCATGCTCTTCTACACTCCTCATTGAACCAGGGTTGGTCCCCTGTCTTGATGGTAATGATAGAATGAGGGATATGCCGGGCCATGAGGTTACAGATTTTGGTGGAATACAATTCTGCTGCTGCTGTTGGACCACAGCGCCTCATGGATGCCCAGTTTTGAGCTGCTAGATCTGTTCAGAATCGATCCCATTTAGCACGGTGGTAGTGCCACACAACACGATGGAGGGTGTCCTCATTGTGAAGACGGGACTTCGTCTCAACAATGACTATGCAGTGGTCACTGCAACCAATACTAGTGCAGCTCCAACAACACTCAAGAAGCTCGACACCATCCAGGACAAAGCAGCCCGCTTGATTGGCACCCCATCCACCACCTTAAACATTCACTCCCTCTACCACCGGCGTACCATGGCTGCAGTGTGTACCATCTACAAGATGCACTGCAACAACTCGCCAAGGCTTCTTCGGCAGCACCTCCCAAACCCGCGACCTCTTCCAACTAGAAGGATAAGGGCAGCAGGCGCATGGGAACAACACCACCTCCAAGTCACACACCATCCTGACTTAGAAGTATATCGCCAATCCTTCATCGTTGCTGGGTCAAAGTCCTGGAACTCCCTCCCTAACAGCACTGTGGGAGTACCTTCACATGGACTGCAGCGGTTCAAGAAGGTGGCTCACCACCACCTTCTCAAGGCCAATTAGGGATGGACAATAAATGATGGCCTTGCCAGCGACACCCACATCCTATAAACAAATAAAAAAAAATACTGTCATGGACAGATGCATCTGCGACAGGTAGATTGGTGAGGACGAGGTCAAATAGGTTTTTCCCTCGTGTTGGTTCTCTCACCACCTGTCGCAGGCCCAGACTGGCCAGCTCGGTCAGTAGTGGTGCTACCAAGCCACTCAGTGATGGACATTGAAGTCCCCCACCCAGAGTACATTCTGTGCACTTGCTACTCTCAGTGTGGTAGGTGGTAATCAGCTGAGGGAGGGCGATAGGTGGTAATCAGCAGGAGTTTTCCTTGCCCATGCTTGACCTGAAGCCATGAGACTTCATGGGGTCTAGAGTCAATGTTGAGGACTCCCAGGGCCATTCCTTCCCGACTGTATGCCACTGTGCCGCCACCCCTGGTGGGTCTATCCTGCCGGTGGGACAGGACATACCCAGGGATGGTGATGGAGGAGTTCGGAACATTGGCTGAAAGGTATGATTCTGTGAGTAAGACTATGTCAGGCTGTTGCTTGACTAGTCTGTGGGACAGCTCTCCCAATTTGCAGGGTCGACTAGGGTGGGTGTGCCGTTGTGGTGTCCGTAGCCAGTGCCAAGGTCGATGCCGGGTGGTCCGTCTGGTTTTATTCTTATTATTGTGTTTCATACCAGTTTGTTACAACTGAGTGGCTTGCTAGGCCATTTCAGAGGGCAGTTAAGAGTCAACCTTTAGAGCCATCCTTTGTTTCTTAACCTGTCCCATTACCATCTCTTTTTGCCTTGAATATCTCTCAATGTCTCTTAACCTCTCCTGCCTTCTATCCTATCACAGACCTTCCCTTTTGTTCTTTCATCCCCTCCCCCTTTCCCAGCCCCGACACTTGCTTAAAAATCTGTTCCATTTCCTGCTGTTTTCCAGTTCTGACAAAAGGTCATCGACCTGAAACGTTAACTCTGTTTCTCTCTTCACAGATGCTGCCTGACCTGCTGAGTATCTCCAGCATTTTCTGTTTTTATTTCAGATTTCCAGTATTTTCTTTTTGTAAGAGTCAACCACATTGTGAGTCAGTCACATATAGGCCAGACCAGGTATGGATGGCAGATTTCCTTCCCTAAAGGACATTAGTGAACCAGATGGGTTTTTACGACAATCCGATAGTTTCATGGTCACCATTACTGATACTAGCTTTTTAATTCCAGATTTATTTAATTAACTGAATTTAAATTCCCCAGCTGCCGTGGTGGGATTTGAACTCACGTCTTTGGATTACTAGCCCAGTAACATTACCACTATGCTACTCTTCCAGATAGTGCATTACAATAGAGCTGCCAAGTTTTAGCCTTTTTGGAGGCAAGATGAAAAGCAAATATCAGACTGCACGTTGTTCAATGAATAATTACAATTTTGATTGTAATGTGCTGTGGTATAAGTCATAGTATTCATGAAAATGTATCAATGCATTGTATAACATGGATCAATTGGATGACCTAGGTTTCCCAGCTGGTATGTGGCTCTACGGCAGCTGCTCCCTGGATTCTTCCTACCGCAGGGTACTCATTAACTTTTGGTGGAGGGCCACTTACTTGAAGACCTGTGCCACAAATTATAATGCATTTATTTTTAACAATAGCACACATATATACATCTACGTAAAAGATTTGAGACTGCCCAACACAATTTTACATCACACTTCATAGCATCAAAAGGGTTAAAAAAAAAATTCCACGAATGGTGGTCAGTTGAGACTATTTTCTGACCTGGAAATTTATAAGCACCTTCCATTCTGAAAACTCCCCTTCCCTGACCAAAAATCAATTCCATTTTGATTGCCCACAGGCTGTGTTTACTTAAAGTAGTTCAGGGTCGATTATAACCCAGCCCAACCGACGGGAATGGTGCAAGTGGGGGTGGAGGGGGTAATGCCAAATCATGCGATTTAATCACGAGACACACGATTTTTAAGGAAAATCCACCCCAACTCGCAGTCTCGCAATTCAACAGCGAAAACTCATGCTTTTTCTGCTGTCTTCATCTTCGCCACGCCTCCTGTGATTGGCTGCTGCTGGGACACGTTGGTTTGGATCCGCGGTCCCCCTCCATTAGTAGTCTCCCACGAATGGATTTTGCAATCAGAAGTTTCCCCTGCTTCCCTGTGTATTTGAGACAATTGGAATAGTCTCGGATACAAAGACTGCATGTGCACTGTTGGACACCATTTGCAATGCATGTTGGGCGAGTTCACTGGCTTGAGGATTATCTTGGTAAGTTTTTTTTGATTGAAAGCTGAGGGTTGGGCAGGGAAAATCACTGTGTCTCCCTTTATTAATTGTCGGAGTTCTGATGCCATTTTCAGAGGCTGTTTTAAATCCTTCGCATCTGCCCCTCTGACCGGGGTCTGTCTCTTCCTGGGATCAGGATATTTTATTCTTTTCCGGGGAGGGCAAGCGAGTAGATTAAAAATAATTAACCGGGAAAGAGAGATCCAAGCAGAGTGAGCAGTCCAAAGTAACAAAATATGCGGAAAAAAATCCAATCAGCTCCGGGGACCATCTCGGCCGGAGTTGGGGGTTCACCAGTGGCGGAGAGAGTAATCTTGAAGTGAAAGAGTGACGGCAGAATTTAATTCAGTTAACATGGAAATTATTCCTCTAACCTCTCACAATAATCCCCAAAATGTACCAGAAAAAGAATAGCTTGAGAGATCACCCTTAATTCTTACCCCCCAAAAATTTCAGTTGATCCACTCGCAGTTTGGCGTTCTGCTGTCTGTTTGGAGACAGGGGTGGCTGAACAAAGGGGGCCAACTGCGACCCAGTTGTTTGCTGTTTTCGCCAGGAATGGCAGCCTACAGGAGCGGGCGGGGAAGAGTGTCGGTATTGGCGGTCTCGGGGTCCAGGTCTTCTTGCAAGCAGCAGCCGACGGCTGCTTGACTCCTCGCAGTGCAGCGAACAGGCGCCGTCTGCTCTGGGAAAGACTCAGGTAAATGAGTTCATTTGCACGTGGCCTTGGAGGGGTGGGGGGAGCGGGGCGGAAAGAAAGAGGCTTGCCAGTCTTTGGGCCTGCAGCAAGCCTTTGCCTCCTCCCAGTGGTTTGTTCTGGCGGCCTCGTGGGGAGGTGGGTGTTAAGGGTGGGGTGGGGGGTAGGGGGTGTGAAAGAGTAGAAAAGAGCAGTGTTTTTGTAGGGTGTGGGTGGGGCTATGAAAGTCAGTCCCTGTTCCCTTGGCCAGGGGAAAATCAGCTGGGGCACTTGCTTTCAATTGCGATGGAGTACACGTTGTGTGCAGTGTAAACGTACAGGAATTGGCTCAGCAGTGATTCCTGTCAACCCTCACGAGAAGGGAGAAGGGGGTGAGAAATCTGATATCTGACATCTCTTTTGTAGCCCTACTATTCAAAAAAGGTGGTAGAGAGAAAACGGGGAATTACAGACCGGTAAGCCTGACATCGATAGTGGGGAAAATGCTAGAGTCCATTATAAAAGATGTAATAGCAGAGCACTTGGAAAACAGTGACAGGATCGGACAAAGTCAACATGGATTTACAAAAGGTAAATCGTGCTTGACTAATCTACTGGAATTTTTTGAGGAGGTAACTGGTAAAATAGATAAGGGAGAACCAGTGGATAGAGTCATAGAGTTATACAGCACGGATAGAGGCCCTTCGGCCCATCGTGTCCGCGCCGGCCATCAAGCCCTGTCTAATCTAATCCCATATTCCAGCATTTGGTCCGTAGCCTTGTATGCTATGGCATTTCAAGTGCTCATCCAAATGCTTCTTGAATGTTGTGAGGGTTCCTGCCTCCACAACCCTTTCAGGCAGTGAGTTCCAGAGTCCAACCACCCTCTGGGTGAAAAAGTTCTTTCTCAAATCCCTTCTAAACCTCCCGCCCTTTACCTTGAATCTATGCCCCCTTGTTATAGACCCCTCTACTAAGGGAAAAAGCTCCTTAGTATCCATCCTATCTATGCCCCTCATAATTTTGTACACCTCAATCATGTCCCCCCTCAGCCTCCTCTGCTCCAAGGAAAACAAACCCAATCTGCCCAGTCTCTCTTCATAGCTGAAGCACTCCAGCCCGGGTAACATTCTGGTGAATCTCCTCTGCACCCTCTCCAAAGCGATCACATCCTTCCTGTAGTGTGGCGACCAGAACTGCACACAGTATTCCAGATGTGGCCTAACCAGTGTTTTATACAGCTCCATCATAACCTCCTTGCTCTTATATTCTATGCCTCGGCTAATGAATGCAAGTATCCCATATGCCTTTTTTACCACCTTATCCACCTGTTCCGCCGCCTTCAGGGATCTGTGTACTTGCACACCAAGATCCCTCTGACCCTCCGTCTTGCCTAGGGTCTTTACCATTCATTGTGTATTCCCTTGCCTTGTTAGTCCCTCCAAAGTGCATCACCTCGCACTTTTCTGGATTAAATTCCATTTGCCACTGTTCCGCCCATCTGACCAACCCATCTATATCGTCCTGCAGACTGAGGCTACCCTCCTCGCTATTTACCACCCTACCAATTTTTGTATCATCCGCGAACTTACTGATCATACCTTTTACATTCATATCCAAGTCGTTAATGTAGACCACAAACAGCAAGGGACCCAGCACCGATCCCTGTGGTACCCCACTGGCCACAGGCTTCCAGTCACAAAAACAACCTTCGACCATCACCCTCTGCCTTCTGCCACTGAGCCAGTTTTGTATCCAATGTGCCAAGGCACCCTGGATTCCATGGGCTCTTACCTTCTTGACCAGTCTCCTGTGCGGGACTTTATCGAAGGCCTTACTGAAATCCATGTATACCACATCCACTGCGTTACCCTCATCCACACACCTAGTCACCCCCTCAAAAAATTCAATCAAATTAGTCAGACATGATCTTCCCTTGACAAAGCCATGTTGGCTAACCCTGATTAATCCTTGCCTCTCCAAGTGGAGACTGATTTTGTCCATCAGAATTTTTTCCAATAATTTTCCTACCACTGATGTTAGGCTCACTGGCCTGTAGTTCCCCGGTTTTTCCCTACTCCCTTTCTTGAATAATGGTACTACATTAGCGGTTCTCCAGTCCTCTGGCACATCCCCTGTGGCCAGAGAGGTTCTGAATGTATGTGTTAGAGCCCCCGCAATCTCCTTTGCCTCACACAGCAGCCTGGGATACATTTCGTCCGGACCTGGGGATTTATCCATTTTTAGACCTGCTAAAACCGCCAATACCTCCTCCCTCTCGATGTTAAAATGTTCGAGTATATCACAATCCCCCTGCCCTAATTTTATGTCTGCATCGTCCTTCTCCATAGTGAAAACAGATGCAAAAAATTCATTTAGAACCCCACCTACATCTTCCGGCTCCACACACACATTGCCACTTTTGTCCCTAATGGGCCCTATTTTTTCCCTAGTTATCCTCTTACCCTTAATATACTTACAAAACATCTTAGGATTTTCCTTTATTTTGCTCGCCAGTGTTATTTCATGGCCCCTCTTTGATCTCCTAATTTCTTTTTTAAGTATCCCCCTGCACTTTTTGTACTCCTCTAGTGCTTTCTCCGTCTTCAGCATTTTGTATCTGCCAAAAGCCCTCCTTTTTTTCCTGATCCATTCTCGTATATCCCCTGACAACCAAGGTTCCCTGCGGTTTTTGGAACCACCCTTGACCTTTACGGGAACATGCTGCCATTGTATGATCTCAATCTCCCTTCTGAAAGAATCCCATTGCTCCGATGCGGATTTTCCTACAAGCAGCTGATCCCAGTCCCTTTTGGCCAGATCCTGCCTTATCCTATTAAAATCGGCCTTCCCCCAATTTAGAACCTTTATTTCCGGCCCATCCCTGTCCTTTTCCATGACCACCTTAAATCTCACCGTATTATGGTCACTGTCACCAACGTGCTCACCTACTAGCACTTCTTCCACTTGGCCGGCCACATTCCCTAGAATTAGGTCTAGTACCGCCCCCTCTCTTGTAGGACTTTCTACATGCTGGCTCAAAAAGCTCTCCTGGATGCACTTTAAGAATTTTTAACCCTCTAAGCCTTTCACACTCTGACTATCCCAGTTAATATTGGGGAAGTTGAAATCCCCATTATTATTACCCTATTATTTGCACATTTCTCTGAGATTTGCCTACATATCTGTTCCTCTATCTCCCCCTGACTGTTTGGGGGCCTATAGTACGCTCCCAGCAAAGTGCTTGCCCCCTTTTTGTTTTTAAGCTCCACCCATATAGCCTCATTGGAGGAACCTGCTAATATATCATCCCTCCTTATGGCAGTAATTGATTCCTTAATTAATATTGCGACACCCCCTCCTCTTATACCTCCCCCTCTGTCTCGCCTGAAGATGTGGTGTATTTGGACTTTCAGAAGGCTTTCGATAAGGTCCCGCATAAGAGATTAGCGTGTAAAGTTAAGGCACATGGGATTGGGGGTAAGGTATTGACTTGGATAGAGAACTGGTTGGCAGACAGAAAGCAAAGAGTTGGAATAAATGGGTCTTTTTCCGAGTGGCAGGCAGTGACTAGTGGGGTACCGCAGGGATCGGTGCTAGGACCCCAGCTATTCACAATATATATTAATGATCTAGACGAGGGAATTGGATGTAATATCTCCAAGTTTGCAGATGACACAAAGCTGGCTGGGAGTGTGTGCCATGAGGAGGATGCCGAGAAACTCCAGTATGATTTGGACAGGTTGGGAGATTGGGCAGAAGCATGGCAGGTGCAATATAATGCGGATAAATGCGAGGTTATCCACTTTGGTGTCAAAAACAGGAAGGCAGATTATTATCTGAACGGCAATAGATTGGGAGAAGGGGAAGTGCAACGAGACCTGGGTGTCCTTGTGCACCAGTCGCTGAAGGCAAATGGTATGTTGGCCTTCATAGCGAAAGGGTTCGAGTACAGGAACAAGGATGTCTTGCTGCAGTTGTACAGGGCCTTGGTGAGACCACATCTTGAGTATTGTGTGCAGTTTTGGTCGCCTTATCTGAGGAAGGATGTTCTTGCCATGGAGGGAGTGCAGCGAAGATTCACCAGGCTGATACCTGGGATGGCAGGAATGACATATGTGGAGAGATTGGGTCGGTTGGGCTTATACTCACTGGAGTTTAGAAGAATGAGAGGGGATCTCATTGAAACTTATAAAATTCTAACGGGACTAGACAGACTAGATGCAGGAAGGATGTTCCCGATGGCCGGTGAGTCCAGAACCAGGGGTCACAGTCTAAGGATAAGGGGTAAGCCATTTAGGACTGAGATGAGGAGGAATTTCTTCACCCAGAGAGTGGTGAACCTGTGGAATTCTCTACCACAGAAGGCAGTAGAGGCCAATTCATTAAATATATTCAAGAAGGAGTTAGATATATTTCTTAAAGCTAAAGGGATCAAGGGATATGGAGAGAAGGCAGGGACAGGGTACTGAATTTGGATGATCAGCCATGATCTCATTGAATGGCGGAGCAGGCTCGAGGGGCTGAATGGCCTGCTCCTGATCCTATCTTCTATGTTTCTATGTTTTGTGTGTGTGTTTGTTTGTTTGTATGTTGTGTGTGTGTGTATGTCCAAGAGGGAGAAAGCAAAATAACAACAGAAAACGCTGGAAAAACTCAGCAGGCCAGGCAGCATCCGTGGAGAGAGAAACAGAGTTAACGTTTCAGGTCGAAGACCTTTCGTCAGAACTGGAAAAAAGCAGGAAATGAAATAGATTTAAAGCAAGTATAAAGCTGGGAAAAGGGGGAGGGGATGAAAGAACAAAGGGGAAAGTCAGTGGTGGGATAGAAAGCAGGAGAGATTAAGAGACATTGAGAGACATTAAGAGATAATCAAGGCAAGAGGAGGTGTTAATGTGACAGGTTGAGGCTAGATGAAGTGTGAGATGCGCTGGCAGAATGAAGGACAGCTGCCAGCTTCTGGGAGGGAAAAAAAAAGCCAAACAAAAGGGTGGATGAAAAAATAAAATAAATATATATAAATGTGATAGGGGCCGAGGTTATGATCTGAAATTGTTGAACTCGATGTTGAGTCCAGAGGGCTGTAGTGTGCCTAAACGAAAGATGAGGCGCTGTTCCTCGAGCTTACGCTGAGCTTCCGTGGAACAATGCAAGGGGCCGAGGACGGTGAGGTCAGAGTGGGAGTGGAGCGGAGAATTAAAGTGACAGGCCACCGGGAGCTCGGGGTCCCCCTTACGGACTGAACGGAGGTGTTCCGCAAAGCGGTCACTCAATCTGCGTTTGGTCTCCCCAATTTAGAGGAGACCACAATGTGAGCAGCGAATACAGTATACTAAATTGCAGGAAGTACAAGTAAATCGCTGTTTCACCTGGAAGGGGTGTTTGGGGCCCTGGACAGTGGGAAGAGGGGAGGTATAAGGGCATGTGTTGCATCTCCTGCGCTTGCACGGGAAGGTGCCGGGGGTAGGGGTGCTGGGGGTGGTAGAGGAGTGGACTAGGGTGTCGCGGAGGGAGCGGTTCCTGCGGAATGCTGAAAGGGGAGGTGAGGGGAAGATGCGTTTGGTGGTGGGATCACGCTGGAGGTGGCGGAAATGGCGGAGGATGATCCGTTGAATGTGGAGGCTGGTGGGGTGAAAGGTGAGGACAGTTTAAGATAGAGCAAAGGAGGGCAAAGGGCTTAATCAAGAAGGGCAAAATAGCTTACGAAAGCAAGCTGGCGGAAAATATAAAAACTAACTCCAAAAGCTTTTATAAGTATATCAAGAGGAAAAGACTGGTGAAAACCAAAGTTGGTCCATTGCAGTCAGATACGGGGGAATATATAATGGGAAATAAGGAAATGGCAGACCAACTAAATGCATACTTTGGGTCAGTCTTTACGAAGGAAGACACAAAAAACCTCCCTGGGATATCGGGAAAAATAGGGACATTGGCAAAGGAGGAACTGACGCAAATCAATATCTCTAAGGATATGGTGTTAAGGAAGCTAAAGGGATTGAAGGCGGACAAATCCCCAGGGCCTGATAACATGCATCCTAGGGTACTGAAGGAGGTGGCCCTAGAGATAGCGGATGCACTAAGCATGATTTTTCAGAATTCATTAGACTCGGGAACAGTGCCCATGGATTGGAGGGTAGCTAACGTTACCCCACTATTCAAAAAGGGGGGTAGGGAAAAAGCAGGTAATTACAGACCTGTAAGCCTTACATCAGTTGTGGGCAAAATGCTGGAGTCCATCATTAAGGATGAAATAGCCGAGCACTTAGCAAATGGGGACAGGATAGGACAGAGTCAACATGGATTTACAAAGGGTAAATCGTGCTTGACTAATCTATTGGAATTTTTTGAGGGAGTAACTGGTAAAATAGATGGGGGAGAGCCAGTAGATGTGGTGTACCTGGACTTCCAAAAGGCCTTCGATAAGGTCCCACATAAAAGATTAGCATGGAAAATTGAAGCTCATGGGATAAAGGGGAAAGTATTGACGTGGATAGAGAACTGGCTGTCAGATAGAAAACAGAGAGTTGGAATAAACGGCTCATTTTCTGAATGGCAGGCAGTAACAAGTGGGGTACCACAGGGATCTGTCCTGGGTCCCCAGCTGTTCACAATTTATATTAATGACCTGGATCAGGGAGTCGAATGCAGCATTTCCAAATTTGCAGACGACACTAAACTAGGAGGGGGGGTGGGCTCAGAGGAGGAGACCAGGAAGCTCCAGAGCGATTTGGACAGACTGGGTGATTGGGCGGATAAATGGCAGATGCACTATAATGTGGACAAGTGCGAAGTTATCCACCTTGGGTGCAGGAACGGGAGGGCAAATTATTATTTAAATGGCAATAAATTGGGAGAGGGGGAAGTACAGAGAGACCTGGGTGTTCTTGTACACCAGTCACTGAAGGCGAGCATGCAGGTGCAACAGGCGGTCAAGAAGGCAAACGGTATGCTGGCCTTCATAGCAAAAGGGTTGGAATACAGGAACAGGGATACCTTGCTGCAGCTGTACAGGGCACTGGTGAGACCACACCTCGAGTACTGTGTACAGTTTTGGTCGCCTCATCTGAGGAAAGATGTTCTTGCCATGGAGGGGGTGCAGCGGCGATTCACCAGGCTGATACCAGGAATGGCGGGATTGACCTATGAGGAGAGACTATGTAGTTTAGGGATGTACACACTGGAGTTTAGAAGATTGAGAGGGGACCTCATAGAAGTGTATAAAATTCTGACAGGTCTAGACAGATTAGATGCAGAAGGAATGTTTCCCTTGGCGGGTGAGAACAGAACTAGAGGACATAATTTAAGGATAAGGGCTAAACCATTTAGGACAGAAATGAGGGGGAATTTCTTCACTCAGAGAGTGGTGAACCTGTGGAACTCATTGCCACAGAGGGCAGTGTACGCCAGCTCATTAAATATATTTAAGAGGGAATTAGATATATTTCTACAGGCAAAAGGGGTTAAGGGTTACGGAGAGAAGGCGGGGACGGGATACTGAATTGAAGGATCAGCCATGATCTCATTAAATGGCGGAGCAGGCTCGAAGGGCCGGATGGCCTACTCCTGCTCCTATCTTCTATGTATCTATGTATGTATGACAAGGGGAACTCTATCATGGTTCCGGGAGGGAGGGGCAGGGGTGAGGGCAGAAGTGCGGGAGATAGAACAGACACGGTCGAGGGCCGTGTCAACCACAGTAGAGGGGAATCCTCGGTTGCGGAAAAAGGAAGACATGTCGGAAGCACTGGTATGGAAGGTGGCATCGTCAGAGCAGATGTGGCGGAGAGGGAGAAACTGGGAGAATGGAATAGAGTCCTTACAGGAGGCGGGGTGGGAGGAAGTGTAGTCCAGGTAGCTGTGGGAGTCAGTGGGCTTGTAGTGAATGTCAGTCAATAACCTATCCCCAGAGATGGAGACGGAGAAGTCGAGGAAGGGAAGGGAAGAGTCGGAGATGGACCATGTGAAGGTGAGGGAAGGGTGGAAATTGGAAGCATAGTGAATGAAATGTTCTAGTTCAGGGCGAGAGCAGGAGATGGCACCGATACAGACATCAATATACCGGAAAAAGAGGTGAGGGAGGGGACCCGAGTAGGACTGGAACAAAGAGTGTTCCACATATCCCACGAAAAGGCAGGCATAGCTAGGACCCATGCGGGTACCCATAACAACACCTTTGATTTGGAGGAAATGGGTGGAGTCAAAGGAGAAGTTGTTCAATGTGAGAACAAGTTCAGCCAGGCGGAGGAGGGTGGTGGTGGATGGGGACTGGTTGGGCCTCTGTTCAAGGAAGAAGCGGAGCGCCCTCAGGCCATCCTGGTGGGGGATGGAGGTGTAGAGGGATTGTACGTCCATAGTGAAAAGGAGGCAGTTGGGGCCAGGAAACTGGAAACTGTTAAAGTGGCGGAGGGCGTCGGAAGAGTCACGGATGTAGGTGGGAAGAGACTGGACAAGGGGAGAAAAAATAGAGTCGAGATAGGAAGAGATAAGTTCCGTGGGGCAAGAACAGGCTGAAATGATGGGTCTACCGGGGCAGTCCTGTTTGTGGATCTTGGGAAGGAGGTAGAAGCGGGCTGTGCGGGGTTGGGGAACTATGAGGTTGGCGGCCGTGGGGGGAAGGTCTCCAGAGGAGATGAGGTCAGTGACGGTCTTGGAAATGATGGCTTGATGTTCGGTAGTGGGGTCATGGTCCAGGTGGAGGTAGGAGGAGGTGTCGGAGAGTTGACGTTCAGCTTCCGCTAGGTAGAGGTCAGTACGCCAAACAACAACAGCACCACCCTTGTCAGCAGGTATAATGACAATGTCGGGGTTGGATCTGAGGGAATAGAGTGCGGCAAGTTCAGAGGGAGGTAGGTTGGAATGAGAGAGGGGAGCAGAGAAATTGAGACGGCCGATGTCACGCCGGCAGTTAGCAATGAAAAGATCTAAAGAGGGTAAGAGGCCAGAGGGAGGGGTCCAGGTAGAATGGGAATTCTGAAAGCGGGAGAAAGGGTCAGCCGTGCGGGGCGAAGACTCCTGGCCAAAGAAGTGGGCACGGAGGCGAAGGCGGCGGAAAAAGAGCTCAGCATCGTGCCGAGCTCGAAATTCATTGAGGTGGGGACGTAAGGGAGAAAGCAATCCGGTTTGTCTCCATGCATACTGCAAAATGATGGGTCTGAGTTGTGCTATGATTTTGTAGTACAGGAAACTTTCGTTTATCCGGCACCCAAATATCCGGAATTCTCGCTTAACCGGCAAAAATCAGGTAAGTTTTATTGTACAGACAAGACCCCGATTCTGACCTTTCGCCCCCACGAAAGGGGGGTCAACGTTCTTCCGACTCGGACCCGTCACGGCCACAGAGGAAAAAGCCGGAGTCTCGTTTACTTTCCCTCTCCGGGTCCCAATTGTTAAGCCTGTGGCCGTGTATGGGGCTCTCGTACCTTGGTAAGTATAGCTCTCTGTAATCCGGCACTTTCGATCAACCGGCACCACGCCGGTCCCGTCGGTGCCGGATAAACGAAAGTTTCCTGTACTGGGTTCCTATTACAAGAAGCCCTTTTTTTATTGATCTGCAGCAGCAGAGCTTCATGTCAGTAATCGGTTAGTGACAGCCGAATGAACTTCCTGTGCAGAAACAAAGGTTACGGAATGCGCTTCCTGTCCGGGAGCAAAGGCCAGTGAGGGATCAGGCGGGAAAAAAAATAGCAACTCATGATTTCTTACCAAATCTCATGATTTTTAAGAGTTCGTCTCATGATTTTTGAGACGGTGGGGCTGGCATTACTGAGATGGTGGGTGGTTCGCACCACACTCCCGACATGTTGCTACCCCCACTATCTTAACTGACCTGAAATCAGGCGCGGGAAAGCCGCCCATCCCAAAGGAGCGGAGGCCTACTTTAAAAGTCAAAGTCGCATTCCAATAACATCGGGACGCGCACGCCATTTTAACTATGGGCCGACTACAGCCTCGGACCAACCAGCAAAAGCTGACAGCAGGCAGCATCGTGGCCACAGGAGGGCCAGGTAAGTTTAATTTTTATTTACTTTTTAAAGTTACCTTGGGACTCCCCTGCCCCGCCCTCCCCTGATCTTTGTCAGATTGTTTCCATCTGGGAGCCAGTGCAGGACAGGGAAAGGAAGTTGCTTAAAAGCTGGAAAAACATTTTAGTGTTCCAGCACACTTTAATCACTGCAAGATAAATGCTGAGATGGGCCAAATCAAGTTGTTTATGGCTGATTGTTTCCTTTTGTAACTTTCTCTCTTTCATTCCCCAATTCTTATCTTTTTTAGCACTCATGCACCATGTACAGTGAAATGGAGAATCCATTGGTAGGTGAAGGTGTAATATGGCAGCCTGGTGGTACTGAACAGGAACACTGATGGGCTCCTTACACCGTTATTTCTTTTATGGGATTGTGAAATATCTGTCAGGATCAGATGTGAATCAGTTTTGGAAAATCCTTTACAAATGTTAAATAACATGAATGTACAGGAGATACATGCGGGGAGCAACAGAGGTGGTAAATCTGACCTTACAGCATAATCACTGATTTGTAAAATATATTTTAGAGGTAATTGTTTGAACAGGGTTACTGGATCAAAAAATAAATAACAATTTATATTTCTATAGAACTCACATAAACATGAATGTCAAGATGCTTTATTGGGGACTAGTGGACACCAAGCAAGAAAAGGAGGAATTAGTGAGGAGGGAGCGACTGAAGGCAAAGTTGAAGAAGCTTTTGAAGGCAGGGAAAGATAGCAAAATCGAGTGGTTTGAGGAGAGATTTCTATAGGATCTCAGCTAAGTGAGTGATCAACTTCTAATGGTGGAGTAGAGGAATAGGTCCCCAACATCACAGAAGCCAGTCTTCAACCAATTCGATTCACTCCACGTGATATCAAGAAACGGCTGAGTGCACTGGATACAGCAAAGGCTATGGGCCCTGACAACATCCCGGCTATCGTGCTGAAGACTTGTGCTCCAAAACTAGCGCGCCACTAGCCAAGCTGTTCCAGTACAGCTACAACACTGGCATCTACCCGACAATGTGGAAAACTGCCCAGGTATGTCCAGTCCACAAAAAGCAGGAAAAATCCAATCCGGCCAATTACCGTCCCATCAGTCTACTCTCAATCATCAGCAAAGTAATGGAAGGTGTCTGTCGACACTGCTATCAAGCGGCACTTACTCATCAATAACCTGCTCACCGATGCTCAGTTTAGTTCCCGCCAGGACCACTCGGCTCCAGACCTCATTACAGCCTTGGTCTAAATATGGACAAAAGAGCTGAATTCCAGAGGTGAGATGAGAGTGACTGCCCTTGACATCAAGGCAGCATTTGACCGAGTGTGGCATCAAGGAGCCCTAGTAAAATTGAAGTCAATGGAAATCAGGGGGGAAACTCCCCACTAGCTGGAGTTATACCGAGCACAAAGGGAGATGATTGTGGTTGTTCGAGGTCAATCATCTCAGCCCCAGGACATCGCTGCAGGAGTTCCTCAGGGCAGTGTCCTAGGTCGAATCATTTTCAGCTGCTTCATCAATGTCCTTCCCTCACATAAGGTCAGAAGTGGGGATGTTCGCTGATGATTGCACAGTGTTTAGTTCCATTCGCAACTCCTTAGATAATGAAGCAGTCCATGCCCGCATGCAGCAAGACCTGGACGACATTCAGGCTTGGGCTGAAAAGTGGCAAGTAACATTCGCGCCACACAAGTGCCAGTGTAGGGGGTGGTGTGGTAGGGTCAGCCTCACCTCTGACTCAGTGAGCGGTTCGAATCGTTCCCACGCCCCTAGTTCTAGACCTTGGACTTATTTAGGGGTTGTGAACAAAGATGCAGTAGACAACAGGTTCTGATGAAAGAATTTTGACTTTATTAAAAGAAAAAGGTAACAAACTTAAAACACACTTAAATGCTTAAACACAGGTTGGGGAACACACGGTACAGGCGAGGGAGAATGACAATATACAAAAACCCTTATCCCTCCCAATCCCACTTCACTAGCTAGGTTGGACTCTGGAGAACCAGGGATAATGCTCACCAAACGAATCCTTGATAGTGGAGAGTTAGGGTTTAGAGTCTTTTGAGTAAAAGGTTTCGTAAGGCCCTTGTTGCCGCGAGGTGTCCGATGGTCACTGAGGCGGTCGCTCTGGTCTCTTGAACTGCTGGCCTTCTTTGTTGTACTTCTTTCTGTTGAACTCTGCCTCTGTTTAAACTGTCTTCTTCCGAGCTGTGGAACTGCCTTCTTGCAGAACTGTGGAACTCCTTGCTGCTTCTCTCCTCCTCCTGCTCGTGTCGTGTGGCTTCTGTAGCAGTGAGTAGCTTGCTGTGTTTTGCTGGGGGAATAGGCCCTCAATTATACTGTTCAGGCCCATTGTATTTTTCACGCCAAAACCCCTTTACTAAATCGGTTTCTCGTTGAAGTGATTTAGGTTTCAGTTGAGGCCTGTTCATTCCATTGTCTTAGGTTTTGGCGGGCTCGTTAAGTTTTGATGATTTTAACTTGGTGTTAATTTGTCCTGATGGCTTCCGATGTCTCCCATTTAGGCAGGGCCTTTATCTACGTGCCAAATCTCGTCCCTTTTGTCTTAGGTTTTTGGCAGGCTTGTTAATCTGTCCCTGTAGATACTTGGCTGATTGGTTTTTGATGGGGTGATGGGTGTACTGGATATTTTATTGTTTTCAGGCTTCTAGCATCCTGTTTGGGCCTGGGGATTTCAAAAGGGGTCTTGGATTATTCATTTTTGGATGTGTATGTGAGGTTTTGGGAGAGGCTCTTCCTCCTTGGTTGGATTGCAGTGCAAACATTTCCCAGACAGCTTGGCTCGGTCCCAATACCCAAAAGCTGTCCACTGCCTCACCACACCCTTTCCTGCAGCCTGTGGAGTTTCTGTGACTGCAGGTTTTCCCAATGGCCCTTTTAAAGGTGTCTTATCATCCAAAAGTCATTTTCCTCAGGGTTTTTCTTCCCTGATCCTTAAAAATGTCCAAAACTGAGGTTTTGACCTCAAATTCCTTCATTTAAGTCCCATCATTCCAAATTCATATAAAAATCCAAAAATCACCCCCTTTAGGGTTCTGTTCGAGTTTCTGGGGGATCTTGCGAAGCCTACAGCCAGGCAATTACTATCTCCAACAAGTGAGAGTCTAACCACCGCCTCTTGACATTCAATGGCATTACCTTCGCCGAATCCCTAACCATCAACATCCTGGGGGTCACCATTGACCAGAAACTTAACTGGACCAGCCACATAAATACTGTGGCAACAAGAGCCGGTCAGAGGCTGGGTATTCTGCGGCAAGTGTCCCACCTCCTGACTCCCCAAAGCCTTTCCACCATCTACAAGGCACAAGTAAGGAGTGTGATGGATTACTCTCCACTTGCCTGGAAGAGTGCAGCTCCAACAACACTCAAGAAGCTCAACACCATCCAGGACAAAGCAGCCCGCTTGATTGGCACCCCATTCACCACCTTAAACATTCACTCCCACCACCACCTGCGCACCGTGGCTGCAGTGTGTACTATCTACAAGATGCACTGCAGCAACTCGCAAAGACTTCATGGGACCTCTACCACCTAGACGAACAAGGGCAGCAGGCACATGGGAACACCATCACCTGGAAGTTCCCCTCCAAGTTACACACCATCCTGACTTGGAAATATATCGCTGCTCCTTCATCATTGCTGGGTCAAAATCCTGGAACTCCCTCCCTAACTTTCACCACACGGACTGCAGTGGTTCAAGAAGGTGGCTCACCACCACCTTCTCAAGGGCAATTAGGGATTGGCAATAAATGCTGGCCTTGCCAGGGAAGCCCACATCCCAGGAACGAATAAAGAAAATCCATTATCGAGCACATTGTACATGGTCTGTAAGGAAGGGTTTGATGCACTGAATGGTATTTACTCATTCCATGCTTTTTACATTCTCATGCATAGTTTTATCTGCCCTACCCTACAACCTATAGGCTGAGCAAATTAGTGTTGTTTATTTCTCCTCCAGAATAAACTGGGTGAATGATTATGGTTCAAATCTTGTGATTGCCACTATGTTTAGTGCAGATTTATTTGTTTTTGTCCTCGTCTTCATATACAGGTATATCCAATTTATCCCAATTAGCTTCTTCAGATGAAAAGGGGCCTTTAAATTTCTTCAGATAAATTAAACTATACTATAGTGAAGATTTATATTAATGATCTTTTCTAACTTTGATCTGCAGTTTTTCTTTCTATTGTACTCCTGTTCTAATCTTGAGTCCTTTATCTCCTATTATAACAATGTAAGGACAAATCCCTCCATTTATTGCTGCACTGTTTATCTGTATGATGCATGTACTGTGGAGATTAACACAATGGATTAGTTGGTGCCATGTGGTGCCATAAAATGTCACAATAAAATTCAGTTGAATGCTTTTCATGAAATCTCATTACTTTATCTGGCCCTTTTGTAACCATTGTGCCAAATATTGAAAATAATGGGCACAGAATTTGCTGCCAAAATAACGACGTGTTTAATGGTGCTCACCGTTATTAATGTGAAAATTGTCCAGCAACTTGTGGCGAGGAAGAGATACCCTGTGAATTCCAAATCACCACAAGTTTTTGGACAATTTGCGCTGCTCCGCCATTAGTCTTGCGAAAACAGCAGTTTGCCTTCAAACTTCCCGTGAGTTTTGTGAAGTTGCTGCATTTGCCATTAAGCGTGCCACAGAAAATTAGGGCTGGTAATTAACAGCATAAATAGCTTTTTAATGAGAGGATTTATGTTCCTGCAATGCCAATCAACCTCTCCAGCCCATAAACGGAACCATTTAAATTGTGGAGTCTCATTCCTACAGGTAGTAAATTGCTGTTCGAGGTTTTTAAAATTTTAAATTTAAACAGTTTGAATTTTTTTCTTACTTTTCCTTTCTGTCTCTTTTTTCACTCTCTCTTAATCCAATCTTTCTTTCTCTCCCCTTATTTCTCATTCTGTACCTGATTTGACTCACCCACTTTAATTCACCCTCCTTCTTGTCGTTCCTGTGTTTCTTTCTCAATCCTTTAATTTCATTGGTTAAGGAGATACACTGTTGGTCCTGCTGTTCATTAACGTGCCAGATGCCCTGTTGCCCTCATCATGCCGTTATAAGCTCTTATTTCCAGCAACTTACAGGGCAAAATGTTTTCGAGCTGAAGGGTGAGAGAAGAAGTGTAACTAACGGGGCATGCCGCAGATGCCCTGCTCCTGAAAAATCTGAGCCGATGTGTTTATGGACGCAAAGCTCCTTAAAAAAACACATTCTAGGATAAAATCATATAATGAAGTCTGAAAAATACACTCATATTTAAGTTTTTATAAATAAAATGGAAGTTGTTTTGAAATAAGCACATAGACACAGTGGTTGGAAACGTTTACACTCCAGCCACAGTTTTGCATGAATTGTCCAGCGATATTTGAGCACTTAGAGGAAAGCCATAGTCTGCTAAGTTTGTTTTTAAAAATGTATACAAGTGTATATTTTTTAATTCAATACACAGATTAAAACCAATTCATTTCCTAGTTATGGCATCTTCTCATAACAAACTTGCCACCTTGTTTAATAACAAGTCATGTTGGGGCACCCTACAAAATGCCAGATGAGATGATGTGCCTGAATTTGGAGGGTAGTTTTTGAAAATGAAGAACACCTTTTCCTTACTCAATTCTTGTCTTTATCCATCTTTGCTTCTTCTCCTCTATGACTACTTTGCCTTGCTGTATCTGATAAATAGGACCCTTCTATTCATTGTCTGATGACATCTCCTTGGTCACTTTGAAATAGGTTTGCATGGACCCAATCTCCATCCTTCCAGTCCAACTACATTGTATGACATTCCCCTTCCCCTTGTTTGATTCATTTTAACTTCTCCACAGAATTGTCATCCTCTATGGTTTCTATATGTTTTGTTTTATACATTTTTTAATTTTCAGACATTGTAAGTAAAAATAAAATGAGGAGCACCCTTTCCAGCTGTTGCCATTTGATTCAAACACCTATGGACCAGACTGTTGAATCTGATGAAGTATCCTCCTACCAGGGTTTCCTACACAGTGCTTTAACTGAACAGTTGACCTAGCAAACTAGCAACCAGTTTTGAATGTCAGGGAATGCTCCTGATACTTTTAGACAGATAAGTCAGCATAAGTGGATGGATTTATGGAATATCATGTGCTCATGACATAAGTAACTCAGGAATCTTGGAGTTGAAGCGGAACTATGTGAAACATTAGAGTAGATCTTGACTTTGTGCGAGTGTAAAATGGGTGATAGCTTAAAATCAGGAGAGATGTAAAATGGGCTACCAATTTGCTATCATCCATTTTACACTATCACCCAAAGTCAAGATCTACCCCATATTCTCAATAACAGCCTTTCCATGCATTGTGTTTCTGATCAGAATGGTTCACAATACCACAGAGCCGTGCTCTCTCTTCGTAAATATAATTTCCTGAACAAATGATATTTGGCAATTCGCTTTACAAATTTGGGTCTGCTGTAGATACCTTCTCGGGTTCAGTGATGACAGTTACTCCCATCTGGGAATTGACACGCTGCCCTATATCTACTGTGTTAGCGTAAACCAGGGCTAGAACCTTTGAACCCCTCATGACCTGAACTGGATGGTCACATCTATTGCGTGTGTTGTACTTCAATCTCTGAAGATGGACCAACCAAATACTAGGTGAGGTGAGACTTGATATGAACCATTAAGCTGCTTTATTTCACTAAGTGAACATACAGAGCAACAGTTATGATTCACTCAGTTCAATTAGTTCTTTGCATAATCAAAAAAAAATGAACCTGCTATGCTTCCCCACATCATCAAATTATCAGATTTGACTTAAACAGAATGATTTCTGACTACTCTCCCCAGCATTTCAAACTTCTTGAACCCTGACTGCCTTACAGCATTCTGTTAAAAAAAAATCTGATTGCCTTTTTCTGTTTCTGTGTTATATCTTTTACTGTTCACAACCAGAAAGGGGATCAAATACTTTCCAATACAATAGTATGAGTTTTTTTGATTGCAGAGACAATCTAAAATAATGTTTATTATTTATAGACTATGGGAGAAAAACATCAACATTAGCTTCTTAATTATCTATGATCTCATAGTCCTTTCTTTAACATATGTGAATACACTGTGCTTTCAAAACACAGCATTGAAAGTAATTCATTTTCCAAATCCTTTCTGTAGAAAAATAGGCAAAAAGTTCCAACGCACGATACAGGAAAACATTAATAAGCTTGCAGAATGGGTGTATAATTGGCAAATGAACTTCTCCAGCCACACATTAACCTGTCTTATCCTACTATTCCTATACTCACTAGCTCATGGCACTGGGAGATTTTTTTAATTCGTTCCTGGGATGTGGGCGTCGCTGGCCATCCCTAATTCCCTTGAGAAGGTGGTGGTGAGCCGCCTTCTTGATCCGCTGCAGTCCATGTGGTGAAGGTGCTCCCATAGTGCTGTTAGGGCGGGAGTTCCAGGATTTTGACCCAGCGACTATGAAGGAATGGTGATGTATTTCCAAGCCAAGATGGTGTGTGACTTGGTGGGGAACTTGGAGGTGATGGTGTTCCCATGTGTCTGCTGCCCTTGTCATTCTAGGTGGCAGAGGTTGTGGGTTTGGGAGGTGCTGTCGAAGAAGCCTTGGCGAGTTGCTGCAGTGCATCATGTAGACGGTACACACTGCAGCCACGGTGCGCTGGTGGTGATGGGAGTGAATGTTTAAGGTGGTGAATGGGATGCCAATCAAGCGGGCTGCTTTGTCCTGGATGGTGTCGAGCTTCTTGAGTGTTGTTGCAGCTGCGCTCTTCCAGGCAAGTGGAGGGTATTACATCACACTTCTGACTTGTGCCTTGTAGATGGTGGAAAGGCTTTGGGGAGTCAGGAGGTCATTGATGAAGCAGCTGAAGATGGTTGGGCCTAGGACACTGCCTTGAGGAACTCCTGCAGCGATGTCCTGGGGTTGAGATGATTGACCTCCAACAACCACAACTTCCTTTGTACTAGGTATGACTCCAGCCAGTGCAGAGTTTTCCCCCGATTCCCATTGACTTCAATGTTACTGGGGCTCCTTGATGCCACACTCGGTCAAATGCTGCCTTGATGTCAAGGGCAGTCACTCTCACCTAACCTCTGGAATTCAGCTCTTTTGTCCATATTTAGACCAAGGCTGTAATGAGGTCTGGAGCTGAGTGGTCCTGGTGGAACCCATCAGTGAGCAGGTTATTGATGAGTAAGTTCAATGTCACCAACACCTTCCATCACTTTGCTGATGATTGAGAGTAGATTGATGGGGTGGTAATTGGCTGGATTGGATTTGTTCTGCTTTTTGTGGACAGGACATACCTGGGCAGTTTTCCACATTGCCGGGTAGATGCCAGTGTTGTCGCTTTACTGGAACAGCTTGGCTAGAGGCACGGCTAGTTCTGGAGCATAGTCTTCAGCATGACAGCTGGGATATTGTCGGGGCCCATAGCCTTTGCTGTATCCAGTGTGTTCAGCCATTTCTTGATATCACGTGGAGTGAATCGAATTGGCTGAAGACTGACTTCTGTGATGGTGGGACCTCAGGAGGAGGCCGAGATGGATCATCCACTTGGCACTTTTGGTTTAAGATGGTTGCAAATGCTTCAGCCTTCTCTTTTGCACTCGTGTGCTGGGCTGCGCCATCATTGAGGATGGGGATATTCATGGAGCCTCCTCCTCCCATCAGTTGTTTAATGGTCCACCACCATTCAAGACTGGTTGTGGCAGGACTGCAGAACTTTGATCTGATCTGTTGGTTGTGGGATCGCTTAGCTCTGTCTATAGCATGCTGCTTCCAGAGATTACTACCTTTGAGGTCCTGCTCTTCAATTTCCTCCCGAGCACCTGAAACTCTGACTGCAGGACCTCAACCCTTTTCCTTCCTATGTCATTGGTTACCATATGGACCACGACTTCTGGCTGCTCCCCTTCCCCCCTCAAAATGTTCTGCACACTCTCACTGATGTCCTCTACCCTGGCACCAGGGAGGCAACACACCATGCGGGACTCACGTCGGCTGTTGCAGAAATGCCTGTCCATCCCCTGACTATCGAATACCCTATCACCACTGCATTTCTACACTTTGCAGTGCTCCCCCTGCAGTTATTTTGCTCACTGTGCCGTGGATGTGCTCTAGACTGCACTCCTTCAGCTGTTCCATCATTTTCCTTAAAATCTATCTATCTATGTTATATATATAATTATATATATGTCTTACTCCTATTTATTACTCAAATATTTATGTATTTAAAGCAATTTGGATCCCTTTAATATTGGGAACCTCTACTTAGTTAATTTTAATTTTATCCCTTTAGATCTAATGAATTACTTTGATTATTTATATATTTACTGTTGTCCCTTGGTTTAAAGCACTTCGCATCTCCTTCCTCCTCTGCACCGAATTTTCACTCTCTCAAAATTCCCGTTGCCACTCCATTTAGCAGATGCTCCCAACTCTGTGCACACTTTTCCTTGGGTTCCATGTTCATAGAGTCATTGTCATAGAGTCATAACGGCACAGAAAGAAGCCATTCGGCCCATCGAGTCTGTGCTGGCTCTCTGTAGAACAGCGGTTCCCAACCTTTTCCTTCATTCGGACCACCAGCCGTTTAAAAATTGCTTCTGCGGACCACCAGCTGTTCAAAAAAATTTTAACAGCCTATGGCTGACGGGAGTCAAACTTATATATATTTTTTCACGGACCACCTGCAGTACCCTCGCGGACCACCAGTGGTCCGCGGACCACAGGTTGGAAAACGCTGCTGTAGAGCAATCCAGTCAGTCCCATTCCCCCGCTCTATTTCCCTCAAGTGCCTATCCAGTCTCCCCTTGAAAACATTGAGTGTCTCCGCTTCCACCACTTCCGTCGGCAGCGAGTTCCAGGTCCTCACCACTCGCTGCGTAAAAAAATTTTCCTCACGCCCCCCGCCCCCCCATATCTCTCAGCCAAAACCTTAAATCCTTAAATCTGTGTTCCCTAGTCCTTGTACCATCAACTAGTGGGAACAGCCTTTCCCCGTCTAGCCTATCCAAACCCGTCATAATCTTGTACACCTCTATCAAATCACCCCTCAACCTCCTTTGCTCTAATGAAAACAAATCCAGTTTCTCCAACCTGTCCTTGTAGCTAAGATCCCCCATCCCCGGAACCATTCTGGTAAATCTCCTCTGCACCTTCTCAAGGGCCTTCACATCCTTCCTAAAGTGTGGTGACCAGAACTGGACGCAATACTCCAGTTGTGGCCTAACCAGCGCTTTATAAAGGTTCAGCATAACTTCTCTACTTTTGTACTCAATACCTCTATTTATGAAGCCCAAGATCCCATATGCTTTGCTAACCACTCTCTCAATATGTCCTGCTACCTTCAGGGACCTATGCACATTAACTCCCAGGTCCCTCTGTCCCTGCACACTCTTTAAAACTGTGCCATTAAGTGTATATTGCCTCTCCCTGTTCCTTCTGCCAAAATGCATCACCTCACACTTCTCTGTGTTAAATTCCATCTGCCTATTCTGCTAGCCTTTCTATGTCCTGTTGCAGTCGATTGGTATCATCCTCACTGTTTGCGACACCCCCAAGTTTGGTGTCATCGGCAAATTTAGAAATTGTACTCTGTATTCCAATATCCAGGTCATTTATATATATTAAAAAAAGCAGTGGCCCCAGCACTGACTCTTGGGGAACACCACTGTCTACCATCCTCCAGTTCTCCCATTCTCATCGAAGATCCATATTCAGGAGAGAGACAGAGTGTTAGCCTTCATTCTCCAAGTCCAGCTCAGATGCTCCAGCTGGGTTTTACCACTGATTTTTGGTCAGACAGTTGTAGTAAACAGAATTTTGCATATTGTCTAATGGCTGCAGGCAGAGGCCGTGAGAGACCCTCTCAGGACTTTTACTGCATCAAAATTTGAGAAAAATGTATCCTTATTCTCCTGGGGTAGGTCAGACTTGATTGCATCTGTGACTTATTCCTACACTGGGGTCGTATACCAAGGCTACAGGTCAAGTACCAATATAGATCCGATAAATAGATATTTGAAGGAAGACAGCATCAGAACCTGGAAGAAAAGGCACTAAACATTCACATGGAGAGGTACGTTTACCTGACTACATACATTATTTGCTTTGTTGGGAGCTGCTGCCTTACAAAAGCCTAACCCTAATGCTGACTCCTTGGAGGCTGTTTTCTTAATTTGATTCCATGTCAAGATGTCTGGATTTTAGAAAACAAGGATATTGATTCTTTGCTCATCTTTATTTTTTCCATCTTGCTTCCAATATATGGCGTATTTTTCTTTATAATGTCATCGAGTCTCTCAGCCGTTTGTCCTTTCCGCAAGTCTTGGCAGATGTTTGCAGGCTGCAAAATCATGGTTTAGCAGAAGCGGTCAGAAATGGGAGAAACTGGCATAAAACTGAGTAAATTACTCCAAACGTCAAAGGGAACTTTTGTAACAACAGTATTTTTGTAGCGCATATCTTGTAGAGCAGATGACATTTGATCACGAGCGGTGTGGGAGGGAAGGAACTGAAGCTGATGCAGGAAAGGTAAGTTTTAGGAATACTGCATTGGAAGGTCATGTGGGTTTCAAGTGAAAGATCTCTTAGATTGACAGGTATCCCTCTTATTTTCTGATTACTTCTAACCTTATCCATAGGATAACTGAATGAAGAAAAAGTACAATTTTGTCCGAATCACAGAGACACTTTCATTTTCTCGTCCCAAGCAGCTATCTAACATTAAACTTCCACAAACTTTGTATTATTGTTCTGTTTAATTTCTAATGCTGCAAAGGTTTAATCAGACCGTTTTCTCTATCTTTTGCAAAATACAAATTTTGTTTCTTTGTCCCACACTCAGACTGTCACAGTTTGAATCAAGTGTTATTGCAGAGTACAATTTTGAAGGTATATTTAATTATATATTGTAGGCAAGGCACATATATTGTGTAAAATATGCAGATACCAAACTAAATTTATTTTGAAAGGAAAAGAAGGTTGTAAACTCCATTATGTTACCAATTTAAAAAGTGCAGTTAAAACTTGTGGACTGGCTGTGCTTATTTTAGGGAAGTCCAAGACAAGCTGAAAGGATATAAAACCATGCCTCTCCTCTGTTGTTCAACTGAGTGGGACTGCCGTCTCCTGGTTCCATTCTTATCTATCCAGTCATAGCCAGAGAATCTCCTGCAAGACTTCTCTTCCCACCCCCACACCTTTACCTCTGGAGTCCCCCAAAGATCTATTGGCCCCCTCCTATTTCTCATCTACATGCGGCCCCTCGGCGACATTATCCGAATACATGATATTTCATGTGTACGATGATACCCAGCTTTACCTCATCACCATCTCTATCAGCTCCTCCACTGTCTCTGTGTTGTCAGAATGCTTGTCCAACATCCAGTCCACACCAGCTGGAATTTCCTCCAATTAAACATTGGGAAGACCAAAGACATGTCTTTGGTCCCCACCAAGTCCCTCACCACCAATTTCATTCCCCTCCCTGGCCACTGTCTCAGGCTGAACCAAACTGTTCACAACCTCAGTGTCCTATTTGACCCCATATCCTCTCCACCACTCCCTACTTCCACCTTCGTAACATTGTCTGTCTCCACCCCGTTTCAGCTAATCTGCTGCTGAAACCCTCATTCATGCTTTTGTCACCTCCAGTCTCGACTATTCCAATGCTCTCCTGGCCAGCCTCCCACCTTCTACCCTCCATAAACTTCAGCTGCCCATATCCTAACCTGCAGCATCCTGCTCACCCACTACAGCTGTGCTCGCTGACCTACATTGGCTCCCAGCCATCAATGCCTCAAATTTAAAATTCTCATCCTTGTGTTCAAATTCCTCCATTGCTTTGCCCCTCCCCATCTCTGTAACATCCTCCAGCCCTACAAATCTCTGAGAACTCTGCGGTCTTCCAACTCTGGCCTCTTGTGCAGACCCCACTCCCTTCGCCCCACCATTGATGGCCGTGCCTTCAGCCGTCTAGACCCCAAGCTCTGAAATTCCTCCCCCCCCCCCCCAAACCTCCACCTCTCTTTCATTCTTTAAGACCCTCCCTAAAACCTACCACTGACCAAGCTTTTAGTAACCCATCCTAATATCTCCTGCTCTGGCTCAATATCAATTTTTGTCTGATTATACCCGAGAAGCATGTTATGACATTTTCCTACATTAAAGGCAATGTAAGTGCAAGTTGTTGTTGTAAATCTCCAGAATTAGAAGGTATTTATCCCAGAGTGCTGAGATATACTAAGGAGGATATTTGTAAGGCACTTACAATCATTATGAAGGAGTGGACACTGGGGAGGCATGAGTAGATTGGAGACAGGTTAATGTGGTACAGTCCCCACAACTTATGCCATCCACGCTCATCACGGCCAGCCGCTTATATCGAACAAATGGAAATAACCATTTGCCAGTACCATAGGAATCAATTACAAAGGCGCTGCTTATAAGATTGAATGGGTTCTTCAATAAATTGGCACCTTGTTAATCCCCTGTATTTGTGAAATCTGCCCTATACCTTGATAATTGGATTCATCAAAGGCATCAAAATAAAGCCCTGACAGGGGAAGAGAGGAAGTGAGAAATGCACAATCAAAACTGGCCGTGAATTCATAGGCTGCCGTTTAATCTTTTGCAGCTGAAAATTGTTTGATTTCATCTGTCAGAACATGTTAGCTAGCTTCAGTCTATTAGAGCAACAAAATGAGAAGCCTTAACTGTGAGATTGAAACGGGGAGACTTAATCTTATGGTTTAACTGCTTATAGCGGGCAAATCGCATTAATACCAACTGTACTCATTCAAAAAGGGTGACAAAACGGACACAGGCTTTCAAATATACATAAAATAATGGAATTGATTATCAGGAGTAAATTTTGAGGATTATCTGTCAACATGGCTTTAGATCCTGCTTGAGAAATTTCCTTGATTTCTTTGAGGAAGTGACAACCCAAGTGGAATGTGGGAAACCCTACAATGTGTATTCTTAGACTTTCAAAAGGCAGTTGATAAAGTTCCAGATGGAAGGCTACTAATCAAGTTCAAAGTTGTGGGAATTCAGGGTAAAATTTGTCAATGGATAAGAAATTGGGTGATGGTTGTAAAACAATGGGTACTACTTAGAAGAGCCAAGTCAGGCTGCGGGGAAGTACTGAGTGGGGTACCCCAAGGTTTACATCAATGACCTGGATTCAGAATCTCAATGCAAAGTGGTCAAATGTGCAGACAGTAGCAAACTAGGAGTAGCACTGGAATCAAGGAAGGTAGCCCAGGAATTACTGAACAAACTAAACAAAATATATGAGTGGGCCAAATAATGGCAGATTAAATTTAATGCAGACAAATGTAAAGTACTTCACATAGGAAGGAAAAATGGATGACATATATACTCCATGAATAGTATTGAAATAGCTAAGGATGAGGTTGAAAGAGACCTAGGATTCCTACTCGATGCTCAACAGCGATCAACAAAGCCAATAGCATGTGGAGTTACACAACAGTTGAATCCAAGTCAGAGGAAGGCATGATCAAACTGTGCAATGCTCTGGTGAGACCTTACCCTGAGTGTCCAGTTCTGGCCACTAAGAGACAAAGGAAACATTCAAGATCAGAGAAGAGCCACAAGGTTGATCCCTAGAGTTAGGGGTCTGAGTTATGAGGAAATACCAGAGAGACGTGGACCAGAAAATTCCTCAGAGCGTCCCACTCTGCCGGTGTTTTCACTGGAAGTGCAGTGAAAACCCTGTTTGTGTGTAAACAGGGTGTCTGCCACACTTCCAGCAAAGTAACACTGGATGAGGGGGTGCAACACTGAGGAATTTCCCGGCCTTGGGCTTTTCAGCTTGGAAAGGAGATGTTTGAGAGGTGATCTTATAGAGATATAAAATCTAGTAAACTGTATGGAAAAGGTTAATCTGGAATACTATTAAACTCTGGGTATCAGTCATGGCAGCTCTCTCACTTCTGAGTCAGATGATTTGGGTTCAAGCCGCACTAGAGAGTGGAGCACAAAATCTAGGCTGACACTCCAGTGCAGCACTGAGGGAGTGCCGCACTGCCGGAGGTGCCATCTTTTGGATAACATTAAACTGAGGCTGCCCTCTCAAGTAGATATAAAAGATTTCATAGCACTATTTCAAAGATGTGCTTCCCAGTGTCCTGGCCTATATTTAACCCTCAACCAACAATACTAAAAAAAAAGATTATCTGGTCATTATCAAGGACAGTAGGCGCATGGGAACACCACCATCTCCAAGTTCCCCTCCAAGTCACACACCATCCTGACTTAGAAGTATATCGCCGATCCTTCATCGTCGCTGGGTCAAAATCCTGGAACTCCCTCCCTAACAGCACTGTGGGAGTACCTTCACCACACGGACTGCAGCAGTTAAAGGCGGCGGCTCACCACCACCTTCTCAAGGGCAATTAGGGATGGGCAATAAATGCTGGCCTTGCCAGCGAAGCCCACATCCCGTAAACGAATAAAAACAAATTGCTGTTTGAGAGAGCTTGCTGTGCGTAAAATTGGCAGTTGCGTATCCTACATTACAACAGTGACTACACTTCAAAAGTACTTCATTGGCTGTAAAGCTCTTTGGGAAGTCCTGAGGTCACAAAAGGTGCTATAGGATTAGGACATGGGGGACACAGGTTCAAAATAGCAAAAGGTCATTTTAGGACTCCTATCTGGAAATTCTTCTCCACGCAGAGAGTGATCATCACTTGGAATGTTCTTCCATACAGAGTGGAGGAGGTCAAAATCTTGGAATAATTTTAGAAACTATCAAATGCTGCAGTAGGGAACTGTAGGATCTTGCTGGATAGATGAATTGAGGTGGATCGAATGGCCTTCCTCATATTGTAAAGTTGCTTTGTGATGCCCTCCAGTTGAATTATATTTGTTTGATTTTCTGAAATAAAATGCATAAAGGTCTTTCTCCCATTTTTTGACAGTAATTAATTTTAGACCTTAAATCCCATAACTTATGTTTGCTCATATATAATGTATCTTTTGTTAGTTATATAATAAAGTCCATAGCTTGAAGTTCTGATTGGTTCTGACTGTTCCTTTTCACCCTCAGTAGCTGAATTGAGGCCGAGAAAACCAGAGTTTGCTCTTCTTGTGGTAGCAGTAATATGCTACGTTAAAAAAAAACCAGGAAACTCCATATATGAATCATGCAGGAATAGTTAATGGATATGGTGGGTAGAAGTGTTTCAATACTGATCAACATATTCAACTCAGTATCATATTAGTGACATGAAGATGTACTCCAACCTGTTTTAAGTCATTTTCACTCCTTTCCCTTCTTCTGGTCCATCTATGCCATGCATCATCCTTGGCTGGTAGTACAAGCCAAATTTTGCGCAAGGGTGAAACTGTGAATGGGCCGCGCACCCTAAAAAAATTAGGGGGAACATTGTACAGGATACTTTTTTTTATTAGCTGAGGGATAGAATATAAGAGCAGGAAGGTTATGCTTGAACTGTATAAAATACCTAGTTAGGCCACAGCTAGAGTACTGCGTACAGTTCTGGTCACCACATTATAGGAAAGATGCGATTGCACTAGAGAGGGTACAGAGGAGATTTGAGGATGTTGCCAGGCTGGGGCTGTTTTCTTTGGGACAGAGGAGGCTGAGGGGAGATTTAATTGAGGTGTATAAAATTATGAGGGGCCTAGGTAGAGTGGATCGGAAGGACTTATTTCCCTTAGGAGAGAGGTCAATAACCAGGGGGCATAGATTTAAAGTAATTGGTAGAAGGATTAGAGGGGAGTTGGAGAAGACATTTTTTCACCCAGAAGGTGGTGGGGGTCTGGAACTCACTGCCTGAAAGGGTGGTAGAGGCAGAAACCCTCAGCGCATTTAAAAAGTACGCGGATATGCACTTGAAGTGTCGTAACCTACAAGGCTACGGACCAAGAACTGGAAAGTGGGATTAGTTCTTTTTCGGCCAGCACAGACATGATGGGCCAAATGGCCCCCTTCTGTGATTCTTCAATGATTCTATAAATGGAAATGAAAATCAGACGGGGTGCGTAATGGGCAGCCGATCTGCTATCACCCATTTTCCACCACTGCCGAAAGTTAAAGTCAGCCGCAACGTTTGCAACACATCCTTCACGAATCACCAAAATGAAATGGTGATAGAAAATGGGGGGTTGGGAAGAGGAGGAGGAGGAGAGGAGGAATAGATCTGATATTCACATTATAGCAAGAGACATTCATGTTGCAAAATATGGAGTAAATTTTTTTTCCCACAATACAAATTTAGTGCAATTCTATCCATGGCATATTGTTTGCATACTTCCTTATATATTGCTAGAAAAAAAACCCACCTTTATTACTGTGGTAGTCACTCGATGCAATGTACCTTTACCTCCTAACGCACTGTCATTTTATATGACCTTTTCACCTAGGTCACAGAGCCTCTACTGCACTCAGTGCATCCACCGCTTTATGGTTTGAAAAGTAATTAAAAAAAACTATTAGGTTATATATTTTGAGGAGTAATTCAATCTCACAGTTCTGCAGATATTAACAAACTACTTAAGCTCTCAGAAATATGTGTGGTGATGTAGTACTCAGCACGTGTGCAGATATTAGCTGCGACAAGATTGCATTTGGTTCTGATGTCTCCACAAGTACAAATAACTCAAGAGGCATTTGCTGCCCAGGCTTACACTTGAAGAATGGACACGTCGGTGAGATATTGGAGAGTCGCTGATGCATATGGAACCATAATCCAGCACAAATCAGTCCGGCCGATTTTAACTCAGTTCTTTGGGTGGGAAGCAGCCTTGAAAATCAGAGTTCTACACTTACCGCCCCATTCCTGCTCTGATCCCACCTATTACCATTTTTACAAGGACGGTCCACCTGAATCAATTAAATTATGTAAATTGAGGTCCTATGACATAAATAGGGCCCCGATTGCAATTTTGAGGTACAAACAGACAGAGCGGCACAATGTACACTTCTCCCATCGCTCACCTATTCTCTGCTAGTAGTTAAAATCAGTCCTAGCATCTTCAGGAAAGGAGAAGGAAAGTGGGAAGCAAACTGAAAAAAAGTTGTTTGATAAAATTGTGCAATTTATTATCCTAAATGTGAATTTTAAAAGATTATTTCAGAACATCTCTCTGTAATGGTAATGTAATGTTTATTCAGTTCCCATTGGATTTGGAGCTGGTTGGTGCTTTGTTTCTGAATTAAGTGTTTTGCCTGTGATTCATACTCAAAAATGCAAAACTACCACAAATAGATTTGAACAAAACACTGTCAGGGCAGAATGAATCTATATTTAAGACTGTTTTGTTACTTTTTCAAGTTAGTACACTGACAAAATGTCAAATAAAAACAGAAAATGCTGGAAATACTCAGCCGGTCAGGCAGCATCTGCGGAGAGAGAAACAGAGTTAACGTTTCAGGTCGATGGCCTTTCGTCAGAACTGCTGACAATATGTCACTTTCTAAAAATGGAATGCATACAAAGCAGAGAATATATTAAATACCAAGGCTGGGAATTCAACATCCAGGGGTATTCAATATTCAGGAAGGACAGGCAAAAAGGAAAAGGAGGTGGGGTAGCATTGCTGGTTAAAGAGGAGATTAACACAATAGTAAGGAAGGATATTAGCTCTGATGATGTGGAATCTGTATGGGTAGAGCTGAGAAATACCATGGGGCAGAAAACGTTAGTGGGAGTTGTATACAGACCCCCAAACAGTAATGCTGAGGTTGGGGATGGCATTAAATGGGAAATTAGAGATGCGTGCAAGAAGGGCACAGCAGTTATCATGGGTGACTTTAATCTACATATAGATTGGGCTAACCAAATTAGTAACAATACTGTGGAAGAGGAATTCCTAGAGTGTATACGGGATGGTTTCCTGGACTAATATGTCGAGGAACCAACTAGAGATCAGGCCATCTTAGACTGGGTATTATGTAATGAGAAAGGATTAATTAGCAATCTTGCTGTGCAAGGCCCCTTGGGGAGGAGCGATCATAATATGATAGAATTCTTCATTAAGATGGAGAGTGAAGTAGTAGTTGACTCAGAGACTAGGGTACTGAAGTTAAATAAAGGAAACTATGATGGTATGAGGCGCGAGTTGGTTAGGATGGATTGGGGAATGTTACTTAAAGGGTTGACGGTGGATAGGCAATGGCAAACATTTAAAGATCGTCTGGATGAACTACAGAATTTGTTCATCCCTGTTTGGCATAAAAATAAAACAAAAAAGGTGACTCAACCGTGGCTAACAAGGGAAATTAGAGATAGCATAAGATCCAAGGAGAGGACATATAAATTGGCCAGAAAAAGCAGCAAACCTGAGGATTGGGAGCAGTTTAGGATTCAGCAAAGGAGGACAAAGGGATTAATTAAGAGGGGCAAAATAGAATATGAGAGTAAGCTTGCAGGGAACATAAAAACTGACTGTAAAAGCTTCTATAGATATGTGAAGAGAAAAAGATTGGTGAAGTCAAGCGTAGGTCCCTTGCAGTCAGAATCAGGGCAATTTATAATGGGGAACAAAGAAATGGCAGACCAAGTAAATACATACTTTGGTTCTGTCTTCACAAAGGAGGACACAAATAACCTCCCAGAGATGTCAGGGAACATAGGGTCTAATGAGAGGGAGGAACTGAATGAAATCAGTATTTGTAGGGAAATGGTGTTAGGGAAATTGACGGGATTGAAGGCCGATAAATCCCCAGGGCCTGATAATCTACATCCTAGGGTACTTAAGGAAGTGGCCCTAGAAATAGTAGATGCATTGCTGGTCATCTTTCAAAATTCTATAGACTCTGGAACAGTTCCCATGGATTGGAGGGTAGCTAATGTAACCCCACTATTTAAAAAAGGTGGTAGAGAGAAAATGGGGAATTATAGACCGGTAAGCCTGACATCGGTAGTGGGGAAAATGCTAGAGTCCATTATAAAAGATGTAATAGCAGGGCACTTGGAAAACAGTGACAGGATCGGACAAAGTCAACATGGATTTACAAAAGGTAAATCATGCTTGACTAATCTACTGGAATTTTTTGAGGATGTAACTGGTAGAATAGATAAGGGAGAACCAGTGGATGTGATGTATTTGGACTATCAGAAGGCTTTCGATAAGGTCCCGCATAAGAGATTAGCGTGCAAAGTTAAAGCACATGGGATTGGGGGTAAGGTACTGACTTGGATAGAAAACTGGTTGGCAGACAGGAAGCAAAGAGTTGGAATAAGCGGGTCTTTTTCCGAGTGGCAGGCAGTGACTAGTGGGGTACCGCAGGGATCGGTGCTAGGACCCTAGTTATTCACAATATATATTAATGATCTAGATGAGGGAACTAGATGTAATATCTCCAAGTTTGCAGACGACACAAAGCTGGGTGGGCGTGTGTGCTGTGAGGAGGATGCAGAGAAACTCCAGTATGATTTGGACAGGTTGGGTGATTATACTGCATCTGCCCAATGTGGATAAATGCGAGGTTATCCACTTTGGTGGCAAAAACAGGAAGGCAGATTATCTGAACGGCAATAGATTGATAAAGGGGAAGTGCAACGAGACCTGGGTGTCCTTGTGCATCAATCGCTGAAGGTAAGCATGCAGGTGTAGCAGGCGGTTAAGAAGGCAAATGGTATGTTGGCCTTCATAGCGAAAGGATTCGAGTACAGGAGCAAGGCTGTCTTGCTGCAGTTGTACAGGGCCTTGGTGAGACCACACCTTGAGTATTGTGTGCAGTTTTGGTCGTCTTATCTGAGGAAGGATGTTCTTGCCATGGAGGGAGTGCAGCGAAGATTCACCAGACTGATACCTGGGATGGCAGGAATGACGTATGAAGAGAGATTGGGTCGATTAGGCTTATATTCACTGGAGTTTAGAAGAATGAGAGGGGATCTCATTGAAACTTATAAAATTCTAACAGGACTAGACAGACTAGATGCAGGATGGCTGTTCCCGATGGCGGGGGAGTCCAGAACCAGGGGGCACAGTCTAAGGATAAGGGGTAAGCCATTTAGGACTGAGATGAGGAGGAATTTCTTCACCCAGAGAGTGGTGAACCTGTGGAATTCTCTACCACAGAAGGCAGTTGAGGCCAATTCATTAAATATATTCAAGAAGGAGTTAGATATATTTCTTAAGGCTAAGGGGATCAAGGGATATGAGGAGAAAGCAGGGACAGGGTACTGAATTTGGATGATCAGCTATGATCGCATTGAATCGAGGGGCTGAATGACCTACTCCTGCTCCTATCTTCTATGTTTCTATAAGCATTTTTAATAGCTTTTTTAAAACTCTGCTCATGAATTTAAATGGTATACTAGGGGCCTGCAACGTTTTGCAACAGATGTCAATACCGAGCACTCCTTGGTTAGAAATAACTTGAGTTAGATACACAATGAAGCTCCTTCCACAACATTGCAACAATATGCTTTAAGCCTAAATTCAGATGGGAAAACATCTCTACTGCAGCAGTGTGATATTTCCCTTTCTTACCATCCTTTTGGCTTCTTAGTGGAATTGTCAATTTAGTACCAAAATACAGACTGTTTAGGAGGGCTTTGCCGGTGTTGCTGTTAACAACCTCACCCCAAAATGATCCATAATGGTTTAAAAAAGTCAGTTTAATAATAAAAAGAAACAAACTTGATCCAGGAAGGCTTTAAAACTACGTAAAGATCTGTTTAGTGAATAGATTAAGCCTATTGAAAGATGTAATGTGATCTTCTACCTATAGTGGTGTCCTGCACTATGGGCCTTGGCCCTTCACCTAGGTTTCTTATTTTTTTTTTTAAATGGCTGTCAGTGAGGATATCCTTTTCACTTCTTCCTAATAAAGACCCCTTGCACCACCATCTGCTGCAACTAGTGGAGGCACAAGTAATTCAGATGTGGCAGTTTTTAAACTCAAATTGTATAATTATAATTCCTATTATGATCAAATATGTTGTTTCAGAGAATGAGTGGGCCATTAGCATACTGTGTTGCATGTTAAACATTTTGCATACTTGTTCAGACTACTTCAACTGTAATTGCAATAAATTGGATGCAAACAGGTACAGCAAAATTTGATAGTCCAATGATACATTTCTACACATGACTGACCTACTTGGAGCCATTGCTCTGGAGATTATTCTAATTATACTGAAAGTACAGACTACTAACTATGTCTGCAGTGCTCTGTCAGTGGAGTTTTCAATAAGATTTTTAAAAGCTGAAAATCTCTTAGCAGGTTCTATCTATAGCATGAAATAAAAGCTATCTAAAATTAATATACAGTACAGTATGTGATTAAAGATTAACCAACCGTACTCCAATGGCTCAGCTGGTGCTGTTTATTAGGTGTCAACATAATATGAAACACTCCAATGAGGCCTGGTCAGCTGATGGAGGCATGCAATAATATTTATCTGTGGGGGAACCACATGCAATGAACTTGCATTTTTAACACCAGTTTTTACGGCTATGTGTTGAGATTGCAATGATGCCAGCATTGAATTAACATGTTGCCAGCTTTCACAATAGTGCGATGTGATTATAAAGATGAAGTTAATCATGCAATTTCATTGTTTCTTATTGCTTTTAATACCAGGAAACTGATTAACCAATTGCAACTTCACCATAGCAGAAGCTGACAATCAACATTCTATGATGCGGAGATGCCGGTGTTGGACTGGGGTGGACAAATGTGAGAAGTCGCACAACACCAGGTTATAGTCCAACAGTTTTATTTGATTTCAAATGTGATTTCAAATAAAACTGTTGGACTATAACCTGGTGTTGTGCGACTTCTAACATTCTATTAGATCATGGCTGATTTGTACCTCAACTCCATTTACCTGTCTTTGAGAAGTAGATGACTAATTTCAAAAACTTTTACACTGCAAATTGGAGTACTATAAAATTGAAAATGATCCTAGATGCTGATTGTTATTCAATTCTGAATATAATCATGATTTATGGAGAATTAATAGTAAAAATGTAGTTGTAGATCCCCATTAGCTGTGATTATAACTCTGCTATTTCATATTACAAAGCTTTATTAACCATACAAAATGATTAGATGCTTAAGAAAATTATGTCTGCTTTCCATTCCCCCATGTAGTCTGCCCTAACCAGCACCCAACAGCAGCTGCTGTTTCTTTGAATTAATAGTTTATTACACTTAAAAGGAAAAGAATGTTAAAAATCACACGTTTGACCAATGTTTCTGCAGTATAGTGACAACACTCATCAGAGCCATTCCCTTATTGACACGTTCTATTATAGACCTTCCTCAAATAGCTTAGAGCAGATGCAAATGTTGGCATTCTGAAAATCTTTAGAGCAACACATTAAATTAGGATAAAGTTTTACATGCACGTTACACTACCACACTCAAACACAACTACAAATTTAAATTTTTCAGAAAGATGCTGAAAAAGGCAATTCTTTATTTTTCTGTCATTTCAGTGCAGTTTGGAGAGCACTCAGCATTTTTTTTGTCATCTGCTATTTATAATATCATCTTTGGGATGGGGGAGGACAGGTGTATTCTGTACTATTACAGAGGCCTCGAGAGTAGGAATACGGCAAGAAATATAGCAACCATAGACAATGGTTTTTCAGTGTCTCGATGGATTCCTCTCTCCCAGATCACAAATAGACTCAGTAATATCTGCCCCGGGCTACACCCTGTGGTTGTGCCAGCTAATATTAAAAGTAAATAAATATGGTCCAATTGTTCTTTGATCAGCTTATGTCACAAATTCAGCTTTGGTGTTCAATATAATCTAGTCACATGGTTAGATGGTGTTGAAGCCACAAAGGCAGTTTATTGATATAAACACCTGTTCAGATATGTGCTACTCTGCAGCATCTCACTTGTTATTTAAACTACTCTTATCGCTAAACATGGCATCAACACCCCTCAGATCTAGTCTCATTATACTCAGTTAACAAACAGATGCTGCTACATATATAGAAACAGTAAGAGACGATTGATCCAGAAAATGATACAGGAGGAGAAAATGGGTGAGGAAAAAAGGCAGAGCCATCTGTACTCCTGCTTTTAGAGGCCTATGGCTGTGGGTGGGACATTTTGCTCCAGTATCTTTAGCATTCATCAACCGAGGAGAGGAGCTGGTTCCAAACCCAGCCTCTGGCAATTAGACATTTTCTGTATCAAGCTGGCACCAGGCATAATTCGCATCCATCGAGACAGATGGGTTCAAATTGCAACCTCATCCGCCTCCCATTGAAGATATTCATTCATCTGATACAATCCTCTCTGAAAACAAACTGTTGAGTACTCTGATCTAAATTTGGAAACTTCTGACAAATCTATTAGTAACTCCGTATTAGATAATTTGAGAAGTCATATTTCTGCAAAGATCACGTTTAAAAAAACATCTCCAGGTCACTACAAAATAGGAGTTGAATTTTCAATTTTAGTGAATGGAGTGAAAGCTTAAGAAGCATCAATGTCTCGCGTCAGATGCACAACTTGGGTGCTGTGTCCGATTGCTGCTTCGAGCTGTGTAATTCCCACTATAAAATGCCAATTACATATCTCTCTATGTCAAGATGCACTCTTTTCTGGAAAAGCAACATTTGGCCAGCCAGAATGCTAAACTCTATGGAGTGTCACCTTGGTTCAGTGGTCACACTCTTACTGCAGTCAATAAGTTGCGGGGTTCAACACTGCCCCCTCGCCCCCCCCAACTCCTTAGAATTTGAGCATGTAAAGTTCAGCTAACATACAAGTGCATTGCTAAAGGAGTGCTGCACTTTTAGAAATGTTGTAATTTTATTTGAGATGTTAAAGCAAGACCGTCTGCCAGTTCAGCCGGTGTAAAAGATCCCCAGGCACTTTTTCTAAAGAACCATCGAAGTTAACAGCACTGAAGAAAGGGTACTTGACCCATCATGTCCATCAGCTTTTGCCAGCTGTAGTGCAGTGGAAAGGAAAACCAACCAACCAATCTGCTACACCCACCACCACCCCCCCCCTTCTCTGTTTTACACCCCTGCCGCTGTTGAAAGTTCCACCATAATGTGTCATATATGCTATTCAGTTCACCAAGCTATCACATTTGATGTTAAAATGGTAAAGAGTGATGAAACTGATAATTCAAATGTTTATTGGCAGTAATTTGTATAACGATTCAATGAAACTTTGGACAACAGTTCAGAAGCAGAAGTATCAAATTTCTCCTTTGTATCTTTTATATTCCTCCTGCTTTGCCATCTTCCCTACCCTCAAACTAACGACATTGCTTTACATTCATGCATGTCAGGGAACACTTCATTCTAGCATAATTTCTGCCATTTAACCATCTCCTATTTGGCATGCAAGCACTTTATAGGCCATTATCTTTCTGTTTTCCTTGTGTGGTTATTTTATTTAATCTCCTACTGCCTTCCTCTTGGTCTGTTCTTGTTAAATGCAGTCATATCTATAACTCAGTTGGGAGGAAGGGCCCATACCCAAAATATCTTGTCTGCTCTCCCCACAGATGCTGCCTGACCTGCTGTTTCCAGCACTTTGTTTTTGTTTCTGAATTTGATCGATTTGCAGATGCAAATTCTTTAAAGGGTAGGATAATTTGCAGTATTGTGTCCTTATGAGTGGCCATTTAAAATTTTCATGATGCATTGTGCTTAATATAATTGCTCAGCTAAAAAGCTTTGATTTGCCTCAGTTGCATCCCCATTAGGGGAGCTACAACTGAATTCCTCGTCATTTAATTCGCACTAGCTGATCTCCCATAGCAATGCTCGTGGTTGTCTGGATCTAGAGCAGCGAATGTATACTCCCTGTGGAGAAGTAGACTAAATCAGTCCAGATGTCAAATGGAGGTTAAACTGCTTGGCTCTTTAATTGTTATCTCAACAGCTGCTCCAGGTTATCTCAAGGCCAGAAAAATAAAAGGCAATAAATAGGCTTGGTGCTCTTTTTGTAAAGAATGTATAAGACAGACAAATCACAACCAAAGTGTGATGACTGAATCTTGATGGATACACTCAAAATGTTTCTATAAATGGATTTATAGGCAATACTAGGATTCAGAAAGACGTCAATGATTTACATTTAACTGCATTTATTTTACAACACTGCCACCACAGACATGCCCGAAGCAATCAGCAGCCCTCTTTAAACATCCACCAAAAGGTTTTACATCTTGTTGGCAAACATACAGGATGCTGCATATCACCATCTTTTCCTCTGGAGGCAGACTAAGCGATCACTCATCTATACAGGCCCACAATGTGTTTCTGCATGGCCTTCACCATTGCAGACCTTCACCATCTGCTCCTTCCAGGAAAGGTTCTGGTCACAAAATGCACAAAGAATCATAGAATGCTACTGCACAAAAGAAGTAATTTGACTCATCAAGTCTGCACTGGTGTATTTTTCCACAAGCAACCTCCCATTTAGTCCTCTTTTTCAAGCAACTATTTAATTCCCTTTTAAAATAATTTCTCCACACTGCTTCAATGGTTTGTGGCAGAGAATTCCAAATTCTAATCACCCTCTATGTAAAGGATGTTTTTGTGTAACCCCTTTCATTTTTTTTGCAATTATCCTAAATTGCATGACCCCCAAACCCAGAAGTGCAAGGCCACCTCCAGCCCTTGAGGCCTGCACTGAAGAACAGCAGCCGGCCACCATACTTGCTCCTCCTACTTATGGAACGTGGACATACCTGTAAATTGCTTTCCTTTGACATCCTGAATTGTAAACAAATTCAGAGTACCAGGAGGTGAAACACTATGTAGAATCGCTTCAAATAGAAGTGGATCTGCAATCTAAATGTATTAGATTATGGGAAGTTGGTTTATATGTTGCCTCAACGATTTACAATCTACATTAATAACTTGGATGAAGGGACCGAGTGTAATGTAGCCAAGTTTGCGGATGATACAAAGATGGGTGGGAAAGCAAGTTGTGCAGAGGACTCAAAGAATCTGCAAAGGGATATAGACAGGCTAAGTGAGTGGGCAAACATTCGGCAGATGGAGTTTAATGTGGGAAAGTGCGAGGTTACACACTTTGGCAGGAAAAATAAAAGCGCAAATTATTTAAAATGGAGATTACAAAATGCTACAGTTCAGAGGGACCTGGGGGTCCTTGTGCCTGAAAAACAAAAAGTTAGCATGCAGGTACAGCAAGTAATCAAAAAGGCAAATGGAATGTTGGCCTTTATTTCAAGGGGGTTGGAGTATAAAAACAGGGAAGTCCTGCTACAACTGTACAGGGTATTGGTGAGACCACACCTTGAGTACTGCATACAGTTTTGGTCTCCTTATTTAAGGAAGGATATACTTGCATTGGAGGCAGTTCAGAGACGATTCACTAGGTTTATTCCAGAGATGAGGGGGTTGACTGGGTGGGCGTGTGTGTTGTGAGGATGCAGAGAAACTCCAGTATGATTTGGACAAGTTGGGTGATTGGGTAGATGCATGGCAGATGCAGTATAATGTGGATAAATGCGAGTTATCCACTTTGGTGGCAAAAACAGGAAGGCAGATTATCTGAACGGCAATAGATTGGGAAAAGGGGAAGTGCAACGAGACCTGGGAGTCCTTGTGCACCAGTCGTTGAAGGGAAGCATGCAGGTACAGCAGGCGGTTAAGAAGGCAAATGGTATGTTGGCCTTCATAGCAAGAGGATTCGAGTACAGGAGCAAGGATGTCTTGCTGCAGTTGTACAGGGCCTTGGTGAGACCACACCTTGATTATTGTGTGCAGTTTTGGTCGCCTTATCTGAGGAAGGATGTTCTTGCCATGGAGGGAGTGCAGCAAAGATTCACCAGACTGATACCTGGGATGGCAGGAATGACGTATGAAGAGAGATTGGGACGATTGGGCTTGTATTTGCTAGAGTTTAGAAGAATGAGAAGGGATCTCATTGAAACTTATAAAATTCTAACAGGGCTAGACAGACTAGATGCAGGAAGGATGTTCCCGATGGCGGGGGAGTCACAGTCTAAGGATAAGGGGTAAGCCATTTAGGACTGAGATGAGGAGGAATTTCTTCACCCAGAGAGTGGTGAACCTGTGGAATTCTCTACCACAGAAGGCAGTTGAGGCCAATTCATTAAATATATTCAAGAAGGAGTTAGATATATTTCTTAAGGCTAAAGGGATCAAGGGATTTGGGGAGAAAGCAGGGACAGGGTACTGAATTTGGATGATCAGCCATGATTTCATTAAATGGCGGAGCAGGCTCGAGGGGCCGAATGGCCTACTCCTGCACCTATCTTCTATGTTTCTGTTATGAGGAAAGGTTGAGCAGGCTGGGCCTATACTCTTTGGAATTTAGAAGAATGAGAGGTGATCTTATTGAAACAGAAGATACTGAGGGGGGCTCGACAAGGTAGATGCAGAGAGGATGTTTTCCCCTCGTGGGGAAATCTAGAACTCGGGGGCAGTTTTAGAATAAAGGGTCGCCCTTTTAGAACCGAGATGAGGAGGAATTTCTTCTCTGAGGGTCGTAAATCTGTGGAATTCTCTGCCCCAGAGAGCTGTGGAGGCTGGGTCATTAAATACATTTAAGGTGGGGATAGACAGATTTTTGCAAGATAAGGGAGTGAAGGGTTATGGAGAGCAGGCGGGGAAGTGGTTTTGAGCCCAAGATCAGCCATGATCTTATTGAATGGCGGAGCAGGCTTGAGGGGCCAAGTGGCCTATTCCTGCTCCTATTTCTTATGTTCTTATTCAGCTGAGTGCTATTGACTGCATCAGCAATGAACAGAGGTCATACAGATCACTTTGTAAATATGTGCCTATTTAGGGGTGAAGAGGTTTATTTTCCATTTCTAATGTCAAGCCAGACCGTGTACCATACCTTCATTATGGGCTGGCAAACAGATCTGCTCTCTGGCTACTGCACCAAGGCTCTTGAGCAACCAAATAGCGAGTAAGGAGGGCGATTCACCACCCGCCTTTGAAGAAAATCATCCAGCATCCACCCTCCTGAATAACGTGTATAGGCAACTGTGGCAGAGTGTTGAAAAACCAATTCCCAATACCACTGAAGTGATGTTTCTATCTTACTTGAAGATGCCCAGTCAAAATCTGATCCAAAATTTTAAAATTAAATCTTTTCTGCAAAATCAAATATTCAGTGAGGAAAGCAATGACACTAAAGTGAACAAACCTTTTCAGCAGAAAGACAGACTCAAGGTCCATTGATTTCTATTATATTCCAGGTGTTTGATAGTTCAATTTTGACTTTTGCATCCTCACATATTGAACATTGTATGCAAGGGCTCCATGGTTTGAAATGTTTATATTTCTTATTTGGGCAGAACGTAAAGCCAACTAGTAAACAGAGGTAGCCCTTTTTAATTCTACTGGAATCATGCCAGTTTTGAAAGGAAATAAACTGATGAAGCAAATCTGGCAGGTTATTGAAATAATGTTAAATTGAATACGGTGGAAAGCCACCTTGAATTCCACACGAGGAACAGAGTTTTCAAATAGAAGTATGTACGTACAAGACACAGTGAATAAGTATGATGTGAATAATTTTTGTTGTTGCACATCATAAAATGTATTGAATTTAAAAAGATTTTCCTTTACCCAAAGGAACCCTCCACACAAGTACATCAATTAATTTAAATGATCAGGGCCATCCTGAAAAACAAATTCCCAGGTATGGCAATCTACTATATTGATGTACAGATAAGACTGAGTGAAATAATCTTTTTGCCTACAGCTTATAAACAGGCACTCCACTTCTGAAAGCATCAAAGGCTTCTCCAACTTACTGTACAAGAATGTCACATTGATGTTGATACTTGATCAAACTAAGTGGAGGTTTAGTCAGTAAAACAGCAAGGCAAGAAGACAACATCAAATGTACCAGAAGTTTAGCAGACCTAGTACCGATTGTACCATTATGGAAAGAAAGAAATGACAGTTGTACACCGTCACAAACTGTAAATTTGCTTCTCTTTTCGAATTAAAAATATACTCCAGTACCAACAAATCTGGGTACGTGTAGTATTATCTTCATTCAAAAAGTTGCTAACAGAAAATTGTACAGATGTAAATTTTGTTTTTTGCTGACTTATCATTGCTCATTGCATGGTAGAGATGCTGCATTTTGTTTATTTTAAAAGGACAGTTGTTACGGAAAATTGTTCGGAGTATCATTCCAAGTACGTTATTGCAATTAAAGATAACAGACTGTTTAAAACAATGAATGTGTTTTGTGGGATATTTATTCTTCCCCCGCCAAGGGAAGATCCTGAGTTGGGGGTATGGCCTGTATCAATGTCAATGCAGTATTTTCCAAGCAAACTACTTTAGAGTCCAGTATTCCATTACTCTCCATCCATACATAAACAGAAGACCGCCTACTTCCACCTCCGTAACATTGACCAACTCCACCCCTGCCTCAGCTCATCTGCTGCTGAAACCCTCATCCATGCCTTTGTTACCTCGAGATTTGACTGTTCCAACGCTCGCGTGGTCGGTTTCCCATCTTCCACCCTCCATAAACTTGAGCTCATCCAAAACTCGGCTGCCCGTGTTCTAACACGCACCAAGTCCTGTTCAGCCACCACCCCTGTGCTCGCTGACCTACATTGGCTCCCAGTCCAGCAATGCCTCAATTACAAAATTCTCATTCTTGTTTTCAAATCCCCCCATGGCCTCACCTCTCCCATCTCTGTAACTTCCTCCAGATCCTACAACCCTCCCGAGATCTCTGCACTCCTCCAATTCTGGCCTTTTGTACATCCCCCATTTTAATCACTCCACCATTGGCACCCATGCATTCAGCTGCCTAGGCCCTAAACTCTGGAATTCCCTCCCTAAACCTCTCTCTCCTCCTTTAAGACGTGCCGTAAAACCTACCTTTTTGACCAAGCTTTGTCATCTATCCCAATATCTCATGTGGCTCAATTTTGTTTGATAACTATCCTGTGACACGTCTTATGACGTTTTACGTGTTAAAGGTGCTATATAAATGAAGTTATTGCTGGGAATTTTAATTTATTTTTAAACTGACAACTTTGATAACTATATGTACACTTGCATGGTAATTATCTGATTGCATGAAGAGAGTGAGGAACCTCACCTGCCACTAATAAAACAGAAAATCACCAGCGCAATGCCTATGATTTTTCATATACACTTGCCCCGAGTTGAGATTCCCCACTGCTGGCACATACTCAGTTTGCAGTAAAATCCATCACTTCTATGCTTATTCAAGACTTTTCAGAACTGGAGTCAGATGCACAATTTTATCATTTTTTTATTGTCCAATTTCACAGAGTTTGTATCTTACATTTACGGATAACCTTACCAAAGCAGATTTACATTTCGATGCCTGAAAACTGAATGAAACTGAATAGTGAGTAGGATCCATGTGGTTAGTGGTTTAAGCTACAAGACATGATATAAACACAAAATGCACAATGTTTATCGATACAATGTCTTGTATTTCAATAATTTATGCATTTGTAACAAATCCTGTGTTTTCATTCATACAAAATAAAATTAAGCACTCATTGCTTCAGAATTTACAGTGCAATATGAACATTTTTAATTAAATGGAACAAACTACAGTTTTTAACATAAGAACTTATCCTAAGTACGCATTTTAAACAGTTACTATTCTATTAGAAGTACTAATCAGGCTTGTAATTCTGGCAGATGTACTGCCACAATAGGTTTTATAGTTGAGAAGTCAGCTTGCACGATTTATAGCATACAACAAATGTCCATTGGTGTACAAGCCACTCAAACTGTCATGGGTGCCAAGAAAAACTGTAAGGCCAAACCTTTATGATTATTTAAGTGGGCAATCACATTACTGTTACATATAGGGAAATTACAGAAAAAAAATCAAATCATTACCTGGGCAGCATTAAAACCTACAAGTCTTAAGCACAATCAATAGAAAGAAAACAAAAGACCAGACAAAAACAAAATAAAGCTCCCATTGTTTTCCAATTGGAACGACAACATTTATCACTGACCTGCCACCGAAATTTGGAGAGTTTGTGAAACAGTGCTAATGCATTTGTTTATATTTAATATCCATTGATTAGTTTTAAAAATATTTTGATTTCTGCCCTCTCTTTAAAGAAACCAACAAGTCTTATAAAGGCTTGACCCTAAATAAAATATATTTTTATCAGTTCCGCTCAGCCAATGTGAAACATGCCATGGACAATTTACTGTTATCTCCTTTATACTTCTAAGCAGAAAGAAATTTACACCCTGGCATATACAATAATCCCAAATTCCTCTTTTAATCCTCACTGGTTTGATTTACTCAACACTTGGTAATTTCATACAAGAAACATGTACACAAAACAAACAAGCTTTCACAAAACCAAAGTGAAGACCAGAAAGTTTATTATAAAACAATATCTTACCTTGAAAATCACGTTTTTCAAGTTATCAACCTTTTAAAATGGCTGTTCCACCGTAGACATAACTATATTAGAAAACCTTGAAAATTTATGGGGTATCTTAAAATAGGTAAAACATTTACATGCTGTAACCTGGCTAGATTTATTTTGAAATACTGTCATGTGTGCACATCCAATGAAAAAGATACAAAAATTGCTTCTCAAAGCAAAGAACAGTATGCTTAAGAACTGTCACAGTATTTCTATTGTTACATCACTTTAACAATCAAAACAAATGAAGTGACAATTCAGTGTGATTGCTGCTTGTTTAAGGTCTCAAACACCTGGATGCCTAACAGACGAGATCAGTGATCTGAGGCTGGTTGGGCTTTAAATTAGTTTGGATGTCTTGAAAACACCCCGAGAATCATATTTTCACTGATATGATTGCAAGGGATGAGATGCATCACTTATTGCTATGTTCAAAAAGAAGTGTGAGCTATGAATCATTTAACAAACAAAATTAACTACCAATGGCTTTGCCCCCTAGTGGACAGAGCCTGTGATGCAGATATCTGTTGGACATCCAGTTGTAGCAAAATTACAACATTTTAATCTGAATATTTGCTCTGGTGAATAATCCAAAGTGATGAGAAAATCAGTTCAATGAGGATTTTAATCTTAACAGCTTTCCTGGACCTAATCCTCAAACAAACAAGTCACTGAACTGAAAACTGTTAGGTACTGCTTAGACCTTGTGTGCCATGGCTACTCGTTATGAACCAACACGTGTTGAAGTGGTTCTTTTGTCTGAGAAGAAGCTCCTGAGGAGAACCACCTGGCCAAGACTCACAACCAACAAGATGAGAGCTTCTCCCACCGACCAAAAAGCGACCCTCGAGTTCAGGTCCTCAGCACGACTTCGTCCTTGTGCTTCCCTTAGACGGAAATGGGTTTGATAATCAATGACCGACTTCATGGCTTCGTGCATTGTGACACAAGCTGACTCCATCTGGTTTTAAAAAAAAGTAAAGTGTAAATATTGTGAACAAAATAGAGAATTTTAATTCCAAAGGAAGAAAAATAACTTGCATTTATAACACCAAAATCCCATAAAAGGTACACCAAGTACAGTGCATCAACCGTGCCCAAAATGTCACTCACCTCAAGAAATAATTAGTAGCAAAAAGATTGCACAAAGTTTTGCCATATTTGTTATCACAAATTGTAGTTAAACTTGAACCTCTTGCCCGTTAAATTCTTTTTACACAGCTACTAAGATTTAGTTTTTTTCCCAATGTATTCTCAATTCGTAATCAAAAGATGCACCATTCTTTGAGTATATCCACAATTTAAACACGTTTGTCTCAGCATCATATGCTAAAGTTTTTCCCATTGAATTTTGGATTTGCCACACCTTGTCCCGTCCCACACCAAAGCACAGCTGTGCAAATAGAAGTATGTCAACAGGGTGGGAAGAATTGCTTTAAAAACCTTATTTTAGGTCCAATTATATGCTTATAATTATAGGTGTATCATAGACCAAAGAACAGTCAATGAAAATAAGTATCCATAACATCTAATTTGTGATTATCTTTCTAAATAAAATCATCTCCTCCCATTCTATAACCACATAGTATTTGCTGAAACTATGGCAGGCAATCTGTTCCTAAAGTTCTGCCAGTAGCAAATTACTATTCCATTCACCTGACGTCTGCAAGTAGTTTTAGGGTGTTAGCATGTTAGATCAGTCACATGGCAACACACTGGTACACATTGCAGTAAAATTCCAAAGGGCTATCTGATGGCAGCTGTATATGAATATGCAAGATTACTTTTAAAACTTAATGACTAAGGTTTGCCTACATTAGTCATCGTATACAAAGTCATTAATTGTCTGAGAAATGCTTTTAAGATGCTTGAGAGAATAAGGCAAAAATGTAATGTATTTTTTATAACCCAAGAACCTACTACTGGAAACACAACACTGATCTTTGAGAATATTGCAAAATAAACATGTCTAAAGGATTACATGCTCACTGGAGGTATATACTGTACAATTCAATTGCAAATGCTCTAAAGCAGTTGTATTTTGAAACTACAAAGGACACAAGGGCCTCGATATTTACTGGGGTGGGACGAAGGAGTCATGGTCTGAACAGTGTGGAGTTGTAACTCCATGGCTTGCGTGTTTTACAGGACAGGGGGTGATCAGGCAGGGGGGGGTGGGGGGAAGAAAGAGGGGGAAATTGGGGGCCGAGGACCGCAGGCCGAAGGGATGGGAGGGGGGAGGTCGGGACCACTGGGGAAGGGGGGTTGTTTACAGGTAAGCTTGTTGGGCCTGGAGGAAACACTCCTGCTCCTCTTGGCCCACAAGCAGTGCTGTTAAGCCTAATGGATCCATCCTTGCCTCCTTTTACCTGCCAGGTTTTCCAAGGTCCGAGAAACCCAGCCAGCATGGGTTAAAAACAGAAACACTTAAAATGGAGGCTCACAGCTTCCTTAAAAAGGTTTCAAGGACCAACCCACCTTCCGAGAACGGATTGGTCTCCCACACCTCACTCTGCCTCCATTAAAACGGGAAGTGGGCGTTTGGGTTCCTGTTTCAGACTTCCAACGTTTTAACTTCCCACCCGACCCAAACCCACCCATTTTATGGGGGGTTAAAATTGCTCCCAAGATTTCCAAATGGTTACGAGCAAACCTAAATCAGCACAGTTCTTCACATAACAGTGCATGTGAAATCACATTAACAAAGACAGTGATGTGTATTATTTAACAGAAAATGCTGGAAATACTCAGCAGGTCAGGCGGCATCTGTGGAGAAAGAAACGGAGCTAACGTTTCAAGTCGATGACCTTTCATCAGAATTGGAACAAGTTAGAGATGGAACATCCCCTTTTCCCTGCCTCTGTACTTGCTTGAAACCTGTTACATCTCTAACTTTTTCCAGTTCTGACGAAAGGTCATCGACCTGGAACGTTAACTCTGTTTCTCTCTCCACAGTTGCTGCCTGACCTGCTGAGTATTTCCAGCATTTTCTGTTTTTATTTCAGATTTCCAGCATCTGCAGTATTTTGCTTTTGTAGAAGTGTATTATTTTGTCTGCATTAACAAATCACACCATTCACGTTTTGTTGTACGAGGTTGTTTGCCACATCAAAATTTTTCATGACAAATATACAGTTGAATTTGGCAGTATTTTTGAAACTTTATAGCGGACTAGGTCAAATTGAAAGCATAAAATATATTGCTAAATCTTTAAGACTATTACTCTGCATGCAACCTGAAAAGGAATCTATTAAAAATGTGCATAAATCCTATGCTTTAGTACTTCGTACCTGAGTCAGTGCGGAGACTCTGTTTTCATTGGGAAACAAAGGAGGGTCGTCCCCAACCTGGAAATCGAAATACACGGTTTTGTGTGTGAAGGTGGAAAACTCGTTGCTAAAACAGAACTTATAAGTTCCATTTTTTGCAGCTGTGAAGGTGAAACTGTCGTACTGTTTCTTCATCTCCTTGTACAAAACTGCACCATCAGCATCTTCCAACCGACAGTCTACATCATAATGACCACCGGTAATGACCTGTTAAACACAAGGGTTTAAACAATTTAGATGTACAAAATTCATAATAGTGTCAAAATAAACAAAAGTCAATACAAAGTGCAGAAAATTTTCAGCTAAAGCACTACAAAGAAAAGTTTTCACCAACACGTAGATCTCATTACCAGAACACAATTTCAGTTAAATCAGGATGCGATAATACTTTAAACCTTTGGTTGCATTTCAACATTCAGAATTTCAAGCTAAAAACACAGCAAATGTATAGTAAGTAATGTTTTGAAAAGAAAAGCACAATATATCACAGCAGGTTAGTGCACGGTCAACACTATACCAAAAACATCTAAACAAGTTTTTGATATCAAGCAAAGCAGTTTGTAAGAGATGTTAAACATTTATTTTGAGCAAGGCAATTAGACACCACCTTCTGGACAGTTAACAAATAGCACTGTCAGACCTCCCCTATGATTTGCTGCAAATTTCAGCCAGAGGCAAGTGAGTGAAAAGGAGGTTAGGGACCCATTCAATAGAAACATTTATTTGTAATAAAGAGAACACGGAAGTCCACAAAACATTGGTTTCAAGACAAATTATCTAACCTTGGTATCAGAAATTAAACATGAATTTTTAAATTGCACGCTGAGAAGCTACAGCATAATTAAACTTTTATTTGCACGCCACATTGTATAAATGTTATAATACATTGTGATGTGCATTATACTGATAATTTGACAAATGGTGCACGATTGCACATGGCTCATTGAAAACATATTTGGTAACAATGGCCTGGATTTTCCAGGGCCTATGACTGCATACGCAGTCATTAGTGCCCCACAAGTTCCAGGTTTCCAGTATGCGCGAAAACCCAGAACTTGACGAGTTTCAGCTTGACAGATCATCTGCATCCCCGGGAAATGGACATTCGCTGGCGGAGAGTTGGGCTATTTGCCCAACTACTGCCTGTGAAATTCTTACGCCTGGTAAAAGCAGGCGTAGGACCTTCTTTTATCAGCGCAAGAGTTTAAATAAATATTAAAATAATTTTTTAAAATTATTTAAACATAAAAAACTTGAAAATTAGTTATGTTATTTTTAGCCCCTTTAAAGCGTTTAAATTTATTTTTCAAAAAATTAAAATTTTGTTTTAAATGTTCAAAATTAATTAAAATGCAATTAAATTAAACATGTAATGATTTATTTTTATTTAACTGGTGTGTAATGTGTGGGTTTTTTTTGGAGATTCCCATTAAGCTTTGGGGATTCTGTACGTAAATGGAATCCCCATAAGCATAATGGGGATCCCCTTTTTCATTGGTTGGCCTGGCCCACGCGATCCCACGGACGCTTGCAAACCGTGTGCGCCCCTGGGATGCGCATGCGTACGCGTAGAGGCCCAGGAGTGCGAGTCTACGAACCTCCTGGACCATCAGGTAGGTTCGTACTTTGCTTGCAGTTCAGAGGCATTCACCTGGAGACAGCCTCCGACCACAAATTCAGGCCCATAGTCAAATACATCAATGTGCAATACATAAATACACGCGATTGTTACGAACAGAGTGTGACAATTATGATGGATTATGGAAGGTTTGAGCAATGGACGCATTGCACTTATTACGAATTGGATCAAGACTGCCCCAATATTTTTCAGATGCAATGTTATCCCAACACGGTGGCACAGTGGTTAGCACTGTTGCCTCACAGCGCCAGGGACCCGGGTTCGAATCCGGCCTTGGATGACTGTCTGTGTGGAGTTTGCACATTCTCCCCGTGTCTGCGTGGGTTTCCTCCGGGTGCTCCGGTTTCCTCCCACAGTCCAAAGATGTGCGGGTTAGGTTGATTTGGCTATGATAAATTGACCCTTAGTGTTAGGGGGGATTAAATACGTGGGGTTACGGGGATAGGGTGGGATATGTGTCAGTGCAGGCTCGATGGACCGAAATGGCCTCTATCTGCACTGTGGGGATTCTGTGAATATAAAAATCATATGCATGGAGATCAATCTAGTGCTTTACTCACAGCCTTTAGAGATTTAACATATAGCAATATTGAGAAGATCGGCCTTAACTAAATAATGGTCATTTTGGGCTTTCTCTCCCCTCCAGCTCTGGAGGAAAGAATGTTATGTGCCTAAGAAATCCATGGCATGCAACTATAATCACGTCCCTTCACTTTGAGACTATTCACAGCATCACCAAGTCATCACAAACACCAGCTCAAAATGTGATTTTTAAAACTGTTCACTTCAACTGGCTGGTATCAAAATAAAATGCCAATTATTCGATATTACACGTCCTACATCAAGAGAAACACTACTGACCACAACATACTGGGGAAACAGAGAGTCATCTTAGAACAATCAATTCTTGCCTCGCAAAGAATGAGATAATCAGGTGTGAAAGTCAATAAGCATTGCTGAATGGTTCATATCTAGAGATGAACCAAATAGCTGGAAATCAAACAAAATGCTGGAAGCAGTGAGTCATGTCAACTCAGTACAGTATATGAAAGGGAAGACAGGTTAACAGTTTAATACTTCATTGAAGTGCCCCACCTCAAACAAATGCTTCTTGTTCTGATAGAAACTTGACTACCTAATTTCAGGATTTTCTGTAGATTAACATGATCTAACTTTTGTCCAAGAGTATCTTCCAGAATTATGTTCTATGGAGATCAGAAACTATTTCATTTGATTCAACTTGTACCGATAACACAATAGTTAGAAGCATCATCAGTACACAATATTTAATGCATTTTAAGCAATGTACAATTTACCCATCCCTCTTGTACAGTAGCTTCTCTTCAGTTCCGTAAAGTACGAACAAGCTCAACATCCCATAGTACTAATCTAACGACAGAGGGGCAGGTAGCAGTGGGAGAATGTCAGGCATTTATATCATGCCAGTTCCTATCAACCGTCACGAGTACAAAGAATACTGTGTACGAGGAGAAATTGAATGCCAAGCCCTTGATTGGACTTGTAATCCCAGAGAATGCTACATATGCCATGTCTCAAATTACTCATACCGTATTCAAAAATATCACACCTCCCTCTCTCTCACCCCCATTACACCTCCCCCCCCGCTCCATCCCTCCCTCCCCCCCCTCTCCTCTCCCCCCTCATCCCCTTACCTCTCCCCCCTCATCCCCTTCTCCTCCCCATCCATCCCGCCCCTCCCTCTCCCCCCCCATCCCCCTCTCTCCCCCATCCCCCCTCCCCCTCTCTCCCCCATCCCCCTCTCTCCCCCATCCCCCTCTCCCCCAACCCCCCTCCCCTCCCCCATCCCCCTCCTCTCCCCCATCCCCCTCCTCTCCCCCATCCCCCTCCTCCCCCATCCCCCTCCTCCCCCATCCCCCTCCTCCCCCATCCCCCTCCTCCCCCATCCCCCTCCTCTCCCATCCTCGCCCCCATCCCCCTCCTCTCCCCCAATCCCCCTCCTCTCCCCCAACCCCCTCCTCCCTCCTCTCCCCCAACCCCCTCCTCTCCCCCAACCCCCCTCCTCTCCCCCAACCCCCTCCTCTCCCCCATCACCCTCCCCCCTCCTCTCCCCTCCATCCCCCTTCCTCTCCCCCATCCCTCTCCCCATCCCCCTCCTCTCCCCCATCCCCCTCTCCCCTCCTCTCCCCCATCCCCCTCTCCCCTCCTCCATCCCCCTCTCCCCTCCTCTCCCCATCCCCTCCTCTCCCCCATCCCCTCCTCTCCCCCATCCCCTCCTCTCCCCCATCCCCTCCTCTCCCCCATCCCCCCTCCTCTCCCCCATGCCCCTCTCCCCTCCTCTCCCCCATCCCCCTCTCCTCTCCCCCATCCCCCTCTCCTCTCCTCCATCCCCCTCTCCCCTCCCCCATCCCCCTCTCCCCTCCCCCATCCCCCTCTCCTCTCCTCCATCCCCCTCTCCCCTCCTCCATCCCCCTCTCCCCTCCCCCATCCCCCTCTCCTCTCCCCCATCCCCCCCTCCTCTCCCCCATCCCCCCCTCCTCTCCCCCATCCCCCTCCTCTCCCCCATCCCTCTCTCCCCTCCCCTCCTCCCTCTCCCCCATCCCCCTCCTCTCCCCCATCCCTCTCCCCTCCTCTCCCCATCCCTCTCTCTCCCCTCCTCCCTCCTCTCCCCCATCCCCCTCTCCCCCATCCCCCCTCCTCTCCCCATCCCTCTCCCCCATCCCCCTCCTCTCCCCCATCCCCCTCCTCTCCCCCCTCCTCATTCCCCTCTCCCCCATCCCTCTCTCCCCATCCCCCCCCATCCCCTCCTCTCCCCCATCCCCCCTCCTCTCCCCCATCCCCCCCTACTCTCCCCCATCTCACTGCCCCCTACTCTCCCCCATCCCCCCTCCTCCTCTCCTCTCCTCTCCCTCTCCCCATCCCCCTCTCCCCTCCCCCCTCTCCCCCCCCATCCCCCTCTCCCCCTCTCCCCATCCCTCTCTCCCCTCCTCTCCCCCCCTCCTCATCCCCCTCTCCCCATCCCTCTCTCCCCTCCTCTCCCTCTCCCCTCCTCTCCCTCTCCCCTCCTCTCCCTCTCCCCTCCTCTCCCTCTCCCCTCCCTCTCCCTCTCTCTCCCCTCCCTCTCCCCTCCTCTCCCTCTCCCCTCCTCCCCATCTCCCCTCCTCACCCTCTCCCTCTCCCCACCCTCTCCCTCTCCCCTCCTCTCCCCCTCCCCTCCCTCTCCTCTCCCCTCCCTCTCCCCTCCTCTCCCTCTCCCCTCCTCTCCCTCTCCCCTCCTCTCCCTCTCCCCTCCTCTCCCTCTCCATCCCCCTCCTCTCCCTCTCCCCCCCTCTCCCTCTCCCCTCCCTCTCCCCATCCCCCTCCCTCTCCCCCATCCCCCTCTCCCCTCCTCTCCACTCCCCTCTCCCCCCCCTCTCCCCATCCCCTCCCTCTCCTCTCCTCTCCCTCTCCCCATCCCCCTCCTCTCCCTTCCCCCATCCCCCTCCTCTCCCCCATCCCCCTCTCCCTCCTCTCCCCCATCCCCCTCTCCCCTCCTCTCCCCCATCCCCCTCTCCCCTCCTCATCCCCCATCCCCTCCTCTCCCCCATCCCTCTCTCCCCCATCCCGCTCTCCCCTCCTCTCCCCCATCCCCCTCTCCCCTCCTCTCCCCCATCCCCCTCTCCCCATCCCTCTCCCCTCCTCTCCCCCAACCCCTCTCCCCCTCCCCCATCCCCCTCTCCCCTCCTCTCCCCCATCCCCCTCTCCCCTCCCCCTCTCCCCTCCTCTCCCCATCCCCTCTCTCCCCTCCTCTCCCCATCCCCCTCTCCCCTCCTCTCCCCCATCCCCCTCTCCCCTCCTCTCCCCTATCCCCCTCCCCTCCTCTCCCCTCCCCCTCCCCTCCCCTCCCCCTCTCCCCCATCCCCCTCTCCCCTCCTCTCCCCCATCCCCCCCTCTCCCCCATCCCCTCTCCTCTCCCCCATCCCCCTCTCCCCTCCTCTCCCCAATCCCCCTCTCCCCTCCTCTCCCTCTCCCCTCCTCTCCCTCTCCCCCATCCCCCTCTCCCCTCCTCTCCCCCATCCCCCTCTCCTCTCCCCCATCCCCCTCCCCTCCCCTCCCCCTCTCCCCCATCCCCCTCTCCCCTCCTCTCCCCCACCCCCCCCTCTCCCCCATCCCCCCCTCTCCCCTCCCCCATCCCCTATCCCTCTCCCCCATCCCCCTCTCCCCCATCCCTCTCTCCCCTATCCCTCTCCCCCATCCCTCTCTCCCCTATCCCTCTCCCCCATCCCTCTCTCCCCTATCCCTCTCTCCCCTATCCCTCTCCCCCATCCCTCTCTCCCCTATCCCTCTCCCCCATCCCTCTCTCCCCTATCCCTCTCCCCCATCCCTCTCTCCCCTATCCTCTCCCCCATCCCTCTCTCCCCTATCCCTCTCCCCCATCCCTCTCTCCCCTATCCCTCTCCCCCATCCCTCTCTCCCCTATCCCTCTCCCCCATCCCTCTCTCCCCTATCCCTCTCCCCCATCCCTCTCTCCCCCATCCCTCTCTCCCCTATCCCTCTCCCCCATCCCTCTCTCCCCTATCCCTCTCCCCCATCCCTCTCTCCCCTATCCCTCTCCCCCATCCCTCTCTCCCCCATCCCTCTCTCCCCCATCCCTCTCTCCCCCATCCCTCTCTCCCCCATCCCTCTCTCCCCTATCCCTCTCCCCCATCCCTCTCTCCCCTATCCCTCTCCCCCATCCCTCTCTCCCCTATCCCTCTCTCCCCTCCTCTCCCCATCCCTCTCTCCCCTCCTCTCCCCCATCCCTCTCTCCCCTCCTCTCCCCCATCCCTCTCTCCCTTCCTCTCCCCCATCCCTCTCTCCCCCTCCTCTCCCCCTCCCCTCTCTCCCCTCCCCTCCCCCATCCCCTCTCTCCCCTCCCCATCCCCCCTCTCCCCTCCTCTCCCCCCTCCTCTCCCCCATCCCCCTCCTCTCCCCCATCCCCCTCCTCTCCCCCATCCCCCTCCTCTCCCCCCTCCTCTCCCCCCTCCTCTCCCCCATCCCCCTCCTCTCCCCCATCCCCCTCCTCTCCCCCCTCCTCTCCCCCATCCCCCTCCTCTCCCCCCTCCTCTCCCCCATCCCCCTCCTCTCCCCCCTCCTCTCCCCCATCCCTCTCCTCTCCCCCCTCCTCTCCTCTCCCCCCTCCTCTCCCCCATCCCCCTCCTCTCCCCCCTCCTCTCCCCCATCCCCCTCCTCTCCCCCATCCCCCTCCCCCATCCATATCCCCCTCCCCCATCCATATCCCCCTCCCCCATCCATATCCCCCTCCTCTCCCCCTCCCCCCTCCTCTCCCCCATCCATATCCCCCTCCCCTCCTCCCTCCTCTCTCCTCTCCCCCATCCCCCTCCTCTCCCCCTCCTCTCTCCTCTCCCCATCCCCCTCCTCTCCCCTCTCCCCCATCCCCCTCTCTCCCCATCCTCTCCTCTCTCCCTCCCCTCCCCCTCCTCTCCTCTCTCCCCCCCTCCCATCTCCCTCTTTTTCCTCCCCTCCCCCTCTTTCTATCCGTTCCCTCTATCTCCCCGCCGGGCCTCACCTGGAACTCGAGCGTGCACTTGGTGCCCTGCACGATGTCCTCGTAGAAACACTGCTTGGCGTTGTCGGGTAACTCGAAAGTGAGCTCGGAGCCGCGGACCAGCGGCAAGAGGAGTTGGGCCCACAGCAGCTGCAGCAACAGCCTGGCCCACATACCGGCTCGGGCTGGGCTTTCCTGTGCGCACGGAACTCGGGAACCGGGAGCGCGGGACGGAGTTTCTCTGGAAATAGATTTGAATTTTAACCGGCCGTTGCGGCTCGAGGCACTCCAACTCCCGGATGTTAAGGGCACAGGAACCAGACGTGGCAGCGCGGCTCTACCCGGATGTGCGACCTCTCACCTCTCGCCCAAAAGAAACGCCGCACCTGCGCAGTTCTGCTGGATACTCAGCAGGCAACAGACCAAGGAGGGGCAGGGTGGAAATAGAGCGACTAGTAGTGACACCGCTCTGATCTAAAATAAAAGGTTAATTTTGAATGTTTGGCACTTGGAAAAATAAACATAGCTCAGTATGTTTAAGAGGATTTGAAATAAAGAAAAGAAAGAACTTGCATTTATATAGCACCTGTCAGGACATCCCAAAGTGCTTTACAGCCAATGAAATATTTTTGAAGTGTTGTAGTGTAGCAAATATCAGCAACCAATTTGCACACAGCAAGGTCCTACAAACAATCATGTGATAATGACCCGATCATTTGTTTTAGTGATGTTGGTTGAGGGATAGATATTGGACAGGACACCAGGGAGAACTCCCCTGCTGTTCTTCAAAGTAGTGAGGTCGCACAACACCAGGTTATAGTCCAACAGTTTTATTTGAAATCACAAGCTTTCGGAGCTATCGATTTGCTCCTTCCTCAGGTGAATCAAATCGATAGCTCCGAAAGCTTGTGATTTCAAATAAAACTGTTGGACTATAACCTGGTGTTGTGCGACCTCTCAATTTTGTCCACCCCAGTCCAACACCGGCATCTCCGCTTCAAAGTAGTGCCATGGGATCTTTTACATCTACCTCATAGGGCCAACAGGGCCTCAGTTTAACATCTCAGCGAGACAGCATCTCCCAACAGTGCTACCCTAGATTTTGTGCTCAAGTCTCAAGTGGGATTTGAACTCAACCATCTCGAGCTCACAGGTGAGAGTGCTACCAAAGGACCCCAGCTAATCACAATATATATTAATGATCTAGACGAGGGAATTGGATGTAATATCTCCAAGTTTACAGACGACACAAAGCTGGGTGGGAGTGTGTGCCGTGAGGAGGATGCCAAGAAACTCCAGTATGATTTGGACAGGTTGGGAGATTGGGCAGAAGCATGGCAGATGCAATATACTGTGGATAAATGCGAGGTTATCCACTTTGGTGTCAAAAACAGGAAGACAGATTATTATCTGAACGGCAATAGATTGGGAGAAGGGGAAGTGCAACGAGACCTGGGTGTCCTTGTGCACCAGTCGCTGAAGGTAAGCATGCAGGTGCAGCAGGCGGTTAAGAAGGCAAATGGTATGTTGGCCTTCGTAGCGAGAGGGTTCGAGTACAGGAACAAGGATGTCTTGCTGCAGTTGTACAGAGCCTTGGTGAGACCACACCTTGAGTATTGTGTGCAGTTTTGGTCGCCTTATCTGAGGAAGGATGTTCTTGCCATGGAGGGAGTGCAGCGAGATTCACCAGACTGATACCTGGGATGGCAGGAATGACGTATGAGGAGAGATTGGGTCGATTGGGCTTATACTCGCTGGAGTTTAGAAGAATGAGAGGGGATCTCATTGAAACTTATAAAATTCTAACAGGACTAGACAGACTAGATGCAGGAAGGATGTTCCCGATGGCCGGGGAGTCCAGAACCAGGGGTCACAGTCTAAGGATAAGGGGTAAGCCATTTAGGACAGAGATGAGGAGTAATTTCTTCACCCAAAGAGTGGTGAACCTGTGGAATTCTCTACCACAGAAGGCAGTTGAGGCCAACTCATTAAATATATTCAAGAAGGAGTTAGATATATTTCTTAAGGCTAAGGGGATCAAGGGATATGGGGAGAAGGCAGGGACAGGGTACTGAATTTGGATGATCAGCCATGACCGCATTGAATGGTGGAGCAGGCTCGAGGGGCCGAATGGCCCTCTCCTGCTCCTATCTTCTATGATTCTATGACTAGAATACAAGGGGGTAGAAGTTATGTTACAGCTATGCAAAGCTCTAGTTAGACCACACCTGGAATACTGTGTTCAGTTCTGGGCACCACACCTTAGGAAGGATATATTGGCCTTGGAGGGAGTGCAGCATAGATTTACTAGAATGATACCTGGACTCCAAGGGTTAAATTACGAGGAGAGATTACACAAACTAGGGTTGTATTCCCTGGAATTTAGAAGGTTAAGGAGTGATTTAATCAAAGTTTTCAAGATATTAAGGGGAACTGATAGGGTAGATAGAGAAATTATTTCCGCTGCTTGGGGGAACTAGGACTAGGGGACATAGCCTAAAAGTTAGAGCCAGGCCTTTCAGGAGTGAAGTTAGGAAACACTTCTACACACAAAGGGTGATAGAAGTTTGGAACTCTCTTCCGCAAACGGCAGTTGATGCTAGATCAATTGTTGATTTTAAATCTGAGATTGATAGATTTTTGTTAACCAAAGGTATTAAGGGACATGAAGCAAAGGCGGGTATGTGGAATTAGGCCACAGCTCAGCCACAATCTCATTGAATGGCGGAACAGGCTTGAGGGGCAAAATGGCCTACTGTTCCTATGTTCCTATCAGAGGGTTAACATCCCTCCAGGATTGTCCTGGAGTATCCGAGAATTAAAGATTAATCTCCTGGACACTGCTGCGAGCAACACTGGAGAAATGTCATAGAGGCATTAAAAAAATTATCTTTTTTAATTTTCTTTGATTATTCATAAAAATATTGGAGATGGGGGAAAAAAGGCTATGAGTGGTACTCATTTTGGTGTAAAAATCTGACCTATTTTTATCTGTTGCATTTTTTAAAATTTCATGGAGGCTTGTCCACCCCAAGATGTATGTGATAGTCAATGTGGTACTGATCTTTAAAAAGCAGGAAAGGTGCCTGGTTGGATTGCTGCCTTAAGATGAGTTAGCTGATCTCAGCCAGAACAGCAGTAGGGGCACTACAATAGGCCTCATTACCTGGATTAGGGAGAGGAAAATCAACTAAGGTTCCTGCTTCTGACTGAAAATCAGTGATTCCTGAAAAGAGCATGTGCGTGGGCATTTAATAAGAACACTATTGAGTAGGCTGTGATGGTCCCTACTGCTGAATACCTTATCAACACTGATTGTCTAGGCACAGACACAAAGAACAGGCACTAGTGTCGGGGCCTTTTGGTGCCTATGGAACTGTGTCATGAGTCACTTTCAGGAAAGAAAAAAGGAGAGAATTAGGAAAAAGGTCATATGTTAAGATTGCAATTCTAAAATCTGTGAAACAAAATTAGATTTTTAAAAAGACACTTAGTTTAATGATTAACAAGCAGAGTAAAACTGTTTTGGACGGGTGAGTTCGTTCTAATCTGCAGCCTGCATACTTCTCAATCTCTTAATGGTTGAATATGAAGCACAGGAGCAAAATGTGTATCAACTGTCCGGAAATAGGTGGCCTGTCTATATGGTGTTTTCTGCGTATCATAGACATCAGGAGCATACAATGAGCTATCTGTGCTATATTCTGTGTAAAATAGCTCTAAGAGGTTAGATTGTAATCCCGGAGGCACGCTACACCCCATTCACTACACAGAGATTAAGTTTCAGTTCACAAGTGGTGTTTATGAAAGTTGCCTGTTGCAGTGAGCTTGAGTAACAAGTCTTGGGAGACAGCCCAAATTGTAACATTCTGAAATTTGACTCAACTTCCATAAGACTGCGTTGTACAATGATAAACCCACCTTGAGGGAGCTTTTACATTCCTTATTCAGAATTTTATTGGGTTCGTCATTATACAAAGCACTGTTATGGAAATTGAGTCAAATTCCAGAGGAGTTGGACCTCAAGGCAACTTGATTTCAGTACTTGCTGATGTTCAATTAAATTACTGAAGTCTTTGGCTTTTATTGAAATAATTTTAGAAGCTGAACAGGGACCTCACAGAAAGGAAAGAAAACAAAATAAATGCTTGCAGTTTAACACCCGGGCATATGCACTGATGAATCTCCACGTGGAGCAGAAATAGGTGGATAGAAGCAAATCTCATGAGACAAAAGAAAGGATTGACATTTTGGGAGAATACTAATTGTCAAAATGTCAATTCTTGGCTGAAAGAAGGGCAGGAATGGCAGCTCAGCATTCCTGGTTACAGGGTTTTCAGACGAGATAGAGAGGGAGATAAAAAAGGAGTGGGCGGCACGGTGGCATAGTGGTTAGCACTGGTGCCTCACAGCGCCAGGGACCCGGGATCGAATCCGGCCTCGGGTGACTGTCTGTGTGGAGTTTGCACATTCTCCCCGTGTCTGCGTGGGTTTCCTCCGGGTGCTCCGGTTTCCTCCCACAGTCCAAAAATGTGCGGGTTAGGTTGATTTGGCTATGATAAATTGACCCTTAGTGTTAGGGGGGGATTAAATATGTGGGGTTACAGGGATAGGATGGGATATGTTAGGGGGAATTAAATATGTGGGGTTACGGGGATAGGGTGGGATATGTGTCAGTGCAGGCTCGATGGGGATTCTGTGTGGGAAAGCAGGGACAGGGTACTGGATTTGGATGATCAGCCATGATCGTATTGAATGGTGGAGCAGGCTCGATGGGCCGAATGGCCTACTCCTGCTCCTAGTTTCTATGTTTCTCTATATTGGTTAAAGAAACAATTACAGCTGTGAGGAGGGATGATATGTTAGAAGGATCATCAAATGAAGCCATATGAGTTGAACTGAAGAACAAAAAAGGGGCAATCACACTGCTGGGAGCGTACTATAGACAACAAACAGTCAGAGAGAGATGGAGCAAATATGTAGGCAAATTTCTGAGAAGTGCAAAAACAATAGGGCAGTAATAGTCGGGGATTTCAACTACCTTAACATTAGGGATAGAATCAGTGTAAAGGTAGCGACGCAGAATTCTTAAAATGCATTCAGGAGAATTTAGCCAGTACGTAGCAAGCCCAACAAGAGAGGGGGTGGTTCTGGACTTAGTTTTAGGGAATGAAGCTAGGCAGGTGGAAGGGGTATCAGTGGGGGAGCATTTTGGTAGTAGTAATCATAATTCAGTTAGATTTAGCATGGTTATGGAAAAGGACAAAGATAGATCAGGAGTAAAAGTTCTCGATTGGGGAAAGGGCAATTTTACTAAGCTGAGATGTGATTTAGCGAAAGTGGACTGGAAACAGCTACTTTAAGGTAAATCAATGTCAGAGCAGTGGGAGGCATTCAAGGAGCAGATAGTGAGGATACAGAGCAAATATGTTGCCACAAAGAAAAAGGTGGGACTCAAAAATCTAGAGCCCCCTGGATGTCAAGGGGCATACAGGGTAGGATAAGGCAAAAAAGGGAAGCTTATGTCAGATACCGAGAGCTAAATACTGCAGAAAGCCTAGCGGAGTATAGAAAGTGCAGGGGTGAAATTATAAAGGAAATTAGGAAAGCAAAGAGGGCATGAAAAAATATTGGCAAGTAAAATCAAGGAAAACCCAAAGATGTTTTATAAATACATAAAGAGGAAGAGGATAACTAAAGAAAGAGTAGGGCCCATTAGAGACCAAAAAGGTAACCTGTGTCTGGAGGCGGAAGATGTGGTTATGGTTCTTAAAGAATACTTTGCGTCTGTCTTCACAAAAGAGAGGGACGATGCAGACATTGTAGTTAAGGAGGAGGAGTGTGAAATATTAAATGAGATAAACATAGCGAGAGAGGAAGTATTAAGGGGTTTAGCATCTTTGAAAGTAGATAAACCACCAGGCCCGGATGAAATGTATCCCCGGCTGTTAAGAGAAGCAAGGGAGGAAATAGCGGAGGCTCTGACCATCATTTTCCAATAATCTCTGGCTACAGGTGTGGTACTGGAGGACTGCTAACGTTGCACCATTGTTTAAAAAGGGAGAAAGGGATAGACCGAGCAATCACAGGCCAGTCAGCCGAACCTCGGTGGTGGGCAAATTGTTGGAAAAAGTTCTGAGGGACGGTATAAATCATCATTTAGAAAGGCACGGATTAATCAAGAACAGTCTTTATGGATTTGTTAAGGGAAGGTCATGTCTGACTAACTTGATTACATTTTTTGATGAGGGTAATGCGTTTGATGTAGTCTACATGGAATTTAGCAAAGCTTTTGACAAGGTCCCACATGGCAGACTGGTCAGAAAAGTAAAAGCCCATGGGATCCAAGGGAAAGTGGCAAGTTGGATCCAAAATTGGCTCAGTGGCAGGAAGCAAAGGGTAATGGTCAACGGGTGTTTTTGTGGCTGGAAAGCTGTTTCCAGTGGGGTTCCGCAGGGCTCAGTACTAGGTCCCTTGCTTTTTGTGATATACATCAATGATTTAGACTTCAATGTAGGGGGCATGATTCAGAAGTTTGCAGATGATACAAAAATTGGCTGTGTGTTTGATCGTGAGGAAGAAAGCTGTAGGCTGCAGGAAGAAATCAATGGACTGGTCAGGTGGGTAGAAAAGTGGCAAATGGAATTCAATCCAGAGAGGTGTGAGGTAATGCATTCGGGGAGGGCTAACAAGACAAGGTGGTTAAGAAGGCATAGGAGATACTTTACTTTATTAGCTGAGGCATAGAATATAAGAGCAGGGAGGTTTTGCTTGAACTGTATAAAACACTGGCTAGGTTAGAGTACTGTGTACAGTTCTGGTCACCACATTACAGAAAGGATGTGATTGCACTAGAGGGTACAGAGGAGATTTACGAGGATGTTGCCAGGACTGGAATATTTTAGCTATGAGGAAAGATTGGATAGGCTGGGGTTGTTTTCTTTGGAACAGAGGAGGCTGAGGGGAGATTTAATTGAGGTGTATAAAATTATGAGGGGCCTAGATAGAGTGGATAGGAAGAACCTATTTCCCTTAGCAGAAGGGTCAATAACCAGGGGGCATAGATTTAAAGTAATTGGTAGAAGGATTAGAGGGGAGTTGAGGAGAAATTTTTTCACCCAGAGGGTGGTGGGGGTGTGGAACTCACTGCCTGAAAGGGTGGTAGAGGCAGAAACCCTCATCACATTTAAAAAGTACTTGGGTATGCACCTGAAGTGCCGTAACCTACAAGGCTACGGACCAAGAGCTGGAAAGTGGGATTAGGCTGGATAGCTCTTTTTCGGCTGGCACAGACATGATTGGTCGAATGGCCTCCTTCTGTGCCGTATATTTCTATGATTCTTGAGTTAAAATCAGTAAAGAGATTAGGGATGCTTCTGTAATTTTGGAATTTATTGGTCAAAATTGAAGAAAACTGAGAAACATTTCTATAAACTGTGCTCCACCTGTTGCAGTTTATCGTTCATCGTCCTAATCTTATCATCTTCCCCTTTGTGTTTAAAATGGACTGGGACTTTATTTTTGTACTTTGTTTTGTAAGTATCATCTGCAGGCAATGTTCATTTCGAAGATTAGCTGCAGAAGCTGAGTGTTTGCACATACAAGAAACCTCTTTGACATAGTGGTACTCCTTTGGTACTGTGTCTGCAAATCATTATTCAATATCCAGAGGGAATTTGACAGAGGCAATACAGATCTTACGCACCTTGCTAGAAATTTAGAGGATGTGGCTAATTATTGCAGGAAGAGAATGAATGGTAAGGGGAAAAAAAACATTTTCTTCTCACCCCTGTTAATGTTTTCTGACCTAGTGGAAATGTAGCAAAAAACTGAAAAATAATGTTGATATATGTCAGTTTTCCAGTGCAGTGTACAATCCAATTTGTTTCATTTTGGCCCCGATCTTGACAGGGGCATGTTGCACAGGCGGGTGGGGGCAGAGTTACGGACGGGAAACCCGGATGTCCAGGTTGCCCCGCACGCTGTGGAGATTTGACTCCACAGCGTGCGTATTTTATTTTTGCCAGGATCACCGCCCAGAAGTCAGCCTGATTGACAGGCTTGGCTTCCAGTTGGGAAGGGAGCAATCTGGAGCAGGCTTCAGTCCCAGGTGGGGAGCCTGCATCTGCCACTGGGAGTGTGGGGGGATGGGGTGTAAGGGGGCGTGTCTCAGACGGTGCTGGTGCGAGGTTAGGCCTTCGTTGCCTATACTATTGCTTGCTCTGGTCTCCGGCCAGCCTTTTTGCAATAAGCATCTGTGAGTGGTTCGACCCACTCGCCCTTACGGTTCTAACACTGGACTTCGGTGCAGGGAGCAGTAATGCAGAGAAAAACTCAAATAGACCCGGTTGAATAGTACGAAATGGAAAACTTTATTGCATGGCGTCTAAAATCATGAAATACATGTCATAGGCGCAAATCAAAGATAGTACAAGTATACATACATTCATAAAGCTTGGTCTATGGAAATGGAGAACACACGGCACATCGTAGAAAGGGGAACACATTATACCTTAACCTTATTAAAAGCCACCCTCCCTTAACATTACCTACACTACGTCTAGATTTGTAGGATCGGAAAACATGCTCACCACTCGTGTTACTTCGGAGATTTTAAAGTGGGGCACTCAGCTCGTTTCGCTGCAGCGCCTGACTGTCACGTGTTTGGAAGGGTCTCTGCACCCCACTTGTTTACTTTCGCTGCTGCGAAAAGCAGGCCAGACTCCCTGTTGTCATGAAGGAATTGACGGACCTCGGACACAGTTCAAAGAAGAGTCTTCCTGTGCTCGACACAGGTTGTAGTCGGTAGAACTCAAAGAAGAATCCTGTATTTATATTTTCGGGCGCGGTCGGGGTTTACTGACCGTGGCGGCACGTGGATTTTCTTCTCGTCTTCTTCTCGTCTCGTCTCCTCGGGCCTCCGGGTCCAGACACCGTTTACCGACACTCGGGATGGTGTACCCTGTTACTTGCCCTTGTCGGGGCGGCTCGTACCGATTGAGCTCCACCCAACACTCGAATAACCGACCAGTACGGCTAAGAGTCAAGAGTCAACAAAGTCCAGAGAAACACAAAGTCCAGCCCTAAGGAAGAGCTTCAGCAAGGGTCCGCTGAGAGATAAGAGACTGATGGACATTTGTTCTCTATAGTTATAGTGATGTGTCCACTTATCTCCCGCTCAAATCTTAATGTTTATCCTTTGTGTAATATTGGCGCTCAAAACTCCCAGCATGGGGCGATTATCTTCTTTAACGGGTTTCGGTAGCACCTGAAACTGGCCAACTATCCGTTAATGTTTTCCCCATTGTTGGACCAGCCAGGATGTGTATGAATCGTCTCCCTGACTGGTTTTGGGGGCCCCCAAATACCGACTTAATCACCCGTCAATGTCTCTCTCATTGTAGAGCCGGGGGGGTATTTGTGTATTGATGTATCTGGATGGGCCTTCGATTGCCCAGTACAATGATCCTTACTGTGCATAGGAAAACGATTCCAGCACTTATATCTTTGCTATTGTTCCAAATGCAAACGGGTTGCATCCTGTCTTTATCAGTGTTTACCGAGTATGATCCAATCTTATACTGAATGTATATTCAACGCCATTTTGTCTGCCCACTGTGTTTCTGGAAGCTTCTGCCACGATGCTCGGTGGCCATTTTACAGGCTTCTGTGTCCTTTATAATCAGGACAGCATTTCGTTTAATAAAACTGATCAAACGAATCTGCTTCTCTTGTGTTATTTTGAATCGCGATAATTGCGAAACTTTACAGTCCCTCCTGTTGATGCGAATAACTCCACTTATCGTATCAATTAAAATGCTGGTAAGCAAAATTATCCCGATTCTCCACATCCAAACATTCCCGGTAATTAAAACTATCTATGGCCTCCATGCAGTCCTCATTTCCCAGAGAAATTACATTGTCTAACTTGGACAAATCGTAGGCAGCATTGCCTTTAAACTTACACTGCGTATACGCCTTCCAGGTGCAAAAGGCCGATGCCTCTCGCACCACCTGCATATGCAAGTTTTATTATAAAAGGAAAAATAATCAAACCAACTATTTTAAAAATACAAAAATTCCAAACATAGTTACACATACTCATATCTAACAACAACTACAAAACACACATGGAAAAATGGAGCGGCGTCATCCTGGCCGTTTACGCAGTACTTTCCTCGTTCATGCGCACGTAATGTTCTCTCCACTCCCCTGTGTTCTCCTGCCTTGTGAGGCGTTTGCCTCTCTTGCAGTGTACGACCAATAGGTACACTACAATCACAACTTGACACACTACCAAAATGTGGGAGGCTATACTGATCCAGGACGGGACCTCAATATTAGTGAACAGATCCCACCACGGTGGGATTACTATGTCCAAAATTTCTGTCCCTATCTCTACAGTCTTTTGTTCCAGGGTGTAAAAATGTTTCTGTGATACCATGACGGCTTTTAAAATCTTGGTGAGGTGTTCAGTGAGAGGGGGAATGATGTATCCGAAATGCGCGACGAATCGCTGCAAGTCTGTGAAATTCTCTTTTACTGTGAGGTGAACAGTGGATGGTTCAGGGATCAGGACAATTCGCTGCTGTGCCACTTGAACTTCAGCCCTGGGTTTAAAACAGAAACTGCTGTCACTCACCGGACACCGGCTGTGCTGCCCATGCTGGTAGTGTTGCGCTGCAGTGGTAATGCAATACGTTCCACCCCCTATGTATGCCACCTGTGGAGGCACATGATCTTGTGTCATTGCTTCCATGGTGCAATTCATGGGCTTCGTGCCAGCCATTCTGAACCCGCATTGTGGTGTTAAAAACGCATTCAAGTGCTGGGGACACAGTATGATGTGTGCTCCCCGGCCACGACAACCCGATAGGTCGGTACCTGTCATCGTTTGCTCCCAGCGGATGACGTAAGGTGGGACCGCTGCGTAGCGAATGTGGGCTCCCCCCTGAATGACACCAATGTTCTTCACCCGGTACACCGGGGCGGGCTTTGCTGTGTCGCCCAACACCGGCATCCGTACTACTATCCCCATGATGGTATGATTTGACCGTCCGCAGTCCACTGGGACTGGGTATGCCTCTGAGGCTAGCCTGAGCTGGCACGGGCTTAATGCGTTCTGAAAAGGGTAGAGCACCTGCAGGTGTTTGTTACTTATCCAGGACGGGACCAAACCTTGTTTTAAATCCTCCAAATTACTGCGGCCCTCGCCCAGTAACCACGCCCCGTATAGTACGCACACCTCGTTCTGCGCAGCTTGATCGGATGCATTTCGATCTTACCTGATCAGGACATTTACCGTTCTCGCATGCTTCTCCAGCTCTGCTATAATCTCTTTTAAGTGTAGTGTCATGGCCTGGTCCTCATGTAACTCAGACCCTACTACCTTGTTCTCGTTTGTGAGGATGCTTTTTAACTGTGTTTTTAAACCGTTGATCTGGGTCTGCAGCTCCACATTGTCTAGAGCGTTGACCACAGATGTTCCCATATTAAAAGCAGTGAACACATCGTTCACAACACTCCTTCTTTGTCTCCCCACCTGACCCAAAACTTCGTGTGGTGTGGTATATAAGCTTGTTTTGTCAACCTCTGCAAAATCAAACTCATAAAATTGCCTGAACATGTTTGTTAACAGGACCTGGTACAATTTTTCCGTTTCTTTGGGGCACCACTCTGGTAAATGCACCTCGGTGAGATTTAGAATCACCGAGGCCACCGCGTAATGTACCCCTTGATATAGTATCTGATCTGTTGGCACCAGTACCAGACCATTCCCGGGCCCCTTAGTGGTTTTAGGGCACCCTTCCTCCTGAGCCAAAGCCACCGGAATCGTGGGCGGAGACTTGCGTGGGCGCGTGATGAGTTCAGTGGCGTTTACCGGGATCAGGGAGAATGGAGCTCCGCACCCCCGAGTGCTGACGTCCCACCTCATCCCTTTCCCGGCATCCTGCCACTGTTGTAGGAAAAATATGGATATACCCTTGGGGCAAACGTACTTCGATCCCCACATACAAACATATATTCCCTCATCCGGTTCCCACCATTTGTCCCAACAGACTTTCAATTGTCCGTTAGTCCCCGTAATTGTCCGATGGGTATTGTTACCCAATCGCTCCCACTCGACCGAGGAGTTTCTCATAGTCTTGCTTAACTTCCGTAACCACCACCATCGGCTCAATGGGACCTTCCCATTGCACGTCAAACAAATCCTTTTGCCGACGGTGACGCTGATTCTGGGTGCAACGATCCTCACTCTGGGACACAGTAAAGAAGTCTCTTTATAGGCAAATCCGGATGCGCTGGAGTATTCCCTCGAATTCGTTCCCAGCCATCCCGGCCACCTTCCCTTGTGGAAGTAAGTGGCAGTTTCCTCAGCCTCTCGCTCCCCGGTCCCATCCGTCGCGATGGGGGCCGTGTCCCCGGAGCAACCGAACACAACGACATCCTTGGTGAGGCCCCGATAGGCCAATCCATATCCGATCGTTGCGAGCACTATCAGAATCCTTTCCATATCTCCTGGTTCCTGTGATCAGATAAAATGATGTAGCCAGCCTCCCAAGAGTCTCTGGCTTTTGTGAAGGGTGAGCGGGTCCCTTGACCTCGTCTCACGTACAAAGACATGTATACTGGATAGACTTTAACTATTCCTATCACTAACTCCCATCATTTTACCATTTACTTTTAAAATTAAACTACAAACTTACCAAACTTAAGGAACTATAAACTTAAACTTATCCTAAACTTAACTGTACAGCGCCGCCCGTTCCCAGGGCGGCCTACCTAAATTCTGCGAAGGCTGCCACGAGCTTTTCCCAGTGGCGGGGGGGGCACTGACCCCTTCCTTTGATCTGCCGCAGCCTGTCGCTGCTGCGCTGGGACTGTGATCTCCTTGGGCTGCCTTGAACTTACGCCTGGGGGTGTACGAGGGATTTGACCACAACTTCCTGGGCTGGGGTGTCCGACTTGACCTACGGAGGGCTACCTTGGGCAAGATCTCCAGGACCGACGGACCGGGAACCGGGACTTCCACCGTCACGGCCTGTGGTCCCACCACAGCCGCCGGCTCTGTCTCCCCTGGCTCCGCCCCCCTGGGCTCGGGATCTGCGGTTTCCGACTCCACCCTACTTGTTTCCCCAGTAAGTGGAACTCCACTCGCAATCCCTATCTCCCCTATGCTTGGGTCGAGGGCGGAACCTCCGTCCTCCGACCCCACCACCTCTCCGACCGGGTCACTACCTTGGTCGAGCTCTCCGAGCTCTTCCTCATCTGAATCCCACGAAAAAGAAAAGATCCTACACTTTTCCAGAATGTCCTCTCCCCTCACGCAGGCTGCTTTACCGGCCTGTGTGCCCTGCGGTTCTACCCGGGGCTGAGAGTCCCCACTCGCAGGTTTGGCCCCTCCCCTATGACAGGCCACCGCCCCTGCTTGTGCATTCTGTGAAATCGCGCCTGCTGGAGGCTGCAGATTTCTATTCTGTTTTAGTTTGGGCAACTCTGCTACCATGGCTTGCAACTGCGGGGTGGTGAATTCCCCCGGGGTTGTTGAGCAAACCATCCCTCTGGCTTTGGATAGGGCTTGGGTCAGACCTTTTATCCTTTCCTCACAGGGCCCATGGTTTAAATCCTCATACTCCCGGCTCCTGGCTACCCTGTAGGCTGCCTTTATGTCTCTAAGCTGTGCTTCTAGCCCGTCTACTTTCCCCATTAAGCGGGCGTTCTCCTCCCGTAAGGCCTGCTCTCTAAGCTGCCCTTCTAGCCCGTCTACTTTCCCCATTAAGCGGGCGTTCTCCTCCCGCAAGGCCTGCTCTTTTAACCTGGCCTCCTTACAGGAGACCCCCTCCTGTGCGTGTCTTTCAAGGGGACACAGGTAGGCAGGCTGCGCCGGTTCCAGTCAGAAGTCTGGGTTGTATGGGGCTGTTGCTACCTCCCCGTGTGAGGTCATGAGAAACCGCATGGCTCCTAACATTGATTCTATCGCATCGGGATGGATAGGCACACCAGCTCCTTTCTCAGAGACAGGCGCTTGGGTTCGGACTGCGGGAGCTTTGTCCCTGGAGTCCTTCCAGGGATTCCTGCAATTTTTACGCCAGTGAGCTGTCTTCCCGCACCCGTAACAAACACCACTGGTTTGTGGGGCGCGATTTCCCTCCTGATGCCACTCTTTCTGAGCCGGAGCTGCGGGCTTTGCCTCATGCACCTTTCCCTTAAAGGGACGTGCTCCCGTGCTCCTAGTGTTCCGATACCCTATGGTGAGTCGATTTAGGACAGACTCCTCCGTTGTGGCGGGGTTAGTGGGATCAAACCACGCTCTGGCCTGCTCTCTGACGGCTGGCAAGCTGTTGGCTACTAGACACCTGAGCCAATGAGCTTTCCCGGCGCCGTCCAGATAGGTGCGCGCTGGCGCACCTGGGCAGCTACGCTGGTATACTGGCCACAGTCTGTCGGCGAAAACCTTCGGGGGTTCTCCCTCCATCTGTAAAGTTTGACTCAATCTGACGAACGGACCTTCGTCATCCGCCCCTAACACTTCTAGGACCTCGTCCCGTAACTCCCCATAGGTTTTATTTCCCTTCTTGCTCTCGTCGGAGAGACACTGAAGGATCGAGCTATCTAAAGAGAACAGCAACATTTTGGTCTTTTCCTCGTCGTCGCAGCCATTAATTGCTGCGGTCTGTTCTACTTCTCTAAAATGTACGGAAGGGTCATCTGACTCGGACAGCTTCCGGACATGGCTAATCATTGCTCTCAGCTGGTGTGAGCTGTGGGGCAATACAAGCTGGTTCAAGACATCCCCGTCTTCCCCATTGTTCCCATTCGGGCCTCTCTTGTGACCTCGGAGCGGACACATCGGTCCCGGTCTCGACACTACCTCCGGGGATTGTCCTACCTCGGGAACCTTCTTCTCTATTTCCACCACTTCCTCCCTTACCCAGGTTGCCGTATAGCTGGGTGGCGCGGAGGGCATAGTGGTAGATACCTCTTCTGCTTTTTCCGGTAGGGATTTTGGGAATTCCCTACCTAACTGTGGCTGGCTCGCTGACGGGCTGATGAGGCACACCAAGCTGTTTGCCTTACTCAGGGACTCCCTTAGGTTCTCTATCTCCCTCTGGCAAACACTGTGGTCGGCTCCCTCATGCCTATCCTCGAGGGCCATCTTGTATGCCGCCCTAACTCCCTTCAAGCTTTCTTCCTGGGCTTTTATCTGGTTAGCTAGGCGGATACACCATTCTCTAATCCTACCCTCGTTTAATTTTGCTTCCGTGACCTGACATTCTAGGTAATCAATTTTAGCCTCATGGTGGTTGGCTACTATTTGGCGTTCCTGATGTAACGCATTCAATGATGCAATGAGTTTCTGTCCTCCCGTGACCTTTTCCTCCATCTCAACTTCCAATTCCCTGATCTGAGCTGCCTGTGCCACAATGACCTGGTCCGAAAGTTGGACTTGCTTCTTGTAGCACATCAGCCAGACCGCTTTCTCTACCGACTTCTTATGATCTTTACTGCCTGTCCATTTGATGGCGGCGTCTAGCGGACGCTTATCCATCAGTAGGTCACTTATCCACTTTTTGGTTAAGTTAACCTTCCCAAACACATAGTCGGCTACCCTCTCATCCATCACATTTTGCCTATTCAAACCAGGGTCTAAAACATTACTCTCCTGCTGCCAGTGTCCTGCCGCGGTCGCCATTTTCTGTAAGGGGGCATGTCTCAGATGGTGCTGGTGCGAGGTTAGGTCTTCGTTGCCTATACTATTGCTTGCTCTGGTCTCCGGCCAGCCTTTTTGCAATAAGCACCTGTGAGTGGTTCGACCCACTCGCCCTTACGGTTCTAACACTGGACTTAGGTGCAGGGAGCAGTAATGCAGAGAAAAACTCAAATAGACCCGGTTGAATAGTACGAAATGGAAAACTTTATTGCATGGCGTCTAAAATCATGAAATACATGTCATAGGCGCAAATCAAAGATAGTACAAGTATACATACATTCATAAAGCTTGGTCTATGGAAATGGAGAACACACGGCACATCGTAGAAAGGGGAACACATTATACCTTAACCTTATTAAAAGCCACCCTCCCTTAACATTACCTACACTACGTCTAGATTTGTAGGATCGGAAAACATGCTCACCACTCGTGTTACTTCGGAGATTTTAAAGTGGGGCACTCAGCTCGTTTCGCTGCAGCGCCTGACTGTCACGTGTTTGGAAGGGTCTCTGCACCCCACTTGTTTACTTTCGCTGCTGCGAAAAGCAGGCCAGACTCCCTGTTGTCATGAAGGAATCGACGGACCTCGGACACAGTTCAAAGAAGAGTCTTCCTGTGCTCGACACAGGTTGTAGTCGGTAGAACTCAAAGAAGAATCCTGTATTTATATTTTCGGGCGCGGTCGGGGTTTACTGACCGTGGCGGCACGTGGATTTTCTTCTCGTCTTCTTCTCGTCTCGTCTCCTCGGGCCTCCGGGTCCAGACACCGTTTACCGACACTCGGGATGGTGTACCCTGTTACTTGCCCTTGTCGGGGCGGCTCGTACCGATTGAGCTCCACCCAACACTCGAATAACCGACCAGTACGGCTAAGAGTCAAGAGTCAACAAAGTCCAGAGAAACACAAAGTCCAGCCCTAAGGAAGAGCTTCAGCAAGGGTCCGCCGAGAGATAAGAGACTGATGGACATTTGTTCTCTATAGTTATAGTGATGTGTCCACTTATCTCCCGCTCAAATCTTAATGTTTATCCTTTGTGTAATATTGGCGCTCAAAACTCCCAGCATGGGGCGATTATCTTCTTTAACGGGTTTCGGTAGCACCTGAAACTGGCCAACTATCCGTTAATGTTTTCCCCATTGTTGGACCAGCCAGGATGTGTATGAATCGTCTCCCTGACTGGTTTTGGGGGCCCCCAAATACCGACTTAATCACCCGTCAATGTCTCTCTCATTGTAGAGCCGGGGGGGTATTTGTGTATTGATGTGTCTGGATGGACCTTCGATTGCCCAGTACAATGATCCTTACTGTGCATAGGAAAACGATTCCAGCACTTATATCTTTGCTATTGTTCCAAATGCAAACGGGTTGCATCCTGTCTTTATCAGTGTTTACCGAGTATGATCCAATCTTATACTGAATGTATATTCAACGCCATTTTGTCTGCCCACTGTGTTTCTGGAAGCTTCTGCCACGATGCTCGGCGGCCATTTTACAGGCTTCTGTGTCCTTTATAATCAGGACAGCATTTCGTTTAATAAAACTGATCAAACGAATCTGCTTCTCTTATGTTATTTTGAATCGTGATAATTGCGAAACTTTACAGGGGTCCAATCCCCGACCCCGGGGAGTCTTCGTATGGGATGGGGGCGGGGGGCGGGGGTCCAATCCAAGGCAGGTAACCTTGGGCGTCCGGGGGATGCAGTCCTGCTCCTCCTGGTCCACAAGCTGTGCTGTAAAGGCACTTACCTTCCCCCGAAGCTGTCCTCGCCTCGTTTCAGCTGCCAGGTTTCCCGAGGCCTGCTCTTCATTGCTGTTTGCATCTTCTTGCACACATGCTTCCCTTTGATCTGGTTCTTGTTAGATTTCCTCCTTTAAATTAAAAAGTGATACTGAAAATATAGTATCTGATTGGTGGACCAGTGGCGTACAGAGAAGGTCTCATTCTAGAACTAGCTCTATGACGTACTTATGAAATTATATAGTTGGTTGGGAGTACAGTTGCCCTATTTTCATGTTATATTGATGGAGTTTCAAGATAATAAAAAGAGAAAAAGAAAGGATTGCATTTATATAGCGCCTTTCATGACCTCAGGGCGTCCCAAAGCACTTTACAGCCAATGAAGTACTTTTTGAAGTGCAGTCACTGTAGTGATGTAGGAAACACAATTGAGAATGGTTAAAAAAAAGACAAAACTTGATAATAGTAAAAAAAGGACTTGCATTTATGCAGCATCTTTTACAATTTTGTCTCAAAGCATTTATGAATTACTTTTAAATATGGTAATAAAATTTTATTCTAATAACGTATATACCATGCTTGTTATGTATCAAATAATGTTTAATGGCAAAACATTGTGAGTGGGTTCTACACAACACTGTTACTCCCCTGGAACTTATTCTGCATGATGGGATAAGTTCAATGGCTTGACATTCAGTATTTTCTCTCTGGTGGAGGATGGGTGGGGGGGTGAGGGTGAAATTCTCCTGTATGCTTGAGATAATACAGATGCTAACATGCATTTGCGTGTAGTAACTTAGTGTGTTAGCATTAAGACAATACTTGCGCATTTTTGCCCAAGCTTCCAAAATTGTTCTCAGAATTGAATCCATGTTAAGCCAAAGATCCTCCGTCACCGACTTTTGATTTTTCAGTGCTAATTAAATGTGAACATGCAGTTTCCTCAAGCTTGCCTTCCAGCTCACATTGTTTTAATGACATCTGCTGTAAAGATGGAGTTAAGGATGGAGGGAGAGTCACCAGAGGTCCAGAATGGAATAAAGCACAAGGCCTCACTTTGCTGGAAATGTTGTAGAAGAAGTAGGAATGGGAAGCGGAAGCCATAACCAGGCTAATAGGACTCATAACAACAAAAGAAATAGGAGCAGGAACCTGCTCCACCATTCAATAATGTCATGGCTGATCTTCTACCTCAACTCAACCTTCCCGCACTATCCCCTTACCCCTTGATTACCTTAATACCAAAAATCTATCAATCTCTACTCAACGACTGAACATCCACAGCCCTCTGGGGTAGAGAATTCCAAAGATCCACAACCCTTTGAGTGAAGAAATTTCTCCTCAGCTCAGTCCTAAATGGCTGACCCCTTATTCTGAGACTGTGACCCCGTGTTCTAGATTCCCCATCCAGGGGAAACATCCTTCCAACATCTACCCTGTCAAGTCCTGTAAGAATTTTAGATATTTCAATGATATTAACACTCATTCTTCTAAATTCTAGGGAATATAGGCCTAGTCTTCTGAATCTTGCCTCATAGGACAATCCCCCCATCCCAGGAATCAGTCTGGTGAACCTTCGTTGCACTCCCTCTAAGGCAAGTATATCCTTCCTTAGGTAAGGAGACCAAAACTGTACACCATACTCCAGGTGTGGTCTCACCAAGGCCCTATATAATTGCAATAAGACTTCTTTACTCTTATACTCTAATCCTTTTGTAATAAAGGCTAACATACCATTTGTTTTCCTAATTGCTTGCTGTAACTGCATCTTAACTTTCAGTGATTCATGTACAAGTACACCCAGGTCCCGCTGAATACCAACATTTCCCAATCTCTCACCATCCACTGGTTCCCCCCTATCTACCCTGCTAATTAAAACCTCAAAAAACTCTTAACTGATTTGTCAAACACGATGTCCCTTTCATAAATCCGTGTTGACTCTGCCCAGTTCCTAATAATAGATTCTAGCATTTTCCCTACAAGGCTCAAGACAAGAGAAAGATGGTGTTTATTCCAGAGTACTAAAAGGAGGAGATTTGTGAAAGGTTGACAGTCATTATAAGGGAATCACTGGATATTGGAAATAGATTAATGTGATGCCCATATTCAAAAATAGATGACAAAATAGACACAGGCAACTACAGATCCATTAGTCTTACTTCAATCCCACGTAAAATAATGGAATTGATTATCAGGTGTAAATTGAGGATCACCTGTACAATAATAATCTAGTAAACAGTAGTCAATATGGATTCAGAAGGGGAAATTCCTGCCTGACCAACTTCCTTGACTTTGAGGAAGTGACAACTGAAGTGGACTGTGGAAACCCCTGTGACATGGTGTACCCAAACTTCCAAAAGGTATTTGACAAAATTCCACACAAAAAGCTATGTTAAACTCAAAGCTGTAGGGAATTAAGAGAAACCTTGGGAATGGATAAGAAATTAGCTGAAGGACAGAAACAACAGGCTTATTAAAGGAGTTATTTTAGGACAGGAGGAAGTACTGATTTGGACTGCAGTGTTCATTTTTATCAATTACTTGGATTCAGAAACCTAGTGCAAATTTATCAAATTTGCAGATGATACCAAACTAGAAGGGGCACTGGAATGTTTTATTTTATTCATTCACAGGATATGGACGTTGCTGTCAATGCCAGTGTTTATTACCCATCCCTAGTTGCCCTTAGAAGGTAGTGTTGAGCCTTCTTCTTGAACTGCTGCAGCAGTTTGATACAAATGAGTGGCTTGCATTCGTCTGAGGTCATGAAACTTCTTTGAGCACTGGAGCCAGATCCTGGGGGCGATCCTGGACTGACCAGTGATCTGGTTCCACATCCTTCTTTCTGGAGGGTCTCCTGGCCCCCTGTGGGTGGGGGATCTCTCTTCCAGTGTTCATCGCCTGCACAAAGCTCGAGTGCTGCGTCCAAGACCCTGGGTTCCCCTTCCCTGGCCTGTTGAGCCATTTGTGTTATTGCTGAAGCACTTTTACCATTAAAGGCAGCTCTCCTTTAAAAGGTGCAAACTGCCTTGAAGAGGAGCAGGCAAGCTTTAAGTAAAGCTAGACTCACTTGAACAACGCAAACTCCAGCCCCCTGCTGAGCGTGCAGCCTGCCAGCAGCGTGTTCAGCGCTAGGCTGTGCGCTACAATCATGTAAAGTAGTAGGCAGCCCAAATTTGACGTGCTGCCTGAGCTCCTTTCAACAGGCATGGACATATCTCGTATTGCGGTGCCCGCACCTGTTTTTTTCGCGCTTTTGAATTTTACCCCAAATTCTTAAACTGACATGGTACGATTTGAAATAAAAATAGAAAATGCAGGAAATACTCAGCAGATCAGGCAGCATCTGTGGAGAGAAAAACAGAGTTAATGGGGGAAATTTTAACGCCAAAAAACAGGTGGGTTGGGGTTGGGTGGGAAGTTAAAGTGTTAAAAATCTGAATCTTGACCCGCCCACTTCTGATTTTAACGGAGGCGGGACGGGGGGCGGGCAACCAACCAGCTCCCAGGAAGCGGGTCGTCCATTTAAATATTATAATGAGGCTGGCATGCCTCAGATTTAACCACCATTTTAAATTTAACAGTGGCTGGTGGGTTTTGTAGGCCCCAGGAAACTCGACAGTGCCTTTACACTTACCTCCGAGATCCAGTGCTTCCTGCCTAGGCCACCCCCCCGTGATCGGAGACCCACCCCAGTGAGACCTCTGATTCCCCCCCCACCCAGGCCTCTGATTACCCCCGCCGCCCAGGCCTCCGATCATCTTCCTGGCCTCACCCCTCCCACCGATGATCTTCAGGCTGCCCCTGATGTTTTCTGCCTTCCACCCCCACCATGCTCCTCCGATCAACCGATGTTCTCTGCCTCCCCCCATGCCCCGCCGGTCAACTGATGTTCTCTGCCTCCCCGCCCCACCATGCTCCTCCGGCCCCCCCAATGCTTGAGTCCGGCCCCCCTAACAGCCCCCGGCCCTTCAATGCTTGAGTCCGCCCTCCTAATCAGACTCCAGCCCCCCGATTATCCTCCGAACTCCCCCGATCAGTCCCCAGCGCCCCCCCCCCACCCCAATATCCTCCGGCCCCTCCCGATCATCCTCCAGCCACCCCCCCGATCATCCTCCGAACCTGACTCGATCCCTCCCTCCCTCCTTTTGGACTAGTGCCGCAGGCCTACCCGCTCACAGCCAACCAGCCTCTCCATCTTGCTGGCTGCGGGTGGGAAACAGAGGTTTCAAATGCAAATCAGGCCCTGCCGTTAAATTCGGGGGGCCCATTCTCCCGGGTTTCCTGACCTCTTCCAAGTCCCCCTGCCCTCAACATGCTAAAGGATTAAAATTCAGCCCAACATTTTGGGTCGATGACTTTTAATCAGAACTTGACCGAACTGAAGCGTTAACTCTGGCCGGAATTTTTACCTTGGAGTCGGGCTGGGTGCATGCAGGCCACGTAGCGGGTTGGGAATGCGATGTTCAGAGCGACTTTAACTTAATGGCCCCATTGAAAGACTCATGCGCGTTTCCCGGCCCTATTAAATAGTGCGGGTCTGATGGCATCATCGATGACTCGTTTCCAGCGCCCATATTTAAAGCAGCCTTGCACTGAACTCATTTGAAGGTTGCTGGCAGAAGGTGGAACCTGACAAACAATGGCCTGAGTCCTGTTATAAAGTAGCAAGGATGGACAGCCAAAGGCAGAGGGCTGCACCACGCTTTTCAAACTCATCCCTGCATACTCTGATGGAGGCAGTCAGATCACACAGGGAGGTCCACAAGAGACCAAGCAAGTCTGGTTGGATATAGCTCAGGAGGTCAGCAGCAGGGATATGGTGAGGATGACCGGGATCCAGTGCAGGAAACGATTCAATGATCTCATGAGGTCAGGAAAGGTGAGTGCAAAGCCACACTCACCTTCATCCTGATGTGCCTGTTAACACATCCCCATCACTCTGCCTTCCCAAGCCTACTTCTGCACATCATTCCTCACACCAACATACCTTGCACGTCCACCCATGTACATACTCACATCCCCATCTGACTAACCACCCCTCACACTCACCCTCAGCCTAATGCAATTATAGCAGCTAACAACACACAAGGCATTGGCACCCCACTCCCTCATAGTCACCCTCTACAGATGTAACCCATCCATTCCTTACACTCATTCTATCACTCTCACTCAAACTTTTCTTCTTTCCCTCCTTGCAAGAGAAAAGAGCCCAGAACACGTGGTAGAGACAGAGAACCAGAGGTGGCCCTCCAGTCTTCACCCAACTAACACCAGCAGAGGAGGGGCCTCTGGGGATCTCGGGAGTTGCAGAGATGCTAGCGGTGGGAGACGGAGAGAGGGGCACATCCCAGCAACCTGGTGACAGAATCACACCTCATAAAGCCACATGGCATACAACAGTCACTCATATGGTGACTGATATCAACAGCCAGTGAAATGCCAACATGTGCATATTGGTAACAATTCGCATTCTTATTATAACACTTCTAATTCATCTCTTTACTCTCCCACAGGTCCATCAACTGCTCCCCCACTATACAGCTGGAGGAGGAAGACAACTCCTCAGAGGAACCTCCAGCCTCTGAGGGTGCACCGTCAGCAGACCCAAGTGCACCCAGCGCTAGCGCAGATACGCACACCTCAGTGGGCCCTTTGCACCATAGAGTAGAATTGTCACCTGGTGTTTCACAAGTGAGCAAGAGCAGATGGTGTTCACAGGGACAACAGTGAGACTCCTCACCGGACAGTGCAGGACACTCCAAACTCTGCTGAGCTGCAAGTAGACGCTGAGCCTCAGGGGCCATTGACAAAGAGGGTGATCTTGGAGGGGCAGCAACAATTGCAGGAGGCTCTGGCATCTTTTGCAGCTGCGATGTCTGTAAATGTTCAGAGAATGGAGGAGTCCATCTCCAACATGAGCATCACCGTGTCGCAGACGATGGCGACGATGTGCTATTCCATGGAAAGGATGGCCATCTGCATGGAGCAGCAAATGCGCCACTCACATGAGCAAATGCTAGCTGTGGACAACAGATGGCAGGTGCTCATAGACCTCCTCTCAAGGAGGGATGTAAACATTGACTTGGGCCTTCATCGCCCCACTGCTGTGTAGCAAGGTGCTCTCCAGCTCCTTGCTAGCAGGGAAGTGCGGGTGGCCCATGAGAGGGATGATGGTGAGAGAGGACATGGAAGTGGGGGCTCTTCTCAAAGTGCTCCCAATTCTCCCCCATTGCTCCCCCTCAGTCAGAGCCGCACATGCTTCCTCGGACCCAAATGGCTGAGTCTGCCCCTGCACAGTTGCAGGAGGAGCAGACTTTGGCGGGGCCATCACAGGCTCCAAAACCCAGAGGACGTTCACCAAAAGTGTCTTAACAAGTCGCAGCAGGGAAGTGAGCAGCCTGCCTCTACCTCTGCTGAAGCCACAGGGGTTGCGCTCGTAGAAGCACTTGGAAAAGAAAATTGACACAAGAGTAGATGCACAAGGGTATGCACGTGGGTGTATGAAAAAATCTTAGTGCTAAGTTTCAGTTATTTTGATGACACACATAAATGGTTTTTTTTGCACCACTTTTGGGTCTTGTCCATTTTTGCCTCAAACCTTGGAGGTGGTTTTGTCACTTGGAGTGAATGGTGAGACATTATTTAACCTCGAGCATTGGGGCTTTGGGTGAGAGGAATGGCTTGGTCATTGTAGGGATGCTTTATGGTGTTGTTGTGGGGGGAACTTAGTACAGCATGTGGCAGTCATATGGGTGCACTGGAGCAAGTTAAGTAAATCTGGCCATGATGAGGCCATCTCGGGCTCCCGTGCAGGAATGTGCGCCGCTGCTGGTGCCATTTGCACTTCGGATTCCTCTTTCTCTCCTCCTCGTCTTCCACATGCTCCTCCTCCTCCTCCTCTGTAGAGGCTGTGCGCTGGGCATCTTGCTCCTCCTGCAAATCCAATCCTTGCTGCTGCACTCTGTTGTGCAGGGCGCAGTAGACGACAATGATTCTGGAGACCCTGGCTGGTCCATACTGAAGGGCTCCTCCAGATCTGTCAAGGCATCTGAAGCGCATCTTCAGCATGCCTATTGTTTGCTCTATGACACATCTGGTGGAGATGTGGCTCTCATTATAACATCCTCGGCCTCAGTACTTGGCCTCCTCAAGGGTGTCATGAGCCACGTCTTCAGGGGTTAGCTCTTGTTTCCAAGCAGCCAGCCGGTAAGTCTGTTTGGAGGTGAGAAGAGCTGAGGGAGGGTGGATTGGCGCAGAACGAAAGAGTCATGACAGCTGCCAGGGAATCTGGCACACACATGCATAATCATCTTTTTATGGTTGCAGTCGAGCTGCACATTGAGGGAGTGGAAGCCCTTGTGGTTCACAAACACTCCTGAGTGATGATGGGGTGCCTTCATGGCCACATGTGTGCAGTCAATGACTCCCTGTGGGAAACCAGCCAGAGCCACAAAGTCGAGTGCCCGCTCAATAACATTGGCTTCATCAGTGGCAAAGTTGACATAGTTGGCTGCCTTGTGAAACATGGCATTGGTCACCTGGGTGATGCATCTGTGTGTGGCCGACTGCGCGATCCTGCAAATGTCTGCTGCAGATCCCTGGAAGGAGCCTGAGGCGAAGAAGTTGAGGGTGGTGGTGACTTTGACAGCCACTGGTATGGAGTGTCCACCAGGACCTCTGGGTAGCAGGTCTTGTTCTAGCAAGCTACAAATGTCTGTGACAACCTGGCGTGATAGCCTGAGCCTCCTGAAGCATTGCTGCTCATTCATGTTGAGGACGCTCATCCTCTGCCTGTCTACATTGTGTTGGGAGTATGGCCTCCGGCATGCTGCAGCCCTGTGCCGCTGCCGCCCCCCCCCCCCCACCTCCTGTGGAGCATCAGGTAGTTGAGGAGAAGGCTGCTATTGCTGCTGGTGTGGCTGGTGTTGTTGGTGGTAGGGCTCATCTTGGTCCGATTCTGAGGACCAAGGTGAGACAGTATAAGCGGCACCCATGCTGATGTAGTAGATGGCAGGTAAAGTGGAGATCAGAGGGCCAATCCCTCAATGTTGTGATAGTAGCAATGTGGTGAGAGTAGCTTCCGAGGTTTCAAAAATGACCTGCAAGCTGCAGACACCCAAATCTGTGGACAAAATGGAGTCAGCAAGAGCCTTTCCATGAGGCAAGTAATGAGGTGTAATGTAGGAGTATTTATCTGCTTTTCCCAGCTGTCAATGAATGAACTCGCCAATGGCCACTGAGCTTCCGCCTCCCCTTCACAGCTGAGGTACCCAACCTCCGTGAATCCCGTGCTCCTGCAGTTAAAGTCAAAAGCTGGCATTAAAATCACTCTTAAGGATCTCTCAACAAGCACTTAATGATTTCAATGAGATCGCCAGCCTCTGCTGATCTGGTCCTGTGTCGTGCCTTCAAAGCCGCCCGAGTTAAATGCGCGAGGTGGCAAGATGACGGTGGGTTCCCGACACGCTTGCTATATCCGGGATTTTTACTCCCGTCCCACCCCTAAATCCGCACGGCAACATGAAAATTCCAGCCTTTGTTTCTCTCTCCACAGATGCTGCCTGACCTGCTGAGTATTTACAGCATTTTTTTTTTTAAATTTCAGATTTCCAGCATCCGCAGTATTTTGCTTTTGCGATGGTAGGATTTGAGCTCACATGCTCTGGATTATTAGTCCAGTAACATAACCACTACACTACCAGATGTGATAAAGTCAAAGAAGGCAGCTCAAATGACAGAATGAGTCAGACAAAATATGGTAAAACATTGGCAGATGAAATTTAATGTGAGACTAGTGTAAAGTGCTGCAAATGGGAAATAAAATGGGTGACTCACGTACTCCAAGAATGATGAAGTAGCTAAAGATGAAGTTGAAAGAGATCAAGAGCTGGATTTTACCAACCTCGGCGGGTCCGTGGCGGGCGACATTGGTGGCGGGTCTCAACCCTGCTGCTGGCTCCAGCTCGCTGTCCAAAATGATTTTCCCCTGATTGGGCTTATTAAGCCCACCCAGCGCGTTTGCCAGCCAATCTGATGACGTCATTTGATGGAGTGACATCAGCCGGTTTCCTTAAAGGGACCATGCGCAAATTTACTTTGACAGTTGTGCTGTCAGTGTTCTACGGCATTGAGGTGCTGCAAACACTGACAATCGCTGCACAGAGGTGCACGGCTCTCCCATGACTCCCTCCATATGCTTATGGAGGGAGTCACAGCACGCAGGGAGGTTCTCTTCCCTTCCAGTGGGTGGAAGAGACCTCCCCAGGAGATCAACGCAGTCTGGTTGCACATAGCACAGGAGGGCACAAGCAGGGATGTCGTCAGGAGGACCAGGCTGCAGTGACACAAACCTTTCAATGATCTCAGTAGATCACGAAACGTTACTGCAAAGCCACACTCAACCTCATCCTGCTGTGCCACTCATCACATCCCCATCAGTCTGCCGTCCCTACCCTACTCCTGCACATCCTTACTCACACCAACTTACCTTGCACCTCCACCCATCCCTCTCTATCTACATTATCACTTCCCCATCTCACTAGCCACCCCTCACACTCACCCTCATCCTAGTCCAATCATACTAACTAACAACACACAAGGGTAGGCACTTGGGTGTTTTAGCCAATGTTCATGTGAAGTTTCTGTTATTGTGCTGTCAAACATTGAAATCTTTATTTTCAACACTTTGTGTTCTTGGACAGATTTGTGTGAACCTTTGGAAGTGGCTTAGTGAGTTCCAGTGAATGGTGAGACATAGTGGTACCCTCCGCAATGGTGATGAGTTTGAAAGGAATGGCTTGGACATTGTAGGGATGCTTTATGGTGTTGGTGTGGGGTGGTGCCAACCTGGCGCTATGTGGCAGCCAGGGTGTACAGCGTCAAGTGAAGAAAATGTGGCCATGGTGAGGCCATCCCTGTGTCCTGTGCAGCATCAGTTGATTGGGGAGATGGTTGGTGGTGTTGTTGATGCTGCTGGTGTGCCTGGTGCTGCTGGTGTTGGGGCTGATCGTGGTGGGATTCTGAGGACCAAGGTGAGATAGTTTCAAGGGCACTGATGCTGATGTAATAGATGACAGGTGAACTTGAGATGACAGAAGCGATCTGTCAATGGTGAGAGAGGTTGTCCCAATGAGGTGACACTGGATACAGAGTTTGCTCCAAACACTTGCAACCTGCATAAAGCTCAATCTGTCTTCCAAATGCTGTAAACAACAGCTTCTGAGCTTGGAAAGTGAACAGCTGTGAGATGGGAGCATTTATAGCACATTTGCAGCTGTCAAGTAAAGAGATGATTTCATGGTCATACAACTCCCGACCTGCTTACCTGACGTGATCCCCGAGCAGCTTGAACCCATGGGCGACCTCATAAAATGTAGAGGTAAGCTCAAAATACTTCTTAATGGGCTGTTAATAAGGTCATAATGACCTGAATTGCCTCCCCCCCATGTGTTGGGTCTGTTCAGTGCTGACAGACCCGATGTCTGGGAAAGACAGCGGGGTCCCGACCCGCTGTCGAAAAAAACATTTTCCCACTCGACCTGCCACTGAACCCACGAAAAATCCCCCCCAAGTGTCTCACTGGACTTGACACCCAACATGTCAAACTAATGCAGAGCACCAATGAACAAAGCCAATATATAGCCAAAACGGTAGAATACAAGTCACAGGAAGTTATGCTTAAATTGTATAATGCTCTGGTCAGACAGCCCCTTGAGCACTGTATCCCATGCTGGACACATTCACGCCCTTGTCTTAGCGGTCTGGGTTATGAGGAAAGACAAGAAACTTGTGCTTGGAATTTCCACGGGATTCTCCCAATACTCCATTGTAACTTTGTTGGAAGATCGGCAGAATCCCCGTCTAATGATGGCCGTTTACGCTGTTTCTCTGGGGGGGTTTCACCGATCTTCCTCTGAAGTTACAGCGGGAGATGAGGAGAACCCGACAGAAATTCTAGCCCTTGGGATTTTCAGCTTTGACAGGAAGCGTCTGAGAGGTGTTCTTCTAGAAGTATATATGATACTTAATGGTATAGAAAAGGTAAATCTGAAAAATTATATTTAATTGTGAAAGTAACAAGGCGACGCAGGTTCATACTAGTAAAAAGTAAATTTAGACTTGCTGTGAAGCTCTTCGCAAAAAGAGTGATTCAAGCATGGATTGGATTTCTCGATTGATTAGTGGAGGTGAAAACCCTGGAATTATTGAAGAAACAACTGGCTGCAGTAATGGAGGGACTTTAGTGCCTTTCCAGATGGATTAACTAAAATTGGCTGAATGGCCTCGTTCATCATAATTATCCTGTGATCTTGTGAAGTATACTAGGTTACAAAACAAAACTCCTGTATGTATATAGCCGTCTCTATATATCGTGGACTACATTTATTCTCATTTCTCACTCTGACACATTTCTTCAAATTGAACATCTTTGTCTGAATATCCTTCCAGATTCTCCCAGTACACGACCCTCAGTTGACCTCCTGTTTCAACGCCTGCCGTGCCTGTTTTAGTTTCAGGATTGGTGACTTGTCCTCTGCTTCATAGAGACCATTTTGCTATGCTGGCATGCTGTCTGATCTACAGATCTTGCTCTCATAGAGTCAATGGGTTGGATTTTACCAGCCCTGAGGAGACGGTTTGCAGGCGGGACTGGTGGTAAAATTTGAAAAAATGACGACGGGTTCCGATCCCGTCATCAACCCGCCTTTGCGCAACTTTACCAGAGGCGGGCTTGCAGAGTCAGTTTCGGTCGCGTCTCCAGGCGGTGGGATAGGCCCTTAAGGCACTTAACTACCACTTAAGTACCTCTATAATCCCATTTTGAGAGGCCTTTCAAATTTTGCCACATTTCCAGTGTGCTGCATGTCTCTCCTGAAACACGCCAGCTAATCCTGTCGGGTTGACAAGTGGCTGGCTTCCTAACAGCTGCAGCTCCACCATAAAAACAGAGCTTTCAACAAGGATCAGTTGCAGGTGGCAGAACTTTGTTTTTTCAGGTCTTGGAGAACTTTTTGCAGGTCCACTGTACTTGGAAGTGGTGAAGCTGAGATCCATCTCCACTGTGACCTCCTGGGAAAACCCTCTCCCCACATTGACTGAGCGCTTCCTCAACTGAGGTATCTACCAGCAGCATGGGAACCATTTATTTCCTTTCATCCTGGACCTCAGATTCGGAGGACGAGCAGCCACGGCAGCAGCAGAACCAGGCACGACAGCAGCAACAACAGCAGCAACAACAGGAACACCAACCTGCTGCTCACCCACCTGATGGTGCACAGGGCAGAAGGCGCCAGTGCAGGGAAGTACGTCACCGCAGGAGATACCCCAAAACAGGGTTTACAGGATGAGGATGAGCTTCTTCAACATGACTGAGCAGCAGTGCCAAAGGAGGCTGAGACTTTCGCGCGAGGCGATGCTGCACCAACACCTGGAGCCCAGAGGAGCGGGTGGACACCCCTTACCAGTGGCTGTCAAAGTCACCACCGCACTCAACTTTTTTGCTTCAGGCTCCTTCCAGGGATCTTCAGCAGACATCTCCCAGTCGGCCGCACACACTTGCATCACGCAGGTTACCGATGTCCTCTTTGCAAAGGCCCACAATTACATACACTTCTCCACGGATCAAGCAAGTATAACCGCGCGTGTCGTTGGCTTTGCAAATATGGCAGGCTTGCCAAAGGTGCAGGGCGTCGTAGACTGTACACATGTGGCCCTTAAGGCACCCCATCACAACCTAGCTCTTTTTGTCAACCGCAAGGGCTTCCACTCCCTCAACGTGCAGCTGGTGTGTAACCACAAGAAGGACATTTTGCATGTTTGCGCCAAGTGCCCTGGCAGTTGCCATGACTCGTTCATCCTGCGGCAGTCTTGTGTGCCTTCGCTTTTCAGTCCGCCAAACCAACTTTGCGGATGGCTACTTGGAGACAAGGGATATCCCTGAAGACGTGGCTAATGACATCGGTCAGAAGGCCATCCAACGAAGCTGAGGAGCCACATTTCGACCAGATCCATTATCGAGCAATCCATCAGCTTGCTGAAGATGCAATTCAGATGGCTTGACAGATCAGGTGGAGCCCTGCAGTACTCAGCAGCCAGGGTCTCCAGAATCGTCATGGTCTGCTGTGCACAGCACAACATCACACAGCATCGTGGCTTGCAGCTGCCTGAGGAACAAGTGGCTCAGCGCATAGCCTCCTCAGATGAGTAGGAGGATGAGGAGGAGGAGGAGGAGAACGAGAACGAAGACCTTGCGGATGCGCATCAACCAGCTGCAGCAGCACGCGAGCACATTGCTGCCCGGGATGCAAGGGATGCACTCATCTTGGCCAGATTTGCTTAAGTTGCCCATTCAAACACATGTGCCTGGCACCTTCTTACCACAACAATGGACAAGAACCTGTGGCTTCCTATCACTCTGACCACCATCATGACAAAGACAATTCACCCTGAGCCCTCAATGTGGAACTTCCATTTCCGAAATGACAGAGTCCAGAACTTCAACAGTTTGCCATCACTTCATTTTAATACATTGACTACTAAAGGATGGCATTTAACAATTAAACACAATAGAACACCCAAGTGACTACCCTTGTGACTACTTGTGCATTATCTTCCTCTTACGCGTGCTCCTACGTGGTGCTTCCCCTGTGGCTTCAGCAGATGTGGAGGCCCCTTGCTCACTCTCATGCTGCTCCTGCTTCGACACCTTTGGCGGGCGTCCTCTGGAGTTGCGAGCCTGTGAGGGCTCGCCAACAGTCTGCTCCTCCTGCGGCTGTGCAGGGGCTGAGACGCCCATCTCAGTTGGGTGAGGACTCTGGTGGGGCTCTGACCGAGGGCTCCGTAGTGGCATGGGAGTGTGAGCGCTTGGAGAGGAGCCCCCACTTCCTTGTTCTCTGCCACCAACATCCCTCTCATGGTTTAGTCCCACTTCAGAGCTAGCAAGTGGCTTGACAGCACCTTGCTGCATATCAGGGGGGCCATGAGGACCCGTTTCTGCACTGGCAGTCCTACTCCAGAGGACTTCCATGAAGGTCTCGTTTCTCTGATCAATAGCTGTCCATCGCTCCTCCAGAGATGTCCGTCTATTCTGAACATTCACCATGTTTTCCACATTCTGGCGACTTAGCTCCTCCATGGCCATAGCTATCCTCTCCTCTACCGTAGCCATCCTTTCCACGGAGGTTGCCATCCTTTCCACGGTGATGTGTTGATTCGCCAATGCCTCCACAAAGGCGCTGCTCATGTTAGCGTTGGACTCTCCATCCGCTCCACACTCGCAGTGACCCTGGAGACAAAACCTGCCAGAGACTCTTGCATCTGTTCCTGGAGTTCCAGCACCGCTCTCCTTCTGGATGGACCCGGAGGCACAGGGTCGATATGCAGCTGAGCCGAGCTGGCAGAGTCCTGCGGCCTCCGATAAGGACTCTCCACTGCTGTCCCTGTCTCCACCATCTGCCGATGCTCACTTGTGAGCTGTGATACACCAGGTGACAACACTACTCTATGTCGCGATGGTCCCACCGAGGTGTGAGTGTCTGCGCTGGTGCTGGGTGCGCTGAATTCTGCTGATGCTGCGCCCTCAGAGGTTGCAGGTTCCTCTGAGGAATCTTCCGGCTCAGCCTCTTCCTCCTGGACAGTGGGGAGGGGGGCTGTCGATGGTCCTGTGGGGGAGTAAAGGCATGAGTTAGACATGTAATGTAAACACAGCATGCACATGGAATAGTGCAGATGATCATAAGTCAATCTGTTTGAGCATCAGAAGCCATATCAGTCACTCATGCAATGTCAATGAGAGAGATGCAAAACTATTCTGTCACCAGCTTGCCCTGATGTGCCCGTCTGTCCGTCTCCCACTTCCACATCCTCCTCAGCACCAATGATCTCTAGGGCCGCCTCCTCTGCACTGGTAAGATGGGCTATTGAGGCTGGCCCTCCTCCAGTCTTCACCCTTTCCCTCTTATTGTGGGCTCTCTTTTCCTGCAATGAGGGACACAAGTGGAGGTTGAGTGAGAATGATGGAGTGAGTGTAGATAATCCATAGTATAGATGCTTAGAAGGACACAAAGATGGAGTGAGGTTCCAATACTAAGGGCCCGCCCTGTGTGTTGTTAGTTGTTGTCATAGCATAACAGTGATAGGGAGTGTGAGGGCAGCATAGTCGAATAGTTAAGTGATTGTGCACATAGAGAGAGAGGGAATGGTTAAGGGTGCAAGGGATGTAAGGGTAAAGTGGGATGTGTAGGAGTAGGTTGACAATGCAGAGTGATGGTGCTGAGAGGAGATGAGGAGGAGAATGAGGGTAAAGGTGATGGTATACTCACTTTGCCTTTTCAGACAAGGTCATTGAACCTCTTTCGGCACTGCAGCCAGGTTCTGCTGCACATTGATCTGGCACTCACCTCCTGGGCAACTTGCAGCCACACAGCTTTGGTCTGCTGAGGAGATTTTTCCTCCCAGAGGATGTTAAAAGCACCTCCTTCTGTGCTCTGGTTCCCTCCACCAGAGCATGGAGTGAGTCATCATTAAACCGAGGTGAGGCCTTGGACCTTGAAGTTGACATTGCACTAGCTCCAAAAACTATTTTCTACAGAAGCAAACACAAGCGTTTAGGCACAAAATGAACCAAGGCTGCTTGGAGCCCTTAAATGCAGCTGAAGAAATGACGTCATCGGAATCGAGTTTCAGGCCCAAAATCTAATTGGGCCAGGGGTTCACACATTCTGGGAATCAATTGTCCAATTAGGCAAAATCGCAATTTTTTCCCGCCCGACAGCGGAGGCGGGATCGGGACCCGTCGACCACCTGACCCACACCCAACCCGCCACCAATGATAAAATCGAGCCCATAGAGTCATAATGGCACAGAAGGAGGCCATTCGGCCCATCGAGTCTGTGCCGGCTCTCTGTAAAGCAATCCAGTCAGTCCCATTCCCCCGCTCTATCCCCGTAGCCCTGCAAGTTTATTTCCCTCAAGTGCCTATCCAGTCTCCCCTTGAAAACATTGAGTGTCTCCGCTTCCATCACTTCCATCGGCAGCGAGTTCCAGGTCCTCACCACTCGCTGTGTTAAAAAGTTTTTCCTCACATCCCCCCTGTATCTCTTTCCCAAAACCTTAAATCTGTGTCCCCTAGTCCTTGTACCATCAACTAGTGGGAACAGCCTTTCCCCGTCTAGCCTATCCAAACCCGTCATAATCTTGTACACCTCTATCAAATCACCCCTCAACCTCCTTTGCTCGAATGAAAAGAAATCCAGCTTCTCCAACCTGTCCTTGTAGCTAAGATCCCCCATCCCTGTAACCATTCTAGTAAATCTCCTCTGCACCCTCTCAAGTGCCTTCACATCCTTCCTAAAGTGTGGTGACCAGAACTGGACGCAATACTCCAGTTGTGGCCTAACCAGCGCTTTATAAAGGTTCAGCATAACTTCTCTACTTTTACACTCAGTGCCTCTATTTATGAAGCCTAAGATCATAGAAACATAGAAACATAGAATCTAGGAGCAGGAGTAGGCCATTCGGCCCGTCGAGCCTGCTCCGCCATTCAATACGATCATGGCTGATCATCCAAATCCAGTACCCTGTCCCTGCTTTAATCCCCACAGTACACACATATCCCACCCTACCCCCATAACCCCACATATTTAATCCCCCCTAACACTAAGGGTCAATTTATCATAGCCAAATCAACCTAACCCACACATTTTTGGACTGTGGGAGGAAACCGGAGCACCCGGAGGAAACCCACGCAGACACGGGGAGAATGTGCAAACTCCACACAGACAGTCACCCGAGGTCAGATTCGAACCCGGGTCTCTGGCGCTGTGAGGCACCAGTGCTAACCACTATGCCACCGTGATCCCATATGCTTTGCTAACCATTCTCTCAATATGTCCCGCCACCTTCAGGGACCTATGCACATTAACTCCCAGGTCCCTCTGTCCCTGCACACTCTTTAAAACTGTGCCATTAAGTGTATATTGCCTCTCCCTGTTCCTTCTGCCAAAATGCATCACCTCACACTTCTGTAAATCTTACTGTATGCTTTTTGCTGTCTCCTTCCATTTCTCATTGATGTGGAGATGCCGGCGTTGGACTGGGGTGGACAAAAATGAGAAGTCGCACAACACCATCAAAGATGGACGCCTCAGCACTTCACTCTACCGCAAGCCCACGGACAACCTCACGATGCTCCACTTCTCCAGCTTCCACCCTAACCACGTTAAAGAAGCCATCCCCTATGGACAAGCCCTGCGAATACACAGGATCTGCTCAGACGAGGAGGAACGCGATGGACACCTACGGACACTGAAAGACGCCCTCGTAAGAACGGGATATGACGCTCGACTCGTCGATCGACAGTTCCGACGGGCCACAGCGAAAAACCGCATAGACCTCCTCAGAAGACGAACACGGGACACAACCAACAGAGTACCCTACGTCGTCCAGTACTTCCCCGGAGCGGAAAAACTACGCCATGGGCTTCGCAGCCTTCAACATGTCATCGATGACGACGAACACCTTGCTAAGGCCATCCCCACGCCTCCACTACTCGCCTTCAAGCAGCCGCCTAACCTCAAAAGTACCATCGTTCGCAGCAGATTACCCATCTTTCAGGAGAACAGCAACCAAGACACCACACAACCCTGCCACGGCAACCTCTGCAAGACATGCCAAATCATGGACACAGATACCATCATCACACGTGAGGACACTACCCACCAGGTACACGGTACATACTCATGTGACTCGGCCAACGTTGTCTACCTGATACGTTGCAGTAAAGGATGCTCCAGAGCATGGTACATCGGCGAGACCATGCAGACACTGAGACAACGTATGAACGGACAGCGCGCAACAATCGCCAGGCAGGAGGGTTGCCTCCCAGTCGGGGAACACTTCAGCAGCCAGGGGCATTCAGCCTCGGATCTGCGGGTAAGCGTCCTCCAAGGCGGCCTTCGGGATACACGACAGCGCAAAATCATAGAGCAGAAACTGATAGCCAAGTTCCGCACTCATGAGGATGGCCTCAATCGCGATATCGGGTTCATGTCACGATACAGAACGTGACTTGACATCATGGCCGGTCTTCCCAGGTGTTTTTTTTTAAAAAGACTAACACAAGAAACCAACACAAATTGACAGGATATGCAGCCAGCAGGTGGTTTGACACGTTGGACCCCCTGGGACACATCTCATTGTCTTGGCTGTGTGCTCTTAGTGTGTCTTTGATGTAGGGAAATATTTGAATAGATTTTGTCTGTGTTTAAATTGTGAATTCTGGGAGATTCTCTCACTGCTAACTTACCTGAGGAAGGAGCGACAGCTCCGAAAGCTTGTAAAATTAAATAAATCTGTTGGACTATAACCTGGTGTTGTGCGACTTCTCATTTCTCATTGAAACTGAGTATTACACAGCTGGAATTGAATGCACTATTTATAGGTAGCTGCTCGGCTAGTTGAGCAGCATTCTTGTAGGTATCTCCATTTAGTCATGCATCTTAATGTACCTGAACTTCCAGAAAGTGCAGAGTAAGGTTCTACATTCCTGTTAATGCATTAATAAATGACAAAAAAAGTTTAAACTCATATATCACAATGCACTAGGGGTTAAGGTATGTGTTTTTGGATGTTGTACATTAAAACATTTAGTTCACATCAAAAACATGTAGGGCACGATTTTAATAGCCCTGAGGAGGCGGGTTTGGAGGCGGGTCTGTTGGGAAAATCGGGAAAAATGGCTTCAGACACCGAACCCGCCTCCATCCCGCCCCCACCCGATTTTCCTGAGTGTCTGTTTAGCCGCCCCCAAACTGACCCGTCTCCAACCGATGGGACAGGTAGTTAAGTAAGTTAACAGCCCGTTAACTGCCTTGCTAATCCTATTTTCATAGTAGTTTCCCATTTTCCTGCTACTGGTTCCTGTTTCCCGACTAGTCAGAAACAGGCCAGGTTCAAGGAGATGAGTTGCAGGAGGACATCATTTGTATGCATTGGTGGAGCGCTTTAAAAGCGCCCCTGAAACATGACTGACATTCAAATACAACAACTTTGCTGTTGTAGGTATGGGATAACATTTTGCACATCTACTGACATTCTGACTGTTCGAGCTGACACCCATCTGCAGTGTGTTATGAATGGAATTATTTCAGGCCACTTAGACTGTGCACTTGCAAGATTGTTACCTCAAATGAAATCTATAGCAAGGGGATGGGAAACATTTATGCCCTCTCATCCTGGTCCTTATAAATCGGGGGAGTAGCAGCCGCGTGGCTCACCAGATATTTTCCTGGGAAGAGGAGTAGGAGGAGGACGAGGGGAGCCTTGCATGCCCTGTTGTGACCAATGCAGCATCCCTGCAGTTCACTGCTGCCCATCAACCAGGGTATGCACACTGCCATGCCACACTAATATAAGCTTACTCTTCGACCAGTGGTGGGCATCATATGGCTCTGTAATTGCAGGCGACACTTGTCCAATGTTATACTTCATCTCTGCTATACTTTATTTCCTATCACTTTTACCATCAGCATTACAAATGTAAGTCGCCCTGAGCCCTCAATGCGCTTTTGACATTTCCCAGAACACATAGGCCACACAATCAACAGTTTGACATAATTTATCTTTAATACATGACAAAATATACCAGCAACAGTCAGAAAAAAAAGAAACATCACCCAAGCGAGTCCCCTTGTGACTATAGGTGCTTAATCTCTCTCTTACGCGTGCTTTTACGTGGTGCTTCCCCTGTGGCTTCTGCAGATGTAGAGGCACCTTGCTGACTAGGATGCTGCGCCTGCTTAGACGCCTTTGGTGAGCGTCCTCTTCGTTTGGGAGCCTGGGAGGGCTCTTCAACAGTCTGCTCTTCCTGCGGCTGTGCAGGGGCTGAAACGGCCATCTCAGTTGTCTCTGCAATGTGGGTCTCTGACCGAGGCCTCTGTAATGGCATGGTCATGTGAGTGCTTTGTGAAGAGCCCACACTTCCTTCTGTCCTGCCAACAACATCCCTCTCATGGGTCAGCCGCACCTCAGCGCTGGCAAATGGCAGGAGAGCACCTTGCTGCACTTCAGGGGGGCCATGAGGACTCGTATCTGCACTGGTAGTCCTCCTCAAAAGGACGTCCATGAAGCTCTGGTCTCTCTGCTCAATAGCTGCCCATCGCTCCTCCAGAGATGTCATTCTATTCTGAACAGTCACCATGTTTTCCTGACTTTGGCGACTTATTTCCTCCATGGCCGTAGCCATCCTTTCCACTGAGGTAGCCATCCATTCCACGGAGGTTGCCATCCTATCCATGGTGGTGCATTCATGCGCCATTGCCTCTACCACGGCAGTGCTGATGTTAGAGATGGACTCCTCCATTCTCTCCACACTCTAACCCTAGAGGCAAACCCTTCCAGAGACACCTGCACTTGTTCCTGTATTTCATGAACTGGCCTTTTTCTGGATGGCCCCAGAGTCACAGCGTCTGCATGCAGCTCAGCAGAGCTAGGAGAGTCTTGTGACCTCCGCAGAGGACTCTCCACTGCTGTCGCTGTCTCCAATATCTGCTGATACTCACTTGTGCGCTGTGATAGACCAGGTGGCAACACCTCTCTAACTCGCGATGGCCCCACCGAGGTATGCGTTGCTGCGCTGGTGCTGGGTGCGTTGAGTCCTGGTGACGCTGGTCCCTCAGAGGTTTCAGGTTCCTCTGAGGAGATGTCCGGGTCTTCGTCCTGGATCGTGGGGAGGGGGGCGCTCGATGATCCTGTGGGAGAGTAAAGGCTTGAATTAGACATCTGATATTGATGTAGCAGACACATCCTTTTGAGCAGATGATACAAAGCGATTCTCTATGAACATCATATTCCATTGCTTTCTGAGAGGGATGAAAATCTATTATGTCACCAGCTTCCTCTAGTGTGCAGGTCTCTCCATCGCCCACTTCAGGTCCTCACCACCGCCAACAATCTCGTTTGCTGCCTCCTCAGCACTGGTCAATGTTGCAAGGGTAGGTGTTCCTCCTCCAGTCATTGCTCTCTCCCTCTTATTGTGGGCTATCGTTTCCTGCAAGGAGGGACACAAGTGGTGTTTCAGCCACAGTGATGAAGTGAGTGTGATGAATCCCTACCATAGAAGCTTTGAGTGAGACGAAGATGGGGTAAAGTGCCAAAGGGAAGGTAGCTCCCTGTGCGTTGTTAGTTGTTGTCACTGCATGATAGTGAGTGCGAGTCTAAAGGGTGCATAGGCAGGATGCTGAAGTGATTCAGTGCAGAGACAGAGATGGATAGGAAAGGGTGCAAGGGAAGTAAGAGTAAGGTGGGATGTGAAGGAGGAGGCTTACATCACAGAGTGCTGGTGATGAGAAGAGAAGGGAAGCAGAGTGAAAGCAAGTGAGATGGGATACTCACTTTTGATGTTCTCACAAGATCATTAAACCTTTTGCGGCACTGGATCTGTGAGCGTGCATAAATGGACCTTGCGCTCACCTCCTGAGCAATGCGCAGCCAGGCTGCCTTGGTCTGCTGAGGAGGCTTCCTCCGGGCATCAGGAGGGAAGAGACTCTCTCTGCGCCCTCTGACAGCATCCACAAGAACTTGGAGGGACTCATCATTAAAACGAGGAGCTGCCTTGCCTCTGGAAGAAGTCACAGCTTTGAAAAGAAGTGCAGGAAACCACAATAGAAAGGCTCAGGCTGGATGGCAGCTTTAAAAGCAGCTGCTATTATGATGTCATCAGAGGCGGTCAGCTGGCCCGATCCCACTCATTGGACCGGCCAGCGCGCCTCCTTGAAATTAACAAGGTACTTCAATAAAAATCGCAACTCTGCAGCTGTTCCCGCCGGTAGGGTCTCCTGAACCCGCCCACCACGCAACCCGACTCCAACCCACCTCGGGAATTAAAATCGAGCCCTTAGAAACAGAAGATAGCACACAAATCCTGATATAATCTTCGGTATGCATCTGGATGATAAAGGAATGTGACTACTGATTCGTAACCAGTGAACATCGTAGAGAATTGAATGCGTTATCCACACTAATTTGGCAATTGACATTGATTTTAGTTTGTACAGATCGTTCATTTATTTTATTTGTGGTTGCCTCCTAAAATTAAGGACATGTTTTTATTGGTTCTGGTGGGACTGGACTTTGCCAAAGTCCACCAATTACTAGTCCATACAAAGCAGGGCACCTAGAAATACATTCTTCCCATTACCACTGGGGATCTGGGGTGGAGAATGTTGCATTGTATGGTGCTATGCAATAACTACTTCCAGCACTTAATGGATTTTAATGCTACATATCCATTTTGCAACCAGGATAAGATAACTTTCCACATGTACTTGCAGTGCTAGAGGTTGTAGCCCTGTTCGATTAAGAAAAGAGTTGCCTCTTAACTTCTGCTTACACTTTTCCAAAACTATGTTTATCATTAACCAATTGTCATCGTCATTGCAGGGCAACCAGGGACCCATTTAGCCATATACAAGTCCAGAATACAAAGCAACTGGGCAGGATCTCTCCAACTGGTTGAACATTTTCAAAGCTCTAGTGACTATGGAGAATGACAACACCCAACAGTTCACAAGAAGCTTTCCACGAGAAGTGAGCACAACAGGATCATTGATCTAAATTCAATGATATGATTCAAAAAATACCAGATATCAATTTTTAGTTTGGACAGGCCATCAGTCATTTTATTAGTGGTGCCCTCCTTTTAGGGAAAAGCTTGTCGTAGTTCAGGTCTGGTATCCAACCTTTAAAATAAAACAGTACTTTATTTATTGTGCATAATCATGAAACTGTACTATAACCATAGAGAAACAATGATACCACCTACTGCTAACAGCAATTTTATGAAGCAAAACATAAAACTATATTTTGTGAAGAAAGTACTTTGTAAATTACATTCCGACAGCAAGCAGTTGAGCACAGCCTCTAATATTATTTTAATACGCTATGGATCTTCCGTGACATTGTTCACATTGAGTTGGGAGATACACGGCTGTTGATTTTTGTCCCCGGTTTTGAGAGGGAATGGGGTGGAAGCTGGCCTAAAATCATGGTGCATTATTTACCGCCCTGGTCCTGCCATTCAAGAACCCCATTGTTTTGAAGTGAGCTGGAAACAGGCAAGCGACGCTCCTGCTGAAACAGATGGGAGCTTTTAAATATGCAAATCCGGGCCCCACACCATCTGTAGGACCCCAATGCAATTTTGGTGTCCCACTGGGGCAGTCTGAGCTCTGCCCAGAGTAACTGAGTGTTGAACGACTGAACAGATGCCGGCTGCTCCGAAAACGGGTAAAGAAACTGAGGCAGTGATATTTGTGGGGTCGGGTTGCACCCTGATCCCAACCAGTTTTCCAGTCTCAGTCATTAACATTGTTTTGGAGGCCTCCCAGCCTCTGCCGGGGAGTCCAGCCAGAGTGAGGACAGAGTTTTGTCGTGGCAAGCCTCTCAGGCCTGCTACCGTATAGCAGTGTCAACTCACTCCGAGCTTTTGGCGAAACATTGACATTTTTTAAAATCCTGGCGCTGTGCAATGGATTGTACAGGCTTTCTGAATTTCAAATATTAAATGCCCCCCTCCACTGCCATGACAACACTAGATGTCAGCGACAAACAAGCATCCCTGGCATCCAGTGTTGCTATGGGACAAATTATGCAAAATATATCAGACACCATATTACTTTCATTTGCATATTATTGAAGTATGCCTACTCAATTATGGGCAGGTGAATTAAAAGTTGCTGGTGGAAAGTACACTGGGTTACCTTTCAGCAGAGCACATTCCTGTCTAATTTTCTACCATCGCTCTGCCCAATTTCACCCAGAAATCAATGGGCGAGGGAAAAATACTAGCCATTATTTATAATAAGATTTAGATTTCACACACTTGTTCCACAAAGATATAGGGCCTGAAATTCCAGTAGGGTCGAACAGTGGAAGTGTGGTGGCTCACACAGGGAGGGCATAGAGCCCAGACCTACCAGGGCTCCACCTTATATAAAGTCTGGCCCAAATTTCAGTTGGGGAGGAGAGAGCAAGGGCTGGATTTTCTCAGCCCCGAGGAGGCGGTCATGGAGGCAGGACTGCCGGTAAAGTAGCAGAAAGTGGGGGCGGATGGCAAACCCTTCCCCCATCCCACCTCCGTGCCCTTTTGCCAGGAGGCGGGAAGATGTGCTGCTTCGGATCCCGTCTCCTGGAGGCGGGAAAGGGATTAAATCCTTGTAACTGCCTGTTAACAGGTAGTTAACAGGCAGAAAAAAGGATTAGTGCCATTTTACCTTCACAGGTGAAGGCTTCCCGACCTCGGAGAACCCCGCCGGGTTGGAGGAGACGTGAAGGAGGTCTGCGGGGGTCGGAGGCACCTGGAAGTAAGATGTAGAGGTGAGTGATGGGTGCAAGTGTGGAGTGGTAAGTATGGAAGGTGAGTGTCGAAGTGTTAAAAAATGTTCACTTACCTTGTTTTCTTCCTACAGTCTTCATCCACCCTGGATCGGAGACCCGACATCCTCCTTGTCGATTTCACAGACTGGCTGTTGGATCCTCCGACCCAACAGCCATCTGAAATTGACAAAGTTGAATTGTTTGATGAGTCCTGAACACAAGGGCTCATCAAACTACAGAGAATGTCAGTGTTTGACAGCTTCACAGAGCTGTCAAACACTGACGTTTCTTCTTTCAAGAAGTCTTGACAGATAGCACGTCTGACGTTGACGTGCTCTGTCAGTGACTTCCTCCCTAATTGGCCTGCTGAGCCCGCAGGGCGGGCTTAACAAGGTCAATCAGGGGAAAATCCCTCTGGTTGGTCAGACGATGATGGAGGCGGGACATTGACACGACAAGCAGCAGTCCCGCCTCCAACTCGTCTCCATTGAGAAAATCCAGCCCCAAGTCTCCTGCTTGTGCCCCCGCTTCCGATGACTGTTTTGGGGGCATGTCTAGGAATGTTCCCACGCTATTCACAAGCTGAATATAGAAAGTACAGAGGAGATCTGAAAAAGTGAATAAGAGAGGCAAAGAGAGAGTATGAGAATAGATTAGTGGCTAACATAAAAGTGAACCCAAAAGTATTTTATAAACATATGCATAGTACAGGAAACTTTCGTTTATCCGGCACCCAAATATCCGGAATTCTCGCTTAACCGGCAAAAATCAGGTAAGTTTTATTATACAGACAAGACCTCGATTCTGACCTTTCGCCCCCACGAAAGGGGGGTCAACGTTCTTCCGACTCGGACCTGTCGCCGCCACGGAGGAAAAAGCCGGAGTCTCGTTTACCTTCCCTCTCCGGGTCCCAATTGTTAAGCCTATGGCCGTGTACGGGGCTCTCGTACCTTTAAAAGGGTAGTCAAAGGAAGGGACCAAAAGGAAATCGTCTTGTGGAGGCAGAGGCCACGGCTGAGGTACTAACTTAATACTTTGCATCTGTCTTCACTAGAGAAGAGGATGTTGCTAATGTAGCAGTAAAGGAAGAGGCAAAAGCGATATAGGATAAAAATAGATAAAGTAGAGGTACTTAAAAGGTTGGCAGTCCGAAAAGTAGAAAAGTCGCTCGGTCCAGATGGGCTGCATCCTAGGTTACTGAGGGAAGTAAGGGTGGAAATTACGGAGGCTCTGGCCACATCTTTCAATCCTCCTTGGATATGGGGGTGATGCCAGAGGACTAGAGCATTGCAAATGTCACACCCTTGTTTAAAAAAGGGAAGAGGGATAAACCCGGCAACTACAGGCCAGTCAGCCTAACGCCAGTGGTGGGGAAACTTTTAGAGAAACTAATCTGGGACAAAATGAATTGGCATTTGGAAAAGTATGAGCTAATAAATGAAAATCAGCATGGATCTGTGAAAGGCAAATCGTGTTTGACTAACTTGATCGAGTTCTTTGATGAAGTAACAGAGAGGGTTGATATTGTGTATATGGACTCTCAAAAGGCGTTTGACAAAGACTTGTTAGCAAAATTAAAGCCCATGGGATTAAAAGGACAGTGGCAGCATGGATACAAAATTGGCTAAGTGACAGAAAGCAGAGAGTAGTGGTGAGCGCTTGTTTTTCAGACTGGAGGGAGGTATATAGTGCTGTCACCCAGGGGTCGGTATTAGGACCGCTGCTCTTTTTGATAAATATTTTAATGAACTGAACTTGGGTATACAGGGCATAATTTCAAAGTTTGCAGATGACGCAAAACTTGGAAATGTAGTAAACAATGAGGAGGATACTAACAGATTTCAGGAGGACATTGACAGACTGGTGAAATGGGCAGACACATGGCAGATGAAATTTAATGCAGAGAAGTGTGAAGTGATACATTTTGGTGGTAAGAATGAGGAGAGGCAATATAAACTAAATGGTACAATTTTAAAGGGGGTGCAAGAAGAGAGAGACCTGGGGTGTATGTACACAAATCTTTGATGGTGGCAGGACAAGTTGAGAAGGCTGTTAAAAAGGCAGATGGATCCTGGGCTTTATTAATAGAGGAATAGAGTACAAAAGCAAGGAAGTTATGCTAAACCTTTAAATAAAACACTGGTTAGGCCTCAGCTGGAGTATTGTGCTCAATTCTGGGCACCACACTTAGGAAGGATGTCAAGGCCTTAGAGAGGTACAGAAGAGCTTTACTAGAATAGTACCATGATGAGGGGCTTCAGTTATGTGGAGAGACTGGAGAAGCTGGGGTTTTTCTCCTTAGAACAGGGAAGGTTAAGAGGAGATTTGATAGCGCTGTTCAAAATCATGAACGGTTTTGACAGAGTAAACAAAGAGAAACTGTTTCCAGTGGCAGAAGGGTCGATAACAAGAGGACATTTGTTTAGGTTTATTGGCAAAAGAACCAGAGGTGACATGAGGAAACAATTTTTTAGACAGTGAGTTGTTGTGATCTGGAATGCACTGCCTGAAAGGGTGGTGGAAGAAGATTCAATAGTAACTTTTAAGAGGAAGTTAGATAAATACTTGAAGGGAACAAATTGACAGGGCTATGGGGCAAGAGCAGGGGAGTAGGACTAATTGGATAGCTCTACCACAGGCATAATGGACTGAATGGCCTCCTTCTGTGCTGTATGATTCAATTAAATGTTCCATCTGGCTTCTGCTACAGATCCCAGCACTGGGGCTCTCCGAATAAACTAAGGCCGTGAAATTCAGCACCTTAGCGCCGGCAGTTAAGGCTGGTTTTGAGAAAAAAATGGCGGCCACCTCACTTCTGCCCACTTCCAGTGCGGCCCGTGCTGGTCGCCATCTTGTTGATGGTGATAGCGCGGGCGGAACGTGTGTGCGCCGGCAGTATGCAGAGTTGGCAGATCATGACGTCAGGCAGCGTGTAATGTTGATTTGACGCATGACCTGCCATTTTTGATGTCGCCGTTCCAAACAACGACCTCTCTTAAACACACACAAGTGAACGTGCGTACAGCTGCACGAGGGACCCCCTCCACCAGTGCATCCAACTTGCAGGTAAGTTGATTATTTCTCTTGCACTGGATCTTGCAGAGCTTGTATTAATACTGGCTTGCTGGAAGACATTTATAGCGCTGTTAAAGTGTGCAGGGAGTGCTACTGGACGTGGGAAGACATTGCCTGCTACTAGAAGGCCTCTGACTACACCACTTGCTCCCAGTCATGGGGGCTCTACTCGCATTCCCGCTCGCGCTGCAGCATGACGAAGATGGAGCAGAGGCAGCAAAGACAAGCTTCTCGAAGAGGGAGAAGGAGGAGGGGGAGGAGGGCTCTCAGCAGGAGGAATTACCCACCTGGGGTCTTAAGGGAGCATTTCTCCTACTTGCACCTAAGCCAGGAGCAGTGTGTTTGATGGCTCCGCTTCACCAAGGAGGTGGTCACAGAACTCTGCTACCTCTTGGAACCAGTCCTGCAGCCTCAGAGCAGGGTGACGATGGCACTGCCAGTGACCCTCAAGGTGACCGTGGCACTGAATTTTTTCACCAGTGGATCCTTCCAGGCTGGAACAGGCGACATCTCGAAGTTCGCCGTTCATCGCTGCATCCGGGAGGACACAGAGGCTCTGTACTCTAGGAGAAGGGACTTCATTGCCTTCTCTCTAAACAGAGAGAAGCAGGAGGAGCGCGCATGTGTCTTTGCCAGGATATCGGGCTTCCCCATGGTGCAGGGGACCATCGACTGCACACACGTGGCTTTACGGGCACCGCATATCAATCCTGAGATGTACCGCAACAGCAAAGGCTACCACTCAATTAATGTGTAGTTGGTGTGCGACCACACCCAGCATATCATGGTCAATGCCCGCTAACCTGGCAGCAGTCAGGATGCCTTCATCCTGCACCAGTCCACTGTGCCAGCAATCTTCCAGCCCCCACATCGAATCCAAGGGTGGCTGCTTGGCGACTAGGGCTATCCGCTCTACACCTGATGACTCCCCTCCACAACCCCGCCACTCGTGACCAGCAATCATATAATGACAGCCGTGCTATCACGAGGAACATCATCGAGCAGACCAATGGGACCCCGGTCTGGTGAGTACTGGAGAGCTCCTTCCAAGCGCTGCCTTGACCGGGTGTCCCATTTCATGGTGGTCTGCTGCATCCTCCACAAATTGGCTGTTATGAGGGTACAGCCCTTGCCACCACGGGTTCTGCGACCACCTCAGGAGGAGGAAGAGGAAGAGAAGGAGGAGGAAGGGAGGATGCAACCTGCAAATCCCCGTTTAGTTGAGGGTAGTAGGTCTGTGGAATTTGCTGCCCCAGGAAGCTGTGGAAGCTACATCATTAAATAAATTTAAAACAGAAATAGACAGTTTCCTAGAAGTAAAGGGAATTAGGGGTTACGGGGAGCGGGCAGGAAATTGGACATGAGGCTGAGTTCGGATCGGTCGAGGCCCTGTGGGTGGCGGAGCGGGCCCAGGGGCTGAGTGGCTGGATCCTGCTCCTACTTCTTGTGTTCTTTAGATTTGAGGTTAGGATCAGATCAGCCATGATCTTATTGAATGGCGGAGCAGGCTCGAAGGGCCGATTGGCCTACTCCTGCTCCTATTTCTTATGTTCTTATGTTCTTAAACCCCAGATCCCCATTGCCCAACACTTCCCCACCTTACCATCCCTCTGTCACGGAACATCACAGTGTCCTCTTGGGCATAAAGCTGAAATAAAAGCCACCACAAAACAAACATTCCAAACATAATTTATAAATGATTAATTCCAATATTACATAACAAAGTCAATGAATTACCCTTGTGCATTTCCTTAGTGTTTGTCTTTCGTGTGCCTTTGCCAATACCATTACACCAACGCAGTGCTACCCCAGTGGCTGCAGGATGGCTGGTGGAAGGCTGCTGACTTTCTGTGTGGGACACTGCAGATGGCCTTAAAGGATGACCTCGAGCAGCCCTGGGCCTAGAGGCCCGGCTGTAAACTGCACCACCTCGGCATGCGCGGCAGCAGTCTGGGTTGGCTGGTTGATAGGCAGCAGCAAAGTCACTGGTGGAGTGGCAGTGGTGGAAGTATGAATGCTGTAATCCTGAGAGAGATCAGCAGGTTCGAGCTCCACGGAGCCATTGCCACTCCCCCGGGGTGGTTACTCAGCATTCCTAGTAATCTTTTGGAGGACAGATTACTGGACTGTTGTGAGACCCTGCAAGCCCCCTTCCACACTCGTAAACCCTGCCATGGTGGCAGCAGTCGGATCTTGTCTGCATGAGAGCAGTCTGAGCTTGCATGGCAGCAAGTTGAGCCTGCATGACAGAAGTCTGAGCTTCCACTGCAGCACTCAGACGTTGGGTCGCTTCCGTTTGGGCTGCAGTGGAAGCTGCAACATCGGCCATCACACCCAGCATCATGGTTGGGTCCAAAAGGGTCAGTTTCAGCATGGGCTGCAAGCTCCGTGCAAAGCCCCGTGCAATGTTGGAGACGGACCCCTCCACGCTCCTTGACAGTGACAAGAGGCTCACTGGCAGGCCTGCCATTGCACCAAGCATTTCTGTGTGCATGCCCATCACCCTTCTTCTGAAGGCCGCCCCATCGAAGTCCTCATTTGAGTTCTCTGCAGCGGAACTCATATGTGACCCCGCTCTCCGGGGAGCTGGCGCCTTTGCTACCCTTTCTCCAAGGCCTGGCTGCAGCCCATTTGTGCCCGGTGACTCACCACATGCAGATTCCACCTCTATACAACCCTCTAAAGTTCGAGCAGTGCCATTTTTCGAGCTGGTGTCTGGGAGTGTCAGATCGATTGATAGTGTCTCTTCTCCATCATTCTCCTCCTCTACTTCTTCCTGCAGAGGCTGGGAATATTTTTTTATTCGTTCGTGGGATCTGGGCGTTGCTGGCAAGGCCAGCATTTATTGCCCATCCCTAATTGCCCTTGAGAAGGTGGTGGTGAGCTGCCTTCTTGAACCACTGCAGTCTGTGTGGTAAAGGTACTCCCACAGTGCTGTTAGGGAGGGAGTTCCAGGATTTTGATCCGGTGGCGATATACTTCCAAGTCAGGATGGTGTGTGACTTGGAGGGGAACTTGGAGGTGGTGGTGTTCCCATGAGCCTGCTGCCCTTGTCCTTCTAGGTGGTAGAGGTCGCGGGTTTGAGAGGTGCTACCGAAGAAGCCTTGGCGAGTTGTAGATGGTACACACTGCAGCCACGGTATGCCGGTGGTGGAGGGAGTGAATGTTTAAGGTGGTGGATGGGGTGCCAATCAAGCGGGCTGCTTTGTCCTGGATGGTGTCAAGCTTCTTGAGTGTTGTTGGAGCTGCACTCATCCAGGCAAGTGGAGAGTATTCCATGACACTCCTTACTTGTGCCTTGTAGATGGTGGAAAGGCTTTGGGGAGTCAGGAGGTGAGACACTCGCCGCAGACTACCTAGCCTCTGACCTGCTCTTGTTGCCACAGTATTTATGTAGCTGTTCCAGTTAAGTTTCTGGTCAATGGTGACCCCCAGGATGTTGATGGTGGGGGATTTGGCGATGGTAATGCCGTTGAATGTCAAGGGGCGGTGGTTAGACTCTCGCTTGTTGGAGATAGTCATTGCCTGGCACTTGTCTGGCGCGAATGTTACCTGCCACTTATCAGCCCAAGCCTGAATGTCGTCCAGGTCTTGTTGCAAGCGGGCATGGACTGCTTCATTATCTGAGGAGTTGGGAATGGCACTGAACACTGTTCAGTCATCAGCGAACATCCCCATTTCTGACCTTATGTTGGAGGGAAGGTCATTGATGAAGCAGTTGAAGATGGTTGGGCCTAGGACACTGCCCTGAGGAACTCCTGCAGCGATGTCCTGGGGATGTGATGATTGACCTTCAACCGCCACAACCATCTTCCTTTGTGCTAGGTATGACTCCAGCCCGTGGAGTGTTTTCCCCCTGATTCCCATTGACTTCAGTTTTACTAGGGCTCTTTGATGCCACACTCGGTCAAATGCTGCCTTGATGTCAAGGGCAGTCACTCTCACCTCACCTCTGGGATGGTGACAGCTCTTGGGTAACAGAAACGAGAAAAGCACAAAGGTTGGGATGTGGTGAAGGGAGGGGAGAAAACAAGATATCCATGCATACAGAAGAGATGTAGAAGAGATTGTGGGATGAGGAGGAAGTGGGATTTGAGTAGAAGGATTAGGTAGGAGCATACCAACATCATCACTGCTTTCAGCCTCGCTGATCGTCACGGCCTCAGTGATGGCCCCCCAATTATTTCTAGAACTGTCTCCTCCAGCTGTGTCAGGTTCTGCAGCCGTGCTTGCCCCCCTCCTGTTGGTTCCTGCTCGTTCCAGTTATGCGCCACTTTGGCCTGAAAGAGAAAGGGAAGTGTGTCAGTGAGCATGGTGTGATGTGCCTGTCAAGATTGAATAGCTGGCATTGTGTGCAAGGTGAGAGATTTTGGGTGTGAGGCTTGCAACAGTGGTAAGTGTTTGATGGTGATGTGAAGCAAGGATTGTGAGGTATGGGTCGTCATTGCTAGAGATTGTAGGTAGGTGAGCAATGGGGCTGTGGTGCATTGAGCAGTGTGTGAGGCAAATGGTGCAGTTGGTGGGATATGTCATTTGAAGATGCATTCACTCACCTTGACCACTCGTGTGAGGTCATTAAACTTCTTCTGGCACTGGATCCAGGTCCTGGGGGACAGACTGGTGACACTGGCCGCTTCAGTGATCTCTCCCACTTCCTTCGAACAGTGTGTCTGGAAGGCTTCCTGGCCCTCTGCGGGTAGAAGATCTGTCTCCTCCTATAGACCCCCTTCACCAAGGCTTCCAGTTCTGCATTGGAGAACTGAGGTGCCCTTTCTCTGCCCTGTTGTGACATTGCTAAATACCCCTTCGCGTAGCTCCAGTTAGAAGAAAGTACGTCATTTAGAAAGCACTTCCCCTTTAAGAAGTGCAGACAGCCTTTTGATATTGGGCCCCCTGTTGAGCGCTGAGCTAACCAGCAGCATGTTTAGCGCTGGGCTCAGCACTAAATGTTAATGAGCAGACGGCACGAATTTTGCATGCTACCTGCATTACTTTCAACGGGAAACTGCCCTTTCAACCAGGACTGCCCTGGTAGACGCATCGTTTTAGCCTGTTCTTGCCCCACGGAACTGATTTCTTCCTATCTCGACTTTTTTCTCTCTCCCCTTGTCCAGTCTCTTCCCACCTACATCTGCGACTCTTAGAACATAAGAACATAAGGCGTAGGAGCAGGAGTAGGTCATTTGGCCCCTCGAGCCTGCTCCGCCATTCAACAAGATCATGGCTGATCTGATCTTGGCCTCAACTCCACTTCCCCATAACCTTTGACTCCCTTACCATTCAAAAATCTGTCTATCTCCATCTTAACTATATTCAATGACCCAGCCTCCACAGCTCTCTGGGGAAGAGAATTACAAAGATTCACGACCCTCTGAGAGAAGAAATTCCTCCTCATTTCCGTTTTAAAAGGGTTTCCCCTTATTCTGAAATTATGCCCCCTAGTTCTAGATTCCCCCACAAGGGGAAACAGCCTCTCTGCATCTACCCTGTCAAGCCCCTTCAGAATCTTATATGATTCAATAAGATTCCCTCTCATTCTTCTAAACTCCAATGAGTATAGGCCCAACCTGCTCAACCTTTCTTCATAAGACAACCCCTTCATCTCTGGAATCAATCTCGTGAACCTTCGCTGAACTGCCTCCAATGCAAGTATATCCTTCCTTAAATAAGGAGACCAAAACTGTATGCAGTACTCCAGGTGTGGTCTCACCAACACCCTGTACAGTTGTAACAGGACTTCCCTACTTTTATACTCCATTCCCTTTGCAATAAAGGCCAACCTTCCATTTGCCTTCCTGATTACTTGCTGTACCTGCATGCTAACTTTTTGTGATTCATGTACAAGGACCCCCAGATCCCTCTGTACCTCAGCATTTTGTAATCTCTCCCCATTTAAATAATAATTTGCTTTTTTATTTTTCCTAACGAAGTGGATAACCTCGCATTTTCCCACATTATACTCCATCTGCCTGATTTTTGCCCACTCACTTAGCCTATCTATATCCCTTTGGCGATTCTTTGCATCCTCCACACAATTTGCTTTCCCACCTATCCTTGTATCATCAGCAAATTTGGCTACATTACACTCGGTCCCTTCATCCAAGTCATTAATATAGATTGTAAATAGTTGAGGCCCCAGCACTGATCCCTGCGGCACCCCACTAGTTACAGTTTTCCAACCTGAAAATTACCCATTTATCCTGACTCTCTGTTTTCTGTTAGTTAGCCAATCCTCTATCCATGCTAATATATTACCCCCAACCCCGTGAGCTCTTATCTTGTGCATTAATCTTTTATGTGGCACCTTATCGAATGCCTTCTGGAAATCCAAATACACGACATCTACTGGTTCCCCCTTATCCACCCTGCTCGTTACATCCTCAAAGAACTCCAGCAAATTTGTCAAACATCATTTCCCTTTCATAAAACCATGCTGACTCTGCTTGACTATATTATGATTTTCTAAATGTCCTGTTACCACTTCCTTAATGATGGACTCCAGCATTTTCCCAATGACAGATGTTAGGCTAACTGGTCTATAGTTGCCTGCTTTCTGTATCCCTCCTTTCTTAAAAGGGGCGTTACATTTGCGGTTTTCCAGTCTGCTGGGACCTCTCCAGAATCCAGGGAATTTTGATAGATTGCAACCAATGCATCCACTATCTCTGCAGCCACCTCTTTTAAGAGCCTAGGATGCAGGCCATCGGGTCCAGGGGACTTGTCCACCTTTAGCCCCATTAGTTTGCCTAGTACTTTTTCTCTAGTGATAGTGATTGTTTTAAGTCCCCCCACCCACCAACCCCAATAGCTCCTTGATTATCCATTATTGGGATGCTTTTAGTGTCTTCTACCGTGAAGATCGATACAAATTATTTGTTCAAAGTCTCCGCCATTTCCCTGTTTCCCATTATTAATTCCCCAGTCTCATCCTCTCATCCTCTAGGGGACCAACGTTTACTTTAGCTACTCTCCTCCTTTTTATATACCTGTAGAAGCTCTTACTGTCTGTTTTTATATTTCTTGCTAGCTTACTCTCATAAGCTATCTTCTCTCTCTTTATCATATTTTTAGTCGTCCTTTGCTGGTTTTTAAAAATTTCGCAATCCTCTGGCCTTCCACTATTCTTCGCAACATTGTATGCCTTGATACCATCCTTTACTTCCTTAGTTAGCCACGGATGGTTCATCCTTCTCTTCGAGTCTTTCTTTCTCACTGGAATATATCTTTGCTGAGAGTTATGAAATATCTCCTTAAATGTTTGCCACTGCTTTTCTGCAGTCTTACCCTATAATATATTTTCCCAGTCCACTTTAACCAAGTCTGCCTTCATACCTTTGTAATTACCTTTATTTAAGTTCAGGACACTAGTTTGAGACCTAGCTTTCTCACCCTCAAACTGAATTTGAAATTCTACCATGCTATGATTACTCTTCCGAAGAGAATCCTTCACTTCAAGATCATGAATTAATCCAGCCTCGTTACACATTACCAGAGCTAAAATAGTCTGCTCCCTGGTTGGTTCCACAACGTATTTTTCCAAGAAACCATCTCGCATACCCTCTAAGAACTCTTCCTCAAGTCTACCTTTGCCAATTTGCTTTGTCCAATCAATATGAAGATTAAAATCTCCCATGATTATAGCCGTACCTTTCTTACAAGCCTCTATTATTTCTTGATTTATACTCTGTCCTACAGTGTGGCTACTGTTTGGAGGCCTGTAGACCACTCCCACCAGTGACTTCTTACCCTTATTATTTCTTATCTCCACCCAAACTGATTCTACGTCTTGATCTTCTAAGCCAATATAATTTCTCACTACTGCACTGATCTCATCCCTTAATAACAGAGCTACACCACCTCCTTTTCCTTTTCCTTTCTGCCTATCCTTACGAAATGGCAAATACCCCTGAATATTCAGTTCCCAGCCTTGGTGACCTTGCAACCACATCTCTGTAATGGCTATCAGATCATACCCATTTTCTTGTTACGAATGCTGTGTGCGTTCAGATATAGAGCTTTTAATTTTGTCTTTTTACTATTTTTTCCTACACTGACCCCTCTTTCTGATGCACTCTTATGTGTATACGCTCTGTGCCTTCCTGTCACACTCTGGTTATAGAGTCATAGAGTCATAGAGTTATACATCACAGAAAGAGGCTCTTCGGCCCATCGTGTCCGCACCGGCCATCAAGCCCTGTCTATTCTGATCTTATTTTCGAGCACTTGGTCCGTAGCCTTGTATGCTATGGCATTTCAAGTGCTCATCTAAATGCTTCTTGAATGTTGTGAGGGTTCCTGCCTCCACCACCCTTTCAGGCAGTGAGTTCCAGATTCCAACCACCCTCTGGGTGAAAAAGTTTTTCCTCAAATCCCCATTAAACCTCCTGCCCCTTACCTTAAAACTATGCCCCCTGGTTATTGACCACTCTACTAAGGGGAAAAAGGTCCTTTCTATCTACCCTATCTATGCCCCTCATAATTTTGTACACCTAATCAGGTTCCCCCTCAGCCTTCTCTGCTCTAAGGAAAACAACCCCAGCCTGTCCAGTCTCTCTTCATAGCTGAAGTGCTCCAGCCCAGGTAACATCCTCTGCACCCTCTCCAATGCAATCACATCCTTCCTATAGTGTGGCGACCAGAACTGCACACAGTATTCCAGCTGTGGCCTAACTAGCATTTTGTACAGCTCCAGCATAACCTCCCTGCTCTTATATTCTATGCCTCGGCTAATGAAGGCAAGTATCCCATATGCCTTTTTAACCACCTTATCTACCTGTCCTGCTGCCTTGAGGGATCTATGTACATGCACACCAAGGTCCCTCTGATCCTCTGTCCTTCCTAGGGTCCTACCATTCATTGTGTATTCCCTTGCCTTGTTAGTCCTCCCAAAATGCATCACCTCACACTTTTCAGGGTTAAATTCCATTTGCCACTGTTCTGCCCATCTAACCAACCTGTCTATATCGCCCTGTAGCCTGAGGCTTCCCTCCTCGCTATTTACCACTCCACCAATTTTCATGTCATCTACGAACTTACTGATCATACCTCCTACATTCATATCTAAATCATTAATGTACACTACAAACAGCAAAGGACCCAGCACCGATCCCTGCGGTACACCACTGGACACAGGCTTCCAGTCACAAAAACAACCTTCGACCATCACCCTCTACCTCCTGCCACTAAGCCAATTTTGGATCCAATGTGCCAAATTGCCCTGGATCCCATGGGCTCTTAGCTTCTTGACCAGTCTCCCATGCGGGACTTTGTCAAAAGCCTTACTGAAGTGCATGTAGACTACATCAACTGCACTACCCTCATCCACACACCTAGTCACCCCTTCGAAAAATTCAATCAAATTGGTTAGACATGATCTTCCCCCTGACAAAGCCATGCTGACTATCCTTGATTAATCCTTGCCTGTCCAAGTGGAGACTAATTCTGTCCCTCAGAATTTTTTCCAATAATTTCCCTACCACTGATGTTAGGCTCACTGGCCTGTAATTCCCTGGTTTATCCCTACTACCCTTCTTGAATAATGGTACTATGTTAGCTGTTCTCCAGTCCTCTGGCACCTCCCCTGTGGCCAGAGAGGTTCTGAAAATTTGTGTCAGAGCCCCTGCAATCTCCTCCCTTGCCTCACACAGCAGCCTGGGATACATCTCGTCTGGGCCTGGGGATTTATCCACTTTTAAGCCTGCTAAAACCGCTAGTACCTCCTCCCTCTCAATACTAATTTGTTCAAGTATATCACAATCCCCCTGCCTGATTTCTATGCCTACATCGTCCTTCTCCATAGTGAACACAGATGCAAAATATTCATTTAAAACCTCACCTACATCTTTCGGCTCTACACACAGATTGCCACTTTGGTCCCTAATGGGCCCTACTCTTTCCCTGGTTATCCTCTTGCCCTTAATATACTTATAAAACACCTTGGGATTTTCCTTTATTTTGCCCGCCAGTGTTTTTTCATGCCCCGTCTTCGCTCTCCTAATTCCCTTCCTGTCACACTCTGGTTATTATTACCCCTATTGCTACCCTGCACTTTTGCCTTCTCATTTTTCTTTGACTTTTTAAATTTCCGCTCAGCGGATCCCTCTCCCCCACTATTTAGTTTAAAGCCCTATCTACAGCCCTAGTTATTCGATTCACCAGGACACTGGTCCCAGCCTGGTTCAAATGAAGCCCGTCCCGATGGAACATCTCCCTCTTTCCCCAGTACTGGTGCCAGTGCCCCAAGAATCAAAACATATTTCTCCCACACCAATCTTTGAGCCACTCGTTCATCTCTCTGATCTTATTTACCTTATGCCAATTTGCACGTGGCTCAGGTAGTAATCCAAAGATTATTATTACCTTTGTGGTTTTGCTTTTTAATTTAGCCCGTAGCTGCTCATACTCCCTCAGCAGAACATCTTTCTTTGTCCTACCTATGTCGTTGGTACCTACATGGACCTCGACAACTGGATCTTTCCCCTCCCACTCTAAGTTCCTCTCCAGCCCAGGGGAGATGTCCTTTACCCTGGCACCGGGCAGGCAACACAGCCTTCGGGACTCACGCTCTTGGCTGCAGAGAACAGTGTCTATCCCCCTAACTATACTGTCCCCTACCACTACCACATTTCTTTTTGCTCCCCCCCCGCTTGAATGGTTCCCTGTACCACGGTGCTGTGGTCAGTTTGCTCATCCTCACTGCAGTCCCTGCTCTCGCCCACACAGAGAGTAAGAACCTCGTAACTGTTGGACAAGAGCAAGGGCTGAGGTTCCTCCACCACTACCTCCTGGGTCCCCATACCTGCCTCGCTTGTAGTCACACCCACCTGTCCCTGACCACGGACCAAATTTGAATTAATTAATCTAAGGGGTGTGACTGCCTCCTGGAACACAGTGTCCAGGTAACTCTCCCCCTCCCTGATGTGTCGCAGTGTTTGAAGCTCAGACTCCAGCTCATCAACACGGAGCCGAACTTCCTCAAGCAACCAACACTTACTGCAACTCTTCCGACGCCTTCCGCCACTTTAACACTTTCCAGTTTCCTGGCCCCAACTGTCTCCTTTTCATTATGGATGTCCAATCCCTCGACACCTACATCCCCCACCACGACGGCCTGAGGGCGCTCCGCTTCTTCCTTGAACAGAGGCCCAACCAGTCCCCATCCACCACCACCCTCCTCCGCCTGGCTGAACTTGTTCTCACTTTGAGCAACTTCTCCTTTGACTCCACTCACTTCCTCCAAATTAAAGGTGTTGCTATGGGAAGCCGCATGGGTCCTAGCTATGCCTGCCTTTTCGTGGGATATGTGGAACATTCTTTGTTCCAGTCCTAATCAGGCCCCCTCTCCCTCACCTCTTTTTCCAGTACATTGATGACTGTATCAGTGCCGTTTCCTGCTCTCGCCCTGAACTAGAAAATTTCATTCACCTTGCTTCCAATTTCCACCCTAACCTCACCTTCACTTGGTCCATCTCCGACTCTTCCCTTCCTATCCTCGACTTCTCTGTCTCCATTTCTGGGAAGGCTGTCGACAAACATCCACTATAAGCCCACTGACTCCCACAGCTACCTGGACTACACTTCCTCCCACCCCAATTCCTGTAAGGACTCTATTCCATTCTCCCAGTTTCTCCGTCTCCATTGCATCTGCTCTGACGATGTCACCTTCCATACTAGTGCTTCCGATATGTATTCCTTTTTCCTTAATCGAGGATTCCCCTCTACCGTGGTTGACAGGGCCCTCGACCCTGTCCGTTCTATTTCCCGCACTTCTGCTCTCACCCCTTCCCCTCCCTCCCAGAACCACGATAGGGTTCCCCTTGTCCTCACCTTTCACCCCACCAGCCTCCACATTCAACGGATCATCCTCCGCCATTTCCGCTACTTCCAGTGTGGTCCCACCACCAAATACATCTTCCCCTCCCCTTTCAGCATTCCGAAGGGACCACTCCCTCCGCGACACCCTGGTCCACTCCTCTATCACCCCCAACACCCTCTCCCCTTCCCACGGCACCTTCCCGTGCAAGCGCAGGAAATGCAACACCTACCCTTTTAACTCCTCCCTTCCCACTGTCCAGGGCCCCAAATATTCCTTCCAGGTGAAACACCAATTTACTTGTACTTCTTGCAATTTAGTATACTGTATTTGCTGCTCATGATGCGGTCTCCTCTACATTGGGAAGACCAAACGCAGATTGGGTGACTGCTTTGTGGAACACCTCCGTTCAGTCCGTAAGCGTGACCCCCAAGCTTCCGGTCGCCTGTCACTTTAATTCTCCACTCCACTCCCACTCTGACCTCACCGTCCTCGGCCTCTTACACTGTTCCAACGAAGCTCAACGTAAGCTTGAGGAACAGCACCTCATCTTTCGATTAGGCACTTTAAAGCCCTCTGGACTCAAAATCGAGTTCAACAATTTCAGATCATAACCTCCGCCCCTATTTTTTCACATGGCAGCTGTTGATGATTCTCTCATTCTCATTTACACCTCATCTAAACTCATCTTTTGTTTCTTAACTTGGCCCATTACCATCTCCTTTTGCCTTGCACCATCATCCCTTTTGTCTCTTAATCGCTCCTGCCTTCCATCCTATCACAGACCTTCCCTTTTGTTCTTTCCTCTCCTCCCCCCTTTCCCTGCCCCTACACTTGCTTAAAAACCTTTTACATCTCCAACTTTTTCCAGTTCTGACAAAGGGTCATCGACCTGAAACGTTAACTCTGTTTTTCTCTCTACAGATGCTGCCTGACCTGCTGAGTATTTCCAGCATTTTCTGTTTTTGTTTACTTTCAATGGGCGCAGGCAGATCCCCGCACCCATTTTCGGGCCTTATCCAATTTAGCCCCCTAACGCCTTTAAACCAAGATCCAACTACATAGGATTACAAAGGATAAAAGGCAGAGAAATAGGCCATTCAGCCCAAACAGTCCATGCTGGCATTTATGCTCCACTCGAGCCTCCTCCCGTCTTTCCTCATTTAAATCTATCAGCATAACCCTCTATCCCTTCTCCCTCGTATGCTTGTCTAGCCTCCCCTTAAATACATCTATACTTTTCGCTTCAACCTCTCCCTGTGGTAGTGAGTCCCACATTCTCACCACTCTTTGGGTAAAGAAGTTTCTTCTGAATTCCCTATTGGATTTCTTGGTGACTATCTTATATTGATGGCCTCTAGTTATGCTCTTCCCCATAAGTGGAAACATTCTCTCTATATCCACTCTATCAAAACCTTTCAAAATTTTAAAGACCTCTATTTGGTCACCCCTCAGCCTTCTTTTTTCAAGAGAAAAGAGACCCAGCCTGTTCATCCTTTCCTGATATGTATACGCTCGCATTTCTGGTATCATCCTTGTAAATCTTCTCTGCACCCTCTCCAGTGCCTCCACATCCTTTTTATAATATGGCGACCAGAACTGTACGCAGTACTTAAGTGTGGTCTAACCAAGGTTCGATACAGGTTTAGCATAATTTCCCTACTTTTCAATTCTATACCTCTAGAAATAAACCCGAGTGCTTGGTTTGCTTTTTTTATGGCCTTGCTACCCTGTGTCGCAACCATTAGTGATTTGTGTATTACTACTCCGAGATCCCTTTGTTCCTCTACCCCACCTAGAGTCATAACGGCACAGAAGGAGGTGATTCGGCCCATCGAGTCCATGCCGGCTCTCTGTAGAGTAATCCAGTCAGTCCCATTCCCCCGCTCTATCCCCGTAGCCCTGCAAGTTTATTTCCCTCAAGTGCCTATCCAGTCTCCCCTTGAAACCATTGAGTGTGTCCGCTTCCACCACTTCCGTCGGCAGCGAGTTCCAGGTACTCACCACTCGCTGCGTAAAAAAGTTTTTCCTCACGTCCCCCCGTATCTCTTTCCCCAAACCTTAAATCTGTGTCCCCTAGTCCTTGTACCATCAACTAGTGGGAACAGCCTTTCCCCGTCTAGCCTATCCAAATCTGTCATAATCTTGTACACCTCTATCAAATCACCCCTCAACCTCCTTTGCTCTAATGAAAACAAATTCAGCTTCTCCAACCTGTCCTTGTAGCTAAGATTGAAGGGATAATTACAGGTCCTAGCCCTTCTTGGGCTACCCCAGATCAGGCGTATTCCCCAGACATTCCCCTTCAACTAAAGTTAGAGCTAGCCGAATCCTATAAGACGCTTAATTGGGTCTAAAGGTCCAGACTTGAAGATATTATCGTCCTCCAGATAGCACTTTTAATAAGTTTAACTAGACTGTAACCTTCCGGATATTATGAGGGTCCGGAAAACCCCCCAGAATTCTGCAACTCCTCACAAAAGAGTGTACAGAGATTTGAGTTCGCGAGGTTGATACAGAAATACTCTGTGAGACAATTCTAAAAATATATAGATTTATTAAGGAACCGACATTTAGTTAACAGCTGATGAGTCAATCGCAACTTTAACAGTTCAAAATACAAATAGCTTACATTTCTTATTCTCAGAGATCCTTATTCTCAAATCTTAACTTCGTTACATTTTTACATTTCTAAGTCTTATTCTTAATACAGAATATCCACCAAAATCAATTAAAGTACCGTTTGATCCCTGAGACTCAAAGGGGGAAAAATTCAGTTGGTTGCGCCGCCCATTAGCGCCTTAAGAGGGCGCTAATGGGGCGCAAAGCAACTAGCGCCTGGGCGCGGCGATGTTTGTGCCGCTCGCAAAATTAACTAGACATTTTGCGGTGGCACTAAACAGTACCGCCATGATCTCCTGCGCCGGCAGATCGTGACGTCAGTCGAGTGCGCAATGCCCCGGTAGCGCCCCGGAGCGGATATTGAGTGGCGCCCCCTGCCTTACCGCCTGCCGCTAGCAACGACAGGTTGAGGGGAGCGTTTTGCAGTCAGGAAGGGACTGGGGGAGCGCTATTTAAAGGCGACCGCTTCCTGCCTTTTTTTGTTGGCGACATTTTTGAACCACGCATTCTGAGAGAGAGAGAGACTTCTGGAGAGATTCAACGCTGTGTGAAGGAGTTTTGGGTACTGAGCAGCACTTTGCAGGTTCATTTTGATTTGCCCTTCCTTGTATTGATTTAGAAGAGACTGTGGGGGCTGCACTCTGAGCTCTTTCCCTGGGCCTCTCCATTGTTCTTTCCAGCAGATTTGATGTACAGGTCTCTCTAGGCCAAGATTCAAGGCTGCAATGAGCAGGATGTGGATGGAAAGCAAGATCAACCCTCCCCTTTAAGAACTGGCCGGGGCCATTGTGTCTGTGTTCCATTGCTGACTGACATCATATGAGCTTCGCCAGCGCTCTGAGTTAGCGCCTCACTCCTCGGCCTTTGCGCCTTAAGACAGATGTGTAGCGCCTGATTTAGCGCTCCAATCACCTCCAGGGGCGATAAAAGTCAAGTGTGCAGTCGGAGGCGATAATTAGCGCCAGGCGCTAATCTTTGCGCCCGGCCGAAAGTTGCGCCCCAAGCAGGCGATACTGAATTTTTGCCCCAGAGAGTTAAAAACTTACAGAGCCTGCCTCTGAAGAGTGAAAGAATCGCTTGCCTCGTTCCAGCGACTTCTGTTTTCCCATTTGAAAATCCCATATCTTATACTCTTTTTGCAGTGGTATCTCCTTTGAAGTTTTCTGCTGATGTAAGCTAATTATCTCTAGTCAGTCTTTCTGTTGACTTCTTTTTATTCTTACTGTTAGTTCAGCTGCTAACTCTCAGAATCCTGTCTGCTGTATAGGTGTTTCGTAACTTATCATCAAATATGGTTTAACAGATTTATCTATTTGATGCCATTCTTACGAGGTCTTCTATTGAATTCTTAATATCCCCTTAACTGGTTATAAGCAGACATCATGTCTCCCAACTGTTCCAAGTTCAATACAAACACAATGTGATTGCTTGGTACATCTATTGATATTATATCTTCAAAGTGTTCTGTAGGTATCATATTTACAATATGTAAATCAAAATCACTTCAACCAGGGTGTTCCATGCATTTCTTAGCTACTTCAATTGGTTGTATATATAATTGTGTTTCCTGTTTCATTTGATGTTACTTTTACAAAGGCACATGGTTTTTTAATGTTCTGTGTTCCTGTTCGAAGTGTTTGCTTTTAACACTTTAAACTAGGTATAGCTATTGTGTTGGTTCCAAACTGCAGACTCCTTGGAAGCAAGCCTTTGCTTCTTCAATAACCATTTCCCATTTCAAAAGCTTGTATGGTGTTTACAGCTTTGTGTTAACACTTCATCTTATCTCAGAAGCCTGTATTTCTGTTTACAGCTTGTGTCGTTGAGGCTTTTAGATTTTAAAACCCCAGTTTGTCATATTTTAATAATGTCAGAATTCTGTTCATAGGATGGTGCATTTTTCTGAAATATGGCTCATTCCTTTACAAGATCACCCATCCCCGGAACCATTCTGGTAAATCTCCTCTGCACCCTCTCAAGTGCCTTCACATCCTTCCTAAAGTGTGGTGACAGAACTGGATGCAATACTCCAGTTGTGGCCAAACCAGCACTTTATAAAGGTTCAGCAGAACTTCTCTACTTTTGTACTCAATACCTCTATTTATGAAGCCCAAGATCCCATATGCTTTGCTAACCACTCTCTCAATATGTCCCGCCACCTTCAGGGACCTATGCACATTAACTCCCAGGTCCCTCTGTCCCTGCACACTCTTTAAAACTGTGCCATTAAGTGTATATTGTCTCTTCCTGTTCCTTCTGCCAAAATGCATCACCTCACACTTCTCTGTATTAAATTCCATCTGCCACTTGTCTGTCCATTCTGCTAGCCTTTCTATGTCCTGTTGCAGTCGATTGGTATCATCCTCACTGTTTGCCACACCCCGAAGTTTGGTGTCATCGGCAAATTTAGAAATTCTACTCTGTATTCCAATATCCAGGTCATTTATATATATCAAAAAAGCAGTGGCTCCAGCACTGACCCTTGGGGAACACCACTGTCTACCATCCTCCAGTCTGAAAAACAGCCATTTACAACAACTCACTGTTTTCTGTCCTTATGCCAATTCCTTATCCAAGCTGCCACTGACCCATCTATTCCATGAGCCTCAATTTTGTTAACCAGCCTTCTATGTGGTACTTTGTCAAACACCTTCCTAAAATCCATGTAGACAATATCCATTGCATTCCCTTCATCAATCTTCCCTGTTACTTCACCAAAAAATTCAATTGGATTAGTCAAACATGATCTGCCTTTTACAAATCCGTCTTGGCTCTCCTTAATTAACTTAAAACCCTCCAAGTGCCCGTTAATTTTTTCCTTGATTATTGTTTCTAAAACTTTACCCACCACTGATGTTAAACTGACCGACCTGTAGTTACTAGGATTGTCCTTACACCCTTTCTTGAACAATGGTGTCACATTTGCCACTTTCCAATCCTCGGGCACCTCCCCCGCATCTAGGGAAGATTGGAAAATTACGGCAAGCCCTTCTGCTATTTCCTCCCACAATTCCCTGAGCAACCTGGGATGCAAGCCATCTGGACCAGGATACTTATCCACTTCAAGCATACCCAGTCTTTCTAGTACATCCTGTCTATGAATTTTCACCCCTTCCATTGCTTCTACCTTTTCCACTTCTACTGATATTTTGTCAGCATCCACCTCCTTATTAAACACCGATACAAAGTACTCATTGAGTATTCTAGCCTTGCCCAGCGCCTCTAAGCATATATCACCTTCTTTGTCTCTAATAGGCGCCACCCCGCCTCTTACTACCTGCTTACTGTTTACATGCCGGTAGAAGATTTTTGGGTTCCATTTTATGTTAACCGCCATTCCACTCTCATATTCTCTCTTTGCCAATCTTATTTTCATCTTCACTTCCCCTCTCAACTTATTGTATTTGGCCTGGTTCTCCCTTGAAGAATTCACCTAACATTCATCATACACCCTCTTTCTGGTTTGTTTCATCATCTTCTCTATCTCCCTCGTCATCCAAGGAGCCCTTGCTTTGGTTCCCTTACCCTTCCCTCTTGTTGGAATGTACCTAGCCTGTACTTGGAACATCTCCTCCTTAAAGATCACCCATTGTTCCGTTACAGTTTTTCCTGTCAGTCTTTGGTTCCATTTTACCCTGGCTAGATCCTTTCGCATCCCATTGAAGTTATCCCTATTCCAGTTTAGAAGTTCCACTCTAGATTGTTCCTTGCTCCTCTCCATTGCTAATCTAAATCTTATGATACGATGATCACTCGTACCCAAGTGTTCTCCCACAGACACTTGGTCGACCTGGCCCACCTCATTCCCCAGCACCAAATCCAGCAATGCCTCCTTCCTAGTTGGGCCAAGAACATACTGGTCAAGGAAATTCTCCTGAACACATTTCAGAAATTCCTCCCCCTCCTTTCCCTTTACCCTAGTATTATCCCAATCGATATTTGGGTAATTAAAGTCCCCCAATATCACCACTCTATAGCTCTTGCATATCTCTGCGATTTCCCTGCAGATTTGCTCCTCTACCTCCCTCTCACTATTTGGAGGCCTATAGAATACCCTCAATAGCGTGATCATACCCTTTTTGCTCCTCAGCTCTAACCAAATGGATTCTGTCCTTGTCCCCTCAAGAACATCCTCCCTTTCCAACACTACAATGTCTTCCTTAATCAGTACTGCCACCCCACCTCCCTTTTTTCCTTCCCTATCTTTTCTGAACACCTTGTACCCTTGAATATTAAGTGCCCAGTCCTCACCATTTTGAAGCCACGTTTCTGTTATTGCCACAACATCATATTGCCACACGGCTAATTGTGCTTGTAGCTCACCAACCTTATTCACCACACTTTGTGCGTTTACGTACATGCATTCTAAACCCATTTTTGAATTTTTTGCAATCTTTCTTAGTCTGCTCCTATCTAATATGGTACTACTTCTGCCTCTAGTACTACTTTCTTCTCTAGTACTATCCAACACACTCACTCTTTTATGCACCTTATTCCTCTTTTCTACTCCTATATGCTGGTGCCCATCCCCCTGCCAAGCTGGTTTAAACCCTCCCCAACAGCACTAGCAAACCTCCCCACGAGAATATTGGTTCCGGCTCTGTTGAGGTGTAACCCGTCCGGCTTGTACAGGTCCCACCTTCCCCAGAAATGGTCCCAATACCTCAAGAATCTAAAGCCCTCCCTCCTGCACCATCTCTCCAGCCACGCATTCATCTGTTCTATCCTCCTATTCCTGTACTCACTAGCACGTGGCACCAGGAGTAATCTGGAGATTACTACCTTTGAGATCCTGCTTTTTAATCTCTTTCCTAGCTCCCTATAGTCTGCCTGCAGGACCTCATCCCTCTTTCTGCCTATGTCGTTGGTACCGATATGGACAACGACCTCTGGTTGTTCACCCTCCCCCCTCAGAGTGTCCTGCAGCCACTCAGTGACATCCTTGACCCTGGCACCAGAGAGGCAACATACCATCCTGGAGTCATGTCTGCGTCCCCGTGGTGCAGTGGCCTTGGCCCAGAGGAGCCATTACCCCCACCAGTCTCCAGAACTGTGAACCGGTTAGCGAGTGAGATGCACTCTGGGAATTCCTGCCCTACCTGCCTGGTCCTCCTTCTCTGTCTGGCAGTCACCCATTCCCTCTCTGCCTGCACATTCTGAGGCTGCGGGGTGACCAGTTCTAGAAGCATGCTTTCCAAGTATTTCTCAGCCTCGCGGATGCACTGTAGTGACTCCAGCTGCCGCTCAGGCTCCGAAACCCGGAGCTTGAGTTGCTACAGTTGGCGACACTTCCTGCACACGTGGTCGTCCAGGCCGCAAGAAGCGTCCAGGATTTCCCACATGGCACAGGATGTGCAAATCATGGGACTGAGCTGTCCTGCCATGCCTCCATTTACCAGACTATGGAGGTAATTTAGCAGAAATAAACTTAACAAGAAACACTCAACAGCTACCCACCAATCAGCACCTCCCTCTATTAGATAGGATATGAACTACTTAGCAAAAATATACTGAAAACAGAACCAAAAAAAAACTTACCACAAATACTCACCCTATACTCACCTCTCAGCTCTCTTGTGCCAGCGACACCTTTGGATTCTGACGTCACTCCTTCGTTGTGTCGCTTGCCGACTGTCTCCCTCGCAGGTAGTCTGCTCACTCGGACTTCCAGGCCTCTGCTCTGCGCTGCTTTTATCCCCGGTCTCCGATTCCGTTCCACCCGCAGGTCCGCTCGCTCAGACTCGCACCCTCCAAGTAATAAGTAACCTCCCTGTTCTTCCTACCAAAATATAATACCTCACATTTATCTGTGTTGAACTTCATTTTTTTTCATTTGTTCTTGGGATCTGGGCGTTGCTGGCAAGGCCAGCATTTATTGCTCATCCCTAATTGCCCTTGAGAAGGTGGTGGTGAGCCGCCTTCTTGAACCGCTGCAGTCCTTGTGGTGAAGGTACTCACACAGTGCTGTTAGGGAGGGAGTTCCAGGATTTTGACCCAGCGACGATGATGGAACGGCGATATACTTCCAAGTCAAGATGGTGTGTGACTTGGAGGGGAACTTGGAGGTGGTGGTGTTCCCGTGCGCCTGTTGTCCCTTGTCCTTCTAGGTGGAAGAGGTCATGGGTTTGGGAGGTGCTGCCAAAGAAGCCTTGGCGAGTTGCTGCAGTGCATCTTGTAGATGGTACACACTGCAGCCACGGTACGCCGGTGGTGGAGGGAGTGAATGTTTAAGGTGGTGGATGGGGTGCCAATCAAGCGGGCTGCTTTGTCCTGGATGGTGTCGAGTTTCTTGAGTGTTGTTGGAGCTGCACTCATCCAGGCAAGTGGAGAGTATTCTATCACGCTCCTTACTTGTGCCTTGTAGATGGTGGAAAGGCTTTGGAGAGTCAGGAGGTGAGACACTCCCCGCAGAATACCTAGCCTCTGACCTGCTCTTGTTGCCACAGTATTTATTTGGCTGGTCCAGTTAAGTTTCTGGTCAATGGTGACCCCCAGAATGATGATGGTGGGGGATTCAGCAATGGTAATGCCGTTGAATGTCAAGGGGTGGTGGTTAGACTCTCGCTTGTTGGAGATAGTCATTGCCTGGTGCGAATGTTACCTGCCACTTATCAGCCCAAGCCTGAACGTCGTCCAGGTCATGTTGCATGTGGGCATGGACTGCTTCATTATCTGAGGAGTTGCGAATGGCACTGAACACTGTTCAGTCATCAGCAAACATCCCCATTTCTGTCCTTATGTTGGAGGGAAGGTCATTGATGAAGCAGCTGAAGATGGTTGGGTCTAAGACACTGCCCTGAGGAACTCCTGCAGCGACGATTGATCACCAACCACCACAACCATATTTGTGCTAGGTATGACTCCAGCCAGTTTTCCTCTCGATTCCCATTGACTTCAGTTTTACGAGGGCTCCTTGATGCCACACTCGGTCAAATGCTGCCTTGATGTTCAAGGGCAGTCACTCTCACCTCACCTCTGCAATTCAGCTCCTTTGTCCATGTTTGGACCAAGGCTGTAATGAGGTCTGGAGCCAAGTGGTCCTGGCGGAACCCAAACTGGGCATCAATGAGCAGGTTATTGGTAAGTAAGTGCCGCTTGATGGCACTGTCGACGATACCTTCCATCACTTTGCTGATGATTGAGAGTAGACTGATGGGGCGGTAATTGATTTGTCCTGCTTTTTGTGGACAGGACATACCTGGGCATTTTTCCACATTGTTGGATAGATGCCAATGTTGCAGCTGTACTGGAACATCTTGGCTAGAGGCACGGCTAGTTCTGGAGCACAAGTCTTCCGCACAACAGCCGGGATGTTGTCGGGGCCTTTGCTGTATCCAGTGCGCTCAGCCGTTTCTTGATATCATGTGGAGTGAATCGAATGGGTTGATGACTGGCTTCTGTGATGGTGGGGACCTCAGGACGAGGCCGATATGGATCATCCACTCGGTGGGACAGGACATACCCAGGGATGGTGATGGAGGAATTTGGCACATTGGCTGAAAGGCATGATTCTGTGAGTATGACTATGTCAGGCTATTGCTTGACTAATCTGTGGGACAGCTCTCCCAATTTTGGCACAAGTCCCCAGATGTTGGTGAGGAGGACTTTGCAGGGTCGACTGGGCTGGATGTGCCTTTGTCGTGTCCGTAGCCGGTGCCAAGGTCGATACCAGATGGCTCATCCGGTTTTATTATTATTATTGTTTATTGTAGCGGTTTGTTACAACTGAGTGGCTCCTATTTCTTATTTCAGAGGGCAGTTAAGAGTCAACCACATTGCTGTGGGTCTGGAGTCACATTTTGGCCAGACCAGGTAAGGATGGCAGATTTCCTTCCCTAAAGGACATTAGTGAACCAGATGGGTGTTTTACGACAATCCAATAGTTTTATGGTCTATGGATACTAGCTTTTTATTCCAGATTTATTTAATTAACTGAATTTAAATTCCCCAGCTGCCATGGTGGGATTTGAACTCACGTCTCTGGATCATTAGTCCAGGCCTCTGGATTACTATTCCAGTAACATAACCACTATGCTACCATTCCCAATTTGCCAATTATATGCCCATTCTGCAAGTTTATTAATGTCCTCCTGTAATTTTTTGCAGTCCTTCTCAGTATTGACTATCCCCCCCAATTCATCTGCAAATTTAGAAATTGTGTTTTTGTTTCCAAAGTCTAAATCATTAATATAAATTGTGAACAACAGTGGTTCCAGCACTGATCCTTTTGGAACACCACTACCCACCTTCTGCCACTGTGAATAGCTACCTTTTACCCCTACTCTCTGCTTTCTGTCTTGAAGCCAGCTAGCTATCCATTCTGCTACTTCTCCCCTGACTCCGCATTCTCTCGAAGGCCTTTTGAAAATCTAGATAAATTACATCCACTGCATTATGATTGACTACTCTCTCTGTTACCTCTTCAAAAAATTCACTGAGGTTGGTCAAGCAAGACTTTCCCTTTTGAAATTCATGCTGACTATTCATTACTATGGCCCGTAACTTCCGAAAGGAGGCTTCCTGTGTGCGGATGCCTCCTGTCGGAAAAAAATCTACGCACTTACCTGAGGGCTCCCGAGGTCCGGACACTTCCGATGCTGGGCCTCTCCACAGTCGAAATGCGCAGAGACCACATATCCCAGGGGCGCATGCGGTTCGCAAGCGTCCCTGGGATCGCGTGGGCCAGCCGAGCCAATAAAAGAAGGGAATCCCCCAGATAGAACTGTCAAAAGTATGAATGGGGATCACTGAAAAAAGACACTAAAACATTAAATACATTTTTTTTAAATCACGTTTTTAAAATGAGTTAAAATTACATTAAATTAAATATTTTAAACAAAAATTAAATTTTTTGAAAAAAATAATTAAGGTTTTTTACAGGGCTAAAAATAAACTTACCTTTTTTAAAAGTATTTTTAAATTATAAATGAGTGAAAAAAAATTATTTTAAAAACTTTTTTAAACTCTTATGCTGGTAAAAGCAGACCTTATGCCTGCTTTTACCAGGCGTAACGATTTCAGCGGGCGGAGATTTCTGCAGAAAGCGGAACTCTCTACCTGCAGAGGCCTTTCTCCAGGGCAGGCTTCCGATCTGTCAAGAGCATTCTTGACAGATCAGAAATGCCGGTTTTCATCGCATGTGCTTTGCATGCCTGAAACTGGCATTTCCGATGTCCCTACGGGTGTGTACACAGACCGTACACACCTGTAGGCATCGGAAAATACGGGCCTATGTTTTTGGTTTCTAGATGTTCTATTTTCTCCTTTAGTAGGGATTCCATTATTTTTCCTACCACCAATGTTAAGCTGACTGGTCTATAATTCCTTGGACATGTTCTATCCCCCTTCTTAAACATCGGTATTACATTAGCTATCCACCAGCCCTCTGGCACTACACCTTTTTCTAATGATTTATTAAATATGTGTAGTAATGCCTCTGCTATCTCTTCCCTAGAATCTTTTAAAATGCATGGATGCAATCCATCCGGACCAGGGGTTTTATCCTCTTTGAGTTTGATTAGTTTATTTAATATATCCCCTCTTTTTATTTTAAATGCACTTCTCTCATTACTAATCTCATCATCCAATGTCATGTCCACCTGTTCTATCTCTCTGGTAAATACTGAAGCAAAATAATTATTTAATATTCCTGCCATCTCTCTGTTGTTACCTGTGGTATTATCCTGTCTATCCCTTAATGGCCCTATTCCCATCCCAACCTTCCCTTTTTTATTGATGTGCCTGTAAAATATTTTACTATTTTGTTTTATGTTCCTTGATAATTTAGTTGCATAGTTCCTCTTTGCCTTCCTAATTGTTTTTTTGACTTCTCTCCTAATCTCTTCATATTCTCCCTTATCATGCACTCCCCTGCTGTCTATGTATTTCATGTATGCCTCTTTCTTTACCCTCAATTGTTCTCTTATGGCTTTATCCATCCATGGAGTCTCATTAGTGTTTAGATTGTTCTTTCCTTTTAGTGGAATATATTGTTCCTGCACTCTGTTGAACACCTTTTTAACTGTTTCCCATTGCTGTTCTACATCATTGTTTGCCAATATTGTTGCCCATTTTATTTTCCCAAGTTCTATTCTCAGCCCCTCAAAATCAGCTTTTCTCCAATCTATTACCCTGGTTTTCATCGTACTTATGTCCTTCTCAATTATCATCTTAAAGTGTATTATGGCCACTATTGCCTAGATGTTCCCTACTTTTACTTCTCTTATCTGCTCTGGTTCATTCCCCTTTACTAGATCCAATAGCGAATCCTCCCTTGTTGGGCTTTTTATATATTGGGTTAGAAAGGAGTCCTGTCCACATTGTAGGAACTCCATTCACTTATCCCCTTTACCTACCTCTTCTGTCCAATTAATATGGGGATAGTTGAAATCCCCCATGATTATTATTCAATGTGTTTTACTTATTTCCCTAATTTGTCTGCATATTTCTTCCTCCACCTCCCTTCCACTATTAGGTGGTCTGTAGACTACACCTATTACTGTGATTGATCCTTTATTATCTTTTGGGGGAGAAATTCGATATCGCCCCGTTTGGGGCGCAATTATCGGCCGGGTGCAAAGTTTACCGCCTGGCGCTAATTATCGCCTCCGACTGCAAACTAGGCTTCTATCACCCCTGGAGGTGATTGGAGCACTAAATCAGGCGCTACACACACCTCTCTTAAGGCGCTAACGCCGAGGAGCGAGGCGCTACCTCAGAGCACTGGTGAAGCTCATGTGATGTCAGTCAGCAATGGAACACAGACACACTGGCGCCGGCCAGTTCTTAAAGGGGAGGGTTGATCTTGCTCTCCATCCACACCCTGCTCATTGCAGCCTTGAATCTCGGCCTGGAGAGATATGTACATCAAATCTGCTGGAAAGAACAATGGAGAGGCCCAGGGAAGGAGATCAGAGTGCAGCCCCCGAAGTCTCTTCTAAATCGATGCAAGGAAGGTCAAATCAAAATGAACCTGCAAAGTGCTGCTCAGTACCCAAAACTCCTTCACACAGCGTTGAATCTCTCCAGAAGTCTCTCTCTCTCTCTCAGAATGTGTTGTGCAAAAATGTTGCCGACAAAAAAAGGCAGGAAGTGATCGCCTTTAAATAGCGCTCCCACAGTCCCTTCCCGACTGCGAAACGTTCCCCTCAACCTGTTGTTGCTAGCGGCAGGCGGAAAGGCAGGGGACGCCACTCAATATCCAGTCCGGGGCGTTGCACGCTCGACTGACGTCACGATCTGCGGGCGCAGGAGATCATGGCGGTAGTGTTTAGCGCCGCCGCAAAATGTCTGGTCAATTATGCGAGCGGCGCAAACATTGTCGCACCCGGGCGCTAGTTGCTTTGTGCCCCATCAGCGCCCTCTTAGGGCACTAACAGGAGGTGCAAAGCAACCAAATTTTTTCCCCTTTATCTCTATCCATATGGATTTTATTTTTGTTTTGCTGATAGCTATGTCACTTTTTTCTACTGCCGTTATGTTATCCCTAATAAGTACAGCTATTCCACCTCCTCCTTTTCCCTCTCTATCTTTTCTAAATATGTTATATCCTGCAATGTTTAATTCCCAGTCCTGATTTTTCTGTAGCTGTGTCTCAGTAATCCCTACTATTTCTGGTTCCTCGCAATGCATGATTGCCTCTAGCTCCCCTGTTTTATTACAGACACTTTATGCATTGCTGTACAGACAGTTTAACTCATTTTTAATAGGATTTCCTCTCACTTTATGTTTAACCATTTTTTTAGACTCCTGTTCTATAACTCTATTTATTCCCTTGCCATCAATGTCCTCCCTTACTTTATTCTTTCCTATGCTGTCTTTTCCTGTTTTGTTTATAATTAGGCTGGTTATGTTTCTTGTAGATCCCTCCCCCCATCTTACTAGTTTAAAGCCTTTGCCACCTCCCTATTTGCCCTTTCCGCTAGGACACGGGTCCCATCCCGGTTTAGGTGGAGCCCGTCCCATTGGTACAGCTCCTTCCTGTCCCAGAACTAGTGCCAGTGTCCCATGAAAAGGAATTCCCACACCAGCCCTTTAGCCACATGTTAATTCTCCTGATCTGTCTGCTTCTATGCCAATTTGCACGTGGCTCGGGCAATAATCCAGAGATTATTACCCTCGAGGAACTTAGAAGTACTTGAAGGGATAATTACAAGTCCTAGCCCTTTCGGACTACCCCAGATCAGGCGTATTCCCCAGACGTTTACCTTCAACTAAAATTAGCCGGATCCCTTAAGACGCTTAATTGGGTCTAAAGGTCAGACTACCTCTCCCTAAAGGAAAGAAACAGTCTAAAGATGTTACCGTGCTCCAGATAGTACTTTTATAAGTTTAACTAGACTGTAACCTTCTGGATATTATAAGAGCCCGGAATACCCCCCAGAATTCTGCAACTCCTTTGAGTGTACAGAATTTGAGTTTGCAAGATGATACAGAAATACTCTTTGAGACTATTCTAAAAATATATAGATTTATTACAGAACCGACATTCAGTTAACATTTATTATGGCAATCGCAACTTTAATCGTTCAAAATACAAATAGCTTACATTGGCCCAAAAATTCGTGAGGAAGCCTTCGTGCGAGGGTAAGGCCTCCCCGCGATCTCTCACTCCGCGTTGGCTTTTTCAGTTCCAGCTCGCACGAACTTGATGTTCTGGACAGCTGCTGTGCTGGGCTTGCGTATCCCACCGGCATAGTTAATTCGTGCGAGCTGTGGGATCACGTGACTCAGTTAGAGCCAATGGCAGCACACCATCTTCCATTCATAACTTTCACATAAGTGCTGTGAAAGTTATGAATACTATAGCCCCCCAAAAGAACCGCTAAACCTCAATTAAATTTAAAAAAAACCATCACATTAATAAAATAAGTATAGTTAAATAAATTAACCATTTTAAATAAAAAATTAAAATTTTTGAAAAAATTTAAAATCTTTTAAAAAGTTATAAAAATAAACTTACCTGTCCTTAAAGTCTCTAAAAAAGATATACCTGTTAAAAAAAATTCAAAATAATACTTAATTCACTACTTACCTTGTTAAAAGTGGGTCTTACTCCTCCTTTTTTTATGTGTAGAATCTTCCGTACTTACCTGCGCGTTGAAACCACTAAGTGCACAGCGTGCGCGCAGCCTGTAGCGCGCACGCGGTTCACCTAGGACCCGCCCCCTTTTCCATTCACCAAGTGCCGGTTTTCAGCGCATGCGCAGTGCATGCAGAAAACCGGCAATTGGAGACAGAATACACGAGAGTACGCAGTGCGTACTCTCGCGTAGCGGCACTAATTTTTGGGCCATTATCTTATCAGAGATCCTTATTCTCAAATCTTAACTTCGTTACATTTCCACACTTCTACTTATTTCTTAATCCAGAATATCCACCAAAATCAAATAAGAGTACCTTGATCCCCGAGACTCAAAAGTTAAAAACTTAGAGAGAATGTCTGTTAAGTTGAGAAACGCTTGCCTTCTCAGCGACTTCTGACTTTTATGTCTGAAAAGCTCTATTTTTATATCTTTTTTTGGGTGGCTTATCCTTTGAAGTATTCCTATTTGTGTAAGCTAATTGTATCAAGTCATTCTTTGCTGACTTTGTTCTATTCTTTATTGATATCTCTGTTGAATGCTTTTAGACTTGTGTCCTGTTTAGGTGTTTCCAAAACCATCATAAACACAATGATAGCAATGGTTTCTGTTTGATGCAATTCTTAGGAAGTCTTTCTATTGAATTTCTAATACTACTTTAACTGGTTATTTTCAGACGTTGTGACTCCGTGGTATTCCAAGTTCAATACAAGAACAATGTGATTGCTTGGTGTATCCATTGAAGTAATATTTTCAAAGTCGTCTTGTTTGTGTACTTTTTACAACTTGTAAATTAAAACCACTTCTCTAGTATCTTCATGCATTTCTAATTTACTTCAATTGGTTTTTATCAGACCTTGGGACTTGTCGAAGTTTACATACCGAGTAGAACACATAAAATCGTGTCAAAGAAGGCTTTTTAATAAAGTTTACTTGTTACAAGGGAAGGTTCTGACACAGTCAAGTTGCTATGTCAGAATGCTTCGAATCCTACAAGATTTGAACATACTTTATACAAAAAAAGAACACAGAACAGGCCATTTGACATAACATTAAACATCCTGAGTAATGAAGCACAAACTTGTAAGTTATTGCATAGGTTTTCGTTATAATAACGAGCAGAAATTCCTTAAAGATCAGATAACCCGATCTTCCTTATGAGACCCCTTTGTTCAATGTTCACTCTCCAATCCGTGGGCCGATGGCTCACCCCATCTCATCCTGAGCTGGTCAGAACTAATTGATGCTTTATTTTGCTAAGCTTTTCTTAGATAAGGAATTCCGAGTTGTCTCTATCCTTGTAGCTAATTAGAATGATTTACTTATGGTGACTCCTACTGTCAGCCATTTTGAATTTCCTTTTTAAATTACTTACTTTAGAGAGGCCATTTTATTTGTGTCTTAAAAGTAAACTGCACTTCCACAGACTCCATATTTCAAGCTTAACATTAAAACTACTTGTTCAGCAGTCATTTCTTTTACTTGATGTCATTTCTTCAAAGACTTCTGTAGGTATTATATTTATAATATGTAAATTGAAAACACTTTAACTCAAGTGTTTACTTGTTTTCTAGCTATCTCTATTGGTTGCATATTTAGTCGTGTTTCCTGTCTTTAAGTTTAACATAAAACTATTTTACGACAGGTATTTCTTACTTGATGTCATTCTTTCAAAGGCACTTGTTTTTTTTAATGTTCTGTGCACCTGTTCGATGTGTTAGATTATAACACTTTAAGAACATAAGAACATAAGAAATAGGAGCAGGAGTAGGCCAATCGGCCCCTCGAGCCTGCTCCGCCATTCAATAACATCATGGCTGATCTGATCCTAACCGCCAATCTACTATCTACTATCACAGAACCATCTCCTGCATCTAACAGAATTGCACACACGAAATAGGAGCAGAATCAGGCTACACGGTCCCTGGGCCCGCTCCACTACCCACAGGGCCATGACCGATCCGAACCTAGACTCATGTCCAAATTCCTGCCCGCTCCCCGTAACCCTTAATGCCCTTTACTTCTAGGAAACTGTCTATTTCTGTTTTAAATTTATTTAATGATGTAGCTTCTACAGCTTTTTGTGGCAGCATATTCCATGGACCTACCACCCTCTGAGTGAAGTAGTTCCTCCTCATCTCAGTTTTGAAAGAGCAGCCCCTTATTCTAAGACTATGTCCCCTAGTTCTAGTCTCACCCGTCATCGGGAACATCCTCCCCGCATCCACCCGATCCAACCCCTTCACAATCTTATATGTTTCAATAAGATCGCCTCTCATTCTTCTGAACTCCAATGAGTAGAGTCCCAATCTACCCAACCTCTCCTCATATGACCACCCCCTCATCCCCGGGATTAACCGAGTGAACCTTTTTTGCACTGCCTCGAGAGCAAGGATGTCTTTCCTTAAGTAAGGACACCAAAACTGTATGCAGTATTCCAGGTGCGGTCTCACCAATACCTTGTACAACTGAAGCAATACCTCCCTATTTTTATATTCTATCCCCCTAGCAATGAAAGCCAACATTCCATTTGCCTTCTTAATCACTTGCTGCACCTGCATACTAACCTTTTGAGTTTCGTGCACCAGGACCCCCAGATCCCTTTGCCCTTCAGTACTCTTCAGTTTCTTGCCATTAAGATAATAAATTGCTCTAGGATTTTTCCTGCCAAAGTGCATCACCTCACACTTTCCAGTGTTGTATTCCATCTGCCAAATCTCTGCCCACTTACTTAGCCTGTCTATGTCCCCTTGCAGGTTTTTTATGTCCTCCTCACTCACTACTTTCCCTCCCATCTTAGTATCATCTGCAAATTTTGATATGTTACACTTGGTCCCTTCCTCCAAATCGTTAATATAGATTGTAAAGAGTTGGGGACCCAGCACTGACCCCTGTGGAACACCACTAGTTACTGATTGCCAGTCTGAGAATGAACCATTTATCCCAACTCTTTGCTTTCTGTTAGATAGCCAATCCTCTATCCATGCCAGAATATTACCCCCAATCCCGTGATTTTTTACCTTAAGCAATAATCTTTTGTGTGGCACCTTGTCAAATGCCTTTTGGAAGTCTAAATACACTACGTCCACTGGTTCCCCTTTATCCACTCTATATGTTACTTCCTCAAAGAACTCCAGCAAATTTGTTAAACATGACTTCCCCTTCGTAAAACTATGCTGACTTTGTCCTATTAAATTATGATTATCCAAATGTCCTGTTACTGTTTCCTTAATAATAGACTCCAAAATTTTACCTACCACAGATGTTAGGCTAACCGGTCTATAGTTACCAGCCTTCTGTCTACTGCCCTTTTTAAATAAGGGTGTTACATTAGCAGTTTTCCAGTCTGCCGGGACCTTAGCGGAATCCAGGGAGTTTTGAAAAATTATTACCAATGCATCTACAATCCCTACCGCCACTTCCTTCAAGATTCTAGGATGTAAGCCATCAGGTCCAGGTGATTTATCCGCCTTGAGTCCCATTATTTTACCGAGTACCACTTCCTTAGTGATTTTGATCGTGTTTAGCTCCTCTCCCCCTATAGCCCCCTGTTTGTCCAGTGTTGGGATATTCTTAGTGTCCTCTACTGTAAAGACTGATACAAAATATTCATTCAGTGTTTTTGCCATCTCCATATTTCCCACCATTAATTTCCCGGTCTCATCCTCTAAGGGACCAACATTTACTTTAGCCACCCTTTTTCTTTTTATATAACTATAAAAACTCTTACTATCTGTTTTTATATTTTTTGCTAATTTACTTTCATAATCTATCTTCCCTTTCTTAATCAATCTTTTTGTTATTTTTTGCTGCCTTTTAAAGTTTTCCCAATCCTCTGTCCTCCCACTAGATTTCGCTACCTTATATGCCCTTGTTTTTAGTCGAATACTATCCTTAATTTCTTTACTTAGCCACGGATGACTGTCCTTTCTTTTACACCCTTTTCTTTTCAGTGGAATATATATTTTTTGGAAGTTGTAAAATAACTCCTTGAATGTACACCACTGATCATGTGTCGTCTTACCCTTTAATCTATTTTCCCAATCCACTCTACTCAATTCCGCTCGCATACCTTCATAGTCACCTTTATTCAAGCTTAGCACGCTTGTTTGAGATCCAACCTTCTCACCCTCTAATTGAATATGGAATTCAACCATGTTATGGTCACTCATTCCAAGGGGATCCTTTACTACTACATTTTTAATTAATCCTGTCTCGTTACACAGGACCAGATCTAAGGTTGCTTGCCCCCTGGTCGGTTCAGTTACATACTGCTCAAGAAACCCATCCCTAATACACTCAATGAACTCATCCTCAAGGCAGCCCTGCCCCATTTGATTTGTCCAATTAATATGATAGTTAAAATCCCCCATAATTATAGATGTTCCCTTATTACATGCCTCAACTATTTCCTGATTGATACTCCGTCCAACAGAGTTGCAACTGTTCGGAGGCCTATAGACTACGCCCACTAGTGTTTTTTTCCCCTTATTATTCCTTATCTCCACCCAAACTGTTTCATTATGATTTTTTGACCCAATATCATTACTCTGTATTACAGTGATTCCTTCCTTTATTAACATAGCCACCCCACCTCCCCTTCCTTCCTGCCTGTCCTTCCTGATCGTTAAATAACCTGGTATGTTTAATTCCCAGGCATTGTCACCCTGCAGCCATGTTTCTGTAATGGCCACAATATCATAACCATATGTAGTTATTTGTGCCATTAACTCGTCTATTTTGTTACGAATGCTACGTGCATTCAGATAGAGAACTTTCAAATATGCTTTGTGGCACTTAGTTCCTGCTTTTTCACTTTTTACCACTTTACCTTTTACTCCACACACTCTGTCCCTTCCTGCCACGCTCTGGTTTGTGATTCCCCTACTGCTACCTATGTCTATGACCCTCTCTGTTGTCATTTTTATTTTTTGCTCTCTTGAAACCTCCCCCCCACTAATTAGTTTAAAGCCCTCTCTACAGCCCTAGTTATTCGATTCGCCAGGACACTAGTCCCAGCACTGGCCAAGTGAAGTCCGTCCCACTTGGGTCATTCCATTATTTTGATTCCAATGTCCAGATGCTCTGGAAGCAACCCTTTGCTTTATCAATAGGGCTTGTTTCTTGGTCAATAACCCATTCCCATTTCAAAGCCTGTGTTCACAGCTTTGTGTTAACAAACCATCTTATCTCATAAGCCTGTATTCTCTGCTTGCAGCCTGTGTCTGCTAATGCTTATGTTCGTAGTATCATATATTTTTCTGAATCCTGGCTATTCCTTCACATACTTATCTGTGTAAAATTAGTCAAAATATCCAGAAACATGACAACTTCCAATTGATAAAGTTCACATCAGCCTGGACTGCATTCAGATCCAGTTTCAGCATTAATGTTTGTTCCAGTTCACAAATATCACCTCAGGTCTAAACATAAGTGCTCTGGGATGTTTAACCATTATAACTGCTCTGTTTTCTAAATACAAGCATCCTGTTATGTTGCACAGAGAATACAATGCAGTGTAGTGTCCTAATACCGTTCTAATGCATGTAAAGCCCTCTATTCATAAATATCTAGTTCAGCATAAAGGCATGAAAAATTGTAAACAAGAGATTAACATCACAGTTCTGAATATTTGAACAGAGTTGACAATCTATGTGTTGACGCAGCCATGTTAAAAAAACAATTTGTAGTCTTTTATCTACTTTAGATGATTTAATATTTGCTATGAGTCATTGGAATGGAGGTTAAATGAGAAGGACCCAGGACTGGCTACAAGTGACAGCATCCCCGGCTGGAGCAGGAAGAAACTCTATCAAAATCTACAAAACTGGCAGGCTTCAGATCAGTTCAAGATGCTTTACTTCCTCTGAAAATAATTGTTTAGTCATGAACGTTATTAGCTGAGACATTAGAAAAGTTTCCTTGCCACATAGGCTTTTTTGCACCAACAACAAGAAATTGTTTTTATGTAATGCCCTTTAAACTAGGAAAACATTTCAAGGCACTTCACAGAGGAACAAAGGAGCAGACACCCAGCCTTTGTGGGAAAGTTTAAAGAGGTGACGATATAGTTGATTTTGAAGGGAAAGAAAGAAAAAAAGACTTGCACTTATATAACGCCTTTCACGACCTCAGGACGTCCCAAAGTGCTTTATAGCCAACAAAATACTTTTGAAGTGTACTCATTGTTGTAATGTAGGAAATGTGGCAGCCTATTTGCGCACAGCAAGCTCCCACAAACAGCAATGTGATAATGACCAGATGATTTGTTTTTGTTATGTTGATTGAGGGATAAATATTGGCTAGGACTCCCCTGCTCTTCTTCGAAATAGTGCCATGGGATCTTTTACGTTCACCTGAGAGGCCTTGATTTAACGTCTCATCCAAAAGACACCACTTCCGACAATGTAACACTCCATCAGTACTGCAGTGGCGTGTTAGCCTAGATGAAAAAAGGCTAAAATGTTTTTGATCCTGGTGCAGGAAGTAGTGGAGATATTTCTCCAGTGTTTAGCTGATAACTTTAACTTATCATTTGTTACCTTCGAAAAAATATTGATGCATTGGAGAAGAATGGCAAGAATGATTCTGGAATTTAGAGCACAAAGCTATGAAGAGGTGCACAAAGAATTGAACTGTTTTAATCACAGAAAAGAAGATTGAGGGAAGACATGATGCATGTACTTAAAATCCTGAGAGGATTAGTTTAAGTAGGTGCAAATAAATTATTTAACTTGAATTGTGAGTTGAGAAGTAGAGAACATGTTTCCCAATAGACTCTGTCAATGTCTCTCCAAGAGGCACTGCAGCAACTCGCCAAGGCTTCTTCGGCAGCACCTCCCAAACCCGCGACCTCTTCCACCTAGAAGGACAAGGGCAGCAGGCGCATGGGAACACCACCAACTCCAAGTTCCCTCCAAGTCACACACCATCCTGACTTGAAAGTATATCGTTGTTCCTTCATCGTCGCTGGGTCAAAATCTTGGAACTCCCTCCCTAACAGCACTGTGGGAGTACCTTCAACACACGGACTGCAGCGGTTCAAGAAGGCGGCTCACCACCACCTTCTCAAGGGCAATTAGGGATGGGCAATAAATGCTGGCCTTGCCAGCGGCGCCCACACCCCATGAACTAATAAAAAAAAAATGAGGAGCCTTGCCTGATGGCAGCAATAATGGGAAATTACAGACATACTCCTCCTGATTTTCTGTCCTTTCATTTTAACTAAAAATTACAAAATAAGAAAATTGCAGGGAATGTGGCTTCACCAGGTGGAATGGTTCTTTCAAGTGCAAGGTGCTCCTAATAGGCATTGTTGGTGGGTGAGGTTCCCACTGGTAGTATGTATTTGTAAAATCAGCCCTTAGGAGTACAAAATAAAAAGTACTCACCAAGACTTGGAATTAGAAGCTGCGGCCGAATGGAATACACTCTCACTTTTGAAACGGAACTGAAGAATGGTATGAAAGGTTGTAAGGACCAGTATAAATGTTATATAGAACATGATAGTTTTTGAACAGTCAGAACTATGGCCAGGGAAGGCAATAGTTTAAGGATACAGGTCGTAAAGTCAAGTAGGTATTCTGGAGTTTTGCTGGATTTACTTTTAGGGAATACTGAAATAATTTACAGAACTTTTCCTCAGGAGATTAAATAGGTCCGATGGGGTCCAGATTGTACACGGTATTGAAAAGAATGGACTTCATAGGCACCAAAGTATGAATTCTCATCCCTGTATTCAAATCATTCCATGACCTCAACTCTTCCTATCTCCTCCAGCCCTACAACCCTCTGAGATCTCTGTGCTCCTCCAATTCTGGCCCCTTGCGCATCCCCGATTTCCATCGCCCCATCATTGGCGGCCGTGCCTTCATCTGCCTAGGTCCCTAGCACTGGAATTCCCTTCCTAAACCTCTCCACCTCTCTACCTCTCTTTCCTCCTTTAAGACGCTCCTTAAAACCTTTTGCTCACCTGTCCTAATATCTTCTTATGTGGCTCATTGTCAAATTTTGTTTAATAATCGCTCCTGTGAAGCACCTTGGGATGTTTTACTACGTTAAATGCATGTTGTTGTTATTTTTGATGTCTGGTGTAGAAAATGGAGATGTTATGATACAGCAGTTTGGGGTGTTTTTCTGAGGTTGTGAGTAAAATCTGCATATTTGAAATAATTTTTTTCTGGGTGATGAGGAGGCAAAGTACATCATCCGGTGAAAATATATTTCCAATGTGCACTGGTGACAGGTGAGATCGAGCCATTTATGCATACTTGGAAAAATTAGACCATTGGGTGAATATTTCCACTGTGCACTTTGTGTAATGAAATCCGAAGCCCGGGCTTTATAAGCATGATTACAATTTTGCCACTCTTACTTTGTTATATTTTTTGGAGGGTTTTATTGTGCTAACCAAGGTGAGGGAAGTCAATGTTATGTAATGGATCATTTTCTAAAATCCTCAATCAGAAGCAAGTTGCTGTCATAATCTTCTCTACCAGTAGGTGTCAGGTGTACACTTTGGGGGAAAAATTCGGTTGGTTTGCGCCTCCCGTTAGCGCCTTAAGAGGGCGCTAATGGGGCGCAAAGCAACTAGCGCCTGGGCGCGGCGATGTCTGCGCCGCTCACGAAATTGACCAGACATTTTGTGGCGGCGCTAAACACTACCGCCCCGATCTCCTGCGCCCGCAGACCGTGACGTCAGTGGAGCGTGCAACGCCCTTGTGGCGCCCCTGACCGGATATTGAGTGGCACCCCTCTCCTTTCCGCCTGGCGCAAGCAACAACAGGGAGACTGGAACATTTCCCAGTCGGTGAGGGGCTGGGGGGGCGCTATTTAAAGGCGGCCTCTTCCTGGCTTTTTCTGTGGTAGACATTTTTGCACCACTCATTCTGACAGAGAGAGAGATTCTGAGAGAGAGGAGAGACTTCTGCATAGAGTCAATGCTGTGTGAAGTAGTTTTGGCTACTGAGCATCACTGCAGGAACTTTTGGATTTGACCTTCATTACTTCGATTACCTAGAGATTGAGGGGGCTGCACTGATTCGGGACGTCGTCCTGCGCCTGCAGAATCGGAGGCAACAGAGACGCAGAGAGAGAGTGGCAATCATGGCCAGACGGAGGAGGGCCAACAAGCCTCTGTACAGGAGACCTTACCCTCCCAGGGTATTTCGGCAACAATTCTCCTACATTAATTTGTCTGAGGAGCAGTGTTTACGCAGGCTGCGCTTCAGCAAGGAGGTGGTCACTTAGCTCTGCCACCTGCTGCAGCCAGATCTGCAGCCTCAACTGAGGACCAGGACGTCTCTGTCGGTGGCAGTGAAGGTCACAGTGGCTCTGAACTTTTATGCCACCGGCTCCTTTCAAGCAGCTACTGGGGACATCGCCAATATCTCCCAGTTCGCGGTCCATTGCTGTATCCGTCAGGTCACAAATGCCCTCTATAAAAGGAGACGCCAGTACATCTCTTTCCCGTTGACCCAGGCCAAACAGCATGAACGCGCATTGGGCTTTGCGAGGATAGTGGGCTTCCCCATGGTGCAGGGCGCCATTGACTGCATGCATGTGGCATTGCGGGCACCGCATGAAAATGCAGAGGATTTCTGCAACCGAATGGGATTCCACTCCTTAAACGTTCAGTTGGTCTCCTGGCAGCAGCCACGATGCTTTCATCCTACGCCAGACTGCTGTGCCAGAACTTTTCCAGGCACCGCATCAGCCAAGTGGTTGGCTCCTCGGGGACAAGGGTTATCCACTGTGCACCTGGCTGATGACACCGCTCCGTAACCCCAACACTCCTGCTGAGCTGCGGTACAACGAGAGCCATCTCGTCACCAGGAACATCGTTGAGCAGACGATCGGCATGCTCAAGCAACGGTTCCGCTGTCTGGACCACTCAGGAGGAGCCCTGCAGTACTCGCCTGAGCGAGTCTCCCTCTTCATAGTTGTGTGCTGCATGCTGCATAACCTGGCAATCCTCAGGACCCAGCCAATGCCACCAGGCCTTGGAGCACCACCGGAGGAGGAGGAGGAAGAGGAGGAGGAGGATGAGGGGGATGATCAGCAGCAGCACCAAGGCGGGAGGGAGGCCCACAATGTTGAAACTGCAAGGGCTCGTCCGTCATCGGCTGATAACAAGCTGCTTCTAGGCCCCTACTGAGGAAATGGCTTCTGGCATGGAGAACAACATGAATGAAAGCAACCCGCAACCCCTAAGCCGACCAAGGCAGCAATGATTCCAAAGGCCAAACCTGTACATTTTGAATACAAAATCTTTTTTATTTTACAAACTCTGTGTGTGTCATTTCTTCACGACAAACTAATAGAAACAAACACAAAAAATCATTCATTGACATAACTGGTTCTCACAACCTGGAGATAATGTCCAAAACACGAAACAAACGTTTGAACACGAACCTCGGCCTTAAATAAAAAATTGACCAACATTTCGTCACACCTCCTACTTTTTGCCCTTCGAGGGTGATCTCCTTCCCTTGCACACTTCCCCCCTTCCCACCCTACTGCTCCTCCGTAATGGGGCCCCAGTGGCTGCAGCAAGGCTGGTGGAAGGCTGCTGATTGTCAGAACCTGAGACTGCAGATGCCCTTGAAGGACGGCCTCGACCAGCTCTGGGCCTGGAGGGCCCGGCTGCAGACTGCACCAACTCTGCATGGGCGGCAGCAGTCTGGGCTACAGGTGGTGGCAAATGCAATGGGGAAGTGACAGTGGTGGCAGCAGGAATGCTGTCATCTTGAGAGAGGACAGCAACTCCCTGCTCGACCGACACACTGGCACTCCCACGGGGCAGCACATCAGCAACCGGCGCAATCTGCTGGAGCACAGGTTGCTGGCCTGCTGCGGCGCGGTGAGAGCCCCGGGGAAATGTGTCCGAACCAGCGACAATGGCAGCAGTCAGTGCTTGCGTGACCTCAATCTGAGTCTGCATGAGAGCAGTCTGAGATGGGATCATGGCAGCCAGTATGGGTCATGGGCACCATGCTCCTGGAGGAGACGTGCTGAGCCACCTCCCTCCACACTCTTCTGTAGTCGCGTGGCAAAGGCCTCCTGCCACTCTCAGGGTAGAGTATAGATCTTCTGCGCTCCACCGCGTCAACCAGAGCCTCCAAGGCCCGCTCGCTGAAGCGTTGAGCTCGTTCTCTCTCCCTCTCCATAGTCCTTGGCTGGAAAATGTAGTCACAGGTCTCTCCAGGCCGAGATTCAAGGCTCCAATGAGCAGGGTGTGGCTGGAGAGCAAGATCGACCCTCCCCTTTAAGAACTGTCCGGCGCCAGTGTGTCTGTGTTCCATCGCTAACTGACATCACCTGCGCTGCGCCCGCGCTCTGACTTAGCGCCTCGCTCCTTGGCCTTTGCACCATAAGACAGGTGTGCAGCGCCTGATTTAGCGCTCCAATCACCTCCAGGGGCGATAAAAGCCAAGTTTGCAGTCGGAGGCGATAATTAGCGCCAGGTGCTAAACTTTGCGCCCGGCCGATAATCGCGCCCCAAACGGGGCGATACTGAATTTCTCCCCCTTTATATTATAATAATAATTATTAATACTATTTTCTCTCTTCTTGGTCTCTTGTACCAGACTATTCCCACCTGAAAGAATAAGGAGGCAATCTACACCTTGAATGCTTCTAATGGTCCAAAATGGGACAGGAATGAGATTGGAGCACATAGGGGTAGGACCATGCCTGGAGCTCTGAAGTACCTGATTCCTAAGTGAGATAAAGGGTATTGTTTGAGTTCTGTGTAATAGTGGGTAGTGTGAGTACAGGGGAGCTTTTAGGTCCTGTGCAATGGTGATGCTCCACGGCCCATTCTCAGGGAGCTGATTTGCTCTCATTGGTTGATGTACTGCCTGCGGTCAGCCTGTAATTTTGCTGGCATCAGTCACTCTGTCCTCACCCCCAGGGAAAGTTGGAGTTTCCTATCCATTTTGTTGTTGTGCTCTGGCACCAAGCTACTCTTCCCCATCCACGGAACTTGGGCTCGGTGTCAGCCATCGTCACTCTGCAGTCTCAGCCCTTATAGTACTAACCGCTTTCTCCTCATTCTCCAGTAATGTCAGCAGTTTTATTTTTAATACTGTATCTTCTTCCAAGGCCCCCTCCCATCCTCTCCCTCTCTCATCCCTTTTCTCCATTACTCTCTCTCCTTTGCTCCCTCCCTTCTCCTACCCCTCTCCTCTCTCCCATCCCCGTCCTCTCTCTCCCCAAGCCATCTTATACAAGCTCTCTTTCCACTCCCTCTCCTCCTTCCCGTCTTCTCTCTCCTCCCCGATCTCCCCTTTGTCTGCCATCTCTGTTCCCCCTCCCTCCCTTCTCCCTGTCCCTTGCTCCCTCCCCTGTGTTCCCTCTTTTCTCCTCCACCCTTCTTATTTCCCACCCCTTTCTCCCTCAATCTGGGCTTATAATGCTGATATCAGTGTTTCAAGCAGTGTGGCTGCTTCCTCCAGGTGCCAACTCCGCTTTGTTATCCTCAGTGGCCTTCATTTATCTTCACCCTGCTCTACCTTCCCACCACCCTGCTCTACCTTCCCACCACCCTGCTCTACCTTCCCACCACCCTGCTCTACCTTCCCACCACCCTGCTCGACCTTCCCACCACCCTGCTCTACCTTCCCACCACCCTGCTCTACCTTCCCACCACCCTGCTCTACCTTCCCACCACCCTGCTCTACCTTCCCACCACCCTGCTCTACCTTCCCACCACCCTGCTCGACCTTCCCACCACCCTGCTCGACCTTCCCACCACCCTGCTCTAACTTGCCCTTACTCCAGTCTATCTTCCCCCTTTCTCACCCCGCTAGAACCTTCTGACCTCCAGTGTCGCACACCTGCCTGCCTGCTTTCAATTATGCCTCCGCCCTCTAACCTCACTCGGCCTGAAGACTTTAGTTCTTAAGACCCTGTGTGTAATGCCATTGTTGATCGACTAGCAATATATTAAAAATTTTATGTCTGTACGCACTTCCTGTCAAGTTTTCACATCTTAAATTCCTAAGTACGGGAGGGTATAATTACAGCGTGAGTAATGTATAGAGGAAGTTTCTGTTATAAATGTGGACATAAAAATTTATAGTGGAAAAGGTTGACAAGAAGTGCATGCAGACATAGGATTTTTAGCATGTTGCAGATAATAATATCAAATTAAAAATTACATAAAATTAAGGACAGAAGCTATGACTTTCAAATGACTTACTTCTGCATCCACTGTTTCAATCATCCCCCATCCTCTAACCCTGCTTCACCAAAAACAGATTAACTGGTCAATTATCTCTGCTGTTTGGCAGACCTCACTGCGCACAAATTGGTCTACATAACAACAGTGACTACACTTCAAAAAGTAATTCACTGGCCGTGAAGTGCTTTGGGAAATTGTGACAATGTGAAAGGCGCTATATGAAATGTAAGTTTGTTTGTCCTTGCTTCAGAACATAGTGGGATGGGTACTGCCATTTGACAAGAACTCCTGAGATCAGTATTATTTAAGTGTGGAACTATTATGGGTGATTCTTTCAATTAGATCATGTTTGGTAAACTTGTTTTTCTTGTTTGTTCACCAAATACAGGAACGTGGGGAACTTTGCCCAACGCCAGCGCATATTGGAAAATTATGGCTGCGCTGCCAGCGATTTTCCGATATAAGGTGGCAGCAGCTGCGATTCCCTGCCATCCGCGCATATTCAGAAAATGACCCACGAGACTTTCCAATTAGTATTATGCATTAGGGAAGATATAAGCCCCAATTTTGACTCAAGATGGGAATCCTGCGGGTGGGGCAGCAGGGCAGGGCGGGCGGCAAGCTCCATGGCGTTGTTGGTGAGAAGCACGGTCCATTGAAACTCCTGGGCCTCAATAACATTTGAAGGACAGGCTGCCCTCCCAATCGCCTGCAGAATCGGGCAGCCTGCCCACGTGTTCTGTGCAGTTGTTGGCGCATTTCCCGACTGTACTGAAAGTGGGGTTGCATCCCTTACTGTACAACTGTGGAACATAGGAACATATGAACAACAGTAGACCATTCAACCCCTCAAGCCTTTTCTGCCATTCAGTTAGATCATGGCTGATATGCACCACAACTCCATTTACCCATATCCCTTGATACCCTTATCTCTCTCAGGAGATCAAATAAGTTGAGGAGAATCCATGACAAGACACAATGTAAGTCTGTGAAAGAGATTATGGCAGAGCAACTCTTTTGTGCAGAAAAGTGGTCTAGTCAGTGGGGCCAAAGTAGCAATAATGTGGCGGGTTTGCACATCTGAAATAAATTTCAAATCAGAGTAGCAGTAGAGAAACTAGGCAAGTAGAGGCAGTCCATCGCCGTAATGATAAAACACATGGCTGGTTTAATAAACAAAAATAAATAACCCCCTTGTATGTAATTATTTATAAAAATTTACCTCAGATAAAGTCCAAAAGTTAATGACGTAAATTGTTTTAACATTTTAAGACTTCTTCGCTGCAGACATGAGTCGAAGGTCTGTCCGCCCACTTTTCTGATGTCTCCCTGGAGGTCCTAGTGGAGGAAGTGAGGGCCAGGAGGCAGGTTATCTTTCCCAGTACCTGCAGTAGTATCCCCAAGGCTACTGTCAAGCAGGTTTGAATAGAGCTGACTGATAGGGTCAGTGCCAGCAGAATCATAGAAAACATAGAAAAATAGGAGCAGGAATAGGCCATTCGGCCCTTCGAGCCATTCAATATGATCATGGCTGATCCTCTATCTCAACACCATATTCCCGCTCTCTCCCCATACCCCTTGATGCCTTTTGTGTCTAGAAATCTATCTATCTCCTTCTTAAATATATTCAGTGACTTGGCCTCTACAACCTTCTGTGGTAGAGAATTCCACAGGTTCACCACCCTCTGAGTGAAGAAATTTCTCCTCATCTCAGTCCTAAATGTCCTACCCCATATCCTGAGACTGTGACCCCTCGTTCTAGGCCCCCCAGCCAGGGGAAACATCCTCCCTGCATCCAGTCTGTCTAGCCCTGTCAGAATTTTATACGTTTCAATGAGATCCCCTCTCATTCTTCTAAACTCTAGTGAATACAGGCCTAGTTGACCCAATCTCTCCTCATATGACAGTCCTGCCATCCCAGGAATCAGTTTGGTGAACATTTGCTGCACTCCCTCTATGGCAATTATATCCTTTCTTAGGTAAGGAGACCCAAACTGCACACAGTACTCCAGGTGTGGTCTCACCAAGGCCCTGTACAACTGTAGTAAGACATCCTTGCTCCTGTACTCAAATCCTCTTGCAATGAAGGCCAACATACCATTTGCCTTCCTAACTGCTTGCTGCACCTGCATGTTTGCTTTCAGTGACTGGTGTACAAGGACACCCAGGTCCCTTTGTACATCAGCATTTCCCAATCTATCACCATTTAAATAATACTCTACCTTTCTGTTTTTCCTACCGAAGTGGATAACTTCACATTTATCCACATTATACTGCATCTGCCATGTATTTGCCCACTCACTCAATTGTCTAAATCGCCTTGAAGCCTCTTTGCATCCTCCTCAAAACTCACAATCCCACCTAGTTTTGTGTCGTCAGCAAACTTGGAAATATTACATTTGGTTCCCTCATCTAAATCATTGATATATATTGTGAATAGCTGGGTCTCAAGCACTGATCCCTGCGGTACCCCACTGGTCACCGCCTGCCACCCCGAAAAAGACCCATTTATTCCTACTCTCTGTTTCGTAACTAATTTTCAATCTATGCCAGTATATTACCCCCACTCCCATGTGCTTTAATTTTGCACACTAACCTCTTATGTGGGACTTCACTTCACATCACACACTTCCCTGTACATTCAGCACCTCCCCATTCTCATTCCATCACCTCCAGGACTTGGGTTCAATGTAGAAAGAGGTTTAATTACCTCACAAGACCAGCAAAAGTGAGTTCAACTTTTCATCTCTCCATCTCTCTCATCAACACCTGACAACAGACCTCTTACCCCCTCTCCCACCAATCTCAACCATTACCTCCCGTCCATCACATCTTTCAACATACAATCACAAGGCCACACTAAAACACCTCTCTTTCTCACTCCAAATGCACACTCACCTCTTCCTTTCCTCTCATCACATCACACACAAGCACCATTCTCTTCTCATGTACTATTACTTGCCCAACTATCAATTACTCCCACCATTCCTTGCTCACTTCACATCACACACTTCCCTGTACATTCAGCACCTCCCCATTCTCATTCCATCTTGCTTCTTCTAAACCTCTCGCCACATCCACTATATGCACAAGCCCCACACATCTCCACTCACCTTCTCAACATACACTCACTGTCGGGAATTTTTACCATGGAGTCGGGTTGGGTGCAGTGGGCCGCGTAGCAGGTCAGGAACGCGATGTTTCGCTCAGCGCGTTGTTCAGAGCGACTATAACTCAATGGCCCCACTTAAAGCAGTCATGCGCGTTTCCCAGCCCAATTAAATGGAGCAGGTCTGATGACGTTATTGATGACTCATTTCCAGCGCTGATATTTAAAGCAGCCTTGCACACAACTCATTTGAAGGTTGCTAAAGGAGTGTGCAAGGTCAATTACAAATGTTCGAGTACTGTCCCAAACGTTAAAAGATGGATACACAAAGGCAGAGGGCTGCACCCAGATTTAGCTATGCATCCCTGCATATTCTGGTGGAGGCAGTGAGACCACGCAGGGAGGACCAGTTCCCTGCAGATAGGGGCAAGAGACCTCCCAAAGACACCAAAAGGGCCTGGTTAGAGATCGCAGAGGAGGTCAGCAGCAGGGATGTTGTCAAGAGGACCTGGATACAGTGCAGGAAATGATTCATTGATCTCATGAGGTCAGGAAAGGTGAGTGCAAAGCCACACTCACCCTCATCCTGATGTGCCTGTCACCACATCCTCATCACTCTGCCTTCCCAAGCCTACTCCTGCACATCATTCCTTACACCAACATACCTTGCACATCCACCCATCCCTCTCTCTCTATGTACATACTCACATCCCCATCTGACTAACCATCCCTGACACTCACCCTCATCCTAATGCAATCATAGCAAGTAACACCACAGAAGGAGGCCATTTGGCATTGGCATCCCACTCCCTCATAGTCATGCTCTACAGATGTAACCCATCCATTCCTTACACTCATGACATCACTCTTAATCAAACTTCTCTTCTTTCCCTTCTTGCAGAAAAGAGCTCAGAACAAAAGGGAGAGGCAGAGAACTGAAGGTGGCTCTCCAGTATTGACACAACTGACTCCAACAGAGATGGGGGCCCTGGCGATATCGCGAGTTGCAGAGCTGCTGGCGGTGGGAGACGAGAGAGGGGGACATCCCAGCAACCTGGTGACAGAATTACATCTCATACAGCCACATGGCATAAAGCAGTCACCCATATGGTGACTGATGTCAGCAGCCACTGAATTTTCATCATGTGCATAATGGTAGTGTTACCCATTCTTAATATAACACTTCTAAATCATCTCTTTACTCTCCCACAGGTCCATCAAGTGCCCCCCCACCACTTTCGAGCTGAAGGAGGAAGACGACTCCTCAGAGGAAGCTCCAGTCTCTGAGGGTGCACCATCAGCAGACCTAAGCGCAGCCAGCACCAGCGCAGATACGCACACCTCAGTGGGTCCTGTGTGAGATAGAGTAGTGTTGTCACCTGGTGTCTCACCCTTCACAAGTGAGCAAGAGCAGATGGTGTTGACAGGGACAGTAGTGGAGAGTCCTCGCCGGAGGGCACAGGATGCTCCAAGCTCTGCTGAGTGGCATGCAGATGCTGAGCCTCGGGGGCCATCAAGAAAGAGGGTGATCTTGGAGGTGCAGGAAGAAGTGCAGGAGACTATGACTGGTTTTGCGGCCACGATGTCTACAAATGTGCAGAGAATGGAGAAGTCCATTTCCAACATGAGCACCACCATCTTGCAGGCGATGGCGATGATGTGCTGTTCCATGGAAAGGATGCCCACCTGCATGGAGCAGCAAATGTGCCAGTCACATGAGCACATGCTAGCTGTGGACAACAGATGGCAGACGCTCATCGACCTCAACTCTAGGAGGGATATAAAAGTAGGCTTGGGCCTTTATCGCCCCACTGCTGTGCAGCAAGGTGCTCTCCAGCTCCTTGCTAGCAGGGAAGTGCGGGTGGCCCATGAGAGGGATGATGCTGAGAGGGGACATGGAAGTGGGGGCTCTTCTCAAAGTGCTCCCAATTCTCCCCCGTTGTCTTCCTCTCAGTCACAGCTGCACATACTTCCTCGGATCCTGATGGCCAAGTCTGCCCCTGCACAGTTGCAGGAGGGCCAGTCATTGGCGGGGCCCTCACAGGCTCCAAAGCCCAGAGCACATCCACCAAAAGTGTCTAACCAGACGCAGCAGGGAAGTGAGCAACCTGCCTCTACCTCTGCTGAAGCCACAGGGGTTGCACCTCATAGAAGCACTTGGAAAAGAAAAAAGACACAGAAGTAGATGCACAAGGGTATGCACATGGGTGTATGAAAAAATGTTAATGTTAAGTTTCAGTTATTTTGATGACACAGATAAATGTATTTTTTTGCACCACCTTGCGGTCTTGTCCATTTTTGCCTGCTACCTTGGAAGTGGCTTTGTCACTTGGAGTGAATGGTGAGACATTACTTTACCTCGAGCACTGGGGGGTTGGGTGAGAGGAATGGCTTGGTCATTGTAGGATGCTTTATGGTGTTGTTGGGGGTGGGGGGGAACCTAGTACAGCATGTGGCAGTCCGATGGGTGCATTCAAGCAAGTTAAGTAAATCTGTCCATGATGAGGCCATTCCAGGCCTCCCGGGCAGCAATGTGCACTACTGCTTGTGCCACCTCAGGTTCCTCCTCTTCCTCCTCCTCCTCATCTTCCACTTGATCCTCCTCCTTCTCTGAAGAGGCTGTGTGCTCTGTCCCTTGCTCCCCCTGCAGCTTCAGTCCACGCAGTTACACTATGTTGTGCAGCGCGCAGCAAACGACGATGATTCTGGAGACCCTGACTGGTGCATACTGAAGGGCTCCTCCAGATCTGTCAAGGCATCTGAAGCACAGCTTCCTCATACCTATTGCTTGCTCTGTGACACATTTGGTGGACATGGGGCTGTCATTATAGCGCTCTTCGGCCTCATTACTTGACCTCCTCAAGGGTGTCATCAGCCACATCTTCAGTGGATAGCCCTCGTCTCCAAGCAGCCAGCCGGTAAGTTTGTTTGGAGGTGTGAAGAGCTGAGGGAGGGTGGACTGGCGCAGAACGAAAGAGTCATGACAGCTGCCAGGGAATCTGGCACACACATGCATAATCATCTTTTTATGGTTGCAGTCGAGTTGCACATTGAGGGAGTGGAAGCCCTTGTGGTTCACAAACACTCCTGGGTGATGTGGGGGTGCCTTCATGGCCACATGTGTGCAGTCAATGACTCCCTGTGGGAAGCCAGCCAGAGCCGCAAAGCCGTGTGCCCATTCAGTAAAACTGGCTTCATCAGTGGCAAAGTTCACATAAGTGGCTGACTTGTGAAACATGGCATCGGTCACCTGGGTGATGCATCTGTGGGCGGTCGACTGTGAGATCCTGCAAATGTCTGCTGCAGATCCCTGGAAGGAGCCTGAGGCGAAGAAGTTGAGGGTGGTGGTGACTTTGACAGCCACTGGCAAGGAGTGTCCACCAGGACCTCTGGGCAGCAGGTCTTGTTCCAGCAAGCTACAAATGTCTGCGACGACCTGGCGCGATAGCCTGAGCCTCCTGAAGCACTGCTGCTCAGTCATGTTGAGGAAGCTCATCCTCTGCCTGTGTACCCTGTGTTGGGGGTATCGCCTCCGACGTACTGCAGCCCTGTGCTGACCCTCTCTCTCCTGTGCAACATCAGGTCGTTGAGGAGAAGGCTGATGTTGTGGTTGCTGCTGCTGCTGGTGTTGGGGCTCATCTTGGTCCGATTCTGAGGACCAAGGTGAGACAATATAAGTGGCATCCATGCTAATGTAGTAGATGGCAGGTAAAGTGGAGATCAGAGGGCCAATCCCGCAATGTTCTGATACTGAGTAGCAATGCGTTGAGAGTGGCGTCTGAGGTTGTAGAAATGACCTGCAAACTGCTGACACCTAAATCAGTGGACAAAATGGAGTCAGCAAGCGCCTTTCCATTAGGCAAGTAATGAGGTGTAATGTAGGAGTATTTATGTGGTTTTTCCCAGTTCTCAATGAATGGACTCGCACAATGTCCTCTGAGCCTCCCCCTCCCCTTCACAGGCTGCGTGAATCTCGTGCTTCTGGAGTTAAAGTCGAAAGCTGCTGTTAAAAACCCTCTTAAGGGTCTCTCAACAAGCAGTTAATTACTTGAATGAGGTCGCCCGCCTCTGCCGATCGGGTCCATGGCGCGCCTTCAAAGGCGCCCAAGTTAAATGTACAAGGCGGTGGGATGATGGCGGGTTCCCAAAGGGCTGGCAATTTCGGGGATTTTTACTGCCGACCCACCCCCAAACGCGCACGCTCGACAACGGGAAAATTCCAGCCACTGACTCTCGCCCTCTCTTTCTGTAGGAGAAGATGCACATTACACCTGGGAGGAACAGGATGGGTGGAGGAGCTCCAACACCATCGCCCTCACACAGACAGAGTAAGAAGCCCTTGAGATCATTGGCTCAGGTCGTGTCATGAGCATCAGGCCAGGAGAGGTTGGTGATGTACCCAAGCAGGGTGTCTGTATATTACTTGTATCCCTTTGTTCAACTCAGCACAGAGCTCTGTCCTGTTGACTGCTGAATTCAGTGGGAAAGGCGATATATTGCTCGACCCTGGCAAAGGGGTGGGTTGGTCACCTGCTTAATGTAACCATGAACTACAATCTGGGAGATGCTGTTGATGTCCCCTGTTGCAGACTGAAAAGATCCAGTGGCATAAAATTTCAGGGCTGTGGTGACTTTGAGGGCCACTGGCATGGCATGTCCCCACCTGGTCCAGCAGGCAGCAGGTCCTGTTGCAGAGGTCTGAAATAGTCTGTCTGAAGAAGCACAACCTCCTCCCACACTGCTCCTCAGATAGGTGCCACAAGGTGACTTTTGTGCTGTCGACCCTGGCCTAGAAATTGGATAAGGCTAAAAACGGGCGCGGGGATCGTGGTCTTTGTGCTGCCTGCTGATTAGCATGATTGAACGCACTGCTGAGTGGCTGAACGCTCAGCAGGGGGTCCAAATTTGTGCGAGGCTAGCTCCAATTAAAGCTAGCCTACACTACTTAAAGGCTGTCTGCACACTTAAAGGGGAGGTGCATTCTGCCTGCAACAGGTGATTGAAGTAGCCTGGAAGACAGCGGACAACAAAAATACAATGATGGCACAACAGGGGAGAGAGCGTGCACTTAGGTTCTCCGATGCTGCACTGCAGGCCTTGGTCCAGGAGGTCAACTCCAGGAGAGAGGTCCTCTTTCCACACAGGGCCAGGAGGCCCACCAGGCAACAGACCAAAGTGCAGTCAGAGCAGATAGCCTCTGTGGTAAATGCCAGCAGTGTAGCCCCAAGGATCTGGACTCAGTGCAGGAAGAACTTTAATGACCTCACACGAGTGGTCAAGGCCAGTGAATGCATCTTCAATACCATATGCCACCATCTGCACCATGAGCCTCGCACACTGATCAATGCACCACACCCCCATCACTAACCTACCAACAATCTCTAAAAATACAACTTACAACCAGTGTTCCCTGTACAACCAGCGGCCCATTTAAATATTCGCGCACGCATGGTTTCTTCCATTTTAAACCCGGTGAGGGGCCTCCAGACCGCTGCGTGGCCACACGGCTGCTCAGGTTACCAGGAACGTTGCTCACAACTCACATTCACAGCTTCACCTGACCCGCACATACTTGCCACTGCTGCAAGCCACACATCCACATCTCACAGCTTGCACACACTGCCAGCTATTCAACAATGACAGCCACATTACCCAAACACATTACACCACACTCACTGACACACTTCCCTTTCTCTTGCAAGATAAGGTGGCACCTAACCGGTGCCAGCAGAACATAACCTGCGGGTGACAGGCCCAGCTGCATGAACTCACCCCCATGCAAGAGGCGGTGCTGGACATTCTTGGCAGGGCATGGCTGAGCCCTTGGCCAGCGGTGGGGCTGAAAGAATACAAGATGCTGGTATCCTCATACGTTATCCTCCTTCTCACATCCCTCTTCCCCCTCATCCCGCAATCTCTTCTGATTTACTATCTGCACATGGTGTAAGCATGCACCTCTTGCTTTCCCCCCCTCCCCTCACCACAACCCTACCCTTGTGCCTTTCTCATTTTAGACACCCAAGAAATCCAGCCTGCCCAGACAGTGCTTCAACAAGAAGAGGGCGAGGAGAGTGAAGTGAGAAGAAGAAGAAACACCGTCACTCGATTTCACACTCCCAGTCACCAATTCAGATACTGACACTCCGCATAATTTAGAGGATAGGTTAGACACAGAATCGGCACCTGGTGAGACAGCAGGCATGAATGGGCTGCAACCAGGGCAGGGGGAAAGGGCAGTGCAGGTGCCAGCTCCCAGGAGAGTGAGGTCGCAAATGAGTTCTGTTGCACAGGACTCAGATGAAGGTTTCGATGGGGTGGCCTACAGAAGAACGCTGAATGGTATGCACAGTGAAATGCTTGGTGCATTGGCAGGCCTGCCAGAAAGCCTGAATGTAATGTCAAGGAGCATGGAGGAGTCCAGCTCCAGCCTTGCACAGGGCTTTGGGCAGAGCTTGGAGCCCATCATTTCCAGCGTGGAAGGGGTGGGCAGATCCATTAACGCACTTGTGGACTTTACCATCATGCCACATCTCAGTCTCAGACTGGCTAAAGTCTCAGCTTCCATTGCAGCACAAGCAAAGGTCACCCAACAACTTGAGTGCTGTAATGGAAGCTCAGACTGAAGTCATGCAAGCACAAACTGCTGCCATCATGGCTGGGTTTACCAGTGTTGAAAGGAGCTTGCAGGGTGTCACAGCAGTCTGTACTCCAGCAGATTACTAGGATTGCTGAGGTGCTGCCCTGGGGGAGTAGCAATGGATCCGTGGAGGCCGACCCCACTGTCCTCTCTCAAGATGACAGCATTCACACTGCCACCTCTGTCACTCTGCCAGTGCCCTTGCTGTTGCCTGTAAGTCAGCCAACCCAGACTGCTGCCGCCCATGCCGAGGTGGTGCAGTCCGAAGCGGCCCAGAGCTCCTCGAGATCATCCTGCAAGGTCATCTGTAGTCTCCCCCACTGAAAGTCAGCAGCCTTCCACCAGCCATGCTGCAGCCACTGGGGTAGCACTGCATAGGAGCACTAGGATAGGGAAAGGCACACGCAAGACAGTCACTAAGGGAATGCACAAGGGAGATTAGTTGATTTTTTTGATGTAATATTGGACGGTAGATGTACAAAATTGGTTTGGAATATTTGCTTTGTGGTGGCTTTTATTTCAGCATTGTGGCCAAGAGGACGCTGTGAAGGTCAGTAACAAAGGGAAGGTAAGGTGTAGGACTAATGTTGAATGGGGAATTGGGGTTGTATTCACTGTTATCGCAGGCGGATTATTCGATCCCGGATATCCCGACCAATAAGGGGCTATCTGGGTTGCCTCCTTCCTTCCACTTCCTCTCCACCTCTTCTGCTTCCTCCTCTTCCGTTTCCTCTTCCTCCTCCTGAGCTGGTAGCTGTAACTCTGGTGGTGATGGTTGTGCCCTCATGATGGCCAGGTTGTGGAGGATACAGCAGACCACCATGAATCGGGACACACGGGAGTACTGCAGGGCTCCTCCAGAGCGGTCCAGGCAGCAAAACTGTTGCTTCAGCACCCCAATGGTCTGCTTTATGATGTTTCGTGTGTCAGCATGGCTCTCGTTGTACACAGGCTGGCCATGTGTGGTTGGTTGGGGAGCGGAATCATGAGCCAGTTGATCAAGGGATAGCCCTTGTCGCCAGTAGCCACCCTTTGGTTTGTCGTGGTGGATCAGAGACTGAGGGAACAGCGACTGGCGCAGAATAAAAACTTTATGACTGCTGCCAGGATACTGGGCATTCACCATCATGATGTGTTGAGCATGGTCACACACCAACTGCACATTCAGCAAGTGGAAACCTTTGCAGTTGCGATACATCTCAACATTTAGAAGTGTCGCCCGCAAAGCCACGTGCATGCAGTCAATGGCTTCCTGCACCATGGGGAAGTCCGCTATCCTGGCAAAGCCACGTGCACGCTCCGTCTGCTTCTCTCTGGTCAGAGAGAAGACAATAAAATCCCCTCTCCTGGCATAACGAGCGTCTGTCACCTCTCTTATGCAGCAGTGAACTGCGAGATGTTACAGATGTTGCCTGCTCCAGCCTGGAAGGATCCCGATGCAAAGAAATTCAGGGCCACGGTCACCTTCACAGCCACTGGCAGCGCTGTCCTTCCCCTGGTGTGAGGCTGCAGGTCTGGTTGCAAGAGATGGCAGAGTTCTGTGAGCACCTCCTTCGTAAAGCACAGACGCCTCACACACTGTTCCTGGTTCAGACTGAGATAAGAGAATTGCTCTCGGAAGACCCTAGCTGGGTAAGGGTACATGCTCTGGTGAGTACTGTCGGGCTCCTGCTGAGAGCCCTTCTCCCCCTCGTCCTCCTCCCTCTAAGAGCAGCTTGTCCTCTTTGCTGTATCTGCTCCATCTCCCTGTCACGCTGCAGGCCAAGGGGGATGACAACTAGAGCACTCATGATTGAGAGCAAATGGTCTGACCAGAATCATTGAAATCAGAAGCAAGGCCTTCTCCACTTGCAGCACCCATTCCCTGTCACCTCACCAACTTTAAACAACTCTAGAAAGCTGCAAAAACTTCCACAAACTTACGCAGAGCCAGTTAAAACCAAAAAGCAAGTCAGCTAAAAGTTGGCGATGATCTCTTTAAGTGCTGGTGGGGTGTGAGGTGGGGGGGTCCTTCCTGTTGCTGAACGCATGTTCAGCTGGGCGAGGTTAAGAGAGGGCATAGGCTCCAGCAATAATGACGTAAATGGCAGTGCTGGCGTCAACGTCATGATCTGCCTACTTACCATACTTCCAGCGCACGCTCCTAACGGCTGCCTTACCGCCCTCACCCATATGGCGTCTGGCGTGGCCTGCAACAGAAGTGTGTGCGCGCTGCTCGGACGCCATCTTGGACCCAATGTGGCACCTGTAGCGCCCAAATAATGAGTGATATGCAACCGAATCTTTAGCCCTCTCTGTGCTGGGTATGGCCTCCTGTGTGCTGCACCCCCACCTGTTGTCGTGTGAGAGGTCCAGGTACTGGCGATGGTGGTTGCCGAGGCTACTGTTATTGCTCCTCCTCCAAGTCTTGCTCCCTCCAGAAGAAAGATGCAAGAATGGCACCCATAGTAAGTAGAGAAAGCTGACTAAAAGGTGGTAAAGCAACAGAAATGTAGAAGTAGAGATCTGGAAGCTGGAAACCCTCCTAGCAAACCAGACAGAAAAAGATTAGTTCCAGAGCTAGTCAGATCTGCAATTCGATCTGTGAAAACCCATTAGTTGGGCTTGCACTTCTAAATATTCACTGAGATATTGCAGGGAACAGTAACAAAGTTATTGATAGATTAACTACAGACAACCAATGCTTAGACATCCTGCTTTAGAATTTTTGTCTAACTGTAAGCTTCGCAAAATTCCCCAGAAACTCGTATAGAACCCTAAAAGGGGTGATTTTTGGATTTTTCCTACGAATTTGGGATGATGGGACATAAGTGAAGTGATTTGAGGTAAAAACCTCAGTTTTGGACATTTTAAAGATCAGGGAAGAAAAACCCTGAGGAAAAATGACTTTTGAAAATGACTATGGGGAAAAAAAGGGGTGTGGCGAGGCAGTGGACAACTTTTGGAGTCAAGCTGTCTGGAATTTGTTTGCACTGCATTCCAGGCAGGAGGAAGAACCTCACCCAAAACCTCACAACACATCCATAATTGAATAATTCAAGACACCTTTTGAATATCGCCAGGCCCAAACAGGATGCCAGAAGCCTGTAAACAATAAAACATCTAGTACAGCCATTACTTCATCAAAAAACCAATCAGCCAGGTATCTATAGGGACAAGATTTGGCGTGTAGATAAAGGCCCTGCCTAAATGGGAGACATCAGAAGCCATCAGGACAATTTAACACCAAGTTAAAACCATCAAAACTTAACAAGTCCGCAAAACTAAGACAATGGAATGAACAGGCCTCAACTGAAACCTAAATCACTTCAACACGAAACTGATTTAGGAAAGGGGTTTTGGCGCGAAAAAGACAAAGGGCTGGATTTTGTCTTGGGGTCGGGTTGGGGTCGTGTCATCCGCATTTCGTGTTGCCCCCCCGACTCCAGATTAATGTGGATGAATTATGCAATTTTCATTTAATTGGGCAATTGAGTTCCAGCATGTGGGAACCCATGAACCAATTAGTGGTTTCAGTCTGAAAGTCGCCTCTGATGATGTCATCATTGCAGGTCAGAGCATGACTGCCTGGCTTTTGCTGTGGACCTGGATGCAAAATGAGCAGCAGCTCAGAGAGAGAGAGAGAGGGAGAGAGGGAGAGGGAGAGAGACAGAGACAGAGACAGAGAGAGACAGAGAATATGAGAATTTTTTCCATCCAGGTCCTCTCACAGCAAGGTCAGGCAGTCTCTGAAGACATTCAATGCAGCAGCATCAGAGGCGACTTTCAGACCTAATACTACTACTACCTTCATCACAATACTACTACTACTTTCATCACATCTCCGTTGTAATAGTGGACCTGCAGCTGATAGTCAGCTATCCACTTGTGCTCCCGCCAGGTTTCACTGGAGTGTTTCACATCAGGCGTACTTCACGTCGGAAAAGGGTTAAAACGTTTCAAAATGGCATTACAGAGCCAATTTAGGGCTTGTTAAGGGCTTTAATGGCCTCTCCCGCCTCTTGGAGGCGGGACGGAGTCGGAAACCCCGCGACCGATTTTGTCAAAATTGCGTGGAGGCGGGATGGAGTCGGGATGGGGTCGGGACCCCCGAATCTGCAACTTTAACCCCTCACACGCCTCCAAACCCGACTCCACGGGTCATTGAAAATCTAGCCCAAAGGGTCTGAACAGTATAATTGAGGGCCTAAACCCCCAAGAAGCTCTCTCTCAGCTCTGTTCCAGTTGCAGCAAGTTCCAGCAAGACACTACCAGCCACACGACACAAGCAGGAGGAGGAGAGAAGCAGCAAGGCCACGAGGCAGACCCGGGGTGAGATCGGAGGCAAGGACAGACTAGGCCAGGCAAGGGCTAGAGCTAAGGCCACTGGGAGTGAGTCGGCATCGCTCAGCACACGGTCTAGCACTAGCAGCCACTAGCCAAGGTCACTGGAGGCTGGGAGCGAGTCGGCATCGCTCAACCCACGGTCCAGCCCCAGAAGTTACCACCCCGACAAGCCTCCAACGCAACAAAACTCGATGACCAGACCACCATCGCAGATTTCACAGACTGGTACCAGGTGGGGACGGCAGGCCCCAAAGGACAAAAAGAGAGTACCTCAAAATCGCAATCAACTTACCTGGCTGGATTTCGCACTGTCAAAACCCCTGTTTGGTGAGCATTATCCTTGATCTCCTGAAACCAGAACCTAGCTAGATAGTGGGATTTTTGGGAGGGATAAGGGTTTTTGTATATTGTCATTCTCCCTCGCCTGTACCGTGTGTTCCCCAACCTGTTTAAGTGTTAAGTGTGTTTTAAGTTTGTTACCTTTTCTTTTAATAAAAGTCAAAATTCTTTCATCGGAACCTGTTGTCTACTGCATCTTTGTTCACAACCCCCAAATAAGTCCAAGGTCCAGAACCAGGGGCGTGGGAGTGATTCGAACCGCTCGCTGAGTCAGAGGTGAGGCTGACCCCGACCACACCACCCACTACAAACAAGACTGTATTTTTCCCTTCCCATTTGTTTTATTTGAATTATTAGATTAATGGAAGCAATAATGTTTCTATTTGAACCTTATTTTGAAATTCCTACTTGAAGTAGCTTTGTTTGTATTGGCAAGCTCATATCCAAAAAAAAACCCTGAATAAATCCTGCTTTCGCCACTGCATAACCCTGTGGTGCAGCACGATAGTGAAGCAACAGGCTGTGCCAACAGCTGACCTCTCCACAGCTGCTTCTCGTAAGTGAATCTTTTATTCTGCTTCTTGTAAGTGTACAATGACTTGCTCGGAAGCTATTTTTCAACTAATACACAAGGCGAAAACCTGGGGTATGGAGTGGGAGGAAGTAGTGCATTGGAGGATGGTCATGAGTTTGATTACATTTTTTAGACTTTGAATACAAAATATATAAAATGTATAGAAATATGGGGTTTTCTGTTTTCAGCTGAAATTTAGAAAAAAAAGTCGGAAAACTTGTAAAAATGCCTCATTCAGTAGAAAATAAAATGCTCCACGGTTCTAAAAAAAACTGCATGCTCTATTTGATGAAGATAATTGGTTCATTTTTGTGAGCGCTGTAGGTCTGAAGAACAACACGACTTCCCAGCAGGGAAAATCCGTGGGCACGTTTGATTGATCTTTAAGTATGCTAAATGAGACGGCTTAAAGGCTATTACATTTACCATGAAAGTGGTCTCAGTATTACAGGCTATAATAAAGCTGGATGGTCCTTTCACTGTAGTTATAGTGTGCCATGTTACCACAGCTCAGTCTGCCCGATAACATTATATGAGTCCCTGTCCTCAAGTCTGGTCTTTGAAATTAATTTGATGGAGTCTCCCATTAAATCAACAGTGGTTATGGTTGCGCTGATGGGAGACAAGCCTGATCCTGAATTTACATATACAGCCGCATGGAAAGCCAGATGAGGTGGATAGACGAGTTACCTTGCGTGCCAGGCATGCTTGGTGGCCAGATCTCGTAACCTCGCAGCCTCAAATTTATTGAAAACGACACAGCAGACATGGCAGCATTGTGGTCTGTTTTTGGCTGTCTTCCCAGGTGTTGGTGTTAACATTGCAAGATCTTAAGGCAGCTTACAATGTGTCTTTAAAGCATTTCATCTGTCCAACTTTGTTGCAATATCCAGACTGTAGTTCGCCGTAGAAGACGGCTTTGGGAATTCTATAATCAGACATGTGAACCATGTGTCCAGACCAACGCAACGGGACCTTTTTGACTGTGGCCTCAATTCCTGTTATATTTCAGCACATAAGGACAGTGTTTGGCATGCAGTCCTGCCACTTGATGCCAACGAGACATCGGAGACATCAGAAGTGGAAATGGTCGGGTCACCTGATGTGATGATGGTAGCAGACTCCGACCCATATAGTAGGATGGTGAGGAAAACAGCTTGGTATATTGCGGCTTTTATTGGTAGACTAACCCCTTGTTCCTGTCAGAGTCTCCACTTGAGTTTGCCAAAGGCAGCGCTGGCCCTACCAATCCGATGAGTGATGTCGTCTTTGATTCGAGAGAGAATGGTAACTTGGTAGCAGAATTTGTCCGTGACCTTAAGTGGTATGTTATTGATCGTAAACACAGGGGGTGTGACTGGGTGACAGACCAAAGTACAGTAGGAGCAGAGAGCCACTGTGGCGAATGCCAGCAGTGTAGGAAGAAGTTTAATGATCTCACACAAGTGGTCAAGGTCAGTGAAATCATTTTCAAATGCCACAAACTGCAACACTAGCCTCACACACTGCTCAATGTATCACACCCCATCACTCACCTACCAACAATCTCTACTCATACCTCACATTCACATGCTCCATCTCGCCCTCACACACTTAGCACTGCTGCAAGCCTCACACCCACATCTCACAGTTTGCACACACTGTCAGCTGTTCAACCATGACAGGCACATCACCCAAACAGATTGCACCACACTCACTGTCACACTTCCCTTTCTCTTGCAGGAAAAGGTGGCGCATAATCGGTGCCAGCAGAACCTAACCAACGGGGGACAGGCATGCCTGCATCACCTCACCCACCTTGGAGGAGATGGTACGAGCCATTCTTGGGAGGGGCATGTCTGAGCCCGTGGCCAGCGGTGGGGCTGAAAGGATACAAGTATCCTCATATGTTATCCTCCTTCTCAGATCCAACTTCCCCCCATCCCAGAAACTCTTCTGATTTACAAGCTGCACATAGTGTAAGCATGCACCTCTTGCTTTTCCCCCTCTCCCCTCACCATAACCCTACACTTGTGCCTTTCTCATTTCAGAGACTCGAGTCCAACCTGCCCAAGCAGTGGTTGTAGAAGAAGAGGAAGAGGAGAGCAAAGAAGAAGAAATACCGTCATTCAATCTGATGGCCACTGCCACCAGCTCAGATACTGGCAGTGCGCAAATTTTAGAGGGTAGCTTAGAGGCGGGCTCTGCACGTGGTGAGTTACCGGGCTCAAGTAGGCTGCAGCCAGGGCAGGGGACAGGGTAGCGCAGGTGCCAGCTCCCCAGAGGGCGAGGTCGCACATGAGTTCTGCTGTAGAGGACTCGGATGAAGACTTTGATGGGGCGGTCTACAGAAAAACTCTGATGGGTATGCACAATGAAATGCTTGGTGCATTGGAAGGCCTGCCAGAAAGCCTGAGTGCAAGGTCAATGAGCATGAAGGAGGCGAGCACCAACTTTGCACAGGGCTTTGCACAGAGCTTGGAGCCCATCCTTTACAGCATGGAAGAGGTGGACACATCCGTTAGCACACTTGTGGACCCAACCATCATGCAGCATCTGATGACTGATGTCTCAGCTTCCATTGCAGCACAAGCAGAAGCCACCCAACATCTGAGTGCTGAGGTGGAAGCTCAGACTGAAGTCATTCAAACTCAGCTTGCTGCCACGCAAGCACAGACTGCTGCCATCATGGCTGAGTTTACCAGTGTGGAAAGAGGCTGGCAGGATGTCACAGCATTCTAGAAATCTGTCCTCCAACTAGGAATGCTGAGACACTGCCCTGGGGAAGTGGCAATGGCTCCGTGGAGAACGAACCTGTTGTCCTCTCTCAGGATGACAGCATTTGTCCTCACCACCTCCAGTGACCTTACTGTTGCCTGTCAGCCAGCTAGCCCAGACTGCTGCCGCCCATGCTGAAGTAGTGCAGTGCACAGCACTAGGCCCAGAGCTGCTCGAGGTCGTCCTGCAAGGCCATCTGCAGTCTCCCCCACTGAAAGTCAGCAGCCTTCCACCAGCCATGCTGCAGCCACTGGGGTAGCACTGAATAGGAGCACCTGGACAGGCAAAGGCTCACTGAAGACAGGCACTAAGGGAATGCTCAAGGGTGATTAATTTACTTTGTTAGGTTATATTGGATGGATTGATGGATAAAGTTGGATTGGAATGTTTGTTTTGTGGTGGCTTTTATTTCAGCATTGTGGCCAAGAGGACACTGTGATGGTCCGTAACAGGCAAGGTAAGGTGTGAGACTGTTGTTGAATTGGGAATTGGGGAATGTTCACTCGTACCACAGTCAGATGAGTCGATCACGGAGAGACCGGGCAGAAAGGGGCTGTCTGGGTTGCCTTCCGCTTCCTCCTACTCCGCTTCTTCTTCCTCCTCTTCCTCTTTCTCAGTTGGTTGCCATATGCCTGGTGGCAAGGGCTATGCCCTCATGATGGCGAGGTTGTGGAGCATGCAACAGACCACGAGAAATCTTGAGACGCATTCTGGAGAGTATTGCAGGGCTCCTCCAGAGCGGTCCAGGCAGCGAAAGCATTGTTTAAGGATGCCAATGGTCTGCTCTATCAGATTCCGTGTGGCAGCATGGCTCTCATTGTACGCATGCTGCCCACATGTGGTTGGGTTGTAGAGCGGAGTCATGAGCCAGGTGGTCAGGGGATAGCCCTTGTTCCCCAGTAGCCACCCTCTAGTTTGTCTTGGGAGCTCAAAGAAGGAGGGAACAGCGGACTGACAGAATAAAAGCATCATGACTGCTGCCAGGATACCGGGCATTCACCATCATGATGCGCTGAGCATGGTCGCACACCAAATGCACATTCAGCAAGTGGTAACCTTTGTGGTTGCAGTACATCTCAGAATTTAGATGCAGTGCCCACAAAGCCATGTGCGTACAGTCGATGGTGCCCTGCACCATGGGGAAGCTCGCTATCCTGGCAAAGCCATGTGCATGATTCGCCTGCTTCTCTCTGGTCAGAGAGAAGACAATGAAATCCTGTCTCCTGGCACAAAGAGCGTCTGTCACCTCTTTATGCAGCAGTGGATGGCAAACTGCAGGATGTTCCAGATGTTGTCTGCTCCAGCCTGGAAGGATCTCGACGCAAAGAAATTCAGGGCCATGGTCACCTTCACAGCCACTGGCAGCGCTGACCTTGCCCTGGTGTGAGGCTGCAGGTCTGGCTGCAAGAGGTGGCAGAGTTCTGTGAGCACCTCCTTCGTAAAGCACAGATGCCTCACACACTGCTCCTGGCTCAGGCTGAGGTAAGAGCATTGCTCTCGGAAGACCCTAGGTGGGTAAGGCCTCCTGCTGAGAGCTCTTCTCCGCCTCCTCCTCCTCTCTCTGCGAGCAGCTTGTCCTCTTCTTTGCTGCCGCTGCTTCATCTCCCCATCATGCTGCAGGCCAAGGGGGATAACAACTTGAGCCCCCATGACTGGGAGCAAGTGGCCTGAAGTCAGAACCTAGGCCTTCTCCACTTGTAGCATCACTCCCTGTCACCTCACCAACTTTAAACAACTCTAGAAAGCTGCAAACACTTCCACACACTTACACAGAGCCAGTAGAAACTAATTAACAATCATGCTGATTGACTTCACGATCTGCCTACTCTACATACTTCTGGCACACGCTCCCAGCGCTGATGCTAACGTGCTGGGCACGGCCCACACCAGAATTGTGCGCACGTGGCTCAGATGCCATTTTGGACCCTACACAGCACCTGTAGCACCCAAGCAACAGGCACTACGCAATCGAATTTTTATCCCTAACATTTGAAATGTCAGGTAATCACTTGCAGTGGTTTCTAACATTCTTCTTTACTGTAGCTTTCTATGCCAAGGCTATCACATGATATCCATTACTTATACCAAGCTGTTAACCTATTATATTATACACATTCCTACACAGCTTCCAGTGGTTTACATCTTGATATCCCTGTAGAAATTTAAAAAACAGACTCAAATTATTCATATTTCCTTTTCTACTCTGTTAGGGCTCTCAACATAATAGTTATAGATATGATACATATGAATGATGTGGATTTTCCAAGACTTTCAGCTAGTCTAATGAATCCACATGGGCTGCAGGGCCTCCTACATCTCTCTCTCTCCTACTATTTACGATGACTGTGCCCAGTATCTCCACAACCTTTTTTACCTGATGTGTTAATACCCACAGGTCTGGTGGTCCTCCACTTGTTGCCTGACATTCTCTAGTATTATGAGCAAATTACTCTTGCATGAAGAGGGAATAGTTTCAATAGTTTGTAACAGTTTCTTGTCCTTTTCTGTTCCTTTTAACTATTGAAAGGGAATATTAACAGTAATATGAGAACATTGACATGATGTTTCAAAAGACAAGATTGCATGGTTACTTGTGAGAGAAGGTGAATTGAAGGGATCCAGATGACTGTGTAACAGCAGCTGTTGATATCTTGCTCATTGTGACACCATATGGAACAGTGCTGGAACACTTAGTCACGTCTGCACCTCATGTACTGTCATTTTATTTTAATAATCAGCCATGGCTATAAGTGCCACAGCATGACCGTTTCAGATCATTGTCCTGGAGGTTTCATTGGCTGCCAGTGCCACATCCTTCCAAATACCTTGAACTGCAGTGTTTGCAGGCATTTTACCAACTACTTCAAAAGGTAATTCCTCCGCTGCCTTAAGGGATGTTGCCACTAACAGTCAGTAAAATGACACCCCAACACAGAGTTTGGCTAATTGGGTCTGAACGACAACAACTTGCATTTATATAGCACCTTTAACATTAAAAAAATGCCCAAGGCATTTCACAGAGGCGTAATTAGACAAAAATTAGCTAAAGAGGGAGATATTAGGAAGGGTGACCAAAAGCTTCGTCAAAGAGGTGGGTTTTAAGGAGGGTATTAAAGGGGGAGAAGTGGAAGGGTTTAGGGAGAGAATTCCAGACCATGGGGCCTGGACAGCCGAAGGTATGGCTGCTAAAGGTGGGCTGAAAGGAGGGATGCATAAGAGCCCAGGGTCAGAGGAACGGCGAGTTCAGGGGGGAGGGGCTAGGGCTGAAGGAGGTTACAGAGATAGGGAGGGCGAGGTCATGAAGGGAATTAAACACAAAGATGAGAATTTTAAATTGGCGATATTGGGGGACCGGAAGCCAATGTATGTCATTGAGGACAACGGTGTGAAGAGAATGAGAAAAATCTAATCATGAATCAGAGCGAAAATATTGCCCTATGCTGTAAAAGGAGGTATTTATGTTGATCACATTGGTCAGTTGCTGATTCACTGTTACATTATTAAAGTCATATATCTGAGGCAACAGGCAGAATTCAAGAGAGACCAAATACCCATTATATAATATCATCCGATAATTCTCAAGTGGAAACAATGTAAACAGTTTGTAGAACTGCAGTACTTTTAAACTGAATTTATGTAGCCAGTGAGTTATTACCTACTTCAAATTACATCATTTCATCCAAAACACATTCAGAACCAATTGGTTCCCTGGTTTTCTTATGTCATATTTACTGTTTGGGAAGCTGAGTATTCATAAATTACTTATCAGTATTTCTCTACATAATAGGAGGTATGTGGTAACACAATACAGCTTCCTGTGACTCGAACTTTATTGCATCACTTCCTGTGATTAGTCCAGGATAAATACTGGACTGATCAGTTGGATCCTGGAGAGGCATAGAGTAAGACCTCTTTTGTATGTAGCACCTTTTTAGTTGATTAAAGCTTACTTTAAGTTCACCACGCGTAAGGCTCATTCTTACGACAATTTAATCAACTTTGGAAAACTTCGCACTCAAACTTTTTGGACGAACTCGGAACTAAGGATCCAGGGAATCACCCATAATGGAAAACATCTTTAAACCATCGCGTCTTGACTTGGACCCAAACACCCCAGCAGCCGGTAAGGTGTGGAAACACTGGTATCGCACGTTTGACAATTTTCTTGAATATTGTAAGGCTGATGATGACTCAAAGTTGCGGATACTCATCAACTGTGTCACCCCGAATGTATTTCAGTATATGGAGGAATGGGACAGTTACGAGGAGGCAATTCGGACACTTAAGAGACTATATACTAAGACACCGAATGAGATCTATGCCAGACAACTACTAGCTACAGCCCAACAAGGGCCGGAGGAATCCATTGATAAATTCCTCCAAGAGCTTCGCAGACTTAGTATGGACTGTAACTTTCGGGCGGCCTCAGCTGAGCTGTACCGTGAAGAAATGATCCGTGATGCTTTCATCTGCGGGCTTGCCTCCCCATTTATACGCCAGCGTCTACTGGAAAGTAAGACACTTGAGCTTCAGAGAGCTTATGACATGGCTTGCTCTCTAGATCTGGCAAAAAGAAATGCAGACCTTTATACAGTGCCCAGACCTCGGTCTACTGCCTTAACTACAGTCAGGCAATTTAAGAGGCCACAGGTGAACTCTATTAGGGAGGTCTTTATCCCTGACGATCAATCTGATGACTTCACTGATGAAGAGGATGATGACCCCACTGTGGCAGCCTCTTGGCAATCTAAGAAATGCTTCTTTTGTGGTGATGAGTTCCACCCTCGGAAATTCTGCCCTGCTCGCAATGCGTTTTGCAGTCATTGCAACAAAAAGGGTCATTTTGCAAAGGTTTGCCTATCAAGAGCCTCTACGAGGGCTTATCAAGCTAAGTCCTACCGAACTGCCCCGGTAAGGGCCTATCAAGATGTTCCGGCTAAAATCTATCGTGCTTCCTCTCGAAGAAACACACCTAGAGTTTCAGCCACTCTTTGTGCAACGACACCAATTACAGCTGCTTGTCCTCAGAACCTATTCCATGCAGCTACAAAAGCATCAATTAATGGACATACTTTAGATGCCTTAATTGACTCAGGTAGCACTGATAGTTTCATTAGGGAACAGATTGTTGCAGAGTTAAAGCTACATGTTTTCCCATCGGACCAGGCAGTTGTGATGGCTCAGTCATCACTTAATACCAGAATTTCTGGCTTTTGTATGGTTGAAATAACACTTAATGGTCGCAGGTATCCCTCCACCCGGCTTTCGGTGCTCAAGGACTTATGTAGTGATCTTATCTTAGGGCTGGATTTTCAAAAGCAGCATAAGAAGCTCACCATTGAGTTCGGCGAATCCAAACCTGAACTCACTATTTCTAATACACTACCTCGATTACCATTCTGTGCATTGTCAGCAGCTTCACTGGATGAACCCTCACTGTTTTCCAGTATCCCTCCTCGATGCAAACCGATTATAACAAAGTCACGACGTTTCAGTCAGGAAGACCAGTCTTTTATTGCGGCTGAGATTTCTCGGCTTTTAGCAGAGGATATCATCGAGCCTTGTTCGTCGCCATGGCGCGCCCAGGTCGTTATTGTTAAGAACCCTCTACAACCTCACAAGAAACGGCTGTGCATTGACTATTCACAGACCATCAATCAATATACGGACTTGGACGCATACCCATTGCCGCGCATCGATGATATGGTTAATAAATTGGCTGAGTACACGGTGTTCTCAACATATGATCTAAAAAGTGCCTATCATCAGGTACCCTTGAAGGTCTCAGACAAGCAGTATACGGCCTTTGAAGCCAATGGACGGCTGTATCAATTTCGTCGCCTCCCCTTTGGGGTCACTAATGGAGTGGCTGTCTTCCAGCGAGCAATGGATGACCTGGTCAAACAGGAAGACTTGAAGGATACGTTTCCTTATCTGGACAATATTACTGTCGCAGGTCGCAATCAGCGGGAACATGACGCCAATCTCCAACGATTTTGGGATGCACTCCAGCACCGTAATTTGACATTAAATGCGGCTAAATCCATTGAGTCACAACCAACCATCAACATCCTTGGCTATTGTGTGGGCAATGGCATCATTAAACCTGACCCTGAAAGGCTTCGCCCACTTCAAGAACTTCCGCCACCTAAGAATCCGGCCTCCTTGCGCCAGGCCCTCGGCCTGTTTGCATACTATGCTAAATGGATTCCTAACTTCTCGGACCGAATCCAACCTCTACTGAAGGCCAGCACATTCCCACTAGACACAGCGGCTGTTGCAGCCTTTAACCTCCTGAAAAAACAGTTGGAGAAAGCGACTCTTCACTCCATCGATGAGAGTCTTCCTTTTGTCGTTGAGTGTGATGCCTCGGAGGTGGCGATCTCGGCCACTCTGAATCAGGAAGGTCGTCCGGTGGCATTTTTGTCCAGGACTTTTCAAGGGGCTGAGCTACATTATCCTCCAGTCGAGAAAGAAGCTACAGCCATCATAGAGGCAGTACGGAAGTGGAGTCATTTCCTAGCTCGCCAGCACTTTACCTTAATCACGGACCAGCGATCGGTCGCCTTCATGCTCGATAATCGAAAACGGACCAAAATTAAAAATAATAAAATCCAGCTTTGGCGGCTGGAATTGGCCTCTTTTGGTTACACCATCCACTATCGACCTGGCAAGGAGAATGTGGCTCCAGATACCCTCACACGAGCATTCTGCTCCGCCATGGCACCCTCTACGCTCGTAGACATCCATGATGGGTTGTGTCATCCGGGCGTTACTCGCATGCTACACTTCGTGCGGTCCCGAAATCTCCCATTCTCTACCGGGGATGTAAAGAAGATGTGCTCGGACTGCAGAGTCTGTGCGGAATTGAAACCTCGGTTTTTCCGCCCCTCGGGTGGTATACTCATACATGCGACCCAGCCAATGCAACGGCTTAGCATCGATTTTAAGGGGCCGTTGCCCTCTTCAACTCGCAACACTTATCTATTGACCATGGTCGATGAGTATTCCCGTTTTCCGTTTGCCTTTCCCTGCCCCAATATGCTGACGACCACGGTTATCAGCTGCCTTGAGCAGGTATTTGCTTTCTGTGGCATGGCATCCTATGTTCATTCGGATCGGGGCCCTTCTTTTATGTCAGGAGAACTCAAGGCCTATCTCTCGGAACGGGGTATTGCTGCCAGCAGAACGACGCCTTATCATCCGGTCGGGAATGGGCAAGTCGAGCGTTTTAACGCTATCATCTGGAATGCGGTACGTCTGGCTTTGAGATCTCGGGGCCTACCCAACCAGCAATGGGAAGCAGTACTTCCAGACGCATTACACTCCACATGGTCCCTCCTTTCGACCGCCACAAATACGACGCCTCATGAACGGTTCTTCCGATTTCAGCGTCGCTCATCCTATGGGATATCCCTCCCGTCGTGGCTGACTGCACCGGGACCAGTGCTACTCCGAAGATATGTCCGGGCGTCTAATAATGACCCCCTGGTAGATGAGGTTGAGCTCACTGACGTCAACCCTACCTACGCCTATATTCGGTATCCTGACGGTCGGGAATCTACCGTGTCATTGCGGGATCTGGCTCCCTGCCCGCCGAAACATAGAGGGACACCAGGGGATGATATTGTACCAGGCACATCTCTGGGCTCGCCAGGTGCCTCTCATCACGATCTGGATCTGACGCCGGCTGGTACCTCACTCCAGCGTGCCGACCTGGGGCAGACTGACTATGAGCCCGTCGGGGCTCGCACGCGCAGCCACGATCCACCCTGTACCGTACGCTCGGAAACGGATCTGCCACAGCCCTGCCCGATGCCCGTTCGGGCACCAGTACACAGTCAGGATCGTCCTGACCCCTCACAGAGCGGGCTGGATCACTCGGACTCTGGTCCACGGCCCGCGGCGGGTAAACGGGCTAGGGGCCCTCTACCGCTACAAGAACCCAAACGGGTACGGCTCTCCCTCGTCCAGCGGCTACGAAATGGAGGGAGAATGTGGTAACACAATACAGCTTCCTGTGACTCGAACTTCATCCCGGCCTCCTAATCTTTTGTGGGGGGGAGAATGTGGTAACACAATACAGCTTCCTGTGACTCGAACTTTATTGTATCACTTCCTGTGATTAGTCCAGGATAAATACTGGACTGATCAGTTGGATCCTGGAGAGGCATAGAGTAAGACCTCTTTTGTATGTAGCACCTTTTTAGTTGATTAAAGCTTACTTTAAGTTCACCACGCGTAAGGCTCATTCTTACGACAAGGTATCAACTGTAAGTAACAATCATTCAAATGTGTAGTATCTTATATTAGCAAAAATTACTTCTGTTTTTAATTACATGTAATTCATAAAATACAGAATTATGAATTATGGAATGATATTTAAATAGAGAAATGTGATATTTTCTATTGGGGAGCACTCAACTATTCCCAGTATAAATTCCAGTATCCATATTTATAATGGAAACTGCCTATAGAAACTTGTCACATTATTATTATACCCTCCTGCCATTGGTAGTGCTGTAGCACATATGTTTGCATCTCTGGGCTCCACAGCCTGTACTGCAGAGGAATTTGTGTGTTCCAACCAACTCTACCTCTGCTTCCCAAACTGAGATAAGTTTAGCTTTCAACTATAAATATTAAATCAAAATATTATATAAAAATGAAGACAGAATAAATGATTTCAAACTGGGGACTAAATTCAGTCTGCTCGCCCTGGTGCAATTAAGCTCTGCCCTCTAACCTTGCTTCAGCTGAAGGCAACATGTGCAATACTATGGCACATCAACTCATTTTATTTAAGAAGTTGTTGGTATGGAATTATTGAAAGTAACCTGGTCACTTTCTTAGTAACAAATTCATTGACAAGTGATGGCATTTAAATCAAGGCCTCTTTCCTATGCTGTATCAGTGGGGATGTTTTTCTATACAACATCTTGCATTTATATGGTGACTTTAACATAATAAAAGTATTATGTTTTTACACCCCTCCCCCACAGAAAGAGCAGACATGGGTACTGCAGTAGGTGTAATATACTTGGATTTTCAAAGTAGACTCATGACCAAGGTGAGAGCATGTGGAGTCAGGGGAAATGTAGCAGAATAGATGATAAGCTAGCTACAAAAGAGAAAACAGAGAGTTGGGCGGGGGGGGGGGTAAAGGTAGTTACTCAGACTGGCAAAGGTGGGAAGTGGTGTTCACAAGGTTTGGTGATGGGACCACTATTATTCATCATTTACATAAACGATTTACACCAAATGGGGGGTGGGAGGTATAGTTAATACTGAGGAAGACTGCGACAAAATACAAGATGTTAATAAACTTACAGAATGGGCGTGTAAATGGCAAATTAAATTCAATATAGATAAATGTGAGGTGGTGCATTTTGGTAGGAGGAATAAGGAGGCCACCTACTCCTTGGAAAATAAAAGTCTAAGGGGGAGAAATTCAGTATCGCCCCATTTGGGGCGCAATTATCGGCCGGGCGCAAAGATTAGCGCCTGGCGCTAATTATCGCCACCGACTGCAAACTTGACTTTTATCACCCCTGGAGGTGATTGGAGCGCTAAATCAGGCGCTTCACACCTGTCTTAAGGCGCAAAGGCCGAGGGGCGAGGCGCTACCTCAGAGCGCTGGCGAAGCTCATGTGATGTCAGTCAGCAATGGAACACACACACAATGGCACCGGCCAGTTCTTAAAGGGGATGGTTGATCTTGCTTTCCATCCACATCCTGCTCATTGCAGCCTTGAATCTCTGCCTGGAGAGACCTGCACATCAAATCTGCTGGAAAGAACAATGGAGAGTACCAGGGAAAGAGCTTAGAGTGCAGCTCCCACAATCTCTTCTAAATCGATAGAAGGAATGGCAAATCAAAATGAACCTGCAAAGTGCTGCTCAGTACCCAAAACTCCATCACACAGCATTGAATCTCTCCAGAAGTCTCTCTCTCTCTCAGAATGCGTGGTTCAAAAATGGCACCAACAATAAAAGGCAGGAAGCGGTCGCCTTTAAATAGCGCTCCCCCAGTCCCTTCATGACTGCAATTCGCTCCCCTCAACCTGTCGTTGCTAGCATCAGGCGGTAAGGCAGGGGGCGCCACTCAAAATCTGCTCCGGGGCGATACCGGGGCGTTGCGCACTCGACTGACGTCACGATCTGCCGGCGCAGGAGATCGTGGCGGTAGTGTTTAGCGCCGCCGCAAAATGTCTAGTTCATTTCGCGAGCGGCGCAAACATCGCCGCGCCTGGGCGCTAGATGCTTTGCGCCCCATTAGCGCCCTCTTAAGGCGCTAACGGGAGGCGCAACCAACTGAATTTTTCCCCCTAAATGTGGTACAAATTCGCAAGTCATTAAAAATAGCAACACAGGCTATAAAAATTCCAAACAAAGTGTTGGGGTTCATTACTAGACAAATAGAATTCAAAACATAATTTATGTTAAACTTGTGGCGGATCGCCACCTAAACGGGCGCAATCAACTTTTCCGTCCGTGGACAATAAATCGGGCACCTTGCCTTTAAGGCGCATGCTGCCTTTAAGGCATGAAAAAAGGAGTGGGCGTCGCCCTCAGTGTGAACTTAAAAAGAGCGGGCGTCACCCTCAACCAGTAGGGTTTTGCAGAGAGAAGTTGTAGCAGCCATTTTGCCAAGGAGTATGTAATTAAAAGCCATGTGCTCCACCTATTGACTCGGCCTCAATTCGTGCTTCGTGGCAGCCACAACATTGGTGACCCCGACGCTCAGAATGTATTCCGAGCACTGCAATGGCGGACACGAACGCAGTTTCCGTGAAACTGCCGGAGTTTTGGGAAAACCTGCCCGAAGCCTGGTTCCTCCAAGTCGAGTCCTGATTCCGGCTGCGACACATCACCACAGATGGGACGAAGTACGACTACCTCGTCACATCACTCGGTAGCTCCACAGTTACGAAGGTCTAAACAGCGCTGCAGAACCCACCAGAGGAGGGCAGGTATGCACATCTTAAGGCCGTGCTCCTTAAAAAATTTACGGCCTCGACATGCCAGCGAAACTGTCACCTCCTCGACCTTCCAGGCCTCGGTGATGCCTCACCGTCAGACCTCCTCTCCCACATGCTCTCCCTCACTGACGAGAGCCCACCCGGATCCCTCTTCCGCACGCTGTTCATCCGCCAGCTACCTCTCAGCATCCGCCCAGCGATCGTGACATCCGGCCTCACGGACCTGGAAGCCCTGGCCGATGAGGCCGACAAGCTGCTGTCCGCTCACTCCAGCCGCGACGTCACTCCGGACCTGGCAGCCACTGCCTGGGCGCGCCCCTCACCGGCCACCAAGCGGCCACAAGGCCCAGCCACCGGGCTCACGTGCCTTCACGCCCCACTAACCCGGGCCACTGTTACTACCACGCACGGTTCGGCGCCAGGGCACAACGGTGCACACCTCCCTGCTCTTTCAAGTCCGCCCCTGTACCAGCCCCCGCGATAGCCGTGGACCATGCGGGCTCCCTGCTGTAAGTCACGGATGACAAAACCGGCCGCCGGTTCCTGTGCGACACTGGAGCTCAGCACAGCATCATCCCGGCCTCCGCCCTCGACATCCAAAAGGGCAAACGAGGACCGGCGCTGGCTGCTGCTAACGGCTCGGACATCCGGATGTACGGCACCCGCACAGCCACCCTCGACCTCGCTGGTCGCCGCTACCGATGGGAGTTCATCACTGCCAAGGTGCTCTCCCCTCTCATCGGCGCAGATTTCCTGTGCACCCACGGCCTACTGGTAGACATCCCTCGACACAGCCTCGTGGACATGAACACCATGTCCCCCATCCTGGGCGCCATGGCCCCCCGTCAACCTGCCGACATGGCGTCACAGTGCCACGCCCGGGCCACGGATGACTACTCGGCACTCCTGGCTGAATTCCCGGCCCTTACCAATCTGACCTTCTCCGCGGAGGCCGCCAAACACGGGGTGGAACACTTCATCCCCACCACAGGCCCCCCAGTGTACGCCCACGCCCGCAGGCTGGACCCGGCCAAACTGGAGATCGCGCGGACCGAGTTTGCCACCATGGAACAGCTCGGCATCATCCGCCGCTCCAACAGTCCCTGGGCCTCCCCACTCCACATCGCCCCCAAACCAGGCGGGTGTTGGCGCCCCTGCAGGGATTACCGCCGCCTCAACGACGCCACCACCCCTGATCGGTACCCCATGCTGCACATCCAGGACTTCTCGGCTAGACTGGCCGGCCGCTCAGTCTTTTCCAAGGTTGACCTGGTGCGCGGCTACCACCAAGTCCCCATCCACCCCGCGGACGTCCCCAAGACGGCCGTAATCACCCCCTTCAGCCTTTTCGAGTTCCTGCAGATGCCCTTCGGCCTCAAAAACGCGGCCCAGGCATTCCAACGGCTCATGGACTTGGTCCTTCGGGACCTGAAGTTCCTGTTCGTCTACCTGGACGACATCCTGGTAGCCAGTTCCTCCAAGCAGGAACACCTCGAACACCTTTGCATCCTGTTTGGGCACTTCAGCGACCACGGGCTCATCCTCAGCCCAGCCAAATGCCAGTTCAGCCTGGACAAGATCGACTTCCTCGGCCACCACATCACCCATGCTGGGGCCATTCCCCTGCCCACCAAGGTGCAGGCCGTCCAACAATTTCCCCGCCCCACCACCATCAAAGGCCTCCAGGAGTTCCTCGGGATGGTGAATTTGTACAACCGCTTCATCCCCAAAGCGGCGTCCCTCATGAGGCCCCTGTATGAAGCCCTCCGGGGCAGGAGCGGCAAGATGGCGGTCGAATGGACGGCAGACGCGTCAGCCGCCTTCGACTCCACCAAGACCGCGCTCGCCAACGCCACCCTGCTCGCGCACCCACGGCCCAATGCCAGGGTAGCGCTCACCACGGACGCCTCCAACCACGCGGTCGGCGCCGTGTATGAGCAGTGGGTCGATGGCGCCTGGCAACCACTTGCCTTCTTCAGCCGCCAACTACCCCCCCCCGGAGGTCAAGTACAGCACCTTCGACCGCGAGCTCCTCGCGCTGTTCCTGGCGGTCCGCCATTTTCGGTTTTTGCTGGAGGGCCACCCCTTCACTGCGTTTGTCGACCACAAACCCCTGACATTCGCAATGGCAAAGACAACCGACCCCTGGTCTGCCAGGCAGCAGCGCCAGCTCGCGGCAGTGTCCGAGTTCACCACGGACATCCAACACGTCTCCGGCCGAGACAATGTGGTAGCCGATTGCCTCTCCTGCCCTGCCATCCATGCCGCACACCTGGCAGTCGACTACGCTCAACTCGCAGCAGACCAGATCACTGACCCGGATCTGCTCTCCGCACCTACCAACCTACCAGGGCTTCGCCTGGCCGACGTCGCCTGTGGCCCGACCGCAGTCACGGTCAAGTGCGACATATCCCTATGTCAACCTCGGCCCAGCGTCCTGGCGCCGCCGGGTATTCGAGATTCTCCACAACCTCTCCCACCCCGGCGCCCGTGCATCCATCAAATTGGTAGCCAACCGCTTTGTCTGGTGCGGCCTTTGCAAGGATGTGCGTACTTGGGCCAACTCCTGCCTAGCCTGCCAACGGGCCAAGGTGCAGCAACACACGAAAGCACCCCTTCACGTAGATTTGACCACATCCACGTGGACATCGTCGGGCCCCTGCCGCCGTCGCAAAGCCACATGCACTTGCTGACGATCGTTGACCGCACCACGCGCTGGCCCGAGGCAATTCCACTGACCTCTACTACCACCGCCGACATCACCAGAGCCTTTGTCAGCACCTGGGTCGCACGGTTCAGCGTCCCCTCCGACATGACGTCGGACAGAGGTCCGCAATTTACCTCTGAACTCTGGACCGCTGTTGCACGCAATCTCGGGGTGACCATTCACCGCACTACAGCGTACCACCCCCAAGACAACGGACTGTGTGAGCGGTTCCACAGATCCTTGAAGGCATCTCTTCGAGCCAGCCTCCAGGACGGCGCCTGGACCGACCGACTCCCGTGGGTCCTCCTCGGCCTGCGCACCGTGGTTAAAGAAGACCTCCACGCATTGGCAGCAGAGCTCGTGTACGGTCAGCCGCTGCACGTACCCGGCGAGTTCCTGCCCACTGCCACGACACCCTGGTCAGCCGACCAGCAACGCCACGACTTCGCCTCACCGGCGCTACAGTTCGCCCCGGTGGCCATTGCCCGACACGGCGAATCCACCTCACACGTCCCACTAAGCCTGCACCAGGCACGGTTCGTTTTCGTCCGGCACGACGCCCACCGCGGACCCCTTCAACCTCCATACGACGGGCCCTACAAGGTGCTACAGGCTGGGGACAAATTTTTCACCCTGCAAGTGGGCGACAGGACCGAAAAAGTGTCGGTTGACCGATTCAAGCCAGCACACTCGGAGCCCGGTGAGCAGGTCCCTGTAGCTCGTCCACCACCACGCGGCCGACCTGCCCTCAAGCCAGTTCACCCGGCTGCTCCACGCCCGGCCGTTCCACGTCCACCGGCGTCCTACAAGAGCCGCTCCGGCCGGCCCATCAGACCGCCGCACCGTCTCGTCCACACCTCCTAAGCGGATTCTGGGGGGAGCTGTGTGGCGGATCGCCACCTAAACGGGCGCAATCCACTTTTCCGTCCGTGGACAATAAATCGGGCACCTTGTCTTTAAGGCGCATGCTGCCTTTAAGGCATGAAAAAAGGAGTGGGCGTCGCCCTCAGTGTGAACTTAAAAAGAGCAGGCATCGCCCTCAACCAGTAGGGTTTTGCAGAGAGAAGTTGTAGCAGCCATTTTGCCAAGGAGTATGTAATTAAAAGCCATGTACTCCACATATTGACTCGGCCTCAATTCGTGCTTCGCGGCACCCACAACAAACTTATATTGAACTGGAATAGCATGACAGGTAGATAAGGTGGTTAAGAAGGCATACGGAATACTTTCCTTTATTAGCTGAGGCATAGAATATAAGAGCAGGGAAGTTATGCTTGAACTGTATAAAACACTAGTTAGGCCACAGCTAGAGTACTGCGTGCAGTTCTGGTCACCACATTACAGGAAAGATGTGATTGCACGAGAGAGGGTACAGAGGAGATTTACAAGGATGTTGTCAGGACTGGAGAATTTTAGCTATGAGGAAAGATTGGATAGGCTGGGGTTGTTTTCTTTGGAACAGAGGCGGCTGAGGAGAGACTTAATTGAGGTGTATAAAATTATGAGGGGCCTAGATAGAGTGGATAGGAAACACCTATTTCTCTTAGCAAAGAGGTCAATAACCAGGGGCCATAGCTTTAAAGGAATTGGTAGAAGGATTAGAGGGGAGTTGAGGAGAACCTATTTCACCCAGAGGGTGGTGGGAGTCTGGAACTCACTGCCTGAAAGGGTGGTAGAGGAATAAACCCTCATCACATTTAAAAATTACTCGGATATGCATTTGAAGTGCCGTAACCTACAAGGCTATAGACCAAGAGCTGGAAAGTGGGATTAGGCTGGATAGCTCTTTTTCGGCTGGCACAGATATGATAGGCCGAATGGCCTCCTTCTGTGCCATACATTTCGATGATTCTATAACCTTGGTTAGACCACACTTGGAGTGCTGTAAACAGTTCTGGTCTTCATATTACAAAAAGGATATAGAGGCACTGGAGAAAGTTGCAAAAAAGATTCACAAGGATGATACCAGAACTGAGAGGTTATAACTATCAGGAAAGATTGAACAAGCTGGGGCTCTTTTCGCTAGAAAAGAGAAGGCTGAGGGGTGACCTGATAGAGGTCTTTAAGGTAATGAAGGGGTTTGCTAGGGTAGACGTAGAGGAGATATTTCCACTTGTGGGGGAATTCAAAACTAGGGGACATGAATATAAGATAGGCACTAATCAATCCAATAAAGAATTTAGAAGAAAATTCTTTACCCAGAGAGTGGTTAGAATGTGGAACTCACTACACAAGGAGCGGTCAAGGCAAATAGCAAAGATACATTTAAGGGGAACCTTGATAATTACACAAGGGAGAAAGGAATAGAAGATTATGCTGATAGAGTTAGATGAAATAGGATGGGAAGAGGCTCGTGTGGAGCATAAACACCAGCACAGACCAGTTGGGCTGAATGGCTGTTTCTGTACTGTAAATTCTATGTAACTTCTACAGATTATCTGGTCATTATCACATTGCTGTTTGTGGGAGCTTGCTGTGTGTAAATTGGCTGCCGCGTTTCCCACATTACAACAGTGACTACACTTCAAAAAAGTACTTCATTGGCTGTAAAGCGCTTTGAGATGTCCGGTGGTCATGAAAGGTGCTATATAAATGCAAGTCTTTCTGTTTCTTTTAAAACATCCCAAGACACTTCATAGGAGCGTAATCAGACAAAAATTGACACCAAGCCAAAGAAAGAGGGGTGACTAAAAGCTTGGTCAAAGTGGTAGATTTTAAGGAGCGTCTTAAATGAGGAGAAAGAGGTGGAGAGACTCAGAGGTTTCAAGAGGGAATTCCTGAGCTTAGGGCTTTGATGGCTAAAAGCACATGCACCAATGATGGGTCAAACAAAGTGGGGTATACCGGAGAGGCCAGAGTTGGAGGAATGTAGGGTTCTTGGAGGGTTTTAGGGCTGGAGGAGGTTACAGAGATAGGGAGTGGCGAGGTGCTGAAGGGATTTAAACACAAGGATGAGATTTTTAAATTGGAGATATTGGGGGACCAGAAGCCAATGTATGTCAGTGAGGACAAGGGTGTGAAGAGAATGTGAAAAAACTAATCATGAATCAGAATGAAAATATTGCCCTATGTTATAAACGGAGGTATTTATTTAAAGGGACAGTGGCAGCATGGAATAGAAATTGGCAAAGTGACAGGAAACAGAGAGTAGTGGTGAACGGTTGTTTTTCAGACTGGAGGAAGGTATACAGTGGTGTTCCCCCGGGGTTGGTACTAGGACCACTGCTTTTCTTGATATGTATTAATCACTTGGACGTGGGTGTACAGGACACAATTTCAAAATTTGCAGATGACACAAAACTTGGAAGTATAGTGAACAGTGAGGAGGATAGTGATAGACTTCAAGAAGACGCAGCGAGTGGTTAGGATCTGGAATGCACAGCCTGAAAGGGTGGTGGAGGCAGACTCAATCATGGTTTTCAAAAGGGAGTTGGATAAGTACCTGAAGGAAAAAAAATTGCAGGGCTACGGGGAAAGGGCGGGGGAGTGGGACTAGCTGAAGTTCTCTTGCAGAGAGCTGGCATGGGCTCGACAGGCTGAATGGCCTCCTTCTGTGCTGTAACCATTCTATTATTCTATGTTGATCACACTGGTCAGTTGCTGATTCACTGTTATATTATTTAAGCAATATATCTGAGGCAACAGGCAGAATTCAATTAGAGAGACCAAATACCCATTATATATCATCCGATAATCCTCAAGTGATAGAGAGTGGCGAGGCCATGGAGAGAATTAGAGTCATAGAGTTATAGAGAATTGAATACCAAGATGTGAATTTTAAAATTGGGGCGTTGGTAGACTGGGAGCCAATGTAGGTCAGCAAGCACAAATTGATAGGTGAATGGGACTTGGTACGAGTTAGGATACAGGCAGCAGAGTTTTGGATGAGCTGAAATTTATGCACATTAGGTGATGACAAGATCAAAGTCAGATGGAGTGGGCCACTGGCTCCCATGGTCAAATCATCTGTCAACTCTCACTTTTTATACTCTCAAAGAATGTTCACTTGAATAAGGTACCAGAGGACGGCCAGCGCTCAAGCAATTGTAACACGGCACCAGATGCAAGTGCTTTGCAAAACAAATCATTTACAATGTTCTGAAAGGAATACAGGCAAACATAGTCAAATTAGAAAATGGCCTAAAGGACAGTTCGTGATCAGTTTCGTTTGGGGCAAAAAATCCTAATCAAGATTTAAAATAATAAATTTCATATCAGAAAATAGTTAACCTTCATCCCATAATAAAATAAATAACATTAATCAACATGTGTTGAACTAATTAACAGGCTGAAGTTCAAGATAGCAAACTAAATGATGAGTCACGTACTGAACCAGGAAATTAAGTATTGGGAGGGGAATTTGAGGTACTATGATCTTCAATTCTGCAATGCAGTATCCACTAAACTGATTATGTCCATCTGAGCTCAGTTTTAGCCATGATTTGAACCAGTGCCTGGCCTGTTGTAGTTTTGAAAAAAAACTCACTACCTAGCCTTCAACAATAGTGCAGAACCCTCCATTGCAGCCAACACACTGAATGGTAGCAATTAGCAGCTCCTCCATAATATTTCAGAGCACATGTTATAGAAGGTGCAGTCCTCACCACTTATACACATCCTTAAGGTGGGCAAATGTCTATAATGGGCAATTAACAATTATCATAGAAATCAATTACAAAGGAGCCGCTTACAATGTATTAAATACATAAGGTCAGAAATGGGGATGTTCGTTGATGACTGCACAGTGTTCAGTACCATTCGCAACTCCTCAGATAATGAAGCAGTCCGTGCCCGAATGCAACAAGACCTGGATGACGTTCAGGCTTGGGCTGATAAGTGGCAGGTAATATTCGCACCACACAAATGCCAGGCAATGACAAACTCCAACAAGCGAGAGTCTAACCACCGTCCTTTGACATTCAACGGCATTACCATTGCCAAATCCCCCACCATCAACATCCTGGGGGTCACCATTGACCAGAAACTTAACTGGACCAGCCACATAAATACTGTGGCAACAAGAGCAGGTCAGAGGCTAGGTATTCCGCAGCAGGTGTCTCACCTCCTGACTCCCTAAAGCCTTTCCACCATCTACAAGGCACAAGTAAGGAGTGTGATGGAATACTCTCCACTGCCTGGATGAGTGTAGCTCCAACAACAATCAAGAAGCTTGACACCATCCAGGACAAGGCAGCCCGCTTGATTGGCACCCCATCCACCACCTTAAACATTCACTCCCTCCACCACCGGCACACTGGTGTACCATCAACTCGCCAAGGCTTCTTCGGCAGCACCTCCCAAACCCGTGACCTCTACCACCTAGAAGGACAAGGGCAGCAGGCACATGGGAACACCACCACCTCCAAGTTCCCCTCCAAGTCACACACCATATTGACTTGGAAGTATATTGCCGTTCCTTCATCGTCGCTGGGTCAAAATCTTGGAACTCCATCCCTAACAGCACTGTGGGAGTACCTTCACCACACGGACTGCAGCGGTTCAAGAAGGTGGCTCACCACCACCTTCTCAACGGCAATTAGGGATGGGCAATAAATGCTGGCCTTGCCAGTGACGCCCACATCCCGTAAACAAATTTTTAAAAATATACCCGCCTTTGGCCCATATCCCTTAATACCTTTGGTTAACAGAAAGCTATCAATCTCCGATTTAAAATTAACAATTGATCGAGCATCAATTGGCGTTTGCGGAAGAGTTTTCCAAACTTCTACCACCCTTAGTGTGTAGAAGTGTTTCCTAATTTCACTCCTGAAAGGTCTGGCTTTAATTTTTAGACTATGCCCCCTAGTCCTAGGATCCCCAACCAGTGGAACCAGTTTCTCTCTATCTACCCTATCCGTTCCCCTTAATATCTTAAAAACTTTGATCAGATCACTCCTTAACCTCCTAAATTCTAGGGAATACAACCTTAATTTGTGTAATCTCTCCTCGTACCTTAACCCTTGAAGTCCGGGTATTATTCTGGTAAACCTACGCTGTACTCCCTCCAAGGCCAATATATCCTTCCTAAGGTGTGGTGCCCAGAACTGCTCACAGTACTCCAGGTGTGGTCTAACCAGGGTTTTGTATAGCTGCAGCATAACTTCTACCCCCTTGTCCTCTAGATATAAAGGCCAGCATCCCATTAGCCTTTTTGATTATTTTCTGTTCCTGTTCATGACATTTTAATAATCTATGTACCTGGACCCCCAAGTCTCTTTGGACCTCCACTGTTTTTAGCCTTTCACCATTTAGAAAGTACTCTGTTCTATCCTTTTTAGGTCCAAAGTGGATGACCTCACATTTGCCTACATTGAAATCCATTTGCCACAGTTTTGCCCATTCACTTAATCTGTCGATATCCCTTTGTAATTTTATGCTTCCATCTACACTGCCTACAATTCCACCTATCTTTGTGTCTTTGGCAAATTTGGATAAATGACTTTCTATTCCATCATCTAAGTCATTATTAAATACTGTGAATAGTTGAGGCCCCAACACAGATCCGTGCGGGACACCAGTAGTCAGCTCCTGCCAATTTGAGTACCTACCCATTATGCCTACTGCTCGTCTCCTGTTGCTCAGCCAATTTCCTAACCAGGTCAATAATTTGCCCTCAATTCCGTGGGCTTCTACCTTAGTTAACAGTCTCTTATGTGGGACTTTATCAAATGCCTTCTGGAAGTCCACATAAATAACATCCATAGACATTCCCCTGTCCACTACTTTAGTCACCTCTTCAAAAAATTCATTCAGGTTTGTCAGGCATGACCAGCCTTTCACAAATCCATGCTGGCTCTCTCTGATCAACTGAAAATTTATGAGGTGTTCAGTCACCCTATCTTTAATTCTAGACTCTAGCAATTTCCCGACAACAGATGTTAGGCCAATTGGTCTATAATTCCCTGGTTTCCCTCTCTCACCATTTTTAAATAGCGGCGTGACATGCACAATTTTCCAATCTAAAGGGATGGTTCCTGAATCGAGAGAACTTTGGAAGATTATAGTTAGGGCATCTGCAATGGGCTCACCTACTTCCTTTAAAACCCTGGGATGGAAACCATCTGGTCCTGGGGATTTGTCACTCTTTAGTGCCATTATTTTCTTCATTACTGTTAATTTACTTACATTAATTTTATTGAGTCCCTGTCCCTGATTTAGTTTCCTTGGGATTTCTGGCATGCTATCCTCTTCCTCTACTGTAAATACTGATGCAAAGTAATTATTCAACATGTCCACCATTTCCTTATCATTGATAATATCACCGCTAAACATTTCTATTAACATAAGAACATAAGAAATAGGAGCAGGATTACGCCATTTGGTCCTTTGAGCCTGCTCCGCCATTCAATAAGATCATGGCTGATCTACTACCTCATCTCCACTTTCCTGCACTATCCCCATATCTCTTGATTTCCTTAATATTTAAAAATCTATCGATCTCTGTCTTGAATATACTCAACGACTGAGCCTCCACAGCCCTCTGGGGTAGAGAATTCCAAAGATTCACCACCCTCAGAGTGAAGAAATTTCTCATCTCAGTCCTAAATGGCCGACCCCTTATTCTGAGACTGTGACCCCTGGTTCTAGACTCCCCAGCCAGGGGCAACATCCTCCCTGCATCTACCCTGTCAAACCCTGTAAGAATTTTGTATGTTTCAATGAGATCACCTCTCATTCTTCTAAACTCTATAGCATATAGACCTAGTCTACTCAATCTGTCCTCATAGGACAATCCCCCCATCCCAGGAACCAGTCTGGTGAACCTATGTCGCACTCCCTCTATGGCAAGTTTATCCTTCCTTGGGTTAGGAGACCAAAACTGTACAAATACTCCAGGTGTGGTCTCACCAGGGCCCTATATAATTGCAGTAAGACATCTTTACTCTTCTACTCAAATTATCTTGGAATAAAGGCCAACATACCATTTGCTTTCCTAATTGCTTGCTGTACCTGCATGTTAACTTTTAGTGATTCATGTACAAGGACACCCAGGTCCCTCTGAACACCAACATTTCCCAATCTCTCACCATTTAAAAAATCCTCTGCTTTTCCTACCAAAGTGGATAACTTCACATTTCTCCACATTATATTCCATTTGCCATGTTCTTGCCCCCTCACTTAGCCTGTCTATATCCCCTTGAAGCCTCCTTGCATCCTCCTCACAACTTACATTCCCACCCAGCTTTGTATCATCAGCAAACTTGGATATATTACATTTGGTCCCCTCATCCAAATCATTGATGTAGTTTGTGAATAGCTGAGGCCCAAGCACTGATCCTTGCGGTACCCCACTAGTTACAGCCTGCCAACCTGAAAATGACCAGTTTATTCCTGCTCTCTGTTTTCTGTCCATTAACCAATCCTCAATCCAATCTAGTATATTACCCCCAATCCAATGAGCCCTAATTTTGTTTCATAACCTCTTGTGTGGCACCTTATCGAATGCCTTCTGAAAATCCAAATACACCACATCCACTGGTTCCCCCTTATCTATTCTGCTAGTTACAACCTCAAAAAACTACCAACAGATTTGTCAAACATGATTTCCCTTTCATAAATCCTTGTTGACTCTGCCCAATCCTATTATTTTTTAAGTGCCCTGTTACCATGTCCTTAATAAATTCTAGCATTTCCCTACTACTGATGTCAGGCTAACTGGTCTGTAGTTCCCTGTTTTCTCTCTCCCTCCTTTCTTAACATAGAAACATAGAATCTAGGAGCAGGAGTAGGCCATTCAGCCCGTCGAGCCTGCTCCACCATTCAATACGATCATGGCTGATCATCCAAATCCAATACCCTGTCCCTGCTTTAATCCCCACAGTACACATATCCCACCCTACCCCCGTAACCCCACGTATTTAATTCCCCCTAACATATCCCATCCTATCCCCACTTAAATAGTGGGGTTACATTTGCTACCTGCCAATCCACAGGAACAGTTCTAGAATCTATGGAATTTTGTAAAATGACAACCAATGCATCTATCTCTATAGCCAACACTTTCAAAACCCTAGGATGTAGGCCATCAGGTCCAGGGGATTTATTGGCTTTCAGTCCTATTAATTTCTCCAGTACTACTTTTTTACTAATACCTTTCAGTTCCTGATTCTCACTAGACACTTGGTTCTCCACTATTTCTGGGAAGTTTTTTGCATCTTCTTCTGTGAAGACGGACAGTATTTGTTTAATTTCTCTGCAGTTTCCTTATTCCCCATTATAATTTCTCCTGTCTCAGCCTGTAAGGGACCCACATTTACTTTTGCTAATCTTTTCCTTACATACCTATAGAAGCTTTTACAGTCTGTTTTTTATGTCTCTCGCTAGTTTACTCTCATTCTATTTTCCCTTTCTTTATCAATTTCTTGGTCCTCCTTTGCTGAATTCTAAAATCCTCAGGTTTACTACTCTTTTTGGCAGCATTATAAGCCTCTTCCTTTGATCTAATTCTAGCTTTAACTTCTTGTTAGCCATGGTTGGACCACTTTTTGTGGGTTTTTTTTTGCCTTAAACGAATGTATATTTTATTGTAAATTATGTATTAATTCTTTAAATGCCAGTCATTGCTCGTCCACTGTCATAGTTGATAAATGTAGTTTCCCAATCTACCTTAGCCAACTCGTCCCTCATACCTACATAGTTTGTTTTGTTTAGATTTAAGACCCTAGTTTCAGATTTAACCAAGTCACTTTCAAACTCAATATAAAATTCTATCATATTATGATCACTCTTCCCTAAAGGCCCCTTTACTACAAGGTTATTAATTAACCCTTTCTCATTGCACAATATTAGATCTTAGGGATTAGGGATAGCATAAGATCCAAGGAGAGGGCATATAAATTGGCCAGAAAAAGCAGTAACCCTGAGGATTGGGAGCAGTTTAAGATTCAACAAAGGAGGACAAAGGGATTGATTAAGAAGGGGAAAATAGAATACGAGAATAAGTTTGCAGGGAACATAAAAACTGACTGTAAAAGTGTTTATAGAAATGTGAAGATAAAAAGATTAGTGAAATCAAGCATAGGTCCCTTGCAGTCAGAATCAGGGGAACTTATAATGGGGAACAAAGAAATGTCAGACAATTAAATACATATTTTGGTTCTGTCTTCACAAAGGAGGACACAGATAACCTCCCAGAGATGTTGGGGAACATAGGGTCTGATGAAAGGGAGGAACTGAAAGAAATCAGTATTTGTAGGGAAATGGTGTTAGGGAAATTGAAGGCCGCTAAATCCCCAGGGCCTGATAATCTACATCCTAGGGTACTTAAGGAAGTGGCCCCGAAATAGTAGATGCATTGCTGATCATCTTCCAACATTCGATGGAATCTGGAACAGTACCCATGGATTGGAGGGTAGCTAATGTTACCCCACTATTCTAAAAGGGTGGTAGAGAGAAAACGGGGAATTACAGACCGGTAAGCCTGACATCGGTAGTGGGGAAAATGCTAGAGTCCATTATAAAAGATGTAATAGCTGAGCACTTGGAAAACAGTGACAGATCGGACAAAGTCAACATGGATTTACAAAAGGTAAATCATGCTTGACTAATCGACTGGAATCTTTTGAGGATGTAACTGGTAAAATAGATAAGGGAGAACCAGTGGATGTGGTGTATTTGGACTTCCAAAAGGCTTTTGATAAGGTCCCGCATAAGAGATTAGCGTGTAAAGTTAAGGCACATGGGATTGGGGGCAAGGTATTGACTTGGATAGAGAACTGGTTGGCAGACAGAAAGCAAAGAGTTGGAATAAACGGGTCTTTTTCCGAGTGGCAGGCAGTGACTAGTGGGGTACCGCAGGGATCGGTCCTTGGACCCCAGCTATTCACAATATATATTAATGATCTAGACAAGGGAACTAGATGTAATATCTCCAACTTTGCAGACGACACAAAACTGGGTGGGCGTGTGTGCTGCGAGGAGGATGCCGAGAAACTCCAGGATGATTTGGACAGGTTGGCTGATTGGGCAGAAGCGTGGCAGATACAATATAACGTGGATAAATGCGAGGTTACCCACTTTGGTGTCAAAAACAGAAAGGCAGATTATTATCTGAATGGCAATAGATTGGGAGAAGGGGAAGTGCAACGAGACCTGGGTGTCCTTGTGCACCAGTCGCTGAAGGTAAGCATGCAGGTGCAGCAGGCGGTTAAGAAGGCAAATGGTATGTTGGCCTTCATAGCAAGAGGGTTTGAATACAGGAACAAGGATGTCTTGCTGCAGTTGTACAGGGCCTTGGTGAGACCACACCTTGAGTACTGTGTGCAGTTTTGGTCGCCTTATCTGAGGAAGGATGTTCTTGCCATGGAAGGAGTTCAGCGAAGATTCACAAGGCTGATACCTGGGATGGCAGGAATGACATATGAAGAGAGATTGGGTCGATTGGGCTTATACTCGCTGGAGTTTCGAAGAATGAGAGGGGATCTCATTGAAACTTATAAAATTCTGACAGGTCAGGACAGACTAGATGCAGGAGGATGTCCCCGATGGTCGGGGAGTCCAGAACCAGGGGTCACAGTCTAAGGATAAGGGGTAAGCCATTTAGGACAGAAATGAGGAGGAATTTCTTCACCCAGAGAGTGGTGAACCTGTGGAATTCTCTGCCACCGAAGGCAGTAGAGGCCAATTCATTAAATAGATTCAAGAAGGAGTTGGATATATTTGTTAAAGCTAAAGGGATCAAGGGATATGGGGAGAAAGCAGGGACAGGGTACTGAATTTGGATGATCAGCCATGATCTCATCGAATGGCAGAGCAGGCTCGAGGGGCCGAAGGCCTACTGCTGCTCCTATCTTCTATGATTCTATGATCTAAAATAGCCTGTTCCCTAATTGGTTCCTTTATATACTGATCTGGAAAACTATCTTGTACATATTAAATATTATAAACATCTTTATAAATATCTGTACTGGGAATTGCAGCGAGACCACCCATTAAAATGCTGTATTTTCAGATAGTGATCAGACATCACATTCTCTTTAGTTATATACCTATCCACAAGTTTATTTTGAAATAAAATGCAAGTGTACTTTACTGCGGTTAAGCTAAAGACTGTTCTGATCCTCAAAATGTCCTATCCAGCTAATGAATCTTCCAACAAACTTTTGAAAGCAAAGTTAATTTTGGACAAAACAAAAATCAAAACCAGCCATAACAGGCATTTTTGGAAATAGAGTCAGTTGTGCAGGATGTTCGACCAACTGTTACTGTTACATGGAAAGGTAAGGTGCTGATTTCTGGCCACAGTTCTCCATATGGTGAGTTACTGATCTCAACCATTGTCATAAATGCTATGCAAAGATTTGATTTGCCCACAGGCAAATAAACCTGGAGGATGAGTAATCCTTGGCTACATGATGCAGAAAAAGAAAGCTGCAAAAATTTCTCTGGATCATTTGGTCTCGTCTTCAGTGTCAGGTCATTCACAGCTCAATCATGAGTAAAGTTCAAAAGCATTTTTATTCAAATAAACATCCCTGAAAAAAGTTACAATAGCAAAATACTGCAGATGTTAGAAATCAAATAGAAAATGCTGGAAACACTCCGGTCAGGCAGCATCTGTATTTTTCTCTCTACAGATGCTGCCTGACTTGAATGTTTCCAGCATTTTCGGTTATTCCTGAAAAAAAGTTACTTCATTCCTTACCACTTTCATTACTCCACCTAATTTTATGCAATGAGCAAGGCAGCATATGCCAGCTGGACACATTCTTAACCTGATGCCATCTTCAAACAGCACTAATTCATAGGTGTTGAAAAAAAGAACCAAAATACATTTCTAGCATTGGAGCAACCAAACAGGATCATGTCCAAAGAGTCAAAGTTCAGTTTTCAGATTTTAACCCATGAGTGACAGCATCAGTATTTGACTTGAATACAAACTAGATGCTCAGGTTCTCATTGGCACAGGGTTGGGAATATATTAGCAGATTGCACTTTTTGATCAGTTTGTTATGGAGCAGCATGATCACATTTCAATAGGATTTATCTCAAATATTTGCAGCAACTTACTCCCTTGTAAAGACGGATTGCTTTATTTTGAGATGACTGCTTGCAAAGCAAACGTTGAAGCAATTGGATAGTCATTTAGTTAAGATCTTAACTTTTCAAATGTACAAATTCTTCCAAATCAGAATGATACAGCACAGAAGGCAGCCATTCGGCCCATCATGCGTACTTTTGAATGTTATCCAATTTGTCCCACTTCCCTGCCCTTCCCCATTGCCCTGCAATTTTTTCCTCCTTGCAAGTATTTATCCAATTCCCTCTTTAAATTTACTATTGCATCTGCTTCCACCACCCTCAGGCAGTGTATGCCAGATCATAACTTGCTGCATAAAAAATCTCATCTCACTTCTGGTTCCTTTGGGAATTACCATAAATCGGTGTCCAGTGGTTACCAATCCTTCTGCCACTGGAAAGAGTTTCTCCTTATTTACTCTATCAAAACCATTCATGATTTTGAACACTTACATCTCCTCAACCATCTCTGCTCTGATGAGAACAACCCCAGTTTGAGTGTAAAAGTACAATTACATCCAACATCTGATATAGTCTATATCTCCTGTCAATAGGCTCATTAGCTGGCTTAAATGCCACTTTCTGAATTTATTCACTACAAAGGCTAAGGTCAGACCAGATTAAAATCCTTTATGGTGTGATTGTGTTGCTTTTTACTAAACTGGTCTTGGTGACAATATTAGGCAATCACTCCAAGGGATGGGGACTTTCAATATTTAAGGCACAGAAGTGGCTTAATCTCAAAAGTTGTGCAAGGCTGCATATTTGCTAAGCTCATTACAGGAGAAAAATATGAAGCAAAAACAAAAGCTATAAACTTTAAGGTGGCTTAGCTTTTAATTTGCTCCTAAAACATTTCACCAGGCAACAACTATTGCAGCAGACAAGAGACTGGCTCTCGAACCTTAATACTACTTTTGAGCCACCGAAGGGAACTGGTTATCACTTGCTTTGTCTTTACCCCTCCGCACCATTTACTGCTCTTTACTTGGCAACTCCTCAATATCATGGGTAAGGTTGGAAATTCACCTGGATGGAAAAATCTAACTTGTCTCAACCAGTCCATGGTTTAATAGTGGTGCTCCAGCTCACCGACAATAGATGGACGTTTCCACATTAGAAGCTGGTTAAATGTTTCCAACCAGAAGATAGATTTTAACATTGTAGAGAACACGGACTTGCTCATCACCAAATTAGCATGCGCCCAAGGAAATTCTACCACTAGCAACATGCCCTCCCTTTAGAAAATGATAGGAAAAGGCAGCTGTCAAAGCTTCTAATTTATTCTTAATTTTTAAAAAAATGTCAGTTTAAAAGGGAGCACGAAGGGCATGGGCACACAAACAAAGGGAGAGAGAGAGAGAGAGAGAGAGAGAGAGAGAGAGAGAGAGAGAGAGAGAGAGCATTTAGATGTGACCTGACTCCATTAATTTTGTTGTGAAAACTGTGATGCAATGTAACAGAACTGCATTTTTAGGTCTTTGTTCAGTTTCCAAACCCCACAGATGGGTTGCTTCCATTCTAAATATGGCTCTTGCCTTTACTGATCTCACTCAATAGTAATCCTAATTGAACACAGTAATGTTAGTTAAATGTGTCAGGCATAGAATGGTGTACAAAAATCAAATTATCCTGAACAGCAGCATTCTTAGAACATAAGGTCATTAAGCCTAACAACTGAGTTGTTTTGTTTAAAATTGCATTTTAAAGTTTGTTTTCCATTAGCCAGCAAGTACTTGATACAAGTTAAGAAACATTGCTGTAAATATTAAAAACTCTTAAGACATAAAAATGTTGATAGAAATTAAATTCTCCCTTCAATGAATGCAAACTGCCTGTAAGATTATGCATTATTGTGAAAGCATCCATTTTCCAGATATCAAACAGAACGTACCCACCATATTCCTCTCTTTATACTGTCTGCTTCAATGGACTTCTCTGGTAACCAAAGGGGATTGTCTAAGGCAACTTTTATTTAGGGGAGTTTATTTAGTGTATATACAAAGTTACTTATTACACCAATATGGATGACTGTACTCTATTGTCATTACCTATACACACTAAATGCACTTTGTATACAGGAATTTCACAAAGTTCATAATTTATTTAACTACCAAAATATCTAACATAATAAAACTATAATGATTTTTCAAAATATATACACATTTTAAAATTGCTTTAGACATTGTTAAATGAAACATCAGTAAAGGTTTCAAGCCAACAGGTCTGCAATAAAAATCAGTACATTTACAGCTGTGTTTTGTTGCAGGAAATATATTGTATAATTATTACATTACAATATGTAAGCTCCAAATGCCAAGAAAAGGAACAATACTGGCACTTTATTTCAGAATTGAATATGATAATGTGGTAAACATTAGGAAATCCAGTTAGCAGTAAAGGGGACAGTCTTCATAGAGCATTGGCACATTGTTACAAATGTACATAGTGATAGATTTAGTGATAGATTTATTGAAACAATCAAACCCTTTACCCCCCAGTCAAAAAAGTGAAACATTAAGACTGCCTCTATGTAAAAAGACTTCATATTTGCTTAATCAGACTCTTGCTAAAAAGAATTCAGTCTAATGATTAAGTATTTAAAAATGTACAGAAAAAAATGGTTCAGATCAGAATTACACATTTCTCTTTTTCCCTCCCCCTCAAAAAAAAAGCTGAAGCAAAATGAGGACATCTACAGCTTCATGTCTATTGCAACATTACATAGGCATATTCAGAAATTCCACTGAGCTGGCCTGAATCAATCAGTTGTTTTCTTGAGAAACAGCTTTGCCTGCAAGTAATAAAACAAAATTAGATAGTGACAACACTGCAAATGGTTATGGTTTTTCCTTTTATTCACAATGTATTGTGCAACACAAACCAACAGTGGTTTAAACTGCTGTTTTTTTAGGGCTAAAATGGAGGACAGTCCATTACCAATTGTTACTAAACGTGTGCTTTTTTGACAAAACATAATTAAGGGTATTTGATGGTCACACTGGTCTGATTAATGAGTAACCCAGATTTTAGACATTTGGTCTGATAATATTTAAGGTAGTTTATTTTCCACAGCCAAGATAACCACAATGAAAAGAAATCAAATACACTTCATAATCCAGTTTTGGACTACATAACATTTGTTGTGGCAAATGCAACTCCCTACAGAAATGCCTCAGCAATCCATGATTAGAACTAATTTTGTAGGGACAGTAGCTGGTGTAAAAGTTAATCTTATGCATCATTCTGTTGTGTTATTTAAAGTTCAACAGCACAATGCAAGGCACTGAACACACACTGAACTTCACTATGCTTTCCTGGCTCCAGAGTGCAGTGTGGGGGTCACAATTTGTACTGCCTCGTCGATAAAATGAACACTGCCAGGGTTAAATGTTGTTTTGCAAACCCAGTTTGTTGCAAGTGTTTTATGGACTTATTGTGGAAAGAAAGAATACTTCTTCCCCACCCCCCACATACTTTCCAATTACTCATTCACAACTGCGGAAGAAAGTGTCTTCATTGTACTGCTACAGATTCAGTAACAATAAGGCTTGCTGACTACAAGGGCCAGTTAAACATACAGGAACAATTAGCAATGTGAACAATTTGCTGTTTTTATAGTCGCAAATATTCTAGTTTACTTGCATGTAAAAATACAACATCACGCCCTTACAAAAAGGCCAAAGGCTAAGTACTTATTCTACAACTGCTAGAATAAGTTGCTCTAAATATCAAGATATGGTGTCTTAGCATCCACAATGTGTAGCATATTTTAATACAGTATTTCCTAATCCAGCTTGGTCAAGAGCAGAGAAAAAAATTGGAACTGGATTAGAATGACTACGAAAAATAATACCTCTTCAATTTTTTGAAGAGGTAACAGAGTAGACAAGGGTAATGCAGTAGATGTAATTTATCTAGATTTTCAAAAGGCCTTCGATAAGGTACCCCATAATAGACTAAAAGTCAGAGAATGCAGATTGGATAGCTAGCTGGCTTCAAGACAGAAAGCAGAGTAGGGGTGAAGGGTAGCTATTCAGAGTGGCAGATGGTGGAAAGTGGGGTCCCACAAGGATCAGTGCTGGGACCACTGTTGTTCACAATTTATATTAATGATTTAGACTTTGGAATCAAAAACAATTTCAAAATTCACAGATGACACCAAACTGGGGGGGGGAGGGGGCGGGGGAAGGAAGAAGAGAGTCAATACTGAGGAGGACTGCAACAAATTACAGGAAGACATTAATAAACTTGCAGAATGGGCATATAATTGGCAAATGAATTTCAACACAGATAAATGAGGTATTACATTTTGGTAGAAATAGGGAGGTCACATTACTTGGAAAGTGCAAGTCTGGGTGGGGTAGAGGAGCAAGGGGATCTCAGAGTACAAATACACAAATTGCTACAAGTAGTGACACAGGTCAACAAGGCCATAAAAAAGCAAACCAAGCACTAGGGTTTATTTCTAGAGGGATAGAATTGAAAAGTAGTGAAGTTATGCTAAACCTGCATCGAACCTTGGTTAGACCACACTTAAGAGTACTGGGTACAGTTCTGGTCGCCATATTATAGAAAGGATATAGAGGCACTGGAGGGTGCAGGGAAGATTTACAAGGATGATACCAGAAATGCGAGGGTACACATGAGGAAAGGATGAACAGGCTGGGTCTCTTTTCTCTTGAAAAAAAGGCTGAGGGGGTGACCTAACAGATGTCTTTAAAATTATGAAAGGTTTTGATAGAGTGGATATGGAGAGAATGTTTCCACTTGTGGGAAAGAGCATAACTAGAGGCCATCAATATAAGATAGTCACCAACAAATCAAACAGGGAATTCAAAAGAAACCTCTTTACCCAGAGGGTGGTGAGAATGTGGAACTCGCTATCACGGAGTAGTTGAGGCAAATAGTATAGATGCATTTAAGGGGATGCTAGATAAGCATGAGGGAGAAGGGAAGAGAAGGTTATGCTGATAGATTTAGATGAGGAAAGACAGGAGGAGGCTCGAGTGGAGTATAAACGCCAGCATGGACGAGCTGGGCTGAATGGCCTGTTTGTGTCGTATATCCTGTGCAACAGTCAACGTAATGGATATCAGGAGGTTGCCACAGCTGTATTTTTCTGGCCCTCCTTATCCTTTTGGTGATCAATTAATTAAAACTTCTGGTATAGACATGGTGAACATTTTGATCAATTTGCTGGTAAATCCAAAATTGGCAATTATTCTTTCACCGTCAACATTGTTTAATTCAAATATTTACAAGGTCTTTAAACTCTGGATCATCCAACTCCCTCAGCAGGCCAGGCAGTTTCCACATATTGCTGCACAGCAGTAAAATAAAATCTGCTCACCCATGGAAAACAGTGCACGATTATCCAATAATGCCTTTTCTGACATATACAAGAGTTAAATTAGCCTCATTCACCTTCAATTTCCAAATGGAGGGGAAGACAACCTAATTAGTTTCAGTTTATACTGAACAGGATCCCCATTCAAGCAGAAAATACTGCTAGATAATCTTACATCTGCATCTCCCACTTCGGCTCAATTTTCAGACTACGACTGAAAGACAGTTAAAGGTTTCACGTTTGGGAAAAGTTAGTTAAATGTTGGGTTTTTAAGACAAAATATTCACAGAAGCTAAAAAAGAGCAGAGATCAGATGGCTAAACTGCTAATGAGTTAAGTTGTGATGTTCCTTCACCTGCACACCAATTCCAATATATTCATTTTATTCCACTATATTGCAGTAGCCCGATCATGCTTTAGTATAGTGAAGGTCCAATTATCTTTAACCAGTGGATCTTGGTTTCTAAAGAACTAGAATGAGTCCTAGAAAACCTCCAAACCCAATCACACCCTGGAACATTGTATCCCTTTGCCTCAAGAGGGAGAGGAGTTACACCCAAAATTACACCAATTGATGCAACTATTTAACAAATTTCCTACTAATCTAACATATGACAGAACATTACAAATAGGTGTAAACAAGCAGAAATCAGCATAAACAAACAAACAATCAGGGCACAAGAAAAGTGCTGACTTCACCGTATTTTAAAAAAATGTGAAAATGGTGGTTTGATGGCTTGAAACTGGACTTTAGGCATAGCGGCCTGGAGTTTCTGCTCAGGTGCACGATGAAATCGATAAAGGACGGTTTCCTGTTACGCCTAAAGTTCTTGCCTTCATTTTGAACCAGTGTAATAGCAGAAATTTGCATATATGACTCCTTAGTCTTGGAGGGGGGGGGGGGGGGGGGAAAGGAAGGAGAGCAATAATAATGAGCAGAGATGCGTTTGGCAGAAGGGATCAATAGACGAGCGCAACAGCGAGGAAATTGGGTATAGCATAATTACGTGCAACACAATTGTGCCAGAGTTTCTTCAATCTTTTAAGTCAGATACTGTATATGCTTTATGCTCAGATTAGACACGTCAGAGTACAAATACACAGGAAATTCCACCCCAAGATTCCATTTAGTACTGGGCACAATTTCTTTCATTTACATGGTCAAATGGACTGGAAGATACACAATAGTTTACTTACCAGAGGAATTAATTCTCCATATTTGCTTGAGAAAGTAACTCCCACTTTCTTTTTGTGTCCAGTTCTTTGATCAAAGCAGTTGCAAGAGTCAAAGGGAGGACTATACAAGTGAAGGCTAACTGCCACCTCTGTGTGACTCACATTTTCCACTCTGTGCAACCCAATTGAATCTAAAAAAGACAAAAAACAGCATGTGATTTAAGTTTTTGTACCTGCACACTAATTGTTTTAGCTTCAAGAAAAATGGAAATCATGCAATTTACTCAACACCTAGAATCAAATATACAACTTTTATTGATGTTCATTCTGAGCTACTTGAAGGACATTTTCATTTGTTGAAGAAACCCATTTCTCTAAACCTTTTTCCCCCACTGTAACGAAACTGATGGCCACGATGTTCCTAAAAATCTCAACTTGAGCAACAAACTAGAACTTGCACTGTCTGGACTCACTTTTCATCCACTAGCTTTACTTGGAAAATAATCTATTTCCTTATTTGTGAATCCAAAATTCACAAATATGGAAATAGACTCTCCAACATCTATTTGCGACAGTAGCAGGGGTTTCTCAAATTGAAGGTTTGTAAATTTGCCTCTATTGGGCCCAGTCAATGTTACCCAAAAATGCACCAGTTCCCTTACTGCATAGCTTGATCATAAGTTTCATGCAGCAAAGGATTACTGGAACTTTATACTCAAATGTGAATCCAACTGATGCCAGAGGTGTCCTGAATAGGATGCGAAAAGATTCAAGTACATCTACTGGCAAGTTTTATCAATGAGCAAAGTAATAAGGCGCAGCATGAACTTGAGGCCACGGACATTCCACTTATCAGAAGACTAATGACTGCCATGGCATTGTGGGTTGGCTATTTAATTTAAAAATGGGAACAAGCATTAGTTTCCTTTAATACCATTTTCAGACATTAGGAACTATGGCAGTTACATCCAACAGCTTAAATAATGTGCATGCTCAGTATTTCCAATATTTAACTTTTTGTCTAATTTTCAGAGCCTAACTATGCGCCTTAGGACATTTTACTATGTTAAGGTGCTATATAAATGCAACTTGATGATGCTACTAAAGTTGAGAACACATTGTTCCTCCTTGAACAAAACATCTAACTATTCTTGTTAAATATAGCAAATACAATGAAAGGGTGCAAGAGTGGGAACAACTAAAATTTAGAGAACTTGTAGGAACATGTTGATCCAAAAAAGAAATTAAGCAGCCCAAGACCTCAGTCCTGCTGGTTGTATTCCAAAAAAACAAGCTTATCCATTGTGAGCAAGGACTTTCATAAGGAATAAACTGCAAGCTATCATGAATCAGCATCTGCTGCTTAGTAAGTGTACAAAGCAGTGCTTGCACATACACAACACTGCACCTTTGTAACTTCAGCAGTATTGCCAACTTGAAGTGAGATGCGATTTCGGAGTGAAATAAAGCATCACTCAATCTCTTCGCAACAGCTATATCTTGGGATTTTTTTAATGCATGCATGAGTGAATAAAAACACCTGTGATTTGCACATGCACGAGAAAAGAATACAGCGATTATAGAGTGGAGTATTGGATGGTCGTGTTGTTTTCTGGAGGTAGATTTCCCAACGTGACCCTAGTGCTTGGTTTGCTTTTTTTTATGGCCTTTGATAACCTGTGTCACAAATTTTAGTGATGGTGGACACTAGAGAGAGTAAGAGAACTAACAGGAGGAGGAAGAGGAAAAAGAAAGGGAAGAGGCAGAGAAGGGAAAAGCAATTCCAGAGGCAAAGTTGTGCTAACCATAAGAAATGGAAACCCTGGCCATTTGTCCCCCTTCTCAGCCTGAAAGCCAGTTTTACTGCTGCAACAGATTGGCTAACTTAACAGGCTATTAGGGAAGATTGAAAATGCTCGTCGTGCATAGAAACAAAAAGCTATCTGACACATGGATAATTCAGAGCCTTGAGAAAATTCAAATTATATATCAATGTTCACATATTACATTATCCACTCAATGTAGAAATTGAATTACAAACTTGAGGCTCAAGTGATCAGTTGCCAACAGCAGATTTTTGCCAGAACATGCCAAACAGAATGCTATGCTGGCTGGAAAAACTGCAAAAAATTAACACGAGATAAAACTTGCAGTTTAAAACAATAGAAATGAAATGTTGCAATTTAAAACAGAAATGATGAATACATCTCCTGGACCCAGTGAATTGTAAATGTTAATATCCCCAGTGATGGATAGTATTTACCTTGGGGTAGAAGGGACAATTTCAAACTGCAACAGGCCAATAAAGCCTCAGCAGCAGTTCAGCCTCGAGGTGTATTTGGATTAGAGTTCCCCCCGTCCTACAATTAGTGTGTGAAGTGAGTTAGTAGAGTTTGATGCTAGTTGGAGTTCAGGCTAACGATCTATTTTTCAAACAGATAGCGTCTTTAACAGAAAAACACCCCAAGCTGTAATCTGACAGAAGTAGAGGAGATATGGGGATAGGTGATTAAAGCTTAGTAAAAGATGGGTTTTAAAGAAGGTCTTGCAGGAGGAGGAATGGAGGCGCAGAGAGGTTTAGGAAGGGAATTCCACAGCCCGATTACGTTCCTGTGAAGTGCCTTGGGAAATGTTACTATGTTAAAGGACTACTACTACTACTACTACTACTACTACTACTACTACTACTACTACTACTACTACTACTACTACTACTACTACTACTACTACTACTACTACTACTACTACTACTACTACTACTACTACTACTACTACTACTACTACTACTACTACAACAACAAACTAGACCACAAGCATAGTAACCTCCAGACTGATTCTTGTGCCACATATTGGACAGGTTAAGGAGAGGAAAACTAGGATGATCAACACACATCTGCAGGGCTTGTGTAGGAGGAAAGGTTCAGAGACTTTGGAACAACTTTTGGACCAAGGGAAAACCAGAGAAGGCCAAAACAGCAACACTGTCTTTGTGGAGAAGAAGAGTATTGGGGAAGGATTTCAGCCAACATGGTGCATGGGTGGGGAAAAAATTTGATACTACTGAGGATTATACAGCTGTTGGAATAGAAATGAGGTTTAGCTGAACTATTGAGAAAAAAGAGGCCTTTAGGTAGTGAGATGAAAATACTTGAAGGGGTTAGGGATGTGAATACAACTGAAGAAACCTCAAATAAATTGCAGTCACAATTGTGATGGGGGTGAATACACAAAGCATTCCAAACAAAACTGTAGGGTTTGGAGCATTAATAGCTATGGAGGATAGGATATAGTCAGTAAGTTTTGGACAGGACTTGGAACGTATTTATTCCCGATGGTTGGGAGGAGAACAATGGAGGAGGGGTGGCAGTTTTCAGGAAAGATTCCATCACTGTGCTGGAACACAATGATGTCCTGGGGGTTGCATTAAGACAATCAATCAGTTTGGCTGGAGTGGAGAAATATGGTAAAAAGTCCTCTGCATTACAAACTGAGTAACAGATTTTGGGGTGGAGGGTGTTAGTGGGGCAATGGGATTAATTTTGAGTTCTTGTAGTATTCTCTCATGTGGAACTTCAAGCAGCTCTCTGGAAATCCAAGTATACACAGCATGGAGCTTTCAAACATCCTCTTGGGATGTCACTGTGATTGGGAAATTTCTATCTATATTCATACAGTACTTACTGTGGGTGGACAAGTGTGCTGCAAAATGGTAATTGCTAAAACTAACTTTTAAAGCACTAGATATTCGAGGTACAGGCCAGTCAGAGATATGAAGTTGTTGAAGGATAGGAGGCAGGCACTTGAAGGAGCAATGTCAAGGTAGGGAGGTGGACAAGTGCTGAATGGATTGGCATGGTGATTGGGCCCTCTACTGATTCATATTAATGACTTGGGTCCCAGTTTTAACTCCGGGCAAGTGGTTGACTAGGTGCGTTGGAAACTCTCCCACTGCTGCAGAAATGAGGCCCATGCAATTTCAACTCCCGGATCTCATTATCAAGACCCAAGCTTTGCTTGTGGGGCTTGGCGCACTCCTGCTCTGCCTGGCTCCACACAAAACTTTTCTTGCCTCTTCTAGGACAGATCCTCTTCTGTCCCAGGTTGGCCTGGCAGTAAAGCTACGCTGGTGTCCCTGCTCAGGCCTTAATTACAGTTGCAGTCGAGCCCAGACGACTCTCAGACAGACAAGATCTCCAGTCTGACAAGTGTGTGCCTGGTCTGTTCGTCGTGCGTGTGCGTGTTGCTGTCTTTGCGTGTGCTGTTTAGGTGCTGTGGGGGGGGGGGGGGTCTCAGGGGGGGTTCTTGGGGGGCTGGGTCGGAAGAGGAAAGAAAAACACAAGGGCAGTTGCATTTGAGGTAGCAGTTAAATTATTTTAGATAAGCTATGTAGGTGGCCAGAACAGTGAATACTGTGCAAGGGGGTGCTCAATGGGCCAATGGTCCTGTCTGAAATGGTTAGTATGATACAGAAGAAAATGCAGCATACAAGCACACACTTATTCAGAAAAGTAGAATACACCAGTATTAAATGTTTAGAGAATTATTTTTTGACAATGGCAATATGCTTTACAGTCACGTTATCAGTCTATTTCCTGAGTCACACAACTTGCATTTATATAGCATCTTTAACATAGTAAAATGTTCCAAGGTGCTTCACAGGAGCATAATCAGACAAAAATTTGCACCAAGCCAAAGGAGGATATATTAGGTCAGGACCAAAAGGTACTAAGGAGAGTCTTAAAGGAGGAGAGGCAGAGTGGTTTAGCGAGGGAATTCCACAGCTTGGGGCCTAGATGGCTGAAGGCACAGCTACCAATAGTGGGGTGAAGGAAGTGTGGAATGCACAAGGAGGCCAGAATTCAAGTACAGAGATCTGAGGGCTGTAGGGATGGAGGAGGGGAGGGGCAGTCACAGAGGGATTTGAACACCAATGAGAATTTTAAAATAGAGGTGTTCATGGATTAGTACACAGTATAGATCAGTAAGCAGAGGTGACAGGCAACGTTCCCAGTAAACTGCACTTTGTTCTGCTACCACCTGTTTCTTTTAGTGCACAGTCCCTTTAAATTTCTGTGCATGCACTATATTTACAATGGAGAAGCCGGTGAGCAGCCTGCCCAGGACCTTTCCCAAAGGAAAGATTGGTGACAGGTGAACTGGATTTGGGGTGAGTTAGGATACAGGCAACAGAGTTTTGAATGAGCTCAAGTTTAGGAGGCTTGAAGATGGGAGGCCTACCAGGAGTCCATTGAAATAGTCCAAGTCTGGAGGTATTAAAAGCATGGGTTTCAGCAGCAGATGCAGGCAATACAAGAGAGGTGGAAGTAATGGGCTTTGTGATGGAGAGGATATGGCATCAGAAGCTCAGCTCAGGGTCAGATAGGACGCCGAAGTTCAAGCCGCCAGCTCAGCCTGAGGCAGTGGCCAGAAAGAGGGATGGAATTGGTGGCTAGGGTGTGGAGTTAGTGACAGGTTCCAAAGGAAATGGCTTCAGTCTTTCCAATGTTTAATTGGAGGAAATTTTGGCACATTGGACAAGCAGTCTGACAACACCAAGGCAGTGGAGGGGTTGAGAGGTGGTGATGTAGAGCTGAGTGTCAGTGTAGATGTGGAACCTGACCTGGATGATGTGGCCAAGGGGTAGCATGTAGATAAGAAATAGGAGGGGGCCAAGGATAGATCGTTGGGGGACCCAGCAGGTAATAGTATGGGGGCAGGAAGAGATGCCATTGCAGGAGAGTCACTGGCTACAACTGAATAGGCAAAAGTAGAACCAAGCGAGGGCAGTCCCACTCAGCTGGACAACAGGAGAGTCGTTGGAGGAGGATGGTGTGGTCAACCGTGTCAAAGGCTGCAGACAGGTCGAAAAGAATGTTAAAAGCTTGCTAAATTCTAGAATTTAGCATTCTGTAGCAATGGCTGGAAAATGTACCAATTTTAATGGTGTCAGACTAGAACCAGTCACACACATTGTAATATGTACATTTGATATTAGCCAGACCATTTGAATTAAGGAAAAAGAGAAAAACAGAACAATGAACCTAGACAGTTCTTGCAGCTAGTTATTGAATGGTGTTGGTAGAGGCATAGGATCATATTCCTACCCACCAACTACAGAATGGTACTTGGCAAGCGAGAGAAAACTACAGATCAAAAATAAAAGCTAAAAATAAAACAAGATTGTCACAGGAAATTTAGTGTACCTAGAACATCAAATGCAAATTTGATCTTTACCCAGTACAGCTATATATCCTTTTGAGATTTATTTGAATATGGAAGCCTTACCACTGATGTAACCACACTGGTTTTCTTGCAGGATTGCCTCATTTTTCTTGGTCAGTTCTTTTTTTTCAGCCTCAGGCCAACTGAAGAGTGTTTCCTTTAACTGTCCCTGAAGCATTTTTAAGAAGCAGTGGGAATCAGCATGATCATGGATACTGCTATAATGTGGAAAAACAAGAGCTAGTCAAGAGCCTTCAAATACTGGTTCTATTTTAATTTTGAGCTTGATTCTTTGACAATATTGTGAACATGAATGCACACTGAGCTGAACACAAGTCATCTCATTTTCTCAAAACTGGTTGCATTTTAATTAGGATCATCTTAAGCAGCTTTCAAATGATCACACCTTCAAATATTAATCAAAATATGAGTGAAGAGACAGCATATTAGAACACCTACACCCTGTGTTATGAAGGAGGGCAATAGGTTCAAGTCCAGGTTCACATCCATACCCACCACTTCAAAAACATCCTATTAGGAGGGACAGTCAAGGCCAGGCACTTTCCATTGAAGAGGAAAAAGGGGAAGGGAAGGAGGAAGAAAGAGCCACACAAGACTATTCACATTCTCGTACCTTTTCCAGAGAGGCCACAGTAATATTGTCAGAAAGCTGAGAGCACATCACCAGTCCACTAATGCTCACCACTGGGTACAGCCACAGAAGAAAGTGAATACTTTTAAAAAATGAAGTCAATTTCAAATATTAGGAGGAAACACATTCCAAAAGCAGCTAAGCACTATATGCAACTTCCTGTTGTGATTAAATTAATCTTCTAACATTCAAATATGTTGTCCATTATAAATTAGTTAGAAGTTAATAAATATTCTTGGATTTACTTAATGGTTAAACCGGCTGTTAATATCAGTGATAACACCTTTCCTGGAAGGTTACTTTCCATGAGAAAAGCATACCTATTATGTAGAAAAGCCATAAGTGATGATGAAATATTAAGTCAATGCAAGAAAAGGCTCTTGAATCATTTAGTTAAAAATCTCACCTGCCATGACCTTCACCCCAGCACAGTATCATCAAATTAAACTTTCCATTTCCTTCATCAACAAGATTCCTTGTGTACCTGTAAACAAAGAAGGAGCCATTTGTAGTTAAATTTTAGTGCGAGAACCAAAGGTTCAAGCCAGAAAAACATATCAATATGTTTATAAGCCAAAGAGAAGGTAAATTCTAGAAAGACTGACTACCAGATGTTAAGCTCAACTGTACTAATTTTGGGTTAGATATACAAGACTCGATAGCCTAGATTTTCCAGGTTAATGTTGGCATTAAAATGTTAAATCTAGGCTAAAGTCTCAAGGTTCAACTAAAACAGAATTTGGAATTTACTTGAACTACAGGTCAAATGGTCAACATAATGTCCCGTAATGGTTCTTCAAGGATCTGTGCCAGGGATCAGATTCCTCACAGGGCAAGTGTCCATTCCTGCCTATGGCACCACAAAAAAAGATTTGCATTTATATAGCAACTTTCACAACCAGACGTCCCAAAGCACTTTAGTCAATGAAGTACTTGCTGTCATGTAGACACTGTTGTAATGTAGGAAATGCGGCAGCCAATTTGCACACAGCAAGGTCCCACATACAGCAATGCGATCATGACCAGATAATCTGTTGTTACATTGATTAAGGGATTAAATATTGGCCAGGACACTGGGGATAACTCCCCTGCTCTTCAAAATAGTGCCATGGGATTTTTTACATCTACTTGAGAGCAGACAGCACCTCAGTTGTAGGTCTCATCCAAAAGACGGCACCTCCGACACTGCAGCACTAGCATGTCAGCCTAGCTTTTTGTGCTCGAGTCCCTGGTGTGGAACTTGAACCAACAACCTTCTGACTCAGAGGCAAGAGTGCTACCCACCTGAGCCACAACTGACATATCTATATTGAAATTAATTTCAATATAAATAAGCGTGAGGTGGTGCATTTTGGTAGGAAGAATAAGGAGGCCACATACTACTTGATAATAAGAGTCCAAACAGGGTAGAGGAGCAAAGGGATCTAGGGGTACAGATATACAAATCACTAAAAGTAGCAACACAGATTAAGAAGGTCATAAAAAAAATGGAAACAAACTGCAGTTCATTTCTAGAGGTATAGAAATGAAAAGCTTGGAAGTTATGTTAAACTTGTATAGAACCTTGGTTAGACTAGTACTGTGCAGAATTCTCCATATTATTAAAATAATAGACACAGGAGAAGGTGCAAAAAAGATTCACAAGGATGATACCAGAACTGAAAGGATACACCTATCAGGAAGACTGAACAGGCTGGGGCTCGGAGAAAGGAGAAGGCTGAGGGGGGTGACCTGGTAGAGGTCTTGAAGATTATGAAAAAGTTTGATGGGGTAGACTTAGAGAAAATGTTTCCACTTGTGGGGGCGTCAAAAACTAGGAGGTCATAAATAAAAGATAGTCACTAATAAATCCAGTAGGGAATTCAGGAGAAACTTCTTCACCTAAAGAGTGGTAAGAATGTGTAACTTGCTACCACGATGAGTAGTTGAGGCAAATAGCATAGATGCATTTCATGGGAAGCTGGATAAGCACGAGGGAGAAAGGAATAGAAGGATATGCTGATTTGGTTAGATGAAGAGGGATGGGAGGAGGCTTGTGTAGAGCATAAACACCAGCAGAGATCAGTTGGGCTGAATGGCCTGTTTCTGTGCTGTAGACTATGTAACTATTTGAAAATGAGATGTTCCCCCATAGGGAGCATTTTTAAATTAAAGTGGATGAAAAATCAAGTTAAATAGTATATGTACCTCCCCATTTTGCAACACTGTAGTGACATTAATTTTAACATTTATTTGCAAAGATTAAAAATGAATCACCCAACATTAATAAATACAAACAGTCAATACAAATGAAGTTGGAAGCCAATAAATACAGTTATCTTAAAATCTGCTGTTAGAAACCAGAAGGAAACTCACTAGACGGTTACCTGAATTTCACACTTGGTGTACATGAACATAAGGACACAAGAAATAGAAGCATGAGTAGGCCATTCGAGCCTGCTCTGCCATTCAATAAGATCAACTCCACCTTCCCACATTATCCCTTAGTATTCAAAAATCTATCAATCTCTACTCAACAACTGAGTATCCACAGCTCTCTGGGGTACAGAATTCCAAAGATTCACAACCCTTTGAGTGAAGAAATTGCTCATCAGTCCTAAATGGCTGACCACTTATTCTGAGACTGACCCCTGGTTCTAGATTCTCCAGCCAGGGGAACCATCCTCCCAGCATCCACCCTGTAAGAATGTTATATGTTTCAATGAGATCACCTCTCATTCTCCTAAACTCTATAGCATATAGGCCTAGTCTACTCAATCTCTCCTCATTAGGACAATCCCCTCATCCCAGGAATCAGGCTAATGAACCTTTGTTGCATTCCCTCAAAGGCAAGTATATCCTTCCTTGGGTAAGGAGATCAAAACTATACACAGTACTCCAGGTGTGTTCTCACCAAGGCCCTATATAACTGCAGTAAGACTTCTTCACTCTTAAACTCCAATCCCTTTGTAATAAAGGCTAACATAACATTTGCTTTCCCAATTGCTTGATGTACCTGCATGTTAACTTTCTGTGATTTGTGTACAAGGAAACCTGGTTAGAATTTCCCTCCCACCTCTCCACTCTAGTTTATGGGGAAGACCAGATGCATTCTGAAGCTGGCATTGAATTGGTCAAGATTTTTTTTGGCTAGAATGGTGTCTGACACACAAATCCATAACCCTGTTTAACAGTCTCCAATTCAACCCATCTTTAGTTTGTTTGCACAATAGATTTAGCACTCTCCCTGCAAGGTCACATCCCACCTTCTCAAGTCTAGGGTGCAAATTGGCAGAGCCATAGTAAGGGACACCACCACAACCCCAAGTGTGCATAAAGGCACTGCTGGATTTTAACCAGTAGCTTACCACAACAGGTAACTGCTAAGCTTTCCACTGCCTGTCCAGCTGGGAACACACTACACATTAGTGCTTCGGCCTATAGGGTTTCCTGGAGCCGAGTGGAAAGAATCCGACCCATGGACAGGTTTACCCCTCCAAGCTCAATTAGTGAACTGGGATGCCTGATCAATCATGAGCACTGCCTTGTATAACCAACAATCCTGGTTCAGGTATTAGATCATCAAGTCTGCCAGAGGGTCAACTTGACCACTACTTAGTCATTAGATAACTGACATGTGTAGATAACAGACATGGGTGGGCAGCATTTACCAGCAGTTACTCAGGAGCTACAGTGTGAGCAGCACAGCTCAGCAAAAAATATGCTAGTGTATTGCCACCACCCTACAGCACAGACATACACCATATCCCACTGATTGGTGGTTCCACCTGTTGGAAGTGCAGAGCTTCAGCAACAAGTGCTTACTTTTGCTCAATCATGGTAAGTACCAAACCCTGTATGCACAAAACACATCATACCCAGCTTCAAGGTAATACCTTCCAGTTATCGCCCCTGATCTTCCAAAATTTCAAATGCAATGCCACATGGCAGACTCATCAATTGTTCAACACAAATCCACGAGGGTTTCTGGCTAAAAGGAGGCTTGACCCCTCCCTCCAGATTTGCCACCGACTGGTTGGAACCAACGTTCCCGCTAAGCTGTGCAGCCACGCAGTGTCTGAAGTCCCGCGCAGGCTGATCACTGGCTTTTCAATGGGACATTTCATGCAGTCCGTTAAAGGGACCACGCACCCAAAAGAAATTAGGGGGAAGGGGAAACATTGGTTGGAGCATTCCCTCCTTGCAATTACTTCCTCTTGCCACAAATCCTTTTTCAGCTTGGTCCTAGATCTCAAACAAGTCAGAAAAAGCCTTTCCAGTGCATCCTAGGAGTTATGAGCTGCAAGTGATAACTGAGGCATTAGATATACAAATTTTAAAAAATCAATAGAAAAGGAAATAGTGGCAGAGGACTGGCAGACAGCAAATGTTATTCCTATTTTCAAAAAGGGAGATAGAACAAATCCAGGTAACTATAGACCAGTTAGCTTATCAGTGGTAGGACAGATATTGGAATCGTTATTGAAAGAGGGAAAAGGAAAACATCTAGCAACCAAAAGTATAAGAGTAGTCAGCACAGATTTCAAAAGGGAAGGTCATACTTAACCAAGCTTATTGAATTTTTTGAAGTACTAACAGAAAGTAGACAAGGGTAAGAGCATAAGAAATAGAGCAGGAGTAGGCCATACAGCCCCTCAAGCCTGCTCCGCCATTCAATAAGATCATGGCTGATCATCAACCTCGACTTCACTTTTCTGCCTGATCTCCATATCCCTTGATTCCTCTAGAGTCCAAAAATCTATCCATCTCAGCCTTGAATATACTCAGACTCAGCATTCACAGCCCTCTGGGGTAGAGAATTCCAAAGATTCACAACCCTCAGTGAAGAAATTCCTCCTCATCTCAGTCTTAAATGGCCGACCCCTTATCCTGAGACTATGCCTCCTAGTTCTAGACACTCCAGCCAGAGGAAACAACCTCTCAGCATCTACCCTGTCAATCCCCTTCAGAATCTTGTATGTTTCAATGAGATCACCGCTCATTCTTCTAAACTCCAGAGAGTATAGGCCCATTCTACACAATCTCTCATCATAGGACAGCCCTCTCATCCCAGGAATCAATCTAGTGAACCTTTGTTGCACCACCTCCAAGGCAAGTATATCCTTCCTTAGAGGAGACCAAAACTGTGCACAGTACTCCAGGTGTGGTCTCACCAAGGCCCTGTAAAATTGTAGCAAGACTTCCTTACTCATACTCCAACCCCCTTGTAATAAAAGCCAACATGCCATTTGCCTTCCTTATTGCTTGCTGTACCTGCATGCTAGCTTTGTGTTTCTTGCACAAGGACACCCAAATCTCTCTGAACACCAACATCTGAAAGTTTCTCACCATTTAAAAAAATATTCTGTTTTTCTATTCTTCCTACCAAAGTGAATAACCTCACATTTCCCCACATTATACTCCATCTGCCACCTTACTGCCCACTCACAGTCTATCTATATGCAGTGGACATATTATACATGGACTTTCAAAAGGCCTTAGATAAGGTACTACATAGTAGACTCATGACTAAGGTCAGAGCATGTGGAGTCAGGGGGACAGGTAGCAGAGTGAATTGCAAGCTGGCTACAAAACAGAGAGTAGGGAGGTTAAAGGTAGTTACTCAGACTGGCAGAAAGTGGGAAGTGGTGTTCCACAGGGATCAGTGCTGGGATCACTGTTATTCACTATTTACATAAATGATTTGGACTCTGATTTAAGCCCTCACTTTTGTTGAGAAGGTTCCAAGTTTGGAGTGAGACATGTTACATGTTCATGAGACAATGACTGCAGCCAATAGTGGGTTGGAGGGAAAAGAAAATCAATGCTTTTTTCTCCCCAATGCATCAAAAGTGTTGTATGCAGTGTAAAGTGAATCAGGCTTCATTACCTTTTCTTCAAGAGTCAGACTTCAGTTACATCCTCAATTTCAAACAAGTTCTAACTTCATAACTGACCCCAGGTTTTCCAACTGTGCCATTTTCTCACTTACCGCCGATCTAATTTCCTCAAGTTACTTACACATCCTTTGTTTCTTCTGTGCTTCTATTACTTGATAGAGATGATGTGACATCATTTTACTGATGCTTCCTCATACATCAATTTTTTTGATGCATAATATGCCTGTCCATCTCATTTTTCAATTATTAAGGGTACACATCCAAACAGACCATCTGTTCTCCTAGATGCTAACCAACCCGCTGTATATTTTCAGCATTTTCTCTTGATTTCCAGAATCTGCAATATTTTGCAGATTTGGTGAAAATGTAAATTTGTAAATATAATTGTGTGGGGGGGGGGGGGGGAGGGGAAAGAGGTGGAGTGCAGCAGTGCCACTATACTATGCAGCAGTGCCCCATTTATCATTTCCATATTACTCTAACCTCCATCTTCCAATTGCTTGTGAAACTGAATTTACTTTACCAGAGCCACTACTGACCCCAGTATGCCCTATCTCAGAGCACTTTCCTTCCCTCCTCATACCTATTCTGGTGTGTGTAGGAACTGACTCAGGAATCTCAAACATGCATTTCCCCCCCACCCCCCTTTTGTCAAATACTTCAGCCAGATTACATTTTAACTAGTTAACAGAACCGAACCGGAGAGAGAACAGGCCATTGGAGTTTTCTTCTTTAAAAAAAACTAAAGGCACATAGAGGTTAAGTGTGGAAACCAGACACCTATTTTCGACCTGGGCTCTAAATTGGTTTGGGTCTGGTCTCAGGCGGAGAAGTGGTCATAAGGGAGTTTGATGAATGTTCCTAAAAAATCCAATTCAAGTAGGTAAGCAAATCAGCATTTGAAACACGAGCAAATAGATAGGTTCAAATCAGATCACCTGTTCAAAACTGATCACCTTTCATGCTTTAAGGCAGAATGGGATCACTGAGGCAAGAAAAGGGTCTCTCGTCTCAGGCAGCTCGTCACTTGCACATATTCTCACACACCCCACCCCCCTTCCAACCAAGGAGCAGGAAAAGAACAAATAGATGTCAAGAATCAGGAATGCTGGAGTTAATGCATTAGGTGACCAGCAAAAATGTTTTCTGAAAAGCATTTATAGTCCTATTGTTTAACAGAGTGTACCAATTTAAGCTAATGACCTAATAATTTAGCCACTTTGGGTTAACATTAAACTCAAGACTAAGACAAGAAAGAGAGGAATCATTAAATTGTTTAATTCATTGCACCAGTCCTTCCTCAGACCAGAAGATTGAAGGGCAATTAACAAGGCAAAGGAGACCCAAAAATGAAGTGCAACTTTTTCAGGCGCCCCATAGATCTTTGTACAGGGAGGCCATCTGGTTGCGGTTTTTAAACAGCAGCCAAGACACCCTGAAGCCGGCGTCTATTCTACTGTTCAAGTCTCGGGCTCTATTTCTACCCCCATTTCCAGCTGTAAGTCCCCATCAGGAGGCACACCACAGACATACTGCTCTAAATCTGGAATTACAGGCAGGTTCAAATAATTGCAAAAATTTGGTTCCACTCCTTCTGCTTCATGGGGGAGGCAGGAAAATTTACTGGATGTATTATTTAGCAATAAGCCATACTTGATGGGTGAGAGAGGTACAGTGATTGGGGAGTAGACAAAAATCATACATATTTTGTACAATGCAATTTAAACTGCCCAACACCAAGCCCTGAGGCACACCTCCCAATACCAGCCCTACCCAGCACCATAACTTCTCCAACAATTTGTTTTCAACCCTTTGGCCAATTTTTTTTTAAACCCATTCAAGATTTGTCTTTAAAACCCCACAAAAAAATATACAATGAAGTGTGTACAATTCCATATATTTTGAATGGCATAGCAGAGATACTAATATTAGAGGACAGAAGTATCAACTTTCTTCCACCAAAGTATTTTGAGTGCCAGGAAAGCAAATAAGAGTTTGCATGGCATTAGGTCTGCAGACCAACAGTAATTTTGTGAATCTCCATTGGAGTCTCAAAATTAGTTTTGTTTACTGCTGTTTAAAATTAGACAGAAGTCACATTTTAGAGTGCAACTATAGCATTGTGTTTTGCTCTGCAATGTTGCCAGAAGCTATAGTGTAAATCTGCAGTCAAGGCCCAACCCAGATACAGATTTGCACCACTTTAGTGTCAGTGCAAAGCAAAACCACCATAAGTGTGGACCCTTTCTGCTCTTTAGCTCCACATACATTCTTCAAGTGCTTTGAACATTAGTGTCCAAACAAGACAAGCCAAAGCGTAATGTTAAAAGTTAATTGGGCGAGAAGTTTTTTAAACAATGTTTAACTTCTAAATGTATTTATTAGTCAAGGAAAAGTCATCCAATAAAAGTTCAAAGTTTGACTAATAGTAGTTCATTAGCTGTAAACTTGATGCAACTTTGTGAATGTAATCAAAATCAAGTATAGGAAATCTAGGCTATGCTATGCAAATGCTAGATGTCTGAAATAAAAAACTGAAAATAAACAGTCAGTAACCATAAAGAAAAAAAGGATTAACATTTAGAAGTTTTAGAATCAGAATTTGACAGCACTGAAAGATACCATTCAGCCTGAACTGCATTAGCTCTCAGCTAACAACTTAGTTATTCCCTGCTCTTTTCCATATTCTTTTAAGTTATCTTTTATAATATTTATTCCTTTTAAAAACTATTCTTATGATTTTGCTTCTACCACTTGTGTCTGGTCAAGCTTTCCATGACCGAACAAACCTTAAAAAAACCTTCTTTTGCTCTTTTCATAGAATCATCAGCATGGAAGGCGGCCATGCCTAGCTGACGCTCAGCTAGTCCCACTCCCCTGCCCTTTCCCCGTAGCCCTGCAATTTTTTTCCTTCAGATACATATTCAACTCCCTTTGAAAGATAAAATTGAGTCTGCCTCCACCACCCTTTCAGGCAGTGCATTCCAGATTTTAACCACTCGCTGTGCAAAAAAGTTTTTTTCTTAGATCACCTTTGGTTCTTTTGCCAATCACCTTAAATCTATGTCCTCTGGTTCTCGACCCTTCTGCCAATGGGAACAGTTTCTCTCTCTACTCTGTCCAGACCCCTCATGATTTTGAACACCTCTATCAAATCGAACATACGAATTAGGAGCAGGAGTAGGCCACTCGGCCCTTCGAGCCTGCTCCACCATTCAATAAGATCATGGCTGATCCAATTACTCCACATTCCACCTACCCCAGATAACTTTTCACCCCCTTGCTTACCAAGAATCTATCTACCTCTGCCTTAAAAATATTCAAAGACTCTGCTTCCACCACCCTCTGAGGAAGAGAGTTCCAAAGACACTCAACCCTCTGAGAAAAAATTTCTCCTCATCTGTCTTAAATGGGCAACCCCTTATTTTTAAATAGTGACTCCTAGTTCTAGATTCTCCCACAAGAGGAAACATCCTCTCCACACCCGATCTAGACCCCTCAGAATCTTATATGTTTCAATCAAGTCACCTCTTATTCTTCTAAACTCCAGCAGATACAAGCCTAGCTTGTCCAACCTTTCCTCATAAGACAACCCGCCCATTCCAGGTAAATCTCCTCTGCTCCAAGGAGAACAACCCCAGCTTCTCCAGTCTATCAACGTAACTGAAGTCCCTCATTCCTAGATCATTCTCAAATCTTTTCTGCCCCTTCTCTAATGCCTTCACATCCTTCCTAAAGTGTGGTGCCCAGAATTGGACACAGTACTCCAGTTGGGGTCAAACCAGTGTTTTATACAGGTTCATCATAATTTCCACACTTTTGTACGCTATACCTCTATTCATGAAGCCCAGGATCCTATAAGCCTTTAACTGCTTTCTCAACCTGCCCCGCCACCTTAAACTATTTATGCACATATACCCCCAGATCTCTGTTCATGCTCACCCTTTAGGATTGTACCATTTAGTTTATATGTCCTCTCCTGGTGATGATATGGAGTGCAAGTCTCTATTTACCAATTCACTTATACAAATGGACAGGTAAGCAACCTGAAACATTAACTATTTCTCTCCACAGATGCTGCCCAACCTGCTGAGTATTCCAATATTTTCTGTTTATTTCAGATTTCCAACATCTGCAGTATATTGTTTTTGTTTCACTGATACATGGAGATAGTTTAAACATCTCAATCAGGTCTCCCCTCAACTTTTTAATAAAACTTCAATTCTGACAGCATCTACACATGAAGCATTAACTTAATTTGTCCTCTTTATAGGTGGACCTGCTATGTTTTTCCAGCACCTTTCAGTTTAATTCAAATGTAGTCATTTAATAGTGTTTAAAATCCAAAGAAACAGGGAAAAGTGAGTAAACCAAATAGAAGAAATGGAGAAATTTTTAGTTGAAGTTAGCTAAAAGTTGCAAGTAAAGTCTGGTGTTTTATTAATTTTATTGTAAACTAACTTTCCTTGCACTGAATTCAATGCAACTGTCTGCACCCCCTCTTCAGCTCCCCCACTAGCTATCAATGGAGCAAATGTACCAAACTCTCCACAACCTTCAACCTTTACCATGAAGTTGGCAGAACCAATTAACAAAAAATCTTGTAAGTCACTTAATGCCCTTCCCACCAGAATTTTGTGGATGTGCTCTTCTTACAGTAAAATCAGTAAAGCCAAAAATCGAGCGAGTTGGCTATGACAGGGTAGGGTAGGGTCAAAGTTTACACAAGGCATTAAGGGTCAAGACCCCTTCTTAAATACCACTTCAATCACCGTGTACTACAACCTTATTTTAAAAAGTTGGCCGAGTATTGTGGATTTGCATTGCTCCTTCATCAACATTTGCCAAGTGCCTTGATCTGTTCCCGGAGGAGACAGGCGGAGGGGAAGTTTTAATATTGTGAAATTCTGCTCTGCAATAACCTCCCACATTCCGAGCTGCAAATACCCAACCAGCCAAGAGTCAGGCAGCAGCGTGCGAGCAATCGAATGGCACACGTTCCAGAAATACCACAGTACACAAGACTTTTTAAAAAACAACTCGGGTGAGTACACAGCGCAAGTGCCTAATTTTTGGCCCGAGAGCCTAGAGACTGGATTGGAGAATTTAAAAAACCTTGCCCAAGGACACTACTGCCCCATGACAACACTGCCCCATGACAACATGCCGTGGTAAAAAAAAATTGAAAGATATCATTCAGCAATAATCATGAAATATAAACGGGCAAACGCAAAAATGAGGAGCCAGTTACAAAATAGACCCCCTAAATGTTGTATACGTGTCAATTGTCGGAAGTTACAGAAGCTTAAAGCTGCAATATTCCTTCACTAGTTTGGAGGAAACCAGCGCGGGATCCCTGCAAATTTGTGCGGAAGGAATGGTCTTGCAAAGGGTCCCACAGCAGCCTTACCAATGTTTACTGGTCAGTTGCAGGCCTTTGCAGGGATCCTAGGCTCTATTAGACTGGTACAGTGGGAGCTAAATCTTTCCCCACTGTTCACCGGTTTAAGCCTCTGCTTGTGTTCAACGTGAGCTATCCCCTCACTGAGTGCAAGCCTCTACCTGTGGTACAATGCAGTTGTCTCCCCCCCTACCCCCTACCCCCTACCCTACCCAGCCCCTCACCTGTACTGGTCAAACTTGGCGTATTTCATCCATTCACGAGGGTCGCTCTGGTAGGATTCCATAAGAGTCTGCACCTCGTCCACATCAATCTTGTCATTAGCGAAAATTTGGTGCAAAATCTGAATTAAATCCGCCAGGTTCTGAGGTTTTTGCATTTTCGTCTGCTCCATGATCAAACCTACTGAGCCGATTCGCCAAATAACACCGTTCCCGTTTGCTGCTTGCAAGCAAACAAACAACCGCTCCGCCCCAGCCTCAGTCAATCAGCGGGCTGCTGGCGTCCTGCTATTTATAGAATCTAGCAAAGCGCTGGGAAAGGACCAACGCGGCTCAAGGGGGAATGTCTAATTACGTTCGCTCAATAATTTATGTTTTCCAACTTTTCAATACAACGCGTGGAAGTCATGTAAGCTGATAAAATAATGTTATTGCACATAGTTATATATAAAGAAACTGTTATCTCACTTGGTTAAGTTAATGAATAACCCGCACACAATTACCCCCTTTGGTTTACGAAGAGCGATTTCAGCGTGAATGGCTGGAGACTGAGATGATTTGTTACATGTCTCCAATGGTACGGGGAAGTAGTAGAGTGTATGACATAGAATGCAATGCATAACTACAACAGGCACCGAAGAGCAGAGTTGACACTGTAAATAATAAGTTTTCTTTCTTTTGTATGATTTGGTGTTTATTGTGCCCCTCTAAAAAGGGGGCACTTTTGTTAGATCTTTCGTTTGATGGCACTGGGGCAACCTAGTGTCCTTAAAGGTTCAATTAAAAGAGGCATAACTACAATTTAATATTCCTATGCAATAGAATTCTAGGAAACAGTAAACACTATTATGTACGAAATGTTTTGTTTTCTTCTATGGCATGCTTCCTGGCCTCTGCCAATGTCAGTCTTAATTCAATGTTATAGAAGTGGGCATAAGTGGGTTCACTGCTGGTTCCTTACATGTGAGAAAACACTTCACCTTGGAACAGCCAGGATGAAATTGGGAATAAAAAGGAAAAATGCTGAAAGCACTCCGCAGCATCTGTGCAAAAAGGAATAATGTTCGGTTAATGTTTCAGTTCAATGACCCTTTGTCAGAACCTGCTGCGATTGGGAACTCATTGGGTGGGGAATCACAACCTTGAACCATTGTACCAGTCCATGATCCTGCAGCAACATTTTGGCAAATTGCTATTAAAAAGTGCAATATTTCTGTACAAATACCACGCAACAATATAAGTTTTACAGTAGTTTGATTAGACTTGCAAATGCTGCTGCTGTCTCTGGTGAAGATTGGTGTACTTTGACTGCTTATTGTGCTGAGCAGTCCAATCAGATAATAAATACATTGGAATATATGATTATAACATTGTGTTTTTGTGCAAATAAACCCTGATGAACAGTGAACAGGTAAGAAATTATATGATGTATCAGCATCTCTCCAACCAATTTTAAAATATTTCTTCATTTATTTCATCATTTTACTTATCCCACTCCCCTTGGGTTGACTTGTGTATTGGTCTAGAACTTAATTTCACCCACCTGATGTCAATACTTGGGATTTCCTGTCAATCTACTCATTGACTGTCCTCATTGGGGTTTCCACATTGGAAAGTGAGGAGGGGGCAGGGTTTAAATCAGTATTGAAATATTAGGAGGGTTTTTAATGGAACTGCTTCCCTTCCATAACAATACAATACAGTTTTGAAATTGAGGACTTTGAAGTTCCAAACCATTTGACATAACAGCCCCCTGCATTACTGCAGTGGGAAGTAAGTTGTGGGAAGGATTAAGTGCCAAACGGTATGCAAAAATCCATGGTTTCTCCTACTTACACTTAATATTTTATAGTAGTTTTAAACAACATACTCAAAATGAAGGTTTATTAAAAATCAACATGGTTGCTCGGTCTGCTTTACTACCACTCTGCCTCTTTGACATGGCAATGTCTTGATTGGGAAGTTGTAAAAAGTCGATGTACCAAAGCGCTCTGCTTCATGTTATTCAATTAGGAGGTGCTGGAGGAAGAGAGATGTTTACTTTTGTTCAAAAGAATTAATTAAGTTAAAGGTTCTTTGCCAAGTGTTAATAGACTATAGTTAACATCTATTGTGTGTTGAAATTATGTTAACTTGTCCAAACTAAGATGATGTTTCTTTGGAATCCTCATCAATATCCCTTATCTGGCCATCCTTATCCTTTGCATCTAAAGGTTGCAAAGTTTGTTAGTATTGTTCAACTGATCACCTTTATTTAACAGATCAGACTTGAACTCAACTGCCTGCTCTCTCACATGAATTATGGGCATAAAAATAGCATATTTTACCCTCTGTCAGCTGTGGCTCAGTGGGTAGCACACTCACCTCTGAGTCAGAAGGTTGTGGGTTCATAGTTCCACTCCAGGGACTTGAGCACATAAAGCTAGGCTGACACTCCAGTGCAGTGCTGAGGGAGTGCTGCACTGTCGGAGGTGCCGTCTTTCAGATGAGATGTTAAACCAAGGCCCTGTCTGCGCTCTCAGTTGGACGTAAAAGATCCCATGGCACTATTTCGAAGAAGAGCAGGGGAGTTATCCCCAGAGTCCTGGCCAATATTTATCCCTCAACCAACATAACAAAAACAGATTATCTGGTCATTATCACATTGCTGTTTGTGGGACCTTGCTGTGTGCAAATTGGCTGCCGCGTTTCCCACATTACAACAGTGACTACACTTCAAAAGTACTTCATTGAATGTAAAGCGCTTTGAGATGTCCGGTGGTCGTTAAAGGCGCTATATAAATGCAAGTCTTTCTTTTCTTTCTCCAGCAGTTTAGTTGCTATTGCTATGGTGGATGGAGATGAATTAAACTCTGTAAATGTGCACTTACTTAATGCTTGCAAAGACTACTGTATTTTTGCCGAGGAACAAGATTGCATTTTTTTTTGGAGAAGCACTTTATCTCAAGTTCTATAAGATGAATTCAAAGTGACTTGCGTGATTAGTTTGTTTTGAATTTTTCTCTAGACTCCTGATATTGTGTTGTACTTTCAATATCTTGAACATATTGGTTACTTCTGCAGAACATTCTATTCACTATTATTAGTTTAGCCTGTTATGAAAACAATCTGGGTGACTGATATTATCCTTCTTCTGAAGTGACACGAAATGTAGCCATATAATAAGTGTCTGGGGTGGATGATATCCTTTTTCTGAAGTGAAATGAGATGCACTGGAATCCGATGTACTATCCAGTACCAAGTTTACAATAAAATGGAGGATTGTTTGCCCTTCAGCGCACTATATCCCATATACTAAATTCATAAGGGTAAGTTTCAGATCATAAGGAGCAAGGGTTTACCTATGCAATCTGCCTTCTGTGGTTAGAATGAGAAAAAAAGTTAGCGGGAGCAAGTTCAAATAGTTAAATAAGAACATAAGAATTAGGAGCAGGCGTTGGTCATATGGCCCCTCGAGCCTGCTCCGTCATTCAATAAGACCATGGCTGATCTTTAACCTCAACTCCACTTTCCCGCCTATGCATGCTATGTGAGAATAATTCATGCTTAACTGTCATGGCAAGATCCATTAACATATTAATAATAAAAAAGTATAGAGTAAGAGGGTTTTGAAAATACAAGTTTATTTCACTACTGATCGGAAGATTATATCAAGTTTTTCTGTGGTTTTTAATGGTGGGTAGGCATTCAGACATGGTTAACCTTTCCACCATGTTAAGGTATTAAAGGAACTGTGTCATTATATATTGCTGAGATTCAAACTGCAGCAGATTTTGACTTTCCCATGTAGTCTAGCCCTAGTAATGGCTCATCTACTAAAATTCCAGCAGATTATGGCATGAGTGAGTTATGCATTACTTACAGAAACCCTCACCGAAAAGGTTGAACAGGTAATTATCATAGATCCACTCGCCATTAAAATCAAGAACAATTGCGAATTTGCTGCATATAAGCCAGTGTTTACGCCACTGTCACTTAGACTGAAAAATAATTCTGCTGGAGACCTGGCAGCACCATGACTTGCGTGTTTATTCAAGAAAATGGTTGCTCCACACAGTGCACAAAAGATCAGTTGAAGAGAATCCCCCGATCCATTCTCATAAAATAAATTCAAAGTGCTATGAGACATTTCTGAGAGACTCCATAAGGCAATAAATAACTAAGTCTTTGCTTATAGCTCTAAATTTTATAATAGACAACTCCACATTTATTTTAAAATTGATAAGTAATAGTGAAGGCAAAAGTTAAATTATACATCTGGAAAACATGAAGAAAACATACCTTTGATAAAATAATGGGCCAGAAATTCGGCTCTCCGGCTTCCCACGGGTGCAAGGATCGCGCGAGTACTTACCTAGCGCGCCTGCCGTTGTGCTTCAGGCCCGCATGAAATTCGGCTCCTGGGCCTCCTGCAGCTGCCGGCGCGCAGTGCTTGCGTATCCCAGGGGCGCAGTTAGTTCGAAGCGTCCCCGGGATCACGTGGGCCATGGAGAGCCAATCGGAGCTGGGAATCTCCATTCATAGATTTTGACAGGAAGACCTGTCAAATCTATGAATAGAGATCAGCCCCAAAACCTCACTAAAACTTCAAATAAATTTTTTTTTAAATCACATTTTTAAAATAACTATAAATTACATAAATTAACTACGTTAAACAAAAATTTAAATTTTTGAAAAAATTAATTACACTTTTTAACGGTGCTAAAAATAAACTTCCCTTTCTTTAAAGTATGTAAAAAAGATAAACCTGTTGAAAAAATGTTTAAATTGTACTTAATTCACCACTTACCTTGTTAAAAGCAGGCCTTGCGCCTCCTTTTTTCCTGCGCAGCTTCTCCGTACTTACCCTCACGGAGAAACCTGAAAAAAAACCGAAGTTCGCTGCGTGCGCGCTGCCTCTCCGGCGCACGCGTTCAACCTCTGAACCCCTTCCTTCAGCGGAACGGAAGTTCCGGTTTCCAGCGCATGCGCAAAACCGGCACTTTCGTTGGGTCTACAGGTGAGTACACAACGCGTACTCACCCGTGGAGACCCGAATTTCTGGCCCAATAGATCAGATGCAATTAGAAACTGAAGTTAGCTGCATTCACTTTTTGGGTTCATCCAGTTTGGAATTTTTTGGTGCTTTAAAATTATGATTAAATGTTGGCAATATATCATAGGGAACGGTAGCATCGTGGTTATGTTACTGGACTAGTAATCCAGAGGCCTGGACTAATGATCCAAATCCCACCATGACAGCTGGGGAATTTAAATTCAGGTAACTAAATAAATCTGGAATAAAAAGCTAGTATCAGTAATGGTAACTATAAAACTATCGGATTGTCGTAAAATCCCATCTGGTTCACGAATGTCCTTGAGGGAAGGAAATCTGCTGTCCTTACCTGGTCTGGCCTATATGTGACTCCAGACCCACAGCAATGTGTTTGACTCTTAACTGCCATCTGAAATGGCCTACATTTTGGGCCCCTATATGTGTCTTCTTGTCTCATTAAAACTTCTTTGGGGCGCTTTGGATTATATACTTTTCCACACCATGTCCTGTCCACAAAAAGCAGGACAACTCCAATCCGGCCAATTACCGGCCCATCAGTCTACTCTCAATCATCAGCAAAGTGACGGAAGGTGTCGTCGACAGTGCTATCAAGCGGCACTTACCAATAACCTGCTCACTGATGCTCAGTTTGGGTTCCGCCAGGACCATTCGGCTCCAGACCCCATTATAGCCTTGGTCCAAATGTGGACAAAAGAGCTGAATTCCAGAGGTGAGGTGAGAGTGACTGCCCTTGACATCAAGGCAGCATTTGACCAAGTGTGGCATCAAGGAGCCCTAGTAAAGCTGAAGTCAATGGAAATCAGGTGGAAAACTCTCCACTGGCTGGAGTCATACCTAGCACAAAAGAAGATGGTTGTAGTTGTTGGAGGTCAATCATCACAGCCCCAGGACATCGCTGCAGGAGTTCCTCAAGGCAGTGTTCTAGGCCCAACCATCTTCAGCTGCTTCATCAATGACCTTCCCTGCATTATAAAGTCAGAAGTGGGGATGTTTGCTGATGATTGCACAGTGTTCAGTTCCATTTGCCACTCCTCAGATAATGAAGCAGTCCATGCCCGAATGCACCAAGACCTGGATGACATTCAGGCTTGGGCTGATAAGTGGCAAGTAACATTCGCGCCACACAAATGCCAGGCAATGACTATCTCCAACAAGCGAGAGTCTAACCACTGCCCCTTGACATTCAACGGCATTACCATCGCCGAATCCCCCACCATCAACATCCTTGGGGTCACCATTGACCAGAAACTTAACTGGACCAGCCACATAAATACTGTGGCTACAAGAGCAGGTCAGAGGCTAGGTATTCTGTGGTGCGTGTCTCACCTCCTGACTCCCCAAAGCCTTTCCACCATCTACAAGGCACAAGTCAGGAGTGTGATGGAATACTCTCCACTTGCCTGGATGAGTGCAGCTCCAACAACACTCAGGAAGCTCGACACCATTCAGGACAAAGCAGCCTGCTTGATTGGCACCCCATCCACCACCTTAAACATTCACTCCCTGCACCACCGCCACACCGTGGCTGCAGTGTGTACCATCTACAAGATGCACTGCAGCAACTCGCCAAGGCTTCTTCGGCAGCACCTCCCAAACCCGCGACCTCTACCACCTAGAAGGACAAGGGCAGCAGGCGCATGGGAACACCACCACCTGCAAGTTCCCCTCCAAGTTACACACCATCCTGACTTGGAAATATATTGCCGTTCCTGCATCGTCACTGGGTCAAAATCCTGGAACTCCCTCCCTAACAGCACTGTGTGAGTACCTTCACCACAAGGACTGCAGCGGTTCAAGAAGGCGGCTTACCACCATCTTCTCAAGGGCAATTAGTGATGGGCAATAAATGCTGGCCTTGCAAGCGACGCCCACATCCCAGGAACGAATAAAAAAAATATATCATTGTATCATACAGCATTTGGCCTATGTGTCTGACGGCTCTTTGAAGAGCTATCCAATTAGCTCCACTCCCCTGCTCTTTCTCCACAGCCCTTCAAATTTCTCCTTTTCAAGTATATATCTAATTCCCTTTTGAAAGTTACTATTGAATCTGCTTGCACCACCCTTTCAGCTAGTGCATTCCAGATCATAACAATACACTGCGTAAAACATCTCCTCCATGGCTTTTTTGCCAATTATCTTAAATCTATGTCTGCCAGTTACTGACCCTCCTGCCAGTGGAAACAGTTGTCCTTATTTACTCTATCAAAACTCCTCCAATTTTGAACACCTCTATTAAATCTCCTCTTAACCTTCTCTGCTCTAAGGAGAACAATCCCAGCTTTTCTAGTCTCTCCACGTAACTGAAGTCCCTCCATATGGAGAATTAAAAATTTCCTTTTATCACTTGCAGGAATATTAACAACCGCAAGCAACCAGCTATGTTTCACAGAGACTCTCACTGTCAATCAGTTGTGCATTTTCTAGTTCAAATTCAAGCCTCGTTAATCAAGTAGATTTTATGGTGTCTGAATATCACGTCGTAGCAGCAAAAAAGGTGCCCAGTGTTTTTAATCTTAATAATTAAAATAATTTATGATGTGAAAGTCCTCTTGGTGTCACGTAAAACATTTACAGGTGTAAATGATAGCAATTCCAGCATTTATACTACTGTTTCTTATCTACATGCTGCCCCTCGGCGACATCAACCGAAAACACAGTGTCAGTTTCCACATGTACACTGATGACACCCAGCTCTACCGCACCACCAATGTTCCCCCTAAGGTGTGCGGGTGTCAATCGGGAGGTCCTGCGCAGGCTTCTCACTAGCTGTTGCCGCTGGAAAAGATACTGCGCAGCAAATTTAAAGGGACCGTGCACAAAAAATAATTTGAGGGAACATTGCTCACCACCACTTCTCTCGACCCCTCCACTGTATCTAAATTGTCAGACTGCTTGTCCAACATACAGTACTGGGTGAGCAGAAATTTACTCCAACTAAATATTGGGAAGACCGAAGCCATTGTCTTCGGTCCCCACCACAAACGATGTTCCCTAACCACCAACTCCATCCCTCTCCCTGGCAAATGTCTGAAGCTGAACCAGACTATTTGCAACCTTGGTGTCCTGTTTGACTCTGAGATGAGCTTCTGACCACATATCCGCGCCACCGCTAAAACCACCTATTTCCACCTCCTTAACATCGCCAGACTCCGTCCCTTGCTTCAGCTCATCTGCTGAAACCCTAATCCATGCCTTTGTTACCTCTAGACTTGGCTATTCCAATGCACTCGTAGCTGGTCTCCCATATTTTACCCTCCGTAAATTTGAGGTCATCCAAAACTCTGCTGCCTGTGTCCTAACTCGTACCAAGTCCCATCACCCCTGTGGTCGCTGACCGACATTGGCTCCCGGTTAACTAACGCCTTGATTTTAAAATTCTCATCCTTGTTTTCAATTCCCTCCATGGCCTCGCCCCTCTCTATCTCTGTAATCTCCTCCACCCCCACAACCCTCTGAGACATCTGCGCTCCTCTAATTCTGGCCTCTTGAGTACCCCCAGTTTCAATCACTCCACCATTGGTGGCCGTGCCTTCAGCTGCCAAGGCCCTAAGCTCTGGAATTCCCCTCCATAAACCTCTCTGCCTCTCTACCTCTCTTTCCTCCTTTAAGATGCTCCTTAAAACCTACCTCTTTGACTTAATTTCTCCTTATGTGGTTCGGTGTCAAATTTTGTTTTATAATACTCCTGTGAAGCGTCTTGGGATGTTTTATTATGTTAAAGGCGCTATATAAATACAAGTTGTTGTTGTTGTTATTTCCTTTTAAAAATATATAGATTTGCTGTGCATGTTGCATGGAGAAAAACTTCTCAGATATTCCAAAATATCAGTTTCCTTGGATAACTATTTACAAAAGCAGGCACAATGCCCAGCACTTTGGATTTGTATCGGACATTGCCGAGTTGCTTCTGACACACTGCGATGCTGTAATCAATTCTCCAGCAAATTGTGGCCTAAATTCTACACTGGAGGATTGGGGAGCACAATGGTCTAACTTATGGCGTTCGCCATCAATATCGCCATTGCTGCAAATTCTGGGCCAATGGGGGAGAATACTTGCAAGATAAATTTGACTTCCAGTCTGAAACTGGAAATGGTGTAAACTATGGTGAGGCTAAGAACCTGGAGTAGCAAAATGCAACTTATGAATCAATCAGATTATGGCAGGCTACAAAACACAAGAATACATTTGTGGGCGCCTTTTATATAAGCTTATGTCACCAAACTGCAAAATGTAACAGATTTTGAAATCACAACACAGATTATAGAAGGATGTTCATATCAAATACTGCTGAGCCCTGGAGAAAAAGTACACCTTAAATAAACTTTTAGAACTGGCATGAGCACTTGACCAAATCAAATGTTATATAGCAGAGGTAGAAACTAAAAAGAAAGTAAACCAGATAAACACTGGGGACAAAAATCCTAGGAGATAACATGCCAGCAAAGGTCAAAATGCAGCCACTGGTGACTTCCTGTTCTGATCCTGCCGAATTTTGCGGGCTCAGTGGGTGGTCACCTCAATTGCATAGGAACAACTCCCTGCACCACTAGGGGCGCACCTTACACACCTGTCTGCTTTGGGGGTTGTTGGTGTCAGGCCCCACAAAGCAAAATAGCAGTAGCCCATCGATCCCCTTGTTAGGGGGCCAAAATAAACTTGTACCTTTAAGAAATCTTTGGGCGGGCCCTGCTCCTGCCTTGAAGAGGCCAGTATGCCTCTTCCTTCTTAGCATACTGACCTCCGAAGATCTGCTAGACCTCTGCGAGGCAGAGGTTACAAAGACTCCCGATGGAGGGAGTCCCTGCCTCCTCTGCATTACTGGCCTTGTAAGCGGTGGTTGGAGGCTTTGCCCATTACCAGGCCCCAAGGAAACTCCCAGCGAAGGATGGTACCCACTGCATCTGGGCTCCAGCTAATTTCTGTCTCTTGCACTGCCCTCCTGCTGGAGTTACGTTGGGACTGTGCCGAAAGAGCCGAGGAATTTCAGCCCCATTAAGTGTAAACTGTATGACACCAAAGCAAACCAGGTCAACTCTAATGTTTATGTTATTACTGCAGTGGAAGTTATCTCTATACTGGTTGAGTGTCTAACAAAGGGTGAAGAATGTCATGCATGCAGGAAACTAAACCATGTCTGTCAGTGCATCTAATGAAACATTGTGGCCCAGATATGTATGCATGGAAATATAGCCAGTCAAAACAGCTCAATGTGCAGCAAGTTACTGATACAGAACCTATTGTATGCAGCTCTGGAGATGGTGATGCATATTTATTCACCATATATCAGAATAGCACACTCATCAGTTCAGTAATCAACAATGAGTGACAACAATATATTTTCAAGAGATACCAATTCAAATCATTGTTGATTTCAATTCATAAAATATTAATCGATGAATCAAATTATGAATCTATTGTTGCTGCTTCTGAATCTAGACTGGAGCTTCTTTACATGCAGAATCAGTTCATTCCAAAGGCACCTCTTTCAGTGCGTAGTAAATTTTTTGTTCACATGAGTTTGGGTAGCAAGCAGTCTCAGTTGATGTGTTTGTTATGAAGGCAAAGCCTGGTTCCCTATTTGACCTATGTACAGATTAAGTTCTACAACTCATCAGTCTTCCTTCAGCAGTATGTAGCATCAATAGATCAACATCAAAGGATGCTTTGTGCAGAGAATTCTCTCATGTAGTTGACAGTACAGGCAACTGTAGGTCATGCAGGTCAAACTACATATTGACAAGTCTATTATTTCTATTGCTCAGTATCATTGTAAGAAAACTTCTCCTCTACAGAAGAAAGTTGAGGCAATGCTAAAAGAGTTGGAGAACAGTGCTCTAATTGAAGATCCAGATAGTCCTATACCTTGGGTTTCACTTCTAGTAATCATTCCTAAGCCCAAGAATCTTAACAACACCATTGTGTTGATAATTGAGGAATGAACAAAGTCATTAAGCATGAAACTCCAACCCTGGATGAAATGATTGCAGAGGTAAACAAACAATGTGCTTTCTCAAAGCTAGACCTGAAATCACTAGCTTAATAAAGAGAGTTGTTATATTACAACATTTGCAATACATGTTGGTCTGAAACAATAGACCACACTTAGAATACTGCACTGAGTTCTGGTCTCCATATTACAAAAAGGGTATAGAAGCATTGAAAAAGGTGCAAAAAAGATTTACAAGAATGATACCAGCACTGAGAGGTTGTAACTATCAGGAAAGATTGAACAGGCTGGGTCTCTCTTCTCTAGAAAAGAGAAGGCTGAGGGGTGACCTAATAGAGATCTTTAAAATTATGAAGGGATTTGATAGGATAGACTTAGAGAAAATGTTTCCACTTGTGGGGGAGTCCAAAACTAGGGGCCATAAATAAAAGATAGTCACTAATAAATCCAGTAGGGAATTCAGGAGAAACTTCTTCACCTAAAGAGTGGTAAGAATGTGTAACTTGCTACCACAATGAGTAGTTGAGGCAAATAGCATAGATGCATTTCATGGGAAGCTAGATAAGCATATAAGGGAGAAAGGAATAGAAGGCTATGCTGATCAGGTTAGATGAAGAAGGGTGGGCGGAGGCTCATGTGGAGTATAAACACCGGCATAGACCAGTTGGGCTGAATGACCTGTTTCTGTGCTGTAAATTATATGTAATTCTATGTAATACAAATGCTAACTTATGATCTATCTTCAGCAACAGAGGTAAATCATCATATGCTTCGATAAGTTATTAAAGAAATTCCAGGTGTCTTGAATATAAGTGATGATATTCTGATACATGTTCGATTGAGTGGGCCACCTTCACAGCATTCTTCACATTTTACAAGAAAATGGTGTTGCACGCACATCCAAAATAGGAATTGGCAAGGAACACCAAGGATATTTTTGCCTAGTTTTAACAAATCAGGGATTATCACCAAACCCCAAGAATGTTAAATGCAATCCACAATGCCACACTCCCAAAGAAGGGATCAGTAGTCTGTTGTCTGCTAATCATCATTACTTGCTGTTGCAGGGAGGGTGACAACATCAATGTTTCATTTATATAGCACCTTTAACATAAAAATAATCACACGGCACTTCACAGAAGCATAATCAAAGAAATGAATGCCAAACCAAAGTAGGAGATAATTGGAGATGTAACCAAAAATTTGGTCAAAGGGGTAGGTTTTATTGAGTGCTTTAAAGGAGGAGAGGGAAGTGGAGCAGCAAAGAAGTTTAGGAAGGGAATTTCAGAGTGTGCGGCCTAGGGACTGATGGCACTATCACCAATAGTGGGGTGAAGGGAAAGGAGGATGCAGAAAAAGCGAGAGTCAGAGGAACAGAGAATTTGAGGGAGGAGACTGTAGGGCTGGAGCAAGTTACAGAGGGGAAGGCCATGAAGGGATTTAAACACAAGGGTAATATTTTTAAATTTGAGCATTGGACCAGCAACTAATATAGTTCAGCAAGGACAGGGGTGATGGGTGAGCAGGACTTGGTGCACATTGGAATAATTGAGTCCAGTGGTGACAAAGGCATGTATGAGATAGGCTGAAGTAGGGGCAGAGGTGGTGGAAAGGATATGGATTGAAAGCTTAGCTTGAACTTCAATAGGATGCCAAGGGTGTGACCAATCTGGTTCAGCCAGAGACAGTGGCCTGCGAGGGGGTGGAATCAGTGGTGAGGCTAGGGAGATTGTGTTTGGCGCTGAAATTCTATCTTCCCAATGTTTAACTGGAGGAAATTATGGCTCATCCAGGACTGGATGTGAACAAGCAGTCTGACACGCAGAGGCAGTGGAAGTGTCAAGAGAGAAGGTGGAGAGGTAGACCAGAGTATTGTCAGCATACACGTGGAAGCTGACCCCATGTCTTTGGATGATGTCATCATGAAGCAGCATGTAGATGAATAAGATGAGGAGGCAAAGGAAAAGTCATTGGGCGACTCCGGAGGTAATGGTGTGGGGACATGAAGAGAAGTCATTGTTGGAGATGCTCTGGCTATGATTGGATACGTAAGAGTGGAACCAAGTGAAGGAGAGTGGAGGAGAGACGTTGGAGGAGGATGATGTGGTCAACTATGTCAAAGGCTTCAGAAAAGTTGAGTAGGATTTACAGGGGATAATGCACCATGATCACAGTCACAAGGACTAACAACTAAAGGTAGCATCTTCAAGTGGGAAGACAAACATGATCAAGCCATATTTCCGATGAAACAACCACTATCCAGTTTACAGTGAGTTTCAGAGATCAACGGAGATCTATTGTGATATCAGTTTGTTGGGCTTAGAAGCCATCCTTATACAAAAGATGACCTTGATGCAACTAGATATACCAGTATAACAACAGAAAACGCTGGAAAAACTCAGCAGGCCAGGCAGCATCCGTGGAGAGAGAAAGAGAGTTAACGTTTCAGGTCGATGACCTTTCATCAGAACTGGGAAGAGCCGGAAATCAAATAGATTTAAGGCCAGGGTAAAGCTGGGAAAAGGGGGAGGGGATAAAGGAACAAAGGGGGAGATGAAGAGACATTAAGAGACATTAAGAGATATGCAAGTCTAGAGGTGGTGTTAATGTGACAGATTAAGGCTGAATGAAGTGTGAAATCCACTGGCAGAATGAAGGACAGCTGCCAGCTTCTAGGAGGAAAAAAAAAGGTGGGGGGGGGGACAAATAAAAGGGTGGATAAAATAAAATATAAATGTGATTGGAGCTGAGGTTATGATCTAAAATTGTTGAACTCGATATTGAGTCCAGAGGGCTGTAGCGTGCCTAAACGAAAGATGAGGTGCTGTTCCTCGAGCTTACGCTGCGCTTCCGTGGAACAGTGTAATAGGCCGAGGACGGTGAGGTCATATTACTAGATATACCAGTACTTTACACAATTCCACAGAGCAACAGTACAGCCAATTGATCTTGAAGTGTTGGCAACTGTGTGTGCCGTGCAATAATTCTACCTATAGTCAGCAATTTATGATCTTTACAGATCTCAACATTTTGATCCCTATATTCTCTAGGCCAAAGTCTAGGATCCAGCACTGTTGAAAGTCCAGTCTTATAATGTAATCACTAATTATTGCCTTGGATCTGATAATCCTGCTAATTTAATATCACAACACTCAGATTTGAATGTTACCGTTTGTCATTATTTGAAGAGAGCTAAGGAATTAATTAATTTTGTAACTGAACTTTCCACACTTTAAGAAACAAAAGAGGTGCCATTACACTACTAGATGTATTCTATAGACCACCAACTAGTGGGAAGGATATAGAGGAGCAAATTTGCAGGGAAATTACAGAGAGGTACAAGAACTATAGAGTAGTGATAATGGGGGACTATTACTATCCCAGTCTATCCTAATATAGACTGGGATAGTAATAGTGTAAAGGGCAGAGACGGGGGAAGAATTTCTGAAGTGTGTTCAGGAAAACTTTCTTGATCAGTACGTTTCCAGCCCAAGGAGGGAGGAGGCATTGCTGGATCTGGTTCTGGGGAATGAGGTGTGTCAAGTGGAGCAAGAGTCAGTAGGGGAACATTTAGGGAACAGTGATCACAGTATCATAAGGTTTCGATTAGTAATGGAAAAGGACAGGGACCAATCTAGAGTAAAAATACTTAATTGGAGGAAGGCCAATTTCAGTGGGTTGAGAACGGATCTGGCCCAGGTAAATTGGAATCAAAGATTGGCAGGCAAAACTGTAATCGAACAACGGGGTGCCTTTAAAGAGGAAATGGTTTGGGTACAGTCGAGGTACATTCCCACGAGGGGGAAAGGTAGGGCAACCAAAGTCAGAGCTCCCTGGATGACGAAAGAGATAGAGAGTAAGATGAAGCAGAAAAAGGGGGCGTATGACAGATGTCAGGTCAGAATACAAGTGAGAACCAGAATATAGAAAATTCAGAAGGGAAGTGAAAAAGGAAATAAGAGGGACAAAGAGGGAGTATGAGAATAGACTGGCAGCTAACATAAAAGGGAATCCAAAAGTCTTCTATAGATATATAAATATTAAATGGGTAGTAAGAGGAGAGGTGGGGCCGATTAGGGACCAAAAAGGAGACCTATGCATGGAGGCAGAGGGTATGGCTGAGATACTAAATGAATACTTTGTATCTGTCTTTACCAAGGAAGAAGATGCTGTCAAAGTCATGGTGAAAGAGGAAGTAGTTGAGATACTGGATGGGATAGAAATTGATAAAGAGGAAGTACTAGAAAGGCTGGCTGTACTTAAAGTAGATAAGTCACCAGGACCATAGAAACATAGAAGATAGGAGCAGGAGTAGGCCATTCGGTCCCTCGAGCCTGCTCCGCCATTTAATGAGATCATGGCTGATCATCCAAATTCAGTACCCTGTCCCTACTTTCTCCCCATATCCCTTGATCCCCTTAGCCTTAAGAAATATATCTAACTCCTTCTTGAATATATTTAATGAGTTGGCCTCAACTGCCTTCTGTGGCAGAGAATTCCACAGGTTCACCACTCTCTGGGTTAAGAAATTCCTCCTCATCTCAGTCCTAAATGGCTTACCCCTTATCCTTAGACTGTGACCCCTGGTTCTGGACTCCCCCGCCATCAGGAACAGCCTTCCTGCATCTAGCCTGTCTAGTCCTGTTAGAATTTTATAAGTTTCAATGAGATCCCCTCTCATTCTTCTAAACTCTAGCGAATATAAGCCTAATCGACCCAATCTCTCTTCATACGTCATTCCTGCCATCCCAGGTATCAGTCTGGTGAATCTTCGCTGCACTCCCTCCATGGCAAAAACATCCTTCCTCAGATAAGGCGACCAAAGCTGCACACAATACTCAAGGTGTGGTCTCACCAAGGCCCTGCACAACTGCAGCAAGACATCCTTGCTCCTGTACTCAAATCCTCTCGCTATGAAGGCCAACATACCATTTGCCTTCTTAACCGCCTGCTGCACCTGCATGCTTACCTTCAGCGACTGGTACACAAGGACACCCAGGTCTCGTTGCACTTCCCCTTTTCCCAATCTATTGCCGTTCAGATAATAATCTGCCTTCCTGTTTTTGACACCAAAGTGGATAACCTCGCATTTATCCACATTATACTGCATTTGCCATGCATTTGCCATGCATCTGCCCAATCACCCAACCTGTCCAAATCATACTGGAGTTTCTCTGCATCCTCCTCACAGCACACACGCCCACCCAGCTTTGTGTTGTCTGCAAACTTGGAGATATTACATCTAGTTCCCTCGTCTAGATCATTTATATATATTGTGAATAACTGGGGTCCTAGCACCGATCCCTGCGGTACCCCACTAGTCACTGCCTGCCACTTGGAAAAAGACCCGTTTATTCCAACTCTTTGCTTCTTGTCTGCCAACCAGTTCTCTATCCAAGTCAGTACCTTACCCCCAATCCCATGTGCTTTAACTTTGCACGCTAATCTCTTATGCGGGACCTTTATCGAAAGCCTTCTGAAAGTCCAAATACACCACATCCACTGGTTCTCCCTTATCTATTCTACCAGTTAGATCCTCAAAAAATTCCAGTAGATTAGTCAAGCATAATTTACCTTTTGTAAATCCATGTTGACTTTGTCCGATCCTGTCACTGTTTTCCAAGTGCCCTGCTATTACATCTTTTATAATGGACTCTAGCATTTTCCCCACTACCGATGTCAGGCTTACTGGTCTATAATTCCCCGTTTTCTCTCTACCACCTTTTTTAAATAGTGGGGTTACATTAGCTACCCTCCAATCCATGGGAACTGTTCCAGAGTCTATAGAATTTTGGAAGATGACCAGCAATGCATCTACTATTTCTGGGGCCACTTCCTTAAGTAACCTAGGATGTAGATTATCAGGCCCTGGGATTTATCGGCCTTCAATCCCGTCAATTTCCCTAACACTGTTTCCCTACAAATACTGATTTCATTCAGTTCCTCCCTCTCCGGATGGAATGCATCCTCGGATGCCGAGGGAATTAAAGGTAGAAATTGTGGAGGTACTGGCCATAATCTTCCAATCCTCCTTGGATACAGGGCGTGGTGCCAGAGGGCTGGAGAATTGCAAATGTTACACCCTTGTTCAAAAAAGGGTGTAAGGATAAACCCAGCAACTACAGGCCAGTCAGTTTAACCTCGGTGGTGGGGAAGCTTTTAGAAACAATATTCCGGACTAATTAACAGTCACTTGGACAAGTGTGGATTAATTAAGGAAAGCCAGCATGGATTTGTTAAAGTCAAATCGTGTTTAACTAACTTGATTTAGTTTTTTAATGAGTTAACAGAGAGAGTTAATGAGGGCAATGTGGTTGATGTGGTGTACATGGACTTCCAAAGGTGTTTGATAAAGTGCCACATAATAGGCTAGCCGGCAAAGTTGAAGCCCATGGAATAAAAGGGTCAGTGGCAGCATGGATACGAAATTGGCTGAGTGACAGGAAACAGAGAGTAGTGGTGAACGAAATAACAACAGAAAATGCTGGAAATACTCAGCAGGCTAGGCAGCATCCGTGGAGAGAGAAACAGAGTTAACGTTTCAGGTCTGGGACCCTTCATCAGAACTGGAAAAAGCTGGAGATGTAACAGATATTAAGCAGGTGCAGAGATGGGGTGGAGGGGGTGGGGGGTTTAGGAGGGGAGGAAGGAATTGAAAGAAACTGAAAGCAATGAAGATGAACAAGGTTGAAGAGACAAACGGAAATCCCGTCGGAGAGAAGAGCAGAACTTCTTCAAGGTGGACGGTTGTTTTTCGGACTGGAGGAAGGTATACAGTGGTGTTCCCCAGGCGTCGGTACTAGGATCACTGCTTTTCTTGATATATATTAATGACTTGGATGTACAGGGCACAATTTCAAAATTTGCAGACGACACAAAACTTGGAAGTATAGAGAACAGTGAGGAGGATAGTAATAGACTTCAAGAGGAAATAGACAGGCTGGTGGAATGGGCAGACACGTGGCAGATGTAATTTAACGCAGAAAAGTGAAAAGTGATACATTTTGGTAGGAGAGGCAATATTAACTGAAGGTACAATTCTAATTGGAGTGCATGAACAGCAAGACCTGGGGGTATATGTGTACAAATCGTTGAAGGTGGCAGGGCAGGTTGAGAAAGCGGTTAAAAAAGCTTACGGGATCTTGGGCTTCATAAATAGAGACATGGGGGAGAAATTCGGTATCGCCCCGTTTGGGGGCGGTAACTTTTGAAAGCTGGGAAACTTAGTGCTAGGCGCTAATGATTCCCAGCTTTTTCTAAATTCGTTTTTTGCGCTCCAGGAAGGAAGTGGAGAGCTAAATCAAGTGTTCCACTTTCTTCCTGGAGCGCTAAAGGACGCAGGCGGGGCGGTAGAGGTGCAACGCTGCACAATGTCCCGTGCAGCGCTGCCGCGTTCCGAGGCTCCTTCCCTCCCTTAAAGGGAAGGGCCATCGCTGCAGGCTCTGCATTGGAGCCAGTTAGCTGGTCCCCAACGGCAGCCGTGATCCGGCCCGATCAGCCCCATGCATTCCAGCAGAGTGCCGGGCTGATCGATCGCGGCCCAGGAAAATTGAAAAAAAGTATTTAAAATTTTTTTCCTACTTACCTTGGCAACCTCCTCTTTAACTTACGCCCCCAAAGCGCCCGGCCTCCCAAACAACACCTCCTGCAGCTGTCCGTGAATTTGCCTGGTGATGCTGCAGGGGGCGGAACTGAAGTTCGGGTCCGGGCGCTACCAGGACGATGCGAACGGCAATGTCGTCACAATCACTGGGCGCAGGAGATTGTGGCACAAAGTATTACCACCTCCGCAAACCTCCCGGCCAAGTTAGCGGGAGTCGTTCATCTCGCTGCACCCGGGCAGTAAGTCGTTAGCACCCCGTTATTGCCCCCTGGGGGTGCTAACAGGAGGCACTAACCCACCAAATTTCTCCCCGATAGAGTACAAAAGCAAGGAAGTTATGATGAACATTTATAAAACACTGGTTCGGCCTCAACTGGAGTATTGGGGGCGATTTTCTCACTGGAGACGAGATGGAGGCGGGTTTTGGCTTGGGTGGGTTTGGAACCCGCCTCCACTGATAGTTTTCGAAAAATTGTGATTTTTCCCATGATTGGCTACTTGATTTCAGAGGTGTGGAATGCCCTTGATCAATTAGTGTTTTGGGACTGAAACCCACCTCTGCTGACATCACTTTTCCAGTTTGATTTTATGGCTTCTTGCTGCCTTGGATCATTCCACAGGATTTCTGCTTATGCTGCACCACCTGCAACATATTCTGAGAAACCACTATGTCCAATTCCAAGGCAAGGGCCTCCCTGTGGCTCTCGGACAAGGCGCTGCAAATGTTGTTTGAGGGGGTGACAGCTAGCATGGAGGTGCTCTTCCACTCATCTCGGAGGAAGAGGCTTCACAAAGAAACCAAGGCTGTGTGGGTACAGTTGACAAGGGATATAACCTCCAGATCTGTGTGCAGATTGGGAGGATGTTTCTGTGTATTGATGAAATGCCACCCCTGTTGGAAAGCATTAAAATGATTTGATGCCAAAATGTTGGCATCATGGCATCTGTTCTTTCGCCTTAGGCAGCTCCACATTGCGGCCTCCGCCACACTTGCGTTGTCAGGTTGGTGGCCTGAGTGAAAGGAGGCCAGAGAGTCTTGTCCATTGTCAATGATGTCTTAGGATGGAGCCAAGGACATGTGCCAACTTGGGCAACCTATGCAAATCTGGCTATGATAAGTTCATCCCTTGCATCCCGGGCAGCCATGTGCTCGTGTGCTGCCGCTGCTGCTGGTCGATACACCGGTGCTCTGACCTGCTCCTCCACCTCCTCCAGATTATCCTCCTCCTCCTCATCCTCATCTGAGGAGGGCTGGAACTGAGCCACTTGCTCATCAGGAAGCTGCAAGCCACGACACTGTGCGCTGTTGTGCAGTGCACAGCAGACCACGACCATTCTGGAGACCCTGTATGGTGTATACTGCAGGGCTCCACCTGATCGGTCAAGGCAACAGAAGCACATCTTCATCGACCCAATGGTTTGCTCAATGATGGACCTGGTCGAAGTGTGGCTGGCGTTGTAGCGCTCTTCAGCCTCGTTAGCTGGCCTCCTGATCGGCGTCATTAGCCACTTCTTCAGGGGGTAGCCTTTGTCACCAAGGAGCCATCCGTTAAGTTGATTTGGCGGATTGAAAAGCAGAGGAACACGAGTGCCGCAGGATGAAAGAGTCATGGCAACTTCCACAGAACTTGCCGCAAACATGCAAGAACTCCTTCTTGTGGTTACACACCAGCTGTATGTTGAGGGAGTGGAAGCCCTTTCGGTTGACAAAGATAGCTGGGTTGTGATGGGGTGCCCTAAGGGCCACATGTGTGCAGTCAATGACGCCCTGCACCATTGGCATGCCTGCCATATTTGCAAAGCCAACCGAACGGGCGGTTATACTTGCTTGATCCCTTGAGAACTGGATGTAATTGTGGGCCTTAGCGAAAAGGGCATCAGTAACCTGTGTGATGCAACTGTGGGCAGCCGACTGGGTGATGCCTGCTGATGATCCCTGGAAGGAGCCTAAGGCAAAGAAGTTGAGTGCAGTGGTGACTTTGACAGCCACTGGTAAGGGGTGTCCACCTTTTCCTCTGGGCACCAGGTCTTGCTGCAGCAGTCCGCAGATCTCTCGGACAACCTCTCGCAAAAGTCTCAGCCTCCTTTGGCACTGCTGCTCACTCATGTTGAGGTAGCTCATCCTCTGTCTGTAAACCCTCTGTTGGGGGTATCTCCTGCGGCGAGGTGCCTCGATGCGCTGGCGCCTTCTGCCCTGTGCAGCATCAGGTGGCTGAGCAGGAGGTTGGGGCTCCTGCTGCTGTTACTGCTGAGCTGCCTGAGCAGGAGGTTGGGGCTCCTGCTGCTGTTGCTCCTGAGCTGCCTGGTTCTGCTGCTGCCGTGGATGCTCCTCATCCGAATCTGAGGTCCATGGTGAAAGAAAATGAATGGTTCCCATGCTGCTTGCAGATGCCTCCGTTGGGGAAGCGCTCATTGCAAGCAGGGAGAGGGTCTTCCAAGGAGGTCCCACAGTTGATAGATTCAAGCTGCAGCACCTTCAACTTTGGAAGGCCTTCTAAAAGTGCTCAAAGACCTTTTAAAGCAAAGTTCTGCCACCTGCAACTAATCCCTGATGAAATAAACGATTTAATGTTGGACCTGCAGCTGTGAGGAGACCACCCACTTGTCAACCTGCCAGGTTTAGTTGGCTTGGTTTAGGAGGGTCATGGAACACGCCGAAATGGTCGAAAAATCATGAGGGCCTCTCAAAATAGGATTAGAGAGGCCCTTAATGAGCATTTAATCCTCTTAACAAGCTCTCTGGCCAGCTGGAGGCGGGACCGTTTCCCACCCTGCAAAACCGGTACCAGCAAAATCCCGTGGAGGCGGGTTCCGAACCCGCCCTCATTGTTTTCGATTTTCCCGCCTTTTCTGCCTCCAAACCCGCCTCCTCGGACGTCAGAAAATCGCCCCCTCAGTGTCCAATTCTGGGCACCGCACTTTAGGCAGGATGTGAAGGCCTTCGAGAGGGTGCAGAAAAGATTTACAAGAATGGTTCCAGGGATGAGGGACTTCAGTTATGTGGAGAGACTAGAGAAGCTGGGATTGTTCTCCTTTTAGAGCAGAGAAGGTTGAGAGGAGATTTGATAGAGGTGTTCAAAATCATGAGGGGTCTAGACAGAGTAGATAGAGAGAAACTGTTCCCATTGGTGGAAGGGTCAAGAACCAGAGGACACAGATTTAAGGTGATTGGCAGAAGAACCAAAGGCGACAGGAGGGAAAACTTTTTTACGTAGCAAGTGGTTAGGATCTGAAATGCACTGCCTGAAAGGATGGTGGAGGCAGATTCAATTGTGGCTTTCAAAAGGGAATTGGATAAGTACCTGAAGGAAAAAAATTGCAGCGCTACAGGGAAAGGGTGGAGGAGTGGGACTAGCTGAAGTGCTCTTGCAGAGAGCCAGCACGTGCTCGACGGGCCGAATGGCCGCCTTCTGTGCTGTAACCATTCTATGATTCTATGAAGGGAATCACTCCAGTTGATATTTGGAAAGCTGTACAGAAGAATCTTACACAACAAGCAACCATACAGTGTCTATACATAAATGGCACAAGTTGAAGGCTAATTACTGGCATTATTGGCCAATTCACTTGCCACTGAGCATGATATCATTCTACACAGTGAGCATATAGTTATCCTAATGGAGCTGCAGGATTGGATAATATCTAGCACCCACATTGGCCAACAGGGGATAGTCAAAACCTTAGCCCTCCTCAGGACTAAACTGTGGTTCCCAGGCATTGACAATAAGGTAGAAAAAGTTGCTAAAAGATGTCTCCGCTGTCAGGTGACAACTGTTGAATGCAAGACAGGATGATATGGCATATAAGAACTATCCATTTATCCATGACGGAATTTGTGTTGATATTTGAAGATGTTTTCCATCAGGAGACTCTCTCTTAATAATGGTTAACAAATTTCTTGTGATTTTCAGAAGTTGAAATAACCAAATCTACAGCAGTAAGAGCCACTACTCCACATCTGTAAGATATTTGCAGTATGCAGAATTTTAGAGGTATTAAAGTCAGACAACAGATCTCCATTCTAGACTTCAAAATTCCAGTATTTGGCAGAAAACTTTGGATTTTATCAAATCACACCACAATGACTAACCACAAACACTGAGCCTGAAAGATTCATGAAAACAATCAAAGACTGCTCACTTGGAGAATTTATCTTGGCAGCAACAACTTTGAGCATTCCTGCATAACTAGCAGGCTATGCCTCACTGCACTATGTTGTTTCTTTCCAAATTTAATCACAGAGGGTGAAATTAATCTTGGATCCGATAATGCTTTATGTGGTCCAGCCAGATCAATCAAGCGGTTGCATAGTCTTGTATGTTAACATACATTTACCGCATTTTCTTTTGGTTAGCTTGGTCCCTGACATGCCTGGAAACTCTTCACCAGGTTTAAGGGAATCCAAGCCAAGCTATTGCAAAATCCAATTGTTGTTTGCCACACTCTCCCTATAGGGGCATGTCACACTTAAGTCCCAAGAGCTTAGTTGCAGAGCAAAAAACATTCTATAACACAGCACTGGTAAGCTGCCACTGTTTGTCTGGCAAGGACTATCCTATCCCTTAGGGCATTGGTTTGCAAGGTTATCTGAAGCCAAATAGGAAGAATTCCAGCCCCAATGACAAGTTTACCCATCAGATTCCATTAATGGTGTTCAATCCTCAGCAGTGCTTGGGAGCACTGAGAACCTGCTTGGCTCAGGTATTGAATTCCCAAGTCCATCACAGAGAGTTGACTCAGTTCCATATTTTCAGAAGTTTTCTTCCGTTAAAAGAAAAAAACAATTTGTCTCCACTTGCCCAGTGCCTCCCCTGTGCTAATTTCTTTCCTTCGTATCAAACAGTTGCCTGCTGCACAATGGGCAGCCAGTAGCCCCTCACTGGCTGCTAGTGGCTGACATTGCAGTCCTGACTTTCCTGGCATGTCATGAACGACGTATCTGGAGCATCAGAAAATTATGAAAATGAGCTGACTTCATGTTATTTGATGACACCAGTTCATTTCTGCACTGGCACATGCAGCACCTGCAGAGTGTTGGTAACGCTGTACGTGGGGTGCATTATCTCTAATACTACTACCACTACATTTCTGTTCTTCAGCTCAGCACTGTCGATAAGGACAAATTCGGTTTTGGAGGACTGGAGTTTGCCAAGTATTCAATCATGACTCCTTGGTTACTCTCGGGTTTAGCATGCCAACAGAGGCAAGTTCCTGGGGTGTGGCATTTGGAGCCACTAGTGAGAGCTGTGTGAATCATCAGGACCAACTGCCAGTAAAACCACCTTAAGGTGTGGTTGTTTGCCATACAGAGGTGCTACCTTTAGGGATCACCCCATAAACCCCATTATCTCTAATAGTGAATGATATTGTTCGAGTTGAATCAATTTACCAGAGAACGGGTAATTTGTCAATTTGATCTCCTCCTCTCCCAGAATATGAAATATCAGGACAACCTTCTTTTCTGCTCCAACTAAGATCTTCAGACTTTCTTATCGCCTTTGTTCTGGGCCATATTGAAAGCTACACCATGTTCAAAATATTCACTTTTTTTTAAGTCTTCTGTCTCTGTTGTAATAAGTAACATTTTTTAACCTTTTGAACCAGTACAGCCCAAGCATCATGTAGCCCAGATTTGTGATTAACTTTGGAAAACGACTCTCTAACATTTGGAAATCCGAAACGTTTGCCATTTTTTCTCTTTTCAGAGGCTGATGGACCTACTGTGTATTTCCAGCTTGTCTGTTGTTATTTCAGGTTTCCAACATTTGCAGTTGGTTTCTTTTTATCTTTACTGTAACTTTCTCATCAACTGCTAAACTTTTTTTCAGTATACTTTGGTATGCATGCCATTTTCCACTAATTCCAAAGGTCCAGTGGTTTATTTTGGGTTAAAAATGTACTATATTTGCATGCTTAGTCTGCCTCAATTAGTTAGTATTCTTTTCTCTGTGTCAGAAGGTTATGCGGTTGAGCCATATATCAGGACTTGCGCACATAATCAAGACGGACATTCCTGTACAATGCTAAGGGCTGCATTATTGGAGTGCTGGCCTAGAAATTCAGGCATGTCCATTTTTGGGCGCTGGGGTGGTGGGAGGCGGGATTGCAATGTACAATCCCTGCACCTGAATGGTGAGGTCCGAGGTGCCCCCGATTTTGGCCTCAGGCTTCATTTCCATCAAGCTGGCGAAGCACAAACAGTAACAGACAGCGACCCTCAGGTAATGTATTAAAAGGGACTAGGAAGGGATGAAATCGGGTCATGAAGGGAGCAAATGGGTCAGGAAGGGGGTGAGCGGGTCGGAAGATAGCGTTGGCCGAGGGAGGTAGCGGAGGCCGGGGTGGGAGTTAGCAGTGGCCGGGGGTGAGGTAGCAGTGGATGGGGGTGGGTAGCAGTGGCTGGGGGGTGGTTGTTGCGGCAATTGGGGGGTGGGCGGTAGCAGCAATGATTGGAGTGGGTGTGCTGGCCGAGAGCGGCTCCACATTCAAGTAAGTAGATTTTAAAATCTTACCTTTGTTGGTTGCGGCCTGCAGCGGTCCCTTTAAGGACCCCCCGTTAGGCTGCATGTAGACTTAGTTTTTCTGAGTGCAGCTGGTGCTGGCTCCTTCAGGGCAAACTAATCTAGCATTAATCTGAGCACCGCACACTGATTTTTTGGCATTTACCAATACGGCGGGTGGTGCACTTTTGGCTCGTAATGAGTGTGCGCTTCCTGCTCGTCATTTTGGAGGCTTAGAAGGTTGTTTAACGCCTGAAAAACGGGATCTGCGTGGGTGAATTTCTAGATCACTGTCCTTTGGATGACACATTAAACCATGTTCCCGTTCTCCAGTTTAGATGGATGTTAAATATCCCTTGACACGATCTGAAGAACATCAGGGTGTTCTCCAATAACACCAAAATACAGATTGAGAGTTCATTTATGTGGGATGTAGCTGGTGCGGAATGGCTGCTGCCCGTGCCACCATACAGTCATTTCAAAAAGCAACTCATTTTGTGAAGTGCTTTGAGATATTTTGTGCTGAAAGTTGCTATATCAATGTAAATACTACTATTATAACATTCTAATTATGTTGTAAGGTTTAATATTCTGATAATTAGCTATTGGGGAATACAGAAAATAACATGCTTATAGTTCTGTAGTAATTTGTAGATTATTGCTGCCAATTAATGTGTAAAACTATGTAATTTAAGTCTTAGAATTAAAAATTTGATTTTTTGCTATAGGTAATATTTTTAAAGTTTTTAAAATGTAAAAATATTAAAAACTACTATTTTCCTGCAGTTTCTTTGCAACTCCAATGAACAGTTCTTACAGTAAGAGCATTATAATAGAATTAGAAACTTTGTTAATGCCCTCCCTACAGAGGGAAGCCAGTGGTGGGGGGGGGAGTTTAAACTAACTTGGCAGGGGGATGGGATACGGAGTGGAGCTATAGTAGGGGGTGATGCACAGCCAAATATAGAGGAAAAAACAAGTCAGCCTGGAAGGCAGAGCAAATATGTAACGGAACAAGGGAGTATGGCAAGGCTGGATGGCATTTATTTTAATGCAAGGAGTCTTGCGAGTAAGGCAGATGAATTGAAGGTGTTGATGAACACATGGGAGTATGATATTGTTGCTATCACAGAGACATGGTTGAGGGAGGGGCAGGACTGGCAGCTATATGTTCCGGGGTATAGAATCTTCAGGCGAGACAGAGGGGGGGTGTAAAAGAGGAGGGGGTGTCGCAATATTAATCAAGGAGTCAATTACTGCTGTAAGGAGGGATGATATCTCAGCAGGTTCCTCTAATGAGGCCATATGGGTAGAACTTAAAAATGAAAAGGGGGCAAGCACGTTGCTGGGAGTGTACTATAGGCCCCCAAACAGTCAGGGGGAGATAGAGGAACAGATATGTAGGCAAATCTCAGAGAAGTGTAGAAATAATAGGGTAATAATAGTAGGGGATTTTAACTTCCCCAATATTAACTGGGATAGTCAGAGTGTGAAAGGCTTAGAGGGTGCGGAATTGTTAAAGTACATCCAGGAGAGCTTTTTGAGCCAGCATGTAGAAAGTCCTACAAGAGAGGAGGCAGTACTGGATCTAATTCTAGCGAATGTAGCCGGGCAAGTGGTAGAAGTGTCAGTAGGAGAGCATTTTGTTGACCGTGACCATAATTTGGTGAGATTTAAGGTAGTCATGGAAAAGGACAAAGATGGACCGGAAATAAAGGTTCTAAATTGGGGGAAGGCCGATTTTAATATGATAAGGCAGGATCTGGCCAAAGTGGACTGGGATCAGTTACTTGTAGGAAAATCCACATCAGAGCAGTGGGAGTCTTTCAGAAAGGAAATAGAGAGAGTACAACGCCAACATGTTCCCGTAAAGGTCAAGGGTGGGACCAACAAGCCCAGGGAACCCTGGATGTCAAGGGACATACAAGAATGGATTAGGGAAAAAAGGGAGGCTTTTGGCAGATACAAAGGACTAAAAATAGTGGAAGCCCTAGAGGAGTATAGAAAGTGCAGGGGGGTACTTAAAGAAATTAGGAGAGCGAAGAGGGGACATGAAAAAACACTGGCGGGCAAAATAAAGGAAAATCCCAAGGTGTTTTATAAGTATATTAAGGGCAAGAGGATAACCAGGGAAAGAGTAGGGCCCATTAGGGACCAAAGTGGCAATCTGTGTGTAGAGCCGGAAGATGTAGGTGAGGTTTTAAATGAATATTTTGCATCTGTGTTCACTATGGAGAAGGACGATGTAGGCATAGAAATCAGGCAGGGGGATTGTGATATACTTGAACAAATTAGTATTGAGAGGGAGGAGGTACTAGCGGTTTTAGCGGGCTTAAAAGTGGATAAATCCCCAGGCCCAGACGAGATGTATCCCAGGCTGCTGTGTGAGGCAAGGGAGGATATTGCAGGGGCTCTGACACAAATTTTCAGAACCTCTCTGGCCACTGGGGAGGTGCCAGAGGACTGGAGAACAGCTAACATAGTACCATTATTCAAGAAGGGTAGTAGGGCTAAACCAGGGAATTACAGGCCAGTGAGCCTAACATCAGTGGTAGGGAAATTATTGGAAAAAATTCTGAGGGACAGAATTAGTCTCCACTTGGACAGGCAAGGATTAATCAAGGATAGTCAGCATGGCTTTTTCAGTGGGAGATCATGTCTAACCAATTTGATTGAATTTTTCAAAGGGGTGAATAGGTGTGTGGATGAGGGTAGTGCAGTTGATGTAGTCTACATGGACTTCAGTAAGGCTTTTGACAAAGTCCCGCATGGGAGACTGGTCAAGAAGGTAAGAGCCCATGGGATCCAAGGCAATTTGGCACATTGGATCCAAAATTGGCTTAGTGGCAGGAGGCAGAGGGTGATGGTCGAAGGTTGTTTTTGTGACTGGAAGCCTGTGTCCAGTGGTGTACCGCAGGGATCGGTGCTGGGTCCTTTGCTGTTTGTAGTGTACATTAATGATTTAGATATGAATGTAGGAGGTATGATCAGTAAGTTCGTAGATGACATGAAAATTGGTGGAGTGGTAAATAGCGAGGAGGGAAGCCTCAGGCTACAGGGCGATATAGATGGGTTGGTTAGATGGGCAGAACAGCGGCAAATGGAATTTAACCCTGAAAAGTGTGAGGTGATGCATTTTGGGAGGACTAACAAGGCAAGGGAATACACAATGAATGGTAGGACCCTAGGAAGGACAGAGGATCAGAGGGACCTTGGTGTGCATGTACATAGATCCCTGAAGGCAGCAGGACAGGTAGATAAGGTGGTTAAAAAGGCATATGGGATACTTGCCTTCATTAGCCGAGGCATAGAATATAAGAGCAAGGAGGTTATGATGGAGCTGTACAAAACGCTAGTTAGGCCACAGCTGGAATACTGTGTGCAGTTCTGGTCGCCACACTATAGGAAGGATGAGGGTGCAGAGGAGATTCACCAGGATGTTACCTGGGCTGGAGCGCTTCAGCTATGAAGAGAGACTGGACAGGCTGGGGTTGTTTTCCTTAGAGCAGAGAAGGCTGAGGGGGGACCTGATTGAGGTGTACAAAATTATGAGGGGCATAGATAGGGTAGTTAGAAAGGAACTTTTCCCCTTAGAGGGGTCAATAAGCAGGGGGCATAGTTTCAAGGTAAGGGGCAGGAGGTTTAGAGGGGATTTGAGGAAAACTTTTTCACCCAGAGGGTGGTTGGAATCTGGAACTCACTGCCTGAGGCATGTAAAATTCGCAATTATCGCGATTCGAAATAACGAGATAAAGCAGATTCGTTTCATCAGTTTTATTTCAACGAAATGCTGTCATGATTAAACAGGGCACAGAAGCCTGTAAAATGGCCACCGCGCCTCGTGGCAGAAGCTTCCAGAATTTTCAGTGGGCAGACAAGATGGCGTTCGAATAAACATTTCAGTATAAGATTGGTTAATACGCAGCAAACACTGATAAAGACAGGATGCAACCTGTCTACATTCGACACAATAGCAAGAGATATAAGTGCTGGAATCGTTTTCCATGCACAAGTAAGGACCATTGTACTGGGCAATTGAAGGCCCATCCAGATACATCAATACGCAAATTCCCCACGGCTCTACAATGAGAGAGCCATTCTCGGGTGCTTACACAAGTATTCGGAGGCCCCCAAAACCCCGCCAGGGAGGCTCCTAGCCGGTTCCACAATGGGAAAAACATTAACGGGTAGTTGGCCAGTCTCAGGTGCTACCGAAACCCATTACAAACAAGAATCACCCCATACTGGGAATTTTGAGCGCCAAGATTTTACAAAAGATGAACATTAAGATTTGGGCGGGAGATAAGGGAACCCAGCACTATAACTATAGACAACAAATGTCCATCGGTCTCTTATTCCCTTGATTCGTGCTCTTATCTCTGCGGACTCTTGACTCAGGCTGAATTCTGCTGGACGAGCAGCCATCTGTTGCCTCTGGACTCTAGCCGTGCTGGACGGTTACTCGAATGTTGGGTGGAGCTCAAGCAGAACGAGCTGCCCCGACGAAGGCCAGTGACCGGGTGCACCATCCCGAGCGTCGGTAAACGGTGTTTTGGACCCGAAGGCCCGACAAGACGAGATGAGAAGAAAAGAACAAGAATCCACGTGCCGCCGCGATCAGTAAACCCCGACTGCGCCCGTAAATATAAAGACCATTTTTGAACTCTATCAGGTTGCTGCCGAACCACTGGAAGACTCTCTTTCGAATTCTATCAACAACCGGTGTCAATACAGGAAGACTCTTCTTTGAATTTTACCGGTTAACTGGTGTCGGTCCAGAAAGACTTTTTCTTTGAGTTCTACAGCCGGGCCCGAGCACTGTCGAGTTCTTCATGACAACGGGGAGCCCAGCCTGCTAGCCGGAACAGAGAAGATAAACAAGTGGGGTACAGAGACCCCTTCCAACACGTGACAGTCAGGTGTTGCAGCAAAACAAGCCGAGTGCCTCGTTTAAAATTCTCCGAAGTATCACGAGTGGTGAGCATGTTTCCCGATCCTACAAATCTAGATTAGTGTAGGTATTGATAGGGGAGGGTGGTTTTATTAAGGATAAATATAATGTGTTCCCCTTTTTACGATGTGCTGTGCATTCCTCATTACCCTAGACCAAGTTTTATGAATGTATGTATACTTGTACTGTCATTAATTTGTGCCTATGACATGTACTTCATGATTTTGGACATTATGCAATAAAGATTTCCATTTCGTACTATTCAACCGGGTCTATTTGAGTTTTCTCTGCATTACTGCTCTCGCACCTAAGTCCAGTGTTAGAACCGTAAGGGCGAGTGGGTCGAACCACTCACAGGTGCTTATTGCAACAAGGCTGGCCGGAGACCAGAGCAAGCAATAGTATTAGGCAACGAAGGCCTAACCCCGCACAAGCACCTACGACCGAACCCCTTACAGGCAGGAGCCCTCACAACATTCAAGAAGCATTTAGATGAGCATTTGAAACGCCATAGCATACAAGGCTACGGACCAAGTGCTGGAAAATGGGATTAGAATAGACAGGACACGATGGGCCGAAGGGCCTCTTTCTGTGCTGTATATAACTCTATGTATCCTGCCCTTCAAATCATGGGTCTGGATCGGAATAGAATAGGAGATTGAAATTGGATCCTTCCACTTTGGAGTGTGGAGCATTAATGCTCGAATGCTCCAGTGCTTCTATTGTCCTGGTTTTCAGATTGAATATTATTCTAATTTATTTAAGCGGGCATGGAACATAAGAAAGCATGGCATGAGGATAAGCCAATTGCTTCAACACTACAGGTGCATAGGCAGCCTAGACCTGTCTCCTTCCATCTGTGTGAGTAGGCATCTGAGAGGGCTGTTTACACAGTTCTTGTTTTGCCATCGGAAGCGAGAGCAGCATCACAAGGAGGGTGACCTGCCATGTGATGTGTGCTGGAGCTTGGATCTAACTGTCTGCAGTGTTTGCAGACACTGAGACAACGTATGAACGGACACCGCGCAACAATCTCCAGGCAGGATTGTTACCTCCCAGTCGGGGAACACTTCAGCAGTCAAGGACATTCAGCCTCGGATCTGCGGGTTAGCGTTCTCCAAGGCGGCCTTCGAGACACACGACAACGCAAAATCATCGAGCAGAAACTGATAGCCAAGTTCCGCACCCATGAGGATGGCCTCAATAGGGATCTTGGGTTCATGTCACGCTACAGAACGTGACTCGACATCGTTGTCTGTCTTTCCATTTTTTTTAAAAAAACACAAAAAAAACAACCAAAAAAAACCCAACAAAAAAAAAGTTAAAAGCTGAACTGCAGACGGCAGCATTTAACACGTTGGACCCCCTGTGACCCACCTCATTGTCTTAGCTGTACTCTGATGTGTCTTTGATGTAATGCCTCCCTAACAGATTGTATCTCTGCAGACAAATTGCTCTCTGTGTATATATACTGTGTAATAGTTTCCCTCACTGTACCTTTACCTGACGAAGGGGCAGCAGCTCCGAAAGCTCGTAATTTTAAATAAAACTGTTGGACTATAACCTGGTGTTGTGAGACTTCTAATTTTTGTCCACCCCAGTCCAACACCGACATCTCCGCATCATGACCACTATAGATATGATGTAGTGAGAGGTGGAGTTATTTTGTAGCCAGTAAACTCTTGTTACTTTGCACTAACCAATGATTTTCTTGCAACATAAATTTGGAATTGCGACAATTAGTTACCATTCCCTTGTCCTGGATAAGCCGCAATTTCCTCCAATAAATATTGGGAGTGCCAAAGCCATTGTCACTAGATTCCCTTGCCACCGATTTCATCCACCCCCTAACCACTGTCTTAGACTGAGCCAGATTGTCGCACCCTCCACGTCCTATTTGATCCTGAACTGAGCTTCCGACCCCATATCCTCTCCATCACAAAAGACCACCTGCTTCAAACCTCCGTAGCATCATCCGTCTCCAACCCTGCCTCAGCTCATCTGCTGCTGAAACTTTCATCCATGCTTTTGTTACCTCCAAATTCGACTATTCCAATGCACTGCTGGCCGGCCTCCCATCTTCCACCCGCCGTAAACTTGAGCCCATCCAAAACTCTGCTGCTCATATCCTAACCTGCAACAAGTCCTGTACACACATCACCCATGTGCTCACTGACCTACATTGGCTCCCGGTTCACCAATTCTTATCCTTGTGTTCAAATCCCTTCATGGCCTTGCCCCTGCCTATTTCAGTAATATCTTCCTGCCCTACAATCCTCCGAGATCTCTGCGTTCCTCCAATTGTGGCCTGTTGTGCATCCCCACTTCCTTTGCCCCAACATCGGAGGCCGTTACTTCAGCCATTTAGGCCTTATGCTATGGAATTCCCTTCCTAAATCTTTCCGACTCTCCACCTCTCTCTCCTTCTTTAAGGAGCTCCTTAAAAGCTACCTCTTAAAATACGTTTTAGTCACTTAGCTCCTTCTTTGGCTCTGTGTCAATTTTTGTCTGTTTGCGGTCCTGTGAAGTGCCTTGGGATGGCTTTCTACGTTAAAGGTGCTATATAAATGCATGTAATTGTAGATTATTTCATTATTTCCAAAATTAACCTGTGGCTAGGTATATAACTAGCTATAAAGAAAATGCAATGCGATGTCTGATTACAGTATTCAAAAATACAGCATTGTGATGGGTGGTCCCTTGCACATTCATAATTGATTCAGCTACAATCCCAAATACAGTTCACACCGCTTATAGGAGGCCTGAGGGTAACATGATTCGCCTGCGTTGGGCGGTTAAACCATCATAGCTCCAGACACCCTGCACGAATTGTGTCCCTCACCCTGATGCAGGGAACAATTATTCATATGAGTAACAGCTTTATTTATAGAGATGTTTATAATATGGCCAGGCTGGTCATCCAAGCTATATGCTTCATTCATAAATAGGAATCCAGGAATCTGATTTTCTGGCCAGTAATTTCGAATGCAACATGGGTATAATGGGGGAAAAATTCAGTATCGCCCCATTTGGGGCGCCATTATTGGCCGTGCGCAAAGTTTAGCGCCTGCCGCTAATTATCGCCTCCGAATGCAAACTTGACTTTTATCGCCCCTGGAGGTGATTAGAGCGCTAAATCAGGCGCTACACACCTGTCTTAAGGTGCAAAGGCCGAGGAGCGAGGCGCTAACTCAGAGCACGGGCGCAGCGCGGGTACTGTCAGTTAGCGATGGAACACAGACACACTGGCACCGGCCAGTTCTTAAAGGGAAGGGTTGATCTTGCTCTCCATCCACATCCTGCTCATTGCAGCCTTGAATCTCGGCCTGGAGAGACCTGTACATCAAATCTGCTGGAAAGAACAATGGAGAGGCCCAGGGAAAGTGCTCAGAGTGCAGCCCCCACAGTCTCTTCTAAATCGATACAAGGAAGGGCAAATCAAAATGAACCTGCAAAGTGCTGCTCAGTACCCAAAACTCCTTCACACAGCGTTGAATCTCTCCAGAAGTCTCTCTCTCTCTCTCTCTCAGAATGCGTGGTGCAAAAATGTCACCAACAAAAAAAGGCAGGAAGCGGTCGCCTTTAAATAGCACTCCCCCAGTCCCTTCCTGACTGCAAAACGCTCCCCCTCAACCTGTCGTTGCTAGCGGCAGGCGGTAAGGCAGGGGGCGCCACTCAATATCCGGTCCAGGGCGCTACCAGGGCTTTGCGCACTCGACTGACGTCACGATCTGCCGGCGCAGGAGATCGTGGCGGTAGTGTTTAGTGCCACTGCAAAATGTCTAGTTAATTTCGTGAGCGGCGCAAACATCGCCGCGCATGGGCGCTAGTTGCTTTGCGCCCCATTAGCGCTAACGGGAGGCGCAACCAACTGAATTTTCCCCCCAATGTTTCAAGTCACGCGCTCTAAACTGCAATACGGGGCAGGGGGCGTTAACAGAATTGTAGTAGCATCTGCTTGTATTTCCTAATTGCCTTATTAAATGATGCTTGAAACTTCTGTGTTAATTTTTCAAAGACATTTACAAAGGCGGCAGCAGCAGTTGAGGAACATTGAAACAATTCGTAGGCAGCAAGCACTGCTGCCACTCGCCCTGTAGCACTGGTGGCCTCCACCACTTCTATTGTGAGTTTTAAAAAATTTGTTCCTGGGATGTGGGCATCGCTGGCAAGGCCAGCATTTATTGCCCATCCCTAATTGCTCTTGAGAAGGTGGTGGTGAGCCGCCTTCTTGAACCGCTGCAGTCCTTGTGGTGAAGGTACTCCCACAGTGCTGTTAGCGAGGGATTTCCAAGATTTTGACCCAGCGACGATGAAGGAACGGCGATATATTTCCAAGTCAGGATGGTGTGTGACTTGGAGGGGAACTTGGAGGTGGTGGTGTTCCCATGTGCCTGCTGCCCTTGTCCTTCTAGGTGGTAGAGGTCGCGGGTTTGGGAGGTGCTGCCGAAGAAGCCTTGGCGAGTTGCTGCAGTACATCTTTTAGATGGTACACACTGCAGCCACGGTATGCCGGTGGTGGAGGGAGTGTATGTTTAAGGTGGTGGATGGGGTGCCAATCAAGCAGGCATTTGTCCTGGATGGTGTCGAGCTTCTTGAGTGTTGTTGGAGCTGCACTCATCCAGGCAAGTGGAGAATATTCCATCACACTCCTGACTTGTGCCTTGTAGATGGTGGAAAGGCTTTGGGGAGTCGGGAGGTGAAACACTTGCCGGAGAATACACAGCCTCTGACCTGCTCTTGTTGCCACAGCATTTATGTGGCTGGTCCAGTTAAGTTTCTGGTCAATGGTGACCCCTAGGATGTTGATGGTGGGGGATTCAGCGATGGTAATGCCATTGGATGTCAAGGAGATAGTCATTGCCTGGCAGTTGTGTGGCGCGAATGTTACTTGCCACTTACCAGCTCAGATTTGTGCAAAATGAGTAAATTTCAAATGATAAGGAAACCTATCTTCACAGTTAATTTATTCCTTCCAACCTATAACTTTAAATGGTAGGTACAGAAGAGCAAGTAGTTCAGCTAATTGTAGTTTAACAAGGTGCGGAGAGCTTACCGAATTGCGTTTAATGCGTTGTAAGCAGCACCTTTGTAATTGAGTTCTATGGTTACCGTTAATAAAAACAGGAAATGCTGGAAACACTCAGCAAGTCGGGCAGCATCTGTGGAGAGAGAAACTGAGTTAACATTTCAGGTCGATGATCTTTCATTAGAACAGTAACTTTGTTTCTCTCGTCACAGAGGCTGCCTGACCTGCTGAGTGCTTCCAGCATTTTCTGTTTTTATTTCAGATTTCCCACATCCGCAGTATTTTGCTTTTGTTTTAATGGTTATTGGTAACTGGCCAGTATAGATGGTCACCCGCTATAAGCATGGGCGGTATAAGTGATAGAGACGGTACCTTCCGGAACGTGTGCTCTAAAATATTATGGCGCATCTGCCAATTGCTACCATTCAGTGTGTTGGCTGCAATGGAGAGATCTCCATTATTGTTGAAGGCTGAGCAGTGAGTTTTTTTCTTCAAAACTACAACAGGCCAGGCATTGGTTCAACTGGCAGCTAAACCTGAGCTCAGATGGACATCATAAGTTCAGTGGACATTGCATTGGGAAATCGAAGATCATAGTACCTCAGATTGCACTATTTCCTGGTTTAGTACAGGTGACTCATTAATTAGTTTGCTATCTTGAACTTCAGCCTGTTAATTAGTTTAATACATGTTTATTAATGTTATTTATTTTTATTATGGGATGAAGGTTAACTATTTTCTGATAAGGAATTTATTATTTTATCTTGATTAGGAATTTTTGGCCTGAAAGAGCCTGAACACAAGCTGTTTTTTTTGGCCATTTTCTAATTTGACTATGTTTGCCTGTATTCCTTTCAGAGCATCGTAAACTGATTTGTTTTGCAAAGCATTTGTGTCTTGTGCTGTGTTACAATTGCTGGAGCACTGGCAGTCCTCTGGTACCTTATTCAAGTGAACATTCTTTGTCTGAGGGCATAAACAGTGGGAGTTGACAGGTGATTTGACCATGGGAGCCACCACATCTGATTTTGATCTTGTCATCACTTAATGTGCATAAACTTGAGCTCATCCAAAACTTTGCTGCCCATATCCTAACTCGTACTAACTCTGTGCTCGCTGACGTACATTGAATCCCAGTCTAACAATGCCTCAATTTTAAAAATTCTCATCTTTGTGTTCAATTCACTAGGAGTGGCCTCACCCCTCCCTATCTCTGTAACCTCCTCCAGCCCTAAATCCCTCCAAGAACTCTATGTTCCTCCAACTCTGGCCTCTTGGGCATCCGCCACTTCGTTCGACTCTCCATTGGTGGACTTGCTTTCAGCCATCGAAGCCCTAAGCTCAGGAATACCCTCCAGAAATGTCTCTGACTCTCCACCTCTCTATCATTTAAGACACTCCTTAAAATCTTCCACCTTGACCAAACTTTTAGTCACCCATCCTTCTTTGGCTTGGTGTCAATTTTTGTCGGATTACACTCCTATGAAGTTTCTTGGGATGTTTTACTATGCTAAAGGCACTATATAAATGCAAGTTGTTGTAGAATACAACAAAAACAGCCCCACTGATACAACATAGGAAAGAAGCCTTGATTTAAATGTCACCACTTGTCAATGGATCTGTTAAAGTGACCAGGTTACTTTCAGTAATTCCATACCAACAACTTCTTAAATAAAATGAGTTAATGTGCCATAGTATTGCACATGTTATCTTCAGCTGAAGCAAGGTTAGAGGGCAGAGCTTAATTGCACCAGGGCGAGCAGACTGAATTCAGTCCCCAGTTTGAAGTCATATATTCTGTCTTTATTTTTAAATAATATTTTGATTTCATATTTATAGTTAAAAGCTAATCTTATCCCAGTTTGGGAAGCAGAGGTAGAGTTGGTTAGAACATACAAATTCCTCTGCAGTACAGGCTGTGGAGCCCAGAGATGCAAACATATGTGCTACAGCACCACCAATGGCAGGAGGGTATAATTACAATGTGACAAGTTTCTATAGGCAGTTTACAATATAAATGTGGATACTGGAATTTATACTGGGAATAGTTGAGAGCTCCCCAATAGAAAATATCACATTTCTCTATTTAAATATCATTCCATAATTCATAATTCTATATTTTCTGTCATCGTCACTGGGTCAAAATCCTGGAACTCCCTCCCTAACAGCACTGTGGGAGTACCTTCACCACACGGACTGCAGTGGTTCAAGAAGGAGGCTCACCACCACCTTTTCAAGGGCAACTAGGGATGGGCAATAAATGCTGGCCTTGCCAGCGACGCCCACATCCCATGAACAAATATTTAAAAAAACTTATAATTGAAAACAAAAGCAATTGTTAGTAATTAAGTGCGAGGAGCTCATGGACCTCTTTGTCACTAAGATTGAGACCATCCAATCAGCTGCCTCTGCCACTTCCCTTCCTTCCCCTAGCCCACTGGGCTAAACTTCCTCTAAGGTTCCCCCCGCCCTAGCCCTGAAATCGCATCTTTCTCTAGTACCTCTCCTATCTCTCCTTATGCAATCTCCGAGCTCACCTTTTCCATGAGACCCACTTCCTGCTCCCTCCATGCTATTCCCACAAAACTGCTGACCACCCAACTTCCCTTCCTGGCTCCCATGATAGCTGATATTGTTAACAGTTCTCTCTCCTCAGGTACTGTCCCCCTCTCCTTCAATTCTGCTGTCATCACCCCTCTCCTCAAAAAAACAACCCTTGACCCCTCGGTCCGGGTAAACGACTGCACCATCTCCAACCTCACTTTCCTCTTCAAAGTACTTGAACGTGTTGTTGCCTCCCAAATCCGTGCCCATCTTTCCTGGAACTCTGTGTTTGAATCCCTCCTGTGAGGTTTCCGCTCCTGTCACAGTACCGAAATGGCTCTTATCAAAGTCACAAATGACAACCTTTGTGACTGACAAAGCTAAACTATCTGTCCTCATCCTTCTCAACCTGTCTGCAGCCCTTGACACGGTTGAACACAATCTATCCTCCTCCAACGCCTCTCCTCCGTCGTCTAGCTGGGTGAGACTGCACTCGCCTGATTCCATTCTTATCTATCTAATTGTAGCCAGAGAATCACCTGCAATGGCTTCTCTTCCCGCTCCCACACCATTACCTCTGGTGTCCCCCAAGGATCTATCCTTGGCCCACTCCTATTTCTCATCCATTCCTTTGTTACCTCTAGACTTGACTATTCCAATACACTCCTGGCTGGCCTCCCACGTTCTACCGTCCGTAAACTTGAGGTCATCCAAAACTCGGCTGCCCGTGTCCTAACTTGCACCAAGTCCCGTTCACCCATCACCCCTGTGCTTGTTGACCTACATTGGCTCATGGTTAAGCAACACCTCGATTTTAAAATTCTCATCCTTGTTTTCAAATCCCTCCATGGCCTCGCCCCTCCCTATCTCTGTAATCTCCTCCAGCCCCACAACTCTCCGAGCTATCTGCGCTCCTCTAATTCTGGCCTCTTGAGCATCCCCAGGTAACGTTCGCGCCACACAAGTGCCAGGCAATGACTATCTCCAACAAGAGCGTGTCTAACCACTGCCCCTTGACATTCAACAGCATTACCATCGCCGAATCCCCCACCATCAACATCCTGGGGGTCACCATTGACCAGAAACTTAACTGGACCAGCCACATAAATACTGTGGCAACAAGAGCAGTTGATACAGTTGATGCCTCCTATTATGTAGAGAAATACCGATAAATAATTTATGAATATTCAGCTCCCAAACAGTAAATATGACATAAGAAAACCAGGGAACCAATTGGTTCTAAATGTGATTCGGATGAAATGATGTAATTTGAAGTAGGTAATAACTCGCTGGCTACATAAATTCAGTTTAAAAGTACTGCAGTTCTACAAACTGTTTACATTGTCGCCTCTTGAGGATTATCGGACGATATTATATAATGGGTATTTGGTCTCTCTGCCTGAATTCTGCCTGTTGCCTCAGATATATGACTTAAATAATATAACAGTGAATCAGCAACTGACCAATGTGATCAACATAAATACCTCCGTTTATATCATAGGGCAGTATTTTCATTCTGATTCATGATTAGGTTTTTCTCATTCTCTTCACACTGTTGTCCTCACTGACATACATAGGCTTCCGGTCCTCCAGTATCGCCAATTTAAAATTCTCATCCTTGTGGTTAAATCCCTTCATGACCTTGCCCTCCCTATCTCTGTAACATCTTCCAGCCCAGCACCTCCCGCCCCCGAACTCACCATTCCTCTGACTCATGTGTCAGCTGTGGCTGAGTGGGTGGCACTCTCACCTCTGAGTCAGAAGGTTGTGGGTTCATAGTCCCACTCCAGAGACTTGAGCACAAAAATCAAGGCTGACACTCCAGTGCAGTGCTGAGGGAGTGCTGCACTGTCAGAGGTACTGTCTTTCGGATGAGACATTAAACCTTTTCCCTGTCTGCTCTCTCAGGTGGATGTAAAAGATCCCATGACACTATTTCAAAGAAGAGCAGGGGAGTTATCCCCAGAATCCTGGCCAATATTTATCCCTCAATCAACATCACAAACAGATTATTTGGTCATTATCACATTGCTGTTTGTGAGAGCTTGCTGTGTGCAAATTGGCTGTCACGTTTCCTACATTACAACATTGACTACACTTCAAAAAGTGCTTCATTGGCTGTAAAGCGCTTTGGGATGTCTGGTGGTTGTGAAAGGTGCTATATAAATGCAAGTCTTTCTTTGTTATTGGGGGCTTTTTTGCATCCCCTCTTCAGCCCATCAATGTTCAGCTGCCTGGGCCCCATGCTCTGGAATTTTCTTCCTAAACCCCTCCACTTCTCCCCTTTTAAGACCTTCCTTAAAAACCACCTCTTTGGCCAAGCTATTGGTTATCACGCCTAATTTTTGTCTAATTACACCTCTGTGAAATGCTTTGGGCATTCTTCTATGTTAAAGGTCTTATATAAATGCAAGTTGGTGTCATTCAGACTCAATTAGCCAAACTCTGTGTTGGGGTGTCATTTTACTGATCAGCAGTGGTAACATCCCTTAAGGCAGTGGAGAAATTACCTTTTTGAACTAAGTGGGAAACATCCTGCAAACACTGCAGCTCAAGGATGTGGCACTGGCAGTCAGTAGAATTTCAGGACACTCTTGCAATGTTGCAAGAGTTCAATGATCTGAAAAGGTCATGCTGTGGCACTTATAGCCATGGCTGATTATTAACATAGAATGACAGTACATGAGGTGCAGACGTGACTAAGTATTCCAGCACTGTTCCATGTGGTGTCACAATGAGCAAGATATCAACAGCTGCTGTTACACAGTCATCTGGATCCCTTCAATTCGCCTTCTCTCACAAGTAACCATGCAATCTTGTCTTTTAAAACATAATGTCAATGTTCTCATATCACTGTTAATATTCCCTTTCAATAGTTAAAAGATAAAAAAAAAAGGAACAGAAAAGGATGACAAACTGTTAGTCTATTAAAACTATTCCCTCTTCATGCAGGAGAAATTTGCTCATGATACTAGAGAACGTCAAGCAACAGGTGGAGGACCACCAGACTTGTGGGTATTAACACATCAGGTAAAAAGGTTATGGAGATACTGGGCACAGTCATCGTAAATAGTAGGAGAGAGAGAGATGTAGGAGGCCCTGCAGCCCGTGTGGATTCATTAGACTAGCTGAAAGTCTTAGAAAATCCACACTATTCATATGTATCATATCTGTAACTATTCTGTGGAGAGCCCTAACTAAGTAGAAAAGGAAATGTGAACAATCGGAGTCTGTCTTTAACTTCTACAGGAATATTAAGATGTAAATCACTGGAGGACATGTAGGAAAGTGTATAATATAATAGGTTAACAGCTTGGTGTAAGTACAGTTAACAGCTTGGATAGCACGAGATAGCCGTGGCATAGATGGCAACAGTAAAGTAGGAAGTTAGAAACCACTGCTAGTGATTACATGACTTTTCAAATGTTAGGGGGAAAAATTGAGTCGCGCCCCCTTTGGGGCGCTAACTTCGCTGGGTTCAGCGCCCTGAAAAAATTAGCACCCCCACAGCCGAAATTCATCAGTAGTGCCCCAAGAGGGAAGCGGGGCTCTACTGGAAGCGCCCCGCCTCCCTCTTGGGGCGCTGCGAGGGAATATTGCGGCGCTACATGCTGCAGCACCACGCGCTGTGGCACGTCGCGCCGCGGTACTGCAGGCCTTCCTCCCCTTCTTAAAGGGGAGGGGCCTTGCGCAGTGCGACCCGGGGCCCAGCTGGGCCACCAGGGATCGGAGTGCCGGCAAAAGAGCCCGGCACTCAAGAGAAGTGCCGGGCTCATGGAGCGCAGTCGGCACTCTGCGGGGGTCTGCTCAGGAGGCCGGGGACAGCAACGGGGGCAGGTGCTGGCAGGCGGCCAGCAACAAAAATGGCCGCCCGGCACCTCGTCTTTAATTAGCGCCGCCCCGGCCGCAGGTAGGCCCCCTGACCCCGTCAGACATAGCGTCCGGTGGTAAGTCAGGGTGCTACCGAAGATCGCGGCCGGGGTGTGAGCGGGGCGCTGCGCACGGCGATGACGTCATCGCCGGCGGCTGGGCGCTAACGGTTACTGCCGCCGCTAACCTCCCACTGAATTTCACGGGAGGCGTTGGCGGCGCCGCGCCTGGGTGCTAGTTACTTTGCGCCCCATTAGCGCCCTCTTAGGGCACTAATGAGGCGCAAAGCAACTGAATTTTTCCCCCTAAGTGTTTTAATTGTGTGTGTACTCTTCAGCAGCATGTTCTAATGAAGCGTATACACCCACAATATCATAACTTGCCTTTTCCCTTCACAGATTCTGAATGGCCTGTTGTGTATTTCCAGCATTTTCCGTCTTTATCTCTGATTTCAGTGTTTCCTTTTTATTTTAAGCAATTGTGCTACCAATATTAATCATGGTCCAGCCCATACCTGGTCATCCAGTCACACCCCCTGTGGTTACGATCAATAACATACCACTTAAGGTCACGGACAAATTCTGCTACCAAGTTACCATTCTCTCTCGAATCAAAGACGACATCACTCACCGGATTGGTAGGGCCAGCGCTACTTTTGGCAAACTCAAGTGGAGACTCTGACAGGAACAAGGGGTTAGTCTACCAATAAAAGCCACATAATAGCCCCTAAGGCCACAGCTGTTGTCCTCACCATCCTATGATATGGTGATATGCTACCATCATCACATCAAGTGACTTGACCATTTCCACTTCTGATGTCTACGATGTGTTGTTGGCATCAAGTGGCAGGACAGGGCGCCTCACGTGCTGAAATATATTTGGAATTGAGGCCACAATCAAAAAGGTCCAGTTACATTGGTCTGGAAACGTTGTTTATATGTCTTTTTAAAAAATTTATTCCTGAGATGTGGGCATCGCTGGCAAGGCCAGCATTTATTGCCCATTCCTAATTGCCCTAATTGCCATTACAACAGTGACTACACTCCAAAAATCCTTCATTTGCTGTAAAGCACTTTGAGACGTCTGATGGTCATGGAAGGCGCTATATAAATGTAAGTCTTTCTTTTTGATAAGATTGTGGTGAGCCGCCGCCTTGAACCGCTGCAGTCCGTGTAGTGAAGGTACTCCCACAGTGCTATTGGGGAGAGAGTTCCAGGATTTTGATCCAGCAACGATAAGGGAATAGCGATATATTTCCAAGTCAGATTGGTGTGTAACTTGGAGGGGAACTTGCAGGTGATGGTGTTCCCATGCACCTGCTGCCTTTGTCCTTCTAGGTGGTAGAGGTTGCGGGTTTGGGAGGTGCTGCTGAAGAAGCTTAGACGAGTTGTAGATGGTACACACAGCAGCCACGGTGTGCCGGTGGTGGAGGGAGTGAATGTTTAAGATGGTGGATGGAGTGCCAATCAAGTGGGCTGCTTTGCCCTGGATGGTGTCGAGCTTCTTGAGTGTTGGTGGAGCTGCACTTATCCAGGCAAGTGGAGAGTATTCCGTCACACTCCTGACTTGTGCCTTGTAGATGGTGGAAAGAATTTGGGGAGTCAGGATGTGAGACACTCACCGCAGAATACCTAGCCTCTGACTCGCTCTTCTTCCCACAGTATTTATGTGGTTGGTCCAGTTAAGTTTCTGGTCAATGGTGACCCCCCAGGATGTTGATGATGGGGGATTCGGCGATGGTAATGTCATTGAATGTAAAGGGGTGGTGATTAGAGTCTCGCTTGTTGGAGATAGTCATTGCCTGGCACTTGTGTGGGACGAATGTTACTTGCCACTTATCAGCCCAAGCCTGAATGTCGTCCTGGTCTTGCTGCATGTGGACATGGACTGCTTCATTATTTGAGGAATTGCGAATGGAACTGAACACTGTGCAATCATCAGCGAACATCCCCACTTCTGACCTTATGATGGAGGGAAGGTCATTGATGAAGCAGCTGAAGATGGTTGGGCCTAGGACACTGCCTGTGGAACTCCTGCAGTGATGTCCTGGGGCTGAGATAAATGACCTCCAACAACCACAACCATCTTCCTTTGTGTTAGATATGACTCCAGCCAGTGGAAAGTTTTCCCTCTGATTCCCATTGATTTCAGTTTTACTACGGCTGCTTGATGCCACACTCGGTCAAATACTGCCTTGATGTCAAGGCCAGTCACTCTCACCTCTCCTTTGGAATTCAGCTCTTTTGTCCATGTTTGGACCAAGGCTTTAATGAGATCTGGGGCCAAGTGGTCCTAGCAGAACCCAAACTGGGCATCAGTAAGCAGGTTATTGGTGAGTAAGTGCCGCTTGATAGCACTGTTAATGACACCTACCATGATTTTGCTGATGATTGAGAGTAGACTGATGGGGTGGTAATTAGTCGGATTGGATTTGTCCTGCTTTTTGTGGACAGGACATACCTGGGCAGTTTTCCACTTTGTCCGTTAGATGCCAGTGTTGTAGCTGTATTGGAGCAGCTTTGCTAGATGCACGACTAGTTCTGGAGCACAAGTCTTCAGCACGACAGCCGGGATGTTGTCAGGGACCATAGCCTTTGCTGTATCCAGTGCACTCAGCCGTTTCTTGATACCATGTGGAGTGAATCGAATTGGCTGAAGACTGGCTTCTGTGATGGTGGGGATCTCAGGAGGAGGCCGATATGGATCATCCACTCAGCTCTTCTGGCTGAAGATGTTTGCAAACGCTTCAGCCTTGTCTTTTGCACTCATGTGCCATCATTGAGGATGGGGATATTCATGGAGCCCCCTCCTCCCATTAGTTGTTTATTTGTCCACCACTATTCACGACTGGATGTGGCAGGACTGCAGAGCTTTGATCTGATCCATTGATTGTGGGATCGCTTAGCTCTGTTTATAGCATGCTGCTTCCGCTGTTTCCATGCATGTAGTCGTTTGTTGCTGCTTCCTCAGGTTAGCACCTCATTTTTAGGTATGCCTGGTGCTGCTCCTGGCGTACTCTTCTACACTCGTCATTGAACCAGGGTTGGTCCCCTGGCTTGATGGTAATAGTAGAGTGAGGGATATGCCGGGCTATGAGGTTACAGATTGTGGTAGAATACAATTCTGCTGCTGCTGATGGCCCACAGCACCTCATGGATGCCCAGTTTTGAGCTGCTAGATCTGTTCTAAAACTATCCCATTTAGCACGGTGGTAGTGCCACACAACACGATCAAGGTTGTCCTCAGTGTGAAGACGGGACTTTGTCTCAACAAGGACTGTGCAGTGGTCACTGCTACCAATGCTATCATGGAGAGATGCATCTGCGACAGGTAGATAGGTGAGGACGAGGTCAAGACGTTGGTTGTCTCACCACCTCGAATTAGTTCTCTCACCACCTGCCGCAGGCCCAGTCTGGCAGCTATTTCCTTCAGAACTCGCCAGCTCGGTCAGTAGTGGTGCTACCGAGCCACTCTTGGTGATGGACATTGTAGTCCCCCACCCAGAGTACATTCTGTGCCCTTGCTACCCTCAGTACTTCTTCCAAGTGATGTTCAACATGGATGAGTACTGAATCATCAGCTGAGGGAGGGTGGTAGGTGGTAATCAGCAGGAGGTTTCCTTGCCCATGCTTGACCTGAAGCCATGAGACTTCATGGGGTCTGGAGTCAATGTTGAGGACTCCCAGAGCCACTCCCTCCTGACTGTATACCACTGTGCCGCCACCTCTGATGGGTCTGTTCTGCTGGTGGGACAGGACATACCCAGGGATGGTGATGAAGGATTATAGAATTCCCAAAGCCGTCTTCTACGGCGAGCTACAATCTAGATATTGCACAGAGGTAGATAGATGAAACGCTTTAAAGACACATTGTAAGCTGCCTTAAAATCTTGCAATGTTAACCCCAATACCTGGGAATACACAGCCAAAAACAGACCACAATGCTGCCATGTCTGCTGGGTCGGCTTGAATGAATTTGAGGCTGCAGATCCACCTCATCTGGCTTTCCATGCGGCTGTATATGTAAATTCAGGATCAGGCTTGTCTCCCATCAGCGCAACCATAACCACTGAGACTCATCTGTTGATTTAATGGGAGAATCCATCAAATTAATTTCAAAGACCAGACTTGAGGACAGTGACCCATATAATGTTATCGGGCAGACTGAGCTGTGGTAACATGGCGCACTATAACTACAGTGAAAGGACCATCCAGCTTTATTATAGCCTGTAATACTGAGACCACTTTCATGGTAAATGTAATACCCTTTAAGCCGTCTCATTTAGCATAATTAAAGATCAATCAAACGTGCCCACAACTGCTGCTGATGGATTTTCCCCTGCCGGGAAGTTGTGCTATAGTTTGTGTAATATTTCATACAAACTATAGCACAGTATCAGGTAAAGTACAGCTTTGTTACCAGTCATTTGAGATCTTACTTACTGTTAACCAAAGGCGTATTCAACTATATGTTGAAATAGTTTTGTAATGTTTGTGCTTGTTCGTCAGTTACAATCATATCTTCAATTAATTATTTTCAGGAAACATTATAAATATATGCTGATGAAAATAACCGAACGATGTGTTTTAGTATACTGTCCACACATTTTAAATTTTACCATAATTGTGATTATAAAATATTAGCTGTGACTTTTATTTTCCCAGAGCCTCAGAATAAATCATTTGTTCTTCCGACCTACAGCACTAACAAGAACAAAGCAATTATCTGTGTCAAATAGAGGCTTTTTTAGAACCAGGGAACATTTTATTTTCTACTGAATGAGGCATTTTTACAAATTTTCTGACTTTTTCTAGATTTTAGCTGAAAACAGAAAACCCCATATTTCTATACATAATGGCCCAGAAATTGATCTCGCTCTGTTCCCACGGGGGTAAGCCTTCCCCGCGATCTCTCACCTCGCTTGTGCTTTTTCAGATCCAGCTCGCACGAACTTCATGTTCTAGAGATCAGCTGGGCAGTGCTTGCGTATCCCACCGGCGTAGTGAATTCGTGCGAGCTGTGGGATCACGTGACTTAGTTAGAGCCAATGGCAGCACACCATCTTCCATTCATAAGTTTCACAGCACGGCTGTGAAATCTATGAATCTTACACCCCCCCAAAATAACAGCTAAACCTCAATTAAATTTAAAAAAAAACCATCACATTAATAAAATAAGTATAGTTAATTAAATTAACCATTTTAAATAAAAAATTAAATTTTTGAAAAAATTTAAAATCTTTTAAAAAGTTATAAAAATAAACTTACCTGTCTTTAAAGTCTCTAAAAAAGATATACCTGTTAAAAAAAAATTCAAAAAAATACTTAATTCACTACTTACCTTCTTAAAAGTGGGTCTTACTCCTCCTTTTTACATTTCCAAATTCTTCCGTACTTACCTGCGCGTCCAAAGCATGAAGTGCACAGCGTGCGCGCAGCCTGTAGCGCGCACGTGATGCACCGAGGACCCGCCCCCTTTTCAGAAGAGCAATTGCCGGTTTTCAGCGCATGCGCAGGGCATGCAGAAAACCGGCAATTGGAGTGGGAATACGCGAGAGTACGCAGTGCGTACTCTCGCGTCCCGGGATCAATTTTCGGCCCTTTTATATATTTTGTATTCAAAGTCTAAAAAATTTAATCGAACTCATGACCATCCTCCAATGCACTACTTCCTCCCACTCCATACCCCAGGTTTTCGCCTTGTGTATTAGTTCAAAAATAGCTTCTGAGCAAGTCATTGTACACTTACGAGAAGCAGAATAAAAGATTCACTTACGAGAAGCAGAATAAAAGATTCACTTACGAGAAGCAGAATAAAAGATTCACTTACGAGAAGCAGCCGTGGAGAGGTCAGCTGTTAGCACAGCCTGTTGCTTCACTATCGTGCTGCACCACAGGGTTATGCAGTGGCGAAAGCAGGATTTATTCAGTAGTTTTTTTTTGGATATGAGCTTGCCAATGCAAACAAAGCTACTTCAAGTAGGAATTTCAAAATATGGTTCAAATAGAAACATTATTGTTTCCATTAATCTAATAATTCAAATAAAACAAATGGGAAGGGAAAAATACAGTCTTGTCGGACAAAAACTCTAAAGCAGGATGTCTAAGCATTGGTTGTCTGTAGTTAATCTATCAATAACTTTGTTACTGTTCCCTGCAATATCTCAGTGAATATTTAGAAGTGCAAGCCCAACTAATGGGTTTTCACTGATCGAATTGCAGATCTGACTAGCTCTGGAACTAATCTTTTTCTGTCTGGTTTGCTAGGAGGGTTTCCAGCTTCCAGATCTCTACTTCTACATTTCTGTTGCTTTACCACCTTTTAGTCAGCTTTCTCTACTTACTATGGGTGCCATTCTTGCATCTTTCTTCTGGAGGGAGCAAGACTTGGAGGAGGAGCAATAACAGTAGCCTCGGCAACCACCATCGCCAGTACCTGGACCTCTCACACGACAACAGGTGGGGGTGCAGCGCACAGGAGGCCATACCCAGCACACAAGATCTACAGCCCAAGAGTCACCTTGTTGAACCTATCTGAGGAGCAGTGTGGGAGGAGGTTGCTGCTCGAGACAGGCTATTGCAGACCTCAGTAACAGGTGGGGACATGCCATGCCAGTGGCCCTCAAAATCACCACAGCCCTAATTTTTATGCCACTGGGTCCTTTCAGTCTGCAACAGGGGACATCAACAGCATCTCCCAGGCTGTAGTCCATGGTTACATTAAGCAGGTGACCAACGCACCCCTTTTCCAGGGCCGAGCAATATATCGCCTTCCGCAATAACTTCGGCAATCAACAGGACAGAACTACTGGGTTTGCAGCAATGGCTGGCTTCCCTCATGTGCAAGGCATGATTGTCTTGACTCTGTGAGGATGGCTGCTGGGTAACAAGTAATAACTCCTGCAGACCTGTTTGATGACAACCCAGTGGCACTGGCAACGTTCCCCCTAAGGTGTGTGGACGAGTGGCTGCTCATCGATCGTGAGTTCCCATGCAAGCCGCTCAGAAGCTGTTGTCGCCGGAAAAGGGCTCATGTGCGAAAAAAATTAGCGGGAATATTGGTCACCACACCATTTCTGAGCAGCACAGATACAATCGAAGCCAGGGCAAAACAACAATCCTTATAGAGTACACGATAGGAATGTTCAAGCAGAGGTTAAGGTGTCTGGACTGCTGAGGGGGTTCCCTGCAATATTCCCCAGATAGAGTGCCATGCATCGTCATAGCCTGCTGCATATAACAATATTGCATTAATTGGGAGAGGAAGAGCAGCAGCAGTAGTTATCATCACACAAGGAAGACCTGGGGGAAGCAGAGGAAGCAGCAGAGGAAGGAGGGCTACATCAGCACCTTGCAGTCAGGGATCAGTTCATACCTTAGCGATTCCACTGAGCTTCTCACACCTTGTCCTGATAACATAGACACAACCCTTGTTACATTCTTCCCCGTTCCCTTCATTTTTCATTAAAGAACGTTTACACCAGTCAGTGTGGGAACCCTTGAGATGCTCGTGGCCAGTGACTTCTGGGTGCTCTAGCCTGTGAGGGCCCAGCCACAGACTGCTGTAACTCAGCTGCTGCAGGGTTAGTCTGACCCAGCTGACTTGCTGGTACCATTGGCGGGTATTGGGCGAATGTGCTGACATACTGAGAAAGGCCAGCATATACTGCTTCCATCGTGCCACTGCCATTCACCTGGTCTGGGCCTCACCACTTCCACTGATCTGCGGGTCAGCAGATTGCAGAAGGTGACTGACTCCTTCAAAGCCCCTAGCCAATCGATCCACCATTCTCTCCATTGTGGAGCCCGGAGTCTGCATGGCAGCCGTTTGAGATTCCAATGTTCTAGCATGGACTTTTGCTGTGGTGGTCTGACTGCAGGATCCCTGGATATGACCACACTATCCAGGATAGACTGCAGAGTGATGATGCTATGCGTGATGACACCACAGAGGCTGGATATGGACTCCTCCACACTCTCAGGCATCGTGGTGAAACTCCTTGTCTTGCCTTCCAATACCTCATAGAGTTGTCTCTCTGAAGCCACCAATTTCCTTATGGCTGGGCCTGGAAGTCCTCCTCTCTGACATCCTAAGTAGAGCTGGGAGAAGACCTCACCTTCCGTTGAGGATTCTCTTGTGCTGTTTCTGCCAACAGTAGCTGCTGCTGCCTACTGGTGTTGGGTATTGCACCACATGCAGACCCCTCTAACTTACTATCTAACTCAACAACTGCGCAGGACAAGTGGGCAGGCTGCCCGATTCTGAAAGCGATTGGGAGGGCAGCCTGTCCTTCAAATGTTATTGAGGCCCGGGAGTTAAAATGGCCCGGGCTGCTCACCAACAATGTCATCGAGCTTGGCACCTGCCCCGTCCCGTTGCCCCACCCACACGATTCCCATCCTGACTCAAAATTGGGGTTTATATCTTTCATAATGCATAGTAGTAATTGGAAAGTCTCGGGGGTCATTTTCTGAATATGCACGGATGGCAGGGATGCTCAGCTTCTGCCACCTTATATCGGAAAATCGCTGGCAGCGCAGCCATAATTTTCCAATATGCGCTGGCGTTGGGCAAAGTTCCCCACGTTCCTGTATTTGGTGAACAAACAAGAAAAACAAGTTCCACACTTAAATAATACTGATCTCAGGAGTTCTTGTCAAATGGCAGTACCCATCCCACTATGTTCTGAAGCAAGGACAAACAAACTTACATTTCATATAGCGCCTTTAGAGTGACTTGGACAGGTTGGGTGAATGGGCAAATGTATGGCAGATGAAGTACAATGTGGATAAATGTGAGGTTATCCACTTTGGTGGTAAAAATAGAGAGGCGGACTATTACCTGAATGGTGGCAGATTAGGGAAAGGGGACGTGCAACGAGACCTGGGCGTCATGGTACATCAGTCACTGAAGGTGGGAATGCAAGTGCAGCAGGCAGTCAAGAAAGCAAACAGAATGATGGCCTTCATAGTAAGGGGATTTGAGTACAGGAGTAGGGAGGTGATGCTGCAGTTGTACAGGGCCTTGGTGAGGCCACACCTGGAGTATTGTGCGCAGTTTTGGTCTCCTAACTTAAGGAAGGACATTCTTGCTATTGAGGGAGTGCAGCGAAGGTTCACTAGATTGATTCCTGGGATGGCCGGACTGACATATCAAGAAAGATTGGGTCAACTGAACTTGTATCCTCTGGAGTTCAGAAGAATGAGGGGGGATCTTATAGAGACATTTAAAATCCTGACTGGTTTAGACAAATTAGATGCGGGCAGAATGTTCCCAATGGTAGGGAAAACTAGAACCAGGGGTCACAGTCTAAGGATTAAGGGGAAGCCATTTAGGACTGAGCTGAGGAGGAACTTCTTCACCCAGAGAGTGGTGAATCTATGGAATTCTCTTCCACAGAAGGTTGTTGAGGCCAGTTCGCTAAATATATTCAAAAGGGAGTTAGATATAACACTCACAACTAAGGGGATCAAGGGGTATGGCGAGAAAGCAGGAATGGGGTACTGAGGTAGCATGTTCAGCCATGAACGCATTGAATGGCGGTGCAGGCTCGAAGGACCGAATGGTCTACTCCTGTACCTATTTTCTATGTTTCTATGTTTCTATGTTTCACATTGTCACAATTTCCCAAAGCACTTCACGGCCAGTGAATTACTTTTTGAAGTGTAGTCACTGTTGTTATGTAGACCAATTTGTGCGCAGCGAGGTCTGCCAAACAGCAGAGATAATTGACCAGTTAATCTGTTTTTGGGGAAGCAGGGTTAGAGGATGGGGGATGATTGAAACAGTGGATGCAGAAGTAAGTCATTTGAAAGTCATAGCTTCTGTCCTTAATTTTATGTAATTTTTAATTTGATATTATTATCTACAACATGCTAAAAATCCTATGTCTGCATGCACTTCTTGTCAACCTTTTCCACTATAAATTTTTATGTCCACATTTATAACAGAAACTTCCTCTATACATTACTCACGCTGTAATTATACCCTCCCGTACTTAGGAATTTAAGATGTGAAAACTTGACAGGAGGTGCGTACAGACATAAAATTTTTAATATATTGCTAGTCGATCAACAATGGCATTACACACAGGGTCTTAAGAACTAAAGTCTTCAGGCCGAGTGAGGTTAGAGGGCGGAGGCATAATTGAAAGCAGGCAGGCAGGTGTGCGACACTGGAGGTCAGAAGGTTCTAGCGGGGTGAGAAAGGGGGAAGATAGACTGGAGTAAGGGCAAGTTAGAGCAGGGTGGTGGGAAGGTAGAGCAGGGTGGTGGGAAGGTAGAGCAGGGTGGTGGGAAGGTCGAGCAGGGTGGTGGGAAGGTCGAGCAGGGTGGTGGGAAGGTCGAGCAGGGTGGTGGGAAGGTCGAGCAGGGTGGTGGGAAGGTAGAGCAGGGTGGTGGGAAGGTAGAGCAGGGTGGTGGGAAGGTAGAGCAGGGTGGTGGGAAGGTCGAGCAGGGTGGTGGGAAGGTAGAGCAGGGTGGTGGGAAGGTAGAGCAGGGTGGTGGGAAGGTCGAGCAGGGTGGTGGGAAGGTCGAGCAGGGTGGTGGGAAGGTAGAGCAGGGTGGGGGATGGAGGGAAAGTTGAAGTGGGCTGGGAATAGATGTAAGGTAGACCAAGGTTAGAAGCTGAAAGAGAAGGTAGAGGAGGCTTAGAGGCCGGGGCAAGGGATAAGGCAGAGTAGGGTGGGGAGAAAGAACGGTAGAGCAGGATTAGAGGCTGAAGAGAGAAGGTAGAGAATGCTTGGAGGATGGGGAGGGGAGAAGGCAAAGCACATTTTAAGGTGGGGAGGGGGTAGTGTAGGAAAGGCTGATATTTAAAGATATTTAGTAGACGAGAATCATATATGTATAACTTCAAGTGTAGCCATTGACCAAATAATATTACCCATAATTACTCCTGAGTAACTAAAAAGCTAAGACTTGTTCAGAATGCAGCTGCGGAGACAGCCAAACGCAGTTTTGACTAAGCTTTGATAACAAGCAGCTACAGGCTGCAAGTGAAGATCAAATCATTAAATTGCTAAAAAAAAACATATTATAACACTGAATAGAAGTTAGAATTCGCTTAACAAAACTAATTGCAACAATATTTAAAGGATAATTAGTATAAGGACATAAAATGAGAGAGATCATGGAAGTTAAGGTATTTATCTGGTAGATTAAAGTGAGATAGTCTGGATACCTCAAGACAAGTGAGACAGCAGAATGATCTGGGCCCTTGGTATAAAGGCCTTGTACCAGGGAGGCAATGAAAGAGATATGGTCAATTCCAATGGGGTGAAAAGCTATAAACAAGATAACATGACAGCAGAACAGAGTTAGTGGAAATGTACTGGAAAAGGAGTGGCCAGGTTACTGGACTTAACCTGAGTAACAATGGTATTAAAGAAGGTGATTTTGTTAAAGACCATATATGGACACTGGCCAAACGAACTGTTGATAAGGAATGGGTTAAAACCTCGATACTCAAAGAACAGCTTCACACAGAGATTTGCTGCGAAGAAAAGGAACAGACTTGCGACGACGTTGCCTGTGTCCGAAGGGCCCCAGAGACCAAGGGCTGCGAGCTATTCGTTTTACTATCGCCTAATGTTAAGTATTGATTACACTGTAAGCTTAATAAATCTGATCTATTGCTCAAACATACAGGCTGCTGCCTATTTGTGTCTTGTCCAAGAACTCTGAGTGGTCACTTGACTGACTCACAGTAGGTACAGCATAGTAAGAGGCTAGAGGAGAGTTAGCACCCTGGAGGCAATGGTGAAAATAATTGAAGGCCACTGAGGACGACAAAGCAGAGTTGGCACCTGGAGGAAGCAGCCACACTGCTTGAAACACTGATATCAGCATTATAAGCCCAGATTGAGGGACAAGGCCAGGGGAGGAGAAAAGAGGAGACACAGGGGAGGGATTGAGAGACAGGGAGAGGAAGGAGAAGGGAGATGGGAGGACAGAGAGAGGAGGGAGAAGTAACAGAGATGGGGGGACAAAGGGGAGATCCATGAAGCAAGAGGATTGAGAGAGGACAAGGGGAAAGAGGGGAGAGTGAGTTGAGAGAGAGGTTACATAAGATGGCTAGGGGAGAGAGAGGATAGGAAAGGGAGAGAAGAGAGGGGTAGGAGAAGGGAGGGACCAGAGGGGAGAGAAGAATGGAGAAAAGAGATGAGAGAGACAAAGAATCTAATCTGATCGAAGTTTTCAAGGTATTATGGGGAACAGATAGGGTAGATAGAGAGAAGCTACTTCTGCTGGTTGGGGATTCAAGGACTCGGGGGCATAGTCTAAAAAGTAGAGCCAGACCTTTCAGGAGTGAAATTAGGAAACACTTCTACACACAAAGGGTGGTAGAAGTGTGGAACTGTCTTACGCAAATGGCAATTGATGCTAGATCAATTGTTAATTTTAAATCTGAGATTGATAGCTTTTTGTTTCCCAAAGGTATTAAGGGATAGGGGCCAAAGGCAGGTATATGGAGTTCGGTCGCAGATCAGCCATGATCTCATTGAATGGTGGAGCAGGCTCGAGGGGCTGAATGGCCTACTCCGGTTTCTATGTTTCTAGGATGGGAGGGGGGCCTTGGAAGAAGACACAGTATTAAAAATAAAACTGCTGACATTATTGGAGATTGAAGAGAAAGCAGTTAGCACTATAAGGCTGAGACCGAGCCCAAGTTCCGTGGATGGGGAAGAGTGGCTTGGTGCCAGAGCACAACAAAAAATGGATAGGAAACTCCAACTTTCCCTGGGGGTGAGGACAGAGTGACTGGTGCCAGCAAAATTACAGGCTGACCGCAGGCCACAGGCAGGCAGTAAATCAATTAATGAGGGCAGATCAGCTTCCTGAGAATGGGCCGTGGAGCATCACCATTGCACAGGACCTAAAAGCTCCCCTGTACTCACACTACCCACTATTACACAGAACTCAAACAATACCCTTTATCTCACTCAGGAATGCCATCCCTCTCATTTTGACCAGACGGTCTGGTTTTTGAGTGGGTTGTCTCAGCAGTAAGTACAGATCAGGTACTTCAGAGCTCCAGGCATGGTCCCAGCCCTAGGTGCGCCAATCTCATTCCTGTACAGTTTTAGACCATTTGAAGCATTCTAGGTGTAAATTGCCTCCCTATCCTTTCAGGTGGGAATAGTCTGGTATGGGACTTGTAATATATTTGGGTAGAATAAATGAATTCCTAGTTATTGTGCTTATTTTTATTAGGCCAGCGCGAACTGAGCATGCTCATACAAAACCACGCGATAATACATTACATTACACCCCCTTAAAAAAAAAGTGTTTGTATTCTTTTCTCAAATCTAACAAAACTATGCTCTTATTTTTCTGAGTATGTTTGTTTTATCATACTGCATAATTTTGAATGTATATGCACCTTAAAATAATATCAACCAAATATCCAAACCTTCCAGCATTAATATGCCTTAATATATTTGTTAGCTTTACTTATTCTCTTTTGTTTTTAAACATATAATATAAAGTATATATATAAAGTAAATATCTTTCTTCAATAGTATATGCACCACATAACAAAGGCTCCTGGCTTTTTTTCTTTTAAATGAACTACAAATCCAGTTTAATAACAGTACCTTCCTGATCTCCTTACAGAAGTTTCGGTGTTGAACCAATTTTTGGACTGTTGTTCTGGTTCCAAACTCAAATATGATCCTGTTTCCAGCTCAGACATGTTTGAACCTGGTACTTCAGTTACTGAAGTCTGAACTGAGTCAAACTCATGGATGTGTTCATGATCAAGTGGTTCACGATCATGTCTTGGTTCATCTCTACCAGAGATCATTTGATCTACATGAACACTTCAGATTTTGTCACCAATTTCAACCAAATATCTCTTGGTTCCACCAACCTCTACTATGGTTCCTACATCCCACATGTGTGAACTTGACTTGCCAGGGGGACTGGGAACATGAGTGTACGAATTTTGTTTGAAACTGCATTCTTTCTGATTAGTGTCATAATGACATTTCTGACTCAACTGTTTCTGTTCAACTCTTGAGAGGCCAAATTCGGTTGAACAAGAATCTATCGTGTTCTCAATCTCCTCTTCATCAAGAGTTCTGTTGGGGTGAATCCAGTTGTAGTGTGCCGAGTAGTTCTGTACTTCAGCAAGAAATTTGCTAAACATTGCTTCATGTAACAACACTGCAATAGTTGCTTTTTGAGAGTGCCTTTTACTATTCTGACTGACCTTTCGGCTGCTCCATTTGAAGCTGGATGATATGGTGGAACAAGAGTGTGTTTGATACCGTTCCGTTTCATGAATTCTTGGAACAGAGCAGAATGAAACTGAGGACCATTGTCATAAACAAGCTCTTCAGGTAAGCCATGACATGTAACGATAGACCTCAATTTATCTATGGTACGTTCAGTTGTAGTATTTGAACCCATGTGTTTCACTTCAATCCACTTTGAGTGACTATATACAAGTACCAGGAAATAATCATTTGCTTTCTCACAAAAGTCAACATGTACTCTCTGAAAAGGTCTCCTGGCCATGACCAGGGTTTAGTGGGTTGTAATGGAGTTTTGGGTGGTTTGTTTCTGCAATTTTGGCAAATGGTGCATTTGCTGACAAATAATTTAAGATTACTGTCCAATCCAGGCCAGTAAACAAAGCTTCTTGCAATTGATTTCATACTGACAATCCCTGGATGTTTAGTATGAAGTTCGGCCAGAATTCTATCTCTCAAAGAAGTAGGTACCACCACTCTGTTTTCCCATTTGATACAACCTTGCACACAAGACAATTCAGTATGACGGTTATGGAATGGTTACAATTCTGTGTCCATACACTGATCAGTTCATCCATTCAAGGAGTTTTCATACACACTTTTCAGTACTGAGTCCTTTTGAGTCTCATCTGCAATCTCAGTTGCAATCACAGGAAAGTCTTTGTCAACTACACCTAGCATGAAGATCGCACCTTCACTCCCAACACGAGTCCTCATGTGGCAACCTGGACAAGGCATCTGCAATTGCGTTTTGCTTTGAAGTGCGATATTCAATCGTGTAGTCATATTGTGACAACAACACTGCCCAACGTTGCATTCTTGATGCGGCCATTGCAGGGATGACAGATTTGGGCCCCAAAGAGCGGTTTGTGATTGGTTATCAGGGTAAACTTTCTGCCAATCAGGAACTGTTGGAATTTCTTGATTCCAAACACTATGGCGAGTGCTTCCTTTTCAATGTGTGCATAGTTTCTTTTGCTCTTTGTGAGGGTTCGCGACGCGAACGTGATTGGTTTCTCTTGGTTGGCATCCATTACATGGCATTAGACATCTCCCACACTATAACTGGAAGCATCGCATGCTAACTTAAGCTCACGCTCTGTGTCATAGTGCCACAAGTAGAGCATCATTAGAGAGAATTCTCTTACAAGCATCGTAAGCTTCCTGTTGCACTTTTGTCCACTTCCACTGGACATCCTTCTTGAGGAGCTCATGCAATGGAGCTAACATGGTTGCTAACTCAGGTAAGAAACACGCGTAGTACTGGACCATTCCAAGGAAAGATCTTAACTCAGACACGTTCTGTGGCTTTGGAGCATTGATGACAGCATCAACCTTTTCCTTCACTGGTTGCAAGCCATTTGCATCAACTTTCAGACCAAGGGACACAATCTCATGTCGAGATGCAGCCTGACCTACTGAGTATTTCCAGCATTTTATGCTTTTATTTCAGGTTTACAGCATCCGCTCGCAGAGGGAAGTGAAAGTTGCAGAAGAAGCAGATGCAGAAGCGGAGGAAGCAGAAGGAAGGATGCAACCCAGACAGCCCTTTTCTGGCCACGATATTCTGGATGGAATGATCCGCCTGCGGTACCAGTGAACACAACCCCAATTTTCCTTTCAACATTTGTCCCACACCTTACCTTCCCTCTGTGCTGACCATCACAGCGTTCTCTTGGCCACAATGCTGAAATAAAAGCCACCACAAAGCAACCTTTCCAATCCAACTTTATACCTCTATCCATCCAATATGACATCAAGAAATCAATTCATCACCCTTGTGCATTCCCTTAGTAACTGTCTTGTGTGGGCCTTTGCCTATCTTAGTGATGTTATGCAGTGCTACCCCAGTGACCGTAGCATGGCTGATGGAAAGCTGCTGACTTTCAGTGGGGGACGCTGCAAATAGCCTTGCAGGACACCCTCGAGGAGCTGGTGGCTGGGAGTGTGAAATCGAGTGACGGTTCTTTTCCTTTTTCTTTTTCTTCTTCACTCTCCTCTCCCTCTTCTTGGTCACCCACTGGCTGGGCAGGCTGCATTTCTTGGGTGTGTGAAATGAGGAAGGCACAAGGATGGAGTTGTGGTGAGGGGAAAGCAGGAAAGCAAGAGGTGCATGCCAGAAGGAGGTTAACCTATGAGAATACCAGCATCTTGTATCCTTTCAGCCCCGCCACTGGCTAAGGGCTCAGCCATGCCCCTGCCAAGAATAGCCAGCATTGTCTCCTCCAATTGGGTGAGGTGAAGCTAGGAATGGGTGGTGTGCCTCGTGTTTGGTAGAGCTTGTTGGTATGTGAATGATTTGGTGGTGGGGGCGGTGGAGTTGTGCATTGCGAAGCGTGTGAGGCTAGTGGTGCAGTTGGTAGGAGACAGTTTTTGAAGGTGCATTCATTGACTTTGACTGCTGATAGAGGTCATGAAGCTTCTTTGGGCATTGGAGCCAGGTCATGGGGGTGGCACTACTGGCAGTGATGGCCTCGGTGATGTGGTCCCACATCCTTCTTTCTGGAGGGCCTCTTGGCCCCTGTGGGTAGAGGACCCCTCTTGCAGTGTTGACCCCCTGCACAAAGCTGGAGTGGTGCATGTGGGACCCTGGGTGCCCCTTCCCTGGCTTGTTGAGCCATTTGTGTTAGTGCTGAAGCACTTTTCACATTTTTTTAGGTGCAGAAGGCAGTTCAGCTTTAAGAGCTGAAGACTCCCATTTGGAAATTCTTTTTAATAATTTTTTTCTTCAGAAGGCAGGTGAGCTGCAAGGGCTAAAAACTGCCTATTTTTAAATGATTTTTATTTTTTTCATTTTAGATGGCAGTTCCCCTTTAAGGGACTGCACTGCTTTCTAAGAGAAGGCTGTTCTTGCTGCAATGATGCTAAGGCCTTGCACGATAAGTTTAGCGCTGGGCTAATGTAAATTTACCGGTCCTGCCAGCGCCAACAATTTCAGTAGCCATTAACTCCGACCCACGGTGGTACCGGCAGGTTCTTAGCGATCTCCAATTTTTAGGCCAATGTCTTTAAAGGACACATCCTTCGCTTTCCCAGGCGCAAGTAGGTTTGTCATCATTCTGTAGACATTTAGCCCGATCTCAGTTAGAAAAAATGCTTTTTCCTTTCAAGAATTGCTTTATTTTGAGCTTGAACATTGTCATCTGCACCTTCTGTCTCAATAATGTAATTGGCCCTAAAAAACAACTCCATCCGCTCAATGTAAGAACTGAATGGTTTTCGAGCTCGGTCATACATGCCAAGGCTTCCGATGAATCCCGTAGGCATGGTCATGATTGTTCCAATCCCGTTAAACAGTAACTCAGCATGCTACCTGTGTACGTGTGCTGTTGCTGTGTATACATACACGCGACGGCGAAGCACAGACGACTCTACATGAGCATTAACGGTAAAACATCGCAAAAGTGCAGTTTAGGTGTCACAAGTTCACCTTAAACTTGTCCACTTGAAGGTTGAACACTGTGTCCTTCCATGATCCCTAAAAATGGCTTTCGGATCCCATCCTCATCGGCAAAATGAAATATATTTGGGTGGAACAAATGAGGGGCAGTGACACAATGAGTTGCTAGACCATGTGCTTATTTTTATTAGGCCAGCACGAACTGAGAATGCTCATACAAATAATACATTACAAGACTAAGTAGAGCAAAAATAATTGTTATTATAATATGAAGTGCACATCTGACACCTACTGGCAGAGAAGATTACAACTGCAACTTCCTTCTGATTCAGAATTTTAGACAATGATCCATTACGTAGCATTGACATCCCGCACCTTGGTTAGCACAATAAAACCCTCCAAAAATATAATCGGCCGTATTTTGCGACCCCTACGGGTGCGTACGAGGTGCGCACGTGCCTGTAGGGGCCACGCAAGTTCCGGGTTTAGGCATGCGAAGCGCATGCACTGAAACCTGGCACTTGCGATCTGTCAAGATTCTTGACAGATCCTTCGCATCCCCGGGAGATGGGCCTCTGCGGGTGGAGAGTTGCGCTATTTGCACAACTTCCACCCGCTGAATGCCTATCAAATGTTTTGCTTCATAAAATTGCTGTTAGCAGTAAGTTGTTTTTCTATGGTTATAGAACAGTCGATGGAGTTTCATGATTATGCACAGTAAATAAAGTACTGTTTTATGTTAGAAGTTGGATACTAGAACTGAACTACGACAAACTTTTCCCTAAAAGGAGGGCACCACTAATAAAATACAAAAGCAAAATACTGCGGATGCTGGAAATCTGAAATAAAAACAGAAAATGCTGGAAATACTCAGCAGGTCAGGCAACATCTGTGGAGAGGGAAACAGAGTTAACGTTTCAGGCCGATGACCCTTCGTTAGAACAGTCCAGTTGGGTGTTGTCATTCTCCATAGTCACTAGAGCTTCGAAAATGTTCAACCAGTTGGAGAGATCCTGCCCAGTTGCTTTGCATCCTGGACTTGTATATGGCTAATTGGGTCCCTGGTTGCCCTGCAATGGCGATGACAATTGGCCAATGATAAACATAGTTTTGGAAAAGTGTAACCAGAAGTTAAGAGGCAACTCTTTTCATAATCAAACAGGGCTACAACCTCTAACATTGCAAATACATTATCCTGGTTGCAAAATGGACATGTATCATTAACATCTATTAAGTGGTGGAAGTAGTCATTGCATAGCATCACACAATGCAACATTTTCCACCCCAGATCTCCAGCGGTGATGGGAAGAATATATTTCCCTGCTGTGTGTGGACTGGTAATTGGTGGACTTGGGAAAAGTTCAGTCCCACCGGAACCATTAAAAACACGTTCTTAATTCTGGAGGCGACACTAATAAAGTAAATTAACTATCTGTACAACTAAAATCAATGTCAATTGCCAAATTAGTGTGGGCAAGACATTCAATTGCCTATGTTGCCCAATGGTTGCGAATCAGTAATTACATTCCTAATCATCCAGGTGCATACTGAAGATTATATCAGGATTTGTGTGATATCTTCTGTTTCTACATGTTTGTGATGTGAACTAAAGCTATTTTAATGTTTGCAACATCCAAAAACACATACCTTAGCCCCTAGCACTTTGTGATATATGAGTTTAAACTTTTTTGTCATTTATTAATGAAATAACAGGAATACACAACCTTACTCTGCACTTTCTGGAGGCTCGGTACATTCGGATGCACCAAAAAATGCACAACTCAGTGACTAAGTAGAAGGTTCCTGCAAGAATGCTGCTCAACAAGTCAAGCAGCTACTTATACAGTACACAACATATTATTATAAGAACCACTGATTTATAGGTGACTACATAAGTCAAATTGCCCTTTTATTATATGGTATTTTGGGATTTTCTACAACTATTTTCCAGATTAAATAAATTCTACCCATTTTTCGGTGAAAACTACAAATCAGTGGCCCCATTTATTATTATATTCACTTTTGCCAACGTACTCAATTTTAATCTCTAATCTCTAATATTTTTAAAGACCAGGATACAAAGCCAGATGTTATAGTTATCGAGAAGCATCTGTGTAAAACTAAGCTTGGAGAACTAAAGAATATTATACACAAAAAATACTACAAATTGTACTCAGTTTAAAGGGGAAGGAAAACCACTTATATTGATTGTTTCAATAAATTTCTCCAGTGACTTGTTCCAGACATCTACTAAGTTTTGTATGAAGCAAATCTTCCAAACTTCCTTATTAGTAATTATTTTATTTTTTGATATGTCTTCTAGTTTTTGAATGTGCACAGTTTGTCTCATTTTTGGGCTATTTGTGTCAACAAGTACTTATTCAGACTTAATTTATGAATGTTAATATCTCAGTAGGTGGCAAATGGCTGGTATCACTTAATTTTCCATCTGCAACCAATTAACTTCACACATTTATTCAGTACTAAAGTAACATGAACATTGTTTCTGTAAAGGAATTGATGGAAGCATCCTTTGAAATCTTTATGGGTTAATTTCTGGCATTTGACAGCATTTCAGTAATGAATCAATAGCAAGATCCTGGAAGAGGATTGTGTAACTAAATACTACTGTTCTATTACTGCTAAATGATTCATTTTATTATTATTTGTTTAATAAATTAGTTTCCTAACTTAAATTGTAAAATAGGTCTCGTGATGTTCTACCACTTTTGAAAACTAAAGTGGGATCTTATGGAGGCGCAAGATGATCCAATATCTACAAGCAATTACTGAACAGCGTCTTCTGTTTGTTTATGCGGACACATCACTGAAAGCTTAACTAAATCTCAAGCAAGGATGGACACTTTTGAAGATTTGGAGATTTGAGACATCAGCATGATCTGATACAAGGACCAAGATAAACTAAAATGAGAAGTCGCACAACACCAAGTTATAGTCCAACAGATTTATTTAAAATTACAAGCTTTCGGAGCTGTTGCCCCTTCGTCAGATAAAGGTACAATGAGGGAATCTACAGTATTACACAGTATATAAACACAGAAAGCAATTTGTCTGCAAAGATACAATCTTTCAGGGAGGCATTACATCAAAGACACACCAGAGCACAGCCAAGACAATGAGATGGGTCACAGGGGGTCCAACGTGTCAAATCCTGCCGTCTGCAGTTGAGCTTTTAACCTTTTTTTTGGTGTTTTTTAAATTAAAATAAAACAAAAAAAATGTTTAAAAGCTCAACTGCAGACGGCAGGATTTGACACGTTGGACCCCCTGTGACCCATCTCATTGTCTTGGCTGTGCTCTGGTGTGTTTTTGATGTAATGCCTCCCTGAAAGATTGTATCTCTGCAGACAAATTGCTTTCTGTGTTTATATACTGTGTAATACTGTAGATTCCCTCATTGTACCTTTATCTGACGAAGGTGCAACAGCTCCGAAAGCTTGTAATTTTAAATAAATCTGTTGGACTATAACCTGGTGTTGTGCGACTTCTCATTTTTGTCCACCCCAGTCCAACACCGGCATCTCCGCATCAAGATAAACTAGAGTAACAAGTTAGAAAACATCCCAAAAAAGTAACATGGATGTTCCCACTTATGCTCTTAAAACATTGATAATTAACCAGTCAAGAGCAGAGCTGAGCACACACATATTGGCATTTTGGCACTGGTAGCATGATATGGCTGTAGTTGGGACGTGGCATCCAGAGCTAATCCCTGACTTATTCCTTGACCCACCTGAATTACACTGAAAACTGCTTTATGCAGGGAGTGGTGATTGTATGGAATGGATTGCCAAAGGAAGCTGTTGGACCTGATTGTAGCAGCAAATCCAAGATATATATTTTTTTTATTTGTTCATGGGATGTGGGCGTCACTGGCAAGGCCAACATTTATTGCCCATCCCTAGTTGCCCTTGAGAAGGTGGTGGTGAGCCGCCTTCCTGAACCGCTGCAGTCCTTGTGGTGAAGTTACTCCCAAAGTGCTGTTAGGGAGGGAGTTCCAGGATTTTGATCCAGCTGCGATGAAGGATCGGCGATATACTTCCAAGTCAGGATGGTGTGTGACTTGGAGGGGAACTTGGAGGTGGTGGTGTTCCCATGCGCCTGCTGCCCTTGTCCTTCTAGGTGGTAGAGTTCACGGGTTTGGGAGTTGCTGCCGAATAAGCCTTGGCGAGTTGCTGCAGTGCATCTTGTAGATGGTACACACTGCAGCCACGGAACACCAGTGGTGGAGGGAGTGAATGTTTAAGGTGGTGGATGGGGTGCCAATCAAGCAGGCTACTTTATCTTGGATGGTGTCGAGCTTGTTGAGTGTTGTTGGAGCTGCACTCTTCCAGGCAAGTGGAGAGTATTCCATCACACTCCTGACTTGTGCCTTGTAGATGATGGAAAGGCTTTGGGGAGTCAGGAGGTGAGACACTCGCCGCAGAATACCCAGCCTCTGACCTGCCCTTGTTGCCACAGTATTTATGTGGCTGGTCCAGTTAAGTTTCTGGTCAATGGTGACCCCCAGGATATTGATGGCAGCCGATGTGGTGATGGTAATGCCGTTGAATGTCAAGGGGTGGTGGTTAGATAGTTGCATAAATTCCTGCAGAAAATTTGGTAGAGAGATATGAGAGGTGTTGTGAGATATGATATTTTCTAGACATTGGGACCATTTTCCTGAGTGTCAGTTATGACCAATGTTCCCTCCAATTTTTTTGTGTGTGCGGTCCCTTTAACTGGCTGCGCGGCCGATTCAAATTTTCGCACATGCGCGGTTTCTTCCATATATAAGCCAGTGAGCGGCCTGCGCAGGACCTCCAGACCGGCCATGCAGCTTAACGGGAACATTGGTTATGACTCCAGCCATTGGATAGTTTCCCTCTTGACATGCAGGGAAATTGTTGTAGTTGTCTGAGACCAATCATCACAGCACCAGGATATTGCTGTAAGAGTTCCTCAAGGCAATGCCCTTTGCCCAAACATCTTCAGTTGCTTCATCAATGACCTTCCCTCAGTCACAAGGTCAGGAGTGGGACCTTTTACGAACTATTCAATAATGTTCAGTTCCATTTATAACTGTTTCTGATAATGAAGCAGCCCATGCCAGCCTACAACATCCAGGCTTGGGCTGACAATTAGCAAATAACATTCATGTCATATAAGTGCCAGCTCAACCACCTCCCCTGACCTTCAATGGCACCACTGTGGGCTGATGTTCCTTGGTGCCATACTTGGTTGAATATTGTCATGATGTTTAGGGCAGTTACTCTCACTCTCTTCTTGCACTCGGCTCATGTCCAGGTCTGTAACAAAGCTGTAATGAGGTCTGAAGCCAAGTGGTTCTAGAGGAATCTGGACTGAGTGGCTGTGAGCAGGTTAGAGATGAGTATATGCTGCTTGATGGCACTGTTGATGACTCCTTCAATCACCTTTCTGAGAGATTTGTCCTACTTTTTGTGGATAGAACATACATGGAACAGCTTACAAAAGCAAAATACTGCGGATGCTGGAAATCTGAAATAAAAACAGAAAATGCTGGAAATACTCAGCAGGTCAGGCAGCATCTGTAGAGAGAGAAACAGAGTTAACAGGGGCGATTTTGCCAGCCCTGGGGAGGCGGGTTTGGAGGCAGGACTGCCGGGAAAATGGCAGAATCTGGGGGCGGGTACCCATCCTGCCCCAACCCGCTTCTGTGCCATCTTCCCAGGAGGCGGGTACCCGACCCACGCCGGGTCCCATCTCCTGGAGGCAGGTAGTTAACAGGCAGTTAAGAGGATTATCCCCATTTTTCCAGCAGAGGCGCGGGCTTCCTGATGTCGGGAAACCCCGCCAGGGTCAGCGAAGCGAGCAGTGGGTCTGCGGGGGTTGGAGGGGTCCAAATTGTGCACTGTAGAGGTGAGTGATGGGTGCAAGTGTGGAGAGGTAAGTATGTGAGGTGAGTGAAAAGTGATAGAAAATGTTTACTTACCTTTGTTTCTTCCTGCAGGCTTCAACCGCTGGGGAACCGGAGACTCCGGCATCTCCGCGGCAGAGATGACAGAATGGATGCTACATTCTCCGATGCAACAGCCATCTGATTTCTGCTCAGCAGATAGGTTTGATGAGTCTTGAATACAAGGACTCATCAAACAACAGAAAATGTCAGTGTCAATTTTTGACAGATGAAATGTCATACGCTGACTTTCTCTGTAACCGGCTTCCTCTTAATTGGCCTGCTAAGCCCGCTGGGCGGTCTTAACAAGGTCAATCAAGGGAAAATAGCGTGGGTTGGCCACAAGTCGATGGAGGCGGGACTAAAACCCAACAAGCTGCAGTCCCGCCTCCAATGCGCCCCCATTGGCAAAATCACCCCCAACGTTTCAGGTTGATGACCCTTCGTCAGAACTGGAAAAAGCTGGAGATGGAACAGGTTTTTAAGCAAGTGCAGGGGTTGGGGGGAGGGGAGGAAAGAACAAAAGGGAAGGTCTGTGATAGGATGGAAGGCAGGAGAGATTAAGAGAGAAAAGGGATGATGGTGCAAGGCAAAAGGAGATGGTAATGGGACAAGTTAAGAAACAAAAGATGACTCTAGATGAAGTGTAAATGGTAATGGCAGCATGATCAACAGCTGCCATGTGAGAGAGAGAAAAAAAATGATAGGGGCAGGGGTTATGGTCTGAAATTGTTGAACTCGATGTTGAGTCCAGAAGGCTGTAAAGTGCCTGGAACAGCTTGGCTAGGTGGGCAACTAGTTCTGGTGTGCACGTCTTAAGCACTACAGCAGGATGTTGTCGGGCCATAGTTTTTGCTGTGTATGGTATACTCGGTTGATTCTTAATGTCACATGGAGTGAAGCAAATTGGTTGGACACTGGCATCCATGATGGTGGGGACCTCAGGAAGATGCCAAGTAGGATCATCCACTCGGCATTTTTAGCTGAAAACACTTCAGCCTTGTCTCTTGCACTCACGTACTGGGCTCCACTATGGTTCAGGATGGAAATGTTCATGGAAACTCCTTCTCCTATTAGCTGCCTGATATCCATTAACATTCTCAAATGAATTTGTTAGGGCTACATGGCTTTGCTGTGATTCATTGGTTGTGGGGCCGCTTATCTCTGTCTATAGCATGCTGCTTTTAGTTTTTAGCATGCATAGAGCCTTGTGATGTGGCTTTCCTAGGTTCGCACCTAACAAAATGACAACTCCGTATTACCTACAAACTGCTCTTGGCATGTACTCTTACACTACCTATTGAACCAGGGTTGGTCCACCAGCTTTATGATGTTGGAAGAGTGAAGGGTGTGCCAGGCTGTTAAGTTATATATTATGGTGATATACATTTCTGTTGATGGTCCAAAGTACCTCATCGATGCCCAGTTTGGGGCTGTTAAATATGTCTTTGATCTGTCCTACTGAGCACAATGGTACTGCTATTATACATGATGCAAGGTATCCTCACTGTGGAGATTACACCACAAACACTGTGTGGTGGTTGCTCCTATCAATGCTATTTGGACACATGTCTGTGACAGGGTAGTTGATGAGGATGAGGTCATGTAGGTTATTCCTTTATAATAGTTCCCTCACCACTTGACACAGGGCCAGTCTGGCAGCCATGTCTTTCAATACTTGGCCAACTAGATCAGTGGTGGTACTACCAAGCCACTCTTAGAGGTGAGCATTGAAGTCCCCTACCCAGAGTATAATCTGCACTCTTGCTTTCCTCAATGTTTCTTTCAAATGGAGGAGTTCTGATTCATCAGATGAGATGAGGTAGAAGGTGATGATCAGCATCAGGATTCCTTCGCTTTCTTTGAATTGAAGCTATGAGGCTTCTTGGGGCCAAAGTGGAGGACTGCCAAAGCAATTACCACCTGATTATAAACCAACGTGCCCCTTTCACCTCTGATGGGCTAGGACATAGATGGTGTTGGAAGTATCTAGGATGTTGGTTGATGGATATCATTGGGAGCATGAATCACAGAATCCCCACAGTGCAGATAGAGGCCATTTCGGCCCATTGAGCCTGCACCGACACATATCCCACCCTATCCCCGTAACCCCACGTATTTAATCCCCCTAACACTAAGGGTCAATTTATCATAGCCAAATCAACCTAACCCGCACATCTTTGGACTGTGGGAGGAAACCGGAGCACCCAGAGGAAACCCACGCAGACACGGGGAGCTTGTGCAAACTCCACACAGACAGTCACCCGGGGCCGGATTCGAACCCGGGTCCCTGGCGCTGTGAGGCAACAGTGCTAACCACTATGCCACCGTGTTGACTATGTCAAGTTATTGATTGACTAGTATATGGGACAGTTCTCTGAAGTTGGGCATCAATCCTCAGATGTTAGTGGGGAGGACTTTGCATAGTCTTAACTTGGTACAATGCCTAGGCAATTGCCGATAAGTCATCTGATATTTTCCTTATTTTTGAACTTTGTAGCAATTCAGGAATCGGGGGGAGGGGAAACTCTCCACTGGCTGGAGTCATACCTAGCACAAAGGAAGATGGTTGTGGTGATTGAAGGTCAATCATCACAGCCCCAGGACATCACTGCAGGAGTTCCTCAGGGCAGTGTCCTAGGCCCAAGCATCTTCAGCTGCTTCATCAATGACCTTCCCTCCAACATAAGATCAGAAATGGGGATGTTTACTGATGACTGCACAGTGTTCAGTGCCATTCACAACTCCTCAGATAATGAAGCAGTCCATGCCCGTATGCAACAAGACCTGGATGACGTTTAGGTTTGGGCCGATAAGTGGCAGGTAACATTCGCGCCACAGAAGTGCCAGGGAATGACTATCTCCAACAAGCGAGAGTCTAACCACCGCCCCTTGATATTCAATGGCATTACCATCGCCGAATCCCCCTCCATCAACATCCTGGGGGTCACCATTGATAAGAAACTTAACTGGACCAGCCACATAAATACTATGGCAACAAGAGCAGGTCAGAGGCTAGGTATTCTGCGGCGAGTGTCTCACCTCCTGACTCCCCAAAGCCTTTCCACCATCTACAAGGCACAAGTAAGGAGTGTGATAGAATATTCTCCACTTGCCTGGATGAGTGCATAAAAACATAAGAACATAAGAAATAGGAGCAGGTATAGGCCACTTGGCCCCTCGAGCCTGTTCTGCCATTCAATAAGATCATGGCTGATCTTGGGCTCAAAGCCACTTCCCTGCCCGCTCTCCATAACCCTTCACTCCCTTATCTTGCAAAAATCTGTCTATCTCCACCTTTAAATGTATTTAATGACCTAGCCTCCACAGCTCTCTGGGGCAGAGAATTCCACAGATTTACGACCCTCTGAGAGAAGAAATTCCTCCTCATCTCAGTTCTAAAAGGGCGACCCTTTATTCTGAAACTATGCCCCCGATTTCTAGATTTCCCCACAAGGGGAAACATCCTCTCTGCATCTACCTTGTCGAGCCCCCTCAGTATCTTATATGTTTCAATAAGATCACCTCTCATTCTTCTAAATTCCAATGAGTATAGGCCCAACCTGTTCAACCTTTCTTCATAAGTCAACCCCCTCATCTCAGGAATCAACCGTGTGAATCGTCTCTGAACTGCCGTCAATGCAAGTATATCCTTCCTTAAATAAGGAGACCAAAACTGTATGCAGTACTCAAGGTGTGGTCTCACCAATACTCTGTACAGTTGTAGCAGGACTTCCCTGCTTTTATACTCCAACCCCCTTGCAATAAAGGCCAACATTCCAATTGCCTTTTTGATTACTTGCTGTACCTGCATGCTAACTTTTTGTGTTTCATGCACAAGGACCCCCAGGTCCCTCTGAACTGTAGCATTTTGTAATCTCTCTCCATTTAAATAATAATTTGCTTTTTTATTTTTCCTGCCAAAGTGGATAACCTCGTACTTTCCCACATTATACGCCATCTGCCAAATGTTTGCCCACTCACTTAGCCTGTCTATCCCTTTGCAGGTTCTTTGAGTCCTCTGCACAACTTGCTTTCCCACCCATCTTTGTATCATCCGCAAACTTGGCTACATTACACTCAGTCCCTTCATCCAAGTCATTAATGTAGATTGTAAATAGTTGAGGCCCCAGCGCCAATCCCTGTGGCACCCACTAGTTACCGTTTGCCAACCGGAAAAATGACCCATTTATCCCGACTCTCTGCTTTCTGTTAGTTAGCCAATTCTCTATCCATGCTAATATATTACCCCCAACTCCGTGAGCTCTTATCTTATGCAGTAACCTTTTATGTAGCACCTTATCGAATGCCTTCTGGAAATCCAAATACACCACATCCACTGGCTCACCCTTATCCACCCTGCTCGTTAAATCCTCAAAGAACTCCAGCAAATTTGTTAAACATGATTTCCCTTTCATAAAATCATGCTGACTCTGCTTGACTGCATTATGATTTTCCAAATGCCCTGCTACTGCTTCCTTAATGAAGGACTCCAGCATTTTACGATAGATGTTAGGCTAACTGGTCTATAGTTTCCTGCTTTCTGTCTCCCTCCTTTCTTAAATAGGGGTGTTACATTTGTGGTTTTCCAATCTGCTGGGACCTCTCCAGAGTCCAGGGAATTTTGGTATATTGCAACCAATGCATCCACTATCTCTGCAGCCACATCTTTTAAGACCCTGGGATGCAGGCCATCTGGTCCAGGGACTTGTCGTCTTTTAGTCCCATTATTTTACCAAGTACTTTTTCCTTAGTGATAATGATTGTCTTTAGTTCCCCTTCCCTGCGGCCCCTTGATTATCCATTATTGGGATGTTGTTAGTGTCTTCTACTGTGAAGACAGATACAAAATACTTGTTCAGAGTCTTTGCCATTTCCCTGTTCCCCATTATTAATTCCCCATTCTCATCCTCTAAGGGACCAACGTTTACCTTAGCTATTCTCTTCCTTTTTACATACCTGTAGAAGCTCTTACTTTCTCTTTTAATATTTCTTGCCAGTTTACTCTCATAATTCATCTTCTCTCTCTATTTTTATTTTAGTCATCCTTTGCTGGTTTTTTAAAATTTCCCAATCCTCTGGCCTCCCACCAATCTTGGCAACATTGTATGCCTTCGTTTTCAATTTGATACCATCCTTTGCTTCCTTAGTTAGCCATGGATAGTGCTCCCTTCTCTTAAAATCTTTCTTTCTCACTGGAATATAATTTTGTTGAGAGTTATGAAATATCTCCTTAAATGTCCGCCACTGCATTTCAACTGTCTTACCTTTTAATTTATTTTTCTCGTCCACTTTAGCCAGTTCTGCCCTCATGCCATTGTAATTGGCTTTGTTTAAGATCAGGACACTGGTTTGAGACCCAACTTTCTCACCCTCCATTTGAATTTGAAATTCAACCATGTTATGATAACTCTTTCCTAGAGGATCCTTTACTATGAGATCGTTTATTAATTCTGTCTCATTACACAGTACCAGATCCAAGATAGCCTGCTCCCTGGTTGGTTCCATTACATACTGTTCTAGAAAAACATCCCGGATACACTCTGTGAACTTCTCCTCAAGGCTACCATGGCCAATTTGATTTGTCCAATCAATATGGAGATTAAAATCACCCATGATTATTACCGTACCTTTTTTACAGGCCTCCATTATTTGTTGATTTATACTCTGTCCAACAGTATTGCTACTGTTCGGGGGCCTGTAGACTACACCCACCAGAGACTTTTTCCCCTTATTATTTTTATCTCCACCCAAACCGATTCTACATCTTGATCTTCTGAACCAATATCACTTCTCACCACTGCACTGATCCCATCCTTTACCAACAAAGCCACCCCACCTCCCTTTCCTTTCTGTCTATCCTTCCAAATTGTCAAATACCCTGGAATATTCAGTTCCCAGCTCTGGTCACCTTGCAACCACGTCTCTGTAATGGCAATCAGATCATACCCATTTGTATCTATTTGTGCTGTCAACTCATCTATCTTGTTACAAATGCTGCATGCATTCAGATATAGAGCTTTTAACTTTGTCTTTTTACCATTTCTCCTTGTTTTGGCCTCATTTTCTGTTGCACTCTTATTTTTAAACATTCTGTCCCTCCCTGTCGCACTCTGGTTATTATTTCCCCCATCTCTATCCTGCTCTATTGTTTTCTCATTTCTCATTGACTTTTTAAATTCCCGCTCACCTGGACCCTCCCCCCCACTATTTAGTTTAAAGCCCTCTCTACAGCCCTAGTTATTCGATTCGCCAGGACTCTAGTCCCAGCCTAGTTCAAGTGAAGCCCGTCCAAATGGAACAGCTCCCTCTTATCCCAGTACAGGTGTCAGTGCCCCACAAATCGAAACCCATTTCACCCACACCAGTCTTTGAGCCACTCGTTCATTTCTCTGATCTTATTTACCCTATGCAAATTCACTCATGGCTCAGGTAGTAATCCAGAGATTATTACCTTTGTGGTTCTGCTTTTTAATTTAGCCCCTAGCTGCTCATACTCCCTCAGCAGAACCTCTTTCTTTGTCCTACCTATGTCATTGGTACCTACGTGGACCATGACAACTGGATCTTCCCCCTCCCACTCCAAGTTCCTCTGCAGCCCAGAGAAGATGTCCTTAACCTTGGCACCGGGCAGGCAACACAGCCTTCGGGACTCTCGCTCTCGGCTGCTATATTGTCTTCTATCACTACAACATTTCTTTTTACTACCCCCACTTGAATGGCTCCCTGTACCACGGTGCTGTGGTCAGATTGCTCATCCTCCCTGCAGTCCCTGCCCTCGTCCACACAGGGAGCAAGAATCTCGTACCTGTTAGACAAGGCCAAAGGCTGAGGCTCCTCCATCACTACCTCCTGGATCCCAATACCTGCCTCGCTTGTAGTCACACCCTCCTGCCCCTGACCATGGGCCAAATTGGAAGTAATTACTCTAGTGGGCGTGACTGCCTCCTGGAACTTAGTGTCCAAGTAATGCTCCCCCTCCCTAATGTGTCACAGTGTCCTAGGCTTGGACTCCAGCTCATCAACTCTGAGCCGAAGTTCCTCGAGCAACCAACATTTGCTGCAGATATGGTTGACGTGGACCTCAATGGTTTCCACCAGCTCCCACATGCAACAACAACAACACATTGCCTCATCTCCCATCTCAATTAATTAATTAATTAATTAGTTTTTAAAATTTGGAACACGTATATCTTTTAATCTACACCAAGGCACTTCAATTTAGATGCCCAAGTTTGGAAAAAAGCGAGAAATAGAGAAATACTCACCAACCAATCACTTTCTGGTGACGTCACCCTTCAATTACTTTTTACTTCTTTACACTCACCGGTCCGCGCAGCCTGGTCTCCCGCTGATACCGCCTCCAATTAGGTCCAACAACACTCAAGAAGCTCGACACCATCCAGGACTAAGCAGCCCACTTGATTGGCACCCCATCTACCACCTTAAACATTCACTCCCTCCACCACCGGTGTACTGTGGCTGCAGTGTGTACCATCTACAAGATGCACTGCAGCAACTCGTCAAGGCTTCTTCGGCAGCACCTCCCAAACCCGCAACCTCTTCCACCTAGAAGGACAAGGGCAGCAGGTGCATGGGAACACCACCACCTCCAAGTTCCCCTCCAAGTCACACACCATCCTGACTTAGAGGTATATCGCCGATCCTTCATTGTCACTGGGTCAAAATCCTACCTAACAGCACTGTTGGAGTACCTGCACCACACAGACTGCAGCGGTTCAAGAAGGTGGCTCACCCCCACTTTATCAAGGGCAGTTAGGGATGGGCAAAAAATGCTGTCCTTGCCAGCGACGCCCACATCCCATAAACAAATTTAAAAAAAAATTCTATTACAACTGAGTGACTTGCTATTCAATATTTTTCTTATTACAGTATTGTGCTTTGTAGGAACTGTTTTACAACTGGGTGACTTGTTAGGTCATTTCAGAGGGCATTAGAAGTCAAACCCATAGTGTGAGACTGGAGTCCCCAGTAAACCAGATTACATAGGTTCCCTTCCCTGAAGGACATTAGTAATCAGTTCGGGTTCTCCTACTATTATTTATATAATGGTCAATTTTTTTCTGTGGTCCCCAGCCCACAACCTACTGAATTCAATTGTTACAAATTGCTATGGTGGGTTTTGAAGTCACAACCTCTGGGTTGCTACCATAACCACTACACTACTATACCTTTCCATTAGGGCCATTTTTAAGTCATAAGCTTTTTGGGAGCTGTGTTAGCTCTTTTGATGCTACTGGTCAGCTTTTGCTAGTTTTCTAGATTGGCAAGTATGGTGCTATCCTACTACTGCACGGTATCCATTTTTTCCTTTGTGAAGTGCTTTGGAACATTACCACATTAAAGGCAGTATATAATTAAGTTCTTCTTGTTATAAATATTAAATGTACGCAGTTGAAACTACTCAATAGAGACATCTGTAGCAAACAAACATTTCAATTATGTGATTGTCTAGCATCCTTTTATAAATGTATGACAAATGGAATTATAAAACAGGAGCTCAGATATTATAGCTCTGTTAACCTAATTGTTAAACACATGTGACATGGAAAATTACAACTAAAGGTAGGTTCCCTCCTCTACTACTAAATTTTGGCATATTATATTAAGTGTTTTATTGCACTTTATCATACTTGTATATAAGAAATAAAGTAAGAACATAAGAACATTAGAATTAGGAACAAGAGTAGGTCATACACCCCCTCAAGCCTGCTCCGCCATTCAATAAGATCCTGGCTGATCTTAGACCTCAATTCCACTTTCCACTTGATCTCCATATCCCTTGATTCCCTTAGAGTCCAAAATCTATCCATCTCAGCCTTGAATATACTCAACGATTGAGCATCCACAGCCCTTTGTGGTAGAGAATTACAACAATTTGCAACCTTCTGAGTGAAGAAATTTCACCTCATCTCAGTTTAAATGGCCGACCCCTTATCCTGAGACTATGCCCCCTCGTTGTAGACTCTCCAGCCAGGAGAAACAACCTCTCAGCATCTACCCTGTCAATCCCCCTCTGAATCCTGTATGTTTCAATGAGATCACCTCTCATTCTTGTAAACTCCAGAGAGTACAGGCCCAATCTACTCAATCTTTCCTCACAGGATAATCCTCTCATCCCAGGAATCAATCTAGTGAACCTTCGTTCCACTGCCTCTAAGGCAAGTATATCCTTCCTCAGATAAGGGAACCAAAACTGTGCACAGTATTCCAGGTGTGGTCTCACTAAAGCCCTATACAATTGTAGCAAGACTTCCTTACTCTTGTACATCAAACCCCTTGCAATAAAGGCCAACATGCCATTTGCCTTCCTAATTGCTTCCTGTACCTGCATGTTAACACTCTGGTCGGAATTTTTACTTTGAAGAGAGTGCAAGTTTGCGAGTTGGTGAGCAGTTAAAAGTGCTGAAATTGACCGCGTCGGGAAGCCGGCTTCAACCCGCCGCTTCCGCCTTTAACTCGGGCGCGTTAGGCAATGCGCCAGAGACCCGCTCGGGAGAGGCGGATAAGCTAATTAAATTAGTTGAGAGCTCATTAAGAGGCTATTAACAGCCTATTTAACCTGATGTTGGAGCTTTTACTGGCTGTCCACGTGATTCATGGGCTTGCTGAACCTTGCCAATGAAAACAAGGCGAGAGCAGAGCGGCCATTGTGGGAGTTGAACAACTGATTGTAAAAAAAAATCACAAATACTTACGCCTCACACCTGCTTCCTTGCCTAAAGGAAAGGCTCTTGCTGACACCATTTGTGCTGAGAATTTGCTTTCAGGAGTTTGCAGGTGATTTCTACAACTTCGGGAGTTACTCTCACTACATTGCAAGTCATTCCCATTACATTGGAGGATTGTGCCTCTGATCTCCGCTTTACCTGACATCTATTAGATCAGCATGGGTGCTGCTTATGCTGTTTCACTTTGGACCTCAGATTCGGTCCAAGATGAGCCCCAGCACCAACAACACCAGCAGCAGCAGCAGCCTTCTCCTCACCAACCTGCTGCTCCACAGGAGAGAGGAGATGAGCACAGGCGTGCACCTCGCAGGAGGCGATACCCCCAACACAGGGTATATAGGCAGAGGATCAGCTTCCTGGACATAACTGAACAGCAGTGCCTCAGGAGGCTCAGGCTATTGCGTCAGGTCGTGGCAGACATTTGTAGCCTGCTGGAACAAGACCTGCTGTCAAGTGGACCTGGTGGACACACGTTATCAATGGCTGTCAAAGTTACCACCGTCCTCAACTTCTTCACCTCAGGCTCCTTCCAAGGATCTGCAGGAGACACTTGCAGGAATCCCGCAGTCGGCCGCCCACAAATGCATCACCCAGCTGACCGTTGCCATGTCTGACAAGTCAGGCACTTATGTACACTTTGCCACTGATGAAGTCAGTCAGACTGAGTGGGCACTCGGCTTTGCAGCTCTAGCTGGCTTCCCACAGGTGCAAGGTGTCATCGACTGCACACATGTGCCCATCGAGGCACCCCCAGATCACCCAGGAGTGTTCGTGAACCATAATGGCTTCCACTCCCTCAATATGCAGCTTGTCTACAACCACAAAACGATCATCATGCATGTGTGTGCCAGATTCCCAGGGAGCTGTCATGACTCATTCATCCTGCGCCAGTCCACCCTCCCTCAGCTCGTCGCACCTCCAACCAGACTTACCGGCTGGCTGCTTGGAGAAAAGGGGTATCGACTGAAGACGTGGCTGATGACACCCTTGAGGAGGCCAAGCAATGACGCTAAGGAACACTACAATCAAAGCCAGATGGTGATGAGATGTGTAATAGAGCAAGCAATCGGGATGCTGAAGATGTACTTCAGATGCCTGCATAGATCTGGAGGAGCCCTCAATATGCACCAGCCAGGGTCTCCAGAATGATCGTCGTATGCTGCGCTCTGCACAACATAGTGCAGCAGCGAGGATTGGAGCTGCAGGAGGAGCAAGGTGCAGAGCGCAGAGCCTCTTTGGAGGAGGAGGAGGATGAGGAGGAGGAGCAGGAGGAACACGAGGAGGAGGAGGAACCTGAAGTGGACACGGCTCCAGCAGCGGCGCATATTGCTACCGGAGGCCCGGGATGGTCTCATATTGGTACGATTTAGTTAAGTTGCACCAGTGCACCCATATGGCACCCAGATACTGAACCAACTTCCCCATCCCTCACCACCACAAAGCAGTGCTAAAATGAGCAAACCATTTCTGTCACACACATCCATTGCTCGAAGTTAAGTAATGTCTTACTCTTCACTCCAACTGACAAGGCCACTTTCTAGGTAGCAGGCAAAAATGGACAAGAGGGGAAAGTGATGTAAAGAAATAAATTTATGTGGCTCATAACTTCAACAGAAACTTAACCCTCTAACATTTTATAACACACCCATGTGCATCCCCTTGTGCATCTACAATTGTGTCTTTTTTCTTTTTCTGCTACTTCTACAACATGCAACCCCTGTGGCTTCAGCAGAGGTAGAGGCAGGCTGCTCACATCCCCTGCACTGACTCCTTAGACATTTTTGGCGGACATCCTCTGGGTTTTGGAGCCTGTAAGGGCCCCACCAAAGACAGCTCCTCCTGCAACTGTGCAGGGGCAGACTTAGTAATTGGGATTCGAGGCAGCATGTGTGGCTCTGACTGAGGGGCAATGGGGGAGAAGTGGGAGCGCTTTGAGCAGAGCCCCCATGTCCATGTCCCCTTTCACCATCATCCCTCTCATGGCCCACCTGCACTTCCCTGCTAGCAAGGAGCTGGAAAGCATTTTGCTGCACATCAGTGGGGTGATTAAGGGCCAACTCTAGGTTTCTATCCATCCTAGATATGGCTGCAATCAGAGTCTGCAAGCTGTTGTTCACAGCAAGCATGCACTCGTTCGACTGGCACATTTGATGCTCTGTGCAGGTGGCCACCTTTTGCATGGAAGAGCACATTGTAGCCATCGCCTGCGACATCGTGCTGCTCAAGTTGGAGATGGACTCCTCCGTTGTCCCTACAATCGAGCTCATCGCGGCTGGAAAAGCTGACAAAGGCTCCCGCATTCTTTGTTGCTCCTCAAGAATCATCATTTTTGTCAATGGCCCGAGGTTCAGCATCTGTGTCCAGCTGAGCAGAGCTTGGAGCATCCTGCGCCGTCCGACGAGGACTCTCCACTGCTGACCCTGTCTCCACTATCTGCTCTTGCTCACATGTGATCTGTGAGACACCGGGTGACAACGCTACTCTCTTACTGGACCCACCAACTTGTGCATATCTGCGCTGGTGCTGGGTGTGCATGGGTTGTATGACGGTGCACCCTCAGAGACCGCGGCCTCCTCTGAGGAGTCGTCTTCCTCCTCTGGCTGGACAGTAGGGGGGGGGGGGCACTTGATGGGCCTGTGGGAGAGTAAAGACATGAATTAGAACTGTTATGATAAGAATGTTTTAAGTTACCATTATGCACATGATCATATTTCACTGGTTGTTGACATCAAGTCACCATGAGTGACTGTTATATGCCATGTGGCTGTATGATATTTAATTCTGTCACCAGGTAGCTGGGAGGTTCCCCCTCTCTCCATCTCTCACTGCCAGCAGCTCCGCAACTCCACTGATCTCCAGCACCTTCTCCTCTTCTGCAGTTAGTGGCATCGTTGTTGGTGGACCACCTCTGGTTCTCTGCCTCTCCTGAGTGTTCTATGCAAGGAGGGAAACAAGAGATCTTTGTGTGAGAGGCATGGAATGAGTGTAAGGGATGGATGGGCTGTGAAGGAATAGCCAGGATTCAGAAAAATACATGATACTAAAAACAGATTTCTGAAATTATTAATAAATGAAATACTGGGTTTAAAAGACATAAGCCTTAGCAGACACAGGCTGCAAACAGAATACAAGCTTATGAGATAAGATGGTTTGTTAACACAAAGCTGTGAACACAAGCTTTGATATGGGAATGGGATATTGACAAAGACAATGCCCTATTGAAGCAAACCATTGGGAGGTTCCTCTATGTCTAGAGTTTGGGAGAAAAACAATGGAATGACCCAAGTAAAGTATTATAATCTAACACGTCGAACAGATGCACAGAACATTAAAAAAAACAAGTGCCTTTGAAAAAATGACATCAAGTAAGAAATACCTGTCGTAAAATAGTTTTATGTTAAACTTAAAGACAGGAAACATGATTAAATATGCAACCAATTGAGATAGCTAGAAAACAAGTAAACACTGAGTTAAAGTGTTTTCAATTTACATATTGTAAAAATGATACCTACAGAAGGCTTTGAAGAAATGACATCAAGTAAAAGAAACGCCTGCTGAACAAATAGTTTTAATGTTAAGCTTGAAATATGGAGTCCCGAGGTCTGATAAAAACCAATTGAAGTAAATAAGAAATGTATGGAACACCCTAGATAAAGTATTTACAAGTTGTAAAAGGTACATAAACAAGACGACTTTGAAAATATTACTTCAATGGATGCACCAAGCAATTACATTGTTCTTGTATTGAACTTGGAATACCACGGAGTCACAACATCTGATAATAACCAGTTAAAGTAGTATTAGAAATTCAATAGAAAGACTTCCTAAGAATCACATCAAATAAATACCATTGCTGTCATTGTGTTTATGATGGTTTTTGAAACATCTAAGGTAGAGACATAATTATGCATGCAATGGCTAAATTGACAGTAAAGACAGAAAGCATTCAACAGAGATATCAATAAACACAATTAGCTTACATCAGCACGAATACTTCAAAGGAGAAACCACCCAAAAAAGATATAAAAATGAGAGCTTTTCAGATGGAAAGTCAGAAGTCGCTGGGAAGACAAGCGTTTCTCAACTTTACAGACATTCTCTGTAAGTTTACAACTTTTGAGTCTCAGGTAATCAAGGTATTTGATTTTGGTGGATATTCTGGATTAAGAAATAAGTAGAAGTGTGGAAATGTAACGACGTTAAGATATGAGAATAAGGATCTCTGATAAGAAATGTAAGCTATTTTTATTTTGAACGATTAAAGTTGCGATTGCCATAACAGATGTTAAATAAAAGTTGGTTCGTTAATAAATCTATATATTTTTAGAATAATCTCAAAGAGTATTTCTGCATCATCTTGCGAACTCAATTTCTGTACACTCAAAGGAGTTGCAGAATTCTGGGGGGTATTCCGGACCCTCATAATATCCAGAAGGTTACAGTCTAGTTAAACTTATTAAAAGTACTATCCAGAGGATGGTAACATCTTCAGACCGTTTCTTTCCTTTAGGGAGAGGTAGTCTGACCTTTAGACCCAATTAAGCGTCTTATAGGATCCGGCTACCGCAAACTTTAGTTGACAGTAAACATCTGGGGAATACGCCTGATCTGGGGTAGTCCGAAAGGGCTAGGACTTGTAATTATCCCTTCAGGGCAACATCTGTAGAGGGTGACTATGAGGGATAGGCATGACATTGCCGACGGCCTTCTTCTGTGGAATTAATTTCTGTGATGCTATAATTGCATTAAGATGAGGGTGCATGTCGGTGGTGGATAGTCATAAGGGGATTTGAGTAGTGCATAGACATAGAGAGATGGGTGCACCTTGAAGGTAGGTTGGTATGAGGAGTAATTTGCAGGAGTAGGCTTGGGAAGGCAAAGTGAGGGGGTTGGGGTGACAAACACATCAGGATGTAGGGCAATGTGGCATTGTGCTCACCTTTCCTGCCCTCATGAGGTCATGAAAGTGTTTCCTGTACTGTATCCACAATCTGCGTACATACTCCTGCTGCTCACTTTTTCCGGAATTTCCATCCATGCCCTCTTGGTCTCGGCAGCTGGCCTCTTGCTCCCATCACCAGGGAAGAGGACCTCCCTGCGGGCCCTGACTCCTTGGAGCAGGATTTCCAGGGAGGCAACACTGAATCTCGGGGCAGCTTTTTGGCGCTGAGCTGGCATTTTTGATGATCAATCAGTATAAATTTATTTACCAACAAGCAACTCTTTTCACATTCCACTCTCTTCCCTAACAACCTCTCTTGCACCTGTTTATCCCTACTCTCTGCTTTTTGTCCATTAACCAATCCTCTATCCATGCTACTATATTACCTCCAACCCCATGAGCCCTAATCTTGTGCAATAACCTTTTATGTGGCACCTTATCGAATGCCTTTTGGAAATCCAAATATACTACATCCACTGGTTCCCTTTTATCTACCCTGCTAGTTACATCCTCAAAAAACTCAAATAAATTTGTTAAACATGATTTCCCTTTCATAAAACCATGTTGACTCTGCCTAATCAAATTATGATTTTCTAAGTGCCCTGATACCACTTCCTTAATAATGAGTTCCAGCATTTTTCCCGACGACTGATGTCAGGCTAACTGGTCTGTAGTTCTGTGTTTTCTTTCTCCCTCCTTGCTTGAATAGTGGGATTACATTTGCTACCTTCCAATCTGCTGGGATCCTTCTAGAATCTAGGGAATTTTAGAAGATCACAACCAATGCATCCACTATCTTTGCAGCCACTTCTTTTAGAACACTAGGATGTAGGCCATCAGGTCCAGGGGATTCGTCGCCTTTTAGTCCCATTAATTTCTCGAGTACTTTTTCTCAACTGATCTTAATTTCTTTAAGTTCCTCACTCTCATTAGCCCCTTGGTTCCACACTATTTTTGGTCTGCTTTTTGTGTCTTCTGTTGTAAAGAAAGTTACAAAATATTTGTTTAAAATCTCTGCCATTTCCTTATTCCCCAATATAATTTCTCCTGTCTCAACCTCTAGGGACCAATGCTTACTTTTGCTACTCTCTTCCTTTTTAAAAGAAAGAAAGACTTACATGTGTCAGCTGTGGCTCAGTGGGTAGCACACTCACCTCTGAGACAAAAGGTTGTGGGTTCAAGTCCCACTCCAGGGGCTTGAGCACATAAATCTAGGACTGACACTCCAGTGCAGTGCTGAGGAAGTGCTACATTGTCGGAGGTGCCGTCTTTTGGATGAGACGTTAAACCGAGGCCCATCTGCTCTCTCTCAGGTGGATGTAAAAGATCCCAAGGCACTATTTTGAAGAGCAGGGGAGTTCTCCCTGATGTCCTAGCAAATATCTATCCCTCAATCAACATAACAAAAACAGATTATCTGGTCATTATCACATTGCTGTTTGTGGGAGCTTGCTGTGCGCAAATTGGCTGCTGCGTTTCCCACATTACAAGTGACTACACTCCAAAAAAGTACTTCATTGGCTGTAAAGCGCTTTGAGATATCCGGTGGTCGTAAAAGGCACTATATAAATGCAAGTCTTTCTTTCTTATTTATATAGCGCCTTTCACGACCACCGGACGTCTCAAAGCGCTTTACAGCCAATGAATTCATGCTGGTGCTCATTATAATGATTGGCGCGCTGATCTCAGCGATATATGTGCTACTGGTTGGCTTAGCACTGAACGGAGGGGCCAATATCAGGTGCAGTCTAAAGGCTCTCTGCACTACTTAAAGGGGAGGTGCTTTGTTGCAGAAGCACCTCAATGTCATTGTAGAGCAAGATGCGGAGATGCCGGTGTTGGACTGGGGTGGACAAAATTGAGAGGTCGCACAACACCAGGTTATAGTCCAACAGTTTTATTTGAAATCACAAGCTTTCGGAGTTACTACTCCTTCGTCGGGTCACCCAACGAAGGAGTAGTAACTCCGAAAGCTTGTGATTTCAAATAAAACTATTGTAGAGCAAGCCATGGCACAGCAACCAAGGGAGTGAGCAAAAAAGTTTACTGGTGCAAGCCTGCCAAAGAGCCTCTTGTCAGTGTCAAGGAGCATGGATGAGTCTGGCTTCAACATTGGATGGGGCATTGCACAGAACTTGGAGCCCATGATTTCCTGAATGGAAATGATGGACAACTCCAAAAGACCTTGTGGATCCAGCCATGATGCTGCATGTGATGGGTGATGTCGCGGCTTCCATTGCAGTACACGCAGAAGTAACCCAACGTCTTAATGCTGTAGTAGAAGCTCAGACTGCTGCCATCGTGGCTGGGTTTACAAGTGTCGAAATGGGCTTGCAGGATGTTGCAGATTTTTCCTCCAACAGATTTCTAGGAATGCTGAGGTGCCGCCCAGGGGGACTGGCAGTGGGTTTGTGGAGCAAGAAGCAGCTGTCCTCTCTCAAGATGACAGCATTCCTACTGCCACTCTGCCATTGGTCTTGCCGCTGCCTATCAGCCAACCAGCCCAGGCTGCTGCTGTCTATGCTGAGGTGGTGCAGTCTACAGCTGGGCCTTCCAGGTCCACAGCTGGTCGAGGTCGTTCTGTAGTCTCGCCCACTGAAATTCAGCAGCCATCCACCAGCCATGCTGCAGCCACTGGGGGAGCACTTCGTAGGAGCACTTGAGTAGGTAAAGGCACACGAATGACAGGCATTAAGGGAATGCACACGGGTGAATAGTTGATAGTCATTTTGATTGCATTTGGATACATTTATGATTTTTGTGTGGAATGTGTGTTTTGTGGTGGCTCTCATTTCAGCTTTGTGCCCAGGAGAACGCTGTGATGTTCCATGACAGAGGGATGGCATGATGGCAAAGTGGTGAGCAACAGGGTTCCAGGGTTTCATTCACTGGAATCGGAGTCTGATGAGGCATTAACAGACAACCCATGCGGAACGGGGATTTGCTGCCTGCCTCCTCTGTCCCTCCTCTTCTTCTTCTTCCTCCTCTCCCTGAGGTGGTCCCGCAATCCCTGGTGGCAAGGGCTGCACCCTCATGATGGCCAAGTTGTGACGCATGCAGCAGACTACCACAAAATGGGACACCCGCTCCGGCGAGTACAGGAGGGCTCCTCCTGAGCAGTGAAGGCAGCAGAGCTGTTACTTGAGCACCCCGCTGGTCTGCTCAATGATGTTCCTGGCGGCAGCATGGCTGTCATCATATGAGTGCTGGCCACAATTGGTGGGGTTGCAGAGGGCAGGTACAGAGCGGATAGACCTCGTTTCCGAGCAGCCACCCTCAGGTTGACGTGGGGGCTGGAAGATCGCAGGCACACCGGACAGGATAGCAGGCATTCAACATCATGATGCACTGGGCGTGGTCGCACAACAACTGCACATGAAGTGACTGGTGTCTTTGTGGTTACAGAACATCTCAGGATTGGTATACAGTGCCCGAAAAGCCACGTGTATGTAGTTGATGGCGCTCTGAATTTCTTGGATTTTTCTACCAGTCCCATTCCTTAACAAGCTCAGTTAGCTTTAGGTATACTGTTAAGGTGCATTAAGAACATATAAAAGCAACACACCCTTCAGTCCTAATGATCCCACTGAGGACTGGAGTATTATTTCTGTATCAGAATAAAAGATGGAACAAGTATTATTAATGTGCTGTTTTTCCAGATTTTGCCTCTCTCCTCCTGAACATACTGACTCATGCTGAATGATGGGTGCCAGCCACAAGAGTTACCATCACTATTTTGTGAAACTCATTGGGGGAGAAATTCATTATAGCCCCATTTGGAGCGCTAACTTTTAAAAGCCAGGCGCTAGTAACTTTTTAAAAATTCGGTTTCGCACTCCAGGAAGGAAGTGAAGCGCTAAATCAAGCGCTCCACTTCCTTCCTGGAGCGCAACAGGCAGCAGGCGGGGCGGTAGGTGTGCAGCACTGCCATGTTGGAAGGATCCTTCCCTCCCTTAAAGGGAAGGGCCATCACTGCAGGCTCTGCAAGGAAAAGCAACTTACCTGGTCCCCAACGGCAGCCGCGATCCGGCCCGATCAGCCTGATGCACTGCAGCAGAGTGTCGGGCTGAACGAGCGCTGGGGAAAAAAGGTAAAAAAAACTGAAAACGAGCATTTGATTTTTTTTCCCCCCTACCTCGGCTACCTCGCCATTAAGTATCGCCCCTGAATTGCCCGGCCTCCCGATGAACGCCTCCTGCAGCTGTCAGTGTTTTTGCCTGGCGATGCTGCAGGGGGCGAAACCAAAGTTCAGGTCTGTGGTGCAACTGGGGCGATGCACACGGCGATGACATCACGATCTCTGGGTGAAGGAGATCGGGCCACAACGCTATACCGCTACCGCAAACCTCCCGCTGAATTTAGCGGGAGGCGATATTCTCGCCGCGCCCAGGCGGTAAGTAGTTAGCGCCCCCCCCCCCCCGAGGTGCTAACGGGAGGCGCAAAGGTACCCAATTTCTCCCCCTCTGTTTTTTGAGTAGGGAGTCTGCTTTTTAACATAAACCGGACAGCAAAATCTGTTGTCCTGCGGCTTTTTCAATTTTGCTAGATTTTTTTCATCCTTTCGTGCAAGGTTTACAACAAAACATCAAACCAGATCAATTCAAACTATTCCAGCAGCTACAAAAGCAACAAGGACTCAAATGGAAGATCAATGTCACCAAGAAAGAGAGAGCTGTTGCTCTCAGTTATAAAAATAGAAAATTGTAAAAGAAAGTCAAAATAAATACCTTACACTATAACTAAAAACAAGGGAAAACCCTCCAATGCTTCATGGGTTGCTGGATTGTGATAAGGAGTGGACCCAGGCATAGTTTTTTCCTTCCCAGCTTAAGGATGCTGAAGACATTTATTACATCCAGATTGCTCCCTGTGATCCAGTTGAATTGTTGTAACTCAACACAGATAAAAATCAGACTTGGAATCAACCAGTTTGGTCCAATCCAATTTTACACGAAGCAGTGCACTTACCTATTGAATCAAAGAGGAAGGTAGTTGTATGACAAGTGCCATCACTGATTGACATTTATCTATATAGTTGTTTTATGATCACCAATAATTATTTTGGTGTTTTTATTTTGTAATTTACAGGGCTTCTCCTGTAAGTAGATATTAGGTACAGCATTTTCTTCAGCATGTTCTGTCCACAATCCCTTTGTTCGTCCAAGAGACTAGACATGGCAGCATTTTTCTATTTATCTGCCTTGTATTCGAAAATATTCAGTTGATATTTGAAAATAACCAACTAAAATTATTTTACAATGTACATAGGAGGAATTAATAATCCTGTAGGACGTTAGAAGATTGTGCATATTCAGGAAGACTAGAAACAGATTGAATTACTGTAAGTGTAATTGCCTGGTGGCACGGAATGCAAACAAGTATCTTGAGAAATTTGATACTTCCTCCTCTTTTGACATGGGTGTCGTATTTCTGGGGGTTTCATCACATGACTTCCTGCCTCCAACTGCCCCATTCCCACGCTCCAGACATTGGTTGGCCGACACGACCATCCTCGTGGCGCACCACCTTCCCCTATTGATTGGAAGGGGAACATCCAATTACCCGATTGGATGATACTTGAATGTCAGTCATACAGCCTTTTTATCCCATCTCCAATATTTTTATAACTAATAAATGTTCAAAGAAAATGGAAAGAATCACGCACAAGTCTTTTGTTAATGCCCCTATGATTTTTCTCTTGGGTTGCTCTTAGCAGAGTCCTGTAAATTAATCTTCCAATTCCTGGAGGCTCCAGGCCAATCCTGGAGGGTTGGCATCCGTACCTGGTATCCCGGCCAAAAATTATCACGCAACCAACACTACCAAAAACAGATTAATTTATTTATCTCATTGCTTTTTTGTAGGACCTCACTGCACAAATTGGCTGCCACCTTTGCAATGTTGACTATACTTCAAAAGTAATTTATTGGTTGTGAAACGCTTTATGCAAGTTCTTTATTTCTTAACTAAACTAAGAATAAAGTCTGCTGAATTTAAAAAAATATCTTTGAATTTTTTTTTAAGATTTCGATTAAATGAGTTATTCCAAAAATAACACTCCGTCTCCACTCTGGCATTTCGAAATAGCACGAAGGGTCATCGACCTGAAACGTTAACTCTATTTCTCTTTCCACAGCTGCTGCCAGACCTGCTGAGTATTTCCAGCATTTTCTGTTTTATTCGAAATAGCACGGTTGCTTTCTGTCGCCTGCCGTGAACTGCTGCGGCTGCCGTCGCCGTGCTGACAGGGGAGTTTCCGGCGCCTTCTGACGGACGGTTTGTTTAGGATTCAGTTCCTTGTATCCACCTCCCCTTCGTTCATGTTTCGGAGAAATTCCGCTGCGATTCCCGCTGTCAGTCGGTGTTTCGAGAGCAGAGCCGTTCAGTCATCATGATTAAAGCCATTCTGATATTTAACAACCACGGCAAGCCGCGCCTCTCCAAGTTCTATGAGCGCTATGTGAGTATGAGCAGGTCCCGGGGCCGGCGGACGCGGGGATTGCGGCTCTTTGAGGTGGCGGTTAGCTGTCAACTGCCGGCGCGCGCTCCGCCCGGAGAATGACCCGGGACACGCGCCCCGGGCCAGGTTCCCAGTAAGGGCTCGCGCAATGACCAGTCTGGGTTTAAGATGCGGGGTTGAGGGTGAGGTTTAACATTGGGCAATCATAGGGCACGAGCGGAGCCGCTCCATCTCACTTGAGAAGCATTCTGATACATTAAACTGGGGCTCATAGAAAGAGCTTGTTTTAAATTCTAGGCTCGTTTGTGCGTGTGAAGTTAGTGGATGCATCGCTTTTTTTAAAAAAGAGCATGTACCAGATCTCCATTTAATCCAAAGATTTTTCAGTAATTGTCTAATTAATCCTATGTACGGAATATTCCAAAGTGGAATTTCAGAATTATACAGAATACCAGACGGTATTCCTTATTTCGAAATGCTGCTCTTCAGAAGGTCAGCTGCCAGCAATTCTCATGATGTAGCTGCTGAACTAATGATGTGTACAAGTGCGTGAAATCAGATATCAGCTGCACGAAGAGCTGTTTGACAAGCCCTAATCAGCCTGTTATTTGCGCAATGGGTTATGGTGGACTTTACGCGTATCGAAGGCAAACGTTTCCCAAATACAGTATTTTCGAAAGTCGTTTAAAGACAACAGGGGCTACCCTGTGATAGTTTGCTTTTATAGTTGGGGGGAAGAAGAGCGACTGAGGGGAAGGAAGGTGTGATATGGATGGTACATAAATCGTTAATGTTGAATTGTGTGTTGATCAGTGAATTAGAAAGTGACATTACATGCTCAGCTGTATTGCGTTCTATTATTCCTGTCAAAATAAATTTAAAAATTGTGTACGTATGTGAGAACCTAATTATTATTGCGTGTAGATAGGATGTTTATTAGTTGAGTGATTCTGTGCAACTGCTGTTTTTGGAGCTAATCAGCTTTTCCAACAGTTTGCAACAGCGCCAGTGTCACTTAGGTATAAGGCATTATAGACATTGTGCTATAGTTCAGGTCTGATGGTACACCAGTGAAAATATCAACTACTATATTGACATGATGTTGCTGTCCAATTTATAAATAATTGTTTTACTTTGTCTTAATTTACTTTATTTCAGTAATCTAATGATTAAGTAATTTATGTAACTATGCATCTGCTCAAAATTACTGCTTGAGTTACCTATATCTGCTGTGAAAATCAAATGTATTTGGATGTTTGCAATTGATCAAATAATTTTCAATGCTGGATGCAAATAATTGTCCAGACACTCATGATGCTGCTTCAAGCCAGGCCTGTTCTGTTAAGCAAATAACTTTTTAAAGTGATCTTTCCTTAATAAAGCTTTGGAGCACACTATTTCTCCTTTTCCTCTTAGTTAAAACATTTCAGGATGCAAATACTCAGTTGATTGAAAATAGTTGTACGATTTGATTTAGAATACTGACATCATTAAGCTACAAAATATCAGTTTGAAATTGGTACTTGCTAAGAGTGATGCAGGGCCAGCAGAACGATTTGAACTGCTGGAGCACAGTATTGCTCTCTGGCATAATGTTAGCAGAGAGTTGGCTCTGCCATTTTCTCTTGGCTAACATTAAGAATATTTGAAGTTTCAAAAGTTTCCAGGTGATCCAATATGCTGCATGAATTTTAAAACTTACTGGTTGCAGTTCTGAAGCCAAAGTAGAATGAGGCAGCCTCCTGGAGCTAGTCTTGGATCTCTTGCCTAACTTCAGTTTAGGTGACTTTTCCTAGCATTTTCTGCTTCTGTACTTGCCAGCCCATGATTTTCCACCCATTCACTTTTTAATAAGTGTGAAATTGTGGGCTGTCAATTGCAGAAGCAGGAAACCCTGGCCGTTATTTCCATATTGCTTTCATCGATTTGAAGGCGGCGCTGCTTTGCATTGATGCAGACTATGTAGTATCACTTATGTGATTTATACCCAGGTCCGTATGAAAAACCTTGCAACTTTAAGAATAACTGGGTTTTAGCCTTAGACTAACCAGGAAAAGCTTTTGATGAGCTATTTTGTCTATTGTTATCCATCATAAAAATGCGTGTCTGTGGTTTACAGGATCAATGATTAGTGTGTTTTCCAAATGAGCAACTGTGGAGTTTGCAACTTGTGATAAGCTACTCGCATAAAAGAAAATTGCTTTTAAAAGGTATTGCAGTTAAAGTGAATAAATAAGTTGATTTCTTTTTTGATCTGTTCAATTCAGTTGCGGTTAGGTCCGTTTCAGTTGAGAGAACCAGTTAATTATAACACTGCCTGAAGCAGCCATTAATTATTTAACAGTTACTTCACACTGTAATAACTAGCTGCATTCTCTGTTACAACATCTCTTTCACAGCATCAGTTACACAAATTGCAAAATATTACTTTCTGTTTTATTTCAAAAATTCAATCTAATGATTTGTTCAGGAGTAAATGCAGAAACTGCTTTAAGGTGAGATTTCAGAACTACCAGGATCTCTTGGATTGGATTGCATTGGATTTATGCAATGAGAATTATAGCAGGAACAGTATGAAAAGTACTCAATACAAAGGTTAGCATTGCTCAAAATGCAGTTGTCCATTATTAAATTTAGAGTTCCACACCAAGTATTGAGTGCATAATCTAGACTGATGCTTCAGTGTATGCCTGAGGGAGTGCTGCATTGCCTGAAGTGCCTTCTAATGGATAAGACTTTAAAACTAAGGTCCTATCTGTTCAGTGGATGTTAAAGATCCTTTTATGTCATTGTTTGTAGAATGTTGCTGGTAAAGAATTGGCTGCTGTATTTGACTGCATAAAATGCAAAAAGTAATTGTGTGAAACAATTTTGAGGCTTTCTGACACATTTTAAGGCACTGAGTGGAAGTATACTAATCCAATGGATATGGAATTGAAGCAAAAGTCATGAGCTTTCCAAGCAATATTTCAGCACAATGCTCTAACTCCGAGTACTTCAGCCTGAGCTCTGTAATGGAGAAGGGATATGACGTTCACTCCACTTGGTTACAGATAGTGTCACTGATAATAGTGGTGGAGGGAATGTGTGGTGATGAATTAAAGGTAAAATGCAAGAAGCAGAATGTACAACATTAAAGCTTGTCCCTTCTGTAGTATATTAATATGAATCTAATAAACAAGGCTAGTGACAACATTTGCACAACAGAAAAATAATCTGATCCTTATAGTTTTGATTTTATATTCCTTTCAGTAAACATTTATAGCTGTTAATTATTTTAATAATGGGTAAGAACATTTTAGTATCCAAACCAAATTGGTTACGAGGCCACACCTTGCTGTTTTATGCAGATTATACAGCACAAAGTGACCGTGCCTTGATTCCATTATTATACAAGTACCTTCAAGCCATGTTTATGCTCCATGTGGTAAATGCAGTGCAAATTTCTGTGTATGGAGACATTAAATCTCTAGCAGCTCAGGATGCATCGCCTCCACTGAAATCTACCTGGGGTGTTGGTCTGGTAGCGGAATAGAACCATAGGAGTGAGTATGCAACAAAGGAGGCCATTTGGCCTGCTCTGTTTGTACTGGTTTTTAGTTAGAGCAATTTAAAACTAATCCCAGTGTCACACTCTCCCCATAGCCCTGTATCATTCTTTGCTTTCCTCCCTTTCCTCTCCAAAGTCCTTGAATGTGTTGTCGCTTCCCAAATCCGTACCCATTTTTCCCAGAACTCCATGTTTGAATCCCTTCAGTCAGATTTCCAGCCCTGCCACTGTACTGAAACGGTCCTCATCAAAGTCACAAATGACATCCTCATCCTTCTCGCCCTGTCTGCAGCCTTTGACGCAGTTGACCGTACCATCCTCCTCCAGTGCCTCTCCTCCATCATCCAGCTTGGTGGAACTGCCCTCGCCTGGTTCCATTCTTGCCTATCCAGTTGTAGCCAGAGAATTACCTGCAATGGCTTCTCTTCCTGCTCCCGCACCGTTACCGCTGGAGACCCCCAAGGATCTATCCTTGCCCCCCCTCCTGTTTCTCATCTACGTGCTGCCCCTTGATAACATCATCCAAAAACAAAACATCAGGTCCAAAATGTATGCTGACGACACCCAGCTCTACTTCACCACCTCATCTCTTGACCCCTTCACTGTCTCTGATTTGTCACGCAGCTTATCCGACATCCAGTACTGGATGAGCAGAAACGTCCTCCAACTAAATATCGGGAAGACTGCCAAAGCCGTTGCCTTTGGTCCCCACCACAAACCCCATTCCCTAGCCACCAACTCCATCCCTCTCCCTGGCAACAGTCTGAGGCTGAACCAGACTGTTAGCAACCTTGGTGTTGTATTTGACAACGAGATGAGTTTCTGACCACATATCCGCTCTTATCACTAAAAGCTCCTTAACTCTGCCCCTGCCTCAGCTCATCTGCTGCTGAAACCCTCATCCGTGCCTTTAATACCTCTTGACTTAACTATTCCAATGCTCTCTTGGCCAGCCTCTTGCGCATCCCTGATTTTAATCGCTCCACCATTGGCGGCTGTGCCTTCAGCTGCGTAGGCCCTAAGCTCTGGAATTCCCTCCCTAAACCCCTCCACCTCTCTACCTCGCTCTCCTCCTTTAAGATGCTCCTTTAAACCTACCTCTTTGACCAAGCTTATGGTCATCTGGCCTAATATCTCCTTATGTGGCTTGATGTCAAATTCTGTTTGATAACAAAAGCAAAATACTGCGGATGCTGGAAATCTGAAATAAAAACAGAAAATGCTGGAAATACTCAGCAGGTCAGGCAGTGTCTGTGGAGAGAGAAACAGAGTTAACGTTTCAGGTCGATGATCCTTCGTCAGAACTGGAAAAAGCTGGAGATGGAACAGGTTTTTAAGCAAGTGCAGGGGTTGGGGGGAGGGGAGGAAAGAACAAAAGGGAAGGTCTGTGATAGGATGGAAGGCAGGAGAGATTAAGAGACAAAAGGGATGATGGTGCAAGGCAAAAGGAGATGGTAATGGGACAAGTTAAGAAACAAAAGATGGCTCTAGATGAAGTGTAAATGGCACTGGCAGAATGAAAGACAGCTGCCATGTGAGAGAGAGAGGAAAAAAAGGGGAAAAAAAAAAGATAGGGGCAGAGGTTATGGTGTGAAATTGTTGAACTCTGTGTTGAGTCCAGAAGGCTGTAAAGTGCCTAATCGAAAGATGAGGTGCTGTTCCTCGAGCTTGCGTTGAGCTTCATTGGAACAGTGTAAGAGGCCGAGGATGATGAGGTCAGAGTGGGAGTGGAGCGGAGAATTAAAGTGACAGGCGACCGGAAGCTCGGGGTCACCCTTACGGACTGAACGGAGGTGTTCCGCAAAGCGGTCACCCAATCTGCGTTTGGTCTTCCCAATGTAGAGGAGGCCGCATCGTGAGCAGCGAATACAGTATACTAAATTGCAAGAAGTACAAGTAAATCGCTGTTTCACCTGGAAGGAGCGTTTGGGGCTGTGCCATTTACACTTCATCTAGAGCCATCTTTTGTTTCTTAACTTGTCCCATTACCATCTCCTTTTGCCTCGCACCATCATCCCTTTTGTCTCTTAATCGCTCCTGCCTTCCATCCTATCACAGACCTTCCCTTCTGTTCTTTCCTCCCCTTTCCCTGCCCCTGCACTTGCTTAAAAACCTGTTCCATCTCCAGCTTTTTCCAGTTCTGACGAAGGGTCATCGACCTGAAACGTTAACTCTGTTTCTCTCTCCACAGATGCTGCCTGACCTGCTGAGTGTTTCCAGCATTTCCTGTTTTTATTTCTGTTTGATAACGCTCCTGTGAAGCGCCTTGTGACGTTTTACTATGTTAAAGGCGCTATATAAATACAAGTTGTTGTTGCTTTAAATGTTTATTCTTTCCTTTAAAAGATGTAATCTTCACTCTCAACTATTTCCTGTGCCAAAACATTGCATGCTGTGCAAAGAGTTTTTCTTGAATCTTCTCTTGATGTTGTGTTGACCGAGGAAGTGGGCACGGTACGCTGCGGTCAATGTGATGGCAAGCTTTGGGGCAGTCATTTATGCCAATCTAGCTACCTGTGAATAGAATCATCCCAGATTCATTGGTGACCTATTAATTGGTAGATGTTAATCTCCTTTAACCACATTATACTGGCTATACACAGTTGGTTGCCTGGATTTGTTCCCAAACTGAGAACGCCACTGTGTATTGTGCATAAGCAATGATGCTCTAAGTTTCAGCGGAAACATCGGTAAGGTGTGATTAAGACACGCTCGTTGAATGTTGCATCAAGCTCTTGAGAGAAACTGGGGCTACTTCTGAGGTGACTATGTATGCAAGTTGCAATCTGTTTGTTCATCCACCTGAGTTGTATTGAAGTGAACCATTGAGCAAGAAAGTTGGCTTGTGATTGCTACTTAAATCTCAATGAGTAAATGAGCTGGGCAATTTTTTATCCCCATTTTTTAAAATCGCTCAGGATTGTCGTAACTCCATTTCTTGGCCAAGAAGGTAAGCTGGTTTCCAAATATGTGTTTAGAAGTCTCTGTCAGTGATGCTCTCCAGCTCTCACCTATGAGATCCATGAGAGTTGCTTTCCCTCGAGTTTTTTTTTCTCCTCCTATTCAAGATTGAGTACTTGCTGTGTGTGCACCAATCAGGAAATAGAATGAAGCTTTAGGTGTAAATCTTAGATATGTTCAGATAATTTTTTTTGACTAATTTACTTTCTAAATAGTCCTGTTTGCATGGCTGTTCTTTGGAACGCTCTGTTCCTCCATGTGACTTGTTTAAATAGTGCAGCAGAGCGAATGGAATCATGTCAAATTGTTAATGGACTCTCCTGTCCACCTCCAACCCCAGTCATAGGAACATAAGAAGTAAGAGCAAGAGTAGGCCATACGGCCCCTCGAGCCTGCTCCGCCATTCAATAAGATCATGGATGATCATTGACCTCAACTCCACTTTCCCACCCGATCTCCATATCCCTTGATTCCCCTAGAGCTCAAAAATCTAGGTCATTAATATAGATTGTAAATAGCTAAGGCCCAACACTGATCCTTGTGGCACCCCACTAGCCTGCCAACCTGAAAAAGATCCGTTTATCCCTACTCTGTTTTCTGTCCGTTAACCAATCCTCTATCCATGCTACTATATTACCCCCAACCCTATGAGCCCTAATCTTGTGCAATAACCTTTTATGTGGCACCTTATCGAATGGCTTTTGGAAATCCAAATATACTACATCCACTGGTTCCCCTTTGTCTACCCTGCTAGTTACATCCTCAAAAAACTAATAAATTTGTCAAACACGATTTCCCTTTCATAAAACCATGTTGACTCTGCCTAATCATGTTATGATTTTCTAAGTGACTTGATACCACTTCCTTAACAATGGATTCCAGCATTTTCCCGATGACTGATGTCAGGCTAACTGGCCTGTAGTTCCCTGTTTTTTCTCTCCCTGTTTTTTCTCTCCCTACATTTGCGATCTTCCAATCCGCTGGGACCATTCCAGAATCTAGGTTATTTTGGAATCAAAACCAATGCATCCACTCTCTCTTCAGCCACCTCTTTCAGAACCCTAGGATGTAGGCCGCAAGTCCAGGGGATTTGTCGGCTTTTAGTCCCATTAGTTTCTCTCGTACTTTTTCTCTACTTATGTATTACGTTAAGTTCTTCCCCCTCATTAGACCCTTGGTTCCCCATCATTTTTGGGATGCTTTTTGTGTCTTCTACTGTGAAGACAGATACAAAATATTTGTTTAACGTTTCTGCCATTTCCTTATTCCTCATAATTTTTCCTGTCTCCGTCTCTAAGGGACCAACGTTTACTTTTGCTACTCTTTTCCTTTTTACATACTTGTAGAAACACTTACAATCTGCTTTTATATTTCTTGCTAGTTTTCTCTCATTCTATTTTTTCCCTTTTTATCAATTTTTTGGTCAACCTTTGCTGTTTTCTGAAACTCTCCCAATCTTCAGGCTTACTATTATTCTTTGCAACATTATAAGCTTCTTCTTTCAATCTAATGCTCTCCTTAACTTCTTTAGTTAGCCACGGTTGGCTCACTTTTCCCGTGGAGTTTTTGTTTCTCAATGGAATGTATTTTTGTTGAGAATATTGAAATATTTCTTTAAATGCTAGCCACTGCTTATCTACCGCCATACCTTTTAATCTATTTTTCCAATCTACCTTAACCAACTCGCCCCTCATGGCTTTATTTAAGTTTAAGACTCTAGTTTCGGACTGAGGCAAGTCACTCTCAAAATCAATGTGAAATTCTATCATATTATGATCACTCTGCCCCAGAGGATCCTTTACTGTGAGATTGCTCATTAACCCTGTCTCATTACACAATACAAGATCTAAAATAGCTTGTTCCCTGGTTGATTCCATGACACATTGTTCTAGGAAACTGTCCTGAATACATTCCATGAACTCATCCTCCAGACTACTTTTGCCAGTTTGATTTGTCCAGTTTATATGAAAATTAAAGTTCCTCAAGATTATTGCATTCCCTTTGTTGCAAGCTCCTACTATTTCTTGATTAATATTCTGTCCAACGGTATAGCTACTGTTAGGGGGCCGATATACTACTCCTACCAGTGTTTTCTGCCTCTTATTCCTTATCTCCACCCATACTGATTCTACTTCCTGATCTTCTGAGCCACGATCCTTTCTCACTCTCGTCCTTATGTCATCCTTTTATTATCTGGGCTACTCCCCCTCCTTTTCCATTCTGCCTGTCTTTTCAAAACGTCAAGTACCCTGGAACATTTGTTCCCAACCTTGGCCACCTTGCAGCCATGTCTCTGTAATGGCTATTAGATCAAACCCATTTATCTCTATTTGTGCCACTAGTTCGTCTATCTTGTTACGAATGCTTCGTGCATTCAGATAAAGAGCCTTTAATTTCAATGTTTTACCATTATTCTCTGCTTTGACCTTATTCTCTACTGCACTGCTACCATTAAACTCTCTGTCCCTTCCTGTCACACTCTGCTTATTTTAGCCAAATCGCTACACTGCTCTATTGCCTTGACCTTTCTCCTTAGATTTTTAAATTTCCCCTCACCTGACCCCTCCCCCCCCCTTTTTTTAGTTTAAAGCGCTATCTATAGCCCTAGTTATTCGATTCGCCAGGACGCTGGTCCCAGCCCGGTTTAAGTGGAGCCCGTCTCGACGGAACAGCTCCCTCTTTCCCCAGTACTGGTGCCAGTGCCCCATGAATTGAAATCCCTTTTTCCCACAGCACTCTTTGAGCCACGCCCTATTAAGAAAAAAAGGCTTGGCTGCATATTTGGTAAAACAAAAACACTGGTGTGCAAGGCTGAGAGAATAATCTGTCTCTGCAATTAGTAAGAAAATAGGCTGAGCATTGACGCAAGTATTTAACCAATGTTAGGCAGTGGACTCAAGATTCAACGAGAAGACTAATATTGCATGTGAGTTAGAAGGCTGAAATTGCTATATCAGAAGTCGAGCGTGCCATTAAAGAATAAGAAGATAGGAAAGGCAGGTGAGAACATAAGAGCTGCAGATTATTGGGGAGATTTGATGTACAGAAAATGTCCCAAGTCTGTAATATGATCTAAAGCTCTAGAATGCTACCCATGGACATTGAACAAAAGAAATAGGAGCATGAGTAGGCCATACGGCTTATCGAGCCTGCTTTGCCATTCATGGCTGATCTTCGACCTCAAATTCACTTTCCCGCCCGATTCCCATATCCCTTGATTTGTTTAGAGTCCAAAAGTCTATCGATCAGTCTTGAATATATTCAACGACTGAGCATCCATAGCCCTCTGGGGTAGAGAATTCCAAAGGTTCACAACTCTGAGTGAAGAAATTTCTCCTCATCTCAGTCCTAAATGGCCGACCCCTTATCCTGAGACTATGCCCCCTAGTTCCAGACTCTCTAGTCAGGGGAAACAGCCTCTCCGCATCTACTCTGTCAAGTCCTCTCAGAATCTTGTATGTTTCACTGAGATCACCTCTCATTCTTCTAAACTCCAGAGAGTATAGGCCCATTCTACTCAATCTCTCCTCATAGGACAGCCCTCTCATCCCAGGAATCAATCTAGTGAACATTCGTTGCACCCCTTTTAAGGCAAGTCTATCCTTCCTTAGGTACGGAGACCAGAACTGTGCACAGTACTCCAGGTGTGGTCTCATCAAAGTCTTGTACAATTGCAGCAAGAGTTCCTTACTCTTGTACTCCATTGCCAGATTCAAATTAACACCCCAAAAAGATCAAAAGTCGGAGTGTGAACAGCATAGAGTCATCAATCTCAAACAACACTGCAAGTGCTGCTAAAAATCATACTAGAAGTGATAAAAAAGGAAGCTGAGAATTAAGTAATGAATGTTTTTGGTTTTAAGACCAGGAAATGAAGACACAGGAATATTTGAGAATGATTTGTGAACAATCGATAGATATCGATGCAAGTTGAGAGTTTTTGACAAGGTGAAGTACAAAAGATGAATAGAATTGATTAGGAAATTCATGGAACTTATTCATGGATCTTTTTTGGGAACTGCAAACTGTAGCAAAGAGTTAATGGACCAAATCTTGCTGGAGCAGGGCATCTCGCAGCATAAGTTGTTGGTTAGACTTTTTCCTGCACCCTTCAGCTCAAATGTTTTGCACCGTAACTTGCTGGAAGTGTGAGCTGGCAATGGGGCATCTGGGACCTTAGTGAACGATGGGACCAACAGTGTACAGGAAACTCTTTATTAACCGGCACCGGCGTGGTGCCGGTTAATCAAACAGTCCGGATAACGGAGAGTTATATCTCCCAACGTACGAGAGCCCTGTACACACTGACATGCGCCTGCATTCGGAGCTCTGTCTCCCCGGGGACCGCCAGCTGACCATCTGTCGTGGCCGCTGCCTACCCGGGCTGCACATTCCCCTCCCAATCTACATGTTCCGATACAAGGCAAACGCCTCGGTTTTTTAAAAAAGTTATTTTTAAAGGAGAGATGAAGGAAAACCCCGGTTACCTACTCAAGAATTTTGCCGGTTAAGAGAGATTTCCGGTTATTTGGGTGCCGGTTAAAAGAGAGGTTCCTGTATCTCAATCAATTCAATTTAAGAAGTGAGAAAGAAACAGATGCTGCATTAGAGTCAAATTGGGCACTGAGAGAGAAATAAAGAGTGGGATAGATTGGATTAAGAGAGAGAGAAAAAAGAGACAACGGTAAAATAAGGAAATAAAATGAAAATTTGACTCTTTTAAAATCTCAACAATTTGCTATATGCAGGAATAAGACTCAACAGTTTAAACTGTTCCCTTTCTGGGCCAGAGAGATTGATTGGCATTGCATTAACAAATATTACATCATTAAAAGGGTTCTTGCGCTATTAATTATGAGCCCTAATCTACGGCAAGTGTAATGGAAATCAATGTGCAAACCCAGCAAGTTCTCAAAAATAACGGCTGGCGACCGGCGAGACGCCATTTGTGCGAAGCAGCGTAAATTGATTTGCAACTCACTGCGTATCTTTTCATCCTCTGAACCTGCTGGCCAATTTGCGCATTAATAACGAAGTGCGACATTAACACACTGTTACTTTTTCAGCACGATTTGGGGGTCTGGAACTCGCTGCCTGAAAAGGTGGTAGGGCCAGAAACCCTCCACACATTCAAGAAGTACTTGGATATGCACTTGAAGTGCTGTAACCTACAAGGCTACGACCAAGAGCTGGAACGTGGGATTAGGCTGGATAGCTCTCTTTCGGCCGGCACAGACACGATGGGTCGAATGGTCTCCTTCTGTGCCATAAATTTCTATGATTCAATGATGTCGAGGAGTCCACACCAAACAAATAAAGTTGTTTACTTGGGCAGTCTAATAAATGTAGATGGCCAAGGTAACAATTACAACAGGAGGCTTTAAGCTGGTGATAAGTAGTGCACTTGCGTGTTATTTGTAATTAGCAGCATTTACGGATGGGAAAACTGGACTTTCAAAGCTGCATAAGAAGAAAGCTGAAGGCATTTGAGTTATGGAGCCGCATACATTTGTTGAAAATTAGTTGGACAAGAAGAATGGCTAATGAGATGATTATGAGGAATACAGTGGCATAGTGGTTATGTTATTGGACTAGTAATCCAGAGGATTGAACTAATGATCTGAAGGCATGAGTTCAAATCCGACCATGGCAGTTTGGGAATTTAAATTCACTTAATTAAATAAGTCTGGAATTTAAAAAAAGGCTAGCCATGAAATGGGAATTGTTATAAAAAGCCATCTGGTTCACTAATGTCCTTACCTGGTCTTGTCTGACTCCAGACCCAGTGCGGTTGACTCTTAACTGCCCTCGGAATTGGCAAGCCACTCCGTTGTATCAAACCGCTACAAAAAATTATAATAAGAATCTAACCCTAACCCGGCACTGATCTAGGCAGCGGATTCGGACAAGACAAAGGCCCACACTAACATCTGAAGAACTTGTGCCAAAATTGGGAGAGCTGTCCCAATTACTAGTCAAGCAACATCCCAGAAGGTTTGCAACCATCTTCAGTCAGAAATGCTGAGTGGATGATCCATCTCTGCCTCCTCCTGAGGTCCCCAACATTACAGATGGCAGTTTCCAGCCAATTCGATTCACTTCATTTGATATCAAGAAACGGTTCTGTGCACTGGATACGGCAAAGGGTATGGGCTCCAACAACAACCCGGTTGTAGTGCTGAAGACTTGTGCTCTTGTCCAGAACTAGCTGCACCTCTAGCCAAGCTGTTCTGTACAGCGACAACACTGGCATCTACCAACAAAGTGGAAAATTGCTCAGCTATGTCCTGTCCACCAAAAGCAGGACAAATCCAATCCGGCCAATTATTGCCCCATCAGTCTACTCTCAATCATCAGCAAAGTGATGGAAGGTGTCATCGACAGTGCTATCAAGCGGCACTTACTCACCAGTAACCTGCTCACTGATGCCCAATTTGGATTCCGCCAAGACCACTCGGCTCCAGACCTCATTACAGCCTTGGTCCAAACATGGACAAAGGAGCTGAATTCCAGAGGTGAGGTGAGAGTGACTGCCCTTGACATCAAGGCAGCATTTGACCGAGTGTGGCATCAAGGATCCCTCGTAAAATTGAAGTCAGTGGGGATCAGGGGGAAAACTCTTCATTGGCTAGGACCATGTACAGCAGGCACCTCAAAGCACTGGAGAGGTACCACCGACACTGCCTCCGCAAGATCCTGCAAATCCATCGGCAGCATAGGCGCACCAACGTCGGTGTTCTCGCTCAGGCCAACATCCCCAGCATCGAAGCTTTGACCACGCTCGATCAGCTCCGATGGACGGGTCACATCATCCGCATGCCCGATACGAGACTCCCAAAACAAGCGCTCTACTCGGAGCTCCGACACGGCAAGAGAGCCCCAGGTGGGCAGAGGAAACGCTTCAAGGACACCCTCAAAGCCTCCTTGGAAAAAGTGCAACATCCCCAATGACACCTGGGAATCCCTGGCCCAAGACAGCACAAAGTGGAGGAGAAGTATCCGGGAAGGCGCCGAACACCTCGAGTCTCTTCGCCGGGAGCAAGCGGAAGCCAAGCGGAAGGAGCGCACGTCAACCCAAGCACCCCACCCGCCCGCCCCTTCAACCACTGTCTGCCCCACCTGTGACAGAGACTGTAAGTCCCGCATTGGACTCATCAGTCACCCGAGAACTCATTTTTAATGTGGAAGCAAGTCATCCTCTGTTCCAAGGGACTGCCTAAGAAGGCGGCGGCTAGAGTCATACCTAGCACAAAGGAAGTTGGATGTGGTTGTTGGAGGCCAATTATCTCAGTCCCAGGACATTGCTGCAGGAGTTCTGCAGGGCAGTGTCCTAAGCCCAACCATCTTCAGCTGCTTCATCAATGACTTTTTCCCCCTCCCTCACCTTTTCCCCCTCCCTCACCATCATAAGGTCAGAAGTTGAGAAATCCGCTGATGAGTGTAGTGTGTTTAGTTCCATTCGCAATTCCTCAGATAATGAAGCAGTCCGTGCCCATATGCAGCAAGACCTGGACAACATCCAGGCTTGAGCCAATGAATGGCAAGTAACAGTCGTGCCAGGCAATGACCATTTCTACCAAGAGCGAGTCTAACCACCTCCCCATGATATTCAATGGCATTACCATCGTTGAATCCATCAACATCCTGGGGGGGTCGCCATTGACCAGGAACTTAACTGGACCAGCCATAAATACTGTGGCTACTAGAGAGGTCAGAGGCTGAGTATTCTACGGCGAGTAATTCACCTCCTGAATCCCCAAAGCCATTCCACCACCTACAAGGCACAGGTGAGACGTGTGATGCAATACTCCACTTGCCTGGATGAGTGCAGCTCCAACAACACTCAAGAAGCTCGACACCATCCAGGACAAAGCAGCTCGCTTGATTGGCACCCCATCCACCACCTTAAACATTCACTCCCTCCACCACCGGTGTACCGTGGCTGCAGTGTGTACCATCTACAAGATACACTGCAGCAACTTGCTGAGGATTCATCGACAGCACCTCCCAAACCTGCGACCTCTACAACTTAAAAGTACAAGGGCAGCAGGTGCATGGGAAGACCACCACCTGCAAGTTCCCCTCCAAATCACACACCATCCTGACTTCATCGGCGTTCCTTCATCGTCACTGGGTCAAATTCCTGGAACTCCCTCCCTAACAGCACTGTGGGAATACCTTCACCACACGGACTGCAGCGGTTCAAGAAAGTGGCTCACCACCACCTTCTCAAGGGTAATTAGGGATGGGCAATAAATGCTGGCCTTGCCAGCGACGCCCAGATCCCGTGAGTGAATAAAAATATATATATACTATGGGCATATTATTTGAGAGTCACAGAGCATGGTTAGGTTTGTTACTGTTTGGAACAAACAGTAATAGACCATGAGGCAGGCATAGATGTGATTGAATAGACAGGCGTAACATGATGGGCCGGTATAATTTATCTTTATAGAGACAGGAAAATATGGAGTACATTGGTTACCATTTTCCAGAGTAGAGATAGAACACATCCAGGAATTTCTTTTTCCTCTTTCACCACCTCAGTGTGTCTTGACTGTGTTTAGCTGGTTCATGGGTCCACACGGGAATTGTGTAATTGGGACTATTTTGAATATGCATTGTCCCCCTGTCTATGGCAGGTCTAGCTAGAAGTGCTTTGAGCTCATACGACCTAGTCCCAGTGTTGTCCTTTAATGCAGGGATATTTCCCTCTAAAATATTAAAAGGCATTTTCTTTTCACTTTCCCCAGGCTTTGGGACTTCAATATGCCACAAAGCAGAGCGGGCTCCATAGGCTGAATGTCTGACTCTTGCTTTCGATGTTTGCATCATTTTGTTGTAGATTTCAATATCATTCTCTTTTCTCGCATCCCACCCCCCGCCAAAAAAAAAAACTCCTTTGTCCACTTTCCCCAAATAATTATCTAACTAAAGCTGCATAGGCATTGGTGCAGTGTGAAGGAGGTAAGGAAAAGGCACTTTTTTGTATTTGGTATTTTCCATTATTTCATGCCTTTGCTGCTGTTCAGTACTGTCTACTTTGAGCCTTGCAGCTACAAGTGTCTGCGTAAAGACTTCATTTTAAAAGATGTATTAGCTTTTTATGTGATGACAGCTGCTTTTAAATTATAAATCAACCTGTATTCATTTACAGAGTGAAGACACACAACAACAAATTATAAGGGAGACATTCCACTTGGTGTCAAAAAGAGATGAAAATGTCTGTAATTTCTTGGAAGGTGGCATGTAAGTAATGTGATTTCTTTAAAAAAAAGTCCTAGAAAAAGCAGTTTGAGATAAGTACTTCACTTGAACCAAAAACTCTTTCTGTAATAAATGACATCTGCGTGTAGAATATCAGTGAAAAGGGATACTGTGTAACTGCTCAACGAAATTTGGAACCAGGCTGCATATTGTGTTACATTATGTTAAGCTAACTTAAGCTCTATATAACTGTGCAAGGTAACCTGATGCTTATTTTTTGTTAAAAGCTCCAGAGTTCAGGAGTAACATTTACTTTTTCCAAGTCACAAGTTTTGACTGTGTTCTGTGCTTTATTTACATTTTCTTATGTAAGTGTGGGTGTTCAGGTCTTGCGTGGTTACTGTGCTAAACAAGCATCTTATCAAAGCAAGGTTGACATTCAGATCTACCTACCTGAAATGGGTTGTGTTTGAACAACAAGCCACTTCTTTTGTGGCCACAGAGCAAAGGTTTCCAAAGCACAGGTGCTATGCATTTTCTATTTGAAAAATAGTGTATGCAATAAAACACGGTGTGTCTGTACCAGAATACGCACTATAGAATTGAAGGTCAGAAGATTGCCTTTCAAATCTTATAAATAGTGTACACACTTAACTATTTATGCCACTTTCTGGAAATGGGGGCGTTGCAACCAATATGCCAGTCTTGCATTGCTCATCTTAAAAGTGAGTAACAAATTGTTCCAATTGACATTTACTAAGCAGTCGTTTGAAGAATAAATAGGGAAAACTATATGTAAAATAAAACTATTTTGCTAGTTTGATAAAAGCTGTGCCTCGATGTAAGTTGTAACTTTCTGGTTTTCTGTAATTTTCTTTGTTTCAGGTTAATTGGGGGTGCAGATAATAAACTTATTTACAGACATTATGCAACTTTATATTTTGTCTTTTGTGTGGATTCCTCAGAGAGTGAACTGGGCATCCTGGACCTAATTCAGGTACGTGTGCATATATGTTCTCTCAGCTTTAATGAGGTATCTGGTAAAGACATTGGAGTTGGTCTCTAACCATTTCAGCTCTGGATAGATCCCTATTCAGGTACAAGTGAATAGAATCTACAGCAGTTGCCTGCTGCACAGAATTATACAAGTTTCTGATCTTTACACTGTAACTTCAGTTATGTAGGACTCAGGACTAAAATTGTGGAGTGGCGACATGATCGATATTCGACTTAGTGGATTAAAGAAGTTTGTGTGGGTGTTGGGGCACAGTGTTCGACTCTACTGTTAAGTTGACCATGAATAACGACATCAGAAGCTAAATACAGATAAGGGAGCCATTTGCCCATCTTAGCTTACCAATCCAGAGGGGGAAAAAAGTCTCTTCTGTCCCACTCTGCAACTACTTTTCAATGCAGTGCTTCCTTTATTTTACAGAGAACAGCCCATACTGAACACTTACTCATTTGTTCTGGCTTTAATTACAACATGAAATCATATTGCTTTATCCTAATTTGATACTAATTACAGATACAGGCAAGTAGATGCAGTCAGTTCAGTGTTTTGTTTGCGTTGCATGGCCTATGAACACATTACAGTTTGGCAGTAATCAACCAATTCCATATGGCCAATTAAATCATAGTGGATTTTGAAATAGAAGCGTAGAAGCGTAGAAGCATAGAAGATAGGAGCAGGAGTAGGCCATTCGGCCCCTTGAGCCTGCGCCGCCATTTAATGAGATCATGGCTGATCATCCAAATTCAGTACCCTGTCCCTGCCTTCTCTCCATATCCCTTGATCCCCTTAGCCTTAAGAAATATATCTATCTCCTTCTTGAATATATTTAATGAATTGGCCTCAACTGCCTTCTGTGGTAGAGAATTCCACAGGCTCACCACTCTCTGGGTGAAGAAATTCCTCCTCATCTCAGTCCTAAATGGCTTACCCCTTATCCTTAGACTGTGACCTCTGGTTCTGGACTCTCCCGCCATCGGGAACATCCTTCCTGCATCTAGTCTGTCTAGTCCTGTTAGAATTTTATAAGTTTCAATGAGATCCCCTCTCATTCTTCTAAACTCCAGCGAATATAAGCCTAATCGACCCAATCTCTCTTCATATGTTATTCCTGCCATCCCAGGTATCAGTCTGGTAAATCTTCGCTGCACTCCCTCCATGGCAAGAACATCCTTTATTTAACCAAATAAAATGATTCCCAGTGCCTCTGTTCTATTTAATGATTAGGTGACTCAAAGAATGTCTCATTGTATTTGATGATCTTGAGTTGCTGGTCAGCCTTGAGGACTCTTTCATTCTGGTGATCTTGGTTGGCAAAGATTGTTTGGTTAACGAATGCCTTTTGGGGGATATTGAAAAGTACACATAATGATTGGTTGGCTAGTGTTGCAGCTAATGGATCGGTGTTAGTCTGTTGATCGTTGGTGACATTTATGATGTGTTGACAGTAGATGCAGAATAGGTGGCTTGATGTTCATGGGAAAGGCTGATAAGTACTATAGTAGGATTCTAACCAGAGTTACAACTTTAATGCTATATAGGAGTGTAGCACCGAAGATCAAAAGCTTTGACTGCAGGCTAATCATTCTACACACTCGCAGGCGCTGTTGAAGACTAGATATGGTGGATGTGGAACCAACGTGTTGACAGTAATTTCATTGCGTAAAGGACATATTACAAAAACAACAACCTGTATTTATATAGCACCTGTAATGTAGTAAAATGTCCCAAGGCGCTTCACAGGAGCGATTATCAACAAAATTTGACACCGAGCCACATGAGATATTGAAAAAGGTGACCAAAAGCTTGGTCAAAGAGGTTTTACCAAGTAGATGAACTGTTTGATGTTGTTGATGGTGTTCTTTCTGACTTGTAGAAAAGCAGCTGATAGAGGTTGTTAATAGAAACTTGTTGATTTCAGCTGAGGTCAGTTATTAATCCAAGCTTGGCAACTTGTTTTGATAAATGGTTGAGGGTGTCATTTTCAGCAAAAATGCTAATTCTGTCAGCATAACCCGAATCTGTGGATTCCAGCCAGTGATCCAGCAGTCATAGCTAGCATGGCTTTAGAAAAAGTTGCATTTTGCCTGATGAATGTTCTTGAGTTTTTTGAGGAAGTGGCAACTGGAGTGGACTATGGCAAACCCTACGATGTGGTGTGCCTAGATTTCCAAAAGCCATTTAACAAAGTTCCACACTAAAGGCTGGGGGTAAATTTCAAAGCCATCTTCAGCTTATTTCTGGTGCATAATTAGGGTACTAACCTGCTCCCATGGTTAGTGACCCCACTAAAAGTGGCCTGAATTGCAGCAGAGGAGTGTCACGCCAAGGTACGTGCCTCTACAAGATTATTGAGAGGACCATCAGGGTCTTAAAGGCATTCTTTCACTGCCTGACTGTTTAAGAGGAGCTCTGCAGTATGCTCCAGATTGTGTGTCACACATAGTTGTAACCTGGTGTGCCCTTCACAACTTCCCCATATAGAAAGAGCTGGATATTGTAAGCAAGGAGGCCCCCGACTCTATTGATGCCAGAACTACTTAGAGGAGCGCATCACCATGGCCTACACTTAGAGGACTTCTCAGTGACTGCTGCAATGGTCTGAAGTTTATAGAGCGTAGAGGATGGGAGGCTGGCCAGGACAGCATTAGAATTGTCGAGTCTGGAAGTGGAAAAGGCATGGATGAGAGTTTCAGCAGCAGATGGGCTGGGCTTGGGCAGAGGCAGGCAATGTTATGGAAGTGGAAATGGAAATAAGTGGTCTTAGGGATGGAAAGGATGTAGGATCAGAAGCTCAGCTCCAGGTTGAATAGGACGCCAAGGTTGTGAACAGTCTAGTTCTGATGACATGGGCACCTTTCTTAAATGTAAGTCCTCCTTACTCGCTGAAAATGTTTGGTTTGATACTCACTTATAGTAGGCTCTATCTCACTGCATCTTGATATACCAGTGACTCTAACTATAGCCCTTGTTTAGAGCTCCCTCTGTCTTGGGAGCCCATGTACAACACCAGTTCTGACATTGCCCCTGGTTATAACACTACAGCAATATAGTACTAGCTTTTAACTTGCTGTGAGCTAAATGTTTTTCCAGCCATTACAATTTCAGGTATTCTAGTTCTTGTTAGGAGTACCCCAAAGGCTGCCTTGTTGGGGTGATCCCAAGCTGCCAGGGTCACTAAAGAGAAACTCATCAATTAGTAGTGTTTCCTCTTTCATGGTTAGGCATCAATAGGTAAGCTGGTAGTCCACATGATGTAACTTCATCAATTTAGACTTGATTGGCTGAGAAGCTGGCCTTTTGAAGGTGGTTTTTATTTAATGAGGCGCCAATTCTGAGGTGGATTGCACTTCCAAAATGAATGGTGAAACACAGAGGCCGAGGTAGAAGAGAGTATATTAGAAATAAAGTTGAAATCAAATTAGGAAAAGGAAAAGGCTCTAGTTCTTTCTACACAGCAATACTACGTTGCAGTTCTTGGGAAATGTAGCAAAAAATGGGTTATAATCAGGGATGTGTCACAGTTGGTGTATGTGTACATGTAAGGGAAGATGAGATGAGCAAAAGTATAAAGCAGTTAAATTTTATTTCTAACAATTACTCTAGACTTCTAAGCATAGGCCTTACTCAATATACCACCATTTAAAAGAGCCACGTAAAAATATTGTGTTGAGTGAACTCTGATCACTGTTTGTGGGGCAGTAAATCCTAATTCCTTCCTCACTAAAGTACTCCGATTCTGTTATCTCCATAGTCCGACTGTTGGTATCGCTAGGAGTAGCTCCTCTCATTCTTGTTACATTTACTTGACAGTGACTTATGAGTATTTTCTGGTCCCTTCAGTGTGGGACATGAGCCTGAGTTGTAGTCAGAGCTGCCACCTTCTCAAACCCTGACTCTTGCCATAAAATTTGCAGCTATTTAGGTGTCTCTCAGGCCATGCCTGCTCAAAAACTCTGCTCCATGAGATTCCAGTCTGAAATGAACTGATCAGCCATTATACTGCAAAGAAGACAATTGTGCATTTATGAGAGCATTTCTAATTCAAAGCCAAGCAAAAATGGCATTGTATCAAAGATAGAGCTGTAAAAGAGTGTGTTGTATTGAGGGTTGCGTAGCTTACATTCCGTGACATTATTCAAAGAGCAGGGAATTCTAGTGTTTTGGCCAACGTTCTTTCAATTACCACCACCATTATTGCTTTGCACAAAACGGCTGCCATGTTTACCTACGTAACAATAATAACTATATGTGAAGTGCTTTTGGGATGTTTTCAAGATGTGGTTAGGTGCTATATAGATGCTGAGCTAGAAATTCGGCTCCATAGTGCTTGATTTTTCAGCACTATTTGTCAAATGGCGTCCACACCGCGTGCGCACACTTCTGGTACAGGCCGCGCCGGACGGCATTTTGGTGAGAGTGATAGGGCAGGCATTGGGAGCGTGCGCCAAAGGTTCTGTGTAAGTTTGTAGAAGTGTTTGGTGCTTTCCAGAGTTGTTTAAAATTGGTGAGGTGACGGGGAGTGGTGCTACAAATGGAGAAGGCCTTGGTTCTGACTTCAAGGGTTCTGGTCAGACCACTTGCTCCCAGTCATGGGTGCTGAAGTTGCCATCCCCCATGACAGGGAGATGAAGCAGCGGCAGCAAAGAAGAGGGCAAGCTGCTCGCAGAGGGAGGAGGCGGAGAAGAGCTCTCCACAGGAGGCCTTACCCACCTAGGGTCATCCGAGAGCATTTCTCTTACCTCAGCCTGAGCCAGGAACAGTGTATGAGGCGTCTGCGCTTTATGAAGGAGGTGCTCACAGAACTCTGCCACCTCTTGCAACTAGACCTGCAGCCTCACACCAGGGCAAGGTCAGTGCTGTCATGGCTGTGAAGGTGACCGTAGCCTTGAATTTCTTTGCGTCGAGATCCTTCCAGGCTGGAACAGGCAACATCGCTAACATCCTGCAGTTCGCCGTCCACTGCTGCATAAGAGAGGTGACAGACGCTCTTTATGCCAGGAGAGGGGAGTTCATTGTCTTCTCTCTGGTCAGAGAGAAGCAGGCGGAGCATGCACGTGGTTTTGCCTGGAGAACTGGCTTCCCCATGGTGCAGGGCACCATCGACTGCATGCATGTGGCTTTGCGGACGACGCATCTCAATGCTGAGATGTACCGCAACCGCAAAGGTTTCCATTCACCGGATGTGCAGTTGGTGTGCGACTGTACTCCGCACATCATGATGGCGAATGCTCGGTATCCTGGCAGCAGTCGGGGGTGGGGGGGCCAAAGGAGATTACAGAGATAGGAAGGGGCAAGGCCATGGAGCGATTTGAAAACAAGGATGAGAATTTTGAAATTGAGGCACAGCTTAACTGGGAGCCAATGTAGGTCAGCGAGCACAGGGGTGATGGACGAAAGGGACTTGGTGCGAGTTAAGACATGGGCAGCCAAGCTTTGGATGACCTCAAGTTTACATAGGGTGGAATGTGGGAGGCCAGCCAGGAGTGCATTGGAATAGTGAAGTCTACAGGTAACAAAGGCATGGATAAGGGTTTCCGCAGCTGATGAGCTGAGGCAAGGGCGGAGATGGGCGATGTTACTGAGGTGGAAGTAGGCGGTCTTAGTTATGCTGCAGATATGTGGTCGGAAGCTCATTTCGGGATCAAATATGACACCAAGGTTGCGAACAGTGTGGTTCAGCCTCAGACAGATGTTAGGGAGAGGGATGGAGTCAGTGGCTAGGGAACAGTCACACACCTTACCATCCCTCTGATGAGGACCATGACAGCGTCCTCTTGGCCACAATGCCGAAATAAAAGCCAGCAGAAGACAAACATTCCAAACCAACTTTATACATCAATCCATCTAATATTACATAATAAAGTCAACTAATCACCCTTGTGCATTCCCTTAGTGCCTGTCTTCCTTTGCTTTTGCTTCTCCCAGTGCTCCTACGAAGTGCTACCCCAGTGGATGCAGCATAGCTGGTGGAAGGCGACTGACTTTTAGTGGGGGAGACTGCAGATGACCTTGCAGGATGACCTCAAGCAGCTCTGGGCCTAGAAGGCCTGGCTTTAGACAGCACCACCTCGGCATGAACGACAGCAGTCTGAGCTGGCTGGCTGACAGGCAACAGTAAGGGCACTGGTGAAGTGGCAGTGGTGGGAGGACAAATGCTGTCCTCTTGAGAGAGAACACCAAGTTCGCACTCCACGGAGCCACTGCCACTCCCCCAGGGTGACGCCTCAGCAATCCTAGTAATCTGATGGAGGACAGGTCACTTGTACCCGGTGTCTCACTACATACATATCCCGCGTCTAACCTATTCTTTAAAGTACGCAGAGTGTCAGTATCTGAGCTGGTGGCTGAGAGTGTGAATCGAGTGACGGTGCTTCATCTGCATCACTTTTTTCTTCCTCTTCCACTTCTTGCTCCTGCACCACTGCCTGGCCAGGTTGGAGTTCTTGAATATCTGAAAGGAAAAAGGCACAAGGGTAGGGTTCAGGTGAGGGGAGTGGGGTGGAAACAAGAGGTGCATGCTTACACCATCTGCAGTTTGTAAGTCACAAGAGATCGTGGGATGAGGGGGAAGTGAGATGTGAGAAGGCGGATTAGGTATGAGCATACCGTCATCTTGTATTGTTTCAGCCCCGCCGCTGGCCATTAGCTCAGCGATGGCCGCAACAATTATCTCCAACACCGTCTCCTCCATGAAGATAAGGTCATGCAATCGCGTCTGTCTCCTTGCGGGTAGCCCCTGCTGCCTGCGGTTATGCGGCAACTTGTCCTGCAAGAGAAAGGGGGAAGTGTCTCAGTGAGTGTGGTGCAATGTGTTTGGGTGATGTGCCTGTCATGTTTGAATAGCTGGCAGTATGTGCAAGCTGAGAGATGTGGGTGTGAGGCTTGCAGCTGTGGTAATGAGAGAGGGTGAGGTGGAGCTATGAATGTGAGGCATGGTAGAGATTGTTGGTAGGTGAGTGATGGGGTGTGGTGCATTGAGCAGTGTGAGGCTAGTGGTGCAGATGTTGGGATATGGCATTTGAAGATGATTTCAGTGACCTTGACCTCGTGTGAGGTCATGAAACTTCTACTGGCACTGTGTCCAGGTCTTCGGGACTATACTGCTTGCATTGACCGATATGGTATCTGCTCCCATTGCCTTCTCAGTGTGTGTCTGGAGGGCCTCCTGGCCCCCTGTGGATACAGGACACCTCTCCTGTCCACCTGCTGCACCAGGGCCTCGAGTGCTGCATCTGAAAATCTGCGAGCCCTCTCTCTGCCATGTTGTGCCATCTTCACTCTTTCTGTAGGTCACACACTCCTCTACAATCACTTCCAGGACCTGCTGCGGCCAGAATGCACTTCCTTTAAGAGGTGCAGACTGCCTTTAAAAAGTGCAGGCTTGCTTTAATTTGTGCTAGCCTCGCACGAACTTGGGTGCCTGCTAAGCGTGAAGCCACTCAACAACGTATTTAGTGCTGGGCTGCATGCCACAATCATGTTAATCAGCAGGCAGCATGAAGTTGGCCTGCTGACTGCATTATTTTGAACGGGCGCGGGTTGATCCTGCATCTCGATCCCTGTGCCTGTTTTCGGGGGGCTAACTTAATTTCTAGACCGTTTTCTTTCCAATTGAGTTTGTTACAGCATAACCATGCGCATCTTGAAAATGTTACCAAAAAAAGGCTGGCTTAGGGAGATGAATTCCTTTAATAGTGACTTCACTCTTGGTAGGAAGGCAGTATCAGCCCATCCACAAGAGATTGATTGCCTGAAAACTGAAATACTCTGACACAAAATACCTGGAACTAATGCTTTCTGTCTTGTCTACCAGGAACACTTGCAAGTTAACTTGCATAAAGTTAACATTTACTTTTACAAAATGAACTGCACATTTCACAGTAGTTCATAAAATTTAGAAGTACTACAATGATTGATTCCAGTAAGTAATTTTTACTACCTAGCAAAAAATCAAGTGAGTGTTTCCTGAAAGATTTTAATTGGCATAATTTTTGCAGAACAGTTTTTTGGGGCCATTTTTTTGGTCTACGTTTAATTTCTTAAATTTAAGTTCTTTGTTCATTTCTTTCTCTCCTTTTTTGTCTTTTTGTGTTCTGTAGCAGTTTCTGAGAGGAAATTAAGGGTCTCTACTTCGTTTTGAGAGTTCAGCCAAAAACAAGAACTCCCAATGCACAGAGCTGTGGGCACAAGCCCACATCATACGGCTCTGAGAGCCTGCACGGCAGATCCCTGCTGCTGTACTGGGGCACTTCAAAATATAGCCTTAATGAAAATTAAACAAGCTGGGACAATCTCAATCCTGTTTCCTGTATATGCATCATCCAATGATAGGGCAGCAATTGCCATGAAATGCATTGGTTTCAGTCTGAGGTATTTATAGATGTTGTAGGAAACGCCACGCTGATGCAGTCATTGGCAAGATCTTCAAAGGTGGTATGTGTGTATATAATATAAAGAAGGCAGAGGTGTAGCTGAATATCTGTGTCACGCAGTGAGTGCTGTGACTGTGTAACCCACAAGCTACAAAAGGTATAAGTGAATAATAACTCAGAAGCTGAATATTTGGTGTCACTCAGCAGTGCACTGCTGGAGCTTTTGTTTAAGCCATTAAAGTATGAGCACTGTTAACAATTTTATTTGGGGGAAAACAACATCTGTACGTGGCCACCCAGGGCCTGTTGTTGAGTGATGTGATTGGAATTCTGCCCTTTGCTGTGGAATGGCAGGCTTTCCAGTAATTCAGGTCTGGTTTCCAACAAATAGTATTGAATGGTTCCTTGCAACTCCATCCTAGTCTGAGACCAGTTAAACCATCTGAGACCTGGAAAATGAAATCTATTGAACATTAAATGTATTTACAGTTTCCAATTCTATGTTGTAAAACTGGCGAGTACAAAAGAACAGGTTTTCTTCTCACTTATCCCCCCACAGCCAATCCGATGACTTCACAAGCAATGAAATGCTAATGTACTAATCTGGAATTTTTAGTAATCAACGGCCAGTTATTTCTTGATAGCAGTGAACTTGTGATGGTTAAATTTGCAGTGCAAATGTCACCATGACATGGAACTCACTAATGGCTCATTGCTGGTGTAAAATCTGATCCAAGCTCTCCATAAAATTAAATCAGTGTAAATTATTAAATAGATACCATAGAGTGCTTTTAAGAAAATATGATCTTGGGAGTACAGATGATAACAGTACAGAGTTTGTTAGCCAGCAGTTTTCAAACATTTCTGTGTGGGAGACTCCCTATAAATATTGGGCCGGAATTTGCAGTGGGTAATAACGGCGAACTAACAGCGTTCACCGTTATTGCACCTTTGAAACTGACACCAACTTCAGGATGTAGCGCATGTGCATCTAAACACGGAAATCCTGAAGTTGCGGTCAGTCATTCACTGCTCCGCCACTGGCTGCGCTGTGGCCCCCCATAGCCGGCGGCAATCAGTGTAATCGGTGAAATCAATTAAACTGCCGAAAACTTGGGCTTTTCTGCGATGATATTGCTGTTAAATACCCCATTAAAATGTTAGGCCTTGTTGGATTAGGTATAACTGGGGTTTTATCAGCATATTGACTGCTAAACAAACGTATGGCCCTGAAAAACTAATTTTAATTTTATGGAGTGTCAAATTTCTCCATTATAATAAAAATGACAATTTAAGAATTTTTTTTTAATGTTTTTTATTTTTGAAAGTTTGTTCATGATATTTCAGGTTCTACCTTATCCCCATGTGAGAGCCCCAATCTATGTTTTGCTCTCTAACATTTTTCAAAAGTCATGATAAAAGCAGGTTCTCATTTCCTGGTTCCCTGTCTGTGAGAATTCTGCAATGTGATTGGCTGCTTAGACAGCTTGTTGACGTTACAGATCGCTGCTGGGTAATCCTCACTATAGAGCACTGAAATCACTTGCGTGGCGAAAAAGGTAAACCTCTCGCAACAGTGATCACAAGATCTCTGTGGGCAGCTTTTTTCAAGGCCAGTGGCGAATGCCTTTGCTTCGCTGCTGACTGCAAATTCTGGGCCATTAAGTTTCCATGGGACTGCCTGTCCTAACTTCAAAATGACATTCAGATACCCAAAGGAAAACCAGTGCTGTAATTACAGAAAACATTATTGGTACACACAATGGAAATAATGGGCCAGGAAGCCAGCAAGTATTGAAAAAATTGACACATGGTTAGAAATCTAATGACCTTGCAGACCCTTTGGGATTACTTCACAGATGTTATTAGGGTCTGTAACTTTTTTTTCCTCCTTGAAGCTGGCAGCTGTCCTTCATTCTGCCAGTGGATTTCACACTTCATTCAGCCTTAATCTGTCACATTAACACCACCTCTAGCCTTGCATATCTCTTAATGTCTCTTAATGTCTCTTCATCTCCTCCTTTGTTCCTTTATCCCCTCCCCCTTTTCCCAGCTTTACCCTGGCCTTAAATCTATTTGATTTCCGGCTCTTCCCAGTTCTGATGAAAGGTCATCGACCTGAAACGTCAACTCTCTTTCTCTCTCCACGGATGCTGCCTGGCCTGCTGAGTTTTTCCAGCGTTTTCTGTTGTTATTTCTGTAACTTTAGTTTGAATACTGATGGTCTGAACTCTCAATGATCACTGTCTTTTTTACACGCCCAAGTATTTGTTATTCCTCAATTTAAGTTAAACTTGGATAGTTATTTAGTGTTTTATGGATACTTGGCTGATTTTAGAAGTATTGCAGTAAATGCAATTGAATTAGAAAACAAAATCTCACTGGTTAAATTTTTTTATTTCATGTGAAACAAAACTTTCATTTTACTTTGCAGCTCTGGTTTGCACTGGTAATTTTTCAAAGTGAGTAGCTGGCAAGTCGCTGTCAATGTTGGATTTCCCTGCTGTTGCTGTCCACACATCATATACTATAAACAATGGAATCTTTACAGACCAACAATAATTATCTGGATTTATATGCATTATTGTTCCAATTGGATTTGCTTCATGATTTATAGCATCCATTGTAGTTCCACAGTAACTCCAACAAGGGGTGCTACAAGCTAGAAACAGCTACAGCACACATTCTCGAACTGTTTCACTAATGTACAAATATATATGTTTTTTTAAGATGAGATTTTTTGAATAAAATGTCATTGGTGCCTGTGCCAGGAGCCGCAGGACATGAATTAACACTCCTCACAGTGCGCTCTAGGACACTTGGGTTAAACTTTTGGAGCGGCTGAATGGAAGCCAGGCATCTTTTCATTCAAAAGAGGGGGAAAAACCCATGAACTCCCTGGTGGCCTGTTATAGAACATCATTGTCAGAGGAAACCCTCCGAGGAATTTACCAGATGAGGTCCTGGGCCATTGGGCAGGGTCCAACCTAAAAGGAAGGAGGGAGGTTTTTATTCAATTTATGTTTTTTGGTGAATTTTCACTGAACACTTCCCACAGCACCGATCACTCTTTTTAAAATGTGTTTTATTTAGAAAAGCATAAACTTTAAAGTTTTTTTTCATTTAATTATTTTGGAATAATTGACTCCAAAGAAAACTGTATGTGTGGTGTGTTTAAGTTTTTGTAACTTTTTTTATCTTCCCTTCCCAGTGGCCCAGTACCTTATCTGGTGAATTCCTCTGAGAGCGCGGTTGGATTGACAGCTTGTTTGGGGGAATGTGCGCTGTTTCATGTCACAGCCTGTCACCTGCTGCCAAATATAACCTACCAATACTTTTTGGATCCAGTCACACAATCCCATGCTTGTTCAGGTACCAAGTCACAGAGTTGATGCATCCTGTGACCCAGGTCTCTCCAAACCACAAAGAAAAGAACTTAAAACAAAAATATACAATATAGTATGTATTCTAAATTGTACTTGGTGAATTACAAGAGGGTAATCCAATCTCAAATCTGAGTTCAAATGGTCATAAACTGCATGAGTTTCTAGTACTTAGTGTACTGCCATACAAGTCACTTACAAGTATCTATTTACCTCTGTGAAATGGTGCTTGCAAGCCTTGCTGTGCTATCATGTAAAATTACTGGGTAAGTTACTTTCAATTAATGTGCAGTGCAGTGTTGATATAATTAGTTTGTAACTTGCTGTTCACTTGAAACTGCCTTCTGTTCACTTAAGTAGCCAATGGTTTAATAACACACGTTATAAAGAGTAATGGCGATGGGCGTAGGGCAGTGTTTCAAAATTCAACACCTGTTGGCTGATCTTAGTAAATCGCACTTTGCTTTTAGTTTATTATATCATCTCAGTCCTGCTGTGCTAATGCATTATAACAAACTGAAACCTGTGCTATTCTTCAGACAAGAAAAAAACAAAGGTCCCATGATAAATAAGGTTTCCTGTTCAAATTTTGGGAAAATCCCCCAGTGTATTGTGGAGCCTAAGTTTGTCGAAATATTGTGGGTTCAAGCCCAACTTCAGGACTTGAGCACTGATGCTTAATACTGAGGGATGGTGCTGCATTGTAGGAGGTGTTGTCTTTCAGATTAGGCATTAAACCAAGGCCCTGTATGCGCTATTCAAAGAAGAGCAGGGAGCTCTCCTGGTGTCCTGGCCAACATTTTAACATCAATTTAATTTAAAAAAAAAAATCAGAATAACTGTTTGTGGATTTGTTTGCCTGGGATTGTGAGTTGTGAGGAAGATGCAAAGAGACTTCAAGGCGATTTAGACAAGTTGAGTGAGTGGGCAAATACATGACAGATGCAGTATAACGTGGATAAATGTGAAGTTATCCACTTCGGTAGGAAAAACAGAAAGGCAGAGTATTATTTAAATGGTGATAGATTGGGAAATGTTGATGTACAGAGGGACCTGGGTGTTCTTGTACACCAGTCACTGAAAGCAAACATGCAGGTGCAGCAAGCAGTTAGGAAGGCAAATGGTATGTTGGCCTTCATTGCAAGAGGATTTGAGTACAGGAGCAAGGATGTCTTACTACAGTTGTACAGGGCCTTGGTGAGACCACACCTGGTGTACTGTGTGCAGTTTTGGTCTCCTTACCTAAGAAAGGATATACTTGCCATTGAGGGAGTGCAGCAAAGGTTCACCAGACTGATTCCTGGGATGACAGGACTGTCGTATAAGGAGAGATTGGGTCGACTAGGCCTGTATTCACTAGAGTTTAGAAGAATGAGAGGGGATCTCATTGAAACGTATAAAATTCTGACAGGGCTAGACAGACTGGATGCAGGAAGGATGTTTCCCCTGGCTGGGGGGTCTAGAATGAGGGGTTACGGGGTAGGACATTTAGGACTGAGATGAGGAGAAATTTCTTCACTTGGAGGGTGGTGAACCTGTGGAATTCTCTGCCACAGAAGGCTGTGGAGGCCAATTCACTGAATATATTTAAGAAGGAGATAGATAGATTTCTAGACACAAAAGGCATCAAGGGGTATGGGCAGAGAGCGGGAATGTGGTATTGAGAGAGAGGATCAGACATGATCATATTGAATGGCGGAGCAGGCTCGAAGGGTCGAATGGCCTACTCCTGCTACTATTTTTCTGTGTTTCTACATAACAACTGTGGCTGATTGTGAAGTGCTTTGGAAGTCTCAAGGATATGATGAGGTATATTTTTTTTTTCTCTCTTTTTCTCTTCCTCTCTTTCTTTCTCTACTTCTCACTCACATACTCTCTCTCCCCTTTCTCTCACTCCTTTTCTCTCTCTCTCTCTCTCTCACCCTATCACTTGCATTTTCTCTTTTTTTCTTTCTCTTTCCTCTTTCTCTTTTTGTTCTTTTTTCTCTCTCCTTTATCTCCTCTCTTTCTTTGTCACAATGGTCAAATCCAAAGGAGATTTGAGACAGTAATTTCTCCTAGTTTCTTTTTTTTGTTGGAAAATTGTAGTTTGTTGCTTTTTTTTTGAAAAAGGGCTGACTTCACTGGAGAAATGTTAAAAGTTGTACTTTTAAATCTACTTTAAAAATGGAGTTACTTAAAGTACTTTGTAAATTTATGACTTAGTTACATTATGTTGAAAGACTGACATCAGTTTAGATGACTATTTTAAATTATCTAAGTTGTGAGCTATATGGGTTGTGTTTATAGTTTTTTCATTAAACCATACTCCCAATTGATTCTCCATACATGTTCTCAACAACATAAACAGGGTTGTGTGCAGTGGTGTTATTTAAAGCATTCATATTTTTTTCCTGAGCACACAATATTGACTGTTTTGTCAGACAGATATTCATTATTTTCCTGAAACATTGAAGTCTAAGCACTGCTTTGATATTTGGATTGAGTCCTGGGTTTATGGGTATATCTTGCATAATTCTGTGGCTATTTCTGGTAGTGAAGTCAATAACTGATTATTGTGAAGAACTTTTGTTTTAAAAATAACGCAGAATATAAAATGGAGTATTCAGAAACAGCCTTTCCAATTGGTTTGTTTGTATTTGATGTAGGTTCATAGTGGATGTTGAGTGAGTGATTGCCATTGCTATACCCGTTAGAACTAGAAGCCTTTGTTAATTTTACTATAGTTTGTTTTTACTAATTTTAAGGTTATTTTCAGTTTAAAAAAAAAATGAATTTACAACAATGAATTCAAAAAGGTGAAAACCCAGTAGAAGGCTCATTTTGTACTCTCTTAATTGTGATGGCTTTGCTGGGACATGTGTGCAAATTGAAATGTGATTTTTAAGGTCAAGCTAATGTTAAAGGTAATCTACATAAGGCCACTTGAGTTGGAGTGAAGAAAACAGTTTGGAATGCTTGCATATGTTGTTGATTAGTCGCCTTCCAACTGTGTTTTTAATAATTTGATATAAGCAAAAGTTAGATATGAGTTTTCTGTACAAGCCATTGCCTAGCTGAAAGGACAAATGAGTTGTTGCTCCCAAGTCTCATTCCTGAGCTGCTTTACTATGGGATCGTGCCATGCTTTCACTTCATCTCCCTTGATAGCACAGCCGAGACCAACAATCAGTAGGATTGTTGTTGCACAAAGCCTTGTTGTTGCTTCAGTTTTTTTTGCCCATCTTTTTTGTTTTGAACCAAAGTTGGATTTCATTTTTACAGATTACTGAAAATAAAATCATCTGATTCTATAAAATTCTCTAATTTTGCTTGGCACATTCAACATTGCACAAATGTTCTGGGTTGTGAAAAGATGATGTTGTATTTTGAGATGTGAATATGTCCTGATGGGTACTTAACCCAGTATAGCATTGTGTGAAAACTTGGAAAATGAAGTGTAGTTGATCTCGCCAAATCTGATTCCTATGGCTGAGAGGGGTATGTATCCACTCCAAGGAACAACCTGGAACAGTTTTTTTTGCATAAGCCCAGATTTGGTGTCTCCCTTACTGCTTTTTTTTCTCTACTGATCACTGATTTTTACATTTGACACTTTGATTTCTGATGGCTGCTATTATCCACCTAGTAAAGAGCTCCAAAAATAAGTATTCCCTCCCGTAAAACTATGTGGGATAACAGGTATGAATTGACCTACACGACGCTGAACTATTTCAGTTGTGTGTTGAGCAAATATAGTTATTGTTGCATTCTTTAATCTATCGGTCAGCAAGGATTTATGAAAGTAGACAGGTACTGAAAGTGGCAACCAGATGGAGCTGTCTGGACCACCACCTTTTTACCTTTTTAGCCCCCCCCCCCCCCCCCCCAAAAAAAAAAAAATTCTAGCTTTTCTTTGAAGGGAATTCAGCTCTCCAAAACACCCCTGCCTTTTCAGTTTGATGGTCGCACCTTAACCCCTTCAGTCCACTTCTCCATAACCGCTATCAAATGCTGCTTCATGATCAGAGAGAACTTGCAATTCAAACATTGCACCCTTGTCTGCACCATTTTGTTTTCCTTTGTTATCCTACCCACAAGATGGAACACTACACCAAATCTCCATGTGGTAGTGAAACTCTGACCAATGACAGCTGAGAACGGTCCTCTGAATCAAGGTTGCTTGTGTAACATAACCCATCCCCCAGTACTTGAACTATCTTCAATGATTTGGTAAGAAACTTTTGAAACATCTTTCATAAGTTATTTAGGAGGCCCTTGTTTTAATTTTTTTTTAAATCCTACTTACTATTCGCTTGTGAAGTTGGTCTTCACTGAATCACTTTGACCATGGCTCATAGATAGTTTCTCCAGTTCTCTTGCTTCCCATAACTGCCATCACAAATACTTCACTTTGTAAAACTTTTTTTTAGATTATTTGCATTAATTGACATCTAGTTTTGTGTTTTATCTGTTAGCTTTACAAATAAAGGAAAATTACTTTAAAACCAACTTTAAAACTTTTTTTTAAAATTTCTTATTTCTTTTGACAGGTGTTTGTGGAAACATTAGACAAATGTTTTGAGAACGTCTGTGAGCTGGATTTAATTTTCCACCTAGACAAGGTAGTATTTGTTGACAATTGGTGTTAGTTATTATACTTGCTATCATCAATCAGTGGAAGGTTGGCCACTGCCGTTAAACACTGGTAGTTCACATAACTTTTAAGTTTTTTTAAATTTGCAACTGAGTCAGGTCAAATGGACAAAGAATTTGGATTGGGAAAACCTTCTGTGTAAAAATGCATTGAACAAACACAAAGAAATGTTTACTCGCAGTGGCCACCAGTATGTTTACAAGTGCGTTGATTTGTAAAAAAAATCTGTCCATGTCTCTGACCCTAGTGTGTCTCTTCTCCTGCTCCCTTAATTGAATAAACTTCCTGAAGTTTATAGAACACAAAACACAAGCTACAACAGGTAGATAATCACAACAGTAATTTTTTCCTGTCTCAGTGCATACATGTATACACACACACACACACATTTTACATGGATTAAGTTTTTGAAATTTATCCCCTGGCTTGTCTTCAAATCATTCTGGAAAAACCTGAGTATAAACTTCTAGAAGATAAAGAAAAAATATCCCATCAATACAGTGGAGTGGTGCTGATGCATCCTGGGTAATTAGGTAGACTCCACATGCTCAGACTGCACAATCCAAACTCAGCTCAAAGTCACAGGTCTGGGGGAAAATGTCAAATCCAAGCCCAGGCTTTTGGAAGAGGCTGAGGCCTTCAAGTAAAGCACTTTCAATATTGCCATCACTCGCGATGGAATGCCTAAATCTTGGGAGGCAAAAAAATACGCCGATTTACGCATGCACGTAAAAATACAGCGATTTGAAGAGGAATGGAGAGCACCCAGTTCAAACATTTGCCACTAAAGAAGTATCCGCTTCAACATCCTTCTGATGAATTTCCATTTACACCCTGCTTTCTTGACATGTTTTCAAGGGATCCTCCTAACTGATTGAAAGTTGAAGGGAATCAGCAGGATTCAAGGTAAACTTACCAATACCCACACCCGCTCTCTCTCCACCTCTCCCTCTGCAGGGCCGCCTCACCTGTTGGACTCCCAATAGTTTTATTTCCTGACTGATGCTGTCTGTGTTCTTGTAATTGACCCATTTTTCTAGAAGTCTCATTCTGAACAGCTGTAAGTTGCTCCAGTTTGACATAGAGATAAATAAGATGGAGCTGGATTGAAGGCACAGACCACAGGTAGAGGCGGAGAGTGAGGTGCTGCCAGGAAAACTTTTCCCAGCTCGAATCCTGAGACTGATACCAGTGTCTCGCCTGTAAAATGATCCCTCGCCTGTCTCCACGGAGGCAGTCATAAAACACCTGGAGGCCACTTTGTTTATCACAGGCATAATGATGCAGAGTGAGAGGGTGGAACTGTTCTCATGATAACTCTTCCAGATTAGCTCTGTGGTGTCAGTGGAACATTTTAATTCTGTGGTGGGAGGACGAAAATACAAAACACAAAAAAGTCCCCCGACATCGCAGCCAGGAATCACTTGGGAACAGAAGGCGGCCATTCAGCCCCTTGAGTCCCACGCCAGAGACCTTGCACAAAATCCAGGTTGACACTCCAGTGCAGTACTGAGGGAGCGCTGCACTGTTGGAGGGGCAGTACTGAGGGAGTGCTGCACTGTTGGAGGGGCAGTACTGAGGGAGCGCTGCACTGTTGGAGGGGCAGTACTGAGGGAGCGCTGCACTGTTGAAGGTAGGTTTAAAGGAACGTCTTAAAGGAGGAAAGAGAGGCAATTCCAGAGCTTAGGGCCTAGGCAGTTGAAGGAACGGCTGTCAGTGCTGGAGCGATTAAAATCGGGAATGTGCAAGAGGCCCGAATTGGAGGAGCACAGAGATCTCGGATGGTTGTAGGGCTGGAGGAAGTTATGTTCCAGAAAGAGTAACGTTCAAAAGCAGAGCGAGGCTGGCCTGCAAGTGACGTGACAGTGGGGCCACCAATCCACCTACTCCTGCTCAATGTTCCCCCTAAGGTGCGCAGCTGTGCATCAACCGCGAGGTCTCGCACAGGCCGCTCACAAACTTTTGCGGCTGGAAGATACTGCGCAGCAAATTTAAATGGGACTCCGCACGAAAAAAAAATTAGACGGAACATTGCTCCTGCTCCTACATCTTATGTTCTTATGTCAGTAATCGGTTAGTGACGGCTGAATGCACTTCCTGTTCGGGAGCAAAGGTCGCAGAATTCACTTCCTGTCCAGGAGCAAAGGTCAGTGAAGGGGTCTGGTCAGGAAAAAATACGCAAGATTTCTTACCAAACATCATGATTTTTCAGAGTTTGTCTCTTGATTTATGAGGCGGTGGGGTTGGCAATGCTGCACTTTAAAGAAAGTATTAAAAAAAATTCAGTTGATATATTCAATCATGTTATTATGAAATGTGTTTTTTAAATTTTGTTTAAACCCTTAGTTTGGACATTAAAAATTTAAGTTACTGAGGAAAAAATGGCAGATGAGAATTTTCAGTAAGTATTTTGAGGGAACTTAAATTTTTGTTGCTCAATCACAGAGTGATGATGTACTCACACAATAGCTGCTATTTTATAGTGAGTGTCACAGGAAGTGACAGAAAAGCATGATACCTTTTTAATATTGAAAATACCCATCATAGCAATACCTACAGGAGGTATGCATGGTCCACATACTGAATTTACTATGTAATAGATAATGGGAGTTGATTACAAAATAGTTCAGTTGATCTGAAAATAAAGCTACAGTTGTTTATAAATATCTGAATCTCCTAATTAAATTAGTCTTGAAATTCGTCCCTTTCATATTTATTGTGCATCTGTGTATAATGTATATTAAATTAAATTTTATGAGGATTTTAATCTATTTTTGTTTAGCTTTTGTGCCTCATGACACTATCTGGACAAATACTATTTTAAAAAACCACTCAATAGTACTTGCATAATAGGATTTATAATTGTAATATTATTGCTCCAACTTTGGGAATATTTTAAGATTATTGGAAAATTCTATACGAAGTCTAATTTCTGTAAAGACTCACAAGATAATCTGATCTGAGGGATTTAGATGATACAACCAAAAGAATGAACAATTCACTGTCTCAATTTAGACAATGAAGATATTTAAAATGTTTTGTTTTCCCCCTTGCCATTTCTGGAGGGTTTTCTGATGTTTGACTCTGGTTTCCTGACACTACCTTCTAATTGAAAGGACCTTTCAGAAGAAATTTATTCATCGGAATAACCACATAATTGCACATCTTACAGTGTGTACTTAATGGCACCTCTCGGTCCTTTTTTATTTTGTATTAGATTTTGAAACTGATGTTTGGAGGCAGCATGGAAGCGTGCATTTTTCATTGACATTGACTATGTAAGATAGCTGTGAGCAGTATTCCCAATTCATGGTCTTCGTTCACAAGGACTTCCGTGCAAATGTCAGGTTCCAAGTTGCCGCTGAGCAGTTCTTGTATTTCATGCTTTAGAGTGACTGGTAAAGTGTAATATTCAGGATTGTGTAGTAGTTCAATTGAATACACTTCCCCTTTATAATGTTTGACCTCATAGTACTTGGAGTATTTCCATTTTTGTATTCTGCTTTTGGTTACAGGAAAGTCACAATATGATGTTTGTTAGGCAGGTATATATTGCAATTGCTGGCTCTTTGAAAGAGCATCCTTGCTTTTTGTCCATAATCTTTGTAGTATTCAACACAGCCACCTATACCATCTTCCTCCATTGATCTCTTCCATTGTCCAGCTCAGTGGGACTTCCCTTGCATGGTTTCACTTCTGCCTGCCTGACTGGGCCAACTCCTCTCCTGCAATGTTTATTTTTTTCCTACCCCCACACTATCACTTCCTGATTTGTGGAAGCTGACTCCATCTCCATGAGTGATGTTGCCAAGTGGCAGCAAGTAAATGTTGAAAGGGGCGGCCAAGGATAGATCCTTGGGTGACTCCAGAGTTAACCGTGCTGGGGGCAGGAAGAGAAGCCATTGCTAGAGATACTCTGGTTACGATCCAATAGATATGAGTGAACCCAAGCAGTCCCACTGAACTGGACAATGGAGGAGAAGCTTTGGAGGAGGATTGTGTGGTCGACTGTGTCAAAAGCTGTAGAGTGGTCGCGGTGGGATAGTGCACCATGGTCACAGAGGGTCATTTGTGACTTTGGTTAGGGCTGTTTCAGTGCTGTAGCAGGAACAGAAACTTGATTGGAGACATTCAAATTTGGAGTTGTGGGAAAGATTGGCATGGGTTTGGGAGATGACATCACTTTCAAGGACCCACGGGAATGATTCCCAGCATTCAGGTAAGCAGATTGGAGGGGCTGATAGCGGTCAGAGGAGGTGGGGAAGCCCGTGGCAGGGGAGGCCGGGTTTCCTTGTGGGGCCTGGAGGAGCACTCAAAACTGCCCAATGCATGCCTGTTAGAATGACACACGGCATGAGATAAGTCGGATGCTGGTGAGGTGCACACTGCCACAAATTCAACTCACCACGTGCCCCATTCTCATTGGGTGCAGGAGGTTAAAATCGGGCTTTTAATTTATGGGAATGAGCATTTTAGAGTTCATTTTTTTAACCTCTGAAGCTGCTTTAATGACTCAAAAACTAGCTTAACCTTCATAAGTTGGTTACACGTGGTTTTCTGCTGTCTTTCAAACATTACTTTACAGAACTTATTCTCCCGTTGAACTCTCCAGGCATCGAGCAGCTCTGGCAAGGAGTGCAGGTTGGGAAATCGTGGGCCTGCAGTGCCTAATTTTCCACAAGGAGTATGTGATCAGGGAATCGGGCCTTAATGTTTCCATTTCTTTACAGGTAGTCATCACAGCAACGCAGCATCCTGTGCAGTCTCCAATGGTCTGGTCAATTGACTATAGGTTTGAAGTGTCTGTTCTGTGACTTGCAGCTTTCATTTAGGGTTGAAAGCTGCTGGAGGACGGGCTGGTGCGAGGGTAGGGAAGGGAACGGGGAACTGCAGCTTTTTATTGTGGATTGAGGATTTGGACCTTCAATTCCCTGCATGGTGCATTCGCAGTCTCAACTGAGCCATCAAGCAGATGCCAGGATCTTTTCCAGAGGGAGGCTAAAACAGGGTTCAGGCAGGGTGTCCAGTACATAAATTAATGGCATTGGCAGATGTCAGGGAGTAGGTCTATAGTCCATTATCTTTGCCAGAGAAAGGTGCATTGCATATTGAAGAACCTCAAAGGGAAAAGGGAGAATTATGTTTATTCAAATAATGTCCGAGTGAGTAATTACAATCTGAAATTACCAAGATACAGGCCTAGAAATTTGAACAGCTTACAAAAGCAAAATACTGCGGATGCTGGAAATCTGAAATAAAAACAAAATGCTGGAAATACTCAGCAGGTCAGGCAGCATCTGTAGAGAGAGAAACAGAGTTAACATTTCAGGTCGATAACCCTTCGTCAGAACTGGAAAAAGTTGGAGATGTAACAGATTTTTAAGCAAGTGTGGGGGGAGGGGAGGAAAGAACAAAAGGGAAGATCTTTTGTTTCTTAACTTGTCCCATTACCATCTCCTTTTGCCTTGCACCATCATCCCTTTTGTTTCTTAATCTCTCCTGCCTTCCATCCTATCACAGACTTTCCCTTTGTTCTTTCCTCCCCTCTCCCTGCCCCACACTTGCTTAAAAACCTGTTACATCTCCAACTTTTTCCAGTTCTGACGAAGGGTCATCGACCTGAAACGTTAACTCTGTTTCTCTCTACAGATGCTGCCTGACCTGCTGAGTGTTTCCAGTATTTTCTGCGAGAAATTCGAATCTTTAGCGCCAGCCGCTAAGGCTGGTTTTGAAGAAAAAATGGCGACTGGCCCGCAGCTGCCGCCATATTGGGCAGGTCAGCAGCACTGTGCTCGCCGCAAGTATTTTAATTACCAGAAGCATGATGTCAATCGGCGTGCAATGCCGAATTGATGAACGCTCATCGATTTTGGATGTTGCTACTCCTCTTACCGTCCTCCCCAAAGCTCGCCCATGCGTGCAGCCATTGATGGTGCGTAGCGTCGGGAGAAGGCGGCAGTGCGAGATAAACCGTACAGTAAACGGCTGTTGTGATAACTATGGAGAGGTCAGACTATAACTGGAATTTTCACATTGCCGAGCGTGCGGGTTTGGAGCGGGTCGGCAGTTAAAAGCGCTGAAATTGACAACACGTGGGGAACCTGTCATCCCGCCAACTTCCGCATTTAACTGGGGCGCGTTTTGAAGCGCGCCACGGAACCGCTCGGGAAAGGAGGGCAACCTTATTGAAGTACTTAACTGCCCGTTGAGAGACCCTTAAGAGCCTTTTTAACGTGAGGTTTCATCTTTAACTGCTTGCGCAGGAGATTCACGAACCTCGGGAAGCTCATCTGTGAAGGCAAGGCAGAAGCTCGGTGGCTATGTGCAAGTTCATTAAGTGACAGCTGCAAAAAGCACATAAATACACACACCTTTACACCTGCTTTCGTGCCTAAGGGAAAGGCTCTGACTGACGCCATTTTATGCGCAGAATTTGCTTTCAGGAGTTTGCAGGTGATTTTTGCAACCTCGGAAGCCACTCTCACCACATTGCAAGTCACTCTCACTACATTGGAGGATTGTGCCTCTGATCTCCCCTTTACCTGGCATCTATCAACAACAACAACAACTTGTATTTATATAGCGTCTTTAACGTAATAAAACGACCCAAGGTACTTCAATCAGCATGGATGGCGTTTATGCAGTTTCACCTTGGACCTCAGATTTAGACCAAGATGAGCCCCAGCAGCAGCAGCAACAATCTCAGCAGCTTTCTCCTCATCAACCTGATGCTGCACAGGAGAGGGGATCAGTACAGGGGTGCACCGCGACACCTCCAATACAGGGTATACAGGCGGAGGATGAGCTTCCTGGACATGACTGAACAGCGGTGCTTCAGGAGGCTCAGGCTATCGCGCCAGATCGTCAGACATTTGTAGCTTGCTGGAAGAAGACGTGATGCTCAGAGGACCTAGTGGAGACGCCTGACCAGTGGCTGTCAGGGTCAGCACCGCCCTCAACTTCTTTACCTCAGGCTCCTTCCAGGGATCTGCAGCAGACATTTGCAGGATCTCGCAGTCGGCTGCCCATAAATGCATCACCCAGGTGACCGATGTCATGTTTCACAAGTCAGCCACTTTGCCACTGAGTGAGCACTCGGCTTTGCGGCTCTGGCTGACTTCCCACAGGTGCAGGGCGTCACCTGTGGCCATCAAGGCACCCCCACATCACCCAGGAGTGTTTGTGAACTGTGGGATATTTAATTCTGTCACCAGGTTGCTGGGAGGTTCCCCTCTCCCAGTATTCCACCGCCAGCAGCTCTGCCACTCCACTTATTTCGAGTGCCTCCTCCTCTGCTGGCGTCAAATTAGTGTATATTGGAGGGCCACCTCTAGTTGTTTCTCCTTTTTCTCTCCTGTTCTGTGCTGTCTTCTCCTGCAAGGAGGGAAATAAGAGAACTTTGAGTGAGAGTGAGGGAATGAGTGTAAGGGATGGATGAGCTATATCTGTAGAGGGTGACTATGAGGGAGTGGCATGCCATTGTCAAATGACCTCCTGTGGTGATACTTTCTGATTGCATTAGAGTCATAGTCATAACAGCACAGAAGGAGGCCATTCGGCCCATCGCGTCCGTACCGGCTCTCTGTAGAGCTCCAACAACACTCAAGAAGCTCGACACCATCCAGGAAAAAGCAGCCCATTTGATTGGCACCCCATCCACCACCTTAAATATTCACTCCCTCCACCACCGGCGTACTGTGGCTGCAGTGTGTACCATCTACAAGATGCACTGCAGCAACTCGCCAAGGCTTCTTCGGCAGCACCTCCCAAACCCGCGACCTTTTCCACCTAGAAGGACAAGGGCAGCAGGCGCATGGGAACGCCACCATCTCCAAGTTCCCCTCCAAGTCACACACCATCCTGACTTAGAAGTATATCGCTGATCCTTCATCATCGCTGGGTCAAAATCCTGGAACTCCCTACCCAACAGCACTGTGGGAGTACCTTCACCACACGGACTGCAGCGGTTCAAGAAGGCAGCTCGCTACCACCTTCTCGAGGGCAATTAGGGATGGACAATAAATGCTGGCCTTGCCAGCAACGCTCAGATCCCATAAGCGAATAAAATCCAGTCAGTTCCATTCCCCCGCTCTATCCCCGTAGCCCTGCAAGTTTATTTCCCTCAAGTGCCTATCCAGTCTCCCCTTGAAAAAATTGAACGTCTCCGCTTCCGCCACTTCTGTTGGCAGCGAGTTCCAGGTCCTTGTCAATCGCTGCATAAAAAGTTTTCCCTCACATCCCCCCTGTATCTCTTACCCAAAACCTTAAATCTGTGTCCCCTAGTCCTTGTACCATCAACTAGTGGGAATAGCCTTTCCTCGTCGAGCCTATCCAAACCCGTCATAATCTTGTACACTTCTATCAAATCACCTCTCAACCTCCTTTGCTTTATTGAAAACAAATCCAGCTTCTCCAACCTGTCCTTGTAGCTAAGATCACCCATCCCCAGAACCATTCTGGTAAATCTCCTCTGCCCCCTCTCAAGTGCCTGCACATCCTTCCTAAAGTGTGGTGACCAGAACTGGATGCAATACTCCAGTTGTGGCCTAACCAGTGCTTTATAAAGGTTCAGCATAACTTCACTACTTTTTGTACTCAATACCTCTATTTATGAAGCCCAAGAATCCCATATGCTTTGCTAACCACTCTCTCACTATGCCCCGCCAGGGACATATGCACATTAACTCCCAGGTCCCTCTGTCCCTGCATACTCTTTAAAACTGTGCCATGAAGTGTATATTGCCTCTCTCTGTTCCTTCTACCAAAATGCATCACCTCACACTTCTCTGTATTAAATTCCATCTGCCCATTCTGCTAGCCTTTCTATGTCCTGTTGCAGTCGATTGGTATCATCCTCACTGTTTGCCACACCCCCAAGTTTGGTGTCCTCGGCAAATTTAGAAATTCTACTCTGTATTCCAATATCCAGGTCATTTATCAAAAAAAGCAGTGGTCCCAGCACTGACCCTTGGGGAACACCACTGTCTACCATCCTCCAGTCTGAAAAACAGCCATTTGCCACAACTCGCTGTTTTCTGTCCTTAAGCCAATTCCTTATCCAAGCTGCCACTGATCCACCTATTCCATGAGCCTCAATGTTGTTAACCAGCATTCTATGTGGTACTTTGTCAAACGTCTTCCTAAAATCCATGTAGACAACATCCATTGCATTCCCTTCATCAATCCTCCCTGTTACTTCATCAAAAACTCAATTAGATTAGTCAAACATGATCTGCCTTTTACAAATCTGAGCCTGCGGTTTAAGACCCACTCACCAGGTAGTGAATCCCCTATGCGATATGCAGGCTAGTGCGCTGCCACGGCTAGCTGCAAGATAGTGCATCCCCATCCCCCTCTTCCTCCAGCACCGTGGTGGAGCATAAACCTCTACACAGCAAACATCTGGGTGAAACATCTGTGGACCTATGGCAGCCAGTGAAGGTGGGAGGAGTACCAGGCAGTCTGGTACCCATTTGTGGACCCCACACAAGACCCAGACAAATGTCCGAGAAAGTAAGAGGGGAGCCTTGGACAAACGAATGCCTCCTAATGTGCCACAATGGACAATGCTCCAACCCTACAAGGGCCTTGTGACCCAGCAAAACCCAGGAACTGCCACCAAATTATCCCAAACAGCACTGTTAATAGTTAACTGCCCGAGAATGCTGCACCGATCCTTTAGACGCGACCTTCAACCTCTTGCTGATACCACTGGAGCCATTGCACAGGAGATTCTGCGCTCCGCTCATTTAAATCAGCAGGCAGCACCAAAATACCGGTGCTGCTGGCGGCCATTAACCTTAGCCCGTTTTCGGGCTTAATCGAATTTCTGAGCTATAGAGCCCTATGAAGACGAGCTCTAAATTGTCTTGGCTGTTTATCTGTTTTAGTTTTGTACTATAGATAAGTGCAGCAGTCTTTCTCTGAATTGTAGTTCTATTACAGCTCCTAAGCATTTATTTGTTCTGATGTCTCAAAATCTGTAGTGATTCACTTGGGTGTGTTTTTATTTTTATTTCATATAGTACAACAATTTGAATATGAACTGAATGGTATCTAGATTTGTATCCACAGTGCTTAGTTGATCTCAGCTACCCAGTTGTAGATTAATGGTGAATGTCGATCATATCCTTCCTGTTGAAGAAGATAAGAGGGAAAGTTATGACTTGATTGCAGTTACACATCTGCCAGTGGCTGGCTCAAGAGCAGATTGCATTTCTTTTTGGCAGTAGGTTGGTGTATAGTCCAGGAGGAGATGCAAGGGGGAGCGAGGAAATGACCTGAAAAAAATTATGTTCCCCCTTTTAAGAAAAGAAAGATTGTAATCCATCTCTTGGGTTTCTAATTTCCCAGTTAGCTGGGAGGTCGAGGCCTGCTTCCACAGCTTTGAAAGATTTACTTTGTGACTTCTCACCAGGAGGGCTGAATTGACCTCCTCCCCTGAGAAGCAGCAAATGTCTGCTCAGTGCTTTCTGCGAGATCAGGAACCCATCATACATACAACCACCTGCTTGAATTGGCAGCCTGCCATTTGGTGCAGTGTTTTTTAAAACAACAACTTTGAATTCCATTTGTGAGTTTGAGGTTTGCACTTAGAGGAGGGAATTGGATTCAATGTTCCCCACCTAAAGTGAATGGGGGGAGTGGGGGAGGAGAGAATGAAATAGGACTAAAAAAGCTAAGACAGACAAATGAAGTGAAAGATTAGATTAAAACATCTTGACAGAACATCCTCTCCCTACAAAATGAGTTGCATTCATGAAAGCCACATTCAACAGCACCCAACACAATTTAATCCTGAGAAATACATTTCCATTGCAATCTCTTGTTAATGCAACAGATTTGCTTCATCGAATTGCTCAATTTACCCATTGTACTTGGAGGGAAAGATTTTTGTTTTTCACCACAGAATGACTTTTCATGCCTTGTACGGTCTGTTGCTTAATTTTAGTTCTTTTTTTCCTGTCATCTCACTATCTGCTACATTCATCATCTTCCTGCAAGTGAGAGAAGCATTGGCCAGAATTTTCCTTACCCTGGTGGGGTCAGTGTCCGTGGCATGTCCTAACCCCGCTGCTGGCTCCATCACGCTGTACAGAATTTACTTACCTTAATGGGGCCTATTAAGCCCGCCCAGCACGTTACCCGGCCCAATTAGATGGAGCGGGTCTGGTGACATCATTCATGACGTGTTTTAAGCCGGGATCCTTAAAGGCACCATGGCCACATTACATTTTAAGTTCAATCTAACATAGTGGGTGTTGAATCTTTACTGTAGAATAATATAAGTTATATGAGTGACAAAGAAATATTTAAATAAAATTATCAATAAGTAATCTGACTCCATCTACAAATACGATCAAGAACATAATTAAAAAAGTACATTAATTGTGAAGTTATTGGTGCTTGAGTCACAAACTTTTGTATCAGTAACTGGTACAAATAAAAGATGTGTGCATATAGGTAATACAAAAAAATTAAGCAGATTTTAAACGTAACTGTAAAGGGGTGGATTTAATATCTTGCGCAAATTCAGAGAAACAGCTGCAGAATCCCTGACAAATGGTGTAAGTGGTGCTTACAATGGCCCGTTTTTTCCGATCCCTACGGGTGTGTACAAGCTGTGTACACACCTGCAGGGACCTCGCAAATGCCGGTTTCAGGCATGCGAAGCGCATGCGCTGAAAACCGGCATTTCCAATCTGTCAAGAATCCTCTTGACCGATCGCACGCCTGCCCTGGAGAAGGGCCTCTACGGGTGGAGAGTTCCGCTTTCTGCAGAACCTCCGCCCGCTGAAATCCCTTAAAAATCTTATGCCTGGTAAAAGCAGGCTGCTTTTACCAGCATAAGAGTTTAAAAAAAGTAAAAAAAAAAAATTTCACTCATTTTATAATTTAAAAATACTTTTAAAAAGGTAAGTTTATTTTTAGCCCTGTAATAAAACGTCAATTATTTTTTTCAAAATATTTAATTTAATGTAATTTTAACTCATTTTAAAAACGTGATGGTTTTTTAAAAATGTATTTAATGTTTTGATGTCTTTTTTCAGTGATCCCCATTCATACTTTTGACAGGTCTATCTGTTTATCTAAATGTTCTGTTATATGTTTCAATAAGACTCCAAAATTTTACCCACCACAGATGTTAGGCTAACTGGTCTATAATTTCCAGCCTTCTGCCTACTACTCTTTTTAAATAAGGGTGTTACATTAGCAGTTTTCCAATCTGCCGGGACCTTTGCTGAGTCCAGGGAATTTTGGAAAATTATTACCAAAGCATCCACAATCCCTACTGCCACTTCCCTCAAGACCCTAGGATGTAAGCCATGAGGTCCAGGGGATTTATCCGCCTTGAGTCCCATTATTTTACTGAGTACCAATTCCTTAGTGATTTTAATCGTATTTAGCTCCTCCTCCCCCCCCCCCCCCCCCCCCCAACCCAGTTTGTCCAGTGTTGGGATATTCTTAGTGTCCTCTACCGTAAAGAGTGAAACAAAATATTTGTTCAGCATTTTTGCCATCTCCATGTTTCCCACCATTAATTTCCCGGTCTCATCCTCTAAGGGACCTACGTTTGCCTTAGCCACCCGTTTTCTTTTTATATAACTATAGAAACTCTTGCTATCTGTTTTTATATTTTTTGCTAATTTATTTTCATAATCTATCTTCCCTTTCTTAATCAATCCTTTAGTTTCTTTTTGCTGTCTTTTGAAGACTTCCCAATCTTCTATCCTCCCACTAAGTTTGGCTACCTTATATGTCCTTGGTTTTTAGTCGGATACTATCCTTAATTTCTTTACTTAGCCACGGATGGCTGTCATTTCTTTTACACCCTTTTTTCCTCTGGAATATATTTCTTTTGAAAGTTGTAAAATAACTCCTTAAATGAACACCACTGCTCATGTACCGTCTTACCCTTTAATCTATTTTCCCAGTCCACTTTAATCAATTCCGCTCTCATACCATCATAGTCTCCTTTATTCAAGCTCAGTACGCTTGTTTGAGAACCAACCTTCTCACCCTCTAATTGGATATGGAATTCAACCATGTTATGGTCACTCATTCCAAGGGGATCCTTAACTAGGACATTATTAATTAATCCTGACTCATTACACAGGACCAGGTCCAAGGTTGCTTACCCCCTTGTAGGATCAGTTACATACTGCTCAAGAAATCCATCCCTAATACACTCAATAAACTCTTCCTCAAGGCTGCCCTGCCCAATTTGATTTGTCCAGTTAATATGATAGTTAAAATCCCCCATAATTATAGCTGTTCCCTTATTACATGCCCCAACTATTTCCTGATTAATACTTCTTCCAGTATGAAGGGGGATTCCCTTCTCCCATTGACTCGCCTGGCCCACGTGATCCCAGGGACACTTGCGAACCGCATGCGCCCCTGGGATACGTGGGCCCTGCGTGTTTCGTCGTGGAGAGGCTCAGGATCGGAAATGGCTGGACCTCGGGAGCCCTCAGGAAAGGGCGTAGATTTTTTCCCGATAGGAGGCATCCGCACGTAGGAAGCCTCCTATCGGAAATTACGGGCCAATGTGTTTCTGGGATTTCTGCAGCTCTTCCGTTGAAGATAACAATGGCCAAGTGAGAGAACCTCCACAGAAATTCACCCTAAAGTCTCAGACTGAAAAATTCAGGGACTGAAAGCAAATTGAACCAGTGGAATGAGTGATGAGAATGAAATTGTTACAGTTGAGGACTTGATTTAATATGTAACTGGACAATCATAGTATACTGAGAGAAAAACCTGACCAGAAAAAACACATTATTTAAATGGTATATGTCATTTTTTATAGTGCCGATCAATTCACTGCAATTACTGTTCAGTTGGAAGGCAACAGCTGAGAATAGCCAGTGAAAAATTTACGTTTACCAGTAACTTTTCAAGTAGAACAGAATCTCCATCAATCTGTTAGCTGATGTAATCAACATGGTTTTTATTTTGGTTTGTTTTCCATGCTGTCAAGTAATCAGCTGGAGCAATGGCCACGGAACTCGCGTCTCAGGTTGACGGATGTAGTTCCAGAGCTGTGTGAATCCCGTGGCCATGCAGGGAAATTTAAAAAGATGGGGGGAAAAGGCTCTTAAGTGCCTGTAATGTACCTCATAATGATTTCAGTTGGGTCCCCCGCTGCTGCAGGTCAGGTCGGTTCCATGCTGACAGATGCGCCTATGGGAAAGGCGCGTGGGAGCGAGATGACAGCGGGTTCTCGACCCGCTGGCAAAAAAAAAAGCTTTCCCACCTGACCCGCCACCGATCACACCCGCTACCACCACGGAAAATTCAGCCCATTCTGTCTTAAACAGCACCACATCTATTGTCAGTACATTAGCCTGCAAATTTTATTCTGTGAAATATAATTCTTGGGCCTCAATGTAAGGACCTTTAGTTACCAATCCACTTCTTGTGTTTTAAAAATAAATGAAATTAATACTTTGTTTTCTTTTCTAGTAACTGAAGGTCACACCTGATGTCTTATTACATCACAATTGATGAACCTTTGTCATCTTCATTAAAACCACAACCCAATATTTGGCCTCTGATGTCCTCCTCGTTGTCATCTTCATTCTCATCACTGCATCTGCATTGGCCTAATTTTTGTTGTCTTCTGTCTCCTATTATTCTTGTCCCTTTTCTCAACTTCCCAGGCTGCGCATCGCTTCTTCATTTGCATCGTCTATTTTATGCCGGATCAGAATATACTTGCTCTCAGTTTTTGCAACAGTCTTCACAATTATTTTCTCGTGTACTCGAGCTGGAATTGCCTTACTGTGTGTGCATAGGCCTTGTAGAGCAAGTCCACCCTCCCCTATCTTGCCTCTTCTATTTCTGCAAAGTATCTTGGGTTTTTCCTCATCTGATATAAAATTCTTAATGATTTTGTTGAATCTTTCCCTACCAGCCTTCTAGTTGTGTTATACTCTTGAGGTAATTTTCGTTTTTGGTCTACCTGTTCTCATAAAGAGAGATGCAACTATGCTGCTTTAGTTTTGCATTCTATATTACCTAATGGAAGGCTGCTACCTCTCCAACATTTAAAAAAAATAAAGTCATGAAGTAATTCAACCAGTTCTTATGCAAATTAAGAGGCGTTCGTTGGAAGAATAGACTTTCTCCCAATTGGTCCTATAACCAGAGATCCGAACAAAATTTCTTATGACACTGAATTTTAAGTGACATCTCCATTAAGATCAATTAAGGCCAGTGAGATCCCCAGAGAAGTGGGCGGAAATTTCAACTTTGGGGGTGTAAAACAGGTAGTAGTTTCAATGGAAAGGAAAATCGTGAGGGTGTACAATGGGCAGCTGATCTGTTACTGCCCATTTTATGCCCCTGTTTGAAGTTGAAAATACTGCTGTGTTTCCTGTCTACAAACTGAATTGGTTACCAATTCCACTGATCCACTTAATCTATTTTTGGTGATTAAATATTCTCATCCAGGCTCCCCTGATGGCACAGTTGATAAAAGCAGTGTGATACATATAGACCAGAAAGTCCAGATACAAAGGCAAAATACTGCGGATGCTAGAAATCTGAAATATAAACAGAAAATGCTGGAAATACTCAGCAGGTCAGACAGCATCTATGGAGAGAGAAACAGAGTTAATGGCCCAGAGGGTGTGGGCCAAGACTTCAGCACATAATCTGACACTCTAATATAATACTGAGGGATTGCTGCATTGTCAGAAGTGCCATCCTTTTGATGAGATGTTAAACTGGTGGTACAAGTGGTTGTTAAAGATCCCATAACATTATTCAAAGAACAAGCATTCTTCCAGTGTCCTGGCCAACACCAACCAAAAACACAGATTAGTTACTCATTGAATTCATTGTTGCTGAGCGAGTTTACGGTGTGCTAAGTTACTGCTGCATTTGTCTACAAAACATTGTCCTTTTAAGTCATTCATTGTATATGAAGCAGTTTGGGATCTTTCTGGGAGATGTAATAAAGCACTACATGACATAATGTTTCCTTTGTTCCCTTTAATTGCTATCCAGTGTCTCCCACTGAAAATCTGTGTGCACTTGTGATGTCCAGATTCTGCTCTACTGTAATAACCCCTCCCTTCCCACTCCACCCATCCAAATGATGAAATAGCCCAAAGTTCGTTGTCTAAACTCGTGTGAAGCTTAAATACTTGGGTGAGTTACTGGAGAGTGTCAAGTCCCTGTGAAATTGTACTGCAGCAGGAAGGAAGGGAGAAAATTGACCGATCAGTTTATTTTAAAATCTGTTATTCTAATCTGCAATGCAAGGTTTGGAGCTCTGCATTTAAAAAAAAAAAAAAAAAAAAATTTCCTGTGTAAATTTCATTTGATATAAGGAATGTTAGTTTTTCTACATAGTGATAGCATCAGTCATTCCCAAGTCAGATGTAGTACAGGTTAGGTATGGTTTTATTAGCCCATTATTATGCCTGACAATGAGTCTTGACCCCAACCTCAAGAGCACCCTGATTATACCTGGGTAGATATGTGCAGGGCTGTGTGTTGCTGTGCAGGCCTAAAAAAAATTGTCAGGAGATGTAGTCAGCTGCTTTTTTTGTGAAAACACAATTTCTGAGTCAAGTCTGTTGCCAGAGATCAGTATGTGTAAGAGAATGATTTTCTTGTTTAAGCATTTTGGAGGATCCACTCGTAAAATGAACTGCTGAGTTATTCTCTGCCCCTAAAGATTTATTTTAAATCTAGAGGGAACCATAGTTTTAAGAACAAAAGAAAACACAGAATGAGAAGATAATTCAGGCATCGAGCTTATTTCTTCCAGACTGTGTAGGATTTGAGGAAGGGTTGTGTGGAGTTTCTCCCTGCCTTCCTCAAGGGATAAATTGAGCAAAACTCCAAAATGTGTATCCAATCTTGCATTAATCTTTGTCCAATTGGCTTCCTTGGGATGGTAATTTCATACTTATGCATCTGAGAAACAGTCATGTTCCGTCCATCATTTGATTATATCTCTCTTTGTTCTTGTAACCCCTCAATCCTGTTTCTAACCAGATTGACCTCCAGTTTCTTTTTTGAATTGTATTAATCGGCATTTTCAAGTACAAGCTTCAAGGCTCTGGAATCATCCTTAATGCTTTTCTTTGAATTATCTCAATGCATAAATGCTATTTGAAAGTAGAATGCAGAAAACTGTTGACAGTATTCCATATATGACTTCACATTTGGGAATAACCGTTTCACTCCAACTCAATTTTCAGTCAATGGTTAATAAGCACGCCTGAATCTTTTTCCTTTTTTGATCTTTTCTAATGAGCACCAACTCGTGTCTGTCGGCTCACTGTGTGCCTTTTGTGACTGAACACCTAGGAATTTTTGTTTTGATTGTGCCTGATTTTACTGTTTTGGTTTGATTTTGTTTTCTTCTATGTTTAGTATTCAGAATTTTTGGAGTATTATGCCTTTTCCACTTGATGTATCCCAATGGGATTTGCCTAATCCCACAGTCACACCAGCCTATCTAAATTAGGATCCCATCATCACATGCACGTTTCCTCTTCCAATATACATCACTTTACATTTATCAATACAGGTTGAGCGTCCAAAATCCGGAGTTCCGGACTCCGGGACAATTGGTGGCAGGGTTGTCTGGAATCCGTAAAATGTTCCAGAATCCGGACACCCTGAGGGAGGCTTACCAAAAACCGGAAATATCGCAACCTGGGCCCAGGCATTTCCGGACTCGGAACGTGTTTCTGATGTTCGAAGTCCGGAAATATCACAACCTGGGCTCGGGCGTTTCCGGATTTCGGACATCAGAAACACGTTCCGAAGTCCGGAAAAACAGGAAACCGGCTCGGCCTCGGTCCCGAGGTTGCCGGATTCAGGACGCTCAACCTGTATTAAAATCCATCTGTGACTGTAACACATTTCACTTAATTAATGGTGGTCCACATCCAAATTTTCCTTGCCAAATTTTGTTGTGTGATATTTATGAATCATAGAAATTTATGGCACAGAAGGAGGCCATTCGGCCTATCGTGTCTGCGCCGGTTGAAAAAGAGCTATCCAGCCTAATCCCACTTTCCAGCTCTTGGTCTGTAGCCTTGCAGGTTATGGCACTTTAAGTGCATATCCAAATACTTTTTAAATACATTGAGGGTTTCTGCCTCTACCACCATTTCAGGCAGTGTGTTCCAGACCCCCACTACCCTTTGGGTGAAAACATTTCTCCTCAAATCCCCTCTAATCCTTCTACTAATTACTTTAAATCTACGCCTCCTGGTTATTGACCTCTCTGCTAAGGGAAATAGGTGCTTCCTATCCACTCTATCTAGGCCCTCATATTATACACCTCAATCAAGTCTCCTCTCAGCCTCCTCTGTTCCAAAGAAAACAACCCCAGCCTATCCAATCTTTCCTCATAGCTAAAGTTCTCCAGTCCTGGCAACATCCTCGTAAATCGCCTCTAGTGCAATCACATCTTTCCAGAACTGTACGCAGTACTCTAGCTGTGGCTTAACTAGTGTTTTATACAGTTCTAGCATAACCTCTCTGCTCTTGTATTCTATGCCTAGTCTAGAAAGGAAAGTATCCCGTGTGCCTTCTTAACCACCTTATCTACCTGTCCTGCTACCTTCAGGGATCTGTGGACATGTACTCCTAGGCCCCTCTGTAACTCTACATTTCTCAGTATTCTACCATTTATTGTGTATTCCCTTGTCTTGTTAGCCCTCCCCAAATGCATTACCTCACACTTCTCCGGATTGAATTTAATTTGCCACTTGTCTGCCCACATGACCAGTCCATTGATATCTTCCTGCAGCCTACAGCTATCTTCCTCACTATCAATCACATGCCAATTTCTGTATCATCTGCAAACTTCTTAATGCCCCCTACATTGAAGTCTAAATCATTGATATATACCACAAAAAGCAGGGGACCTACAACTGAGCTCTGTGGAACCCCATCGGAAACAGCCTTCCAGTCACCAAAACACCTGTCGCCCATTACCCTTTGCTTCTTGCCACTGAGACAATTTTGGATCTAACTTGCCACTTTCCCTTGAATCCCATGGGCTTTTACTTTTTTGATCAACTTGCCATGTGGGACCTTGTCAAAGGCCTTGCTAAACTCCATGTAGACTACATCAAATGCACTACCCACAAATCTTGCCACTTTTAAATAGAGTTCTTTGATTCCAGCTGCAGTCTCCGATAATTTGCTGTTGCATTATAATACAACGTTTTATATAGTGTTTCATAACTGAGTTGTCAAGTAGCATTTGTAAAGCATTAAAAGCTCATTTTAAGAAAAAAAAAATTTGAAATTTGCTTAGAAGGTAGTTTTTTTTTGCCAATCAACATATACAAACATACAAATTAGGAGCAGGAGTAGGCCACTCGGCCCTTCGCGCCTGTGCCGCTATTCAATAAGATCATGGCTGATCTGATTGCTCCACATTCCCGCCTACCCCCCGATAACTTTTCACCCCCTTGCTTACCAAGAATCTATCTACCTCTGCCTTTAAAAATATTCAAAGACTCTGCTTCCACCGCCCTCTGAGGAAGCGAGTTCCAAAGACTCACGATCCTCTGTGAGAAAAAATTTCTCCTCATCTCTGTCTTAAATGGGCGACCCCTTATTTTTAAACAGTGACCCCTGGTTCTAGATTCTCCCACAAGAGGAAACATCCTCTCCACATCCACCCTGTCCAGACCCCTCAGGATCTTATATGTTTCAATCAAGTCACCTCTTATTCTTCTAAACTCCAGCAGAGACAAGCCTAGCCTGTCCAACCTTTCCTCCTAAGACAACCCGCCCATTCCCGGTATTAGTCTAGTAAACCTTCTCTGAACTGCTTCCAATGCATTTACATCCTTCCTTAAATAAGGAGACTAATACTGTACACAGTACTCCAGATGTGGTCTCACCAATGCCCTGTATAACTGAAGCATAACCTCCCTAATTTTGTATTCAATTCCCCTCGCAATAAACAATAACATTCTATTAGCTTTCCTAATTACTTGCTGTACCTGCATAGTAACCTTTTGTGATTCATGCACTAAGACACCCAGCTCCCTCTGCATCTCAGAGCTCTGCAATCTCTCACCATTTAGATAATATGCTGCTTTTTTATTCTTCCTGCCAAAATGGACAACTTCACATTTTCCCACATTATACTCCATTTGCCAGATCTTTGCCCACTCACTTAACTTATCTATATCCCTTTGTAGCCTCCTTATGTCCTCTTCACAATTTACTTTCCTACCTATCTTTGTGTCATCGGCAAATTTAGCAACCATACCTTCGGTCCCTTCATCCAAGTCATTTATATAAATTGTAAAAAGTTGAGGCCCCAGCACTGATCCCTGTGGCACACCACTCGTTACGTCTTGCCAATCAGAAAATGACCCATTTATGCCTACTCTCTGTTTCCTGTTAGCTAGCCAGTCTTCTATCCATGCCAATATGTTACCCCCTACACCATGAGCTTTTATTTTCCGCAATAACCTTTGATGTGGCACCTTATCAAATGCCTTCTGGAAATCTAAGTACAGTACATCCACCGGTTCCCCTTTATCCACAGCACATGTTACTTCCTCAAAGAACTCCAATAAATTGGTTAAACATGATTTCCCTTGCACAAAACCATGTTGACTCTGCCTGATTACTTTGAACTTTTCTAAATGCCCTGCTATAACGTCTTTAATAATAGCTTCGAACATCTTCCCTATGACAGATGTTAAGCTAACTGGCCTGTAGTTTCCTGCTTTCTGTCTCCCTCCCTTTTTGAATAAAGGAGTCACATTCGCTATTTTCCAATCTAATGGAACCTTCCCTGAATCTAGGGAATTTTGGAAAATTAAAACCAACGCATCAACTATCTCACTAGCCACTTCTTTTAAGACCCTAGGATGAAGTCCATCAGGACCCGGGGACTTGTCAGCCCGCAGCTCCAACAATTTGCTCAGTACCACTTCCCTGGTGATTGTAATTTTCTTGAGTTCCTCCCTCCCTTCCATTTCCTGATTTACAGCTATTTCTGAGATGTTACTTGTATCCTCTACAGTGAAGACCGATGCAAAATACCTGTTCAATTCAACTGCCATCTCCTTATTTTCCATTGTTATTATTGCTAATATTTGTCAGCATTATGATGTATTTTGGTATATATCAAAGGAAAGTATTTACAATACCGATTTTTGTATAATGCAGAATCAGATTCTGGTTTGTGTCATATATCCAGAGCCAAGTTCCTGCACAAAATAACATCTTCCCCACTTTACTCACTCATCTGCGTTGTACTTGATTGGAGGAACCATACTCCCTTTTGATTAGTAAATACAGAAAATACTGGGAAACTCCGCAGTTTGGGCAGCATCTGTGGAGAGATAAACATGGTGTTAACATTTCAGGTCGATGACTGTTCGTTCCTGTGCTTTTTTTTCTCTTGGTAGAAAAGAAAGACTTGCATTTATATAACGCCTTTCTCTAACTCAGGATGTCCCAAACCGCTTTACAGCCGATTTGAAGTGTAGTCATTGTTGTAGTGATAATGATCAGATAATCTGTTTGTTGTAATGATGTTGTTTGAGGGATAACTATTGGCCAGAACATTGGGGATAACTCCCCTGCTCCTCTTCGAAATACTGCCGTGGAATCTTTACGTCTACCTGAGAGAGCTGGCGGGGCTTTGGCTTAATGTCTCATTTGAAAGATGGCACCTCTGACCGTGCAGCACTCCCTCTGTACAGCACTGGAGTGTCTGCCTAGATTTTGTGCTCGAGTCTCTGGAGTGGGACTTGAACCCACAACCTTCTGACTCAGAGGTAAGAGTGCTACCAACTGAGCCACAGCTGACACGTGTAGTGTCGCAAAATAGTCTTGGCCCTCTTCCTTTTATGTAGGAAGTGCGACCAGTCAATTCTCCATGCCCCATTTGGTGCATGGTATAGAATAGTTTGTGCAAGTATGAAATGCCACAAGTTGTTCATGGAAATTATAACTATCAAAAACTTAAAAGGTCTTCTCTCCTGTACCCAAACCTTTCTATTGTTTCCCCCAAACATCCACAATATCCTGGTTTTGTTGGGAGGATAGGGTCCACCAGGTGGAAGTCCATATGAGTGTCATGAACAGGTATAGAAAATAATCAAAAAGGCTAATGGAATGCTGGCCTTTTTATCTAGAGGATTAGAATACAAGGGAGTAGAAGTTATGCTACAGCTATACAAAACCCTGGTTAGACCACACCTGGAGTACTGTGAGCAGTTCTGGGCACCACACCTTAGGAAGGATATATTGGCCTTGGAGGGACTGCAGCATAGGTTTAGTAGAATAATACCCGGACTCCAAGGGTTAAATTACGAGGAGAGATTACACAAATTAGGGTTGTATTCCCTAGAATTTAGAAGGTTAAGGGGTGATTTGATCGAAGTTTTCAAGATATTAAGGGGAACAGATAGGGTAGATAGAGAGAAACTATTCCTGCTGGCTGGGGAGTCTAGGACTAGGGGGCATAGTCTGAAAATTAGAGCCAGACCTTTCAGGAGTGAAATTAGGAAACACTTCTACACACACAGGGTGGTAGAAGTTTGGAACTCTTTTCCGCAAACGGCAATTGATGCTAGATCAATTAATTTTAAATCTGAAATTGATAGTTTTTTGTTAACCAAAGGTATTAAGGGATGTGGGGCAAAGGCAGGTATATGGAGTTAGGTCGCAGATCAGCCATGATCTCATTGAATGGTGGAACAGGCTCGAGGGGCTAAATGGCCTACTCCTGTTCCTATGTTCCTAAGTTGTACAGGATGCAATGCCGAAGGATGGATTTTCCGTTTAATATTGGCAAACATCTGTCTCGCCCACGCCTGTGTTCTGAAAGGGAAATTGGCCTTTCCTAGTTGAGTCCAAACTTCTGGGCCATACACAATTGGTCTTTTTTTTTTAAAAAAAAAGTGCTTTTTTAATGTCTACAAAATATATCTTGTACTCTTGAAGAAAACTTATGCTGTGTCCATGACATTATTTTGTTTCTTGTAATATGTAGTTTTGACACTTGCCAATGATATCTTAAAATCTTTGTGTAGCCCTGTACTTAATGTGATTTTAATTTTTTTTAAGGTTCACAATATTTTGGCAGAAATGGTGATGGGAGGAATGGTTTTAGAGACCAATATGAATGAAATAGTTACTCAGATTGATGCTCAGAACAAAATGGAAAAATCTGAGGTAAGAATCTTACACCTTGCAGGAAATACCTTTTTAACTTGCATGGTTGTGGATCCTGCATGTTTCTTGTGCCTTCTGTCATAGCTTATTCTTTAGTGCCAACAGCCAGCTTGCTTGGTGTGCTAAGTAAGGCTATTGAATGACAATTTGGTAGTTTTACTGTGTGACAAATCAACAGCAGTGATGATGCATTGTAAAATGCCTACTTATCAGTTTGAACATTACTACGCAATATGCACAAATATTGGTGATAGAACTTTAGGTGTGCAAGTTTGGCGATATTGAAGTCAAAAGCTGCATGAATGAATTTGCATGTACACAAACCTGAAAGATTTAGGCTTTTACAAGTCAATCTTATAAATCCGCAAGTTTAAGGGGCTGGTTCCTATAAACTGAAAGTGCATCGAGCATAAATGATTGTTAAAAGAGAAACACCATGACAGTAGCTTCAGTCTATCAGCTTTTCTAGGTGGCTGTCTCTTTAAAATAGTTTTCCATTTGATACACAATCTGTGCTGATTTAGTTGGTCTCAACCAGGACAACAGTTGTAATTGGCCTCGGTGCTTCTGGGTTAGGGAGGAAAAAAATCGGCCAAGGCCACCACTCCGGACCGCCATTCAGCAACCCATGCTGGAGGTGTGAGTGTGTGAACAGGATCGGGCTAAAGTATGACACTCACTATAACCAAATAACCTGTTGACAGTCACTGTCGAGACTCGCGTATGAATAGTGGCCACTTGGGCAAGATGCTGTAGGATGTCTGCTGCTTGTGAACAGGTTTTGTATAAAATTCCTCTTCAAAGCGTTTACTACTTTGGGTTAGAGTAGAAAATTAATCATTTTTCCCTTTTTTGTTTTTTTAAAGTAGCTTGTGTCTGCATAATTTTTGATTAGTACTACTACTTGCTGCCAGTTGCAAGCAATTGTGACTACTTGAAACAGAAAGCTGAAATGTGCAGTTTTCACTTTCAAAACGAAGGTATCGATGTTTACAGCACTGAAGGAGGCCATTCAGCTCATTATGTTTATGTTGGTTCTTTGCTAGAGCAATCCAACACTAGTCCCAGTGCACTCTCCTCCCCATAGCCCTGTCTTCTTCTGCATGAAACCTGATCTCTTAAATTGTAAAACAGTTTGCTCGGCATCTGACGGAGAAAGATGGGTTGATGTTGATGTCTCTCATATACTGACTGATCTGTACATTGCCAACATTTTCAGTCTTTATTTCACATTTCCATCAAATTGCAATTTTCCTATTTGTCTCCTAAATGGGGAAAAAAATTGGGAAACCAAATGAGAGGAAAAAAAATAGCACACGTCCAGTATCCTAGTTTTCAGATAAGATTCCTTCATTATCATACACTTTTTTAAAAATGTGGTTAATAGACAACAATGCACTAAAAACATTTGGTGTAAGAGATAGAAATAAGGTTTCAGTAGAGCAGATTAAATTAAAAAAAAACTTGCAGTAGAAACTGGGAATTGGTGAGATACACAAATAATGAATAAATATTCTTTATTTTGTTGTCCGTTGATCAATGGATTGACCTAGTAATCCAATTAATTATGTTAAAGTAACATAATCCCTCAAAACACTTCAAGCACATTTTAGGTGGCATAGCATGTTGGCGTACCAGTACAGAGCATGGTTGTGGGAGCATATAGGCTTGATTTCTTCTTTTCACCAAGCTAAGTCCGTGCTCTCGTGCGTATTGCTCTGGAAGAGTGCTGAGCAGAGCCCAGCCGTTTTCCTGCTGGGAGGTGGGAACATTTTAACGAGAAGTTTTCCTTGAACTGCATTTGCGTACTTCTGGTGATCATTTCAGAATGGTGTTTGCAAAGGTGAAAGACAAGCCAATCAACATTTTGTCCTTTGCCATAGGAGTTGTGTGAGCCACTGGAAAGATTACAAACTAAAAGAAGATAAATAACCGTTCCAAGATGGTTACTTAATGTGTGCTTTGAGGTTCTACTGCTGTTCTTGAGTCATAAATATTGGTATTTCCTTCTGGTCTTTGAGCACTTAAATTTTTGTATACTGATTAACATATTTGACACATTCTCACATGCAATTTTAAAGTTAACTTAAAATAAATGGGTTAATCCTTTGTTAAATTAGCTCTCTCAAAAATTTGATGTGAATGCATTAACTTAAAAATAGTACTCAAAGGAATTTTTACCCCTAGCTTGCTTCTAGGTTGAGGGAGGGGCAGCAGGATGGAGTTTAATTTTTGAGTGTTCTTACATTTCATATGTGGCTTTCTTTAACTTTTTATCCGGACTGCTTCATTTAAACTTCCCCTCAATGCTGCAGATTGCAAGTTGTTACCGCATAGAAAGGCTGGGACTCCTCCATCTGGAGAAATGCTAGCTTGACTAATGCAAAATGTATCCTCCTAGATGATCAGTGTCAAATATCTGTGTTTAGTCTCATTGCCATTGGATCGATTGACGACTCTTCAGTGCAAACACTGCACCCTGGCAGTAGTATGCAGAATTTCAACAGAAGACTACCTGCAGATCCTGGGATTGATGGCAGCAGGAATAAATGTTGCAACTTCAGACTCGCCAAGAACCTGTTACAGTTGAACCAATGGTCTCAAACTCTCCACTTTTGCAGACAATTTGTGCTAATCAAACATTGTCAGTTTCCTTGACTGGTGGTTTTAAGAGATCTGCTTGTATTCGGATTCAGTTAAAGACTCTGCTACCTTCTCCTTCCCAGGTGACAGCTATAACTGTTTTTGTGGTAACTGGTTATGTTATTGCTTAGACTGAAGGTAGATCAAATGTGAGAAGTCGCACAACACCAGGTTATAGTCCAACAGCTTTATTTGAAATCACAAGCTTTCGGAGCGCTGCTCCTTCGTCAGGTGAAGTCACCTTCTGACGAAGGAGCAGCGCTCCGAAAGCTTGTGATTTCAAATAAAGCTGTTGGACTATAACCTGGTGTTGTGCGACTTCTCACATTTGTCCACCCCAGTCCAACACCGGCATCTCCACATCATGAAGGTAGATCAAACTCTCTCCTCACGGACTATGGGGTAGATTTTTGTCTTCCACGCCCTTTATAGAACCTGCCTGATCTTCATTCCATTGAAAATTGATGGAATAAAATCAGGTGGGTTCTGTAAAGAGTGAAATCTGTCCCACAAGATTGCAACCTGGGTGGCGACGACAAAAATCTGTCCCTATATCTCCTTTGTTAGCTGGACAGCTAGTTCTGACTCCCAGCACATCGGTGAACATCTTCCTGACTTGCACTAAAATTAGAACTTGGAAAAGTTTTGGCTTTAGTTTGACCTGATGAGTGATATTTCTGCCACCTATCAATGTACTGTATTCAGTGCTTCATGACCAGCTCAGTTAGAGTACACACGACATCCATTTTAGTTTGTCACCTAGCCATTGATAATACCATGGCATGAAAGAATATCGTGTAGTCATAGCTAAGCAGATACTTGTTTCTTATGGTAGTAGGTAAATCTATTTGCTTTAACCCAATGATAGGCAAGGAAGTCTCTACCACAGCTAAAGCTCATTTCTACTAGAATGCGACCACTCCATTGGCCAATGTTAAAGGTTATAACTACCAGGATAGACTGAATAAGCTGGGACTCTCTTTTTTCTCTAGAGGTTTGTAAAATTATGAAGGGGTTCGATAGGGTATGATGACTCTCAATTCATCATGCTCTCCCGAGTTCACTAGCCTCCTGTCCTCCCTTAATTTCTCCAACCATGTAAACTCCCCAACCCATATTCACGGCCACCCCCTCGACCTTGCCATATCTCGTGGCCTCGCTTCTCCCATTGTGTCAATCGCAGATGCAGATAAGGCCATCTCTGACCACTTCCTTGTATCGCTTTCCACCCCCCCCCCCTCCCCCCCCAAACCTACTTCCTTCTGTGTCCGCCCCTAGAAAAAAAACTCTCCCAACTCTCTTACAATTGTACTTAAGAAATCCCAACTGTCCAGCCTTTGGCCCTCCATTCACCATGATATTTCTGCAGCTACCAATCTGCTCAACCACACCCTCATCACCACCTTTGATGCCCTAGTCCTTATTAAAACAATTACTCTCTCTCACCCTGGCCGTTCCTCCTGGTACGGCCCTCCTCTTCGCTCCCTTAAGTCCAAGGGACGCAGACTTGAACGGATATGGCGGACAACTGGTTTAGCCATTCACCGCCAGATCTGGCTGGACCACATAAAGCATTATCGGGTCCTGCTCTCGTTTGCCAAAATTGCTCACTATTCCAGAATCATTCTGGAATGCAAAGATAAACCCCGGCTCCTATTCTCTACTACTAACCGTCGTCTTAAACCCCTCTTCCCCTGTCTCCACCCTCACCTCCGACAACAAGTGAGAGGAGCTCATGGACTTCTTTGTCTCTAAGATTGAGACCATCTGTTCAGCTGTCTCTGCCACTTCCCTTCCTTCCCCTAGCCCACCGGGCCAAACTTCCTCTAAGGTTCCCCCCTGCCCTAGCCCTGAACTCACATCTTTCTCCAGTTTCTCTCCGGTCTCCCCTCATGACCTCTCCGCACTCATCTTGTCCATGAGACCCACTTCCTGCTCCCTCGATCCTATTTCCATCAAACTGCTGACCACCCAACCTCTCTTTCTGGCTCCCATGTTAGTTAACAGTTCTCTCTCCTCATGTACTGTCCCCCTCTCCCTCAAATCTGCCATCATCACCCCTCTCCTCAAAAAACCAACCCTTGACCCCTCTATCCTTGCAAACTACCGCCCCATCTCCAACTTCCCTTTCCTCTCCAAAATCCTTGAACGTGTTGTCGCCTCGCAAATCCATGCCCATCTTTCCCGCAATTCCATGTTTGAATCCCTCCAATCAGGTTTCCGCCCTTGCCACAGTACTGAAACGGCTCTCGTCAAAGTCGCAAATGACATCCTTTGCAACTGTGACAAAGGTAAACTATCCTAGGTGGGCAGAGGAAACGCTTCAAGGACACCCTCAAAGCCTCCTTGAAAAAGTGCAACATCCCCACCGACACCTGGGAATCCCTGGCCCAAGACTGCACAAAGTGGAGGAGAAGGCGCCGAACACCTCGAGTCTCTTCGCTGGGAGCAAGCAGAAGCCAAGCGCAAGCAGCGCATGGAGCGCACGTCAACCCAAGCACCCCACCCAGCCGCCGTCTGCCCCACCTGTGACAGAGACTGTAGGTCCCGCATTGGGCTCATCAGTCACCTGAGAACTCATTTTTAATGTGGAAGCACGTCATCCTCGGTTCCGAGGGACTGTCTAAGAAGAAGAGGAGATAAGCAGATGAGGGAGAAAGGAATAGAAGGATATGCAGATAGGGGTATATGAAGCAGGATGGGAGGAGTCGCGTGAAGCATAAACACCAGCATAGAGCAGTTGGGCTGAATGTGCTGTAAATGCTGTTACTATAGATTCTCTTTGTAAGTTGCCATGCATGCTGTTCTCGCTTCTTAACATTGTTATATTTTTCTACAAAAGAGGGCATTTGTTCAAAACTTTAGATTCAAAAATATAATTTCAAACTCAATTGCTGGTTTGCTAGCGAAGTGCTGTAAAGGCACCGTGGTTACAGCATGGAAATACATGCCACATGATGTGGATCAGGTTACTAGTTTCAAAGACCTGAATTTTAATAGGGAAGATGGGTAGGCCTGTGGCACTAGGCCATAAAGAAGAGGGAGGGCGGGATCACATGGGGGCCAGGGGGCGGCCGGAGGAGCACAGGAAGGGCCAGAGAAGCTGGGGGGGCGGGGAGGTTTAGGGAACAATCGGCGGCTGGAGGCGCGGCAGGGGAGAGGAGGCCTCGTGGGGGAGGGGGTCTTCGATCGTGGTGGGTAGGTTAGGCAGGGACGCTGGATCCACGAGGTAAGTGTAAAGGCACTTACCTCCTGGATCCAGCAGTCCTTGCCTTGCATTAGCTGACGGGTTTCACAAGGCCTGCAAAATCCGACCAGCTAAAGTTAAATTCAAAATGGAGGTTAAAGCAGAGGCTTCCAGCCCCATTATAATATTTAAATATGGACCTGCCTCCTGGGAGGGTGTTGGCTGCCCGCCCCCCATCCCGCCTCCGTTAAAACCGAAAGTGGGCAGGTTGGAGGTGGGGTCTGGTCGGGATTCAGATTTTTAACACTTTTTCTTAGCACACGACCCCAACTCACCCTTTTTAGGTTAAAATTTCCCCTAAAGTCTTAATAGCATGATCTTTCAGCGTGGTGGGGAAGCGATTTCAGGTCCTGCAGTGTGATAGTACACTGCCTTTTGCAACTAGCTCAGACTGATGAGATGAAAATCTCCTCTGACTGTCATAGAACCATAGAGGTTTACAGCACAGAAGGTGGCCATTTGGCCCATCATGTCTGTGGCAGCTCTTTCCTACAGCATTCCAAAACTAATTTCATTGCCCTGCTCTCTCCCTAACTTTCACTTATGAAGCTTTCCATGCTCTTTGCATAAAGAAGTTGACAGCCCCTCGTCAATGACTCCCCAACCAGAGGAAATGGTTTAACCTTATTCACCCTGTTAAAACCATTCATAATTTTAGAAACCGCTGTTTAAATCAGTTAGTTTACTCTGCATTGGCAGTAGTCATAGTGTCTCCAGTCTCTCCTTCAAACTATAGTTTCCCATCCCTGATATCATCCTAGTGAATATACACTGGCCACTCTCTATGGCTTTAATGTCTTTCTATAATGGGGCACTCAACTCTGCACACTGTCCTGTAACTGTGGTCTATTCATTGTCTTGTATAAATTTAGTGTTACGTCTTTGCTCTTGTACTCTATTTATAAATACCCAAATCTGTAAGAGACCTATGTGAGCTGTGTTTGACCAGTGTCTGGTAGATGTTAGTTCATGGCACTAAAGAATTTATAATTAAAGATAATTTAATACAAAAATGACAAGCTCACTCAGGCTACAAGAACTGGAAAAATTGACACTCGTCGAGTGTTTTTTGAGGTTAGAATTGAGGCATGTCATTGGGATAGAGTACAATGAATGCTTCTCCATAGGTAACCCATGATATAGTGAGCTGGGAGCACTTGATCCTGACACGGTGTTAAAAGTGGAAAAGCATTCCAGTCTCATTGATCCTCGTCAAGGTGAATAATTTCAAAGTGGTCTTTCAAAAAACTCTGATTTTACCGGTTGAGCAACTGAGTATCAATCCCTTGGTGTATGGAGAATAATGTACATTCAAAAGAATGAGGAATATTATACCAAATGTTGGTAAACTGCTGACTCTGCATATATGGTAAAACGGGTAATTTTATGGATTAAAAGCTTGACATTTTAACTGAGGCTTGATAATGTTTCAAAATGTCTGCATTTGGCATAGATTGACAATAGTAATTGTTTCCCCTTCACATCGAAGAATAAGTTTTGTCAGCCTACCAAGATTGTACTAAACATCCCTTTCAAACATTTAATTTTTCTTTTAATTTTAACATTCCTATGTAACTCTTGCACCTTTTTAAATACAATGTAATGTTTTTCTAATGGTGTTTTCTCTTTCTTAAACATTTAAGTGGGGTTTTTTCCTGGAGATTCAGGAAAATGGGATGAATACTGGCTTAATATTTAGGTTCTAACTCCTGATATTGTTTCGGGTCAACTGGGGCTGAGCATGAAGGTAGAAGGCTGAGGATGTTCAGCAACTGAAACTTTTGCTGAGCATTGGTAAAGTTGCCTAAAAATTACTTCACTTTTATCTTATCAGTCTCCCATTGATAATAAACAAAGGCTCCAAGGGAAATTGAAACTCAGGCGACCAGTCTGTAAATTCAGAAAACCCAGAGTATTTTTTTAAATGGGGAGCTAAAAGTGATATGTCAGGATTTTTTTTGTATGTACAATGTTAAGCAGCAACAGGTTTTAAACCATACTTGTGCAACTAAGCAATGTAGCTGATCAGGATTTTAAATAAATAAAAAAAACTGCAGATGCTGGAAATCTGAAACAGAAAAAGTTAGAAACACATGCAGGTCAGGCAGCATCTGTGGAGAGAACAGAGGCGTTAACATTTCAGGTAATTTTGTCTTTGTCAAAAATACTATACAAAACCCTGTAGGAGGAGGTTCCTACAAAGAATGGATTACATGCGAACTGAATGATTGATTGGAAGAGTCATAGAAATGAACAGTACATAAATGTATTGATTATCAGTCTTTCTTATCCTCAACATTTTCAACCCCAAGTTGCGCTTGCCATAGAATCCCTGCTGCAATGTGAATCATATACAGCTGTTTATGGCAGGTCAAAGCCCTCGCCCCTGCCCCGCACTGCTCAGAAACACATATGGGCTATTGTAATGCTGAACATCATCTGTTTATTGATGCATGCTGGCTGCTGTTGTTCACATGGGAGCGAGCGGATGTCCTGGAGCATGGGGAATTAATTGAATTATTCAATCTGGTTCAGCATCCATTAAAATTGAGTCCTAGAATGTGTTGTTTTTAAAAGCAGCTTTCCCATGACCATGCAGGAAGTGTTTTTTTACATAGTGGTAGAGAAAGACAAATTACACATGGTAATTATACACTAATATTATTATGCTACCTCCCAAATAGCTCAAATCCGCACACAGCTGAAATTTTTAGCCTAGGAAAAGGGCTTTACAGAATAGTCTCAATTTGTTTGAAATATGGAGACAAAATTAAGTAGAAATGGAGAGGATAGTTAGATGGCTGTTATTTATGTGACCTTTGGGGAAACTACTGCATGTCGTATCTGCATTCTGCATCTTCTCTCTACATTGGGCTTCACAAAACAGATTTACATGGATGCTTTAAAAACTTTTTTTTACAAATGTACATTACCTAAAGTCTGTAACGTAATTTTTAAATTAATAATTAGCTTGATAGGAAGCTGGGTTAGTGCCCCACAGTGCTTTTAAAAGTTTATTCTATGTTACATTTGCATTCCAGCTCATAGAGGGGAAGTTTCAATCTTAATGGAATGCTTTGGAAAACCCAAAACTACATTACAGCCATGAATCATTCTCACTTGATGTCATGCCATAAAATTTCTGATTTTCTTGTCATGCTATCAGATATTTACTGACATCCACGTGCATGGTCTCTGATGCCAGATTCCGGCTACACATACACTGTAAGTAACTGCAGGGTCCAGGCAAAATCAAATGCTTCACACCGACTCTTAAACTGGAGTGTGGATGCAGCCTAAAAAGTGAGAAAGAAACTTGTATTGCACCTTTCACATCCCCAAGTCATCCCAAACACTTGGGCAATGAATTATTTTTTGAAGTGCTGTCACTGATGTTTAGGCAATATAACAGCCAATTTGCACACAACCAACATTTGCCATAAACCGCAATGAGATGAATGACCACTTGATCTGTCTTTAGTAGTGTTGGTTGAGGGATGAATGTTGGTTGAGGGATGAATGTTGGTCAGACATCCGGAAAATACATTTTTGAAGAACAGCATAGGACATCCACCTAAACAGAATTACATAGAAAGTACAACACTCCGTGTTGGTGTTTACTTCCACACTAGCAGAAGTCCTAATTCCCTGCTCTGTTCCCATATACCCATCTTTTTTTTATTTGTTCACAACTGAGTGGCTTGCTAGGCCATTTCAGAGGGCTGTTAAGAGTCAACCACATTGGAGTCACATATAGGCCAGACCGGGTAAGGACATTAGTGAACCAGATGGGTTTTTACGACAATCATGGTCATGGTTACCATTACTGATACTAGCTTTTTATTCCAGATTTATTTAATTAACTGAATTTAAATTCCACCGCTGTCGTGGTGGGATTTGAACTCACATCTCTGGATCATTAGTCCAGGCCCCTGGATTACTAGTCCAGTAACATAACCAATATGCTACCATTCCTGGTATCTAACCTATTCTTAAATGTTGTCATAATCTCTGCTTCAATCACTAAATTCTTCAGAGGATATAAGCTGCTTTTGCGTCCGCTGTGAAGGTCAAGTTGTAGTCACATGATGGATTGTTAAGTGGCTCATGAAAATTGCGCGCTCCTTCAGGAACCACTTAATGTTGTTTTGCACAGAAAAATTACTATTGAATGGCCTGTTTTGATGATGTAACTCTCTTGAGAATTATTTAGTTTGTCTGGGAGTGAGAGCTGCTCCTGATGGGCGTTTCCATTGGTGAGAGGAGAGGGAGTGACGGCTGCTCACAGATTCGCTTTTTGTCCACTTAATTCCCAAAATTACCTGATCGTTCCCTCACAGGTAGGCTATAGACTTAGGAAAGATGCAGCGAAAGTGGAGGGGGGGGAGGTGGGGTGGTGGTGAGGAAAATGGAAAAAGGATCAGATTGGAATAGAAAAATTACCACATGTACTTACCTAAAATGGCTACATACACCAGCTATTATTTGGAAACTTCATTGCCTCACACAGGTTCCAACACAGCCTAAGCTGCTAGCGGAAACCCACCCACACTCTGTGCCCATTGGCCTCCGTGCCCACCTATCAAAGCTCCACCTCCTTTTATTGGTGTGCTGGTGCTGACCATCAATTCTACTTTCCTATTTTCTCCCAGGTTGCTTACAGCAATGGCCAGGACAATCTGGGAGAAATGGCAAAGCTAAACCGTGATTCTTAGTTGTAGCGTCATAATGTCACATTCTACTGACATCATGACTTCAGTACTTCACAAATGCACACTGGCCAAGTTGCCATAGTCAGTTTTAAGATCTCTGAAACATCAGGATCCACAGGTACAGCTAGTTTACAAGAAGATCAACTGCCTTATCAACAACTAACTCCAGGTAAGTGCTACATTTACAGGCTGCTTTCCCAAGACTGGAGCTATAATGGGCCAGAAATTCGGCTCTTGTCGGGTGAGTACGCACTGTGTACTCACCCGTAAGGCCACCTGAAGTGCCGGTTTCACGCATGCACTCCGCATGCGCGGGAAACCGGAACTTCCGTTCCCCTGAAGGAAGGGGTTCAGGAGTCGAATGCGTGCGCGGGAGAGGCAGCGCGCACGCAGCGAACTTCGTTTTTTTTTCAGGTTTCTCCGTGAGGGTAAGTATGGAGAAGCTGCACATTTAAAAAGGAGGCGCAAGGCCTGTTTTTAACAAGGTAAGTGGTTAATTAATTACATTTTTTCAACAGGTTTATCTTTTTTACATACTTTAAAGAAAGGTAAGTTTATTTTTAGCACTGTTTAAAAAGTTTAATTATTTTTTTCAAAAATTTAAATTTTTGTTTAAAGTAGTTAATTTATGTAATTTATAGTTATTTTAAAAATGTGATGGTTTTTTAAAAAATTATTTGAAGTTTTAGTGTGGTTTTGGGGCCGATCTCTATTCATAGATTTGACGGGCCTTCCTGTCAAATCTATGAATGAAAATTCCCTGCTAGGATTGGCTCTCCATGGCCCAACGTGATCCCAGGGGACGCTTCGAACTAACTGCGCCCCTGGGATACGCAAGCACTGTGCGCCGGCAGCTGCAGGAGGCCCAGGACCCGAATTCCTCGTGGGCCCGAAGCACAACGGCAGGCGCGGTAGGTAAGTACGCACGCAATGCTTGCACCCGCAGGAAGCCGGAGAGCCGATTTTCTGGCCCATTTATAAAAGCAGCTTGAGAGTGATCAAGAGTTCATTAGAATCCAGTAAGAGATTATTGACTGAGGATGTGTGCAATTTACATTTAAAACACCTTGGTAATATTTTTTATAACTTCCTGTTTTTGGGGAGTCGCAGGGCAGGGACAGAAATTCTTCCATTTGGTAATTAGGTCATGGAGCTGGCTTTTGTTGATACCTCCTTCTGATTCATATCAACCAGAAGATGCTGATGAAATTTGTTCTGGCTGGGATGAGATCTGTTATTACTGTTCTTGCTATGTGCGCATTGTAAAGTGCTTGCTAGCATGTGCTACAGGAATGTAAAAAATCGAGTGACTGAAGTGGCCAGCGTCTGGGTAGTCATGTAAATATTGCTACTAAGTATAACTGATTTATGGTAGAAAATAGACCACTTTAAATTCTCTTGAGGGTTAGCCATTGAAGAGGAGCAGGGATATGAAATGGTAATTTGAACTCTTCCTTGCTGGTATCTTAACTCTTAGATGTACTTATCTCCCCTCTCCCACCACTCATTCTGCATTCTATAAACATGCCTGTATGTTCCCCAGTGACTTGCTCTACTACAGTATACTGTAGCTGGTGGGTATTCAATAGGTAAAATATCTTACCATATACAGGCGTGAGAAAAATTACAACAGCTTTCTGATTCTATCAGTAAAATACTGTACGCAGGTGCTGAATGGTGTTAAAAGGTGTCCTGCGCGTTCCTTAATGATTGTTGGTAAATGTGCCATACAGACCAGGAAGGTCCTGGGTTCGACCCTTGGTCTGTGCTGTTAGCTGACCTCTAAATGGGCCCTACAATTGGCTTTGGCATTTCTGGGCAGGGTGGGAGAAAAAACATTACATTTCCCACTCCTGATTGCTATCCAGTGACCTCAATTGGAAAATGTTCCTGTGAGCATCAGGGAGAACAAAGTTAAACTTATTCCCTCCATGGATGAATAGTAAACTGCCACTTGCTGTTTCCGATTTAAAAAATCACTTCTTGGGTGAGGTACTGGGACAGCTGGCACCATAGGATTATAGCCCAGCATGGGTCAATGCCTTCAGAAGTGAAATGGGAGAAAAAAGTCTGTTTGTGGTGGAGCAGTTCATTCTCTACTATTTGTGTATAACAATAAAAGGTGCATTTTTTTCCCCTCAAAGTGGTCTTGAAATCATTCTTCACTTTCCAAAACTTGTGACCTTTCTAGCTATTTCCATTCTTCTCTCTTACAGACCTTTATCTTTCAGTCTCCCAGACAGGACAGATAAATACTGTTACTATAATCTCGCAGGTACTGCAGCCTTTAAATGGCCCGCCATAATTCCTCCTCTTGTTGTTCACAACTAGAAAGCAAAATGATGTCATCAGAGTAATGGGCCACTTGTGGGGGAACCATGGGAAGACAGCTCATTATCATACGCCTCCTGGTAGGGACGTTATGAGGTTTAGATGCTAAATTCTTCCGATGATCTTAATTCTTCCTATAGGTTTCTCCTCATTTTGTTCTCCTACTTGCAGACTTCATTTTGTTTTCTCTTTCTAGTAATTGCATGCACGCAGTATAACCTGTAGAGTGTGTCATCAGACTAGCAACATGAATCTTTCTCAGCCGTTGTGAGTTTCATCCATTCATTACCTAATAGTTCTCCTTTTGAGAAAATAAAAAGGGGTTGGTTTAACTTGCAGTAGTCATTAACAATGCTTTCTCACCCATCTATAATTTTGACTAAAAGCAATTGAAGTGGCAAAATGCTGCATCATAAATTCTGATACAAGACTGTCTAAAATCTGCTCATCACCTTGCCTGATGATGAGGATTTCTTTCTCTACATTTTTATTTTCTTTCAAGCTATGAAACTCCCTTAGAATCCATCTGATATTGTTTTACTTAATTTATAGTTTTTCTTCGGTCAATTGTGTCATCTGACTTTTCACTGTAGAGTAATTTACTTAATTCTATTTTTTATGTTTAATTTCCCTCCTACATTTCATTGTCATCCTATTGTGCGTGCTGTTTGTGCAATCATTTTAATTCAATAAACTAATTTTAATTTGTGACATGCTGTTTAATTTGCATAAAGACCATTTGATAACCATAGTAAAGTAATTCCATCAAACTCTACATACTGCTCATATACCTGGTGTGTTCTCTAATTTTGAGCCTGACATTTTTCTAAATGATTTTTCCATATTTTTTCATTTGCTGTGAGCAAAGCATTAGTTCTGTGCATCGCTTGTTATGATGTTGGATGAACTCTTACAGATGAATTTCCAGAATGTGTTAAAGCTGTTGGTGACTCCCTTGCTTGAACACTGCATGAGCTTGCCCCGTAATAATTTTTGTCTTTTTAACTTTCAGTGCATGACTTTAAAAATATTGTTAGAACAAATGTAACTACATGAAGCAGGGTATTTTGTGCAAAACCTTTATGGTTCTCTTATGCATTGTGAGAAGTTGCTTAATTATGTATTTTTTTTTAATTGCCTTCAACTTGGGATGTCTACATTATTTTGTTTTGCTTTCTTCAATTTTTGTCGAGTACTAGGACTTCTTCCAAGGTGGACTTGAACACTTAAAGAAGAGTGTTCTGAGGTTAAAAACAGATCATGCTGGAAATATACAAAGATCCATCAACATCTGGATGGTTAATGTTCTGGATAGTGTCCTTTGTCACAAAAATTCTGTCAGATCAGTTAATGCTTTCCTAAAGGAAATATCCTTGCCTGCTTAACCATATTTTTCCAAATGATTTCAGACAGATATGGATTTGTTACATCACAAAGAAATTCTTTGTCTTTCATTTTCATCCCAATAACTATGTCCACTGATGGAATCAACTAAAAAAAAATGTTGCAATTTGAAACCGTGCCCAGAGGATGGTTAGTATCCTCTTTTAGAGTATAAAAGTAGGAGTGAAGTTGAAGTTTTACTTGAAGCAGTGATAATTCGAGGAAAGCACAACAAAAATGGTCTTCACGTGGTTGTGGTTGAAGACGGTATTGTGAAATCCTGCCTCCACTTGTGCAAAATAATGAACAGCCCAGGGATATTTTCTTTCTCATATGATAATGATATCTGTTGGGTATTCACTAGCTAAGTGAGTTCTGACCATCTCTAGTTGATGTCCCATAGACTTAAACTGGTGCTTCGGATGTATTAAGTTCAGTCTTCTCTGTGTGAAATAAACCAGTCACTGTGCAGAGTTAGTTATTGTTGGAGCAGTACAGACGGGTAGAATATCCCACTGTAAGATCCATTTACACCATTTCACCAGGGCTTCCACTAATCTTACGTCAAAGTTACAGTGTGAGATTGGGAGAACCCTTGTGGTAATTACTGCTGAAGGTTTCTAAAACTCTCCCAAAAAAGCACCAGAAACATTTAATACCAGTGCCATTTTCCTAGTGGGGAGAAAAGGGATCAAGTAGAATCCAGCAGCACTATCTACATTTTTTTTGTAAAGGTGCCAGCCTTAGCTTAGTGGTAGAACTCTCACTTCCAGAGTCAGAAGGTCATGGGTTCAAGCCCCACTCCAGGACTTGAGCACTTACTCTAGGCTGACACTTCAGTGCAGTGCTGTGGCAGTGCTCCACTGTCTGAGGTGCTGTCTTTCAGATGAGACATTAAACCGAGGCTCCATCTGCTCTCTGGTGCATGTAAAAGATCCCACTGCACTATTTCGAAGACAAGCAGGGACTTCTCCCCGATGTCCTGGTCAATATTTATCCCTCAACCAACATCACAAAAAACGATTATATGGTCATTTATCTCATTACTGTTTGAGGGACCTTGCTTTGTGCAAATTGGCTGTCGTGTTTCCCTATATTACACCAGTGACTACAGTTATTTTTAAAAAGGCTGTAAAGCGCTTTGGGATGTCCTGAGATCATGAAAGGTGCTATACAAATGCAAGTTTGTTCTTTACTTTTGTTTAAATACTGTTTTTTTTTCCATTTCCAGAATAATCATATATGATGAATTAACTAAGAAATCATACAGCACAGAAGGAGGCAATTCGGCCTATCATGCCTGTGCCAACTCTCTGAAAGAGCTACCAATTAGTCCCACTCCCCTGCTCATTCCCCATAGCCCTGCAATTTTTCCTTTTTAAGTAGAGTTCCAATTCCCTTTTGAAAGTTACTATTGAATTTGCTTCCCCCACCCTTTCAGGCGGTGCATTCCAGACCATAATAGAAATATAAAGAAATATCGCAGTATTTTCAGATGGACATGATCATACTTATTTCATTATACAGATCGCAGAAGGTTTTTAATAAAATTTTGCAGCTCTTTTAAGACAATAATGTGGATATCATCTTTGTAGATATTGAAACTGCTACAAAATAAAGTGACAGTACCTTTTTTGTAGAAATGGCCAAAAATATTGAGAAAATATCCCATGGTTCCACTGAAAATAATGCAAAATCCAAACCTTTCCAGTTCCTTGTCATAGAAATATTCTTGGGTTATTGAGTGAATTACATGTTCAAACCTTGTGTTCACTGCAGTAACTTAATTGGTTTATTACACTTTGGATATTTCAGGTGCCTGAGGCATGGTTTCCAGTCTGTCTAAAGAGAAATTATGGAACATTTTTAGTGCATTAAATTCATATCACTTCAGAAGCTGGGGGAGGAAACATTTCCACTGTTTGCTATTGACACCAAAAATCATGACCGTGTGTATAAAGAACACATCTACAATTTTGTTGTAATTAGTGAACAATGGAAACAGTCTCAAGTTTTTTCACCCAACGAATCGATTTCTGAATTCGAATTTTGTGTTCTTGAGTACTCTTCTACTAATTACTATCTTTTAATTTACACCCTTATATAGGCTGGCCTAGCAGGAGCTCCAGCCAGAGCTGTATCAGCAGTAAAGAATATGAACCTGCCTGAAATTCCTCGAAATATTAACATCGGAGACATCAGCATAAAAGTGCCAAACCTGCCCTCGTTTAAATAAAAGACACGCTGAACTTCCAGTTTGAAATGGTTTCACAAAAGGTTTACCATGCAATTGTCTACCAAATAAAAATATCTAATTCGTATTGAAAGATATGTTGGAAAATTTTATTCTAAATTGCACCAGTAAAACACAAAATGCATTTGTTGTGCTTGATTTATTTTAAATCTGATCAGTTTCCTGTGTAATGTCACATTTACATCTACATTCCGGTGCTCTATGAAGTGACTTTTATTGTGTGCTGGCTGCTATTTAAGAGAATTATTTAAGATGATAGTGACTTTGTACAATCTATGCTATTAAACTATTCTTTGTATATCTGATGGATTCCATATAAGCAGTAAAGCAAACACTCTTGACTATTTTTGGGATATTTGTATTTATTTAGAAGTCTATTGAATAGTGGAGCCAATGGAAGCTTGTATGATGACGAGTTTTCCTGTTGCAGTATTATGACGGCTAAAAAAAATGAAATAAGTTTATCAGAACTTCAAATGTGGCGGTTATGTCATCCTTTCCAGTCCAGGACTTGCTGCAGAATCCAGCTTCAGCAGAACAGTAATTTGCAATATTTTGTTGTGTGTGTATTCCTAATAACATTTATGTGTATTTAGAGTTAATGTAAACAACTTTGGACCAGATTAAGGGCAGAAATCATTGTGGAGTTTGGCATTAGATTTTAAAACACAAGTAAAACAGAACATATGATTTTTTTTAAATAGCATTTTTTCTTGCCTGGGGTGGAAAGGATACATGTCATAATGTAAGTTTGACCTGTAGTCTGAGTTTCATTTTTATAATGGAAATGCTAGTCCAGTAAGCACAATGTTAACCCTATGCATTACTTGTACAAACACTTACAGAACAATTGTGAAATATTCATTGTTTAGAAATATAACATGTATTTATGACTGGAAGATTACTTGAAGTTAATGGCAAAACATTCACAAATGACTTGTATGAGGTGGGAAAGAAACAAACAATGCTTATTGAGTTGAAATGGAAGAATTTGATGGACATTTGCATAGATGGAATTTGCAGATTGTGGCTGTGGTGGCTAAATACCACAACTTGAAATGGTTTGCAAATCAGCATATTTACAACCTGGAAAGAACATTTAATTTAGTTTTAAGTTTCATTGCAGTAGAATATGTACAAAGTAGTGAATACATTGATATTGTGCAGCAAAACAAACAGCTTGTGCCTGTATCACCCTTTTTGTTACATGATTAATAAAGTTGTAGTTACTTTTGCCTTGATGGTTTGCAGTCTGAAGTCACTGGCATCCATCTTTGCACATTGGGGGAATTTCCACACTAGTAAAATGCCTGTAATTTACAAGCCAAGTATAAACACCGCTAGGAGCTTGCAACACAGGTTATGAATTAGTTAGATAATGCAAAGTAGGAGAGACTTGATTTGTTGCCTCAATCTAGCTATTTGATATGTAACAGAAAGCTCAAGACAGTGAGTTAACATCCTGAAAGTTTTCCTAAGATGGATGAATAAAGGCAAAAATATTCATCCAAAATGTAAGTTCTAATTTGTGTATGTATGTCATGTGAAATTAACTCTTGATGTACTTAATTAAGTTTAATTGTGTTTATTATCATGTTATGACATCCTATGAAATGGCTCTGTTTTCAGTTCTATGTACATTAGACCCCAACTTGCATTACTTGCAAAAGGGGCCTACCACCTGAAACACCCAAGCACTTCAGCCGCCCAGCAGTAGGAGCCTATGAAATGGCAGGGGGCTGACTGGCCCCGTTTACTGCTGAATTCAACAAGTTAAAATCGACCCCACTATAACTGGAACTAATACTGTAATAAGAGGATAAGAAAGGTTTAATTAAGGTTAATCTCTCCCCACTGTGCAGTGCAGATAAACAATCACAGTTTTTCCTTAAATCACTGGTGACATTTTTGTGATAACCCGTTTTGATGAATTAAGCTTATGAAATATTCAAATTTGAATATTTCATATGTTTGTAGTTGATGGGTATAAATTATAGTACAAGTGGCTGCAGAAGTAGGCATACATAGAGACAGTAGAGACCTGAGTTACAGGTACTTTTAATATTTAATCAAATATATTATTACTGTTCTCATTGAGCCTGCTGTTTGTTATACTCTGAAATGCTCTATTAATCTGAATGACAATTAGTCATCCTTTTCACCAATTTGGGTTCAGCTTCCACTAGAGTGACTATTCTAAGTTACAAGGTAAGTAAGTACTTCATAGTAATTGCATTACTACTACAGTGCTGTGCCAGTGTTAGAACTTTAATACAATTTCACATCTTGTAATCAAAGTTACTTTGTGAAATTTTGCTAAAAGTCTAAATTCTCAAAATGGTCTCTGTGCATTGTTCTATTTATTTGTTTTCTAAAATCACTAAAAGCTAGTGCACAGGTACACAAACTAATGAAAAAGGCTAATGGAATGTTGACCTTTATCTCAAGAGGGTTGGAATTCAAAAGTGAGGAAATGATGCTTAAGTTGTATGGAGTATTGGCCAGACCCCATCTGGAGTACTGCATTCAGTTTGGGCAGTGAACCTCAGGAAAGATATATTTGCCTTGGATGGGGTACAGTGCAGATTTACCAGAGTAATACCAGGATTAAATTATGAGGACAAGTTACAAAAACATGGCTCTTCTGAGTTTAGAAGGTTGAGGGGTTATCTAATTGAGGTGTTTAAAATGATTCGATAGCGTAGATAGAGACACCATTTCCTCTGCTGGGGGAATCCAGAATAATGGGGCATAATAAAATTAAAGCTAGACCATTTAGGAGTGAAATCGGGAAGCATTTTTTAACACACAGGATAGTGGAAATCTGACACTCTCCTAAAAGACTGTGGACGCTAGGTCAATTCAAATCTTCAAGACTAAAATCAATCGGTTTTTCTTGAGTAAGGTTGTCAAAGAACATGGAACAAAGGCAGGTAAATGGAGTTGAGGTACAGATCACCCATGATTTAATTGAATGGCGGAACAGGCTCATGGGCCTGAATGGCCACCTCTTGTTCCTATGTTTTTATGTAAATGATGCATAATGTACTTGTCTTTGGATTTTATAAATCCTGTACTACAGGTGAAGCAATTTTAACATAGTAGTACAGCAGTTGCCACCAATTATGTCTATTACCAATCACTTTCACTTCCCTTGCATAGCAATTGAAGTGGCTGAACAGTGTTAAGAGTGGCATAGTCTGTACTGCTTTAGTGCTAATTTTCCATTAAGAGAATAACATAGGTTATCATTAGTGATTGCTTGAAATTCAGCTATAGTGTACTAGCATTTTTAGTGATATTCTCACTGTAGTTATAAATACACCATACAAAAAGTTTGAAATGTAGCTTGCCTTGATTGTTTACTTGAAATCTGAATTGTAATCTTTACTCCTCTGTACCTGTCTCAACCCCTTACCTATCATTCCCTCTTGCAATTCCCCTATATCCTTTCTCTCTCTCTCTCATACATGCCCTTGCTAGATCTCATTTGTCCTCTGTCCCCTCTTTCTGCATCATTGTCTCTATCATTCCTCCCTCTCACTTGTTCCATCTCTCCCTTTGTCTCGTATTCCCTTCCCCTCTCTCTCTCTCTCTCTCTCTCTCTCAGTTCCTGACAGCAGCTTGTGGTCTTTGCCTTATAAACCTTACTGATTTTTCTACTCCAGGTAACACCATCTGGCTTTTCTGTTGGAGGGGAGTAGGGAGGTAATGGCGGAGTTGTTTGCTGTTTGCATGTACCAGTGTATTGTTAATAAGAGTGTGCGAGGTAGGCCCCTCGCCCCTACATGGTGGTGCATTCAGGCTAAAATTAGATGAATGAAAAATTATTTCAAAAACTTACAAGTAAACTAATTACTTTCTGGCAGGTCTATTCTGGAATCATTGTTGATTATATTTCCATCTGATGTCATGCATATACTTTAAGGTATAATAAATGAGAGGCAAGGTAAGAAAAAAAAGGGCTAGAAATGGAGGAAAACCACAGTCACTGATACCTGTGGCAGCATATGGAGTGTCTTGGGTGTGTAGGGACAAAAGGTATAATGTATTTAATTTGGAGGAATGCTTTATCACCACACAATTTAATTTTACATTTAATTTAGTGGGCTCTTTTTCCTAAAGAAATTTCAAGCATAAACCATGGCTTTGTAAAGAAAACGATTATTATACACTAGGAAAAAAAATTGACATTAGAATTATTGGCCAGGACACTGGAGATAACTCCCCTGCTCTTCGTCGAAATAGTGCCTTTGGATCTTTTATGTCCACCTGAGAGAGCAGACGGGGCCTCGGTTTAACGTCTCATCCGAAAGACTGCACCTCCGACAGTGCAGCGCACCCTCAGTACTGCACTGGAGTGTCAGCTTAGATTTATGTGCTCAAGTCTCTGGAGTGGGACTTGAACCCACAACCTTCTGCCTCAGAGACGAGGCTGACACTTTAACGAGCTATAACTCAGCAGCCCTTTTTTCTTCAGCCTGGAACGGATTTTACCCTTTTATATAAAAACTTTTGTTTGTCGTAGTCGTATGTATTTTTTACTACAGGTGTTCTAGGTGACAACCCAGAAAGCAGAGTGTAGTGCGAAACTCATTGCTGAACATCAATTTCCCTAACTTCAGATTGGATGGTACGTATAAAAAAAATAATCTATTGCCCCTCCCCACAAGAAAAGCATCAACTCAAAAGAACCATCTTGCAGGAGTTTATCTAGCTACATCTAGTTTATGTTATCAATGTTGTAATGCCAAACTGAGTGCAAGCAACACTGGTTCCTGAATTTTGGCGTTGCTTTCAATAGGTCTGCAAGGCCTTGGATTCAGGAACATCTGGCAAAGGTTTATGAGGAGAAATCCGAGAGAGAACATGAAGTAATTAAAAATGTTTATGCAGAAGTGGTATAGTTTGTTCAGATCTCATCCAATCTTCTAACCAAGGGAACTAACCACAGGCAAAACATCCAAGAAGACAAAAGCCATATGAAACCTCTCCCAGATTGCTGACAGTAGCCATACCATTGACTCACTAAATTGGTGTGCTTTGTGCTCAATAAACAGGCACAACCCATGCTAATTTCTACCCCCAATTTCTTTTAAAAAGGCCTTATCTGCTTTTGCCAGGAGTCTATTCCACATATTCATATGTGACCATTTTTCCTATCCTCTAGCCTTTTAGTAATTTCTTCTAGGGTTTATTTTAGGGAAAGGGTGAAAACAGGCACTAAGTGGGTACTGTGCTAATAAAAAGCGCCTTTTTAAAAGTCTGGATTTAGTACGCAATCTTGGGGCTAATTGCAGAATACCATAATTTAAACGTGCCTGGAGGTGCTAAAACAGAGACCTCCAGGTTTAGCACTCAAGCGGTGATTAGTAGCAATTTTCCTGGAGCGGTATTTATAGCTTCCACGCATGCACTTCCACTGAAGGTGTGGAGTGTGCTGGCTGACAGTGAAGCTGAAGGAGCAGGACAATGGCACTTCTCAGGATGGCTCAGGGACTGAGGGAGAGGGCTCCCAGGTTTTCCGAGGCTGCACTGGAGGTCCTGGTGGGGGAGGTACAGCGGAGGAGGGATGTCCTGTACCTGCAGGGGGGGAAAGGAGGCCACTAATGTGGCGGATTTCGGAGGAGATCGCTAAGGAGGTCACAGCCAGGAGCACTGCCTCCAGGACATGACTCAAGTGCTGCAAAAAAGTGTAATGATTTGACACAAGTGATCAAGGTAAGATCCTATCTCGCAAACACACTTCTCAGTAACTGCACCACCACCAGCATCGCAACCTCCACACACTGACATTCACAACCCACACTATTGCATCCTTCACACCTCGGACACAGCTCTTTTTTTCAACCATGTGAGACATCTCTCACACATACACAAATAGAGTTGCCAATGCACTTATTTACAATCACAACTCTTTCTCGTCCAGGACAAGATAGCATATAATAGGTGCCAGCAGGACCTGACGGGCAGGGGAAACGCGACTCCATGACATCAGTCCCCTTGAGGCATAAGAACATAAGAAATAGGAGCAGGAGTAGACCAATCTGCCCCTCGAGCCTGCTCCGCCATTCAATGAGATCATGGCTGATCTGATCCAACCTCAACTCTAAAGAACACAAGTAGGAGCAGGACCAGGCCACTCGGCCCCTGGGCCCGCTCCGCCACCCACAGGGCCTTGACCGATCCGAACTCAAACTCGTGTCCAATTTCCAGCCTGCTCCCCGTAACCCCGGATTCCCTTTACTTCTAGGAAATGGTCTATTTCTGTTTTAAATTTATTTAATGAAGTAGCTTCCACAGCTTCCTGGGGTAGCAAATTCCACAGACCCACTACCCTCTGAGTGAAAAAGTTTCTCCTCATCTCAGTTTTGAAAGAGCAGCCCCTTATTCTAAGATTATGTCCCCTAGTTCTAGTTTCACCCATCATTGGGAACATCCTCACCGCGTCCACCCGATCAAGCCCCTTCACAATCTTATATGTTTCAATAAGATCGCCTCTCATTCTTCTGAACTCCAATGAGTAGAGTCCCAATCTACTCAACCTCTCCTCATATGTCCACCCCCTCATCCCCGGAATTAACCGAGTGAACCTTCTTTGTACTGCCTCGAGAGCAAGTATGTCTTTTCTTAAGTATGGACACCAAAACTGTATGCAGTACTCCAGGTGCGGTCTCACCAATACCCGATACAACTGCAGCAATACCTCCCTGTTTTTATATTCTATCCCCCTAGCAATAAAAGCCAACATTCTATTGGCTTTCTTGATCACCTGCTGCACCTGCATACTAACTTTTTGATTTTCTTGCACCAAGACCCCCAGATCCCTTTCCAGTACTTTCCAGTTTATCGCCATTAAGATAATAACTTGCTCTCTTGCAGTACTGGCTGTAATCGGGAGGGGAGTGGCAGACGCCGTGGCCACAGGCAAAGCAGGGGACATATCGCCTAGAGGTGTGTGGCCACTCCAGCTTTCTTATATATCCACAACTATTTCTGATTCCTAATCCCCCAACCCTATCCTCGCTCCCAAGCTCCATATGGTCTCATCATACACATCCTCCTATAGTGGCCATATGCACTGCACCCTGACCTTTCTTTTAATCCTGGCAGGCTCCAAGGAGGAAGCTCCACCTCAACCCCAGAGGAACTGAAAGAGGAGCAGGAACTACCTCACCTACCACCCCCTCTCCCCGCCCTCCGAAGGAAGAGGAGAGAGAGGAAGAAAGCACTGCATCAATCTCTACCACTGTCACAGGCACCAGCATAGAGACCGACACCAGGTGTAACTTAGAGGCTAGGATAGAACAGGGATCCTCACAGTGGTACTCGTGGGCAGCAGCCTCACCGGATGGAAGGGATAACAGGTGCCACCTTCCTATGGGGCAAGGTCGCATTCTAGTTCTGCTGTAGAGGAGTCAGAGGAGAAATTTACAGGGCCAAGCTTCAGAAGAAGGCTGATGGGTTTGGCAAACTAATGCTTGGTACAATGGACAGCCTGCCTGAAAGCTAGGGTGATGGAGGAGTCTGCCTCCAGCTTGGCCCGTGGCTTGACGCAAAGCCTGGAACCCATTCTCTCCAATGTGGAGAGGCTGGCCAAATGCATCCAGTAACCTGTGGAGCCCAACATCATGCAGCATCTGATGACTGAGGTCATGCCAAACAGCTTCCATGGAACGATAAAGTGCTGCAATAGAAGCTCAGACAGCCGCCATGGTGATTCTAGGCTCCTCGGTTGAAAGAGTATCTTGGCTGCTCAGAGATCTGTCGTCCACTGGGCTGGCTGAACAGACGCCCCGAGGTCTTGTCAGCTGTGGCTCGGTGGGTAGCACTCTCGCCTCTGAGGCAGAAGGCTGTGGGTTCAAGTCCCACTCTAGAGACTTGAGCACAGAAATCTAGGCTGACACTCCAGTGCAGTGCTGAGGGAGTGCTGCACTGTCGGAGGTGTCGTCTTTTAGATGAGATGTTAAACCGAGGCCCCATCTGCTCTCTCAGGTAGACATAAAAGATCCCATTGCACTATTTCGACGAAGAGCAGGGGAGTTATCTCCAGTGTCCTGGCCAATATTTATCCCTCAATCAACATACCAAAAGCAGATTATCTTATGTTGCTTTTTGTGGGAGCTTGCTGTGTGCAAATTGGCTGCCGCATTTCCTACATTACAGCAGTGACTACACTTGAAAAGTACTTCATTGGCTGTAAAGCGCTTTGGGACGTCCTGTGGTCGTTAAAGGCACTATATAAATGCAAGTCTTTAGTGGCATTGCAATCACGAAGCAGGAACCTACTAGCCTCTCTCCGGATGGCAGCATTCCTGCTCCCTCCCCCGCCACTCCAGTTGCCTGTCAGCCAGGCAGCCTTGACTGCTAAAGCTCATGCTGAGAAGGTGAAATCTGAGGTAGGCCCATCACGGCCCACAGCCTCTCGAAGGCACCCAGTAGGACATCTGAACTGCCCTCTTCAGATTCTCAGCAGCCATCCACCTCAGGATGTACTTCGTAGAAGCACCAGAGTAGCCAAGAGCACTTATAGGGTAGCCACTAAGGGTGAGCGCAGGGTGAATAGTCTAATATTTGTAAGTGCTGCTGGTTTTAATGATTTCATTGTTTGTTTTTGGTATAGATAAAGAGTGATTATGATAATTAGGTAGTGGTGGAATTGGTGGTCTTTTTTATTGTGTTCTTCATGGGGAAGGGGTTGAAAGGATTGAGTGCAGATGGCGGACTTCTTGATGAATCCTCAGTCCTGGAAGGCAAGGCTTGTGGCAACAATGCTCCAAAGTGTGATGGTCGAGGACGCCTCTCAAAAGCGGTCTTCAATTAGGCGGCGGCGAGCGTCCCTCCCAGGTGCGGGCCGTCTAGCTGGAACCCTCTGGTGGTCCCACTCCTCTTCTTCCTCTTGTGGCTCCTGAGCTTGACCCTCTGGCACGATTACTGGTGGTATTAGCTGGCCTCTCATGATCACCAGATTGTGGAGCATGCAGCAAGTGAGCACGAATCTGCAGACTTGCTCGGCCGGGTCCTGCAGGGCATCTCTGACCGGTCAAGGCATGTAAACCTCTGCTTGAGGACCCCAATGGTCTGCTTAATGATATTCCTGGTGGCAGAGTGACTGTCATTGTATGAGTGGTCAGCTGATGTCTGGGGCTTTCTCAGGGGAGTCATGAGAGCCTTGGCATCAGAGGGTATCCCTTGTCACCTAGTAGCCAGCCATGCAGATTGCGTTGGGGCTCAAACATTTGTTGGACGGATGACTGTCTCATTATAAGAGCATTGTGGCAGCTCCCTGAATAACAGGCACTCACCTGCTGGCGATGGTCGCACATGAGCTGCACATTGAGGGAATGGAATTCCTTCCTGTTCCTGAACACCTCCGAGTTTAAATGAGGGGCTCGTATGGCCACATATGTACAGTCAATGGCTCCTTGGACCATGGGGAATCCCACAATCCTGCCGAATCCTTGTGCTCTCTGCCTCTGGTCTTCTCTGGCAATAGGGAATGATATATCATCATTCTCAGAGCAGATAGAGCCTCAGTGACCTCCCTTATGCAGAAGAGCACAGAGGATTGTGATATATGACTGATATCACCTGTGGCAGCTGGAAGGTTCCAGTAGCATAAAAACTAAGTGCTGCTGTGACCTTGGCTGCCACGGGCACTGCAGTCCTGGCTGTGCTGCGAGGTCTGAGTCTTCCTTCCATAAAGCGACAGATCTCTGTGACAGTCTCCTTGGTAAAGCGCAGCCTCCTCATGCACTGGTCTTGGCTCATGTGATTGTAGGAGTAGTGCTCTCTGAAGGCCCTGGGTAGATAGGGCCTCCTGCTGAGAGCCCAACTCGCTCTCCTCTCCCTCTCTCCTCCAGCAGCTGGTGCTGCTCTGCCTGGCCTCATCTCCTCCTCCCATTCCTCCTCCAGGCCAAGAGGGGCCCCTAACAAGATCCCCATGACCAACCACTCCCTTTCTCCTGATGTCTCCTATAAAGTCTACAATAAGGTACAGTAGCACAGCACTCACTCTTTTTAGGTAAGTCTGAGAGAATATCCAGGAAAAATGTTGATAGAGTGTTGGTGAAGTCTTGACAAAGTGTCCCAGAAAGTCTCCCGATGTGTATCAAAAGTCCTCTTCAAATGCAGTATAGTCAGTTGATCTCAATCAGCAAATGAACAGTGAAAGCTGAGCATGGCTTTCAGTAGCACTCACAGTCCTCACCAACGATTTCTTTATTCCTGTTCAGCTGGTCGCTGTTAGGAGTGGTCATTAATTGCAGTGCTAGCCAGCAAAATGGCATGCAACCTGCTTAGTGAGCATTAGCGGTCAATTTAATTGGTAATCAGAGGCTTACTCATCCTCAGGTTGGCCATTCTTAGCATGCACTTAAACTCCTTTACCAAGATGGCGTCTTGTGCTAAATGCGGGCTAACCAGGCGCTGCAGCTCAAGACCCCATCTTGGCCACCTCGGAAGCTCTTTTTAGCCTCTAAACTACCAGCAATAAAGCGGGGGAAATAGCCCCCAGTCTGTTGTCCTTTCTCTGCCTCTACTCAATTATCTTTTCTTCAATAGAAACATTCCGTTCTCTGAATATGTCTAAGTAATGCAGAACCTTAATTTCTAGAATCTCCACAGTGAATAATAATCACACCACTTTTCCTTTTCCAGTTTTGTTCATGTATAACTGCCCATTGTGTACCTAAAATCATAGACTGTTATAGCATAGAAAGAAGCCATTTGGCCCATGAAGTCTGTGCTAGTGTTTTTCTCCACAAGAGCCACCTAATCTAATCCTACTTTCCTGTGCTTCATGTTTCCATGTTTCATTGTACATTACACTTATCAAAATTAAAATCTATCTACTATTCCTTAGCCCATCTGTTTAATTTGGCCAGAACCAACTACCAATCTCTGCTCTCTTTATAACCAGGTTACATAGCTTGGTGTCATCCGCTAATTGTATAATATAATCAGATGTACCCTCCATGCTGTTCATGAGTAATCATACTAATTGCATCTCTATAGCACATTATTATCATGTTCAAACACTTCAACTAGTGAATTACGTTGAAGAATAGTGATCTTATGTAAGCAAAATGTGAACAGGAGGAGATCTGGGCAGAAATTTCTTCTGACCTGCTCCTGCTCTGCTCGCATAACTTTGCTAGAGGTGTGGCAGAAACCCCGTCTGCACATGTAAAACGAGGTTTCCACCGCTCTACCCCCGAAGTTACGGCAGCAGCTCCAAGGAAATTCCTGACCCTGGAAAGCAAAGCATCATGGAACTCCACTAGTCACTGACCCCACCCCCCAACACACATTGTTCCATCAATCATTATTTCCAGCCTCCCATAGCTAACACAGTCTTCAGCCCAGCTAGCTAAGTTTCCATGACCGTTAAAACCTCTTATCAAATACCTTCTGAAAATATAGGTTATTTTGTTTCACTGAAAAGTCTAGTTATCTTCTCAAAGAATCCCAGTAGATTAATGAGGTGACATGTTGCTTCAAAATCCATAGTGACTGTTCCATAGTTGAACATTGATAGCATCATGTCTGACAGGCTAAATAGTTTTGAGCTAATGATTAACAACCCTGAAGTAATACTAGTCAGCTCGACATACATGGCAAGGAAGGTGTTCAGTAGCATTTTACTGTATGCTGTCAATGTTCGATTAAAGAACACGGAAGCCACAAGGAGCAGTCAGTATGAATTTAGAAGCAACAGGAAAATTCATAATTTACTGGAATTCTTTGAAGAGGTATCCAGGCCTTTTAAAAATTTCATTCTCAGGATGTGGGCGTTGCTGGCATTTATCGCCCATCCCAAGTTGCCCTTGAGAAGTTGATGGTGAGCCCTCTTCTTGAACCGCTGTAGTCCATGATGAAGGTACTCCAACAGTTCTATTAGATAGGGAGTTCCAGGATTTTGACCCAGCGATGATGAAGGAACGATGATATATGTCCAAATCAGGAATGTGTGCAACTTGGAGGTGATGCTGTCCTAGATGGTGGAGGTGCCCGGTTTAGGAGGTGCTGCTGAAGAAGTCTTGGTGAGTTGTTTGGCTAGTGGATAAGGGGTAAAGTTTCATATACAAGTTTTTTTTACATTTGTCTCTAGCTTTTTTTAAAATACCGGAACAACCTTTGCTATCCACCAGTACACAAGGATACAGAAACTGTATCCACAGTAGGAATCGCTGTTACAAGAAGTTTCTGAAGAAAGTTGTATCAAGGTTGTGGTTGCATTACTAGACTTTTTAAGCACTCTCGACATAAAACAAATGCTATGGCAGGTGCAGCTTGAGATGGATGATCAACAAGTGCCAGACAACGTCTGCCATTTTCACCAATCAAGTGAGCAAACACCAATGTTGAAGCTAAAGACGATGACAATGCTCATATCAGAGATTGTTCAGAATCTTCAACAGCGAGAACTTTTAAGCAATTGTCAGAGCGTTGATGAGGAGGCACCAGCCACCCACATTATGACAGATGGCGACAGTGCCAGTGTACATGGTGAGGTGGCTTCTGATGACAGTGACTCTGAGGATATTAACTTAGGTATTTATCCCTTCTCCATCTAAGGCTTTATCTGGACTTGAAGTTGTCTAGGACAGGTTGTCAATACAGTATTACTATTCTATTGCTTCATCAACTTCTAACATTTGCACACTAGGCAAATAACTCGACAAATGAGCAACAGTACAATTTATTTTTTAATTGTAAGCAATGATTTACAGAATAATTTCTACATTATTGCTTTATTTAACATTAATTAATTGCTGTAATAAAATTATTTTTCAAGACATTGCTGCTTCATTTGTAATTGTGTTATGCTATTGCTGAATTTATTGTTATTCCTCAAACCATTTCACTATAACGAACAAGTTTGATATGGTGAAGTTACAGGCCTAGAAATTCCCTACCTTAGCACAAGCCGTTTACGCTGGATTTCTTGAAAAAAAATGGCGGCTGCCTCGCTTCTGGTGAGGGACACAGTGGACACAATTTTGGTAAGGGCCATAGCGCTGCCATTGACAGCGCTGGCCTCTGAAATGTAAATGAGCATATCGTGATGTCAATCAGCGTGCAACACCTGACTTGATGCCACAACTGCTAATTTGGACGTTTTCGCTCACCATTATGCTGGGTCCTAAGCATGCACAGAAAAACGTGCATGAAGCACCCCTGCAGAGAGTTAGCAGTCAACCACCTTTCTCCTTTGGTTCACAACAACAAATTTTGAGTAAGCACGAGAATTCACAATGGAGTGTACTGAGCAGACTTTATTGATGCACAGTAAAGGTGATCGGCCTTTAACTGTATACAGAGAGTTGCTTTTTCAGTTTCTGTATCTTTCGAGCACTCCTGACATACTGTTGAAAACCATGATCCTTAATACACCATATTTTGACTACCATATTTGGAAAATGTCATAGATAAAACTGTATGACGTACCTAATCCCAAACCACTTGAAAACAGACTATTCATGTAAACAGTTTGCAGTTGTTTACTTCAGAACTACTTCCCCGAAACAAGACTCCTTCAAATGGATTCACTATCCCTGTTTTATTATTCTTAAACTAAAGTTACATTTTATTACAAACACTTATTTCCTTACACAAGCATTGTACATATCAGAAGACAAGCCATGCTTTCTCCTCATGACACTTCAAAGTTATCCTGTTTATATTGGAAAGCTTGTTGCTTTAAGACACAAAGAAGTTCGACAGTTAACCCTTAACTTCCCAAGATGTCCAACATACATCTCTCCAGGATCTACAACATATCCACACCTTTTATTTCTTCTATAATGATGTATCATATAATGAGGTAAACTCTCTATACAGTATAATTCTAGGACATAGGTGCTGAACTATGTTTTAAACTATCACCCACCATTCATGATTTCCAAAGGTAGGTGTCCCCTTTTCAATGTCAGCATTACATCATATCATATACACTGTCAGTCATTTAATGTTAGGGTTTTAAACTACAAAAGTCTTGTCTAAGTTTAACTTGATTTAATATTACAAATCATGATACAAACAAAGAATATCATAATGCATTGTACAGAAAACTACAGTTTACCACATCAGCAAGTAATCAAGGACTTAAAAGATTCTGCTGCTCTCCTTTTGCAATTATGCATCTTGTGGATATTCTCGCTAATTATCATTTCCCAGTTTTACTGTGATCTCCACACTGAATTTTAGAAATCCAAATTCTATATCCCTCTTTACTTTAATTTCAATCCCTCTGATAGGTACCTGTACATTTAACTCGTATTGTTTCATTAAAAATGTCAGTTTCACTATGGTGTATGTGTCAGTGCCTTGATTAAAATTTGTCTCACTTCCCTGAGCCACATTAACCATTTCATGGTGTGCTGTTGTCAAATATCTGAGCATGTCTGAGACCCACTCTTCAGTGTATCTTCACCATGCATTTCCGCATGCTAGTTGCCTCATGCACAATATCATACCACACTTGACATCAGATAGAAGCCATTCCTGGGCTTGTAAGTTACTTATCAAAAGATTTGGAGGTCTTTTCTCATCTCCCCATGCATGGTCCCAATGTCTAGGGTAGTGGCTAGGCCATGAAATACATTCTACTCATTCTTCAGTATAGGCAAAGACACAAACATCTCAAAGAGAAACCTTTCAATTAATGATTCTCACCTATACTTTCCTGACTTTCATGTATCTCGATACCAATTTGAAATCTTTTCAGGTATCATGTTACTCAGGGATGCACTCACACATCTTTTCCTAACCCCTGTTTGGGTTCCTGAAATTCACCCATAATTACCTAGGAAAATTATTTTAGAAAAATTCCCATTATATTACCATTTCATCTCATTCATGAGCCCTGGGGAAATGTTACCATCCAATACAATATGATAATTATCATTAAACAAAAGTACCCAAATCAATCCAAGTTATCACCACATTTTTGTTCATTCTGCTTAAACTCTTATTGGATCTTTTATTCCTCAAATTATTGTAATTCCACAGAGTAATTCAGTCTGCAAGGTGGGGGCTGTTAGTTAACTTTAACACAATAGTCTCCCCCAAAAGAACTTTCTTAATACACAGTTTAGACAGAAACCACTTAGGCTGGACTGTTTCAAAAACAAAATTTGATTATCCCCTTAAATTTCGATAAATTTCCCTTCTTGAGTTCTTGAACAGCAACTCATTTCAATTTATCTAATCAATTTTAATTTCACAAACAAATTATGCCCAGGCTTGGTGGTTTTACAAAGGAGACAAACGTAATTGTAATTGTGTTTGGATGCAAGTCTTTTATCTTCCACCTCAAGCAATGTGTCCTGGAAGATAACAAGCATTGGAAAGGTAAAGTCTTAAGTCCAATTTTGTCACCACACTATGACATTCAAGATCCATTGATGTCTACAGACAAGAACTTAAATTCTGAACATTATTGGAGCTCCCACTGCACTTTTCTAGCAAAGCTCAAGCTCTGTAACACCTTGAAGTCATTTTATATCAAAGAACCACTCTTGGTAATCTTGCACCATCAACCCTCATATGGCCCTCTGCTGAAAAGAAAAAACAAAAAAAATCCATTTTGGTCCTGACAGCCAAATGGGTTAATTTGTCAATTCCTGATTCCTTTATGTCACTGTGAGGAAACAGCCATTCAAATTAAGAAACTTAAAATTTAAAAATTCCCCAAATGTTTACATTCAGTAATGCAAAAGTTGATGCTTAGTGAATTAAAACAGAGTTCACAGCTGCTTGTGAAAAGAGTTAATTTTTTTTGCATTTCAAAAGAAGACAACCCCAGACACCATCAATCAATGTCAGCTTATGTCACACAGCTTCTCACAGCTTTCAAGTGAATTAAAAAGAAACTTTTGCCTAATAAAAAAACCATACTTTTACAACTATAAACATTCTGCAAAACAATTTTGTAGTACAATCCAACTACAGAATGTCTTCAGATCGATATCATACACACAGCAATAGCATTCCCCCTGCTCACACATTCTAGTATCATTAAGATGAATAAACAATCACCTCAAAACATTGAGTACTTGAAATTGGTCAGAAATTCAAAAATGCAAATTATTGGTGTGAATGTTCCATGTCCGGAACTAGAGACCTTCACAAATTTGCAACAACCAGAATTTCACCATGACCTGTAAGGGGTGACCTGTGGCTCTGTGCTTAGCCTGGGTGCTAGTGCGAGGTTAGGCCTTGTTGCCTGTTCTGGTCTCCAGCCAGCCTGGTAACACTAGACACCTGTGAGTGGTTCGACCCACTCGCCCTTACGGTTCTGACACTGGACTTAGGTGCGAGAGCAATAATGCAGAGAAAACTCAGGTAGACCCGGTTGAATAGTGCGAAATGGAAAATCTTTATTGCATATTATTCAAGATTACGAGATACATGTCATAAGCACAGATTAATGACAGTACAATCTTACACACAGTTATGTAACTAATTTTAGGGAAACGAGGAGCGCATGACACATCGTAAAAGGGGGGCACACATTACAATTATCCTTAAAACTTAAACCCTCCCCTATCAATACCTGTCCTCAACTAGATTTGTAGGATCGAGACTCATGCTCACCACTCGTGATAACTCGGAGAATTCCGAAACTCTGCTCGGATGTTTTTACCGCAGCACCTGACTATCCACGTGTTGATCAGGGGTCTCTGTACCCCACTTGTTTACTCGTTTCTGCTCCGGCTAGCAGGCTGGACCGTCTGCTGTCATGAAGATCTGTGTTGTCCTCGGAGTTCCGATACTACTCGAAGAAGAGTCTTCCTGTGCCCTCACCAGTTTGTAAAATTCAAAGAAAAGTCTTCCTGGGCAAGGAAGTGTTTATTCGACTTACAGGCGCGGTCGGGGCTTACTGACCGTGGCGATACGTATTGTCGTCTTCTTCTCTTCTCATCTCATCTCATCTCATCTCATCTCGGGGCTTCGGTTCCAACACCGTTTACCGACTTCTCGGGATGGTGTGCCCGTTTCAAGGCCTCACAGCCCAGTTCTACACAGATCTTCGCGGCAAGCCACGAGGTTGATCCTAGCGGATCAGAGTCCAGAGCCGTCAGGCAAGAGAATAAAAGTTCAACAGTCTTCCAGCGAGTCAAAACAGCAAGAGCAGCAAGAGGCAGGTGGCAAGAGACAAGAGAGGCAAGAGAAACAAGAGACAGATGGACGGTTGTACCTTACAGTTATAGTGCTGTAATTCCTCTTTTCCCGCCCAATCTTAATGTCTATCCTTTGTCAGGTTTTGGCGCTCAAACTTCTTGTATAGGGTGATCTCCATTTTTAATGGGTTTCGGTGATACTTGTAATTGTCTGAGTACCCGTTAATACTTCTCCCATTGTGGAACCGGCCAGTATTCTCCCTGGAGGGGTTTTGGGGCTTCCAAATGCTTTCTGTAACTACCCGCAAACGGCTCTCTCATCGTAGAGTCGTGGGGATTTTGCATATTAATGTCTTTGGATGGGTTCTTGATCGCTCGGTACAATAGCCTTTATTCGCACCTGGGAGACCGATTCCAGTATTTATGTATAAAATGCAAACCCATTATGTCTTGTCAATTATCTCAAATGTGCTGAGTCCTGTACGATCTTGCACAAATGTTTATTGGAACGCCATCTTGTCTGCTCATTGAAAGTCTAGAACGTTCTGCCACGAGGCGTGGCGGCCATTTTACAGGCTGTTTGTGTCCGCTTTGAAAACCTGACAGCATTCTGCTGAAATAAAGCTGTTTGTACGAAACTTTATGTCTCCTTCTTATTTTATAAAATCGCGATAATTTTGCGAATTCTACAGTCCTCCTGTTGATGCGAATAACTCTGCTTATCGTATCAAAACATTGTGGTGAGCAATATTATCTCGATTCCCCACATCCAAAAATTCCCATAACTTAAAACTATCTAGGGTCTCCGTGTCGTCCTTATTTCCCAGGAAAACTACATTCTTATAACACCGTAGGCAGCATTTGCCTTTAACTTACACCACTTGTATTTTCCTTCCAGGTGTAACCAGGCCGATGCCTCTCGCACCACCTGCATATGCATATTTTTTATTCAAGGAAAAAGAAAACAAAAACACCCAAACCATCATATTCAACAACACCAAACCAAAATAATCAAAACCAACTCTTAAACATGTAGAGTTCCAAACTTAATTACAGTTTCTGAGAAAAATCACGATCGATTACAACACTTCCGAGGCGCACGTGGAAAACTGGAGTGACGCCATTTTGTCTGTTTACGCGGTGCTTTCATCGTGCACGCGCACGTAACGTTCTTGCCACTCTCCCGTGTTTTCGTTCTTGGTGAGGCGTTTGCCTCTCTTACAATGCACGACCAATAAGTATATCACAATAAACACTTGGCATACAACTAAAATGTGGGAGGCTATTCTAATCCAGGAAGGCACTTCAATGTTGGTGAACAGATTCCACCACGGTGGAATTACTATGTCCAGAATTTCTGTCCCTATCTCGACAGTCTTTTGTTCTAGGGTGTAAAAATGTTTTTGCGATACCGCGACGGCTTTCAAAAGCTTGGTGAGGTGTTCAGGGAGAGGGGGAATGAGGTATCCGAAATGCGCGACGAATCGCTGCAGGTCGGTGAAGTTCTCTTTTACAGTAAGATGAACCGTGGATGGTTCAGGGATCGGGACAATTCGCTGTTGTGCTACTTGAACTTCCGCCCTGGGTTTGAAACAGAAACTGCTGTCACTCACCGGACACCGGCTACGGTTTCCATGTTGGTAGTGTTGCGCTGCAGTGGTAACACAATATGTTCCACCCCCGATGTATGCTACCTGCGGAGGCACATGATCTTGTGCCATTGCCTCCATGGTGCAATTCATGGGCTTGGCACCAGCCGTTCTGAACCCGCACTGTGGTGTTAAAAAGGCATTCAAGTGCTGGGGACACAGTATTATGTGTGCTCCCCGGCCACGACAACCAGAGAGATCTGTACCTGTCATCGTTTGCTCCCAGCGGATGACGTAAGGTGGAACCGCTGCATAGCGAATGTGGGCTCCCCCCTGAATGACACCAATGTTCTCTACCCGATACACCGGGGCGGGCTTTGTTGTGTCGCCCAAAACCGGTATACGTAATACTATACCCATGATGGTATGGTTTGATCGTCCGCAGTCCACGGGGACTGGGTATGCTTCTGAAGCTAGTCTGAGCTGGCACGGGTTTAATGCGTTCTGAAAAGGGTGGAGCGCCTGCAGGTGTTTGTTACTTATCCAGGACGGGACCAAACCTTGTTTTAAATCCTCCAAATTACCACGGCCCTCGCCCAGTAACCACGCCCCGTAAAGCACGCACACCTCATTCTGCGCAGCCTGATCGGACGCATTCCGATCTTCCCTAATCAGGGCATTTACCGTACGCGCATGTTTCTCTAGTTCGGCTATTATTTCTTTTAAATGGAGAGTCATGGCCTGGTCCTCGTGTAACCCAGACCCAACCACCTTATTTTCATCTGTGAGAATGCTTTTTAATTGCGTTTTTAAGCCATTAATCTGGGTCTGCAGCTCCACGCTGTCTAGAGCGTTGACCACAGATGTACCTGTATTGAAAGCAGTGAACATGTCGTTCACAACACCCCTTCTTTGCCTCCCCACCTGACCCAAAACTTCATGTGGTGTGGTGTACAAACTTGTTTTATCAATTTCCGCGAAATCGAACTCATAAAATTGTCTAAACATCTTGGTCAACAGGACCTGATATAACTGTTCCGTCTTTTTGGGGCACCACTCTGGTAACCGCACCTCGGTGAGATTTTAAATCACCGAGGCCACCGCGTAATGTACCCCCTGAAATAGTATCTGGTCTGTGGGGACCAGTACCAAACCATTCCCGGGTCCCTTACTGGTTTTAGGGCACCCTTCTTCCTTAGCTAGAACCACCGGAATCGTGGGCGGGGCTTTGCGTGGGCGCGTAATGAGTTCAGTGGCATTTACCGGGATCGGGGAGTATGGGGCTCCGCACCCCCTGGTGCTCGTATCCCACCTCATCCCCTGTCCGTTATCCTGCCATTGATTGATGAAAAATATGGAGATGTCTTTGGGGCAAACGTGCTTTGACCCCCACATACATACATAAATTCCCTCATCCGGTTCCCACCATTTGTCCCAACAGACTCTCACTTGTCCGTTTGTCCCCGTAATTGTCCGATGGGTATTATTACCCAGTCGCTCCCACTCGACCGAAGAGTTCCTCATGTTTTTGCTCAGCTTTCGTAGCCACCACCATCGGCTCAATGGGACATTCCCATTACAAGTCAAACAAATTCATTTGCCGACGGTGACGCTGACTCTGGGTGCGATGATCCTCACTTTGGGGCACATTAAAGAAGTCTCTTTGTAGGCAAAACCCGATGTACTGGAATACTCAGTTGAATTCGTTCCCAGCCATCCTGGCCACCTTCCCTTATGGAAATAGGTGGTGGTCTCCTCAGCCTCTCGCCTTCCGGTCCCATCCACCGCGATGGGGGCCGTGTCCCCGGAGCATCCAAACACCACGACATCCTTGGTGCGGCCTCGATAGGCCAATCCACATCCGATTGCCGCGAGCAATACTAGAATTCGTTCCATCCTTCCTTGGTTCCTGTGATCAGATAGAATGAGGTAGCCAGCCTCCCAAGAGTCTATGGGGTAAAAATTGAGTCGCGCCCCATTTGGGGCGCTAACCTCGCCGGGGCGCGACTTTTAGCGCCCCGAAAAAATTAGCGGCCCCGCGCCGGAACTTCAGTGGTTGCGCCCCAAGAGGGAAGCGGGGCGCCACTGGAAGCACCCCGCATCCCTCTTGGGGCGCTGCGAGTGAATATCCTGGCGCTACGTGCCGCAGCGCCACGCGCTGCGGCACGTCGCGCCGCGGTATTGCAGGCCTTCCTCCCCTTCTTAAAGGGGAGGGACCCTGCGCAGCGCGAACCGGGGCCCAGCTGGGCCCCCAGGGATCGGGAGTGCCGGCAAAAGAGCCCGGCACTCAAGAGAAGTGCCGGGCTCTTGGAGCGCAGCCGGCACTTCACGGTGGGGGGGCTTCACGGGGGCCGGGGACAGCAACGGGGGCAGGTGCTGGCAGGCGGCCAGCAACAAAAATGGCCGCCTGCCACCTCCCCTTTAAATATCGCCGCCCCGGCCGCACGTACGCCTCCCTGAACCCGTCGGACATAGCGTCTGGCGGTAAATCAGGGGGCGCGACTGAAGATCACGGCCGGGGCGCGAGCGGGGTGCTGCGCACGGCGATGACGTCATCGCCGGCGGCGCAGCGCCACAGGGCGCTACCGGCTGCCGCCGCCGCTAACCTCCCACTAAATTTTTCGGGAGGCGTGGGCGGCGCTGCGCCCGGGCGTTAGCTGCTTTACGCCCCATTAGCGCCCTCTTAAGGCGCTAACGGGAGGAGCAAGCAGCTGAATTTTTCCCCCTATGGCTTTTGTGAAGGGTGAGCGGGTCCCCTGACCTCGCCTCACGTAAGAAGACATGTGCGCTGGATAGACTTTAACTATTCCTATCTCTAAAAAACTCCCATCATTTTACCTCTTTCTGTTAAACAAAATTAAACTACCGACTTAACCTGATTTAAAACTATAAACTTATAAACTCATCCTAAACTTATCACTCGTCTTAATAACTGTACAGTGCCGCCCGTTCCCAGGGCGGCCCACTCAAATTCTGCGGTTGCTGCCGCAGGCTTCTCCCAACGGTGGGAGGGCATTGACCCCTCCCTTTGATCTGCCGCAGCCTATCGCTGCTGCGCTGGGACTGGGATCTCCCTGAGCTGCCTTGACCTTGAACTTACGTCTGGGGACATATGGGGGACTTACCCAAATCTTTCTGGGCTGGGGTTTCCGACTTGACCTACGGAGAGCTACCGGGGGCAGGAACTCCAGGACTGACGGACCGGGTTTCGAGACTTCCAGCGTGGCGACCCGTGGTCCCACCACAGTCGCTGGCTCCGCCTCCCCTGACTCCGCCTCCCTGAACTCGGGATCTGCAGCTTGTGGCACCGCCCTACTTGGCCCAGTAGGCGGCCCTTCACTCGCAGTCCCTACCTCCCTCGAGGGTAAGACGTTCAAGGCGGGCGGCTCGGGCTCTGAGGCTTCCATCGCCACGCCCTGTGGTCCCACCACAGCGGCTGGCTCCGCCTCCCCTAGCTCCGCTCCCCTGCGTTCGGGACCTGCAGCTTCGGCCTCCACCCTGTGTGGATCTCTATCTGCAGCCCCTGTCTCCCCTATACCTGAATCGGGGGCGACCCTTTCGTCCTCCGATTCCAGCTCCTCTTCGCTTGTGTCACTATCTTCGTTGAGCTCCTCGAGCTCTTCCTCAGCTGACTCCCAACCCAAACAAAAGATCTTACATTTTTCTAGGATGTCCTCTCCCCTGATGCAAGCTGCTTTGCCTGCCTGTGTGCCCTGTGGCCCTACCTGGGGCTGCGAGTCCCCACTCGCAGGTTTGGCCCCTGTGGTAGGCCCTTGTGCACCCGGCTTATACAGTTCGCACTGATTTACGTGGAACCACTTAGTGCGCCGAGGTACCTTTACGGCGTATACCATGGGGCTCGCCTTATCTACAATGCTGTAGGGTCCCATATACAGTGGTTCCAGACTCCCTACTCTGGCGTAGTTTCTGACCATGACCTGGTCTCCTACTTCCCACTCCCGCTTTTTGCGGGGTTCCAGCAACAGGCGATTGCCCTGATGCTGCCTTCCCATGTTCCCAGCCGCCTGCTCGTAAACCTGCTTCAGGCGCTCCAAGAGGGTCTGGACGAACTTGTCCCTGCTTACCTCTTGGAGCTGACCCTCAGTGAGCACCGGTGCCAGCACATGGGTGGGGGTTCGCATGATCCTCCCAGTCATCACCTCGTGCGGCGAATACCCCGTACTTTTCGACTGACTGGCCCGGACCCCCATGAGGACTAAAGGCAGAACCTCCGCCCATTTTTGGGGCGAGTTCATAGTCTCTTTCCTCAATTTCTCCTTCAGGGTCCGGTTCATGCGTTCAACAATCCCGGATGACTGGGGATTGTGCGCTACGTGCCATTTCCCTTCAATGCCCAAAAGCATGAGGGTGTTCTGCATCACCTGGCCGGTGAAATGACTCCCTTGGTCTGACTCCACAAAACAGGGGAGTCCCCACCGCGAGAACACTTCCCGGACCAAGATTTTTGCAGTACCCAGTGCCGTAGCTGTTCTACAGGGGAAGGCTTCCACCCATTTGGAAAACACATCCACCAAGACGAGGCAGTATTTATAGCCTCCCTGGGTGGTGGGCAGGGGCCCTATATAGTCGATCTGTATCGACTGCCATGGTCCCTCTACCCTCCTGATGTGCCCCATGGGCACTTTCCTTTTCTGGGGGTCTGGGTTGTTTGCAGCGCACACGAGACAGCTTGCACAGAACTCGCGGACCTGCTCCCTGAGCCCCGGCCACCATCCCGCTTGCTCTACCCGTTGCCAGGTAACCTCGGGCCCGGGGTGCCCTGCCCCCGGTCCCTCATGAGCCAACTGGAGGAATTCCCTCCTGTGCTGCTGCGGCACAACCCACTGCTCCTCGCGGAACAGCATGCCTTCCTTAACGGAGAGGGTTGCCGTACTGTACGGACCCTCTACCTGCTTCCCCTCAGCAAGGGTTCTGAGAACTGCTTTTAGGGCGGGATCCTGATTCTGGACGGTCTTAAGGTCTAGGGGCAATGCTACCCTGGTGTTCCCGGGATTCCCGTCCCTGCCTTGGATCGCTGCCACGGGTCTGGTCCCATAGGGGTCCCAGAAAGTGCCGTTACGGGCACCTTCCCTGGCTAGCGCATCCGCCTGCTGGTTGCCTTCCCCACGGGGCTCTGTGGAGGAGTGAGCCTTCACCTTATGGATGAAAATCTCCCCTTCCTCCCTTACTGCTGCTAGGATCTTTTCCAGCAAGGGCTTCACCGTTAAAGGTCGTCCGTCCGCGGAGGTGTATCCACGGCGGGACCAAATGGCCAGGTATTCCGTGCATGAATTGCATGTGAACATACTGTCCGAGCAAATCGTGTATGGGGTTGGGAAAGTTTCTGGGTGGGTAACGACGTACACCACTGCAGACAGCTCAGCCTGCTGCGCGCTCATGGTGCTGGGGAGCTTAATCGCCAGGGCAAGGTTTGCCGCAGGGTCATAAACTCCGCACCCTGTGAGTCGTTCGCCAGCGGACACTGTGCTGGAACCATCAACATAAATCTCGCGCCCAGTGGGATGTATCCCGGCCCGCAAACCTATGTTGACTTCCCACACCCCTTCCACCGAACACTGGTGGGCTGTACCGGGGTATACCAAATTGGCCGCAAGCCTGGGCTCGCAAAGACCTTTAATTCTAAGATCCATCTGGGAAAGGAGAAGGGTCCAGCGCGCAATACGCACGCTGCTTACGGTCCCATCCTTAATCCTCCCATCTAGAAGCATCTTAGTTGGTGTGTGATGGGTGAGGAGAGTGATGGGAGAGAGCCCTGTGAAGATCGCTGATCTTTTCACAGCCCAATGCGTGGCTAAAAGGTGCCTTTTGCAATTGGAGAAACTTCTCTCCACATCCGTTAACACCCTGGACGAATAGACAACCGGCCTCAGCTTGCCGTGACGCTCTTGGAGCAGCACAGCGCTCAAGCTGTCCCCGCTGGCAGCTACCTCCAGGAAAAATTCCTTCCCCCCATCTATGGCCCCTAAAGCTGGCGCGGTCTGCAAATCCCTTTTTAACTTCTCGAAGGCTGTCTGGCATCCCTCGTCCCAAGACCACTCCACTCCCTTATGGAGGAGTCGGAGCAGCGGCGCCGCTGTGGCCGCATAGTCTTCGATAAAATCCCTGCAGTAACCGGTCAGTCCCAAAAAGGACCTCACACCCCTTATGGTGTTGGGAATCGGTAACTCTTGCACCGACTCCCTCCTAGCCTTATCTATGGCTCTTTCCCCAGCGCGAATGGTCAGCCCCAGGAATTTTACTTCCTGCTGACCGATACGTGCTTTCTTAGGGTTCACTTTAAAACCCTTTCTCGCTAGCAGCTCCAATAACTCGGCCAGCAGTGGTCCATGCTCCTCCCTTGAATCCGTAAATAGGAGCAAATCATCCACGTACTGCACTATCTGATTGGGCTGACTAAACTCCTTTAAACTTCCTGCCATACACTGATGGAAAATACTGGGGCTGTTGTGGAAACCCTGTGGCAGACAGTTCCATGTGTACTGTTGTCCTTTGAAAGTAAAGGCAAACTTGTACTGGTCCTCTCGCCGCAGCGGGATGGACCAAAAACCGTTCGAGATATCCAGCACTGTGAACGTGGTCGCGGACGCTGGGATACTCCCTATTAGGTCAGCAACTGCTGCTACCGTGGGCGCGCAGGCGGGAATGTTACTGTTAAGGACTCTGTAGTCCACCGTGGCCCTCCATGAATTATCCGGCTTCCTAACCGGCCATAATGGGGAGTTCACGTGTGTGGCTATCGGCCTCAACACGCCCTGCTGCACCAAGGAGGACATTGCTGTCTCCATATCGGGTTCTGCTTCTTTGGGGAAGTTATACTGCTTTTGGGGCCGGGTCATGGGGTCCCCATCTACGCTGACCTCAAACCCGGTAACCCTCCCACAATCGTGCTTGTGGGTTGCAAACGCGTGCATATTATCTGACACATACGTTTGCATGTCCGTTGGGACATCCGCGACCATAAGCCCGAGGTCGTAGCCTCCGGATGGCTTCATGGTACACAGGGCCCCTTTACCTTCCTCCCCTGGAATTACCACTACCTCGCCTTTTCCACCCTTAGCTCCCCAGAGACAGTGATTCCTGAGGTCCACGAGGATCCCGTGCCCCGATAGGAGGTCTGATCCGAGGATGCCTCTCCCACCCCCCTCTTGCCATTTCATCAGTATGCACTTCCACGTGGTGTGGAGTGCTCCTAAATGAATGGATAGCGGAATGGAGAACGCGCCAGCCTGCTCTTTTCCCGTAAACCCCGCTAATGTGAATGGGACCTTGGTAGATAGCGGTGAGTCAAAAGGGCTATCCGTATGAATCACGGTGCATGAAGCTCCCGTGTCCAACAAATAACTACCCTTCTGTTTCTCTACCTCCATCTCCACCATGGGTCGCTTCACGCATCATAGCTGAGCGGACACAGGTAGACGGGCTGTGCGGGCTCTAGTCATTGGGTACTATTGGACGGGGCTGCGGCATCTGCGGGGCCGGTAGCAACTGCCACCCTTCCATGCGAAATCATGAGGGTGCGCATGGCTCCCAACATTGATTCGATCGCATCGGGATGGATAGGTGCACTAGCTCCCCTATCGGAGACAGGCGCCTGGGCTCGGACTGCGGGATTTTTATCCCTGGACTCCTTCCAAGGGTTCCTGCAGTTCTTGCGCCAATGCCCTGTCTTCCCACACCCGTAACAAGCATTACTGGCCTGCGGGGCGCGGTTACCCTCCTGATGCCACTCCTTTTGAGCCGGGGCTGCGGGCCGCGCCTCATGCACCTTTCCCTTAAGGGGACGTGCTCCCGTACTCCTGGTATTACGGTACCCTACCGTGAGTCGATTTAGGACCGACTCCTCTGTAGTGGCGGGGTTAGTGGGATCAAACCACGCTTTTGCCTGCTCCCTGATGGCTGGCCAACTGTTGGCTACTAAACACCTGAGCCAATGAGTTAAACCGACACCGTCTATGCGGTGACGCGCTGGCGCGCCTGGGCAGCTACGTTGATATACTGGCCACAGCCTGTCGGCGAAAACCTTCGGGGGTTCTCCCTCCATCTGCACTGTTTGTCCCAATCTAACGAACAGACCTTCATCGTCCGCTCCCAACACTTCTAGGACCTCATCTCTTAACTCCCCATAGGTATTATTTCCCCTCTTGCTCTCGTCTGAGAGACACTGAAGGATCGAGCTGTCTAATGAGAACAACAGCATTTTTGCTTTTTCCCCATCGTCGCAGCCGTTAATGGCTGCGGTTTGCTCTACCTCCCTGAAATGTACGGAAGGGTCGTCTGACTCGGCCAGCTTCCGTACGTGACTGATCATAACCCTCAGCTGGTGTGAGCTGTGAGGCAACACAAGCTGGTTGAGGAGATCCCCCTCTGCCCCACCGTCTCTGTTCGGGCCCCTTTTGATACCCGTGACCGGACACAACGGTCCCGGCTTCACTTCTACCTCAGTGGGCTCTTCCTCTACTTCTACCACTTCCTTCCTCACCCAGGTTGCCGAATAGCTGGGTGGCGCGGAGGGCACAGTGGCTAATACCTCCTCTGCTTTGTTCGGTGGGGATTTCTGAAATTCCTCATCCACCAGCGGCTGGTGTGCTGACGGGCTGATAAGGCACACCATGCCGTGCGCTTTATTCAGGGCCTTTTTAAGGTTCCCTATCTCTCTTTGGCAGACGCTGTGATCGGCCCCCTGATGTTTATCCTCGAGGGCCATCTTATATGCCGCCCTAACCCCCGTTAAGCTCTCTTCCTGGGCTTTTATTTGGGCAGCTAGGCGGGCACATCGTTCCTTTATTCTGCCCTCATTTAACTTTGCCTCAGTGACCTGGCACTCGAGGTAATCTATTTTTGCCTCATGGTGGTTGGCGACTAACTGGCGTTCTTGATGCAACACATTTAAAGACGCGATGAGCTGCTGCCCCCCCGCGACCTTCTCGTCCATTTCTACCTCTAAACCCTTGATCTGAGCTGCCTGCGCTAAGATGACCTGGTCCGAAATTTGGACTTGTCTTTTATAGCACATCAGCCAGACCGCTTTCTCTACTGTTTTTTTATGTTCCTTGCTATTTGTCCACCTCTCGGCTGCCTCTAGTGGACGCTTATCCACCAGCAGGTCACTTATCCATTTCTTAGTCAAATTCACTTTTCCAAACACATAATCTGCTTTTCTCTCTTCCATAACATTTCGCCCATTCATACCAGGGTCTAACACATCATTTTCTCGCTGCCAGTGTCCCTTCGTGGTCGCCATTTTCTGTAAGGGGTGACCTGTGGCTCTGTGCTTAGCCTGGGTGCTAGTGTGAGGTTAGGCCTTGTTGCCTGTTCTGGTCTCCAGCCAGCCTGGTAACACTAGACACCTGTGAGTGGTTCGACCCACTCGCCCTTACGGTTCTGACACTGGACTTAGGTGCGAGAGCAATAATGCAGAGAAAACTCAGGTAGACCCGGTTGAATAGTGCGAAATGGAAAATCTTTATTGCATATTATTCAAGATTACGAGATACATGTCATAAGCACAGATTAATGACAGTACAATCTTACACACAGTTATGTAACTAATTTTAGGGAAACGAGGAGCGCATGACACATCGTAAAAGGGGGGCACACATTACAATTATCCTTAAAACTTAAATCCTCCCCTATCAATACCTGTCCTCAACTAGATTTGTAGGATCGAGACTCATGCTCACCACTCGTGATAACTCGGAGAATTCCGAAACTCTGCTCGGATGTTTTTACCGCAGCACCTGACTATCCACGTGTTGATCAGGGGTCTCTGTACCCCACTTGTTTACTCGTTTCTGCTCCGGCTAGCAGGCTGGACCGTCTGCTGTCATGAAGATCTGTGTTGTCCTCGGAGTTCTGATACTACTCGAAGAAGAGTCTTCCTGTGCCCTCACCAGTTTGTAAAATTCAAAGAAAAGTCTTCCTGGGCAAGGAAGTGTTTATTCGACTTACAGGCGCGGTCGGGGCTTACTGACCGTGGCGATACGTATTGTCGTCTTCTTCTCTTCTCATCTCATCTCATCTCATCTCATCTCGGGGCTTCGGTTCCAACACCGTTTACCGACTTCTCGGGATGGTGTGCCCGTTTCAAGGCCTCACAGCCCAGTTCTACACAGATCTTCGCGGCAAGCCACGAGGTTGATCCTAGCGGATCAGAGTCCAGAGCCGTCAGGCAAGAGAATAAAAGTTCAACAGTCTTCCAGCGAGTCAAAACAGCAAGAGCAGCAAGAGGCAGGTGGCAAGAGACAAGAGAGGCAAGAGAAACAAGAGACAGATGGACGGTTGTACCTTACAGTTATAGTGCTGTAATTCCTCTTTTCCCGCCCAATCTTAATGTCTATCCTTTGTCAGGTTTTGGCGCTCAAACTTCTTGTATAGGGTGATCTCCATTTTTAATGGGTTTCGGTGATACTTGTAATTGTCTGAGTACCCGTTAATACTTCTCCCATTGTGGAACCGGTCAGTATTCTCCCTGGAGGGGTTTTGTGGCTTCCAAATGCTCTCTGTAACTACCCGCAAATGGCTCTCTCATCGTAGAGTCGTGGGGATTTTGCATATTAATGTCTTTGGATGGGTTCTTGATCGCTCGGTACAATAGCCCTTATTCGCACCTGGGAGACCGATTCCAGTATTTATGTATAAAATGCAAACCCATTATGTCTTGTCAATTATCTCAAATGTGCTGAGTCCTGTACGATCTTGCACAAATGTTTATTGGAACGCCATCTTGTCTGCTCATTGAAAGTCTAGAACGTTCTGCCACGAGGCGTGGCGGCCATTTTACAGGCTGTTTGTGTCCGCTTTGAAAACCTGACAGCATTCTGCTGAAATAAAGCTGTTTGTACGAAACTTTATGTCTCCTTCTTATTTTATAAAATCGCGATAATTTTGCGAATTCTACAGACCATAATAAAAGTCTGGTTTTCACAATTTAATAGGTAAGTTAGCCTCAATAACTCCAATCTTATTCTGAACAATATCTTAAACTAAATACAGCTTGAAAAAGAGAGAAGAGCCACAGCAACATTCACACATGCTTTGTAAAAAGACATTAACATTCACACAGAAAACAAAAACTTCTGCAGAGCAATAAAAAAGAAACATGATCTTTCCTTTCTCCTTTATTCCATCAAAACTATTTATCCTTTTTCACTTAAACCAATTTTCAATTTCTGATGTTTTGTACTGAATCCCATTCTGCACTGATTCAATATCTCAAGCTCACAGTCCATGTCCTCACCCAAGCCTGTTACCTCATGTACTGTTCTAAACGCTTTCCTCTGGTATATGGGAGGGGTGCAATGACATAGAGTAAAGAGTGAAGGGAATGCTGCAGATTCAGTCGAGAGTCCCAATCCTTTTCTAACTGTAGTCTGTCCACCTCAGCTTCTAAGCTGCGCATTTTATCTTCCAATTCCTCGCTCTCATTAGGAAGGAATTAGTCACTTATACAGCATGGACCCTGACTGCATCAAACTCCTCTTTAATTTCTCTATTTCTGCCTTCAAGACCCTATTTTCAGCCTGCGTCTGAGCATGCTTCCTCCACAAGGCACCTATACCCAGACAACGCCCTAGCAATAGGTATGTTCTCTGTCTTCTTTCATTTCATTTCTGCTGAAACAGGAGCATTTTCTGTCTACTATCTTTTTTTTTATCTCTGCAGACACACATTCTCCAGTGACTGCTCAATATCCTCCAATATCCCCTTTAAAATTTCTTCGGAAAATCTGTAAGGTTTCCCCTTACTTTTAATCCAGTCAGAAATTTTCAAAGGGACCAACTTGGTCGAGAAACCAACTATTTTGTCTGATTCCATCCTATTCCCTAGATTGCAATTCCCAGGAGCTAGTTATACTCACTATCGATATTAAATCATGCTCACCATCCGCGTATTCATTGGACGAGTTCATGGCACCAAATGTTCGCAGTCATCCTCCTTTCTCCTCTGGTTCACAACAACATGTTTTGAGTAAGCACAAGACTTCGTAGTGGAGTATACGGAACAGACTTTATTGATACACAGTAAAGGTGATCGGTCTTTTAACAGTATACCGAAAGTGGCTTATTCGATTTCTGTATCTTTCGAGCACTCCTGACATACTGTTGAAAACCATGATCCTTTATACACTATATTTTGACCACATCAAAGAAAATGTCATAGATAAGACTGTATGACGTATCTATTCCCAACCCCTTTGAAAACAGACTATTCATGTAAACAGTTTGCAGTTGTTTACTTCAGAACTACTTCCCCTAAACAAGACTCCCACAAATGGATTCACTATCCCTGTTTTATTACCCTAAAACTAAAGTTACATTTTATTACCAACACTTATTTCCTTACACAAGCACTTTACATATCAGAAGACAAGCCATGCTTTCTCCTCATGACACTTCAAACTTACCCTGTTTATAATGGAAAGCCTGTTGCTTTAAGACACAAAGAACCCTTAACTTCCCAAGATGTCCAACATACATCTCTCCAGGATGTCCAACACAAAGGCGCTGTCAGCATTTCTTAAAGGGACACACACACCTTTCAGATAAGTTTATATTTAAGCTTTTGGACTTCTATATATTTTATTGAAAGAGTGGCTTGGTGCAATAGATGTTAAAAGTTTTTAAAGTGTGCAGGGAGTGCAGGGAGTGCTGCTGGACACTTGCAAGGCTTTGGATGGTAAAGAAAGGCCTCTGAGAAGACAGAAAATGCTGGAAATACTCAGCAGGTCAGGTAGCATCCATGGAGCGAGAAACAGAGTTAACATCTCAGGTCAAGATGCTGCCTGACCTGCTGAGTATTTCCAGCATTTTCTGCTTTTATTTCAGATTTACAGCATCCACTCGCAGAGGGAAGAGGAAGACACAGAGGATGAAGACGCAGAAGAGGAGGAAGCAGAAGAGGAAGAAGCGGAAGGAAAGATGCAACCCACACAGCCCCTTTCCGCCCAGGATATCTGGGATGGGATCATCCATCTGCAGTACCAGTGACCAGAACCCCAATTCCCCTTTCAACATTTGTCCTACACCTTATCTTCCCTCTGTTAAGGACCATCACAGCATCCTCTTGGCAATAATGCTGAAATAAAAGCCACCACAAAGCAAACTTTCCAATCCAACTTTATCCATATATGCATCCAATATGACATCAAGAAATCAATTCATCACCCTTATGCATTTCTTAATGACTGTCTTGTGTCTGCCTTTGCCTATCCTAGTGATGTCATGCAGTCTTACCCCAGTGGCTGCAGCATGGCTGGTGGAAGGCTGCTGACTTTCAGTGGGGGACACTGCAGATGGCCTTGCAGGACGATCTCGAGGAGCTGGTGGCTGGGAGTGTCAAATCGAGTGACAGTGTTTCTTTTTCTTCTTCTTCTTCACTCTCCTCTCCCTCTTCTTGGTCACCCACTGTCTGGGCAGGCTGGATTTCTTGGGTGTCTGAAATAAGGAAGGCACAACGGTAGAGTTGTGGTGAGGGGAGTGCAGGAAAGCAAGAGCTGCATGCTTACACCATGCGAACCTTGTAAATCAGAAGATATGGGATGAGGGGGAAGTGGGATGTGTGAAGGAGGATAATGTGTGAGGATACCAGCATCTTGTATCCTTTCAGCCCCACCATTGGCCAAGTGCTCAGCCATGCACCTGCCAAGAATCGCCAGCACGTCTCCTCCAAGGGAGTGAGGCGAAGCCAGGAATGGGAGGTGTGCCTCGTGTTTGGTACAGATTGTTAGTAGGTGAGTGATGGAGGGGGAGGGGGTTGTGCAATGAGCAGTGTGTGAGGCTAATGGTGAAGTTGGTAGGAGACGGCTTTTGAAGATGTATTCACTGACCTTGACCACTGGTCTGAGGTCATGCAACTTCTTTGGGCACTGGAGCCAGGGCGTACAGGCCACACTGCTGGCAGTGATGGCCTCAGTGATCTGGTCCCACATTGTTCTTGCTGGAGGGCCTCCTGGCCTCTGTGGGTAGAGGACCTCTGTTGAAGTGTTGACCCCCTGCACAAAGCTGGAGTGCTGCCTGCGAGAACCTGGGTGCCCTTTCCCTGGCTTATTGAGCCATTTGTGTTAGTGCTGAAGCACTTTTACCATTTTTGTAGGTACGGAAGAATGTTCAGCATTAAGAGCTGAAGCCTGCCATTTAGGAATTATTTTTAATTTTTTTTTCAGAAGACAGTTGAGCTCTAAGGGTTAAAGACTGCCTATTTTGAAATGATTTGTATTTTTTTCATTTTAGAAGGCAGTTCCCCTTTAAGGGCTCAAGACTGCTTTCTAAAATGACAGGCTAGCTTTAAGAGAACACTGCCTCACTCCAGGGATACTTTGACCATGCTACATTGGGCCTCCTGCTGAGACCACTGCTGGTTTTGCGCTGTGCTAATTTAAAGCAGCGGGCAGCACCAAAGTACCGGTGCTGCCGGCGCTCTTTTTGCGGGTTGCTGTTAACTTCGGCCTGCGGTGGCACCAGCTGTTGCCCAGCCTAATCGAATTTCTAGGCCACAGTGTACAAAGAACATCAGGCATGTCAACCTGTTCCAGTGTTAGATTCACTGTAATAAAATACTGTCGCCAGAGTTCTTGTTTCATTGCCAGTTGGTCACTAAAGTCCCAATAGCATGAGAAGAATTGACACACACTGCGGTTCAGGTACAAGCATCTTCAGACCCTTTCATGACAGAAACTTTAACATCCAAGTTAAGCAACCTTAGAACATGGTGATTATAAAATAGTTTTCAGTGGTTGACGCACATTTTCAGATGCAGTGTTTCCATGGGTATCCATATTTGCATGACTGCTTGGTCATGGCTGACAGCAAGGACTCTGCCAGGTAGGTGGTTGAACAAATGCTTAGTACCTTCCTGAAATTTGGCTTTATAATCAATCTTGAGAATTTTCAACTGATAGTTTTGAGAGTACAATTCCATACAGTCCAAATGAAGACTTTCTGGTATTTAGGAATTTATTATCCACCCCGCAGGAAAGATCAGGTATCACAGACAAGTTTATTTGCAACTCATCGGGCTGAAGGAAGCAAAAGTATTTGTGGTTCGCAATGTGTGATTATTCATGAAAGCCTTGGTGTCTTGCTTCATGCATGCTATGTAGAGATACACATTTGTTTTCATAAAGGACCTCTATGTAATTCTTCACTGGTTAATGCGCTCCCCCCCTCACATTGCAAAATTAGCATTGATGTTAGCATCAGGCTTGGCTCACAGAGTTAATGAACTGCAAGACTTAGATGCAATTTTAATTTGGCATGAATTTAGAGTAATTCTTAAGATTCATCTCGGGTTCTTCCCTTGTTTTTTTTTCCCAATTACATTTCAATCAGGCAATTGTTCCCTCATTTTATCTACTGCATCACTCAGACATGAGCCATAAGTTCTATTGTGTGGGATGCTCTTGGAATTCTGTTTGCATGTTTAATGATTTCAGGGGTTTAGACAATCAAAGCAACTGTTTCTGCCTTATGGCAAGATGGCCCCAGGCAAATTGAGGCTATTCAGCAGATACCAAAATGGCTGACGGAATGCATTCTTCACTGCTATCATCCAGGGGTCCAATATTAGGACATTTCACTCATTGTAAGGTCACATCCTGAGCATCCTTTAATTGTGTTTTAATTGACAATTTTTGTACTGTGGTTATGTGGGGTACTTCACTGTTTAAATTTGATTGATGCAAATGTTTTTGGCAGAACTACTTTGGCAGCAGAGATAGCAGCTTCTTACCTAGGGCTTTTCTCTTTAAATTTGCACTACTTTGACATGACAACAACAATAACTTGTATGTATATAGCGCCTTTAACATAGTAAAATGTCCCAAGGCGCTTCACAGGAGCGTTATAAAACAAAATTTTGACACCGAGCCACATAAGTAGATATTAGGGCAGATTTGTCAAAGAGGTAGGTTTTAAGGAGCGTCTTAAAGGAAGAAAGAGAGGCGGAGAGGTTTAGGGAGGGAATTCCAGCGCTTATGGCCTTGGCAGCTGAAGGCACGGCCACCAATGGTGGAGTGATTATATTGAGAGGTCGCACAACACCAGGTTATAGTCCAACAGTTTTATTTGAAATCACAAGCTTTCGGAGCTATCGATTGCTCCTTCCTCAGGTGAAGTAAATAGTGGAGTAAATAGGCGGAGTGATTATAATCAGGGATGCTCAAGAGGCCAGAATTGGAGGAGCGCAGATATCTCAGAGGGTTGTGGGGTTGGAGGAGATTACAGAGATAGGAAGGGACGAGGCCATGGAGGGATTTGAAAACAAGGATGAGAATTTTAAAATCAAGATGTTGCTTAACCGGAAGCCAATGTAAGTCAGCAAGCACGGGGGTTATGGGTGAACGAGACCTGGTGCGAGTTAGGACATGGGCAGCCGAGTTTTGGATGACCTCAAGTTTATGGAGGGTAGAATGTGGAGGCCAGCCAGGACTGTGTTGGAATAGTCAAGTCTAGAGGTAACACAGGCATGGATCAGGGCTTCAGCAGCAGATGAGCTGAGGCAGGGGCGGAGTCGAGCAATGTTACGGAGGTGGAAATAGACGGTCTTAGTGATGGCGCAGATATGTGGTCAGAAGCTCATCTCATGGTCAAATACGACACCAAGGTTGCGAACAGTCTGGTTCAGCCTCAGGTAGTTGCTAGGGGGAAGAATGGAGTCGATGGCTAGGGAACGGAGTTTGTGGCCGGGACCGAAGACAATGGCTTCAGTCTTCCCAATATTTAGTTAGAGGAAATTTCCGCTCATTCAGTACTGGATGTCAGACAAGCAGTCTGACAATTTAGAGACAGTGGAGGGGTCGAGGGAGGTGGTAGTGAGGTGGAGGTTGTAGTGAGGTAGAGCTGGGTGTCGTCAGCGTACATGTGGAAACTGACACCGTGCTTTCAGATGATGTCGCCAAGGGGCAACATGTAGGTGAGAAATAGGAGGGGGCCAAGGATAGATCTTTGGGGGACATCAGAGGTAATGGTGCGGGAGCAGGAAGAAAAGCTATTAGAGGTGATTCTCTGGCTATGATAACTGCTACAGTGTGGGAAGATTATCTAAAAATATATTACATACCATGTAGGGACTTCTTCATTCTTTTAATGGTAGTCATCACACACCACAATTTCTACCAACCATCCCCTCAACTCCTTCTAGGTTTGTTTTGGTTTGGTTTCATTAGAGATTTTTTTTAAATAACTTTCTTTTTTATATAGCACCCTTCATGTCCTCAGGACACCCCAAAGCACTTCACATAGGAACAGGAGTAGGCCATTCAGGCCCTCGAGCCTGTTCCACCATTCTATTAGATCATGGCTGATATGTACCTCAACTCCATTTATCCACTTTTGATCCATATTACTTGATATTCTTACCTAATAAAAATCCATCAATCTCAGTCTTCAAAGGTTCAATTGGCCCAGCATACATAGCCTTTTGAGGAAGAGAGTTCCAAATTTCCACTACAGTTTGTGAAAAAGTGCTTCACCCCTAAATGGCCTAGCTCTAATTTTAAAATTGTGCCCTTTGTTCTGGATTCACCCACCAGAGGAAATTCTTTCTCTGTATCTACCCTATAAAGTCCATTAATCATTTTAAACACCTCAATTAGATAACCTCTCAATCTTCTACACTCAAGGGAATGCAAGCCAATATATGCAACCTGTGTTCATAATTTAACCCGGTATAATTCTGGTGAATCTGCACTGTACCCTCTCCAATTCCAATATATCCTTCCTGGGGAACACCGCTTATTTGCCAATTAGAGTACATCCCCTTTATCTCTACTCTCTGTCTCCTACCCCCCAACCAATTACTGACCCATGTCACAATGTTACCAACAATTCCACGTACTTTACTTTTTTCTAATATTCTTTTGTGCGGAACCTTCTCAAATTATTTCTGGAAGTCCATATAGACATAATCTACAGACACTCCCCTAGCCACCTCCTCAAAAAATTCAACTAGATTAGTCAGGCACAACCAACCTTCACAAATCCATGCTGACTCTCTTTGACCAGCTTATACTTGTTCAAGTGCTCAGTCACTCTGTCTCTGATGATAGATTCCAGTAACTTTCCCACAACTGATGTTAAACTGATGGATCTATAGTTTACTCTTTCTTCCTCCCTTCTTAAATAATGGAGTGACATTTGCAATTTTCCAATCCACAGGCACAATTCCCGTATCGAGAGAGCTTTGGAAAATTATGGCTAATGCATCTTCAATTTCCTCACCTATTTCTTTTAATACTCTGGGGCGGAAACCATCAGGTCTTGGAGATTTGTTTATCTTAAGTCCCATTATTTTTTCCATTACCGTTTATTTTACTTATTCCTGATTTTCATATTAAAATTGCCTTAAACAGGCGGGCGCTTTGGACACCCAGTATTAGGCCCCTTTCAGAATGGAGGCAGCCGTATCACCTGTGTTAACAGGGTCATAAGGCTACCAACCCCATCTTGAGGCTGATGCCCACAGTGCACGCCAGGCAAAGGCAGTCAAAATTGACCCCATTGTTCCAGAAAACTGTTCCAAATATATTCTAGAAGTTCGCTACCTTTACTACTTGAGCTATTCTGCTTCTCCCAGTCTATGTGAAAATTAAATCTCCCATTATAACCACATTTTTTCTGTTACATGCTTCCCTGATCTCCATATTTATACATTCTCCACTACATCATTTCTGTCATAGACAACATCCATCAGAGTCTTTACTGACCCTTAATTCTCTCCATAGTTTTTCCACTGCCTGTTTGCCCTCACTGAAATCTGGAGGAGACCAAGATATAGTGATTCATTTAATACAGTACAAGAGGACTAGAGATTGAGAGTGTTGAGAGTATGTGATTTGAAAGAAGTTGAATGTAGAGTGGGATCAGCGGCGAGAGCGGGACCTGAGGAACGACACCAGCGGGGATAAAAGGAGCAGCGCCCGAGACCAGTGGCGAGAGCGGGATCTGAGGAGCGACACCAGCGGGGATAAAAGGAGCTAGCCGGGAGCTGCGCGTACCGACCTGAAGGGGGGGGAACCAAAGTGTGACATCACAGGAAAGCAGGTAAGTGATTGATTGGTGAGTATTTCTCTCTTTTTTCTAAACGTGGACATTGGTTTAAATTAAGAGCCGGGATTAAAAACTAAACATAGATAATTGATATTTCAAAACTTGAAAACCTAATTAATTAAATAAAATATAATAGAGATGGCAGGGCAGGCGATGTGTTGCAGCTGTAGCATGTGGGAGCTGGTGGACACCAGTGTGATCCACAGCGACCACATCTGCAGTAAGTGTTGGCAGCTCAAGGAACTTCGGCTCAAAGTTGATGAGCTGGAGTCCGAGCTTCAGACACTGCGATACATGAGGCAGGGAGAGTGTTACCTGGACACTGTGTTCCAGGAGGCAGTCACACCCCTTAGGTTAAATACTTCAAATTTGGTCCATTGTCTGGGATAGGAGGGTGTGAAAATGAGTGAGGCAGGTATTGGGATCCCGAAGGTAGCATTGGAGGAGCCTCAGCCTTTGCACTTGTCCAACAGGTACGAGGTTCTTACTCCCTGTGTGGATGAGAGCAGGGACTGCAGGGAGGATGAGCAAACTGACCACAGCATCGTGGTACAGGGGGCCATTCAAGTTGGGGGAGTAAAAAGAAATGTAGTAGTGGTAGGGGACAGTATAGTTAGGGGGATAGATACTGTTCTCTGCAGCCGAGAGCGGGAGTCCCGAAGGCTGTGTTGCCTGCCCGGTGCCAGGGTTAAGGACATCTCCTCCGGGCTGGAGAAGAACTTGGAGTGGGAGGGGAAAGATCCAGTTGTCGTGATCTACGTAGGTACCAATGACATAGGTAGAACAGAGAAAGAGCTTCTGCTGAGGGAGTATGAGCAGCTAGGGGCTAAATTAAAAAGCAGAACAACAAAGGTAATAATCTCTGGATTACTACCTGAGCCACGAGCAAATTTGCATAGGGTAAATAAGATCAGAGAGATGAACGTGTGGCTCAGAGACTGGTGTGGGAGAAATGGGTTTCGATTCATGGGGCACTAGCACCAGTACTGGGGTAAGAGGAAGCTGTTCCGTTGGGACAGGCTTCACTTGAACCATGCTGGGACTAGTGTCCTGACGAATCGAATAACTAGGGCTGTAGAGAGGGCTTTAAACTAAATAGTGGGGGGAGGGTTCAGGTGAGCGGGAATTTAAAAAGTCAAAGAGAAAGGAGAAGGCAATAGAGCAAGGTAGCAATGGGGGTAATGGTAACCAGAGTGTGACAGGAAGGGACAGAATAAAAATAAGAGTGCAAATGAAAGTGGGGTCAAAGCACGGAAAAAATAGTAAAAAGACAAAATTAAAAGCTCTTTATCTGAATGCACGCAGCATTCATAACAAGATAGATGAGTTGACAGCACAAATAGATATAAATGGGTATGATCTGATAGCCATTACAGAGACGTGGTTGCAAGGTGACCAAGGCTGGGAACTGAATATTCAGGGGTATTTGACATTTTGGAAGGATAGACAGAAAGGAAAAGGAGGTGGGGTAGATCTGTTAATAAAGGATGAGATCAGTGCAGTAGTGAGAAATGATATTGGCTCAGAAGAGCAAGATGTAGAATCAGTTTGGGTGGAGATAAGAAATAATAAGGGAAAGAAGTCACTGGTGGACATAGTCTATAGGCCCCCTAACAGTAGCTACACTGTTGGACAGAGTATAAATCAAGAAATAATGGAGGCTTGTAAGAAAGGTGCAGCAATAATCATGGGCGATTTTAATCTTCATATTGATTAGACAAATCAAATTGGCCAAGGTAGCCTCAAGGAAGAGTAAATAGAATGTATCAGGGATGGTTTCCTAGAACAATACGTTGTGGAATCAACCAGCGAGCAGGTTATCTTAGATCTGGTACTGTGTAATCAGACAGGATTAATAAATGATCTCATAGTAAAGGATCCTCTCGGAAAGAGTGATTATAGCATGGTTGAATTTCAAATTCAATTGGAGGGTGAGAAAGTTGGGTCTCAAACCCGTGTCCTGATCTTAAAAAAGGCAATTACAAAGGTATGAAGGCAGAGTTGGCGAAAGTGGACTGGGAAAATAGATTAAAGGGTAAGACGGTTGATAAGCAATGACAAACATTTAAGGAGATATTTCATAACTCTCAACAAAAATATATTCCAGTGAGAAGGAAAGACTTTAAGAGAAGGGAGAACCATCTGTGGCTAACTAAGGAAGTAAAGGATGGTATCAAATTGAAAACAAAGGCATACAATGTTGTCAAGATTAGTGGGAGGCCAGAGGATTGGGACATTTTTAAAAACCAGCAAAGGGCGACTTAAAAAATAATAAAGAGAGAGAAGATGGATTATGAGAGTAAACTAGCAAGAAATATAAAAACAGATAGTAAGAGCTTCTACAGGTATAAAAAGGAAGAGAGTAGCTAAAGTAAACATTGGTCCCTTAGAGGATGAGACTGGGGAATTAATAATGGGAAACAGGGAAATGGCAGAGACTTTGAACAAATATTTTGTATCAGTCTTCATGGTAGAAGACACTAAAATCATCCCAATAATACATAATCAAGGAGCTATAGGGAGGGGGAACTTAAAACAATCACTATCACTAAAGAAAAAGTACTCAGTAAAATAATGGGACTAAAGGTGGTCAAGTCCCCTGGACCTGATGTCCTGCATCCTAGGGTCTTAAAAGAAGTGGCTGCAGAGATAGTGGATGCATTGGTTGCAATATACCAAAATTCCCTGGATTCTGGAGAGGTCCCAGCAGATTGGGAAACCGCAAATGTAACGCTCCTATTTAAGAAGGGAGGGAGACAGAAAGCAGGAAACTATAGACCAGTTAGCCTAACATCTGTCATTGGGAAAATGCTGGAGTCCATTATTAAGGAAGCAGTAGCAGGACATTTGGAAAATCATAATACAGTCAAGCAGAGTCAGCATGGTTTTATGAAAGGGAAATCATGTTTGACAAATTTGCTGGAGTTCTTTGAGGATGTAACGAGCAAGGTGGATAAAGGGGAACCAGTGGATGTGGTGTATTTGGATTTCCAGAAGGCATTTGATAAGGTGCCACATAAAAGGGTACTGCACAAGATAAGAGCTCACGGGGTTGGGGGTAATATATTAGCATGGATAGAGAATTGGCTAACTAACAGAAAACAGAGAGTCGGGATAAATGGGTAATTTTCCGGTTGGCAAACGGTAACTAGTGGGGTACCACAGGGATCAGTGCTGTGGCCTCAACTATTTACAATCTATATTAATGACTTGGATGAAGGGACCGAGTATAATGTAGCCAAATTTGATGATGATACAAAGATAGGTGGGAAAGCAAGTTGTGAAGAGGACACAAAGAACCTGCAAACGGATATAGACAGGCCAAGTGAATGGGCAAGCATTTGGCAGATAGAGTATAATGTGGGAAAGTGTGAGGTTATCCACTTTGATAAGAAAAATAAAAAAGCTAATTATTATTTAAATGGAGAGAGATTACAAAATGCTGCAGTACAGAGGGACCTGGGGGTCCTTGTGCATGAAACACAAAATGTTAGCATGCAGGTACAGCAAGTAATCAGGAAGGCAATTGGAATGTTGGCCTTTATTGCAAGGGCGTTGGAGTATAACAGCAGGGAAGTCCTGCTACAACTGTACAAGGTATTGGTGCGACCACACCTGGAGTACTGCGTACAGTTTTGGTCTCCTTATTTAAGGAGGGATATATTTGCATTGGAGGCAGTTCAGAGAAGGTTCACGAGGTTGATTCCTGAGATGAAGGGATTGACTTATGAAAAAAGATTGAGCAGGTTGGGCCTATACTCATTGGAGTTTAGAAGAAAGAGAGATAATCTTATTGAAACATATAAGATACTGAGGGGGCTCGACAAGTTAGATGCAGAAAAGATGTTTCCCCTCATGGGGGAATCTAGAACTGGGGGCATAGTTTCAGAATAAGGGGTTGCCCATTTAAAACTGAGATGAGGAGGAATTTCTTCTCTCAGAGGGTCGTAAATCTGTGCAATTCTCTACCCCAGAGAGCTGTGGAGGCTGGGTCATTGAATATATTTAAGGTGGAGATAGACCGATTTTTGAACAATAAGGGAGTGAAGGGTTATGGGGAGCAGGCAGGGAAATGGAGCTGAGCCCAAGATCAGATCAACCATGATCTCATTAAATGGCGGAGCTGGCTTGAGGGGCCAAATGGCCTACTCCTGCTCCTATTTCTTATGTTCTTATTAGCAGAAGTATAGATTGGGTCGAATGGTAATTGGAGGAGGTCTTTAAAATAAAGAAAGAACAGAAAACAGAATCCTGGGAAACTGTCAGAGGATGAAACAACAACTGCAACACAGTTGAAGAGGAGTTGAGTGAAGAGTTAACTAGTTAGTCATGAACGTGACTTTGGTGGCACGCCTTATGATGATAACTTGTTCTTAAGCAATGTCAAACGCTTTGGAATTGGCAAAACATTCACAGATAATTCATCAAAGTGTGCAAGAACAGAGTTGTAGAGGTGCATAATACAGACAATAATTCAAGCAGGAAACCACACCAATGATCATAGATTAGGCCAGGATTTTCAAGGTAATGGACAATTTCAGAGTTAATAGCAGCTTCCAAACTTTAGAATGTACAAATGTAAGAGCGATAGGGTGCTAGTTTGAAGGATAAGAGGGATGACCTTTCTTAGGGATAAAGTGAACATGAGCAAATTTCTAAGGAGAAGAAAAGGTGAATTGGAAGTAAAAGAGATTGAAGTGACAATAGTGGAAGTGATAACAATAAGGATCAGAGGCCTTATTGGAGTCCAGAAGCACAGAGGACACAACAGACTTGGTGGGAATAAAACTTGGTGTCAGCCGTAATAGTAGAACAGAATGGAGCAATGGAGGAAGATTTTTTGTACCAATATCATTGAGATTAGGGTTGGAAGAGAAAAGTCAGCTAATCTTTTTAGGAAGACTCTACTAACAGGGCAGAAGAAGGTGCAAATGTAAAATTCAGCAAGAGGCCTTACCCACCTAAGGTCTTCAGGGAACACTCATCCTACCTGCACCTAAGCCAGGAGCAGTGTATTCGGCGGCTCCACTTCACTAAGGAAGTGGTCACAGAACTCTGCCACCTCTTCGAACCAGACCTGCAGCCTGAGAGCAGGGTGAGGACGTCGCTCCCAATGGCCCTTAAGGTGACCATGGCCCTGCATTTTTTCGCCAGTGAATTGTTCCAGGCTGGAACATGCAAAATAGCTAACATCTCGCTGTTCGCCGTCCATCGCTGCTTCCGGGAGATCACAGAGGCTCTGTACCCTAGGAGAAGGGAATTCATTGTCTTCTCTCTAAACAGAGAGAAGCAGGCGGAGCGCACATGTGCCTTTGCCAGGAAATCGGGCTTCCCCATGATGCCATCGACTGCACACATGTGGCTTTGCCGGCGCCACATATCAATGGTTAGATGTACCATAACGGCAAAGGCTGCCACTCACTTAATGTACAGTTATTGTGCAATCACACCCAGCACATCATGATGGTGAATGCCCGATATCCTGGCAGCAGTCATGATGCCTTCATCCTGCGCCAGTCTGCTGTGCCAGCAATCCTCCAGCCACCACGTTGAACCCGAGGGTGGCTGCTCGGTGACAAGGGCTATCCGCTTTACAGCTGGCTGATGACTCCCCTCCGCAGCCCCACCACTCGTGGCCAGCAATCATGTAATGACAGCCATGCTGCCATGAGGAGCGTCTTCAAGCAGACCATCGGGGCGCTCAAGCAATGGTTCCGCTGCCTTGACCACTCAGGTGGAGCCCTCCAGTACTCACTGGAGCAGGTGTTCCAATTCGTAGTGGTCTGCTGCGTCCTCCACAACTTGGCAATCATGAGGGCACAGCCCTTGCAACCACGGATTCCGTGACCATTTCAGGAGGAGGAAGAGGAGGAGGAGGAGGAAGGGAAGAGGCAGCCTGCAAATCCCTGTTCCGGACGGACTGTTCGTGAGCGCATTATCAGACTCTGCTACCCCTAAATGAAACCCCAGATCCCCGTTGCTCAACACTTTCCCCACCTTATCATTCCTCTGTCATGGAACATCATAGCATCCTCTTAGCTACGATGATGAAATGAAAGCCATGACAAAAACATTCCAAACATAATTTTTTTAATGATTACTTCCAAAACGACATTAAAAATTCAACTAATCACACTTGTGCAATCCCTTAGTGCCTTTGCCTACTCTAGTGCTCCTATTCAGTGCTACCCAAGTGGCTGCAGCATGGCTGGTGGAAGGCTGCTGACTTTCAGTGAGGGAGACTGCAAATGGCTTTGCAGGATGACCTCGAGCAGCTCTGGGCCTAGAAGGCCCGGCTGTAGACTGCACCATCTTGGCATGGGCAGCAGCAGTCTGGTCTGGCTGGCTGACAGGCAACGTCAAGGGCACTGGCAGAGTGTCAGTGGTGGGAGGGCGAATGCTGTCATTCTGAGAGAGGACAGCAGGTTCTTGCTTCACGGAGTCACTGCCACTCCCCGGGGTGGCGCCTCAGCATTCCTAGCCATCTGTTAGAGGACAGATTACTGGATTGTGATGAGACCCTTTCAACACTGGTAAATGCAGCCACGATGGCAGCAGTCTGAGCTTGCATGACAAAAGTCTAAGCTTCCACTGCAGCACTCAGACATTGGGTCACTTCGACTTGTGCTTCAATGGAAGCTTCGACATCGCCTATCACACCCAGCATCATGGTTGGGTCCACAAGTGCTCTAATGGAGTTGCCCATCACTTCCATCCTGGAAATCATGTGCTCCAAGCTCTGCACAAAGCCCTATGCAAGGTTGGAGCCGGACTCCTCCACGCTCCTTGAGTGACAACAGGCTCTCTGGCAGACCTGGCATTGTACCAAGCATTACTGTGTGCATGCCCATCACCCTTCTTCTGAAGGCCGCCCCATTGAAGTACTCATCTGAGTCCTCTGTAGCAGAACTTGTGTACGTCCTCGCCCTCCGGGCAGCTGGCACCTGCGCTACCCTTTCCCCCTGGCCTGGTTGCAGCCCACACATGCAGATCCCCCCTCTATACTACCCGCTAAAGTTTGCGCAGCACCATTTTCTGAGCTGGTGACTGGGAGTCTCGGATCGAGTGAGGGTGTCTCTTCTTCTCCTTTACTCTCTTCCTCTTGTTCTTCCTGCAGAGGCTGGGCTGGTTGAAGTTCTTGTGTATCTGAAAGGAGAAAGGCACAAGGGTAGGGTTGTGGTGAGGGAGGGGGTGGAAAGCAAGATGTGCATGGTTACACCATCAGCAACTTGTAAGTGAGAAGAGATTGCGGGATGAGGGGGAAGTGGGAAGTGAGAAGGAGGATTAAGTATGAGCATACAGTCATCATCAATGCTTTCAGCCTCGCCAATCACCACGGCTTCAGTGACAGCCCCTCCTATGATATCCAGCACTGTCTCCTCCAGCTGGGTCAGGATATGCAGCCGTGCCTGCTCCCCCCCTGTTAGCTGCTGCTGGTGCCGGTTATGTGCCACCTTGGCCTGCAAGAGAAAAGAAAGTGTGTCAGTGCGTGTGGTGCAATGTGTTTGGGTGATGTGCCTATCGTGGTTGAATAGCTGGCATTCAGTGCAAGGTGTGAGATGAGCATGAGAGGCTTGCAACAGTGGTAAGTTTGTGAGGGTGAGTTAAAGCTATGATTGTGAGGTATGAGTTGTGATTGATAGAGATTGTTGGTAGGTGAGTGATGGGGGTGTGGTGCATTGAGCAGTGTGTGAGGCTAGTGGTGCAGTTGGTGCGATATGGCATTTGAAGATGTCTTCACTCACCTTGACCACTCGAGTGAGGTCATTAAACTTCTTTCAGCACTGGATTCAGGTCCGGGGGGAAAGACTGGTGGCACTGACAGTTTCAGCAATCTGCTCCCACTGCCTTCTTACAATAAGTCTGGAGGGCCTCCTGGCTACCTCCTGGAGACAGAGGACTTGTCTCCTCCTTTCAATCCCCTGCTCTAAGGCCACCAGTGCTGCATCTGAGAATCGAGGTGCCCTTTCTCTGCCCTGTTGAGCCATATATACCTTCCACTTTCCTTTGCTACATTAACAGTGAGGTGCTTCTTTCAGAAAGCGCCTCCCCTTTAAGAAGTGCAGACTGTGCTTCAAACTACAGGCTACATTTAAATAGAGATCACACTTCCCACAAAATTGGGCCCCCTGCTGACCTCTGAGCGAAGCAGCAGCATGTTCAGCGCTGGGCTCAGTGCTTCAATCATCTTAATTAACAGGCAGTACGAATTTCATGTGCTGCCTGCATTACTTTCAACAGGTGCGGGCAGATCGCTCATCGCAATCCCTGCATCCGTTTTCGGGCCTTATTAAATTTAGCCCACTCAAACTTGTTGTTAATTCATTCTCGGGATGTGGGCGTCGCTGGCAAGGCCGGCATTTATTGCCCATTCCTAGTTGCTCTTGAGAAAGTGGTGGTGAGGCTTCTTCTTGAACTGCAAGCAGCGTACAGCCCATTGAACCCTTCAATGCCTGTTGTTCACCTGAAGAATGGATGCTGCACAAACGCATTTCTGGGCCCTGGAGTTCTCACAGTCATTTCATTGAAAGCTGTTTTCAAGATCTTCAAAAATTATAAAAAGCCAAAAATTCCAGGTTTGTCTGATACCCCCACGAGTTTCACTTTTGCCTTGAAGTAAAACTTAATTTACTTCATTTTACTCTATCTTTGCAACGCTGAACGTTTTTAAAGGACAAAGAAAAATTTAATTGGTATTACAGAAAATCAGAAATCACATTTGATTGAATTTTTCGAGGGGGTGACTAGGTGTGTGGATGAGGGTAGTGCAGTTGATGTAGTCTACATGGACTTCAGTAAGGCTTTTGACAAAGTCCAGCATGGGAGACTGGTCAAGAAGGTAAGAGCCCATGGGATCCAGGGCAATTTGGCACATTGGATCCAAAATTGGCTTAGTGGCAGGAGGCAGAGGGTGATGGTCGAAGGTTGTTTTTGTGACTGGAAGCCTGTGTCCAGTGGTGTACCGCAGGGATCGGTGCTGGGTCCTTTGCTGTTTGTAGTGTACATTAATGATTTAGATATGAATGTAGGAGGTATGATCAGTAAGTTCGCAGATGACACGAAAATTGGTGGAGTGGTAAATAGCGAGAAGGGAAGCCTCAGGCTACAGGACGATATAGATGGGTTGGTCAGATGGGCAGAATAGTGGCAAATGGAATTTAACCCTGAAAAGTGTGAGGTGATGCATTTTGGGAAGACTAACAAGGCAAGGGAATACACAATGAATGGTAGGATCCTAGGGAGGACAAAGGATCAGAGGGACCTTGGTGTGCATGTACATAGATCCCTGAAGGCAGCAGGACAGGTAGATAAGGTGGTTAAGAAGGCATATGGGATACTTGCCTTCATTAGCCGAGGCATAGAATATAAGAGTAGGGAGGTTATGATGGAACTGTACAAAACGCTAGTTAGGCCACAGCTGGAATACTGTGTGCAGTTCTGGTCGCCACACTATAGGAAGGATGTGATTGCATTAGAGAGGGTGCAGAGGAGATTCACCAGGATGTTACCTGGGCTGGAGCGTTTCAGCTATGAAGAGAGACTGGACAGGCTGAGGTTGTTTTCCTTAGAGCAGAGAAGGCTGAGGGGGGACCTGATTGAGGTGTACAAAATTATGAGGGGCATAGATAGGGTAGATAGAAAGGAACTTTTCCCCTTGGTAGAGGGGTCAATAACCAGGGGGCATAGTTTCAAGGTAACGGGCAGAAGGTTTAGAGGGGATTTGAGGAAAAACCTTTTCACCCAGAGGGTGGTTGGAATCTGGAACTCACTGCCTGAAAGGGTGGTAGAGGCAGGAACCCTCACAACATTCAAGAAGCATTTAGATGAGCACTTGAAATGCCATAGCATACAAGGCTACGGACCAAGTGCTGGAAAATGGGATTAGAATAGATAGGCTTGATGGCCGGTGCGGACACGATGGGCCGGAGGGCCTCTTTCTGTGCTGTATAAATCTATGACTCTATGACAGTTCTTGATTCCACATTAGAACCGCTTCAGGAATGTTAACCAAAGATATAGGAAACATCAATATACTGTACTAATATCTACATCATGGAAAAAGGGCTTCTTAGAACCAGAGTAACGTGGTCAAAGATTTGATTCATTCAGTTCATAAAAATGTTTATGCTTTTAAGTATGTTATGCCATTAATTAGGTGCCTGAGGCTGACAACGTGTAACCTTAAGTTATTTTTGTGTTTTACGATTCATCTTTGTGATGCTTAGAACAAGTAGTGATTGTGAAGCTATGACTTAAAACTAACTGACTGAAGAAACTGGCAGTAAAAGATGTACCACATTCAACTTTAGTGTACAAGTTTCTAATGTTCACAAGTTGGGCACTGTCAATTTAAATGTTTTGTTGGGAAGGTCAACTTTCACGTGTTTGAATCCTGGTATTTGAGAACTATAAATAAACTGCTGCCATCTTCCATTTCTTTGAGGTCATTGTGTTAATCAAAAACAGCTCTGAACCAGATCATGCAGTCAGCATTTATGTTTTTTTTGGACATAAAACTCCCCAGCAGTGCTGTGTAAGATCAATTACATTTCCTTTCATTAAAATAATGTTTCCACTCAATATCAAACTGACCTTCTGTAAACTTTCTGACTGAATTAAGCATTTCTGAGAGCTTAATGCAGTAGGGGCCATATTTTCCACTTTTTCAAATAAAAGGTAAATTTCCCTTTGTATAAATGTGTTTAGAATCATAAAATCATAGAATGATACAGCATAGAAGGAGGCCAATCGGCTCATCATGACAGTGCCGGCTCTTTGGTAGAGCTATCCAATTACAGGAAACTCTTTGGTATCCGGCACCGACGGGACCGGGATGGTGCCGGTTGAATAAAAATTCCGGATAACGGAGAGGTATATCTACCGAGGCTATTTTTAACAAACAAAATTTAAAAAATCAAGAAATGTGCAGTATACAGTATTTGGGTACTCACCTACAGAATGTTGTGTTAAATGGATGGTGGAAGATGCTTGATTAAGTACAGTACTGCTAGTTGAGGGTAATCCATAACTCTTTAATTACTTAACAGTAAAACAAAACTTATAAATGACTGTATACAGTACTGTAGTTGACTGTACACTTATTCCAAGTCAGCTGGTTCATCAGGAATATCCATGCCAGCTGGGTCATCAGGATCATGCAGTTCCACAGATTCCACAGATTCGTCAGGCACTTCCGCTGCTTCGACTCTTTTGGAAGCTTTCTTAAACATGTTGCGGATGTCGGTTTGCTTAGTGGACTCTTGCCTTTTCTGTAGAAACGTGGAATGCAGAATATGGAGTTGCATAACTTCTTGGGCAGAGTAGCAAGGCTGCCTTTCAGCAAATTGGAGGATTGAAGAAAATCCTTCTACAGCTTTAGCCCAAGAAATCTTGTTCTCTTCAGAAATCTCATCCTCTTCACTTTCCATCTCACTTTCCTTTTCTTTCTTTGGATTCAAAACACTCTCAATTATTTCATCATCACTTAGCATATGCACAACACCAACTTCTCTATCTGCATCAACCCACTGCTCGATATCACTTTCACTGAGGTGACGTAGAGGGTTTGCTGGGCCTGCATTTTTCACCATGCCAGCCATTTCCATTATTGTACTCTTCTTGGGACGAACATTGAACCCATGAAATTCCTCCTCTGAAGAAAAACCTTCAGCAAACATTACAGAAGGCCACAATTTGCGCCAGCCTTGCCTCAGAGTGTGACCTTTCACCAAGTTCCAGGAACATGCAACATTATAGATGGCATCTTTAATATTGTATTCCTTCTGAAATACGTGAATATTGTCATTTTGGTTTATCAGTTTACGTAGGAAGTCTTTCTTGTAATGACACTTCAGATTTTGGATAACGCCCTGGTCCATGGGTTGTATGAGAGAAGTTACATTTGGTGGCAAATAAATGGTGAAAATATTTCCCGAAACCAACTCGGATTCATGCGGATGGGCTCTACAATTATCAAGCAATAAAATGCATTTGCTATCTTCAGGTTTCCCTACTTTACGGAAATGTTCCCTCACAGATGGAACAAAAATATGATGGAACCAATAGGAGAAGATTTCCTTATCCATCCAAGCATTTTTTTGAGCTTTGTACTCAACAGGTAAGTGCCTCACATTTTTAAATGCACGGGGATTTTTATACTTCCCAATAACAAGAAGTTTAACCCGGTATGATCCAGCAGCGTTCGCACATGTTAGCACGGTTACACAATCTTTATTTTTCTTGTAACCTGAAGCATTAGCCTCACTAGCCCCAGCAAGCGTTGATTCTGGCAAAAACCTGCAAAACAAGCCAGTTTCATCGGCATTGTATATCTGTTCTGGCGACAAATCATGTTGCTGCACAATCCGATTGAAATAATCGCAGTATTCTTCTGCGGCGTCGTGATCAGCTGATTTCTTCTCCCTGGAAATATCGAGTCGTTGTATCCTGTGCCGTAACTTGAAGCACGTTAGCCATCCCTCGGAGAAAGCACACTTGTCAGTGAGCTCCATCCTTTCGTAGAAATCCTTCGCTTTCTCGATTAGCATGGGTCCGGAAATTGGAACACCCTCTGAATGCTTAAGAGAAAACCATTCATAAAGCACGGTATCCAGCTCTTCAAGCTTAGGCTTACGAAGCGTACGCCGTTTCTCTACACTCTTAGATGTCTCTGAGCTTGAATAAAACTTGAGCAGCTTATCTTTCTGCGATTTGATGTCGTAGATTGTTGACGAACCGATTTTGAATTCATTCATAATGTTGATACGCTTCTCTCCCCTTTCTAGTCGTTGGCATATCTCGATTTTCTGTTTTAAAGTTAAGACCACTCTCTTCCTTTTGCTTGGACCAGCTTTTGGGAATTCCATAATGCAAGATGGGGGAGATAATTCCCGATAAAGGTGGAGAGACACACAGAAAAATGGTGGCTAGGAAGAGACTACCAGCAGCGCAGGAGACACACAGTAAAATGGCGGATCAGAAGAGACTACCAGCAGCGCGGGAGGCACACAGTAAAATGGCGGATCAGAAGAGACTACCGGCAGCGCGGGAGAATCAGACTCCTGTTATTGCAGTGTTCGGACTTCCGACAGCGCCAGGAAGCCGAGTAGTGGCACTTTGGAGAACTGCCCCCACTGACTAACTCGGCGTTCACGGGAGACTCGGACTCTGACTCGGAAACATTGCCGGTTATTTGAGAGGAGTTTTCGGAGTATGAATTTTGCCGGTTAATAGAGAATTCCGGATATTTAGGTGCCGTTTAAACGAGAGTTTCCTGTAATTCCACTCCCCTGCTCTTTCCCCATAGCTCTGTAAATGTTTTCCATTCAAATCTCTTTTGAAAGTTACTACTGAATCTTCTTCCACCACCCTTTCAGGCTGTGTATTCCAGATAACAACAACTCGCTGCATAAAAAAATATTTCCTCATGTCGCCTCTGGTTCTTTTACCAATCACCTTAAATCTGTGTCCTCTGGTTACCGACCCTTCTACCACTGGAAGCATTTTCTCATTATTTACTCTATCAAAATTGTTCATTATTTTGAACACCTCTATCAAATCTCCTCTTAACCTTCTCTGCTCTAAGGAGAACAATCCCAGCTTCTCCAGTCTCTCCACATAACTGAAGTCCCTCATCTAGGGTACCATTCCAGTAAATCTCTTCTGCACCCTCTCCAAAGCCTTGACATCCTTCGTAAAGTGTGGTGCCCAGAATTAAACACAATACTCCAGCTGAGGCCTAGCCAGTGTTTTATAAAGGTTTAGCATAACATACTTGCTTTTGGACACTATTCTTCTATTAATAAAGCCCAGGATCCATATGCTTTTTTAACAGCCTGCTCAACCTGTCCCGCCACCTTTGAAAATTTGTGTACATACACCCCCAGGTCTCTCTGTTCCTGCACCCCCTTTAAAATGGTATAATTTAGTTCATATTGTCTCACCTCATTCTTCCTACCAAAATGTATCACTTCATACTTCTCTGCGTTAAATTTCATCTGCCATGTGACTCCCCATTTTACTAGTCTATGTCCTCCTGAAGTCTGTTACTATCCTCCTTATTGTTTACTACATTTCCGAGTTTTGTATCATCTGCAAACTTTGAAATGATGCTCTGTATACCCAAGTCCAGCTCATTAATATATATCAAAAAGAGCAGCGGTCCTACTGCCGACCCCTGGGGAACACCACTGTATACTTCCCTCCAGTCTGAAAAACAACCATTCACCACTACTCTCTGCTTTCTGTCCCTTAGCCAATTTTGAATCCAGGCTGCCACTGTCCCTTTAATCCCATGGGCTTTAATTTTGCTAACAAAAAAGAAAAGAATGACTTGCATTTATATAGCGCCTTTCACGACCACCGGATGTCCCAAATCACTTTACAGCCAATGAAGTACTTTTTGAAGTGTAGTCATTGCTGTAATGTGGGAAACGCGGCAGCCAATTTGCGCACAGCAAGCTCCCACAAACAGCAATGTGATAATGACCAGATAACCTGTTTTTGTTATGTTGATTGAAGGAAAAATATTGGCCAGGATACTGGAGATAATTCCCCTGCTCTTCTTCGAAATAGTGCCATGGGATCTTTTACGTCCACTTGAGAGAGCAGACGGGACCTCGGTTTAACGTCTCATCCGAAAGACGTTAGGCTGACTGGCCTGTAGTTGCCGGGTTTATCCCTCTCCCCTTTTTTAAACAGGGGTGTAACATTTGCAATCCTCTAGTCCTCTGGTACCACCCCCATATTTAAGGAGGATTGAAAGATTGTGGCCAGAGCTTCAACAATTTCCAACTTACTTCGCTCAGTAACCTAGGATGCAAGCCATCCGGACCGGGTGACTTTTCTACTTTGAGGACTGCCAACCTTTTGAAGTACATCCTCTTTATCTATTTTTATCCTATCCAATACCATTACTGCCTCCTCTTTTACTGTTACATTGGCAGCATCCTCTTTTCTCCTGAAGACAGATGCAAAATACTCATTTAGTACCTCGGCCATGCCCTCTATCTCCACAAGAAGTTCTCCTTTTTGGTCCCTAATTGGCCCCACCCTTCCTTTGACTACTCTTTTAATATTTATGTGTTTATAAAAGACTTTTGGGTTCCCATTTATATAAGCCACTAATCCATTCTCATACTCTCTCTTTGCCCCTCTTATTCTCTTTTTTAGATCTCCCCTGTGCTTTCTATATTCAACTTGGTTCTCTACTGTGTTTTGAACCTTACAATTGTCATAAACCTCCTGTTTCTGTCTCAGTTTAACCTCTATATCTTTAGGGGCAAAAATTGGGTAGCGCCCGCTACCTTCGCCCCGAAAAAGTTAGTGCCCTCGTGGCCGATTTTACGGGTAGCACCCCGAGAGGGAGGAGGGGTGCTGCGAGCCAATATCGCGGCGTTGTGGTACTGCAGGCCTTCCTCCCCTTATTAAAGGGGAGGGGCCTGGCGCAGCGCATCCCGGCACCCAGCTGGGCCACCAGGGATCGGGAGTGCCGGCAAACGAGCCCGGCACTCAAGAGGAGTGCCAGGTTCACGGAGAGCAGCCGGCACCCCGCGGGGGGACTTCATGGGGGCCGGGGACAGCAACGGGGGACAGGTGCTGGCAGGTGCTGGCAGGCGGCCAGCAACAAAAATGGCCGCCCGCCACCTCCCCTTTAACTAGCGCTGCCCCGGCCACAGCTAGGCTCCCCTGACCCCGGCGGACATAGCGTCCGGCAGCAAGTTGGGGGCGCCACCCAATGTTATAGCTGGGGCGCTGCGCACGGCGATGACGTCATCGCCGGCGGCGCAGCGTCGCCGCTAACCTCCCGCTGAATTTTGCGGGAGGTGTTAGCAGCGCTGCGCCCAGGCACTAGTTGATTTGCGCCCCGTTAGCGCCCTCTTAGGACGCTAATGGGAGGTGCAAATCAACCGAATTTAGCCCCCTTAGTCATCCAGGGAGCTCTAGCTTTGGATGCCCTTCCTTTTCCCCTCTTGGAAACGTGTCTACTCTATACCTGAACCATCTCCTCTTTGAATGCCTCCCATTCTTCAATTACTGTTTTGGTTACCAATGTTTGATTCCAATTCACCTGGGTTAGATCCCTTTTCAACTCACTGAAGTTAGGTCTCCTCCAGTTAAGTATTTTTATACTTGATTTTAACTTGTCCTTTTCAATAACTATCGTAAACCTGATGATATTATGATCACTGTTCCCCAAATACTCTCCCACTGAAACATGCTCCACTTGCCCCACTTCATTCCACAGAATTGGATCCAGCTCTGCTTCCATCCTCGATGGGCTGGAAACACACTGATCAAGAAAGTTCTCTTGTACACATTTCAGGAATTCCTTCCTGTCTTTGCCCTTTACACTGTTACTATCCCAGTCTATATTAGGAAAATTGAAGTCCCCCATTATCACTATTCTGTAGTTCTGGCATTTTCTGTAATTTGCCAGCAAATTTGCTCCTCTCTCTCCTTCCCACTATTTGGTGGCCTATAGTATACACCCAATAGCATAATACCTCCTCTATTGTTCCTTAATGTTAACCAACTAGATTCTGTCTTTGACCCCTCAACTACATCATCCCTCTCCAGTGCTATAATAGTTTATTTGATCAAAACTGCCACCCCTCTCCTTTTTCTCCTTTGCTATCTTTCCTGAATACCTTGTACCTTGTATTAAGTTCCCATTCCTCCCCTTCTTTGAGCCAGTTCTCTGCTCTTGCCATTATATCATAGTACCATGTTGTGACTTGAGCCTGCAGCTCAATAACCTTATTTACCATGCTACCTGCATTTACACACATGCATTCCAAACCCATCTTAGACTACTTCGCATTTGCCCCCTGTCTGTACCCTCCTATTTCTGAACTATTTGTTACTCTAATGCTATTTGCCTGTCCCAGTCCTCTGTGCACCTTGTTTCTCCTCTCTAATGATTCATCCTGGTGTCTATCCCTCGGCCAAATTAGTTTAAACCCTCCCCCATAGTACTAGTTTACCTTTCCGCAAGGACATTGGTCCCAGCTCTGTTGAGGTGTAACCCATCCACCTTAAACGGATCCCTCCTGCCCAGAACTGGTCCCAATGCCCAAGGAATCTGAAGCCCTCTGTTCTGCACCATTTCTCCAGCCTTGCATTAACCTGTTTTATCCTACTATTCCTATACTCACTAGCGCATGGCACTGGGAGTAATCCAGAGATTACTACCTTTGAGGCCCTGCTTTTTAACTTCCTCCCGAGCTCCTGAAACTCTGACACCAGGCCATCAACCATTCTCCTTCCTATGTCATTGGTTCCCACATGGACCACGACTTCTGGCTGTTCCCCTTCCCCCCTCAAAATGTTTCGCCCCCTCTCAGTGATGTCCTTTATAAGAACATATGAATATATGAATTAGGAGGAGGAGTAGGCCATACGGCCCCTTGAGCCTGCTCTGCCAGTCAATAAGATCATGGCTGATCTTCAACCTCAACTCAACATCACTAAAACAGATTATCTGGTCATTATCACATTGCTGTTTGTGGGAGATTGCTGTGCACAATTTGGCTGCTGCATTTCCTACATTACAACAGTGACTACACTTCAAAAGGTACTTCACTGGCTGTCCAGTGGTCGTGAAAGGTGCTATATAAATGCAAGTCTTTCTTTTTTTTCTTTCAGCTCCACTTTCCCGCCCGATCACTTGATTCCCCTAGAGTCCAAACATCTATCTATCTCAGCCTTGAATATCTGACAATTCAGCATCTACAGCCCTTTGGAGCAGAGAATTCCAATGATTCACAGCCCTCTGAGTGAAGAAATTCCTCCTCATCACAGTCTTAAATGTGATGACTGGTCTCAAGTCTAATGCTCAGACTATGCCCCCCAAGTTTGAGACACTACAGCCAGGGGAAACAACCTCTCAGCATCTATCCTGTCAATCCCCCTCAGAATCTTATATGTTTCATTGAGATCACCTCTCATTCTTCTAATCTCCAGAGAGTATAGGCCCATTCTACTCAATCTCTTGTCATAGGCAAACCCTCTCATCCCAGGAATCAATCTAGTGAACCGTTGTTGCACCGCCTCTAAGGCAAGTATATCCTTCTTCAGATAAGGAGGCCAAAACTGCACAGTACTCTAGGTGTAGTCTCACCAAAGCCCTGTACAATTGTAGCAAGACTTCTTTACTCTTGTACTCCAACCCCCTTGCAATAAAGGCCAATATGCCATTTGCCTTCCTAATTGCTTGCTGTACCTGCAATTTAACTCTCTATGTTTCCTGTACAAGGACACCTAAATCTCCCTGAACACCAACATTTAATAGTTTCTCATCACTTAAAACATATTCTGTTTTTCTATTCTTCCTACCAAAGTGAACAACCTCACATTTCCCCACTTTATTCTCCATCTGCCACTTTATTGCCCACTCACTTAACCTGTCTATATCCCTTTGCAGGCTCTTTGTGTCCTCTTCACAGCTTACTTTCCCAACAAGCTTTGTATTATCAGCAAACTTGGATACATTATACTCGGTCCCTTCATCTAAGTTATTAATATAGATTGTAAATAGCTGAGGCCCAAGCACTGATCCTTGCTAGTTACAGCCTGCCAACTGAAAAATGACCAGTTTATCCCTACTCTCTGTTTTCTGTCCATTAACCAATCCTCTATCCATGCTAATGTATTAACCCCAAACCCATGAGCCCTTATCTTGTGTAATAACCTTTTATGTGGCACCTTATCGAATGCCTTTTGGAAATCCAAATATACTACATTCACTGGTTCCCCTTTATCTACCCTGCTAGTTACATCCTCAAAAAACTCGAATAAATTTGTTAAATATGATTTCCCTTTCATAAAACCATGTTGACTCTGCCTAATCATGTTATGATTTTCTAAGTGCCCTGTTACCTCTTCCTTCCAGCATTTTCCCAACAACTGATGTCAGGCTAACTGGCCTGTAGTTCCCTGTTTTTTCTCTCCCTCCTTTCTTGAATAGCGGGGTTACATTTGCGACCTTCCAATCCACTGGGACCATTCTAGAATCTAGGGAATTACACTGGCACCAGGGTAACAAAATTAACAAACCCAAATCAAAATAGTGGGTGAATGTAATTTTGCTGCAAAAGTTTCTGTGCAATCTAAATTCAGTAACAGGAATGAAACAAAACTGCTAACTCTCCCAATAGTGACAGGCAGCTGCAGGGTTTTTGGCTGCAGGGAGCAGACGGTCACCAAAAATGCACCTGTAGTGGTACAGGTGCCTGTCGGTCCCAACTAAATTAAGACATACACTGAGATTAAGGTAGAAGCAGAAATATCATAAACAAACTTAAAAAAAACTCATTACTTTGTTGAGGCTGCCGCGAAACACAAATGGAGGCTGAATCCATATGTGGAAAACAAGAAACTTTAATTCCACTGCATGGCACAAAATGGCTGCACCGAAAAAACCCCAGAATTCTCTGGGCAAACTCTGAGGCCCCACCCACTCCTGCCTTAAAGGTAAGGTGCCTTAAAGGGAAGGCGCTGGATTTTTGTCCACGGACGGAAGAGTGGATTATGCTCGTTTAGGTGGCGATCCGCCACACAGCTCCCCCCAGAATCCGCTTAGGAGGTGTGGACGAGACGGTGCGGTGGTCTGATGGGCCGGCCGGAGCGGCTCTTGTAGGATGCCGGTGGACGTGGATCGGCTGGGCGTGGAGCAGCCGGGTGAACCGGCTTGAGGGCAGGTCGGCCGCGTGGAGGTGGACGAGCTACAGGGACCTGCCCACCGGGCTCCGAGTGTGCTGGCTTGAGTCGGTCAACCGACACTTTTTCGGTCCTGTCGCCCACTTGCAGGGTGAAAAATTTGTCCCCAGCCTGTAGCACCTTGTAGGGCCCATCGTACGGGGGTTGAAGGGGTCCACGGTGGGCGTCGTGCCGGACGAAAACAAACCATGCCTGGTGCAGGCTTAGTGGGACGTGTGAGGTGGATTCGCCGTGTCGGGCAATGGGCACCGGGGCGAACTGCAGCGCCGGTGAGGCGAAGTCGTGGCGTTGCTGGTCGGCTGACCAGGGTGTCGTGGCAGTGGGCAGGAACTCGCCGGGTACGCGCAGCGGCTGACCGTACACGAGCTTTGCTGCCGATGCGTGGAGGTCTTCTTTAACCGCGGTGCGCAGGCCGAGGAGGACCCACGGAAGTCGGTCGGTCCAGGCGCCGTCCTGGAGGCTGGCTCGAAGAGATGCCTTCAAGGATCCGTGGAACCGCTCACACAGTCCGTTGGCTTGGGGGTGGTACGCTGTGGTGCGGTGAATGGTCACCCCGAGATTGCGTGCGACGGCGGTCCAGAGTTCAGAGGTAAATTGCGGACCTCTGTCCGACGTCATGTTGGAGGGGACGCCGAACCGTGCGACCCAGGTGCTGACGAAGGCTCTGGCGATGTCGGTGGTGGTGGTAGAGGTCAGTGGAATTGCCTTGGGCCAGCTTGTGGTGCGGTCAACGATGGTCAGCAAGTGCGTGTGGCCTTGCGACGGCGGCAGGGGCCCGACGATGTCCACGTGGATGTGGTCGAATCTCCGCGAGGGGACGGTAAACTCCTCGAGGGGTGCTTTCGTGTGTTGCTGTACCTTGGCCCGTTGGCAGGCTAGGCAGGAGTTGGCCCAAGTGCGCACATCCTTGCGAAGGCCGCGCCAGACGAAGCGGTTGGCTACCAATTTGATGGATGCGCGGGCGCCGGGGTGGGAGAGGTTGTGGAGAATGTCGAATACCCGGCGGCGCCAGGACGCTGGGACGATGGGCCGAGGTTGACATAGGGATATGTCGCACTTGACCGTGACTGCGGTCGGGCCACAGGCGACGTTGGCCAGGCGTAGCCCTGGTAGGTTGGTGGGTGTGGAGAGCAGATCAGGGTCGGTGATCTGGTCTGCTGCGAGTTGAGCGTAGTCGACTGCCAGGTGTGCGGCGTGGATGGCGGGGCGAGAAAGGCAGTCGGCTACCACATTGTCTCGGCCGGAGATGTGTTGGATGTCCGTGGTGAACTCGAACACTGCCGCAAGCTGGCGCTGCTGCCTGGCGAACCAGGGGTCGGTTGTCTTTGCCGTTGCGAATGTCAGGGGCTTGTGGTCGACAAACGCAGTGAAGGGGTGGCCCTCAAGCAAAAACCGGAAATGGAGGACCGCCAGGAACAGCGCGAGGAATTCGCGGTCGAAGGTGCTGTACTTGACCTCCGGGGGGCGTAGTTGGCGGCTGAAGAAGGCAAGTGGTTGCCAGGCGCCGTCGACCCACTGCTCATACACGGCGCCGACCGCGTGGTCGGAGGCATCCGTGGTGAGCGCTACCCTGGCATTGGGCCGTGGGTGCGCGAGCAGGGTGGCGTTGGCGAGCGCGGTCTTGGTGGAGTCGAAGGCGGCGGACGCATCTGCCGTCCATTCGACCGCCATCTTGCCGCTCCTGCCCCGGAGGGCTTCATACAGGGGCCTCATGAGGGACGCCGCTTTGGGGATGAAGCGGTTATAGAAATTCACCATCCCGAGGAACTCCTGAAGGCCTTTGATGGTGGTGGGGCGGGGAAATTGTTGGACGGCCTGCACCTTGGTGGGCAGGGGAATGGTCCCAGCATGGGTGATGTGGTGGCCGAGAAGTCGATCTTGTCCAGGCCGAACTGGCATTTGGCTGGGCTGAGGATGAGCCCGTGGTCGCTGAGGCGCCCGAACAGGATGCGAAGGTGTTCGAGGTGTTCCTGCTTGGAGGAACTGGCTACCAGGATGTCGTCCAGGTAGACGAACAGGAACTTCAGGTCCCGAAGAACCGAGTCCATGAGCCGTTGGAATGCCTGGGCGGCGTTTTTGAGGCCGAAGGGCATCCGCAGGAACTCGAACAGGCCGAAGGGGGTGATTACGGCGGTCTTGGGGACGTCCGCGGGGTGGACGGGGACTTGGTGGTAGCCGCGCACCAGGTCGACCTTGGAAAAGACTGAGCGGCCGGCCAGTCTAGCTGAGAAGTCCTGAATGTGCGGCACGGGGTACCGATCAGGGCTGGTGGCGTCGTTGAGGCGGCGGTAATCCCCGCAGAGGCGCCAAACTCCGCCTGGTTTGGGGGCGATGTGGAGTGGGGAGGCCCAGGGACTGTTGGAGCGGCGGATGATGCCGAGCTGTTCCATGGTGGCAAACTCGGTCCGCGCGATCTCCAGTTTGGTCGGGTCCAGCCTGCGGGCGTGGGCGTACACTGGGGGGCCTGTGGTGGGGATGAAGTGTTCCACCCCGTGTTTGGCGGCCTCCGCGGAGAAGGTCAGATTGGTAAGGGCCGGGAATTTGGCCAGGAGTGCCGAGTAGTCATCCGTGGCCCGGGCGTGGCACTGTGACGCCATGTCGGCGGGTTGACGGGGGGCCATGGCGCCCAGGATGGGGGACATGGTGTTCATGTCCACGAGGCGGTGACGAGGGATGTCTACCAGTAGGCCGTGGGCGCACAGGAAATCTGCGCCAATGAGAGGGGAGAGCACCTTGGCAGTGATGAACTCCCATCGGTAGCGGTGACCAGCGAGGTCGAGGGTGACTGTCCGGGTGCCATACGTCCGGATTTCCGAGCCGTTAGCAGCAGCCAGCGCCGGTCCTCGTTCGCCCTTTTGGATGTCGAGGGAGAAGGCCGGGATGATGCTGTGCTGAGCCCCAGTGTCGCACAGGAACCGGCGGCCGGTTTTGTCATCCGTAACGAACAGCAGGGAGCCTGCGTGGCCCACGGCCATCGCGGGGGCTGGTACGGGGGCGGACTTGAAAGAGCAGGGAGGTGTGCACCGTTGTGCCCTGGCGCCGAACCGTGCGTGGTAGTAACAGCGGCCCGGGTTAGTGGGGCGTGAAGGCCCCGTGGGCCTGGTGGCAGGCCCTTGTGGCTGCGTGCTGGCCGGTGAGGGGCGCGCCCAGGCATTGGCTGCCAGGTCCGGAGTGACGTCGCGGCTGGAGTGAGCGGACAGCAGCTTGTCGGCCTCATCGGCCAGGGCTTCCAGGTTCGTGAGGCCGGACGCCACGATCGCTGGGCGGATGCTGAGAGGGAGCTGGCGGATGAACAGCGTGCGGAAGAGGGATCCGGGTGGGCTCTCGTCGGTGAGGGAGAGCATGTGGGAGAGGAGGTCTGACGGTGAGGCATCACCGAGGCCTGGAAGGTCGAGGAGGTGGCAGTTTCGCTGATATGCCGAGGCCGTAAATTTTTTAAGGAGCGCTGTCCTGAGATGTGCGTACTTGCCTTCCTCTGGTGGGTTCTGCAGCGCTGTCCAAACCTTCGAAACTGCGGCGCTACTGAGTGATGTGACGAGATAGTCGTACTTCGTCCCATCTGTGGTGATATTTCGCAGCCGGAAGCGGGATTCAGCTTGGAGAAACCAGGCTTCGGGCTGGTTTTCCCAAAACTCCGGCAGTTTCACGGAAACTGCATTCGTGTCTGCCATTGCAGTGCTCGGAATACGTTCTGAGCATCGGGGTCACCAATGTTGAGGCTGCCGCGAAACACGAATGGAGGCTGAATCCATATGTGGAAAACAAGAAACTTTAATTCCACTGCATGGCACAAAATGGCTGCACCGAAAACCCCCCAGAATTCTCTGGGCAAACTCTGAGGCCCCGCCCACTCCTGCCTTATTGGTAAGGTGCCTTAAAGGGAAGGTGCTGGATTTTTGTCCACGGACGGAAGAGTGGATAATGCTCATTTAGGTGGCGATCCGCCACAACTTTTTATTTGTTCATGGGATCTGTGCATCGCAGTCAAAGTCAGCATTTATTGCCCATCCCTATTTGCCCTTGAGAAGGTGGTGGTGAACCGCCTTCTTGAACCACTGCAATCCGTTTGGTGAAGGTACCCCCACAGTGCTGTTGGGGAGGGAGCTCCAGGATTTTGACCCAGCGACAATGAAGGAACGGTGATATACTTCCAAGTCAGGGTGGTGTGTGACTTGGAGGGGAACTTGGAGGTGGTGGTGTTCCTATGCGCCTGCTGCCCTTGTCCTTCTTGGTGGGAGAGGTCGCGGATTTGGGAGGTTCTGCTGAAGGAGCCTTGGCGAGTTGCTGCAGTGCATCTTGTAGATGGTACACACTGCAGCCACGGTACACCGGTGGTGGAGGTAGTGAATGTTTAAGGTGGTGGATGGGGTGCCAATCAAGCGAGCTGCTTTGCCCTGGATGGTGTCAAGCTTCTTGAGTGTTGTTGGAGCTGCACTCATCCAGGCAAGTGGAGAGTATTCCATCACACTCCTTACTTGTGTCTTGTAGATGGTGGAAAGTCAGGAGGTGAGACAATTGCCGCAGAATACCTAGCTTCTGACCTGCTCTTGTTGCCACAGTATTTATGTAGCTGGTCCAGTTAAGTTTCTGGTCAATGGTGAACTCCAGGATGTTGATGGTGAGGGATTCGGCGATGGTAATGCCGTTGAATGTCAAGGGGCGGTGGTTAGACTCTCACTTGTTGGAGATAGTCATTGCCTGGCAATTGTGTGGCGCGAATGTTGCCTGCCACTTATCAGCCCAAGCCTGAATGTTGTCCAGGTCTTGGGCATGGACTGCTTCATTATCTGAGGAGTTGCGAATGGCACTGAACACTGTGCAGTCATCAGCGAACTTCCCCATTTTTGGCCTTATGTTGGAGGGAAGGTCATTGATGAAGCAGCTGAAGATGGTTGGCCCTAGGACACTGCCCTGAGGAACACCTGCCACGATGCCCTGGAGCTGTGATGATTGACCACCAACCACCACAACGATCTTCCTTTGTGCCAGGTATGACTACAGCCAATGGAGCGTTTTCCCCCCGATTCCCATTTACTTCAGTTTTACTAAGGCTCCTTGATGCCACACTCGGTCAAATGCTGCCTTGATGTCAAGGGCAGTCACTCTCACCTCCCCTCTGGAATTCAGCTCCTTTGTCCATGTTTGGACCAAGGCTGTAATGAGGTCTGGAGCTGAGTGGTCCTGGCGGAATCCAAACTGGGCATCAGTGAGCAGGTTATTAGTGAGTAAGTGTCACTTGATAGCATTGTCGACGACACCTTCCATCACTTTGCCGATGATTGAGAGTAGACTGATGGGGCGGTAATTGGTCGGATTGGATTTGTCCTGCTTTTTGTGGACAGGACATACCTGGGCAGTTTTCCACATTGTCGGCTGGATGCCAGTGTTGTAGCTGTATTGGAACAGCTTGGCTAGAGGCGCGGCTAGTTTGGAGCAGAAGTCTTCAGCACAACAGCCAGGATATTGTCAGGGCCCATAGCCTTTGCTGTATCCAGTGCGCTGAGCCATTTCTTGATATCACGTGAAGTGAATTGAATTGGCTGAAGACTGGCTTCTGTGATGGTAGAGACTTCAGGAGGAGGCCAATATGGATTATTCACTCGGCACTTCTGGCTGAAGATGGTTGCAAATGCTTCAGCCTTGTCTTTTGCACTCATGTGCTGGGCTCCACCATCATTGAGGATGGGGATATTCATGGACCCTCCTCCTCCTGTTGTTTAATGGTCCACCAGCATTCACGACTGGATGTGGCAGGACTGCAGAGCTTTGATCTGATCCATTGGTTGTGGGATCGCTTAGCTCTGTCTATAGCATGCTGCTTCCACTTTTTAGCATGCATGTAGTCGTGTATTGCAGCTTCCCCAGGTTGGCACCTCATTTTTAGGTACGCCTGGTGCTGCTCCTGGCATGCTCCTCTACACTCCTTATTGAACCAGGGTTGGTCCCCTGGCTTGATAGTAATGGTAGAGTGAGGGATATGTCGGGCCATGAGGTTACAGATTGTGGTAGTATACAGTTCTGCTGCTGCTGATGGCCCACAATGCCTCATTGAGCTGCTAGATCTGTTCTGAATCTGTCCCATTTAGCACGGTGGTAGTGCCACACAACACGATGGAGGGTTTTAAAAAAATAGTATTTTTTATTATATTAGAAACCTAAGGAATTTTTACCATAATGGAAAAATTACACATTCACAAATATAAAATTAGTTTTTCAGGGCCAGAGAGGTTGTTCAGCAGTAGTTATGACCAATGTTCCCTGTAATTTTTTGGGGGGCCGCGCAGGCCCCTTTAACACACTGTGCGGCCCATTCAAAATACTGCGTATGTGCGGTTTTTCTATTAAAAAGCCAGCAAGCTGGCTGCTAGAGAACATTGGTTATGACTTAGTGCGCCGTTAAAAACCCAGTTACACCTCATTTATCAAGGCTTAACTTTTTCCGGGTTTTTAACAGTGATATTACAGCGTAAAAGGGGACATTCACGTCCGTGCAAGTGATTTCTAAAGATAGCCGTCTGCGGGAACTTCAACAGTGCACCCTGTGGAGGAGCAGTGACTGAGTGACAGCAACTTCTGGATTCCGTGCGTAACTGCGCATGTGCAGACGTCAGGAGTTGCTGTCAGTTTCACAGAGTAATGACGATGAACGCTGACAGTTTCGCCGTCATTACAATCACAAAATCTAGGCCAATATTATTGCGAGACTTTCTTAGAAACCCTCTTAATCAAGTTAATGGTAAAGATGCCCCAGCAGAAGTAATCTTCAGTACTTGCCTATTCAAGTGTTAGTGCCTCAATAATAAGTCAGTAATGGACAATAATGCAACTAAATTCAATTAAATAGATCTTCTTAACCGCACCTTCAACTTTATTGTTTCTGTGCAATTAATGGCACCGGTAACATTTGTGAATAAGTTTCTGCTGGATAAACATATGATGAGCCTCTCTGCTACACACATGAGCTGCCTTCCATTTTAAACATTTATTATTTATTAATTTTTTTAAAATCCTGTTTTTGTGTTGTTATTCTTCCAACTTCACAGCAGTGATTCCAATATTAAAGAAAAATAAGGTATTTTGAAAGGTGAGTCAGATTAAACATTTATACCTTGGCTTGGCATCTGTTTTTCATACACATTCTGTGAAATGCCTTTTTTATGTTACAGATGCTAGAGAAATAGAATTTGTTGTTGTTGTGTTGAGCTCCACACTGGCTGCAAATTAATTAAAACATATTGCAACATGTGTACTACTTGTCCCTTTAAAATTAAATCTTCTGAACTATTAGCAGAGAAGCAACATACTTCACACAAACAGCTCTCTGTTCTACTTTACACAGAACAGAATGTCAATTGAAAGAACATTTTGGAAAAGGTTCTGCTGTTCAGAGGACTGTGTGCAGAAGGAAAAGTGTGACCTAATCATGTGCACTTTATAAAATAAGTGGGAGCAGAAAAAGTTATATCAGATTAGATAAGTACTTGTTTCCTTTGGTATGTCAAAAATCAATGGCATTAGCAAAATCACTGAATCAATGCCTTCTTTGTGGTGAGTATTGCCTGCCCATCACCCATCGTATCTTGTACAGTATTACTAATGCAGTGAATTACAATCAACAGAGATGCAAGTACTTTGCACAGTGTAATACTTCAAATGCAAATTTTGCATTGAATTATAAGTTCTACTAGTATTATCTATAGTGGATATACCTTTAGTTTCTATAAACAGAGCAGGTAATCCAGAATTTTGCACATTGCATCCCCTCTTGCACAAAGTCCTGCACATCCATCACCCCTATTCTTGCAAAGCTCCACCAGTTGCCTGTTCCCTAGCTCATTGACCTGAAGCTCCTTGATCTTGTTTTCAAATCCCTCCACAGCTTCACCTCACCTTACTTAAATAATATTCACCAGGGGTATGTCTCAGACAGAACCCTCCACTCTTCTGACCCTTGGTGTTCTTTCCACTACTGCCCCCTTCATGTTCCATTCTGCTGCTGACCTGTGACCTAGCTGGGTCTCTCCTTGCCACCTGTGGCCCAAAATTCATTCTGCAGCCCATCACCCCAAAGCACACCCTCCTGTTCTTCGACCTGCCAGACTGCTACCCGTCTGGATGCCTCTCATGATCAGAACAATCAGTGTCCAGCAGCCCTGGTGGCCCAATTCCCCACGTCAACCCAAAACCTGCCTGCAGCCCTGGTCAGATCGCTCTGCCCCTCACGGCCTGAAGTCCAACCTGGAGCACTAACCTGGATCCCTCCTAAACATTGTCACCCACTACCCATGGCCTGAAAGTTGCATTGGGATCTGTGTCAATACCTCTTTAAAATAGTAGGCATAGCCATGAGTTGTTATAAAGAGTATCAACATTTTATTTACATATATAAAATAACAAGTTAACTCACAGTAGTTTCAGGAGCTGCAAGTGTTTGCTGCTTACCGGATCACTCACAGAGGACAGAGAGAGAGAACAAAGGCATCACCTGATGAGTCACATGACGAGTCCCCTGATAATGATGCAGACGTTACGTACTTACAGCCAACGTGCGCCTCGCGTCACAGCTTTCCCCTCAAAAAGAAAAACCTACACTAACTATTTCAGAGTTCAAAAAACACATATAGAGGAACTCTGAAATTTAACCAAAACAGAACACACAATCACAAGCAGGCACTATAAAAACAAATAGTCCTTCAATCGATTTGGAGGCTGACGCTGTCTTCCAGATCTGCGATCGTTGATTGGTGTTTGACTCCCAGGTGTATCAGGTGTTGTAGTTGTTGTTTCTTTCTTTGGAGACTGTGGACAGTTCAGAGGACCACTGGGGACCTGCGTTTCAGAAAAGTCCTCAATCTCAGGAGCTTTGCTTACAGGTGGCTCATCAGCATAAATCAACGAATGCCGATTCTTGCGGTAAGATGAGTCTCTGACTTGCACATTGTAACGTCTAAGACCCACCACAACATGTGCTTGTTGCAGCATTCCAAGTACTCTGGCCAGGGAGTTTCACCGCATTGTATTTCTTGAAGTGGCTTAGCATTCCTGTCATAGTAACACCGCTGACGTTGATTCATGCTGACAAGCACATGAGTGTCTTCCTCAGTCGAATATCTAGGCTGTAGGAGTGTTCCTGCTATCGGAAGTAGTGTCTTGCACTTACGACCTATATCTCTGTGCAGGGCTTGTTCCTACACCTTCACTCGGTGTATTGCACCAATCTAATAGAGCTAGAAACTCTGATTGACTAGACTCCTTGCACGTTGTGAAGAGTCATTTTACGGTCTTGACTGCATTCTCAGCTTTGTCATTGGACTGCGGGTAGTGTGGTGATGACGTCGCATGTCTAAATCCCTATCTCTTGGCGAACACTGCAAATTCTGTGGATGCAAATTGTGGACCATTATCCATTACTAGGATGTCTGGTACTTCAAATCTTGCAAACATCTCTTCGAGTTCTCTCAGAACACCGCGCGTAGTAACGGAAGTGAGGCTGGCTACTTTGATAAAGTTACTGTAATAGTCACACACAACAAGCAGGGTTTGGCCATATAACTCACAAAGGTCAGCCTGAACCTTCGACTAAGGCCTAGCCACAACTCGTGTTGTAATAATGGTTCCTTACTTGGAGAACTCTGATGAGCCAAACAGATTTCACAATGTGCAATGTATTGTTTAAGCTCTGTTGACATCCTGGGCCAATAGAGGCTGTCACGGACTCTACGGATACAACATTCTATGGTGATGTGTGTGAATGAGCTACTGACATTAATTCCTTACACAATACAGCTGATACCACAAGTTGCTGTCCTTTGAATATCAGATCCCTTTGGACAATCAGTTCATCTTGAAAGTCAAAGTAAGGGTGGAGGCATTCAGCTACCTCTGACTTGACCCCAGGTCAGCTTGCAGAATAATAACACGCATTTCCTTCTGAACCGGGTCATCCGGTGCAGCATGATTAAGTTGTTGCCAGTGTGAGTCTCCAACTGGAAGTGATTCGTGATGATCAATTTCTTCCAGCTCACGTGTAAAATCCCAGGTGTTAACATCTGGCAGGTATGCTCTGCTCAGTTTATCTGCTCGGGTCATCTTTCCCCCCTTTCTTATAATATACTTTCAGACAATATTTTTGGAGTCTTAACAGCATTCTTTGAAGTCTCTTGGGCGCGCTGTTTAGTGGCTTAAGAACTATTGATTCGAATGGACTGTGATCCGTTTCAATATTCACCATGTTCCGGCCCCACATTACACAGTGACTCCACTTCAAAAGTACTTAATTGGCTGTAAAGCGCTTTGAGACGTCCGGTGGTCGTGAAAGGCGCTATATAAATGCAAGTATTTCTTTTTTTCTTTCTTTAAGCTTCAAATTTATCACAGGCGAACACGATCGCTAGAAGTTCTTTCTCTATCTGTGTGTATCTCAGCGATAGCTCCGAAAGCTTGTAACATTAAATAAATCTGTTGGACTATAACCTGGTGTTGTGCGACTTCTCATTTTTGTGTGTATCTCGTCTCTGCTGCTGTTAAAGCCCTTGATGCTTACGTGACTGGTTGTCCATTCTGCATCATTGCTGCTCCAAGCCCAGATTGAGATGTATCGCATTGTAGAGTAACTTCTTCCTAGAGATTATTATACCTAAGAATTGGTGTGCTGGTGACCACTACTTTAAGTTTTTGCAGCGCCAATTCTTGCGATTCTCCCCAGAACCACTCTGCGTCCTTCTGCGTTAAATCTCTGAGCGGTTTTGTTATGTCTGACAGATGCGGGAGAAACTCAGATATTGAGCAAGTCCAAGCAGTCACTGGACCTCTTCTACATCAGTCGATGTCGGCATCTCCAAAACCACCTTAACTTTGACTGCATCTACACAAAGTCCCCTTCCTGTAGCAACGTGTCCTATAAAAGGAACTTCTTGCCTACGAAGTTTCATTTTATCCATGCTTAACATCACTCCACGATCATTGCATCGATGTAGGAAAGCTTCTAGGTATTTATAATGGTTACCCATTCTTGATATTACATTTCTAACTCATCTCTTTACTCTCCCACAGGACCATCAAGAGCACCCCCACCCCACCCCCACTGTCCAGGCGGAAGAGGAAGACGACTCCTCAGAGGAGCCTCCAGCCTCAGGCGCACCGTCACCAGACCTAAGCGCACCCAGCACCAGCGCAGATACGCACACCTCGGTGGGTCCTACATGACTACTTGTCACCTGGTCTCACAAGTCACAAGTGAGCAAGACAAGATGGTAGAGACAGGAACAGCAGTGGAGACACCTCGCCGGAGGGCGCAGGAAGCTCCCAGCTCTGCTTAACTGCATACAGACATTCAGCCTCAGGGGCCATCGAGAAAGAGGGCGATCCTGGAGGTGCAGGAAGAAGTGCAGGAGGCTCTGACAGGTTTTGTGACCGCGATGTCTGCAAATGTGCAGAGAATGGAGGAGTCCATCTCCAACATGAGCACCACCATGTCGCAGGCGATGGTGACTGATGTGCTCTTCCATGGATATAATGGCCACCTTCATGGAGCAGCTAATGCGCCACTCACAGGTGCACATGGTCTCTATGGACAACAGATGGCAGAGGCTCATAGACCTCCTCTCTAGGAGGGATATCAACGTAGACTTGGGTCCTCATGGCCCAACAGTTGTGTAGCAAGGTGCTCTCCTGCTCCTTGCTAGCAGGGAAGTGCAGGTGGCCCATGAGAGGGATGATGGTGAGAGGGGACATGCAAGTGTGGGCTCCTCTCAAAGCACTCACACTTCTCTCCCATTGCCTCCCCCTCAATCAGAGCCCCAGATGCCTCCTCGGATCGCGATGGCCGAGTCTGCCCCTGCACAGTCACAGGATGAGCAGACTTTGGAGGGGCCATCAGAGCCTCCAAAACCCAGAGGATGTCCACCAAAAGTGTCTACGCAGTCACAGCAGGGAAGCGAGCAGGCTGCCTCTACCTCTGCTGAAGCCACAGGGGTTGCACCTTGTAGAAGCACACGTAAAAGGAAAATGACACAGACATAGATGCACAAGGGTAAGCACATGTGTGTTTAAAGAAGTGCTTTTGTTAAGGTTCCGTTACTCTTATGCCACATATAAAACTATTTATTTTCACCACTTTTGTCTGCTCAATTGGAAGTGGCTAAGTGAGTTGGAGTGAATGGTGAGACATAACGTTACCTTCCGCAATGGGGGTCAGTGTGAAAGGAATGGCTTGGTCATTGTAGGGAAGTTTATGGTGTTGTTGTGGGGTGCGGGGGGATCCTGGCACAGCATGTGGCAGCCATATGGGTGTAATGCAGGAAGTTAAGTAAACCTGGCCATGATGAGCCCATCCCTGACCTCCTGGGCAGCAATGTGCTCGGGTGCTGCTGGCATCTGACCCTCAGGTTCCTCCTGCTCCTCCTCGTCTTCCAGCTGATGCTCCTCCTCCTCCTCCTCCTCTGAAGAGGCTGTGCGCTCTGCACCTTGCTCCTCATACAGCGCTAAGCCTCGTTGCTGCGCTATGTTGTGCAGCGCACAGCAGACGACCACGATTCTGGAGACCCTGGCTGGTCCATACTGAAGGGCTCCCCCAGATCTGTCAAGGCATCTGAAGCGCATTTTGAGCTCTGAAAGTGAACAGCTGCAACATGGTAACCTTTATAGAACTTCTACAGCTGTCAGGTAATCAGATAATGCAATGCAGACTCAACTCACGACATGGTGAGCTGACGTGTTCCCCGAGCAGTGGGTAACCTGTGGGGGAGCACGTAAAATTGAAATGTAGCCTTAAAATAGCAGTTAATTGGATGTTACCAACCAAGTTAATGATTTGAATTGCCTCCCCCGCCGCTTGGTGTCGGGTCTGTTTTGCGCCGACTGACCCGACACCTGGGAGACTCGCGTGGAGGCGGGTTGACAGCAGGCACACCAACTGCAACAGTACCAACAACCTTCTCCTCAACGACCTGATGCTCCACAGGACAGAGGGCATCAGTGCAGGGCTGCACTGCGCCGGAGGCGCTACCCCCAACACAGGGTTTACAGGCAGAGGATGAGCTTCCTCAACATGACGGAGCAGCAGTGCCAACGGAGGCTCAGGCTATCGCACCAGGTCATCGCAGACATTTGCAGATTGCTGGAGCAAGAGCTGCAGTCCAGAGGAGCGGGTGGGCACCCCTTACCAGTAGCTATCAAAGTCACCCTTGCCCTCAACTTCTTCGCCTCAGGCTCCTTCCAGGCATCTGCAGCAGACATTTGCACCATCTCGCAGTCGGCTGCACACAGATGCATTACACAGGTGACCGATGCCCTATTTGACAAGTCAGCAAATTATATAAACTTTGCAACTGATAAAGCCAGTGCTGCTGAGCGTACGGTTGGCTTTGCGGCTCTGGCTGGCTTCCCACGGGTGCAGGGCGTCATCGACTGCACACACATGGCCATCAGGGCACCCCATCATAACCCAGCAGTGTTTATCAACCACAAGGGCTTCCACTCACTCAATGTGCAGCTGGCCTGCAACCATAGGAAGATCATTCTCCCTATGTGCATCAAGTTCCCTGGGAGCTGCCATGATTCCTACATCCTGCGACAATCCACTGTTCCTCAGCTCGTCATACCTCCAAACAGTCTTTCCAGCTGGTTGCTTGGCAACAAGGGCTATCCACTAAAGACGTGGCTCATGACACCTTTGAGGAGGACAACAAACGAGGCTGAGGAACATTACAATCAAAGCCTGATCTCCACCAGGAGTGTCATAGAGCAGGTGATTGGGTTGCTTAAAATGCGCTTCAGATGCCTGGACAGATCTGGAGGAGCCCAGCAGTACGCACCAGCCAGGGTCTCTAGAATCGTTGTGGTCTGCTGTGCCCTGCACAACATAGCGCAGCAGTGAGGATTAGCGCTGCTTGAGGAAGAACGCACAGAGCACACAGCCTCTTCGGAGGAGGAGGAGGATAATTTTGAGGACGAAGATGAGGAAGACCTTGATCAGCCATTGGTTCCAATGCCACCAGTACACAAACACATTGCTGCCCGTGAGGCCAGGAATCACCTCATCATGGCCAGATTTAGCTAAGTTCACGCTACACAGACATGTGGCTGCCACATGCGTTGGCACATTGGCATCAGCCCACATCAACACCATTAACCATCCCTACAATGACCAGTCCTACCTTATCAATCTCACCACCATTGATGAAGATTAAAGGAACAATATTTGAACGATTTAAAGATTTATTCCACAAAATAAAATTAACAGAAACTTGTCATTAACATTGAAAGAAACACCCAAGTGACTACCCTTGTGAATCTACTTCTGTGCCATCTTTCTTTTCCGAGTGCTTCTATGAGGTGCAACCCCTGTGGCTTCAGCAGAGGTAGAGGCAGGCTGCTCACTTCCCTGCTGCATCTGCTTAGACGCCTTTGGCGGTCGTCCTCTGGGTTTTGGAGCCTGTGTGGACCCTGACAAAGTCTGCTCCTCCTGTGACTGTGCAGTGGCAGACTCAGCCATCGCTGTCCATGGAGGCATCTGGGGCTCTGAATGAGGGGTAGGCAAGGAGCTTGAAGTTTGAGCGCTTGGAGAAGAGCCCCCACTCCATGTGCCCTCCCACCATCATCCCTCTCATGGGCCACCCGCACTTCTCTGTTAGCAAGTAGCTGGAGAGCACCTTGCTGCACATCAGTGGGGCCATGAGGACCCATGTTTATACTGTCATTCCTCCTAGCAAAGGCCTCTATGATCCTCTGGTTATGAATATATATAAATATATACATACACACCACATGCAAATGACTTTCACGTGGGTTTGCAGTAACAATATTGCAGAGGATTGTGATACTGTTCAATGAACATCATCTGGATCTACACTACACTTAAACTTTGGAATCCTCGTAAAAATATCAAAAAGCACTTGAACTCTTCCTTAAATGGTAAAATTATTGAGCTTTAAAACAGAAAGAAAAACTGTAAATAATTTATAAACTAGGAGCAAAAATCTGATTGTAGTTGGAAGAGTGTTTTACGATGTCCCTGTTTGTTTTGAATGTTGTTTCAATTCTTTCTGCACTAATTTTGCTCATCACTCCACATGTTCCTCTTTAAAATTTGTTCTTCATCTATGAATGACTCCTCCATTCTCTGCAAACTCGCAGTCACCCCGGTTGCAAAACCTGTCAGAGCCTCCTGCACTTGTTCCTGCAGCTCCAGGATCGCCCTCTTCCTGGATGACCCCCGAGGCACAGCGTCTGCCTGCAGCTGAGCAGAGCTAGGAGACTCCTGCGCCCTCCGACAAGGTGTCTCCACTGCTGACCATGTCTCCACCATCTGCTCTTGCTCACGTGTGATGTGTGAGACACCAGGTGACAACACTACTCTATCTTGCGACGGACCCACCGAGGTGTTTGTATCTGTGCTGGTGCTGGCTTGCCTTGTCTCAGGTGACGCTGCACCTTCAGTGGCTGGAGCCTCCTCTGAGGGGTGCTCCTCCAGTTCCTCATGGACATTGGGAGGGGGCTCTTGATGGACCTGTGGGAGAGTAAAGACATCAGTTCGATAAATGATATGTCCATTGCATACAGATACCATTATGCACATTATGAGCAATCAATTCCTGTTGACATCAGCCCCAATATGAGTGACTGATGAATGACATGTAGGGGTATGGGAAATTATTCTGGCACCAGGTTGTTCAGATGAGCCCCTCTCTCCGTCCCCCACTTCTGGCTGGTCCACCGCTCCAGTGATCTCCGGGCAGCCTCCTCTGCAAGAGTCAGAATGGCCAATGATTGAGGGCCACCTCCCCTTCTCACCCTCTCCCTCTTGTTGTGGGCTCTCTTCTCCTGCAAGGAGGGAAAGAAGAGACGGTTGAGTGAGAGTGATGAAATGAGTGTAACGAATGGATGTGTTAGATCTTTATAGGAAGACTATAATGGAGTGGGGTGGTTGTAGCAAGTTGCCTCCTTTAGTGTTGTTGCTAGTTGGTGTCATTAGATTAGGATGAGGGTGAGTGTTCGGGGTGCATAGTAAGATGGGGATGCAATACTGTAGATAGATCGAGAGGGATGGCTGACGGTGTAAGGGATGTTGCATTGATTTGCGATGTGCAGAAGTAGAGTTGTGAATGCTGAGTGATGGGGAAGTGATAACCGGCACAGCAGCATGAGGTAAGTGTGGCTTTATACTCACTTTTCCAGATCGTAGAAGATCATGAACATGCTTGTGGCACTGAACCCAGGTCCTCATCACCACACACCTGCCTGGTAACTCCTCAGTTACTTGCAGCCAGGCTGCCTTGGTCTCCTAGGGAGGTCTCTTCCACCCACTGAACATGGAGGGAGTCATCACTGAAGCGAGGAGCAGCCCTCTGCCTTTCTGAGGCCATTCTTGGAGCAGAAAAAGGTATATCTGTAATGCACGCTTTAAATGGAACAAATGAAATGAGGTGGGGCCATGAACCCTTTAAATATACCGGCAAAAGAAGCGTCAGCGCTGACGTCACCTGACCCACACCTTGTAATAGGGTCGGGCAACACGAAGGGCGGGTTTAACAAGGTCCATTAACGGAAAATCTTTTTTCTAGGCAGGGTGTAGATGGCAGCGGACTCGTAGCCCGACAACGACTTCTCCGGCCCCAGTCCCGCCTCGGTCGGTAAGATCGCGGCCATAGTGTTTCCAGGCTCGCTTGAATCTCCTCCACTTCTCTGCAACATTCACGTCGTGGATTTCGAGAGCCCAAGGTGGTGGTAGAGCACCAATGCCATCGTTCACACACTTCAGTTTTCGCATAACTTTACCACCACTGCCACCATGTGTCAATACCTCTTTAAAATAGTAGGCGTAGCCGGGCATTGATGTAAAGAGTATCAACGTTTTATTTACATATATAAAATAACAAGTTAACTCACGGTAGTTTCAGGAGCTGCAAGCTTTTGCTGCTTACCGGATCACTCACAGAGGACAGAGAGAGAGAACAAAGGAATCACCTGACTCATCACCTGATGAGTCACATGACGAAGCCCATGATGATGATTCAGACGCTACGTACTTACAGCCAACATGCGCCTCATGTCACAGGATCTACTACCCAAAGCAAGGCCAAAGCCTTGGCTGGATACCCCTCCTTACCCAGGACTTCCTGCCCACAAACCTGGATCCTTTCCACGACTGGCAATCTGCAGCTGAGAAATGTAACTTGAAACCTTCGGCAGCTCCCTTCCCCATCAGGCCATACCACAGAAAAGAGAGAGAGAAGCAGAAAGGATTGGAATGTGAGAGCGAACCAGAAGACAAGAGAAAGAAAGAGACTGAAGCAGAAGAGGAAAGAGTCAGAGAATTGACAGCATGTAGATGACAGGGTAAGTGAAGCCATATACTCTGAATTAGAACATAAGAACATAAGAAATAGGAGCAGGAGTAGGCCAATCGGCCCCTCGAGCCTGCTCCGCCATTCAATAAGATCATGGCTGATCTGATCCTAACCGCCAATCTACTATCTACTATCACAGAACCATCTCCTGCATCTAACAGAATTGCACACACGAAATAGGAGCAGAATCAGGCTACACGGTCCCTGGGCCCGCTCCACTACCCACAGGGCCATGACCGATCCGAACCTAGACTCATGTCCAAATTCCTGCCCGCTCCCCGTAACCCTTAATGCCCTTTACTTCTAGGAAACTGTCTATTTCTGTTTTAAATTTATTTAATGATGTAGCTTCTACAGCTTTTTGTGGCAGCATATTCCATGGACCTACCACCCTCTGAGTGAAGTAGTTCCTCCTCATCTCAGTTTTGAAAGAGCAGCCCCTTATTCTAAGACTATGTCCCCTAGTTCTAGTCTCACCCGTCATCGGGAACATCCTCCCCGCATCCACCCGATCCAACCCCTTCACAATCTTATATGTTTCAATAAGATCGCCTCTCATTCTTCTGAACTCCAATGAGTAGAGTCCCAATCTACACAACCTCTCCTCATATGACCACCCCCTCATCCCCGGGATTAACCGAGTGAACCTTTTTTGCACTGCCTTGAGAGCAAGGATGTCTTTCCTTAAGTAAGGACACCAAAACTGTATGCAGTATTCCAGGTGCGGTCTCACCAATACCTTGTACAACTGAAGCAATAGTGTGTAATATATATGAATATATATATAAATATATACATACACACCACATGCAATCTCCTTGTAGTCAATTGCAAATGACTTTCACGTGGGTTTGCAGTAATAATATTGCAGAGGATTGTGATACTGTTCAATGAACATCATCTGGCTCTACACTACACTTAAACTTTGGAATCCTCGTAAAAATATCAAAAAGCACTTGAACTCTTCCTTAAATGGTAAAATTCTTGAGCTTTAAAACAGAAAGAAAAACTGTAAATAATTTATAAACTAGGAGCAAAAATCTGATTGTAGTTTGGAAGAGTGTTTTACTATGTCCCTGTTTGTTTTGAATGTTGTTTCAATTCTTGCTGCACTAATTTTTCTCATCACTCCACATGTTCTTTTTTTAAATTTGTTCTCAGGATTTTGCTGATGCTGGCAAGGTCACATTTATTGCCCATCCTTAGTTACATAGATGGGCCTTCTTCTTCAACCAATGCAGACCCTGTGGTCATGGTGCTCCCACAATAATGGTAGGTAGGGAATTCCAGGTTTTTAATTCAGCAACGATGAAGCAATGGTGATACATGCCCAAGTCAGGATGGTGTATGACTTGGTGGGCAACTTGAAAGTGATGGCGGTCCCATGAGCTTGCTGTTCTTGTCCTTCTCAGCGCTAGAGGTCATGGCACTGAAAGGTACTGGGAGCTGCTGTCAAACTAAATTTGGAAAGTTGCTGAAGGTCATGCTGTAGATAATACATATTGTAGCCACAGTGTGCCTGGAGGGGTGCAGGGTCAATATTGAGTCTAGCGGCAGGGGTGCCAATGAAGCAGACTGCTCTGTTCTGGATATTGTTGAGTGTTGTTGCAGCGGCACCCATCCAGGCGAGTGGTGAGTATTCTATTGCATTCCTGACTTGAGCCTTGTAGATGGTGGAAAGCCTTTGAGGGATCAGGGGCGGAGCCACTTATCACAGAGTACCCAGCCTCTGCCCTGCTCTTGTAACCACAGTGTTGATATGGCTGGTCCAGTTCAGCTTCTGATCAATGGTGATCCCCAAAATGTTGGGCAGTTTACATGTTACAACAACAACCACAATCACTGAAAGCATATGTACAACAATGCAAGTAAATAAGGTTGATATTTATTCAACATGACTTGCAGTTACATCATGCTTGAAATTTCTCCCATCTATCTTTCTCAGTTTTCCAGTGATGGAAAATTCAGTAACGGTTGACATCTTTGTTTGTTGCGAGGTAGGATTTTATCCACATAAGATGGTCCAGATGGGTAACTTCCAGTCTGTTGCGAGACTTGGTTTTGATCTGATTCATTAACCTGAAGCCACGCTTGCAATCAGCACAGGAGGTTTGAAAGGTGCCACATTTATCAACCAACCCAGCCAAGTCTATAAACTGCTCTTCTTTCATTGTGTAAGTTACCATGTCGGTAAATGTACTAATCGCACCTGCTTTCAGTTTTTCCACAACGATAAATTTATAGCCTGTGTACTGCTTGCAGAAGTGATCGGTTATTCATCCATCGGTTTGCACTGGTAGATTCAAGACTGCTTGGTTCTTGTGAATGAGTTTGCTTACATTTTCTGTGTTGTAATCAAATTTGGCAGAAACCAGTGCTTTGATATCGAATACAGACCACTCTTGCAGTTCATTCTCCGGATATCGAGCATCGAAATGTTCACATAGTCTTGCAATGAAAGAAAGAATACCTGTTGTATCAATGGTATTGGTGAGAGAAACCATTTCTTGTTTCACTTTCTCACTCCAGTGAGTTTTTTCTCTGAGGTACTGGGTGCGCATTTTTTCAATTTTGGCCTTTGCATAGCGATAGTCTTCAATGACACTGAGACTACTTCTTTGAAAAATGTGGCACAGTTCAGACAATTACCCCAAAATATCATTTAGCACAGTCAGTGCAATACGATACTGCCGATCTAGAAGCTTTTTGAGACGGTACTCACTGTGAACAGCAGAGAAGGAGCGGTTTTAACAGGGGACCGAAGCGGAGAGAGAAAAATAAAATCAAGGAGTGACAGCACAGGACAGCAGGTAGGTGATTGGTTGGTGAGTATTAGAGCATTTTTTTTGTCTCTAAGCTAGTGCAGTGTTTTAAACAAAGAGCTGGGGAACAATAACTAATACTTTATTAAATTAATAACTTAACTAGATAAACTAATTAATTAATATAACTCTAAATAATTACTTGATTAAAAACTTAAACTAATTTAAATAAGCATATGAATAAAAAAAACTCTGGAGATGGCAGGGCAGGCTATGTGTCGGGACTGTAGTATGTGGGAGTTTGTGGACAGCGAGACTGTCCCGGATTCCCACATCTGCAGGAAATGTCTCTGCCTTCAGTCACTCCGGCTCAGAGTCATTGAGCTGAAGTGCGAGTTAGAGACACTCCGAAACATAAGGGAGGGGGAGGAATTTCTAGACAGTTTTATCCAGAATACAGTCACACCCCAGAGGAAAGCATAGGTTCAGAAAGGGGAGGGTGTGACTGCTCGGGAGAAGGGTAGCGGGAACTTAGGAGAGGTTGAGAAGGAAGTCCCGCAGACACTGGTCCTGTCCAACAGGTATGATATACTCGCTACCCGTGAAGACAAGGAGAAAGACTGCGGGGAGACCAAGGCACCGTGGCTCAGAAGGCTGTCCAAGAGGGTGAAGAGCAGAATAGAAATGTGGTAGTGAAAGGGGATTCTATAATTTGGGGATAGATAGCGTCCTCTGTAGCCAAGAACGAAAATCCCGACGGGTGTGTTGGCAGGGTAAGGGATATTTTGAGGTGGCTGGAGAGGAATTTGGAAAGGAGGGGGTAAATCCAGTTGTTGTTGTTCATGTCAGAACAAACAGCATAGATAGGAACAGGGAGGAGGTCCTGCTGAAGGAGTATCAGGAGTTAGGAGCTAAATTAAAAAGCAGGACCTCGAGGATAATAATCTCTGGATTATTGCCCAAGCCACGATGAAATTGGCATAGAAGCAGTCAGATCAGGAGAATTAACATGTGGCTAAAGGGCTGGTGTGGGAAAGAGGGGTTCCTTTTCATAGGACACTGGCACCAGTACTGGGACAGGAAGGAGCTGTACCAATGGGACGGGCTCCACTTGAACCGGGATGGGACCCGTGTCCCAGCGGAAAGGGTAAATAGGGAGGTGGCAAAGGCTTAAAACTAGTAAGATGGGGGGAGGGATCTACAAGAAATGAAACCAGCCTATATATACACAAAACATGAAAGGAGACCACAGGAAAGAGTAAAGTAAGGGAGGATATTGATGCCTAGGGAATAAATGGAGTGATAGAACAGGAGTGTAAAAAGATGGTTAAAAATAAAGTGAAAGAAACTGCTATTAAAAATGAGTTAAACTGTCTTTTTTAAATTTTATTCATTTTTATGGATTCTGGGCGTCGCTGGCAAGGCCAGCATTTATTGCCTATCCCTAATTGCCCTTGAGAAGGTGTTGGTGAGCCACCTTCTTGAACCGCTGCAGTCCGTGTGGTGAAGATACCCCCACAGTGCTGTTAGGTAGGGAGCTCCAAGATTTTGACCCAGCGATAATGAAGGAGCAGTGATATATTTCCAAGTCAGGATGGTGTGTGACTTGGAGGGGAACTTGGAGGTGGTGGTGTTCCCATGTGCCTGCTGCCCTTGTTCTTCTAGGTGGTAGAGGTCACTGGTTTGGGAGGTGTTGCCGAAGAAGCCTTGGCGAGTTGCTGCCGTGCATCTTGTAGATGGTACACACTGCAACCACAGTACGCTGGTGGTGGAGGGAGTGAATGTTTAAGGTGGTAGATGGGGTGCCAATCAAGCGGGCTGCTTTGCCCTGGATGGTGTTGAGCTTCTTGAGTGTTGTTGGAGCTGCACTCATCCAGGCAAGTGGAGAGTATTCCATCACACTCCTTACTTGTGCCTTGTAGATAGTGGAAAGGCTTTGGGGAGTCAGGAGGTGAGACACTCGCCACAGAATACCTAGCTTCTGACCTGCTCTTGTTGCTACAGTATTTATGTGGCTGATCCAGTTAAGTTTCTGGTCAATGGTGACCCCCAGGATGTTGATGTTTGGGATTCAGTGATGGTAATGCCATTGAATGTCAAGGGGAGGTGGTTAGACTCTCGCTTGTTGGAGATAGTCATTGCCTGGCACTTGTGTGGCGCGAATGTTACCTGCCACTTATCAGCCCAAGCCTGAACATCGTCCAGGTCTTGTTGCATGCGGGCATGGACTGCTTCATTATCTGAGGAGTTGTGAATGGCACTGAACACTGTGCAGTCATCAGCGAACATCCCCACTTCTGACCCTATGTTGGAGGGAAGGTCATTGATGAAGCAGCTGAAGATGGTTGGGCCTAGGACACTGCCCTGAGGAACTCTTGCAGCGATGTCCTGGGGCTGTGATGATTGACCTTCAACCACCACAACCATCTTCCTTTGTGCTAGGTATGACTCCAGCTAGTGGAGAGTTTTCCCCCTGATTCCCATTGACTTCAGTTTTACTAAGGCTCCTTGATGCCACACTCGGTCAAATGCTGCCTTGATGTCAAGGGCAGTCACTCTCACCTCAGATCTGGAATTCAGCTCCTTTGTCCATGTTTGGACCAAGGCTGTAGAGCAATGCACACAGTGTCCATAATACAACAGGGGAGCTGGAGGCAATCATGCATTGCGAGGAACCAGACATAGTAGGGATTACTGAGACATGACTACAGAAAAATCAGGACTGGGAATTAAACATTGCAGAGTATAACATTTTTAGAAAAGATCAAGAGGGAAAAAGGGGAGGTGGACTAGCTGTACTTATTAGGGATAACATAATGGCAGTAGAAAAAAGTGACGTAGCTATCAGCAAGACAAAAATAGAATCCATGTGGATAGAGATAAATGATAATAAAGGATCATTCACACTAATAGGGGTAGTCTACAGGCCACCTAATAGTGGAAGGGAGGTGGAGGAAGAAATATGCAAACAAATTAGGGAAATGAGTAAAAAACATAGAATAATAATCATGGGAGAGTTCAACTATCCCGATATTAATTGGACAGAAGAGGTAGATAAAGGGGATAATGGAATGGAGTTCCTACAATGTGTGCAGGACTCCTTTCTAACCCAATATGTAAAAAGTCCAACAAGGGAAGATTCGCTATTGGATCTAGTAATGGGGAATGAACCAGAGCAGATAAGAAAAGTAAAAGTAGGGGAACATCTAGGCAATAGTGATCATAATATAATATGCTTTAAAATAATAATTGAGAAGGACATAAGTATGACGAAGACCAGGGTAATAGATTGGAGTAAAGCTGATTTTGAGTGGCTGAGAATAGAACTTGGGAAAATAAAATGGACAACAATATTGGCAAACAATGACGTAGAACAGCAATGGGAAACATATAAAATGGTCCAGGAAAAATATATTCCACTAAAAAACAAGAACAAGCTAAACACTAATGAGACAACATGCATGAATAAAGCCATAGGGAAAAATTGAGGGTAAGGAAAGAGGCAGACACTAAGTACATGGACAGTAGGGGAGAGTATGATTTGGGAAACTATGAAGTGATTCAGAAAGGAGTCAAAAATGCAATTAGGAAGGCAAAGAGGAACTATGGAATTAAATTATCAAGGAACATAACACAAAATATTAAATAATTTGCAGGCACATCAATAAAAAAAAGGATGGTCAGGATGGGAATAAGGCCACTAAGGGATGGATAGGATAATGCCACAGGCAGTGATAGAGAGATGGCAGAAATATTAAATAATTACTTTGCCTCAGTATTTACCAGGGAGATAGAACAGGTGGACATGACATTGGATCATGAGATTAGTAATGAAATAACTGAATTTAAAATAAAAAGAGGAGATATATTGAATAAACTAATCAAACACAAAGAGGAAAAAAACACTGGTCCAGATGAATTACAGCCGTGCATATTAAAAGAATCCAGGGAAGAGATATAAGAGGCATTACTACATATATTTAATAATTCATTAGAAAAGGTGTAGTGCCAGAGGACTGGCGGATAGCTAACATAATACCTATATTTAAGAAGGGAGATAGAACATGTCCAGGGAACTATAGACCAGTCAGCTTAACATCGGTGGTAGGAAAATAGAAGAACATCTAGAAGCCAAAAATATAATAATGAATAGTCAGCATGAATTTCTAAAGAGATAGTCTTGCTTGACCAACCTCATTGAATTTTTTGAAGAGGTAACAGGGAGAATAGACAAGGGTAATGCAATAGATGTAATATATCTAGATTTTCAAAAAGCATTCGATAAGATACCACATAATAGACTAATGAATAAAGTCAGAGAATGCAGAGTCGGGGACAAGTAGCAGAATGGATAGCTAGCTGGCTTCAAGACAGAACGCAGACAGTAGGGGTAAAGGGTAGCTATTCAGAGTGGCAGAAGGTGGGTAGTGGTGTTCCACAAGGATCAGTGCTGGGACCACTGTTGTTCATAATTTATATTAATGATTTAGATTTTGGAATCAAAAACACAATTTCTAAATTTGCGGATGACACCAAATTGGGGGGGGGATAGTTAATACTGAGGAGAACTGAAACAAATTACAGGAAGACGTTAATAAACTTGCAGAATGGGCATACAATTGGCAAATTAAATTCAACGCAGATAAATGTGAGGTATTATATTTTGGTAGGAAGAATAGGAGGGTGCAAGTCTGGGTGGGGTAGAGGAGAAAAGGGATCTCGGATTACAAATACACAAATTACTAAAAGTAGTGACACAGGTTAAAAAGGCCATAAAAAAGCAAACCAAGCACTAGGGTTTATTTCTAGAGGGATAGAATTGCAAAGTAGTGAAGTTATGCTAAACCTGTATCGAACCTTGGTTAGACTACACTTAAGAGTACTGCGTACAATCCTGGTCGCCATAATGGCCCGAAAATTAAATCTAATACACGAGAGTACGCATTGTGTACTCTCGCGTATTAGATCCCGAATTGCCGGTTTCCTGCATGCACTGCGCATGCGCGGGAAACCGGCACTTCGTGAATTGAAAAGGGGGTGGTTCCTAAGTGAACCGCGTACGCACTACAGGCTGCGCGCACGCAGTGCACTTAGTTTTTTTTTCAGCTTTGAACGCGCAGGTAAGAGGCGAAGATTTTACACATAAAGAAAGCAGGCGTAGGACCCCCTTTTAACAAGGTAAGTAGTTAATTAAGTGTTATTTTAAATTTTTTTCAACAGGTTTATCTTTTTTAGAGACTTTAAAGAAAGGTAAGTTTATTTTTATAACTTTTAAAAAGATTTAAAAAAATTTCAAAAATGTAATTTTTTGTTTAAAGTGGTTAATTTATTTAACTATACTTATTTTATTAATGTGAAGGCTTTTTTAAAAATTTAATTGAAGTTTAGCTGTTCTTTTTGGGGTTTGTAGTATTCATAGCTTTGACAGCCCTTGCTGTTAAAACTATGAATGAAAGATGGTGTGCTGCCATTGGCTCTAACTGAATCACGTGATCCCAGAGCTCGAACTAACTAATTGCGTACTTCACGTCAGAAAAGGGTTAAACTAGCTAAAACGTTTCAAAATGGCATTACAGAGCCAATTTAGGGCTTGTTAAGGGCTTTAATGGCCTCTCCCGCCTCTTGGAGGCGGGACGGAGTCAGGAACCCCGTGACTGATTTTGTCAAAATTGCGTGGAGGCGGGATGGAGTCGGGATGGGGTCGGGACCCCCGACCCGCAAATTTAACCCCCCACACGCCTCCAAACCCGACTCCATGGGTCATTCAAAATCCAGCCCATAGTTCTTGCTTCTCCCGTTGGGAGGAACAGTAACATATTTCGCTAAATGGTCGGTAATTTTCTGCACCGACAACATGGATGTGTTTATTTTTCTCGCAAGGAGCACATTGTCAATCAGAATTTTTATTTCATCCAGATTTGTTCGCTGACATCCCCCCATTTCAATGCGCTTCTGTCGGTTTTCAGCAGATTCTGCAAATAAATGCGAAATTTCAATGCCATGTTTCTGAACGTTTAGGGGTAAAAATTCACTTGGTTGCGCCTCCCGTTAGCGCCTTAAGAGGGCGCTAATGGGGCGTTAAGCTGCTAACGCCCGGGCACAGCGCTGTTTGCGCCGCTCGAGAACTTAACTTGAGATTGTGCGGCGGCGCTAAAACTTACCGCTGCGACCACCTGCGCGCGCAGATTGTGACGTCATTCCATGGTGCAACGCCCTTGGGGCGCCCCGGAGCGGAAATTGAGTGGCGCCCCCTGCCTTACCGCCTGGCGCTTCCAACGACCGGAAGACTGGAACGTTATCAATCGGTGTGGGGCTGGGGGGGGGCGCTATTTAAAGGGGGCCTCTTCCTGTCTTTTTCTGTGGTCGACATTTATGCACCACTCATTCTGAGAGAGAGAGAGAGATTCGGAGAGAGAGAGAGAGAGACTTCTACATTGACTCAACGCTTTGTGAGGTAGTTTTGCCTAGTTCATCCTAACTTTGCTGCTACTTTAGTTGCTGTACCTCATTACTTTTCTGGCAAAGAGAATATGGGGGCTGCAATGATTGGGGGCGTCGTCCTGCTCCAGCTGAATCGGAGGATACTGAGACGCAGACAGAGAGTGGCAATGATGGCCAGACGGAGGAGGGCCATCAGGCGCATGTACAGGAGAGCTTACCCTCCCAGGGTATATCGTGAACAGCTCTCCTACATCCATATGTCCGAGGAGCTGTGTTTGCGAAGGCTGCGATTCAGCAAGGAGGTGGTCACTGAGCTCTGTCACCTGCTGCAGCCAGATCTGCAGCCTCAGCTGAGGTCCAGGACGTCTCTGTCGGTGGCAGTGAAGGTCACAGTGGCTTTGAACTTCCAGGCTGAGATTCAAGGCTGCAATGAGCAGGGTGTGGCTGGGGAGCAAGTGGCCCCCCCCGCTTTAAGAAGTGTCCGGCGCCATTGTGTCTGTGTTCCCTCGCTAACTGGCAGCAGCTGCGCTGCGCTCGTGCGCTGAGTTAGCGCCTCACTCCTTGGCCTTTGCGCCTTAAGAGAGGTGTGCAGCGCCTACTTTAGCGCTCCACTCACCTCCCGGGGCGGTAAAAGTGAAGTTTCCTGTCAGTGCCGATAATTAGCGCCAGGCGCTAATATTTGCGTCCGGACGATATTTGCGCCCCAAATGGGGCGCGACCTAATTTCTACCCCTTAAGCTTTTAACTGCATCAATATGAGCTTTATCAATTAAGTGGCATTTCAGATTCCATTCAGTCCATCTTTTACCACTTATAACTTTTGATCTTCTTTCCCGCTCCGATGTTGTCCTCGATCTCCTTCCCATCCCGCTATCTTCCTCAATCTCTTTTCCGCTCCGATGTCATATTGCCGCTTTTTCGGCCTCGCCCTTTGACTGCTTGCTTCGAATGATACTGTTCCATTGCTATTGGGTCGACTCGAATTTTGAATAATGCTGCTCCATTGCTTTCTGTCAATGTGCGCGACCCCTTCAATGTAGTGTTACTTCTTGGATCGCTGTGCAGCCGCACAGAGAGAACATTGGCTGGGTGGGGGAAGAGTGATTGGAGGTCGGGGCCGCAGGAGCTGGAAGAGCTGGAGGAGCGGGCACCGGCAGTGCTCGGGTGCTTACTTACCTTATTTTTGAAGGCGATCTTTAGCATTGGTTTCCCTGCATGCTGAGGGCTCTGACGGTGACTGCCTCAGGGAAAACCAATGTTACAGCTTGAAGGAAGGATTAGGCCCCTTATTTGCATATGCAAATAGTCTAACGTCAGTTTTTGGTGTGGGTAAAGGACACCGATTGGTTTTAATCTTTTTATTCATTCATGGGATGTGGGCATCACTTGCCCATTCCTAATTGCACTTGGGAAGGTGGTGGTGAGCTGCCTTCTTGAACCGCTGCAGTCCATGCGGTGAAGTTACTCCCACAGAGCTGTTAGGGAGGGCGTTCCAGGATTTTGACCCAGCGACAATGAAGGAGCAGTGATATATTTCCAAGTCAGGATGGTGGGTGACTTGGAGGGGAACTTGCAGGCGATGGTGTTCCCATGCGCCTGCTGCCCTTGTCCTTTTAGGCGGTAGAGTTCGAGGGTTTGGGAGGTGCTGTTGAAGAAGCCTTGACAAGTTTCTTGTAGATGGTACACACTGCAGTCACGGTGTGCCGGTGGTGGAGGGAGTGAATGTTTAAGGTGGTGGATGGGGTGCCAATCAAGCGGGCTGCTTTGACCTGGATGGTGTCAAGCTTCTTGAGTGTTGTTGGAGCAGGCAAGTGGAGAGTATTCCATCACACTCCTGACTTGTGTCTTGTAGATGGTGGAAAGGCTTTTGGGAGTCAGGAGGTGAGTCACGCGCCGCAGAATACCCAACCTCTGACCAGCTCTTGTAGCCGCAGTATTTATGTAGCTGGTCCAGTTAAGTTTCTGGTCAATGGTGACCCCCAGGATGTTGATGGTGGGGGATTTGGTGACGGTAATTCCATTGAATGTCAAGGGGTGGTGGTTAGACTCTCTCTTGTTGGAGATGTTCATTGCCTGGCACTTGTGTGGCACAAATGTTACTTGCCACTTATCAGCCTAAGCCTGAACATTGTCCATGTCTTGCTAAATGCGGGCATGGACTGCTTCATTATCTGACACAATGTGGTGGACAATGCACTTCCAGTCGTAAGTGTGCTTGCGCTTCCTACTTTGGGGCCTTATCGGCCATGTAATGCGTGAAAAACATGCGCAATGTGACCCAATTTAACTCCCATAGAGTTGTGAGTTCTTTCTGTGTATGCTTTGGGAGTTGGGTGATGGAGAAATATTGATTTCTGTCTTAGGAAGGATGTTGGTAGCAGTCTTGGAGAGTGAAGGACTCAATGGGCCGAATGGCCTCCTTCTTTGCCGTTATGACTCTATGGGGGTGATTTTATCAATGGGGATATGATAGAAACATAGAAACATAGAAGATAGGAGCAGGAGTAGAGCATTCGGCCCCTCGAGCCTGCTCCGCCATTCAATGCGATCATGGCTGATCATCCAAATTTAGTACCCTGTCCCTGCTTTCTCCCCATATCCCTTGATCCCCTTAGCCGTAAGAAATATATCTAACTCCTTCTTGAATATATTTAATGAATTGGCCTCAACTGCCTTCTGTGGTAGAGAATTCCACAGGTTCACCACTCTCTGGGTGAAGAAATTCCTCCTCATCTCAGTCCTAAATGGCTTATCCCTTATCCTTCGACTGTGACATCTGGTTCTGGACTCCCCCGCCATCGGGAACATCCTTCCTGCATCTAGTCAGTCTAGTCCTGTAAGAATTTTCTAAGTTTCAATGAGATCCCCTCTCATTCTTCGAAACTCTAGCGAATATAAGCCTAATCGACCCAATCTCTCTTCATACGTCATTCCTGCCATCCCAGGTATCAGTCTGGTATATCTTCGCTGCACTCCCAACATGGCAAGAACATCCTTCCTCAGATAAGGCGACCAAAACTGCACACACTACTCAAGGTGTGGTCTCACCAAGGCCTTGTACAACTGCAGCAAGACATCCTTGCTCCTGTACTTGAATCCTCTCGCTATGAAGGCCAACATACCATTTGCCTTCTTAACTGCCTGCTGCACCTGCATGCTTACCTACAGCGACTGGTGCACAAGGCCTCCCAGATCTCGTTGCACTTCCCCTTTTCCCAATCTATTGCCGTTCAGATAATCTGTCTTCCTGTTTTTGCCACCAAAGTGGATAACCTCGCATTTATCCACATTATACTGCATCTGCCATGCATCTGCCCAATCACCCAACCTGTCCAAGAGGCGGGACTGCTGCTTGTCGGGTTTTAGTCCCGCCTCCATCGACATCTGGCCAACCCACGCTATTTTCCGTTGATTGACCTTGTTACGTCTGCCCAGCGGGCTGAGCAGGCCAATTAAGGGAAAGCCAGTGACAGAGAACGTCAGCGTATGACGTTTCATCTGTCAAAAAATTTTGACAGATGAATTGTCATCGTTTGACACCTTTGAGAAGCTGTCAAGCACTGACAATCTCTGTTTATTGGTGAGTCCTTGTACTCAAGACTCACCAAACCTCTTTCCTCAGCAGAAATCAGATGGCTGTTGCATCGGAGAATGCAGCAGACATTTTGTCATCTCTGCCATGGAGATGAGGCACCTCCACAGCCTAAAGGGATGAAGCCTGGAGGAAGAAGCAAAGGTAAATAATCTTATTAAAACACTTTTCACTCACCTCACACACTTACCTCTCCACACTTGCACTCATCACTCACCTGCACACCGGACATTTCGGCCCCTCTGACCCCCGCAGACCCACGGCTTTCCTCACTGACCCTAGCGAGGTTCGGAGCCGTCGGGAAGCCCACACTTTAGGGCTCAAAATAGTTATTAGCCAAAAAACTGCCTGTTAACTACCTGTTAACAGGCAGTTAATTGGCACTAATCCCCTTCCCGCCTCGAGGAGATGGGACCCGGCGCGGGTCGGGTACCCACCTCCTGGGAAGATGGCATGGAGGCGGGTTGGGGGCGGGATGGGTACCCTCTCCCAGATTCTGCCATTTTCCCAGCAGTCCCGCCTCCATACCCGCCTCCCCAGGGCTGGGAAAATTGACTCTATGGGGACGATTTTCTCACTGGAGGCGAGATGGAGGCGGGTTTAAGTTTGGGTGGGTTTGAAACCCGCCTCCACTGATAGTTTTCAAAAATTTGCAATTTTCCTATGATTGGCCACTTGATTTCAGAGGTGTGGGATGCCCTTGGTCAATTAGTGTTTTGGGACTGAAACTCACATCTGCAGATATCACTTTTCTAGTCTGATTTTATGGCTTCTTGCTCCCTTGGCTCATTCCACAGGATAGACCGGCGGCAGCAGCGAGAGCGGCCCTGGGTGGAGACTGAGCGCGGAGACCGAGGAGTTAAAGAGTGTGATGGCACCAGAAAGCAGGTAAGTGATTGGTTGGTGAGTATTTCTCCCTTTCTCGCTTTTTTCTAAACTTAATTTTTATGTTTTATAGTTTCTAGGGTCTCTCGTGTGTAGCAGGGAGTGCTAGTAAACAAGGGCCCTTGAGTATATCATTTAATTGTAGTGTAATTGATTTGATTTAATTTAATTTGAATTAATTACAGGGTAAGTCATGGCAGCACAGCTCGGCCCCATGCCATGCTCCTCCTGCACTATGTGGGAAATTAGGGACACTTCCTGTGTCCCTGACGACCATGTGTGCGGGAAGTGTATCCAGCTGCAGCTACTGACAGACCGCATTGCGGCGCTGGAGCTGCGAATGGATACATACTGGAGCATTCGCGATGCTGAGGACATCGTGGATAGCACGTTTAGGGAGTTGGTCACACCGCAGGTAAAGGCTGCACAGGCAGGAAGGGAATGGGTGACCACCAGGCAGAGTAGTAGGCGCAGGCAGGTAGTGCAGGCGTCCCCTGTGGCTATCCCCCTTTCAAACAGATATACCACTTTGGATATTGTTGAGGGAGATGGCTTATCAGGGGAAGGCAGCAGCAACCAACTTCCTGGCACCATGGGTGGTCCTGCTGCACAGGACGGGAGGAAAAAGAGCGGGAGAGCTATAGTGATAGGGGATTCTATTGTAAGGGGACTAGATAGGCGTTTCTGCGGCCGCAAACGAGACTCCAGGATGGTATGTTGCCTCCCTGGTGCAAGGGTCAAGGATGTCTCAGGGCGGCTGCAGGGCATTCTGGAGGGGGAGGGAGAACAGCCAGTTGTCGTGGTGCATATAGGTACCAACAATATAGGTAAAAAACAGGATGAGGTCCTGAAAGCTGAATATAGGGAGTTAGGAGGTAAATTAAAAAATAGGACCTCAAAGGTAGTAATCTCAGGATTGCTACCAGTGCCACGTGCTAGTCAGAGTAGAAATAGAAGGATATTTCAGATGAATACGTGGCTAGAGGAATGGTGCAAGGGGGAGGGATTCAAATTCCTGGGACATTGGAACCGGTTCAGCGGGAGGTGGGACCAGTACAAACTGGATGGTTTGCACCTGGGCAGGACCAGAACCGATGTCGGAGGGGGAGTGTTTGCTGGTGCTGTTGGGGAGGGTTTAAACTAAAATGGCAGGGGGTTGGGAAGCTGTGCAGGGAGACAGAGGAAAGGGAAGCAAGGATAGAAACAAAAGACAGGAAGGAGAAAAGCAAAAGTGGAAGGCAGGGAAATCAAGGATGTAAATCAAACAGGGCCACAGTAAATAATAATTCTAAAAGGACTAAGAGTGTTAAAAAATCAAGCCTGAAGGCTTTGTGTCTTAATGCGAGGAGCATTCGTAATAAGATGGATGAATTAGCTGTGCAAATAGATGTAAACTGATATGATATAATTGGGATTACGGAGACATGGCTCCAGGGTGACCAAGATTGAGAATTCAACATCCAGGGTATTCAATATTCAGGAAGGACAGGAAAAAAGGAAAAGGAGGTGGGGTAGCATTGCTGGTTAAAGAGGATATTAACACAATAGTAAGGAAGGATATTAGCTCTGATGATCTGGAATCTGTATGGGCAGAGCTGAGAAATACCAAGGGGCAGAAAACGTTAGTGGGAGTTGTATACAGACCCTCAAACAGTAATGCTGAGGTTGGGGATGGCATTAAACGGGAAATTAGAGACACATGCAATAAGGGCACAGCAGTTATCATGGGTAACTTTAATCTACATACAGATTGGGCTAATCAAATTAGTAACAATACTGTGGAGGAGGAATTCATAGAGTGTGTACAGGATGGTTTCCTGGACCAATATGTCAAGGAACCAACTAGAGATCAGGCCATCTTAGACTGGGTATTATGTAATGAGAAAGGATTAATTAGCAATCTTGTTGTGCGAGGCCCCTTGGGGAGGAGCGATCATAATATGATAGAATTCTTCATTAAGATGGAGAGTGAAGTAGTTGACTCAGAGACTAGGGTCCTGAATTTAAATAAAGGAAACTACGATGGTATGAGTCATGGGTTGGCTAGGATGGATTGGGGAACGTTACTTAAAGGGTTGACGGTGGATAGGCAATGGCAAACATTTAAAGATTGCATGGATGAACTACAGAATTTGTTCATCCCTGTTTGGCATAAAAATAAAACAAAAAAGGTGACTCAACCATGGCTAACAAGGGAAATTAGGGATAGCATAAGATCCAAGGAGAGGACATATAATTTGGCCAGAAAAAGCAGCAAACCTGAGCATTGGGAGCAGTTTAGGATTCAGCAAAGGAGGACAAAGGGATTAATTAAGAGGGGGGAAATAGATTATGAGTAAGCTTTCAGGGAACATAAAAACTGACTGTAAAAGCTTCGATAGATATGTGAAGAGAAAAAGATTGGTGAAGTCAAGCATAGGTCCCTTGCAGTCAGAATCAGGGGAATTCATAATGGGGAACAAAGAAATGGCAGACCAATTAAATACATACTTTGGTTCTGTCTTCACAAAGGAGGACACAAATAACCTCCCAGAGATGTCGGGGAACATAGGGTCTAATGAAAGGGAGGAATTGAATGAAATCAGTATTTGTAGGGAAATGGTGTTAGGGAAATTGACGGGATTGAAGGCCGATAAATCCCCAGGGCCTGATAATCTACATCCTAGGGTACTTAAGGAAGTGGCCCTAGAAATAGTAGATGCATTGCTGGTCATCTTCCAAAATTCTATAGACTCTGGAACAGTTCCCATGGATTGGAGGATAGCTAATGTAACCCCACTATTTAAAAAAGATGGTAGAGAGAAAACGGGGAATTATAGACCGGCAAGCCTGACATCGGTAGAGGGGAAAATGCTAGAGTCCATTATAAAAGATGTAATAGCAGAGCACTTGGAAAACAGTGACAGGATCGGACAAAGTCAACATGGATTTACAAAAGGTAAATCATGCTTGACTAATCTACTGGAATTTTTAGAGGATGTAACTGGTAGAATGGATAAGGGAGAACCAGTGGGTGTGGTGTATTTGGACTTTCAGAAGGCTTTCGATAAGGTCCCACATAAGAGATTAGCATGCAAAGTTAAAGCACATGGGATTGGGGGTAAGGTACTGTCTTGGATAGAGAACTGGTTGGCAGACAAGAAGCAAAGAGTTGGAATAAACGGGTCTTTTTCCAAGTGGCAGGCAGTGACTAGTGGGGTACCGCAGGGATCGGTGCTAGGACCCCAGCTATTCACGATATATATAAATGATCTAGACGAGGGAACTAGATGTAATATTTCCAAGTTTGCAGACAACACAAAGCTGGGTGGGCGTGTGTGCTGTGAGGAGGATGCAGAGAAACTCCAGTATGATTTGGACAGGTTGGGTGATTGGGCAGATGCATGGCAAATGCAGTATAATGTGGATAAATGCGAGGTTATCCACTTTGGTGTCAAAAACAGGAAGGCAGATTATTATCTGAATGGCAATAGATTGGGAAAAGGGGAAGTGCAACGAGACCTGGGTGTCCTTGTGCACCAGTCGCTGAAGGTAAGCATGCAGGTGCAGCAGGCGGTTCAGAAGGCAAATGGTATGTTGGCCTTCATAGCAAGAGTACTCGAGTACAGGAGCAAGGATATCTTGCTGCAGTTGTACAGGGCCTTGGTGAGACCACACCTTGAGTATTGTGTGCAGTTTTGGTCACCTTGTGAAGGAATAGCCAGGATTCTGAAAAATACATGATACTAAAAACAGATTTCTGAAATTATTAATAAATGACATACTGGGTTTAAATGACATAAGCCTTAGCAGACACAGGCTGCAAACAGAATACAGGCTTCTGAGATAAGATGGTTTGTTAACACAAAGCTGTGAACACAAGCTTTGATATGGGAATGGGATATTGACAAAGACAATGCCCTATTGAAGCAAACCATTGGGAGGTTCCTCTATGTCTAGAGTTTGGGAGAAAAACAATGGAATGACCCAAGTAAAGTGTTATAATCTCACACGTCGAACAGATGCACAGAACATTAAAAAAACGAAGTGCCTTTGGAAAAATGACATCAAGTAAGAAATACCTGTCGTAAAATAGTTTTATGTTAAACTTAAAGACAGGAAACACGATTAAATATGCAACCAATTGAGATAGCTAGAAAACAAGTAAACACTGAGTTAAAGTGTTTTCAATTTACATATTGTAAATATGATACCTACAGAAGGCTTTGAAGAAATGACATCAAGTAAAAGAAACGCCTGCTGAACAAATAGTTTTAATGTTAAGCTTGAAATATGGAGTCCCGAGGTCTGATAAAAACCAATTGAAGTAAATAAGAAATGTATGGAACACCCTAGATAAAGTATTTACAAGTTGTAAAAGGTACACAAACAAGACGACTTTGAAAATATTACTTCAATGGATGCACGTAGCAATTACATTGTTCTTGTATTGAACTTGGAATACCACGGAGTCACAACATCTGATAATAACCAGTTAAAGTAGTATTAGAATTGAATAGAAAGACTTCGATAAGAATTGCGTCAAACAGAAACCATTGCTGTCATTGTGTTTATGATGGTTTTTGAAACATATAAGGTAGAGACATAATTATGCATGCAATGGCTAAATTGACAGTAAAGACAGAAAGCATTCAACAGAGATATCAATAAAGAATAGAACAAAGTCAGCAAAGAATGACTTGATACAATTAAGCTTACATCATCAGGAAAACTTCAAAGGATAAACCACCAAAAAAGATATAAAAATAGACCTTTTCAAACAGAAAGTCAGAAGTCGCTGGGAAGACAAGCGTTTCTTAACTTTACAGACATTCTCTGTAAGTTTACAACTTTTGAGTCTCGGGTAATCAAGGTATTTGATTTTGGTGGATATTCTGGATTAAGAAATAAGTAGAAGTGTGGAAATGTAACGAAGTTAAGATTTGAGAATAAGGATCTCTGATAAGAAATGTAAGCTATTTGTGTTTTGAATGATTAAAGTTGCGATTGCCATAATAAATGTTATCTAAATGTCGGTTCGTTAATAAATCTATATATTTTTAGAATTATCTCAAAGAGTATTTCTGTATCATCTTGCGAACTCAATTTCTGTACACTCAAAGGAGTTGCAGAATTCTGGGGGGTATTCCGGACCCTCATAATATCCGGAAGGTTACAGTCTAGTTAAACTTATTAAAAGTACTATCCGGAGGACGGTAACATCTTTAGACCATTTCTTTCCTGTAGGGAGAGATAGTCTGACCTTTAGACCCAATTAAGCATCTTATAGGATCCGGCTACCGCAAACTTTAGTTGAAGGTAAACGTCTGGGGAATACGCCTGATCTGAGGTAGTCCGAAAGGGCTGGGACTTGTAATTAACCCTTCAGCCTTATCTGAGGAATGATGTTCTTGCCATGGAGAGAGTGCAGCGAAGATTCACCAGACTGATACCTGGGATGGCAGGATGAAAGAGTCATGGCAACTTCCACAGAACTTGGCGCAAACATGCAAGAACTCCTTCTTGTGGTTACACACCAGCTGAATGTTGAGGGAGTGGAAGCCCTTTCGGTTGACAAAGATAGCTGGGTTGTGATGGGGTGTCCTAAGGGCCACATGTGTGCAGTCTATGACACCCTGCACCATTGGCATTCCTGCCATATTTGCAAAGCCAACCAAATGCATGGTTATACTTGCTTGATCCTTGTGAACTGGATGTAATTGTGGGCCTCAGCAAAAAGGGCAACTGCGGGCGGCTGGCTGGGAGATGCCACTGATGTCTGCTGATGATTCCTGGAAGGAGCCTGATGCAAAGAAGTTGAGTGCGGTGGGGACTTTGACAGCCACTGGTAAGGGGTGTCCACCTGTTCCTCTGGGCACCAGGTCTTGCTGCAGCAGTCAGCAGATCTCTCGGACAACCTCTCGCGAAAGTCTCAGCCTCCTTTGGCACTGCTGCTCACTCATGTTGAGGTAGCTCATTCTTTGTCTGCAAACCCTCTGTCGGGGGTATCTCCTGCGGCGAGGTGCCTCGATGCGCTGGCGCCTTCTGACCTGTGCAGCATCAGGTGGCTGAGCAGGAGGTTGGGGCTCCTGCTGCTGTTACTTCTGAGCTGCCTGGTTCTGCTGCTGCCCTGGATGGTCCTCATCCTCATCTGAGGTCCATGCAGAAAGAAAACGAATGGTTCCCATGCTGCTTGCAGATGCCTCCTTTGGGGAAGCGCTCATTGCAAGCGGGGAGAGGGTCTTCCAAGGTGGTCCCACAGTTGATGGAGTCAAGCTGCAGCACCTCTGACTTCAGAAGGCCTTCTAAAAGTGTTCAGAGACCTTTTAAAGCCAAGGTCTGGCACTTGCAAGTAATCCTTGCTGCAATAAACGATGTCTTGTTAGACCTGCAGCTGTGAGGAGGCCACCCACAAGTCAACCCGCCAGGTTTACCTGGCATGGTTCAGGAGGTGTGTGGAGCATGCCAAAATTGTCGAAAAATCACGAGGGCCTCTCAAAATAGGCTTGGAGAGGCTCTTAACGAGCATTTAATGATGACAAGTATCGCTATGGCCAGCTGGAGGCGGGAGCGTTTCTCGACCTCCAAAACCAGCATCGGCAAAATCCCGCTGAGGCGGGTTGGAGGCGGGTTCCGAACCCGACCTCATTGAATCTGATTTTCCCGCCTTTCCCGCCTCCAAACCCGCCTCCTCTGATGGCAGAAAATCGCCCTATGACTCTATGAGGGTGTGAGGGGGTTGAACAGGCAGGTGTGAAGTAACTTTATTTGGTGGTTCAACCTTTATTTAATGAAAGTTCTGGGCTCTCATTTGTGTTGTCCTTGCTCTGGCTGCTGGCTCTCCTGTTCCACTTCCTCTCCTTTTTGTACATGCTACTTGTGCTGTCGAGATAGCTATGTAAGGACCTTCTTGATCTGTAGACCCTGTGACTGAGTGTCTATGTTTCGGGAAGAAACACCTTCAGTGATGCCTGATTCTAAGAGCCTCCAACCTATTTCCATTGAGAAATCCACATTGAGTGCAAAGCAATTCTTTTAGCAGAGCTGAGTTAAAGCAGACAAGTTCTGACTCAACCCTCAAATTACTAAAAAGGATAGCTATGAAGGCAAAGACATTAACCTTCAGTAGCAGCACACAAAAGGGCCTCCTCAAAGTGGCATCCACCTCAGAGATACCTTCCAGCAGCTCTGACCACCACTGATATAGTGGCAGTAATTATTTGCAGCAGAAATGGAGGGGTATAGGGCAGAGCGGTTAGCAATGCCCCCTTGACCCCATTTAAATGTGGTGGAGTGGCTTTTGAAAAGCCTTAAAGAGAACTGGTGTATTTTTGGGAGGGAAATGCAGGTGGTGTTGTTTATGAGATAGATTTGAGGCAGTAGTCTTTAAGATCACATTTCACTCTGTTTACCACACCAAATCTGCCCAAAGTAGGCAGAATAGGAGAATTCATACACCACTGGCAACAAACTGAAATGGCTGCCACAAGTTAGCATTTATGTTCTGACAAAGATTGACTTAGATCTCAGCTTACCCGCACAAGCAGCAGTACAGTTTTTTAAAATTTATTCGTTCATGGGATGTGGGCATCGCTGGCAAGGCCGGCATTTATTGCCCATCCCTAATTGCTCTCGAGAAGGTGGTGGTGAGCCGCCTTCTTGAACCGCTGCAGTCCTGTGGTGAAGGTACTCCCACAGTGCTGATTTTGTTGCAGCGGTTTGTTACAACAGAGTAGCTTGCTCGGCCATTTCAGAGGGCAGTTAAGAGCCAACCACATTGCTGTGGGTCTGGAGTCACATATAGGCCAGACTGGGTAAGGATGGCAGGTTTCCTTCCCTAAAAGACATTAGTGAACCAGAGAACAAAGGGGAAGGTCTGTGATAGCGTGGAAGGCCGGAGAGATTAAATGACAAAAGGTATGATTTTACAAAGCAAAAGGAGATGGTAATGGGACAAGTAAAGAAACAAAAGATGACTCTAGAAGAGGTGTAAATGGGAATGGCAGAATTATCAATAGCTGCCATCTGAAAAAATGGGGACAGAGGTTATGGTCTGAAGTTGATGAACTCGATGTTGAGTCCAGAAGGCTGTAAAGTACCGAATCAAAAGATGAGGTGCTGTTCCTTGAGCTTACGTTGAGCTTCGTTGGAGCAGTGTAAGAGGCCGAGGACAAAGAGGTCAGAGTGGAAGTGGGGCAGAGAATTAAAGTGACAGCGACTGGAAGCTCAGGGTCACACTTGCGGACTGAATGGAGGTGTTCCGCAAAGTGGTCACCCAATCTGCGTTTGGTCTCTCCAATGTAGAGGAGGCCGCATCGTGAGCAGCGAATACAGTATACTAAATTGCAAGAAGTACAAGTAAATCGCTGTTTCACCTGGAAGGAGTGTTTGGGCTATGGACAGAGGGAAGGGAGGAGGTAAAAGGGCAGGTGTTGCATTTCCTGTGCTTGCACGGGAAGGTACCGTGGGAAGGGGAAGGGGTATTAGGGTGATTGAGGAGTGGACCAGGGTGTCGCGGAGGGAGTGGTCCCTTCAGAATGCTGAAAGGGGAGGGGAAGATGTGTTTGGTGGTGGGATCACGCTGGCGGTGGCAGAAATGGCGGAGAATGGTCCGTTGAATTTGAAGGCTGGTGGGATGAAAGGCGAGGACAAGGGGAACCCTATCATGGTTCTGGGAGGGAGGGGAAGGGGTGAGAGCAGAAGTGCGGGAAATGGAATGGACATGGTCGAGGGCCATGTCAACCACGGTAGAGGGGAATCCTTGGTTGAGGAAAAAGGAAGACATATCGGAAGCACTATTATGGAAGGTGGCATCGTCAGAACAGATGCGACAGAGACAGAGAAACTGGGAGAATGGAATAGAGTCCTTACAGGAAGCGGGGTGGGAGGAAGTGTAGTCCAGGTTGCTGTGGGATTCCGTGGGTTTATTGTGGATGTTGGTCGATAGCCTATTCCCAGAAATAGAGACAGAGAAGTCGAGGAAGGGAAGGGAAGAGTCGGAGATGGTCCATGTAAAGGTGAGGGAAGGGTGAAAATTGGAAGCAAAGGTAAGGACTCTATTCCATTCTCCCAGTTTCTCCGTCTCCACCTCATCTGTTCTGATGATGCCACCTTCTGAGGTGGTGCAGTCTGCAGCCGGGCTTTCTAGGGCCAGAGCTGCTCGGGGTCAGCCTGCAAGGCCATCTGAGGTTTCCCCCATGAAAACTCAGCAGCCTTCCACCAGCCATGATGCAGCCACTGGGGGAGCACTTCGTCGGAGCACTAAGACAGGAAAGTGCACCCAAACGACAGGCACTAAGGGACTGCACAAGGGCGATTAGTTCATATCATTAGTGTAAATATGTGGGAATTGATTTTTGATAAATTTATTAATTTTGTTTGGAATCTTTTGTGGTGTCTCTCATTTCAGCTTTGTGCTTAGGAGGATGCTGTGATAGTCTGTGACAGAGGGATGGTATGATCACCTGAAGCACAGATTTCAGTATGTGTCAGCTGTGGCTCAGTTGATTGCACTCGTGTCTCTGAGTCAGAAGGTTGTGGGTTCATAGTCCCACTCCAGAGACTTGAGCACAAAAATCTAGGTTGACAGTGGAGTGCTGCACTATTGGAGGTGCTGTCTTTTGGATGAGACGTTAAACCGAGGTCCCGTCTGCTCTCTCAGGTGGGCGTAAAAGATCCCATGGCAATATTTTGAAGAAGAGCAGGGGTTATCCCCAGAATCCTGGCCAATATTTATCCCTCAATCAACATCACAAAAAACAGATTATCTGGTCAGTATCACATTGCTGTTTGTGGGAGCTTGCTGTGTGTAAATTGCCTGCCGTGTTTCCTACATTACAACAGTGGCTACACTCCAAAATACTTCATTGGTTGTAAAGTGCTTTGGAACGTCCTGAGGTTGTGAAAGGCACTGTATAAATGCAAGTCTTTCTTTTTCCTTTTTTGATGGGGATGTGGCGAGCAACGGGGATCTGGGGTTTCATTCATTGGAATCGGAGTCTGATGAGGTGTTAATCGACAGCCGTCCGGCTGGGGACTTGGCTGCCTGTCTCCTCCCTCTCTCCTCTTCCCCTTGCTCCACTTCTTCTTCCGCCTCCTCCTCCTCCTCTCCCTCTTCCTCCTCCTGAGGTGGTCCCACAAAATCTGCTGGCAAGGGCAGCGCTCTCATGATGGCCAAGTTGTGAAGCATGCAACAGACCACCAACCAACATTAAGTGAGTGGTAGCCTTTGCGGTTACAGAAGATCACAGGATTGTTACATGGTGCCCGCAAAGCCACGTGCAGTCGGTGGCGCCCTGCACCATGGGGAGCCTGTTATCCTGGCAAAGCCACATGTGCGCTCGTCCTGTTTGTCTCTGCTCAGAGAGAAGACAACGTAGTCCCTTCTCCTGCTGTAGAGAGCCTCAGTGACCTCTCGGATGCAGCGATGGAGGGTGAACTGTGAGATGTTTGCTATGTCTCCTGCTGCAGACTGGAAGGATCCTCTGGTGAAGAAATTGAGGGCCACAGTGATCCTGACTGCTACTGGGAGAGCCATGGTTACCCTGCTCTCAGGCTGCAGGTCTTATTGCAGGAGGCGGCAGAGTTATGTGACCACTTCTTTGGTGAAGCGTAGTCTCCTAATACACTACTCCTCGCTTAATAGATATAAGAGAAGTGCTCTTGGAAGACCCTAAGTGGGTAAGGCCTCATGTTGAAAGCCCTCCTGGCCCTCCTCCTCCTCCCTCTCCCCTTCTTTGCTGCCTCTACTCCTTCTCCTGAAGATACTCGAGCGCAAGGGGGACTGCCTGTAGAGACCCCATGACTGTGAGCAAATGCTATGAGCGGGAGCCTTTAAATAATAATGAAGGCCTTCTCCACTTGGAACAACTGTGAGATATTCCTTGTTACCTTAGAAACTTGAAAGAAGTTAATAAAGCTGCTGGAGTTGCAGAAAGTTTCACAGAGCCAGTCAAACTGCAGAAACACGTCAGGTGCAAGTTGTTGCTGATGATCCCTTTAAATACTGCTGCTGGAGCCTCCTTCCTGCTTGTCAAAGTCTGCTCAGCTCGTCACTCTTAAGGCATGCCTGTAAGTTGAACAACAAACTCCAAACTTGCAGATCGGGCATCAAGTGAACGTTGCACACTCACTGATGTCACGATCTACATCATTTCCATGATTTTACCGATCACTGATATCGGCAGCGCTGCTGGCCATCTGAAAATGGCGACCGCTGTGGGACCCGCCATAAGCTGGCAGAAGAGCGGCGGCCACCATTTTGTTTCACCTGAATCTGGCGGTAACGGGTGGCACTAAACCCCCGAATTTCTAGGCCTGCATGTGCAATTGCTTTAGTATTGTCACCAGTGCTTTGAATTCCACTCTGCAAAGTAAATAGGGCAAAGTCAGAGCATTAGCAGTTTCCCCAAATTGTAAAACCATTTCCACTGACAGCAATTCCACAATACAAATATGACAGGAATCACACACTGAAGTTTTGCCAAGTTATTTGTGCTTTTATTTTTTTTTAAATCAGTATTTGATGTTACGTGCATTACAGTGGTACTAAAACCAAGCTCTCCAAATATCAAAAACTTAAAAAGAGTTACCAATTATGCTTTTCTTACTTTTCTCCCTTGGTTTATCATGCACCATCCCTGGTCAAGTTGCCTTATCTAAAGTTTCTAATCTTCTTGATTTGCTAATGCATCGGGCAGTGCTACTTTCTGGGTAAGACATGTCATTCTCATGGATTCTGTCTGCTTAGCAGCTTAAATGGATTGTAACTGTTACCACATAAGGTTATGAGCAAAGCACAAGGACCATCTTGCAAAATAGCGTATTAATTCGCCCATTTATCAGAGGTGTTGAATGTTGAAATTTATGTAGTAGTCATCCTAGTTGGGAATTTGATATGGGGGCATTTAAAAGTCAGACAATGGCTCTGAAATGGCTAGAAAATGTGAACTATCCCCTCTACATTTCTGTGGCGATGAGTTCTTTGGGTTGTTATGGCATATTGCATTGGAGGCTGTCAGTGAAATCGAAAGTAGCAGGCTGGATTTCACTCCTGTGAGGAATGAATGGGACAGTTAGATGGTAGAACATCATAAGGCTGAAATAAAACCTACTTATATTGTATCCATCCTAGTATATTGTATAGCCCTAGTACTCCACGCAACCCTCATGAAGAAACCCGACTCTAGGTTAATTTGACAGCAAGATAACACGCCTGCTAATGGTAAATGGAACCGAGTTGATCCCCTATGGCAGACTCAGTAATCCGAAACCTGAGCCAAGTAGGTCCAAGGTATTGTTGATGACTGATCAGCTCTTCTTGGTCATTGATGGGACCTGGAGTACTAAACCTTTCACTGATAACTTTATCACTAATAGGAACATAGGAACATCATAGGAACATAGGAACATGATGAGTTGGTTTGTCCTAGCTGGACAAGTAGCAGGAAGCTCACATGTGCTCCATGCTCATAGCTGCTCAGTTTTAGCTCATTATACTCCAACCATCCCCTGTTCATATTTGGGAGTCTCTAATTCTGGGCTCTGGCCTAAGTAAGTGGAGTATGTCCCCAGAGATGCAGAAAGAGAGCGAGATTGTATACTCCATTTCAGGCAAACTGAATCCTTATCTGGATTTCTCATTTGGAGAAATTTGGAGACTTGTTAGCATAAGATGGGTCTCTGTATGCCAAACACTCGGTTGACCAAATATAAGTGATGAGTTTTTAGAGGTTTTGCAAGGGGAAGGAAAACTTCTGTGAAATCAACCTGGTTTGATTCACAACCACAGTACAGCCCATGGAAGAACCAAGAATACAATTGCAAATGTAACCTTGTAACAAATAGGTTCCCTGCAAGTAACTTAGGATATCACTAAATTACATGTTAGCCCCAGTCCTATAAATGTAAACTCGATAATATTTTCTCTTCCATCCCTTAAACCTGGTGCATGGACAGAGGGAGAACATAATGTGGGAGACATAACAGTTCAGCTCAGCAGTGAGCTGGGACCATTGACATGACAGCTTTGTTTGGAGGAAATGAAAAAACTCCAGGAATATTCCAACTAGGATTACTTCAGCCAAGACAAACTTATTGTCTTTATTATTTCCTCTGCAAATGTTCATGTTTATCTATGAATTCCAACCCATCTGGAGTCCTTCATTAAGGAAGCAGTAGCAGGGCATTTGGAAAATCATAATGCAGTCAAGCAGAGTCAGCATGGTTTTATGAAAGGGAAATCATGTTTAACAAATTTGCTGGAGTTCTTTGAGGATGTAACCAGCAGGGTGGATAAGGGTGAGCCAGTGGATGTTGTGTATTTGGATTTCCAGAAGGCATTCGATAAGGTGCCACATAAAAGGTTACTGCATAAGATAAGAGCTCACAGAATTGGGGGTAATATATTAGCATGGATAGAGAATTGGCTAACTAACAGAAAGCAGAGAGTCAGTCAGGATAAATGGGTCATTTTCCAGTTGGCAAACGGTAACTAGTGGGGTGCCACAGGGATCGGTGCTGGGGCCTCAACTATTTACAATCTACATTAATAACTTGGATGAAGGGACCGAGTGTAATGTAGCCAAGTTTGCGGATGATACAAAGATGGGTGGGAAAGCAAGTTGTGCAGAGGACTCAAAGAATCTGCAAAGGGATATAGACAGGCTAAGTGAGTGGGCAAACATTTGGCAGATGGAGTATAATGTGGGAAAGTGCGAGGTTATCCACTTTGGCAGGAAAAATAAAAAGCAAATTATTATTTAAATGGAGAGAGATTACAAAATGTTACAGTTCAGAGGGACCTGGGGGTCCTTGTGCATGAAACACAAAAAGTTGGCATGCAGGTACAGCAAGTAATCAAAAAGGCAAATGGAATGTTGGCCTTTATTACAAGGGGGTTGGAGTATAAAAGCAGGGAAGTCCTGCTACAACTGTACAGGGTATTGGTGAGACCACACCTTGAGTACTGCGTACAGTTTTGGTCTCCTTATTTAAGGAGGGATATACTTGCATTGGAGGCAGTTCAGAGACGATTCACACGGTTGATTCCTGAGATGAGAGGGTTGACTTATGAAGAAAGGTTGAGCAGGTTGGGCCTATACTCATTGGAATTTAGAAGAATGAGAGGTGATCTTATTGAAACATATAAGATACTGAGGGGGCTCTACAAGGTAGATGCAGAGAGGATGTTTCCCCTCGTAGGGGAATCTAGAACTCGGGGGCATAGTTTTAGAATAAAGGGTCGCCCTTTTAGAACTGAGATGAGGAGGAATTTCTTCTCTCAAAGGGTCATAAATCTGTGGAATTCTCTGCCCCAGAGAGCCGTGGAGGCTGGGTCATTAAATATATTTAAGGTGGAGGTAGACAGATTTTTGCAAGATAAGGGAGTGAAGGGTTATGGGGAGCGGGCAGGGAAGTGGCTTTGAGCCCAAGATCAGCCATGATCTTATTGAATGGCGGAGCAGGCTTGAGGGGCCAAATGGCCTATTCCTGCTCCTATTTCTTATGTCCTTATGTTCTTATGTTATCTTGTTTCTGCACTAAAATAAGCAAGCCTGCATGGACTTTCTGATTCGACATGTTTTCAATAGGACCAAATTTTGGCTGCTACACTGGACTGGATATATCCCATTAAGGAGTGGTGGAGGTTACTTGCTATCAGTTGTGACAAGCAAGCAGTTATATGCTAAAATAAAAAATAAAACTGGAAAACTGCTCAAGTTAGAAATATGAAATAAAAATGGAACCCCCTGGAAATGCATAGCAGGTCAGTCAACATTTGTAAAGAGAAAAATAATTGTCTTTTCCCTTTACGAAGAAAGACCTGAAAAAGTGGGTCTTTTTTCCTCAGAACAATGCAGATTATGGGCCAGTATAATAAAAATGTTTAAAATTATGAAAGAATAGGAAAGGGTAAATAGAAGCAGACAATTTCCAGTAGTTGAGAAGTCAAGAACGACAGGCCATAGATAGAAGATTAAACATAAAAGATTTAGAACAGAGGGCAGGAGAAACTTCTTCACACGAAGAGTTGTGAGGCTGTGGAATTCACTTCAGGGTTAGTGGTTGAGGCAGAAACTATATAAACACTCACCATTAGATTGGAGAGGTGGATGAAGGAAAAGAGGTTGAATAGGTTTTGGAACAGGGTGGATAAATGTGATTATAACTATTTGCTCATATGAAGAGTAAACAGCATCACTTATTGGTTGGACCAAATGGCTTGTTTCTGTGTTGTAACTTCTACATATTTCTATCTAGAGGCCGACTGACTTGCTGTGTATTTTCAACATTTTCTGTTTTTATTCCAGTGCTTCATACCAGGCACCACCGAGTCCTGCCAGGGCTGGGAATTTCCTCAGAACTACTCTCGCTCTGCCACCGTAATGTCACTAGAAATGCAGTGGAAAACCTATTTATACGACTGACTGGGGTTTCTGCTGCACCTCTGGCAAAGTTACAGCGATGGAGCAGGAGCAGCTCTGAGGAAATTCCCAGCACTGATAGACACTCAATTTGTTGGCAAGAAAGATTATTGAACTACTTGGACCTGAATCATGTTTTCATCAGAATTTGTATATTCTGCTGATTTAGAAAATAAAACAAAATCCAGTTGGTAATATTTGTACCTTGCCTAATTAAGGCACCCTTGCTGTGACTGAATTGAAATTAATCTAATTGACCATGCAAAATGATATGTTTGAGAGATGGTTGACATTTGTTGAGTTTGACAGTGTTCACTGGGCACAGAAATGAGACACATATTTTATATTTGGAATATAGTTATACATTCAGGTTTCATACCTTTAAAAAGGGAGGAAATTGGAAGCAATTTGCTAGACTGGAATTCTGTGTAGTTTTTAAATCAGAATTGTGCTTGGATCAGGTATAATTTTATCTGAAGATATCTATATCTAATCCAGCTGCATTGATTTTGAATGATTTGTTGCTGAGTGCAGAGAACGCATAAAGTAATACAACTCAGGTGCTTCAGTAATTGTAGATCTTAGGACTCACCTTTTAAGATACTATCCAGGTTGTTGGGAGGTCTCAATATTTTCTTTCAGTGTTGCTGAGTGTGAGTGTCTATCGGCGAGAAATGACTGTTGGTAAAATTAGTGAAAGAAGCTGAACAGTTCTTTGTCTGCTGTGTTAAGTAAGTCATTAACCCATTTAAAATAAAGAAGTCAGTCCCTCTGTTCAAGCCGAGGAATGTTAAAAGAAACTGTTGAGCGTTTGCCCACTATTGTCAACAGTAATTTCTAGCTTTATATTTTAAGTTACTTTGTCTCCTTCTCCTTTCTTTGGTTTTGCTGCATCACTAGGTATTACTGGCTCAGAGGCAACATAAAAATATGTACCTGGGCACCGCAATGACTTTGCAAGTTTATCCAGTGAGTAGCTGAGCTAAATTTACCGTCTGTGCTAAATTAGCTAATCTAAAAATTGGCATCACCACTTCTGAGTTAGGGATAGGAAAAGTTAGAGAGTATTCCCCCTCTGCTTGCATCCCATTGATCTCCGATGCAAGTGTGAGTTTTTGGATGTCAGGGGACAACACGGTGGCATAGTGGTTAGCACTGGTGCCTCACAGCGCCAAGGACCCGGGTTCGAATCTGAGCCTCGGGTGACTGTCTGTGTGGAGTTTGCACATTCTCCCCGTGTCTGCGTGGGTTTCCTCCGGGTGCTCCGGTTTCCTCCCACAGTCCAAAAATGTGTGGGTTAGGTTGATTTGGCTATGATAAATTGACCCTTAGTGTTAGGGGGGGATTAAATATGTGGGGTTATGGGGATAGGATGGGATATGTTAGGGGGAATTAAATACGTGGGGTTACGGGGGTAGGGTGGGATATGTGTACTGTGGGGATTAAAGCAGGGACAGGGTACTGGATTTGGATGATCAGCCATGATCGTATTGAATGGTGGAGCAGGCTCGACGGGCCGAATGGCCTACTCCTGCTCCTAGATTCTATGTTTCTATGTTTCTATGTAACAGGACCAGGCCCCTCCATGGTCAAATAGTCTTCCAACACACTGTCAAGCTTTATACATGAACAATCGCTCCATGCACAAGGTAAGGGAGTGTGGCCACTGTTTGTGGAACTGTATGTCAACAACGAAAATGCCGACAGAGAAGAGAAGAAGATTGGAAAGGAAATGAGAAAAATAAAAAATAAAAACATGTCTCTTTACCCTTAATTGTAACTAATTTTAACCCCATCATATATGGTGACCAGATGGTGCAGTAGATTAAATACAAGGGGATATTTTAATACTCTGCATAGCTGGCTGAGAGCCTTACCCATTGGCAGTGCGTACTGGAAATTTGGGCATGTACTGTCTACAGTGCAGAAGGGTAAATTTATCTTGACTGTCCTTTCACCTCTCAGACCCAAATTTGAGCCCAGCCCAGACCGTTGAGAGTCTCCTCACTCTGCTGACTGTATAGCTTCTATGTGAAATCAGATTGGGCAATCTGAAAGTAGTTCATGGTGTCATGGCTACAACACAAAACAGGCACTAAATTGGCAATCTAATTCAGAAAGGCTGCAAGGATGGCTAATGCGGAAAGTGCCTTTCTGAGCTTGGAGTGAAGACGCACTGTTCAAGTAATGGCCTGGAATTTGCGGTTGGGATGACGACGAACTGGCAGCGTTCGCTGTCATTCCGCCTTTGAAACTGACTGCAACTTCGGGATTTGGTGCAGGCGCAGGCACATGCGGAAATCCCGAAGTTGCAGCCTGACATTGACAGCTCTGAAATTGGCTGCGCTGTGCCCCCCCCCCCCCGCCCTCCACAAAGAGCCGGCAATCAGTGAAACCTCGTAAATCATTGAAACTGAGTAAAACTTCAGCTCCTCTGCAGTAATTACATTGTTAAAATCCCCACTAAAATTTAGACCCAAAGGGATCAGGTGTAACTGGGGTTTTGACAGCGCATTGACTGCAACACAAAGGTTATGGCCCTGAAAAACTAATGTTAATTTTGTGCAGTGTGAAATTTGTCCACTTTAATAAAAAATTTAATTTTTAAGAAACTTTTCAAAAAAAATTTTTTTTTTTTAAAGTCTGTCCATCTTCATTTCAGGTTTACCTTTTCCCCATGTGAGAACCCCAATCTTTCTTTTGCTCTCCCTCACTATTTTTAAAAGTTAGAATTTTAATAACTTACTCACCTCCTTTAACTCTGTGAGAATTCTGCCTTTCGATTGGCTGCTTAGACAGCCTGCTGACGTCACAGCAGCTCGAACAAGGGAATCCCCACTACAGTCCATTGAATTGAATTGAAGGTCGGAAAACCTGAACTTTTCGATCGCGAGATTCTTGTGTGGAGTCTACTTCGGGGCCAGCAGTGAACGTCTTCGCTTTGCTGCTGACAGCAAATTCTGGGCCATTTAAAAAATAAATTATTATTCGTTTATGTGGATGGTGCTGGCAAAGCCAGCATTTATTGCCCATCCCTAGTTGCCCTTGAGAAGGTGGTGGTGAGCCGCCTTCTTGAACCGCTGCAGTCTGTGTGGTGAAGGTACTCCCACAGTGCTGTTAGGTAGGGAGTTCCAGGATTTTGACCCAGCGACGATGAAGGATCGGCGATATACTTCTAAGTCAGGATGGTGTGTGACTTGGAGGGGAACTTGGAGGTGGTGGTGTTCCCATGCACCTGCTGCCCTTGTCCTTCGAGGTGGAAGAGGTCGTGGGTTTGGGAGGTGCTGCCGAAGAAGCCTTGGCGAGTTGCTGCAGTGCATCTTGTAGATGGTACACACTGCAGCCACGGTACGCCGGTGGTGGAGGGAGTGAATGTTTAAGGTGGTAGATGGGGTGCCAATCAAGCGGGCTGCTTTGTCCTGGATGGTGTCGAGCTTCTTAAGTGTTGTTGGAGCTGCACTCATCCAGGCAAGTGGAGAGTATTCCATCACACTCCTTACTTGTGCCTTGTAGATGGTGGAAAGGCTTTGGGGAGTCAGGAGGTGAGACACTCGCCGCAGAATACCCAGCCTCTGACCTGCTCTTGTTGCCACAGTATTTATGTGGCTGGTCCAGTTACGTTTCTGGTCAATGCTGACCTCCAGGATGTTGATGGTGGGGGATTCAGCGATGGTGATGCCATTGAATGTCAAGGGGAGGTGGTTAGACTCTCGCTTGTTGAAGATAGTCATTGCATGCCACTTCTGTGGTGCAAATGTTAACTGTCACTTATCAGCCCAAGCCTCAACGTCGTCCAGGTCTTGTTGCATGCGGGCATGTACTGCTTCATTATCTGAGGAGTTGTGAATGATGCTGTACACTGTGCAGTCATCAGCAAACATCCCCATTTTTGACCTTATGTTAGAGGGAATGTCATTAATGAAGCAGCTGAAGATGGTTGGGCCTAGAACACTGCGCTGAGGAACTCCTGCAGCGATGTCCTGGGGCTGTGATGATTGACCTTCAACCACCACAACCATCTTCCTTTGTGCTAGGTATGACTCAAGCTAGTGGAGAGTTTTCCCCCGATTCCCACTGACTTCAGTTTTACTAGGGCTCCTTGATGCCACACTCAGTAATATGCTGCCTTGATGTCAAGGGCAGTCACTCTCACCTCACCTCTGGAATTCAGCTCCTTTATCCATGTTTGGACCAAGGCTGTAATGAGGTCGGGAGCTGAGTGGTTTTGGCGGAACCCAAACTTGGCATCAGTGAGTAAGTGTCGCTTGATAGCACTGTCAATGACACCTTCCATCACTTTGCTGATGATTGAGAGTTGACTGATGGGGCGGTAATTGGCCGGATTGGATTTGTCCTGCTTTATGTGGACATAGAAGCATAGAAGCATAGAAGATAGGAGCAGGCATAGGCCATTTGGCACCTCGAGACTGCTCCGCCATTTAATGAGATCATGCCTGATCATCCAAATTCAGTACCCTGTCCCTGCTTTCTCCCCATATCCCTTGATTCCTTTAGCCTTAAGAAATATATCTATCTCCTTCTTGAATATATTTAATGAATTGGCCTCAACTGCCTTCTGTGGTAGAGAATTCCACAGGTTCACCACTCTCTGGGTGAAGAAATTCCTCCTCATCTCAGTCCTAAATGGTTTACCCCTTATCCTTAGACTGTGACCTCTGGTTCTGGACTCCCCCGCCATCGGGAACATCCTTCCTGCATCTAGTCTGTCTAGTCCTGTTAGAATTTTATAAGTTTCAATGAGATCCCCTCTCATTCTTCGAAACTCTAGCGAATATAAGCCTAATCGACCCAATCTCTCTTCATACGTCATCCCTGCCATCCCAGGTATCAGTCTGGTAAATCTTCGCTGCACTCCCTCCATGGCAAGAACATCCTTCCTCTGATAAGGCGACCAAAACTGCACACAATACTCAAGGTGTGGTCTCATCAAGGCCTTGTACAACTGCAGCAAGACATCCTTGCTCCTGTACTCGAATCCTCTCGCTATGAAGGCCAACATACCATTTGCCTTCTTAACCGCCTGCTGCACCTGCATGCTTACCTTCAGCGACTGGTGTCAAGGACTCCCAGATCTCGTTGCACTTCCCCTTTTCCCAATCTATTGCCGTTCAGATAATAATCTGTCTTCCTGTTTTTGCCACCAAAGTGGATAACCTCGCATTTATCCACATTATACTGCATCTGCCATGCATCTGCCCAATCACCCAACCTGTCCAAATCATACTGGAGTTTCTCTGCATCCTCCTCACAGCACACATGCCCACCCAGCTTTGTGTCATCTGCAAACTTGGAGATATTACATCTAGTTCCCTCGTCTAGATCATTGATATATATTGTGAATAGCTGGGGTCCTAGCACCGATCCCTGCGGTACCACACTAGTCACTGCCTGCCACTCGGAAAAAGACCCGTTTATTCCAACTCTTTGCTTCCTGTCTGCCAACCAGTTCTCTATCCAAATCAGTACCTCACCCCCAATCCCATGTGCTTTACCAGGACATACCTGGGCAGTTTTCTACATTCTCGGATAGATGCCAGTGTTGTAGCTGTACTGGAACAGCTTGGCTAGAGGCGCGGCTAGTTCTGGAGCACAAATCTTCAGCACGATAGCCGGGATGTTGTCGGGGCCCATAGCCTTTGCTGTATCCAGTGCGCTCAGCCATTGCTTGATATCACATGGAGTGAATCGAATTGGCTGAAGACTGGCTTCTGTGATGTTGGGGTGGGGACCCATGAATTGCAAATCGCCTCAAGTTGCTGGCAGATTTGCGCCGCTCCGCCATTAGCCTTGCAAAAATGGCATCTCGCCTTTAACCTCCCCGTGATTTTCGTAAAGTTGCTGCATTTGCACATTAATTGTCCATTAAACTCACCATAGAATGTTAAGTCTAGCAATTAACAGCGTAAGTACCATTTTAATGACATAAAAATTGTTAATGACTACCAATCAAACTCTCTTGCCCAGAAAGTGAACAAATATAAGTGTGGAGTCTCATTCCTTCAGGTAGTGAATTGTAGGAGATTTAAAAAATGTCAAATTGAAATATTTTCTTACTTTTCCTTTCTGTCTCTTTTTTTCTTTGTACCTGATTTGACACTGAATTCACCCACTCTAATTCACCTTCCTTCTCAGTCCTTCCTCTGTTTATTTCTCAATACTTTAATCTCATTGGTTGAGGAGGTAGACGGCTCAAAATTTGATTTTGTAGCGCCCGTTGTTTGTGCGCTACAGGTGCCATTTTGGTTTAAAATGGTGTCCGAACAGCACGTGCACACTTCTGGTCTGGGCCACGCTGGATGCCATTTTGGTGAAGGCGTTAGTGTCAGTGCTGGGAGTATGTGCCAGAAGTATGCAGAGTACGCAGATTGTGACGTCAATCAGAGTGTAATGCTGATTTGACACCAGCGCTGCCATTTTCGACCTCAACGCTGGAGCTAATGCCCTCTCTTAACCTCGCACAGTTGAACAGGCCTTCAACAGCAGGAAGGACCCCCCACCAGCACTATTTAAAGGGATCATCACCTACTTACAGGTTAGTTGCTGATTGATTTCTACTAGCTGTTGCTGAGTTTGTACTAGTGTTTGGTGCTTTCTTGACTTCTTTAAAGTTGCCTAAAGTCTACAAGGAGTGGTGTGGCATATGCTCAAGGACTTGGCCCTGATTTGCAAAGGGGTCGCTCAGACCAGTTGCTCCCAGACATGGGTGCAGTAATTTATATCCCCCTTGGCCTGCAGCATGACAGGGAGAATGAGCAGAGGTGACACAGAGCAGGACAAGCTGCTAGAAGAGGTAAGAGGAGGAGGGGCAGAAGGGCTCTCAGCAGGAGGCCATGTCCACCCAGGGTATACAGAGAGCGATACTCCTACCTCAACCTGTGTGTGACGTCTCCGTTTTACTAAAGAGGTGCTCACTGAAATCTCCCACCTGCTGCAGGCAGACCTGCAGCCTCAGTCCAGGGCGAGGACGGCCTTGTCAGTGGTTGTAAAGGTGACCGTGGCCTTGAACTTTTTTGCGTTGGGATCCTTCCAGGCTGGAGTGGGCGACATCTGTAACATCTCCCAGTTCGCTGTCCACTCCTGCATAAGGGAGGTGAGTGAGGCTCTGTATGCAAAGAGCGCTGAATACATTTCATTCTCTCTTGCCAGAGAGAAGCAGGCGCAGCGAGCATGCAGCTTCGCCAGAATAGCTGTCTTCCCCATGGTGCAGGGTGCATTGACTGCACACACGTCGCTTTGCGGGCACCGCATGTCAACTCGGAGATGTACCGCAACCAGAAGGGATTCCACTCCCTCAATGTCCAGCTGGTGTGCGATCATACTCAGTGTATCATATAGGTCAATGCTAAGCAGTCATTATGCCTTCATTCTGCGGCAGTCTGCTGTACCATCAGCATTTGAGCCACCACGACAAACCAGAGGGTGGTTACTGGGCAACAAGGGCTATCCATTGACCACCTGGCTCATGACTCTGCTGTTCTAGCCAACCACACATGGGCAGCATGAATACAATGAGAGCCATGCTGCCACATGGAATCTGATAGAGCAGACCATTGGCGTCCTTAAACAATGCTTCCGCTGCCTGGACTGTTCTGGAGGAGCCCTGCAGTACTCGCCAGAGTGTGTCTCAAGATTTGTCGTTTGCTGGACACTCCACAACCTTACCGTCATGAGGTCACAGCCCTTGCCACCAGGTATACAGTGACCAGCTGAGGAGGAGGAGTTCGAAGAGGAGGAGGAGGAAACCCAGACAACCCCTTTCTGCCTGTGCTGTCCGTGATCGACTAATCCAACTGACCCAGTTTGGGTCCCACCCTCATTACAGCCTTGGTCCAAACATGGACAAAGGAGCTGAATGTGACTGCCCTTGACATCAAGGCAGCATTTAATGGAGTGTGGCATCAAGGAGCCCGAGTAAAACTGAAGTCAATGGGAATCAGGGGAAAATGCTCCACTGGCTGGAGTCATACCTAGCACAAAGGAAGATGGTTGTGGTGATTGAAGGTCAATCATCACAGCCCCAGGACATCGCTGCAGGAGTTCCTCAGGGCAGTGTCCTAGGCCCAACCATCTTCAGCTGCTTCATCAATGACCTTCCCTCCAACATAAGGTCAGAAATGGGGAAGTTCGCTGATGACTGCACAGTGTTCAGCGCCATTCACAACTCCTCAGATAATGAAGCAGTCCATGCCCGCATGTAACAAGACCTGGACAACGTTCAGGCTTTTGCTGATAAGTGGCAGGTAACATTCGCGCCACAGAAGTGCCAGGCAATGACTATCTCCAACAAGCGAGAGTCTAACCACCTCCCCTTGACATTCAATGGCATTACCATCGCCGAATCCCCCACCATCAACATCCTGGGGATCAGCATTGACCAGAAACTTAACTGGACCAGCCATATAAATACTGTGGTAACAAGAGCAGGTCAGAGGCTAGGTATTCTGCAGCGAGTGTCTCACCTCCTGACTCCCCAAAGCCTTTCCATCATCTACAAGGCACAAGTAAGGAGTGTGATGGAATACTCTCCACTTGCCCGGATGAGGGCAGCTCCAACAACACTCAAGAAGCTCGACACCATCCAGGACAAAGCAGCCCGTTTGATTGGCACCCCATCCACCACCTTAAACATTCACTCCCTCCACCACCGACATACCGTGGCTGCAGTGTGTATCATCTACAAGATGCACTGCAGCAACTCGCCAAGGTTTCTTCAGCAGCACCTCTCAAACCCGCGACCCCGTCCACTTAGAAGGACAAGGCCAGCAGGCGCATGGGAACACCACCACCTCCAAGTTCCCCTCCAAGTCACACACCATTCTGACTTAGAAGTATATCGCCGATCCTTCATCGTCGCTGGGTCAAAATCCTGGAACTCCCTACCTAACAGCACTGTGGGAGTAGCTTCACCACATGGACTGCAGAAGTTCAAGAAGGCGGCTCACCAGCACCTTCTCAAGGGCAATTAGGGATGGGCAATAAATGCTGGCCTTGCCAGCAACACCCAGATCCCATAAGTGAATTTAAAAAAAACTGTAGTACCAGTGAACGCAACTCCAATTCCACATTCACCAATAGGCCCACACCTTACCTTCCCTCTGTTACTGACCATCACATCATCCTCTTGGCCACAATGCTAAAATAAAAGCCACCACAAAACAAACATTCCAAGCCAATTTTATGACTTAAACCATTATAATATTTCTTTCAAAAGTCAACTAATCACCCTAGTGCATTGCCTTAGTGCCTGTCTTCTGTGTGCCTTTGCCTGTTCTAGTGCTCCTAGGCAGTTCTACCCCAGTGGCTGCAGCATGGCAGCCTCAGCAATCCTAGTAATCTGCTGGAAGACAGATTGCTGGACTGCTGTGACACCCTGAAAGCACCTTCAACACTACCAACTGCAGCCATGATGGCAGCAGTCTGAGCTTCTGTGGCAGCACTCAGACATTGGGTGGCTTCTGCTTGTGCTGCAATGGAAGCTGAGACATCGACCATCAGACGCTGCATCATGGCTGGGTCCACAAGTGCGTTAATGGAGTTGCCTGTCACTTCCATCCGGGAAATCATGGGCTCCAAGCTCTGCCAAAGCCCTGTGCAAGGTTGGTGCCGGACTCCTCCATGCACCTTGACAATACACTCAAGATTTCTGGCAGGCCCGTCAATATACCAAGCATTTCATTGTGCATACCCATCAGCCTTCTACTGTAGGCCGCCCCATTGACATCCTCATCTGAGTCCTGTGCAGCAGAGTATGTGTGCGACCTCGCCCTCCGGGGAGCTGGCACCTGAGCTACACTTGCCTCCTGCCCTGTCTGCAGCCCACTCGTGCCCAGTGACTCACCACATGCAGATCCCGCTTCTAAGCTACCCTCTATAGTCCGCGCTGTGCCAGTATCTGAGCTGGTGGCTGCGACTCTCAGATCGAGTGACCGTGTTTCTTCTTCATCATCACTCACCACTTCCTCTTCTTCTTCCACCACTGCCTGGCCAGGTTGGAATTCTTGGGTCTCTGAAATGAGAAAGGCACAAGGGTAAGGTTGTGGTGAGGGGAGGGAGGGAAAGCAAGAGGTACACGCTTACACCATCTGCAGCTTCTAAGTCACAAGAGATTGTGGGATGAGGGGGAAGTGGGATGTGAGAAGGAAGATTAGGTATGAGCATACCGTCATCTTCAATGGTTACAGTGCCACCGCTGGTCACAGCCTCAGTCATAGCCATTCCAATTATGGCGAGCACTGTGTCCTCGAGCGGGGTCAGGATATGGAGGCATGCCTCAACCCCTCCGGTTAGCTGTTGCTGCCTATGGTTGTGAGCCACCTTGTCCTGCAAGAGAGAGGGAAGTGTGTCAGTGAGTGTGGTGCAATGTGTTTGGGTGATGTGGCTGTCATGGTTGAATAGCTGTCAGTGTGTGCAAGCTGTGAGATGTGGGTGTGAGGCTTGCAGCAGTGGTAAGTGTGTGAGGGTGAGATGGAGCATATGAATGTGAGGTATGAGTTGTGATTGATAGAGATTGTTGGTAGGTGAGTAATGGGAGTGTGGTGAATTGAGCAGCGTGTGAGGCTAGTGGTGCAGTTTGTGGGATAGGGTATTTGAAGATGAATTCACTCACCTTGACCACTCATATGAGGTCATTAAACTTCTTCCAGCATTGCATCCAGGTCCTTGGGGCAACACTGCTGGCATTGACCTCTGTGGCTATCTGCTCCCACTGCTTTTGCAGTGTCTGTCTGGAGGGCCTCCTGGCCCCCTGTGTAAACAGGACCTGTCTCCTCCTGTCCACCTCCTGTACTAAGGCCTCCAGTGCTGCATCTGAGAACCTTGGAGCCTCTCTCTGGCCTGTTGTGCCATTGCTCAATGTTTCCCAGTTGAAACTGCCTTCTGGAATGACTTCTAGCACCTGGTCCCTTTTAAGTGGTGCAGGCTAGCTTTAATTGGTGCTAGCCTCTGAACTTGGGCCCCCTGAGGAGCATGCAGCCACTCAACAGCGCGTTTAGTGCTGGGCTGCACACCACTATCATTTAAATCAGCAGGCAGCACCAAGTTTGCGGGCTGCCTGCAATACTTTGAATGGGCGCAGGTTAATTGCGCATCGCGATCCCAGCGCCCATTTCTGGGGGCTATGGAATGTTTATCCCAGACTGTTTGTCCTGTTGTTCACCGATGCCCCAGATGCCCTGTTGCCCTAGCTGCACCGTTATCAGCTCGCACTTCCAGCAACTTTGTGAGAATTTTTTTTTAAATATAAACATGCGCGAACAAGTCTAACAGGGCACGGCCCGAGATGCTCCAGCAAAATCTGGGCCAATACTTCCAACAGTATATAGTACAGGCTCATTATCAGTGTGTAGACCTACCCATTGTATAGCCATTAATAAATAGATCAGGATAACCTCTGTTGACAGAGAAGGCAGAACAAGCATGTTTACCCATTTCGGATTTTTCTTAGCAGTTCTTGTTATTACTGTACTATAAATTGCACCAGTGTAGAATTCGCAATATAATCGCGATTTTATAAATAAGGAGAAAACACATAGTTTCGTTCAAACAGTTTATTTCAGCAGAATGCTGTCAAGTTTTCAAAGTGGACACAAGCAGCCTGTAAAATGGCTGCCACGCCTCGTGGCAGAACATTCTAGACTTTTCGATAAGCAGACAAGATGGCGTTCCAATAAACATTTGTGCGAGATCGGACAAGACTCAGCACATTTGAGATAAATCACAAGACATAATGGGTTTACATTTTACACAGAAATACTGGAATCGGTCTCCCAGGTGCGAATAAGGGCTATTGTACCAAGCGATCAAGAACCCATCCAAAGACATTAATATGCAAAATCCCCACGACTCTACGATGAGAGAGCCGTTTGCGGGTAGTTACAGAAACATTTGGAAGCCCCAAAAGCCCTCCAGGGAGAATACTGACCGGTTACACAATGGGAGAAGTATTAACGGGTACTCAGGCAGTTACAAGTATCACCGAAACCCATTAAACGGAGATCACCCTATACAAGAAGTTTGGGCGCCAAAACCCTGACAAAAGAAAAGACATTAAGATTGGGCGGGAAGAGGGGAATTTCAGCACTATAACTGTAAGATCCAACCGTCCATCTTTCTCTTATCCTCTTATCCTCTTGCCTCTTCGCCTGCGACTCTGACTCTTGCATCTGCCTCTTGCTGCTCGACTTGCTGGAAGACTATTGAACTTTCTGATCCGCCAGGATCAGCCTCGTGGCTTGCCGCGAAGATCTGTGTGGAACCGGGCTGTGAAGCCTTGAAACGGGCACACCATCCCGAGAAGTCGGTAAACGGTGTTGGAACCGAAGGCCCGAGATGAGATGAGATGAGATGAGATGAGAAGAGAAGAAGACGACAATACATATCGCCATGGTCAGTAAGCCCCGACCGCGCTCGATAAATCAGTAACTGCTTCCCAACTGGCATCGGAAGACCATTCTTCGAGTTTTATCGCATCGGGGCGAGGGCACAGGAAGACTATTTTTTGAGTCGTGTCGAAACTCCGAGGACAACACAGATCTTCATGATAGCAGACGGTCCAGCCTGCTAGCCGGAGCAGAAACGAGTAAACAAGTGGGGTACAGAGACCCCTGATCAACACATGGGTGATCAGGTGCTGCGGTAAAAACATCCGAGCAGAGTTTTCGGAATTCTCCGAGTTATCACGAGTGGTGAGCATGAGTCTCGATCCTACAAATCTAGTTTAGAGCAGGTATTGATAGGGGAGGGTTTAAGTTTTAAGGATAACTGTAATGTGTGCCCCCATTTACGATGTGTCGTTCGTTCCTCGTTTCCCTAAAATTAGTTACATAACTGCGTGTAAGATTGTACTGTCATTAATCTGTGCTTATGACATGTATTTCGTAATCTTGAATAATATGCAATAAAGATTTTCCATTTCGTACCATTCAACCGGGTCTACCTGAGTTTTCTCTCCATTATTGCTCTCGCATCTAAGTCCAGTGTCAGAACCGTAAGGGCGAGTGGGTCGAACCACTCACAGGTGTCTAGTGCTCCCAGACTGGCTGGAGACCAGAACAGGCAACAAGGCCTAACCTCGCACTAGCACCCAGGCTGAGCACAGAGCCACAGGTGTGCCACACAAAACCCTTACACCAGTTAAACAAAATGTTTTCTGTCTCTTGTTTCTCTCTCTCTTAATCCAAGCTTTCTTTCCCTCCCTTTGGCCTGAAGTTTAATAGTTTGGCGGGTTGGAAGCGGGGGCAGGGCTCGGAAGCGGTCAGGAAACCAAGGATAACGGATTTCCCGCAGGCCCTGCTGAATTTAATGGGAAGGCATGTGGCACTAGGCTGCAGAGAGGAGGGAGGGAGAGATCGCCGGGGGGGCCCGACCACCACCCCCGGGGGCACCGGAGGAGCATGGGGAGGTCTGGAGAACACGGGGAGAGAGTCCAGGGCATCATCGGAGGGCCGGGAGGAGCATGGGGGGAGGCCTCATGGGGGGGATCGGAGGCCTCGTGGGGGTGGGTTAGGCACGGATGCAGGATCCAGGAGGTAAGTGTCAAGGCATTAACCTCCTGGATCCAACAGTCCTCGCCTTCCAGTTAGCTGGCAGGTCTCACGAGGCCTGCAAAACCCGACCAGCTACAGTTAAATTTAAAATGGTGGTTAAATCTGAGGCACACCAGCCTCATTATAATATTTAAATGTACGACCCGCCTCCTGGGAGTGGGTTGGCTGCCCGCCCCCATCCCGCCTGCGTTAAAACTGGAAGTGGGCGGGTTGGAGGCGGGTTCTGGTCGGGATTCAGATTTTTAACACTTAAACGTCCCACTCGACCCGTTTTTTTGGGTTAAAATTCCCCCCCTTTATTTCTCTTTCTGTACCTGATTTGACATTGAATTCACCCACTCTAATTCACCCTCCTTCTCAGTCCTTCTTCTGTTTATTTCTCAATCCTTTAATCTCATTGGTTAAGGAGATAGACTGTTTGAGCCGTTGTTTACCAAGGTCCCAGTTGCCCTGCTGCCCTTGCCGCACCGTTATCAGCTCACACTTTCAGCAACTTTGTGGACAAAAAATGTTAAAACATAAACCTGTAGTAACAAGTCTAACTAAGAGGGCAAGCCCCGAGATGCCCCCGCTCCAGCAAATTCTGCGAGCATCTTCTCTTCTTCTTCGCTGTCTCCGCTCCCTTTCCCGAAGGTACTCGAGCCCGAGGGGAGTGCAAGTACAGCTCCCATGACTGTGAGTAAGTGGTGTGAGCAGAAGCCTTTAAATGAGAATGAAGGCATAGAAGCATAGAAGATAGGAGCAGGAGTAGGCCATTCGGCCCCTCGAGCCTGCTCCGCCATTTAATGAGATCATGCCTGATCATCCAAATTCAGTACCCTGTCCCTGCTTTCTCCCCATATCCCTTGATCCCTTTAGCCTTAAGAAATATATCTATCTCCTTCTTGAATATATTTAATGAATTGGCCTCAACTGCCTTCTGTGGTAGAGAATTCCACAGGTTCACCACTCTCTGGGTGAAGAAATTCCTCCTCATCTCAGTCCTAAATGGTTTACCCCTTATCCTAAGACTGTGACCCCTGGTTCTGGACTCCCCCGCCATCGGGAACATCCTTCCTGCATCTAGTCTGTCTAGTCCTGTTAGAATTTTATAAGTTTCAATGAGATCCCCTCTCATTCTTCTAAACTCTAGCGAATATAAGCCTAATTGACCCAATCTCTCTTCATACGTCATTCCTGCCATCCCAGGTATCAGTCTGGTAAATCTTCACTGCACTCCTTCCATGGCAAGAACATCCTTCCTCAGATAAGGCGACCAAAGCTGCACACAATACTCAAGGTGTGGTCTCACCAAGGCCTTGTACAACTGCAGCAAGACATCCTTGCTCCTGTACTCGAATCCTCTCGCTATGAAGGCCAACATACCATTTGCCTTCTTAACTGCCTGCTGCACCTGCATGCTTACCTTCAGCGACTGGTGCACAAGGACACCCAGGTCTCGTTGCACTTCCCCTTTTCCCAATCTATTGCTTTTCAGATAATAATCTGTCTTCCTGTTTTTGCCACCAAAGTGGATAACCTCGCATTTATCCACATTATACTGCATCTGCCATGCATCTGCCCAATCACCCAACCTGTCCAAATCATACTGGAGTTTCTCTGCATCCTCCTCACAGCACACACGCCCACCCAGCTTTGTTTCATCTGCAAACTTGGAGATATTACATCTAGTTCCCTCGTCTAGATCATTAATATATATTGTAAATAGCTGGGGTCCTAGCACCGATCCCTGTGGTATCCCACTAGTCACTGCCTGCCACTTGGAAAAAGACCCGTTTATTCCAACTCTTTGCTTCCTGTCTGCCAACCAGTTCTCTATCCAAATCAGTACCTTACCCCCAATCCCATGTGCTTTAACTTTGCACGCTAATCTCTTATGCGGGACCTTATTGAAAGCCTTCTGAAAGTCCAAATACACCACATCCACTGTTTCTCCCTTATCTATTCTACCAGTTACATCCTCAAAAAATTCCAGTAGATTAGTCAGGCATTCTTTACTCGCACCAACACTCCCTGTCACTTCAGGAACTTTAAACAAGTTTAGACAGTTACACAGAGCCAGTCAAATTGAGAAGCTATGTCAGCTGCAAGTTGTTGATTGTGAATATCACTGCGGAAGCTCCTTTCTCTTGCTGAACGCTTGGTCAGCTGGTCGTGATTAAGAGAGGGCAGTAAGTGGAGAGCCGACAGTGAAAATAGCAGATCATGCGTCAAGTGAGCGTTGCACACTCATTGACATCACGATCTGCCTCATTTCTATTTCTGCATTGAGCGTAGGCAACGGCAGCGCTGCCAAACTGCCGAAAATGGCTGCTGACGTGGGACCCGCTGGAAGCGGGCGGAAGCGAGTCAGCCGCCATTTTTTCATCAAAATGGGCCTTAGCGGCCGGCGCTAAGCCCCCGAATTTCTAAGCCTAGGTTCGCAAAGCTGTAGAATGTTGTTTGACATCTGCTGGTGTTTCTCAAACTTGTGTTTTAAGTGTTTCTCAATTATAAATCTGCACAAAACTATAGGGCACGCAATACTATAAAATAAATGAAAAATTTATATACTGAAGAACAGTAAAATTAGAATTTAGGATTCTTACATTTTCAAATGGTTAAACCCTATTAATATTTTCCCTATAATGTTTAATCATACTATTTTAATCTGTCTCCTGTGATCAGCCCAAGGATCCACCATTAATCATTTAATAGTAAATCACAACATGTACTACCATAGATTTGAAGTAATTAACCACCCGTAACATGTGCATTACCATGTTTGCTGAATTTTCCGATTGATAACTTGTGTGTTTTCTGCTGTCTGAGGAAAGGCAAATCTAACTTGAGGAAACACAAGGGGGGCGATTTTGCCAGCCCTGGGGAGGCGGGTCTGGAGGTGGGTCTGCCGGGAAAATGGCAGAATTTGGGGGCGGGTGCCCAACCCACCTCCATGCCATCTTCCCAGGAGGTGGGTAGCCGTTCCGCGCCAGGTCGCCATCTCCTTGGAGGCGGGAAGGGATTAAAACCTATTAACTGCCTGTTAACAGGTAGTTAACAGGCAGAAAACAGGATTATCCCTTTTTGCCCTCACAAGTGCGGGCTTCCCGGAGGCTCCGAAACCCACCAGCTCAGCTCAGCGAGTAGGGGGTCTGCGGGGGTTGGGGGGGGTGCAAAAGTGTGCTGTGAAGGTAAGTGATGGGTGCAAGAGTGTAGAGGTGAGTATCTGAGGTAAGTGCAAAGTGTTTTTAAAAGTGTACTTACCTTTGTTTCTTCCTGCAGGCTTCAGTCGGTTTGTATGCGGAGAGTCTTGGACCTCCACATTGGGAATGACAGATGGCCGTTGCATTCACAGATGCAACAACCATCTCATTTCTGTAAAAGAAAGAAGTTTGATGGGGTCTTGTATTCAAGACCTCATCAACTAACAGAGAATGTCACTGTTTGACAGCTTCACAGAGCTGTCAAACAATGACAATTCATCTGTCAAAAATTTTTGACAGATGAAACGTCATACGTTGACGTGCTCTGCAACCGGCTTTCCCTTAATTGGCCTGCTAAGCCTGCTGGGCGAGCTTAACAAGGTTAATCAACGGAAAATAGCGTAGGTTGGCCAGAAGTTGTTGGAGGCGGGACTGAAACCCGACAAGTGGGAGTCCCGCCTCCAAAAGCTCCCCATTGGCAAAATCACCCCCAAGGGTCTAGAGTCTCCGCTTCTGCAGGATTGGAGCGCATCTCCGTTGGGGCTGGACTTTGGCCCGCACTGAGCTATGCCCCTGATCCTGGATGATCTTCTGGCCTGGAGGACATTTGAATATTGAACAAAGTTTCCTTGGCCTCCACTGTGGTGCCTCACCAAAATGAATGTGGAGTACTCCTGTGGCAATCCTAGGCCTCTGCTCTGCCTGTGCAACAAGCAATTTATTTTGTAAAAATGTTTAACTTACTGTTTGGGCCTGTGCACTCCATCATTTTCAGGCCCTACCATGCAAACATGTTTTTAGGGCCCCCTTCACCACCATTGGAATACTGGAAGCCCGGGAAAAACAGATATCCCTTACACCCAGCGTTCTGGAGACACAGGTCGAGGGAAGTACACCAGAAGTGGAGGTAGGCTGTCCACCAGGCCTGGGAGCAGGAATTGGGGTAGCTGCACAGCAAGATGGGCGTGAAGCACGTCATGCCTACAAACAATTCCCTGCCCTCACCTGCCCCAAATCCACTGAAAAATCGTGGCGGGTAAGCGATCCTGGCCAAGAACTTCTAGACTTTTTGGGGAAGGTGGAGCTTTTGGATAAATCAACATTTTTGTGGAGCCATTATGTGAAAACTTTGGATACTCCAAAGTTGGATTGCAGAAGTTTTTTCAGATGCAGCTTTACGTATTAATTTAGGGGCCTGCGAAATGTAAAAGGTGCCTTATAGTAGGTGTGTTGTGTTTGGCCAGTTTTCTTTTGTTGCTACTGCCGAATTTGTATTGCACAAACTCATTTGCAGCATAATTGTACACATCTTACCTTTTGATCCCTACTAAAGGAGAAAATAGAAACACATCTAGAAACCAAAAATATAATACTGAATAGTCAACATGGATTTAAAAAGGAAAGTCTTGCTTGACCAACCTCATTGAATTCTTTGAAGAGGTAACAGAGAGAGTAGACAAGGGTAATGTAGTAGATGTAATATATCTAGATTTCCAAAAGGCCTTCGATAAGGTGCCAGATAATAGACTAATGAATAAGGTCAGAGAATGCAGAGTCAGTGGACAATTAACAGAATAGATAGATAGCTGGCTGAAAGACAGAAAGCAGAGAGTAGGGGTAAAGGGTAGCTATTCAGAGTGGCAGAAGGTGGGAAGTGGGGTCCTACAAGGATCAGTAATTTCTAAATTTATGGACGACACCAAATTGGGAGGGATAGTCAACACTGAGGAGGACTGCAACAAATCACAAGAAGACATTAATAAATTTGAAGAATGGGCATTTAATTGGCAAATTAATTTCAACATAGATAAGTGTGAGGCATTACATTTTGGTAAGAAAAGGAAGTCACATATTACTTGGAAAATAAGAATCTAAATGGGGTAGAGGAGCAAAGGGAACTGGGAGTACAAATACACAAATCACTAAAATTTGCGACGCAGGTTAATAAGGCCATAACAAAAGCAAACCAAGCACTAGGGTTTATTTCACCAAGATAATCACCAAGAAATCAAATAGGGAATTCAGAAGAAACTTCTTTAGCCAGAGAGTGGTGAGAATGTGGAACTCGCTACCACAGGAAGTGGTTGAGGTGAAAAGTATAGATGCATTTATGAAAATACAACAATTAACACTATTTGCAAAAAGAGAAAAATATTGTACAATAAGCTATCCATCTGTATATGTTCAAGTTATGTTAGTCTGAACCATGTTGTTTTACTTATAGTCCTATTTTATTGCTTCATCTTGGGATCCTGACCAAACACAACATCTGTGTTCTCTTTTTCTTTGAAGTATCATTTTGCATAGTCCCCAGTTATCATGAATACCAAGAAAGTATTCCCTTTTGCTTTGGCTGTTCCTAGAAGAAATAGTCAAAGTATTATAAAGAAAACTGCTTACCTCACTTATCGTATTGGCAAGGAGGGAAGAATTACGTTGCAGAATGAAATCTTCTGCCATGTGTTTGCCAGTGTATCATGGGACCTCAGTATATTTCTGAGCACATCTGGACTATGTTCATGTGTCTTCCTCATTATGTTCTTCAAATTACTGATTTTATTCCAAATGGTTCAATAACCATCAATAACTCCAGCAAAAAAAAAGACGGCATGTCTGTGTAAATATACTCTGACGCAATGTCAGTCAGTTTAGAAAAGAATGTTTTTGACTCTATTTTGTTAGTTGATATAGGGTTTCAGCCAAGTTTGTGAATAGTGTGGCTACATATCTCCATGTGTGGCTTACTCATTCCAAGTAATTACCACTACAGGGATGCATGATAAATTTAAGTTCTTAAATACCAATTTGTGCAAAAAATTTGCAACATGACCCTAAAGGAGAGAAATGCCTCCAGTCCTCAAAAGAAATGTTAACAAAATGTTTGCCTGCTTCCAAAATGTTCTCCTAAAATTTGTTCCTTAATGTTGATTGGTCTAACAAGCAGTCCTGGGGTAAGCTGTGATTTGCCTGTTTAGGTCTTGTTAAAGATTATTTTAGGGCATTACATACAAGCCTTGTCCATAGTGTTGGACTTTCCACATTCACTCTGTATTATGCACTGTTAAAGCTGGCATTAGATCAGTGGAGTGAGCTGGCAGAGTTCCACCAGAGAACAGAGGAGTCACACAATTACTGACAGAGGAGTATTTTTTTGTAGGCAGCAACAGGGTGCAGCATTTAGTGCTGCATTGGCAAACAAACTGAAGAGGTTAACTAGGGATATCAGGGGACATAGAATGCAGACTAACATGCACTGGGTGTTACCCCAACAGAGTGAACGACCAGAATCTCATCGAGGATTTATGACTGGGGAAGCTCCAACACAGCAGGGATGCCCTCACCGTAGTTGCCAAATAACCACTGTTCACGTGGGGCCACAAAAACCTGCTTATTCTGCGAGAATTTAAATTGCCACAAAAAGCATTGCAAGTCATGTCTGTGCATGCGTTGAAACATTGTGCGTGTGCAGAGGAGGTAACATTCTGCATTATGGAGCGATTTGAGGATGCAGCATATAAGCAGCTGTTTTGCAAAGGCAGGTGACATCTGAGAGCAATAGTTGCAGTCATGTTAGCTGTCCTCTGATTATGCTAATGGTATAAAAAAACAACGATAATCACCTTGAGATTTTGTTTTGATCTACTTTGATTTTGTTTTTCTAATTGGATTATAAAATGTTCACAGTAGAGCCAAAAAAGCTAAAAAAAAAATGAACTGCGAATCAGTCTACCTGAAATCATCAAAAGTTTGCAACAAATTAATCTCAATCTTGTCCTGTTCTGCTGTAAGCAATAACAGGCTGATTTTTTTTTTCTCACTACTGCCTCCATTTTCAATGGGAATGGGACGTTAGTGAGACAAAAATGTTTTTTAAAAACCTATCGCTCAGTTGCATTTCTATAGCACCTGTTACAACCTCAGGACATCCCAAAGTGCTTTACAGCCAATGAATTACTTTTAAAGTGTAGTCACTGTTACAATATAGGGAAACACACCAGCTAATTTGCACACCGCAGAGTTAAATAACATTCTGTTTTAGTTTCATTCAATATACACTAAAACAGAATGTTATTTATTTCTGCTATGTGCAAATTAGCTGGTGTGTTTCCTTAGTGGGAGTAGTGAGAAAAAACATGAATAAATGTTGGTAAGAAAACACCCCATCTCTTCTTTAAATAGAGCCATGGGACCTTTAACAGCCACCTGAGAGGGCAGAAAAGATGCTGGTTTAACATCTCACCTGGACAGCACCTCCAACAGTCCGTCACCTACCAACTGCACCACTAGCCTCACACACTGCTCAATGCAGGACCCCCAATCACTCACCTACCAACAATTAGCACCAATGATGAGGCACATCTACCATTCCTAGCCTTACCTCACCCCCTTGGAGGAGAGGGTGCAGGCCATTCTTGGCAGGGGCATGGCTGAGCCCTTGGCCAGCGGCGGGGCTGAAAGGATACAAGATGTGGGTATCCTCGTACGTTATCCTCCTTCTCGCATGCACCTCTAGGCTTCCCGCCCTCCCGTCAGCACAACTCCACCCTTGTGTCTTCCTCATGACCTAAGACAATGGGGTACAGGTTCAAACTTGTAAAAGGTAAGTTTGGGATTGATATCAGGAAGTTCTTCATACAGAGAATGATCAACATTTAGAAAAGACTTCCAGATTAAGTGTTGGAGTGAAATTCCTGGATACATTTAAGAAAGAATTTGGATACTACAATGGATGGATGCTTCTGGATGGATGGATTAATATGGGCTGTATGGCATTCCTCATCCATAATTATCTGGTAATTTTATGAACTGAAAGGGAGTGAGAGGAAGTGCGTCAACATGAAGTAGGAGGTGCGTGGGGGAGAAGAGTGGCAGATTGTCCAACGATAAGCACCAGTTTGAACTGGGTTTCAGGAGGTCGAAGACTTCCAAGTTCTATTAAGGGAGAAAGAATGAGAAAGCATATTAACTGAGAGGGTTGGAGGAGGACAGTAAATCTTGGGCCCCCTGGCATATCCAGGCAGGAAAATGGTCAGAAAAGTTCCAGCCACCTTGTAAATTTGGGTGGAACCCAAAATAATTACAACAAGAAGATTCTAGATAGGCCTGTGGTAGGTAGAACACACGTACGGTCATGGGCGCCTGCCAACTATATTCCAATTAGCTGACCCTATCCTGTATTTCTAAATACAGGCATACTCATGTTGCACCAGAGCACTGTATAATATTGCTGTATCAATGGGTTCACCCTGTGGCCCTTTAAATGTGGAAAACAACAAACACCAGGGCCTTGATATTAACGCTCCCATGAAGGGTGGGAGAGGGTCAGGGAGGGGGGGAGAGAGTCAGGGAGGGGGGGGGGGAGAGGGTCAGGAAGGGGGGGAGAGGGTCAGGGAGGGGGGGAGAGGGTCAGGGAGGGGGGAGAGGGTCAGGGAGGGCGGAGAGAGTCAGGGAGGGGGGAGAGGGTCAGGGAGGGGGGAGAGGGTCAGGGAGGGGGGGAGAGGGTCAGGGAGGGGGGGAGAGGGTCAGGGAGGGGGGGAGAGGGTCAGGGAGGGGGGAGAGGGTCAGGGAGGGGGGGAGAGGGTCAGGGAGGGCGGAGAGAGTCAGGGAGGGGGGGCGAGGGTCAGGGAGGGGGGGAGAGGGTCAGGGAGGGGGGGAGAAAGTCAGGGAGGGGGGAGAGGGTCAGGGAGGGGGGGAGAGGGTCAGGGAGGGGGGGAGAGGGTCAGGGAGGGGGGGAGAGGGTCAGGGGGGAGCGAGTCAGGGAGAGGGGGAGAGAGTCAGGGAGGGGGGAGAGAGGGTCAGGGAGGGGGGGAGAGGGTCAGGGAGGGGGGGGAGAGGGTCAGGGAGGGGGGGAGAGGGTCAGGGAGGGGGGGAGAGGGTCAGGGAGGGGGGGAGAGGGTCAGGGAGGGGGGGAGAGGGTCAGGGAGGGGGGGAGAGGGTCAGGGGACAGAGGGGGGGGAGAGGGTCAGGGAGGGGGGAGAGGGTCAGGGAGGGGCGGAGAGAGTCAAGGAGCGGGGGAGAGGGTCAGGGAGGGGGGGAGAAAGTCAGGGAGGGGCGGAGAGAGTCAGGGAGGGGGGAGAGGGTCAGGGAGGGGGGGGGGAAGTCAGGGAGGGGTGAAAGGGTCAGGGAGGGGGGAGAGGGTCAGGGAGGGGGGAGAGAGTCGGAGGGGGGAGAGAGGGTCAGGGAGGGGGGGAGAGGGTCAGGGAGGGGGGAGAGGGTCAGGGAGGGGGGAGAGGGTCAGGGAGGGGGGAGAGAGTCGGAGGGGGGAGAGAGGGTCAGGGAGGGGGGGAGAGGGTCAGGGAGGGGGGGAGAGGGTCAGGGAGGGGGGAGAGGGTCAGGGAGGGGGGCAGACAGTCAGGGAGAGGGTCAGGGAGGGGGGAGAGAGTCGGAGTGGGGAGAGAGTCGGAGGGGGGAGAGAGGGTCAGGGAGGGGGGGGAGAGGGTCAGGGAGGGGGGCAGAGAGTCAGGGAGAGGGTCAGGGAGGGGGGAGAGGGTCAGGGAGGGGGGAGAGAGTCGGAGGGGGGAGAGAGGGTCAGGGAGGGGGGGAGAGGGTCAGGGAGGGGGGAGAGGGTCAGGGAGGGGGGAGAGAGTCGGAGGGGGGAGAGAGTCAGGGAGGGGGGAGAGGGTCAGGGAGGGGGGAGAGGGTCAGGGAGGGGGGAGAGGGTCAGGGAGGGGGGGGAGAGGGTCATGGAGGATGGGAGAGGGCCAGGGAGGGGGGAAAGAGGAGTTAAAAATAAAAAATTGGGGAAAGTGTCCCCAACCTGCCGCTACCGCCATTTTTACAGTAGCAGGTTGCATAGCGTGTCTGTATCCCGTCTTGGAGAGGAGAGACACTTCATTATCATATTTAAATCAGGCTCCCACAGTGCAGTAGGGAGCTTGATTTAAATATAACATCTGCGGGCCGGGTTTTCCAGGGCTCGGAAAACCCGGCAGCGAATTGGAGATGAGAACTGCTGGCTCCAGGTTAGCGCTTTTCACATCACTCCATGTGGGCCAAGAGGAGCAGGAGAGCTGGTCCCGGCCCTCGAGGAAGCCTTTGGCCTCCCCTCTGCTGATCGCAGCCTCTCCCTACTGCCGTGATCGCTAAACTCCCCCCACCCCCAACTAAGCCTTGTTTTCGAGCCTCCGGCCGGGCTCTGACCCCCCCCCCCACCCCCCGCCTCGACCATGCTCCGGGGACTGTCCCCACCTGTCTCCAGCTGCAGCCTACTGCTGCTGCTTTTCCCTCCCGGCAGCCGGCCAGCCTGTCAATTTGGCCGGCTCCTGGGTGGGAAATGAAAGAAGAAAATGGTAATGAGGTCCTGCCCTTAATATCGGCAGGACCTCCGCGTCCCCAGGCTTTACGGGTTTCCTCCCCACTATCACACTTCCCCGCACCCTCCCCGCCTCCCTGGGATTATCAGTGCCCAGGTATGCTGTCAGCACACAGTATACCACACGGTCGCACAATCACATAAAGTGGCTGATGGCTTGGGCACTCACATTCCTCTTTCCAACTGATTACCCTTTTATATCTTCTTGCAGGAGAAGACGGCAGATAACAAGAGATAGCACATGCAGACAGGAGGGGGAAACTAAGTTGCTATTCTTTAATTCTGAAGAGGAGATTCTGGGTGTGGAGAGAATAGAGGTATTTAGGAGGATGAGATTGTAGGCATCCTTAAACCTCAACCTTAGTATCATCCTTTCCTTTTCATTCATTTGTGCTGGATTTTGAATGACCCATGGAGTCGGGTTTGGAGGCGTGTGGGGGGTTAAATTTGCGGGGTCGGGGTTTCCGACCCCATCCCGACTCCATCCCGCCTCCACGCAATTTTGACATAATCAGTCGCGGGGTTCCCGACTCCGTCCCGCCTCCAAGAGGCGGGAGAGGCCATTAAAGCCCTTAACAAGCTCTAAATTGGCTGTGTGATGCCATTTTGAAACACTTTAGCTAGTTTAACCCTCTTCTGACGTGAAGCACGCCTGGTGTGAAACACTCCAGTGAAACCTGGCGGCAGCACAAGTGGATAGCTGACTATCGGCTGCAGGTCCACTATTACAACGGAGATGTGATGAAGGTAGTAGTAGTATTAGGTCTGAATGTCGCCTCTGATGCTGCTGCATTGAATGTCTTCAGAGACTGCCTGGGAGGACTTGCTTGGCAAAAAAAATTTCTCTCTCTCTCTCACTTCCCCCCCCCATTTTTGCATCCAGGTCCACTCACATCAAAAGCCACGCAGGTCCTCTCTCACCAACAGTCTCTGAGACTAGGCAGTCAGCAATGATGACATCATCAGAGGCGACTTTCAGACTGAAAACACTAATTAGTTCATGGGTTCCCACATGCTCCAAATCAATTGCCCAATTAAGTGAAAATTGCATCAGGCATCCACATTAATCTGGAGTCGGGGGGGGAAACACGAAATGCGGATTACACGACCCCAACCCGACCCCAGGACAAAATCCAGCCCAAGTCTCCTAATTCATTCACCCAATCCCAAATTCACTGCAGCATGCCTGTGTGTTACACTGCAATGTCTTTCAATGTAAAGCTCTGTTTCAAGGGGTGGCTTACTGCTAGCATTCTAAAATATGTTGCACCAGCCCCAGGTGAACACCTCACAGCAATTTGCATTGGCCACTGCTACAGTGGTAAGCATGAGCAAAAAAAAATAATTTTAGTGATGGGGTGGGGTGGGTGGTGGGGGGGTGCTTAGTCAATCAATCTCCCTCCGATTTCAGGAGGGAGAACTTGTTGAAAAACAGAGCATGAGTGAGGAAGAGAAAAGGCAGATTGAATTCCAGGTGACAACTTGCCAGCTGGAGGACCAGCTCAAGAGCTTGCCCAGGACCTGCTTACAAATGTAGTTTGTTGCTCAGCATCAGCACTCCATGCAGTCACTTGAGAGTGCCAAGCACCCTAAAATGTGGACGTCTTTGAAGGAGTCCACAACCCACCAGTTTGCAGCACTGCCTGACAATATGATTCAGCTGTAGACCATTATGTAGCATATGGCCACTTCAGGGACCTCCGTCGCAATGAGCTTCTTAGCTGAGGGCAGACACTCAGGCATAACTACCATCATGAAGGCTATGACCTCAGCTCTTGAGTTCTTGGGCCCCAATTTACAGCAGTCTGTCTTTTCTGGATTCACAATATTGGCAAAAGCTGTAATGCACAGCTTCATTACTACAACTGATGCACATCAACCATCCATCTCACTTCCTCCTCCCACTTAGGAAACTTTTAGAATAGCACATGGTTAGGAGGAAAAAGACACACAAAATACACTTTCATGAAGGGGAAGCACTGGAGCAAGACACGCTTGCAGCACACACTGTAAGGGTGAATAAAAGTTGTGACACCTGCTTACTGAGTGTGTCATCAGAGCACTTTAACTATGAAACACATTAAGTGGTTCTGGAGAAACAATGTGGCATCTGTGAATCTTGAGGGATGGCTGGTGTTAATCGATGTCAGATTTGATTTGGCAAGGGTATCAGGCACATGTAGAGATGACTGTTGTGCATTGGAGGTTTCATGCATTTAAAAATACATGTTTTGTATATTACAGCCTGCCTGATGACCCTTGCTGAGTGAGCGGCTGGTTGTGCAAACAACTGTGTGTCTCATGGTTGGCATTGTCTTCTGGCACTGGTTGCTGCTGCCTTGCATGTCCTACCTCCTCAATGGCTAGGTCCCTTTGTAGGGCAAAGTTGTCCAGGGCACAACAGGTGGCAGTAATCTTTGACAATTTGGCTGGACTGTACACACCCTGATCTGTGCAAGGCATCTGAATCATTGCTTTAGGATCCCAATAGTGCGCTTGACTGAGGCTCTGGTGGACGTGTGGTGGATTGCACCTCTCCTCAGATCTTGTCCTTGGATTTTGTAGTGACATCAGACATATCCTTTGTTCCCTCAGCAACCATCCTTGCATTCTTTGTGGCTCTTCGAATAATGGTGGCACTGGTGGCCATGGGATGAAAGAATGATACAATGCAGATTTTGCTTTCTTTGGTCGCATACCAGCTGTACATTTATGAAGGGCTGGTATGTACTGTTCTTGAATAGAGTGACATTGGGGTAGAACCATAGAAATTAGCAGCCCATCATATCTGTGTCAACTCGTTGCTAGAATAATTCAAAACTAATCCCACTGTCTGCTTCTCTCCTCAAACCTCTGTCTCTTCCACTGCTTCAAATATTAATCCAATTTTACCCTAAAAGATGCAATGGTCTTTGCTTCAACCACTTACTGTGGTAAATTATTCCATGTTGCAATAACCATCTACCTAAAGAAATTCCTCCTAACCTCTCTCCTCCTTCTCTTAGTGACCATTTTAAAATTGATAAAATCTCATTACTGACTACCCAACCAGAGAAAATAGTCTTTCCCTATTTATTCTAACAGAATCCTACTTCTGTCATAAGGTCATGATTGGGGCTGTTCACTGACAAATCCACAGTGCTCAACTCCATTCACAACTTCATAGAATCATAGGCCGAGATTTTACGGGGTGTCAGCGGGTGCAATCGGTGGTGGGTCGGGTGGGAAAGTGTTTTTTTTCCCCAGCGGATCGGGGCCCCGCTGTGAACCCGCCACCACGCGCCTTTCCCAATGTCGGAGCTGTCAGCGCTGAGCAGACCCGACACGCAACGGCGGGGGACCCAACTCAGGTAAATATGACCTTGTTTAGAGATCATTAAGAATACATTTGAGCTCATCTTTTGTTTTACATGCTCGCCCACAGGATCCACGCTGATCATGAACCACGTCTGTCAAGCTGAGGCGGGAGTTCAGTAGCCATTGAATCAGCTGTTGAGTTGACAGCTTCAAATGTACAGTAAAAGCTCCCACCTTATAGAGATATCTTCCCTCAGCCACAAACTCTTCCTCACTGCATTTCCACTACAAATTCAGGATGCAGCAAGTCTTTACACAAGTCTCCATCCAGTCTGAACTCATTACCTCTCTCACCATTGACAGATCGCTTCTGTCATCTCTACTTCACCTGCCATTTATTCCAGCAGCATCGGTGCCCTTGAAACTCTCTCACCTTGGTCCTCAGAATCCCACTATGATCAGCCCCAACACCAGCAGCACCAGGCACACCAGCAGCACCAACAACAACACCAACCTTCTCTGCAATCAACTGATGCCTACAGGACAGAGGGCACCAGCACCCAACCACATTCTGCAAGGGAGGCCAGGGATGGCCTCACCATGGCCAGATTTACTTAATTTGACGCTGTATACCACAGGGGCGCAAATTTTTTCGGGGCGTTAAAAGTAGCGCCCCGGTGAAGTTAGCGCCCCAAAGGGGGCGCGACTCAATTTTTCCCCTATCTAAGTGCCTTTACACCTACCTCCTCAATCCAGTGACCCTGCCTAATCCACCCCCCGCGATCGGAGACTCCCCACGAGGCCTCCGAACACCTTCCTGGACTCCCCCCACGCCGCCCCCCCCACCCCCACCCATGATGCTCAGGCCCCGATGATTCCCCCTCCTCGATGATCCTCAGGCTGGCCCCGATTCTCCCCCCCCACCTCCCGCCCCCCCCCCCCCCCCCCGATGCTCCGGCTCCAATCGTTGCTTCCCTTCCCCCCCACCCTGATCCTTCTGTGGCCCCCGACCGGCCCCCACCCGATCCTTCCCTCACTCCTCTCTACGGCCTAGTGCCGCAGGCCTACCCGCCCGCCAGCCTCTCCATCTGGCTGGCTGCAGGTGGGAAACAGAGCTTTGAAATGCAAATTAGGCCCTGCCGTTAAATTCAGCAGGGCCTACAGGAAACCCGTTCTCCCGGGTTTCCCGACTACTTCCTAGCCTCCCCAATCCCAAGCTGCCTCCTGATTAAAATTCCAGCCATAAACTTAATTTTGTTACATTTAATCCCTTAACCAGATACTCCATTTTCTATTTAAAGGAGTTAATTTACATATAATCTTGTTACTGGACACCTAGGAGCTTTTAATTGTTTTTTTCAGTGAAAAATGGAAGTATGCCTATTCCTTTGTAATTAATGAGCCACTAATGGAACTGCATGGCTTTGGAATGTGCAGTTTCTGAAAATGTAATCTTATTAGCAAGTCATTAAAAATGGAGAAAACACGGAAGCATGCTCCCATTTTTTGTTAAAGGAGGAATTTCACCCAAAGTGACATTCTTTCAAAATGTTTTCCGACTCCGACTCATTTAGCTGCATAGTTGCTGTTGGCTTCACAATAAGATTTACATGTCCTTACACTGGAAGTTTGTTATGTACAATCGTTGGGAATTTCCTGGGGGTTCTTTGTTTGGCCGCTGTAATTTCGGCGAACGATCAGCGGATACCCCGTTTACCTGTCTATCCAGAGTTTCCGCTCAAGCTATGGTGGACAATCGGGAGAAACACTGAGGAAAATCGCTGGCAAATATCTCCTTACCACTACCAAATGGTCTGATTCACTGTGATTACAGTGCTTATTTTTTAGTTTTATTGCACTCCTTTCTCGTACTCCCTATGTCTTGTTAGTAGCTTCAGGCTTAGAAGGGACAGCGGTTTCCATAAATCAAACTAAAAGTATAACACTGTAAATGTTTTAATAAGCATATGTGCTAAACTAAGCAAGATGAAAAAGTCAAGTTTGCAAACTATACAGCAGGACTTTCATTGCCTTTTAAAGATTAGAGAGCTCTGCTTTTACACTTACCAACATCAGACAAGTTAATCCCCAACAATATAGGCTTGCTTTGGCAGAATAGATGACTGCAGGGAAATGATTAAATATATTCAGTGCAGTTAATCAGCATGGCGAACGGTTGCACATGAACCCTGAAATATACAACTGTAAGTAATTGATTATCCCTGAGGAAACCAATTGGCTTTGCAATAACTTTGATCTCTCACTTTGAAAGCAAACTGAATGTTGCAAGGAAAATTCAAACCAACTGCAGTAGCCTCCAGTTATCTAACTCACTTTTAAGCCCTCTCCTGAACATATGCTTCACAATTACCATTCTGCCTGTGTTATTACAGGTTTTAATTAACACCTTGAGCAGATTTGTAGCACTTTATTTAACAAAGCCCTGGCCTGACCTTTACAAAGTTTTGTGGTAAATTCAGAACACACCAGGGACCTTTGTTTCTTGCACTCCTTGGAAATCTCTAATGGGATTTGCTTAACAGGAAGTTTTGTTGGATGCCTAGATTATACAGGCTTCATACAATTTAAAATAAATATTTGTAAATGTTAAAAACTTGCTGTGTTTCTCAACAATAAAATCGGAGTGTGTGTTTGCCTGTGCAATGGTACCTTTAATTATTGCTCAGTTGTAAATGCACTGTGCAGATACATGTCTATATAGATTCCTTAAGTGGATGTGGTATGTAGCAGATTTGTGTAGCTCTTTACACTTAAATATCACGTATTCAGTTGATTTTCTTTTTCTTTACGAGTTTATATTTTCTAAATGCATTGCTGATCATCTTCCAACATTCGATGGAATCTGGAACTGTACCCATGGATTGGAGGGTAGCTAATGTTACCCCACTATTCAAAAAGGGTGGTAGAGAGAAAGCGGGGAATTACAGACCGGTAAGCCTGACATCGGTAGTGGGGAAAATGCTAGAGTCCATTATAAAGGATGTAATAGCAGAGCACTTGAAAAACAGTGACAGGATCGGACAAAGTCAACATGGATTTACAAAAGGTAAATCATGCTTGACTAATCTACTGGAATTTTTTGAGGATGTAACTGGGAAAATAGATAAGGGAGAACCAGTAGATGTGGTGTATTTGGACTTTCAAAAGGCTTTCAATAAGGTCCCGCATAAGAGATTAGCGTGTAAAGTTAAGGCACATGGGATTGGGGGCAAGGTATTGACTTGGATAGAGAACTGGTTGGCGGACAGAAAGCAGAGAGTAGGAATTAATGGGTCTTTTTCCGAGTGGCAGGCAGTGACTAGTAGGGTACCGCAGGGTTCGGTCCTTGGACCCCAGCTATTCACAATATACATTAATGATCTAGATAAGGGAACTAAATGTAATATCTCCAAGTTTGCAGATGACACAAAGCTGGGTGGGCATGTGTGCTGCGAGGAGGATACTGAGAAACTCCAGGATGATTTGGACAGGTTGGGTGAGTGGGCAGAAGCGTGGCAGATGCAATATAACGTGGATAAATGCGAGGTTATCCACTTTGGTGTCAAAAACAGAAAGGCAGACTATTATCTGAATGGCAATAGATTGGGAGAAGGGGAAGTGCAACGAGACCTGGGTGTCCTTGTGCACCAGTCGCTGAAGGTAAGCATGCAGGTGCAGCAGGCGGTGAAGAAGGCAAATGGTATGTTGGCCTTCATAGCGAAAGGGTTTGAGTATAGGAACAGGGATGTCCTGCTGCAGTTGTACAGGGCCTTGGTGAGACCACACCTTGAGTACTGTGTGCAGTTTTGGTCGCCTTATCTGAGGAAGGATGTTCTTGCCATGGAAGGAGTTCAGCGAAGATTCACAAGGCTGATACCTGGGATGGCAGGGATGACATATGAGGAGAGATTGGGTCGATTGGGCTTATACTCGCTGGAGTATAGAAGAATGAGAGGGGATCTCATCGAAACATATAAAATTCTGACAGGTCTCGACAAACTAGATGCAGGAAGAATGTTCCCGATGGTCGGAGAGTCCAGAACCAGGGGTCATAATCTAAGGATAAGGGGTAAGCCATTTAGGACAGAAATGAGGAAGAACTTCTGGACCCAGAGAGTGGTGAACCTGTGGAATTCTCTACCACAGAAGGTAGTTGAGGCCAAGTCATTAAATATATTCAAGAATGAGTTAGATATATTTCTTAAAGCTAAAGGTATCAAGGGATATGGGGAGAAGGCAGGTACAGGGTACTGAGTTTGGATGATCAGCCATGATCTCATCGAACGGCGGAGCAGGCTCGAGGGGCCGAATGGCCTACTCTTGCTCCTATCTTCTATGTTTCTATGTTTCTATGTTAAATATGTAAAATACGATGCCTTTTTTATTCACAAAATAGAAGTTGACCTAAAACTGTTATTTATGTAATTATTTTATAATGCAAGCTTTGGCTGAAGAAAAAGACCAGCTGGTCCATTAAGCCTGTCCGGTCCCACAAGGTGCAACCTGCTGACACCATTAAACCCATCCCATCCATCTCCTCTTCCCCCTTTCCCCACAGCCTCAAAGTCTTGAGAGAAGCAAAAAGAGGGAAAAAAACGTAGGCCAGTTTAGGAAAATCTCTGGGAAGTTCTTCTCCAACCCCCGCAGGCAATGAAGAAAGCTGCGGGAGACCACGGTAACGTACCACAATTCCTCTTAACCCACCTTCCTTCTATAACAAGGACTCTTTTAAACTCTTGCTGACAAATTATTCTAGAGCTCCACGACTTTCTGCAAAAAGAGGAATTTCCTTTTGTAACTTGCACTGCTGCCACCCAGGTCCCTCCCTGCCTATTGAGCTCAAGTGACCTATCAACGTGGACAGAATCTAATCCTTTCATAAGTTTAAAGACCTCAATTATATTACCTCAAGTCAACAATTTTCCAAGTTAAAAAGTATCAACTCTCTAAGCCTGACCTGATAACTGATAGGGGAAGATTTCAACTTTGTGCAGTAATGTAAAACGGGTGATAGCAAATCGGCAGCCCATTTTACATCTCTCCGAAAGTCAATGGAAATAAAAATTGGGAGACTTGTAAAATGGGCTGCCAACATGCCAATCACCCTTTTTACACTATCGCACAAAGTCAAAATCTACCTCATGGTCCTTCCAACAGGTAGCATAGAATCATAGAATGAAAGAGCATAGAAGGAGGCCACTCAGACCATCGTGCCTGTGCTGGCTCTTTGAAAGAGCTATACAATTAGTCCCACTCCACTGCTCTTTCCCCATAACCCTGAAAATTCTTCCCCTTCAACTATTTATCCAATTCACCTTTTGAAAGTTATTATTGAATCTGTTTCCACCACCCTTTCAGGCAGTGCATTCCAGATCATAACAATTTTCTGCGTAATTTTATTTTTCCTCATGTCGCCTTCTTTTACCAGTTACCTTAAATCTGTGCTTTCTGCTTACTGACCCCTCTGCCACTGGAAACAGTTTCTCCTTATTTACTTTATCAAAACCCTTCATTATTTTGAACAACTCTATCACATCTCCCCTTAAGCATCTCTGCTCTCAGAAGAACAACCCGTTTCTCCAGTCTCTCCACATAACTGAAGTCTTTCATCCCTGGTACCATTCTAATAAATCTCCTCTGGTCCTTCTCTAAGGATTTAACATCCTTCCTAAAGTGTGGTGCCCACAATACTCCAGCTGGGGCCTAATCATTGTTTTATAAAGATTTAGCATAACTTCCTTGCTTTTATACGCTATTCCTCTATTAATAAAGCCAAGAATCCCATATACTTTTTTAACAGCCTTCTCAACTTGTCCTGCCACCTTCAAGGATATGTGTACATACACCCCCTGCATCCCCTTTATAATTGTATCAACAAGAGAGCGTCTAACCACCTCCCCTTGACATTCAACGGCATTACCATCGCCGAATCCCCATACCATCAACATCCTGGGGGTCACCATTGACCAGAAACTTAACTGGACCAGCCACATAAATACTGTGGCAACAAGAGCAGGTCAGAGGCTAGGTATTCTGCAGCGAGTGTCCCACCTCCTGACTCCCCAGAGCCTTTCCACCATCTACAAGGCACAAGTAAGGCGTGTGATGGAATACTCTTCACTTGCCTGGATGAGTGCAGCTCCAACAACACTCAAGAAGCTCGACACGATCCAGGACAAAGCAACCCGCTTGATTGGCACCCCATCCACCACCTTAAACATTCACTCCCTCCACCACTGGTGTATCGTGGCTGCAGTGTGTACCATCTACAAGATGCACTGCAGCAACTCGCCAAGGCTTCTTCGGCAGCATCTCCCAAACCCGTGACCTCTTCCACCTAGAAGGACAAGGGCAGCAGGCACATGGGAACACCACCACCTCCAAGTCACACACCATCCTGACTTAGATGTATATCGCCGATCCTTCATCGTCGCTGGGTCAAAATCCTGGAACTCCCTACCTAACAGCACTGTGGGAGTACCTTCACCACACGGACTGCAGCGGTTCAAGAAGGTGGCTCACCACCACCTTCTCAAGGGCAATTGGGGATGGGCAATAAATGCTGGCCTTGCCAGCGACGCCCACATCCCATAAACGAATTTAAAAAAAATTCACATTGCCTCTCCTCATTTTTCCTACCAAAATGTATCACCTCACACTTTTCTGCATTAAATTTCATCTGTCATGTGTCTGCCCATTTCACCAGTCTGTCAATGTCCTCCTGAAGTTTGCAACTTTCCTCCTCACTGTTTACTACATCTCCGAGTTTTGTATCATCTGCAAACTTTGAAATGATGCCCTCTATACCCAAGTCCAGATCATTAATGTATATCAAAAAGCACAGTGATCTCAACACTGACCCCTGGGGGACATCACTGCACACTTCCCTCCAGTCTGAAAAACAACCATTCACCATTACCCTCTGCTTCCTGTCCCTGAGCCAATTTCATATCCATGCAGGCACTGCCCCTTTAATTTCACAGGCTTCAATTTTGCTGTATTTTATCAAACGTCTTTTGAAAGTATATATGCTCAACATCAATCGCACTACCCTCTTCAACCCTATCTGTTACTTCATCAAAAAATTCAATCAAGTTAGTCAAACACAATTTACCTTTAACAAATCTATGTTGGCTTTAATTTATTAGCTATTATTTTTCTGAGTACCAATTAATCTTGTCTCGAATTATTGTCTCTAAAAGTTTCCCCACCACCGACATTAGGCTGACTGGCCTGTAGTTGTTGGGTTTAACGCTCTCCCCTTTTTTGAACAGGGGTGTAACATTTTCAATCCTCCAGTCCTCTGGCATCATTCCCATATCTAAAGAGGATTGGAAGATTGTGGCCAGAATGTCTGCAATTTCCACCTTTACTTTCCTCAGCAACTTAGGATACATCCCATCTGGACTGGGTGACTTTTCTATTTGAACGCTGCCAACCTTTTGAGTTGCCCTCCTCTGAATTTTTTCTAAGGCCTCGATATCCTCCACCATGTGAAGGGAACAAATCTAGAAACAGTATTTTAGATGAGGCTAGACCAAAGCCTTGCCTGAGGTAAGGATTGTTAATATTTAATTGTCCTAGATATGCATCCTAACACCCGATTCACTTTCACAACAGTCTCTTGTCACTGGTCATGAACCTTCAGTTACTCGTGAACTATAATCCCCAGGCCCCTTTCCCACACAACTGCCTTGAGTGGGCAACCCTTCAAGACGTTTACTTGCATAGAATTCCCCCTTCCCAAATACATTAGGCTGCACATATCCATATATTAAAAAAAAACACAGCTGCCAGACAGGGGCCCATTCCCCCATTGCCTCCAAATCTTCCCGAAACCTAATATTTTCATCTAAGGTCCTCACATCTGCAAACATCATCATATCATCCACAAACTTGCAGATGTAATAAAAATGTTAAAGAGCAATAATCGTAACACTGATTGCTGCAGGGACGCCACTGGTGACCAATCACTAATAACTAAAACTCATATCAAAATCCCTGCATGCAATATTGACCCATCATTTGTTGTCAAAATAATGGCAAGGCTAATAGCGCTCACTGTTATTTATGTGCTCATTCTACAGAAACTTCAAGTGAGGGCAGATGCGTGATTAAATGCAGAACTCCAAAAGTTTCTGCCATGGTGAGCCACCCCTCCATTAGCTTCACAACAACAGCATCTTGCTGCTTGGCTCACCATTGAAATGCATTAAGCGGCGTGAAGATGCTGTACTTGCATGGTAGAAATTAACTAAACGCACCACAGAAAGTTAGAGCTAGTCTGAAGTGATGCAAGGAGCTTGTTTTGGGACCATTTAAGGTCTGAGCATATTTAATTATGCCTGGATTAGCCATCAGAGACTCTTTTAACGAAGTGCTAATTGTTAATTACTGCAAAATGGCCTTCTCCGACACCGAAAATTAACTATCACAAGTGTGGAGTCTCATTCCTTCAGGTTTTAATTGTTGTTGGATAGTTTAAAAATGTGAAATTTTATTTTTCTAACTTTTCCTTTCAGTCTCTTTTTTCTCTCTTTCTTAATCCAGTCTTCTTTCCCTCTCTTTATTTCTCTTTCTGTACCTGATTTGACATTGAATTCACCCACTCTAATTTACACTTCCTTCTCAGTCCTTGTGCTGTTAATTTCACAATCTTTCAATTTGATTGGCTAAGCAGATACACAGTTGCTTGCTCTGTTTACTCAGGTCCCAGATGTCCGGTTTCCCTTGCTGCAGGTTTTTCGCTCACACTTCGGCATAAAATATTGTCACGATTAAACAGTTATGGCAGATGCTGTTAGATTCACTCCCACAGCAAATTATGGACCAGTGACGCAAACAGCACTAAAAACTATTTCAGAGTAGCTGAGATTAGTCAAGAAGAGTTTAAACTATTTAGTTTTAGGTTTTGTTTATTTTAAAATTAAACATTAAGGTGGGAGACCAGTGGATTGGGAAATTTTTAAAAACCAGCAAAGGATGATTTAAAAAATAATAAAGAGAGAGAAGATGAATTATGAGAGTAAACTGGCAAGAAACATTAAAACAGATAGTAAGAGCTTCTACAGGTATATAAAAAGGAAGAGGGTAGCTAAAGTAAACATTGGTCCCTTAGAGGATGAGATTGGGGAATTAATAATGAGGAACAGGGAAATGGCAGAGATTCTGAACAAATATTTTGTATCTGTCTTCACGGTAGAAGACACTAACAACATCCCAATAATAGATAATCAAGGAGCCACAGGAAGGGGGGAACTAAAGACAATCACTATAACTAAGGAAATAGTACTTGGTAAAATAATGGGACTAAAAGATGACAAGTCCCCTGGACCAGATGGCCTGCATCCCAGGGTCTTAAAAGAAGTGGCTGCAGAGATAGTGGATGCATTGGTTGCAATATACCAAAATTCCCTGGACTCTGGAGAGGTCCCAGCGGATTGGAAAACCGCAAATGTAACACCCCTATTTAAGAAAGGAGGGAGACAGAAAGCAGGAAACTATAGACCAGTTAGCCTAACATCTGTCGTTGGGAAAATGCTGGAGTCCTTCATTAAGGAAGCAGTAGCAGGGCATTTGGAAAATCATAATGCAGTCAAGCAGAGTCAGCATGAATTTATGAAAGGGAAATCATGTTTAACAAACTTGCTGGAGTTCTTTGAGAAGGTAACGAGCAGGGTGGACAAAGGTGAACCAGTGGATGTGGTGTATTTGGATTTCCAGAAGGCATTCGATAAGGTGCCACATAAAAGGTTACTGCACAATATAAGAGCTCACAGAATTGGGGGTAATATATTAGCATGGATAGAGAATTGGCTAACTAACAGAAAGCAGAGAGTCAGGATAAATGGGTCATTTTCCAGTTGGCAAACGGTAACTAGTGGTGTGCCACAGGGATCGGTGCTGGGGCTTCAACTATTTACAATCTACATTAATGACTTGGATGAAGGGACCGAGTGTAATGTAGCCAAGTTTGCGGATGATACAAGGATGGGTGGGAAAGCAAGTTGTGCAGAGGACTCAAAGAACCTGCAAAGGGATATAGACAGGCTAAGTGAGTGGGAAAACATTTGGCAGATGGAGTATAATGTGGGAAAGTGCGAGGTTATACACTATGGCAGGAAAAATAAAAAAGCAAATTATTATTTAAATGGAGAGAGATTACAAAATGCTACAGTTCAGAGGGACCTGGGGGTCCTTGTGCATGAAACACAAAAAGTTGGCATGCAGGTACAGCAAGCAAGTAATCAAAAAGGCAAATGGAATGTTGGCCTTTATTGCAAAGGGGTTGGAATATAAAAGCAGGGAAGTCCTGCTACAACTGTACAGGGTATTGGTGAGATCACACCTTGAGTACTGAGTACAGTTTTGGTCTCCTTATTTAAGGAAGGATATACTTGCATTGGAGGCAGTTCAAAGATGATTCACTAGGTTAATTCCAGAGATGAGGGGGTTGACTTATGAGGAAAGGTTGAGCAGGCTGGGCCTATACTCATTGGAATTTAGAAGAATGAGAGGTGATCTTATTGAAACATATAAGATACTGAGGGGGCTCGACAAGGTAGATGCAGAGAGGATGTTTCCCCTCGTGGGGAAATCTAGAACACGGGGGCACAGTTTTAGAATAAAGGGTCACCCTTTTAGAATTGAAATGAGGAGGAATTTCTTCTCTCAGAGGGTCGTAAATCCGTGGAATTCTCTGCCCCAGAGAGCTGTGAAGGCTGGGTCATTAAATACATTTAAGGTGGAGATAGACAATTTTGAAGTGGCTTTGAGCCCAAGATCAGCCATGATCTTATTGAATGGCGGAGCAGGCTCGAGGGGCCAAGTGGCCTATTCCTGCTCCTATTTCTTATGTTCTTATGTAATGTATATACACATACAGAAATATGGGTATCCAATATCCTTATTTAAATGTGATCTTCTGTGATTTTAAAAGTGAAAATTTTCTGTTTCTGTTGAATGTATACGATGCGTGTTTAACTAGGGAGGGGAAATAAATGCCAGCCATGTGAGCGACACCCACATCCCGAGAATTAATTAAAAAATATATAACATAAGTATCATATATACACAATTCCTGCATTTGAAATCACAATGAAAATTCCAGAAAATGCCAATCAAATGATTCCACGCTAAGCACTTCCAATGGTTTTGAACTTTCATATGATTGAAAACATAATGGCCCAGGATTTGCTGTCAAAATAACAGTGAGGCTAATGGCACTCACTGTTATTTATGCACAAATGGTACAGCGAGGGGCAGATTTAAGGTTAAACGCAAATATCCAAAAGTTTACACTTGCTTCTGAGTCCTTGCACTGTTATTTTGACAATCCTTCAATCTGGTTGGTTAAGGAGATACACAGTTGCTTGTCCTGTTCTCGCAGGTCCCAGATGCCCGGTTTCCCTCGCTGCAACGTTATCAGCTCGCACTTTCAGCAACTTGCCACACAAAAAATTTGAAAACCTAAATGTGTAAGGGTAAGTCTAACTAACAGCAGATGTTGTTAGATTCACTCCTACAGCAAATCATGGTCCAATGTAAAATTAGTATTATATCTACAAAAGGCAAAATACTGCAGATGCTGGAAATCTGAAATATAAACAGAAAAGGCTAGAAATACTCAGCCGGTCAGGCAGCATCTGTGGAGAGAGAAACAGAGTTAACGTTTCAGGTCTGTAACCTTTTGTCAGAACTGGAAAGCATTAGAAATGTAACAGGTTTTAAGCAAGCACAGAGGCAAGGAAAGGGGGCGGGGAGGAGGAAAAAACAAAAGGGGAGGGAGGTCTGTGATAGGGTGGAAGGCAGGAGAGATTTTAATGACAAAAGGGAGGATAGTGCAAGGCAAAAGGGGTGGTAATGGGACAAGTAAAGAAACAAAAGATGGGTCTAGAGCAGCTGAAAATGGCAACAGCAGAACCATTACCAGCACCTGCTGTCCGAAAAATATGGAGCAGTGGTTATAATCTGAAATTGTTGAACTCGATGTTGAGTCCGGAAGACTGTAAAGTGCCTAATCGAAAGATGAAGTGCTGTTCCTCGTGCTTTTGTTGAGCTTCATTGCAATAATGTAGGAGACCGAGGACAGAGAGGTCAGAGTGGGAGTGGGGCGGAGAATTAAAATGGCAAGCGACCGGAAGCTCGAGGTCACAATGGCGGACTGAACAGAGGTGTTCAGCAAAATGATCACCCAATCTGTGTTTGATCTACCCAGTGCTGAGGAAACTGTGAGCAGCGAATACAGTATACTAAATTACAAGAAGTACAAGTAAATCACTGTGTCTCCTCGGAGGAGTGTTTGGGGCCCTGGATGGTGGGAAGGGAGGAGGTGAAAGGACAGGTGTTGCATCTCCTGTACTTGCACGGGAAGGTGCCATGGGAAGGGGAGCAGGTGTTGGGGGTGATGTAAGAGTGGACTAGGGTGTCGCGGAGGGAATGGTCCCTTCGGAATACTGAAAGGTGAGGGGAGGGGTAGATGTGTTAGTTGGTGGCAGAAATGGCAGCGGATGATCCGTTGAATGTGGAGGCTGGTGGGGTGGAAGGTGAGGACAAGGGGAACCCTATCGTGGTTCCGGGAGGGAGGGGAAGGGGTGAGAGCAGAAGTGCGGGAAATGGGACAGGCACGGTCGAGGACCCTGTCAACCATGCTGGAGGGGAATCCTTGGTTGAGGAAAAAGGAAGACATATCGGAAGCATTGGTATGAAGGTAGTATCGTCAGAGCAGATGCGACGGAGATGGAGAAACTGGGAGAATGAAATAGAGTCCTTACAGGAAGTGGGGTGGGAGGAAGTGTAGTCAAGTTGGCTGTGGGAGCCAGTGGGCTTAAAGTAGATATTGGTGGACAGCCTATCCCCAGAAATAAAGATGACGAAGTCAAGGAATGGAAAGGAAGAGTTGGAGATGGACCATGTGAAGGCGAGGGAAGGGTGGAAATTTGAAGCAAAGTTGATTAAATTTTCATTTCAGGGTGAGAGCAGTATGCGACACCGACACAGTCATCAATGAGGTGAGGGAGGGGACCTGAGTAGGACTGGAACAAAGTATGTTCACGTATCCCACGAAAAGGCATGGCATAGGTAGGACCCATGCGGGTTCCTACAGTGACACCTTTTATTTGGAGGAAGTGAGAAGAGTCAAAGGAGAAGTTGTCAATGTAAGAACAAGTTCAGCTAGGCGAAGGAGGGTGGTGATGGTTGGGGACTGGTTGGGCCTCCATTCAAGGAAGAAGCAGAGGACCCGCAGTCATCCTGATATTCTTCTGATTAAGCACTTTACAGCTTTCCAGACTCAGCAACAAGTTCAACAATTTCAGATTATAACCACTGCCCCCATTTTTTCAGACAGCAGGTGCTGGTAATGATTCTGCTGTTGCCATTTACACCTCCTCTAGACCCATCTTTTGTTCTGAGTGATTATTTGCAAGGGGTCTTCTGCGTCCTTCTGCGCATGTGCAGAGTATGGGGGCGGAGCCTAAACACCATCCCACCCCCACCGGAACTGTGCATGCGCACCCGACGTTGCAGCTGCGCATGAGCACTGGAGGTTCCAAACGCGCATGCGCTGAGTCGCAGGTCTCCAGCCTGAGGCCTCAACCACGCGTTCCTCCCTGTGGAGATGGTCAGGGAATCGGAGGGGGAGAGAAGCTCGGGGGGGGGGGGGGGGGGGCGGGGGGGGAGAGAGGAGAGGATCTCGGGGGGGAGAGAGGAGCTCGGGGGGGGGAGAGAGGAGAGGAGCTCAGAGGGGGGGAGAGAGGAGAGGAGCTCGGGGGGAGAGAGGAGAGGAGCTCGGGGGGGAGAGAGGAGAGGAGCTCAGGGGGGAGAGAGGAGAGGAGCTCGGGGGGGAGAGAGGAGAGGAGCTCGGGGGGAGAGAGGAGAGGAGCTCGGGGGGAGAGAGGAGAGGAGCTCGGGGGGAGAGAGGAGAGAAGCTCGGGGGGGAGAGAGGAGAGGAGCTCGGGGGGGGGAGAGGAGAGGAGCTCGGGGGGGGAGAGAGGAGAGGAGCTCGGGGAGGGGAGAAGGTCAGGAACTCGGGGGAGAAGGTCAGGAACTCAGGGGAGAAGGTCAGGAACTCGGGGGAGAAGGTCAAGAACTCAGGGGAGAAGGTCAGGAACTCAGGGGAGAAGATCAAGAACTCAGGGGGAAGGTCAGGGACTCGGGGAAGGTCAGGGACTCGGGGGAGAAGGTCAGGAACTCGGGGGAGAAGGTCAAGAACTCAGGGGAGAAAGTCAAGAACTCAGGTGAGAAGGTCAGGAACTCGGGGGGAAGGTCAGGGACTCGGGGGAGAAGGTCAAGAACTCAGGGGAGAAGGTCAGGAACTATGGGGAGAAGGTCAAGAACTCAGAGGAGAAGGTCAAGAACTATGGGGAGAAGGTCAAGAACTCAGGGGAGAAGGTCAGGAACTCAGGGGAGAAGGTCAGGAACTCGGGGGGAGGTCAGGAACTGGGAGGGTCAGGAACTTGGGGGGAGGGTCAGGAACTTGTGGGAAAGGTCAGGAACTTGGGGGAGAAGGTCAGGAACTCGTGGGAGAAGGTCAGGAACTCAGGGGAGAAGGTCAGGAACTTAGGGGGAAGGTCAGGGACTCAGGTGGGAGGTCAGGAACTCAGGGGAGAATGTCAGGAATTTGGGGGAGGGAAGGTCAGGAACTCGGGGGGAGGTCAGGAAGTCGGGGCGGGGAGAAGTTCAAGAACTCGGGGGTGTGAAGGTCATGAATTCGGGGGGAGCAGGTCAGGAACTCGGGGTGGGGGTTAGAGCACAGAGAGAACAGTTGGGATGAATGTGATCCAGGTCTAAAGGGGGGAGGGGTGGAGATGAGAGCGAGAACGCAATCCAGATGGGAAGACGGATCACCTTCTCCCCACTTCTGTTAGACATGGAGCACATTCTTCCAACCAGATTAATTAGTGAATCCTTTCTCACACACTGAGCAGGTGAACGGTCTCTCCCCAGTGTGAACTCGCTGGTGTGTCAGAAGGTTGGATACACAAATGCACCCCACACACGGACCCCTCACACACGGACACCCCACACACGGACCACACACACACGGACACCCCGCACACGGACCACAAACACACGGTCCCCCCACACACGGACCCCACACACATGGACCCCACACACATGGACCCCACACACACAGACCACACACACGCAGACCCCTCACACAAATACACCCCATACACTTACCCACAGACGCACCCAAACACATTAGGCTGGATAGCTCTTTGTTGGCCGGCGCGGACACGATGGGCCAAAATGGCCTCCTTCCGTGCTGTAACTTTCTATGATTCTATGATTCTACACCACACACACGGAACCCACACACGGTCCCTCCATTCAGGTACAGTGCAGACTGCTCTACAGCGGGCAGGATGAAATTACTAATTCCAGACAAACTGTTGGCTGTGTCTTGTCCTCCAAGGGGACCAATCAGAAACCTGGTCCAACCCACTAGTGTTGCAAATAAACACTGCGGGGGAAAAATTCAGTTGGTTGCGCCTCCCGTTAGCGCCTTAAGAGGGCGCTAATGGGGCGCAAAGCAACTAGCATCCGGGCGCAGTGATGTTTGCGCCACTCGCAAAATTAACTAGACATTTTGCGGCGGCGCTAAACTTTACCGCCGCGATCTCCTGTGCACGCAGATCTTGACATCATACGAGGGTGCAATGCCCTTGTGGTGCCCCGGAGCGGAAATTGAGTGGCGCCCCCATCCTTTCCGCGTGGGGCAACCAACGACCGGAAGACTGGAACGCTCGCCAGTCGCTGTGGGGCTGGGGGGGCACTATTTAAAGGGGGCCTCTTCCTGTCTTTCTCTGTGGTTGACATTTTTGCACCACTCGTTCTGAGAGAGAGAGAGAGAGATTCAGAGAGCGAGAAAGAGAGACTTCTGCATTGAGTCAACGCTGTGTGAGGTAGTTTTGGCTACTGATCATAACTTTGCAGGTACTTTGGTTTTTGACCTTCATAACTTTGATTGCCAAGAGACTATGGGGGCTGCACTGATTGGGGGCGTCGTCCTGCGCCACCAGAATCGGAGGACACAGAGACGCAGAGAGAGAGTGGCAATCATGGCCAGATGGAGGAGGGCCAACAGGCCTCTGTACAGGAGACCTTACCCTCCCAGGGTTATCGCCAACAATTCACATATATTAATATGTCTGAGGAGCAGTGTTTGCGAAGGCTGCGCTTCAGCAAGGAGGTAGTCACTGAGCTCTGCCACCTGCTGCAGCCAGATCTGCAGCCTCAACTGAGGACCAGGACGTCTCTGTCGGTGGCAGTGAAGATCACAGTGGCTCTGAACTTTTATGCCACTGGCTCATTTCAATCAGCTACTGGGGACATCGCCAATATCTCCCAGTTCGCGGTGCATTGCTGCATCCGTCAGGTCACAAATGCCCTCTTTAAAAGGAGACGAGAGTACATCGCTTTCCCCATGACCCCAGACAAGCAGCATGAACGCGCAATGGGCTTTGCGAGGATAGCGGGCTTCCCCATGGTGCAGGGCGCCATTGACTGCACGCATGTGGCTTTGCGTGCTCCGCATGAGAATGCTGAGGATTTCCGCAACAGAAAGGGGTTCCATTCCTTAAACGTTCAGTTGGTCTGTGACCACAGACAGCTGATACTCGCTGTCAATGCCCATTATCCTGGCAGCTGCCACAATGCATTCATCCTGCGCCAGGCTACTGTGGCAGAACTTTTCCAGGCACCGCATCAGCCAGTTGGTTGGCTTCTCGGGGACAAGGGATATCCACTGAGCACCTGGCTGATGACACCGCTCCGTACGCCCAACACCCCTGCTGAGCTGTGGTACAACGAGAGCCATCAAGCTACCAGGAACATTGTTGAGCACACAATCGGCGTGCTCAAGCAACGGTTCCACTGTCTGGACCATTCTGGAGGAGCACTGCAGTACTCGCCTGAGCGAGTTTCCCACTTCGTAGTTGTGTAAGGGTTTCTGGACCTGTGTGTGGCTCTGTGCTCAGCCTGGGTGCTAGTGCGGGGTTAGGCCTTGTTGCCTGTTCTGGTCTCCAGCCAGTCTGGGAGCACTATACACCTGTGAGTGGTTCGACCCACTCACCCTTACGGTTCTGACACTGGACTTAGATGCGAGAGCAGTAATGGAGAGAAAACTCAGGTAGACCCGGTTGAATGGTACGAAATGGAAAATCTTTATTGCATATTATTTAAGATTACGAAATACATGTCATAAGCACAGATTAATGACAGTACAATCTTACACGCAGTTATGTAACTAATTTCAGGGAAACGAGGAACGAACGACACATCGTAAATGGGGGCACACATTACAGTTATCCTTAAAAACTTAAACCCTCCCCTATCAATACCTGCTCTAAACTAGACTTGTAGGATCGAGACTCATGCTCACCACTCGTGATAACTCGGAGAATTCCGAAAACTCTGATCGGATGTTTTTCACCGCAGCACCTGATCACCCACGTGTTGATCAGGGGTCTCTGTACCCCACTTGTTTACTCGTTTCTGCTCCGGCTAGCAGGCTGGACCGTCTGCTGTCATGAAGATCTGTGTTGTCCTCGGAGTTCCGACACGACTCGAAAAATAGTCTTCCTGTGCCCTCGCACCGGTTCGATAAAACTCAAAGAAGAGTCTTCCGATGCCAGTTCTGTAAAACTCAAAGAAGGTCTTCCTGGGCAAGGAAAATGTCTATTCGACCTACAGGCGCGGTCGGAGCTTACTGACCGTGGCGATACGTATGGTCTTCTTCTCTTCTCATCTCATCTCATCTCATCTCATCTCATCTCATCTCGGGCCTTCGGTTCCAACACCGTTTACCGACTTCTCGGGATGGTATGCCCGTCCAAGGCTTCACAGCCCAGTTCCACACAGATCTTCGCGGCAAGCCACGAGGCAGATCCTGGCGGATCGTAAAGTTCAACAGTCTTTCAAGCTGCAAGAGGCAGAGACACGAGGCAAGCGGCAAGGAGTCGACAGGATAAGAGCACAAGAGCAGCCACGAGGATAAGAGAGAGATGGACGGTTGGAGCTTGCAGTTATAGTGCACAACTCTTCCTTTTCCCGCCCAACCTTAATGTCTTTTCTTTTGTTAGGGTTTTGGCGCCCAAATTTCTTGTATAGGGTGATCTCCGTTTTAATGGGTTTCGGGGATACTCGTAACTGTCTGAGTACCTGTTAATATTTCTCCCATTGTGTAATCGGTCGGTATTCTCCCTGGAGGGGTTTTGGGGCTTCCAAATGTTTTCTGTAACTACCCGCTAACGGCTCTCTCATCGTAGAGTCGTGGGGATTTTGCATATTAATGTCTTTGGATGGGTTCTTGATCACTTGGTACAATAGCCCTTATTCGCACCTGGGAGACCGATTTCAGTATTTATGTGTATACTGCAAACCCATGATGTCTCGTGTATTATCTTAAATGTACTGAGTCTTGATCGATCTTGCACAAATGTTTATTGGAACGCCATCTTGTCTGCTTATCGAAAAGTCTAGAATGTTCTGCCACGAGGCGTGGCGGCCATTTTACAGGCTGCTTGTGTCCACTTTGAAAACCTGACAGCATTCTGCTGAAATAAAGCTGTTTGAACGAAACTATGTGTTTTCTCCTTATTTATAAAATCGCGATATATTGCGAATTCTACAGTTGTGTGCTGCATGCTGCATAACATGGCAATCCTCAGGACCCAGCCAATGCAACCAGGCCTTGGAGCACCACCAGAGGAGGAGGAGGAAGAAGAGGAGGATGATCATCAGCAGCACCAAGGCGGGAGGGAGGCCCACAATGTTGAGACTGCAAGGGCTGTCCGTCAACGGCTGATAGCAAGCTGCTTCTAGGCCCCTGCTGAGGAAATGGCTTCTGCCATTGAGAACAACATGAATGAAACCAACCCGCAACCACTAAGCCGGCCAAGGCAGCAATGATTCCAAAGACCAAACATGTACATTTTGAATACAAAAACTTATTTATTTCACAAACTCTGTGTGTGTCATTTCCTCATGACAAACTAATAGAAAGAAACACAAAAACACAGTCATTAACATAACGGGCTCTCATAACCTGGAGATAATGTTCAAAAGTTTGACCACGAACCTCGGCCTTTAATAAAAAAAGACCAACATTTTGTCACACCTCCTACTTTTTGCCCTTCGAGGGTGAGCTCTTTCCCTTGCGCTCTTCCCCCCTTCCCACCCTACTGCTCCTCTGTAATGGGACCTCAGTGGCTGCAGCAAGGCTGGTGGAAGGCTGCTGATTGTCAGAACCTGAGACTGCAGATGCCCTTGAAGGACGGCCTCGACCAGCTCTGGGCCTGGAGGGCCCGGCTGCAGACTGCACCAACTCTGCATGGGCGGCGGCAGTCTGTCCTACAGGCGGTGGCAAGTGCAGTGGAGAAGTGACAGTGGTGGCAGCAGGAATGCTGTCATCTTGAGAGAGGACAGCAACTTCCTGCTCGACCGACACACTGGCACTCCCACGGGGCAGCACTTCAGCATCCGGAGCAATCTGCTGGTGCACAGATTGCTGGCCTGCTGCAGCACGGTGAGAGCCCCGGGGAAATGTGTATGAACCATCGAGGATGGCAGCAGTCAGTGCTCGCGTGGCCTCAATCTGAGTCTGCAGGAGAGCAGTCAGAGATGGGTTCATGGCAGCCATTGACTGAATTGCAGCACTAAACATTTGCGTGGCATCCGCCTGTGCTACAGTGAAGTGCTCCACACTCCTTGCCAGTGATTCAATGCATTCGGGCACCCTTCCCACTGCACCCATGAGCTCAGTGTGCATGTCCACCGCCTGGGTGTTCATTTCAGCGATGAGCCGCTCCTCCTCTGCGTCCAGTGCAGTAGGACTCGCTGGCATACTCTCCCTCCAGGGAGAAGGCCCCCGAGCTTCCCTACCCCCATGGCGTTGCTGCAGCCTGCTGGGTCCTGGAGCTTCACCCTCATCAGACCCTTCCCCCCTGCTCCCCTCCAGGGAAGGCGTGTTCCCAGTGTGGGCATGGGCTTCCTCGGGAGAGGGTGGCGCTGATGCTCCGCCTTCATCTTCCTCCTCGGCTGCAGCTTCACTCCCACTGGCAGCTTGAGGGCCCGTCTCCTCAGCTGGTGAATCACCATCTGAAAGCAGGGAGATACAAGAGTGGCTTTAGCGTGAGGACAGGGGGGCAGTAAGGGAGGAATGAGTGCAGTGATTTAGTAAATTGGATTGAAAGTGTCAAAGGCTGGTGTTGTGAGGGACAAGTGGAAGGACAGAGGACAAAAAGGTGATGACCTTACCATTGCTGTCCAGAACGGGGTCGGCGTCTCCAGTGGTGACGGGACCGATCACCCGGCTTGCCACAATCCTGTGGATGCACGCCTCAAGATCACTGAGGGGTTGCAGCTGAGGCCGCCCTCCACCCGTCCGTTGCTGCTGCCTCCTATTATGAGATAGCTTGGCCTGCAAGAAAAAGGACGGCGTCTGAGTAAATATACAGCCATGGTCTTGCCTGATGTGCCTCCCATAGGTGAATAGCCCTTACTGTATGCAGCCATGGTCTTGCTTGATGTGCCTCCCATAGGTGAATAGCCCTTACTGTATGCAGCCATGGTCTTGCCTGATGTGACTCCCATAGGTGAATAGCCCTTACTGTATGCAGCCATGGTCTTGCCTGATGTGCCTCCCATAGGTGAATAGCCCTTACTGTATGCAAAGTGTGGAATGTGCGTGTGTGTTTCATGAGAGGGCCATAGGTGTTGGATGAGTGTTGGGCATTGGGGTTTTAAGACCCTCTGGCCATAGAGTGAGGTTGAGATGGAGGGATGGAGAGGTATTGAAAAAAAGCCACTCACCCTGACGATCCGAGTGAGGTCGTTGAACTTTTTTCGACATTGTATATGGGTCCTGGGCACCATGCTCCTGGAGGAGACGCTCTGAGCCACCTCCCTCCACACTCTTCTGTACTCGCGCGGCAAAGGCCTCCTGCCACTCTCAGGGAAGAGTATAGATCTTCTGTGCTCCACCGCGCCAACCAGAGCATCCAAGGGTCGCTCGCTGAAGCGCTGAGCTCGTTCTCTCACCCTCTCCATAGTCCTTGGCTGGAAGATTTAGGCACAGGTCTCTCCAGGCCGAGATTCAAGGCTCCAATGAGCAGGGTGTGGCTGGAGTGCAAGATCGACCCTCCCCTTTAAGTACTGTCCAGCGCCAGTGTGTCTGTGTTCCATCGCTAACTGACAGCACCTGCGCTGTGCCCGCGCTTTGAGTTAGCGCCTCGCTCCTCGGCCTTTGCGCCTTAAGACAGATGTGTAGCGCCTGATTTAGCGCTCCAATCACCTCCAGGGGCAATAAAAGTCAAGTTTGCAGTCGGAGGCGATAATTAGCGCCAGGCGCCAATCTTTGCGCCCGGCCAATAATTGCGCCCCAAATGGGGCGATACTGAATTTCTCCCCCTGCCTCTTTTGTTTCTTTACTTGTCCCATTACCACCCCTTCTGCCTCGCACTATCCTCCCTTTTGCCATTAAAATCATTCCTGCCTTCCAGCCTATCACAGACCTCCCCTTTTGTTCTTTCTTCCCCCTCCTTTCCTTGCTAGTATTATATCTACACCAGAACTGCGGTCTATTCCAGCATTTTGCATCATATGTGAGAATGAAAACTTAAAATTAAAGTTTAAAAAGTGCCCAATTGTCCCATAACTTCTTTCCAACATGACAAGGTTTACTGGCAATCATGGTTAGGTTATTCTTTAAGACTGAGAAATCTAGGTGAATATTGCAGGACACCATAGAATTGAAATGTAGATATTCGGGATAAAATTAATGAATAGAAAATTATGGGCGGTGTGCCAGCTTTTTGCCGAAAATTGGCCCTTTTATCTCCCCTTCCATGCCCAGAAGATGATTCCAAGTATTAATCACTCTTTGTGTCAATAATTTCTTCCTTACATCAGTCCTGAACTCGCCTGCATCCATAGGTTAAATTCAAATAGTACACTTATTTACATGATACAAATTTATTTAGTTGTGGTCATGTTACTTTACTTTTCATGTTCAGGAAGGAGTTGTGTTTACCAGCTAAATGAAATATTGCAGGATGCCTGTTGCTGATAAGCCATGCTCCTATGTGCAACCAAAGGTCTGTTACTCTAAACTCAATGAAAGATCAACCAGCAATAAAATTATCTGAAGTCAAACAGCTTTGCGTTTGCTTCTAAACGTGCACCAATACTTTCAAGTAATAAAACATATCAAGAAACGTTTATTCCAGAATCAGCAAGTACTATTTGAAATTTAATTTTTATGCACTACAGGGCATACTTAATCTAAACAAGGCACATATGCCCTTTCATCTGATTTCCCACACTCCACGCGAATCGCTTGTGAAACTGTCTCCAGCCTTTATATTCAAAGTGATCGGAGGCAACTCACAAAGTATTTGAAACCGCTACGCTTTGTGCTGCCATTGGTAACATGGATGTTACTGGGCGTTTGACGTGCAGTGTAACCTCACCAAAACTATAGAGATTGCTAGTCAGATGGATATTGGTCCGAGTGGGATCAGGTTCAGCCCCCTTTCTCAACACGGCAATTTGAGACCTTTAATAAAATGTAAAAATAAAACCAGCGGAGCTGGAGATCAAATAAGGAGCCGGGACCAAAAATGGGACCGAAGTCTAACTCTGGGTTCTACCTCAGTAGGAAGGCGGTTGTGCTTTTCACCCTCCTCATCTTGGCTTTACTGGTGATTTCAACGGTTTTTGCGATTCTTTACGCCAGGCTGAGGACTGAGAAAACTGAGGAGATCTTCCCGACGAGCTGGGAGCCCCCTAGCCCCAGCTCGATACCCACCGGTACTACCCGGTGGGGGCTGTGGAACAACTCCCGGTTACCAACCAATCTCATCCCCAGCCTTTACCAGTTGGAGCTGTGGCCACGGCTGGTGCCCGGGCAGGACGAACCCTACTCTTTTATCGGCCAGGTCAATGTGACAGTGATGTGTCGAGAGGAGACCTCGATCATCCTGATTCACAGCCATCGCCTCGATTACTCCGGGGTGACGGTCACGGCTACCGGGAGCCCTCGCGGTGTTGAGCTTCGCCCCACTCCGGACATTCAGGACACTTGGCTTGAACTTGAGAACCAGTACCTGGTGATCGAACTGGACGGCAAACTGGTGCCAGGACAGGAGTACATCATCCAAACCAACTACAGCGGGCAGCTGAAGGAGACGGCATCGGGACTTTTCATCAGTTCCTACTCGGAGTGGGGCATCAACAAGTAAGTGAGAGAGTTTAGAAAGTACAAGTTTGGGAAGTCTGGGCAGATCTCAGTGAGCGGGCGCGCTTCCCAACAAGCAATATTAAAGGGTCTTCTCTTTCTTTAAGGAACACGTTGGATGTTTGGCTTTTCTTGATCTTTATGGCTTTCTTTTCGCTTGTACTATGGCTCCTCGTGTATCGGATAGCCTCTCGAATCGAATTCATAAATGCTGAGTTAGAATTCCCCCGAGAGATCTGCGCGTTCTAAAGTTGCTGAGCTGAGGGAGGGAGGCGGTTTCGTTTTCTTGACTTCTTTCAGTGCAGTTTTAATAAAATGCGTTTGGATGCACATGCTCTCAATTAACATTGTACTGCTTTGAATTTATAGGTTGAAGTCCAATTGGCCTGTTTTAGTGCAATGCACAGCACCGTGTTGGTCAGACACGCACCATGCAGTTTTTAACATTTCTCCCCGAGTGCCAGTGTTATGTCATATTTCGTACAGGAACTCAGCAATAATTTCCTTATTCACTACCCACTTGGAAGAAAAAGAAATGTGCCTTTGCCATAAAACTGTTCATTAAAAAAAATTACGGGCAGCAATCATCCCGGCTGCTAAAGCAACTTATTTCGGTAATGTTATCTGGTTTTTATAGCTTAAAGTTTAACTGTGCAGCTTGAGTCGCTGAAAGCATATACTTCAACACAAAATACCTTTGAACAAGGGAACTTTTGTGAGAAAAAGTTTCCAACCATACACATACAATTTTTGACCTCCAGCTCCCTTTCTGGCATTCACATTCACACAGCTTATATTTATTGTGCTTGGTGTGACCTCTGGGAGTATCTGAGACTAAACAGCATTGCCATATGGACAGCAAAGCGAAGCGAATAGTGCGAGCGCACCCCTTAGTATTAAGTTCATTCGTCGAACCTGATGAGTGTTTGGGTTCAGAGAGGGACTTATAAAGAAGAGAAGTGACATTTCACTCAAAGAATGATAAGCTTTGTCTGAATTTAGTCCCTTTTCACTTATTTATGTCTTTGACTAACTTAGAGTTAGATACATTTCCTCAGTATGTTTTTAATCACCTCCTGTGTGTTGTAACTGTTCCTGCTACTTTTACTAACATTAACCATTCCAAGAAATATATCTTTTTGCTGCCAATTTATTTTTGTCTAGCCCTAAGGATTCCAAGTTAATCGCAATTTCAATTCTATTTTGTTGTATTAAAACTTTGTCCATATCGACGGGCTTTATCCAATTTGTTTTAGTACTTACATAGAACTGTTTGCATTTTAGCCATACTCGAGTGATGACAATCCATGCAGAATTAGCATGGACCTATCATTTTCTGACTGAAGGGAGAAAACACTTTAGAGATGCCAATATCATTTAATAAATCTAGTATCTGAAACTTTAAAAGGGGACAGAATTTGGTTGTTTCCCTGTGCCTAATCATTTTTGATACTATCTTAAAGAGTGGTATAGTCCATTGATGCCCTGGATCTTGGGGAAGCTATCATTTTGAGGCACATTCACTGCTTCTAGTCCTGTTGCTGGTCAGACAACAAGTCATGCACCAACAACTACAATTATCAACAACTCATAATTATCACTATTTAAACACTGACTATACAAACAATTAATAGGCAGAAACAATTGTAGACAGGGTCATTTAGCAATTTGAATAACAAGTAATTAATAAAATAAGAGGTTATAAAGGCAGCTCTGTGTATCACCGTCATTCAGCATTAACTGGATTGCTGAATATTAAATTATAGTATGTGTCTGAAACTACTGCAAATTGGTGAGACTACTCCAGAAGTTAACTCCTTAGTTGCTGACAAATTAACAGCATTAGATAGCCAGTCTATTGAATAGATTAGAGCCTATTCGCAGGTGGTTAGCAATATTCTCAGAGCTTGTACGACCTTGTCCTTATAAGCAGCATTGTTCAGTTGATCTTCTTCCTCCCATGGATTGACAGTATTAGCTTCTGGAATATCGAATTGATGAGGTCCTACAGTGGTGGAGCTATCTGTTCCACTCAGATCCTCCATTCTGGCTGAATTCACCTTATGCATGGTGACTGTATCTGAGATAGCTGACTTAACACTCACTTTCCTTGATCTCTGACAACTTGTACAATTAAGTGAGACACTTATCGCTGCCTGTAACTGATTGATATAGCCGTACAATGTGACTTATATAAAACCTCTAACTCTCTGTTATAAATATATTTTGTACTTGTAATGGTATCCTTCTACATATGCTGGATAAAGATTACTGCAGAAAAAGACTAGAGAAGACAAAGAGAATCTTCTAACTAACAAAGAGGGCTTTCATCTAATGAAGACAAAGACAGTCTGCCAAGAAGTGTGTCAGGCACCCGAAATTAAAAGAAAACCCCTATTTTTCCATTCAATTGACCTGGGTGACATATATATCCAAACATATCTTTCTACCAGTCACATAAGTGTCCTGGAAGATGTCAAAGTTAATGAGGCATAGATGCCTAGGCATATCAAATTCCACTTTCACTCATCTAACTTCTCAATCTTGCTTTTAACAAAGGGACTTACACAGGACCAGATAAGGCATGGGATATTTATGTCCCACTAGCGAGTTATTCCTGAGCTCAGCTCTTAATGCTAGCCTCTTATCACTGGTAAGGAATGTTTGTTCAAATCAACCTTCATGGTCTTAATTATTTTTGATTTCCCAGCATTCAGTTTAACAATTTTGTGCGACCACCTTTAAGCTGAATCTCAATTTTGAGAAAACATCTTGGCAATTTACAAAAGGTTTTTCCTACAGTGATGAAAATGGAAGGGAAGTTCCTGCAACTGCACAGCATGAGGAGGGTGTATTAGTAGGGGCGAAGTTGGATCACGACAGTGAGCAGCCAGAGAAAGGAGGACACGACTTATAGTTCTGTGCTTTCAATGAATAAAAGTTGACATACCAAATAATTTCACTTCGTATCTGCTTATTCTCCCCACCCTCACAAAGTCTGTCACAATCAAAGTTTTCGCCCAAGTTTCTATATAAAGCCCCTTATAATAAGCCTCCTCCCAAAAGTTGCAAGCATACACAGAAATTAACTCAGAACTTTATGTGCTAAAGTTGTGTTTATTCTCATAACAACATTAATTCAAAGGTGCTAGAAAATCTATTCACCCTAACACAACTACTTCTTACCACTGTGTCTCCCCTTTATGTCAACTAACTCACTCGGTCTATCTCCTAGTCTAATACTTCTACAAGATGCTCCCTGAGTGAGATAGTTTGGTAGATGGGTGGCTGGGATGGTTTGCCTAGAGCCTCAGAGTTGATGCTTGTTGCAGGAAGTAGCTGTCCCAGAGAGACCAAAATCAGACTCACTGGGGCCTCAATTCCTTAACATCCCAGACGGGGCATGATTCCGGTGGTGCGCAGCAATGGTGCCCCGGAACGGAGAGGCCTGAGGACCAACGTAAATTTGTCCTCATCAAAATAAATCAGGCAAACTGCATAGCCTCGACACAGCTCACCTGTCGGGCCTTTACAAATTTTGTCTCACACTGAGGCCCAGAGATAAGCCCAGGGGTGGGGAGGTGATTGGAAAGGGGACAAGTGCTGGTGGGTAGCGGCCCGCAGTTGTTTTGTGGAGCACGCCTGTTTCTTCCATCTCCACAAAATGTTGAAAACATTACAAAAGTCAGTGATTGAAGTAGAAACTATATCTATATTTGAAAATAGGTTAGATAGGTGGTGGAAAGAAAGGGAAATAAAGGGACATGGGAACAGGTTAGGCACATGGGATTAGGACTACTACTCACACAGAGGATAAACACGAACACAGTCTGGTTGGGTAGAATGGCCTGTTTCGGTGCTGTAGCTCAGTTGGTAGCACCCTTGCCTCTGAGGCAGAAGGTTGTGGGTTCAAGTCCCACTCCAGAGGCTTGAGCACAAAAATCTAGGCTGACACCCCAGTGCAGTACTGAGGGAGTGCTGCACTGTCGGAGGTGTAGTCTTTTGGATGAGCCGTTAAACCGAGGACCCGTCTGCTCTCTCAGGTGGACGTAAAAGATCCCATGGCACTATTTGGATGAAGAGCAATATTTATTTCTCAATCAACATCACTAAACAGATTATCTGGTCATTATCACATTGCTGTCTGTGGGTGTTTGCTGCATGCAAATTGGCTGCTGCGTTTCCTACATTACAACAGTGACTACACTTCAGTAAGTACTTCATTGGCAGTAAAGCACTTTGGGACATCCAGTGGTGTGAAAGGTGCTATATAAATGCAAGTCTTTCTTTCTTTGTAATTCCAGCAGCCTTTCTCTTGCAAAGGAAAGGGGTGTTGGATCCATGTCAGAAACTTCTTCATGTGCAGGCATTGGAGTGGCCTTTAGGAAATAGGCACAATGTCATTATTCGGAAAGAGAGCGGCATCTATGACCAATCCTTGCAGCAAACTGGTGCTGGACACAAGCTCAGAGGTACTGCTACTGGTTAGTGTCATCCCAGATATAATAGTCCCCATCAGGTCTTGGTAGGAAGAAATAGAAAAACAGAATATTTTTTAAACGGTGAGAAACTTTCAAATGTTGGTGTTCAGGTCTATGAAAGTGCACTGTTCAGTGCATCTATTGCAGCACTGTTAGCAGCCACTTCAAAAGCCACCGATGTCCTTAGAAGCTGTTCCTGGTATCTTGATGCCACAGAAGTATCCTGAACTGTCATGATCTCCAGGTTATTAACATAAGAACATAAGAAATAAGAGCAGGAGTAGGCCATACGGTCCCTCAAGCCTGCTTCGCCATTCAATAAAATCATGGCTGATCATCAACCTCAACTCCACTTTCCCGCCCGATCTCCATATCCCTTGATTCCCCTAAAGTCCAAAAATCTATCTATCTCAGCCTTGAATATACTCAAAGACTTGGCATTCACAGCCCTCTGGGGCAGAGAATTCCAAAGATTCACAACCCTCTGAGAGAAGAAATTCCTCCTCATCTCAGTCTTAAATGGCCTACCCCTTATCCTGAGACTATGCCCCCAAGCTCTAGACACTCCAGCCAGGGGAAACAACCTCTCAGCATCTACCCTGTCAATCCCCTTCAGAATCTTGTATGTTTCAATGAGATCACCTCTCATTCTTCTAAACTCCAGAGAGTATAGGCCCATTCTACACAATCTCTCATCATAGGACAGCCCTCTCATCCCAGGAATCAATCTAGTCAATCTTCGTTGCACCGCCTCCAAGGCAAGTATATCCTTCCTTAGAGAAGGAGACCAGGTGTGGTATCACCAAGGCCCTGTACAATTGTAGCAAGACTTCCTTACTCCTATACTCCAACCCCCTTGCAATAAAGCCCAACATGCCATTTGCCTTCCTTATTGATGCTGTACCTGCATGCTAGCTTTCTGTGTTTCTTGCACGAGGACATCCAAATCTCTCTGAACACCAACATTTGAAAGTTTCTCACCGTTTAAAAAATATTCTGTTTTTCTATTCTTCCTACCAAAGTGAATAACCTCACATTTCCCTACATTATACTCCATCTGCCACCTTACTGCCGACTCACTTAGTCTATATCCCTTTGCAGACTCTTTGGGGGAAAAATTCAGTTGGTTGCGCCTCCCGTTAGCGCCTTAAGAGGGCGCTAATGGGGCGCAAAGCATCGAGCACCCAGGTGCGGCGATGTTTGCGCCACTCGTGAAATTAACTAGACATTTTGCGGCGGCGCTAAACACTACCGCCACGATCTCTTGCACCGGCAGATCGTGACGTCAGTCGAGTGCGCAACGCCCCGGTATCGTCCCGGAGCAGATATTGAGTGGCGCCCCCTGCCTTACCACCTGACGCTAGCAACGACAGGTTGAGGGGAGCATTTTGCAGTCATGAAGGGACTGGGGGAGCGCTATTTAAAGGCGACCGCTTCCTGCCTTTTATTGTTGGTGCCATTTTTGAACCATGCATTCTGAGAGAGAGAGAGAGAGAGACTTCTGGAGAGATTCAACGCTGTGTGAAGGAGTTTTGGGTACTGAGCAGCACTTTGCAGGTTCATTTTGATTTGCCATTCCTTGTATCGATTTAGAAGAGACTGTGGGGGCTGCACTCTAAGCTCTTTCCCTGGTACTCTTCATTGTTCTTTCCAGCAGATTTGATGTGCAGGTGTTCCATTGCTGACTGACATCACTTGAGCTTCGCCAGCGCTCTGAGGTAACGCCTCGCTCCTCGGCCTTTGCGCCTTAAGACAGGTGTGAAGCGCCTGATTTAGCGCTCCAATCACCTCCAGGGGCGATAAAAGTCAAGTTTGCAGTCGGTGGCGATAATTAGCGCCAGGCGCTAATCTTTGCGCCCGGCCGATAATTGCGCCCCAAATGGGGCGATACTGAATTTCTCCCCCACGTGTTCTCCTCACAGCTTACTGTCCCATCTAGCTTTGTATCATCAGCAAACTTGGATACATTACACTCGGTCCCTTCACCAAGGTCATTAATATAGATTGTAAATAGCTGAGGCCCCAACACAGCCTGCCAACCTGAAAAAGATCCGTTTATCCCTACTCTCTGTTTTCTGTCTGTTAACCAATCCTCTATCCATGCTACTATATTACCCCCAACCCCATGAGCCCTAATCTTGTGTAATAACTTTTTATGTGGCACCTTATCGAATGCCTTTTGGAAATCCAAATATACTACAGGAAACTCTTTATTAACCGGCACCGACGGGACCGGCGTGGTGCCGGTTAATCAAAAAGTCCGGATAATGGAGAGTTGTATCTCCCAACGTACGAGAGCCCTGTACACATTGACATGCGCCTGCATTCAGAGCTCCATCTCCCCGGGGACCGCCAGCTGACCATCTGTCGTGTCCGCTGCCTACCCGGGCTGCACATTCCCCTCCCAATCTACATGCTCCGATACAAGGCAAACGCCTCGGGGTTTTTTTTAAAGTTAATTTTAAACGAGCGATGAAGGAAAACCCCGGTTACCTACTCAAGAATTTTGCCGGTTAAGAGAGATTTCCGGATATTTGGGTGCCGGTTAATAAAGAGTTTCCTGTACATCCACTGGTTCCCCTTTATCTAACCTGCTAGTTACATCCTCAAAAAACTTTAATAAATTTGTCAAACTCGATTTCCCTTTCATAAAACCATGTTGACTCTGCCTAATCATGTTATGATTTTCTAAGTGCCCTGATACCACTTCTTTAACAATGGATTCCAGCATTTTCCCAACGACTGATGTCAGGCTAACTGGCCTGTAGTTCCCTGTTTTCTCTCTCCCTCCTTTCTTGAATCGCGATGTTACATTTGCGACCTACCAATCCGCTGGGACCATTCTAAAATCTAGGGAATTTTGGAAGATCAAAACCAATGCATCCACTCTCTCTTCAGCCACCTCTTTTAGAACCAGGGGATTTGTCGGCTTTTAGTCCCATTAGTTTCTCTAGTACTTTTTCTCTACTTATATTAATTACGTTAAGTTCATCACCATCATTAGACCCTTGGTTCCCCACCATTTTTGGTATGCTTTTTGTGTCTTCTACTGTGAAGAAAGATACAAAATATTTGTTTAACGTTTCTGCCATTTCCTTATTCCCCATAATAATTACTCCTGTCTCAGCCTCTAAGGGACCAACATTTACTTTTGCTACTCTCTTCATTTTTACATACTTGTAGAAGCTCTTACAATCTGCTTTTATATTTCTTGCTAGTTTTCTCTCATATTCTATTTTTTCCCTTTTTATCAATTTTTTGGTCAGCCTTTGCTGTTTTCTGAAACTCTCCCAATCCTCTGGCTTACTATTATTCTTTGCTACATTATAAGCTTCTTCTTTCAATCTAATGCTATCCTTAACTTCTTTAGTTAGCCACGGTTGGAAAACTTTTCCTGTGGAGTTTTTGTTTCTCAATGGAATGTATTTTTGTTGAGAATTATGAAATATTGCTTTAAATATCTGCTTATCTACCGCCATACCTTTTAATCTATTTTTCCAATCTACCTTAGCCAACTCACCCCTCATACCTATGTAATTGGCTTTATTTAAGTTTAAGATTCTAGTTTCAGACTTAGACAAGTCACTCTCAAAATTAACGTGAAATTCTATCATATTTTGATTACTCTGCCCCAGAGCATCCTTTACTATGAGGTTGCTAATTAACCCTGTCTCATTACACAATACAAGATCTAAAATAGCCTGATCCCTGGTTGGTTCCATGACATATTGTTCTAGGAAACTGTCCCAAATGCATTCCATGAACTCGTTCTCCAGACTACCTTTGCCAATTTGATTTGTCTAGTCTATATGAAGATTAAAGTCCCCCAAGATTATTGCATTACCTTTGTTGCAAGCTCCTACTATTTCTTGCTTAATATTCTGTCCAATGGTATAGCCACTGTTAGGGGGCCTATATACTACTCCTACCAATGTTTTCTGCCCCTTGTCATTCCTTATCTCCATCCATACTGATTCTACTTCCTGATCTTCCGAGCCAAGATCCTTTCTCGCTACTGTCCTTATGTCATCCTTTATTATCAGAGCTACTCCCCCTTCTTTTCCATTCTGCCTGTCTTTTCAAAACGTCAAGTACCCTGGAACATTTAGTTCCCAACCTTGGCCACCTTGCAACCACGTCTCTGTAATGGCTATTAGATCAAACCCATTTATTTCTATTTGTGCCACAAGGTCATCTATCTTGTTACGAATGCTTCGTGCATTCAGATAAAGAGCCTTTAATTTAAATGTTTTACCATTATTCCCTGCTTTGACCTTATTCTCTGCTGCACTGCTACCATTAAACTCTCTGTCCCATCCTGTCACACTCTGCTTATTTTTACCCACATCGCTACACAGCTCTATTGCCTTGACCTTTCTCTTTAGATTTCTAAATTTCCCCTCACCTGACCCTTCCCCCCTCTTTTCTAGTTTAAAGCCCTATCTACAGCCCTAGTTATTCGATTCACCAGGACGAAACAGCTCCCTCTTTCCCCAGTACTGGTGTCAGCGCCCCATGAATTGAAACCCCTTTTTCCCACACCACTCTTTCAGCCAATTTGCACATGGCTCAGGTAGTAATCCAGAGATTATTACCCTTGTGGTTCTGCTTATTAATTTAGACCCTAGCTCCTCAAACTCCCTCAGCAGAACCTCATTCTTAGTTCTACCTATGTCGTTGGTTCCTACATGGACCACGTCAACTGGATCCTTCCCCTCCCACTCCAAGTTCTTCTCCAGCTGTGAGGAGATATCCCTGGCACCGGGCAGGCAACACAGCCTTCGGGACTCTCTTTCACGGCTGCAGAGAACAGTATTCTGCGGGTTGTGAGAAATTTCTTGCAATGTGTTGGAGATCGGGAGTCCCATTTATGTATCATCTCAACCATATGCTTGGAATTATCTTTACTGCCTCCCCATGAGACCAATGCTCCTTAATCATAGCCCTTTTGAAGACTGGGCCATTGAGATGTGGGACCCTAAGCTTCGCTGCCAAGGGCGTTTGCCCCTCAAACCCTCCGTGGAGGAATCTACCAAAAGACTAAGGATACTAATAGAAGGAGATGCAAGGAATCAATGAGTAGTGAAGATTTGGAGTGATACAAAAATCAGTTGAGGACAAACTGTAAGTGTTAGTAAGAGTACACCAGAAAAACAAATTGTAAACAACAGCAAGAAGGATCCAATATTTATTTTAGTTATAAGTAGTAGATAGTGTTATTGCTGAGGCAATTCCTTTAGGATAAATTAGGTACAAATATTACAGGGGATCAGAAAATAGCAGAAGTGTTCAATTAATTTTTCATATCAGTTGTTACAAATTTAAGATATGAAGGGGGAGAAATGGGCTTGGTTTGCGCCTCCCGTTAGCGCCTGCGGGGGCGGTAATGGGGCGCTAAGGGGTTACCGACCGGGCGCGGCGAAGTCACCGACGCCCGCGAACTTCCCTGATGGTTTTGCACTGGCGGTAACACTTACCGCCTCGTTCTCTTGCGCCCTGTAGATCGTGACGTCATCCAGTGCGCAATGCCTCATACCGCCCCGGATGTAATATTCGCTCCCGCCCCCTGCAGCATTGCCGGGTGTCAACAACGGCAGCTGCAGGAGGCATTGTCTCCTCGGCTGGCTGCTTGGGGAACGGTATTTAAAGGCAGTGGTGATCAGGTAGGGCTAAATTTATTTATCTCCCCATTCTGGTGCCTCCTGATTTGTCTTGATGCTGCCATTCCTCAGCCTTGCACTCTCTTAGAGTGCTTGGGGCTGTTATGCATGTAGCACAGGTCCTGTGGCCCCACAGAGATAGCATGAGGATTGATTCAAACCAACATTGGCCCTTCCCTTTAAGCGAGGGAATGAGCCTCCAAAGACGGCAGCGCTGCACGGAACATTGTGCAGCGCTCTGCCGCTACCGCCAGTCTCGCTCACTTTAGCGCTCTAAGGGAAGTGATAACGCTTGATTTAGCGCCCCACTTCCCTCTTGGAGCGCTAAAGCTGAAGTTCCCGGGAGCAAAAAATCTTTTTCTCCTGGCGATAGTTTTGCGCTCTCTGAAAAGTTATCGCCCCAACTGGGGTGCTACGCAATTTCTAGCCCGAAGAAACTCAAAGCATTAAGAGGATACTTTTCCTGTCTGGTGGGTGTTAACACCTTTTAGATAGGAATTTGTTGGTATGTGCCTTGAATTCAGAGGGAACAAAGCATTTGGTAAGCAGCAGTGGCTTAAGTCAAAAGTGAAGGATTAAGACACCTGATCAGTGCTAAGTATGTTGATCACTATTTAGAACCTTAAGGAGGAAATCAGCTTCTTGATCCCTATAAGTCACTAGGATGTGCTGATCTGAAGAATTTAAATCTACTTGTGCAAAATTAATCCCCAGAAAGACAACATTTAATGAGGTGGAGGAGGACAGTGATATTTAGCATGGGGTGGAGCTTTCTCCCCCATCCACACTTTAGGTCATGCATACAGGGCACCTGGAACTGATGAAATACACCCTACAATCCTCAAGGAAATTAGTGAAGAAATAAACGAGCCAGTCGATAATATTTTTAGGAACTCCATAACTATAGGTGCGGTATCTTGGGTTACTGAGCGATAGCAAGTATTACTACAATAAATAAAAAGGAGTAACACATGAATCAGAAAATTATAAACCAGTTAGCATAACAATTGTAGTGGAGGAAATGCTTGACAGCAGTTGTCAGATGCTAATATTGTTCACCTAATGAGTGTAGAGACCTTTAGCAGCAGTCAACATACTTCAGTATTCAATAGAATTCTTTGAGGAGGTAACTAAACTAGTGAATAAAGGCTGTTCAGTAGATATAATTTAATTGATTTTTCAAATGGCGTTTTCTAAAATTACATGAGTAAAGCTTCCATTAAAAAAAAACTAAGGCACATTGAATTGATGGTTTGATTATAGAAACATAAATGCTTTCTTTGGGGTGGGGGGGCGGGTGGTGACAAGCAATGTTCTAGTTAAGGTGCGCGTGCAGCTGCCCAGTCATCTGGAATGTCCCGCGCAGGCTGCTCACCGGCTTTTACTTGCGCAGAAATTTAAAGGGCCCGTGCATTAAAAGAAACAAGCCTCGCAGAACAAAGCACAGCTTACAGGGAACATTGGGGACAAGATTCATGGAATTCTCCAGGGATCTGTTCTGGCTACTTTGTTTTTTTTCACTATTCATAAATGATATGAAGGTTTTTACTTTTCGAAGTCCCATTCACCAGTCACCCCTGTGCTCGCTGATCTACATTGGCTCTCGGTTAAGCAACGCCTCGATTTTAAAATTCTCATCCTTGTTTTCAAATCCCTCCATGGCCTCGTCCCTCCCTATCTCTGCAACTTCTTCCAGCCCGACAACCCCCCGAGATATCTGCGCTCCTCAAATTCTGGCCTTTTGAGCATCCCCGATTTTAATTGCTCCAACATTGGTGGCAGTGCCTTCAGCTGCCGAGGACCGAAGCTCTGGAATTCCTCCCTAAGCCTCTCCGCCTCTCTACCTCTCTCTCCTCCTTTTAAAACGCTCCTTAAAACCTACCTCTTTGACTATATAAATGCAAGTTATTGTGGTAGAATTATAGAACTTGCAGCACAGAATGATACCATTTGGCCCAGTGTACCTGTGCTTATGCTAGTTGCTCAACTGGAGCTGTCTATTGTAATCCCATTTCCCATCCTTTTTCGCATATCCTTTTATATTCTTCCTTTACAAATTATGGGTCGGATTTTGCAGTAAAAATAATGGTGAGGCTAACATGTAAATCGGACGGCAACTTCCAGCAACCACACATGTGCAGTTAAATGCATAAATCAGGAAGTTGCTGTCCGAGTTGCCCTGCTCCTCCAGAAGCTGCGCTATACCAATATCTCGCTGAGGGACTCACCTTTGAAATACATGGAATGGTGTGAAGTTGCTCTATTCATGTGATCGATACCCACTAAACTCACTAGAAAAAGTTAGGGCTTGTCCATTCCAGTGTAAGTACCCTTTTAACAGTGTGATAAGTCTTAATTACTGCCAAATCAACACTCTGGCACTGAAAATTAACTTTTACAAGTGTTCTCATTTCTGCCGATTTTAATTTATTGTTGGAGATTTAAAAAAAATAAAAAGTCATTTTTTTTTACATTCGCTTTCTCTTTTATCTCTCTTTCTTAATCCCATCTTTCTTTCCCTCTCTTTATTTTTCTTTCTGTACCTGATTAGACATTAAAATAAATATTCTAACTGACACTTCCTGGTTCAGACCCTGCGCTGCTCATTAACGATTCTGCAATTTGATTGGTTAAGGAGATACGCAGTTGCTTTCGCTGTTCACACAGGTCCCAGATGCCCTGTAGAGGGCACTGTATTTTTTTGGCTAGTTGGCTGACAGGAACTTCTAGTGCATTATCTAGTTGCAGAGTGTTGGAGGTGGGGCGGGACTTCCAACAGGGCACAATTTCAAAATGTGCGGATGACAGGAAGCTTAGAAGTGTAGTAAACAGTGAGGAAGATAGCAATAGACTTCACGAGGACATAGACAGGCTGGTGGAATGGGCGGATACATTGGAGACGAAGTTCAACACAGAAAAGTGTGAGATGATACATTTTGGTAGGAAGAATATAAGCTAAATGGCACAATTTTAAAGGGGGTGCAAGAACAGAGAGACCGCTGGGTGCTTGTGCACAAATCTTTGAAGGTGGCAGGACGGGTTAACAAAGCCGTTAATAAAGCATATGGGATCCTGGGTTTTCTAAATAGAGACAAAGGCCGCGAAATTTCGCTCCATAGCGCCCGGTTTTTCGGCGCTACAGATGCTCTTTTGGGTCCAAAATGATGTCTGTGCCACGCACACCAACTTCTGGTGTGGGCCACGCTGGATGCCATTTTGGTGAAGTCGTTAGCGCGGGCGCTGGGATCGTGCGCCGTAAGTATGCAGAGTAGGCAGATCGTGATGTCAGTCAGTGTGTAACGCTGAGTTGACACCAGCGCTGCCTTTTTCGACCTCAATGCTCCAGCTAACGGCCTCTTTTAAACAGGCACAATTTAACATGCATTCAGCAGCAGGAAGGACACCCCCAAAAGCACTATTTAAACACATCATCAACTGCTTTCAGGTTAGTTGCTGATTGGTTTCTACTGGCTCTTTGTGTTTGTAGAAGTGTTTGGTGGTTTGTTATCTAATTTGAAGTTGCTGAAGTCTCCAGGGAGTGGTGTGGCAGGTTACTTCAAGGCTTCTGCTCAGACCAGTTGCTCCCAGACATGGGTGCAGTAGTTTGTATTCCCCCTAACCTACTGCATGATAGGGAAAATAAGCAGAGGTGACACAAAGGAGGACAAGCTGCTCAAAGAGGGAGGAGGGGGAGAAGGGCTCTCAGCAGGAGGTCATATCCACATAGGGTCTTCAGGGAGCAACTCTCCGACCTCAACCTCTGTGAGGAACAGTGTAAGCGATGACTCTGCTTCACTAAGGAGGTGCTCACTGAAACCTGCCACCTGCTGCAGGCAGAACTGCAGCCTTAGAGCAGGGCGAGGGCAGCATTGCCAGTGGCTGTGAAGGTGAGCGTGGCCGTGAATTTTTGTGCGTTGGGCTTCTTCCAGGCTGGAGCAGGTGACATTTACAACAGCTCACAGTTTGCCGTTCACCGTTGCATAACGGAGGTCACTGAGGCTCTGTATGCAAAGAGAGCTGAATCCATTTCATTCTCTCTTGCCAGAGAGAAGCAGGCAGAGCGAGCACGCGGCTTCACCAGGATAGCAGGCTTTCCCATGTTGCAGGGTGCCATTGACTGCACACACGTTGCTTTGCAGGTGTCGCATTTGAATTTGGAGGGGATTCGATGCCATCAATGTCCAGCTGGTGTGCGACCATACTCGGTGCATCTTTCAGGTCAATACCCGGTATTCTGGCAGCTGTCATGATGCTGTCATTCTGCAACAGTCCGCTGTACCATCTGTATTTGAGCCACAACAACAAACCAGAGGGTGGATACTGGGCGACACGGGCTATCTGCTGATCTGGCTCATGGCTTCAGTGTGCAACCCAAGCACACATGGGGAGCATGCATATAACGATAGCCATGCTGGCACACAGAATATGATCGAGCAGGCCATTGGGGTGCTTAAACAATGTTACCGCTGCCTGGACTGCTCTGGAGGAGCCCTTCAGTACTCGCCAGAGCGCGTCTCAAGATTTGTCATGGTCTGCTGCATGCTAAGCAACCTCACCATTATGAGGGCACAACCCTTGCCATCAGGTATAGGGCAAAGAGCTGAGGAGGAGGAGGAGGAGCAGGAGGAGGAGGAAGGGAGGAAGGCAACCAAAACAGCTGCTTTCTGGCCGAGCTGTCCATGATCAACTCATCCGACTGCGGTACCAGTGAACACAACCCCATTCACAAACAGTCCCACAACTTACCATCCCTCTGTTACTGACCATCACAGCCTCCTCTTAGTCACAATGCTACAATAAAAGCCACCACAAAACAAACATTCAAAACTAAATTTATAAATCAAACCATCCAATAATATATACCAAAGTCAACTAATTACCCTTGTGCATTCCCTTAGTGCCTGTCTTGCGTGTGCCTTTGACTGTCCTAGTGCTCCTATGCAGTGCTACCCCAGTGGCTGCAGCACAGCTGGTAGAAGGCTGCTGACTTTCAGTTGGGGAAACTGCAGATGACCTTGGAGGACGACCTTGAGCAGCTCTGGGCCTAGTACGCCCAGCTTCGGACTGCACCATCTCGGCATGGGCAGCAGCAGTCCGGGCTGGCTGGCTGTCAGGCAAAAGCAAGGGCACCAGCAGAATGGCAGTTGTGAGTGAACGAATACTGTCATCCTGAGAGAGGACAGCAGGTTTGGGCTCCATGGAGCCACTGCCACTCCCCCGGGGCAGCGCCTGAGCAATCCTAGTAATCTGTTGGAGGACAGATTGCTGAACTGCTGTGACACCCTGCAAGCCCCTTTCAACACTGGTAACAGCAGCCACGATGGCGGCAGTCTGGGCTTGTGTGGCAGCAAGCTGAGCTTGCATGACAGAGTCTGAGCGTCCACTGCAACACCCAGACGTTGCATGGTTTCTGCTTGTGCCACAATGGAAGCTGAGACTTTGGCCATCAGACTCTGCATCATGGTTGGGTCCACAAGTGTGCTAATGGAGTTGCCCATCACTTCCATGCTGGAAATCATGGGCTGCAAGCTCTGCGCAAAGCCCTGTGCTGGACTCCTCCATGCTCCTTGACATTGCACACAGGCTTTCTGACAGGCCTGCCAATGCACTAAGTATTTAATTTTGCATACCCATCAGCGTTCTTCTGTAGACCACCCCATCAAAGTCCTCATCTGAGTCCTCTGCAGCAGAATTCGTGTACGACCTGGGAGCTGGTACCTGCACTACACTTGCCCTCTGTCCTGGCTGCAGGTCACTCCTGCCCGGTCTCTCGCCATGTGCAGATCCAGGGTCTAAGCTATCCTCTAAAGTACGCGGATTGTAAGTATCTGAGCTGGTGGCTGCGAGTGTGAACTTGAGTGATGGTGCTGTGTCCTCAGCATCACTGCCTTCTTCCTCTTCCTGTTGTTGCTCCTCCACCAGTGCCTGGCCAGATTGCAGTTCCTGGCTATCTGAAAGGAGAAAGGCACAAGGGTAGAGTTCCAGTGAGTGGGGGGTGCGGCGTGGGGCGGGGTGAGGGGGGTGGGCAACAGGGGGTGCAGCTTACACCATCTGCAGTTTGTAAATCAGAAGAGATTGTGGGATGAGGGGGAAGTGGGATGTGAGAAGGAGGATTAGGTATGTGGATACCATCATCTTCGATTGTTTCAGCCTCGCCGCTGGCCACGGGCTCAGCAGATGGCCGCTCCAATAATCTCTAGCACTGTCTCCTCCCTGGGGGTTAGGTCATGCAGGCACACCTGTTTCCCTGCGGGTAGCCCCTGCTGCCTCTGGTTATAAGCCACCTTGTCTTGCAAGAGAGAGTGAAGTGTGTTAGTGAGTGTCATGCAATGTGTTTCGCTGATGTGCCTGTCATGGTTAAATAGCTGGCAGTGTATACAATCTGTGAGATGTGGGTGTGAGGCTTGCAACAGTGCTAAATGTGTGAGGGTGAGATGAAGCTATGAATGTGAGGTATGAGTCATGATTGATAGAGATTGTTGTTAGGTGAGTGAAGGGAGGTGGTGAATTGAACAGTGTCTGAGCCTAGTGGTTCAGTTGTAAGGATATGGCATTTGAAGATGAATTAATTGACCTTGACCACTCATGTGAGGTCGTTAAACGTCTTGCGGCCATGTATCCAGGTCCTCGGGGCTACACTGTTGGCATTGACCGCGACGGCTATCTGCTCCCATTGCTTTCTCACAGTTTGTCTGGAGGGCCTCCTGGCCCCCTGTGGAAAGAGGACCTTTCTCCTCCTGTCCACATCCTGCACCAGGGCCTCAAGTGCTGAGTCTGAGAACCTTGGAGCACGCTCTCTGCCCTGTTGCGTCTTTTGTCAGTGTTCTTCCTGCTTAGAACATCTTCCCCAGCAACTTCTAGCACCTGCTCCAGCCAGAATGTACCTCCCCTTTAAAATGTGCCGCCTGGCCTTAAGTAGTGCAGGCTAGCTTTAAGTGGTGCTAGCCATGCATGGACTTGGGCCCCCTGCTGAGGTGTGCAGCCACACAACAGCGCTGCATTCCACTATCATTTAAATTAGCAGGCAGCACGAAGTTTGTATGCTGCCTGCATTAGAAGGAACGGGCGCAGGTTAATCGCACATCTTGGTCCCCTTGCCAGTTTTTGAGCCATGGCCAATTTCTAGGCTATAGAGTACTAAAGGCAGGAAGTTATGGTGAGCTTATATTAAACACTAGTTCAGCCCCAGCTGGAGTATTGTGTCCAATTCTGTGCACCACACTTTAGGAAGGACGTGAAGGCTTAGAGAGTGTACAGAAGAGGTTTTTTTTCATTCATGGGATGTGGGCGTCGCTGGCAAGGCCAGCATTTATTGCTCATCACTAATTGCCCTTGAGAAGGTGGTGGTGTGCCGTCTTCTTGAATCGCTGCTGTCCGTGTGGTGAAGGTACTCCCACAGTGCTGCTAGGTAGGGCCTCCAGGATTTTGACCCCGCGACGATGAAGGAATGGCAATATATTTTCAATCGGGATGGTGTGTCACTTGGAAGGGAACTTGGAGGTGGTGGTGTTCCCATGCGTCTGCTGCCCTTGCCATTCTAGGTGGTACAGGTTGCGGGTTTGGGAGGTGCTGTCGAAGAAACCTTGGCGAGTTTCTGCAGTGCATCTTGTAAATGGTACACACTGCAGCCACGGTGTGCTGGTTGTGGAGCGAGTGAATGTTTAAGGTGGTGGATGGGGTGCCAATCAAGTGGGCTGCTTTGTCCTGGATGGTGTCGAGCTTCTTGAGTGCTGTTGGAGTTGCACTCATCCAGGCAAGTGGAGAGTATTCCATCACACTCCTGACTTGTGCCTTGTAGATGGTGGAAAGGCTTTGGGGAGTCAGGAGGTGAGTCACTTACTGCAGAATATCCAGTCTCTGACCTGCTCTTGTAGCCACAGTATTTATAAGAACATAAGAACATAAAAAATAGGAGCAGGAGTAGGCCATTCGGCACCTCGAGCCTGCTCCACCATTCAATAAGATCATGGCTGATCTTCTACCTCAACTCCACTTTCCTGCACTCTCCCCATATCCCTTGATTCCCTTAATATCCAAAAATCTATCGATCTCTGTCTTGAATATACTCAACGACTGAGCCTCCACAGCCCTCTGGAGTAGAGAATTCCAAAGATTCACCACTCTCTCAGTGAAGAAATTTCTCCTCATCTCAGTCCTAAATGGCCGACCCCTTATTCTGAGACTGTGACCCCTGGTTCTAGACTCCCCAGCCAGGGGAAACATCCTCCCTGCATCTACCCTGTCAAGCCCTGTAAGAATTTTGTATGTTTCAATGAGATCATCTCTCATTCTTCTAAACGCTAGAGATATAGTCCTAGTCTACTCAATCTCTCCTCATAGGACAATCTCCCCATTCCAGGAATCAGCCTGGTGAATCTTTGTTGCACTCCCTCTATGGCAAGTATATCCTTCCTTAGGTAAGGAGACCAAAACTGTACACAATACTCCAGGTGTGGTCTCACCAGGGCCCTATATAATTGCAGTAAGACGCCTAAACTCTTACACTCAAGTCCTCTTGTAATAAAGGCCAACATACCATTTGCTTTCCTAATTGCTTGCTGTACCTGCATGTTAACTTTCTGCAGGGTGACCAAGGCTGGGAGCTGAATATCCAAGATATTCGATATTTAGGAAGGACAGGCAAAAGGGAAAGGAAGTGGGATGGCGTTGTTAGTAAAGGATGAAATCAGAGCAATAGTGAGAAAGGATATTGGCTCAGAAAATCAAGATGTAGAATCAGTCTGGGTGGAGCTAAGAAGCACCAAGGGGCAGAAAACATTGGTGGGAGTTGTCTATAGGCCTCCAAACAGTAGTGGTAATGTAGGGGACAGCATCAAACAGGAAATTAGAGATGCATGTAACAAGGGTACCACAGTAATCATGGGTGACTTTAATCTACATATAGACTGGCCAAACCAAATTAGCAATAATACTGTGGAGGATGAATTCCTGGAGTGTGTACAAGATGGTTTTTTAGACCAGTAGGTTGAGGTGCCAACTAGGGAACAGGCTCCTCCCAACTGCCTCCTTTTCACTATGGACGTACAATCCCTCTACACCTCCATCCCCCACCAGGATGGCCTGAGGGCGCTCCGCTTCTTCCTTGAACAGAGGCCCAACCAGTCCCCATCCACCAGCACCCTCCTCCGCCTGGCTGAACTTGTTCTCACATTGAAGAACTTCTCCTTTGACTCCACTCATTTCCTCCAAATCAAAGGTGTTGCTATGGGTACCCGCATGGGTCCTAGCTATGCCTGCCTTTTCGTGGGATATGTGGAACACTCTTTGTTCCAGTCCTACTCGGGTCCACTCTCTCACCTCTTTTTCCGGTACATTGATGACTGTATCGGTGCCGTTTCCTGCTCTCGCCCTGAACTAGACAATTTAATTCACTTTGCCTCCAATTTCCACCCTTCTCTCACCTTCACATGGTCCATCTCCGACTCTTCCCTTCCCTTCCTCGACTTCTCCGTCTCCATCTCTGGGGATAGGTTATTGACCAACATTCACTACAAGCCCACTGACTCCCACAGCTACCTGGACTACACTTCCTCCCACCCCGCCTCCTGTAAGGACTCTATTCCCTTCTCCCAGTTTCTCCGTCTCCGCCACATCTGCTCCGACGATGCCACCTTCCATACCAGTGCTTCCGACATGTCTTCCTTTTTCCACAACCGAGGATTCCCCTCTACCGTGGTCGACATGGCCCTCGACCGTGTCCGTTCTATCTCCCGCACTTCTGCCCTCACCCCGGCCCCTCCCTCCCGGAACCATGATAGAGTTCCCCTTGTCCTCACCTTTCACCCCACCAGCCTTCACATTCAACGGATCATCCTCCGCCATTTCCGCCACCTCCAACGTGATCCCACCACCAAACGTATCTTCCCCTCACCTCCCCTTTCAGCATTCCGTAGGGACTGGTCCCTCCGAGACACCCTAGTCCACTCCTCTATCACCCCCAGCACCCCTTCCCCCTCGCCCGGCACCTTCCCGTGCAAGTGCAGGAGATGCAACACCTGCCCTTATACATCCCCCCTTCCCACTCTCCAGGGCCCCAAACACCCCTTCCAGGTGAAACAGCGATTTACTTGTACTTCTTGCAATCTAGTATACTGTATTTGCTGCTCACGATGTGGTCTCCTCTACATTGGGGAGACCAAACGCAGATTGGGTGACCGCTTTGCGGAACACCACCGTTCAGTCTGTAAGGGTGACCCCGAGCTTCTGGTCGCTTGTCATTTTAATTCACTGCTCCACGCCCACTCAGACCTCACCATCCTCGGCCTCTTGCATTGTTCCACGGAAGCTCAGCGTAAGCTCGAGGAACAGCACCTCATCTTCCGATTAGGCACTTTACAACCTTCCGGACTCAATATCGAGTTCAACAATTTCAGATCATAACCTCGGCCCCTACCACATATGTATATATATATATATATATATATCAATATATATATTTTATCCACCCTTTTGGTTTGTGCCTTTTCCCTTTTTTCTCTCTCTCCCCCACGGCAGCTGTCTCTCATTCTGCCAGCATTTCACACTTCACACTTCTGAGCCATCTTTTGTTTCTTAACCTGTCCTATTATCATCTCATCTTGCCTTGAGCATCTCTTAATGTCTCTACTTATCATAGACCACCCCTTTTGTTCTTTTATTCCTCCCCCCAGCCTCCCACTTGCTTTTTTATCTGTTTCATTTCCTGCTTTTTTCTCAGTTCTGACGAAAGGTCTTCGACCTGAAACGTTAACTCTGTTTCTCTCTTCACGGATGTTGCCTGGCCTGCTGAGTTTTTCCAGTGTTTTCTGTTGTTGTTTCAATTTTCCAGCATCCTCAGTATTTTGCTATCATAGTAGGGAACAGGCTATCCTAGATTGGGTATTGTGCAATGAGAAAGGGTTAATTAATAATCTTGTTGTGTGGGGTCCTTTAGGGAAGAGTGACCATAACATGATAGAATTCTTCATTAAGATGGAAAGTGAAGAAGTCCAATCCGAAACTAGGGTCCTAAATCTAAACAAAGGAAACTACGAAGGTATGAGGAGGGAGTTGGCTATGATAGATTGGGGAGCTTCATTAAAAGGTATGATGGTGGATAGGCAATGGCTAACATTTAAGGAACGAATGCATGAATTGCAACAGTTATGCATTCCTTTCTGGCGCAAAAACACAAAAGGAAAAGCGGCCTAACCATGGCTAACAAAAGAAATTAAGGATGGTATTAGATCCAAAGAGGAGTCATATAAAGTTGCCAGAAAAAGTAGCAAGCCTGAGGATTGGGAGCAGTTTAGAGTTCAGCAAAAAAGGACCAAGAGATTGATTAAGAGGGGAAAAAAATTGTATGAGAGTAAACTTGCAAGGAACATTAAAGGGACTGTAAAAGCTTCTACAAGTATGTAAAAAGAAAAAGATTAGTGAAGACAAATGTAGGTCCCTTACAGTCAGAAATGGGAGAATTTATAATGGGGAACAAGGAAATGGCGGAGCAATTAAACAAATACTTTGGTTCTGTCTTCACGGAAGAGGACACAAATAATTTCCCAGAAATGCTAAGGAACCAAGGGTCTAGTGAGAAGGCGGAATTAAAGGAAATTAGTATTAGTAAAAAAATAGTGCTGGAGAAATTAATGGGACTGAAAGCCAATAAATCCCCTGCATCCCAGAGTACCAAAAGAGGTAGCCATGGAAATAGTGGATGCATTGGTTGTCATCTTCCAAAATTCTATAGATTATGGAACAGTTCCTGCAGATTGGAGGGTGGCAAATGTAACCCCACTATTTAAAAAAGGAGGAGGGAGAAAACAGGGAACTACATACCGGTTAGCCTAACATCAGTAGTAGGGAAAATGCTAGAGTCTATTATAAAGGATGTGATAACAGGACACTTAGAAAATATCAACGGGATTAGACAAAGTCAACATGGATTTATGAAAGGGAAATCGTGTTTGACAAACCTACTGGAGTTTTTTGATGATGTAACTGGTAGAATAGATAAGGGAGAACCAGTGAATGTGATGTATTTGGATTTTCAGAAGGCCTTTGATAAAGTCCCACATAAGAGGTTAGTGTGCAAAATTAAAGCACATGGGATTGGGGGTAATATACTAGCATGGATTAAAAATTGGTTAACAGACAGGAAACAGAGAGTAGGAATAAATGGATCTTTTTCGGGGTGGCAGGCGGTGACTAGTGGGGTACCGCAGGGATCAATGCTTGGGCCCCAGCTATTCACAAAATATATCAATGATTTGGATGAGGGAACCAAATGTAATATTTCCAAGTTTGCTAACGACATGAAACTAGGCGGGATTGTGAGTTGTGAGGAGGATGCAAAGAGGTTTCAAGGTGATTTAGACAAGTTGACTGAGTGGGCAAATACATGGCAGATGCAGTATAACGTGGATAAATGTGAAGTTATCCACTTTGGTAGGAAAAACAGAAAGGCAGAGTATTATTTAAATGGTGATAGATTGGGAAATGTTGATGTACAAAGGGACCTGGGTGTCCTTGTACACCAGTCACTGAAAGCAAACATGCAGGTGCAGCAAGCAGTTAGGAAGGTAAATGGTATTTTGGCCTTCATTGCAAGAGGATTTGAGTACAGGAGCAAGGATGTCTTACTACAGTTGTACAGGGCCTTGGTGAGACCACACTTGGAGTACTGTGTGCAGTTTTGGTCTCCTTACCTAAGAAAGGATATACTTGCCATAGAGGGAGTGCAACGAAGGTTCACCAGACTGATTCCTGGGATTCCTGTCGTATGAGGAGAGATTGGGTCGACTAGGCCTGTATTCACTAGAGTTTAGAAGAATGAGAGGGGATCTCATTGAAATGTATAAAATTCTGACAGGACTAGACAGACTGGATGCAGGGAGGATGTTTCCCCTGGCTGGGGGGTCTAGAACGAGGGGTCACAGTCTCAGGATACGGGGTAGGACAGTTAGGACTGAGATGAGGAGAAATTTCTTCACTCAGAGGGTGGTGAACCTATGGAATTCTCTACTACAGAAGGCTGTGGAGGCCAAGTCACTGAATATATTTAACAAGGAGATAGATAGATTTCTAGATGTAAAAGGCGTCAAGGGGTATGGGGAGAGAGCGGGAATATGGTATTGAGATAGAGGATCAGCCATATTCATATTGAATGGCGGAGCAGGCTCGAAGGGCTGAATGGCCTACTCCTGCTCCTATTTTTCTATGTTTCTATGTTTCTATGTACAAGGACACCCAAGTCCTCCTGAACACCAACATTCCCTAATCTCTCACCATTTAAAAAGTACTCTGCTTTTCTATTTTTCCTACCAAAGTGGATAACTTCACATTTCTCCATATTATATTCCATTTGACATGTTCTTGCCCACTCACTTAGCCTGTCAATATCTCCTTGAAGCCTCTTTGCACCCTCCGCACAACTTACATTCCCACCTAGCTTTGTATCATCAGCAAACTTGGATATATTGCATTTGGTCCCCTCATCCAAATCATTGATATAGATTGTGAATAGCTGAGGCCCAAGCACTGATCCTTGCGGTACCCCACCAGTTACAGCCTGCCAACCCGAAAATGACCCATTTATTCCTACTCTCTGTTTTCTGTCCATTAACCAATCCTCAATCCATGCTAGTATATTACCCCCAATCCCATGAGCCCTAATTTTGTTTAATAACCCCTTGTGTGGCACTTTATCGAATGCCTTCTGAAAATCCAAATACACCACATCCACTGGTTCTCCTTTATACATTCTGCTAGTTACAACCTCAAAAATCTCTAACAGATTCATCAAACATGATTTCCCTTTCATAAATCCGTGTTGATTCTGCCCAATCCTATTATTATTTTCTAAGTGCTCTGTTACCGACTGACCCATGTTCAACTACTGTTCACATGGAACCCTTCTCCACTTCGGCCTTCAAAGTTCTCGTTTGAATATTTGCTACTACCACCAAGATCTGCGCCTGCTGAAGCAGTTGAAGGTGGTTGGGCCGAGGACACTGCCCTGAGGAACTTCTGCAGCGATGTCCTGGGAATTAGATGATTGGTCTCTAACAACCACAACCATCTTGCTTTGTGCTAGGTATGACTCCAGCCAGTAGAGAGTTTTCCCCCTGATTCCTATTGACTTCAATTTTACTAGGGCTCCTTGATGCCACACTCGGTCAAATGCTGCCTTAATGTCAAGTGTAGTCACTCTCACCTCACCACTGGAATTCAGCTCTTTTGTCCATGTTTGCACCAAGGTTGTAATGAATTCTAGTGTGGAATGGTACCGGTGGAACCCAAACTGAGTGTCGGTGAGCAGGTTATTGGTGAGTAAGTGCCGCTTGATAGCACTGTCAATGATACCTTCCATCACTTTGCTGATGATTGAGAGTAGATTGATGGGGCAGTAATTGGCCGGATTTGATTTGTCCTGCTTTTTGTAAACAGGACATACCTGGTCAATTTTCCACTTTGTCATGGAGATGCCAGTGTTGTAGCTGTACTGGAACAGCTTGGCTAGAGGTGCGGCTAGTTCTTGAGCACAATTCTTGAGCATGATAGCCGGGATGTTGTCAGGGCCCACAGCCTTTGCTTTATCAAGTGTGCTTAGCCATTTCTTGATATCATGTGGAGTGAATCGAATTGGCTGGAGACTGGCTTCTGTGATGGTGGGGACCTCAGGAGGAGGCCGATATGGATCATCCACTCGGCACTTCTGGCTGAAGATGGTTGCAAACGTTTCAGCCTTGTCTTTTGCACTCGTGTGCTGGGCTCCACCATCATTGAGGATGGGGATGTTCATGAAGCCTCCTCTTCCCGTTAGTTGTTTAATTTTCCACCACCATTGACTAGAATGGTTCCAGGGATGAGGGGTTACAGTTATGTAGATAGCCTGGAGAAGTTAGGGTTATTCTCCTTAGAGCAGAGAAGGCTAAGAGGACATTTGATAGAGGTGTTTAAAATCATGACGGGTTTAAATAGAGTAAATAAAGAGAAACAGTTTCCAATGGCTGAAGGGTCGATAACCAGAGGGCACAGATTTAAGGTGATTGGCAAAAGAACCAGTGGCAACATGAGGAAAAACATTTTACACGAGTGGTTAGGATTTGGAATGCACTGCCTGAGGGTGGTGGATACAGATTCAATAGTAGCCTTATAAAGGGAATTGGATAAATACTTTAAGGAGAAAAAATTACAAGGAAAAGGGGAAAGAGCGGGGAGTAGGTCTAACTGGATTGCTCTTTGAAAGCACCAGTGTAGACTTGATGGGCAGAATGGCGGCCTCCTGTGCTGTACTATTCTATGATTCTATGAATAGCCCATAGAATGTTGACAGGCAAGTGCAAATGTAACGAACAGTAAATTCAGCCCATTATCTAATTGCAGAGTGTCTATTAGCAGCACCGTGTCAGCCAATGAGTTGGAGGTGGGACAGGACTTCCAGCAGGACTTCCAGCAGGACTTCCAGCATTTACTCAGCAAACAGCAAAGCAAATAAAGTCTGTTTTTAAAATGAGTCTCTACCAACTGCAGCAGCAAACTATATTATAGGCTCTGCTACTTGTGGTAAAGCATTCCATTCTCTAATAATCCTCTTGTGATAAAAAAAATCTTCTAACTTCCTCCTTCATTCTTCCAGAGATAATCCTCAGTTGAGGTCCCTTTGCTACTGATTCACTAACTACTGGAAACAATCTTTCACCATTTACCCTCTCAAAACCTTCCATTATTTTGAAAACCTCTATTAGATTCCCTTAAACTTTCTCTGTTCCAGTGGGACAAAAGTGCAACTTTTCAAGTTATTGTTTATAACTATAACCTCTCACTCCTGGTATCATTTTAGTGAATCTGTGTTGTACTTTTTCAATGGCTGTAATATCCTTCCTATAAGAGAATGCACAAAGTTCCATGCAACAATCAAAATGGCCTAACTAATGTTTCCTACAAATTCTGCATCACTTCCTTATTTTTATATTTATGTATAAAACCCAGAATCCCATTTGACTCCCATAGCCTTTTCTACCTGCACTCTCAACCTGACTGAAAATATCCATGCAATCTGATATTGTTACTGATGGGGTTAATTAGTTACTAGCATTCATCTTGAAGCTATTTGAGTATAGCCCTGATGTTATGCAACCAGCAAAAACTAGGCTTGCTCACCCATTTTGCGGGCATACCTGTGCCGACAGTGAGGACGACTGGCCTCTCCTAAATTTTACAAGATAAACACCTCTTCTTAATTTCCATATGGTCCCTATGCATGGAAAACATGTGAATGGAGGCGGCCTACCTCACAATTGACTGGGATGTGCACCATTGGGCAACAGCAATTCTTAAAGGGCCGCTGCTCACCATTAAATGGGAATATACTATATTTGTAGATTAACCTGACCGTAGAAAGAGTTTCATTGCTGTGAGGGAGGGTGTTTATTGTAAGGTTTGAAAATTTATGCAGACAGCAGTGGAGTAAACTCCCTCCTTTTCAGACAAATTACTGGAAATGCTGCAGCAGGAGGTGCAGCAATGAAGGGTAACCCTTTTTGGAGCTGAAAGCCATCCTCCTGTTGAGATCCAAGTTGCATGGGAGACAGTTGCAGAGTGAGTGAATGCCATCTCTAGGGTTCATCAGATCTGGGTATAGTGGTATTATGAGAAGGGCCAAGGCAAGTGTAACCCCCCTTTGTATACATCCTTCCTATTCATCCATAAAAGGTACGTGGAGCTGTTGCACCCTGAGAGAGATAGCTGTTCATTCTCTTCGGACCTTCAAATAATGTAGGCACAATAAAAACATCATGGATGCTCCCTGGATAATGTGTATTAATGTGCAAGATTAAGTTTCTTTTTTCAGAAGCCATTTTAACACTTATGGAATGGTATTCCTCTTTTAATCATATAGGTTTTAGGGTTGATATGTGGAACTTGGTTGCCATGTGGGTTCCATCTATACGACCCTGGACTCCTGGGACACCTGCCAGGTGGCTCAAGTTTTGTGCCTTCTCTGGTTGTCTTCTTCTTGAAAATGTTATCAAAGTTTTTCCCCTTGGCAAACATGGCATCAGTCGTTTAGGCTGGCGTATATGGCAGATGTCCCTTGCAGTGACCTGGAAGGATCCTGTAGCACAGAAACTAATGTTGCTTTGACATCTACAACTATGGAAGAGCCTGTAGAAGGTGGGGGTAGCTCAATCACTGCCTCATTAGTGACAAAGAAATACCTGGTCTATAAATATGAGTTGTTGGTTATTGACGGGAGTGAACGTATTGCTTGAGGTTTGTTGAACTTGAGGATTTTGACATTTCATGGAGTTATCCTCCTCATCTACTTCATGCAGCATAATGGGATCATTCAAAATGATTCCTATCCTGACAACTTTGTTAGCTGCAACTTGTAATGTGGTAACAAATGAGAAGATTGCATTAAAGTATTACCGAGCAAAGTGAAAGCTTAAAAGTAAGTTTTAGAAAAAAGCTATAAAAGATAGTAAATGCAGAAGAAGATAAATACTCACTGCCAAAAAGCAACAGTTCACCAATAACACCTCCAGCAGAAAGCTTGCTGTAAGGATTCCGTTCAAGTAGGTCAGGCTTCAGACAAAGTTGTGAAATTTAGTGTGGAACCTTATTTAAATAATTACATAATTTTAAAGGAGATTTCCATTACCCTATTTCATCCAATAATATTGTTCCTTGTAGAATTCAGCACAATAAGAATCGGGTACACAAGATCGTGGCTGGAATTTTAATTTGGAGGCGGGTAGAGAGCGAGGTACTGGAAAGTGGTCGGGAAACCCGGGAGTAGATGGCTTCCCACAGGCCCTGCCGAATTTAACAGTAGGGCCTGATTAACATTTAAAATCACTGTTTCCCACAAGCAGCCAGCCAGATGGAGAGTCTGGCTGGCTGTGGGTGGGTAGGCCTATAGCACTAGGCCATAGAGAGGGAGGGATCAAAAGGTAATCGGGGGCTGGAGGGTTGAGATCGGATGGCCGGGAGGGGATCGGGGGCTGGAGGGGGATATCGGAAAGCCGGAGGGTGATTGGGGCCGGAGGGGGGAGGTCGGAAGGCCGGAGGGGAATTGAGAGCTAGAGAGGGAATGAGAGGCCAGATGGGGGATGTTGGAAGGCCGGAGGGGGATCGGGGCCAGAGGGGGAGTTCGGAAGGCTGGACAGTGGTCGGGTGCCAGAGTGGGGATCTTGGAAGGTGATCGGGAGCTGGAGGGGGGAGGTCAGAAGACTGGAGGGGGATTGGGGGCCCGGAGGGGGAGCTCGGAAGGCTGGAGGGGGAATCAGGGTCCGATGGGGGGATCGTAAGCCGGGGGTGGGTGCGGGTGGGGGGTGGCGGTTGGGGTCCGGAGAGGGTATGGGGGGCCGGGGATCACAGGCCGCAGGGAGAATTGGAGATCAAAGGCCTCATGGTAGGGAGGGGAAGGGTGGTTGAAGGCCTCAGGGGCGAGGTCGGTGGGAGATCGGGAGGGTCGGGGGGGTGCCCGATCGAGGAGGGTTGGTGAGACAGGAATGCTGGATCCAGCAGGTAACTGGAAAGGCACTTACCTGCAGGATCCAGCAGTCCTCACTTCCCTTTAGCTGGCAGGTTCTCCGAGGCCCATATATCCGAAGAATTATTTTTTTTTAAATTGGCAGGAAAGTCCAACTCTATGTTCTGAAAGGAGATTTATAGAACAAAACCTAATTTCATAGGAGAAAAAAAAATTGAGGAGACACTCATCTGGGTCCTAATAATTATGAGATGCACGGATAAAATGGTTATAAGAAAGCTATTTGTTTTAGCTTTTAAGTGTTAAACTGCAGGACATGAGCACAACATTAGCAATCCTCAAGTGGGACTGGAAATTAAACAACAATTTTCTATCTCTATAGGGTAATAGATAAATCTTCCAAAAAGAGCAGCTAACATAGCAGCTATGTTGAATTACTTAAAAAATTTAGCCTTTCTATCTTAAAAAACCTCTAGATAAATGTTTTATTCGGAATGGGATGGGAGGTTATAACGCTAAAGCATCCACTTCCTCCACCATCGACATACTGTGTCTACAGTGTGTACCATCTACAAGATGCACTGCAGCAATCACCGAGATTTCTTCGGCAACATGTCCCAAACCCGTGACCTCTACCACCTAGAAGGACAAAGGCAGCAGGTGCATGGGAACACCAACACCTCCAAGTTCCCCTCCAAGTCACACACCATCCTGACTTTGGCATATATCACCGTTCCTTCATCGTCACTGAGTCAAGATCCTGGAAGTCCCTCCCGAACAACATTGTGGGAGTGCCTTCACTACACGAGCTGTTTAAGAAGACGGTCACCAGCACCTTTCCAGGGGCAACTAGGGATGGCCAATAAATGCCAGCCTTTCCAGAGCTGTCCACGTCCTGCGAATGAAAAATAATATAGATATATAGAGGGGGAGTTTGCTCATCGGTAGTCTGGCTCACTGAAGTCAGAATCTGAGTAGTATGTGATATCGCCCTCTAGCAAGATAGCACCTGTGGTATCCTATCCACTGCCATAGCTCCTGCACACTTGGTGATTCATAAGAACATAAGAAATAGGAGCTGGAGTAGGCCATTTGGCCCTTCGAGACTGATCTGGCATTCAACAAGATCATTGCTGATCTTCTACCTCAACTCCACCTTCCCCAACTATCCCTGTATCCCTTAATTCCCTTAGTTCCCAAAAATTTATCGAACTCTGTCTTGGATATACTCAACGACTAAGCATCCACAGCACTCTGGGGTAGAGAATTCCAAAGATTCACAACCCTTTGAGTGAAGAAATTTCTCCTCATCTCAGTCCTAAATGGCCTAGCCCTTATTCTGAGACTGTGACCCCGTATTCTAGATTCCCCAGCCAGGGGAAACATTTTCCCAGCATTAACCCGGTCAAGCCCCTTAAGAATTTTATATGTTTCAAATAGATCACCTCTCATTCTTCTAAACTCTAGGGAATATAGCCCTAGTCTACTCAATCTCTCCTCATAGGGCAATCCCCTCATCCCAGGAACTAGTCTAGTGAATCTTTGTTGCACTCCCTCTAAGGCAAGTATGGGCTGGATTTTGTCTTGGGGTCGGGTTGGGGTCGTGTCATCCGCATTTCGTGTTCCCCCCCAACTCCAGATTAATGTGGATGAATGATGCAATTTTCACTTAATTGGGCAATTGAGTTCCAGCATGTGGGAACCCATGAACTAATTAGTGGTTTCAGTCTGAAAGTCGCCTCTGATGATGTCATCATTGCTGCTGCATTGCAGGTCAGAGACTGCCTGCCTGGTTTCAGAGACTGCCTGGCTGTTGGTGAGAGAGGACCTGCTTGGCTTTTGCTGTGGAGAGAGCGGGAGAGAGAGAGAGAACGGGAGAGAGAGAGAGAGAGAGAGAATGAGAGAATAAGAATGAATTCTTTTTGCATCCAAGTCCTCTCACACCAAAGGCCATGCAGTCTCTGAAGACATTCAATGCAGCAGCACCAGAGGCGACTTTCAGACCTAAAACTACTACTACCTTCATCACACCTCCGTTGTAATAGTGGACCTGCAGCTGATAGTCAGCTATCCACTTGTGCTCCCGCCAGGTTTCACTGGCGTGTTTCACATCAGGCGTACTTCACGTCGGAAAAGGGTTAAACTAGCTAAAACGTTTCAAAATGGCATTACAGAGCCAATTTAGGGCTTGTTAAGGGCTTTAATGGCCTCTCCCGCCTCTTGGAGGCGGGACGGAGTTGGGAACCCCGCGACTGATTTTGTCAAAATTGCGTGGAGGCGGGATGGAGTCGGGATGGGGTCAGGACCCCCGACCCCGCAAATTTAACCCCCAACACGCCTCCAAACCCGACTCCACGGGTCATTCAAAATCCAGCCCTATGTCTTTCCTTAGGTAAGGATACCAGAACTGTACACAGTACTTCGGGTGTGGCCTCACCAATGCCCTGTATAATTGTAGTAAGACTTCTTTACTCTTATACGCTAATCCCTTTGTAACAAAAGCTAATATACCATTTGCCTTCTTAATTGCTTGCATGTTAATTTTCTGTGATTCATGTACAAGGACACTCAGGTCCCTCTGAATGCAAACATTTCCCAGTCTCTCACCATTCAAAAAATATTCTGCTTTTTTGTTTTTCCTACCAAAGTGGATAACTTCACATTTCCCCACATTGTATTCCATTTGCCATGTTCTTGCCCATTCATTCAACCTGTCTATATTTCTCTTCAGCCTCTTTGCGTCCTCCTCACAGATTACTTTCCCACCTAACTTTGTATCATCAGCAAACTTGGATACATTACACTCAGTCCCTTCATCTAAGTCATTAATATAGATTGTAAATAGCTGAGGCCCAAGCACTGATCCTTGCGGTACCCCACTAATTACAGCCTTCCAAGCCGAAAAAGTCCTGTTTATTCCTACTCTCTGTTTTCTGTCCATTAACCAATCCTCAATCCATGCTAATATATTATCCCTAATCCCATGAGCCCTAATTTTGAGTAATAACCTCTTGTGTGGCACCTTATCGAATGCTTTTTGAAAATCCAAATACACTACATCCACTGGTTCCCCCTTATGCATCCTACTAGTTACATCTTCAAAAAACTTTAACTGATTTGTCAAACGCGATTTCCCTTTCATAAAACCATGTTGTCTCTGCCTAATAATATTACGATTTTCTAAGTGCCCTGTTACCACGTCCCTATTAATAGATTCTAGCATTTTGCCTACTACTGATGTCAGGCTAACTGGCCTATATAGTTTCCCGTTTTTTCTCTTCCTCCTCTTTTCATCACATGTAGACCCTTTAAAGTACATGCAGTGCCAATCTCTGAGCGGTGCTTTCTAGAGTCAAATGACATTGCACCTTCAGAAAGGCTGCACTGGCACTGGCACTGGCACAGGGGCCTGGACATTTTCAACACTTGAAATGAAAGAGAGAGACAAGGGTTAGCTTTTAGTGTGAAGGGAGATCAGAGAGAGAAGAAGCTGCAGTTTGTAATGCAGAGTATGTAGGGTGAGACAGAAGTGAGAAGGGAAAGAGGATAAGGTGTAAAGTGACTCTGCACGACGTCTCCTCCAGGATTGCTGCTCGCCATGGACATGACTCTCCCCCTGCCTGTGAGGTTCAGCATGTCCTCCTCAAGTGGTGAGAAGGCTTCTCCAGTCACCCTCTGCTGACTTATGTTGTGTGCAACCTTATCTTGCAACAAAGAGGGGAATGTGCTGTGACATCCTCATGAGCTGTTTTGAGAATGTGCCTGTCATGGTCGAATAGTGCAGTTGTTGTCTGCAAGATGTGAGGTGTGGGGAAATGAGGGTTGCTGTTTGTGAGACCTTGCTGTGTACTTCATTGGCTGTGAATGCTTTAGGACATTCTGAGGATGTGAAAGGCTCTATTTAAATACAAGTTCATTCTTTCTTTCCTTCGTTCTTTCAGAAGTGGGTTCAAAGAAATATTTACTTGTGAAAATTGTGAAACTTTTAAACACGTTGGACAGCCTATTAGAATCTCACTTTTCATTTATGGTGCACTTGATCACTATTAGTATTAATAATAATTTCAGTGTAAATGAGAGTATCAGAATTATATCCAGGGTGTGATTCATGAAGCTAGCAAAGCTATTAGTTGTATGTAATACTTTTCCCTTAATAACCAAAGTTTCAATTGCAGACAATGTAAACAAATACTTAGCAAACTGTACATTAATTGGAGTCCTCGCATTACACAAGGCAATAATGTGAGGAAAATAGATTGGGTACAAAACACTCAACAACAATAACAACAATTTGTATTTATATAGCGCCTTTAATGTAGTAAAACATCCCAAGATGCTTCACAGGAGCGTTATCAAACAAAATTTGACACCGAGTCACATGAGGAGCTATTAGGGCAGGCGACCAAAAGCTTGGTCAAAGATGTAGGTTTTAAGGAACGTCTTAAAGGAGGTAGAGAGGCGGAGGGGCTTAGGGAGGTAATTCCAGAGCTTAGGTCCTCGGCAGCTGAAGGCACGGCCACCAATGGTAGAGCGAATAAAATCAGGGATGTGCAAGAGGCCAGAATTGGAGGAGTGCAGATATCTCTGAGGGTTGCAGGGCTGGAGGAGGTTACAGAGATATGGAGAGGCGAGGCCATGGATGGGTTTAAAAATAAGGGTGAGAATTTTAAAATCAAGGCTTTGCTCAAACGGGAGCCAATGTAGGTCAGCGAGCACAGGGGTGATGGGTGAACAGTGTGGGTCAGCGAGCACAGGGGTGATGGGTGAACAGTGTGAGTCAGTGAGCACAGGGGTGATGGGTGAACAGTGTGGGTCAGCGAGCACAGGGGTGATGGGTGAACAGTGTGAGTCAGTGAGCACAGGGGTGGTGGGTGAACAGTGTGGGTCAGTGAGCACAGGGGTGATGGGTGAACAGTGTGAGTCAGTGAGCACAGGGGTGATGGGTGAACAGTGTGGGTCAGCGAGCACAGGGGTGATGGGTGAACAGTGTGAGTCAGTGAGCACAGGGGTGATGGGTGAACAGTGTGGGTCAGCGAGCACAGGGGTGATGGGTGAACAGTGTGAGTCAGTGAGCACAGGGGTGATGGGTGAACAGTGTGGGTCAGCGAGCACAGGGGTGATGGGTGAACAGTGTGAGTCAGTGAGCACAGGGGTGATGGGTGAACAGTGTGGGTCAGTGAGCACAGGGGTGATGGGTGAACAGTGTGGGTCAGTGAGCACAGGGGTGGTGGGTGAACAGTGTGGGTCAGTGAGCACAGGGGTGGTGGGTGAACAGTGTGGGTCAGTGAGCACAGGGGTGGTGGGTGAACAGTGTGGGTCAGTGAGCACAGGGGTGATGGGTGAACAGTGTGGGTCAGCGAGCACAGGGGTGATGGGTGAACAGTGTGGGTCAGTGAGCACAGGGGTGATGGGTGAACAGTGTGGGTCAGTGAGCACAGGGGTGATGGGTGAACAGTGTGAGTCAGTGAGCACAGGGGTGATGGGTGAACAGTGTGGGTCAGTGAGCACAGGGGTGATGGGTGAACAGTGTGGGTCAGCGAGCACAGGGGTGATGGGTGAACAGTGTGGGTCAGTGAGCACAGGGGTGATGGGTGAACAGTGTGGGTCAGTGAGCACAGGGGTGATGGGTGAACAGTGTGGGTCAGTGAGCACAGGGGTGATGGGTGAACAGTGTGGGTCAGTGAGCACAGGGGTGATGGGTGAACAGTGTGGGTCAGTGAGCACAGGGGTGATGGGTGAACAGTGTGGGTCAGCGAGCACAGGGGTGATGGGTGAACAGTGTGGGTCAGTGAGCACAGGGGTGATGGGTGAACAGTGTGGGTCAGTGAGCACAGGGGTGATGGGTGAACAGTGTGGGTCAGTGAGCACAGGGGTGATGGGTGAACAGTGTGGGTCAGTGAGCACAGGGGTGATGGGTGAACAGTGTGGGTCAGTGAGCACAGGGGTGATGGGTGAACAGTGTGGGTCAGTGAGCACAGGGGTGATGGGTGAACAGTGTGGGTCAGCGAGCACAGGGGTGATGGGTGAACAGTGTGGGTCAGTGAGCACAGGGGTGATGGGTGAACAGTGTGGGTCAGTGAGCACAGGGGTGATGGGTGAACAGTGTGGGTCAGTGAGCACAGGGGTGATGGGTGAACAGTGTGGGTCAGTGAGCACAGGGGTGATGGGTGAACAGTGTGAGTCAGTGAGCACAGGGGTGATGGGTGAACAGTGTGGGTCAGTGAGCACAGGGGTGATGGGTGAACAGTGTGGGTCAGTGAGCACAGGGGTGATGGGTGAACAGTGTGGGTCAGTGAGCACAGGGGTGATGGGTGAACAGTGTGGGTCAGTGAGCACAGGGGTGATGGGTGAACAGTGTGGGTCAGTGAGCACAGGGGTGATGGGTGAACAGTGTGAGTCAGTGAGCACAGGGGTGATGGGTGAACAGTGTGGGTCAGTGAGCACAGGGGTGATGGGTGAACAGTGTGAGTCAGTGAGCACAGGGGTGATGGGTGAACAGTGTGGGTCAGTGAGCACAGGGGTGATGGGTGAACAGTGTGGGTCAGTGAGCACAGGGGTGATGGGTGAACAGTGTGAGTCAGTGAGCACAGGGGTGATGGGTGAACAGTGTGGGTCAGTGAGCACAGGGGTGATGGGTGAACAGTGTGGGTCAGTGAGCACAGGGGTGATGGGTGAACAGTGTGGGTCAGTGAGCACAGGGGTGATGGGTGAACAGTGTGGGTCAGTGAGCACAGGGGTGATGGGTGAACTAATCTTTTCCAGCACTAATAATGTCAACATTTTCTCTAAGCGAGTTTTGTGGTCTGATATATTGGAATGTATCATTTCAAGCCAACCTGCTGGAAGTCCAGCTTACTGAGTAATGCTGTTTGCAGCTATCACTTTAACCACATGATGCAGTCTGGCTGTGATTCTCTCCAGATGGTGAAGCCAATGTCTGTCAGTCAACATCTTGTACTGTTGTAGGAGCTGCCAAATAGGGATGTGTTTGTGTTGTGATCTTCAAGGATGAATTAGTTTTTGAGGCACTTTATCTGCAACTTTCATAAAAAAGAGAATGTTATATGATTTCTAATATTCGCAGACATTGGCAGTTCTAAAGGTTATGCTCAGGGTTATTTAATTTACTCTGAATCTTCTAGCTAATATTTAAAAAATCATGTGCCTATAACAGAGCAAAGCTTGTAATAGGCTGTGTAAGATGTCAAAGAAATCTACTACTGGAGGACATTCATGAAATGTTGATTTATAAATTAATTTGGATTCATCAAAAAGTGTGTAGACTGTGTAGTTGTGTCATGGCAAGGGTGTCCTGTAGTAATTGTGTGTGTGAAGGAGCAAGGTTCAATAGGTAATAGGAATAAGAATACAGTTTTAAAGAGTGATCATATAAAAAAAGTAACCACATGGACAAATGACTTCAAAAGAGGAAGCCAGCATGCATCATAGAGCTGCTGCTGTAAGAAGAGGCCTGCTTTTTATTAGAGGGGTCAAATAATTAAAAAGAGCTATGATTTATTCCAACCTACTTTTGTTTCATCTGCTTATTTTGGATAGGATTTGGAATCTGTTTGTTTAAATGGTTAGTGCTGATGACAAAATTGTAGGAACTACCTGAGATGAGTCACTGAGCCAAGCAGCGAGCAAGATCTGTACTAACACAGAGACAGTGGCCTTGAAGTTCTGCAGGGGTTCTCCCGATTTTTTTGCTAAGGTTACGACAGGAGATTGAGGAAACCCCTGTGGAATTTCCAGGCCAGTAAGATTACTGAAGCATGCTGAATCAACAATCTTTTCTACTGCAGTTAACTCAACTCCATCACGCTGTCAAGGTCAATTACTCCTCCAAACCAGATACCTAATGATACCAATGGTTTAACAAAAATATTTGAAACACATTAACAGAAATGAGTGGATTTTCCACAGCCTTGCTCACATGGCAACTTGGGTGTGGGAGTGAGAATTTTAAGCAGCTGTACAAACTCACTCAGTGTAGGGACCAGCACAATAGGAGAGAAATGAAGGTTCTAAGGATGGACAAGAGCCACTGAAGATGATTGGAGACAGGTTCAGACTTAGGGGCTGAAAGAGAAGATGGGGGACAAATAGACTCAAAATGAGGAGAAAGCAGGTGGGAGGCATGCAAGTCTGGGCACTGAGGTGGCAGGACAGGTGGTGGATATGGGATCGGACATCTAGAATTGTGGAGAATATGCACAGTAGATAAGGGGAGGTGTTTTATAGTAATCATTTGTGTTTTATATGTTTCTGGGGCTTTAGCAACTTGTATTTATATAGCACCTTTAACATAGTAAAATGTCCCAAGGCGCTTCACAGGAGTATTGTAAGACAAAATTTGACACTGAGCCACATAAGGAGATATTAGGACAGGTGACCAAAGGCTTGGACAAAGAGGTAGGTTTTAAGGAGTGTCTTAAAGGAGAAGAGATAGGTAGAGAGGTGGAGAGGTTTAGGGAGGGAATTCCAGAACTTAGGGCCTCGGCAGCTGAAGGCACGGCCACCAAAGGTAGAGCAAAGAAAATTGGGGATGCGCAGGAGGCCAGTGTTAGAGGAGTGTAGAGATCTCGGGGGGTTATAGGGCTGGAAGAAGTTGCAGAGATAGGGAGGGACGAGGCCATGGAGGGATTTGAAAACAAGGAGGAGAATTTTAAAATATAGGCATTATCACACCAAAAGCAAATTATGGTCAGCAAAAACAGGGGTAATGGTTGAACAGGACTTGATGCTTCCTTTAGAAATTAAAAGTGATGTTGACAGTTAATTGGTTTTGGTTTTGGAATTTAATGAGTTTTTGCTGACAAAGTACTATGGACTAATCAACAGAACTGGAGGGACTCTACTATCAGACATATTTGCTCTCTATAAATCAAAATTCTTACTACCGCAAAACTTTTGAAGGATAGAAAATAAGCAATATATGTCAAAGATAATCACAGTTCATTGGATTTTTTTCTTGTACAATTTTTACTTTTTTTTGCTGTTCATCAAGGTGAGGGATGTAAATGCAAGGATGGGACTTTACACTTTTTTCACTCATTTTTGGGATCAAGCACAAAAATCTGAATTTTTCCAATTCCCACAGTAGTCATTTTGGTAGTTTTCTGTGCGATGGTCAAACTGTAACAAACGTGTGGTATTTCTGTGCTGTGGACTCATGTTTAAGGTGATGGATGGCATGCCAATTGGCATGCCAATCAAGCGGGCTGCTTTGTTTTGGATGGTGTCGAGCTTCTTGAATGTTGTTGGAGCCGCACTCCAAGCAAAAGGAGAATAATCCATCACACTCCTGACTTATGCCTTGTAGATGGTGGAAAGGCTTTGGGGAGTCAGGAGGTGAGACTCGCTGCAGAATACCCAGCCTCTGACCTGCTGTTGTTGCCAATGCTTCAGCCTTGTCTTTTGCACTAGCGTGCTGGGTTCCGCCATCATTGAGGATGGGGATGTTCATGGAGCCTCCTCCTCCCGTTAGTTGTTTAATTATTCACCACCATTCATGACTGGATGTGGCAGGACTGCAGAGCTTTGATCTGATTCGTTGGTTGTGGGATCGCTTACGACCCTTGCAATTAGTAAGGAGGGAAGCCCTTATGACCGATTTCCTGAATGGGCTTTCCAACGAGGAGTGACACTCGTCGGAGAACATTGGCCATGAAATCATAGGTCCACAACTCCTAATTTTTCCAACCATCTAAATTAATGGACAAAAAAATCAGGCACTGCAGGCCATCAATTTTCCGAGCACAGGTCTGTGTGGGAACTGTTCTGTTAGAGTGTAAATTCAGTCCATTAGCGGAGAATCATGTTACGTTACATTCTGGTTCTCTATTGCAATCTGCGGGTCTCACAATTGATTACCTAGGTCTGGGGCACAGAAGTTATATTTTGGATCATAGGGAATGCAAGGTCTGCTTATAGAAGTGGCCATTACACAGAGCCTGGGAAAATAGATGGCATAAAAACTTAAAAACACGACAGTCTTGCTGTTGTAAAACATTTGGTAGTTTAACACTGTGGTCACCTGTAGCTGTCCGAGTGCCCACCCCTTGATCCCGCATACTTTAACAGGGTCAGCACTGGAGTATCTGAGGTCAGGGGTAGGTCACTAAATACTACACCAGCAACGAATGCCAGCAACGCTATGGAGGGTTCGGGAAAAATGTGCTAGCAAGCCACACAAAGGGCCATGATTGGGGCAGATGGACATTTTACGCCAAATAACGCCTCCCCGCCCCCACTCCCGCTGGAAACTTGCTTATGAGGCCTGGACCTGGCATATTCCAAAATCTTCTGCTGGCATCCTGGTGGACTTACATGAGTCATTGCACAGAAAAGACTTGTGGATTTCCGTGACTGAGATATTGTATTGGGTTATCTTTGTTTGGGTATCAGGGTGTTTCAATGCCTGGGCAGCCTCCACCTAATGGCCTCCTGGCAGTGGAGTTTCCAGTAGCAGCAGGCTGGCAGGTGCCCAAGATGTGTCCATAGTGGCATGGGCACATGATAGCCCCAAGAGAATGTGGTGCTCTCGTGTTATACAACATACTGTGACAGGGTCAATGCTGGAGACACTGGCGCGCTCTATCCCGGCATAACCTCCAAGATCGCAGCCACTGATTTTCAGGGCCTGTAAATGGTTTGCTGGAAGGAACATGTTCCATAGCCTGAATGGTTCTCTACCTCCACACTTTTGCTCGTTTAGCCTTAAATGAAAAGAGCAATAACAATTTTTATGTTTTTCCTCCAATCAGAACTATCATTGCATCGCAGATGGAACCAACATATGCCCGATCAGCTTTCCCCTGCTTCGATGAACCCGCTATGAAGGCAACCTTCGACATCAGGCTTGTGCACCACCCCCAGTTTGTGGCACTTTCTAACATGCCAGCAATTGGTGAGTAAGAAGATAAAAGTGGCTATTCTAAAACCAATCTGGTTTCTGTAAATAAACCATGTCATTGGCAACTATTCAGAGCAACATCATTCTACACATATCATTCTACACATGTGTTAGTCAGTTTGTAATGCACTGCAAGATTATTTTAGCAATTACCAGTGTGAAGAGAATTTCTGGCCAGCTGCAATTTGTGTGCTATAATACTACCACACATTTCATGCTGTATCGTCATCAAGCTTAATTCATTCCAGAATGAATGACAAAACATTAAAATAAATATCTAGTACAATTTCCCAGTTTTTATGCCAGGAATGCGCTTTTAGTCTTCATTTTGGATGGATGCAAGGGAGGCACTCCTTTATCTCTCTCCTCCTATCCCTTCCTGTTCCCCTCAGAATCCCATCCTCACTACCAGCATGAACGCAAAGTTGCTTTCTGTGTTTAGCGCAGTTGGCCTATAGCTATATATACGCTTTTAAAAATAAATTGCTGGAATGCAGTTTAGTGCTGGGAAATAAGTGAAGAAAAGGGAATGTGATGGGGACGGACCTGGGACAAGGCGAGGACGGGTGGCTATTCATTGCCAGCGGGGTGGGGAGATTGAGGGGGAGGCGGTGGTGGTGAGCATCGCCATTAGATGGACAGACAGAATGAGGCCTGAGTGTGAAGGTAGGTAGAATGTCTGGTGGGCTAGCATTGGAAGCGGGTGAGCAAGCAGCGTAAGGCTGAGATGGGCAAGAATGCCATCAGATGCCTAAGAGAAAGCAGCGGCCAGGAAAGAGGTGATAAGGTGAAGGAGATGTTCAAGTCAAATAATCTAAATAAATAAATAATCTTAATTATCAGTAACTTAAAATAAAATAAAGTTTTAACATAAATAAATAACGTTTATGTCGTCCCTTATCTTTTCAACGGGACATCAAAAAGCACTTCAACTAACATTAGCGTGAAGAAAGATACTTTCCCCCCACATTTATACATGTTTTGCAGCGAGTTCCAGAAGTAATTCAAGCGTACTGACATTTTTTGGGGTACATCCTGAGACGGGACCGTTTCCATTGGGTTTCCAACTTGCAATGGGTGTGCTGGCATTTCCATCTCTGGGGCCCTCCGTGTGTGCACTTCCTGAAGCTGCTGGGAGCTAATTAGTATATATTGCAACATATACAGCATGGAGTTTCCAAAACTTGTGACGTGCCCCTAATGCACCAAGTGTAATTAACAAGTTAAAAGAGGTATACCTGTTGCCAGCATCAGCGGAGACTGGCGGAAGTGGTTTATTTTGGAGCTTACAGTCTGAAAAAAACTTTGAGGAGTGATTGCTGGACTTAGAAGAGAGATTTTGTTGGGTTTTTTTGCTTTTCAGGTGATAACTGATTTTGCCCCTGACAGCCTGAGGACCTGTGAAACTGCTGCGAGATTTTTTTCATCCCCACAAAGTAGGTTCGGAGTTACAGTTATGGGATTCCCAATGGGCACTTTAACTGAAAATAGAATAGGAGCGCTACAACATGGAGGAAAGGAGAGTGAGGAGGGTGTGTCCAACAACCTCATTGAATTTTTTGAAGAGTTAACAGAGACAATGGTAATGCAGTAGATGTAATTTATGCAGATTTTCAAAAAGCCTTCGATAAGGTACCCATAATAGTCTGATGAACAAGGTCAGAGAATGCGGAGTCAGGGGACAAGTAGCAGAATGGATAGCTAGCTGGCTTCAAGACAGAATGTAGTCCAACAGTTTTATTTGAAATCACAAGCTTTCGGAGCTATCGAGGAGCTTCACCTGAGGAAGGAGCAATCGATAGCTCCGAAAGCTTGTGATTTCAAATAAAACTGTTGGACTATAACCTGGTGTTGTGCGACCTCTCAATTTTTTCAAGACAGAAAGCAGAGAGTAGGGGTGAAAGGTAGCTATTCACAGTGGCAGAATGTGGGTAGTGGTGTTCCACAAGGATCAGTGCTGGGACCACTGTTGTTCATAATTTATATTAACGATTTAGACTTTGGAATCAAAAACACAATTTCTAATTTTGCGGATGATACCAAATTGGGGGGGATAGTCAATACTGAGGAGGACTGCAACAAATTACAGGAGGACATTAATAAACCTGCAGAATGGGCATATAATTGCCAAATGAAGTTCAGCACAGATAAATGTGAGGTATTACATTTTGGTAGGAGGAATAGAGAGGTCACTTATTACTTGGAGGGTGCGAGTCTAGGTGGGGTAGAGGAACAAAGGGATCTTGGAGTAGAAATACACAAATCACTAAAAGTTGTGACACAGGTTAGCAAGGCCATAGAAAAAGCAAACCAAGCACTAGGGTTTATTTCTAGAGGGATAAAATTGAAAAGTAGGGAAGTTACGCTAAACCTGTATCGAACCTTGGCTAGGCCACACTTGGAGTACTGCGTACAGTTCTTGTCGCCATATTATAAAAAGGATATAGAGGCACTGGAGAGGGTGCAGAGAAGATTTCAAGGATGATACCAGAAATGCGAGGGTATACCTATCAGGAAAGGATGAACAGGCTGGGTCTCTTTTCTCTTGAAAAAGGAAGGCTGAGGGGTGACCTAACAGATGTCTTTAAAATTATGAAAGGTTTTGATAGAGTGGATACGGAGAGAATGTTTCCACTTGTGGGGAAGAGCATAACTAGAGGCCATCAATATAAGATAGTCACCAACAAATCCAATAGGGAATTCAGAAGAAACTTCTTTACCAAGAGAGTGGTGAGAATGTGGAACTCACTACCACAGGGAGTGGTTGAAGCGAAAAGTATAGATGCATTTAAGGGGAGGCTAGACAAGCATATGAGGGAAAAGGGAATAGAGGGTTATGCTGATAGATTTAGATGAGGAAAGACGGGAGGAGGCTCGGGTGGAGCACAAACGCGGCATGGACTGTTTGGGCCAAATGGCCTGTTTCTGTGCCGTATATCCTATGTAATCCTATGTAACAAGATATTACGCTTTCCCCCAAAGAACTTACAGGCCATGCAGACCTTATGAAAACCTCAGTGAAGAGCCTTACCTGGGAAGGCTGTCAGAGAGCTTGTTCCAGCTTCTCCATGAAGATCTGCAGCCAACATCATCTTCCCAGATAACTCCATCAGTGGTAGTAAACGTAGCCATGGCATTCAACTTTTACATCGCTAGCTAATTTCAAGCTGTCACAAGCACCTGTGTAATACCGCCCAGGGTGCCATCTGGGCATTCATTCATTAATTCACTGACACCATTTTTAGTTCATTCAGTTTGGCATGAATGCCGGGCAGCATGATAGAGCCATACAGTTTTATCCATTTGCTGTGTTCCCTAAAGTGCAGAGTACAATCTGTGGCATTGATGTATCATTGTGAGCTCCTACAATAAACCCCCTAAACTTTCTGAATAGAAAGGGCTTCCACTTACTGAATGTATAGATTGTGTGTGACTAGGTGCAAGGAATTCTGCATGCCAATGCCAGATTCACTGGAGGTTGCCATGACACTTTGTCCTGGCCGGGACTGCCGTCCCTGATCTCTTCAAGGAAGTCTCTGAGGTAACCAGATACCTTGTGGCTGACAAAGAGTACACCCTGCTGCCATGGATAATGACCCTTCTTTAATTATCAAAAACAGCAGCTGAGGACTATAAGACCATAAGAACATAAGAACATAAGACCACTGCAACAAGGGCCGTGCTTTTGCAAGTGTTACAATTGAGGGAACTATAAGGGGTCTTAAAGTGGAGCTTTCGCTTTCTCGATAGATCAGGAGGGGCTCTGCAATATGCTCCTGTACATTTATCCTGCATAATGGTAGCTTTCTGTGCCCTGCACAACTTTGTAGTCCAAAAAGGCTTGGACATGAAGATCCCTGGGGAGGTGGCCGCACATGCTTTGGAGTAGAGCATCAGGAGGACTGCCACTTAGAGGACTTCTCAGTGATGACTGCAAAGAGCATCAGAACTCAATATGATAATGAAGTGTTCTTACCAGTTTAACAGTCTCCCTTTGTAACCATTGCTATTACTCCTTCTCTCTTGCCTTCATATAAACTCCAATTCCTTCAATGCTGCACCCATCCTAGAACTTCACAGTACATCAGACCTCTTTGGCCCTACATGACCATGCCAGTCTTTATAATCTCCATGAATAACATCACAAAATAAGTGCACCTTTTCCTGAATGACTATAATCTCCATGACTAAGGATGAAATAAGTGGACCTTCTCTCTTATTACAAGCACTTTGAAAGTGAACATAAGCCATCTTACTCCTTCCTCATACCATGCTTCCCCTGCATGACTAAACATGCCCTTCTATTCTAGTGTTTCTTCTGGGTGCAACCTAATATTATGAGAGTTGGATGGCTCCTTCTGTGATGCAGTAGGCTCATGGGACTGAAGTGATCGTCTTCTCATGGCAACTTAGTCCTGGGAGAGAGCTGCTGCTGGCTGCCTCTTTGAGCATCTGCCTGGACAGCCTGCCATTGTCGCCTGTGTGCCACTTGCAAGGTGCACTGAGGGGATTGGCTCGATGCCTGGCCTGTACTGCAATCCTTAGGAATATTTTCATACAGGTCCACTCCAGCTATTGGCATTGTACTGGGCCCTGGATCTGTTTGTCTACTGATCAGTGGGATAGATAGTCTAATGGATTCTATCAGACCCTGAAAACCCTGAGAGAGAGGCGTTTGTATCATGACCCCTGGTGTCTGAATGCCGATTCTGCTAATCTGGAGGCTGGTCTGGTCCTGGGCCACTTGAGAGGTGAGGTATTTTTGCTGGTTCCAATTAAGCTGTTACACACAATCAACACTCAGTCTTGCATAAGGTTCACTACTTTACCTGCTCCCAGCCTTCTGCTGCAATTTAGGCCATTTTTTTATTTTAAGACTGTACCAGTATTTTTCATCCCCCCAGCAAATTACTCCCATGTTACACAAGAGCTGAGATAAAGAAATGCCACTGGGTATTTAAAGGAACTGACCCTGCATTTGATGATGGGGGTCAGCATTGCAGGTGATCAATGGGCAGAAGTCCCACTTCCATGGTGCAACCCCAACATAAATGGCCCTGTGAATTCTTGGGGCGTCTGTCTTTTTCTCTCTTCATCTCTCTCAGCTTAATGAATTTTTTAAAGTTTATAGAATAGAAGATAAAAACCACAAGTATGTAATCAGTACAGTATAATTTTCTCTCTTTCTCGCTCCTTTGCGCACACAAACGCACAGACATACACACATTTGATATAAACTTTACCTGAGTAAAGCTTTTTATATTTTTCCTCTAGAATTTCCTCAAATACTTTGAAAAACAACCAACCAGAAACTTAGAAGCTAAAGGAAAACAAATCATCAGTACAGCTTACAGAATGGTACTGATATATTCTGGGGAATTCGATATATTGCGTATGCTTAGAATGTACAATTGAACGTCAGCGCATAGTCATAGAGTCATAGAGTTATACAGCACAGAAAGAGGCCCTTCAGCCCATCGTGTCCATGCCGGCCATCAAGCCCTGTCTATTCTAATCCCATTTTCCAGCACTTGGTCCATAGCCTTGTATGCTATGGCGTTTCAAGTGCTCATCTAAATGCTTCTTGAATGTTGTGAGGGTTCCTGCCTCTACCACCCCTTTCAGGCAGTGAGTTCCAGATTCCAACCACCCTCTGGGTGAAAAAGTTTTCCTCAAATCCCCTCTAAACCTCCTGCTCCTTACCTTGAAACTATGCCCCCTGGTTATTGACCCCTCTACTAAGGGGAAAAGTTCCTTTCTAACTACCCTATCTATGCCCCTCATAATTTTGTACACCTCAATCAGGTCCCCCCTCAGCCTTCTCTGCTCTAAGGAAAACAACCCCAGCCTGTCCAGTCGCTCTTCATAGCTGATGCGCTCCAGCCCAGGTAACATCCTGGTGAATCTCCTCTGTACCCTTTCCAATGCAATCACATCCCTCCTATAGTGTGGTGACCAGAACTGCACACAGTATTCCAGCTGTGGCCTAACTAATTATTTGTACAGCTCCATCATAACCTCCCTGCTCTTATATTCTATGCCTCGGCTAATGAAGGCAAATATCCCATATGCCTTTTTAACCACCTTATCTACCTGTCCTGCTGCCTTCAGGGATCTATGTACATGCACACCAAGGGCCCTCTGATCCTCTGTCCTTCCTAGGATCCTACCATTCATTGTGTATTCCCTTGCCTTGTTTGTCCTCGCAAAATGCATCACCTCACACTTTTCAGGGTTAAATTCCATTTGCCACTGTTCTGCCCATCTAACCATCCCGTCTATATCGTCCTGTAGCTTGAGGCTTCCCTCCTCGCTATTTACCACTCCACCAATTTTCGTGTCATCTGCAAACTTACTGATCATACCTCCTACATTCATATCTAAATCATTAATGTACACTACAAACAGCAAAGGAATCAGCACCGATCCCTGTGGTACACCACTGGACACAGGCTTCCAGTCACAAAAACAACCTTCGACCATCACCCTCTGCCTCCTGCCACTAGCCAATTTTGGATCCAATGTGCCAAATTGCCCTGGATCCCATGGGCTCTTACCTTCTTGACCAGTCTCCCATGTGGGACTTTGTCAAAAGCCTTACTGAAGTGCATGTAGACCACATCAACTGTACTACCCTCATCCACACACCTAGTCACCCCTTCGAAAAATTCGATCAAATTGGTCAGACATGATCTCCCCCTGACAAAGCCATGCTGACTATCCTTGATTAATCCTTGCCTCTCCAAGTGGAGACTAATTCTGTCCCTCAGAATTTTTTCCAATAATTTCCCTACCACTGATGTTAGGCTCACTGGCCTGTAATTCCCTGGTTTATCCCTACTACCCTTCTTGAATAATGGTACTACGTTAGCTGTTCTCCAGTCTCTGGCACCTCCCCTGTGGCCAGAGAGGTTCTAAAAATTTGTGTCAGAGCCCCTGCAATCTCCTCCCTTGCCTCACACAGCAGCCTGGGATACATCCCATCAGGGCCTGGGGATTTATCCACTTTTTAGCCCACTAAAACCGCTAGTACCTCCTCCCTCTCAATACTAATTTGTTCAAGTGTATCACAATCCCCCTGCCTGTATCACAATCCCCCTGCCTGTATCACAATCCCCCTGCCTGTATCACAATCCCCCTGCCTGTATCACAATCCCCCTGCCTGTATCACAATCCCCCTGCCTGTCAGAGCACTGTGTAAACCCAAGACCACGTTTTTGGGAGAGGCTGAGGCCTTTAAATAAAAATGTTAAAAGACACAAAAGACAATTTAATTAATACATTGAACGATGGTGTTGAGAAATATGTAACTTTTGATGTTTTATGTTGTGTAAACACTAATTTTGGATGTGGATATTTCAGTTACTGAGAAAAAAATGAGGTGTGAAAATTTTCAGCAGAACATTTTTCAGGATGCATTTTGAACAATTTTTGAGCAAAAGCCGCCCAGTGGCCAGATTGTGCAATTACAGGGTGACAAGTTTACTTAAGTGGCTTTCATTGTAAGTATAGACATGGGGGCCTGGACTTTCCTCCTTAGGCGCAACCCAGAAGTTGCATACGAAATTGTGCCCATTTTGCCAATGTCAAGTTGCATCCAAGTAGAATATTCCCGAATTTAAAATTGACAATAATGAAGATAAATCAACCTAAACTAATCGGGGTCCAAGGAAACTCCGAACTCACAACAGAATATATTTTTTCTTTGAGTCTTAAAATTAAAATTTTCAACTCATTTCACCATCAGTCATGCACATCAGAACCTGCAATTGGAAAGCTTTTCATCTTGTTGGTTTGCGCCCGGATTACATGTGTATTGGGGCACAAATGTAAAGGAATCTGCAGGCCAAAAATTTATAATGGATAAAAGTTGACACAAAAGTGTGATGTAAAGAGTGGGAGTAATTGTCATCTTTACCACTTTGGCAGTAAGCTGGCATAGCAGTTTGCCCACCTGTAATCAAGGCCACCTGATTCACATTTCCACAATGAAAATGAAAATTGGGCAGGATCCATAACAGGTGGGTGATCCGCTCTGTCAGTTTACCATCCAAGCAGTGAAGGTGAAAGTCACCCCCAGTCAAAATAAGAAGTAAGTTTTTTTTGATAGGAAGCACAGAGAGAAAATTTTCAACTAGCTAGATAGATAGATAAAAAGCTGAGTTTTTGAAATAAATGTTTGTGGTAGAATTTGTATCTACTCTTTATAGTAAGTTTTTTAAATGCCCACCAAAAAAATAGTTCACTGTTGCTTGTTAAATCATCTGTAAGTCACTGTAAATGAAGCATTTACAAGACTTTTGCAGCATGGGAAGAAATGATAATGGTACATGAACAGGATTTCTTCCAATACCAACTTTTCATGGGAGCTCAAGGAGCCAAAAGGCATCTAGGTAAAAGCTGTTGTGCAGCAAGTGAAAGTAAAGTGAATAATGGTGTTAGTTTGGATGAATTCCAAATACAGTATTTCATAGTTGAAGTGGTACAATATGAAAGAAGGCAGGCCAGGTAGATCAGCATCATGCCTGCCATTATATCACCAACCATTATCACAGCTATGGCCAATGACTCTACAAGCTCCAGTAAGAAACTGGTTTCAGTACTTTACCATCTGCTACAAAGGCACCTGCATCCAATCTACAACATAAACACAGCAATGCCAAAAGCAACCACAGTCATCACTGTCCTCAACTTTTCTGGATCTGGCTTATTCCAGGTTAGCGCTACTCTGTCAGCTAATGTGCTGGCCACACATGTATCAGAAAAGTGACTGATATATTGTTCGGCATTGCCAGCACTTTTCATCTCCTTTCCCACTGAAGAGCAACAGGAGCATGACAGGGCTGGCCGATTTTATCACATTGCTGTATTTCAGCAAATAGAGACATTTATTGACATCAGCCAGGAAGTTCCATTTTTCAAGCTCACTAACTGCATCAGCGGCGATCTTTGTAGCTGTGCCTATTCTTGCAGCATTGCGCTGTCATGTCTTGTTCTAGCCCACTGACAGTGCCACCAGGATGCTCTTCCCAGCCTTTAATGATAGAAAAGGAACAAATGTTGAATGCTATCCTCTCAACACACATTCAAATACAGCTTGCATTGTGACATAATGGCTGGAACATTCCTCAGACCGGCTGCGGCTGTAACTTTACCGGACATCCGGTGGCAACGCTATTACCGTCACACATCTGGTGAAGTTACGGTGACGGAGCAGCAGCAGCTCTGAGGAAATTCCCAGCCAGTGTGCGTGAAAATTTAAAAAAATATAATAGAACGAGGTCTAAAAATTGTTAAATGATGAAAAGATAAATAAACAAAATTAAAAATAAAAGTAATAGTGGAGGAGCTAAAGAAAGTAGCCAGCTGGAAATTAAATCAAACAAAACTAAAACTAAATCAATGAAAGGGTCAATGAAAATGAATTGAGATTTTAAGCGAAGACAAGGAATGTAAAGGAGCAATAAAGGACAGAAATTAGGAAACAAAAAAGGAATTGTGATATTTTTAAAAAGACAAAAGAACACCACCACCTCCAAGTTCCCCTCCAATTCACCCACCGTCCTGACTTGGAAGTATATCGCCGATCCTTCATCGTCGCTGGGTCAAAATCCTGGAACTCCCTCCCTAACAGCACTGTGGGAGTACCTTCACCACACGGACTGCAGCGGTTCAAGAAGGCGGCTCACCACCACCTTCTCAAGGGCAATTAGGGAAGGGCAATAAATGGTGGCCTTGCCAGCGACGCCCACATCCCATAAACTAATTAAAAAAAACATCACTTTTATGAGCACAAAACAGTCACAAAAAATTAGAAACATAAAGTGTAATTTTCTCCCCCACAACCATCATTCTTTTGGGCAAATTTTTGTTCCTCTGTTCCTGACTTAGAACTCAGTGTAACAGGCAAAATAAGAGATTTAAATAATCATGATAGGGTTCGTTTAAAAAAAAATAGTACTCCCAGGGTGGACCCTGACCCTCCAATGAGTGCATATCAGGAATTCAGGTGCATACTTCCCATTATCTTCCATCCCAAGCATGCACCGAAAGCCCTTCTTCTTTCGTATGGTAGTAGCAAAGCAAATCAAATGTCAATATCTAAGTCAGATATCCAGGCCAAAGCTTCCGGTGTAACAGCGTGATATCTTGTAGGCTGCCTGTGAATTTCCTCTGAGGACAATGTTCAATGATGTGCTCCAGGGTTTGATCAGGAGCTCCACATTCGCATGATGGGGATGTTTTCATCTTCCATCTATGGAGAAGGTGGCAGCATCTACCATGACTGGTTCTGAGGCAGTTAATGGTTGTCCACTGTCCAGCGAGGAAGGTTTGATCCTTCAGGTTGTACTGTGGGGTCCTCTATAAGGAATCCATTCCATATGTCACAGATCTTCCAAGCATTTCGCCATCGGTCATCAAGGCTGCAGGGAGATCGCTGAAGGGCTTCGGCGACGGTCCAAAATAGCCTTCTAGATTTGAGACAGGTTGGTGGTAGGTTGTTCAAGCCAGCCTGGATCGGCATGTCTTTGCTGGTGTAGTGGTTGTGTTCTCTGGAGACTGCATATTCGCGGCGTAGGTGTGGTGGTGCAATGTTTGCAAGTACAGGCAGCCAAGGTGTTGGTGTCGATAAAAGTGTACCGGTGATAATTCTCATAGTAGAATTCAGCTGGACATCAACGGATTTGACATGCGGACTCGATAGCCATGCTGGAGAGCAGTACTCCACTGTAGAGTACACCAGGGCGAGTGCTGCCGTACAGAGTGTTTGAGCATCTGCTCCCCACGTGGATCCGGCGAGTTTCTGGATCAAGTTGACCCTACTCTTTACTTTCTTCCCAGGGTTCTGGAGATGCTGTCTATACGACAGGGTGCGATCGAGCTTGACTCCTAAATAGGAGGTTTTTTTGGCATGATTTACCTCTGCGCCGCAAAAGAAGACTTTCAAAGCGTGGTTTGCTTGAAGGGAGTTGAGGTGGAATGTCGAGGTCTTTTGTGGGTTTGGCCGAATGGTGACTGAAAGTCCTGATATGTGCTCCTGAGGGACAAGGTTGTGTGATTTTATAAAAATTATTTCTGATATCTCCCCATATATAACTAAGAAATGCATACTTTCCAAAAAGATGTTTCTGCAGTAAAATCATTTTGATTCTACTGGACGCTTCCACCAATCAATGAAATGTATAAACACGTATGGATATTGTTTTTGTACAGGAAGGCAGGGTTGGACTTATTAAGGTGAGAGATGTCACTGATGAGCAAACTTAATCCAGGGATAGCGCAATACAAAGGCTGGAATTTTAATCAAGAGGTGGGTTGGGAGTAAGGGGGCTAGGAAGCAGTCGGGAAACCTGAGAGAACGGGTTTCATGCAGGTCATGCCAAATTTAACGGCAGGGCCTGATTTGCATTTCAAGGGTCTGTTTCCCACCCCCCGCCCGATGGAGAGGCTGGCTGGCTGCGGGCGGGCGGGTCGGCCTGTGGCACTAGGCTGCAGAGAAGAGGGAGGGTTGGCTGCCCGCACCCGTCCCGGCTCCGTTAAAACCTGAAGTGGGCGGGTTGTGGCTGGGATTCAGATTTTTAACACTTTAACCTCCCACCCGACTCCAACCCACCCATTTTTTGGGGTTAAATTTCCCCAAAAATTTCACGGTGAAATTCCTTCTAATCTCTTCCAACAATGGGGAAGATCGCTACGTGTAAATACATTTGAAAAGAACATGTTTACGATGTTGCTACACATAGCGCCCAGAGCAATTCTTCTCCTCTTGAGGTACAATATACCCTATGGGGTTGAATTTCTGCGGGGGTTTCCCCCAGTTCTCCACCGTAACTTTAGTGGAAGATCTACGGAAGCCCCAGAGAATCATTTCTCTGGAACTTCTGCGTATCTTCCACCAAAAGTATGGCAGACGATCAAGAGAACTCCTGCAGTAATTGAATCCCTTAGCGCATTTGTTGTGAGCTAAATGAAAGTTAATTTAGCTCCCTTTTTAGCACACTTACAGGAACACACAAGTTCTCTCAGTAGGGTTGCTTTTCCCAGTATGCACCATCATCAGGGAGCCTGACAGTCAGTAATGGGCGCTATGGACATCAGCTCAGCATGTATTTTAGAATGTGGACATGTTACAACAAACATATGACTGAACAACCAATCAAAATACACCTGCAGTGTGCTGAGGCATGTGTTCACTCCACCAATCAACATGAGAACAATAAATAATGCTCAGTGCATCAACTTCACTATGCAAATCAGAGTGATGCTGGAAGGCCTGCCTCACTGAAGAGCTCTTCAGTCGACAGGTATCAGAGAAATGTGAAATGTTCTCTACAGTTTAGAAAGGCAAACTACAAGTAAACAAAAGGTCCAGCAGAAGTGGGAGAAAATCGTTCAGAAATTAACGTGGTATTCACCGCACACCACATCTGAAATGATGTGCAGAAGAAATGCCAGTTTGAAGAAAGGTGTCCAAGTAAGCAATGCAATCTTTGCTCATTTTCTTTTACTACTATATATGGGTCTGATTGTCAGTAATCTTACTTTCCTATAAATGGGCATGACTAATCATGGCAGCTGATAAATATTGTTCAGTAATATTCTTATGCATATACAGACATGTAAATCCTAGAGGGTAGTACTTCACTTTGCTTTTCTAAAGTATTTGACATTTTATTCTACTGAGCAATGTGGATCCAATTGCACTAATGTGCAGTCCAGTTTGGGAGAAATGCCCAGTGGCCTCACATATTGGGAAATCATGGACTCTGATTTTCTGTCCATTAGTTTGAATGATTTAAAATTCTAGCCATTTAAAATGACTGGACAGAAAATCACAGGGGGTGAGTCAGTGATTTATTGATATGTGCTTCCAGCGAACAAGGCTCTGCCTAGATTACATATGCTGCCAGCAGGACAGGGCCCGTAAGTTGCTTTGTGACTCAAACCTCATGGGACCACTGATAAAATGGAAGACTCTTCACAAGCAGGAAATGCTGAACTGTTCAGTTGAGTCCTTGCAGAGGTGATGCAAGATAGGGTTGCAGATTTTATTACCCAGTTTGGGTAGCATTATATAACAAGAGTTGCTTGATCTGCGGATCAGAATGTGGCATCTGAGGTAGTGGAGACCTCTTGAGACAAAAAAAACATTCTACAGTCAGCATGGGATGACGGATTAGTGCGGAGTCTTCAGCTTTTCGTTCTAAGTTAAAAATGTACATTTGGGAATAGATGGGAGCAATGTACCCTGTAATTTTGTTTGGCGTCGCGAGCGCATTTCTCATTGAAGAGCCAGCAAGCCAGCCTAACGTGGCCGTGCGTCTGCATAGCTTACAGGGAACATTGCATGGGCGTATATCTGAGTTTACAAATATACTGAACTATCAGGTATAGTGAACTATGAAAAAAGGTGTGCGTGGATTATTCGGAGATGAAATTTAACTTGGACTTAGCTTCTTTAATGCTGTCATGGTACAGAAGGGGTTAAAAATAGTTTCATTCAGTGATTATGCCCAACTTATCTCAATACATTGTTGCTATGGTTAGTTGTGATCTTTAAGCAGTTTGCTTAAGGGAGGAACTAAGCTACTCAATTCAAATACAAACATGCTGTATGATGTTTTTAAATAAGAGTCTCACTGGTAGCTTTTTAGAAATTAACACACAAGGAGGCCACTTGGCATTGGCACCCCACTCCATCGTAATCTCCCTCTAAAGATGTAACACATCCATTGCTTACACTCATTCCATCAGTCTCACTCAACCTTCGCTTCTTTCCCTCCTTGCAGGAAAAGAGAGCCCAGAATAAGAGGGAGAGGGAGAGAACTGGAGGTGGCTCTCCATCATTTGCCACCCTTACAACAGCAGAGCAGGCTGCCTTAGAAGTATCTGGAGTCACCGAGCAGCTGGAGGTGGGAGACGGAGAGAAGGGGACATCTTAGCAACCTGGTGACAGAATTACATCTCATACAGCCACATGGCATACAGCAGTCACTCATATGGGGACTGATGTCAGCAGCCATTGAATGGTCATCATGCGCAGAATGGTATCTGTACCCATTCTTGATATGACATATCTAACTCATCTCTTTATTCTCCCACAGGCCCATCAAGAGCCCCCCCACCACTGTCCAGGAGGAAGAGGAAGACGACTCCTCAGAGAAGCCTCCAGCCTCTGAGGGCGCACCATCACCAGACATAAGCGCACCCAGCAACAGCGCAGATATGCATACCTCGGTGGGTGCAACGCGAGATAGAGCAGTGTTGTCAACTGGTGTCTCACATTTCACAAGTGAGCAAGAGCAGATGGTGGAGACAGGGACAGCAGTGGAGCTTCCTCATCAGAAGGCGCAGAATGCTCTCAGCTCTTCTCAGCTGCATGCAGATGCTGAGCCTCGGGGGCCACCCAGAAAGAGGGCGATCCTGGAGGTGCAGGAAGAAGTGCAGAAGGCTTTGACAGGTTTTGCGAGCGTGATGTCTACAAATGTGCAGGGTATGGAGGAGTCCATCTCCAGCATGAGCACCACCATGTCGCAGGCGATGGCGACGGTAGGCTCTTCCATGGATAGGATGGCCACCTACATGGAGCAGCTAATGCGTCACTAACAGGAGCACATGGTATCTATGGAGAATAGATAGCAGAGGCTCATAGACCTCCTCTCTAGGAGGGATGTCAGCATAGACATGGATCCTCATGGCCCCACTGATGTACAGCAAGGTGCTCTCCAGCTCCTTGCTAGCAGAGAAGTGCAGGTGGCCCATGAGAGGGATGATGGTGAGAGGGGAGTCATAGAGTCATAGAGTTATACAGCACAGAAAGAGGCCCTTCGGCCCATCATGTCCGCGCCGGCAATCAAGCCCTGTCTATTCTAATCCCATTTTCCAGCACTTGGTCCATAGCCTTGTATGCTATGGCGTTTCAAATGCTCAGGTGCAACCTGTCCGACTTGTACAGGTCCCACCTTCCCCAGAAGCAAACCCAGTGATCCAGGAAACTAAAGCCCTCCCTCCTGCACCAACTCTTTAGCCACGCATTCATCTGCTCTATCCTCCTATTCCTATACTCACTAGCACATCGCACCAGGATTAATCCAGAGATTACAACCTTTGAGGTCCTGCTTTTTAATCTGCTACCTAGCTCCCTAAATTCTTGTTGCAGGACCTCATCCCTCTTTCTACCTATGTCGTTGGTACCAATGTGAACCACGACCTCTGACTGTTCACCCTCCACCTTCAGAATGCCCTGCAGCCGTTCAGTGACATCCTTGACCCTGGCACCAGGGAAGCAACATACCATCCTGGAGTCATGTCTGCGGCCGCAGAAACGCCTGTCTGCACCCCTCACTATTGAGTCTCCTACCACTATTGCCCTTCCACTCTTACTTCTCCCACCTTGTGCAGCTGAGCCACCCACAGTGCCGTGAACTTGGTTCTGGTTGCACTCCCCAGAGGAACTGTCACTTTCACCGTTTTCCAACACAGAAAAATGGTTGTTGAGTGAGATGCGCTCTGGGGCTTTCCTGACTACCTGCCTGCCCCCCTTCTTCTGACTGGTGGTCACCCATTCCGTCTCTCACTGCACTTTCTTAAGCTGCGGGGTGACCACATCTAAAAACATGCTATCCACGTAACTCTCAGCCTCGCGGATACACCGCAGTGCCTCCAGCTGATGCTCGAGCTCCGAAAACCGGATCTCAAGTTGGCCAAACCGTTGGCACTTACTGCACATGTGGTCATCCTGATTGCAAGAAGCGTCAAGGAATTCCCACATGTTGCAGGCCGTGCAACGCACGGGACTGAGGTCCCCTGTCGTACTTTTAATTAAAAAACTCTTACCTTAAATTTAAACTCTCAGATTCTCGCTCTCTCGTACTACCTTAACTATGAACTACCTTAAAAGAAATACACTTAAATTGAAGAAAAAAAAAGCACTCACCCGCTACTCAGCAATCAGCTTCTTCCCCTGTGCCGGCGTCACTTTGGAACACGTATATCTTTTAATCTACACCAAGGCACTTAAATTTAGACGCCCAAGTTTGGAAAAAAAGCGAGAAATAGAGAAATACTCACCAACCAATCACTTACCTGCTTTCTGGTGACGTCACACTTCGATTACTTTTTACTTCTTTACACTCACCGGTCCTTTGTAGCCGCTCTCCTGGGCTCCCGCTGCTGTTACTGCTGCCGAAGTCTTGCGCTCTCCTGGGCTCCCGCTGCTTTTTACTGCTGCCGAAGTCTTGCGCTCTCCTGGGCTTCCGCTGCTTTTTAGGGAAGTGGGGGCTCTGCTCAAAGTGCTCACACTTCTCCCCCATTGCTACCCCATCAGTCAGAGCCCCAGATGCCCCCTCAGACAGCGATGGCCGAGTCTGCCCCTGCACAGTCGCAGGAGGAGCAGACTTTGCCGGGGCCATCAGAGGCTCCAAACCCCAGAGGACGTCCGCCAAGAGTGTCTACGCAGTCACAGCATGGAAGTGAGCAGGTGCCTCTACTCTGCTGAAGCCACAGGGGTAGCACCTTGTAGAAGCAAGTAGACACTTGGGTGTTTTATTCAATGTTTATGTAAAGTTTCTCACCAAGCAAAAAGCAGCTGCCTTACCCTGATTGAAATGGGAAATTTCTAAAGTTTCCATTAATGTGATGTCAAACATAAAAATCTTTATTTTCACCACTCTCTGGTCTTGGACAAATTTGTGTGCAACTTTGGAAATGGCTTAGTGAGTTGCAGTGAATGGTGATAAATAATGTTACCTCCAGGAATGGTAGTCAGTATGAAAGGAATGGCTTGGTTATTGTAGGGATCCTTTATGGTGTTGCTGTGGGGTGATGCCAACCTGGCGCAGCATGTGGCAGCCATATGGGTGTACTGCATAAAGTTAAGTAAATCTGGCCATGCTGAGCCCATCCCAGGCCTCCCGGGCAACAATGTGCTCGGGTGCTGGTGGGATCTGGTCTACCGGTTCCTTCAGCTCCTCCTCCTCCTCCTCCTCGTCCAGCTGATGCTCCTCATCCTCCTCTGCTCCTCCTCCTCTGAAGAGGCTGTGGGCACAGTGCCTTGCTCCTCATGCAGCGCTAATCCTCGCTGCTGCGCTATCATCATAGAATCATAGAAATTTACAGCACAGAAGGAGGCCATTTGGCCCATCTTGTCCGTGCCGGCCGACAAAGAGCTATCCACCCTAATCCCACTTTCCAGCACTTGGTCCGTAGCCTTGTAGGTTACGGCACTTCAAGTGCATATCCAAGTACTTTTTCAATGTGATGAGGGTTTCTGCCTCTACCACCCTTTCAGGCAGTGAGTTCCAGACCCCTACCACCCTCTGGGTGAAAAAATTTCTCCTCAAATCCCCTCTAAACCTCCTGCTAATTACTTTAAATCTATGCCCCCTGGTTATTGACCCATCTGCTAAGGGAAATAGATCCTTCCTATCCATTCGATCTAGGCCCCTCATAATTTTATACACCTCAATTAGGTCTCCCCTCAGCCTCCTCTGTTCCAAAGAAAACAACCCCAACCTATCCAATCTTTCCTCATAGCTAAAATTCCCCAGCCCAGGCAACATCCTCGTAAATCTCCTCTGCACCCTCTCTAGTGCAATTACATCCTTCCTGTAATGTGGTGACCAGAACAGCACGCAGTATTCTAGCTGCAGCCTAACTAATGTTTTATACAGTTCAAGCATAACCTCCCTGCTCTTATATTCTATGCCTCAGCTAATAAAGGCAAGTATCCCGTATGCCTTCTTAACCACCTTATCTACCTGTCCTGCTACCTTCAGGGATCTGTGGACATGCACTCCAAGGTCCCTCTGATCCTGTGCACTTCTCAGTGTCCTACCATTTATTGTGTATTCCCTTGCCTTGTTAGCCCTCCCCAAATGCAATACCTCACACTTCTCCAGATTGAATTCCATTTGCCACTGTTCTGCCCACTAGACCAGTCCATTGATATCTTCCTGCAGTCTACAGCTTTCTTCTTCATTATCAACCACACTGCCAATTTTTGTATCATCTGCAAACTTCTTAATCATACTTCCTACATTCAAGTCCAAATCATTGACATATACCACAAAAAGCAAAGAACCCAGTACTGAGCCCTGCGGAACCCCACTGGAAACAGCCTTCCAGATTTAAAAACACCCTTCGACCATTACCCTTTGTTTCTTGCCTCTGAGCCAATTTCGGATCCAACTTGCCACTTTGCCTTGGATCCCATGGGCTTTTACTTTTATGACCAGTCTGCCATGCGGGACCTTATCAAGAGCCTTGCTAAAATCCATATTGACTGCATCAAATGCACTACCCTCACCGACCCTCCTTGTTACCTCCTCAAAAAATTCAATCAAGTTAGTCATGTTGTGCAGGGCGCAGCAGACCACGACGATTCTGGAGACCCCGGCTGGTGTGTACAGAACAGCTCCTCCAGATGTGTCAAGGCATCTGAAGCCCATTTTGAGCGTGCCTATTGTCTGCTCTATGACACATCTGATGGAAATGTGGCTTTCATTATATCTCTCCTTGGCCTTAGTACTTGGCCTCCTCAAAGGTGTCATGAGCCATGTCTTCAGTGAATAGCCCTTGTCTCTAAGCATTCAGCCGGAAAGTCTGTTTGGAGGAGCGAAGAGCTGAGGGAGGGTGGACTGGCGAAGGATGAAAGAGTCATGGCAGCTGCCAGGGAATTTGGCACACACATGCATGATGATCCTCCTATGGTTGCAGATGAGCTGCACATTGAGGGAGTGGAAGCCCTTGCGGTTGACAAAGACTCCTGGGTGATGATGGGGTGCCCTGATGGCCACATGTGTGCAGTCGATGACGCTCTGCACCCGTGGGAAGCCAGCCAGAGTGGCAAAGCTGAGCGCCCGCTCAGTAACACTGGCTTCATCAGTGGCAAAGTTGATATAATTGGCTGAATGGTCAAACAGGGCATCGGTGACCTGTGAGATGCATCTGTGGGCAGCTGACTACGAGATGCCACAAATGTCGGCTGCAGATCCCTGGAAGGAACCTGAGGTGAAGAAGTTGAGGGTGCTGGTGACTTTGATGGGCACTGGTAAGGTGTGTCCACCCGCTCCTCTGGGCTGCAGGTCTTGCTCCAGCAATCTGCAAATGTCTGCGACGACCTGGTGCGATAGCCTGAGCCTCCTTTGGCACTGCTGCTCCGTCATGTTGAGGAAGCTCATCCTCTGCCTGTATACCCTGTGTTGGGGGTATCGCCTCCGGCGTGGTGCAGCCCTGTGCTGATGCCCTCTGTCCTGTGCAGCATCAGGGGGTTGAGGGGAAGGTTGGTGGTGGTGTTGTTGGTGCTGCTGCTGGTGTGCCTGGTGCTGCTGGTGTTGGGGTTCATCGTGGTCCGATTCTGAGGACCAAGGTGAGACAGTATAAATGGCACCCATGCTGATAGAATAGCTGGCAGGTCAAGTAGAGATGGGAGAAGCAATCTGTCAATGGTGTGATAGGTTCTACCATTGAGGTGAGAATGGATGGCGACTTTGCTGGAAACACTTGCAGCCTGTAGAAAGCTAAATCTGTGCTGGGAATGCAGTCAGCAACAGCTTCTGCCTGAAGAAAGTGATCAGCTGTGAGGTGGGAGCTTTTATAGCAGTTTTCATGCTGTCAACTAATCAGCTGGATCAATGGCCACTCAACTCCCACCTCAGGCTGACAGACGTGGTTCCCGAGCTGCGTGAATCCCGTGGGCATGCAGGGAAATTCGAAAGATAGGCTTAAAAAGGCGCTTAAGGGTCTGACAAGTACCTGTTAATGATTTAAATTAGGTCACCCACCTCTGCTGTTCAGGTTGCTGCCACTCCGGCAAATGCGCCTGAGTGAAAGGCGTGTGGGGGCGGGATGATGGTGGGTTCTCGACCTGCTCCAACATATTTGAAATCTCCCACCCGATCCGCCTCCGATCGTGCCTGCACGGACACCAGAAAATTCCGGCCGTTATGTCTCTGCTTGTTTTATTACCGTTTAATACATTTGTTTGACAGTCAAAGCTCAAAACAGGGTCTAGTGTAATGTTACTCCATTGCTTCCAAAAACAGGGTCATGTGGAGACATGGGATAGAATCTTTAGCCAAATTAATCTAATAATATAAGGTTCCTGTTTATTATCAGTGTGCTATAAATTTTACCTGAATGTCAGGTTAAGTAAAATACCCCTGAGGATGTAAGGAATAAGGGCTCACCTATGAAAGTAGCTTGAAATACAGAAGCCAAAAATATATAGTGAAAAGAATAAAAGATCACAAAAACATAACAGTACCAAAATGTGAGGTAGTGCACTTTGGGTGTAAGAAAGGCAGATAGGAATGGAAGTCCAAACTATTTGATCCTGGCAAAAATAAAGTTCTGCTGTGCCAGTGAACAGTGAACTTGTGCCTGTAGCTCAGGGACTGGACTGTGCCGAATGTTGGGATATAACTTCTGCCTCCTATTTTGGGCTGACGGTTATCTTTAAATGTACAGTACTACTTTCATGTAAGGAAGTCTAACTAAGTCAAGGCAACCATCCAGGTACCTTGTACCTTACTCAAAATGAGAAAGAAGTATTCTGGCATTAGGGAGAATGTGAAGGTAATTGTGCTTCTCAGTTTTGTTGACATTTCTCGTGGGGCCCATCAACTATGACATATACTTAAGTTGTGAACATTTGCTCCCTCTGGGAGCTACATTTCAAGCATTGTGCACAACTGTGCTTCTTGTGCACACTGTCCAGTTCTTTGTGCCTAAGCTACATGACACACTTATTTTAAAGGTGGAGGTGGCAGCCAAGGAACAGTAAACAGATGCTGAGGCATCCAGGACATGGTGCCCCTCTGTTGTTAGGACCTTCTCAATAGAGCCAGTGTGTGATGATGTGGAGATGCCGGCGTTGGACTGGGGTGGACAAAAATGAGAAGTCGCACAACACCAGGTTATAGTCCAACAGATTATTAATTTTACAAGCTTTCGGAACAGTTCGCTCCTTCGTCAGGTAAGTTAGCAGTGAGAGAATCTCCCAGAATTCACAATTTAAACACAGACAAAATATATTCAAATCTTTCCTACATCAAAGAGCACAGCCAAGACAATGAGATGTGTCCCAGGGGGTCCAACATGTCAAACCACCTGCTGGCTGCATATCCTGTCAATCTGTGTAGGTTCTTGTGTTAGTCTTTTAAAAAAAAAACACCTGGGAAGACCGGCCATGATGTCAAGTCACGTTCTGTATCGTGACATGAACCCGATATCGCGATTGAGGCCATCCTCATGAGTGCGGAACTTGGCTATCAGTTTCTGCTCTATGATTTTGCGCTGTCGTGTATCTCGAAGGCCGCCTTGGAGAACGCTTACCCGCATATATGAGCCACGGCAACCTCTGCAAGACATGCCAAATCATGGACACAGATACCATCATCACACGTGAGGACACTACCCACCAGGTACACGGTACATACTCATGTGACTCGGCCAACGTTGTCTACCTGATACGTTGCAGTAAAGGATGCTCCAGAGCATGGTACATCGGCGAGACCATGCAGACACTGAGACAACGTATGAACGGACACCGCGCAACAATCGCCAGGCAGGAGGGTTGCCTCCCAGTCGGGGAACACTTCAGCAGCCAGGGGCATTCAGCCTCGGATATGCGGGTAAGCGTTCTCCAAGGCGGCCTTCGAGATACACGACAGCGCAAAATCATAGAGCAGAAACTGATAGCCAAGTTCCGCACTCATGAGGATGGCCTCAATCGCGATATCGGGTTCATGTCACGATACAGAACGTGACTTGACATCATGGCCGGTCTTCCCAGGTGTTTTTTTTTAAAAAAGACTAACACAAGAACCTACACAGATTGACAGGATATGCAGCCAGCAGGTGGTTTGACACGTTGGACCCCCTGGGACACATCTCATTGTCTTGGCTGTGCTCTTTGATGTAGGAAAGATTTGAATATATTTTGTCTGTGTTTAAATTGTGAATTCTGGGAGATTCTCTCACTGCTAACTTACCTGACGAAGGAGCGAACTGTTCCGAAAGCTTGTAAAATTAAATAAATCTGTTGGACTATAACCTGGTGTTGTGCGACTTCTCAATAGAGCCAGTAATCATGGTTGCAGAGGATAGTCTTGGTCTCCTAAGAGCCATCTCCAGTGTTTCTTCTCCTTTAAATAGTGCCGACACCACAGAATGCTGCACAATGAAGTGCATAATGATGTATCTATGGTCAGAAACCACTTGAACATTAATTAAGTGCAAGTCCTTTCTCTTCTTGAAAGCCATGGGGTTGATATAAAAAGCCTTGATGCCCAAATGGGTTCCATGTGTGATTCCTTCCACTCGAGTGAACCCAAAGAAAGCTCTGCACCCTGTCTAGCTGTTGCCTCCTCCCACAAGAGTAATGAAAGTTTTGTCTCTTGCAAACATAGCGGTTGTCACTTCCCTGATTCAAGTACTGTGGCAGATGTCTCCTGAGGTGGCTTAGAGGATGTGGTGGCATGTAAGCTTCATGCTATGCTCACCTTCACTCCTCCGGGAATCGTCCCTGATGCAGGTTATTGTGTAGCAGCCTATTTTGTGAAGTGGAGTTGATGAAGTGAGGACTCCTTTGACATGACTAGGTACATGTCCCAGGGTAGCAATAGATGTGGCCAAAATAAGTCCTGCATTTGTTTCCTCATCGTAAATACCTCTCCTTCATTTCAGTTGTGCACCATGCTTGGAACCCTGAAAGGGATATCTTTGTGATGTGCCACATCAAAACTGGGGCAACCAAAAATAATATAGAAAATTATGGCTTGAAAAATGCAGCAAAATCAGCCAACGGAATATAGAAGTACAACCACAGCCCACCCCCCTCCCCTCACCCAACCGCCCCCGTGTTTCAATGGACGAGCTCCTGAGGACTCCTGTGTGCTCGGTTTTTATGCGTGAAGCTTGCAATGTTGGCAAAACCTTGGCAAAATTAATAAAATGCAGGGTCTGAAATTTTATAATGGGATCTGCATATTTTAATGAGGTCCCACATGCTGGGAGTGTGACCTTGTTACTCAGCCTTAAATCATAAACTCGGGTGCCTTGTGAATCGGGAGCTCAAGGTTTGGCTGTAAATTTTCTAACCCGTGGCCACTTCGGTGGGCCCCCCCGCCCCAATCTTGAAAAGTATAAATGGGGTGGGTAGATAAACAAAGAGATCTAGGGGTCCAGGTGTATAAAATGATTAAAACCTAGAGCATACATTGCAAAAAGTGATTTAAAAGTCTAATGAATCATTAGGCTTCATCACAAGATGTACAGCATATAAAAGCAAGGATGTAATACACAGCTCTAGTTTGGAGCATTGTTTTCAGTTTTGGGTCTCCCACCTTAGGAAGGGTTCTGGTCCAATGTTGATTCACCAGGATGATACCTGGGAGGATAGGAATTTGCTATGAAGTGAGACCTGATAAACCCATTTTATTCCTCAGAAATGAAGAGGCTAAGAGGTAATTTGTTGAGGTGTTTAAAATAATGAAGCAATTTTACAAGATGGGTGGGGAACGACTTCCCTTTAGTAGGAGAATCCAGAACAAATGGACATAATCTTAAAATTAGAGCTAAGCCAATTAAAAGTGAATCCAGCAAAAAAATCTTCCCAGAAAGGGTTGTGAGAATGTACATTGCACTGCTCCAGGAATCCATAGATGCAGAGTCACTCAAGGTTTTAAAAGGGAACTAGATATTTACTTTGGAAATAAGGATCTCTTTAGATACGTAGAAATTGCAGGGAATTGTGACCAAAAAGATAACAAAATGGAACAGCAGGTACAATGGCCTAATCTTTCCTTCAGGCACACAGTGGCTGGAATTTTCTTTACCTGGGCGGGCCGGGTACGGGCGGTCGGCATGGCAGGTCGGGACCCCGTTCCCCATTTCATGCGACTTTCTCTTAATGGCGCCTATTAAGGCAGCCCTGCACGTTACCCGGCCCTATTAAATGGTGCGGGTCTGATGACATCATTGATGACTCATTTTCAGCCAGGATATTTAAAGGAGCCATGGCCACATTGCATTTGAAGGTTCATCTAGGATAGTGCAGACACTGTACTGGAGCATTGGAGTGTTGCAAAACCTTGGAAACATGACTGCACAGAGGCAGAGGGCCTCAGATGACTCCATCCATATGTGGAGGGAGTGAGAGCATGCAGGGAGGTCCTCTTCCCTTCTGATGGGTGGAAGAGACCTCCCCAGCAGACCAAACAAGCCTGGTTGGAGATAGCAGAGGAGGTGAACAGCAGGGATGTGGTCAGGTGGACCTGGGTGCAGTGCCGGAAACGCTTCAATGATCTCATTAGATCAGGAAAGGTGAGTGCAAAGCCACACTCAACTTCATCCTGCTGTGCCTCTCATCACATCCCCATCACTCTGCCTTCCCAAGCCTGCTCCTGCACATCATTACTCACACCAACATACCTTGTACGTCCACCCATCCCTCTCTCTATCTACATACTCACATCCCCATCTGACTAACGACACCTCACACTCACCCTCATCCTAATTGTAAGATTTGGATCACAGGTCACACACAGATTACCCAGAGGGTCTAAGGAGTTGTAAAGTGTTTTATTAAAGAGCTACAGTTTAAGCATAATCAGATACTACATGTGATTGAAATAGATACAGTAGACATACAACCCGTGACAGCTGAGAGTGATCTATAGCCCTGGAGTGGAACGAAACGACCAGACAGACAGATGGTGAGGCAGTACGGTGGTCCCAGATTGGGTGGATTCCTGCAGTCTGCAGCAGCGGTCACTGCCGTTGGGTCGTCCCTCGAGCTGTTGGAGGTGTTAGGCCGTCAGCCAGCATTGATCCACCTCAGAGGCTAAACTTGACCAAGGTGTTAGGCCGTAGCCAGCATGCATCCACCTCGGGAAACCCTTCACCCCTAACTGCCTGTTTTCCTCTCTCAGTCGCCCATTTTTATACCTTATTTCGATGGGCTGGTGGATATCTGGTGTGAATCATTTTTAACCATCCCATTGTCCAATTAGGTCATTTTACTCCTTATCTCTGTTCTAAAGGTCTTGTTGTCCTCTTATAGACAGCTTGTTTATCCTACAGCTCCTTGCTGCATCCCTTATCAGGCCTAGCTATGCCCACTCGAAGGCCTGTTTTTGTGTTCTGACCTCGTAATTCAGATCTCTGTACAACTCTTTTTCTGACATGACTGGAATCCTTCTGTGTCATCAACTTAGGCAAACTGCTGAGCTAGGGAACCTGTAACAAACTATTATTTCTTCCAATCCACAATTTCTTACATAATGCTATCATACCAACTAACAACACACAAGGAGGCCATTTGGCAACGGCACCCCACTCCATCATAGTCACCCTCTAAAGATGTAACACATCCATTCCTTACACTCATTCCATCACTCACTCAAATGTCTCTTCTTACCCTCCTTGTAGTAGAACAGAGCCCACAATCAGACGGAGAGGGAGAGAACAGGAGGTGGCCCTCCATCACTTGCCACCTTAACTGCAGCAGAGGAGGTCACCCTGGAAGTATCAGGAGTCGCAGAGCAGATAGCGGTGGGAGTCGGAGAGAGGGGGACATCTCAGCAACCTGGTGACAGAATTACATCTCATACAGCCACATGGCATACAGCAGTCAATCATATGGTGACTAATGTCAGCAGCCAGTGAATGTTCATCGTGTGCATAATGGTCTTGTTACCCATTCTTGATATGATATATCTAACTCATCTCTTTACTCTCCCACAGGTCCATCTAGAGCCACCCCCCCTCCCCCCACTGTCCAGGAGGAAGAGGAAGACAACTCCTCAGAGAAGCCTCCAGCCTCTGAGGGTGCACCATCAGCAGACATAGGCGTGCCCAGCACCAGCGCAGATACACACACCTTGGTGGATCCCACGCGAGATAGAGTATTGTTGTCACCTGTGTGTCACAAGTCAAAAGTGAGCAAGAGCAGATGGTAGAGACAGGGACAGCAGTGGCAACTCCTCACCGGAGGGCACAGGATGCTCCCAGCTCTGCTCAGTTGCATGCAGACACTGAGCCTCGGGGGCCATCCAGAAAGAAGGCATTCCTGGGGGTGCAGGAAGAAGTGCAGGAGGCTCTGACAGGTTCTGCGACCGCGATGTCTGCAAATGTGCAGAGAATGAAGGAGTCCATCTTCAACATGAGCACCACCGTGTCGCAGGCGATGACGATGGTAGCCTCTTCCATGGATATGATGGCCACCTGCATGGAGCAGCTAAAGCGCCACTCACATGAGCACATGCTATTTACAGAGATGGCAGAGGCTCATAGACCTCTTCTCTAGGAGGGATGTCAGCGTAAACTTGGGTCCTCATGGCTCCACTGATGTGCAGCAAGATGCTCTCCAGCTCCTTGCTAGCAGGGAAGTGTGGGTGGCCCATAATAGGGATGACAGTGAGAGGGAACATTGAAGAGGGGACTCCTCTCAAAGCGCTCACACTTCTCCCCCATTGCATCCCCCTCAGTCAGAGCCCCACATGCCTCCTGGGATCGCGATGGCCGAGTCTGCCCCTGCACAGTCGCAGGAGGAGCAGACTTTGGCGGGGCCATCACAGGCTCCAAGACCCAGAGGACGTCCGCCAAAAGTGTCTATGCAGTCGCAGCAGGGAAGTGAGCAGGTGCCGCTACCTCTGCTGAAGCCACAGGGGTAGCACCTCGTAGAAGCACACGTAAGAGAAAGATGACCCACAAGTAGATGCACAAGGGTAGACACTTGGGTGTTTTAATAACTGTTTGTGTTAAGCTTCCGTTACTCTGATGTCACATATTAAATTATTTATTTTCACCACTCATGGCCAATTTTGTCTGCAACTTTGGAAGTGGCTTAGTGAGTTGCAGTGAATGGTGAGACATAACGTTACCTCCAGCAGTAGTGGTCAGTGTGAAAGGAATGGCTTGGTCATTGTAGGGATGCTTTATGGTGTTGCCATGGGGTGGTGGGAACCTGGCACAGCATGTGGCAGCCATATGGGTCTAATGCCTGAAGTTAAGTAAATCCGGCCATGATGAGCCCATCCCTGGCCTCCCGGGCAGCAATGTGCTCGGGTGCTGTTGGGATCTGGACCGCAGGTTCCTCCTGCTCCTCCTCCTCGTCTTCCAGCTGATGCTCCTCCTCCTCCTCCTCATCTGAAGAGTAGTGCACTCATAGCCTTGCTCCTCATGCAGCACTGATCCTCGCTGCTGCACAGCAGCAGATCATTACGATTCTGGAGACCCTGGCTGGTGTGTACTGAAGGGCTCCACCAGATCTGTCAAGGCATCTGAAGCGCATTTCAGCACGTCTATTGTCTGCTCTATGACACATCTGGTGGACATGTAGCTTCCATTATATATCTCCAGGGCCTCAGTACTTGGCCTCAAGGGTGTCACGAGCCATGTCTTCAGTGGATAGCCCTTGTCTCCAAGCAGCCAGCCAGAAAGTCTGTTTGGACGTGTGAAGAGCTGAGGGAGGGTGGACTAGTGAAGGATGAAAGAGTCATGGCAGCTGCCTGGGAATTTGGCACACACATGCATGATGATTTTCCTGTGGTTGCAGACCAGCTGCACATTGAGGAAGTGGAAGCCCTTGTGGTTGACAAAAACTCCTGGGTGATGATGGGATGTCCTGATGGCCACATGTGTGCAGTCAATGATGCCCTGCACCGTGGGAAGCCAGTCAGAGCGGCAATGCACAGCGCCCGCTCAGTAACATTGACTTCATCAGTGGCAAAGTTGATATAATTGGCTGACTTGTCAAACAGGGTATCGGTGACCTGTGTGATGCATCTGTGGGCAGCTGACTGTGAGATGCCACAAATGTCTGCTGCAGATTCCTGGAAGGAGCCTGAGGCGAAGCAGTTGAGGGCGCTGGTGACTTTGACAGCCACTGGTAAGGCATATCCACCCAGCCCTCTGGGCTGCAGGTCTTGCTCCAGCAAGCTACAAATGTCTGCGGCAACCTGGCGCGATAGCCTGAGCCTCCTTTGGCACTGCTGCTCAGTCATGTTGAGGAAGCTCATCCTCTGCCTGTATCTCCTGTGTTGGGGGTATTGCCTCCGGCATGGTGCAGCCCTGCACTGATGCCCTCTGTCCTGTGCAGCATCAGGTCATTGAGGAGCACAATTGGAGCATCTCCACTGATAGCATTGAGGCTTTGGGGGCCATAAATCCAAGACACAATAAAGATCAGTTCTGAAGACTTTAAAACATATGTGGCACCACCATGGGGGATTGATTCTGAAATCTCAGCAGAGACCATTGGCTACCATCAGGACTGGGATTCCCACAGCAGCATGCCTGCAGCAGCAAAGGAACAGAGGATGACTGTCAAGTCACCACCACTCTCTTATTAACAGCTCCATCTGAGGAAATGACAAGAGAACCATCCCAAAGCCTATTCCTGGTGCATTGCAGAACCAGTAGAGGAAGAGGACAAAGTACCAGAGATGTAAGGAAATCTAAAAATAAATCCAAGGGAGGAGCTTACTAGATTCAATACAAGTAATAAATAGTAATGGGAAAATAATGAGACTGAAGATTGACAAATCTTTAGGAACTGGTGGTTTCCACCTCAGGGCATTAAAAGAAGTAAGTGAGGAAATTGCAGATTCTTTAGTCATGATCTTTCAAAGCTCTCTCGATTTAGGAATTGTCCCCTTGGATTGGAAAATTGCTGATGTCACTCCATTAGTTAAGAAGGCTGAGAGAGAGAAAGTAGGAAATTATAAACCTATTAGTCTGACAAAGTAGAAAATGTTTGAAATTCATTGCTGGTCTGTGAACATTTGTAAAGAAAAAGATTTCAGGTGTCGATCTCCTCCAACGCCTCTCCTCCGCCATCCAGCTGGGTGGAACTGCTCTCGCCTGGTTCCATTCTTATCTATCCAGTTGTAGCCAGAGAATCACTTGCAATGACTTCCCTTCCCTCTGGAGTCCCCCAAGGATCTATCCTTGGCTGCCTCCTATTTTTCGTCTACAATGCTGCCCCTCAGTAACATCATCCGAAAATACGTCAGTTTCTACATGTACACTGACAACACCCAGCTCTACCTCACCAACATCTCTCTCAACCCCTCCACTGTCTGTGATTTGTCACGCTGCTTGTCTGATATCCAGTACTGGATGAGTAAAAATTTCCTCCAATTAAATATTGGGAAGACGGAGCCATTGTCTTCAGCTCCACCACAAACTCCATTCCCTAGCCACCAACTCCATCCTTCTCCCTGATCACTGTCTGAGGCTGAACCAGACTGTTTACAACCTTGGTGTCCTATTTGACCCAGAGATGAGCTTCCAACCACATATCCGCTCCATCATCAAGACAGCCTACTTCTATCTCCGTAACAACACCCGTCTCCGCCCCACCTCAGCTCATCTGCTGCTGAAACCTTTTTCCATCCCTTTTGTTACCTCTAGACTTGACTATTCCAATGCCTCCCATCTTTCACCCTCCATAAACTTGAACTCATCCAAAAATCTGCTGCCCGTATTCTAACTCGCACCAGTCCCGTTCACCCATCACTCCTGTGCTCGCTGACCTACATTGGTTCCCAGTCTGGCAACACCTCAATTTTAAAATTCTCAGCCTTGTTTTCAAATCCCTCCATGGCCTCTCCCCTCCCTATCTCTGTAACCTCCTCCAGCCCTACAACCCTCTGAGATCTCTGCACTCCTCCAATTCTGGCCTCTTGTGCATCCCCGATTTTAATTGTTCCACCATTGGCAGCCGTGTCTTCAGCTATCTGGGGCCATAAGCTCTGGAATTCCCCTCCTCCCAAGTCTTTCTGCCTCTCTCTCCTCCTTTAAGACACTCCTTAAAACCTACCACTTTGTCTAAGCTTTTGGTCACCTGCCCTAATATCTCTATGTGGCTCGGTGCCAAATTGTGTTTGAGAATGCTCCTGTGAAGCACCTTGGGACATTTTACTATTTTAAAGGTGCTATATAAATGCAAGTTGTTGTTAGAATGATTCTAAAGCTGCAAATTTGTGGACCCATTTTGATGAGCATGTACCCAAAATGCTAACTTTTTTTTTTAAACAGATGCTGTCTAATCTGCTGAGTATTTCTTGCATTTTCTATTTTTATTTCAGTTTGCTGGCATTGGAAATGTTTTATTTTTCTTTTTGTCCCTAGCAATGAAAGTACACATACCTTTCACCTCTGACCCATTGTGCATCCAGGCACCCATACTGGTCCACTTTGAGGATCATACATGCTGGAAACACTGCGTTATAACTTGTGAGGTTGAAATCTGGGAATCTGGGCATAGGCCAAGTGTTTCACTCCCCTTCCTCACTGAAATCACACGTGCAAAAGGCTTATCATTTGGTGGTCAAGCTGGTGGTCTTGGGGCTGCAATGGTGAGTGGTGGGACAGGGAGTCTGGATGAGGTGTACAATGATGTTCATGCAGGCTATCCACTGTCAGTCAACAGGCCTGCTGTACCGTCTGCTACTCCATCTCTACCAACCAAATATGACTCCATGACAACCCACTGTAGGAGACTGGTGAATGTCCCATAAGACACCATAAAGTAACCAGTTTAGTGATCGCACAATAAAGCACAACATAATTTCCTCAATAATGTTGAAACCTACAAAGGGTTTGAAAATTGTGATTTAGAATCACAATTACATCACTATTCCAGGGTATTATGTAAGATTATCATGCCAGTTTCTGTGTATGAGAACAATTTCTTCCATCCCATATTTAGTCATTGTAATGGGCTGACTCACACAAGTAAAACAGTCACCATCACAAAACATAGAATGTAGCAGTGTGCCCAGAACATTGCACAAACTTGCCTGATATGCCAGGTCATGTGCTATCATTGTGATAATGGCCCATTTATTATCAGTGTACTTCTGCTTTGGATTAAGCAACAGCAAATTCTTTCAGAACATCAGTAAACCCAAGGTTTCCATCACACCTGCTGTAAAGTCAGGCATTTCTTTGAAGCAAATATCCCTGTCAGAGACTAAACCCATGAGCAGTAACAGATGAGTCTGTATAATGCCAGCATTTTTATCACTGCAAAAGTAATAGGAAACTACTTAAGTTGAATGTTTTGAATTTGTAGATGTTTCTGAAAGACTGGAAGAGGATGGAACATGGAAAGTTACAACATTTAACACCACCGTAAAGATGTCTACTTATATAACTGCGTTTGTTGTTTGTGACTATGATTACATTAACACAACTTACAATGACATAGAGGTAACTATCAATGATCTTAATATTTATTATTATTTCTATGAGTGTTATGTGTATTTTTTTCCTTTGGAAATTTTGAAACAAATTTGCCTCGACTAATGTAACTAAGTCATACTCAATTTAAGTTGAAAATAAATTGGGTTAATGGAAAGACATGTTTCTGAACTGGATTAGCAGCTTTTAAATTGAAGTCACTGAAGAAAACTTTAAAAAGAAAGAAAGACATGGATTTATAAAGGTTAGGGCACGTGGAGTCAAGGGACAAATAGCCGAATGGATAGCAGATAGGCTAAAAAATAGAAAGCGGAGAGTGGGGTAAAGGGTAGTTATTCAGATCGGAGGAAGGTATAAAGTGTTGTTCCACAAGGATCAGTGCTGGGACCACTGTTATTCAGAATTTACATTAATGATTTGGACTTAGTAACAAGTAACTCAATTTCAAAATTTGTAGATGATACCAAAATGGGGTATAGCTAACATCACATCACAGAAGAATGCAACATAATACAAGAAGATATTAGAAAACTTGCAGACTGGACAGTTAAGTGGCAAATGAACTTTAACATAGATAAATGTGAGGTGATGCACTTTGGTAGGAAAAATAGAAACATCACCTACACCGTAGAAAATAAGAAGCTGAATGGGGTTGAAGAACAAAGGGATCTAGGGATATGGGTGAACAAATCATTAAAAGCAGCATCGCAGGTCAGCAATGCAATTAAAAATGCTAACAAAGCACTGGGATTTATTTCTATGTATAGGACCCTGGTCAGGCCACACTGAGCGAACTGTCCACAGTTCTGGTCTCCATATTATAAAAAGGACATAGAAGCACTGGAGAAAGTGCAAAATAGGTTTACAAGGATGGTACCAGAACTGAGCAATTACAGCTGTTGGGAAAGATTTAACAGTTTGGGGCTTTTTTCTTTAGAAAAGAGAAGACTTAGAGGTGACCTGATAGAGGTCTTTAAAATGATGAATGGGTTGAACAGGGTAGATGTGGAGAGAATGTTTCCACTTGTGGGAATATCCAAAACTAGGGGCCATAAATACAAGATAGTTACTAATAAATCCAATAAGGAAATAAGGAGAAATTTCTTTACTCAGAGAGTGGTTAGAATATGGAACTTGCTACCACAGGAAGCGGTTGAGGCAAATAGCTTAGATGCTTTCAAAAGGGAATAGAAAGATATGCTGACAGGCTGAGATGAGGTAGATGGAATGGGAGGAGACGCATGCAGAGTATAAACACCAGCACAGACTAATTGGGCCGTTTGACCTGTTCCTGTGCTGTATATTCTATGTCATTCTATGTAACATTGTGTCTTGCACAACCTCAGGGTGTCCCAAGTGCTTTACAGGCAATTAAGTACATTTGAAGTGCAATTACTGTTGTAATGTAGGAAATGTGAGAAGTATTAATTAGAATATGAACTGGAGATAACAAATCGATCAGCGAGGACATAGAATTACATAAACTGTACAGAGGAGACGTTGCTGAATTTTAACATGAAACCAAAATCTTAATTAAAGATTGCGTATAACTGCTGTACTTTAAATTCAAATACTTTTTCAGATTCGGGTTTGGGCAAATAAAGAAGCCATATCGGATGGTGAAGCTGAATATGCATTAAATATAACAGGCCCAATACTCGCATGCTTTGAAGAGTATTATAATATGAGTTACCCCCTCCCCAAATTAGGTAAGTTGCTTATTTGTATACTCTTATCGTATGGTTCTGAATAAGGCCAACTGCAGCATTAACTAAAGTGCCTTAATTTTATATATATATATATATATATATATATATGTAAAGCCTGCAATGCGTTTGCAACATACACTTTAGAATCACAATTACTTCACTATTCCAGGGTTCTGTGCAAGGCCAGCGTGATGCCTGAGCCATTTTATCTCCCGGGTCTCATTTAAATTAAATCAACCCTGACTCCCATTCAAATCTGGCTGGGATGACATGAAGGTTGTAGGCGGGAACGGAATTTCAGGCGGCAACTTTCGCAGATGGCTCTGGAACTGTGTGTAATTTGCGCGATTCTCTGTTAAATTTGCAGCGGGGTCCGAAGTTTTTCAGCAGGCCCCATCTTTTCATTATTGATGAGACACCCACTGACCTGAATCGGCGAGGTTAAAACAGTAGCAGTAGCATCCGGCCATCATTTTCATCCATTCACTTCGGGCAATAGCAAGTTGGGAAATTGAATTCAATAAATCTCGTAATTTGTGGGCTAGTACCAGAAAACTGCTGGATAGTCGTAAAAAACCAACTGATTCAGTAATGTCCTACAGGGAAGGGACATGCTACCCCTAACCAGTCTGGCCTACAATGTGACTCCAGTCCCACACTATGCAATTGGGGGTAATTTTGACTTTGGGCAATAGTGTAAAATGGCCGTTAGTGAATTGGCCACCTGTTTCACATCTCTCCCAATTTTCATTGCCATTGAAGGAAATAATTTCTCTACATTAACTCCTCTAATCTTAAGCACCTCAATTAGAGTACCCCTTAATCTTCTATACTAATTGTTTGACTCAACTACTTGTTTGAAGATATTGGCCTAGAAATTGGTTTGCTGGTGCAAACTAGACGCAGGGAATGATCATGCACCGGAACGGGTAGGCCCGAGCAACACCCAATATTGGAGGAGGCCGATTAGGAGAGGGGGGTTAGTGATCGGGAGGAGGGAGTTGAGTGGGAGCTGGCAACAGTCTTCGGCACTGTAGTGGAGTTGAGAGGAGCACTCCTGCTCCTCCCGGTTCCACAGTCAGCTAAAAATCTTTTTAACAAACTTACCTTTTGGTGGCAGCCTGCGCTGGATAGGCCGCATGCAGACCACATTTTCCTAAACACAGCCGACCCAGCGCCAGCTGTGTTCAGGACAGACCAAGTTTGCAAAGGGGGCCTTAAACAGACATTGGGCCCCTTGTTTGCATATGCAAAGGGCCTAATGCTTGTTTCAGGTGTGGGTCCTGGACACTTCTTTTTCTGTCTTTACCAAAATAGCGGAATGTGCACCACACGCCTCCCACCAAATTGAATGCTTTGCCGCCAGTTTTATGCCTGTAATGTGAGCGTGGCATCAACCAATTGCAAAGCAATTGTGCACTATAACATATTACATGACTTTGCATTGCAACTGACTCATTGTGTTCTTATCCTTTTAGATATAATAGCATTGCCTCACTTTCAAGCAAGTGCAATGGAAAACTGGGGTCTGCTGATGTTCAGAAAGGATTCACTGTTATATCATCCGAAGAAGAAACCCACTGATGTTAAAGTAATCATATCTACAACGATTGCACATGAGCTGGCACACCAGGCACGTTTGCGCAATGTTTTCACAAATTAGTTTTTGTTATAATTTCCGTCGGTAGTTAGGGGTGGTGCAGAGAACTATTCTGGGCACACTGCTACATTCTATGTTTTGTGATGGTGAACATTTTAAAATTCTTGTGTGAGTCAGGCCATAACAATGACTAAATATGGGATTGAAGAAAGTGTCTCACACACAGAAGTTGGCATGATACGCTTACACAGAAACCTGGAATAGTGAAGTCATTGTGATTCTAAAATCTTGTATTGAGGAATTGTATTACTGTGATGTGTTATCACTAAACTGGTTCCTGACTTTTCTGCTGTTCTGTGGGGCATTCACCAGCCTCTGACAGTGTGTTGTCATGGTGCCTTATTTGGTTGGTAGGGATGGAATAGGAGGAAGGTACAGCAGGCCCGTTCTTTGACAGCGGGTAGCCTGCGTGAACATCATTGAACACCTCATCCAGGCTCCCTGTCCCACCAATCACCATGCAGCCCCAAGACCACCAGCTTGACCAGCAAATGAGAACCCTTTCGCAAGTGTGATTTCAGTGAGGAAGGGCACACCCAAGTACTATAGAATTTTGCCCACCTTCTCTTTGAAATATGCTTGCTCCATTCATGTGTTTGCCTAAATCTTCCCATATTGTCCATAAACAAGCCTTCACCCACAATGCTTTGGATGTTCCAGGAACTGCACCAATATCACATTCCTGCTTCCTGATGAAACATGCTTCCTAACTTTTGAAACAACGCTCTCTGCACCACACTGCCCTGCCCTTTAAGTTGCTGCAGGCCTTTAAATCCTGGCTCTGGTCTCCACTCACCAGGAATCTCTGAAGCAGAGTTCAAACCGTGCACCTTCCGACTCAGAGGCAGGAATACTACTGCTTGGCAAAAGGCTCGCTTTCCACCAAGACAGGTGACAAGCATAACACAAGTTGATAGTGTACAAAGAGAGTTTGGAGCAAGTAATTTGAATGTACTAAGGAATGGCAAGTGGATTTAAGGGGGGGGATAAATGTACGCCAATGTGCAATGGAACAGACAACATGAAACAAAAGCAGACAATGAAGTGGCGACCATTAGAAAAAGTAAGGAGGAAATTGGCCTGGGAGTGATTATTGACCAGTTACTGAAAGAATCCATTCAATGTGAAGCTATTATACACCAGACTAACCAAGGTGGTATGTGCAGTTTTGAAAACCTACCTTCAAAATCATTGTAACATCTGGGGGGCTAAATTCAGTTGATTTGTGCCTCCCATTAGCGCCCTATGGGCGCAAATCAACTAGCGCCTGGGTGCGGCGCCGCTAACGCCTCCTGCGAAATTCAGCGGGAGGTTAGCGGCGACGCTAACCGTTAGTGCCCCGGCTGTAATCTTGGGTGGCGCCCCCCGACTTACCGCCGGACGCTATGTCCGATGGGGTCATGGGGCCTACCTGCGGCCAGGGCGGCGCTAGTTAAAGGGGAGGTGGCGGTCGGCCATTTTTGTTGCTGGCCGCCTGCCAGTATCTGCCCCCGCTGCTGTCCCCGGCCCCCGTGAAGTCCCCCCGCGGGGTGCCAGCTGCTCTCCGTGAGCCCGGCACTCCTCTTGAGTGCCGGGCTCATTTGTCGCAACTCCCGATCCCTGGTGGCCCAGCTGGGCGCCGGAACGCGCTGCGCCAGGCTCCTCCCCTTTAATAAGGGGAGGAAGGCCTGCAGTACCGCGTCACGTAGCACCACGGTTTTAGCTCACAGCGCCCCAAGAGGAACGCGGGGCATTTCCAGTAGCACCCCTCCTCCCTCTTGGGGCGCTACCTGGGAAAATCGGCTGCAGGGGCGCCAATTTTTTCAGGGCACTAAAATTAGTCCTCCGGCGAAAGTAGTGCACCCAATTTTTACCTCTTAGGGTCTAAGTTATAAGGTGAGACTCATAAAGGTAAATTTGTCATTAGAAAAAAATGATTGAGGGGGTGCATAATCTAGGTTTTCAAAATACTGAAGACTTAGGTAATGTATATTTAAGCAGGCTATTTTACTTGGATTGTGAGTACAGAAATAGAGAGCATTAGTAAAAACTTAACAAGTCTTAAGCAATGCAAAACTAACCCTCTCCCCCACAGAGTGGTGAATTTATGGAACAGACTCCCATCAAATCCAAATGTTAACTTATTTCAAAAAGTGTAGGTAAATATATGGTTGGGAATTGGCCAGAAGGGACGGATATCCCTCAGTGGTTCTTGTAAAGCTTGAGTAAATAATTTAGTCTTTGGGTAGTTTGCTTTGAGGAGTGAATAGAAAAATAGCAGTCTAGTTTAGACCTAGTTAACTGCACTTATATAAATGACCTCTATCTAAGGAATTTATTTAAGTTTCTAATTAAAATGGAGGGACAGCAATACCTGTAGCCTGCAATTCCTTCACCATGAGGGAACTTCAGGACGCTTCATGCATCCCGGAGGCCAATGTTTGCAGGAAGTGCCTCCAGCTACTCGATCTCACGCTGAGGGTTTCTGAGCTTGAGTGCCAGCTGAGTTTACTGCAGGGCATACAGGTGTGTCCTGGATCGCAGGTTCCAGGAGGTGGTCACCCACAGCCAGATAAAGTTCAGAATAGCAAGTGGGTGGCCACCTGGAAGGGTAGGACGAGGCAGGCAGTGCATGAATTGTCCAGTAGTGTGGCATTCTCGAACCAATATTCAGCACTGATGGTGACACCTTGAAGGAGTGCAGTTCCGAGCCTGCCATTGTGAGGCAAAGGACTACGCAGGGGAGTACAGCAAAGTGTTGGAATGCAGCAGTAATTGGCGATTAGATAGTCAGGGGGACAGATAAGCAGTTCTGCTACCGTCAACGTGAGACCCATTTGGTATGTTGCCTCCCTGGTGCCAGGGTAAGGGACATCACTGAGAGGGTGCAGAACATTCTGCAGTGGGTAGGGGAAGAACCAGAAGTCGTGGTTCATGCCGAAACAAATGACACAGGGCGGAAGAGGGTTAAGGTCCCGCAGTCAGACTTTAAGGAGCTAGGGAGGAATTTAAAAAGCAGGGGGGAGAAATTTGGTTGCTTTGCGCCTCCCGTTAGCGCGCTAAGAGGGCGCTAACGGGGCGCAAAGCAACTAGCCTGGGCGAGGCGCCGCCAACGCCTCCCGTAGAGAGTAGAAACATAAAGATATGGCAGGTTAATGTGTGGCTAGAGAAATGGTGCGGGAGGGAGGCTTCAGATTCCTGGGACATTAGGACCAGTTTTGTGGCAGGAGGGACCTGTTCAAGATGGACAGGTTGCACCTGAACAGAGCTGGGACCAATATCCTTGCGGGCAGGTTAACTAGTGCGTGGGGTGGGTTTAAACTAATTCAGCAGGGGGTTGGGCACCAAGATGTAGTGTTACAAAATAGAAACAAGGGTGCATAGAGTACTGGGAGAGACAGTTAGATTTAGAAATAATACACAATTAGGTGGGATCTTAGAAAATATAAAGAGGTCGAAGTTAGGTTTGAAGTGCATGTGTGTAAATGCACGAAGTGTGGTTAATAAGGTTGGTGAGCTGCAAGCTCAAATAGCCATGTGGGAATATGATGTAGTGGCGATAACGGAAACCTGGCTCAAAAAAGGGGAGGATTAGATGCTTAATATTCCTAGCTACAAGGTATTCAGGAATGATACGGGAGAGGCCATTAAAGCCCTTAACAAGCCCTAAATTGGCTCTGTAATGCCATTTTGAAATGTTTTAGCTAGTTTAACCCTTTTCCGACGTGAAGTACGTCTGATGTGAAACACGCCAGTGAAACCTGGCGGGAGCACAAGTGGATAGCTGACTATCAGCTGCAGGTCCACTATTACAACGGAGATGTGATGAAGGTAGTAGTAGTATTAGGTCTGAAAGTTGATGCTGCTGCATTGAATGTCTTCAGAGAATGCCTGGCCTTGCTGTGAGAGGACCTGGATGGACATCATCTGAGGCGATTTTCAGACTCAAACCACTAATTGGTTCATGGGTTCCCACATGCTGGAACTCAATTGCCCAATTAAGTTAAAATTGCATCATTCATCCACATTAATCTAGAGTCGGGGGGGGGCAACACGAAATGCGGATCACACGACCACAACCCGACCCCAAGACAAAATCCGGCCCGAAGGAGCAGATTTGCAAGGAATTTACCGAGAGGTGCAAGAACTAAAGAGTAGTGATAGTGGGAGACTTTAACTACCACAATATTGAAAGGGGCAGTGATTGTGTTAAGGGCAGAGAAGGGGAGTAATTACTGAAGTGTGATCAGGAGAATTTTCTTCATCAGTATGTTTATTGCCTAACGAGGAAGGAAACATTGCTGGATCTAGTCCTAATGAATGAAGTGGGTTAAGTGCAGAATGTCACAGTTGGAGAGCATCTCGGGAATAGTGATCATAGTACTGTAAGGTTTAGATTAGTTATAGAGAAGGGCAAGGAGCAAACTAGAATAAAAATACTTAACTGGAGGAGGGCTAATTTCAGCGAATTGAGGAGGGATTTGGATCGGGTAAATTAGAGTCAAAGACTGGCAGGCAGAAATGTAATGGAGCAATGGGCGGCCTTTAAAGAGGAGATAGTTCAGGTACAGTCTAGGTACATTCCTACAAGGGAGAAAGGGAGGGCAACCAATGCCAGAGCTCCCTGGATGATGAAGCAGTTAGAGAGTAGGATGAAGCAGAAAAAGGGGGCATATGACAGTTGTCTGTTTGATAATACAATGGAGAATCAAGCTGAATATAAAAAGTACAGAGGCAGAGTGAAAAAGAAAATAAGAGGAGAAAGGAGACAGTACAAGAATAAATTGGCAACTAACATAAAAGGGAATCCAAAGGGCTTCTATAGGCATATTAACAGGAAAAGGGTTGTCATAGAGGACACAGTTTCAAAATTTTCAGTTGACACGAAACTTGGAAGTGTCGTAAACAGTGAGGAAGATAGTAATAGACTTCAAGAGGACATAGACAGGCAGGTGGAATGTGCAGACACATGGCAAATGAAGTTCAACACAGCAAAGTGTGAGGTGATACATTTTGGTAGGAAGAATGAGGAGAGATCATACATACTAAATGGTACAACTTTAAAGGGGGTGCATAAACAGAGAGACCTGGGGGTGTTTGTGCACAAATCTTTAAAGGTGGCAGACAGGTTAACAAAACAGTTAATAAAGTATATGGGATCCTCGACTTTATAAATCGAAGCATACAGTACAAAAGCCAGGAAGTTATGCTAAACCTAAACAAAACACTAGTTCGGCCCCAGCTGGAGTATTGTGTCCAATTCTGGGCACCACACTTTAGGAAGGACGTGAGGGCTTTGGAGAGGGTACAGAAGAGATTTACTAGAATGGTTCCAGGGATGAGGGATTACAGTTACGTGGATAGACTGAGAAGCTGGGGTTATTCGCCTTAGAGCAGAGAAGGCTTACAGGAGATTTGATAGAGGGTTTACAATTATGAAGAGTTTAGAGAGTAAGTAAAGTGTAACTGCTTTGGTACTGACTTGGATAGAGAACTGGTTGGCAGACAGGAAGCAAAGAGTTGGAATAAACGGGTCTTTTTCCAAGTGGCAGGCAGTGACTAGTGGGGTACCACAGGGATCGGTGCTAGGACTCCAGCTATTCACAATATATATTAATGATTTAGACGAGGGAACTAGATGTAATATCTCCAAGTTTGCAGACGACACAAAGCTGGGTGGGCGAGTGTGCTGTGAGGAGGATGCAGAGAAACTCCAGTATGATTTGGACAGGTTGGGTGATTGGGCAGATGCATGGCAGATGCAGTATAATGTGGATAAACGTGAGGTTATCCACTTTGGTGGCAAAAACAGGAAGGCAGATTATTATCTGAATGGCAATAGATTGGGAAAAGGGGAGGTGCAACGAGACCTGGGTGTCCTTGTGCACCAGTCACTGAAGGTAAGCATGCAGGTGCAGCAGGCGGTTAAGAAGGCAAATGGTATGTTGGCCTTCATAGCGAGAGGATTTGAGTACAGGAGCAGGGATGTCTTGCTGCAGTTGTACAGGGCCTTGGTGAGGCCACACCTTGAGTATTGTGTGCAGTTTTGGTCGCCTTATCTGAGGAAGGATGTTCTTGCCATGGAGGGAGTGCAGCGAAGATTCACCAGACTGATACCTGGGATGGCAGGGATGACGTATGAAGAGAGATTGGGTCGATTAGGCTTATACTCACTAGAGTTTCGAAGAATGAGAGGGGATCTCATTGAAACTTATAAAATTCTAACAGGACTAGACAGACTAGATGCAGGAAGGATGTTCCCGATGGCGGGTGAGTCCAGAACCAGGGGTCACAGTCTAAGGATAAGGGGTAAGCCATTTAGGACTGAGATGAGGAGGAATATCTTCACCCAGAGAGTGGTGAACCTGTGGAATTCTCTACCACACAAGGCAGTTGAGGCCAAATCATTAAATATATTCAAGAAGGAGTTAGATATAGTTCTTAAGGCTAAAGGGTTCAAGGGATATGGGGAGAAAGCAGGGACAGGGTACTGAATTTGGATGATCAGCCATGATCTCATTGAATGGCAGAGCAGGCTCGAGGGGCCAAATGGCCTACTCCTGCTCCTATCTTCTATGTTTCTATGTTTCCAATGGTTGAAGGTTCGATAACCAGAGGGCACAGATTTAAGGTGATTGGCAAAAGAACCAGAGGCGACATGAGGAAAAACTTATTTACGCAACGAATAGTTAGGATTTGGAATGCACTGCCTGATATAGATTCAATAGTAGCCTTCAAAAGGGAATTGGAAAAAATACTTAAAGGAGAAAAAATTGCAGGGATATGGGGAAAGAGCCGGGGAGTGGGGCTAACTGGATTGCTCTCGAAGGAGCTGCACAGACTCGATGGGTCGAATGACCTCCTTCTGTGCTGTACTATTCTATGATTCTATGATATGGAAGAGACGACCAAATAGATTATGGAATTGAATGGCTGCTGTGTTGCTGTGACCGTGAAATGTTATTTGTGGAAAGCAATGCTGGTTTCAAGATTGGATAAATATTCTAGAACGTTACTCAGCCAAGGTAAAATTGAGAAATTTTGAGTAACACTGAAAATTCTGTTAGTATTTAGAAGCGCTGGGAAGATTCTGGCAAGATTGCTGCATATTTGAATGTTTTATTACATCACCAATCAAGTGCGTTTATAAATAGTGTGCATCAATACATGCATTTTCTAACGTCAGAAACAGCTTTAATAAATGCTCTTCTTCCTGGAGAGAAATAATGGGTCAGACCAAGGACCTTCCCCAGCTAATATTTCATGTCCTTATTGTTCTAATAAGGGGTCAGTGGCCTTCTGGCAGTTAGAGCCCATTGCCAGTGTAGCACCATGAATGTATGGGCTTACACAGCAAAAGTAAGTTAAAAGTGATGCTCATGTCATCAATAGCATTAAACTTACCTAAAATTTGAATTACCACACTTAAAGGGTCAAGCCTGTGTATGTGTGGCACCAAACCTGCATTTATATAGCACCTTTCACATCCTCAGAATGTGTGGCACCAATAAAAATAGCTGTTAAAATGACATGTTGGTTTGTAATGACATGAATCTGTATTTGCTGTAAACATGCTTAAACATTATCTCCAAATCTACAAAGTAGGGATCTTTGTGTATTAGAACATTCTGAAGCATTCAATTTAAAATGAGTTTTGCTTTTCTGTTTCTTTTTGAAGTGGTTTGGAAACCTGGTTACAATGATGTGGTGGAATGATTTGTGGCTTAATGAAGGATTTGCAACATACTTCGAACACTTGGGTGTGTCTTCTATAGACAATTCGGCAAAAATGGTAAGAAAATCCATCTATTCCTAAGCAACAAAATAGTCAAGGTTCTGTTAATAGTCTCTGAGAAGGGCTGCTTAAAGCAATGGTTCTCAAACTTTTTTGGTTGAAGGACTCAATGGATTAGTAACCATGGACCTCCCTATCTAAATTATAATACCATATAATACTCATAATATGTAAGTGCTGCATGTAAAGAGTGTTTTAATAATGCTTTTAAGAAAACAGGTATTTACTTTCAGATATCAGTGAGATGGGTACGCCTGCTTCTCACTGCAGAATCTGTCTATCCTTGGCGTGAATTTTCTCCACAGATGAAGGAGGGAAAGTGTCCCTAATTCCGCATCTTAAACGCTAACACCATGTTTCCTGAAAATGTTGGTATAGCAATGCTAAGGATAAGGTGGCATGATTTTGGCCATACACTACTTTGTGTCATTGCACAGTCTGTGATCTGTTGTAAAGAGGGTTCTGCTAGTGGGTTAGCGGAATTGGTCTGTTTTCTTTCCTTGTAAAATAGCATAGCATTTTATCCAGGGAAGAGACTTGCAATTTTGTTGGTGAACAATTTGGGAATTGATTCTAAATGGGTTCATAACCTTCAGGCATCTCCCCTCCTAGGTGAGACAGCCAGCCCAATCTGTGCTGCACATGTGGCAGCCACACTCCGCTCCCACTTCCCGCCTCGCACCAAGTCCACCTCCAGCCGCACTTTCATGTTATTTTTCAAACTCCTGGAAAGTCTCTACAGACCCTCAGGGGCCACGGACCCCAGTTTGAGAACCACTGGCTTAAAGGGGTTGCGTCATTAACATTCTTCTGTGAAAACACTTGTGGGTTAACACAATATCACAATGGCGCTTAATATCTGAATTCATATTAGGTTTTCCAATAGAAAGAACAAACCTGCATTTATATAGCACCTTTCACATCCTCAGAATGTCCTAAAGTCCCTAACAGTCAATTACTTACTTTTGAAGGGTATTTACTACTGGTTTGTAGGCAAATGTGGCAGCCAAATTGCTCATAGCAAGGTCCCACAAACAGAATGAGGAGATAATCTGCTTTTGGTAGTTGAGGGATAAATGTTAAAGAGAAAATAGGCAAAGCTCTTGTTAACATTGAAGGGATAATTACTAGTCCTAGCCCCTTTAGGGCTACCCCAGATCAGGCGTATTCCTCAGACGTTCACTTTCAACTAAAGTTTGAGGTAGCCGAATCCTAAAGACGCTTAATTGGGTCTAAAGGTCCGGACAATCTCTCCCGAAAGGAAAGGAACAACCTGAAAATGTTACCGTCCTCCAGATAGCACTTTTAATAAGTTTAGCTAGACTGTAACATTCCGGATATTATGAGGGTCCGGAAAACTCCCTCAGAATTCTGCAACTCCTCACCAAAGAGTATACAGAGATTGGGTTCGCGAGTTTGATACAGAAGTATTATTTGAGACAATTCTAAAAATATATAGATTTATTAAAGAACCGACATGTATTTTACAGTTGGTGAGTCAATCGCAACATTAACAGTTCCAAAAAGAGAAAGCTTTATAATCTTATTATCAGAGATCCTTACTCTCAAATCTTAACTTCGCTACAGTTTTACAGTTCTTAGTCTTATTCAGGATATCCACCAAAATCAAATACAGTACCTTTGATCCCCGAGATACAAAGAGTTGTAGACTTACAGAGCTGTCTCTGAAGCCGAGAATCACTTTGCCCCTTTACAGCAAATCTATTATCCTATTTGAGAGTTCAATATTTATACCCTTTTCCAATGGTATTCCCTTTAAGGTTTTCTGCTGATGTAAGCTAATTATCTCTAGTCATTTTTCTGCTGACTTCTGCAATTCTTACAGTCGCCTCAGCTGGTAGCAATACAGAATTGTATCTCTCCTCTAGGTATTCTAAGCTTACCATAAAAAACAGTGTAACAGCAGGCGCATTTTATTTGATGTCATTTTTACTAAGGCCTTCTGTTTGTGCCTCTTTACGAAGTGTAAATTAGAACACCTTATACAGGGTGTACTATTGTCTGTTCCCAAAGATTCAGACTGTCGGGAGCCTTTAACCTTCTGTTTCAATAAGGTTATTGATTCAGTGTCAACAACTATCTTATCTCTATAGCCAGAAAGCTATCACAGTTTTTCCATAGTTTGGGTTTCCCAGTTTGTCATGTTTTAATAAGGCCAGAATTACATGGCTGATCTGATCCTAACCGCCAATCTACTATCACAGAACCATCTCCTGAACCTAACAGAATTGGACACACGAAATAGGAGCAGGATCAGGCTACATGGCCCCTGGGCCCGCTACGCTACCCACAGGGCCATGACCGATCCGAACCTAGACTCATGTCCAAATTCCTGCCCACTCCCCGTAACCCTTAATTCCCTTTACTTCTAGGAAACTGTCTATTTCTGTTTTAAATTTATGTAATGATGTAGCTTCTACAGCTTTTTGGGGCAGCATATTCCATGGACCTACCACCCTCTGAGTGAAGTAGTTCCTTCTCATCTCAGTTTTGAAAGAGCAGTCCTTATTCTAAGACTATGCCCCCTAGTTCTAGTTTCACCCATCATCGGGAACATCCTCCCCGCATCCACCCAATCCAACCCCTTCACAATCTTATATGTTTCAATAAGATCGCCTCTCATTCTTCTGAACTCCAATGAGTAGAGTCCCAATCTACCCAACCTCTCCTCATATGTCCATCCCCTCATCCCCGGGATTAACTGAGTGAACCTTCTTTGTACTGACTTGAGAGCAAGTATGTCTTTTCTTAAGTATGGACACCAAAACTGTATGCAGTATTCCAGGTGTGGTCTCACCAATACCTTGTACAACTGAAGCAATACCTCCCTATTTTTATATTCTATCCCCCTAGCAATGAAAGCCAACATTCCATTGGCCTTCTTAATCACTTGCTGCACCTGCATACTAACCTTTTGAGTTTCGTGCACCAGGACCCCCAGATCCCTTTGTACTTCAGTACTTTCCAGTTTCTTGCCATTAAGATAATAACTTGCTCTACTATTTTTCCTGCCAAAGTGCATAACTTCACACTTTCCAGTATTGTATTCCATCTGCCAAATCTCTGCCCACTTACTTAGCCTGTCTATGTCCCCTTGCAGATTTTTTATGTCCTCCTCACTCACTACTTTCCCTCCCATCTTAGTATCATCTGCAAACTTTGATATATTACACTCGGTCCCCTCCTCCAAATCGTTAATATAGATTGTAAAGAGTTGGGGACCCAGCACTGACCCCTGCGGAACACCACTAGTTACTGATTGCCAGTCTGAGAATGAACCATTTATCCCAACTCTCTGCCTTCTGTTAGATAGCCAATCCTCTATCCATGCCAGAATATTACCCCCAATCCCGTGATTTTTTATCTTAAGCAATAATCTTTTGTGTGGCACCTTGTCAAATGCCTTTTGGAAGTCTAAATACACCACATCCACTGGTTCCCCTTTATCCACCCTGTATGTTACTTCCTCAAAGAACTCCAGCAAATTTGTCAAACATGACTTCCCCTTCATAAAACCATGCTGACTTTGTCCGATTAAATTATGATTATCCAAATGTCCCGTTACTGTCTCCTTAATAATGGACTCCAAAATTTTACCTACCACAGATGTTAGGCTATAGTTACCAGCCTTCTGTCTACTGCCCTTTTTAAATAAGGGTGTTACATTAGCAGTTTTCCAGTCTGCCGGGATCTTTGCTGAGTCCAGGGAGTTTTGGAAAATTATTACCAATGCATCCACAATCCCTACTGCCACTTCCCTCAAGACCCTAGGATATAAGCCATCAGGTCCAGGTGATTTATCCGCCTTGAGTCCCATTATTTTACCGAGTACCACTTCCTTAGTGATTTTGATCATGTTTAGCTCCTCCCCCCCTATAGCCCCCTGTTTGTCCAGTGTTGGGATATTCTTAGTGTCCTCTACTGTAAAGACTGATCCAAAATATTCATTCAGAGTATTTGCCATCTCCATATTTCCCACCATTAATTTCCCGGTCTCATCCTCTAAGGGACCAACATTTACTTTAGCCACCCTTTTTCTTTTTATATAACTATAAAAACTCTTACTATCTGTTTTTATATTTTTTGCTAATTTACTTTCATAATCTATCTTCACTTTCTTAATCAATCTTTTTGTTATTTTTTGCTGTCTTTTAAAGTTTTCCCAATCCTCTATCCTCCCACTAGATTTGACTACCATATAAACCTTTGTTTTTAGTCGAATATTATCCTTAATTTCTTTACTTAGCCACGGATGACTGTCTTTTCTTTTACACCCTTTTCTTCTCAGTGGAATATATATTTTTTGGAAGTTGTAAAATAACTCCTTAAATGTACACCACTGATCATGTATCGTCTTACCCTTTAATCTATTTTCCCAATCCACTCTACTCAATTCCGCTCGCCTACCTTCATAGTCTCCTTTATTCAAGCTTAGCACGCTTGTTTGAGATCCAACCTTCTCACCCTCTAATTGAATATGGAATTCAACCATGTTATGGTCACTCATTCCAAGGGGATCCTTTACTAGGACATTTTTAATTAATCCTGTCTCGTTACACAGGACCAGATCTAAGGTTGCTTGCCCCCTGGTCGGTTCAGTTACATACTGCTCAAGAAACCCATCCCTAATACACTCAATGAACTCATCCTCAAGGCAGCCCTGCCCAATTTGATTTGTCCAATTAATATGATAGTTAAAATCCCCCATAATTATAGATGTTCCCTTATTACAAGCCTCAACTATTTCCTGATTGATACTCCGTCCAACAGAGTTGCAACTGTTCGGAGGCCTATAGACTACGCCCACTAGTGTTTTTTTCCCCTTATTATTCCTTATCTCCACCCAAACTGTTTCATTATCCTGATCTTTTGACCCAATATCATTTCTCTGTATTACAGTGATTCCTTCCTTTATTAACATAGCCACCCCATCTCCCCTTCCTTCCTGCCTGTCCTTCCTGATCGTTAAATAACCTGGTATGTTTAATTCCCAGGCATTGTCACCCTGCAGCCATGTTTCTGTAATGGCCACAAGATCATACCCATATGTAGTTATTTGTGCCATTAACTCGTCTATTTTGTTACGAATGCTACGTGCATTCAGATAGAGAACTTTCAAATATGTTTTGTGACACTTAGTTCCTGCTTTTGGCCTTTTTATTACTTTACCTTTTACTCCATACCTTCTGCCCCTTCCTGACACACTCTGGTTTTTAATTTCCCCACTGCTACCTAAGTCTATGACCTTCTCTGTTGTCATTTTTATTATTTGCTCTCTAGGAACCTCCCCCCCACTAGTTAGTTTAAAGCCCTCTCTACAGCCCTAGTTATATGATCCGCTAGGACTCTAGTCCCAGCACTGGTCAAGTGAAGCCCGTCCCAACGGAACAGCTCCCTCCTGCCCCAGTACTGGTGCCAGTGTCCCAGGAAGCAAAACCCATTTCTCCCACACCAGTCTTTGAGCCACTCATTTAACTCTCTAATTTTATTTGTCCTAGCCAAATTCGCTCGTGGCTCAGGTAATAATCCAGAGATTATTACCCCTGAGGTACTGTTTTTTAATTTGACCCCTAGCTGCTCATACTCCTTTAACAGAACCGGCTTCCTTGTCCTATCTACGTCGTTTGTACCAACATGGACCACAACAACTGGATCCACCCCCTCCCACTGCAAGTTTCTTTCCAGCTCAGAGGAGATGTCCTTAACCCTGGCACTGGGCAGGCAACACAGCCTACGGGACTCTCGCTCTCGGCTGCAGAGAACTCTATCTATCCCCCTATTAATACTATCCCCTACCACTACAACATTTCTATTTACTCCCCCCTCTTGAATGGCCCCCCGTTCCATGGTGCTGTGGCCAGGTTGCTCATCCTCCCTGCAGTCCCTGCTCCTGACCCCACAGGGAGTAAGAACCTCGAACCTGTTGGACAAGAGCAAGGGCTGCGGCTCCTCCAACACTACCTCCTGGATCCCCGTACCTGCCTCACTCGTAGTCACACCGTCCTGTCCCTGACCATGGGCTACATCTGAATTAATTAACTTCATAGGTGTGACCACCTCCTGAAACACAGAGTCCAGGTACTTCTCCCCCTCCCTGATGTGTCGCAGTGTCCGAAGCTCAGACTCCAGCTCATCAACACGGAGCTGGAGTTCCTGTAGCAGCAGACACTTGTCACAGATGTAATCACCGTGAGCCTCAATGGGGTCCACCGGCTCCCACATCTCGCAACAGTAACACATCACCTGCTCCATTCTATGTAATTAATTAAAAAATTTATTGTTAGTTATGGACACTCTCTGCCCGATTTTCGATGCTAGTATCCCCTCTAATTAATTGGATTTAAATTAAATCAATCCCTCTAAATTACACCAGTTAAATGGTTTACCAACAGTCACTCTGCACCAGAAAGGCCTTATTAACTACAAGCCGCAGAGTTAAAGTTTGAAAAGAGCACCCTACACCCCACTCACCCGAACTCACACTTACCCAAACTCAGCACTCTTTCATCGAATGGTGTATTTTTCTGAATAGGTTTTATGGCTTATTCCTTCACAACATTTTAAAAGAAAGAACGAGCTGTTGTAATGTCGGAATTGCGGCAGCCACTTTGCACGCAACAAGGTCCCACAAACAGCAATGAGATAATGACCAGATCATCTGTTTTAGTGATGTTGATTGAGGGATAAATATTGTCCAGGACACCAGGGAAAACTCTCCGGCCCTTCTTCAATATAATGCCATGGAATCTTTTATGTCCACCTGAGAGGGCAAACAGGGCCTCGGTTTAACATCTCATCCGAAAGACAGCAACTCTGACAGTACAGCTCTCCCTCAGTACTGCACTGAAGTGCCAGCCTAGATTACGTGCTCAACTCTCTGGAGTGGGGCTTGATCCCAGAGGCGAGAGTATGACCATTGAGTCACATCTGACAGTATTTAGGAAAAATATAGGAATTATAGCTGAGAACTTGAGGATAATAAACATTGTTCCGATATTCAAAAAAAGAGTGAGACCACAGATCAGTTAGTGGAGAAATTGCTTCAGAACATTTTATGTGATTGAGGGTTAAGTGATAGTTCAGATAGAGATGATCAGATGTTGTATGGAATATGATGGTTCTTCAGTTCTGGCACCATGGATTAGATATTCCAGAATAAAACTACCTTGACTACATTTCCTCCCACCCTGCTTCCTGTAAGGACTCTAATCCATTCTCCCAGTTTCTCCATCTCCGTCGCATCTGTTCTGACAATGCCACCTTCCATACCAGTGCTTCCGATATGTCTTCCTTTTTCCTCAACCAAGGATTCCACTCCACTGTGGTTGACAGGTTCCCTCGACCGTGTCTGTTCCATTTCCTGCACTTCTGCTCTCACCCCTTCCCCACCCTCCCAGAACCATGATAGGGTTTCCCTCGTCCTCACCTTCCAGCCCACCAGCCCCCACATTTAACGGATCATCCTCTGCCATTTCTGCCACCTCTAGCGTGATCCCACCACTCCTACACTGTTCCAATGAAGCTCAATGGAAGCTCGAGGAACATGACCTGCTGAAACTTGACCTCTATCACTGGATTCCTCATGGACAGGACTTTGTTGACTACACAGTTTGACTCAGCGGCTGTGGCGCTGCTTTGCTTTTCAGTCACTTCAAGTCTTAAGCTGAAGAATTCTTTTGTCAAATTGGTTTCCGATCTCCTGGACTTCTCTGAACATCTCTACATCTCTGCTTTGAACGACATTGGATTACACTACATTTCTGCACTGGATTACACTGTTAGACTTATCTGCTTTGTCTCTGTCTCTCCTGCCAAAAGGTTTTTACCTTTAAACTGCGGCTGTTTCTCTGCTGAACTGGTTCTACTGGTTTTTCCGCTCTGCTGGCTTGTAGGTAGCAACTGTTGCTCCACTTTCTGTCCGGTGACTCGTTCTACCGGTTTTCAGCTTTGCTGGTCGCTGGCTTGTGGTTTTACTTTTTCTCTGTCGCTTTGATCTACGGTGACCTCCAACTTGCGGCAATTTCTCCATCATCTTTCTGCATCGCTACCGACTCTCACTCCTACAGCAACAACCTCCATCCTCAAACCCTCTACTCTTCAAAAAGCTTCTGGACTTCACTCGCCTGCTTTGGACAGCGGTTCATCGATGCTCTGTGCCGGCTCCATCCTGCTTACATCAGCTTGTCCTTCCATGGGACCTCTGACTTTGACCCTGGTCTCCCTACTATTGTCCCCAAACTATTCCCTGCTACCAGGAAATATGTATTCCATTAATTATTACATTTAAACAGGCCTATATAACCTGAGCTTTTCCCATGTCCATTCGCGTGCGCACTTTGTCTGCCGCTCCGGACCCGAGCCATTCCAATTTTTCTCCCTATTTTCCTTTTCTCTCCATCCCTCCCTGACAGCTCTCAGCTGTCGTCATGCCTCCTTTCATCTCTCTTCTCTCAGATACACTGCACTCCCAAATCCCTACCCCAATCCTTCATTACTCTTCGACCTTCCTACTTTCCTGCTGCCATTCCAGGCTTGACTCCCTCTTAGATAAGCCCACAGCTTCCCTCTGTGCCTCTCTTGACATCCTACGAAGGGCTCATCGAGGCACTCATCGCTGCCGCCTTACGAGCAGCAACCCCAACTGTCCCATCCTACTCTCTCCCCGACCTTCCCGCCCAGCGCACCCACTGGGGGCAAATCTTGCCAATCTCCTCCCCATCCAACTCATCCCCCCCCCATCACTGACCCTCTCCGCATCTCCCTCCAGAATGTCCGTTCACTTGCGAACAAGGCCCTTGCCATCCATGAGCTTATCTTGGATGATTGCATCGACATCATGGCCCTGACGGAAACTTGGTTGAGGGGTGATGACACCCCCCAGTCCTCCGGCAGTTTCTCTTTCTTTGAGCATCTCACCTTATTCCACCCTTCTCACCTCTCATTTAAAATTCATGTTCTCTACCGCCCACCCAAGTACCATAAAAATGTTATTACTGAGATATCTTCGCTGCTCTCCTCCCTCAGCCTCTGCACCAAGCGACTTCCCATCCTTGGTGATTTCAACCTCCATCTCAATTCATCATACTCTCTCTCCTCTGAGTTCACTAGCCTCCTATCCTCCTTTAATCTCTCTCTCCATGTAAACTCCCCAACCCATATTCACGGCCACCCCCTTGACCTTGCCATCTCTTGTCGTCTCGCTACTCCCATCGTGTCAATCGCATATAAGGCCATCTCTGACCACTTCCTCGTATCGTTCTCCACCCACATCCCCGTTCCACCCACCACTCCCCGCAACCTTACTTCCTTCTGTGTCTGCCCCTGGGAAAAACTCACTCCCAACTCTATTATGAAATCCCAACTGTCCAGCCTTTGGCCCTCCATTCACCATGACATTTCTGCAGCTACCGATCTGCTCAACCACACCCTCACCACCACCTTTGATGCCCTAGTCCCTACTAAAACAATTACTCTCTCTCACCCTGGCCGTTCCCCCTGGTAGGGCTCCCATCTTCACTCCCTTAAGTCCAAGGGACACAGACTTGAACGGATATGGCGGACAACTGGTTTAGCCATTCACCGCCAGATGTGGCTGGACCACATAAAGCACTATCGGGCCCTGCTCTCATCTGCCAAAATTGTTCACTATTCCAGAATCATTCTGGAATGTAAAGATAAACCCCAGCTCCTATTCTCTACTGCTAACCATCTTCTTAAACCTCTCTCCCTTGTCTCCTCCACCCTCACCTTCGATAACAAGTGTGAGGAACTCATGAACTTTTTTTTCTCTAAGATTGAGACCATCCATTCAGCTGCCTCTGCCACTTCCCTTCCTTCCCATAACCCACCGGGCCAAACTTCCTCTAAGGTTCCCCCCTGCCCTAGCCCTGAACTCACATCTTTCTCCAGTTTCTCTCCGGTCTCCCCTCATGACCTCTCCACGCTCATCTTGTCCATGAGACCCACCTCTTGCTCCCTCAACCCTATTCCCACCAAACTGCTGACCACCCAACTTCCTTTTCTGGCTCCCATGTTAGCTGACATTGTTAACGGTTCTCTCTCCTCAGGTACTGTCCCCCTCTCCCTCAAATCTGCCGTCATCACCCCTCTCCTCAAAAAACCAACCCTTGACCCCTCCATCCTTGCAAACTACCGCCCCATCTCCAACCTCCCTTTCCTCTCCAAAGTCCTTGAACGTGTTGTCATCTCCCAAATCCATGCACATCTTTTCCGCAATGCCGTGTTTGAATCCCTCCAATCAGGTTTCCACCCTTGCCACAGTACCAAAACAGCTCTCAAAGTCACAAATGACATCCTTTGTGACTGTGACAAAGGTAAACTATCCCTCCTCATCCTTCTTGACTTGTCTGTAGCCTTTGACACGGTTGATCACTCCATCCTTCTCCAATGCCTCTCCACGTTGTCCAGCTGGGTGGGGCTGCACTCGCCTGGTTCCATTCTTATCTGTCTAATCATAGCCAGAGAATCACCTGCAACGGCTTCTCTTCCCGCTCCCGCATCGTTACCTCTGGTGTCCCCCAAGGATCTATCCTTGGCCCCCTCCTATTTCTCATCTACATGTTGCCCCTTGGCGACATCATCTGAAAACACAGTGTCAGTTTCCACATGTACACTGACGACACCCAGCTCTACCTCACTCCCTCTTCTCTCGACCCCTCCACAGTCTCTAAATTGTCAGACTGCTTGTCCGATATACAGTTCTGGATGAGCAGAAATTTTCTCCAATTAAATATTGGGAAGACCAAAGCCATTGTTTTTGGTCCCCGCCACAAACTCCGTTCTCTAGCCACTGACTCCATCCCTCTCCCCAACATCTGTCTGAGGCTGAACCACCCTGTTTGCAACCTTGGTGTCATATTTGACCCTGAAATGAGCTTCCGACCGCATATCCACAGCATAACAAAGATCGCCTATTTCCACCTCCGTAACATCACCCGTTGCGGCCCTTGCCTCAGCTCATCCGCTGCTGAAACCCTCATCCATGTCTTTGTTACCTCTAGACTCGACTATTCCAATGCACTCCTGGCTGGCCTCCCACATTCTACCCTATGTAAACTTGAGGTCATCCAAAACTCGGCTGCCTGTGTCCTAACTCGCACCAGGTCCCGTTCGCCCATCACCCCTGACTTACACTGGCTCCCGATTAAGCAGCGCCTTGATTTCAAAATTCTCATCCTTGTTTTCAAATCCCTCCATGGCCTCGCTCCTCCCTATCTCTGTAACCTCCTTCAGCCCCACACCCCCCCCGAGATATCTGCGCTCCTCTAATTCTGCCCTCTTGAGCATCCCTGATTATAATCGCTCAACCATTGGTGACCGTGCCTTCTGTTGCCTCAGCCCTAAGCTCTGGAATTCCCTGCCTAAACCTTTCCGCCTCGCTATCTCTCTTTCCTCCTTTAAGACGCTCCTTAAAACCTACCTCTTTGACCAACCTTTTGGTCACCTGCCCTAATTTCTCACTATGTGGCTTGGTGTCAAATATTTTTTCTTATAATATTCCTGTGCAGCGCCTTGGGACGTTTTACTATGTTAAAGGCCGCTATATAAATACAAGTTGTTGTTGTTATTGTTGTTGTTGAAGCTCAACGGAAGCTCGAGGAACAGCACCTCATCTTTCGATTAGACTCAACATTGAGTTCAACAATTTCAGATCATAACCTCTGCTCCCATTTTTTCGGTCGACAGCTGTTCATGATTCTGCCATTCCCATTTATACCTCTTCTAGACCCATCTTTTGTTTCATTACTTGTCCCATCACCACCCCCTTTTGCCTTGCACCATCATCCCTTTTGAAATTTAATCTCTCCTGCCTTCCATCCTATCACAGACCTTCCCTTTTGTTCTTTCCTCCCCTCCCCCCTTTCCCTGCCTCTGTCCTTCCTTAAAACCTGCTACATCTGTAACATTTTCTAGTTCTGATGAAAGGTCATCGAGCTGAAACATTAACTCTGTTTCTCTCTCCACAGATGCTGTCTGACCTGCTGAGTATTTCCAGCATTTTCTGTTTTTATTTCAGATTTCCAGCATCCGCAGTATTTTTTTTTGTATTAGATATTCTGGAGTTGAAGGCAGTGTGAAGTTTAGTAGGATCTTTCCTCAAGTGCCCAGGCATATTCAGAATGGATTTTTACCTTAATAAATGTGAGAAACATGAAACATATGTATGTAATATATGGGGGTTTAACAACAAAGTTACAAAAGATTGTTGTATTTGGTTAATAACCATTCTCTGAAAGTTTCCAGTCAACGTGAAGCTGTTATCAACAAACTAAAGAAGTGCAAAAATGCATCTTGAGTTGATTAAAAACTATCTTAGCATTGCAAAACTCATAAGTTAGATCATATTTTGAATATTGTATGCAATTTTGGGCCCCTTATCTTGAAAGGGGCAGTAAAACATTGGAGAAGCTTTAGACATGAGGAGCAGAAATGATTCTGGACTTGGGACTCTAAGCTATGAAAAGAGACTCACAAAGTCGAACCATAAGTAAACTTGATGTAGCGTTACCAGGATGGTGTGTTAAATAAACTGGGAGGCAATTTGTTCTGCTCCATGGAAGCAGCTAGATTTTTTTTTTATAATCAGTGTTTTTTTAGTATCTAGTTATAGGGCATTGAAAATCAAACACATTTTGTATACCAAACCTTTACCTTAATCAGCTGGTCACTGTACTATGTGTTTCTAAGTCCGTAATTTTATTATTAGCAACAGATTTTCAGCCCAAATACATCTTCAGTTAGTTTGGAAATAAACAAACTAACAACTTAGTTTTTAATTTAGTATTAAAAGTAGTTGGCATGTAATGAAAATGTAATGAAAACCAATCAAATTGTTTTTAAGCTAGTATATCATTTCTTATTACTGAACAATGAATGCAATTGGTTGGTTAATTAAAAAAATGTTTTTTCAACTCCTGGAACTGGAGGGGACATATTCCAAGGGAAACAAGCTACTCTGCAGCTAATCACAGAGGAAAATGACTATTTCTGCAATATTATTTTCATATTCCCAGAATATAGTCAGAGAAACAGATTTATAACAAAATATTTACACCAGTCATTCATACAAACATGCAATACTAAATTGTACCAATCAGATATTAGAAAATGCAAAAAAATCATATATTTTTGAGCAAAATAAATTGCATATGAAAATAGTAAATATTAACATAAAGATATTTAAATAGGTAACATGTATCTACAATTTACATTTTGTAAAAAAAACTTATTTTCATTAAGACTCCAAACTTCCTTTCACAGCAGCCTGGGGAATGCTATGCAAGACTGGTGGATTGAGGGAAAATCAAAGACAGAAGTCAGTCTTTGAACCCACCATAGATTTTCCAATCATGCCAACCTAATCTGGGGGAAAATCATTTAACATTTCCAATTATTATTTCACTTAACTGCCCAGATTTGTTTATTGTTTTGATTGGGAATGGTTGATTGTGAGGCCTACGGGTACACCAACCCAATTAGAAATCTTGCAGCTTCTTTTGATAAACATGAACTCCCAACACCATTTCCAAATTCAGATTCATTTTGGCAAACATGGATTATCAGAATAAAACAACCTGGGCACAATCTTTATTTATTAATTGATAATTTTAAATAACCTTAATGTGTCTCTCTTACACAGGAGTGCATCAGTAATAGAAGTGAATAAGCACATACAGGGCTCCATGGGTAAAATAGCCTTTTCAAAGTTGAAGATGAAAGTCTGTGTGCTCCACAGCAACATAATGAATTTTCAGCAGTTATGCTAATTAAGTAACTTGTTGACTGCTTGAGAAGTGTTAAACAACAACTTGCATTTACATGTATCTCACATGCAGAGTGTTTTACAATAAAGAAGAAAGGAATGCGGTGGACAACAAGCATTAGGAGAGAGAAATGGAGACAAAATGGGGAGCAGAAGTCATATTTGAAGAGGAGGGTTTTGAGGAAGTTTTTGAAAGCAGAGAAGGAGGTACCAATGTGAAAGGAATGAGGCAGAGTGTAGGAACATAGTGAGTAAATGAGCAGCTGCCAATGGTGGAGTGGAGGTGACAAGGGGTGTGTAGAAGTGCAGTGTTGGAGGAGCACAGGGTGTATACGGGGATGTAAGGCAGAAGGAGATCACAAAGGTAGGTTGGGGCGGATTTATGAAGTGATTTGAAAATAAAGACAAGAATTTTGAAATTAACACACTGAGGCAAAAGTTGGCCAGTGGAGCTTGGATAAGTAATGAGGTGCAGTATTTTGGATGAGTTGTAATTTTTGGAGAGTTGAAGCGAGAAGAGCAACTAGACAGCTTTGGAGTAATTGGGGTAAAAATTCGGTATCGCCCCGTTTGGGGCGCAATTATCGGCCGGGCGCAAAGTTTAATGCCTGCCGATAATTATCGCCTCCGACTGCAAACTTGGCTTCTATCGCCCCTGGAGGTGATTGGAGCGCTAACTCAGGCGCTACACACCTCTCTTAAGGCGCTAACGCCGAGGAGCGAGGCGCTACCTCAGAGCGCTGGCGAAGCTCATGTGATTTCAGTCAGCAATGGAACACAGACACACTGGCGCCGGCCAGTTCTTAAAGGGGAGGGTCGATCTTGCTTTTCATCAAAATCCTGCTCATTGCAGCCTTGAATCTCGGCCTGTAGAGACCTGTACATCAAATCTGCTGGAAAGAACAATGGAGAGGCCCAGGGAAAGAGCTCAGAGTGCAGCACCCTTAGTCTCTTCTAAATCGATGTAAGGAAGATCAAATCAAAATGAACCTGCAAAGTGCTGCTCAGTACCCAAAACTCCTCAACACAGCGTTGAATATCTCCAGAAGTCTCTCTCTCTCACTCAGAATGCGTGGTGCAAAAATGTCGCCGACAAAAAAAGGCAAGAAGTGTTCGCCTTTAAATAGCACTCCTCCAGCCCCCTCCTGATTGCAAAAGGCTCCCCTCAACCTGTCGTTGCTAGCGGCAGGTGGTAAGGCAGAGGGCGCCACTCAATATCTGGTCTGGGGCGCTACCGGGGGTGTTGCATGCTTGACTGACGTCACAATCTGCGGGCGCAGGAGATCGTGGAGGTAGTCTTTAGCGCCACCGCAAAATGTCTGCTCAATTTCGCGAGCGGCGCAAACATTGCCGCGCCCGGGCGCTAGTTGCTTTGCGCCCCATTAGCGCCCTCTTAAGGCGCTAACGGGAGGCGCAAACCAACCGAATTTTTCCCTCATTGAATTTTGAGGTAATGAAGTCATGGACTAATGTTTTGGTAGCAGAATGGGAAAGATAGGGTGCAGATGGTTAACGTTGCAGAGATGGAAGAAAACAGTTTTAGTAATGGAGCAGACGTGGGCGAGAATTACAAAGTGAAGTTGAACAGAATGTTGAAGGGCTAGAAATTCCGTATCAAAAATTGAAAAAGTAGCGCCAGGCGCTAATCCTTCTCTCCTGCCAGAAACTTCGGCTTTAGCGCTCCAAGAGGGAAGTGGAGCGCTAAATCAAGCGCTAACACTTTTCTTGGGTTGCTAAAGTGTGTGAGAGGGACGGTAGCGGCAGAGCGCTGACGAATGTTCAGTGCAGTGCTGCCGGCATCAGAGGCTCCTTCCCTCACTTAAAGGGAAGGCCAATGATGGGATGCAAGATTCTTCCTCGTATTTCTGTGGGCCCACGGGACCTGCGCGACTTGCATTACAGCCTCAAGCACTCTAAGAGAGTGTAAGGCTGAGTAATCGCGTATCAATCAGACATGTAAAACATTCAGTAGGCACCAGACTGGTGTGAAGAATAAAGTTTGCCCTACCTGACCATCACTGCCTTTAAATATCACTCCCCAAATGGCCAGCTGAGGTGACAACGCCTCCTGCTGCTGCCGTTGTTGACGCCCGGCAATGCAACAGGGGGCGGGGGCGAATATCAGATCCGGGGCGGTAATGGGGCGCTGCGCACCTGATGACATCATGATCTACGGGGCGCAACAGAGCGAGGCGGTAAGTGTGTTAGCACCAGTGCAAAACCGCCAGGGAAGTTTGTATGCAGGCACTAAGCAGCTGAATCTCTAGCCCAAGGTTCCTTACCTTTTGACTCAGCTTGAGATGGCAGCCAGGGAATTTGATAGAATTGAGGACAGGGGCACAGAGATGCTAGCAAGAGCTGAAGAGTATAGTCTTAGTCTTGTCAATATTGAACTGAAGGAACTTTTGTCTCATCCAAGTCTTGAAATTAGAGCGGCGATTTGAGTGTATTGCAACAGCCTTTGGGTCAATGGAGGAGACAGCAAGATAGAGCTGTCTTTTCATATGAAAAATTATCCCTTGATTCTGGATAAAGTTGCCAAGGAGTAGAAGGTAGATAGTGAAGAAGAGGGAGCCAAGTGTGGTCTCCTGGGATACACCAGAGGTGATCAAGTGAGCAGAGGAGGAAAAGAATTCCGATTCACCTTCTCCTGGCATGCACCAAGATTGCACATTTGAAGCTGTGATTTTCTATCAATTAACTTTAATGAGCAGAAAATCATGGACTGGGAATGCACAATTTTGTGCTCTGCTCTGTGTGCCAGGAATAGATGCATCGGAATATTTACCCCCTAGTGCCTGTGGTGAATCAGAGAAGAATGGAACCAGGAATACAGTCCCCTATGGATTGGAATCTGAAACAGACGCACAGCAAAAGTAATCACTTGTTCATTAATTAATTTCTTTTAAAGGCAAGTGGAAAAACATGTGGTTTAGACTGGGATTCATGGTTACAGAGATTAGTACAGGGGAAGATAATTAAATACTCCTTTATTGCAAGTGTGCCAAGATTGGCTTGGGTTTTTTCATTTCTCCCCAATTGTAATTTGAGTTCCTAGGAAGTGCATGTTCCAAAACTATGATTTTATTATCAGGTTGAAAATAATTATGAAAAACTGACATTTAACCCAGCTTTCAATAAAATAGGAAAGTACGGCCTTATGAGATTAGATTATTTTTTCAACAGGTTTGTGTGTAAGTGAAGCGGATTCACAGCAAAAGTAATTACTACTGTGTCAATTAACTCATTTAAAAGCTAGAGCTAGAAAAATATCTGACTCGAACTCATGGTTAGAGAGGAAAGTGCATGTGAAGATAATTAAATACTTCATGTAACAAGTTAGGGCTTATTTTCCTCTCTCTAACCCCCCACCAGCAATGCCCTGGAGCAAGTCAGGCGAAGATACCCCAAATTCTAAAAATTAACTGTACAAAGCAATAGGCCAGTTATGAACAGTAGTGATGTGGGGGATGTAATCTATAATCTGGAGTTTTGATTAATTTTGTCTGAGGTCAGCAACAATCTATGCAGAACTTTGGGTCATGACATTAAATGGGTGAGGTAGATTCCAGAATAGGGTAAATTGTACAAATTGTGTTTGTGGAAGGAGTAGGCTATTTATTATCTCACTCAAATGTAGTGAACTAATTGCTGTTCTGCTTTATTTCAGGATGATGCGTACATGTTTTCTTTGGTATACGATTTGCATTACAGTGATGCACACTTTCCTTCACAATCATTGTCTATGAAGGAAGAAGATGTTAAAACACCTGACGAAATCATGCAAATGTTTAGCGACATCACTTACTTCAAGGTAAATTTTAGAACAAACATAGAAGACGCGATTGGGTTTCAGTTCAAATATGGCGATTAGCTTGTCATTGAATGTTTTGATGAAGGAGTCCAAGTGCACACATTTATCATCAGGACATACTGTTCAAATAATAATAAAGCAATAAGACATGGGTTGCAGATGGGATTCTCTAGGTTTCTATTTGTTAAATAAATGAATGAAGCTGAATAGTTTATGAAAGGTAATTAGCATAATGATAACATTAAAAAAATACATTGGGTCAGTCAGCGTCTGTAGAGAGGAACAGACAGGTTAATATTTCAGACAGTGTCCTACAGAGTGCCCAGGAGAGAAATGCAGTGGGGGTTATTTTGGCCAAAGGGTGAAAACAGGTGCTAAATGGGTTCTGTACTAATAAGACACACCTGTTTGAAAGTCTGAATTTAGCACAATTTTGGTCCAAATTGCTGAATACAATAATTTGACCTTGCCTGGATGTGCTAAACCAGAAACTTGCAGGATTAGCATTCAAGTGCTACAACTGACGAAAGGTAATCGACCTGAAACGTTAACTCTGTTTCTCTCTTCACAGATGCTGCCTGACCTGCTGAGTATCTCCAGCATTTTCTGTTTTTATTATAGCACTCAAGTGCTGATTAGTGCAATTTTCGTGGAGCAGTATATGTGGGCTCCTCACACCCATTTCCTCAGAAGGTGCGAAATGCACTGGCTGGCACACAGTGGCACATTTCAGGATGGCTCAAGGACCAAGGCACAGGTTCTCGAACGCAGAACTGGAGGTCCTGGTGGAGGAGATCCAGAGGAGGAGGGATGTCCTATACCCGCAGGGGGGGAAGGAGTCCACCTCGCCCTCCTTGCCCTCCTTGCCCTCCTCGCCCTCTCTCCTGCAGCAGCTGGTGCTGCTCTGCCTGGCCTCATGTCCTCCTCCTGTTTCTCATCCAGACCAAGGGGGTCCCCTAGCAAGATGCCCATAACCAAGCACTCCCTTTCTCCTGGTGACTCCTATAAGGTGGAGTAGCACAGCACTCACTCTCTTTAGGTGAAGGAATAAATGTGGCTCAAGTGTTGGTGAAGTCTTGGCAAAGTGTCCCAGAAAGTCTCCCAAATTGTTTCAGAGATCCTCTTCACAGCTCCAGCAGCAAGTGAACATGAAATGGTGAGGATCCCTTTAAATAGTGCTTGAAATCGACAGGAACGCCATGTTTACTCCCAAACAGCTGGTCACTGTTAGGAGAGGGTGTTAGGACAAGTGCTAGCCACCAAAATGCCATGCAGCCTCTTTAATGAGTGCTAGCAGGCATTTTAAGTGGCAAGCAGCCCCTTAACGAGCCTTCGGTTGGCGTTCCTAGCGCAGGCTTCAACTCCTTTACCAAGATGGTGCTTTGCGCTAAACCGGCGTTTCCGCTCAAGGAGCAGGAGTAGGTCATTCCCCATATCCCTTGATTCACTTAATATCCAAAAATCTGTCGATCTCTGTCTTGAATATACTCAACGACTGAGCCCCCACAGCCCTGTGGGGTAGAGAATTCCAAAGATTCACCACCCTCTGAGTGAAGAAATTTCTCCTCAACTCAGTGGAAACAGTTTCTCCTTACTTACTCTATCTAAATCCTTCATGATTTTAAACACCTCTATCAAATCTCTTCTTAACCTTCTCTGCTCTAAGGAGAACAACCCAGCATCTCCAGTCTATCCACGTAATTGTAAACCCTCGTCCCTGGAACCATTCTAGTAAATCTCTTCTGTACACTCTCTAAGCCTTCACGCCCTTCCTAAAGTGTGGTGCCCAGAATTGGACACAATACTCCAGCTGGGGCCGAACTAGTGTTTTGTTTAGGTTTAGCATAATCTGAGAGATTATACCTATCAGGAAAGATTGAACAGGCTGGGGCTCCTTTCTCTAGAAAAGAGAATACTGAGGGGTGACCTGATATAGGATTTTAGATTATGAAAGGTTTTGATAGGGTAGATGTAGAGAAGATGTTTCCACTTGCAGGGAGACCAGAACTAAAGGCCACAAATATAAGATAGTAACTAATAAATCCAATTGGGAATTCAGGAGAAACTTCTTTACCCAGAGAGTGGTTAGAATGTGGAACTCGCTACCACAAGGAGTAGTTGAGGCAACTAGCATAGATGCATTTAAGGGGAAGCTAGATAAACACATGAGGAGAAAGTAATAGAAGGATATGTTGATGGGATTAGATGAAGAAGGTTAGATGAGACTCGTGCGGAGCACAAACACGGGCATGGACTTGTTGGGCTGAATGGCCTGTTTCAGTGCTGTAAGTACTATGTAATACTATGTAAAGATGGAGAGGTCAGGGTATGAAGGTGATAGGGATTAAAGTGATGAACCACTGGGACTTCAAGGTTACAATTGTGGATTGAAAGTAGAGCTTGGCAAAGTGGTCTTCCAATCCCCAGTGTAGAAAAAACAAATACACCAAATACAGAATATTAGATTGGAGTAAGTACATAGGAACATAGGAACAGGAGTAGGCCATTCAGCCCCTTGAGCCTGTTCCGCCATTCAATGAGATCATGGCTGATCTGTAGCTTAACTCCATCTATCTGCCTAAGCTCCATATCCTTTTATACCCTTGTCAAGCAAAAATCTATCAATCTCAGATTTAAAATTATTAATTGAGCTAGCATCTACTGCTTTTTGTGAGAGAGAGTTCCACACTTCTACCACCCTTTGCGTGAAGAAGTGTTTCCTAACTTCTCTCCTGAATGGCCTGATTTTAAGGTTATGTTCCCTTGTCCTAGACTCCCCCCACCAGCAGAAAAATCAATTCCTTTCAAAATCCTAAACACCACAATCAAATCACCCCTTAACCTTCGATATTCCAGGGAATACAATCCTAGTTTATGTAATCTCTCCTCATAATCTAACCCTTGGAGTCCTGGTAACATTCTGATGAATCTGTGCTGCATTCCTTCAAGGCCAATATATTCTTTCTAAGTTGCGGTGCCCAGAACAGTGCTCCAGATGTGGTCTAACCAGGGTTGTTTAGCTGTAGCAAAACTTCCTCCCCTTTATATTCTAGCCCTCTAGATTATAAATGCTAATATTCCATTAGCTGTTTTCATTACTTTTTGTACCTGACTGCTATATTTTAGTGATTTGTGTACATGGACCTCTAAATCTCTTTGGACCACCGCTGTTCCTAGCTTTTCATCATTTAAATAATACTCAGACCTATACTTTTTTTGTCCAGAATGGATCACCTCACACATACCTGCGTTGAAATTCATCTGCCATTATTTCACCCACTCACTTAATCTATCAATGTCGCTTTGTAATTTTATGCTCCCGTCTACACAACTTTCTGTACCATCAATCTTTGTGTCATTGGCAAATTGGATATATGGCTTTCTGTTGTGTTATCTAATTCATGAATAAATGTAGTGAATAGTTGAGGCCCCAGCACAGATCCTTGCTGTGCAAGCGCAGGAGATGCAACACCTGCCCTTATACCTCCTCCCTTCCCACTGTCCAGGGCTCCAAACACTCCTGCCAGATGAAGCAGTGATTTACTTGTACTTCTTGCAATTTAGTATACTGTATTCGCTGCTCACAATGCGGTCTCCTCTATACTGGGGAGACCAAACGCAGATTGGGTGACCGCTTTGCAGAACACCTCCGTTCAGTCCGTAAGCATGACCCCGAGCTTCCGGTCGCTCCACTCCCACTCAACCTCTCTGTCCTTGGCCTCTTACACTGTTCCAACGAAGCTCAACGTAAGCTCGAGGAACAGCACCTCATTCTTTTATTGGGCACTTTACAGCCTTCTGGACTCAACATCAAGTTCAACAATTTCAGACCATAACCTCTGCCCCTATTTTTTCACATGGCAGCTGTTGATGATTCTGCCATCCCCATTTACACCTCATCTAGAGTCATCTTTTGCTTCTTTACTTGTCCCATTACCATCTCCTTTTGCTTTGTACAATTATACCCTTTATCATTTAATCACTCCTGCCTTCCACCCTATCACAGGCCTTCCCGTTTGTTCTTTCCTCCCCTCCCCACTTTCCCTGCCCCTGCACTTGCTTAAAATCTGTTACATCTCTAACTTTTTCCAGTTCTGACGAAAGGTTATCAACCTGAAACGTTGGGCTGGATTTTCTCAATGGGGGCACGTTGGGGGCGGAACTTCTGGTTTCCAGGTTTCAGTCCCACCCCCAGCGACGTCTGACCAACCCACACTATTTTCCCTTGATTGGCCTTGTTAAGCCCGCCATACCAGCCAACTGAGGGAAAGCTGGTGACAGATGACATCAGTGTATGACGCTTCATCTGTTGAAAACATTTTGACAGATGAATTGTCAGCATTTGACAGCTTTGAGAACACAGGCTCACCAAGACCTCTCTCCTCAGCAGAAATCAGATGGCTGCTGCATCTGAGAATGTAGCAGCCATTCTGTCATCTCTGCCATTGAGATGAGGCACCTCCCGATCCTCAAAGGTTGAAGCCTGCAGAAAGAAGCAACGGTAAGGAAACTTTTTCCAACAGTTTACACTCACCTCTCATACTTATCTGTCCACACTTGCACCCATCACTCACCTCTACAACTGACATTTCGATCCCTCTCACCCCCGCAGACCCACTGCTCGCCTCGCTGACCCTGGCGAGGTTCGCAGCCGTCGGGAAGCCCGCACTTGCAGGGGCAAAATGGGGAAAAGCCTCAAAACTGCCTGTTAACTATGTGTTAACAGGCAGTTAATTGGCTGTAATCCCCTTTCCGCCTCGAGGAGACGGGACCCGCCTCCCGGGAAGATGGCACGGAGACGGGTTGGGAGCGGGGTCGGTGCTCGCTCCCAGTTTCTGCCATTTTCCCAACAGTTCCTCCTCCATACCCGCCTCCCCAGGGCTGGGAAAATTCCCCCCATTAACTCTGTTTCTCTCTCCACAGATGCTGCCTGACCTGCTGAGTATTTCCAACATTTTCTATTTTATTATTAATTATTCAACAAGTCTGCCATTTCCTTATTTTCATTTGCAATATTACCCTCATTTGTTTTTAAAGGGTCCACATTACCCTTGACTACCCCTTTTCTTCTAATATAATTGTAAAAACCTCTTGTGTTAATCTTGATATCCCTCGCAAGTTTCATTTTGTATTCCCTTTTTGCAGCCCTTACTATCTTTTTTTGTCTTTCTTTGCTGTTCTTTATATCTCTCCCAGTCCCCTGGATTTACACTATTCTTTGCACTGTTATATGCTCTTTCCTTTAGTTTTATGTTATCTCTCACCCCTTTTGGCTGCTTCATTTGGTAAGTAGAGCTTTTACCCATTAGGGGTGTATACTGGTCCAGTATTAAGCTAAATTCTTTTTTGAACACCTCCCACTGTTCATCTGAAGTTTTACCCGATTACAGTTTTGACCATTTTGCTGTCGTCAGTCTCTGACTCATCCCGTTAAAGTTAGCCTTACCATTAGTAACTGTGTTAAATTTCTCCTTTTCAAACCTAACGTCAAATTCAATCATAAACGCCCGTAATTTCCGATAGGAGGCTTCCTGCATGCGGATGCCTCCTAACGGGAAAAAATCTACGCCCTTATCTGAGGGCTCCCAAAGTCCGGACTCTTCCGCTCCAGAGCCTCTCCTGGTCCGCGCGCGCAGAGGCCCACGTATCCCAGGGGCACAGGCGGTTCGCAAGCGTCCCTGGGATCACGTAGGCCAGGCAAGCCAATGTCGGAAGGGAATCCCCCTTCATACTTTTGGCAGGTAGACCTGGCAAAAGTATGAATGGGGATCACTGAAAAAAGACACTACAATATTAAAAAAATAAATTTTAAATCACGCTTTTAAAATGAGTTAAAATTACATTAAATTAAATATTTTAAACAAAAATTTAATTTTTTGAAAAATATAATTAAAGTATTTTACGGGGCTAAAAATAAACTTACCTTTTTTAAAAGTATTTTTAAATTATAAATAGTTGAAAAAGATATAATTTTTTTACTTTTTTAAACCCTTATGCCAGGCATAAGTGGGCATTTGTGTGGCAACTTATGGTAATTAGAGAGCTATTTCAGTTTGGCACCCTCTACAGGGGATCTGGGATCTGTGTGAACAGAGCAAGCAACAGCATGTTCCTTCAACCAATCAGATTGAAGAATCCTTACTGAGGCACGTAGGGGTAGAAATTAGGTCGCGCCCCATTTGGGGCGCAAATATCGTCCGGACGCAAATATTAGCGCCTGGCGCTAATTATCGGCACTGACGGGAAACTTCACTTTTACCGCCCCGGGAGGTGAGTGGAGCGCTAAAGCAGGCGCTGCACACCTCTCTTAAGGCGCAAAGGCCGAGCAGTGAGGCGCTAACTCGGAGCGCTGGCGAAGCTCATGTAATGTCAGTCAGCAATGGAACACACACACAATGGCACGGGCCAGTTCTTAAAGGGGATGGTTAATCTTGCTTTCCATCCACATCCTGTTCATTGCTGCCTTGAATCTCGGCCTGGAGAGACTTGCACATCAAATGTGCTGGAAAGAACAATGGAGAGCACCAGGCAAAGAGCTCAGAGTGCAGTTCCCACGGTCTCTGCTAAATCGATACAAGGAATGGCAAATCAAAATGAACCTGAAAAGTGCTGCTCAGTACCCAAAACTCCTTCACACAACGTTGAATCTCTCCAGAAGTCTCTCCCTCTCTCTCTCAGAATGCGTAGTTCAAAAATGCCACCAACAATAAAAGACAGGAAGAGGCCCCCTTTAAATAGCGCCCCCCCCAGCCCCACAGCGATTGATAGCGTTCCAGTCTTCTGGTCGTTGGAAGCGCCAGGCGGTAAGGCAGGGGGCGCCACTCAATTTCGGCTACGGGGCGCCCCAAGGGCGTTGCACCATGGAATGACGTCACAATCTGCGCGCGCAGGTGGTCGCAGCGGTAAGTTTTAGCGCCGCCGCACAATCTCAAGTTAAGTTCTCGAGCGGCGCAAACATCGCTGCGCCCGGGCGTTAGCGGCTTTGCGCCCCATTAGCGCCCTCTTAAGGCGCTAACGGGTGGCGCAACCAAGTGAATTTTTACCCCGTAGAGTCTAAACCAGGAAGTGTAAGTTAAAATATTTAATTCAATGTAAAATCATGTACAGAAAGCAAAATAGAGGGAAAGAAAGATGGGATTAAGAGAGAGAGAGAGAGAGAAATAAAAGAGACAGAAAGAAAAAGTAAAAAAAGTTTTATTTTAATTTTACATTTAAAAAAATCTCCAACTAATTAAAATCTGAAGAAATGAGACTTCACACTTGTAAAAGTTAATTTTCAGTGCCAGAGAGGTTGTTTGGTAGTAATTAAGACTTATCATGCCATTAAAAATTCACTTAGACTTGAATGGACAAGCCCTGACTTTTTCTGGCGTGTTTAGCGGGTATCTAGTGGGTAAGTACCGCAACTTCACACCTTTCATGTATTTGAATGCCGAGTCTCTCGGCGAGGTACCAGTGTAGCGAAGCTTGTGGAGGAGCAGGGCAACACAGACAGCAGCTTCCTGATTTCCATGTTGTACTGCGCCAGAAGTTGCCGTCTGATTTACTCCATAATAACGGTGAGCGCTGATAGCCTCACCAATATTATTACCGCAAAATCCAGGCCATTATGTTCTTATTGATTCATTCAGTCCTATGAAGATTGTATGGCTGACACTCTAGAGCATCCAAGTAAAACTTTGCTCCAAAACAATCCACGCGCCAAGTTTAATTGTCATTCCTCTCATTAGTAGATAGATTCTAAAAATGATGGATCTATAAAGAGGCCTCTGGCTGCAATGCGAGGAGAGTGGATTCTCAATGAGGAAACTCAGGTTCAAATTTCAGTCATTTTAATTCTCCGGACTACTCCCATTCTGACCCCTCTGTCCTCGGCCTCCTGCACTGTTCCAATGAAGCTCAATGTAGGCTCGAGGAACAGCACCTCATCTTTCGGTTAGGCACTTTACAACCTTCCATACTCAACACTGAGTTCAACAATTTCAGATCATAACCTCTGCTCCCATTTTTTCGAACGGCAGTTGCTGCTCATGATTCTGATATTTCTGATATTCATTTACATCTCCTCTAGACCCATCTTTTGTATCTTTACTTGTTCCATTACCATCTCCTTTTGACTTGCACCAACATCCCTTTCGTCATTTAATCTCTCCTGCCTTCCACTCTATCACAGACCTTCCCTTTTGTTCTTTCCCCCCCTCCCCCCTTTCCCTGCCTCTGTTTCTGCTTAAAACGGGTTACATCTCTAACCTTTTCCAGTTCTGATGAAAGGTCATCGACCTGAAATGTTAACTCTGTTTTTCTCACCACAGATGCTGCCTGACCTACTGAGTATTTCCAACATTTTGTGTTCTTATTTCAAATTTCAGTGTTCATTGGCATTTTCATTTGTACTTTTTCCGGAGGTTCCACTTTATAAGTCTTTGATAGGTTGTCTGGAAGGAAAGAAATTGGTTTGGGGAGATATCTCTGCTGTACAGCTCAACCCAGTATCTTCTGCTGGTTTGGCTACAAATTAGCAACACCAGCAGTCTTGGAAATGAAGATCACATGGAAGGGAGAATGGGGGAAATGTGTAATTGGTTGTAGAGAAGGCATCTGCAATAAAGTTTTGCTTTCTAAATATAATCCGCCTTGATGTTCCAAAAGCTATATAATGCACGCTATTAAAGGGATTCTATAATGCAAGTATTTCTTTTTAAAGGGGCCAAAAATCTAATAGGGCTACAGATTATCAGTTCCGAGATAAGGGATGTCAAGGTAATTAAACCATTCTTTTCATCGCTAGGGCCTGAGTTCAAATCCTGCCCAGACTGATGGGCTGAAGGTTTCCCCTGATTATTGGCTGTAAGGGTCTTATGTGAAATTATTTTGGGCAATCTCGATCCGCTTTTTAGTAGCCATCAGTCGACAGTGCAAAAATGTCCCTAATTTATTATTAAATTGAAATCTCAGAAAGACTACATGATGGCTTGTGTGGGAAATGGAAAAATATCACACTGGTATAGTAGGGGTTCTGAGGTTGGAATTGAGGTAGATTAGTGAGCTAGAGTAGAGGCAGCTTTTCTCTACATCTAATCGTGCTGTACCTAGCCTGGTAGTTTTTGATGCCTGGCAATTCCAGCACTAAATTTTTGGGCCTAATAAGCACATAAAAGTCTCATCCCTAAGCTACAGAGCCTTATAAACAAATTTCCTGTATTTGTGCCTGCTGAGAAGCTCTGGTAAAATTACAACCAGATTTTCAGGCGCGCAGGCAGCTGAAACACATGCAAAACAGCTGCTCCAGGAAGCATTGAAGCTGTTCTCGTGCTATGAATCCAGACAACCATTCTCCAGTCCTTTTGAGAAGTAAAAATGTCTTCTTTGCTGGCTCTACTCCTGCTTATCAATATCATGGAGGAAATGAGGAAGAAAACCACAGATAGAAGGCCTGGAGAGTGAAGCACCATCAGTGGAGACAGACCCCCCCCACACGTAAGTACTTGGCCCAGAGAGTATATAGGCCATGACTGATATGTGAGTCGATGTCCGAGGGGTTAACTGTGCAACAGCTGAGCTTTACAAAGGAGGCCTTCAACCGAGTCTGCAACTTGCTCCATGCTGAGTTAAAGCCCAAATCCACAAGTAGCAGAGTCTTAACTGTAGAAATGAAGGTCGCCATGGCCCTCAACATTTACAGGTTTGGATTCTTCTGATTACCATGAAATCATTCTCACTCAGGAAGTGAACACAATATCAAGGATGGTCAGCATTGATCATTTATACCCTGAACAACCCAGCAATAGATTTCAGGAAACATTTCTTTTCAAGCTGAAGAAAGCAAAGACTTTCTTGCATCACCATCCAACAATGTGGAAAACTGCCCAGGTATGTCCTGTCCACAAAAAGCAGGACAAATCCAATCTGGCCAATTATCGCCCCATCAGTCTACTCTCAATCATCAGTAAAGTGATGGAAGGTGTTGTCGACAGTGCTATCAAGCACCACTTACTCACCAATAACCTGCTCACTGATGCTCAGTTTGTGTTCCGCCAGGACCACTCCACTCCAGACCTTATCTGAGGAAGGATGTTCTTGCCATGGAGGGAGTGCAGCGAAGATTCACCAGACTGATACCTGGGATGGTAGGAATGAAATATGAAGAGAGATTGGGTTGATTAGGCTTATATACGCTAGAGTTTAGGAGATTGAGAGGGGATCTCATTGAAACTTATAAAATTCTAACAGGACTAGACAGACTAGATGCAGGAAGGCTGTTCCCGATGGTGGGGGAGTCCAGAACCAGGGGTCACAGTCTAAGGATAAGGGGTAAACCATTTAGGACTGAGATGAGGAGGAATTTCTTCACCCAGAGAGTGGTGAACCTGTGGAATTTCTACCACAGAAGGCAGTTGAGGCCAATTCATTAAATATATTCAAGAAGGAGTTAGATATATTTCTTAAGGCTAAGGGGATCAAGGGATATGAGGAGAAAGCAGGGACAGGGTACTGAATTTGGATGACCAGCCATGATCGCATTGAATGGCGGAGCAGGCTCGAGGGGCCGAATGGCCTACTCCTGCTCCTATCTTCTATGTTTCTATGTTTCTATGACCTCATTACAGCCTTGGTCCAAACATGGACAAAAGAGCTGAATTCCAGAGGTGAGATGAGAGTGACTGCCCTTGACATCAAGGCAGCATTTAACCGAGTGTGGTATCAAGGAGCCCTAATAAAATTGAAGTCAATGGGAATTAGGGGGAAAACGCTCCACTGGCTGGAGTCATACCTCACATAAAGGAAGATGGTTGTAGTTGTTGGAGGTCAATCATCTCAGCCACAGGACATTGCTGCAGGAGTTCCTCAGGGCAGTGTCCTGGGCCCAACCATCTTCAGTTGCTTCATCAATGACCTTCCCTCCATCATAAGGTCAGAAGTGGGAATGTGCACTGATGATTGCACAGTGTTCAGTTCCATTCACAACGCCTCAGATAATGAAGCAGTGCATGCCCGAATGCAACAAGACCTGGACGACAGGCAATGACTACCTCCAACAAGCGAGAGTCTAACCACCGCCCCTTGACATTCAACGGCATTACCATCGCTGAATCCCCCACAATAAACATCTTGGGGGGTCACCATTGACCAGAAACTTAACTGGACCAGCCACATAAATACTGTGGCTACAAGAGCAGGTCAGAGGCTAGGTATTCTGCGGCGAAGTGTCTCACCTCCTGACACCCCAAAGCCATTCCACCATCTACAAGGCACAAGTAAGGAGTGTGGTGGAATACTCTCCACTTGCCTGGATGAGTGCAGATCCAACAACCTTCAAGAAGCATGACACCATCCAGGACAAAGCAGCCCGCTTGATTGGCACCCCATCCACCACCTTTAACATTCACTCCCTGCACCACCAGCGTACCGTGGCTGCAATGTGTACCATCTACAAGATGCACTGCAGCAACTCGCCAAGGCTTCTTCGGCAGCACCTCCCAAACCTGCGACCTCCACCACCTAGAAGGACGAGGGCAGCAGACGCATGGGAACACCATCACCTCCAAGTTCCCCTCCAAGTCACACACCATCCTGACTTGGAAATATATCACCGATCCTTCATCGTTGCTGGGTCAAAATCCTGGAACTCCCTCCCTAACAACACTGTGGGAGTACCTTCACCACAAGGACTGTAGCGGTTCAAGAAGGCGGCTCACCACCACCTTCTCAAGGGCAATTATGGATGGGCAATAAATGCTGGCCTTGCCAGCGATGCCCAAATCCCAGGAATGAATTTAAAGAAAGCTACCTGCTGATTTAAAACCCTTGAATTATAGCATGAACATGATGGAAATTAGACTTAAGTTGTAGTTCTTCAGCATTGTTAGCCTATGCCTTTAACATCCCCTTATCATGTTTAACCCATTTGACCTGCCTATGGAGAATCTTTTCCACCATGGGATGGATTGCCTGCTCAATCTCCTGCTCAATCTTTGCTGCATGATGCAATATTCTGGGAATGTAGTGCCAGGTGAGCCTCCCATCACAATCCATGTGGACCTATGTGCTATGAAACATTTCCCAGTCAGAGAAAATCATGTTCGTATTCAGGCAAGACAAATTCCACAAGATCAGCTATTATGAGGCTTTCCAGTAAAACTTGTTGGGGGTAGGGGAAGTAGTCAAAGCCAGGATCCAAGGAGTCATTTCTTCACCTGCTCTCTTGAGGACTGCTGAACCAGCACATTTTGGGATCCACTTTCTTCATTTTCCAGCTGCCTCTCCCTTGCCCCTTCGTTACTTGCTTTCTACCCCATTCTTCTCTCAAAGACTCCCCATCTCATTGCTGTGAAATTCAGCCTGCCACTGAATTCCTCAAGCTTTGGCTTGGGCAGCTTTGGATCTCTCCTCTGGACCACAGAATTGGCTGCCTGATCAAATTCTTGTTATTCACCACCATGTCCCTGTTTTACAGAATGAATAGCCAGGTTTTTCATACTCTCTTATTGCATCCTTTTCATCCTGTGCATATTGCATTTGACTACCCTGTTGCATTGGCTGTGACGTCTTATTCCTTGTTATACAGTACTGAATATTTATCTGTTACTATCTCTCTATTTTGGATATATATACTTATAGCTTTCCTATTTTTAGTATGATAAAATCCTGAATAAAAAGTATCAAAAATGAAACACAAAATTAGTAAACTAAGAATTTAACAGAAAGATAGAAGAAAGAAAGACTTGCATTTATGTAGCACCTTTCATGACCACCGGATGTCCCAAAGTGCTTTACAGCCAATGAAGTACTTTTTGAAGTGTAGTTACTGTTGTAATGTAGGAAACGCAGCAGCCAAACTGCACTCAGCAAACTCCCACAAACAGCAATGTGATAATGACCAGATAATCAGTTGATTGAGGGATAAATATTGGGCCAGGACACCAGGGATAACTCTCTGCTCTTCTTCAAAATAGTGCCATGTAATCTTTTACATCCTCCTGAGAGAGCAGACGGGACCTTGGTTTAACAACTCATCCGAAAGACAGCACCTCCGACAGTGCAGCACTCCCTCAGCACTGCACTGGCGTGTCAGCCTAGATTTTTGTGCTCAAGTCACTGAGTGGGACTTGAACCCACAACCTTCGTGACTCAGAGGCAAGCGTGCTACCAACTGAGCCACTGGCTGACACTAGATAATAGAATGCAGGTACAAAAAATAATTTAAAAAGCTAATGGAATGTTAGTCTTTATCTCAAGGGGGCTGGAATACAAAGGAGTGTAAGTTATGTTACAGTTTTATAAAGCTCCGGTTAGACCCCATTTAGAGAACTGCGTTCAGTTCTGTGCACCACACCTCAGGAAGGATATATTGGTCTTGGATGAGGTGCAGCACAGATTCATCAGAATGCTACTGGGATAAAAGGGGGTTAAGTTATTAGGACAGGTTGCATAGGCTAGGCTTGTATTCCCTTGAGTATGGAAGATCTAATTGAGGTGTTTAAGATGATTAAAGGAGTTGATAGGGTAGATAGAGAGGAACTATTTCTTCTGGTGGTGGGGTCCAGAACAAGGGGGCAAAACCTTCAAATTAGAGCTAGGTTGTTCGGGGGTGATGTCAGGAAGCTCTTCTTCACACAAAGGGTTGTGGAAATCTGGAATTCTCTCCCCAAAAAGTGGTTGAAGCTAGGTCAATTGAAAATTTCAAAACTGAGATTGATAGATTTTGGTTCAGCAAGGGTATTAAGGGTTATGGAACCAAGGCGGGTAGATGGAGTTAAGATACAGATCAGCCATGATCTAATTAAATGGCACAACAGGCTCGGGGGGCTGAATGGCCTCCTCCTGTTCTTCTATTCATATGTTCCTAATACTATCAATTCATTAATGTATTTTCTAACCTGATCTTTTAGCAGTCTGTTTTCTTTAATTTCTTGTGACATTAAATTTTCATATTGTAAATGTTAAGTAGTCACACAGTGACTTGTTTATTTTTCTCATGTATTACGCCACAATTATATGAACACTTAAACCATTTTTCCTCTTCCTACCATAGGGTGCCTTTATTATCCATATGGCCTCCAATTTTATGACAGAGGAGCTACTTGCGAAAGGGCTCAGAGTGAGTTTAAAAAGGTCTTTCCTGGTTTGAGTCAGTAAGCTCTCTGGTAATAGAAATAATGATTCACAATATGATTTGAAACCGTTTCAAGGGTTGTCATTTCTCTTCACAGCAATTGCTTGCCTTTATTTCTTCAAACACAGCATTTCAGTTTTCCTCTTTGTTTTACAGTCATACCTCAAGACCTATTCCTATTCAAATGCTGTGACAGATGACATGTGGAATCATTTGCAGATGGTGGGTTTAGCATGGGTTTAAATGGCCATCATGTACTATTGTACATTTTTACACACTGATGCTGCATATTTTTTAAAGTTACTTTTTTTGTTTCTTTCCTGTTTCATAGTTGGGCTATTACAAACTGTTCACTGCTGTGTATATGGTGTAAAATTAAATTGTTTTATTGGAACCTATTTTTATGTGACGCACTCTGAAAACTTCATACTATGTTCATGAATGGAGTATTTGAATAGGTTTGTAATCAGCGTCATGGTTTTTTAATCATACGTCTCACTTCTCACCCTTCCATGATGGTGACAGCTTTATGGGCATCATATACTTTTCCTGACCAAGAGGTTGGGCTAGAGACTTGCTGCTGAGCTTCCACTAATGTAATCATGTAGCCACCTGCTAGAGATATGGGGGGTACAACCTGTTGTTTCCTCATTGTGAGGAAACACTTGTGACTAAAAATTGATCCTTGTTGCAAAAAGGACCAATTTTGGGCCGCAAAATCCCATGCCTAATTTGCACCTGCATTACAGGCATTGCCCAAAGCAAACGTTGGGCCTTTTATGTATGCGAATGAGGAACTGAAAGCCTGTTTTAGAGCACTTTGCAAAATTTGGTTTGGATTCAGCTCAAGATTCTTTAATAGCCGCTGTGGCCTAAGTAGCTCCCCCGACTCACAGTCCATGCAATGAGCCCTCCAGCCCCCTATCCTCCGTTGCCGCTCCAAGCGAAGGTGGAAATTGCGGAGGCTTTGGCCAGAATCTTCCAATCCTCCTTAGATATGGGGGTGGTCCCAGAGGACTGGAGGATTGCAAATGTTACACCCCTGTTTAAAAGAGGAGAGAGGGATAAACTTGACAACTACAGGCCAGTCAGCCTAACGTCAGTGGTGGGGTAACTTTTAAAGACAATGGCCACGATTTTGCTGACCTTGGCGGGTACGTGGCAGGCGATGTTGGTGGCGGGTCCTGACCCCATTGCTGGCTCCATTCCGGCCTCTGAAATGATTTTCCCTTGATGGGGCTAGTTAAGCCCGCCCAGCGAGTTTCCCGCCCAATTAGAGGAAGCGGGTCTGGTGACGTCATTTGATGATGCGTCATCAGCCGGTTTTCTTAAAGGGACCATGGCCAAATTTAGTTTAACATTTGTGCTGTCAGTGTTCTACAGCATTGAGGTGCTGCAAATATTGACAAGCACTGCACAGAGGTGCAGGGCTCCACCCAGGCTCTCCCATGACTTCCTCCATAAGCTTATGGAGGGAGTCACAGCACGCAGGGAGGTTCTCTTCCCTTCTGATGGGCAGAAGAGACCTCCCCAGGACACCAAAACAGCCTGGTTGCACATTGCACAGGAGGGCACAAGCAGGGATGTGGTCAGGTGGACCAGGGTGCAGTGACACAAACGTTTCAATGATCTCAGTAGGTCACGAAATGTTAGTACAAAGCCACACTCAACCTCATCCTGCTGACACATCCCCATCACTCTGCCTTCCCTACCCTACTCCTGCATATCCTTACTCACACCAACTTACCTTGGACCTCCACCCATCCCTTTCCCTCTATCTATATTATCACAACCCTGTCTCACGAGCCACCCCTCACACTCACCCTCATCCTAGTGCAATCATATCAACTAACAACACACAAGGGTAGGCACTTGAGTGTTTTATGCAATGTTCATGTAAAGTTTCTGTTAATGTGGTGTCAAACATTGAAACCTTTATTTTCAACATTTTGCGTTCTTGGACAGATGTGTGTGCACCTTTGGAAGTGGCGTAGCGAGTTGCAGTGAATGGTGAGACATAACGGTACCCCCCGCAATGGTGATGAGTGTGAAAGGAATGGCTTGGGCATTGTAGGGATGCTTTATGGTGTTGGTGTCTCTTCTTCTTAGGCAGTCCCTCGGAACCGAGGATGACTTGCTTCCACATTAAAAATGAGTACTCAGGTGACTGATGAGTCCAATGTGGGACCTACAGTCTCTGTCACAGGTGGGGCAGAGGTGGTTGAAGGGGTGGGTGGGTGGGGTGCTCGGGTTGACGTGCGCTCCTTCCGCTGTTTGCGCTTGGCTTCCCCTTGCTCCCAGCGAAGAGACTCGAGGTGTTCGACGCCTTCCCGAATGCTTCTTCTCCACTTTGTGCGGTCTTGGGCCAGGGATTCCCAGGTGTCGGTGGGGATGTTGCACTTTTTCAAGGAGGCTTTGAGGGTGTCCTTGAAGCGTTTCCTCTGCCCACCTGGGGCTCTCTTGCCATGTCGGAGCTCCGAGCAGAGCGCTTGTTTTGGGAGTCTCGTATCGGGCATGCGGACGATGTGACATGTCCATCGGAGCTGATCGAGCGTGGTCAAAGCTTCGATGCTGGGGATGTTGGCCTGAGCGAGAACACGGACATTGGTGCACCTATCCTGCCAATGGATTTGCAGGATCTTGCGGAGGCAGCGTTGGTGGTACCTCTCCAGTGCTTTGAGGTGCCTGCTGTACATGGTCCATGACTCTGAGGCATACAGGAGGGCGGGTATCACTACTGCTCTGTAGACCATGAGCTTGGTGCCAGGTTTGAGGTCCTGGTCTTCATACACTCTCTTCCTCAGGCGACCGAAGGCTGCACTGGCACACTGAAGGCAGTGTTGGACTTCGTCATCGATGTCTGCCCTTGTTGACCTGGCACATCATGTGGCAGCCAGGGTGTACAGCATCAAGTGAAGTAAATCTGGCCATGCTGAGGCCATCCCTGGCCTCCCGGGCAGCAATGTGGTCGGGTGCTGATGCCCTGTGTCCTGTGCAGCATCAGTTGATTGCAGAGAAGGTTGGTGTTGTTGTTGGTGCTGCTGGTGTGCCTGGTGCTGCTGGTGTTGGGGCTGATCGTGGTGGGATTCTAAGGACCAAGGTGAGAGAGTATAATGGGCACCCATGCTGATGTAATAGATGGCAGGTTAGGTAGAGATGACAGAAGCAATCTGTCAATGGTGAGAGAGGTAATGAGGTCAGACTGGATGGAGACTTGTAGCATGGTGAATCTGTTGTGGAAATGCAGTGAGGAAGAGCTTGTGGCTGAGGGAAGATATCTCTGTAAGGTGGGAGCTTTTACTTGGGAGCTTTTACTTGACATTTGAAGCTGTCAACACATTCGCTGATTCAATGGCCACTGTCCTCCCGCCTCAGTTTCACAGACGTGGTCCAACCAAAGGGTTAAAACCGTGGGTGAGCTGTCAAATTCAAAAGGTCAGTTTAAAACCTTTGTTAATTGGCTGTACACAAGACACTGATCATTTAAATTGGCTCCCCCGCTGCTGTGTGTCAGGTCTGCTCAGCGCTCACACACCCGACATTTGGTAAAGGTGCGTGACGGCGGGTTCACAGTGGGGTCCCGACCCGCTGGGGAAAAAAAACTCTTTCCCACCCGACCTGCCACCGATTGCGCCCGCTGACCCCCGGAAAATCTCGGCCAATAATCTGGGACAAAATTAATTGGCACTTGGAAAAATATGGGCTAATAAATGAAAGTCAGTGCAGTTTTGTTAAAGGCAAATCATGTTTGACTAACTTGATTGAGTTCTTTGATGAAGTAATGGAGAGGGTTGATGAGGATAGGGCGGTTGATGTGTATATAGATTTTCAGAAGGCGTTTGATAAAGTACCATCAAAGAGCTGGCACAGGCATGATGGACCAATGGCCTCCTTCTGTGCTGTATCATTCTATGATTCTAAGGCCCCTCCTGTGACTTGCCTTAAGGCTGTTTGCTGGCGAGTGGCCCAATATTCAACAATGTAAGCTGCCAGTGGTGGTGCAACAAGTGCTGGCAACTCGCGCAAAAATGTTAATGAGCCCCGAGGTCCAATTTCAGAATGGTGCGGCGCCTCCCAGTTAGGGCGTGTGCCAGGTCTGGACCAAAAACGGGCCCCAACCAATTTCCATCCCCTGATCTCCATTTCTCTGCATTTCCCTGGCAGAATATTTAAGATGGAGAACTCTATGTGTGGGAAATCGCAACAGTAAGCTTGAGTCCTATATGCCAATGATACATAGCATTGGAATTCCAATATGCTGCATTTTTATGTCACCCACGTCCAATGAATAGACTTTAGGGAAAAGCACAGGAAGCCAAACAAAATTGCCGGTTTCTATTGTGAGGTAATGCATTTAGTAGAACCTTATGTCCCACTAAATCATTTTAAGAAGCTATGCCTTTTCAGTGTTGAACGTTTTTACAACTGATACTATAGTGTCTCAATTGCAGAAAATAACACAAGTTATAATCTAAGATATTGTAAAAGAGGGGATAACAATGATTTGTAACACCCTGGAGAAATGTTTCCATTTTCATCGATTTGGGATACATTCCCATTGAAACAGATAGACTATTAATGATCTATATGGAATTATTCAATCTACCCTTAAGTTGATCAAGAACAGATTCCACATTTTTGATCACTTCAGTAACTTGTTCAAGATTTAATGAGCTTGCCCAACTCAGCAATTTTTTATTGAACTCTGTAGTCAATGTGTGTGCTTCCTCCTTATGGTACACATCAGCAGACAGTTAATCATTAGGCAGGTTGGCACAACCAACTGTCTGTATGTTTTTAATAAACATGTGGTTCTTAGTGGGTGAGTGGGATGGTAAGAGTTAATATTACGGTTCCAGTCAATTAATAGTAGGAGACAAGCTGTTATAAATATGCCTAGTTGTAAAACAATTGAAGCTAGTCATGAATTTATATAAGTTTTTGTGAAATTGTACATAAACATGAAGTGCTCAGATGGGGCCAGAGCAAATGAACAGAAAGTACAAGTCTAATGGTGGTTTCTGGAAGTACAGCATAGACAGTTCGCTGTATGAATGAGCTATGTCAACTGTGTCACAAACAGTTTATTGTCCAGAATCCATTGTTATCTTCACCCACTGCACAAGCTGGCAGCTTATTTCAAAGCCCATGACCCTCTGTGAAAAGAAAAACCTCCTGACCTTTAACCTAGTTCTATGCTTACATCTGCCAAAGCATCGGGAGGAATGCTCACACATGGCCCAGAAAGCATAAGGAACTATTCCACCTGACTGATTGTATTGAAAGAAACAGAGAAATATTAACCTAAATAGTACATAGCCCGATCACACGTTCCTGTTTCCAATTGGGAATAGAAACTCATAAGTTTAGGTGATTGATTTTTTTTCCCCGGTGATCTATGAGAATGATTGAGTAACACCACTCTTATGTCATGACCTAGATGATGTCATAATACTCGGTCATATGCTGTGCACTGTTCAAAATACACTGAAATGACATAGGTGTTGATGCATCACACCAAAGCAGCTGACCTCTGCCCATAGTGGTCCACCACCAAATAGTGTTGATGCACATTTGAAATTGTGATGACTTCAGTAGTGAAATAAAGAGAATAAAGTTCAGCCCATGAATATTAAATCCAGCCTGACAAATGATTGCTTGACACATTTCTCTATATATTTTGTTCAAAGCCTGTGAAGGGAAAATGACATACAGCTTTAGGAGAGCTCCATCCTCAGTGAAATGGATAGGAAAATGTGCCTTGTTTCGCCCTCATGCTACTCAGGACATGGTGAAGCATTTGGTATATTAGTTGCATCACTTGACGTTGTAATTTCTTTAAAACACAACCAATTTATTATTGCAACATATCTAAACTTCTATAATGTTTGAGTTTAGTCTGTTAAATCTCCTAATATAACACAGTCATTTGTCTGATAACTTTTATTACGAATTACTTAATTTACAAAAATGAAGCCATCATCTACATTTTATAATCTATTCATCTCAAATGGGTATAAAAAAGCCACCATATTAAGTATAGAACAAACACACATCAAACCTGAAATCCTAAATTTCATAACAAATAGAAAGACACATTTTTTCAAGTTACCTGTAAGAACAGTATTCAAAGATTCTGTCATTAAAATTTTTATTCCTTTAATCAAAACCTTTTGGAACATATGGATGTATTTGAGATTCAAAGTTCTCAAGAACAGCAAATGTTTTTAATCTTTATTACAGCCGGGTTTAATTTTTTTTTAGTACCAATTTCCTTCAAACTCATTACAGTATCTGAACAGACTTCAGCTTTTTTAAATTGGTTTTGAAGTCATTCCTATTCAGCCTTATGGTTTGCAAATTGAATTACATTTCATTCTTATGACCTAGTGGAAATCATACTTTTTGTTTAAATGAATTTAATACTTAAGGATTCATAGTCTAGTTCAGTGATTTTTTTAAATTTGTTTTTATGGGAAGTGGGCGTCGCTGACAAAGCCAGCATTTATTGCCCATCCCTAATTGCCCTTGAGAAGGGGTTGGTGAGCCGTCTTCTGGAACCGCTGCAGTCCGTGTGGTTAGGCAGGGAGTTCCAGGATTGCCGATATACTTCTAAGTCAGGATGATGTGTGACTTGGAGGGGAACTTGGAGGTGGTGGTGTTCCCATGCGTCTGCTGCCCTTGTCCTTCTAGGTGGAAGAGGTCGCGGGATTGGGAGGTGCTGCCGAAGAAGCCTTGGCGAGTTGCTGCAGTGCATCTTGTAGATGGTACACACTGCAGCCACGGTACGCCGGTGGTGGAGGGAGTGGATGTTTAAAGTGGTACAGGGGGTGCCAATCAAGCAGGCTGCTTTGTCCTGGATGGTGTCGAGCTTCTTGAGTATTGTTGGAGCTGCACTCATCCAGGCAAGTGGAGAGTATTCCATCACACTCCTTACTTGTGCCTTGTATATGGTAGAAAGGCTTTGGAGAGTCAGGAGGTGAGACACTTGCCACAGAATACCTAGCCTCTGACCTGCTCTTGTTGCCACAGTATTTATGTGGCTGGTCCAGTTAAGTTTCTGGTCAATGTTGACCCCCAGGATGTTGATGGTGGGGGACTCAGTGATGGTAATGCCATTGAATGTCAAGGGGCGGTGTTTAGACTCTAGCTTGTTGGAGATAGTCATTCCCTGGCACTTCTGTGGCGCGAATGTTACCTGCCACATATCGGCCCAAGCCTGAATGTCGTCCAGGTCTTGTTGCATGCGGGCATGGACTGCTTCATTATCTAAGGAGTTGTGAATGGCACTGAACACTGCAGTCATCAGCGAACATCCCCATTTCTGATCTTATGTTGGAGGGAAGGTCATTGATGAAGCAGCTGAAGATGGTTGGGCCGAGGACATTGCCCTGAGGAACTCCTGCAGCGATATCCTGGGGCTGTGATGATTGACCTTCAATCACCACAACCATCTTCCTTTGTGCTAGGTATGACTCCAGCCAGTGGAGAGTTTTCCCCCCGATTCCCATTGACTTCAGTTTTACTAGGGCTCCTTCATGCCACACTCGGTCAAATGCTGCCTTGATGTCAAGGGCAGTCACTCTCACCTCACCTCTGGAATTCAGCTCCTTTGTCCATGTTTGGACCAAGGCTGTAGTGAGGTCGGCAGCTGAGTGATCTTGGCAGAACCCAAACTGAGCATCAGTGAGCAGGTTATTGGTGAGTAAGTGTCACTTGATAGCACTGTCGATGACACCTTCCATCACTTTGCTGATGATTGAGAGTAGACTGATGGGGCGGTAATTGGCCAGATTGGATTTGTCCTGCTTTTTGTGGACAGGACACACCTGGGCAGTTACCCAGAGTTTATTTAATTCTAAAACAAAAACAGAAAATGCTGGAAATACTCAGCAGGTCAGGCAGCATCTGTAGAGAGAGAAACAGAGTTAACATTTCAGGTCGATGACCTTTCGTCAGAACTGGAAAGAGTTAGAGATGTAACAAGTTTTAAGCAAGTACAGATGCAGGGAAAGGGGGAGGGGAGGAAAGAACAAAAGGGAATGTCTGTGATAGGGTGGAAAGCAGGAGACATTGAAAGACAAAAGGGTGATGGTGCGAGGCAAAAGGAGATGGTAATGGGACAAGTAAAGAAACAGAGGCCGCGATTTCGCCAACGGAGAGGTGGTGGTGGGTCCTGGTCCCGCTCTTGGCTCCAGCCCGCTCTCTCCAAGTGATTTTACATTGATTGGGCTTGTTAAGCCCGCCCTGCGCATTTCCCGACCAATTAAAAGGAAGTGGGTCTGATGACGTCATTTGATGACTCCTCATCAGCCGATTTCCTTAAAGGGGCCATGTCCACATTCATTTTGACAGTTGTTCTGTCAGTGTTCTGCAGCATTGAGGTGCTGCAAACACTGACAAGCACTGCACAAAGGTGGACAGCTGCACCCAGGCTCTCGCATGACTCCCTCCATATGCTTATGAAGGGAGACACAGCACGCAGGGAGGTTCTCTTCCCCTTCCATGGGCAGAAGAGACCTTCCCAGGACACCAACGCAGCCTGGTTGCACATTGCACAGGAGGGCAAAAGCAGGGATGTCATCAGGAGTGCCTGGCTGCAGTGGCGCAAACCATTCAATAATCGGAGCAAACCATTCAATAATCGGAGCAGATCACGAAACATTACTGCCAAGCCACACTCAACCTCATCCTACTGTGCCACTCATCACATCCACATCACTCTGCCTTCCTTACCCTACTGTACTTCTGCACATCTTTACTCACACCAACTTACCTTGCACCTCCACCCATCCCTCTCTATCTACATTATCACTTCCCCATCTCAATAGCCACCCCTCACACTCACCCTCATTCTGCTGCAAGCCTACCAACTAACAACACACAAGGGTAGGCACTTGAGAGGTTTAGCCAATGTCCATGTGAAGTTTCTATTAATGTGATGTCAAACATTGAAATCTATATTTTCAACACTTTACCTTACTGGACAGATCTGTGCTCATCTTTAGAAGTGTCTTAGTGAGTTCCAGTGAATGTTGTGACATAACTCTCTCCCCCCCCCCCCCCAATAATTGTAATGAGTGTGAAAGGAATGGCTTGGACATTATAAGGATGCTTTATGGTGCTGGTGTGGGGTGGTGTCAACCTGGCGCATCATGTGGCAGCCAGGGTGTACAGCATCAAGTGAATTAAATCTGGCCATGGTGATGCCATCGCTGGCCTCCTGGGCAGAAATGTTGTCGGGTGCTGATGCCCTGTGTCCTGTGCAGCATCAGGTGATTGCGGAGAAGGTTGATGTTGTTGTTGGTGATGTTGTTGGTGATGTTGGTGTGCCTGGTGATGTTAGTGTTGGGGCTGATCGTGGAGGGATTCAGAGGACCAAGGTGAGATTTTTTCAAGGGCACCGATGTTGCTGGAATAGATGGCAGCTGAAGTTGAGATGACAGAAGCGATCTGTCAATGGTGAGAGAGCTTGCTCCAAGGAGCTGACAGTGGATAGAGAGTTTACTCCAACACTTCCAAACTGCATACAGCTCAAAAGTGTCTTCTGAGTCCTGAAAGCTCAAGCTTCTGACATTGGAAAGTGACCAGCTGTGAAATGGTAGCTTTCATATCACTTTTGCAGCTGTCACCCATTCACAGCAATGGGGAGACATAGAGAACCCAACCTACTTACTGTGGTAACACAATACAGCTTCCTGCGACTCGAACTTTATTGCATCACTTCCTGTGATTAGTCCAGGATAAATACTGGACTGATCAGTTGGATCCTGGAGAGGCATAGAGTAAGACCTCTTTTGTATGTAGCACCTTTTTAGTTGATTAAAGCTTACTTTAAGTTCACCACGCGTAAGGCTCATTCTTACGACAATTTAATCAACTTTGGAAAACTTCGCACTCAAACTTTTTGGACGAACTCGGAACTAAGGATCCAGGGAATCACCCATCATGGAAAACATCCTTAAACCATCGCGTCTTGACTTGGACCCAAACACCCCAGCAGCCGGTAAGGTGTGGAAACACTGGTATCGCACATTTGAAAATTTTCTTGAATATTGCAAGGCTGATGATAACTCAAAGTTGCGGATACTCATCAACTGTGTCACCCCGAATGTATTTCAGTATGTGGAGGAATGGGACAGTTACAAGGAGGCAATTCGGACGCTTAAGAGACTATATACTAAGACACCGAATGAGGTCTATGCCAGACATCTACTAGCTACAGCCCAACAAGGGCCGGAGGAATCCATTGAGAAATTCCTCCAAGAGCTTCGCAGACTTAGCATGGACTGTAACTTTAAGGCGGCCTCAGCTGAGCTGTACCGTGAAGAAATGATCCGTGATGCTTTCATCTGCGGTCTTGCCTCCCCATTTATACGCCAGCGTCTACTGGAAAGTAAGACACTTGAGCTTCAGAGAGCTTATGACATGGCTTGCTCTCTAGATCTGGCAAAAAGAAATGCAGACCTTTATACAGTGACCAGACCTCGGTCTACTGCCTTAACTACAGTCAGGCAATTTAAGAGGCCACAGGTGAACTCTATTAGGGAGGTCTTTATCCCTGACGATCAATCTGATGACTTCACTGATGAAGAGGATGATGATCCCACTGTGGCAGCCTCTTGGCAATCTAAGAAATGCTTCTTTTGTGGTGATGAGTTCCACCCTCGGAAATTCTGTCCTGCTCGCAATGCGTTTTGCAGTCATTGCAACAAAAAGGGTCATTTTGCAAAGGTTTGCCTATCAAGAGCCTCTACGAGGGCTTATCAAGCTAAGTCCTACCGAACTGCCCCGGTAAGGGCCTATCAAGATGTTCCGGCTAAAATCTATCGTGCTTCCTCTCGAAGAAACACACCTAGAGTTTCAGCCACTCTTTGTGCAACGACACCAATTACAGCTGCTTGTCCTCAGAACCTATTCCATGCAGCTACAAAAGCATCAATTAATGGACATACTTTAGATGCCTTAATTGACTCAGGTAGCACTGATAGTTTCATTAGGGAACAGATTGTTGCAGAGTTAAAGCTACATGTTTTCCCATCGGACCAGGCAGTTGCAATGGCTCAGTCATCACTTAATACCAGAATTTCTGGCTTTTGTATGGTTGAAATAACACTTAATGGTCGCAGGTATCCCTCCACCCGGCTTTCGGTGCTCAAGGACTTATGTAGTGATCTTATCTTAGGGCTGGATTTTCAAAAGCAGCATAAGAAGCTCACCATTGAGTTCGGCGGATCCAAACCTGAACTCACTATTTCTAATATACTACCTCGATTACCGTTCTGTGCATTGTCAGCAGCTTCACTGGATGAACCCTCACTGTGTTCCAGTATCCCTCCTCGATGCAAACCGATTATAACAAAGTCACGACGTTTCAGTCAGGAAGACCAGTCTTTTATTGCGGCTGAGATTTCTCGGCTTTTAGCAGAGGATATCATCGAGCCTTGTTCGTCGCCATAGCGCGCCCAGGTCGTTATTGTTAAGAACCCTCTACAACCTCACAAGAAACGGCTGTGCATTGACTATTCACAGACCATCAATCAATATACGGACTTGGACGCATACCCATTGCCGCGCATCGATGATATGGTTAATAAACTGGCTGAGTACACGGTGTTCTCAACATATGATCTGAAAAGTGCCTATCATCAGGTACCCTTGAAGGTCTCAGACAAGCAGTATACGGCCTTTGAAGCCAATGGACGGCTGTATCAATTTCATCGCCTCCCCTTTGGGGTCACTAATGGAGTGGCTGTCTTCCAGCGAGCAATGGATGACCTGGTCAAACAGGAAGACTTGAAGGATACGTTTCCTTATCTGGACAATATTACTGTCGCAGGTCGCAATCAGCGGGAACATGACGCCAATCTCCAACGATTTTGGGATGCACTCCAGCACCGTAATTTGACATTAAATGCGGCTAAATCCATTGAGTCACAACCAACCATCAACATCCTTGGCTATTGTGTGGGCAATGGCATCATTAAACCTGACCCTGAAAGGCTTCGCCCACACCAAGAACTCCTGCCACCTAAGAATCCGGCCTCCTTGCGCCGGGCCCTCAGCCTGTTTGCATACTATGCTAAATGGATTCCTAACTTCTCGGACCGAATCCAACCTCTACTGAAGGCCAGCACATTCCCACTAGACACAGCGGCTGTTGCAGCCTTTAACCACCTGAAAAAACAGTTGGAGAAAGCGGCTCTTCACTCCATCGATGAGAGTCTTCCTTTTGTTGTTGAGTGTGATGCCTCGGAGGTGGCGCTCTCGGCCACTCTGAATCAGGAAGGTCGTCCGGTGGCATTTTTGTCCAGGACTTTTCAAGGGGCTGAGCTACATTATCCTCCAGTCGAGAAAGAAGCTACAGCCATCATAGAGGCAGTACGGAAGTGGAGTCATCTCCTAGCTCGCCAGCACTTTACCTTAATCACGGACCAGCGATCGGTCGCCTTCATGCTCGATAATCGAAAACGGACCAAAATTAAAAATAATAAAATCCAGCTTTGGCGGCTGGAATTGGCCTCTTTTGGTTACACCATCCACTATCGACCTGGCAAGGAGAATGTGGCTCCGGATACCCTCACACGAGCATTCTGCTCCGCCATGGCACCCTCTACGCTCGTAGACATCCATGATGGGTTGTGTCATCCGGGCGTTACTCGCATGCTACACTTCGTGCGGTCCCGAAATCTCCCATTCTCTACCGGGGATGTAAAGAAGATGTGCTCGGACTGCAGAGTCTGTGCGGAATTGAAACCTCGGTTTTTCCGCCCCTCGGGTGGTATACTCATACATGCGACCCAGCCAATGCAACGGCTTAGCATCGATTTTAAGGGGCCGTTGCCCTCTTCAACTCGCAACACTTATCTATTGACCATGGTCGATGAGTATTCCCGTTTTCCGTTTGCCTTTCCCTGCCCCAATATGCTGACGACCACGGTTATCAGCTGCCTTGAGCAGGTATTTGCTTTCTGTGGCATGGCATCCTATGTTCATTCGGATCGGGGCCCTTCTTTTATGTCAGGAGAACTCAAGGCCTATCTCTCGGAACGGGGTATTGCTGCCAGCAAAACGACGCCTTATCATCCGGTCGGGAATGGGCAAGTCGAGCGTTTTAACGCTATCATCTGGAATGCGGTACGTCTGGCTTTGAGATCTCGGGGCCTACCCAACCAGCAATGGGAAGCAGTACTTCCAGACGCATTACACTCCACACGGTCCCTCCTTTCGACCGCCACAAACACGACGCCTCATGAACGGTTCTTCCGATTTCAGCGTCGCTCATCCTATGAGATATCTCTCCCATCGTGGCTGACTGCACCGGGACCAGTGCTACTCCGAAGATATGTCCGGGCGTCTAAGAATGACCCCCTGGTAGATGAGGTTGAGCTCACTGACGTCAACCCTACCTACGCCTATATTCGGTATCCTGACGGTCGGGAATCTACCGTGTCATTGCGGGATCTGGCTCCCTGCCCGCCGAAACATAGAGGGACACCAGGGGATGATATTGTACCAGGCACATCTCTGGGCTCGCCAGGTGCCTCTCATCACAATCTGGATCTGACGCCGGCTGGTACCTCACTCCAGCATGCTGACCTGGGGCAGACTGACTATGAGCCCGTCGGGGCTCGCATGCGCAGCCACGATCCACCCTGTACCGTACGCTCGGAAACGGATCTGCCACAGCCCTGCCCGACACCCGTTCGGGCACCAGTACACAGTCAGGATCGTCCTGACCTCTCACAGAGCGGACTGGATCACTCGGACTCTGGTCCACGGCCCGCGGCGGGTAAACGGGCTAGGGGCCCTCTACCGCTACGAGAACCCAAACGGGTGCGGCTCTCCCTTGTCCAACGGCTACGAAATGGAGGGAGAATGTGGTAACACAATACAGCTTCCTGTGACTCGAACTTCATCCCGGCCTCCTAATCTTTTGGGGGGGAGAATGTGGTAACACAATACAGCTTCCTGTGACTCGAACTTTATTGCATCACTTCCTGTGATTAGTCCAGGATAAATACTGGACTGATCAGTTGGATCCTGGAGAGGCATAGAGTAAGACCTCTTTTGTATGTAGCACCTTTTTACTTGATTAAAGCTTACTTTAAGTTCACCACGCGTAAGGCTCATTCTTACGACACTTACCTGACATGATCACCGAGCGATGGGAACCTCATTAAAAAAAGTGGGAAAATAGAAATAGGCTGGCAAAATAGCAGTTAACAAGCATTTAACCATCATAAATGCCTCCCCAGCCGTTTGGTGTCAGGTCTGTTCTGAAATTGCAGACCCGACACTTTGGAAACTTATATGGAGGCGGGTTCGGAGCAGGCTCCCAACCCACTGTCAATCATTTCAATTTTGACAGCGGACCCGCCTCCAAACCCGCACTCTGAGCGCCGGCAAAATTCAGCCCAGAGTATTTTTTTGCCAGTAGCAGTTGTTGCAGCAGATACCTTTCACTCTATCTGAGTGATGTGTGATGACATCCACCTGGAAGGATTAACAATTCTAACATAATAATTGAGTTTATTGAGTGCCAGTCAACAGTTGATTACTGGGAAATAATAGTCAATATATACAGTAAAAGCATAATTAATGAATTACTAATTAGCGATTTCTGCTTCACTAGGCTTTGGATAGTCAGGATGCTATTAAGCTACCAGCATCACTGAAATCCATCATGGACACATGGACGATGCAGGAAGGATACCCTGTTCTAACAGTTAATACATCAAGTGGCACCATAACACAGGAACAGTACTTTGCAAAATCAGTGGAAAACAGAATTTCAAAGTATGTATGATATTTTACTTTCTAATGTGTTGTCAGTCATTCTTTTTTCCCACCAGCGATAGGTAGGTAACTTCAACTACCTACCAGAGAACAAAATTATTTCCATCCCTAAATTTGTGCTGTATATTTTCCCCTTCATATAATGCAGCATTTATTTCTATGCTTTTGCAACCTTTTACTAGATTACAGCCTGACCATTATTGGATAAGGTACTTTTGTTGCTGTTAAGCTGAGAATCCTTCTTTAAAAAGTACTTTACTTCCTGTCCTCTTTTGAACCTCCTATATTATGCATCATCTAAAGCCAGAAAGAGTAACTAGATGTCAAGTCTCTGCCTCTGCCATTCTGAGACCAGCTACCCAGTGAGGTGACTTTGGGTGAAACCTCCATCTAATTTCACCTTCTTCTCACAGCAGCATGACTGAGGTTGGTAATTCAGCATGTGGGGGATCACAGGTGTGAACCTGCATCCCATCATTCCTTGACTTGGTGCTCCAATACATTGTGCCATTGTGGTACTACAGCTCAAACTTCAGTCCAGAAACAAATTTTGGTCATGTTGCTCTGGGTTACCATTCTAAAGGATTGAGAACAAGGCAAACTGGCCTAGGAAAGATCCCTTCCCATACCACTCTAGGCCATTTTGTGGTAGGTCAACCAAGCAATGATACTGATGTGTTTCCAGAGAATTGGAGAGAAAGTAAAACAGTGTTTATAAATTACTTATACGCATATAATATTTCACAAAATATGTGTCCTTATCAAGTTTATCAAGTTTAACTTCAATTCAACTTAATAACTTTAGGCTGCAGAATTAGAATTATGTATAAGGAATAGTCTGAGGAAGAAAAATAAAATCAAGAAATATATCACCAGGACCCCTCCTCCCATCATTACCCACAAATTATCAACCATTATCCCAGTAGATAAACCGATCTTCTCTACCTACCAATATTTCCATTATTATATCTATGTGCATGTCTTACTAAAAATATTATATCTGCACACCCTTCCTGCCTGCATATGACTTCTAGTTGTTATATTTTTGTCACACTTTGCCTGCCAACTTTTTATCTTCATAAATTCCTGTGTCCACATTTAGAATGGGTTTTCTATATGTAAACATGCAAAGCTGCAATTAAACAATTTGACCACCAGGTAATTGTGGAGCAGGTTTGTAAGCTTTCACTAACAACTCATTCACTTGCTTCTCGCTGCTGCCTCTCAGCACCCTCACGAATTTAGATTAAAACATTTTTTTAAATCAAAAACTGGCCTACAAATAATTTTTTTTTCAAGCCGCCACTGCCACCTTACCAATAGCCTATTTAAGGCCCTGCTGCTCGCTGGCAAAGGCTCGGCACCCATTCAAGTCCCCCAGCTTGCTACTGTAAGCCACTCACTCAATCAAGGCTCCATTGTGCCTGGCAATGCAGTGCTGGTTGCCTGGATTTGAATTTTGTGGTTCAACTATTCTTAATCTGTAGAAGGCTGGCAAGGATGCTGTTACTTTATGGAACTGGTTGTAATCTGTAGGGGATTTACAGGGACATAGTTAACTTATGGACTCAATATCACATATGGGGACCTGAGCTATGAAGCAGATGACATTAAAGCCGTACACAATACAGAATAAAGGAAAATCCTAAGATGTTTTATAAGTATATTAAGGGTAAGAGGATAACTAGGGAAAAAATAGGGCCCATTAGGGACAAAAGTGGCAATCTGTGTGTGGAGCCGGAAGATGTAGGTGGGGTTCTAAATGAATTTTTTGCATCTGTTTTCACTATGGAGAAGGACGATGCAGACATAAAATTAGGGCAGGGGGACTGTGATATACTCGAACATTTTAACATCGAGAGGAAGGAGGTATTGGCGGTTTTAGCAGGTCTAAAAATGGATAAATCCCCAGGTCCGGACGAAATGTATCCCAGGCTGCTGTGTGAGGCAAAGGAGGAGATTGCGGGGGCTCTAACACATATATTCAGAACCTCTCTGGCCACAGGGCATGTGCCAGAGGACTGGAGAACCGCTAATGTAGTACCATTATTCAAGAAAGGGAGTAGGGAAAAACCGGGGAACTACAGGCCAGTGAGCCTAACATCAGTGGTAGGAAAATTATTGGAAAAAATTCTGAGGGACAAAATTAGTCTCCACTTGGAGAGGCAAGGATTAATCAGGGTTAGCCAACATGGCTTTGTCAAGGGAGATCATGTCTGACTAATTTGATTAAATTTTTGAGGGGGTGACTAGGTGTGTGGATGAGGGTAACGCAGTGGATGTGGTATACATGGATTTCAGTAAGGCCTTCGATAAAGTCCCGCACAGGAGACTGGTCAAGAAGGTAAGAGCCCATGGAATCCAGGGTGCCTTGGCACATTGGATACAAAACTGGCTCAGTGGCAGAAGGCAGAGGGTGATGGTCGAAGGTTGTTTTTGTGACTGGAAGCCTGTGGCCAGTGGGCTACTACAGGGATCGGTGCTGGGTCCCTTGCTGTTTGTGGTCTACATTAACGACTTGGATATGAATGTAAAAGGTATGATCAGTAATTTCGTGGATGATACAAAAATTGGTAGGGTGGTAAATAGTGAGGAGGGTAGCCTCAGTCTGCAGGACGATATAGATGGGTTGGTCAGATGGGCGGAACAGTGGCAAATGGAATTTAATCCGGAAAAGTGCGAGGTGATGCACTTTGGAGGGACTAACAAGGCAAGGGAATACACAATGAATGGTAAGACCCTAGGCAAGACGGAGGGTCAGAGAGATCTTGGTGTGCAAGTACACAGATCCCTGAAGGCGGCGGAACAGGTGGATAAGGTGGTAAAAAAGGCATATGGGATACTTGCATTCATTAGCCGAGGCATAGAGTATAAGAGCAAGGAGGTTATGATGGAGCTGTATAAAACACTGGTTAGGCCACATCTGGAATACTGTGTGCAGTTCTGGTCGCCACACTACAGGAAGGATGTGATCGCTTTGGAGAGGGTGCAGAGGAGATTCACCAGAATGTTACCCGGGCTGGAGTGCTTCAGCTATGAAGAGAGACTGGGCAGATTGGGTTTGTTTTCCTTGGAGCAGAGGAGGCTGAGGGGGGACATGATTGAGGTGTACAAAATTAGAGGGGCATAGATAGGATGGATACTAAGGAGCTTTTTCCCTTAGTAGAGGGGTCTATAACAAGGGGGCATAGATTCAAGGTAAAGGGCGGGAGGTTTAGAAGGGATTTGAGAAAGAACTTTTTCACCCAGAGGGTGGTTGGAATCTGGAACTCACTGCCTGAAAGGGTTGTGGAGGCAGGAACCCTCACAACATTCAAGAAGCATTTGGATGAGCACTTGAAATGCCATAGCATACAAGGCTACGGACCAAATGCTGGAATATGGGATTAGATTAGACAGGGCTTGATGGCCGGCGCGGACACGATGGGCCGAAGGGCCTCTATCCGTGCTGTATAACTCTATGACTCTATGACTCTAGTGTAGATGCAATTGGATGATGCCAGGGGTGGGAAACAATTGCTATGAAAGAAAGAAATAACTTGCATTTATATAGCGCCCTTCATGACTTCAGGACATCCTAAAGCACTAGGATCATTTCCACTGCAACAGAGAAGACTAGGAGGAGATTTAATAAAGGTTTTTTAAATTATGAAGGATTTTTATAGGCTGAATAGGGAAAGAATTTCTTCTAGTTGGGGAGTTATTGATCAGGGGTAATCAATTCAAAATTGTCAGAAAGAGAGTGAAGAGAAAGATTAGAAGAAATGTCTTTAACTCAGGGAAAGGTTGAGGCAGAAACCATTGCATCTCTTGAAGAAAAGGTGGTTAAATATGTAATGCAGAGGAAGATGCGGGACTATCGGGGAGTGTGCAAAGCAGTGGGGTTAGTTTCGGATCATTCCAGCAAAGAGTTGGCACTGGCATGATGGGCTGAATGGCCTGTTGTGCTGTAAACTTCTATGGTTCTATGGTAGGATCCACAGAGAAGGGAAAGGGGGGTGACAACTAGAGAAAGGGAGATGGGGGCAGCCACCAAAGGGGAGCCAGCTATAGAAGGGGTGGGTAGATATGGGCAACCACACAGGTGGGTGAAGGGCAGTCAGAGAGAAGTATAGGGGCCAACCAATGAGTGCGAGATGGGGGTAAGTAGGAGAAGGGAAATAGAAAGCATAAAGCAGTGAGGGGCATCAGGCAGATAGGGAGAGATAGTGGTAGGGATTATAAATCGGTTACCTGGAATGGTAGTGGTCAGTGGAGATAGGAGAATAGGGGAGGAATTTGTTTTTGTTTTAGTGACGCTCTCTCTATTTGTTTCTTTTTACTGCCATTTGTAGTGTTTGTATTGTTAACTACAGCTCTACTGGTTCACATTTCACTCTCATATTTCTCTTTCTTTTAGTTTTACTCCCACTCTGGCATTTGTTTGTATTTTTCAGTTCAACTACTGGCTTTTATTTTTTAACTACTATGCTTCTCCTTTTAGGCCCTACTCCTGATTTTCTGCTTTTATAATTAAAAAAATCTACACACTGTGAAACCTCTCAAGCCTCTCAAGTGCTTATAAAATTATAATTTTCAGTTTTCCTCATTATTTGTTCCCTCACAATTCTCTCAGTTGTAATTGCCCTCACTCCTCATTTTGTGCTTAGACCTCATCCCACAAACCTCTTCTGTGCTTACCACGTACCACCACCAAATCCTTAACTTTCCTTCTCAAATTTTTCAGCAATTCCCTTTCCAAACCTCTACATTAATATAAAAAACTTTTAATATACAATTTTGTTCCAAACATTCAATTGTTAACATTGATCTATTATATATAAAAAATGGTAGGTGGGTCACAACATCCCATTTCAAAATGCACTGAAATCACCTATGTCAACTGACCCTTATGGGACTTTTCCATTATATTTACCTGCAATACATGTTATGCCTGTAGATAGCGCTGTTCTAGGGATTTTCTGTCTATGTATTCTGTATGGTGCAGCATCTGCACCTCCTGCCACCCCAGTTCATCCGCTGGTGTGCATTGTTTTATTTCAGAATGGATTTGGTGAAGAAATTATAAGATCTATGTTTTGTATGTGTGTGTGTACATGCAGGAGCATGCCTAAATATAATATATATATAATTATCTATGATACCTCCTTAATTCGTTTGTTGATGCAAAAAATTAGAAATAATTATGTATTAAATCTCTCCTTAATTCTTGGCATATACTAATCCTGTATTTTTATATATATATATATATATATATAATATATTTATGATACTTACATGTTCTGTTCTTCGTTTTATTAAAAAAATTGTATTTATATTTTCATTTTTATTAATTATCAATTGCTAGAGATAGATATATCTTATATGTATATGTCTAAGGCAGAGTGGTTTTAATGGGGGATTTTAACTTTCATATAAATTGGGATAAGCAGACTAGCACCTGTCAGAAAGATAGTGAATTTCTTGAGTGTGTCCGGAATAGTTTTCTACAACAATATGTCTTGGAGGCAACAAGGGCGCATGCCATATTAGATTTAGTAATGAGTAATGAGCCAGATTTAATTAACAGCCTAACTGTGCATGAACATTTATCTAGTAGCGATCATAACATGATCGAGTTCAATGGAGCGTTTGAAAGGGAGAAACGCGAAACAGCTACTGAGATTCTAGATTTGGGTACGGCCGACTTCAAAGGGATGAGACAGAGACTGTTCACAGTAAACTGAGCAAATCTGTTAATGGGTAAAACAGCAGAAGATCAATGGGAGATGTTCAAAAAAGAATTTAAGGTGATACAGAACCAGTTTATACCCCTGAGGGGCAAGAGCTCTACTTACCAAAATAAACAGCCATGGACGACTAAAGAGGTAAGGGACAGCATAAAACTAAAGAAAAAGCATACAGGTACATAGATTATTAAAATGTCATGAACAGGTACAGAAAATAATCAAAAAGGCTAATGGAATGCTGGCCTTTATATCTAGGAGACTAGAATACAAGGGGGTAGAAGTTATGCTACAGCTATACAAAACCCTGGTTAGACCACACCTGGAGTACTGTGAGCAGATCTGGGCACCACACCTTAGGAAGGGACTGCAGCGTAGGTTTACCAGAATGATACCCGGACTTCAAGGGTTAAGTTAGGAGGAGAGATTACACAAATTAGGGTTGTATTCCCTAGAATTTAGAAGGTTAAGGGGTGATCTGATTGAACTTTTCAAGATATTATGGGGAACAGATAGGGTAGATAGAGAGAAACTATTTCCACTGGTTGGGGATTCTAGGACTAGGGGGCATAGTCTAAAAATTAGAGCCAGACCTATCAGGAGTGAAATTAGGAAACACTTCTACATACAAAGGGTGGTAGAAGTTTGGAACTCTCTTCCGCAAACGGCAATTGATGCTAGATCAATTGTTCATTTTTAATCGGAGATTGATAGCTTTCTGTTAACCAAAGATATTAAGGGATATGGGCCAAAGGCAGGTATATGGAGTTAGATCACAGATCAGCCATGGAACTCCCTACCTAACAACACTGTGGGAGTACCTTCACCACATGGACTGCAGCGGTTCAAGAAGGTGGCTCACAACCACCTTCTCAAGGGCAACTAGGGATGGGCAATAAATGCTGGCCTTGCCAGCGACACCCAGATCCCATAAGCGAATTTAAAAAAAATTAAAACCACTCTACCTTTGTTACACGCTTGTCTAATCTCTGCAATTATACAATCTAGCACTTCACAGCTGCTACCAGGGGCCCTATACACAACTCCCACTACAGTCTTAAATCCTTTCCTATTTCTTAGTTCTACCCATAAAATCTTCACTGCCTGCTTACCTCTCGTTATATCCTCTCTTATCATTGAAGTGATTTCATCCTTAATCACTAAGGCTACTCCTCCTCCTCTGCTATTTTCCCTATCTTTCCTGTAGACCTTATAACCTGGTATATTTAGTTCCCAGTCCTGACTGTCTTGCAGCCATGTCTCAGTAATGACTACCATGTCATACCCTCCAATTTGAATTTGCGTCTGCAGTTCATTCAATGTATTCTTATACTCCGTGCATTTGTATAAAGAACGCTTAATTGGTCCACACACCCTAGCCTGTCCTTCAGCTCTAATCTTTTTCTCACTTGTTTCTTATTTCTCTCTCCTGGTTTAATCATTTTACATCTTTTAGTTTTCTCTCTACCTGTAGTGCCTAAAGCACAATTTCTGACTGTTACTCTACTCTCTTCCCTTTCGTTTGTTTTTGAACTACTATTTTTACTACAATTTCCACCTGAGCTCTCCCCTCCATTTACTAGTTTAAATTCCTTGTGACCTCCCTATTTATCTTTTCCGTTAGGACCCTGGTCCCAGACTGGTTCAGGTGGAGCCCATCCCAACAGTTCCTTCCTGTCCCAATACTGGTGCCAGTGCCCCATGAAATAGAAATTTATAGTAACATAGGCCAGAATTTTAACTTGGAGGCGGGTAGGAAGTGGGCGGGGGGGGGGAGGGGGGTGGGGGGGGGCGGGCAGGGGAGGTGGGGGTGCACTGGAATGCGTTTGGGAAACCCGGGAGAACAGATTTCCCTCAAGGCCTGCCGAATTTAAGGGCAGGCTTGGTTAGCATTTTGATTCTCTGTTTCCCACCTGCAACCTGCCAGATTGAGAGGCTGCCTGGCTGTCGGGCAGGTGGCAGAGAGAAGCAAGGAAGGGATCGGTGATAGGGGGGTGGGGGGGGTGGGGGTGGGTGTAGGAAGGCTGGGATCGTTGGAGGCCGGAGATTGGGGGGTGGGAGAATCTCGGGCCTCTGATCAAAGTAGATCAAAGTCCAGAAAGAACTTCCTAGGAGTTTTTGATTTCTTCATCTTTACTGTCTAAAAAGGCACGGCATCATGTCGTGAGTTCGCTGGCCACACGGACAGCAGTATATAACTTCAACATCACTAAGGTAATGATCAGGATTATACTTTGCAACAAGAGGGGTAGCTCAAGTACATTCCAAACCAAAAGAATATCATTAATATATTGGCCACAAGCAACACTAAGCAAACATAGATGGAGAACAGGAAAGATGTGATTACACTAGAGAAGGTACAAAGGAGATTTACGAGGATGTTGCCAGGACTGGAGAATTTTAGCTATGGGAAAAGATTGGATAGGCTGGGGTTGTTTTCTTTGGAACAGAGGAGGCTGAGAGAAGACTTAATTGAGGTGTATAAAATTATGAGGAGCCTAGATAGAGTGGATAGGAAGGACCTATTTCCCTTAGCAGAGATGCGGAGATGCCGGTGTTGGACTGGGGTGGACAAAAATGAGAAGTCGCACAACACCAGGTTATAGTCCAACAGTTTTATTTAAAATTACGAGCTTTCGGAGCTACTGTACCTCTACCTGACGAAGGAGCAGCAGCTCCGAAAGCTCGTAATTTTAAATAAAACTGTTGGACTATAACCTGGTGTTGTGCGACTTCTCATCCTTAGCAGAGAGGTCAATAACCAGGGGGCATAGATTTAAAGTAACTGGTAGAAGAATTAGAGGGGAGTTGAGAAATGTTTTCACCCAGGGGTTGGTGGGGGTCTGGAACTCACTGCTTGAAAGAGTGGTAGAGGCAAAAACCCTCATCGCATTTAAAAAGTACTTGGATATGCACTTGAAGTGCCGTAACCTACAAGGCTACGGACCAAGAGCTGGAAAGTGGGATTAGGCTGGATGCAATGTTCCCTTTAAGCCGCTCGGCCGTGCAGCACTCTGCATCTCCCTCGCAGCCGGCTCACCGGCTTTTAAATAGGAAAAACCGCGCATGCGTGGTATTTTGAATGGGACGTGCAGCCCCTTAAAGGGGCCACGCAGATGATGGGACAAATGGCCTCCTTCTGTGCTGTAAACTTCTATGAGAACCCCTCTGCATTATGTGTGCGTTTAATGTCCTTATATTGAGGAATGTAGGGCACCACTCCACCAAACACCATTGCCCCCACTGCTATCCAAGAAGCCAGTTTGCTGACAGGTAGGGCGAACTGCTTAAGGGAGCTCAGACTCTCTTCCATTTTCATTTAAAAATAAATCCAGGCAAGGCTGCCAAGAGGGAGGGGGCGGGGGTAGGAAGGCCGGGATCGTCGGAGGCTGGAGACCGGGGCTTTGGGTAGGACTGCCGGGATTGGAGCAGGCCAGAGATCGGGCGGTGGGGGGGGGTGGAGGGGGGAGGTGAGAAGGCCGGGATCAGAGGGGACTGGAGATTGGAGGCCGGAGTAGGGGTGGGGACCGGAGGCCTTGTGGGGGGAGATAGGAGGCCTGGGGGGGTGGGGAGGTCAGGGGGAGATCGGAAGGGTCACACGCCATTGATTTGGACTCTGCCACCCCTATGTCAGCCCACCACTGCAATCCCCAATCCCACTGGCAGTAAATATAAACCTACAGGCGCAATGTTGCTGCACCACTTCACTCCCCCCCGCCCACTCCCCCAACAGGTAGATATGTTCAGGCTGTTGATTGGGAATTCTGGCCTCCTTGAGACCTCCCGCGATGCGCACTGCACTGTGAGCAAAATATTGACCATCCACTGTGTGTATTCTTCCTAAGGAAGAGTTTGGGCAGGTATTGATCTAGAAGCTCCTTGAGCGACGTGGCCCACCTCATTGCCCAGCACCAGATCCAGCAATGCCTCCTTCCTAGTTGGGCCAAGAACATACTGGTCAAGGAAATTCTCCTGAACACACTTCAGAAATTCCTCCCCCTCCTTTCCCTTTATCCTAGCATTATCCCAATCAATTACACCTCAACAAAGCCGGGACTAATATTCTCGCGGGGAGGTTAGCTAGTGCTGTTGGGGAGGATTTAAACTAGCTTGGCGGGGGATGGGCACCAGTATATAGGAGTAGAAATGAGGAATAAGCTGCATGAAAGAGTGAGTGTGTTGCATAGTACTAGAGAAGTGAAGATGAAAATAAGATTAAAATAAGATTGGCAAAGAGAGAATATGAGAGTAGAATGGCGGTTAACATAAAAGGGAACACAAAAATCTTCTACCGGCATGTAAACAGTAAGCAGGTAGTAAGAGGCGGGGTGGGGCCTATTAGCGACAAAGAAGGTGTTATATGCTTAGAGGCGCAGGGCAAGGCTAGAATACTCAATGAGTACTTTGTATCGGTGTTTACTAAGGAGGTGGATGCTGACAAAATATCGGTAGCAGCGGAAGAGGTACAAGCAATGGAAAGGGTGAAAATTGATAGACAGGATGTACTAGAAAGGCTGCGTATGCTTAGAGTGGATAAGTCGCCTGGTCCAGATGGCTTGCATCCCAGGTTGCTAAGGGAATTGGGGGAGGAGATAGCGGAAGGGCTTTCCATAATTTTCCAATCTTCCCTAGATGTGGGGGAGGTGCCTGAGGATTGGAAAGTGGCAAATGTGACACCATTGTTCATGAAAGGGTGTAAGGACAATCCCAGTAACTACAGGCCGGTCAGTTTAACATCAGTGGTAAAGTTTTAGAAACAATAATCAAGAAAAAAAATTAACGGGCATTGGAGAGGTTAAAGCTAATTAAGGAGAGACAACACGGATTTGTAAAAGACAGATCATGTTTGACTAATCTAATTGAATTTTTTGCTGAAGTAACAGGGAGGAGCGATGAAGGGAATGCAATGGATGTTGTCTACATGGATTTTAGGAAGGCGTTTGACAAAGTACCACATAGAAGGCTGGTTAACAAAATTGAGGCTCATGGAATAGATGGGTCAGTGGCAGCTTGGATAAGGAATTGGCTTAAGGACAGAAAACAGCAAGTTGTGGTAAATGGCTGTTTTTCAGACTGGAGGATGGTAGACAGTGGTGTTCCCCAAGGGTCAGTGCTAGGACCACTGCTTTTTTTGATATATATAAATGACTTGGATATTGGAATACAGAGTAGAATTTCTAAATTTGCCAATGACCCCAAACTTGGGGGTGTGGCAAACAGTGAGGATGATACCAATCGACTGCAACAGGACATAGAAAGACTAGCAGAATGGACAGACAAGTGGCAGATGGAATTTAATACAGAGAAGTGTGAGCAGAAGGAACAGGGAGAGGCAATATACACTTAATGGCACAGTTTTAAAGAGCGTGCAGGGACAGAGGGACCTGGGAGTTAATGTGAATAGGTCCCTGAAGGTGGCGGGACATATTGAGAGAGTGGTTAGCAAAGCATATGGGATCTTGGGTTTCATAAATCAAGGTATTGACTTCAAAAGTAGAGAAGTTATGCTGAATCTTTATAAAGTGCTGGTTAGGCCACAACTGGAGTATTGCGTCCAGTTCTGGTCACCACACTTTAGGAAGGATGTGAAGGCCCTTGAGAGGGTGCAGAGGAAATTTACCAGAATGGTTCCGGGGATGGGGGATCTTAGCTACAAGGACAGGTTGGAGAAGCTGGATTTGTTTTCATTAGAGCAAAGGAGGATGAGGGGTGATTTGCTAGAGGTGTACAAGATTATGACAGGTTTGGATAGGCTAGAAGGGGAAAGGCTGTTCCCACGAGTTGATGGTACAAGAACTAGAGGACACAGATATAAGGTTTTGGGCAGGAGATACAGGGGGATGTGAGGGAAAACTTTTTTTATGCAGTGAGTGGTGAGGACCTGGAACTTGCTGCCGACGGAAGTAGTGGAAGCGGACACACTCAATGTTTTCAAGGGGAGACTGGATAGGCACTTGAGGGAAATAAACTTGCAGGGCTACGGGGATAGAGCGGGGGATTGGGACTGACTCGATTGCTCTGCCGAGAGCCAGCATGGACTCAATGGGCCGAATGGCCTCCTTCTGTGTCGATATGACTCTATGGGGGAGAAATTCGGTATCGCCCCGTTTGGGGCGCAATTATCAGGCCGGGCGCAAAGTTTAGCCTCCGACTGCCATCTTGGTCTCTATCGCCCCTCGAGGTGATTTGAGCGCAAAATCAAGCGCTATACGCCTCTCTTAAGGCACTGGCGAAGCTCATGTGATGTCAGTTAGCAATGGAACACAGCCACACTGGCGCCGGCCAGTTCTTAAAGGGGAGGGTCGATCTTGCTCTCCAGCCACACTCTGCTCATTGCAGCCTTGAATCTCGGCCTGGAGAGACCTGTACATCAATTCTGCTGGAAAGAACAATGGAGAGGCCCAGGGAAAGAGCTCAGAGTGCAGCCCCCAAGTCTCTTCTAAATCGATGCGAGGAAGGTCAAATCAAAATGAACCTGCAAAGTGCTGCTCAGTACCCAAAACTCCTTCACACAGCATTGAATCTCTCCAGAAGTCTCTCTCTCTCAGAATGCGTGGTGCAAAAATGTGGCCGACAAAAAAAGGCAGGAAGCGGCCACCTTTAAATAGCGCTCCCCCAGTCCCTTCCCGACTGCAAAATGTTCCCCTCTACCTGTCGTTGCTAGCGGTAGGCGGAAAGGCAGGGGGCGGCACTCAATATCCGGTCCAGGGCACTACCGGGGAGTTGCACGCTCGACTGACGTCACGATCTGCGGGCGCAGGAGATCGTGGCGGTAGTGTTTAGCACCGCAGCAAAATGTCTGGTCAATTTCGCGAGTGGTGCAAACATCACCGCGACCGGGCGTTAGTTGCTTTGCGCCCCTTTAGTGCCCTTTTAGGGCACTAACGGGAGGCGCTAATCAACCAAATTTTTCCCCCTGTGACTCTGTGGGGGAAAAATTGGGCTGCTTTGCGCCTCCCGTTAGTGCCCTAAGAGGGCGCTAACGGGGTGCAAAGCAACTAGCGCCCGGGCGCGGCACCGCCCCCGCCTTCTGCGAAATTCAGCGGGAGATTAACGGCGGCGCTAACCGGTAGCGCCCTGCGGCGCTGTGCCGGCTGCGATGACGTCATTGCAGTGCCCCAGCCGCAATCTTTGGGAGTGCCCCCTGACTTACCGCTGGACGCTATGTCCGACGGGGTCAGGGGGGCCTACCTGCTGCTGGGGAGGCGCTATTTAAAAGCAAGTTGCGGGGCAGCCATTTTTGTTGCTGGCCGCCTGCCAACACCTGCCTGCGCTCCCGTCCCCGGCCTCCTGAACAGCCCCCCTCCCCACCCCGCGGAGTGCCAGCTGCGCTCCAAGCGCCTGGCACTTCTCTTGAGTGCTGGGCTCTTTTGCCAGCACACCCGATACCCGGGGGCCTAGCTGGGCCCCGGGTCACGCTGTGCAAGGCCCCTCCCCTTTAAGAAGGGGAGGAAGGCCTGCAATACCGCGGCGTGATGTCACGCTGTGGCATGTAGTGCCGTGATGTTGACTCGCAGCGCTCCAAGAGGGATGCGGGGCGCTTCCAGTAGCGCCCCGCTTCCCTCTTGGGGCGCGACCACTCAATTTCTGGCGTGGAGGCGAAAGTAGCGCCCTGGCGAAGTTAGCGCCCCAAATGGGGCCCTGCTCAATTTTTAGCCCTATGACTCTATGTCAGCCTGCTGCCACACCCATGTTTCTCCCTCACAACTGTTGATCATTTATGGTCTGCTTAAATGGAAATGGACGTTGAGCTGTCCCAGCCCCTCTTCCTCTCCCCTAGGAGGCCTTAATAGCAGCTGTATAATCTCAGAGGCTTCCAGCAGGGTAGTTTGTTGTATAAGCAGAGAGCAGTTTGCACAAGGATAGAGCTGCTCTCCTCCACCAAGTTAGATCTGTAGGCTGAGGGTGACAGGAAAGGACATTGGTCTGGCCCCTGGCTCTGGGCATTGGAACTTGCAGCCATAGCCCTCCCTCCCTTACTGACTTGGGGCCATTAGAATGGGGCACTGATAATTAATTCAATGCAATTAAATCATTGTCAATACTATCTCTTACTGAATTTTCTGTGAATGACATTTCCGCTGATTATTACTGAAAGGACAACTGAATATACAGATGAAATAAAGGCAATGCTTACGGATAGGTAGGGCTTGATTCTAACCCCTCCCCCCGCACCCACCTGGGGTAAACCATGAGAAGTTTACATAGGCAAAACCTATAAACAATGTGGACAAAGAAAATTATAATGGGAAAACATTGACACAAAAAGTGGGACAAAAACCTGAGAACAGGAAGCCAAGTGGTGCAGACAGGCCGAACGTGATGACATCAGATATTCAATAGGATATCGATAGATTTAAAAAAAATCAAAACATTATAAATAAAATAAGGACAAAATATGTGACCTTAAAATGGGGACTGAATTCTTTGTTGAATGATTTCCCATGCCCTCTAACCCCACCTCAAGTGAGGACCACAAATGATCTTGACTTAATGTATGCAAGGCCACAGGAGGTGCACTAATTACTAATTACGTTTGAAAGTACATTTATAGTATTGTAAATATTCAAAGGAAAACAGTAATAATCATTCAGGAAGTTAACCTCTCCTACCATTTCATTATTTCTTTTTTAGCTCCTCATGGTTTATTCCTATTTTCTGGATGAAGAATGGATCTGCGCAACCACTTATCTGGCTTGAGAAAAAACATAGTAAGTACATTTATCGTACTTTTACTCCATCTTAGGGTAAAGCTGCACTTCATGCTCCCTGTGGAGTTAATTAGAAAATATTACCAATCTGGAAAATGCAACAAGATCACATTTAGTGAAACAAACTCGGGATAATTATCTGACTTCACGCTCCTGGTAATGAACTTCACCCACTGTCTGCGTTTATTGGAAATTCAGGCACACATTGCACATGCTCTTCTAACCAGTAATTCCCAATGTGCGATGCGAGCAAAGATTCCCCCGCCCCCAGGGAGTACGAGGTCCGAAAATTATCTCTTTACTCAAAGATTTCAGTAACATTTGGTTATTTTCCTTTAGTTACAAAATCAAGTTAATGGGAATACCTTCAAGAAAACTCATCAGTGTTGTGCAATTTGTGACAGAATGTTATCCACTTTGGTAGGAAAAATAGAAAAGCAGAGTAGCTTTTAAATGGTGAGAGATTGGGAAATGTTGGTGTTCAGAGGGACCTGGGTGTCCTTGTACACGAATCACTGAAAGTTAACATGCAGGTGCAGCAAGCAATTAGGAAAGCAAATTGTATGTTGGCTTTATTACAAGAGGATTTGAGTATAAGAGTAAAGACATCTTACTGCAATTATATAGGGCCCTGGCGAGACCACACCTGGAGTATTGTGTACAGTTTTGGTCTCCTTACCTAAGGAAGGATATACTTGCCATAGAGGGAGTGCAACAAATGTTCACCAGACTGGTTCCTCGTAATGGGGGGATTGTCCTATGAGGACAGATTGAGTAGACTAGGCCTATATTCTCTAGAGTCCAGAAGAATGAGAGGTGATCTCATTGAAACATACAAAATTCTTACAAGGCTTGACAGGGTAGATGCAGGGAGGATGTTTCCCCTGGCTGGGGAGTCTAGAACCAGGGGTCACAGCCTCAGAATAAGGGGTTGGCCATTTAGGACTGAGATGAGGAGAAATTTCTTCACTCAGAGGGTGGTGAATCTTTGGAATTCTCTACCCCAGAGAGCTGTGGAGGCTCAGTTGTTGAGTATATTGAAGGTACAGATCGATAGATTTTTGAATGTTAAGGGAATCAAGGGATATGAGGATAGTGCAGGAAAGTGGAGATGAGGTAGAAGATCAGCTAAGATCTTATTGAATGGCAGAGCAGGCTCGAAGGGCCGAATGGCCTATTCCTGCTCCTATTTCTTATGTTCTTATGTCCTGGTATTAAATCACCTCTTACTGTAACTCACAGAATGTCCAAGGTTTTTATCTTTGGGGACTGCTTAGGCGATTACCGTGGAGTTTTGTGCGCCACATATAGAGGCCGATATAGCAGTCTGGGTACGGGTGTCGACAGAGTTGCTGCTTTTCAGGTGCTGCATAATGTGAACGATGCTGCACATTGTGAATGGGATTTCCTGATGTTGCAAAACTATCAAATGGCATTCATTCCTCTACAGCTACAGCAAGAAGTAAGAGCTGGAAGTGATTCTAAAGGAGGAGTCAGATTGAGAATGATTTTCACAAACATTGACCACTGACTCCAAAATGCTGACTGTACTGAAATGTGGGCTGTTGACATATATCGAAGTATACACTCCTAATCTTTCTCAAATACTTTGTAGTAAGCAGAAAATATTGTTCTGTTGCTTTTCATTCTTGGTGCTTGTACACAGAAACATATCCTGAGGTAAAAGTTACTACAGATGAAGAATGGATCCTGCTAAATGTCAATCTATCCGGCTTCTATAGAGTTAACTACGATGATTCAAATTGGCACCAGCTAAGTCTTCAACTAAACAAAGACCCATCTGTAAGTTATAATCTTCTTACCCTTCCTTCAGAACTTTTGTCCATCTTCCGTATACTAAACACAAGGAAGGAATGCCAGTCAGCTTATATTGGTCCGTATTTTCCGATCGGAGGCTTCCTGTGTGCAGAGGACTCCGATCTGGAAAAAATCTACGCCCTTACCTGAGGGCTCCAGAGGTCCGGCCATTTCCGATCCTGGGCCTCTCCATGACGAAATGTGCAGGGCCCAGGTATCCCAGGGGCGCAGGTGGTTCGCAAGTGTCCCTGGGATCGCATGGGCCATGGGGAGCCAATGGGAGAAGGGAATCTCCCTTCATACTTTTGACAGGTAGACCTGTCAAAAGTATGAATGGAGATCACTCCAAAAACACATCAAAACATTAAATACATTTTTTTTTAAATCACGTTTTTAAAATTAGTTAAAATTACATTAAATTAAATAGTTTAAACAAAAATTTAATTTTTTGAAAAAAAAAATCAAGTTTTTTACAGGGCTAAAAATAAACTTACCTTTTTAAAAGTATTTTTAAATTATAAATGAGTGAAAAAAAATTATTTTAACTTTTTTTAAACTCTTAGGGGAAAAATTCAGTATCGCCCCATTTGGGGCGCAATTTTCGGCGGGGCGCAAAAATTAGCGCCTGGCGCTAATTATCGCCTCCGACTGCAAACTTGACTTTTATCGCCCCTGGAGGTGATTGGAGCACTAAATCAGGCGCTACACATCTGTCTTAAGGCGCAAAGGCTGAGGAGCGAGGCGCTAACTCAGAGCGCTGGCAAAGCTCATGTGATGTCAGTCAGTAATGGAACACAGACACAATGGCCCCGGCCAGTTCTTAAAGGGGAGGGTTGATCTTGCTTTCCATCCACATCCTGCTCATTGCAGCCTTGAATCTCGGCCTGGAGAGACCTGTACATCAAATCTGCTGGAAGGAACAATGGAGAGGCCCAGGGAAAGAGCTCAGAGTGCAGACCCCACAGTCTCTTCTAAATCGATAGGAGGAAGGGCAAATCAAAATGAACCTGTAAAGTGCTGCTCAGTACCCAAAACTCCTTCACACAGCGTTGAATCTCTCCAAAAGTCTCTCTCTCTCTCTCTCAGAATGCGTGGTTCAAAAATGTCGCCTTCAAAAAAAGGCAGGAAGCGGTTGCCTTTAAATAGCGCTCCCCCAGTCCCTTCCTGACTGCAAAACGCTCCCCTCAAACTGTCGTTGCTAGCGGCAGGCGGTAAGGCAGGGGGCGCCACTCAACATCCGCTCCGGAGCGCTACCGGGGCGTTGCACACTCGACTGACGTCACGATCTGCCGGCGCAGGAGATCGTGGCGGTACTGTTTAGCGCCGCCGCAAAATGTCTACTTAATTTCGCGAGCGGAGCAAACATCACCGCGCCCGGGCGCTAGTTGCTTTGCGCCCCATTAACGCCCTCTTAAAGCGCTAACGGGAGGCGCAACCAACTGGATTATTCCCCCTTATGCTGGTAAAAGCATTCTGAAGGGGGAGGGTGAACAACCAGAGGTCGTGGTCCATATCGGTACCAACGACATAGGTAGAAAGAGGGACGAGGTCCTGCAAGCAGAATATAGGGAGCTAGGAAATAAATTAAAAACCAGGACCTCAAAGGTAGTAATCTCAGGATTACTCCCAGTGCCACGTGCTAGCGAGAGCAGAAATAGGAGAATAGACCAGATGAATGCGTGGCTGGAGAGATGGTGTAAGAGGGAGGGATTTAAGTTCCTGAGGCATTGGGACCGATTCTGGGGAAGGTGGGACCTGTACAAGCTGGACGGGTTACACCTCAGCAGAACCGGGACCAATATCCTCGCAGGGCGGTTTGCTAGTGCTGTTGGGAAGGATTTAAACTAGTTTGTCAGGGGGCTGGGAACCTAAGTGTGGGCCCAGAACAGAGAGAAACAAAGCTGGAAGTGCAAGTTAGAAAAGTAGTCAGCAAAACTAGTAGGGAGCAGAAACAAAGGCCAACAGTAAAGAGGGTCAAAGTGCAGAAAATATTAAACAGGCAAAGTTGAAGGCACTTTATCTAAATGCAGGTAGCACTCGTAACAAGGTGGATGAATTAATGGCACAAATAGAAGTAAGTGGGAATGATGTAATTGACATTATAGAGACGTGGTTGCAGGGTAACCAAAGCTGGGAACTGAATGTTCCAGGGTACTCAACATTTAGGAAGGACAGACAAAAAGGAAAAGGAGGTGGCGTAGCGCTGTTAATAAGGGATGAGATCGGTACAGTAGAGATAAAAGATCTTGGCTTGGCAGATCGTGATGTAGAACTGGAATCAGTTTCGGTGGAGCTAAGAAACAGCAAAGGACGGAAAACATTGGTGGGAGTTGTGTATAGGCCACCAAACAGTAGTGGTAATGTAGGGCACAGTATCAATCAAGAGATTAGAAGTGCATGTAACAAGGGCAATACGGTAATCATGGGGGACTTTAATCGACATATTGACTGGGCAAATCAAATTACCACTAATGGTGTGGAGGACGAATTCTTGGAATGCATGTGAGATGGTTTCCTGGATCAGTATGTGGAGGAACCAACCAGGGAAGAGGCTATTCTGGATCTGGTACTGTGTAATGAGAAAGAGCTAATCAATAATCTTGTGGTAAAGGTGCCTTCAGGGACAAGTGACCATAATATGATTGAATTTTACATTAAGTTTGAGAGTGATGTAGTCCAATCTGAAACTAAGATCTTCAATCTAAACAGAGGAAACGACAAGGGTATGAGAGACAAGTTGGCCATGGTAGATTGGGAGACTACACTAAAAGGTATGAAGGTGGACATACAATGGCTAATATTCAAGGAAATAATGCATAATTTGCAACAAACATATATTCCTCTAGGGCATAAAAACCCAAAAGGAAAAGTGATCCAACCATGGCTATCAAAAGAAATTAAAGCTAGTATTAAGTCAAAGGAGGAAGCTTATAAAGTTGCCAGAAAAAGCGGTCAGCCTGAGGATTGGGATCTTTTCAGAAATCAGCAAAGGGGGACCAAGAAATTGATAAAGAAATGGAATATGAGCACAAACTAGCGAAAAATATAAAAACAGATTGTAAAAGCTTCTATAGGTATGTGAAAAGGAAAAGTCTGGCGAAGGTAAATGTAGGTCCTTTACAGTCAGAGACAGGAGAATTTATAATGGGGAATGAGGAAATGGCAGTGAAATTAAATAAATACTTTGTTTCTGTCTTCACGGAGAAAGACACAAAAAACCTCCCAGAAATACGAGAAAACCAAGGGTGTGGCGAGAATGAGGAACTTAAAGAAATTATTATTAGTAAGAAAACAGTACTAGCAAAATTAATGGGACTAAAAGTCGATAAATCTCAAGGACTGGATGACCTACATCCTAGGGTTTTGAAAGAGGTGGCCATTGGGATAGTGGATCCATTGGTTGTCATCTTCCAAAATTCAATAGATTCTGGAACGGTTCCTGCAGATTGGAGGATAGCAAATGTAACCCTGCTATTTAAGAAAGGAGGGAGAGAGAAAACGGGGAACTACAGACCTGTTAGCCTCACATCAGTAGTTGGGAAAATGCTGGCATCTATTATAAAGGATGCAATAACTGGGCACTTAGAAACTAATAGTAAGATTGGGCAGAGTCAACATGGATTTATGAAAGGGAAGTCCTGTTTGACAAACCTATTGGAGTTCTTTGAGGATGTAACTAATGGAGTAGACAAAGGGGAACCGGTAGATGTGGTGTATTTGGATATTCAGAAGGGCTTCGATAAGGTCCCACACAAGAGGTTGGTGAACAAAATTCGGGCACATGGAATTGGGGGTAATATACTAGCATGGATTGAGAATTGGTTAACAGACAGAAAACAAAGAGTTGGGCTAAACGGGTCTTTTTCGGGTTGGCAGGCTGTGCCTAGTGGGGTACCGCAAGGATCGGTGCTTGGGCCCCAGCTATTGACAATCTATATCAATGATTTGGATGAGGGGAATAAATGTAACATTTCCAAATTTGCTGATGATACAAAGCTAGGTGGCAGTGCCAGTTGCGAAGAGGATGTGAAGAGGCTTCAAGGGGATCTCGACAGGCTCAGTGAGTGGGCGAGAACATGGCAGATGGATTATAATGTGGATAAATGTGAAGTTATCCACTTTGGTAGAAAAAACAGAAAGGCAGAGTATTTCCTAAATGGTGAAAGATTGGGGAATACAGATGCTCAAAGGGACCTGGGTGTCCTTGTACATGAGTCACTGAAAGTGAATGTGCAGGTGCAGCAAGCCATTAGGAAAGCAAATGGTATGCTGGCCTTCATTACAAGAGGATTTGAGTACAGGAGTAAAGAAGTCTTACTCCAATTATATAGGGCCTTGGTGAGACCACACCTGGAGTACTGTGTACAATTTTGGTCTCCTTACCTAAGGAAGGATATACTTGCCATAGAGAGAGTGCGACAAAGGTTCACAAGATTGATTCCTGGGATGGCGGGACTGTCGTATAAGAAGAGATTGAGTAAACTAGGCCTGTATTCTCTTGAATTCAGAAGAATGAGAGGGGATCTCATTGAAGCATACAAAATTATTACAGGGCTTGATAGGGTGGATGCTGGGAGAATGTTTCCCTTGGCTGGGGAGTCTAGAACCAGGGGCCACAGCCTCAGGATAAAGGGCAGGCCATTCAGGACTGAGATGAGAAGAAATTTCTTCACACAGAGGGTGGTGAATCTTTAGAATTCTCTACCCCAGAGGGCTGTGGAGGCTCAGTCATTGGGTATATTCAAAACAGAAGTCAATAGATTTCTGACTAGTAAGGGCATCAAGGGATATGGCGATAAGGCCGGTGAATGGAGTTGAGGCAGAAGATCAGCCATGATCTCATTGAATGGCGGAGCAGGCTCGAGGGGCTGAATGGCCTACTCCTGCTCCTACTTCTTATGTTCTTATGTTACGCCTGCTTTTGACAGATTGGAAATGCCGATTTTTAGCGCATGCGCTTTGCATGCCTGAAACCGGCACTTGTGAGGTCCCTATGGGTATGTACACAGCTCGTACACACCCGTAGGCATTGGAAAATACAGGCCAATCTTGCAATGGAATGTCCAGTTAACAATCACTGAACACTGATAACAACAATGTGCCTTTCTAAACCACTTCTCACTTGCAGAATTATGACACAGAGCACTTTACAAAACTCTGGTTAAAGAGCAGGAATGTGAAAGTGTAAAAGAAAGGTGAAAGCATGGTTGAAAAGAAGGATCTTAAGGATGCTTTTGAAGGCAAGGACAGAAGTGACAAGATGGAGGTGCTGTGGAGACAGTCATGGGGGAGGGGGGTTTCCTCCGGGTGCTCCGGTTTCCTCCCACAGTCCAAAAATGTGTGGGTTAGGTTGATTTGGCTATGATAAATTGACCCTTAGTGTTAGGGGGGATTAAATATGTGGGGTTATGGGGATAGGATGGGATATGTTAGGGGGAATTAAATACATGGGGTTACGGGGGTAGGGTGGGATATGTGTACTGTGGGGATTAAAGCAGGGACAGGGTACTGGATTTAGATGATCAGCCATGATCGTATTGAATGGCGGAGCAGGCTCGACGGGCCGAATGGCCTACTCCTGCTCCTAGATTCTATGTTTCTATGTTTCTATAGTGGACTACACTAATAGTGGAGTAGCAGGATGGGACTATAAGGAGCAGGCCACTGTTGGAGGAGCAGAGAGTGCATGCAGCGATGTACGGTTAGAGAAAATAGCTGAAGTCAGGTGAGGTGAGGCCACAGTAGGATTTGAAGATGAGAACCAAGATCTTTAAATCAATTCAGTACTGCAAGGGAACCAGTGGAACCTGGAAAAGACAGGGATGATGAGGGTACCAGCCTTACTGCAGATGACAATGGATAGTTGTGGCATTTTGGACGGGTTGTAGTTTGCGAAAGCCAGGAGGCCAACAAGCAGAGTTAGCAAATTTGAGCCTTGAGGTAATAAATCATTGGTAAGCAGCAGAGTAGAGAGGGGAGAGGTAAAGGTAAAGGCCGGTGCAGTTTTGTACATGAAAGAAAGCAGTGTTGATGATGAATTGGATATGGAGGTATCCCAACAGTGACCACAGAGCTTTCATTTTGCAACAATCCACGATGCCACAAATATTAGAAGGAGCAGGTAGAATAGACAGATGGACACCAGGGCTTCGCCGTGCTGCCCTGGATATTACCACCAGTCAGGAACCTCCACACTAAGGTAGAGCAAGAATACAATCAGGCTCATGTGTCCACTCAAATTATGGTGGAGTTATGATCAGGATGTTAAAATGTCACTTCTGATGTCTGAACAGATCATCTTGGGTCATATGCTACAGTCCCAAGAAAGTATTGAAGATCATTGCTTCTGCCGTGTGCTGCACAACTTCACCATTAATGGAGTGGAACCCATGTAACCAGAATGCCTAGGAATATAACTGCAATTGCTGGCAATTCCACTGATTTGTATCCGGGGCAATCTACTGAGCCAAACTGATTAATCAGCAGAAACTCTCAATGCAGCCCTCTGACAATCTTGATAGCTCCCCACATGGAATGCCATGGACTATACATCAGTGCTGCTCCAACATCTGCTGCTATTTCCACTTGCTCCTGCACAATTATGCTTAGTTGAACATCAGGTGCTACCTCCTGACTCTCCCTATTTGATTTCCACCCTCCGCCCCCCCCACCCCCCCTCCCCCGCCGCCCTACAAAAGTCTGAATCACAACAATCGACAGATGCTTGCAATATTTATTTGGCAGGCCTTCCTCCTGCACAACTTGTTGCTATTGATATGATTGATATGTTGCTAAGTATGATTTTTCAGAATTCATTAGACTCGGGAACGGTGCCCATGGATTGGAGGGTAGCTAACGTTACCCCACTATTCAAAAAGGGGGGTAGGGAAAAAGCAGGTAATTACAGACCTGTAAGCCTTACATCAGTTGTGGGCAAAATGCTGGAGTCCATCATTAAGGATGAAATAGCGGAGCACTTAGCAAATGGGGACAGGATAGGACAGAGTCAACATGGATTTACAAAGGGTAAATCGTGCTTGACGAATCTATTGGAATTTTTTGAGGGAGTAACTGGTAAAATAGATGGGGGAGAGCCAGTAGATGTGGTGTACCTGGACTTCCAAAAGGCCTTCGACAAGGTCCCACATAAAAGATTAGCATGGAAAATTGAAGCTCATGGGATAAAGGGGAAAGTATTGACGTGGATAGAGAACTGGCTGTCAGATAGAAAACAGAGAGTTGGAATAAACGGCTCATTTTCTGAATGGCAGGCAGTAACAAGTGGGGTACCACAGGGATCTGTCCTGGGTCCCCAGCTGTTCACAATTTACATTAATGACCTGGATCAGGGAGTCGGATGCAGCATTTCCAAATTTGCAGACGACACTAAACTAGGAGGGGGGGTGGGCTCAGAGGAGGAGACCAGGAAGCTCCAGAGCGATTTGGACAGACTGGGTGATTGGGCGGATAAATGGCAGATGCACTATAATGTGGACAAGTGCGAAGTTATCCACCTTGGGTGCAGGAACGGGAGGGCAAATTATTATTTAAATGGCAATAAATTGGGAGAGGGGGAAGTACAGAGAGACCTGGGTGTTCTTGTACACCAGTCACTGAAGGCGAGCATGCAGGTGCAACAGGCGGTCAAGAAGGCAAACGGTATGCTGGCCTTCATAGCAAAAGGGTTGGAATACAGGAACAGGGATACCTTGCTGCAGCTGTACAGGGCACTGGTGAGACCACACCTCGAGTACTGTGTACAGTTTTGGTCGCCTCATCTGAGGAAAGATGTTCTTGCCATGGAGGGGGTGCAGCGGCGATTCACCAGGCTGATACCAGGAATGACGGGATTGACCTATGAGGAGAGACTATGTAGTTTAGGGATGTACACACTGGAGTTTAGAAGATTGAGAGGGGACCTCATAGAAGTGTATAAAATTCTGACAGGTCTAGACAGACTAGATGCAGAAGGAATGTTTCCCTTGGCGGGTGAGAACAGAACTAGAGGACATAATTTAAGGATAAGGGCTAAACCATTTAGGACAGAAATGAGGGGGAATTTCTTCACTCAGAGGGTGGTGAACCTGTGGAACTCATTGCCACAGAGGGCAGTGTACGCCAGCTCATTAAATATATTTAAGAGGGAATTAGATATATTTCTACAGGCAAAAGGGGTTAAGGGTTACGGAGAGAAGGCGGGGACGGGATACTGAATTGGAGGATCAGCCATGATCTCATTAAATGGCGGAGCAGGCTCGAAGGGCCGGATGGCCTAATCCTGCTCCTATCTTCTATGTATCTATGTATCTATGTATTGATAGGATTTGGTTCGGTTCTATACAATAAGTAGGCAACAATCCAGCTCCAGCTGACTGCCCATGGACTTTTCGAAGAAAGTTACCCCAGAATGGCATTTAACTTACAAGACAAATGGAATTCTGAATATTATATACAGTTTGATAAAGTGCCACATAATAGGCTTGCCAGCAAAGTTGAAGCCCATGGAATAAAAGGGACAGTGGCAGCATGGATACAAAATTGGCTAAGTGACAGGAAACAGAGAGTAGTGGTGAACGGTTGTTTTTCAGACTGGAGGAAGGTATACAGTGGTGTTCCCCAGGGGTTGGTACTAGGATCACTGCTTTTCTTGATATATATTAATGACTTAGACTTGGGTGTACAGGGCACAATTTCAAAATTTGCAGATGACACAAAACTTGGAAGTATAGTGAACAGTGAGGAGGATAGTGATAGACTTCAAGAGGACATAGACAGGCTGGTGGAATGGTGGGCACGTGGCAGATGAAATTTAACGCAGAAAAGTGCGAAGTGATACATTTTGGTAGGAAGAACGAGGAGAGGCAATATAAACTAAGGGGTACAATCCTAAAGGGGGTGCATGAACAGAGAGACCTGGGGGTATATGTGCACAAATCGTTGAAGGTGGCAGGGCAGGTTGCGAAAGTGGTTAAAAAAAGCATACAAGATACTGGGCTTCATAAATAGAGGCATAGAGCACAAAAGCAAGGAAGTTATAATGAACCTTTATAAAACACTGGTTTGGCCTCAACTGGAGTATTGTGTCCAATTCTGGGCACCGCACTTTAGGAAGGATGTGAAGACCTTAGAGAGGGTGCAGTAAAGATTTACAAAAATGGTTCCAGGGATGAGGGACTTCAGTTACATCGATAGACTGGAGAAGCTGGGGTTGTTCTCCTTAGAGCAGAGAAGATTGAGAGGAGATTTGATAGAGGTGTTCAAAATCATGAGGGGTCTAGACAGAGTAGATAGAGAGAAACTGTTCCCATTACAGAAGGGTTGAGAACCAAGTGATTGGCAGAAGAACCAAAGGCGACATGAGGAAAAACCTTTTTACGCAACGAGTGGTTAGGATCTGAAATGCACTGCCTGAAAGGGTGGTGGAGGCAGACTCAATCGTGGCTTTCAAAAAAGAATTGGATAAGTACCTGAAGGAAAAAAATTTGCAGGGCTACAGGGAAAGGGTGGGGGAGTGAGACTAGCTGAAGTGCTCTTGCAGAGATCCAGCACGGGCTCGACGGGCTGAATGGTCGCCTTCTGTGCTGTAACCTTTCTATGATCTATGATTCTATAGTGGTATTAAATATAAAGCAAGGAAGTGCTGTTGAATGTGAACAAAACATTGGTAGGCCACAGTTGAAATATTGTGTGCAGTTCTGGGAACCCATTATAGGAAGGATATTAGAGCCATGGAAAGAGTACAGTGAAGATCCACTAGAATAATATCAGAAATGAGAGGTTATAGCTGTGAGGAAAGGCTAAAAAAATTAGAGCTTTTTCATGGGAATAGATAAGTTTAACAATTGAGCAATAGAGGTTTACAGCACAGAAGGTCATTCACCCAGTATTTGTGCCAGCTCTTGGCTACAGCATTCCAGACTAATCCCACAGGTTAAAGGGGATCTGATAAAGATTTTCAAAATCATGAAAAGTTTGAGAGGCTAAATAGTGAAGGATTATTTCCACTGGTTAGTGAATCAGTAACAAGGATGCACAAACTCCAGATTATCACTAGAAGAACAAAACAAGAATTAGATTTTTTTTTCACACAGTGGGTTATTAAAGCATGGAATGCTTTACCAGAATGACTATTGAGGCAGAGACTATAACATCATTTAACAAGCAACCAGATAAATATTTAAAAGGAAGAATATAAAACGATATGGACAAAAAGCAGGTAATGGGATAAGAATAAGCATCTCCAGTTGAAGAGCCAGCCAAGGCATAGGCACGACGGCCCAAATGGCTTCCTAGTGAGCTATAAGTTTGATCATTCTATATATTGCTGTTGCTTTGCTATGCAGAAGTTAATTGTATGTTTTTTTTTTAAGCATTTACCCTGGCTGGTTTATTGCTGTACTTATCCTGCAGGATAAAATGTAAGACCTTTTCTTCAACACAGTGAGCCAGCCAATGAAAAGTGAGAATTCCTAATCCTTCAGTCAGTCATAATCTGCATTTAGCAGGCAGTCAAGCACAAGGGACACTGAGCATGTAGTTGTGATGGATAGGTCATACCTGACTAATCTAGTTGAATTTTTTGAGGAGGTCACTAACATGGTGGATAGGGGAATATCTATGGATGTTGTCTATATGGACTTTCAGAAGGCATTTGATAAGGTTATGCACAAGGCATTGAACATCACCATTTGCCAAGAGAACTCCATCCACTTTGACTGGCTTCGATATAAACTTTGTTATAGCTGTAAAGAGTGATAATAGAGTCAACATATCTCTTAATGGGACAAATAATAAGGTTTTTTTTCATGCAATGTATTTTTCAAACTGGGACTTTATTTAATGAGAATACTAATGCCCCAATCTACTTCACCCCAGTGTGATAGAATACAGGTTCTTAACTTAGCAATTTGTCAAACTTTGGGTCAAATGGGTTAGCGTTGAGAAAGAAAGTCAAGTCACCCCAAAGTATTTGCATGCCTTCTAGTGGCATTAGGTAGAGGAACAAGTTGCCTATCCAGCCTTCCAGCTTGGCAATGAAAGTGATTCAGGGCTTAAAAAGCAAAATACAATGGAGAGAAAAATATATATAATAGTAAAATGGAGCGCATTTATGCTAACCTTTTCACAACTATAACACGGGCTCTGTTACATAAGAACATAAGAATTAGGAGCAGGAGTAGGCCATACGGCCCCTCGAGCCTGCTCCACCATTCAATAAGATCATGGCTGATCTTCGACCTCAATTCCACTTTCCTGCTCGATCCACATATCCCTTGATTCCCCTAGAGTCCAAAAATCTATCTATATCAGCCTTGAATATACTCAACGATTCAGCATCCACAGCCTTTTGGGGTAGAGAATTCCAAAGATTCACAATCCACTGAGTGAAGAAATTCCTGATCATCTGACTTAAATGGCCGACCCCTTATCCTGAGACTATACCCCCTAGTTATAGACTCTCCAGCCAAGGGAAACAACCTGTCAGCATCTACCCTGTCAATCCCCCATAGAATCTTATATGTTTCAATGAGATCACCACTCATTCTTTTAAACACCAGAGAGTATAGGCCTAATCTACTCAATCTCACATCATAGGACAACCCTCTCATCTCAGTAATCAATCTAGTGAACCTTCGTTGCATCGTCTGTAAGGTAAGTATATCCTTCATCAGCTAAGGAGACCAAAACTGTGCACAATACTCCAGGTGTGGTTTCACCAACACCCTGTACAATTGTAGCAAGACTTCCTCACTCTTATACTCCAACCCCCTTGCAATAAAGGCCAACATGCCATTTGCCTTCCTAATTGTTTGCTGTACCTGCAAGCTAACTCTGTGTTTCCTGTACGAGGACACCTAAATCTCTCTGAACACCAATATTTAATAGTTTCTCACCATTTAAGAAATATTCTGATTTTCTATTCTTCCTACCAAAGTGAATAACCTCACATTTCCCCACATTATACTCCATCTGCCACCTTATTGCCCACTCACTTAATCTGTCTATATCCCTTTGTGTCTATATCCCTTTGTGTCCTCCTCACAGCTTACTTTCCCACCAAGCTTTGTATCATCAGCAAACTTACATTACACTCGATCCCTTCATCTAAGTCATTAATATAGATTGTAAATAGCTGAGGCCCAAGCACTGATCCTTGCGGCGCCCGACTAGTTACAGCTTTCCAACCTAAAAATGACCTGTTTATCCCTACTCTGTTTACTGTCCGTTAATCAATCCTCTATCCATGCTAATATATTACCCTCAACCCCATGAGCCCTTATCTTGTGTAACAGCCTTCTATGTGGCACCTTATTGAATGCCTTTTGAAAATCCAAATATACTACATCCACTGGTTCCCCTTTATCTACCCTGAAAAATACATCCTCAAAAAACTCTAATAAATTTGTTAAACACGATTTCCCTTTCATAAAACCATGTTGACTCTGCCTAATCATATTGTAATTTTCTAAGTGTCCCATTACCACTTCCTTAATAATGGATTCCAGCATTTTGCCAATGACTGATGTCAGGCTAGCTGTCCTGTAGTTCCCTGTTTTCTCTCTCCCTCTTCTCTTGAATAGCGAGGTTACATTTCCTACCTTCCAATCTGCTGGGACCTTTCTAGAATCTAGGGAATTTTGGAAGATCACAACCAATGCATCCATTATTTCTGCAGCTACCTCTTTTAGAATCCTAGGATGTAGGCTATCAGGTCCAGGTGATTTTTTGGCTTTAAGTCCCATTAGTTTCTCAAGTACTTTCTCTCTACTGATCTTAATTTCTTTAAGTTCCTCACTCTCATTAGTCCCCTGGTTTCCCACTATTTTTGGTGTGTTTTTGTGTCTTCTACTGTGAAGACAAATACAAAATATTTGCTTAATGTCTCTGGCATTTCCTTATTCCCCAATATATTTTCTCCTGTCTCAGCCTCTAAGGGACCAATGCTTACTCTTGCTGCTATCTTCCTTTTAACATACTTGTAGAAGCTCTTACAATCTGTTTTGATATTTCTTGCTAGTTTACTCTTATATTCTATTTTCTCCCTTTTTATTAAGTTTTTGGTCATCCTTTGCTTGTTTCTAAAGCTCTACCAATCCTTAGGCTTACTATTATTCTTCGCAACATTATCAGCCTCTTCTTTTAATCTAATACTATCGTTAAATTCTTTAGTTAGCCATGGATGGATCACTTTTCCCGTGGAGTTTTTATTTCTCAATGGATTGTATATTCGTTGAGAATTTTGGAATATTTCTTTAACTGTTTGCCACTGCTTATCTAACGTCATGCCTTTTAATCTAATTTCCCAAGCTACCTTAGCCAACTCGTCCCTCATACCTATGTAATTGGCTTTATTTAAGTTTAAGGGGTAAAAATTCACTTGGTTGCGCCTCCCGTTAGCGCCTTAAGAGGGCGCTAATGGGGCGCAAAGCCGCTAACGCCCGGGCGCAGCGATGTTTGCGCCGCTCGAGAACTTAACTTGAGATTGTGCGGCGGCGCTAAAACTTACCGCTGCGACCACCTGCGCGCGCAGATTGTGACGTCATTCCATGGTGCAACGCCCTTGTGGCGCCCAGTAGCGGAAATTGAGTGGCGCCCCCTGCCTTACCGCCTGGCGCTTCCAACGACCAGAAGACTGGAACGCTATCAATCGCTGTGGGGCTGGGGGGGGCGCTATGTAAAGGGGGCCTCTTCCTGTCTTTTATTGTTGGTGGCATTTTTGAACTACGCATTCTGAGAGAGAGAGGGAGAGACTTCTGGAGAGATTCAACGTTGTGTGAAGGAGTTTTGGGTACTGAGCAGCACTTTGCAGGTTCATTTTGATTTGCCATTCCTTGTATCGATTTAGCAGAGACTGTGGGAGCTGCACTCTGAGCTCTTTGCCTGGTACGCTCCATTGTTCTTTCCAGCACATTTGATGTGCAAGTCTCTCCAGGCCGAGATTCAAGGCAGCAATGAACAGGATGTGGATGGAAAGCAAGATTAACCATCCCCTTTAAGAACTGGCCCGTGCCATTGTGTGTGTGTTCCATTGCTGACTGACATTACATGAGCTTCGCCAGCGCTCCGAGTTAGCGCCTCACTGCTCGGCCTTTGTGCCTTAAGAGAGGTGTGCAGCGCCTGCTTTAGCGCTCCACTCACCTCCTGGGGCGGTAAAAGTGAAGTTTCCTGTCAGTACCGATAATTAGCGCCAGGCGCTAATATTTGCGTCCGGACGATATTTGCGCCCCAAATGGGGCGCGACCTAATTTCTACCCCTAAGACTCTAGTTTTGGACTGAGAATTTCACATTGGGTTTGAGGGTGAAATACTTATCATATTATGATCACTCTTCCCCAGAGGAACCTTTACTATAAGATACTAATTAACCCTGTCTAATTACACAAAACCAGATCTAAAATAGCCTGTTCCCTGGTTGGTTCCATGACATATTGTTCTAGGAAACTATCTTGAATGCATTCCATGAACTCGTCCTCCAGAATACCTTTGCCAATTTGATTTGTCCAATCTATGTGAATATTAAAGTCCCCCACGATAATTGCATTACCTTTGTTAGAAGCTCCTATTATTTCTTGATTAATACTCCCTCCAATGGTATAGCTACTGTTAAGAGGCCTATAAACTACTCCTATCAGTGTTTTCTGCCCCTTGCTATTTCTTATCTCCTCCCATACTGATTCTACTTCCTGATCTTCCGAGCCAAGATCCTTTCTCACTACTGTCCTTATGTCATCCTTTATTATTAGGGCTACCCCCCTCCTTTTCCATTCTGCCTGTCTTTTCGAAATGTCAAATACCCTGGAATATTTAGTTCCCAACCTTGGTCACCTTGCAACCACGTCTCTGATCAAACCCATTTATCTCTGTTCGTGCCACTAATTCATCTATCTTGTTACGAATGCTTTGTCCATTCAGATAATGAGCCTTTAATTTAAAATTTTTACCATTATTTCCTGCTTTAACCTTATTCGCTGGCACACTATTACCGTTAAACTTTGTCCCTTCCTATCACACTCTGCTTATCTTTACCCAAATCATTGCACTGCTCCATTGCCTTGACTGTTCTCTTTAGATTTCTAAATTTCCTCTCACCTGACCCCTCCCCCTGCCCTTTTCAGTTTAAAGCCCTATCTACAACCTTAGTTATTCGATTCACCAGGACACTGGTCCCATCCCAGTTTAAGTGGAGCCCGCCCCAATGGAACAACTCCCTTTTTCCCCAGTAATGGTGCATGTGCCCCATGCATCGAAACCCCTTCCTCCCACACCACGCTTTGAGCCACACATTTAACTCTCTGATCTGCTTGTCCCTGTGCCAATTTGTGCATAGCTCAGGTAACAATCCAGAGATTATTACATTTGAGGTTCTGCTTTTTAATTTGGACCCTAGCTCCTCAAACTCTCTCAGCAGAACCTCATTCCTAGTTCTTCCTATGTCATAGGTTCCTATGTGGACCACGACAGCTGGATCCTCCTCCTCCCACTCCAAATTCTTCTCCAGCCGCGAGGAGATATCCTTAACCCTGGCACCGGGCGGGCAGCACAGCCTTCGGAACTCCTGATTGTGGCTGCAAAGAATAGTATCGAGCCCCTGACTATACTGTCTCCTTTCACTGCAACATTCCTTCTCACTCCTCCCACTTGAATGGCGTCCTGTACCATGGTGCCATGGACAATTTGTTCATCCACCCTGCAGACTTTGCCCTCATTCACACAGGCAGCAAGAACCTTGCACCTGTTGGATAAGGGCAAAGGCCAAGGCTCCTCCATCTGGGGTCCTCTTACCTGCCTGAGTCGCAATCACACCCTCCTGTCCCTGACCACTAACCAGACCTATACCACTACCTATCCTAAGGGGTGTGACTGCCTCCTGGATCAAAGTGTCCAGGTAACTCTCCACCTCCCTGATGCCCCACAATGTCCGCACCTCCGACTTCAGCTCAACAACTCTGAGCTGAAGTTCCTAGAGATGCAAACCCTTACTGTAGACATGGTGGTCCAGGATCGCGCTGCTGTTGCGGCACACCATCTGCACTGCCATCCCTAGATAACCTTTTTTATTTCTTAAAGTTTAAGTAATTAATCAAATTAGCTTATATTTTTTTTAGTTTTTGCTAATTATTTGGTCTAGTTTAAGGTAAATTGATATTTACCTGTAACTCACCCTGCCTCCTCCGCATTTACTGTGACGTCGCTTTCTCACATTCCCTCGGTGTTTGTCTTATGCACTCTGCCGATTCTGCCGCTACCGCCGCTGTTTAAATCTCCTCAGGCCTTTCCCGTGGTGCTTTGTGCTCTGCCACCCTGTTCCACGTCCTTTCATGAAGTATTTCTGTGTTATATCCTACTCATTTGAAATTCAAGCCAGGCCTATGTATTGAAACATTAAAATTGACCTTGCCTCACTACTTCTGAAAGGATTTACTTTGTTTTTGCCTAGAGGCTTGAATTTAAGCAAATATACAAAAGCTGTATAGAAACATACACATTTTCTGTTAGAGGATTTGAGTTCAGCCAACCTCCCAGAGGAGAATCATTCACTATTAATCACACCAAGTATGAATACAGTGTTGGAAGAAAGCCCAAATTGTAAAAAATCATTGTCTAGACACTTTTTGTATTGTTTTGAATTCATTCATTGTTGTTATCTACTTTTCTTTAATTCTGAGTACTCATCTTCCATAGGTTATTTCAGCTCGTAACAGAGCACAGATTATCAACGATGCATTTAATCTAGCACGGTGAGTACTGCATCAGAACAGAAGTATAGGAACGTTCTTTTATCTGTTAGCTCCTCTGTAATTGTGATCAGAGCCTCAATACTGTGTATTTAGAGGCTCTGTTCTAATTACAAATGAAGTATAATCAACTCAATTTCAGAAAAATATCCATCCTATCTAATAACAGAAATTGGGATTCGCATGTAGAAGGCTTAGCATAATTTTAAAAACTACTAATATTAAGTGGCTAAAGCGCATGCTTTCTGATCCTTGACAAATATTTGAGATTATCTTTTTTATTTTACTTTTAACATCATCAGAATGTTAGGAATTGTCCCTATTGACCATGAGTGGAGGGATAGTTAACCAATATTGCTAAATAAACAGTTTTGCCCTTTTTAAATTATTTTTAAATAAGTCTGAATATTCAGCCTTCATTTTAATAAATTTGGAATCTCCATGACATAATTAATCACTCTTCATTTAGTAATGTAATAAACAGACTGGATCTTTCCATCAATGGAATCCTGAGCACTTTGGCCCCAATTTTAAGTCAGGGCGAGATCGGTCCATGTGAGGGTCTTGATGAGCAACAAGCTTGCATGTTGAGGCCCAAAGAACTCCCAGGCCTCATTTTAATATCCAGGCCCTGACTCCTGCCCAATTCCGGCAGAATTCAGTACCTGGCAGACAGGCGGGTGCAGAGATTTGGGTGGCAGGAGGCCACCACTGTGGACCACAGGAATGGTCCCCGGCAGTCAAGTAAGTGGCGAGGAGGAGGGCTCAGCAAAACCCCTAAAATTAAAATTCATTTTTTTCAACCAAAAATATTGCTGAAATCATTGCAGGTTTAGTTAACATTCTGTTGTGTATACTACCTAACAGGACTGGACATGCTGACATCGAAATTGCTCTGAGTACAACTTTGTATCTTGCTCAGGAACAGGAAAACACTGTATGGCTCGTAGCCCTGAATCACTTGGACTCTCTTGGATTACTAATGAAGAAAACCTATACATATGGGCTTTATAAGGTACAAATACATTCCTATATCCTATGTTTACAATCCAAAATTTAACATTGTAATGAGACAGTGTGACGCATGGCACACTCAATAACTTAATTCTTTCATTTTATTGGGGTGATTTTAACTTTAGATTTCAATGGAAATGAAAATGGGGAGAGGAGTTTAAAGGACAGCCGAGCCCATATCATGCGTTTTACACTGCCACCAAAATTTAAAATGACCCCCATTGTGTCTAAATTCAGTGTCAAATTGGACAATGATAGGACTAAGGAATATTTGTAGTTGCCTTGATTAAACTATTTGGGAAGAATCTTGACAGGGGCGGGCTGCGTAGGCGAGAGGACGGAGTTCCTGTCGGGAAACGCGGAAGTTCGGATTTCCCCGCATGCTGTGGAGTTTTGACTCCACAGCGTGCGTAGTTTTGCTTCGACACATTCCCCGGCCGGAAGACAGCCTGATTGGCGGGCTTAGCTTCCAGTCGGGCGGGGAGCACTCCGGAGCAGGCCGCAGCTGCAGGTAAGTCACCTGCTGACGCTGGTGGGAGCGATGGGGGGGGGGGGGTGCGGGGGCTGCAGAGATTTGGGCAGCAGGCGGCCACTGCTGTGGACCACGGGAATGGTCCCCGGCAGTCAAGTAAGTGGTGAGGAGGCGGGCTCAGCAAAACCCCTAATATTAAAATTCATATTTTTCAACCAGAAATATTGCTGAAATCATTGTAGGTTTACAGTTAACATTATTCTGTTGTGTATGCTCTCTAACAGGAGTGGACATGCGGGGATGGAGGGATGTATGGAGGGTGTCTAATCGGGGGGTGGGGTGAGCTTGGAGGGCCGGGAAGAAGCACTTACTTTTTCCCAGAAGCTATCCTCACCTCTCTTCAGCTGCTGGGTTTCTGCAGGCCTGGGAAACCTGGCTGGCCAGAGTTAAACCTGCAAACAGGTTAAATCAGCCTAATTAAAATATTTAATTGGCCTACCCACTTCCTGGGAGTGGATTGGCTGCCCGCCCCTTGTCCTGCCTCCATTAAACCCAGAAGTGGGCGGTTTGGAGGCGGGTTGGGGTCGGGCTTGAGATTTTTAAAGTTTTCACATCTCATCCAACCCCAACCCACCCGTTTTTGGGGGTTATGGTTCAGCCCTTTGTAGCTGTTGGGGTCATTTAGGATTTAGGCTCTAGAACCCTTTTATACAAGGCAACTCTGATGGACAAAAGAGAATGGCATAGAAACGGGTCTTCGCAGTGCCCATTTTTTGGGCTCTACTTGGACTACTAAGGCCCCAATATGGTGAGTAGGAAGTGTGTGCACATTTCCGGCCAGAAGTGCGCCACCGCCATATTAGGTAAAGACAAACAAGAGGCGTCCTTTACCCATGCCTGCTAGTAAATAAAGGGCCTAACACCTGTTTGAGGTCCCATCTCCAAGATTGGTTTGCCCTGAGGCAGCCAGCACTATTGCAGGCTGCGCTCAGAGAAACCATCCGTAGAAATCACCTGCAACAAAGAAGATAAGCAACTCACCTAAGCATAAGCACTTGTTCTCCTTCTGACCCTATATTTAACTCCCCTCATGATCACCACCACTCCTGCCCCCAATCCTCCCCCTGTCCTCCTCTCCCAACCCCTGATCGCACCCCCCACCCCCACCCTCTGCCGATGCTCGCCTCAGACCCGACCCACAGTCCAACACACAGCCCCAATCACCGTCCCGATCCCGGGCCCCGATCCAGGCTCCGACCCCTGACCCAGGCCCCAATCTCTGACCTAGGCCCTGATCCCCCATCCAGGCCCCGACCCCTGACAACACTTACCTGTGGGCTGCTGCATTCCTAGCAGCGACTCGGACTTCTAGTCCTCTTCTCCAGCGGGTTTTTGACACTTCGCTGGCAATATTGAACTGAGGTCCGAGGCCCAAAGTCTGGAGAGCCTCAGGCCTCACCATTCAAACGCAGGTGGATGCAAAGTACACCCCTCGCTTACACAAAAATGGGTGCAGTCCAATTTCTAGGCCAATGAGTCTTTATTCAACCCGATCTACATGAAACTGATGTTTTGTCAACCGGATTGCATGAGCTTTACTGTGTTATAAGGGTCAGATTCTACTGTGTAATTTATAAATAATTTGTTCTAATACCCTTATTTTACAGTTTAATTTTATTTATTTTTGTTTCTAGAAATACATTTTCAGCCGAATTGTTCCATTTTATTATTATCAGATGAAATTAATCAATGAAGATTTCAATAATATTTATGGTGATGCAGTTGTCCTGTAAGTATTACAATTTTCTGCCCATTGGTTATGAATTAACTAATTTAGCATTTACTTATTTTGTACCACACAACCCATTGGAACCACAGTGGTCTCAATGGTTTATTTGCCCCCCAATCTACTACTTGTACTATTTCCCAATTTCATAAAAATGGAACCAAATGGAGCTCTCCTGATGCCTTAGCATGTAAATGCACCTTCCAGCGTGGTACTTAGCTGTGTACACCAGAAAGATCCTCCACTTAGTTCCTGATCTGTGCTGAGTTATCGGATCTCAACCAGGGTACCAGTGGACTGAGCACCACTTGGATAAGGAAGTGAAAGATAAGCCAGGACTCTGGCTTCTACTTGCTATCCAATAATAGCCAGTGGAAAGCAGGCATGTGTGGGGAATGTGGTAAACTGTCTATGACATTAGCCTTTCGTCTCTTGGACCTAGGTTAGAATCCAGGGCAGATTTATGTTACCCTTATCTGTCAAGGCCCTCCACAAAATGTGTTTGAACAGTCTTAAACCAGGCATATGGCTACGTTACAAAATGATCCCAAATTCGCCACTAAATTGGTAGTCTCACTCAGAGAAGCCGCAGGAAGGTGATCTTAGCGATAGGAAAATGTGATGCAGTAGGAGGGGCTCTTCTGTGGTTGGGGCTGAGACAATTTTTGGGGGTTTAATAGAAAGGGATTTATTTTTCATCCACTTGTGTTACATCTGACATTGGAGTGGTTGTTGCTAATACCATTTCCCAGCACTAACATCCCTCACCTTCATGAGCAAAACAATTCACAGAAAAATCATCTTTTCTTAGAAACGCAAAGTGTGAATGTCTTGTCTTGCTCAGTCTTTTCTTTTTAGTACAATGTGAGGTTATTCACTTTGGTAGGAAGAATAGAAAAACAGAATATTTTTTAAATGGTGAGAAACTTTTAGATGTTGTTATTCAGAGAGATTTAGCTGTCCTCGTACAGGAAACACAGAGAGTTAGCATGCAGGTACAGCAAGCAATTAGGAAGGCAATTGGCATGTTGGCCTTTATTGCAAGGGGATTGGAGTATAAGAGTAAGGAAGTCGTGCTACAATTGTACAGGCCTTTGTACCTGGAGTACTGTGCACAGTTTTGGTCTACTTTTTTTTATTCATTCCTGGGATGTGGGCATCACTGGCAATTTATTGCCCATCCCTAATTGCCCTTGAGAAGGTGGTGGTGAGCCACCTTCTTGAAACGCTGCAGTCCGTGTGGTGAAGGCACTCGCATAGTGCTGTTAGGGAGGGAGTTCAAGGATTTTGACCCAGTGACGATGAAGGAACAGTGATATATTTCCAAGTCAGGATGGTGCGTGACTTGGAGGGGAACTTGGTGTTCCCATGTGCCTGCTGCCCTTGTCTTTCTAAGTGGTAGAGGTCGCAGGTTTGGGAGGTGCTGTCAAAGAAGCCTTGGCGAGTTACTGCAGTGCATCTTGTAGATGATACACACTGCAGCCATAGTGCGCCAGTGGTGGAGGGAGTGAATTTTTAAGGTGGTCGATGGGGTGCCAATCAAGCGAGCTGCTTTGTCCTGGATGGTGTCGAGCTTCTTGAGTGTTGTTGGAGCTGCACTCATCCAGGCAAGTGGAGAGTATTCCCTCACACTCCTGACTTGTGCCTTGTAGATGGTGGAAAGGCTTTGGGGAGTCAGGAGGTGAGACACTCGCTGCAGAATACCCAGCCTCTGACCTGCTCTTGTAGCCACAGTATTTATGTAGCAGGTCCAGTTAAGTTTCTGGTCAATGCTGACTCCCAGGATGTTGATGGTGAGGGATTTGGCGATGGTAATGCCGTTGAATTTCAAGGGGAGGAGGTTAGACTCTCTCTTGTTGGAGATGGTCATTGCCTGGCACTTGTATGGCACGAACGTTACTTGCCACTTATCAGCCCAAGCCTGAATGTCATCCATGTCTTGCTGCATGCGGGAATAGACTGCTTCATTATCTGAGGAGTTGCAAATGGAACTGAACACTGTGCAATCATCCTTATCTGAGGAAGGATATAATTGCTTTAGAGGCGGTGCAATGATGATTCACTAGATTGATTCCTGGGATGTGAGGGTTGGCCTATGATGAGAGATTGAGTAGATTGGGCCTATACTCTCTGGAGTTTAGAAGAATGAGAGGTGATCTCATTAAAATATTTAAGATTCTGAGGGGGATTGACAGGGCCGATGCTGAGAGGTTGTTTCCCCTGGCTGGAGAGTCTATAACTAGGGGGCATAGTCTCAGGATAAGGGGTCGGCCATTTAAGACTGAGATGAGAAGGAATTTCTTCACTCAGAGGGTTTTGAATCTTTGGAATTCTCTACCCCAAAGGGTTGTGGATGCTGAGTCATTGAGTAAATTCAAGGCTGAGATAGATAGATTTTTGGACTCTTGGGGAATCAAGGGATATGAGGATCGGGGGGAGAAAGTGGAGTTGAGGCCGAAGATCAGCCATGATCTTATTGAATTGCGGAGCAGGCTCGAGGGATTGCATGGCCTACTCCTCCCAATTCCTATGTTCTTATGTTCATACTTTTAAATTGGAAGACTAGCCTCACCTAATCACTATTTTCTGATTTACCCCTGTTACTATTTGGGCTTCTTCCAATACTCTATTCGTGCTCACATCAACTAAGTACTTTGTATAGGCAGACTTCCATCTCTTATGAACTGAAATGTATAACCAGAAGCATTGAGTGACTGAATTAGTGTGCTGCAGGATTAACAAGTACCTTTTTAGTAAGATATTTCACACCAGAATAGCGCATGGAATACTCAATACCTCCTGACCTCTTCAACAGGCAGAAAGGAACCATGCTGTTAAATCATATAGTTCAGGCTAAACAACCAGTAGGATTTTGTACACAAAAAAAAGTTATGCAGAAGCAAAAATAAATGCAGCAGATGAGTGTTGCACTTAAATACAACTTACTACCTGACATAATAAAAGCAAAGTTCTCCAGAACTTTAGATTACATTTCAGAATCTTTAAACTTAGTCCTTTGGTAATGTCTTCGAGGTGCACACCTCTGCACCCATGGTGTTCTGCCTCACCACTCTTACAGGTTGAACTGTGAACTAAAAATCCTACGGCTGGTGCCCCAACATATCGCTCACTTCTACAAAAGCAAAATACTCCAGATACTGGAAATCTGAAATAAAAACAGAAAATGCTGGAAATACTCAGCAGATCAGGCAGCATTTGTGGAGAAAGAAACAGAGTTAACGTTTCAGGTTGATGACCTTTCGTCAGAACTGGGAAAAATTAGAGATAGAACAGGTTTTAAGCAAGTGCAGAGGCAGGGAAAGGGGGGATGGGAGCAAAGAACTAAGGGAAGGTCTGTGAGAGGGTGGAAGGCAGGAGAGATTAAAAGACAAAAGGGATGATGGTGCAAGGCAAAAGGAGATGGTAATGGGACAAGTAAAGAAACAAAAGATGGGTCTAGATGAGGTGTAAATGGGAATGAGAGAATCATCAACAGCTGCCTTCTGAAAAAATGGGGGCAGAGGTTATGGTTTGAAATTGTTGAACTCAATATTGAGTCCAGAAGGCTGTAAAGTGCCTAACCGAAAGATGAGCTGCTGTTCCTCGAGCTTATGTTGAGCTTCATTGGAACATTGTGGGAGGCCAAGGACGGAGTGGTCAGAGTGAGAGTGGAGGGGAAAATTAAAGTGACAGGCGACCGGAAGCTTGGAGTCACGCTTGCGGACTGAACGGATGTGTTCTGCAATGCGGTTACCCAATCTGGGTTTGGTATCCCCAATGTAGAGGAGACCGCATCGTGAGCAGCGAATACAGTATACTAAATTGCAAGAAGTACAAGTAAATCGCTGTTTCAACTGGAAGGAGTATTTGGGGCCCTCACTTCTTTTGAGGTGGAGGCTAAACTTTTTGAAGAAGCTCCCAGTTCTTTCTCAACATATCAGTAATTATTATTTTAATTATTTCTATCACCTGAGTAGATGGGATGTGGGTAATAATCCCATCACTGTCTGGAGAGGTGTTTACTATTTCAGGTCCAAAAAAAACCCATTTAGAATCTCTATGCAACATGATGTTCCCTTAATGGAGTTGGCAATTACAGTGATAAACTTGGAAGTATTTTATTTTTACAAACCTGTTGTAGTAGCCAGAAGATTTTCACTTGACTAGGATTTGTTTATGACCATTAAAATAAATAAAGTTGGGTCACCTTCCCTTGAAACTACTGCTAATAGAAACTCAGTTTAAATTTCCAATACTTGGACTAGCTAAAAATACAAGTGAAGGGATATAATACAAAAAATGTTCAAATTTAACACACAATGGCCCAGAAATTAGGCTCCCTGGCTTCCCGCGGGTGCAAGGATCCCGTGCGCACCTACCTACCGCGCCTGCCGTTGACCCCTGGGCCCACGGGGACTTCAGCTCCTGGGCCTGCTCCAACTGCCGGCGCGCAGTGCTTGTGTATCCCAGGGGCGTAGTTAGTGCGATGCATCCCCTGGGATCACGTGGGCCATGGAGAGCCAATGGCAGCAGACCATCTTTCATTCATAGATTTGACAGGAAGACCTGTCAAATCTATGAATTGAAATCGGCCCCAAAACAACACCTAAACTTCAAATAATTTTTTTAAAAAACCATCACATTTTTAAAATAACTATAAGTTAAATAAATTAACTACTTTAAACAAAAATTTAAATTTTTGAAAAAATTAAAAAACTTTTTAACAGTGCTAAAAATAAACTTACCTTTCTTTAAAGTATCTAAAAAAGATAAACCTGTTGAAAAAATTTTAAAATTGTAGTTAATTAACCACTTACCTTGTTAAAAACGGGTCTTGTGCCTCCTATTTAAAAGCGCAGCTTCTTCCATACTTACCTTCCCGGAGAAACCTGAAAAAAAACCTAAGTTCGCTGCGTGCGCGCAGCCTCTCCCGTGCACGCGGTTCACCTCTGAACCCCTCCCTTCACGAGACCGGAAGTTCCGGTTTCCCGCGGATGCGCAGTGCATGCAGGAAACCGGCACTTCAGGAGGCCTTACGGGTGAGTACACAGTGCGTACTCACCCGGCAAGTGCCGAATTTTTGGCCCAATAGATCCAGCATCCATCACAACTTTGCTTATTCTTTTGGCTTTGGTGGTCTCCTCCAGTATGGGCCCTATTCCTTCACTTTGGTTTCACAAGGAGCAGTCCAATGAATCACTTGCACACAGTTCACACAATGGATGATTTGCACCAACAATGCAACATGCACAATGACTAGGGGGTTGAAAGTTTGTGAGGATTCTCCTGCTCATCTGGCGTAACTTTGGTGGAAGAGCCATGGAAATCCTTGAATAATGGCATCAATGCGGTTTATGCTCTTTTTGCGAGGTTTCCATGACTTTTCCACCAAAATTACAGCATACGAGCGGGAGGACCTCCATAAAAGTTTACCCCAGATCCTTATTCCAACCTTCACAATTCGATATTTTTCCACAAGTATTAATTCAAAGTGCAGAAAAATATGTATTTTGAATACTATCAGCATTTACTGGAAGTTTCCGCCTCTTTTTTCTGAGCCTATTAAAGGATGTCATGAGGTGCTACCATATGAAAGCTCAATGACTTCTCCCTCTGCTATTTTAGTGGAGGCATTAACCCAGTTAAAATAAATAAGCCAACACCCCACTAAAATAAATGAGAGGAAATTGCCATTTGAATGTGGTAAGCTCTTGTACAAGTAGTATTCCAGACGTAGTTTCAGAGCCAGGGGAGTAGAATTTCCCTGAGGTTTCCGCAAATCTACCACCCAAGTTATGACAGACAATCAGAACCCCCGTGGCGTTAATCATTAAACGTATCATTATTTCAGATTAAACAATATGGGGGAAAAATTCAGTATCGCCCCATTTGGGGCGCAGTTATCGGCCGTGCACAAAGTTTAGCGCCTGGCGCTAATTATCGCCTTCGACTGCAAACTTGGCTTTTATCGTCCCTGGAGATGATTGGAGCGCTAAATCAGGCGCTACACACACCTGTCTTAAGGCGCAAAGGGCGAGGAGCAAGGCGCTACCTCAGAGCGCTGGCGAAGCTCATGTGATGTCAGTCAGCAATGGAACACAGACACAATGGCGCCAGCCAATTCTTAAAGGGGAGGGTTGATCTTGCTCTCCATCCACATCCTGCTCATTGCAGCCTTGAATCTTGGCCTGGAGAGACCTGTACATCAAATCTGCTGGAAAGAACAATGGAGAGAACCAGAGAAAGATCTTAGAGTGCAACCCCCACAGTCTCTTCTAAATCGATACAAGGAAGGGCAAATCAAAATGAACCTGCAAAGTGCTGCTCAGTACCCAAAACTCCTTCACACAGCATTGAATCTCTCCAGAAGTCTCTCTCTCTCTCTCTCTCAGAATGTGTGGTTCAAAAATGTCACCAACAAAAAAAGGCAGGAAGTGGTCGCCTTTAAATAGCACTCCCCCAGTCCCTTCCTGACTGCAAAACGCTTCCCTCAACCTGTCGTTGCTAGCGGCAGGCGGTAAGGCAAGGGGCGCCACTCAATATCCGCTCCGGGGCGCTACCGGACGTTGCGCACTCGACTGACGTCACGATCTGCCGGTGCAGGAGATCGTGGCGGTAGTGTTTAGCGCTGCTGCAAAATGTCTAATTAATTTCGCGAGCGGCGCAAACATTGCCTCGTCCGGGCGCTAGTTGCTTTGCGCCCCATTAGCGCCCTCTTAAGGCACTAACAGGAGGCGCAACCAACTGAATTTTTCCCCCATTGCATCATTTTACCAACCCATTGACTAGGTTTTGAACTAATCTAAATCTTCTTCCTATTAATAGAGATCTTTAAAATTATGAAGAGGTTTGATAGGGTAGGCGTAGAGAAGATGTTTCCACTGGTGGGGAGTCCAAAACTAGGAGTCATATATAAATAAGATAGTCACTAATAAATCCAATCGGGAATTCAGGAGAAACTTTTTAACCCATTAGAATGTGAAATTTGCTATCAGATGGAGTAGTTGCGGTGAATAGCATAGATGCGTTTAAGGCCAAGCTAGATAAGTACATGAGGGAGCAAGGAATGGAAGGATATGCTGATAGTGTCAGATGAAGTAGGGTGGGAGGAGGCTCATGTGGAGCATAAACACTGGCATAGACCAGTTCGGCTGAATGGCCTATTTCTGTGTAATTCTATGTAATTTAGCGCCTTTCACAACCTCAGGACGTCCCAAACGCTTTACAGCCAATTAAGTACTTTTAATGATTAAGTAATCCTATGTAGTTACAATTTCTCATGGTTTTGTTATTCATCAATATTTAACACTCATTAATCTCTCATGTAATTACAACTGGGAAGTCAAAACCAAGTGCTGTATTCAGGTCATGCAGGGTTAGAGGGTGGGGGGATAATTGGACCCAGACAGGGGGATGAGGGAAAGGGTGGGGGTAAAGATTTGCAGAGAGGGGGAGGAGGAGATCAATGGGGAGGGGATCGGTTGCCTGTTATACAACCTGTCCGATTTTCCCTTCCGTTAACTTCACTGGGAAGAAGATCTGGGTGGCGTGTATAATGGGTGGCCGATCCGCTACCGTTCATTATTGTGGCCATATCGAAGTTGAATTTTACCTCCGTTGAGTTTGGAGGTCACAAAGGCATGAATTTCAGCAGATTAACTGAGGAAAGTGCTGAGGTAGGGGAAGTTACGGAGATGGAACTTAGACAGTCCTTGTGATGGAAACCTGAAATATGAGTTTTCCATGCATTTTGAAATGGAAACTTGCAATCCACCCAATCATTTGAATCTATAATAGATGGTAGTGTAAGGTTAACAAACTGTTCTTTATTGCAAATGTCGAGGAGTCACAGTAAATAAATATCACTGACTTGCTTCTACTTAATTTGCCATCCAGATTATTGTTCGGTAATACTCTTAACACAGTGTGTCAACTTGATCTAAAGGACTGTGTGGATCGAGCAACAGGTCTTTATTCGCAGTTCATGAGTAATCCAGCTAATAATACGTAAGTATTGCAAAATTACAAAAATCAACAAAAAACATTAAGGGGGAAAAATTTGGTTGATTAGCACCTCCTGTCAGCTGCCACCTGGGTCCCCACGGTTTCTCTACAAGTCAACCATCCTCTGCAACGAGGCAAGGATGGGCTTGAGGGTTTGCGCACAGATGACAGCTGTGCTGGCGACGGACTCCTCCACGCTCCTAGCCAGTGCATCCATGCTCTTGGGCACCCTTGCCATTGCACCCATGAGTTCAGTATGCATGCTCATCGCCTGAGTATTCATCGCCGCGATATCGAGGTCCTCCTCCGAGTCCTGTGCAGCAGAACTCGTGCACGCACTCACCCTCCGGGGAGATGGCCCCCGAGTTTCCCTTCCCCCATGGTGTTGCTGCAGCCCGCTGGGTCCTGGAGCTTCACCCACATCAGAGCCATTTCCTCTGCTCCCCTCCAGCGGTGGCACAAGTATCGGATGTCTCGCCCTCGGGAGGTGCAGGCAGTGAGGCTCCGGCTTGGTGTTCCTCCTCCTTTCCCGCGTCGCTGCCACTGGGAGGCTGAGGGACAGGCTAGTCAGATGGTGGCTCACTATCTGAAAGCAGGAAGGTACAAGAGTGGCTTTAATGTGAGGGCAGGGGAGCAGGAAGGGAGCAAGGAATGGAGACAGTATAGTTAGATGGAAAGTGGGAAAGGCTCGTGTTGTGAGGGGGAAGTGGTATGAGCGAGGAGAGAGAGATGATGAACATACTGTTGCTGTCCCCAAGGGGTCGACCTCTCCAACTGCCACAGCACCCACGACATGGCTCGTGATTAGTCTGTGAACTCGCTCCTCCAGCTGTGTGAGGGGGTGCAGCTCCGCCTGTCCTCCTCCCATGTGTTGTTGCTCCCTCCTGTTATGAGACAGCTTGGCCTGCAAGAAAAAGGACAGCGTGTGAGTGAGTGTGCAGCCATTGGTTTGGCAGATGTGCCTAACATAGTTGAATAGCCATTAATGTCTGCAAGATGTGAGATGTGGATGTGACTTTTAGTAGATGGGCATAGTTGTTGGGTGAGTGTTGGGAATTTGGTACTTTATACCGTCTGTGCACGGAGTGAGGTTGAGATGGTGGGATGGAGAGGTTTTTCAAGCATCTACTCACCCTGACCACCCGAGTGAGGTTGTTGAACCTCTTGCGGCATTGGGTGTGAGTCCTTTGGACCAGGCTTCTGGACGATACGTAATGGGCCACCTCCCTCCACATCCTTGTGAACTCCCGGGGCAATGGGCTCCTGCCAGAGTCTGGAAATAGTTCTGCCCATCGGCGTTCCACAGCCACAACCAGAGCCACCAATGCCGCTAAACTGGCGAGCTCTCTCCCTGGGCCTCTGAGCAGCCATGATAATCGTTGTTGAAGATTTGCACCTCCTTGCAGGCCCAGGTCAAACGCAGCAATGATAACAACTTAGATGACGGGATATAGAGCCACGATTATACAAAGATAGGCAGCATTGTAAGTAGTATAGATGAAAGCAGCAAGATGGACCCTGCCCTTTAAGAACTAGAAGGCGCCAGTCTGTCTGAGTACAAAGTAATTGACATCACCTAAGCTTGAGTAGGGCTCTGAGGTCGCGCCCCATTCCTCGACGTTAGCACCCTAAGCGAAGTGTGTAGCGCTTGATTTAGTGCTCCAATGACCTCCAGAGGCGCTGGAGACGAATTTCCTGGTCGCCGGCAATAATTTGCACCGGGCGTTAAATTTTGCGCCCGGCCGATATTAGCGCCCCATATCCCTTATTACCTTTGGTTAACAGAAATGTATCAATCTCAGATTTAAAATTAACAATTGATCTAGCATCAACTGCGGAAGAGAGTTCCAAATGTCCACCACCCTTTGTGTGTAGAAGTGTTTCTTAACTTCACTTCTGAAAGAACTGGCTCTAATTTTTAAGCTATGTACCTTACTCCTAGATTCCCTAACCAGCGGAAATAATTTCTCTCTATCTACCCAATCAGTTCCCCTTAATATCTTGAAAACTTTGATCAAGACACCCCTTAATCTTTTAAATTCCAGGGAATACAACCTTAATTTGTGTAATCTCTCCTCGTAATTTAACGCTTTGTGTCCAGGTATCATTCCAGTAAATCTATGTTGCACTTCTTCCAAGGCCAATATATACCTCCTGAGGTCCAGAATGGAACACAGTTCTCCAGGTGTGGTGTGGTCTAATCAGGGCTTTGTATAGCTGTAGCACAACTTTTATCCCCTTGTATTCTAGTCCTCTAGATAAAGAAGCCAGCATTCCATTAGCCTTTTTGATTATTTTTTGTTACTGTCCATGACATTTTAATATTCCATGTACTTGGACCCCTACGTCTCTTTGGACCTCCCTTGCTGCTAGCTTTTCACCATTTAGAAAGTACTCTGATCTATCCTTCTTAGGTCCAAAGTGGATGACCCCACACGTGCCTATATTGAAATCCATTTGCCACCGTTTTACCAATTCACTTAATTTATTAATACCTCTTTGTAATTTTATGCTTTCATCTATATTACTTACAATGCTGCCTATCTTTGTATAATCGTGGCTCTATATCCCGTCATCTAAGTCATTAATAAATACGTGAATTTTTTTAATATTCGTTCCTGCAATGTGGGCATCGCTGGCAAGGCCAGCAATTATTGCCCATCCATAATTGCTCTTGAGAAGCTGGTTGTGAGTCGCCTTCTTGAACCGCTGCAGTCCATGAGATGAAGGTACTCCCATAATGCAGTTCGGTAGGGAGTTCCAGGATTTTGACCCAGCAACGATGAAGGAACGGTGATATATTTCCAAGTCAGGATGGTGTGTGACTTGGAGGGGAACTTGGAGGTGGTGGTGTTCCCATGCACCTGCTGCCCTTGTCCTTCTAGGTGGTAGCGGTCGCGGGTTTGGGAGGTGCTGTCGAAGAAGCCTTGGCAAGTTGCTACAGTGCATCTTGTAGATGGTACACACTGCAGCCACGGTATGCCGGTGGTGGAGGGAGTGAATGTTTAAGGTGGTGGGTGGGGTGCCAATCAAGCAGGCTGCTTTGTCCTGGATGGATTCGAGCGTGAGTGTTGTTGGAGCTGCACTCATCCAGGCAACTGGAGAGTATTCCATCACACTCCTGACTTGTGCCTTGTAGATGGTGGAAAGGCTTTGGAGGTGAGTCAGGAGGTGAGACACTCATCGCAGCATACCCAGCCTCTGACCTGCTCTTGTAGCCACAGTATTTATGTGGCTGGTCCAGTTAAGTTTCTGGCCAATGGTGACCTCCAGGATGTTGATGGTGGGGGATTCGGCGATGGTAATGCCATTGAATGTCAAGGGGCGGTGATTAGACTCTCGTTTGTTGGAGATAGTCATTGCCTGGCACTTGTGTGGCGCGAATATTACTTGCCACTTATCAGCCCAATCCTGAATGTCGTCCAGGTCTTGTTGCATGCGGGCATGGACTGCTTCATTATCTGAGGAGTTGCGAATGGCACTGAACACTGTGCAGTCATCAGCGAACATCCCCATTTCCGACCTTATGATGGAGGGAAGATCATTGATGAAGCAGCTGAAGATGGTTGGGCCTAGGACATTGCCCTGAGGAACTCCTGCAGCGATGTCCTGGGGCTAAGATAATTGACCCCCAACAAACAAAACCATCTTCCTTTGTGCTAGGTATGACTCCAGCCAGTGGCGAGTTTTCCCCCTGATTCCCATTGACTTCAATTTTACTAGGACTACTTGATGCTACACTTGGTCAAATGCTGCCTTGATGTCAAGTGCAATCACTCTCAACTCACCTCTGGAATTCAGCTCTTTTGTTCATGTTTGGACCAAGGCTGTAATGAGGTCTGGAGCCGAGTGGTCCTGGCGGAACCCGAACTAAACTTCGGTGAGCAGGATATTGGTGAGCAAGTGCCGCTTGATAGCACTGTCGACGACACCTTCCATCATTTTGCTGATTATTGAGTGTAGACTGATGGGGCAGTAGTTGGCCAGATTGGATTTGTCCTGCTTTTTGTGGGCAGGACATACCTGGGCAGTTTTCCACATTGTCAGGTAGATGCCAGTGTTGTAGCTGTACTGGAACAGCTTGGTTAGAGGCGCAGCTAGTTCTGGAGCACAAGTCTTCAGCACGACAGCGGGGATGTTGTCGGGGCCCATAGCCTTTGCTGTATCCAGTGCGCTCAGTCGTTTCTTGATATCACATGGAGTGAATCGAATTGGCTGAAGACTGGCTTCTGTGATGTTGGGGACCTCAGGAGGAGGCCGATATGGATCATCCACTCAGCACTTCTGGCTGAAGATGGTTGCAAACACTTCAGCCTTGTCTTTTGCACTCCGCCATCATTAAGGATGAGGATATTCATGGAGCCTCCTCCTCCCGTTAGTTGTTTAATGGTCCACCACCATTCATGACTGGATGTGGCAGGACTGCAGAGCTTTGATCTGATCCGTTGGTTGTGGGGTCGTTTAGATCTGTCTATAGCATGCTACTTCCGCTGTTTAGCATGTATGTAGTCCTGTGTTGCAGCTTCCCCAGGTTGGCACCTCATTTTTAGGTACGCCTGGTGCTGCTCCTGGCATGCTCTTCTACACTCCTCATTGAACCAGGGTTGGTCCCCTGGCTTGATGATAATGGTAGAGTGAGGAACATGCTGGGACATGAGGTTACAAATTGTGATGGTATGCAATTCTGCTGCTGCTGATGGCCCACAGCGCCTCATGGGTGCCAAGTTTTGAGCTGCTAGATCTGTTCAGAACCTATCCCATTTAGCACGGTGGTAGTGCCACACAACACGATGGAGGGTGTCCTCAGTGTGAAGACGGACTTCGTCTCCACAAGGACTGTCCGGTGGTCACTCCTACCAATATTGTCATGGACAGATGCATCTGCGACAGGTAGATTGATGAGGACTAGGTCAAGTAGGTTTTTCCCTCGTGTTGGTTCTCTCACCACCTGCCGCAGGCCCAGTCTGGCAGCTATGTCCTTCAGGACTCGGCCAGCTTAGTCAGTCGTGGTGCTACCGAGCCACTCTTGGTGATGGACATTGAAGTTCCCCACCCAGAGTACATTCTGTGCCCTTGCTACCCTCAGTGCTTCTTCCAAGTGGTGTTCAACACGGAGGTGTATTGATTCATCAACTGAGGGAGGTCGGTGAATAGTTGAGGTCCCAAACTGATCCTTGTGGGACTTCACTAGTCAAATACATACCTGCCCATTATCCTTCTTCTCTGTCTCCTGCCACTCAGCCAATTTCCTAACCAGGTCAATAATTTGCCCTCAATTCCATGAGCTTCAACTTTAGCTAAAAGCCTCTTATGAGGGACTTTATTGAATGCCTTCTGGAAATCCATATAAATAGAATCCATAGACATTTCTCTGTCTACTACTTTAGTCACCTCTTCAAAAAGTTTAATCAGGTTCGTCAGGCGTGACCTACCCTTTACAAATCCATGCTGGCTCTCTCTGATCAGCTGAAAACTTTCAAGGTGTTCAGTCACTCCATCCTTAATTATAGACTCTAGTAATTTCCTGACAAAAGATGTTAGACTAACTGGTATATAATTCCCTGGATTACCTCTCTCACCTTTCTCAAATAGCGGAGTGACATGTGCAATTTTCCAATCTAAAGGAACGGTTCCTGATTCGAGAGAACTTTGGAAGATCATAGTTAGGGCATCTGCAATGTACTCACCTACTTCCTTTAAAACCCTGGGATGAAAACTGTCTGGTCCTGGGGAGTTGTCACTCTTTAGTACCATTATTTTCTTAATTGCTGTTAATTTGCTTATGTTAATTATGGTGAGTTGCTGTCCCTGATTCAATATTAGTTACTTTGGGGTGTTCGGCATGCTACCCTCTTCCTCTACTGTAAATACTGATGCAAAGTAATTATTCAACATGTCCACCATTTTTCTTATTTTCATCTACAACACTTAAGTGTACTGAACTAACAGCTGAAAGGAATTCTAGTTGACCATTAGGAGAATTTTATGAACTTGAGAAGATAGCGCTGCGTTCTTGGCAATGAGCCTCACCTGACAGGAGTGCATGTCGGAAATTCAGGCATAATCATCAGAAAATTACCCTGAAATATTAATTTAATTGTACAGAATTTCTAGAATGACCAACTGAAGGAAAATATGAAAACATTGCCACATTCTTGTCTTTCAGAATTCCAAATTATCTCAAAGAAATAATCTACTGTGAGGCCATTAAAACTGGCGCTGATAAAGAATGGAACTTTGCATGGACAATTTATCAGAATCGTACTTCAATAACCGAGGATCGTGATTTACTTATGGCTATGGGTTGTAGTAGAGAACCATGGATTCTAACCAGGTATTATTTTTCCAGCATGTAATAACCCAGTGCTTTCTTTATATCTTTATAATTTTTTTTAAAACTGTTGTGTTTCCTTTTTGTGCAATTTTGTTGGACAATTTTAATCATCTGTCCTTTTCTATTGTCACTTTCCAGAAGCCTTATGGGCTAATAGTGATCTTATTTCAAAAGTTACCTCATAGTTTTAAGGAATCTCGTTGGTCCTTTGTGATCCATGTGGCCATTCTGTTAGTCTCATTTATCTAGCAATTTTATAGGCTGTTGGTAAGCACATGATCAACTTAATTAATCCAATGTTTAATTGGAAGAACACTGAACTAATGCCAATATAGGAAGGAAAGACAGGGGCATGGATTCATCTGCATGGATTCATTCATGGTTTATGGTAACTGCTCCTTATCAGCCCCTGGTGTCCCATGCTAATCTCTGCTCATTGGTTTTGAACACAGTGATAGGTCTGTGGAAACAATGGGTCTGAATTTGCGATCGGAGGCTTTCAGCAGGCGGATGCCTCCGACCATCAAAAAATCTACGCATTTACCTGGTGGTCCGGGAGATACGGAGGCTTGCGATCCTGGGCCTCTCCTGGTAGAAATGTGTAGAGGCCCACGTATCCCAGGGGCGCATGTGGTTCGCAAGCGCCCCTGGGATCACATGGGCCAGCCCAACCAATGAAAGAAGGGAATCCCCATTCATACTTATGCGAGTTCCGTATGTACGGAACTGTCATAAGTAGGAATGGGGATGACTTAAAAAATACACGAACACATGAAATAAAAAAAAATTTAAATTACATATATAAAATTAATTAAAACGGCACTTAATTAAATATTTTAAACAAACATTTATTTTTTTGAAAAAAATATATGTTTTAACGGGGCTAAATATAAACTTATCTTATTGGACCGGGTTTTTAATGTATAAGTGAGTGATAACATTTTATTTTTCTATTTTTTAAAACTCTTATGCTGGTAAAAGCGGGTCTTCCGCCTGCTTTTACCAGGCGTAAGAATTCCACGGCCTTTCAGCGGGCGGAAGTTGGGCAAACAGCGCAACTCTCCACCCACAGAAGCCCTTTTCCTGGGAATGCAGAGGATTTGTCAAGAAGATTCTTGACAGATCGCAAGTGCCGGGTTTCTGCACATGCGCTTCGCATGCCTAAACCCGGCACTTGCGCAGCCCCTACGGGCGCATTCGCACCTTGTACGCACCCGTAGTGGTCGCAAAATACGGCCCAATGTAACTTAAAAATTTCATCTGTCCTTGGTCTGTGGTAACTACTGTTCATCTGTGCCTGGTAACAATTACAAAGTGGCATAGTAGTTCAGTTTCAAATGATTTTTCTCGGGCAGCAAAAAAAACTCTTCAGAAATGTGTTAAGAGGTAGATAAATTTGGTAAGATAGCAGGAAATATATAAATATACACAAGGGATAACTTTGCAAGGCTCTGCTTCTGGCATGATCGAACACAGAAAAAACAAGGTGAAAGGGTAGGTGTAAGAGAAGCATGGATGCAGAAGGTGGAATCGTAAATAATGCTGGTAACATAGAACCCAGTAAGTTAGAGAGATAGCAGCAGCAGAGAAGTAACGGAGTAGAATTATCATAAAAAGAACGCAAGCCACAGGGACATGCAAAGTGCTTATCTGAACCAGCACGGGTGCACATATCTTCACCCGAACCCCTGAACAAGTCTTCGTCCCCCACCAGTTGATGAAGTTTTTGACCCTCTCCCCGCTGAGCCAGTTTTTAGCTAACCCCCCCACCCCACCCCGCGCTACGCAGGGTTTAGGCCCTAACTTCTCGCCCAGCTTTTTTAAAATTCGTTTATGGGATCAGGGCGTCGCTGGCAAGGCCAGCATTTAGTGCCTATCCCTAGTTGCCCTTGAGAAGGTGGTGGTGAGCCGCCTTCTTGAACCGCTGCAGTCCGTGTGGTGATGGTACTCCCACAGTGCTGTTAGGTAGGGAGTTCCAGGATTTTGACCCAGCGATGATGAAAGTACGGCGATATACTTCTAAGTCAGGATGGTGTGTGACTTGGAGGGGAACTTGGAGGTGATGGTGTTCCCATGCGCCTGCTGCCCTTGTCCTTCTAGGTGGAAGAGGTCATGGATTTGGGAGGTGCTGCTGAAGAAGCCTTGGCAAGTTGCTGCAGTGTATCTTGTAGATGGTACACACTGCAGCCACGGTACGCCGGTGATGAAGGGAGTGAATGTTTAAGGTGGTGGATGGGGTGCTAATCAAGCGGGCTGCTTTGTCCTGGATGGTTTTGAGCTTCTTCAGTGTTGTTGGAGCTGCACTCATCCAGGCAATGGGAGAGTATTCCATCACACTCCTTACTTGTGCCTTGGAGATGGTGGACAAGCTGAACAAGTTTTCACTGCTACCCCCCTCTGAAAGCCCCACAGTGAAGTTTGTGGAGAGATAAGGACAGAATCTATGACAGAAACTCTCCACGATCAGCAAGAAAGGAGTGGAGGAGCAGTTAAAATGGAGCGGCTCCATTTCCAACACTGTTCCCGCCGATATCCCATTTCAATGTCGCTGATTTTGATAACCGATGAGCCTCTCCGAGCTGACATATGGGGGACCTTAACCGGCTCTTAAGCAGGGCGCCTGCGGTGGCCATCCTGCCAGTAAAGCTGCTGTCCTAAATCAACTTTACTTAGTGAGGCCCCAAGGAAAGTCTGAGCTTCTGCTGCCCTGGGCTGCTCCCATTCCCCAGCTGCGAGACCCTTGCAACAACCCCCCTCCTGGATTTACCTGGATGGACGTAGTTGATCTTCAAGCCCCTCCTTCCGGTGAACTGCTGCTTTCCACCCGAAACAGGCAAATAGCCGACTAGCAGCATTCAGATTTCTAGTTTAAACTAGTCAGTCTCCTGCGGCTTTGCCCATGCAGAGTGAAAACCAAGTGAATTCCCTGAATGTACGATAATATTAAAGAATAATAAAATGAAATAAACTGGGGCAGAAATTCGTCTGTTGTCGGGTGAGTACGCACTGTGTACTCACCCGTGGACGGAACGAAAGTGTCGGTTTCTTGCATGCACTGTGCATGCGCGGGAAACCGGCACTTCTGTTCCCCTGAGGAAAGGGGTTCAGAGGTCGAACGCACACGCCGGAGGGCCAGCGTGTTCGCCTCGCACTTCGGATTTTTTTACAGGTTCCTCCGTGAAGGTAAGCACGGATAAGATACACTTTGAAAAAGGATGCGCAAGGCCTTTTAACAAGGTAAGTGATGATTTTATTAAAATTTAAACATTTTTTTCACAGATTTATCTTTTTTAATTACTTTAAAGAAAGGTAAGTTTAGTTTTAGCCCCGTTAAAAAATGTAATAAAATTTTTCAAAAATTTAAATTTTTGTTTAAAATAGTTAATTAACGTAATTTATAGTTATTTTAAAAATGTGATGTTTTTTTTAAATTTATTTGTAGTTTTAGGGATGTTTTGGGGCCGATCTGTATTCATAGATTTGACAGGTCTTTCTGTCAAATCTATGAATGAAAGATAGTCTGCTGCCATTGGCTCTCCATGCCCACGTGATCCCAGGGGACGCATCGCACTAACTACGCCCCTGGGATACACAAGCACTGCGCGCCGGCAGCTGCAGGAGGCCCAGGAGCTGAAGTCCCCGTGGGCCCAGAGGTCAACGACAGGCGCGGTAGGTCGGTGCGCGCGCTATCCTTGCACCCGCGGGAAGCCAGGGAGCCGAATTTCTGGCCCAATGTTTTAGACATAACAGGGGAAAAATTCAGTATTGCCCCATTTGGGGCGCAATTATTGGCCGGGCGCAAAGATTAGCGCCTGGCGCTAATTATCGCCTCCGACTGCAAACTTGGCTTTTATCGCCCCTGGAGGTGATTGGAGCGCTAAATCAGGCGCTTCACACCTGTCTTAAGGCACAAAGGCCGAGGAGCGAGGCGCTACCTCAGAGCGCTGGCGAAGCTCATGTGATGTCAGTCAGCAATGGAACACAGACACAATGGTGCCGGCCAGTTCTTAAAGGGGAGGGTTGATCTTGCTCTCCATCCACATCCTGCTCATTGCAGCCTTGAATCTCGGCCTGGAGAGACCTGTACATCAAATCTGCTGGAAAGAACAATGGAGAGAACCAGGGAAAGATCTCAGAGTGCAGCCCCCACAGTCTCTTCTAAATCGATACAAGGAAGGGCAAATCAAAATGAACCTACAAAGTGCTGCTCAGTACCCAAAACTCCTTCACACAGCGTTGAATCTCATCAGAAGTCTCTCTCTCTCTCTCTCTCAGAATGCGTGGTGCAAAAATGTCACCAACAAAAAAAGGCAGGAAGTGGTCGCCTTTAAATAGCGCTCCCCCAGTCCCTTCCTGACTGCAAAACGCTTCCCTCAACCTGTCGTTGCTAGCGTCAGGCGGTAAGGCAGGGGGCACCACTCAATATCCGGTCAGGGGTGCTACCGGGGCATTGCGCACTCGACTGACGTCACGATCTGCCGGCGCAGGAGATCGTGGCGGTAGTGTTTAGCGCTGCCGCAAAATGTCTAGTTAATTTTGTGAGTGGCGCAAACATCGCCGCGCCCGGGCGCTAGTTGCTTTGCGCCCCATTAGCACCCTCTTAAGGCGCTAACGGGTGGCGCAAACCAACTGAATTTTCCCCCCAACATGTTATATATATATTAAAATAGTAATTTATTAAATCGATTTTAATCAACATAATATATTTAAATTATAATAAATATAAAATGATCTGTAATGTATTTAAATCATATATTTACTATAATACAATCAATAACATATTAAAAGCATCATTTAAAAGACTGTAATTGTCAAGTGTCAGCGGTTGGCTGTCACCACTCCCTGATGCCTGTAGGTGCTACATCCCCCAGCACAGCGACACCAGCCAAATTTCAGGTAAGTTCGAAAAAAATCAGTCCAGAAATGTTTTGAGCCTCTTCAGGGCAGTGTAGCAGAGCGGGACAGCCGCCTGCCCTTTGTCCCCTCGATGCTTTCTCCCCAAATCGCATTGACAGGAAATTTGAGCAATCGGGGTGCGTGCTCTATATCTGTAGAGGCGCAACAGAGGTATTCCTCCCCCTGTTGTGTCAATGGAAACTCAGAGGGGTACCCAGCCTCTCTGAGGAGTGGAAGTCCAAGGTCCAGACAGAAAAAACAAGCTCTTTTTTAAAATAGACCACTCTCTGGCTCCTGTTCCAACAGAAAGCAATCCTTCACAATCAATTGTCATTTGCTATCTTAACTGTAAGCCCACATGAGACCCAGAATGTGATCCATGCCTGCTAGGGAAGGCTGGCTATAACAAGGGCAGCTGGGTGGAATTCCCAGGGTAGCCCGGGAACGCTCCTCGGCATGCCCCTGAATTGTTGCCAGGACTGTGGGGAGGGGGGTGTTGGACAGAAAAAAGTGCCCACCTGTCCCCTCTCCTACTCTGGGTCAGAATTACCAACTTAATGTACATTGGGTGGAAACCTGGCAAAAACACTTCTGCCCCAAATTGTAAGAGATCCTGTATCAATCTCCAACAATAAATCTCCGATTGAACTTTTGCAATTTCCATAATTTTCTTAATTGGATCTTTTACTTCTGTTCTACCCGTGTATACCATGACTGTGCCAGGATGGGACTTTTACACAGCTCAAGTCGTGACTTATTAATGATACTTGAGAATAAATATACTGTACATCACTAATGATCAATAACAACACATTGTGACTCTTAATTTTATTTTTGCAGATATTTACACTATGCTCTAGATGAGTCAAAGGTTTTACAGGAAGATTCAATGTTGGTTTATATTGCTGTGGCAAAAAATCCCATTGGTTTCTTTTTAGTATGGAACTTCATAAGAGCAAACTGGAAAACTATCCACACTGAGTAAGTCAACTTGTCTAGAGTGTAGATTTCATCTGACACCTGCTTCTGGTGCATTTAAGCTTGATCTTAAAAAAATGCATCCAATATTCTCCCGTTTACATATTGCATTAATCGCTAACTGTGATGTGACACATATAGCAATCTGCTGTGGAATTGTGGTATAAATATATACATTAGGGTAGAAATTCCAATTCTGTACTCGACAGTCCTCAATATTCCATCCATTCACTTTAATGGGCAGAAAATCACTGCCTGGCGCCAAATCGAAATTTCTATGTGTCAGTATTTAGATGCTGAGAGGGGAATGTATTTGCATAAAACTAAGCATTAATTAATAAATAACTACAAAACATTTAATAAAAGCATGGCAAACATTTATTGTTATTATAAGATACTTGGTAAAAAAATATAGATCTATTAAAAGAAATATTGTGAAGTAGTTCCTTCTGTGATATATTTGTGATTGCTGTGGAAAATTTCAGGAATTACAGGTTTATAAGTTTATATAATGTTCAAAAACACTGAAGCCATTTAAAAATAAAATGATAAGTCAATATTTTGCCAACTCTGATTTTCAAAACTACTCTGCATTGCAACTTTTTTTCATTTCTGTATTTTATCAAAACTGCTATGAACATAAGAACATAAGAAATAAGAGCAGGAGTAGGCCATTCGGCCCTTCAAGCTTGCTTCGCCATTCAATAAGAACATGGCTGATCTTCTACCTCAATTCCACTTTCCCGCACTACCCCCATATCCCTTGATTCCTTAATATCCAAAAATTGATCGATCTCTGTCTTGAATATAATCAACAACTGAGCATCAACAGTCCTCTGGGGTAGAGAATTCCAAAGATTCACAACCCTCTGAGTGATGAAATTTCTCCTCATCTCAGTCCTAAATGGCCGACCCCTTATTCTAAGACTGTAACCCCTAGTTCTAGACTCCCCAGCCAGGGGAAGCATCCTCCCTGCATCTACCCTGTCAAACCCTTGAGAATTTTATATGTTTCAATGAGATCACCTCTCATTCTTCTAAACTCTAGGGAATATAGGCCTAGTCTACTCAATCTCTCCTCATAGGACAATCCCCCCATCCCAGGAAACAGTCTAGTGAACTTTCATTGCACTCCCTCCTTAGGTAAGGAGACCAAAACTGTAGTCTCTAGGTGTGGGCTCACCAAGGCCCTATATAATTGTAGAAAGATTTATTTACTTTTATACTCCAATCCCTTTGTAATAAAGGTTAACATACCATTTGCTTTCCTAATTGCTTGCTGCACCTGCATGTTAACGTTCTGTGATTTGTGTACAAGTACACCCAGGTCCCTCTGAGACATTTCCCCGTCTCTCACCATTTAAAAAATATTCTATTTTTCTATTTTTCCTACCAAAGTGGATAACTTCACACTTCTCCACATTATATTCTATCTGCCATATTCTTGCCCACACACGTTTGCTACCTTCCAATCCATGGGGACCGTTCTAGAATCTAGGGAATTCTGTAAGATCAAAACTAATGTATCCACTATCTTTGCAGCCACCTCTTTTAAAACCCTAGGATGTCGACCATCAGGTCCAGGGGATTTGTCGACTTTCAGTCCCATTAATTTCTCCAGTACTATTTCTTTACTAATACTAATTTCTTTGAGTGCCTCATTCTCGTTAGACCTTTGGTTCCCCACTATTTCTGGAATGTTTTTTGTGTCTTCTACCATGAAGACAGATGCAAAGTATTTGTTTAATGTCTCTGCTATTCCCTTATTCCCCATTATAATTTCTCCTGTCTTTGCCTTTAAGGGACCCACATTTACTTTTGCTAAGCTCTTCCTTTTTGCATACCTATAGAAGCTTTTACAATCTGTTTTTATGTCTCTTGCTAGTTTACTCTCATATTCTCTTTTCTCTTTCTTTATCAATTTCTTGGTCATCCTTTGCTGAATTCTAAAATCTTCCCAAACCTCAGGCTTACTACTCTTTTTGGCAACATTATAAGCCTCTTCCTTTAATCTAATACTATATTTAACTGTTAGCCACGGTTCACCCACTTTTCCCATGGGTTTTTATTCCTTAAGGGAATGTCTATTCATTTCGAATTATGAATTAATTCTTTAAATGTTTGCCATTGCTTATCTACCATCATATCTTTTAATTTTTTTAAAGATTCCCAATCTACCTTAGCCAACTTGCCCCTCATACCTATGTAGTTTGCTTTGTTCAGATTTAAGACCCTAAGAAAGGATACCTTACCTAAGAAAGGATATACTTGCCATAGAGGGAGTGCAGCGAAGGTTCACCAGACTGATTCCTGGGATGGCAGGACTGTCGTATGAGGAGAGATTGGGTCGACTAGGCCGTATTCACTAGAGTTTAGAAGAATGAGAGGGGATCTCATTGAAACATATAAAATTCAGACAGGACTAGACAGACTGGATGCAGGGAGGATGTTTCCCCTGGCTGGGGGGTCTAGAACGAGGGGTCACAGTCTCAGGATATGGGGTAGGACATTTAGGACTGAGATGAGGAGAAATTTCTTAACTCAGAGGGTGGTGAACCTGTGGAATTCTCTACCACAGAAGGCTGTGGAGGCCAAGTCACTGAATATATTTAAGAAGGAGATAGATAGATTTCTAGACACAAAAGGCATCAAGGGGTATGGGGATAGAGCGGGAATATGGTATTGAGATAGAGGATCAGCCATGATCATATTGAATGGCAGAGCAGGCTCGAAAGGCCGAATGGCCTACTCCTGCTCCTATTTTTTCTATGTTTCTATGTTTTGTATTTAACTAAATCACTCTCAAACTCAATATAAAATTCTATCATATTGTGATCACTCTTCCCCAGAGGCTCCTTTATTACAAGGTTATTAATTAACACTTTCTCATTTCACAATACTAGATCTAATATAGCCTGTTCCCTAGTTCCTTCCTTGACATACTGATCTAGAAAACTATCTTGAATAAATTCCATGAACTCGTGCGCCACACTATTACTGCAAATTTGGTTTGCCCAGTCTATATGTAGATTAAAGTCCCCCATGATTACTGTATTACCCTTGTTACATGCACCTCTAATTTACTGATTTATACTCTGCCCGACACTACAACTACTGATAGGGGGCCTAGAAACTACTCCCACCAGTGTTTTCTGCCCCTTGTTGTTTCTTAGCTCCACCAAAACTGATTCTATATCTTGACTTTCCGAGCTAAGATCCTTTCTGCCTACTGTCTTTATCCCATCCTTTATTATTATTAGCCAATTTGCACATGGCTCAGGTAACAACCCAGAGTTTATTACCGTGAGGTTCTGTGTTTTAATTTCGACCCTAGCTCCTCAAACTCTCTCAGCAGAACCTCATTCCTAGTTCTACCTCTGTCGTTGGTTCCTATAAGTTTCTAGTTAAGTTAAAAAAAGAATGTATATAGTAAATTACTTAGCTCAATTTCCTCCGGATCTGCCGTTGATTACTTTGTGATTTTTCTGTGGGTTTGTTTCACTGCTGGGCTGGGCTGCCACAGGGCTCCTTTTAAACTGCTCTGTTTCCTGTTCTTTTACTCTATGGCCATTGGTAAACTCTCCTGTCTTGTTCTTATTAAGCTCCAAGTATCATAAATCAGATACCAAGACTCATTGGACAGTCTCTTCATCCAACTCATTTGTTCTCAGGATCTCAAACAGTAGAAATCCTGGGCCGCGAAATTCGGCACCTTAGCGCCAGCAGTTAAAGCTGGGTTCGGGAAAAAAATGGTGGCGCCTCGCTTCCACCCACTTTCGGCACAGCCTGTGCTGGTCGCCATCTTGGTGAGGGCGATAGCGCGGGCAGGACGTGCATGCAGCAGCAGTATTCAGAGTGGACAGATTGTGACGTCAGTCAGCGTGTAACGCTGATTTGATGCACGACCTGCCATTTTGGACATCGCCGTTCCAAACAACGCCCTTCTCTTTAACACGCACAATTGAACGTGCATTCAGCTGCACGATGGATCCCCCTGCTTCCCCCGCAACCAGGGCTGTATAAAGGTATACATCCAACTTGCAGGTAAGTTGATTATTTCTCTTGTACTGGCTCTTGCAGAGTTTATATCAATGCTGGCTTGCTTGAAGACATTTATAGCGCTGTTAAAGTGTACAGGGAGTGCTACTGGACTGGGGAAGAAATTGCCTGCTACTAGAAGGCCTCTGACTACACCACTTGCTCCCAGTCATGGGGGCTCTACTCGCATTCCCGCTCGCGCTGTAGCATGACAGGGAGATGGAGCAGAGGCAGCAAAGACAAGCTTCTCGTAGAGGGAGAAGGAGGAGGGGGAGGAGGGCTCTCAGCAGGAGGCCTTGCCCACCTAGGAATTTCAGGGAGCACTTCTCCTACTTGCACCTAAGCCAGGAGTAGGATATTCGGCATCTCCACTTCACGAAGGAGGTGGTCACAGAACTCTGCCACCTCTTGCAACCAGACCTGCAGCCTCAGAGCAGGACGACGACGGCTCTGCCAGTGGTCCTCAAGGTGACCGTGGCCCTCAATTCTTTCACCACTGGATCCTTCCAGGATGGAACATGTGACATCTCGCAGTTCACCGTCCATCGCTGCATCTGGGAGGTCACAGAGGCTCTGTACTCTAGGAGAAGGGACTTCATTGTCTTCTCTCTAAACATCGGCATCAACTGCACACACGTGGCTTTGTGAGCGCCGCATATCAATGCTGAGATGTACAGCAACTGCAAAGACTACCATTCAGTTAATATGCAGTTGGTGTGCGACCACGCCCAGCACATCACAATGGTGAATGCCCGGTATCCTGGCAGCAGTCATGATGCCTTCATTCCGCGCTAGTCTGCTGTGCCAGCAATCTTCCAGCCACCACGTCGAACTGCTCGGAGACAAGGGCTATCCGCTCTACACTTGGCTGGTGACACCTCTCCACAACCCCACCACTCGTGGCCAGCAATCATATAATGACAGCCATGTTGCCATGAGGCACCTCATTGAGTAGAACATTGGGGCGCTCAAGCAATGATTCCGCTGCCTTGACCGCTCGGGAGGAGCCCTCCAGTACTCACCAGAGTAGCTGTCCCATTTCGTGGTAGTCTGCTGCATCCTCCACAACTTGGGTGCAGCCCTTGCCACCACGGGTTCTGCGACCACCTCGAGGAGGAGGAGGAGGAAGGGAGGAGGCAGCCTGTATACTCCGTTCCAGACGGGCTGTCCTTGAGAGTATCATCAGACTCCGGTTCCCCTGAATGAAACCCCAGATCTCCGTTGCTCAACATTTCACCACCTTACCATCCCTCTGTCAGGGAACATCACGGTGTCCTCTTGGGCATAAAGCTGAAATGAAAGCCACCACAAAACAAACATTCCAAACATAATTTATAAATGATTAATTCCAATATTACATTACAAAGTCAACTAATCACTTTTGTGCATTTCCTTAGTGTCTGTCTTTTGTGTGCCTTTGCCTATTGTAGTGCTCCTATGAAGTTCTACCCCAATGGCTGCAGCATGGCTGGTGGAAGGCTACTGATTTTCCGGGTAGAACACTGTAGGTGGCCTTGCGCAGCTCTGAGCCTAGAAGGCCTGGCTGTAGACTGCACCACCTCGGCATGGGCGACAGCAGTCTGGGCTGGCTGGCTGACAGACAACTGCAAGGGCACTGGCAGAGTGACAGGGGTGGAAGTACAAATGCTGTCATCCTGCGAGAGGACAGCAGGCTCTTGCTCCACGGAGCCACTGCCAGTCCCCTGGGGCAGTGCCTCAGCATTCCTAGCCATTTGTTGGGGGACAGATTGCTGGGCTGCTGTGAAACCCTGCAAGCCCCTTTAAACACTGGTAAGCGCAGTCATGATGGCAGCAGTCTGATCTTGTATGGCAACAAGCTGAGCCTGCATGACAGAAGTCTGAGCTTCCACTGCAGCACTGAGACAGAAAACAGAGAGTAGGAATAAACGGGTCATTTTCGGGTTGGCAGGCTATAACTAGTGGGGCTCTGCAAGGATCAGTGCTTGGGCCTCAGCTATTCACAATCTACATCAATGATTTGGATGAGGGGACCAAATGTAATATATCCAAGTTTGCTGATGATACAAAGCTGGGTGGGAATGTAAGTTGTGAGGAGGATGCAAGGAGGCTTCAAGGAGATAGAGACAGGCTAAGTGAGTGGGTAAGAACATGGCAAATGGAATATAATGTGGAGAAAATTGGTAGGAAAAATAGAAAAGCAGAGTATTTTTTAAATGGTGAGAGATTGGGAAATGTTGGTGTTCGGAGGGACCTGGGTGTCCTTGTACACGAATCACTGAAAGTTAACATGCAGGTACAGCAAGCAATTAGAAAAGCAAATGGTATGTTGGCCTTTATTACAAGAGGTTTTGAGTATAAGAGTAAAGACGTCTTATTGCAATTATACAGGGCCCTGATGAGACCACACCTGGAGTATTGTGTACAGTTTTGGTCTCCTTACCTAAGGAAGGATATACTTGCCATAGAGGGAGTGCAACGAAGGTTCACCAGACTGGTTCCTGGGATGGGGGGATTGTCCTATGAGGACAGATTGAGTAGACTAGGCCTATATTTTCTAGAGTTTAGAAGAATGAGAGGTGATCTCATTGAAACATACAAAATTCTTACAGGGCTTGACAGGGTAGATGCAGGGAGGATGTTTCCCCTTGTTGGGGAGTCTAGAACCAGGGGTCACAGTCTCAGAATAAGGGGTCGACCATTTAGGACTGAGATGAGGAGAAATTTCTTCACTCGGAGGGTGGTGAATCTTTGGAATTCTCTACCCAGAGGGCTGTGGAGGCTCAGTCGTTGAGTATATGCAAGACAGAGATCGATAGATTTTTGAATATTAAGGGATATGGGGTTAGTGCAGAAAAGTGGAGATGAGGTAGAAGATCAGCTATGATCTTATTAAATGGCGGAGCAGGCTCGAGGGGCCAAATGGCCTACTCCTGCTCCTATTTCTTATGTTCTTATGCCGAATTTCCTGACTTTGGGTGAGGCGCGAGCCACAGTACACATCTCGCATATAAAATTGGGGCATGGAGGCCGAGCCTGCTAAATTAAACTTCTTAAAGATACGCTAATGTTACATAATTGCATTTAGAATGTTTTTTTTTCATTTCCTGTTAAACTTTGCTGCATTTTGTCCATGCATTCGTTGGTTTTGCTGGACAGTGCACTATTTTTTTCATTTTTCTTCCTGCCAATACTTTTCTTCATAATTCTTGATTGCTGCCCCCATTTAAATAGTAATATACAAAGTGGTGTTGATGGGAATTCCTTTGAGGTTTCCAATAGTGCTGCATGATTCTCTAAGGAAAACAAGTTCACTAGGGGCCAACAAATGCAAATGCAATTACACTTGGTGCTTTTTGTCTGCACTTGTCACTATCCTGGGATCTGTATTATTACAATCTGTCACACCTCTGTGGATACATCAGAGGAGACCTGTCTTGCTGCCTCTGTTGCACAAGAGCGGCTGCCACAGAGTTACACCATCTTTTGCAGGATAACCAGCAGTCAACATCTGGAGCAGGGACAGCTCTTCCCATAGAAGGGAAGCTTTCATGCCACTGGTCCCTTGCAATGCATCATAGGAAACATCTGTCACATTCAGCAGTCTGCATTGCAGACAAACAAGTGAAAATGCTGTGTTTGCAAGAGGCAACAGCTTCATCACTTTTCCTGTGTAAGTTGGACAGATTGCAGAGCTTTCACTGGCTGGCTGGGTTCCCTCAAGTGTAATACATTGTAGATGGCACCCGTATGGACATCATGGAGTAAATTTTCATCATCACTGCCTGAGCCGTACTCTGGCAGAGCAAATCACCTGTCCATTATAGTGAAGGGATAATTACAAGTCCTAGCCCTTTTCGGGCTACCCCAGATCAGGCGTATTTCCCAGACGTTCACCTTCAACTAAAGTTAGCAGTAGCCGAATCCCAGAGACGCTTAATTGGGTCTAAAGGTCAGACTACCTCTCCCTAAAGGAAAGAAACCGCCTGAAGATGTTACCATCCTCCGGATAGCACTTTTAATAAGTTTAACTAGACTGTAACCTTCTGGATATTATGAGGGTCTGGAAAACCCCCCAGAATTCTGCAACTCCTTACAAAAGAGTGTACAGAAATTGAGTTTGTGAGTTGATACAGAAATACTCTGTGAGACAATTTTAAAAATATATAGATTTATTAAAGAACTGACATTTAGTTAACAGCTGGTATGGCAATCGCAACTTTAACCATTCAAAATACAAATAGCTTACATTTCTTATCAGAGATCCTTATTCTCAAATCTTAACTTCGTTACATTTCCACACTTCTACTTATTTCTTAATCCAGAATATCCACCAAAATCAAATACCATGATTACACGAGACTCAGAGTTGTAGGCCTACAGAGCATGCCTGTGAAGTTGAGAAACGTTTGCCCTTCCAGCGACTTCTGACTCTCTATCTGAAGAGCTCTTATTTTTATACTCTTTTTTAGTGGTATATTCTTTGAAGTTTTCTACTGATGTAAGCTAATTGTCTCCAGTGATACTCTATTGAATTCTTTTCTATTCTTACTGTCATTTCAGCTGCCAACTTTTAGAATTCTGTCTCTACCTTTAGGTGTTTCAAAAACTTATCATTTTTATGGTTATTATTGATTTATCTATTTGATGCTATTCTTAGGAAGTCTTTCTATTGAATTCTTAATATCACTTAACTGCTTGTAAGCCAGACGTCGTGACTCCGTGGTGTTCCAAATTCAATACAAACACAATGTAATTGCTTGGTGTCATCTATTGATATTATATCTTCAAAGCCTCTCTGTAGGTATCTTTTACAATTTGCAAATTAAAAACACTTCATCTAGGGTGTTCTTTGCATTTCTTAGCTATTTCAATTGGTTGCATATTTAATCGTGTTTCCTGTCTTATTTGATGTTACTTTATGAAGGCATATGGTTGTTTAATGTTCTAAGTTTCTGTTTCCCTGAGTGTTAGCTTATAACACTTTACTTGAGTCATTCCATTGTGTTTCTCCCAAACTCCAGACCTTCTGGAAGCACCAATGGTTTGCTTCAATAGGGCCATTGTTTTTGTGTTTACAGCCATCTCCCATTTCAAAGCTTGTGGTGTTTTACAACTTTTGTTAACACTTCACCTTGTCTCAGAAGCCTGTATTGTGTTTGCAGCCTTTGTCTCTGAGGCTTTCCAGACTTTTAAGCTCAGTATGTCTTGTATTAATAATCTCAAAATCTGTTCATAGGATGATGTATTTCTTGGAATATGGCTTATTCCATTACAATAGAACCCATCCGTTTTTCATTCCTTTGCCTCTGGCCTGGATCTCCAAATAATCTCCACGTGCGCCAGTTGGTAGGCCAATACAATTTGTTCTCACTGGATGTACCAGTCACCAGTCCTCACCCGACCTGCTCTCTAGTTCATAGTATAAAAGTTTGTGCTGTGCTTTGTTTCTTGTTATACAAAACAATTTTGGCAGCTATTTTCAAAGTGTTTAGTGATGGCTTTTCTGGGTTTTAAGATTTCTTGAGTTCTCAAACTCTTTCCATTGTTGAACATTAGGTTTGGATTATTAACAGTAAAACTTGTGGCAGCATTTATTTGAAACACCAGTGGGTTGGACCAGGTTTCTGATCTGGTCCCCTTGGAGGACAAGACACACCCAACAGTTTGGAATGTGTAATTTGATCCTGCCCGCTGTAGAGTAGCTACAATGTGCAATTTGATCCAGTCTTGTCAGGCAGCCTACAGAAAGTGGAAGTGTAGTTAGCTTTGTGAAGATCCTCTGTTATCTAGTGTTCTGCAATTGTAATTATAGTTGTCCTTGGCTGGTAAAATAAAAGACATTCTCTAATTAGTGGTTTAGTTACTTCTTTGAAGTTTTATGCTTTTTTTTCCTTCTGGAAGTGCTAAAAAAATGTTAATTCAGAATGAAGGCTCCATGCGTGTGGGGTCCGTGTGTGTGGTGCATCTGTGGGTACTTGTGTGGGGTGCATGTGTGTGGGGTCCGTGTGTGAGGTGTGTGTGTATCCAACCTTCTGACACACCAGCGAGTTCATACTGGGGAGAGAGCGTTCACCTGCTCAGTGTGTGAGAAGGGATTCACTAATTCATCTGGTGGAGAAGGTCAGGAGTGCGGGGTGGTGGGGGGTTGGGGTTGTTAGAGCATGGAGAGAACAATGGAGATGGGGGAAGAACGTAATCCACATCTAACAGAGGGGGGGGGCGAACGTGATCCGTTTTCCCATCTGGATCATGTTCTCGCTCTCATCCTCCCCCTTTAGACCTGGATCATGTTCTTCTCCCATCTCCACTGTTCTCTCCATGCTCTAACAACCACCCCCCCGAGCTCCTGACCTTCTCCCCCCCCCCCGAGTTCCTGCCCTCCCCCCTGCCGAGCTCCTGACCTTCTCCCCCCCCCCCGAGTTCCTGCCCTCCCCCCTGCCGAGCTCCTGACCTTCTCCCCCCCCCGAGTTCCTGCCCTCCCCCCTACCGAGCTCCTGACCTTCTCCCCCCCCGAGTTCCTGCCCTCCCCCCTGCTGAGTTCCTGACCTTCTCCCCCCCCCCGAGTGCCTGCCCTCCCCCCTGCCGAGCTCCTGACCTTCTCCCCCCCCCGAGTTCCTGCCCTCCCCCCTGCCGAGCTCCTGACCTTCTCCCCCCACCCCGAGTTCCTGACCTCCCCCCTGCTGAGTTCCTGACCTTCCCCCCCCACCCGAGTTCCTGCCCTCCCCCCTGCCGAGCTCCTGACCTTCTCCCCCCCCGAGTTCCTGCCCTCCCCCCTGCCGAGCTCCTGACCTTCTTCCCCCCCCCCCGAGTTCCTGCCCTCCCCCCTGCTGAGTTCCTGACCTTCTCCCCCCCCCGAGTGCCTGCCCTCCCCCCTGCCGAGCTCCTGACCTTCTCCCCCCCCCCCCCGAGTTCCTGCCCTCCCCCCTGCCGAGCTCCTGACCTTCTCCCCCCACCCCGAGTTCCTGACCTCCCCCCTGCTGAGTTCCTGACCTTCCCCCCCCACCCGAGTTCCTGCCCTCCCCCCTGCCGAGCTCCTGACCTTCTCCCCCGCCACGAGTTCCTGACCTACACCCCCCCCCCCCGAGTTCCTGACCTTTCCCCTCCCAAGTTCCTGACCTCCTCCTCCCCCCCACCCGAGTTCCTGACCTCCTGCCCCTCGAGATCCTGACCTACACCCCCCCCACCCGAGTTCCTGACCTCCTCCTCCCCCCACCCGAGTTCTTGACCTCCTGCCCCTCAAGTTCCTGACCTACACCCCCCCCACCCGAGTTCCTGACCTCCTCCTCCCCCCCACCCGAGTTCCTGACCTCCTCCCCCTCGAGTTCCTGACCTTCTCCTTCCCCCCCAGTTCCTGACCTTCTCCACTCTCCGAGTTCCTAACCTTCTTCCCCCCACTACCACCCCCCGGCCCGAGTTCCTGACCTTCTTACCCCCCAGGTTCCTGACCTTCTCTCCCCATTCCTGACCTTCTCACCCCCTTCCGAGTTCCTTTCCTCATCCCCCTCTGAACTCCTCTCCTCATCCCCCTCCGAGCTCCTCTCCTCATCCCCCTCCGAGCTCCTCTCCTCATCCCCTCCGAGCTCCTCTCCTCATCCCCCTCCTTGCTCCTCTCCTCATCCCCCTCCGAGCTCCTCTCCTCATCCCCCTCCGAGCTCCTCTCCTCATCCCCCTCCGAGCTCCTCTCCTCATACCCTCCGAGCTCCTCTCCTCATCCCCCTCCGAGCTCCTCTCCTCATCCCCCTCCGAGCTCCTCTCCTCATCCCCCTCTGAGCTCCTCTCCTCATCCCCCTCCGAGCTCCTCTCCTCATCCCCCTCCGAGCTCCTCTCCTCATCCCCCTCCGAGCTCCTCTCCTCATCCCCCTCCGAGCTCCTCTCCTCATCCCCCTCCGAGCTCCTCTCCTCATCCCCCTCCGAGCTCCTCTCCTCATCCCCCTCCGAGCTCCTCTCCTCATCCCCCTCCGAGCTCCTCTCCTCATCCCCACTCTGAGCCCCTCTCCTCTTCCCCCTCCAATCCCCTGACCTTCTCCACAGGGAGGCCACAGCCCTGCGACTAGGTGCATGCACACATGCGCAGCTGCAACGTTGGAAGGACGCAGAAGACCCCATGCAAATAATCACTCAAAAGACCACGCCAATCTTAATGTCAAAAAATGCTGTGTTCCAAAAATCCTTCACCCTTCTGGAGAACCTCTAACATAATTCTGGCTGGAAGGGCTTGAAAGTAGTGTGTTACCTGGATACGCCAAGTCCTGGCCTCATGTTAGACATTCCACGGGGGTTTGTAAGGTGCAAAGCCTCCACCCATCCCTTAGAAGGGATTATATTAAATAAAATTACAATAATAGTCCAAACACGCTATAAACAGAACCAACCCTGAATTTTTCACTGGCCACTACCAAACTTCAACTCTAAGGGGTAGAAAATTGTCGCAACAAGTGCCAATTTTAGGCAGCAATATCCTGTGCCCAATCAGCGCAGGGGTACAGGCACTGGCATATTGGCATAGGTGGTACCCACCTGAAACAGGGGTTAAGCTCCTAATATATGTAAATGAGGGGCCTGTTTCAGTACCAATTGGTTAGCAATGAGCAGAGCAGGCTGCGGGCCTGCTCCGCTCAGAATTCTTCATGGGTCGCTGCGGCCACCACCAAAGACGCAAGTTTTTATTAAAAAAATTCCTGTGGAGCCAAGAGGAGCTGGTGTGTTCCTCCTAAATCCATAGCACTCCTGAGAGCTGCTGCCGGCCTGCGATTGACCCCCCCCCCCTCTCATTGTGCTTCCACCCTCTCCCCAAGACTTACCTTAGGGCCACTGCCAACAAGGCAGGCGGCCGAAATTGCAACTGTTACAATAGGCGCGTTGCCTCTGGAAGCACAACAAGTGCCAGCAGTTCACCCAAATTTTTACAATAAGACCCGAGACTCTATTTTGGGCGTGCCTTGGACCTCGCAGTTGGGGCAAGCGCTACATGCGAGCCGTGGGTTATGTTCCCGAAAACAAGCCATAACTAATTTTTACCCCTAAGCCTCCATTCTCAGCATCAGTCCATTAACAGCTCTGCCAACCCATGGCTCTGAACTTTGTCGTATCCAGTTGCCAGTCAATAGGAAATTGATCCTGCTGCTTACCTGCTTCAATATGGGGCTTATGCTGCATTCCATTTACCACTACTCTGTTTCACGGACCCTGACTGCTTTCCTTACCTGGATCCTCTGCTCCCTTCCCTGTGCTCCTTTCCCTATCTAGCTGCTCCACCTCTGGCTCATGGCCATGTGTGAACAACACCATAGGTGAAGGACATGAAAGGTAGGATCAAGAAGTTATATAGTGTCCATTTAAACCTCTTGTTAATGTTCTTTGTTTCCTTTGAAATTTCACATGGAACACTTCCACTGGTAAGTTTCCCGTGATGTGTTATCACAGCATTAGTACCTATACAGGGGTCAATACCAAATGTTGCTTTATATCCTGTTCCCATAGATAAAAGTCACAGTAAGAATCCTTGAATACCAAAGCAGTTCTCCTCACATCAAACACCCTCTTACACACTTTAACTTCACCACAGCAGTTGGGAAAAGCATAGCACTGACCCTCTCTCCATGTCCTCCCAGACCGAGCCTACTTTCTGTTTGTTCATAACATACCCGTCACTCATTCGATGTTAATTGGATGTTCAGTCACACTATCTACAACAGCTTGTAGTGCATCATTAGAGAATCTTGCCTTTCTTTGTTGCTTTTTCTGCTCTGTTTGAAGTTTTGCTTTATCATAGGATTTAAGGGTACATTGGGCTAGAAATTCATTATAGCCCAGGAATGGGCAGAATAATTAGAAAAGTTGGAGAATTAGCACCAGGCGCTAATGCTTTAGACTGCACGCAAAATTTGTGCTCACTGCACAAAGAAATGATTGGAGCGCTAATTCAAGTCTTTAAGCCCAAGCTCATTGGCGTTAGACTTAAAGGGTGGGCCCTTATTAGGTGCAGTCTAATCGCAAGTCATGATTGTCACAGGCTTTTTCCAGTTCTTAAAGGGGAGGTTCATTGATGCTGCAGGACCTCATTCTCAGTATTACTGGCTGTGCAGCTGCCTCAGCAAGCAGCAGCAGGTCAAGGAGAAGGAGCCAGAGGACTGAAGCAGCTGTATTCATGGCAGATCCACGCCCCAGGGAGAGAGCCCGCAGATTCTGCGATCAAGCATTGGAGGCGTTGGTGTTCGCTGTGGAGAGACGGAGGGCGGTGCTCTACCCAGTAAGTGGCAGGAGGCGCTCGCTGCTAGTCTTCCGCACCATGTGGAGGAAGGTAGCTCAGCACGTCTCGGGCGTCTCTGTTGTCCCCAGGACCCACACACGGTGCAGGAAGAAATTTAACGACCTCACTCAGGTGGTCAGGGTGAGCGAATGCTTCGACAAATGCTACATACCACCATCTGAACCACAGTCTGCACACACTGCCCAAAGCACCACACCCCAGCACTCACCCACCAACAATTACTACCTACCAACACTCATACCCACATCTCACATCTTGCACACAATGCTCACAATGACAGCTATTCAACTATGGCAGGCACATCACCCAAAAACATTGCTCCACACTCACTCACACACTTTCCTTTCTCTTGCAGTCCAAGGTGGCTCACAACAGGAGTGAGCAGCAGTGCACAAGTGGGGGACAAGCTGACTCCCAACCACTGTCTATGCTGGAGAATAAGAACATAAGAAATAGGAGCAGGAGTAGGCCATTTGGCTGGGATGGGGGGGGGGGGCAGGATTTGGCGTGCGGCGCTGGATTCGCCTTGCCCCGGCAATAATGCTCTAGCGCCCCATTAGCGCTCTCTGCTGGCGCTAATGGGAGGCACTAAGGTACTGAATTTTTCCTCCTAAGTATCTTTTGTGGATACCGTGAAGAGTCTCAGCAGCTCTTAATAAGTAATCACCCCATTATTAGAGGTAAATTTTGATTAGCTGATCCATGGCCACACACTATAATACATCCTATCTTGCAAAATATTATGCTAAGAATCACGTGATATGGATCTTGCAGTAAAGTCAAGTTACATTTTTTTAACTCCTATTATACATGAAAAGATCATTTTGACATCAGTCTTTTTTGATCTACAAATTTAAGTTTATTTAAAGGACTTTTTTTTTTAATTGTATTTGTCAAGGTGAAGGATGTTAGTGGTGAGGAATAGAACACTTTCCATTTTGGGTATCTGTGGCTATATTTTCCCCATTTAATACTTGCACTGATGTTTTTTGCTTATAGTAAGGACCAGAGAAATTATCACTAGTAACAAATACTCACCAGGTCAGGTATAGCATGGTTAGATAGAGAGCATAGCTCCCTTTACTCTTTAACATATGCCTCAGCCCCAACCTTAAAATGTGTACCTACGTGGCATATTTCCATTTCCAACACTATCCATCTTAGGCATCTCTGAGAATGCCTGTTCATATAGTGCTAAGTTGTCAGCAAGTTTGTACTATGAGGCCATGGCCAGTAGGAACTAGGTTAAGTTTGCTCAAACTAATTTCATGTAGGGCCGTTACCACCAGTAGTTTGAGAAGATTTTCATCTTCTGTGCTGGATTCAAATCCAGGTCCTGGAGGTGAAAAGCTGTTGTCTAAATAAATTTATATTGTTCCTTTCATGTCCCAAATTGCTTCACAACTAATGAATATACTTGTGAAATTTAGTCACACGAGGTGAATGACCAGATACTTTTTTTTAGTGTAATTGGTTCAGGGAAGAGTGTTGGTCAGAACATCAGGAGGACTCCCTGCTCCCCTTCAAATAATGTATGGGGTCTTTTATGTCAACCTAAACCACAGATGGGTCCTCAGTTCAGTGCCCCTTCCAAAAGACAGCACCTCCAGCAATACAACAATCCCTCAGTATTGCATAAGAACATAAGAACATAAGAAATAGGAGCAGGAGTAGGCCATTCGACCCCTTGAGTCTGCTCTGCCATTCAATAAGATCATGGTTGATTTTCTACCTCAACTCCACTATCCTGCACTATTCCCATATCCCTTGATTTCCTTAATATTCAAAAATCTATCGATCTCTGTCTTGAATATACTCAATGACTGAGCCTCCACAGCCCTCTGGGGTAGAGAATTCCAAAGATTCACCACCCTCTAAGTGAAGAAATTTCTCCTCACCTCAGTCCTAAATGGCCAACCCCTTATTCTGAGACTGTGACCCCTGATTCTAGACTCCCCAACAAGGGGAAACATCCTCCCTGCATCTACGCTGTCAAGCCCTGTAAAAATGTTGTATGTTTCAATGAGATCACCTCTCATTCTTCTAAACTCCAGAGAATATAGGCCTAGTCTACTCAATCTGTCCTCATAGGACAACCCCCGCATCCCAGGAATCAATCCAGTACTGCACTGGAGCATGAGTCTACATTGCGCACTAAGGTCCTGAATAGGGCTTGAAGGCACAACCTTTTGACTCAGATGCAAGAATGCTACCAACTGAGGCAAGATGATACTAATAATATTCTTTAGATAAGATTGTCATTGTATTTATATTTCAAATTACTTTTGTCCTTCTTATTGTAGCTATACAGAATACTATATGCTGGAATCTTTACTCCACACATTGGCTGAAGGATTTTCAACTGATTTTGAATTCGAAGAGGTATGAGAGTTTGATATAAGCTTTGCAAATATAGATGCTTTATGTTTACTATTAAAGACAATATTTTAAAATGGCTTAACTGGCTAAAAATATTACAATAAACTCCAGAGCCGAAATCTGACAGTAAAACCTAAATCCAAGTGTGCAAGTACAAAAGGAAAAGACTGCAAATCTTCAGTTACAGCAACAACAACATGCCTTATATAGCACCTTTAACATAAAAAAGTCACAACTTAGTTCACAAAGGTGTAAAGAAAAAACTGGATGCTGAGCCAAAGAAGGACATATTAGGAACAGTGACCAAAGCATGGCCAATGAGGTGGGTTTTAAGGAGGGTCTTAAAGATGGTGGAGAGGCGGAGGAAATTTCAGAGCAAGGGGGCTAGGCAGATCAGGCACAGCTACCAATGGTGGGGTGAAGGGAAGGGAGATGCACAAGAGGCTGGAGTCAGAGAAATGGAGAGTTTGCGGGTGGGGGGTGGGGGACGTGTAGTACTGGAGGAGGTTACTGAAAGAGTGAGGGATGGGGCTATGAATGAATTTAAACACAAGGGTGAGAGATTTAAATTTGAGGCATTGGGAACCAGGAGCCAATGTATGTTAGCAAGAACAGGGTTGATGGGCAACTGGGACAATGCAGGATAGGATACAAGTAATGCAGTTTTAGATAATCTGAAGTTTACAGAAGTTGGTGGATGGGAGCTGGCTAGGAGAGTATTAGAATAGTCATGTCTGGAGGTGACAAAGACATGGATGAGGGTTTCAGCAGCAGCTAGGCTGATGTGTGGGAAATAACTTTGTCTCTTCCTGGCACTTTTCCCCAGCTAGATGGTTAAGAGCTCAGCAGAGTAGAAAAAAGCATCTTTTATACTGATTACTGTGAGTTTTTTCAAACACTCCTAAACAAAGCAGCAATCGCGAATATGCTATTAAGCCCACAGTAAACACATTTTCATGACTCAGCTTATTCCGACATTTCTATGTTTCTTTTATAGTTTGAATTATTCCTGAACAGTACCATTGATGAAGGACAATGGTCAACAATAGTTGAACAGCTCATCAAAGAATCACGAGAGATTTTGAATTGGAAGAAGAAAAACCATAATCAAGTTCACAATTGGTTGAGTAAAAATGTACCTGCAGATGAAAACAATTTTTAACAAAATTCAGGAACACAAAAAGATCCATAGGCTCAAACAAGCCCATCCTTTTTTCACAAATCAATCCCACCTATCTACTTTTGCTATATATCCTTCAATCCCTTCTTTTTCCATAGGTCTCTTTAACTAATTTACACTGACTGCTTCAATCGCCTAACTTATTGCATAATTCTATTGTTATTTGAGTGTAAAAGATATGCTTGACTTTCCTTCCACTGATCATTTCTTAATTTTAGCATGTTCCCTGGCATCTAACCCTTCACCCTAATGAACAATAAACTGGGCTCAACGTTATTCATTCCTTTCATAATCTAGAAAATTTCAATCAGATTACCTCAGAGTTTCATCTTCTCTAAAGAAAGCAAGTCCAATTCCCTTAACTTTATGTCTGATACACATCTTTGTTGCTCACCTGTTAACCTCACAAGGGCACGACTATTCTACCTGTGATTAAGCGAGCAGAGCTGCACACAATACTTCAGATGGGGTTTAACCAACGCCTTAAATAGCAACAATATGACCTCTTTCAATTGTATGCCATCACTCTGCTGATGCAGTTCAGTACCTTATTTGCCTTTTTTGCTGCACTGTACTTAGATTTATCCCTTAGAACCCCAAGATCTCTTTCCTGATCATAACTTTCCAATTAACACAGACTCATTCTTTTGATTATTTGTTCTTGTATTAAGCATATCACATTTAGCCATTTGTCATGTATAGGCCATTACCCAAAAGATCTAAATCCTTCTGGCACTGATTTCAGATTTCCTGATTATTTGCATGGCCTCCTATTTCGATGCCATCTCAAATGTTAGAAATTTAGTTTGCTATACTCTCATTTAAGTCATTAAAAACAGCAAAGGTCCTAAGACTCATATCTGGGGTACCCCACCTGTTGCCTCACCACTTGAAAAGCTCCTATTTATGGGCACCCTGAAGTAAATATTCATCTTTAGCTTTCCCAGCACCGTGCTTAACACACCGGAGCACATATCAGGAATTCCGGTGTGCACCCACCACAATTTTTCATCCCTTAATTTGAGCCTGAATTCCTTATATGCATTCGGGGCACGAAAAGCTCAGTACCAGGATCGTTAAAGACAAAAATCTACCCTTCTCAGTTTTCTGTTTTTAAGCCAATTTTCTCTCTAGCAGCATATATTCCCTGATTTATTACCTTAACCTTTAATCACTGATATGGAACCTTGTCGAAAGCTTTCTGAAAATCCAAGTGTACACTATCAAAAACATTTCCTCTGTTCACTATGCCATTAATTTCTTCTAAAGATTTCAGCAGGTTAGCTAAAGAAGACCTTTCTTTCCTGAATCCATGCTGACTGTCCTTTAATAAATTGTGCTTTTTCAAGTGTTCACCAACTGAAGGTTATATTTTCCTCTTCTTTAATTTTAATGGAAGAGTAGAAACAATGTTGTCCGCTTTGTACTCGCGTCTATTTTGTTGCCATGTTTAGTGGAGTAAACTACAGTCTAGAAATTACTAAGCAGGATATTAGTGTATGAGTGCTTAATAAATTCATGCAACATTGGCCAAGAAATTCTGCAGGGCTGCTCCCAGGGGTTCCAACACATATCCGGTGAACTTACATCATGGGAGTGGGAGCAGCTCCAAGGAAATCCCGGCCATTATTTTCCCTGCTGTTTTACAAATGCATTAACCTGTTTAAAGTGAATAATAATTTATATATACTAATGCTGTATAGAGTAATTTTTAGGCTTATATCCCTAGGTTTCTCAAGATTGTTTCAAAGAGTTTCCCAACCCTAAGGCCAAGCTTTTCCGAGACCCCATACAAACAGCAGGGCTTCAGACACAGCAACCAGTTTATCAGAAAACCAGGGGTGCACTGCTAAAAAATTTTGATAAGCCGTCAGCTACATGTGAGCCCCACTGGTGGTGTCAGGTCTCAGAACATTTTGGCCATAATTTCAAAGTAAATGTCTTGACTCCTTTGAAATATGGGCCTATTTCCAATCTTCAAGATTCTCTGCCAGGTTTAACAATTTTTTTTTTTTAATTGCCTGTTGAAACATACAGGCCCGGATTTTGTGGTCAGCAGTGACGGAACGGCGCTCGCCGTTTATTGCACTTACAGTTGCCCACAGAACTTTTGTGGGCTTTTGAGCAGCAACTTACGGTATTTAAAGATCCTTTTCAGTGCGGCGCCCTCTACAGGGGATCTGTGGCACATGTGAGCAGGTCAAGTAACAGTGTGCCTCTTCAACCAATCAGATTTATGAATCCTCACTGAGACACATGGGCGGGGGGGTAATTTTAACCACAAAAAAAGGGTGGGATTGTGTCGGGTGGGATGTTAAAATTCTAAAGATCACAAACCCGACCCCAACCCGCCCACTTCCAGTTTTAACAGAAGCGGGATGGGGTGAGGAACATAGGAACAGGAGTAGGCTATTTAGCCCCTTGAGCCTGCTCCGCCATTCAATGAGATCATGGCTGATCTGCGACCTAACTCCATATACCCGCCTTTGGCCGATATCCCTTAATACCTTTGGTTAACAGAAAGCTATCAATCTCCGATTTAAAATTAACAATTGATCTAGCATCAATTGCCATTTGCAGAAGAGAGTTCCAAATTTCTACCACCCTTTGTGTGTAGAAGTGTTTCCTAATTTCACTCCTGAAAGGTCTGGCTCTAATTTTTAGACTATACCTCCTAGTTCTAGAATCCCCAACCAGTGGAAATAGTTTCTCTCTATCTACCCTATCTGTTCCCTTTAATATCTTGAAAACTTCGATCAGCTCACCCCTTAACCTTCTAAATTCTAGGGAATACAACCCTAATTTGTGTAATCTCTCCTCGTAACTTAACCCTTGAAGTCCGGGTATCATTCTGGTAAACCTACGCTGCACTCCCTCCAAGGCCAATATATCCTTCCTAAGGTGTGTTGCCCAGAACTACTCACAGTACTCCAGGTGTGGTCTAACCAGGGTTTTGTATAGCTGCAGCATAACTTCTACCCCCTTGTATTCTAGTCCTCTAGATCTAAAGGCCAGCATCCCATTAGCCTTTTTGATTATTTTCTGTACCTGTTCATGACATTTTAATGATCTATATACCTGGACCCCCAAGTCTCTTTGGACCTCCACTGTTTTTAGCCTTTCGCCATTTAGAAAGTACTCTGTTCTATCCTTTTTAGGTCCAAAGTGGAAGACCTCACATTTGCCTACATTGAGATCCATTTGCCACAGTTTTGCCCATTCACTTAATCTGTCAATATTCCTTTGTAATTTTATGCTTCCATCTACACTGCCTACAATTCCACCTATCTTTGTGTCATCAGCAAACTTGGATATATGACTTTCTATGCCATCATCTAAGTCATTAATAAATACTGTGGCTAGTTGACGCCCCAACACAGATCCCTGCGAGACACCACTAGTCACCTCCTGCCTATTTGAGTTCCTACCCATTATCCCTACTCTCGTCTCCTGCCGCTCAGCCAATTTCCTAATCAGGTCAATAATTTGCCCTCAATTCCGTGGGCTTCTACCTTAGTTAACAGACTCTTATGTGGGACTTTATCAAATGCCTCTGGAAGTCCACATAAATAACATCCATAGACATTCCCCTGTCCACTACTTTAGTCATCTCTTCAAAAAATTCATTCAGGTTTGTCAGGCATGACCTACCTTTCACAAATCCATGCTGGCTCTCTCTGATCAACTGAAAATTTCCAAGGTGTTCAGTCACCCTATCTTTAATTGTAGACTCTAGCAATTTCCCAACAACAGATGTTAGGCTAACTGGCCTATAATTCCCTGGTTTCCCTCTCTCACCATTTTTAAATAGCGGAGTGACATGCGCAATTTTCCAATCTAAAGGAATGGTTCTTGAATCGAGAGAACTTTGGAAGATTATAGTTAGGGCATCTGCAAAGTACTCACCTACTTCCTTTAAAATCCTGGGATGGAAACCATCTGGTCCTCGGGATTTGTCACTCTTTAGTGCCATGATTTTCTTCATTACTGTTTTTTTACTTACATTAATTTTATTGAGTTCCTATCTCTGATTTAGTTTCCTTGGGATTTCTGGCATGCTATCCTCTTCATCTACTGTAAATACTGCTGCAAAGTATTGTTTTTTTATTCGCCCTAGGATGTGGGCGTCGCTGGCAAGGCCAGCATTTATTGCCCATCCCTAGTTTCCCTTGAGAAGGTGGTGGGGAGCCGCCTTCTTGAACCGCTGTAGTCCGTGTGGTGAGGGTACTACCATAGTGCTGTTAGGGAGGGAGTTCCAAGATTTCAACCCAGCAACGATGAAGGAACGGTGATATACTTCCAAGTCAGGATGGTGTGTGACTTGGAGGGGAACTTGGAGGTGGTGGTATTCCCATGCGCCTGCTGCCCTTGTCCATCTAGGTGGTAGAGGTCGTGCGTTTGGGAGGTGCTGCTGAAGAAGCCTTGGCGAGTTGCTGCAGTGCATCTTGTAGATGGTACACACTGCAGCCACGGTACGCCGGTGGTGGAGGGAGTGAATGTTTAAGGTGATGGATGGGGTGCCAATCAAGTGGGCTGCTTTGTCCTGGATGGTGTCGAGCTTCTTGAGTGTTGTTGGAGCTGCACTCATCCAGGCAAGTGGAGAGTATTTCATCACACTCCTGATTTGTGCCTTGTAGATGGTGGAAAGGCTTTGGGGAGTCAGGAGGTCAGACACTCGCCACAGAATACCCAGCCTCTAACCTGCTCTTGTTGCCACAGTATTTATGTGGCTGGTCCAGTTAAGTTTCTGGTCAATGGTGACCCCCAGGATATTGATGGTGGGGGATTCGGCGATGGTAATGCCGTTGAATGTCAAGGGGCGGTGGTTAGACTCTCGCTTGTTGGAGATAACCGTTGCCTGGCACTTGTGCGGTGCAAATGTTACCTGCCATTTTTCAGCCCAAGCCTGGATGTCGTCCAGGTCTTGCTGCATGCGGGCATGGACTGCTTCATTATCTGAGGAATTGTGAACGGCAATGAACACTGTGCAGTCATCAGTGAACATCCCCACTTCTGACCTTATGATGGAGGGAAGGTCATTGATGAAGCAGCTGAAGATGGTTGGGCCTTGGACACTTCCCTGAGGAACTCCTGCAACAATGTCCTGGGGCTGTGATGATTGACCTCCAACCACCACAACCATCTTCCTTTGTGCTAGGTATGATTCCAGCCAGTGACGAGTTTTCCCCCCGATTCCCATTGACTTCAGTTTTACTCGGGCTTCTTGATGCCACACTTGGTCAAATGCTGCCTTGATGTCAGGAGCAGTCACTCTCACCTCACCTCTGGAATTCAGCTCTTTTGACCAAATTTGGACCAAGGCTGTAATGAGGTCGGGAGCCGAGTGGTCCTGGCAGAACCCAAACTGGGCATCATTGAGCAGGTTATTGGTGAGTAAGTGCTGCTTGATAGCACTGTCGAAGACACCTTCCATCACTTTGCTGATGATTGAGAGTAGACTGATATGGTGGTAATTGGCCAGATTGGATTTGTCCTGCTTTTTGTGGACAGGACATACCTGGGCAGTTTTCCACATTGTCGGATAGATGCCAGTGTTGTAGCTGTACTGGAACAGCTTGGCTAGATGCGCTGTTAGTTCTGGAGCACAAGTTTTCAGCACGACAGCCGGGATATTGTCAGGGCCCATAGCCTTTGCTGTATCCAGTGCACTCAGCCGTTTCTTGATATCACATGGAGTGAATCGAATTGGCTGAAGACTGGCTTCTGTGGTGGTGGGGTCCTCAGGAGGAGGCCGATATGGATCATCCACTCGGCACTTCTGGCTGAAGATGGTTGCAAACACTTCAGCCTTGTCTTTTGCACTCACGTGCTGGGCTCCACTATCATTGAGGATGGGGATATTCATGAAGCCTCCTCCTCCCGTTAGTTGTTTAATGGTCCACCACCATTCACGACTGGATTTGGCAGGACTGCAGAGCTTTGATCTGATCTGTTGATTGTGGAATCACTTAGCTCTGTCCATAGTATGCTGCTTCCGCTTTTTAGCTTGCTTGTAGTCCTGTGTTGCAGCTTCCCCAGGTTGGCACCGCATTTTTAGGTATGCCTGGGCTGCTCCCAGCATGCTCTTCTACACTCCTTATTGAACCAGGGTTGGTCCCCTGGCTTGATGATAATAGTAGAGCGAGGGATATGCCGGGCCATGAGGATACAGATTGTGGTGGAATACAATTCTGCTGCTTACTGATGGCCCACAGTGCCTCATGGATGCCCAGTTTTGAGCTGCTAGGTCTGTTCTGAATCTATTCCATTTAGCACAGTGGTAGTGCCACACAACACGATGGAGGGTGTCCTCAGTGTGAAGATGGGACTTCGTCTCCACAATGACTGTGGGGTGGTCACTGCTATCAATGCTGTCATGCACAGATGCATCTGCGACAGGTAGATTGGTGAGGACGAGTTCAAGTAGGGATGTCCGCCATATTCAACATGTCCACCATTTCCTTATTATCATTGATAATATCACCGCTTTCGGTTTTTAAGGGGCCAACGTTGCTCCTGACAATCCACTTTTTCCTAATATAATTGTAAAAAAAAGTGTTGATTTTGATGTCCCTTGCAAATTTCCTTTCATACTCCCTTATTGTAGCTTTTACTATCTGTTTTGTGACCCTTTGCTGTTCTTTGTATCTTTCTCATTCGCCAGGATCTGTGCTATTTTTTTGCGTTTTTGTATGCTTTTTCTTTTAGTTTTATGCTGTCCCTTACCTCTTTAGTCATCCATGGCTATTTTTTTTTGGCAAGTGGAGCTCTTGCCCCTGAGGGGTGTAAACTGGTTCTGTATCACCTTAAATTCTTTTTTGAACACCTCCCACTGATCTTCTGTCGTTTTACCCATTAACACATTTGCTCAGTTTACTGTGGACAGTCTCTGTCTCATCCCTTTGATGAGAAGTTGCACAACACCAGGTTATAGTCCAACAGTTTTATTTGAAATCACGAGCTTTCGGAGCGCTGCTCCTTCGTCAGGTACCTCGTGATTTCAAATAAAACTGTTGGACTATAACCTGGTGTTGTGCGACTTCTCATTTTTGTCCACCCCAGTCCAACACCGGCTTCTCCGCATCATCATCCCTTTGAAGTCGGCCGTACCCAAATCTAAAATCTTAATAGGTGTTTCGGCATTTCTCCCTTTCAAACGCTACATTGAACTCAATCATGTCATGATCACCATTGGATAAATGTTCACGCACACTTAGGCTGTTAACTAAATCTGGCTCATTACTCATTACTAAATCTAAAATGGCGTGCCCCCTTGTTCCCTCTAAGACATATTGTTGTAGAAAACTATCTCAGACACACTCAAGAAATTCACTACCTTTCTGACAGGTGCTAGTCTGCTTATCCCAATCTGTATGAAAGTTAAAATCCCTCATTAAAACCACTCTGCCTTTGCTATGCGCTCGTCTAATCTCTGCATTTATACAACCTAGCACTTCACAGCTACTACCAGGGGCCTATACACAACTCCTACTACAGTCTTAAATCCTTTCCTACGTCTTAATTCTACCCATAAAGTCTCCACTGCCTGCTTACCTCTCATTATATCCTCACTTATCATTGAAGTGATTTTGTCCTTAATCACTAAGGCTACTCCTCCCCCAGCTCTGCCATTTTCCCTATCTTTCCTGTAGACCTTATAACCTGGTGTATTTAGTTCCCAGTCCTGACCATCTTGGAGCCATGTCTTAGTAATGACTACCATGTCATACCCTCCAATTTTGAATTTGTGCCTGCAGTTCATTCAATTTATTTCTTATACTCCGTGCGTTTGTATAAGGAACACGTATTTGGTCCACACACCCTAGCCTGTCCTTCGGCGCTAATGTTTTTCTCACTCGTTTCTTACTTCTCTCACCTGGTTTAATCACATTACGGGGGAAAAATTGGGTTGCTTTGCGCCTCCCGTTAGCATCCTCTAGGGCGCTAACGGGGGGCGCAAAGCAACTAGCTCCCGGGTGCAGCGCCGCCCACGCCTCCCGCGAAATTCGGTGGGAGGTTAGCAACAGCGCTAACCGGTAGCGCCCCACGGCGCTGCGCCACCAATGATGACATCATCGCCGTGCGCAGCGCCTCTCTCGCGCCCCAGCCGCGATCTTCGGGAGTGCCCCCTGACTTACCGCCGGACGCTATGTCCGACGGGGTCAGGGGGGCCTACCTGCGGCCGGGGGGGCGCAATTTAAAGGTGAGGTGCGGGGCGGCCATTTTTATTGCTGGCCGCCTGCCAGTACCTGCCTGCGCTCCCGTCCCTGGCCTCCTGAATGGCCCCCCTGCGGAGTGCCAGCTGCGCTCCAAGAGCCCGGCACTTCTCTTGCGTGCCGGGCTCTTTTGCCAGCACTCCCGATCCCTGGGGGCCCCGGGTCGCGCTGCACAAGGCCCCTCCCCTTTAAGAAGGGGAGGAAGGCCTGCAATACAGCGGCCCAGTGAAGTTAGAGCCCCAAATGGAGCGCTACTCAATTTTTTGCCGTACATCTTTTAGTTTTCCCTCTACCTGTAGTGCCTAAAGCACAATTTCTGACTGTTACTCTACTCTCTTCCCTTTCAGTTGTTTTTGAACTACTATTTTTACTACAATTTCCACCTGAGCCCTCCCCCCATTTACTAGTTTAAAGTCCTTGTGACCTCCCTATTTATCCTTTCCACTAGGACCCTGGTCCCAGATTGGTTCAGGTGGAGCCCATCCCAACGGTACAGTTCCTTCCTGTCCCAATACTGGTGCCAGTGCCCCATGAAATAGAACCCCTCTTTCCCACACCACTCCTTTAGCCACTTGTTCGCTTCCCTAATCATCTTATCCCTATGCCAATTTGCACGTGGCTCAGGTAATAATCCAGAGATTATAACCCTTGAGGTCCTGGTCTTTAATTTAGCTCCTAGTTCCTGGTACTCCCCAAACAGGACCTCTTGTTTACTCTTCCCTATGTTTTTGGTCCCAACATGGACCACAACGACTGGATCCTCCCCCTACCTCTCCAGTATCCTTTCAAGCCGGTTCGAGATGTCCCTGGCACCAGGTAGGCAACATACCATGTGGGACTCTTGATCCTGCTTACAAAGGATGCTGTCTGTCCCCCTAATTACAGAATCCCCTACAACTACCACATTACACTTCCGCTCCTTGTTCTCCTCCCACCTTAGGACAGCCCCTGCTCCAAAGTGTCATGATCCGCATTCTGGCTGTCCTTCTGACAGTCTTCATCCTTATCCTCACAGGTAGCAAGTACATTGTACCTGTTGGATAGGATCAGTTTCTGTGGATCCTCATTCTCTTTCTTACCTGGGTTCCCCTTACTCTGCACACTACCGGTCACACCAACCCCGTTCTGATCCTGCACCTCTCTACGAGGTGTGACCGAGGTCTGGAGCAAACTGTCCAGATACTCTTCCCCTTCCCTTATGTGTCGGAGTGTCTCCAACTCGCACTCCAGCTCAATGACTCTGAGCCGGAGATATTCGAGATGGAGACATCTACTGCAGATGTGTTTACTCGGGACAGTCTCGCTGTCCACAAACTCCCACATACTGCAGTCCAGACACACAACCTGCTCTGCCATATCTTAGTCTAACCTTCTTTTATTTATTTAATTAGTTAAAATCTTTATTCAATGAGTATATATAGTGTTATTAATTAGTTTATCTAGTTAAGTATTTAATATAATAAAGTACGTTATAGTTTCCCGCTCTTAGTTTAAACCATTGCCTAGCTTAGAGAGGGAAAAGTTAATACTCACCAAACAATCACCTACCTGATGTCCTGTGACGTCACTCCTTTTTTTTGTTGTTTTAGAATTCGCCGGATTTGTACCGCCTCCTCTGGTGCCGACTCCTCACAGGTCCGCGCTGTCTCTCCTCCCGTTCTATTTATGGTCTGCCTCCTCCAGTGCCGACTCCTCACAGGTCCGCGCTGCCTCTCCACCCGCTCTATTTATGGTCTGCCTCCTCCGGTGCCGACTCCTTGGATGTCCGCGCTGCCTCTCCTCCCGCTCTATTTATGGTCTGCCGCCTCCTCCAGTGCCGACTCCTCGCAGGTCCGCGCTGCCTCTCCTCCCGCTCTATTTATGGTCTGCCACCTCCTCCGGTGCAGACTCCTCGCAGGTCCAACCAACCCGCTCCCAGGAGGTGGGTTGGTCATTTAATATTATAATGAGGCTGCGTGCCTTATATTTAACCTTCCTTCCAGGTTTAACACTGGCCAGCCGGGTTTCCTGGGCCTCGGGAAACTCAGCAGCTAAAGGGAGGCGAGGACTGCTTCGTGGAATAGGTAAGTGCCTTTCCCGCACTGTTTGTGGGCCAAGAGGAGCAGGAGTACTTCCTCCCGACCCACCAAGCTTACCTTCTTCCCTGCTCACAATCGGCCTCCTCCGGAGCATTTCCCGCCCAACAGCGAACTCAGCCTATCAATCAGGCTGGCTTCTGGGCGGAGAATCTGCTTGAAATAAAAGACGCTCGCTGTGGAGTTAAAACTGCACAGCATGCGGGAAAACCCGGACTTCCGGGTTTCCCAGCCAGAACTCCTCCCCCTGCTCATAAAATCCGCCCCACTAAATATTAGGGCCGCAGAATCTAAACCAGGAAGTATAAATTAAAATATTTAATTCAATGTAAAATCATATACAGAAAGCAAAATAAAGAGATGGAAATAAAGATGGGATTAAGAGAGAGAGAGATAAAAGAGACAGAAAGAAAAAGTAATTTTTAATATTTTTTAAATCTCCAACAGTAATTTCATTTTGAAGGAATGAGTCTCCACACGTGTAAAATTAAATTTTCAGGGCACTATCACGCCGTTAAAAATTCACTTACACCTGAATGCACAAGCCCTAACTTTTTCTGGTGTGTTTAGTGGGTAACTAATGGCTAAGTACCGCAACTTCACACCCTTCATGTGTTTGAATGCTGAATCTCTCGGCGAGGTACCGGTGGAGCGAAGCTTGTGGAGAAGCAGGGCAAATCGGACAGTGATTTCTGGATTTCTGGATTTAACTGCGCATGTGCAGACATCGGAAGTTGCTGCCCAATTTACTCCACTGATAGCTGATAGCCTTACCATTATTCCTACTGCAAAATCCGGGCCAATTAATTTCAAACGGTATTTTCTTTAAAACTTGCAGGTGCGAGTTGTTCTGACCAGGTACTGTGTTTTGAGAACATCTAACCCTTTCTTGCTATATCCTCTATATTGTCTAACTCCTCCTCTGCTGTTACTGGAAATTTGGGTGAAATTTTCCTATAGCCCACGTCACTGGCAGGGCTTCGAATGCAGCAAGCAACTTGAGGGTGATCCTACCTTTTGCCGAGAGTATAAACGGGGCGATATCAGATCAGCCGCAGTTATACACCTCTCTCGATTTTTGTATCCTTTGAAGTCAAAGGAAACGAAAACTATAACAGGTGGCTGATCTGATATCCTTCCGTTTACACTTCTGCCAAAAGTTAAAATTATCCCCCTTATCAAAAATCACAAGTTCATTGCTCCTGATTTTCTGATAAGCCACCTACTGCATGGGAGACCAACCAGTGATGTGGAGTCTCAGAAAATGTTACCTTTGATATTTAACTCAGGCATCTTTTCCTCCTATTCCTGAGAAAAGAAAAATATGAAATAACACTAATAACTCTACTGCTTACACTATCATTTTGTTCTTTGTTTATAACATGTATATTTTAAAAACTTTTAATCGTTACTTGAGATGTTCTCACAATATTAAGTTCAATGTTTCATCTCATAACTTTCACTTGTTTTTGCATGTCTTTATAACGCACAAGCTGAATCAGCCTCAAGAATCATTGAATTAAAATCAATCTCAAGTTGTATCTTTATTGTATTTTCATAATCAAGGACACTGTAAAGTTTATTTACCTTCTATGAAATGCTGTACATGAAGTGGTTTAAAAAGTATATTTATCGAGTACCCACAGTTTATACTGTTGATAAATAACTTCTTAACCTTAGGGGCCAACATTAAATTAGATATGTATTGCCATGGGCTATTGTAATTAAAGTATTTAATAAAAGTAAAATCATACTGGTGAACTATTCAATTTATAAAGTTTCATTTTGCCTCATTAATTATCCAATACTCTTTCTCAAAGTAAAGCTGAAAGATTGCAATGACTGCCATGTATTACAGGAATAACTTCTAACAATTACTATGATGAGTCTTGGCATAAAATCTAGCGTATAAGTCACCTTTGTATTACTCTCTCGATTTTATACTTGAATTTTCTTTAAAATATTTTTGTAACTCTGTAGAAGTCACCATGGGAGAGAGTGGGAGTCTCTGGTAAGTACTGGGTGAGTCTGGGTGAGTACTAGCTGTAAAAAGTGAAATTTAGTATTAACATTTTGAATTTAACTTAGAACTTTAAAAACTGTAGTTAACAGAAACTGCCTGTCAGTGACAGTTAACTGTCAGTCAGCTGTAAGTGTTTGTCTTGAATAGGTGCTAATTACTGTGAGCAGGGAGCTGAATCAGTCATTGTAACTTGGGTGTAGCTCCAAGGGTATAAAAGTAAACACTATCAGCTAATGCACAGAGTGGTCTTAAACGGAGTGCACTTAAACAGAATGTTAAAGTTGGGAATTTGGAGAGAGTGGGAATTCGGAGCAGAGATGGAAGGAGGTGTTGATTTTTGCCTCCAATACCTGTAGGGCTTTGTGTTACAGGTAAATATTTAATTTCATCGACCTATGAATTAAACTAGATCTGAGTTAAAAACTAAACTATAAGCTAAGTTAATTAAATGCATAAACTTTAATTAATTAAATAACTAAAATAAGGTTATATAGGGATGGCAGTGCAGGTGGTGTGCTGCAACTGCAGCATGTGGGAGTTTGTGGAAAGCATTGCGATCCTGGAAGACCACATCTGCAGTAAGTGTCTGCATCTTGAGGAACTTCAGCTCAGAGCTGTTGAGCTGGAGTCTGAGGTACAGTCATTGCGGGGCATCAGGGAGAGTTATCTGGACACTTTGGGCTGGATTTTCTCAATGGGGAGCTTTTGGAGGTGGAACTCCCACTTGGCGGGTTTTAGTCCCGCCTCCATCAACTTGTGGCCAACCCATGCTATTTCCCCTTGATTGACCTTGTTAAGCCCGCCCAGCGGGCTTAGCAGGCCAATTAAGGGAAAGCCGGCAACAGGTGACGTCAACGAGTGACGTTTCATCTGTCAAGAGCTTTTGACAGATGAAATGTCAGCGTTTGACGGCTCTGTGAAGCTGTGAAACACGGACAATCTGTCCTCTAAGTTGAGTCCTTCCACCCAGGCTCAGTTAGGGATCTCTCCTGAGCAGAAAGCAGAAGGCTGCAGCTTTTGACAGTTCAGCGGCCATTCTGCTTTCTGTGCAGGTGAGATGAGGGACTCCTGAGAACTGAAGGGAGGAAGCCTGCAGGAAGAAGTAAAGGTAAGTAAAACTTATTAAAACACTTTTCACACACTTACCTCTCCACACTTGCACTCATCACTCACCTGCACAGCGGACATCTCGACCCCCTCAGACCAACGGCCCGCCTTGCTGACTCTGGCGAGGTTCGGCGCCATCGGGAAGCCCACACTTCAGGGCTGAAAATAGGGATTCTCAAAAAAACTGCCTCTTAACTACCTGTTAATAGACAGTTAATTAGCACTAATCCCCTTCCCGCCTCGGGGAAGCAGCTCCCAGCACGGTTCGGGTACCCGCCTCCTGGGAAGATGGTACGGAGGCAGTTTGGGGGCGGGGTCCCGCCCCCAGATTCTGCCATTTTCCCGGCAATCCCGCCTCCCCAGGGCTGGCAAAATCGCCCCCTTTGATCCAGGAGGTAGTCACAACCCTTAGGTTAGGTAGTGGTACATGTCTGGTTAGTGGTCACGGACAGGAGGGTGTGACTGTGACTCAAGCAGGTAAGGGGACCCCAGGTGCAGTGCTGGAGGAGCCTCAGCCTTTGCCCTTATCCAACAGGTACGAGGTTCTTGCTGCTTCTGTGGATGAGGGTAAAGTCTGCAGGGTGGATGAGTGAACTGACCATGGTACCGTGGTACAGGTGGCCATTGAAGTGGGGGGAGTGAAAAGGAATGTTGTAGTGGTAGGGGACAGTATAGCCAGGGGGATAGATACTGCTCTCTGCAGCCGTGACCAGGAGTTCCAAAGGCTGTGTTGCCTGCCCGTGCCAGGGTTAAGGATATCTCCTTGCGGTGGGAGTGGGAGTGGGAGTGGGAGTGGGAGTGGGAGTGGGAGTGGGAGTGGGAGTGGGAGTGGGAGTGGGAGTGGGAGTGGGAGTGGGAGTGGGAGTGGGAGTGGGAGTGGGAGTGACCAATGACATAGGTAGAACTAAGAATGAGTTTATGCTGAGAGAGTTTGAAGAGTTAGGATCCAAATGAAAACACAGAACCTTAAACGTAATAATCTTTGGATTGTTACCTGAGCTGCGAGCAAATTGGCACAGGGACAAACCGATTAGAGAGTTAAATGCGTGGCTCAGTGTGGTGTGGGAGGAAAGGGTTTTGATGCATGGGGCACTGGCACCAGTACTGGGGAAAGAGGGAGCTGTTCCGTTTGGACGGGCTCCACTTAAACCGGGCTGGGATCAGTGTCCTGGTGAATCAAATAACTAGGGCTGTAGATAGGGCTTTAAACTTAAAAAAAAAAAGGAGGGCCGGAGGGGTCAGGTGAGAGGAAATTTAGAAATCTAAAGAGAGAAGTCAAGGCAATGAAGCAATATAGCGATTTGGACAAAGATAAGCAGAGTGTAACAGGAAGGGACAGAGAACTTAATGGTAATAGTGCATCAGTGAATAAGGTGAAAGCAGGGAATAATGGTAAAAAGTTGAAATTAAAGGCTCTTTATCTGAATGCACGAAGCATTCATAACAAGGGATCTACAAGAAATGAAACCAGCCTAAATATAAACGAAACAGGATAAGAGAGCATAGGAAGGACTAAACTAAGGGAGGATATAGATTGCCAGGGAATAAATAGTTATAGAACATGAGTGTAAAAAGATGGTTGAAAATAAAGTGAGAGGAACTGCTGTTAAAAATGAGTTAAACTGTCTGTAATAAAACAGGGGAACTGGAGGCAATAATACATTGTGTGGAAGCAGATATAATAGGGATTACTGAGACATAGCCACAGAAAAATCAGGACTGGGAATTAAACATTGCAGGGTACAACATATTTAGAAAATATATAAAGGGGGGGAGGTGGAGTAGCTGTACTTATTAGGGATAACATAATTGCAGTAGAAAAAAGTGATGCAGCTATCAGTAAGACAGAAATAGAATCCATGTGGATAGAGATAAAAGATAATAAAGAATCAATCACACTAATAGGGCTAGTCTACAGACTACTTAATAGTGGAAGGGAGGTGGAGGAAGAAATATGCAAACAAATTGGGGAAATTAATAAAAAAAACATAGAATAATAATCAAGGGAGATTTCAACTACCCTAAAATTAATTGGCCAGAACAGCTCGATAAAGGGGATAAGGGAATGGAGTTCCTACAATGTGTACAGGACTCCTTTCTAACCCAATATGTAAGAAGCCTGACAAGGGAGGATTCACTACTGGATCTAGTAATGGGGATTGAAACAGAGCAAATAAGAGAAGTAAAAGTAGGGGAACATCTGGGCAATAGTGGCCATAATATAATAGGCTTAAAGATAATAATTGAGAAGAACATAAGTATGATGAAGGCCAGGGTAATAGATTGGAGAAAAGCCAATTTTGAGGGGCTGAGAATAGAACTTTGGAAAATAAGATGGACAACAATATTGGTAAACAATGATGTAGAACAGCAATGGGAAACATTTAAAATGATGTTCAACAGAGTCCAGGAAAAATATATTCTGCTAAAAATCAAGAACAAGCTAAACACTAATGAATAAAGACATCAGGGAAAAATTGAGGGTAAGGAAAAAGGCATACACTAATTACATGGACAGCAGGGGAGAGCATAACAAAGCAAATATGTAACGATTAGGAGAGAAGTCAAAAAAAAATTAGGTAGGCAAAGAGGAACTATGAAATTAAATTATCAAGGAACATAAAACAAAATAGTAAAATATTCTACAGGCACATAAATAAAAAAGGAAAGTCAGGACAGGAATAGGCCCACTAAGGGACAGTCATGATAAAGAACAGGCAGCGATAGCGAAATGCAGAAATATTAAATAATTACTTTGCTTCAGTATTTACCAGGGAGACCGATCAGGTGGACATGATATCATAAAATGAGATTAGAAATTATATAAACGCATTTAAAGTAAAAAGAGGAGAAATATTAAATAAACTAATCAAACTCAAAGAGGATTAAACCCCTGGTCCGGACGGATTACATCCACGCATTTTTAAAAAATCTAGGGAAGAGATAGCAGAGGCACTATTGCATATATTTAATAATTCATTAGAAAAAGGTGTAGTGCCAGAGGACTGGCGGATAGCTAATGTAATACCGATATTTAAGAAGGGAGATAGAACATGTCCCGGGAACTATAGACCAGTCAGCTTAACATCGGTGGTAGGAAAATAATGGAATCCCTACTGAAGGAAAAAATAGAAGAACATCTAGAAACCAAAAATATAATAATGAATAGTCAGCATAGATTTCAAAAGAGAAAGTCTTGCTTGACCAACCTCATTGAAATTTTTGAAGAGGTAACAGACAGTAGACAAGGATACTGCAGTAGATTTTTTTTTAATTTGTTTATGGGATGTGGGCATCGCTGGCAAGGCCAGCATTTATTGCCCGTCCCTAATTGCCCTTGAGAAGGTGGTGGTGAGCCGCCTTCTTGAGCCGCTGCAGTCCGTGTGGTGAAGGTACTCCCACAGTGCTGTTGGGTAGGGAGTTCCAGGGTTTTGACCCAGCAACGATGAAGGATCGGTGATATACTTCTAAGTCAGGATGGTGTGTGACTTGGAGGGGAACTTGGAAGTGGTGGTGTTCCCATGCACCTGCTGCCCTTGTCCTTCTAGGTGGAAGAGGTCGCGCGTTTGGGAGGTGCTGCCGAAGAAACCTTGGCGAGTTGCTGCAGTGCATCTTGTAGATGGTACACACTGCAGCCACGGTACACCAGTGGTGGAGGGAGGGAATTTTTAAGGTGGCCGATGGGGTGCCAATCAAGTGGGCTGCTTAGTCCTGGATGGTGTCGAGCTTCTTCAGTGTTGTTGGAGCTGTAATTTATCTAGATTTCCAAAAGGCCTTCGATAAGGTACCACATAATAGACTAATGAATAAGGTCAGAGAATGTGGAGTCAGGGGACAAGTAGCAGAATGGATAGCTAGCTAGCTTCAAGACTGAAAGCAGAGTGTAGGGGTAAAGGGTAGCTATTCTGAGTGGCAGAAGGTGGAAAGTGGGGTCCCACAAGGATCAGTGCTGGGACCACTGTTGTTCACAATTAATATTAACAATTTAGATTTTGGAATCAAAACACAATTTCTAAATTTGCGGATGACACCAAATTGGGGGGGGGGATGGATAGTCAATACTGAGGAGGACTGCAACAAATTACAAGAAGACATTAATAAACTTGCAGAATGGGCATATAATTGGCTAATGAATTTCAACACAGATAAATGTGAGGTATTACATTTTGGTAAGAAAAATAAGGAGGTCACACATTATTTGGAAAATAAGAATCTAAATGGGGTAGAGGAGCAAGGGGCTCTCTGAGTACAAATACACAAATCACAAAGTACTGACGCAGGTTAATAAGGCCATAAAAAAGCAAACAAAGCACTAGAGTTTATTTCTAGAGGGATAGAATTTCAAAGTAGTGAAGTTATGCTAAACTTGTATCGAACCTTGGTTAGACCACACTTGGAGTACTGCATATAGTTCTGGTCGCCATATTATAAAAAGGATATAGAGGCACTGGATAGGGTGCTAAAAAGATTTACAAGGATGATACCAGAAATACGAGGGTATACATATCAGGAAAGGATGAACAGGCTGTGTCTCTTTTCTCTTGAAAAGAGAAGGCTGATAGGTGACCGAATAGAAGTCTTTAAAATTAAGAAAGGTTGTGATAGAGTACACACAGAGATAGTGGGCTGGATTTTCTCAGCCCCGAGGAGGCGGGCATGGAGGCGGGACTGCCGGTAAAGTAGCAGAAAGTGGGGGCGGATGGCAAACCCCATCCCACCTCCGTGCCCTTTTGCCAGGAGGCGGGAAGATATGTTGCTTCGGGTCCCGTCTCCTGGAGGCAGGAAAGGGATTAAATCCTTTTAACTGCCTGTTAACAGGTAGTTAACAGGTAGAAAAAAGGATTAGTCCCATTTTACCTTCTCAGGTGAAGGCTTCCCGACCTCGGAGAACCCCGCCGGGTTGGAGGAGTCGAGTAGGAGGTCTGCAGGGGTCGGAGGCACCTGAAAGTAAGATGTAGAGGTGAGTAATGGGTGCAGGTATGGAGTGGTAAGTATGGAAGGTGAGTGTTAAGTGTTAAAAAATGTTCACTTACCTTGTTTTCTGCCTACAGCCTTCATCCACCCTGGATCGGGAGACCCGACATCTTCCTTGTCGATTTCACAGACTGGCTGTTGGATCCTCCGACCCAACAGCCATCTGAAATCTACAAAGTTGAAAGGTTTGATGAGTCCTGAACACAAGGGCTCATCAAACTACAGAGAATGTCAGTGTTTGACAGCTTCACAGAGCTGTCAAACTCTGACATTTCTTCTATCAAGACATCTTGACAGATAGCACGTCAGACGTTGACGTGCTCTGTCAGTGACTTCCCCCCTAATTGGCCTGCTGAGCCTGCAGGGCAGGCTTAACAAGGTCAAACAGGGGAAAATCCCTCTGGTTGGCCAGAAGATGATGGAGGCGGGACATTGACCCGACAAGCAGCAGTCCCGCCTCCAACTCATCTCCATTGAGAAAATCCAGCCCAGTGTTTCCATTTGTGGGGAAGAGCAAAACTAGAGGCCATCAATATAGGATAGTCACCAAGAAATCAAATAGGGAATTCAGAAAAAACTTCTTTACCCAGAGAATGGTGAGAATGTGAAACTCACTACTACAGGGAGTGGTTGAAGCAAAAAGTATAGATGCATTTAAGTGGAGGCTAGATAAGCATATGAGGGAGAAGGGAATAGAGGGTTATGCTGATAGAGTTAGATGAGGAAAGACGGGTGGAGGCTTGAGCGGAGCATAAACACCAGCATGGACTGGTTGGGCCGAATGGCCTGTTTCTGTACAGTACATCCTATGTAACCCGATGTAATTTATATTTTTGTAAAGAAAACCAAATCTTGTACTCAGCCCAGGACAATGGTCTTGAAATTCCACAGGGCTACATATGCTGCCACTGCACCCCTCAGATGGAACTTGTGCCCACTGATGCTGTACAGCACTGACCCTGCATGTCCTTTGGCAGTTTTTTAGCAAAGGTTTCAGCGTAACTATAGTGTAAGAGTGATGTTGCGCTGGGTTTGTTTTGCAAGGAGATTTGTGCATAACTGATTTATACGAGTTTTACACTATGCACAAATTTTCTCAATTGTTTACGCTGTTTCCGAGATACTCCAGCAAAACCCTCTGCAGCTCATTTACATAGCTCCACCCACATGCAAAAGACCAGGTCACGCTGGATTTATACACTCTGTGTGTGGAAGAACAGAGGGATTTGGGGTATGCGTTCACAGGAAATTAAAGGCAGCACCTCGGGTTATTAAGGCTATTCAAAAAAAAACTAATGGAATTCTAGGTTTTACCACAAGAGATCTTGGGCTAGAGATTCGTTATAGCCAAGGAATGGGCAGTGTTTAGATTAAAAATGGTGAATTAGCGCCAGGTGAAAAACATCTAGACTACACACAAAATTCGTCCTCACTCCTCATTAAAATGATTGGAGCCATAAATCTAGTCTAAAAACCCAAGCTTATTGGCGTTACACTGAAAAGATGGACCAATATCGGGTGTAGTCTAAATGCAAGTAATGATTGCCATAGGCTTTTTTCACTGCTTAAAGGGGAGGCCCATTGATGCTGCAGTACCTCATTCTCAGCATTGTTGAGTGTACAGCTGCCTCAACAACCATAAGAAGGACGACAAAGAGAAGGAGCACTTATTTACAAATGCTGATGGTGGATCGCCGCCCCAGGGAGAGCGCCCGGGGGTTTTCCGAGGAAGCTTTGGAGGCATTGGTTTTTTAGGTGGAGAGAAGGCGAGCAGTCCTGTACAAACTGGCAGGAGGCCCTCGCCACAAGTCTGCTGGGCTATGTGGAGGGAGGTGGCACACCACATCACGGGCAGCACTGTGCTCCTCAGGACCCATACCCAGTGTAGGAGGAAGTTTAACGAGCTCACATGGGTGGTCAGGGTGAGTGAAGGCTTCAACAAAAGTTACATACCACCATCTGTAACACAAGTTTCATACACTGCTCAATGTACCACACCCCCAGCACTCACTCACCAACAATCTCTACCTAGCAACACTCACACCCACATCTCACACCTTGCACACAATGACAGCTGTTCAACTATGGCAGGCACAAGGGTCATTAGTGATTAGAATTCATGTGATATGTTTATAGATAAATTTATTAATGGTATTTGGAATATTTTGTGGTCTCTCTCATTTCACCTTTGTGCCCAGGAGGACTCTGTGATACGCCATGAGACAGGAATTGTATGATGGGGATGTGGTGAACGACGGGGATCTGGGGTTTCATTCAACATGAATCAGAGTCTGATGAGCCGGTCATGAACAGCCTGTCCAGAAGGCCGATTGTCTCGCTGCCTCCACCTTCCCTCCTGGTCCTCCTCCTCGTTCCCCCTCCTCCTCGTTCCCCCTCCTCCTCGTTCCCCTTCCTCCTCGTTCCCCTTCCTCCTCGTTCCCCTTCCTCCTCGTTCCCCCTCCTCCTCGTTCCCCCTCCTCCTCGTTCCCCCTCCTCCTCGTTCCCCTTCCTCCTCGTTCCCCCTCCTCCTCGTTCCCCCTCCTCCTCGTTCCCCCTCCTCCTCATTCCCCCTCCTCCTCGTTCCCCCTCCTCCTCGTTCCCCCTCCTCCTCGTTTCCCCTCCTCCTTGTCCTCCTCTGGTAATGCCGCAATCCCGCAGCCCCCATGACTGTGAGGAAGTGTTGTGAGCAGAAGCCTTTAACAAATAATGAGTGACTTCTGCACTTTAATGAACACTCCCTGTCACCAAAAAAATCTTGAAATAACTAAAGAGAGCTGTTTCAGTTGCAGGAAGTAGCAAACAAGCACTAAAACTGCAAAACCCTGTCAGGTACAGCTGATTGGGGATGGAGCCTTTAAATAACGCTGCTGCAGCCTGCTTTCTGCTTGTAGACGTCAGCTCTCCTTGTTGTTGTTCTGCGCTGCCGTTAAGGTAAGTTGGAGATCGGGCGTCCAGTGAGCGTTGCACACTCACTGATGTCACAATCTCCATGATGGTGACCTCCCTGGCGCTAGGGTTTACCGGCAGCGCTACCGGCACCACCAATATGATGTGTGGCACTGGAACCAGCATCAGCTGTTGTTACAGCTGTCAACGGCATTTTCAGCGCCATCTCCTGGCGCAAACCACACATTTTTCCCCCACAGAATGTAAAAGCCAAGATGCAATGATGAGCTTATATAAAACCATATTGGCCCAGATTTTGCTGTGAGCAGTGAAGGAAAGGCTTTTGCCGTTCACCTTGCCTACAGTTGCCCAGAGACTTTTCACGAGCTTGTCAGCGGAGATTTCTCATTTTTGGGCGTCTGATCCAATGCGGCGCCCTCTATCTGTGGCATCTGTGAGCAGGAGGAAACAGCATGGAGGATCGTCAATGAATCAGAATGAAGAATCCTCCGAGACATGCAGGAAGTAAAAAACCGGAAATATAAATGATATTTAAATCATTGTACAGGAAGCAAAATTAAGATAAGAACATACACATGGGATTAAGGGAGAGACATAAGAGAAAAACAGACAAACTAAAAAAAAATATTTTAGTTTTTTTTTAAATCTACAATATTAATTTTCTTCTGAGGGAATGAGACTCCACACATATAAAATTAATTTTTCAGGGCCAGAAGGGTTGTTCAGCATTAATGATCACTTATTGCACCATTAAAAACTCAACTATTCCTGACTGAACAAGCCCTAACTTTTTCATCTGTTCTTAGTGCAAGAATAGTAATGGGTAATTAATCTAAGTTCACACCGTTACAGTGATCTCTGGGCAGATTCCATCGGCAAAGACTGCAACAGTGCAGCCTGTGGAGGAGCAGGGTATCACTGACAGCAACTTCCGGATTTCCGTGTTTAACTGCGCATGTGCGGACGCCAGAAGTTGCTGTCAGTTTTACCCTGTAATAACAGCGAGCACTGACCACCTCACCATCATTAGTACAGTAAAATCCGGGCCAATAAGACCTCAATTAGAGTACCGTGTGCAGTATTTGGCTTCACACTATAGGAAGAATATTGAGGCTTTAGAGAGGTTACAATACAGGATGGTACAGCATGAGGAAATTACAAATACAAAGAAAGACTTGAAAATTGGGGATTTCCTTGTTAAAACATACATTAAAAGTATGGGTCATTAAAGGTCCAATCTCACCACCTTCCCATTGACTTCCCCCCTCTTGGACATACCTCAGGTCCTCAGCCGGTATCCCAGCCAGCTGATTTCACGATGCCCGTGACCAATGAGCTGTCTCTAGGGCCGCGACTGGTGCCCAAAGCATACCGGTAACATACAAATGAGGCCGGCGGACCAATTTGCCGTGGTGCTGTCGCCGGCCTCTTTAGGTGCCTGCAGCATATGCTGTCCCCGGAACCCCCACCTGGGCATGATCCAACTTTCCAGGCCACCAGCTGCAATTCAGTTTGGGATAAGTGGGTCCCATTGGGGAATTCAATGCACTGAGATGGAAACAGCATCCAGTCAGCATTAAGAGCTATTAAAAGTGATTAATTGGAATTATTACACAATAGGTGATAAAATAAAGTGGCAAAAATATAACCTTGCTTTCCTTATTTGAAACATAAATTAATCTTCCTGTTTTTAATGGTATGGTATCTCTTATTTTAAATTTTCAACGTATTTAATCGTTTCAGAATATTCTGTTACGTAGAATCAGCCTTTAAATTGATAGCAGATGGGTGGGTTCTGGGTGGCCATTTGTGAAAATTCAAGTTCGGTTTTCCACAAAAGGAATTCTGTGGTTTGCGGGGTCAGGAGAGTGGGAAATTTAACAATGCAGTTGCTGGAACAACGGAGAACACAGCAATTAGGGTTACCAAGACATTCCACCAGATTATTTGTGTCTTCTCATTTTTAGTAGCTGAAGGAAAGAGATTCATTACAAATCCTTTTTTAATTGTAAACTTATTTGTGATTTGACAATAGCTTTGAATTGCTCAACAGTAGATCTTCACACTGAACCCAATGTTGAATGTGGAGGGCTGGGGCGAAGAAAGTGTCTTTCTCTGATGGCCTAGCGTGAGACAGAGACTTCAAGGGGTGGGAGGGGGCTGTGGTGAACAAACTTAAGAAATAAACACACACAATTGTTTTACTGAAATGTTTTAACATTATCGAGGCAACACATTGCTCCTTAAAGGATATATAAACAGTACGTAGATACATCCATGAGCCCACCCATTTTAAAAGATGTCCAGTATTTGATAAAGCAACAAAAATAATATATATATGAAGTTTGGTTAAAATCCGGTGAAGCAGTATTGTTATTGAGGGCTTATAGTGACATAAAATTTTTCCAGCTGTTAATGAAACAGGCAGACTCAAAATGAAGGGAGAGCAGCAAGAATTGTGGCACATTGTGCAATGAGTTTGCATGCAGCGCTCACGTGAAACAAAGAAGTTTCAGTGTAAAAAATGACGAGAAACTACAATTTATTTTTACTCGTTCCTGGGATGTGGGCATCACTGGCAAGGCCAGCATTTATTGCCCATCCTTAGTTGCCCTTGAGAAGGTGGTGGTGAGCCGCCTTCTTGAACTGCTGCAGTCTGTGTGGTGAAGGTACTCCCACAGTGTTGTTAGAGAGGGAGTTCCAGGATTTTGACCAAGTCAGGACGGTGTGTAACTTAGAGGGGAACTTGGAGGTGGTGGTGTTCCCATGCGACTGCTGCCCTTGTCCTTCTAGGTGGTAGAGGTCGCAGGTTTGGGAGGTGCTGCCGAAGAAGCCTTGGCGAGTTGCTGCAGTGCATCTTGTAGATGGTACACACTGCAGACACGTTGCACCGGTGGTGGAGGGAGTGAATGTTTAAGGTGGTGGATGGGGTGTCAATCAAGTGGGCTGCTTTGTCCTGGATGGTGTCGAGCTTCTTCAGTGTTGTTGGAGCTGCACTCATCCAGGCAAGTGGAGAGTATTCCATCACACTCCTTACTTGTGCCTTGTAGATGGTGGAAGGGCTTTGGGGAGTCAGGAGGTGAGACAGTCGCCACAGAATACCTAGCCTCTGACCTGCTCTTGTTGCCACAGTATTTTGGTCCAGTTAAGTTTCTGGTCAATGGTGATGGTGGGGGATTCAGCAATGGTAATGCTGTTGAATTTCAAGGGGCGGTGATTAGACTCTCGCTTGTTGGAGATAGTCATTGCCTGGCACTTGTGTGGCGCGAATGTTACTTGCCACTTATCAGCCCAAGCCTGAATGTCATCCAGGTCTTGCTGCATTCGGGCATAGACTGCTTCATTTTCTGAGGAGTTGTGAATGGAACTGAACACTGTGCAATCATCAGTGAACATCCCCACTTCTGACCTTATGATGGAGGGAAGGTCATTGATGAAGCAGCTGAAGATGGTTGGGCCCAGGACACTGCCCTGAGGACCTCCTACAGCGATGTTCTGCGGCTGAGATGATTGACCTTCAACCACCACAACCATCTTCCTTTGTGCTAGGTAGGATTCCAGTCAGTGGAGAGTTTTCCCCCTGATTCCCAATTGGGATTCAGTTTCTTCTTTATGTACACAGTGGGTTATTTCTATTGTGAACTAGATGTTCATTCATTAGTTTCTAAAAATTACAGTGCGCAGATGCTACTGCTGTGGATAATTATACTGAGTCTCTGCACAATTGCAGGAATGATTAGAACTCACTCTCACTAGTGAGATATTCTACTTATTCCATGGGCGATTACTCCATTGGAATCTTAGACAACATTTTTAAAAACTTACTCTGGAATATTGTCTAAGTGATAATGCACAGATGAAATGCTTCTCTCAGTCCACTCAATTTCATCAGGGCTTAGTTTTTCACTGCTATTACCAATAGTACTTATATATCAATGATAATATTCCAGTATAATATCTGATTGGGGATTCGATAGTCAGGGGGACAGACAGGCATCTGCGACAGGTAAATTGGTGAGGATGAAGTCAACTAAGTTTTTCCCTCGTGTTGGGAACCGCTGGCCCAGTCTGGCAGCAATGTCCTTCAGGACTCGGCCAGCTCGGTCAGTAGTGATGCTACTGAGCCACTCTTGGTGGACATTGAAGTTCCCCACCCAGAGTACATCCTGTGCCCTTGCTACTCTCAGTGCTACTTCCAAGTGGTGTTCAACATGGAGGAGTACTAATTCATCAGCTGAGGGAGGGCGGTAGGTAGTAATCAGCAGGAGGTTTCCTTGCCCATGCTTGACCTGAAGCCATGAGACTTCATGGGGTCTGGAGTCAATTTTGAGGACTCCCAGGGCCACTCCCTCACAACTGTATACCACTGTGCCCCACCTCTGGTGGGTCTGTCCTGCCGGTGGGACAGGACATACCCAGGTATGGTGATGGAGGAGTCTGGGACATTGGCTGAAAGGTATGATTCTGTGAGTATGACTATGTCAGGCTGTTGCTTAACTAGTCTGTGGGACAGCTCTCCCAATTTTGGCACAAGTCCCCAGATGTTGGTGAGGAGGACTTTGCAGGGTCGACTGGGCTGGGTGTGCCATTGTCGTGTCTGAAGCCAGTGCCGAGGTCGATGCCGGGGGGATCCGTCTGGATTTATTCTTATTTTTTTTCATAGTGGTTTGGAACAACTGAGTGGTTTGCTAGGCCATTTCAGATGGCAGTTAAGAGTCAACCACATTGCTGTGGGTCAGGAGTCACATATAGCCCAGACCAGGTAAGGACGGCAGATTTCCTTCCCTAAAGGACATTAGTAGAGGCAGAAGGCATGGCTGAGGTACTAAATGAGTACTTTGCCTCAGCGTTTACCAAGGAAGAGGACTTTCCCAAAGCTATGGCAAACGAGGAATTTGCTGGGATACTGGATGAGATAAAAATAGATAGAGAGGAGGTACGAGACAGGCTGGCGGTAATTAAAGTGGATAAGTCACCCGGTCTGGATGGGATGCATCCTAGGTTGCTGAGGGAAATAAGGGTAGAAATTGTGGAGGTGGTGGCCACAAGCTTCCAATCCTTAGGGATGGTGCCAAAGGACTGGAGGATTGCAAATATTACACCTTTGTTCAAAGAAGGGGAGAAGTATAAACCTGGCAATTACAGGCCAAACAGTTTAACATCGGTGGTGGGAAGCTTTTAGAAACAATGTTGGGAAATTCTTGCGCGCCAACAGAATTTCCGGTGTCACCGGCAACTCAAGTTAACGGGCGCCGAAAATGGCCGCAGCATTACCATTGAAAAATTGGCTCTGGGGGTTGGTAATGTGGAGCGCAGCACTAACTTACCATGCAACGCCCACCTGGTGGCATTAATGGTGGTCTCCGACCCGAAGTTCCCATCCACAGTCGGTGTTGCTGCTTCTTACAGCCTCTGGGAGCGAGGCTGTGGAGTTCGCAAGGCATTTTGGGTAATTAAAGGGGCTATGAATTAAAGGGACAATGCAATCAAAACTAATAAAAATTTAAATCAAGTGAAAAATGCATTTTTCAGCCCTTAATGCCTTTCAAAAAAAATAAACATTAAAAATAATTCCCTAATGGCAGTCTTCAGCTCTTAAAGCTGAATTCCTTCCCGCACCTAAAAAAAAAAATGGGAAAAGTGCTTCAGCATTAACCCAAATGGCTCAACAGGCCAGGGAAGAGGCACCCAGGGTCCCGCATGCACCACTCCAGCTTTGTGCAGGGGATCAACCCTGCACGAGAGGTCCTCTACCCACAGGGGCCAGGAGGCCCTCCAGAAAGAAGGATGTGGGACCACATCACAGCGGCCGTCACTGCCAGCAGTGTCGCCCCCCACCACCTGGCTCCAGTGCGCAAAGAAGCTTCATGACCTCAGACCACTGGTCAAGGTCAGTGAATGCATCTTCAAATCCCGTCTCCTACCAACTGCAACACTAGCCTCACACACTGCTCAATGCACGACTCCCCCCAACCCATGACTCACCTACCAGCAATTTGTATCAATTACGAGGCACATCTCCCATTCCTAGCCTCACCTCACCCCCTTGGAGGAGACGGCGGTGACCATTCTTGGCAGGGGCATGGCTGAGCCCTTGGCCAGCGGCAGGGCTGAAAGGTTACATGATGTTGGTATCCTCATACGTTCTCCTCCTTCTTGCATGTACCTCTTGCTTTCCCGCCCTCCCCTCACCACAACTGCATCCTTGTGCATTCTTCATTTCACACACCCAAGTAATGCAGTCTGCCCAGCCAGTGGGTGACCAAGAAGAGGGAGAGGAGAGTGAAGAAGATGATTGATTTAACACTCCCAGCCACCAGCTCCTCAAGGTCAACCAGCAAGGCCATTTGCAGTATCCCCCACTGAAAGTCAGCAGCCTTCCATCAGCCATGCTGCAGCCATGACATCAGTAGGATAGGCAAAGTCACACACAAGATAGTCACTAAGGGAATGCATAAGGGTGATGAGTTAATTTCTTGATGTCATATTGGATGTATGTATAAAGTTGGATTGGAAAGTTTGCTTTGTGGTGGCTTTTATTTCAACATCGTAGCCAAGAGGACGCTGTGATGGTCAGTAACAGAGGGAAGGTAAAGTCTGGGACTGATGTTGAAAGGGGAATTGGGGTTGTGATCACTGGGACCACAGGTGGATGATTCCATCCCGGATATCCCAGCCACAAAGGGGCTGTCTGGGATGCATCCTTCTGTCTTCTTCCTCCTATTCTGTGTCCTGCTCTTCTGTGTCTTCCTCTTCACTCTGAGCGGATGCTGTATATCTGAAATGCCAGCATAAAATGCTAGAAATAATCAGTAGCTCAGGCAGCATCGCAACCTGAGATGTGAACTCCGTTTCTTTCTCCACGGATGTTGCCTGACCTGTTGAGTATTTGCAGCATTTTCTGTTTTCTCAGAGGCCTTTCTTTACCATCTGAGGCCTTGCAAGCGTCCAGCAGCCATCCCTACATACTTAAAAAACTTTTAACATCTATTGCAGCAAACCACTACTTCAATAAAATCAAAGAAGCCCAGTCCAAAAGCTTAACTGCAAACTTACCTGAAAAATGTGTGTGTCCCTTTAAGAGGTGCTGACAGCGCCTCTGTCAGTCTCTTTACACATTGGGTTTCCCTGCCGTGGTTATGACTCAGTGCTGAGCTCAGTGCTAGGGTCGAAGTTGGCCGTGGTGACGTTGCACGCCGACTGACATCACCAATCCGCCATTTTTTTTGCAGACCGCTAATGCTTACCGACAGCGCTACAGAGAGGACCAAAATGGAGGATGCCGCAGGACCCGCCACCAGTTGATGAAAGAGCAGCGGCTGCTGCTCTTTCATCATTTTTTTGCCAGTAATAGGTGGTGTTAAGCCCCCGAATTTTTTGTCCAATAATCAGGAAGCAAATTAACAGCCATTTGGACAAGCATGGACTAATAAAGGAGAGCCAGCACGGGTTTGTTAAGAGAAAATCATGCTTGACTAACTTGATTGAGTTTTTTGATGAGGGTAGTGCAGTTGATGATGTGTATATGGACTTTCAAAAGACATTTGATAAAATACCACGTACTAGGCTTGTTAGCAAAATTGAAGCCCATGGGATAAAAGGGGCAGTAGCAGCATGGATACAAAATTGGCTAAGAGATAGAAAACAGAGAGTTGTGGTGAATGGCTGTTTTTTGGACTGGAGTGAGGTATATAGTGGCATTCCCCGAGGTTCAGTACTTGGGCCACTGCTGGTTTTGATATACATTAATGACTTGGACTTGGGGGTACAGGGCACAATTTCAAAATTTGCAGATGACATGAAACTTGGCAGTGTAGTAAACAGTGAGGAAGATAGTAATAGACTTGAAGAAGACATAGACAGGCTGGTGGAATGGGCAGACACATGGCAGATGAAATTCAATGCAGAGAAGTGTGAGGTGATACATTTTAGTATGAAGAATGAGGAGAGACCATACACACGAAATGGTAAAATTTTAAAGGGGGTGTAAGAACAGAAAAACCTGGGGGTGCTTGTGCAGAAATCTTTGAAGGTGGCAAGACAGGTTAACAAAGCAGTTAATAAAGCATATGGGATCCTGGGCTTTATAAGTAGTAGCACAGAGTACAAAGCCAGGAAGTTATGCTAAACCTATATAAAATACTAGTTCGGCCCCAGCTAGAGTATTATGTCCAATTCTGGGCATCGCACTGTAGGAAGGACGTGAAGGCTTTGGAGAGGGTTCAGAAGAGATTTACTAGAATGGTTCTAGAGTTGAGGAAATACAGTTACGTGGATAGACTGGAGAAGCTGGGGCTGTTCTCCTTTGAGCAGAAAAAACTAAGAGGAGATTTGATAGAGGTGTTTAAAATCATGAAGGGTTTAGATAGAGTAAATAAAGAGAAACTGTTTGCAATGGCTGAAGGGTCGATAACGAGAGGACACAGATTTATGGTGGTTGGCAAAGGAACCAGAGGTGACATGAGGAAAAACTTTTTTACGCAACGAGTGGTTAGGATTTAGAACGCACTGCCTGATAGGGTGGTGAATACAAATTCAATGGTAGCCTTCAAAAGGGAATTAGCTAAATACTTGAAGGAGAAAAAATTGCAGGGATATGGGGAAAGAGTGGGGGAGTGGGACTAACTGGATTGCTCTTCGAAAGAGCCGGCACAGACTCGATGGGCCGAAGTGCCGCCTGTGCTGTACTATTCTATGATTCTATGATTCATCAGACAATGTATTTTCTTCATATAAATATCATTTCAACATACCTACCCATACATGGTGCTTCATTGAAGGTGGTTGGCAGGAAATCCATTAAGCAGGAACACAGTGGAACACATCTCCATCCCATTTTCTGCCCCTGCCCATGCAGTTTCACCCAAAAATTGGTAGTGAGGGCGGAAGATCTTGATCAATATGCCCCAAGCGGCAATCAACAATAGAAATAGATTGCTGGATTATGTAGTCAAATCAATACAGTGTGATTTGGAGGATGTTATACTGAAACTGTACAGTGCATTGATCAAATTACACCATGAGTACTATATCATTTTTAGACACAAGCAAAACATTCAGTGAGGGAGGCAGTTCTGAGAAAAGCCACAAGGCTGATCCCTAGCATTAGAACACTAAGGAATGAGGACAACTGGAGAATCTTGGGCTTTTTGGCCATGAAAGGATGGGACTAAGTGGGGGCTTCATACAGATAGCAAATGGTATGGAAAGGTAGATCCAGAACATGTCTTCAAATTATACCATAACAGTAGGTGAAGAGCACAAGGTTCACACTGGTGAAAGGCAAATTTAGAACTGTTGCTAGTAAGTAGAACGAACTTCCAGGTAGGATCATGGAGACAAAACACTGAAATAATTTAAGAAACAGTTGGTTGGTGTAATGGCTTTTGTCAGATGGATAACCTAGAATGGGCCAACCGGTCTTTCTTGCCCTTGTGATATTGTCAAACATATTGCATGAATTCTGGGATACCCTTATTTAAAAAGATTATCTGTTGCATCCTGGGCTATGCTTTTAACACTCACATATCTAGTACAGGCAGGTGTTCCTAACACTCCACTTGTCTGGATGAGTGCAGCTACGACAACACTCAAGAAGCTCGACACCATCCAGGACTAAGCAGCCCGCTTGATTGGCACCCCATCCACCACCTTAAACATTCACTCCCTCCACCACCTGGTGTACCGTGGCTGCAGTGTGTACCATCTACAAGATGCACTACAGCAACTCGCCAAGGTTTCTTTGGCAGCACCTCCCAAACCCGCGACCTCTTCCACCTAGAAGGACAAGGACAGCAGGCGCATGGGAACACCATCACCTCCAAGTTCCCCTCCAAGTCACACACCATCCTGACTTAGAAGTATATCGCCGATCCTTCATCGTCGCTGGGTCAAAATCCTGGAACTCCCTCCCAGCAGCACTGTGGGAGTACCTTCACCACACAGACTTCAGCGGTTCAAGAAGGCGGCTCACCACCACCTTCTCAAGGGCAATTAGGGATGGGCAATCAATGCTGGCCTTGCCAGCGATGCCCACATCCCATAAACAAATTAAAAAAAACACTGGCTCCAGCCTGAGCCTGAAAATTAAGGATTAAACATTTTCTGATTTACACCTGTGTAGTTGAATGATGTCTTTGAAAGTGAACCATGTTGTTGAATTGGTCTTCTTGGTTGGCTACTATTGGTCATGTCCCTTAAATGGGACTTCTTTTGTGATATTTTAAGGTATTTAAGGTCATACATGGTTCATTTAAATCAGAAGGTTTTTCTCGAAAGGATTAGAAGGTTTTGAGAAATTGTACATAATTTTTGAAACAGATCTTTGAAAGAGTGCTTAAGGTTGGAAGGTTAAGGGGGAGAAATTTGGTATTGCCCCGTTTGGGGCGCAATTATCAGCCAGGCACAAAGTTTAGCGCCTGGTGCTAAATATCGCCTCTGACTGCACTTGGCCTCTATCGCCCCTGGAGGTGATTGGAGCGCTAAATCAGGTGCTAACGTCGAGGAGTGAGGCGCTACCTCAGAGCGCTGGTGAAGCTCAGGTGATGTCAGTTAGCAATGGAACACAGACACACTGGCACCGGCCAGTTCTTAAAGGGGAGGGTCGATCTTGCTCTCCAGCCACACCCTGCTCATTGCAGCCTTGAATCTCGGCCGGGAGAGACCTGTACATCAATTCTGCTGGAACCACCAATGAAGAGGCCCAGGGAAAGAGCTCAGCACTTCAGCGACCGGGCCTTGGTGGCTCTGGTTGGCGCTGTGGAGCAGCGAAGGGCAGTGCTCTACCCACAGAGTGGCAGGAGGCCATTGCCCCGCGAATACAGAGGAGTCTGGAGGGAGGTGGCTCAGCACGTCTCCTCCAGGAGCACGGTGCCCAGGACCCACACCCAATGTCGGAAGAAGTTCAACGACCTCACTCGGGTGGTCAGGGTGAGCGGCTGCTTTTCAATACCTCTACATCCCTCCATCTCAACTTCACTCTGTGCCCAGAGGGTTTAAAAACCCCAAATGCCCAACACTCATCCAAGACCTATGGCCCTCTCATAAAACGCACACGCACATTCCACACCTTGCATACATTAAGGGCTATTCAACTACGGGAGACACATCAGGTAAGCACATGGCTGCATACATTAAGGGCTATTCAACTATGGGAGGCACATCAGGCAAGCACATGGCTGCACATTCACTCAGACGCCGTCCTTTTTCTTGCAGGCCAAGCTATCTCACAACAGGCGCCAGCAGCAACGCACGGGAGGAGGACCGGCTGACCTACACACCCTCAGCGATTTGGAGGCGCGCGTGCACAGGATCATTGCCAGCCAGGTGATAGGTACCGTGGCCGCTGGAGAGGTCGACCCCCTTGGGGGCAGCAATGGTAAGTTCATCAGCTTTCTCTCCTCTCTCATTCCACTTGCCCCTCACAACACCAGCCTTTTACACTTTCAATCCAACTTACTAAATGTCTCCAGTCCTTGCTCCCATACTGCCCCTCTGCCCTGACGCTAAAGCCACTCTTGTACCTCCCTGCTTTCAGATAGTGAACCACCAGCTGACCAGCCTGTCCCTCAACCTACCAGTGCAGCGACGCCCCAGGCGAGGAGGAAGAGGAAGCCGGAGCCTCAGCGCCAGCATCTCCCGAGGGAGCCCATGCCGACACTGGGACCACGCCTTCCCTGGAGGGGAGCAGGGGGGAAGGGTCTGATGAGGACAAAGCTCCAGGATCCAGCGGGCTGCAGCAACTCCATGGGGGTAGGGAAGCTCGGGGGCCATCTCCCCGGAGGGCGAGTAGACAAGCGAGTCCTGCTGCACTGGACTCAGAGGAGGACCGCATCATCGCGGAAATGAATAGCCAGGCCTTGAACATGCACACTGAGCTCATGGGTGCAATGGCAAGGGTGCCCGATAGCATTGATGGACTGGCTAGGAGTGTGGAGCACTCCGCCGCAGCACAGGCCGACGCAACGCAATAGCTTAGTGCTGCAATTCAGTCACTGGCTGCTGCCATCCAGTCTCAGACTGCTCTCATGCAGTCTCAGATTGGTGTCACGCAAGCACTGACTGCTGCCATCCTCGCTGGGTTGGCCACATTGCCCTGGGGCTCTCACGGTGCTGCAGCAGGCCAGCAATCTGTGCTCGAGCAGATTGCTCTGGATGCTGAGGGGCTGCCCTGTGGGAGTGCCAGTGTGTCTGTCGAGCAAGAAGGTGCTGCCCTCTCTCAGGATGACAGCATTCCTGCTCCCACCACTGACACTTCCCCATTGCACTTGCCACCGCCTGCAACACAGCCAGCCCAGACTGCTGCCGCCCATGCAGAGTTGGTGCAGTCTGCAGCCGGGGCCTCCAGACCCAGAGCTGGTCGAGGACATCCTTCAAGGGCATCTGTAGTCTCAGGATCTGACATTCAGCAGCCTTCCATCAGCCTTGCTGCAGCCACTGGGGCCCCATTACGGAGGAGCAGTAGGGTGGGAAGTGCGCAGGGGATGGAGATCACCCTCGAAGGGCAAACAGTAGGAGGTCTAAATAAATGGTGGGAATGTTTGTAGTAAAGCTCGAGGTTCGTGTGATTACATTTGTTTACTGTTTTGCCGTTTATCTCCATCTTGTGAGAACCAGTTCTGTTAGTTCATGATTTGTTGTGTTTGTTTATAATTGTTTGTCCTGAATAAATGACACACACCTTTGGAATCATTGCAGCTTTGGCCGGCTATAGGGGGTGCGGGTTTCTTTCCATGATGATGTTCTCCATGTCAGAAGCCATCTTCTGAGTAGGGGCCTAGAAGCGGCTTCTTATCAACCGTTCATGGATGGCCCTTGCAGTGGCAACATTGTGCGTCTCCCTCCCACATTGGTGCTGCTGCTGATCATCCTCCTCCTCCTCCTCCTCTTCCTCCTTCTCCTCAGGTGGTGCACCAATCCCTGGTGGCATTGGCTGGGTCCTCAGGATTGTCAGGTTGTGAAGCATGCAGCACACAACTATGAAGAGGGAGACTCGCTCAGGAGAGTACTGCAAGGCTCCTCCTGAGTGGTCCAGACAGCGGAACCGTTGCTTGAGCACGCCGATCGTCTGCTCAATTATGTTCCTGGTGGTGATATGGCTCTCATTATACCGCAGCTCGGCAGGGGTGTTGGGGTTACGGAGCGGTGTCATCAGCCAGGTGCAGAGTGGATAACCCTTGTCCCCGAGGAGCCATCCACTTGGGTGATGCGGTGTCTGGAAAAGGTCTGGCACACCAGTCTGGCACAGGATGAAAGCATCGTGGCTGCTGCCAGGATAGCAGAACAACTGCACATTTAAGGAGTGGTAGCCCTTGCGGTTTCGGAATACCTCTGCATTTTCATGCGGTGCCCACAATGCCACATGTGTGCAGTCAATGGCGCCCTGTACCATGGGGAAGCCCGCTATCCTAGCAAAGCCACATGCGCGTTCATGCTATTTGGCCCGGGTCATGGGGAAAGAGATGTACTGGCGTCTCCTTTTATACAGGGCATTTGTCACCTCCCGGATACAACAATGGACAGCGAACTGGGAGATATTGGCGATGTCCCCAGTAGATGCTTGAAAGGAGTCGCTGGCATAAAAATTCAGAGCCACTGTCACCTTCACTGCCACCGACAGAGACGTCCTGGTCCTCAGTTGAGGCTGCAGATCTGGTTGCAGCAGATGGCAGAGCTCAGTGACCACCTCCTTGCTGAAGCGCAGCCTGCGCAAACACTGCTCCTCAGACAAATAAATGTAGTAGAATTGCTCCCGGAATACCCTGGGAGGGTTAGGTCTCCTGTGCAGAGGCCTGTTGGCCCTCCTCCCTCTGGCCATGTTTGCCACTCTCTCTCTGCGTCTCTGCTGCCTCTGATTCTGCAGGTGCAGGACGACGCCCCGAATCAGTGCAGCCCCCATAATCTCTTCTAAATCGCTGCAATGAAGGTCAAATCAAAATGAACCTGCAAAGTGCTGCTCAGAACTCAAAACTCCTTCACACAGCGTTGAATCTCTCCAGAAGTCTCTCTCTCTCTCTCTCTCTCTCTCTCTCAATGAGTGGTGCAAAAATGTCGCTGACAAAAAAGGCAGGAAGCGGACGCCTTTAAATAGCGCTCCCCCAGACCCTTCCTGACTGCAAAACGTTCCCCTCTACCTGTCATTGCTAGCGGCAGGCGGAAAGGCAGGGGGCGCCACTCAATATCCGGTCTGGGGCGCTACCAGGGTGTTGCACGCTCGACTGACGTCACGATCTGCGGGCGCAGGAGATCATGGCGGTCGTGTTTAACGCCGCCGCAAAATGTCTGGTCAATTTCACGAGCGGCGCAAACATCACCGCGCTCGGGCGCTAGCTGCTTTGCGCCCCATTAGCGCCCTCTTAGGGCACTAATAGGAGGCGCTAATCAACCGAATTTTTCCCCCTTAAGTGTTTCATCTAAGCAGAAATAAAGATTGTAAGATGTATTGTAACAGTTAATTTACTATCTTAAGTTTCTAAGCATATAAAGTGCAATATGACAGTCATGTGCAAGGTTAGCTAAAACTAGAAAGAAAAGACAATAACTGAAGAAATAAGATGAACACCTTATACAACAACTCACCAGTAAAGCCAGAACATCCCAGAGGGAGGCACAACTGCCCAACGCCACAGTAGCCAGCCTATCACAGGAGGAGGAATTGTATAATTTTACATTCATGTCACAAAGGGACAGCCATATAACTGGAAATTTACTAGTGATATTGGCCCAGATTTTCCTGTCCAAATAATGGTGAGGCTAATGGTGTTTGTTGTTATTTATGCACAAATGGTACGGAAACTTCAGGTAAGGGGCAGATGAGTGGTTAAACTAAAATATCTGAAAGTTGCTGTCCGAGTTGCCATTAGTTTCGCAAAAACGGCATCTCACTGTCTGGCTCACCATTGAAATTGAGAGGTCGCACAACACCAGGTTATAGTCCAACAGTTTTATTTGAAATCACAAGCTTTCGGAGCTATCGATTTGCTCCTTCCTCAGGTGAAGTAAATTAGATACAGAATCGCCAAAGCATATATAGATAGAAAACAAAGCATGTGTACTTTACAATTGCAGACCAATAAATTAAATCATCCTGACTATCTGCCGAGGTGTGATAAAGTTAATTAAGTCAGCCAGGAAGGTACCACATCAAAGACATAGCAAGATACAACTGAGACAATGAGGTGTAGTCGCAGGGGTTCTAACGTGTCAAAAGCTGCCGTCTGTATGTAAAACGAAAAGCTTTAACATTTTTTTACTTTTTTACTGGGAAAATTTTTACTTTTTTACTGGGAATCACATCTGTGAACAAGCTAACGACGACTCGAGTCCGGATCACGTCATGTATCGTGACATAAACCCAAGATCCCGATTGAGACCGTCTTCATGAGTGCGGAACTTGGCTATCAGTTTCTGCTCGATGATTTTGCGTTGTCGTGTGTTTCTAAGGTTGCCTTGGAGAACGCTTACCCGCAGATCCGAGGCTGAATGTCCTTGACTGCTGAAGTGTTCCCCGACTGGGAGGTAACAATCCTGCCTGGCGATTGTTGCGCGGTGCTCGTTCATACGTTGTCTCAGTGTCTGCATGGTCTCGCCGATGTACCATGCCGCGGTGCATTCTTTCCTGCAACGTATGAGGTAGACAACGTTGGCCGAGTCACATGAGTATGTACCATGTACCTGGTGGGTAGTGTCCTCACGTGTGATGGTGGTATCTGTGTTGATGATCTGGCATGTCTTGCAGAGTTTGCCATGGCAGGGTTGTGTGGTGTCGTGGTCGCTGTTATCCTGAAAGCTGGGTAATTTGCTGCGAACGATGGTACTTCTGAGGTTAGGCGGCTGTTTGAAGGCAAGTAGTGGAGGCGTGGGGATGGCCTTAGCGAGGTGTTTGTCGTCATCGATGACATGTTGAAGGCTGCGAAGAACATGGCGTAGTTTCTCCACTCCGGGGAAGTACTGGACGACGTAGGGTACCCTGTTGGTTGTGTCCCGTGTTTGCCTTCTGAGGAGGTCTATGCGATTTTTCGCTGTGGCCCGTTAGAACCCCTGCGACTACACCTCATTGTCTCAGTTGTATCTTGCTATGTCTTTGATGTGGTACCTTCCTGGCTGACTTAATTAACTTTATCACACCTCGGCAGATAGTCAGGATGATTTAATTTATTGGTCTGCAATTGTAAAGTACACATGCTTTGTTTTCTATCTATATATGCTTTGGCGATTCTGTATCTAATTTACTTCACCTGAGGAAGGAGCAAATCGATAGCTCCGAAAGCTTGTGATTTCAAATAAAACTGTTGGACTATAACCTGGTGTTGTGCGACCTCTCAATTTTGTCCACCCCAGTCCAACACCGGCATCTCCGCATCATGATCACCATTGAAAAGCATTGAATGGCGTAAACTTGCTGCATTTGCGCAGTAGATATGATCTAAACTCGTGACAGAAAGTTAAGTCTTGTCCATTCCAGTCTAAGTACCCTTTTAACAATGTGATAAATGTTAATTACTGCCAATCAACCTCTTTGGCACTGAAAATTAACTATTACAAGTGTGGCATCTCATTCCTTCAGGCTTTAATTGATGTTGGAGATTTTAAAAATGTAATATTTTTACCTTTCCATTCTGTCTCTTTTTTCTCTCTCTCTCTTAATCCAATCTTTCTTTCCTTCTCTTTATTTCTCTTTCTGTACCTGATTTGAATTGAATTCACCCACTCTAATTTACACTTTCTTCTCAGTCCTTGTGCAGTCAATTTCGCAATCCTTCAATCTGATTGGTTAAGGAGATACACAATTGCTTACCCTGTTCACTCAGGTCCCAGATGTCCTGTTTCCCTCGTTGCGACATTATCAGCTCACATTTTCAGCAACTTGCCACGCAAGAATATTTTAAAAGCTAAACGTGCATGGGCAAGTTAGATGCCCTGCTACAGCAAATTATGGTCCATTAAATACAGACTATGGCTCAGAGTTTCCGCTAATTTTGCGCTAAAATCAGCCAAACCAGTGCAAAAGATTGCAGAATTTTAAATGCAAGTTACGCCAAGTGTAAATCGAGTTTCCGCGATCTTAATGCTGGTTTAAAAAACACTGCGCTGGAAGCAGGTCCCGCCCACAAAACTTGCTACGCCCCCAGATCAAAATAATGAGGATGCCGGGTTTCCACCAATTGCCGCCATTTGCAGTCACTCGAGGAGGCTCTTCAAATTAAGCTGTTCTTTTTAGGCACAAAGGCACTAACTACTAAGCACGTTTTAAAAGTTTTTACATATTAAAAACTATTTAATTTACTAAGAAACAAACTGGTGTATATTAATAAAACTTTAAATGGTTCAGTATAGTTTGTTTAAGTTATTTTCAATGATTTAAAATCAGATTACTCACAAGTGGTAGAGTAGACACTCTTATTAAAAATGCTTATTTTTAGTGATAAACCCATTTTCAGCTGCATTGATAAAACTGCACCAGGTTACCACTCTTAAATACATCAAAGAATAATTTTTAATGCAAAAAAAATTAAACAATTACGTTCTATTACACTGACCAATTGCGCTGTGTGATTATGCAAATTTGTTTTGGGGCAAACTTGAACCATAACTTCACTTCGGACAAACAGTGCAATTTCAAACCCAATTTGTGGCCAGTTTGCCGGTTGCACCCAAAGCAGAAGCTCTACCCCAGTAAACCTAACATTGTTGAGCCCATATTGCAATCTTGGACTTTGAACATAACTTTCTTGTACTGTTACTAAGCAAAATGCAGCAACAGCTGAAATATTAGGGCTGATTTTCCTGGTCCCCCTGTGCTCTAGTGCTGCAAAGGAACAGTGTACTGTCCGGACCCAGGAGCATTGGGATTTCCTGCCCCGGGCTATTACCACAGTCCAGGGACACCCCTGGTGCAGGCAGTCCCCTGGCAGAAGGGGCAGGGAATGTAAGCACAGCTGGAGGTTTCTCATGTCTACAGGTGCACGTCAGGCTACCAAGATCGGGACCTTCTGACTACTGATGGAAACATCAATATTAAATCCCAATCCGGTTTTCTGACATGCATGTGTTAAAGAAAGGGTAGGGCAGAGGCAGCTAATACCCTACAAATAGTATAGGTTACATATTGGAACTACAGATACAAACCTTCTTGCATATTGTGGAGGATTTAGTATTTGGACATCTTACACAATCCTAATACTAAAATATTCTCAGAATAAAATGGATTCCACTTATATCTCATAAGTACTTTGCAAATATCATGAAAACATTTCCCTTCTTGTGGCCTTTTTTGAGTGAGATTCACAATATTTGGTGCCAGTTTGGTTAAATTGGACATTTTGTGTTGTTGCCCCATACTTTTAAGAACTGGGTTAAGACTGCTCACTCCCAATCAAAATGGAACCTTAAAAATGACAGAGGAGACTTTCATCTCATTAGTCTGAGCTGGATGCAAATTCAGGTCCCAGGGGTGAAAGTTTAATGTTCTAACCCAACAGTGAAATCATCCCCTTGGAGAAATTCAGTGGTATCCAAGCGACAGGATCAGCTTTTACCTCCAAACAATAAACCGTCAGCTGCTCTAGATCCTTTACTAAAGATTTGGAGGCAGATGCCACCAATTCTCTGATATTGTGACCATTGTACATTGATTGAGATCTAAAAATTTAAATTTTGAACATTGAATTTGTTCTGCCTAGTTCCTCAATACACTGTTCCTATCTTATTTGGCCATTTTTTTAAAATTTTAGATTCCGTTGCATGGGATAATTTTCGCACACCATTACTTATTGAGAATCCAAGGTGAAGTGCCAAGGACCATAGTACAGACAAGAAAAGCGCAAAAGAGATGAGGTAAATCGGGACGTACTGTGAGAAGACTGAATACTGCATGCACTGAGGCTGTGGGATTTAGAGGAGGATGATGAATGTAGAATGGAATTATCAGCAAAACAATGGATAGCGTTGAATGATGAGTGTTTGAGACAATTTAAATGAAGAAGGAAAAGAGTGAGAGAGAGAATAGAGCCTTGAGAAACCTACATGATAATGGCAAAGGAGCCAGAGGATGAGAGATCAACTACAGTGCAGTTAGAGCTATTTGAGAAGAAATTAGATAGTGGGAGACCATACAATGGTAACTTATTCAGAAGTACATGGTACCTGTCAGATAAATCATCAAAGTATCCAATAGATTTCCAAATATGCGCAACATAGGCAACAAGATCACCAGTATAACAGACGTACTGAAAGCTATACTGATGATCATTGAGTAGGCTAGGTGATGGATAAGTTGAGTGTTAACAGCAGTTTCCATCACTTTAGAAATTACTGATACAAGCACATTAGTTTCAAGGGTAAGAGTGGTCACCTTTCTTAGGGATGGGATGAACACAAGCAAACTTTCTAATGGGAAGGAAAAGGAGTTAGACATATAAGGTGAGGCGATTTCTGTGTATTACGGGGCATGTCACTTTGGGTGCATTGCAATTTGTAAGAATAAAAATATACGTTTTGTATGTGTGATGGACTCGAGACTATTAATATAAGATGTATGTAATAAAGATGAATTTAATGTGTATGGATCTCCCCTGGGTAAGGCAACGGCGCGAAACTTAACAAAGGAAACCTGCATAACAGGATAACCCCACAGAGACACCATCGAAACTCACCATCGAAACTCAAGAGCCATTAAAAGGTGTCAACAAACAATTAACTTAAGCAAGAAATGGCACCAGCCACTGCAGACAGACACATGTTCAAAGGAAAGCCAATCAAGAACTGACATGAAACTAAGACCCAATCCTGGGGTCTTAGCAATTTGGACTTAAAAAGATATAAAACAAGAACCCAAAGGCTCTCGCTCTCTCTCTCTCTGGATAACCACGCGGAAAAGCAAGAAGCCCTCCCTCTACAGACCAGACCAAGAAGCAAGGAAAAAGGCCGCGTGCATTGCTTGACTCAGGGAAGTACAAGTCCGTGTAAATCTAACCCATTACCTTATGTGTTGTAATCGAGTAGAGTCCATAAATACCAGTAGGCTATTGTTTTGATGTGCATGAGTGTGTGTGTTTAATAAACTTGCATGAGTGCGTGTGTTTAATAAACTTATTCCAAATTGTTTCAAAAGAATTGGTCTTGCTGTCAATTTAATGCCAGTCGAAATAAAAAGCTTACAAATTGTAATAATGAACTCTCTTGCAACTCTTGCAGCTCACAAATATCTGAGTTTACAGATTGTGTGTGATAATGATACTATTGTTCTGGCTGGGTTTGAGACTGAAATCACACAGTGCAATATTAGTACTGAATGTTAATGGCCCGGAACTTGCAGTTATAACTTGCAGGGGAGTTATCCCCGGTGTCCTGGCCAACATTTATCCCTCAACCAACATAACAAAAACAGATTATCTGGTCATTATCACATTGCTGTTTGTGGGAGCTTGCTGTGTGCAAATTGGTTGCCGCGTTTCCACATTACAACAGTGACTCCACTTCAAAAAGTACTTCATTGGCTGTAAAGCGCTTTGAGATGTTCGGTGGTCTGTGAAAAACGCTATATAAATGCAAGTCTTTCTTTAATGACAGCAAAACTGTTAGCGTTCGTCGTCATTACTGTGTAAAGCTGACAGCAAGTTCTGGAGTCTGCACATGCCCATTTAAAAGCAGAAATCCTGAAGTTGCTGTCAGTGATACCCTACTCCTCCACAGGGTGCGCTGCTTCAGTCCTCACAGATGGAAATCAATTAAAATCACTGAATTGACGTGAACTTCCACTTTTTATGCACTATTCACACTCTAAAATCCCTTAAAAAAGTTAAGCCTTGTTGAATGAAGGGTAACTGATTTGTTAACGGTGTACTAAGTCATGATTATGGATGGCCCTGAAAAAAACAATGTTATATTTGTGGAAAGTCAAATTTCTCCATTATGATAAAAACTCCTAGGTTTTTAAAATAATAAAAATATTTTTTTTTAAGTTTGTTTATAATATTTCAACTTCTACTTTAATCCCATGTGTATGGCCCAATCTTTATTTTGCTCTCTGTAAAATGATTAATAAATGAAGGATAATCAGTGCTTTTTACTTGCTGGTTTGCTGTCAGTGAGAATTCTTCAATGTGATTGGCTGCATAGCCTGCTTGATGACATCACTGTTACAGGAGGCTGGAGATCCCCTATAGGTGATGCCAGGATGAAATTAACATGGGGAAAGGTGAAATCCACACCGCAGAGATTGCTAGATCTTTGTGGGCAGCTTTCTTCGAGGTCAGCGGCGAGCGGCATCACTTCGCCGCTGACCAATAAATCCAGGCCAAAATGTGTTTGCATGAAATTCTTCTGTCTATTTAAAAAAAGGCACTAACCCAAAAAATAAATGGCTTCATGCCTTTGTTATTAATAATTGCACTGCACAATTGCAACCCCACATATTGTGGGCATGTCATATGGCATGATTAATAACAATATCAAGAATTTAAGGCTGTCACACGTCTACAGTCCTTTTTCTCAGTAGTGCCACCAGACATTTCTAAAACAAAAATTAGACACCGATGGATATATTGCCCTCTTTTTCTCAACTAGATTTAATGGGGTGGATTTTTTTAAATTCGTTCATGGGATGTGGGCGTCGCTGGCAAGGCCAGCATTTATTGCCCATCCCTAATTGCCCTTGAGAACCGCCTTCTTGAACCGCTGCAGTCCTTGTGGTGAAGGTACTCCCACAGTGCTGTTAGGGAGGGAGTTCCAGGATTTTGACCCAGTGATGATGAAGGGACGATGATATATTTCCAAGAATTTGAATTCAGTTAAATAGATAAATCTGGAATTTAAAAAAAAAAGCAAGTATCAGTAATGGTGACCATGAAACTACCAGATTCTCGTAAAAACCAATCTGGTTCACTCATGTCCTTTAGGGAAGGATATCTGCCGTCCTTACCTGGTCTGGCCTATATGTGACTCCAGACCCACAGCAATGTGGTTGACTCTTAACTGCCCTCTGAAATGGCCTAGCAAGCCACTCATTTGTACCAAACTGCTATGACAAAGTCAGCACTGTGGGAGTACCTTCACCAGAAGGCTGCAGCAGTTCAAGAACCACCACCTTCTCAAGGGCAATTAGGCATAGGCAATAAATGCCGACCTTGCCAGCGATGCCCACATCCCTTGAACGAATAAATTTTAAAAAAGGTCAGATGGTGTGTAACTTTGAGGTGATGTTGTTCCCATGAGCCTGCTGACCTTGTCCATCTAGGTAGTAGAGGTTGTGGGTTTGGGAGGCTCCGTCGATGAAGACTTGGCGAGTTGCTGCAGTGCATCTTGTAGATGGTACACACTGCAGCCACGGTGCGCCGGTGGTGGAGGGAGTAAATGTTTAAGATGGTGGATGGGGTGCCAATCAAGCGGGCTGCTTTGTCCTGGATGGTATTGAGCTTCTTAGGTGTTGTTGGAGCTGCTCTCATCCAGGCAAGTGGAGAGTATTCCATCACACTCCTTACTTGTGCCTTGTAGACGGTGGAATGGCTTTGGGGAGTCAGGAGGTCAGACACTCGCCGCAGAATACCTAGTCTCTGACCTGCTCTTGTAGCCACAGTATTTATGTGGCTGGTTCAGTTAAATTTCTGGCCAATGGTAGCCCCCAGGATATTGATGGTGGGGGATTCGGCGATGGTAATCCCATTGAATGTCAAGGGGAGGTAGTTAGACTCTCTCTTGTTGGAAATAGTCATTGGTGGCATTTGTGTGGCATGAATGATAAGTAGTTGCCACTTATTGGCCCAAGCCTGAATGTTGTCCCGGTTCCTGAGGAACTCCTGCAGAAATGTCCTGGGGCTGAGATGATTGACCCCAACAACCACAACCATCTTCCTTTGTGCTGGGTATGGCTCCAGCCAGTGAAGAATTTCCCCGATTCCCATTGACTTCAATTTTACGAGGGCTCCTTGATGCCACACTCGGTCAAATGCTGCCTTGATTTCCATGGGGAGTCTTCCAATCGTCGACTGTAACTTGGGCAGAAGATCCATTGAAACTCCAGAGAAATGGTGTTTAAGGCTGCCAATGAAATGGCAGGTGCATCTGATTGTTCTTTGGCCAATTACATGCAACACCAATTTGAAAATGGGGACAACAGAAAAGTAGCCAAAAATCGCATTTGTAATAATGCTAATTTCACAGTTCTCAGTAAGCTAAATTAGCATATTATCAGCATAAATGGCAACTATTTCATTTATCTAGCTGAGCGCAAAAATTAGTCAAAGTGCCCCAACAAGCATTTTGTAAAAAATAACAACAGAAAATGCTGGAAAAACTCAGCAGGCCAGGCAGCATCCGTGAAGAGAGAAACAGAGTTAACGTTTCAGGTCGAAGACCTTACGTCAGAACTGGAAAAAAGCAGGAAATGAAATAGATTTAAAGCAAGTATAAAGCTGGGAAAAGGGGGAGGGGATGAAAGAACAAAAGGAGAGATTAAGAGACATTAAGAGATAATCAAGGCAAGAGGAGGTGTTAATGTGACAGGTTGAGGCTAAAAGAAGTGTGAAATGCACTGGCAGAATGAAGGACAGCTGCCAGCTTCTGGGAGGAAAAAAAAGGGGGGGGCAAACAAAAGGGTGGATGAAAAAATAAAATATAAATGTGATAGGGGCCGAGGTTATGATCTAAAATTGTTGAACTCGATGTTGAGTCCAGAGGGCTGTAGGATGCCTAAACGAAAGATGAGGTGCTGTTCCTCAAGCTTACGCTGAGCTTCTGTGGAACAGTGTAATAGGCCGAGGACGGTGAGGTCAGAGTGGGAGTGGAGCGGAGAATTAAAGTGACAGACCACCGGGAGCTCGGGGTCCCCCTTACAGACTGAACGGAGGTGTTCCGCAAAGTGGTCACCCAATCTGCGTTTGGTCTCCCCAATGTAGAGGAGACCACATCGTGAGCAGCGAATACAGTATACTAAATTGCAGGAAGTACAAGTAAATCACTGTTTCGCCTGGAAGGGGTGTTTGGGGCCCTGGACAGTGGGAAGAGGGGAGGTATAAGGGCATGTGTTGCATCTCCTGCGCTTGCACGGGAAGGTGCCGGGCGAAGGGGAAGGGGTGCTGGGGGTGGTAGAGGAGTGGACTAGGGTGTCGCGGAGGGAGCAGTCCCTGCGGAATGCTGAAAGGGGAGGTGAGGGGAAGATGCGTTTGGTGGTGGGATCACGCTGGAAATGGCGGAGGATGATCCGTTGAATGTGGAGGCTGGTGGGGTGAAAGGTGAGGACAAGGGGAACTCTATTGTGGTTCCGGGAGGGAGGGGCAGGGGTGAGGGCAGAAGTGCGGGAGATAGAACGGACACGGTCGAGGGCCGTGTCAACCACAGTAGAGGGGAATCCTCGGTTGAGGAAAAAGGAAGACATGTCGGAAGCACTGGTATGGAAGGTGACATCGTCAGAGCAGATGCGGCGGAGACGGAGAAACTGGGAGAATGGAATAGAGTCCTTACAGGAGGCGGGGTGGGAGGAAGTGTAGTCCAGGTAGCTGTGGGAGTCAGTGGGCTTGTAGTGAATGTTAGTCAATAACCTATCCCCAGAGATGGAGACGGAGAAGTCGAGGAAGGGAAAGGAAGAGTCGGAGATGGACCATGTGAAGGTGAGGGAAGGGTGAAAATTGGAAGCATAGTGAATGAAATGTTCTAGTTCAGGGCGAGAGCAGGAGACGGCACCGATACAGTCATCAATGTACTGTACCAGAAAAAGAGGTGAGGGAGGGGACCCGAGTAGGACTGGAACAAAGAGTGTTCCACATATCCCACAAAAAGGCAGGCATAGCTAGGACCCATGCGGGTACCCATAGCAACACCTTTGATTTGGAGGAAATGGGTGGAGTCAAAGGAGAAGTTGTTCAATGTGAGAACAAGTTCAGCCAGGCGGAGGAGGGTGGTGGTGGATGGGGACTGGTTGGGCCTCTGTTCAAGGAAGAAGCGGAGCACCCTCAGGCCATCCTGGTGGGGAATGGAGGTGTAGAGGGATTGTACGTCCATAGTGAAAAGGAGGCGGTTGGGGCCGGGAAACTGGAAACTGTTAAAGTGGCGGAGGGCGTCGGAAGAGTCGCGGATGTAGGTGGGAAGAGACTGGACAAGGGGAGAAAAAATAGAGTCGAGATAGGAAGAGATAAGTTCCGTGGGGCAAGAACAGGCTGAAATGATGGGTCTACCGGGGCAGTCCTGTTTGTGGATCTTGGGAAGGAGGTAGGAGCGGGCTGTACGGGGTTGGGGAACTATGAGGTTGGTGGCCATGGGGGGAAGGTCTCCAGAGGAGATGAGGTCAGTGACGGTCTTGGAAATGGTGGCTTGATGTTCGGTAGTGGGGTCATGGTCCAGGTAAAGGTAGGAGGAGGTGTCGGAGAGTTGGCGTTCAGCTTCCGCTAGGTAGAGGTCGGTACGCCAAACAACAACAGCACCACCCTTGTCAGCAGGTTTAATGACAATGTCGGGGTTGGATCTGAGGGAATAGAGTGCGGCAAGTTCAGAGGGAAGTAGGTTGGAGTGAGAGAGGGGAGCAGAGAAATTGAGACGGCCGATGTCACGCCGGCAGTTAGCAATGAAAAGATCTAGAGAGGGTAAGAGGCCAAAGGGAGGGGTCCAGGTAGAACGGGAATTCTGAAAGCGGGAGAAAGGGTCAGCCGTGCGGGGGGAAGACTCCTGGCCAAAGAAGTGGGCACGGAGGCGAAGGCGGCGGAAAAAGAGCTCAGCATCGTGCCGAGCATTTTGTAAAGCCTGTTTTACAGATTGGGACATAGAGATCATGTTAAATAGCTTGACTAAAATGCATAGTGCTCTGACCCACCTCCCGATCACAACTCTAAAATGACTGATAATTGCAGCCCCACCAGGTCTGCTGACAAGAGTTATATCAAGTCAGGATGGGTCCAGACAGGTTAGTAAAAGCAAGATTTGGTAGGGGTAGGTTAATGGGGGCGAGGCAGGGAGTGGGGAATGTGGCTGCATGCCACTTAAATCTGACACTGATTTTCTTTTCAACAATAAATATTAGCTTGAGCATTTTAGAATGGCTAACATTCTAATTAGAGGTTCAGAACATTTCTTTGTTTTTGTTCGCTTTTGCACAATCCTCTGTAATTTTATCACTATTGGCCTTCAACCAGGCTTTCATAGCCCTATTTAAAAATTCAGGTCTATGCTAGATATTCTTTTGGGCTCAGTGTCACTGTTTCTTGCATAAGTGAACTTTGCCTCCCTTACAATGAAGAATTTACCTTTACTGCCCAATATCTAGTCATGTGATAGCATAACCCAGGGTTATAATAATGAACCGACGCACCGACGCACTCTATCTCAAAGCTGTCTGGGTCCACAGTTCCATTTCATCCTTAGACTCATCCGACGCTTCAACAAAAAACTTTTCTTCTTCCTTTCCGATGTCAAGGATCGCAAGCTTCAACAACTCTTGGACACTAAAGCCCCTCCGGAACCTTCTTCCCCTTCACTTTCCTCTGACCCCCCTTCTCCCAATCTCACCCCCTGCCGCGTTTTCACTATCCCCTCTGACCTTCCCCTCTCTGACTCCGAACGATCAGTCCTCAGCAAAGGCCTGAGCTTCATCCCCTTACGCCCCCATCTCAATGAATTTCGAGCTCGGCACGATGCTGAGCTCTTTTTCCGCCGCCTCCGTCTCCGTGCCCACTTCTCTGGCCAGGAGTCTTCCCCCCGCACGGCTGACCCTTTCTCCCGCTTTCAGAATTCTCGTTCCACCTGGACCCCTCCCTCTGGCCTCTTACCCTCTCTTGATCTTTTCATTGCTAACTGCCGCCGTGACATCGGCCAGCTCAATTTCTCTGCTCCCCTCACTCACTCCAACCTACCTCCCTCTGAACTTGCAGCACTCCATTCTCTCCGATCCAACCCTGACATTGTCATTAAACCTGCTGACAAGGGTGGCGCTGTTGTTGTTTGGCGAACCGACCTCTACCTAGCGGAAGTTGAACGCCAACTCTCTGACACCTCCTCCTACCTCCACCTGGACCATGACCCCACTACCGAACATCAAGCCACCGTGTCCAAGACTGTCACTGACCTCATCTCCTCTGGAGATCTTCCCCCCACGGCCGCCTACCTCATAGTTCCCCAACCCCGCACAGCCCGCTTCTACCTCCTTCCCAAGATCCACAAACAGGACTGCCCCGGTAGACCCATCGTTTCAGCCTGTTCTTGCCCCACGGAACTTATCTCTTCCTATCTCGACTCTATTTTTTCTCCCCTTGTCCAGTCTCTTCCCACCTACATCCGCGACTCTTCCGATGCCCTCCGCCATTTTAACAGTTTCCAGTTTCCCGGCCCCAACCGTCTCCTCTTCACTATGGACGTACAATCCCTCTACACCTCCATTCCCCACCAGGATGGCCTGAGGGCGCTCCGCTTCTTCCTTGAACAGAGGCCCAACCAGTCCCCATCCACCACCACCCTCCTCCGCCTGGCTGAACTTGTTCTCACATTGAACAACTTCTCCTTTGACTCTACCCATTTCCTCCAAATTAAAGGTGTTGCTATGGGTACCCGCATGGGTCCTAGCTATGCCTGCCTTTTCGTGGGATATGTGGAACACTCTTTGTTCCAGTCCTACTCGGGTCCCCTCCCTCACCTCTTTTTCCGGTACATTGATGACTGTATCGGTGCCGTCTCCTGCTCTCGCCCTGAACTAGAACATTTCATTCACTATGCTTCCAATTTCCACCCTTCCCTCACCTTCACATGGTCCATCTCCGACTCTTCCTTTCCCTTCCTCGACTTCTCCATCTCCATCTCTGGGGATAGGTTATTGACTAACATTCACTACAAGCCCACCGACTCCCACAGCTACCTGGACTACACTTCCTCCCACCCCGCCTCCTGTAAGGACTCTATTCCATTCTCCCAGTTTCTCCGTCTCCGCCGCATCTGCTCTGATGATGCCACCTTCCATACCAGTGCTTCCGACATGTCACGGGTTGCAAAGAAGGGAGGGAAAAAGAGTGGCAGGGCTATAGTAATAGGGGATTCGATTGTAAGGGGATTAGATAGGAGTTTCTGTGGTCGCGACCGAGACTCCAGGATGGTAATTTGCCTCCCTGGTGCAAGGGTCAAGGATGTCTCGGCACGGGTGCAGAACATTCTGGAGGGGGAGGGGGAACAGCCAGTTGTCGTGATACATGTTGGTACCAACGACGTAGCTAAAAAAAGGGAAGAGGTCCTACAAGTAGAATTTAGGGAGTTAGGAGCCAAGCTAAAAAGTAGGACCTCGAAGGTAGTAATCTCTGGATTACTACCAGTGCCACGTGCTAGTAAGAGTACAGAGAACAGGATAGTTAGGCTAAATACGTGGCTTGAGCAGTGGTGTAAGAGGGAGGGTTTTAAATTTTTGAGGCATTGGGACCAGTTTTGTGGTAGGTGTGACCTATACAAAAGGGACGGTCTACACCTGTGCAAAGATGGAACTGATGTTCTCGGGGTAAATTTTGATAAAGCAGTTCGGGAGCATTTAAACTAGTATGGCAGGGGGCTAGAAACCCATGTAGTGAAATAGAGGAAAGTGAAAGGCAGACAGAAATAAATGGTAAAAAGGAGAGGAACAAAAAACAAAGGGCCAAACTAATTCATAAAAAATGTGAGCATAAAAAAAGCCTGAGGGTTTTATACCTTAATGCGAGAAGCATCAGGAACAAGGTAGATGAATTAGCTGTGGAAATAGAGGTTAATAATTATGATCTAATTGGGATTACGGAAACATGGTTGCAGGGTGAGCAGGGCTGGGAGCTTAACATACAGGGGTATTCAGTATTTAGGAAGGATCGACAAAAAAGAAAGGGAGGAGGGGTAGCATTGCTGGTAAAAGAGGGGATAAATGCAATTGAAAGGAAGGATATTAACTCAGTTAATACAGAATCTATATGGGTGGAGCTAAGAAATAGCGAGGGGCGAAAAACATTAATAGGAGTGGTATATAGGCCTCCAAATAGTAAAATAGAGGTTGGGGAGGGCATCACGAGGGAAATTAGAGAAGCGTGCAATAAGAGCACAGCTGTCATCATAGGTGACTTTAACTTACATATAGATTGGACTAGCCTAATCAGTAAAAATAATGAGGAGGAGGAATTCCTTGAGTGTTTAAGGGATGGTTATCTGGATCAATATGTCGAGGAACCAACTCGGGAACAGGCTATATTGGACTGGGTACTGTGCAATGAGAAGGGACTAATTAGTAATCTTGTTGTACGGGGACCCTTGGGTCAGAGCGATCATAACATGATCGATTTCTCACTCGAAATGGAGAGCGAAGAAATTGACTCAGAGACTCAGGTCCTGAATTTAAACAAGGGGAATTATGATGCCATTAGACGGGAACTGAGTAGGTCTGATTGGACAACGTTCCTGGGAGGACTGGAGGCAGATAAACAATGGCAAGCATTTAAAGATAGAATGACAAAATTGCAAAAATTGTTTATACCAATCTGGCATAAAAGGAAATCTAAAAAGGTGACTCAACCGTGGATAACAGGGGAAATTAGAGACAGCATAAAATCCAAAGATAGGGCGTATAAAATAGCCAAAAAACGCGCCAGAGCGGAAGATTGGGAACAGTTTAAGATAGAGCAAAGGAGGGCAAAGGGCTTAATCAAGAAGGGCAAAATAGCTTACGAAAGCAAGCTGGCGGAAAATATAAAAACTAACTCCAAAAGCTTTTATAAGTATATCAAGAGGAAAAGACTGGTGAAAACCAAAGTTGGTCCATTGCAGTCAGATACGGGGGAATATATAATGGGAAATAAGGAAATGGCAGACCAACTAAATGCATACTTTGGGTCAGTCTTTACGAAGGAAGACACAAAAAACCTCCCTGGGATATCGGGAAAAATAGGGACATTGGCAAAGGAGGAACTGACGCAAATCAATATCTCTAAGGATATGGTGTTAAGGAAGCTAAAGGGATTGAAGGCGGACAAATCCCCAGGGCCTGATAACATGCATCCTAGGGTACTGAAGGAGGTGGCCCTAGAGATAGCGGATGCACTAAGCATGATTTTTCAGAATTCATTAGACTCGGGAACAGTGCCCATGGATTGGAGGGTAGCTAACGTTACCCCACTATTCAAAAAGGGGGGTAGGGAAAAAGCAGGTAATTACAGACCTGTAAGCCTTACATCAGTTGTGGGCAAAATGCTGGAGTCCATCATTAAGGATGAAATAGCCGAGCACTTAGCAAATGGGGACAGGATAGGACAGAGTCAACATGGATTTACAAAGGGTAAATCGTGCTTGACTAATCTATTGGAATTTTTTGAGGGAGTAACTGGTAAAATAGATGGGGGAGAGCCAGTAGATGTGGTGTACCTGGACTTCCAAAAGGCCTTCGATAAGGTCCCACATAAAAGATTAGCATGGAAAATTGAAGCTCATGGGATAAAGGGGAAAGTATTGACGTGGATAGAGAACTGGCTGTCAGATAGAAAACAGAGAGTTGGAATAAACGGCTCATTTTCTGAATGGCAGGCAGTAACAAGTGGGGTACCACAGGGATCTGTCCTGGGTCCCCAGCTGTTCACAATTTATATTAATGACCTGGATCAGGGAGTCGAATGCAGCATTTCCAAATTTGCAGACGACACTAAACTAGGAGGGGGGGTGGGCTCAGAGGAGGAGACCAGGAAGCTCCAGAGCGATTTGGACAGACTGGGTGATTGGGCGGATAAATGGCAGATGCACTATAATGTGGACAAGTGCGAAGTTATCCACCTTGGGTGCAGGAACGGGAGGGCAAATTATTATTTAAATGGCAATAAATTGGGAGAGGGGGAAGTACAGAGAGACCTGGGTGTTCTTGTACACCAGTCACTGAAGGCGAGCATGCAGGTGCAACAGGCGGTCAAGAAGGCAAACGGTATGCTGGCCTTCATAGCAAAAGGGTTGGAATACAGGAACAGGGATACCTTGCTGCAGCTGTACAGGGCACTGGTGAGACCACACCTTGAGTACTGTGTACAGTTTTGGTCGCCTCATCTGAGGAAAGATGTTCTTGCCATGGAGGGGGTGCAGCGGCGATTCACCAGGCTGATACCAGGAATGGCGGGATTGACCTATGAGGAGAGACTATGTAGTTTAGGGATGTACACACTGGAGTTTAGAAGATTGAGAGGGGACCTCATAGAAGTGTATAAAATTCTGACAGGTCTAGACAGATTAGATGCAGAAGGAATGTTTCCCTTGGCAGGTGAGAACAGAACTAGAGGACATAATTTAAGGATAAGGGCTAAACCATTTAGGACAGAAATGAGGGGGAATTTCTTCACTCAGAGAGTGGTGAACCTGTGGAACTCATTGCCACAGAGGGCAGTGTACGCCAGCTCATTAAATATATTTAAGAGGGAATTAGATATATTTCTACAGGCAAAAGGGGTTAAGGGTTACGGAGAGAAGGCGGGGACGGGATACTGAATTGAAGGATCAGCCATGATCTCATTAAATGGCGGAGCAGGCTCGAAGGGCCGGATGGCCTACTCCTGCTCCTATCTTCTATGTATCTATGTATCTATGTCTTCCTTTTTCCTCAACCGAGGATTCCCCTCTACCGTGGTCGACACGGCCCTCGACCGTGTCCGTTCTATCTCCCGCACATCTGCCCTCACCCCTGCCCCTCCCTCCCGGAACCACGATAGGGTTCCCCTTGTCCTCACCTTTCACCCCACCAGCCTCCACATTCAACGGATCATCCTCCGCCATTTCCGCCACCTCCAGCGTGATCCCACCACCAAACACATCTTCCCCTCACCTCCCCTTTCAGCATTCCGCAGGGACCGCTCCCTCCGCGACACCCTAGTCCACTCCTCTACCACCCCCAGCACCCCTTCCCCTTCGCCCGGCACCTTCCCGTGCACGCGCAGGAGATGCAACACATGCCCTTATACCTCCCCTCTTCCCACTGTCCAGGGCCCCAAACACCCCTTCCAGGTGAAACAGCGATTTACTTGTACTTCCTGCAATTTAGTATACTGTATTCGCTGCTCACGATGTGGACTCCTCTACATTGGGGAGACCAAACGCAGATTGGGTGACCGCTTTGCGGAACACCTCCGTTCAGTCCGTAAGGGGGACCCCGAGCTCCCGGTGGCCTGTCACTTTAATTCACCGCTTCACTCCCACTCTGACCTCACCGTCCTCGGCCTAATACACTGTTCCACGGAAGCTCAGCGTAAGCTCGAGGAACAGCACCTCATCTTTCGTTTAGGCACGCTACAGCCCTCTGGACTCAATATCGAGTTCAACAATTTTAGATCATAACCTCAGCTCCAATCACATTTATATTTTATTTTATCCACCCTTTTATTTGTCCCCCCCACCTTTTTTTTTTCCTCCTAGAAGCTGGCAGCTGTCCTTCATTCTGCCAGTAGATTTCACACTTCATTCAGCCTTAATCTGTCACATTAACACCACCTCTAGCCTTGCATATCTCTTAATGTCTCTTAATGTCTCTTCATCTCCTCCTTTGTTCCTTTATCCCCTCCCCCTTTTCCCAGCTTTACCCTGGCCTTAAATCTATTTGATTTCCAGCTCTTCCCAGTTCTGATGAAAGGTCATCGACCTGAAACGTCAACTCTCTTTCTCTCTCCACGGATGCTGCCTGGCCTGCTGAGTTTTTCCAGCGTTTTCTGTTGTTATTTCGGATTTCCAGCATCTGCAGTATTTTGCTATCGTTATAATAATGAAATCCTATGTATGTGAACTGGATACTGTAATATACACAGATTCCCACGTTTGCTTCTCCTGTCTTCTGAAAGATAGACTGACGAATACTCTGGTGAATTAAGTCCAATTATAAACTAACAGGCTGATCTATTGTCTTGAATGGCTGAAAGACCTTCCATTGTCTCAAGATGTAGTGCTGGGCAAGAAGCCTTCACTAACCAGTTTGTCCAGGTGTAATTCACTTTTCCAGCATGTGGTTATTTGTGCATTTAATTGCTGGTGAGCTAAAGTTAACTAAATTGAAGTAATATTTTAATATAAATTACACCAACATCTTTCAGTTGAAAAATAATCAACAAATCACAGAACAAGACAGTTATTAAAAAGCATTTTTTGTTAATTGCTTTTTAACCCGTTATGATGGGAGCAAGACCGAGTAGCATTAGAAGTTCACTTTTTCGCATGTTTCTTTCTACCACCGATCTTCCTCACTTGTTTGCTCCAAATCCTTTTTTCATTATACGTCACACTCGGTGAAAAATATATCCAAACTCTTAGTTTTAAAATAGATCCCAAACTCTTAGTTTTAAAATAGATTTGTTTTGATGTAATTGTGTGTCTTATGGTGTGGAGACATCAGTTATTAAGGTTTTCAATGAATTTTCACCATCAGCAAAGAAAACATCTGAACTCACAGCATGATCCATCTCTTGCTCTGCCCCTAATCTACCCCATCCTGTTTTAGATGGGCAAAAGTTAGCAATCTTGTAAGTACATAGGTATAAATTTACAGAATTGTAAAAATCCTAAAATGTGTCAGTCTTGGCGCAGTGGTAGCACTCTTGCCTCTGAGTCAGAAGATCATGGGTTCAAGCTCCACTCAGAGGGCTGGATTTTGATACTGGGGCGGGTTGGGGTCGTGTCATCCACTTTTCGTGTTATCCACCCGACTGCAATTGGATGTGGGAGATTGATGCGATTTTCACCTAATTGGGCAATTGAGTTCCAGCGTTTTCAGTCTGAAAATCGCCTCTGATGATGTCATCATTGCTGCTGCATTGAAGGTCTGCAAACACTGCCTGCCCTTTGCTGTGTGAGGACCTGGATACAAAATGAGCAGCAGCAGCCCTAAGTCTGCTCCCAGATATTTTTGCACCACCACTCCCAGATATGTCTCCTCCTCATCCATCCATCCAGATATGTCTCCTCCTCATCCATATATGCCAGCCAGCCAAATGAGCTACCGCCAGGTTTCACATTTGTGGTTCAGAACAGGCGTGCTTCACGTAGAAAAAGGGTTAAAATCACAAAGGCCTTTCAAAATGGCATTATAGAGGCAATTTAGTGCTTGTTAAGGGCCTTAACAGCCTATCCCGCCTCCAAACCCACCTCCACGGGTCAATGAAAATCCAGCCCAGAGACTTTAGCAAATCTAGTCTGACACTTCAGTGCAGTACTGAGGGAGTGCTGCACTGTTGAATGTGTTGTTTATTGGATGAGATATTAAACCAAGGCCCTGCCTGCCCTCTCAGGTGGATGTAAAAGATTCCATGGCACTATTTGAAGAAGAGCAGGGGAGGTGTCCGAGCCAACATTTATCCCTCAATCACCACCACTTCCTGGAGACCCACTATCTGGATGGACAAGTGAAGATGATCAAGGAGCTTGGAGATCACATCACCAACTTGTAGAGACTGAGATCTCTGCCTTATAGGCAATGATGGCTTGTGACTTTGTGCGGAGGGCTGGGATTTGGGCTCTGTAATGTCATTTACTGTAAATAAAATGTTCAAATTTTAAAATTTAAAAAAAATTTAAAAAATCACCACTACTAAGAAGCAGATTATCTGGTCATTTACCTCATTGGTGTTTGTGGGACCTTGCTCTTATGCAAACTCACTGCTGCATTTGCCTACATCACAACAGTGACACGTGACTGTGAAGCACTTTTGGATGTTAAAGACACTGTATAAACACAGGTTCTTTCTTTCTTAACAACTATTCCCACATTTATAATGGTGCTCTTGCTAAGATGGGGAATGTATCTTAACCCCTGTCTGATTCTCTTGTCACTTAATGTTTTTTTTCAACCTTTAATGCCTCCTAATGGTTCTATATTCTTGGATTGAGTTACACTTGGCTGTATCATGCTGCCACCTCGTGGTACTATGTTACTAAAGCAATGAATCTTAGCGAAAAGGGAATGGAGGGGTCTCTGAGCAGGAGAAATCTTCATGTTGTTCCAATCGTTCCTAGAATTCGGAAAGAGGAATTAGTTCATGTTTAACACTGATCTGAGCATTTGTCAGAAAAAAAGAATAAAAAGGCTAACAAAAGTAAGAAAAAATCTGACTAAGATCGTGTCTAAAAATCATCATTGATGAATTTATACAGCATTTTTGCAGCTGCACCGTAAAATAAAGAAACCTTTTACACCAGGGCAGACCTGGCGTTGAATCACCAAGTGGAAACAGTAGTTGTTTCCTCCACCATTGCATTATGGCTTTTTAGCAGCTGATCTTTTGCTCGCCCGAGGGGCGCTTTCTAATTGAGAGGCTGATTGCCGTGTATAATTGGTCCTGAGAGTCTTGATAGGAAGATAGGATGATTCCCCTGTGTACTCGGTGCTGAGAGCCAGGGGATTGATTAAGTGCGCGCAGAATTGGTTGGCTCGTGGTCAGGTGCGGTTTCATTGGCAATGGTTATTTGGGTGTGATTGACGGGCAGAGTTAAGCGGTGATTGTTGGATGGAGATAAGCGATGGAAGACAAAGTGAGAGAGCACGAAGTGATCAAGAAGTTAATTATTTTATTCAAATAATTAATGTATAAAAACAAACTGCACAGGGACATTAAATTCTCGGTATTTTTACATGCTATTTTATAAACACTGTTGAGGATTAGAGTACCAATCATTACGATTACTACAGGTTTGGATTGTTAAGAGTCTGGAGTCGTGTGTGCAGGTCTATTGGTTAATTGTAAAACAATCTCTGTTGCATTAAGTGGCTCCTCAAATGTCTGGCACTTACCTAGCCAATTGGTGAAGTATTGTGCATTGAACCGACAGAGGTTATTTTGTGTGAACAGTTAAAGGTTAGCAAACACTTTTTTTCGTTTAGAAGTGCACAATCTATAAAAGCTAATGCTAATTGCAGTGTTTTTGAATTATTCTTGTTCAAGCCACAAGTTATGTCTTGAAGCAGTTTTCCTCTGGTTAATTTGTTATTGAGAAAATTAGAGACACTGGTTCTAAAGTAAACAATGAAAACTAAAGCTTTAATTTTCAAGTATGGTATTATCAACAGGTTATCCAGAAGAATAGCTGATGATCAATGTGAAAGTTTGTGATCTTAACAAGTCTATCCCTTAACAAGCTTCTGCTTCAACTAATTGATCAACAACAACTTGTGTTTATATAGTGCCTTTAATGTAGTAAAACATCCCAAGGCACTTCACAGGAGTGTTATAAGACACAACATTTGACACCAAGCCACATAAAGAGAAATTAGAGCAGATGACCAAAAGAGGTATGTTTTAAGGAGCGTCTTAAAGGAGGAAAGAGAGCTAAGAGAGGCTTAGGCAGGGAATTCCTGAGCTTAGGGCCTTGGCAACAGAGGGCACGGCCACCAATGGTTGAGCGATTATAATCAGGGATGCTCAGGAGGGCAGAATTAGAGGAACTTAGATATCGCAGGGGACGCCCTGGAAGAGATTGGAGATAGGGAGGGGTGAGGCCATGGAGGAATTTGAAAACCAGGATGAGAATTTTGAAATTGAGGTGTTGCTTAACTGTAGTTCAGCGAGCACAGGGGTGATGGGTGAACGGGACTTGGTGCGAGTCAGGACACGGGCAGCAGCGTTTTGGATGACCTCAAGTTTACGGAGGGTAGAACGTGGGAGGCCAGCCAGGAGTGCGTTGGAACAGTCGAGTCTGGAGGTAACAAATGCATGGATGACGGTTTCAGCAGCAGATGAGCTGAGGCAGGGGTGGAGACAGGCGATTTACAGAGGTGGAAATAGGTGGTCTTAGTTATGCCGTGGATATGTGGAACACAAAATATATTTGGAACACAATATCCTTGTGAACTAAATCTAAATGTTCCCACTGTGCTTTATATTTAAGAGCCATATCTGCATGCCAACCTGTCACTGATCTCTCACTCACATGATACTTTTCAGTTACTTCTTCAAGAGGTAAATTTATTCACCCTTTTATTGTGCTGCCCATGAATCAATTCTAGCATGGAACCTATCCTAAAGAAGAGTTTATTTTATCTTTAGAGCAATTCTGAGCACAATTTACAGGTTTTTTTTTGCAATACTAAAAGGCATTGTGTCCTTCTGTATGGCTTGATAGGGTAAATACAAAAAAGGACAAGTAAAAAGTAGCTGGTCCATCAATCCTGTCTAGCGAGGGTGTTTACACTTTTGAAAATAATGTAAGATGGTTTATCATATTTAACTTGCTGTACTTCTTGCTTGTAAGTGCATTTTATACAATGAAGACCATCTCAATCATGCTGGACATCCATCAATAATTTACTTGTTTCAATATCAACAACTAAAAGAGCCTTCACCTTCACCTTTCCAATCAGTTAGCTTGTAACTATCGGTCAGGTTTTCCTCAATCTCTCTCTTCCTTTCCTTCCTTGCAGCTTTTCCCTACCCCATTGAGAATGAAAAGTTCAACTTAAAAGGAAGTCATGCTTTAACTCCCAAGTAGTGAGTTCCTTTGTGTTTTGTGTTCAGTCACAATTAATCACTCACTCTGACCAACTGTCCAAGTACATACAGCCTTACCAACACTTTTTAAAGTGTGTCTGTCAGATATCGATGTATGAAATATTGTGTGAACAGAATATAAATTGAAACATCTAAAGCTCAAAAATATTTTTTTGAAGTACTGATTAGGAGATCAGTGTCATGATGGTCTTTCTGAAGAGGTTTAACTGTTTGTTGCTCTTTCTTGTGCTTGCTTTTGTAAATCTCTTTTTAATAGATTTGTTTTAAATCCAGGAATGTCTGTCATGAGTCATGGAGCACAGATACTTGAAGTGAGCACTTATAACCAAGAAAGGATGACATTAAATATTCAAAATCTTTCCATGAACACCAGAAAGAGATCGTTGCAAGAGGAAAATATATCTGATACACAAGCCCAAAAGAAAATGGTATGAAAGGAAAGGTTGGCTATGGCCCCTTTTAAGATGTATTGGTTGTGCTTTTGCATGAAGTTTGGACTTCATATATCACTGCAACATAAGGTGGAGAACCAGGAAAATAGGTGGATTACTGTTTTTAATGCTGGAATCATATGTTTTTCCCCATTGTTTCTGTGGGTTGTGGCCTGGGTTGTATTGCTATGAGTCATTACCAGGATTTTAATAGAATAGTTTGGAGATCTGTGACCGGAACTGTGGATCCCATTCACTAATGGCTTAAGCATTGGAGTAAACACCCCAACTGGAGTACACTGAATAAACTTGCAGTAGAATTTGAGGGACGGGGCACTGAAGAGGTAGAACTGGGTTGGGCGGGGAGGGTGATAGTTGATTCTGTACACTACTTCCTGATGGTAACCAGGATGATGAGTGCTTTTTACACTTTTTTTCCAAGCTAGGCATCGAAGATTGCTGGGTGCTGAGCTATATTAGGTTAAGTTTGCTTAAAGACAGGGTAATTTCTCGACTGCTTTGCTTGTGTGTCTTTTTTTTCCTGTTGTCACTTGGGTTTTAAGGAGTATTTGTGACCTTTGTAGTGCTGATTCTTCCCAGCCCCTGGTTGCTTCAAGTTTGTTAGTGGGGATGAGGTTTTGGAGGATGAAGATGAACTGAGGGATGTCAGGCAGGTCTTGTTGCATCAGATGCTCTATGCCCACCTGCCAGTACCCTTGTATCTGTATCTATATAACCCCATATCTATGTACCTCACTTTCAGAGGATTAATGTGTGCAGAGGTTACTAATTCCCCAAGGGACACTGACAATTTTGCCTGTCACTTACTCCTTTGCCCCTTCAACCTTGGCAAAGGTGCTGAGCTATATACAGAATTAAGTTTAAACAGCCCATTAAGAAGACTGCCTAACGATAAAGCCATTTTCTGACTGGATTGCAACGCCTTTTCAAAGGCTGTGAAGAATTTTGGCCCCCTCTTCAGTCACTTCCTTCTAAATGCCCATATCCCTCTAAATTTCACCCAAATTGCAATTTTCTGGTCACACCACTAGGTTACCCCCTGTAAAGCTGCACTTGGAACTACAAATAAATTCTGATGTGCTGACCATGAAAAATTGCATGCAAACAGTATATTACACTACAGGTGAGTTCACACTTGCTTCTAGTCACTTATGATTCATCTGCACCTGCAATGGAAAATGTAGCCTCGCGTCAAGAATATTTCTCCCAATGTGTATCACAAGGTAGCTGGATATTCCAGTTTAGCATCCAGAGCAGAATGAAGCACCACTTTGCCAAATTGCATATCAGAGGTGTGTCCAGTATTCATATATAAAACATAAGAATTAGGAGCAGGAGTAGACCATACGGTCCCTCGAGCCTGCTCCGCCATTCAATAAGATCATAGCTGACCTTCGGCCTCAGCTCCACTTTCCCACCTGATCCCCATATCCCTTGATTCCTCTAGAGTCCAAAAATGTATCTATCTCAGCCTTGAATATACTCAACGACTCGGCATCCACAGCCCTTTGGAGTAGAGAATTCCAAAGTTGTAACTGCAGATGTCATGACTTGAGTACTTTCTTCCCCCCCCCCCCCCCCCCCCCCCAATATAAATGTTAGTAAGCACTGTGTCAATCTTAAATTATGTTGCTCTGCACACATTTCCTAGGCAGTTTGTAAAATTTGTTTTCAGATTGCTTTATCATTTAAGGGAGAATGGAGCCAGACACTTTGTCCATACAGCTATGTACTTTTTCAATAACCATAAACCTGAACTAAAATATTATATTTGAAACATGAATTATCTTTTATTGTAGATGTATCATTGAACATGTTTTGACTTTGGTATTACACAATCCCTTTTAAACTGTTACAGAAGCAAACAGAACGTCAGCTAAAATGCTTAGCATTTCAGAACCCTGGCCCTTTGCTAGCTGAATTCAACCCTGAGACCAGATTGCAGACAAAGGAGATCCGCAGGACAAAGCTGAGGCAGCTGGTCTTCGAAAACAAGTAAAATTCCTTCTAACATGATTTTCATAACCCCTTTTTATCTCTCAAAACTCTTCGTCCCCACCCTGAACTCCTGTTCAGTCTTGATTATTCGGTTTTGAAATTTGTGAGCTTTAATGTACGCACTTTTCTTTCCTTATTTTCTAATTGTGCATGACCCAAACCAAATTTAACTACTTTATTTGCAGCAGTTTTGTCCCAGTACAACAGAACATTGTTTTTTGTATGTGCGAGTCATTCTGTTTTGCAGAATGAGGTAAGGGTGATTACAACCAGATAATAAGTTGGTTTGCAAATAGTCTGCAAAAAAAGTTCTAGAACATCTGAGTATCCGTTTCAAGAAGTAATAATAGTGTCTGCCTCTTCTCAGCCTCCATAGCTGCTGGATTGTAACCAAAGGTAACCAATAAGTAATGTGCTGCCACGGAGTGTGTGCTTGTACCCACAATTGCAAAACTGCTGATCTCCACCAGTACAGAGTGATGGGTGGGATACTGAGCAAAGGTTAGGCATTTTGCTACAAGCAGGGAGGAAATAATTGAGGCAAGCGACCCCATGTGCACAACACTTCGCAGCAAGTTAAGAGCAACATTGTTGCAAGTCTGGGAGCAAGTTACCCACCTACTCTTGTGGCTGCTTGAGAATGATGAGAAGAAATACCTCAGAGGAAGTCTTGGTTGATATATCAACTCAAAATGGAGCATTCCTGTTGATGGCTGGTGATTATGGCCCAGAAATTGCTGGAAAAATAATGGCAAGTTCATGGTACCCGCCATTATTGGTGCATTTTAAAACCCAGCAATTTGCGGTGTAGAGATGCACCATGAGTTCTGATTCACCACAAATTGCTGTACGATTTGCACCACTCTCCCATTAGCCTCGCCAAAACCAAGAAAATTACCATCTCACTGTGAGCCTCCCCATTGTGTGTCATGAAATTGCTGTATTTACCGTTAATACAAATAAATCTTGCCGTAGCCATTCAGGGTTGATCATTCATGTCACTAGGACCCTTTTAATGATGTGATTCATGGTCCTAACTTGCCACTCAACCTCCTTGGAGGCCTAGAAAGGGAACAATTAAACAGTGGAGTCTCGCTCCCGCAGGTTTCAAGAGGTTTTTTACATTTTTTTTCCTCTTTCTGTCTCTTGTTTCTCTCTTTTTAATCCAACCTTGCTTTCTCTCTCTTTCTTTATTTCTGTATCTAATTTGACTCTAAATCACCCTATTTCAGTCTCTGTCGTTCGTTCCGTTTCTTTCTCTATTAATTTCATTGGTTAAGGAAATAGCCTATCGGATCCGATGTTCATGATGTCCTAGTTGCCTCGTTGACATCGCCGCGCTGTTATCAATTCACATCTCCAGCTCTTTGCAGCGCACAAATAATATGATCTGAAGGGTGAGATGAAAAAAAAATCCAATTAGCAGTGCTTGCCATGGGATGTGCCACTCCAGCAATTTTTTGGGCCAATATTAATGATTGTACAATCTGGTGAGAGAGGCTATGTTGCTGGGTTTTTGTATAATTTTAAAATGTGTTCTGAAATATTTTTCTCTAAATTAGTGCTGTTGGGCAGAGAAAATATGACAACACCGGAAGGCTGCTTCTCAATGGCATAGACCTATGTGACTGTCTGGATGAAGATTGCCCTGGCTGTTTCTATCCCTGCGCCAAATGCAGTTCTTGGAAATGTGGCTCTATATGTCGCTGCAACAGGAAATGGATCTATGATGGAATTGAAACTGAAGGAAGTGATATTGTGAAAAAGTTCCCAAATTTGGATTTCAACTGAACTTGTACAGGTGTGAATAGAGTCACAGAAATTTTCAGCCCATCATGTCTGTGCCGGCCGAAGAGCTATCTAGCCTAATCCCACTTTCCAGTTCTTGGTCCGTAGCCCTGTAGGTTACGGCACTTCAAGTGCAAATTCAAGTACTTTTTAAATGCAATTGAGGGTTTCTGCCTCTATCACCCTTTCAGGCAGTGAGTTCCAGACGCCACCACCCTCTGGGTGAAAAAGTTCTCCTCAACTCCCCTCTAATCCCTTCTACCAATTACTTTGAATCTATGCCCCTGGTTATTGACCTCTCTGCTAAGGGAAATAGGTCTTTCCAATCCACTCCACTCGATCTAGGCCCCTCATGATTTTATACGCCTCAATTAAATCTTCCCTCAGCCTTCTCTGTTCCAAAGAAAACAATCCCAGCCTATCCAATCTTTCCTCATAGCTAAAGTTCTCCAGTCCTGGCAATATCCTCTTAAATCTCCTCTGTACCCTCTCTAGTGCAATCACATCTTTCCTGTAATGTGCTGACCAGAACTGTACTCTAGCTGGGGTCTAACTAGTGTTTTATACAGTTCAAGCATAACCTCCCTGCTCTTGAATTCTCTGCCTCGGCTAATAAAGGAAAGTATCCCGTATGCCGCCTTAACCACCTTATCTACCTGTCTTTCTACCTTTTGCAGGGATCTGCGGATGTGAACTCCGAGGTCCTTCTGTTCCTCTACACTTCTCAGTATCCTACCATTTATTGTGTATCCCGTTGCCTTGTTACCCTGCCCCAAATGCATTGCCTCGCACTTCTAAGTTGTACAGTAATGTAATTTTTAAGTTAACAATTTTTGTTTTTTAGTTGATGTGCATAAGATGATTTGCAGAAATCTTCAATTCTCTTCTATAGTAACATTAATTTCTACATTTGTGTCTGTGATGCACATTAAACTGAACTCGTTAACTTGTCAATAGTATCTGTTGGTACAATTCAGGTAATCATTTCTACCTTAGCATTGTAGATTTTGACTGGTACATAGTGATTAAACTTTCAGTAAAATTAAATATTGAGTAAAGAATGCTTCTCAAAAACTTCTTTTATTCTGGGTACCATTTTTGTTTAAACATAAAATTGGCCTAAAAGTATAGGTTCATGAACAAATTGTGTTATACAATGAAGCCTCGACATGAGTTTCTGATTTTTACTTAGAGGGAAGACCAAGGAATGGGGGTAAAGGAGAAGCAATCTAAGAATGTTCTCAACCTAATGCTGGCCCCAAGATGTTGCATCAAAACAGTTCAATTGTGGCATAGCAGAACAAGCTGCCTGTCCAGTCCTTTGATTTGGAGGGTGCTGGAAGTGGGTAAAGAGGAAGCAAAAAAATGATAATACGCATTATTTCATTTTTTTTGGTGTCATTATCAAAGGCCACTTGTACATTTCCTGCAAATTTAGATATCTTTAACATAAACCTGTAATTAATCTAAGTAAAAATAGTCTTATTCTGCATGCTTTCCTGTCCTGCTATAAAGAACATCTGCTGAAGGAGTTGACATGCTTCTCAATGGGTGAATTTATTTGATTTTGGTACATATAGTTGTTTTCTGTTAATTGATGTCAGCAGTGTTTTAAAATTCTGGGCATAGCTGCGAATATGGGCCCTGAATTGTATCATTCAGTCCCTTGAGCCTGCTCCACCATTCCCTTAGAGCATAGATGATCTGTGCCTCAACTCCATTTATCCGCTTTTGATGCATACATCTTGATACCCTTACCTAATAAAAATATATTGATCTCGGTCTTGAAAATTTCAATTAACCCAGCATCCACAGACTTTTTGTGGAAAAAGTACGTCTTGATTTCACTCCTGAATAGCCTACCTTTTATCTTAAGGTTGTACCCCCTTGTTCTGGATTCCCCAACCAGAGGAAATCGTTTCTTTGTCTACCCTAACAAATCACTTTATCAGTTCAAACACTTCAATTAGATCACCCCTCAACCTTCTAAACTCAAGGGAATACAAGCTAATTACTCATTGTTACCCTGCATCCTAAGTATAGCGGAGAAATGCTTGTTATGTTCATATATGAAGTCTACAAATACAGTCAACTGATGCTCAGTTTGAATGTGTTTTCTATTGTCAATTCTCTAACGCTTGCTCATAGCCATCCAGATCCAAAACTTTTAATACCTAACACACCAGTGAGCATGTAACATTGCTGATGGATCTAATAGCCTGGACCAATTGGATCTTGACAAAAATGCAGAGCAGCTATGTTTGATTATTCACTTCAGAAAAATAAAGAAATAAAGTCAGAAGTTCACTGAAGAAATATAACCAGTTGGGAGCACAGGCAGTTTGAGATAAATTCCCAGCTTCATATTTATTTAAGTGAGTGATAAAGAAAAACAAACTGTAAGTAGAGCATAAACAAAATACTGTAGATGCTGGAAATCTGAACCAAAAACAGAAAATGCCAGGAGTACGCAGCAGGTCAGGCAGTATCTGTGGAGAGAGGGAAACAGAGTTAATGTTTTGGGTTGACAAAAGTCAGAGATATAATAGTTTTTAAGCAAGTAGAGGGGCAGGGCAAGGGGGGGGGGGGGAGAAGAGGAACGAACAAAAGGGAAGTTCTGATAGGGTGGAGGGCAGGAGTGATTAAAAGACAAAAGGGCTGATGGTACAAGGCAAAAGGGGGGGGGGGGTGGTAATGGGACCAGTAAAGAAACAATAGATGGGTCTAGAAGAGCTGTAAATGAAAATAGCAGAACCATTGCCAGCAAAAAAAAATGGGATTAGTGGTTGTGATCTGAAATTGTTGAACTTGATGTGAGGCCAGAAGGCTCAGATCGTAACCACTACTCTAATTTTTTTCAGACAGCAGGTGCTGTTTAGACCCATCTTTTGTTTCTTTACTTGTCCCATTACCACCCCCTTTTGCCTCACACCATTCTCCATTTTGTCATTTAATCTCTCCTACCTTCCACCCTATCATAGACCTTCCATTTTGTTCTTTCCTCCCCTCCCTGCCTCTGTACTTGATTAAAAACTGTTGCATTGCTTACCTTTTGCCAGTTCTGATGACCTGAAACGTTAACTCTGTTTCTTCCAGTGCTGCCAACTCTCGCAAATCCATTACGAGAGATGCGATTGCAGAGTGAAATAAAGCATCACTTGCGATCACGCGATGGAACACCTAAATCTCGGGATATGCGCAGGCGTGAAAAAAATACGACGATTGGTATTATTAGTGAAATCACAAGCAAATTCTTCTGCATTTGCAATTTTGCTGAAATGTCCACCAGAGGCAATCTTTATGATGCCATTTACAATGTCATTGCACATACCGACCAGAGCAATACATCTTCTGTTGGCTACCATATTTGCCTTAAACATCCAATACCAGCCTACTCACCTATCAGTGGTCATTAACAGCGGTCTCCTAGAAGCCCTTTCAAAGCTGACAAACTTCTACCTTCTAGTAAACCAGCATTGGCTGATGACTTCATCCAGCCATTCCCAGCTAAATGTGGCATTAAAACTGGCTGGTGCTAGGTTTCTGCAGATTTTAGCTATCACTGCTCAGTAAGTCTATACAAAATGCTGAAACTTAGAGTGAAGTTTAACTAAAGAATGTGTGGAAGTTGCTAATAGCCGACTGACTGCAAACTTCTACATAAGCAGTTGGATGCCATATGGATTTATATTTTGTTTTTGCTTGCAGCACAAACAACGTTCCAATAAATTAACAGCCATTTTAACACCAAATTTCAATCTTTCCTGGTCTGTAGTGGTTTAATTACACTGGTACATTGAAGAGTGTTGAACAGTGGCTTACAGTACTTCTCCATGTTGAACACCACTTGGAAGAAGCACTGAGAGTAGCAAGGACACAGAATGTACTCTGGGTGCGGGACTTCAATGTCCATCACCAAGAGTGGCTCGGTAGCACCACCACTGACCGAGCTGGCTGAGTCCTGAATGACATAGCTGCCAGTCTGGGCCTGCGAAAGGTGGTGAGAGAACCAACACGAGGGAAAAACCTACTTGACCTCGTCCTCACCAATCTACCTGTCGCAGATGCATCTGTGCATGACAGCATTGGTAGCAGTGACCACCGGACAGTCATTGTGGAGACAAAGTCTCGTCTTCACACTGAGGACACCCTCCATCGTGTTGTGTGGCACTACCACCGCGCTAAATGGGATAGATTCAGAACAGATCTAACAGCTCAAAAATGGGCATCCATGAGGCGCTGTGGGCCATCAGCAGCAGAATTGTATTCCAGCACAATTTGTAAACTCATGGCCCGGCATATCCCTCACTCTACCAGTACCATCAAGCCAGGGGACCAACCCTGGTTCAATAAAGAGTGCAGAAAAGCATGCCAGGAGCAGCACCAGGCATACCTAAAAATGTGGTGCCAACTTGGGGAAGCTGCAACACATGCATGCTAAAAAGCGGAAGCAGCATGCTATAGACAGAGCTAAGCGATCCCACAATCGACGGATCAGATCAAAGCTCTGCAGTCCTGCCAAATCCAGTCATGAATGGTGGTGGACCATTACACAACTAATGGGAGGAGGAGGCTCCATGAATATCCCCATCCTCAATGATGGTGAAGCACAGCACGTGAGTGCAAAAGACAAGGTTGAAGCATTTGCAACCACCTTCAGCCAGAAGTGCCGAGTGGATGATCCATATCGGCGTCCTCCTGAGGTCCCCACCATCACAGAAGCCAGTCTTCAGCCAATTCGATTCACTCCACGTGATATCAAGAAACGGCTGAGCGCACTGGATACAGCAAAGGCTGTGGGCCCCAACAACGTCCCGGCTGTCGTGCTGAAGACTTGTGCTCCAGAACTAGCCGCAGCTCTAGTCAAGCTGTTCCAGTACAGCTATAACACTGGCATCTATCCGACAATGTGGAAAACTGCCCAGGTATGTCCTGTCCACAAAAAGCAGGACAAATCCAATGCGGTCAATTACCGCCCAAGCGCGGCTAAAGAGTTGGTGCAGGAGGGAGGGCTTTAATTTCCTGGATCACTGGGTCTGTTTCTGGGGAAGGTGGGACCTGTACAAGTCGGATGGGTTGCACCTGAACCGGAACGAGACCAACATCCTTGCGGGGAGGTTTGCTAGTGCTGTTGGGGGAGGTTTAAACTAACTTGGCAGGGGAATGGGATACGGAGTGGAGCTATAGTAGGGGGTGATGCACAGCCAAATATAGAGGAAAAAACAAGTCAGTCTGGAAGGCAGAGCAAATATGTAACGGCACAAGGGAGTATGGCAAGGCTGGATGGCATTTATTTTAATGCAAGGAGTGTTACGAGTAAGGCAGATGAATTGAAGGTGTTGATGAACACATGGGAGTATGATATTGTTGCTATCACAGAGACATGGTTGAGGGAGGGGCAGGACTGGCAGCTCAATATTCCGGGGTATAGAATCTTCAGGCGAGACAGAGGCGGGTGTCGCAATATAATCAAGGAGTCAATTACTGCAGTAAGGAGGGATGATATCTTAGCAAGTTCCTTTAATGAGGCCATATGGGTAGAACTTAAAAACAAAAAGGGGGCAAGCACTTTGCTGGGAGTGTACTATAGGCCCCCAAACCGTCAGGGGGAGATAGAGGAACAGATATGTAGGCAAATCTCAGAGAAGTGTAGAAATAATAGGGTAATAGTAGTAGGGGATTTCAACTTCCCCAATATTAACTGGGATAGTCAGAGTGTGAAAGGCTTAGAGGGTGCGGAATTCTTAAAGTGCATCCAGGAGAGCTTTTTGAGCCAGCATGTAGAAAGTCCTACAAGAGAGGTGGCGGTACTGGACCTAATTCTAAGGAATGTAGCCGGGCAAGTGGTAGAAGTGTCAGTAGGAGAGCATTTTGGTGACAGTGACCATAATTCGGTGAGATTTAAGGTAGCCATGGATAAGGACAAAGATGGACCGGAAATAAAGGTTCTAAATTGGGGGAAGGCCGATTTTAATGTGATAAGGCAGGATCTGGCCAAAGTGGACTGGGATCCGCTACTTGTAGGAAAATCCACATCAGAGCAGTGGGAGTCATTCAGAAAGGAAATAGAGAGAGTACAGCGCCAACATGTTCCTGTAAAGGTCAAGGGTAGGACCAACAAGTCCAGGGAACCCTGGATGTCAAGGGATATACAAGAATGGATTAGGAAAAAAAGGGAGGCTTTTGGCAGATACAAAGGACTAAAAACAGTGGAAGCCCTAGAGGAGTATAGAAAGTGCAGGGGGTTACTTAAAAAAGAAATTAGGAGAGCGAAGAGGGGGCATGAAAAAACACTGGCGGGCAAAATAAAGGAAAATCCCAAGGTGTTTTATAAGTATATTAAGAGCAAGAGGATAACCAGGGAAAGAGTAGGGCCCATTAGGGACCAAAGTGGCAATCTGTGTGTAGAGCCGGAAGATGTAGGTGAGGTATTAAATGAATATTTTGCATCTGTGTTCACTATGGAGAAGGATGATGTAGGCATAGAAATCAGGCAGGGGGATTGTGATATACTTGAACAAATTAGCATTGAGAGGGAGGAGGTACTAGTGGTTTTAGCGGGCTTAAAAGTAGATAAATCCCCAGGCCCAGATGAGATGTACCCCAGGCTGTTGTGTGAGGCAAGGGAGGAGATTGCAGGGGCTCTGACAGAAATTTTCAGAACCTCTCTGGCCACAGGGGAGGTGCCAGAGGACTGGAGGACAGCTAAAGTAGTACCATTATTCAAGAAGGGTAGTAGGGATAAACCAGGGAATTACAGGCCAGTGAGCCTAACATCAGTGGTAGGGAAATTATTGGAAAATATTCTGAGGGACAGAATTAGTCTCCACTTAGAGAGGCAAGGATTAATCAAGGATAGTCAGCATGGCTTTGTCAGGGGGAGATCAAGTCTAACCAATTTGATTGAATTTTTCGAGGGGGTGACGAGGTGTGTGGATGAGGGTAGTGCAGTTGATGTAGTCTACATGGACTTCAGTAAGGCTTTTGACAAAGTCCCGCATGGGAGACTGGTCAAGAAGGTAAGAGCCCATGGGATCCAGGGCAATTTGGCACATTGGATCCAAAATTGGCTTAGTGGCAGGAGGCAGAGGGTGATGGTCGAAGGTTGTTTTTGTGACTGGAAGCCTGTGTCCCGTGGTGTACCGCAGGGATCGGTGCTGGGTCCCTTGCTGTTTGTAGTGTACATTAATGATTTAGATATGAATGTAGGAGGTATGATCAGTAAGTTCGCAGATGACACGAAAATTGGTGGAGTGGTAAATAGCGAGGAGGGAAGCCTCAGGCTACAGGACGATATAGACGGGTTGGTCAGATGGGCAGAACAGTGGTAAATGGAATTTAACCTGAAACGTGTGAGGTGATGCATTTTGGGAGGACTAACAAGGCAAGGGAATACACAATGAATGGTAGGACCCTAGGAAGGACAGAGGATCAGAGGGACCTTGGTGTGCATGTACATAGATCCCTGAAGGCAGCAGGACAGGTAGATATGGTGGTTAAGAAGGCATATGGGATACTTGCCTTCATTAGCCGAGGCATAGAATATAAGAGCAGGGAGGTTATGATGGAACTGTACAAAACGCTAGTTAGGCCACAGCTGGAATACTGTGTGCAGTTCTGGTCGCCACACTATAGGAAGGATGTGATTGCATTAGAGAGGGTGCAGAGGAGATTCACCAGGATGTTACCTGGGCTGGAGCGTTTCAGCTATGAAGAGAGACTGGACAGGCTGAGATTGTTTTCCTTAGAGCAGGGAAGCCTGAGGGGGGACCTGATTGAGGTGTACAAAATTATGAGGGGCATAGATAGGGTAGATAGAAAGGAACTTTTCCCCTTAGTAGAGGGGTCAATAACCAGGGGGCATAGTTTCAAGGTAAGGGGCAGGAGGTTTTGAGGGGATTTGAGGAAAAACTTTTTCACCCAGAGGGTGGTTGGAATCTGGAACTCACTACCTGAAAGGGTGGCAGAGGCAGGAACCCTCACAACATTCAAGAAGCATTTAGAGGAACACTTGAAACGCCATAGCATACAAGGCTGCGGACCAAGTGCTGGAAAATGGGATTAAAATAGACAGGGCTTGATGGCCGGCGCAGACACGATGGGCCGAAGGGCCTCTTTCTGTGCTGTATAACTCTATGACTCTATGACAAAGTGATGGAAGGTGTCTTCGACAGTGCTATCAAGCAGCACTTACTCACCAATAACCTGCTCACTGACGCCCAGTTTGGGTTCCGCCAGGACCACTCAGCTCCAAACCTCATTACAGCCTTGGTCCAAACTTGGACAAAAGAGCTGAATTGCAGAGGTGAGGTGAGATTGACTGCCCTTGACATCAAGGCAGCATTTGACAGAGTGTGGCATCAAGGAGTCCTAGTAAAACTGAAGTCAATGGGAATCGGGGGGAAAACTCGCCACTGGCTAGAGTTATACCTAGCACAAAGGAAGATGGTTGTGGTGGTCAATCCTCACAGCCCCAGGACATCGCTGCAGGAATTCCTCAGGGCAGTGTCCTAGGCCCAACCATCTTCAGCTGCTTCATCAATGATCTTCCCTCCATTATAAGGTCAGAAGTGGGGATGTTCGCTGATGACTGCACAGTGTTCAGTGCCATTCACAATTCCTCAGATAATGAAGCAGTCCATGCCCGCATGCAGCAAGACCTGGACGACATTCAGGCTTGGGTTGATAAGTGACAGGTAACATTCGTGCTGAACAAGTGCCAGGCAATGACTATCTCCAACAAGCGAGCGTCTAACCACCGCCCTTTGACATTTAACGGCAATACCATCGCCGAATCCTCCACCATCAACATCCTGGGGGTCACCATTGACCAGAAACTTAACTGGACCAGCCACATAAACACTGTGGCAACAAGAGCAGATCAGAGTCTGGGTATTCTGCGGTGAGTGTCTCACCTCCCGACTCCCCAAAAGCCTTTCCACTATTTACAAGGCACAAGTGTGATGGAATACTCTCCACTTGCCTGGATGAGTGCAGCTCCAACAACACTCAAAAACCTGATACCATCCAGGACAAAGCAGCCCGCTTGATTGGCACCCCATCCACCACCTTAAACATTCACTCCCTCCACCACCGGCATACCGTGGCTGCAGTGTGTACCATCTACAAGATGCACTGCAGCAACTCACCAAGGCTTCTTCAGCAGCACCTCCCAAACCCGCGACCTCTACCACCTAGAAGGACAAGGGCAGCAGGCGCATGGGAACACCACCACCTCCAAGTTCCCCTCCAAGTCACACGCCATCCTGACTTGGAAGTATATTGCCATTCCTTCATCGTCACTGGGTCAAAATCCTGGAACTCCCTCCCTAACAGCACTATGGTAGTACCCTCACCACGCGGACTGCAGCGATTCAAGAAGGTGGCTCACCACCAGCTTCTCAAAGGCAACTAGGGATGGGCAATAAATGCCGGCCTTGCCAGCGACACCCACATCCCATGAACGAATAAAAAAAAGTTCTCTCAAAGAAGGGAATTAAAGTTGAAAGAAGTCGATAACAGCAACAACAACAACAACTTTCAGTTATATAGCGCCTTTAAAGTAGTAAAACATCCAAAGGTGCTTCACAAGAGCGATTATCAAACAAAATTTGACATCGAGCCACATAAGGAGGTATTGGGGCAGATGACCAAAAGCTCAGTCAAAGAGGTAGGTTTTAAGGAGTGTCTTAAAGGAGAGGTTTAGAGAGGGAATTCCAGAGCTTAGGGCCTAAGCAGCTGAAAGCATAGCCGTCAATGGTGGAGCAATTAAAATCGGGCAATCGATCTTGGAGGGTTGTAGGGCTGGAGGAGGTTATGTTCTGGAAAGAGTAATGGTCAAAAGCAGAGCGAGGCCGGCCTGCGAGTGACGCGATAGCGGAGCCACTGATCCACCTACTCCTGCTGCTATTTCTTACGTCCTTATGTTCTTACGTTCTTATGTCAGTAATCAGTGACAGCCGAATGTGCTTCCTGTTTGGGAGCAAAGGTCAGCGAGGGGTCGGGTCGGGAAAAAAATAGCAACTCAGGATTTCTATACCAAATTTCATGATTTTTAAGATTTTGGCGGATAAATTGGGTATCGGCCATTTTGGGGCGCTAATATTGGCCGGGCGCAAAGTTTAGCGCCTGGCGCTAATTATCGCCTCTGACTGCAAAACGTTGGGGAGCGAGGTGTTACCTCAGAACGCTACCGAAGCTCAGGCGAAGTCAGTTACCATGGAAGCCATACACACTGGCGCCGTCCAGTTCTTAAAGGGGTGGGGCCATCTTGCTGGCCAGCTACACCCTGCTCATTGCAGCCTTGAATCTCGGCCTGGAGAGACCTCTGAAGCAATTGTGTTGGAAGCACTAACGGATAGGCCCAGGGAAAGAGCTCGGAGTTTAGGAACCTCCAAAGTAGTTCTTCGGACCCAAAACTCCTTTGGACAGCGTCGAATCTCTCCAGACATCTCTCTCCCTCTCAACCTGCGTGTTCCAAAAATTTCACCGACAAGAAAAGGCAGGAAGTGCCTGCCTTTTAAAAGCGCTCCCCCAGCCCCTTCCCGACTTGAAAACGTTCCCCTCTACCTGTTGTTCCTAGCAGCAGGCGGTAAAGCAGGGGGAGCGACTCAACATCCGGTCCGGGCACTACCGGGGTGTTGCATGCTCGACTGATGTCACGATCTGCGGGCGCAGGAGATCATGGCGGTAGTGTTTAGCGCCGCCGCAAAACGACTGATCAATTTGCGAGATGCGCTAAAATCGCCGTGCAAGTGGCGCTAAGTTCCTAGCGCCCTGTTAGCACCCCTGGAGGCGCTAACCAACCGAATTTTTCCCCCTTTGCCACTTGATTTATGAGACGTTGGGGTTGGCATTACTGCTGAGTATTTCCAGCATTTCTGTTTTTATGAAAGTAAAGCATATTAGCCACCAGCCCAGAAGTGCAAGTGTACAGTAAATCAAAGCAACACCACTCTTAAAATCAGACCAAAAAAAGACTTGTCCACTCGTCCTTGTGTTAACTCTGCGCGGCTTCGCTTTTTGTGTAAATCTGAGCCTCCCCGGCTTCCGTCACCATCGCGGCGGCACAGCTGATCGGTCACGTGATTTCGGAACACGGAGCGGAAGCAAAATAGAAGCTCGCGACTGAGTGTGGAGCTCGGAGAGCGAGTGACGGAGCCCCAGAACTCGGAGAGCGAGTGACGGAGCCCCAGAACTCGGAGAGCGAGTGACGGAGCCCCGCGAGCCCCAGAACTCGGAGAGCGAGTGACGGAGCCCCGCGAGCCCCAGAACTCGGAGAGCGAGTGACGGAGCCCCGCGAGCCCCAGAACTCGGAGAGCGAGTGACGGAGCCCCGCGAGCCCCAGAACTCGGAGAGCGAGTGACGGAGCCCCAGAACTCGGAGAGCGAGTGACGGAGCCCCAGTTCCGGAAGGCGCCGGGCGCTGCAGAGTGACTGACAGTTGACGCCAGACTCACCACCAGGATGGCCGCAATTGTCAAAGAAACCCAGAGGTAAAAGCAAATACAAGCGGGAGGTTAGAACACTTATGTTGTTTTACTTTTGTAAAAGCTCTGCACTTTGCATATTGAAACCTGCTCTGGAGATCAGAAGTGTTTCTCTCCCGTTTATTAAACAACAGCAACTTGCATTTATATAACGTGGATAAGGGTTTCAGCGGCAGATTGGCTGAGGCAGGGACAGAGGCAGGTGATGTTATGGCGATGCAAGTTGGTGGTCTCTGTGATGGAGAATATGAGGATGGAGTCGAATAGGATTCCAAGGTTGCAAACAGTCTGGTTCAGCCTGAAACAGGGGAGGGGGTTGGAAATTGGTAGCTTTACTGGCAGGGGCTGAAGAAGATAGCTTTATTCTTCCCACTATTTCGCTGAAGGAAATTGTGGCTTATAAAAGACTGGGGCCGTGAAATTCGGCACCTTAGCGCCGGCTGATAAAGCCGGTTTTTGGTTAAAAAAAAATGGCGGCTACCTCGTTTCCGCCCACTGCCATTTTGGGCAGGTCAGAAGTACGGCTGTCACCTGCGCTCACGAGGAAAATAGTAACGACGCACAACCTGCCATTTTCAACGTCGCCGCTCCTTGGACCCCAGCTATTCACAATATATATTAATGGTCTAGACAAGGGAACTAGATGTAATATCTCCAAGTTTGCAGACGACACAAAACTGGGTGGGCGTGTGTGCTGCGAGGAGGATGCCAAGAAACTCCAGGATGATTTGGACAGGTTGGGTGATTGGGCAGAAGCGTGGCAGATGCAATATAACGTGGATAAATGCGAGGTTATCCACTTTGGTGTCAAAAACAGAAAGGCAGATTATTATCTGAATGGCAATAGATTGGGAGAAGGGGAAGTGCAACGAGACTTGGGTGTCCTTGTGCACCAGTCGCTGAAGGTAAGCATGCAGGTGCAGCAGGCGGTTAAGAAGGCAAATGGTATGTTGGCCTTCATAGCGAGAGGGTTTGAGTACAGGAACAGGATGTCTTGCTGCAGTTGTACAGGGCCTTGGTGAGACCACACCTTGAGTACTGTGTGCAGTTTTGGTCGCCTTATCCGAGGAAGGATGTTCTTGCCGTGGAAGGAGTTCAGCGAAGATTCACAAGGCTGATACCTGGGATGGCAGGAATGACGTATGAAGAGAGATTGGGTCGATTGGGCTTATACTCGCTGGAGTTTAGAAGAATGAGAGGGGATCTCATTCAAACTTATAAAATTCTGACAGGACAGGACAAACTAGATGCAGGAAGGATGTTCCCGATGGTCGGGGAGTCCAGAACCAGGGGTCACAGTCTAAGGATAAGGGGTAAGCCATTTAGGACAGAAATGAGGAGGAATTTCTTCACCCAGAGAGTGGTGAACCTGTGGAATTCTCTGCCACAGAAGGCAGTAGAGGCCAATTCATTAAATAGATTCAAGAAGGAGTTGATGTATTTCTTAAGGCTAAAGGGATCAAGGGATATGGAGAGAAAGCACGGACAGGGTACTGAATTTGGATGATCAGCCATGATTGCATTGAATAGCGGAGCAGGCTAGAGGGGCCAAATGGCCTACTCCTGCTCCTATCTTCTATGATTCTATGATTCAACGCCCTAACCAAATCATGAACAGCTGAACATGCGTTCAGAAGCAGGAAGGAGCCCCCACCAGTGCTATTTAAAGGGATCAGCAACAACTTGCAGCTGACTTGCTTTTTGATTTGTACTGGCTCTGTGTAAGTGTGTGCAACTGTTTGGAGCTTTCTACAGTTTAACGTTGGTGAGGTGACAGGGAGTATTGCTGCAAGTGGAGAAGGCCTTGCTTCTCATTTAAAGGGTTCTGCTCACACCACTTTCCCAGTTAGGGGGCTCTACTTGCGGCCCCCCTTGCGCTGGAGCATGACACGGAAATGGAGTAGAGACAGCAGAGAAGATAAGCTGCTTGCAGAGGGAGGAGGAGGAGGAGGAGGCTAGAGGGCTCTCAGCAGGAGTCCTTACCTACCTGGGGTCTTCTGAGAACACTCCTACCTACACTTAAGCCAGGAGCAGTGTATTCGGAGGCTCCCCTTCACCAAGGAGGTGGTCACAGAACTCTGCCACTTCCTGGAACCAGACCTACAGCCTCAGAGCAGGGCGAAGATGACGCTGCCAGTGCCCCTCCAGGTCACCGTAGCCCTCAATTTTTACGTCACCGGGTCCTTCCAGTCTGGAGCAGGAGGCATAGCTAACATCTCCCAGTTTGCCGTTCATCGCTGCATCCGGGAGATCACAGAGGCTCTCTACTTCAGGAGAAGGGATTTAATTTGCTTCTCTCTGAACAGAGAGAAGCAAGAGGAGCGCACATGTTGCTTTGCCAGTGTATCGGGCTTCATCATGGTGCAGGGCGCCACCAACTGCACACATGTGGCTTTGCAGGCACCGCATATCAATCCTGAGATGTACAGCAACTGCAAAGGCTACCACTCACTTAATGTGCAGTTGGTGTGCGACCACACCCAGCACATCATGATGGTGAATGCCTGGTATCCTGGCAGCGGTCATGCTACCTTTATCCTGCGCCACTCCAGTGTACCAGCAATTTCCAGACACCACGTCAAACCAGAGTGTGGATGCTCAGAGACAAAGGCTATCCGCTCTACACCTGGCTGATGACTCCCCTCTGCAACCCCACCACTAGTCATAGTCATAACGGCACAGAAGGAGGCCATTCGGCCCATTTAGTCCGTGCCGGCTCTCTGTCGAGCAATCCAGTCAGTCCCATTGCCCCGCTCTATCCACGTAGCCCTGCAAGTTTATTTCCCTCAAGTGCTTATCCAGTCTCCCTTTGAAAACATTTGAGTGTTTCCATCGGCAGCGAGTTCCAGGTCCTCACCACTCGCTGCGTAAAAACATTTTTCCTCATCCACCCCCCCTGCTGTATCTGTTGCCCAAAACCTTAAATCTGTGTCCACTAGTCCTTGTACCATCAACTAGTGGGAACAGCCTTTCCCCGTTTAGCCTATCCAAACCCGTCATAATCTTGTACACCTCTATCAAATCACCCTTCCACCTCCTTTGCTCTAATGAAAACAAATCCAGCTTCTCCAACCTGTCCTTGTAGCTAAGATCTCCCATCCCCGGAACCATTCTGGTAAATCGCCTCTGCACCCTCTCGAGTTCCTTCACGTCCTTCCTAAAGTGTGGTGACCAGAACTGGACGCAATATTCCAGTTGTGGCCTAACCAGCGCTTTATAAAGGTTCAGCATAACATCTCTACTTTTGTACTCAATACCTCTATTTATGAAGCCCAAGATCCCATATGCTTTGCTAACCACTCTCAATATGTCCTGCCACCTTCAGGGACCTATGCACATTAACTCCCAGGTCCCTCTGTCCCTGCACACTCTTTAAAACTGTGCCATTAAATGTATATTGCCTCTCTCTGTTCCTTCTGCCAAAATGCATCACCTCACACTTCTCTGTATTAAATTCCATCTGCCACTTGTCTGCCTATTCTGTTAGCCTTTCTATGTCCTGTTGCAGTCGATTGGTATCATCCTCACTGTTTGCCACACCCCCAAGTTTGGTGTCATCAGGCAAATTTAGAAATTCTACTCTGTATTCCAATATCCAGGTCATTTTTTTTTTATATATATATATACACACCCTTGGCGAACACCACTGTTTACCATCCCCCAGTCTGAAAAACAGCCATTTACCACAACTCGCTGTTTTCTGTCCTTAAGCCAATTCCTTATCCAAGCTGCCACTGTCCCACCTATTCCATGAGCCTCAATTTTGTTAACCAGCCTTCTATGTGGTACTTTATCAATCGCCTTCCTAAAATCCATGTAGACAACATCCATTGCATTCCCTTCATCAATTCTCTCTGTTACTTCATCAAAAAAATTCAATTAGATTAGTCAAACACGATCTGCCTTTTACAAATCCGTGTTGGCTCTCCTTAATTAGCTTAAACCTCTCCAAGTGCCCGTTAATTTTTTCCTTGTTTTTTGTTTTGTTTCTAAAACTTTACCCACCACTGATGTTAAACTGACTGGCCTGTAGTTACTAGGATTGTCCTTATACCCTTTCTTGAACAATGATGTCACATTTGCCACTTTCCAATCCTCAGGCACCTCCCCCGCATCTAGGGAAGATTGGAAAATTATGGCAACTCATATAATGAGAGCCATGCTGCCACGAGGAACCTCATTGAGCAGACCATCGAGGTGCTGAAGCAATGGTTCCACTGCCTTGACCACTCGGGAGGAGCCCTCCAGTACACGCCGGAGTGGGTGTCCCATTTCGTGGTGATCTGCTGTATCCTCCACAACTTGGCCATCCACAACGGGTTCCGTGACCACGTCAGGTGGAGGAGGAAGGGAGAAGGCAGACAGGAGATCTCCATTCTGGACGGGCTGTCCGTGCATGCCTCATCAGAATTTGATTCCCCTGAATAAAACCCCAGATCCCCGTTGCTCACCACTTCCCCACCTCATCATTCCTCTGTCACAGAACATCACAGCGTCCTCTTGGGCGCAAAACTGAAATAGGAGCCACCACAAAACAAACATTCCAAACATAATTTATGAATGAACCATTGCAAAACTACACAACATCAACAAATCACCCTTGTGCATTCCCTTAGTGTCTGTCTTTCGTGTTCTTTTGCCTACTCTAGTGCTCCTACACAGTGCTACCCAGTGGCTGCAGTATGGCTGGTGGAAGGTTGCTGACTTTTCGTGGGGGACACTACCTAGAAGGCCCGGCTATAGACTACACCACCTAGGCATGGGTGGCAGCAGTCCGGGCTGGCTGGCTGACAGTCAGCAGCAAGAGCATTGTCGGGGTGACAGTGGTGGAGTAGGATGCTGTCATCCTGAGAGAGGACAGCAGGTTCTTGCTCCACGGAGCCACTGCCACTCCCCCGGGGCACACTTCAGCATTTAAAAAAAAAATTCATTCATGGGATGTGGGTGTCGCTGGCAAGGCCAGCATTTATTGCCCATCCCTAGATGCCTTTCAGAAGGTGGTGGTGAGCCGCCGCCTTGAACCGCTACAGTCCGTGTGGTGAAGGTACTCCCACAGTGCTGTTAGGGAGGGAGTGCCAGGATTTTGACCCAGCGACGATGAAGGAACGGTGATATATTTCCAAGTCAGCATGGTGTGTGACTTGGAGGGGAACTTGGAGGCGGTGGTGTTCCCATGTGTCTGCTGCCCTTGTCTTTCTAGGTGGTAGAAGTCGCTGGTTTGGGAGGTGCTGCTGAAGAAGCCTTGGCGAGTTGCTGCAGTGCATCTTGTAGATGGTACACACTGCAGCCACGGTACGCCGGTGGTGGAGGGAGTGAATGTTTAAGGTGGTGGATGGGGTGCATATCAAGCGGGCTGCTTTGTCCTGGATGGTGTCGAGCTTCTTGAGTGTTGTTGGAGCTGCACTCATCCAGGCAAGTGGAGAGTATTCCATCACACTCCTTACTTGTGCCTTGCAGATGGTGGAAAGGCTTTGGGGAGTCAGGAGGTGAGACATTCACTGCAGAATACCCAGCCTCTGACCTGCTCTTGTTGCCACAGTATTTATGTGGCTGGTCTAGTTAAGTTTCAGGTCAATGATGACCCCCCAGGATATTGATGGTGGGGGATTCGGCGATGGTAATGCTGTTGAATGTCAAGGGGCGGTTGTTAGACACTCGCTTGTTGGAGATAGTCATTGCCTGGCATTTGTGTGGCAGGAATGTTACCTGCCACTTATCAGCCCAAGCCTGAATGTCGTCCAGGTCTTGCTGCATGCGGGCATGGACTGTTTTATTATCTGAGGAGTTGCGAATGGCACTGAACACTGTGCAGTCATCAGCAAATATACCCACTTCTGACCTTATGATGGAGGGAAGGTCATTGATGAAGCAGCTGAAGATGGTTGGGCCGAGGACATTGCCCTGAGGAACTCCTGCAGCGATGTCCTGGAGCTGTGATGATTGACCTTCAATCCCCACAACCATCTTCCTTTGTGCTAGGTATGACTCCAGCCAGTGGAGAGTTTTCCTCCCCGATTCCCATTGACTTCAGTTTTACTAGGGCTCCTTGATGCCACACTCGGTCAAATGCTGCCTTGATGTCAAGGGCAGTCACTCTCACCTCACCTCTGGAATTCAGCTCCTTTGTCCATGTTTGGACCAAGGCTGTAATGAGAGCGGGAGCCGAGTGGCCTTGGTGGAACCCAAACTTGGCATCAGTGAGCAGGTTATTGGTGAGTAAGTGCCGCTTGATAGCACTGTCGATGACACCTTTCATCACTTTGCTGATGATTGAGAGTAGACTGATGGGGCAGTAATTGGCTGGGTTGGATTTGTCCTGCTTTTTGTGGACAGGACATACCTGGGCAGTTTTCCACATTGTCCGATAGATGCCAGTGTTGTAGCTGTACTGGAACAGCTTGGCTAGAGGCACGGCTAGTTCTGGAGCACAAGTCTTCAGCACGATAGCCGGGATGTTGTCGGGGCCCATAGTCTTTGCTGTATCCAGTGTGCTCAGCCGTTTCTTGCATCACGTGGAGTGAATCGAATTGGCTGAAGACTGGCTTCTGTGGTGGTGGGGACCTCAGGAGGAGGCCGATATGGATCATCCACTCGGCACTTCTGGCTGAAGATGGTTGCAAACGCTTCAACCTTGTCTTTTGCACTCGTGCTGGGCTCCACCATCATTGAGGATGGGGATATTCATGGAGCCTCCTCCTTCCGTTAGTTGTCCACCACCAGTCACGACTGGATGTGGTAAGACTGCAGAGCTTTGATCTGATGCGTTCATTGTGGGATTGCTTAGCTCTGTCTATAATGTGCTGCCTCCGATTTTTAGCATGCATGTAATCCTGTGTTGCAGCTTCCCCAGGTTGGCACCGCATTTTTAGGTACGCCTGGTGCTGCTCCCGGCACACTCTCCTACACTCTTTATTGAACCAGGGTTGATCCCTGGCTTGATGGTAATGGTAGAGTGAGGGAAATGCCAGGCCATGAAGTTACAGATTGTGGTGGAATACAATTCTACTGCTGCTGATGGCCCACAGCGCCTCATGGATGCCCAGTTTTGAGCTGTTAGATCTGTTCTGAATCTATCCCATTTAGCACGGTGGTAGTGCCACACAACACGATGGAGGGTGTCCTCAGTGTGAGGACGAGACTTTGTCTCCACATGACTGTGTGGTGGGCACTACTACCAATACTGTCATGGACAGATGCATCTGCGACAGGTAGATTGGTGAGGACGAGTTCAAGTAGGTTTTTCCCTCATGTTGGTTCTCTCACCACCTGTCGTAGGCCCAGTCTGGCAGCTTCAGGACTAGGTCAGTAGTGGTGCTACCGAGCCACTCTTGGTGATGGACATTGAAGTCCTCCACCCAGAGTACATTCTGTGCTCTTGCTACTCTCAGTGCTTCTTCCAAGTGGTGTTCAACATGGAGGAGTACTGATTCAGCAGCTGAGGGAGGGCAGTAGGTGGAGGTAATCAGCAGGAGGTTTCCTTGCCCATGCTTGACCTGAAGCAATGAGGTCCGGAGTCAATGTTGAGGACTCCCAGGGCCACTCCTTCCCAACTGTTTACCACTGCCGCCACCCATGGGGATGGAGGAGTCTGGGACATTGTCTGAAAGGCATGATTCTGTGAGTATGACGATGTCAGGCTGTTGCTGCCCAATTTTGGCACAAGTTCCCAGATGTTGTGAGGAGGACTTTGCAGGGTCGACTGGGCTGGGTGTGCCGTTGTCGTGTCCGTAGCCGAGGTCGATGCCGGGTGGTCTGTCCGGTTTTATTCTTCTTGTTTTTTTACCGTAGTGGTCTTTTACAACTGAGTGGCTTGCTAGGCCATTTCAGAGGGCAGTTAAGATTCAACTGGGTAAGGACGACAGATTTCCTTCCCTAAAAGGCATTAGTGATGGGTTTTTACAACAATCCGATAGTTTCATGCGAGCTTTTTATTCCAGATTTAATTAATTAACTGAATTGAAATTCCCCAGCTGCCGTGGTGGATTTGAACTCACGTCTCTGGATTACTAGTCCAGTAACATAACCATTATGCTACCGTTCTAGCCATCTGTTAGGGCACAGATTGCTGGACTGCTGTGAGATCCTGCAAGCCCCTTTCCACACTCGTAAACCCAGCCACGATGGCATCAGTCTGAGCTTGTGCGGCAGTAACCTGAGACTGTGTGAGAGCAGTCTGAGCTTCCACTGCAGCACTCAGACGTTGGGTCCCTTCTGTTTGTGCTGCAATGGAAGCTGCAACATCGCCCATCACACCCAGCATCAAGGTTGGGTCCACAAGTGTTCTAATGGAGTTGCCCATCACTTCCATCCGGGAAATCGTGGTCTCGAAGCTTCGCGCAAAGCCCCACGTTGGAGCCGGACTCCTCCATGCCCCTTGACGCTGACGAGGCTCTCTGGCAAGCTTGCCATTGCACCAAGCATTTGTGTGTGCATGCCCATTACCCTGATTCTGTAGGCCATCCCATTGATGTCATCATCTGAGTCCTGTGCAGCAGAACTCGTGCGTGAACTCACCCTCCGGGGAGCTGGGACCTGAGCTACCCTTTCTCCCTGCCCTGGCTGCAGCCCACTCATGCCCAGTGACTCACCACATGCAGATCCTGCCTCTATACTACCCTCTAAAGTACGTGCAGTGCCATTTTCTGAGCTGGTGCCTGGGAATATCAGATCGAGTGATGTGCCTCTTCTTCTCCTTCACTCTCCTCCTCCACAACGTTGAGGACAGACTGGGCTTGTGGCAGTTCTTGGGTATCTGAAAGGAGAAAGGCGCAAGAGTCAGGTTGTGGCGAGGGGAGGGGGAAAAGCAAGATGTGCATTGTTACACCATTAGCATCTTGTAAGTGAGAAGAGATTGTGGGATGAGGGGGAAGTGGGATGTGAGAAGAAGGATTAGGTATGAGCATACCATCATCAGCATTGCTTTCAACCTCGCCATTTGCCACGGCCCTCTCCAATGATCTCCAGCACCTTCTCCTCCAGCTCCGTGAGGTTCTAAAGATGGGATTCCCCTCCACCCGTCTGCTGCTGCTCACGTCTGTTGTGTGCCACCTTCGTATGCAAGAGAAAGGGAATTATGTTAGTGAGTGGTTTTAGGAATGAGGGGATACAGTTACGTGGCTAGACTAAAGAAGCTGGGGTTGTTCTCCTTGGAGCAGAGAAGGTAAAGAGGAGGTCTGATAGAAGTGTTTAAAATCATGAAGGTTTTAGATAGAGTAAATAAAGAGAAACTGTTTCCAATGGCTGAAGGGTCAGTAACCAGAGGGCACAGATTTAAGGTGATTAGCAAAAGAACCAGAGGCGACAGGAGGGAAAACCTTTTACGCAACGAGTGGTTAGGATTTGGAATGCACTGCCTGATAGGGTGGTGGATACAGATTCAATGGTAGCCTTCAAAAGGGAATTGGATAAATACTTGAAGGAGAAAAAATTGCAGGGATAGGGGGAAAGAGCGGGGGAGTGGGACTAACTGGATTGCTCTTCGAAAGAGCCGGCGCAGACTTGATGCGCCAAATGGCCTCCTTCTGTGCTGTACTGTTCTATGATTTTGAGTGTGGTGCAATGTGTTTGGGTGATGTGCCTATCATGGTTGAATAGCTGGCAGTGTGTGCAAGGTGTGAGATGTGGGTGTGAGTCTTGCAGCAGTGGTAAGTGTGAGAGTGAGGTGAAGCTATGATTGTGAGGTATGAGTTGTGATTGCTAGAGATTGTTGGTAGGTGAGTGATGGGGGTGTGATGCATTGAGCAGTGTGTGAGGCTAGTGGTGCAGTTGGTGGGATATGGCATTTGAAGATGCATTCATTCACCTTGATCACTCGTGAGGTCATTAAACTTCTTGCCGCACTGGATCCTGGTCCTGGGGGCAACACACATGGCACTGACGGCTTGTGCTATCTCCTCACACTGCCTTCTGGCGTGTTGCCTGGAAGGCCTCCTGCCCCGCTGCGGGTAGAGGACCCGTCATCTTCTGTGAACCCCCAGGACCAAGGCCTCCAGTGCTGCATCTGAGAGCCTCCTTGCCCTCTCTATTCCCTGTTGAACCTGGCGTCAGAGTGACAATGAGGTGCTTCTGCAACAAAGCACCTCCCCTTTAAGTAGTGCAGAGAGCCTAGACAAAATTTTATTGGCCAGTAGACTGCACCCGATTTTGGTCCCCTGTTGCACACTAAGCCATCCAGCAGTGCATTTAGCGCCGAGATCAGCACTCCAATCATTATAATGAGCAGGCAACATAAATTTTGCGTGCTGCCTGCACCACTTTGAACAGGCGCGAGCAGATCACAGAGGTAGGTAGGTGGGGGGGGCGGGGTGAAAAGAAGTGGTGGAGAGGTAGAGCTGGGTGTTGTCAATGTTTATGTGGAAGCGGACTCCATGTCTGGGGAAGGTGCCGTTAAGAGCCAGCATGTGGAGGAGTAGGCGGTGAAGGACAGATCCTTGGAGGTCTCTGAATATAATGATGTAGGTGCAGGAAGAGGAGACAGTGCCGGAGATACTCTGGCTACAATTGGGTAGATACAAGTGGCACCAAGTGAGGGCCTTCTCGTTGAGCTGGACAACGAAAGAGAGGCATTGGAGGAGGATGGTGTGCATGACTGTCTAAGGCTGCCGAGAGGACAAGGCGAGATAATGTACCGTGATCATAATCACAGAGGATGTCAGTTGTGACTTCGGGTAGGGCCGTTTCGGTGTTGTATCTTCTTCTTCGGCAGTCCCTCGGAACCGAGGATGACTTGCTTCCACATTAAAAATGAGTTCTCAGGTGACTGATGAGTCCAATGCGGGACCTACAGTCTCTGTCACAAGTGGGGCAGACGGTGGTTGAAGGGGCGGGTGGGTGGGGTGCTTGGGTTGACGTGCGCTCCTTGCGCTGCCTGCGCTTGGCTTCCGCTTGCTCCCGGCGAAGAGACTCGAGGTGTTCGGCGCCTTCCCGGATGCTTCTCCTCCACTTTGTACGGTCTTGGGCCAGGGATTCCCAGGTGTCGGTGGGGATGTTACACTTTTTCAAGGAGGCTTTGAAGGGTGTCCTTGAAGCGTTTCCTCTGCCCACCTGGGGCTCTCTTGCCGTGCCGGAGCTCCAAGTAGAGTGCTTGTTTTGGGAGTCTCGTATCGGGCATGCGGACGATGTTACCCGTCCATCGGAGCTGATCGAGCGTGGTCAAAGCTTCGATGCTGGGGATGTTGTATAGTACTTGATAGATGGTGTTGTATAGTACTTGATAGATGAACAAGTAAAACAATAAATGGAAACCTATGCTGACAAGTTGTCAAAATATTGGCTGCTGATGTTTATAAGTCAAAATGCGAATCAGTATTTTCATGTAAACAGTTATTGTCACAATGAAATTTAAGCAATGAAAATTCACGTGAATGAAATCTAATAGGAAGAAAACAAAGTATCATCTTTCTGATGTGTCTGAAAGAGCTCTTGTTAATTATCCCATGATGTGGGATGCTACCCAGTTTGATGAGCATCCAGTCTGACACTTTTTTAATCGGAAAAGCTAAAAGGAGTGGTATGACATAAGTTTGTAAACTTTTTTTTAATAAAGTGAATTAAATTCCTTGGTAGTGTTGGATACAGTGACAGATACAGTAGTATTATTGTATCTCTCCTTTTACAATTGTCAAAGAATTTAGGGAGTAAGATTAAATACTTGGGGGTAAAAATTCAGTTGGTTGCGCCTCCCGTTAGCGCCTTAAGAGGGTGCTAATGGGGCGCAAAGCCGCTAACGCCTGGGCGCAGCGATGTTTGCGCCGCTCGGGAACTTAACTAGAGATTGTGTGGCGGCGCTAAACTTTACCGCTGCGACCACCTGCGCGCGCAGATTGTGACGTCATTCCATGGTGCAACACCCTTGTGGCGCCCCGGAGCGGAAATTGAGTGGTGCCCCCTGCCTTACCGCCTGGCGCATCCAACGACCAGAAGACTGGAACGCTATCAATCGCTGTGGGGCTGGGGGGGGCGCTATTTAAAGGGGGCCTCTTCCTGTCTTTTATTGTTGGTGGCATTTTTGAACTACGCATTCTGAGAGCGAGAGGGAGAGACTTCTGGAGAGATTCAACGTTGTGTGAAGGAGTTTTGGGTACTGAGCAGCACTTTGCAGGTTCATTTTGATTTGCCATTCCTTGTATCGATTTAGCAGAGACTGTGGGAGCTGCACTCTGAGCTCTTTGCCTGGTACTCTCCATTGTTCTTTCCAGCACATTTGATGTGCAAGTCTCTCCAGGCCGAGATTCAAGGCTGCAATGAACAGGATGTGGATGGAAAGCAAGATTAACCATCCCCTTTAAGAAGTGGCCCGTGCCATTGTGTGTGTGTTCCATTGCTGACTGACATTACATGAGCTTCGCCAGCGCTCTGAGTTAGCGCCTCACTCCTTGGCCTTTGCGCCTTAAGACAGGTGTGCAGCGCCTGATTTAGCGCTCCACTCACCTCCCGGGGCGGTAAAAGTGAAGTTTCCAGTCAGTGCCGATAATTAGCGCCAGGCGTTAATATTTGCGTCCAGACGATATTTGCGCCCCAAATGGGGCGCGACCTAATTTTTCCCCCTTGGACTGCAGGTCCCAGGCTCACTTATTTTTAGTTACTGAACCTCAAGTTAGATTAATTGAGTACCCCTGAAGCACACTGTTTCAGTATGATTTGGATAGATGTTCACTGCTACTTTTTTTTGAACTTTCATTTATATAGCATCTTATGTCCTCAGGATGTTCCAAGTGCTTCACAGCCAATGATTCACTTTTTGAATTGTAGTCACTATTATGTAAACAAACACAACAGCTAAATTTGCACACAGGAAGGTCCACAAACTGCAAATGAATAGCCAGATACTGGTGTTGGTTGAGGGAGAAATGTTGGGTGGGACACTGGGAGAATTCGCTGCTCTTTAAATATTGCTATCGGGAAAGACCTTTTACACCCAGATCCCAGGCTCACTTATTTTTAGTTACTGGACCTCAAGTTAGATTAATTGAGTACCCCTGAAGTACACTGTTTCAGTATGATTTGGATAGATGTTCACTGAGCAGGTAGCTGAGACTTCAGTTTAATGGGCAATTGAAAGATGGCATCTCTGGAAATGCAGTACCCCCTCAAACTGTACCTTTGACAGTACAGCATTCCCTTAATACTGAACCGAAGTCTGAGCCTGGATTTTATGCTGAAATCTGCCTTTTAAAATTATACAGACTCTGAATAAAGTTACTCATCTGACTCATTTTCTCTTTGAACAGCATAAAGCAAGCTGTAGTGTTGATCAATGGAATTGACACCGGTAAATTTCCACGGCTGCTGTCGCGCATTCTTCAGAAGCTTCACTTGAAGGTACTTGATGGAAAACATAGTAGTCATGTTTATTTTATATATAATAACAGGCTATTTAAATGAGACAACTAAATTATATTGCAGTCATAAATTTTAATGTCATGTTTCGTGAAATATTGGATCTCTTTACAAATGGGTTACTTTTGTGTGCTGCCTAGTTAAATTTAGAGAGCATGCATTAATCCCGCCCGGCACAATGGATGATTTTCTAAGAATCCCCAGTTTTGTGGGTGTGGAACAGATTTGTCCTTTTTCTTCATTGCTAGTTGGAACTGTGGTTTCATGTGTAAAACCCAACATTCCCACTGGTAGTGAATTTAAATATTTAATTAAACCAGATTTATTTTTCTATGTATATTGATCTGCAAATAAGGCTCCAAGGGGGAAAAATTTGGTTGCTTTGCTCCTCCCGTTAGCGCCCTCTTAGGGCGCTAACGGGACGCAAAGCAACTAGCGCCCGGGCGCGGTGCCGCCCACGCCTCCCGCGAAATTCAGCGGGAGGTTAGCGGCGGCGGTAATCGGCATCGCCCCACGGCGCTGCGCCACCAACGATGACATCATCACCATGCGCAGCGCTCCGGCCGTGATCTTCGGGAGTGCCCCCTGACTTACCGCCGGACGCTATGTCCGACGGGGTCAGGGGGGCCTACCTGCGGCCGGGGAGGCGCTATTTAAAGGTGAGGTGCAGGGCGGCCATTTTTGTTGCTGGCCGCCTGCCAGCACCTGCCTGCACTCCCGTCCCCGGCCTCCTGAACCACCTCCCCCGCGGAGTGCCGGCTGCGCTCCAAGAGCCCGGCACTTCTCTTGAATGCCGGGCTCTTTTTCCGGCACTCCCTATCCCCGGGGGCCCAGCTGGGCCCCGGGTCGCGCTGCACAAGGCCCCTCCCCTTTAAGAAGGGGAGGAAGACCTGCAATACCGCAGCACGTAGCGCCATGATATTCAATCGCAGCGCCCCAAGAGGGATGCGGGGTGCTTCCAGTAGCGCCCTGCTTCCCTCTTGGGGCGCTACCACTCAATTTCCATTGCGGGGGCGCTAATTTTTCCGGGGCGCTAAAATTAGTGCTCCGGTGAAGTTAGCGCTCCAAAGGGGGCGCTATTCAATTTTTAGCCCCAAGTCTATAATAAAAACAAAATGCTGGAAACACTCAGCAGGTCAGGCAGCATCTGTGAAGAGAGAAACTGAGTTAACGTTCCAGGTTGATGACCTTGTATCAGAACTCTATAGTTACATTCTAAACTGCCCAACCTTTAACTTTAACTTGTAGATTTCAATTTATTTGGAATTGCATTTTTCATCAGTATATACATGGGGTTTCTTTTTTCATAATGAAATTGTTTATTTTACACTTATAATTCAACTAATAATTAAAATAAATGTAAATGTACACTGAAAACTGGTCTGGTCTCAAATTGGCAATTCACATCAAAGAACCTCTAAACTGTCAGTCTGTTAAAAGCAAATTAAACCTTGTTTACAATCTTATTTTGGTTTGGGTGGAAGAAGTTAACTTTATAAGAGCAATCTTGGAATGTAATGAGCTACCACTCAAAGCTAACTGTTTTTACAATTACTGTATGTTAAAACTCCTTTCTTAGTTGTCTTTCTGCAGTGCTGATTAGAAACTCTCGCATTGGTCATTGGTACAGTACTAATCAATTACTATTTTAGGATGAACATTCGTTTAATGAAGAAGAGAAAGAAAAACTTCAAGCAGCACTTTCTCTGGAAAAACAAGATCTCCGCTTGGTGCTTGAAACTGTATCTTTTATCCTGGAGCAGGTAAAATAATGGGAAATCACGTTACATAATATTTGGACTCGGTAATGTTCCTTTTTTGAATTAATATCTTTCAAATACTTGGCAAAATTGTTGCACTGAGCAGTATGGCATTTTATAAAAGTTGTGGAACGATAGTAAAGGTTCTTGAGGTTTGACAAGAGAAAGCTAACTCATTTACTTAGAGATATATTGCGTGTCTAAAATGGTAGAGTTTGGTTTGTGTGAATTGTCAGCATACATTAAAGTGGTTAGTGACAATGTTGGGTGTCTAAAATTCCCTAGCATAGGACAGCAACATTCCAGACAGTTTTCTGAAAAGAGGTCAGAGAATTGCCTTGCAATTAATGATTTCTTGTAAAGTTTGAGTTTAACTATCAACAACCAACAACTTTCTTCCATATTTTTCTCCCAGTGCCACATGCAAGTGAGTATAGGAGCAATAAGATAAGGCAGGTTAATGCATGGTTGGAAAAATGGTGCAGGAGGGAGGACTTCCTATACCTGGGGCAGGAAGTACCTGTACAAGATGGACCGGTTCCACCTCAACAGGGCTGCGACCAATGTCCTTGCGGGGAGGTTAACTAGTGCTGTGGTGGTGGGTTTAAACTAATTTAGCAGGGGGAGAGGTGCCAGCATGAAGCATTGGGGAGGAGCAACAAACAGGGAAAGGCAAGCCGCATTAGAAAAAGAGTAGTTCAGAAATGAGAGGGATCGGACACTGGGGAAATGCGTGGCAGGCTAGGATGGGTTTGGAGTACATGTGCATAAATGCACAGAATGTGGTGGTAAATAAGGTTGGTGAACTGTAAGCACAAATTACCACATAGGATTATGGTGTAGTGGCAATAACGTGGACCTGGCTCAAACAAGAGGAGGAATGGGCACTTGATATTCCTGGCTGCAAGGTATTCAGGAAAGATATGGAAGGAAAAAAAGGCAGGGGCAGTATTGATCAAAGATACTGTTACAGCACTGGAAAGGGATGATGTACTTCAAAGACAGAATATATTTGGTTGGAATTAAGGAACAATAGAGGAGCTATTACGCTGCTGGGTGTACACTATAGGCCACCAAGTAGTAGGAAGGACGTAGAGAGCAAATTTGCAGACAAATTTCAAAAGACACAAGAACTATAGAGTTGTGATAATGGGGGACTTCAATTATCCTAATATGGACTGGGAAAATAACAGTGTTAAGAGCAAAGAGGAGGAGGAATTCCTGAAATGTGTACAAGAGAACTTTCTTGATCAGTATGTTTCCAGCCCAATGAGGAAGGAAGCATTGCTGGATCTAGTTCTGGGGAATGAAGTGGGCCAAGTGGAGCATTTGGGAAACACTGATCACTATCATTAGGCTTAGAGTGGTTATGGAAAAGGACGAGGAACAATCAAATGTGAAAATACTCAACTGGAGGAGGACTAATTTCAATGAGTTGAAAGCCGATCTGGCACAGGTGTATTGGAATCAAAGATTAACAGATAAAACTGTAAATGAGCAATTGGAGGCCTTCAAAGAGAGGATAGTTTGGGTACAGACTAGACACATTCTCACGAGGGGGAAAGGAAGAGCATCCACAGCTAGAGCTCCCTGGATGACTAAAGATATAGAGATTAAAATGAAACTAAAAAGGGAGGCTTATGATAAATGCCAGGCTCACAATACAGTAGAGAACCAAGCTGAAGACAGAAAGGACAGAGGAGAACTGAAAAAGGAATGAGAGGCAAAGAGAGTGTATAAGAATAGATTAGCAGGTAACATAAAACGGAACCCAAAAGTCTTTTATAAACATGTAAGGTGGGGCTGATTTAGGGACCAAAAAAGAGATCTTGTGGAGGTAGAGGGCATGGCTGAGCTACTTATTAAGTACATTACATCTGTCCTCTTCATTAAAGAAGAGGATGCTGCCAATGTCACAGTAAAGGAGGAGGTAGTAGAGAAATTGGATAGGATAAAAATAGATAAAGAGGAGGTACTTAAAAAGTTGGCTGCGCTCAAAGTAGAAAAGTCACCCAGTCCAGATGGGATGCATCCTAGTCTGCTGAAGGAAGCAAGGGTAGAGATAGCAGAGGCTCTGGCCACAATCTTCTAATTCTCATAGATATGGGAACAGTGCCAGAGGACTGGATGTTTGCATATGCTATACCCCTGTTAAACAAAGGGGAGAGGGATAAACCCGGTAACTGCATGCCAGTCAGCCTAACGTCGGTGGTGGGGGAACTTCTAGAGACAATAATCAGAGACAAAATTAATTGGCACTTGGGAAAATATGTGTTAATAAATGACATCCAGCACAGATTTGTTAATGGTAAATCGTGTTTGACTAACTTCATTGAGTTCTTTTGAAGTAACAGAGAGGGTTGATGTGTATATGGACTTTCAAAGGCGGTTTGATAAAAGTACCACATAATAGACTTATTCGCAAAATTGAAGCACATAGGATTAAAGGGGCTGTGACAGAATGGATACAAAATGGGCCAAGAGACAGAAAGCAGAAAGTAGTGGTGAACGGCTGTTTTTCAGACTGGAGGAAAGTATACAGTGGTGCCCCCCAGAGGTCAGTATTGGGACCAGTGCTCTTTTGCTGTATATTAATGACCTGGACTTGGGTATACACAGCTTAATTTCAAAGTTTGCAGATGACACGAAACTCGGAAATGTAGTAAACAGTGAGGAGGATAATAACAGACTGGTGAAATGGGAGACACATGGCAGTTGCAATTTAATGCAGAGAAGTGTGAAGTGAGGAATTTTGGTAGGAAGAATGAGGAGAGGCAATATGAACTAAATGGTGCAATTTTGAAGGGGTGGAGGAACAGAGAGACCTGGGGGTGTACATACACAAACATTTGAAGGTAGCAGGACACGTTGATAAGGTTATTAAAGCATAGGGAATCCTTGGCTTTATAAGCAGTGGCATAGAGTATAAAAGAGGGAAAAGATGCAGAGGAGATTTACTAGAATGGTACCAGGAATGCAGGACTTCCGTTATGTGGAGAGACTAGGGAAACTGGGGTTTTTCTCCTTAGAGCAGAGAAGGTTAAAGGGACATTTAATAGAGGTGTTCAAAATCATGACGGGTTTTGATGGAATAAATAAGGACAAACTGCTTCCAGTGGCAGACGGATTGGTAACCAGAGGACACAGATTTAAGGTGATTGGCAAAAGAACAAAGGCGACATGAGGAGAAATGTTTTTATGCAGCAAGTTATTATGATGTGAAATGCGCTGCCTGAAAGGGTGGTGGAAGCAGATTCAATAATAACTTTCAAAAGGGAATTGGGTAAATACTTGAACTGGGAATAATTTTCAGGGCTATGGGGAAAGAGCAGGGGTGTGGGGCTAATTGGAAAGCTCTTTCAAAGAGCCGGCACAGGCACGATGGGCCGAAAGACCTCCTGTGCTGTATCACTCTATGATTTCGATATTTGATTGGGGTTTGACTATATAAACTTGTCACTTTCTGCAATCTGGCTGCTGGGAACACACACATCACTCAAAATGCTTTCTGAATTTTTTTCTGAGTAACTGAAATATCTATTGTCCTAAGGGTTTAAACAAAAAAAGTTTTACAAAAATGCACATTCACAGTAATACGAAATTGATCCATTGAATTTTCTTTAAGTGCTTTCATAAAAGCTATTGCTTGAAGATGTCTCTCTCTGGCAGGGGGTTGGGAACCTGTGCAGGGAGACAGAGGAAAGGGAAGCAAGGATAGAAGCAAAAGACAGGAAGGAGAAAAGCAAAAGTGGCAGTCAGAGAAATCAAGGGTGTAAATCAAACATGGCCACAGTAAATAATCATTCTAAAAGGTCTAAGAGTGTTAAAAAAACAAGCCTGAATGCTTTGTGTCTTAATGCGAGGAGCATTCGTAATAAGGTGGATGAATTAGCTGCGCAAATAGATGTAAACGGATATGATATAATTGGGATTATGGAGACATGGCTCCAGGGTGACCAAGGCTAGGAATTCAACATCCAGGGGTATTCAATATTCAGGAAAGACAGGCAAAAACGAAAAGGAGGTGGGGTAGCATTGCTGGTTAAAGAGGAGATTAACACAATAGTAAGGAAGGATATTGGCTCTGATGATGTGGAATCTGTATGGGTAGAGCTGAGAAATACCAAGGGGCAGAAAACATTAGTGGGAGTTGTATACAGACCCCCAAACAGTAATGCTGAGGTTGGGGATAGCATTAAACGGGAAGTTAGAGACGCATGCAATAAGGGCACAGCAGTTATCATGGGTGACTTTAATCTACATATAGATTGGGCTAACCAAATTAGTAACAATACTGCGGAGGAGGAATTCCTGGAGTGTATACGGGATGGTTTCCTGGACCAATATGTCGAGGAACCAACTAGAGATCAGGCCATCTTAGACTGGGTATTATGTAATGAGAAAGGATTAATTAGCAATCTTGTTGTGCGAGGCCCCTTGGGGAGGAGCGATCATAATATGACAGAATTCTTCATTAAGATGGAGAGTGAAGTAGTTGACTCAGGGACTAGGGTCCTGAATTGAAATAAAGGAACTACGATGGTATGAGGTGCGAGTTGGCTAGGATGGTTTGGGGAATGTTACTTAAAGGGTTGACGGTGGATAGGCAATGGCAAACATTTAAAGATCGCATGGGTGAACTACAGAATTTGTTCATCCCTGTTTGGCATAAAAATAAAACAAAAAAGGTGACTCAACCGTGGCTAACAAGGGAAATTAGGGATAGCATAAGATCCAAGGAGAGGACATATAAATTGGCCAGAAAAAGCAGCAAACCTGAGGATTGGGAGCAGTTTAGGATTCAGCAAAGGAGGACAAAGGGATTAATTAAGAGGGGGGAAATCGAGTAGGAGAGTAAGCTTGCAGGGAACATAAAAACTGACTGTAAAAGCTTCTATAGATAAAGTCAAGCGTAGGTCCCTTGCAGTCAGAATCAGGGTAATTTATAATGGGGAACAAAGAAATGGCAGACCAATTAAATACATACTTTGGTTCTGTCTTCACAAAGGAGGACACAAATAACCTCCCAGAGATGTCAGGGAACATAGGGGTCTAATGAGCGGGAGGAACTGAATGAAATCAGTATTTGTAGGGAAATGGTGTTAGGGAAATTGACGGGATTGAAGGCCGATAAATCCCCTGGGCCTGATAATCTACATCCTAGGGTACTTAAGGAAGTGGCCCTTGAAATAGTAGATGCATTGCTGGTCATCTTCCAAAATTCTATAGACTCTGGAACAGTTCCCATGGATTGGAGGGTAGCTAATGTAACCCCACTATTTAAAAAAAGGTGGTAGAGAGAAAACGTTGAATTATAGACCGGTAAGCCTGACGTCGGTAGTGGGGAAAATGCTAGAGTCCATTATAAAAGATGTAATAGCAGAGCACTTGGAAAACAGTGACAGGATCGGGCAAAGTCAACATGGATTTACAAAAGGTAAATCATGCTTGACTAATCTACTGGAATTTTTTGAGGATGTAACTGGTAGAATAGATACGGGAGAACCAGTGGATGTGGTGCATTTGGACTTTCAGAAGGCTTTCGATAAGGTCCCGCATAAGAGATTAGCATGCAATGTTAAAGCACATGGGATTGGGGGTAAGGTACTGACTTGGATAGAGAACTGGTTGGCAGACAGGAAGCAAAGAGTTGGAATAAACGGGTCTTTTTCCAAGTGACATGCAGTGACTAGTGGAGTACCGCAGGGATCGGTGCTAGGACCCCAGTTATTCACAATATATATTAATGATCTAGACGAGGGAACTAGATGTAATATCTCCAAGTTTGCAGACGACACAAAGCTGGGTGAGCGTGTGTGCTGTGAGGAGGATGCAGAGAAACTCCAGTATGATTTGGACAGGTTGGGTGATGTGGCAGATGCAGTATAATGCGAGGTTATCCACTTTGGTGGCAAAAACAGGAAGGCAGATTATTATCTGAACGGCAATAGATTGGGAAAAGGGGAAGTGCAGCGACACTTGGGTGTCCTTGTGCACCAGTCGCTGAAGGTAAGCATGCAGGTGCAGCAGGCGGTTAAGAAGGCAAATGGTATGTTGGCCTTCATAGCGAGAGGATTCGAGTACAGGAGCAAGGATGTCTTGCTGCAGTTGTACAGGGTCTTGGTGAGACCACACCTTGAGTATTGTGTGCAGTTTTGGTCGCCTTATCTGAGGAAGGATGTTCTTGCCATGGAGGGAGTGCAGCGAAGATTCACCAGACTGATACCTGGGATGGCAGGAATGACGTATGAAAAGAGATTGGGTCGATTAGGCTTATATTCGCTAGAGTTTCGAAGAATGAGAGGGGATCTCATTGAAACTTATAAAATTCTAACAGGACTAGACAGACTAGATGCAGGAAGGATGTTTCCGATGGTTCTGGACTCCCCCGCCAGAGGTCACAGTCTAAGGATAAGGGGTAAGCCATTTAGGACTGAGATGAGGAGGAATTTCTTCACCCAGAGAGTGGTGAACCTGTGGAATTCTCTACCACAGAAGGCAGTTGAGGCCAATTCATTAAATATATTCAAGAAGGAGTTAGATATATTTCTTAAGGCTAAAGGGATCAAGGGATATGGGGAGAAGGCAGGAACAGGGTACTGAATTTGGATGATCAGCCATGATCTCATTAAATGGCGGAACAGGCTCGAGGGGCCGAATGGCCTACTCCTGCTCCTATCGTCTATGTTTCTCCCAAACGGTTATGCTTGTTGTTGATATATTTGCCCAGACTTGGGCCTTCGTGTGAGCTGAATTAGGATTGTTCGTTCGAGTAACTATGGTATTGATGCACTTGTTTCTTCAGCTTCCAGCGCTTTCTGACCAGTAGCTAATCTTCAATAATTATGGAAATAAAAGAGGGCAGATTTCAAAAGCTTTATTCAGGTTTAATTTATGTTGATCCCGTGTGTGAGGAATACAAGTTACACACCTGTTGTAGCTTTTGCTTTGTTCTATAATTTTCAGAAAAATGCATTCAGATGAGAGACAGGGTGAGAGTCTTTGTTCATGCTGATGCTCAGTTTTCAAAAAATAAGAAACACAAGTTGAATTTTGAAGCGAATAATCTTCACCTGTGTTTTGCTGGCAGAAAAGGCCAACAAATTTGTTGGCTTCAAAATTCAACTGGCACTTTTTTTCTAATTAAGATATTAGCATGGGAATGAGACTCACTCTGGTTAATGCACTTTCCAAAGTTTATGGAACACAAAAAGTAAGCTACAACAGGTGTATATTCAGTGCACTGTCATTGTTCACTGTTACTATTCCATTTTCTTCTGCAGACGCAACCCCTCTAGTTTATTATTTTAAAACATTTAAAACGCTATTTAAAAAGAAAACACTATATAAATTTTACCTTTAGTGTTTCTTCAAATAATTTTGAAAAGCTTTAGGACTGGAACTGTCAGAAACTAAAGAAAAAAATTCCATCGGTGCAGCTTACTGAACAGTGCCAGTACCTCCTGGGAGTTGTCCCTGTCCATGCTCAGACAACACAATCCAGATTCAGTTCACCGCATCACAGCTTGGGGGAAAAATATCAAATCCAAGCTCCGGCTTCTGGGAAACCTGAAGCCTTTACGGAAAAATGTTAATGAATGCATTAAACACAATTGGGTGGATAAATGTCATCATGTCAATGTGAAATATGTTTATTTGTTTAGACTTGTATTTGGGATATTAGGAATTTTAGTTGCTGAGATAAAAAGGCAGATGAGAAAATATTTTGTCTCATTTGTGGGAACGCGGTGGCTGGATTGCATTGAAAGCTAAGTTTACATGGGGTGGGGGGGGTGGGAAGAAACATTATAAATGCAGATATTTGAATTGATAATGAGGAGAAAATTGACACACAAAGTGAGATTCAAAGCTTGACAGCAGGAAGTCAAGTTGTTCCGGCCAGAAGTGTACACAGATGTAAGATTATAATATATAGGTATATGGTGTTTGATCACATACACTGAGTGCCCGAAAGCAGGGGTTCTCAACCTTTTTACTTCCGAGGCTCCCCTCCTGTGTTATAAAAATTCCACGGACCCCCTGCAACACAACACAAGTATTTTTTCTGTAAAAATTAGTTATTAGTGATTAATAGCGCTATTGCACCTTTTGTAAAGAAGAATTTATTAAGTCCTAAATTTACATAAGCAAAATACTGCGCATGCTGGAAATCTGAAATAAAAACGGGAAATGTTGGAAATACTCAGCAAGTCAGGCAGCATCTGTGGAAGGAGAAACGGAGTTAACGTTTCAGTTCTGACGAAAGGTCATCGACCTGAAATGTTAACTCTGTTTTATCCTAAATTTACACTGTGCTCATTTGTTGTCCAAGGTCTGCTCCACCCCATCAACCATTTTCTAAACAGGAAATTAACCACGAGCCTCGTTTTGTGCACACTCGGTCGGACTGAACTAAAACTCCAGGTCCACGTCCTCCATTTCGGAAACAGAACTTCCCTCTTACTTCAATACCAAACCCCAACAAGGCGGTGAAAGCCAGCAACTTGAATTAACTATCAGTAATGGCGGAGGTGGATGGCACGTCAGAGAAATGGAGAATTAAACAGGGCCCTGAGCGACTTTACCCACCTGACCTCATCACCAAAAATCCTTTAGTGACAAAGGCAGCCCCCCCACTCTCCTCCTCCCCAACCCTTTCACAAATAGCCACTGGTATCTCAAAGGACACGAGCGCCCAGACTCTGCCTATCCGTCCATCAGAAAGCACATGGCCATGAATATAAAGCTCCGAGTCTGAGGTACGAGGAAAATCGTGATAACGCCTTCAGCTATTTTATTAACTCTGACTGAAGACATTGAAGGAGAAAGCCACACCGGATCCTGATTATTACGGTCTTGTCGCAGGCCCAGAGATTGGAAAGTCTCCTTTCCTCCCCCCCGCCAACCCCATGCCCCCCTCCATGACCACGTGGTGCACATGCTTTCTCCATTGACTGTGCCACCTCCCCATCTCAATGACACGCAAAGGGACTTGTCTAACCTTACAAATGGTGTCCCAACAGTAAGAACCTGAATTGACTGCTCATGCACAGTCTTTGTATCGCTGAGACGATTCTACTCATCCCAATATACAGGCCAGAAATATCATTAGTCTCCCCTGAAATCTTCACTGCGGACCCCTGGTTGAGAACCCCTGCCCTAAAGAACATGTATAAAGTATCCAAATGTCTGTTGGTCACCTGACATTATGTCCCATTCTCAGACCAATGCCACTGTTCCCAAGCCAGAAATTTCACCTCCCTTCAAAATCTAGTTTTGGCGGAGCCCAGAACCGGCTTTCAAGGTGCCGGGTAGAATTCCACCGTTTTGGGCAAGTCCTTGCTTTTTAATGTGTTGATACTTGGTGTGGATACATTTGTTACAATTAGCTATGTTGTCTAGATCTGGAGTTGATGTAACCATTCTGCTGGCTTCAGAGTGAAGGGGTAAATTGTGACAAGTGAAAAGTTGGAGCACCATCAATAAGTTAGAGAATCACATCTCCGCTTAAATAGAAAATCAAGAAAATGCAGCAACTTTACTTCTGTCTATTCAGTTTATTTGACAGGTTTTCAAATGTGTGTTTGAGTTTTCACTTTACTTCTGTCATTTCTTATTAGGCAGCCTATTACAACATGAAGCCTGCTGCTCTTCAACAACAATTAGAAAATATCCACCTAAGTCAAGAGAAGGCTGAGGCCTTTGCCCAGGCCTGGACAAATATGGGCCAAGATATTGTTGAAAAATTGAGGCAAAATACTTTTGCTCCAAAAAAGGTAATACAAGTCGAGATGGTCAAAAATGAAATGAGGTTTCCTTTTTTAAAAAGAAAGAACTTGCATTTATATATCACCTTCTCATATGACAGAAATATCCCTAAGCACTTCATGTACAATGAATTACTTTGAAGTATAGTTACTGTTGTTTATCACCATAGAAGTGGCAGCCGCATATGGCATAGACATGAATGATCAGTTCATTTGTGTTTGGTAATGTGGGTGGGAAAGAATGGGCCACGACCCTGGGAAAATTACCTGCTATTTTTCAAATGGTGCTATATAACCTTTAATAGAAACATAGAAAACATAGAAGATAGGAGCAGGAGTAGGCCATTCGGCCCCTCGAGCCTGCTCCGCCGTTCGATGAGATCATGGCTGATCATCCAAACTCAGTACCCTGTACCTGCCTTCTCCCCATATCCCTTGATACCTTTAGCTTTAAGAAATATATCTAACTCATTCTTGAATATATTTAATGACTTGGCCTCAACTACCTTCTGTGGTAGAGAATTCCACAGGTTCACCACTCTCTGGGTGAAGAAATTCTTCCTCATTTCTGTCCTAAATGGCTTACCCCTTATCCTTAGATTATGACCCCTGGTTCTGGACTCTCCGACCATCGGGAACATTCTTCCTGCATCTAGTTTGTCCAGACCTGTCAGAATTTTATATGTTTCGATGAGATCCCCTCTCATTCTTCTATACTCCAGCGAGTACAAGCCCAATCGACCCAATCTCTCCTCATATGTCATTCCTGCCATCCCAGGTATCAGCCTTGTGAATCTTCGCTGAACTCCTTCCATGGCAAGAACATCCTTCCTCAGATAAGGCGACCAAAACTGCACACAGTACTCAAGGTGTGGTCTCACCAAGGCCCTGTACAACTGCAGCAGGACATCCCTGTTCCTATACTCAAACCCTTTCGCTATGAAGGCCAACATGCCATTTGCCTTCTTCACCGCCTGCTGCACCTGCATGCTTACCTTCAGCGACTGGTGCACAAGGACACCCAGGTCTCGTTGCACTTCCCCTTCTCCCAATCTATTGCCATTCAGATAATAGTCTGCCTTTCTGTTTTTGACACCAAAGTGGATAACCTCGCATTTATCCACGTTATATTGCATCTGCCACGCTTCTGCCCACTCGCCCAACCTGTCCAAATCATCCTGGAGTTTCTCAGTATCCTCCTCGCAGCACACACGCCCACCCAGCTTTGTGTCATCTACAATCTTGGAGATATTACATTTAGTTCCCTTCTCTAGATCATTAATATATATTGTGAATAGCTGGGGTCCAAGGACCGAACCCTGCGGTACCCCACTAGTCACTGCCTGCCACTCGGAAAAAGACCCATTAATTCCTACTATCACGTGAACCACTAGAACATGTTGATGTGGCCTCAATTTAACATCTCATTTGAAAGATGGCAGCAGTCACTCAGTATTGTACTGGAGTGTCTAGATAATATCTTGGAATGGGGCTTAAATCCATATTGGGGGTGAAATTGGTCTTCGGCAATAGCGCAAAATGGGTGATAGCAAATCGACAGCCTGTTTTACACAACGCCCAATGTTCTTTTCCACTGACTTCAATTAACCAATATCACCCCCATTGTGTTTGTTAGAAATATAGATAACCTTAATTTACTGATTGTCCCTAATACTGAAGAACACGTAACCCCCTCTTTGAAGTAAATTTATATACACAGCTACTGAATCTCCTATGGTGTTGCACATGGTGAGTCAAGACCAAGTGCTGTATTAAGTTAAGCAGGGTTAGAATGCGGAGGCAGGGAAATAGGCCAAGGTGGGAGAGGAGGCAGATACAGAAGTAGTATGAAAATGTATTCCAATGTGTAACATCTATTCTGCATTAATATCTTAAATTTAATCATATTTACAGCTTGAAAAAATTGGGTGGTGCCTTAACCTTGAAATGGGCCAGTCAACACAAGCCAAAATGAAGTCTCCTCATGCTATTCTTGAGCTTGGAGTCAACAGTGAAGACTCTGAGGTAAATGAAAGAGAAATATTATAAAGAGGAAAGCTGTTTTGTAATGCTAATTGGTATAGTTTATATTAGCCAGCTGCAACCATTCAGATGTATATCCCAGCATTGTACATCCGGGCCCAAAAATATTTTGTGATTAAATGACTTGAGCCAGTGCAGGGTTTTCTTTTGTGTGTCTCTTTCCTCCTCCCCCTTTCTCCTTGACTCCTGCTCAGTTACACTTCTATGGGCATTGCTTACCTTCCCATACCTCACTCAAGTAGCTCTTTTTCTTGCATGAGCCTACGCATTAACTGTTGGCATGTTATTTAATTGAGATTGGTGCCGTGGAACTGTGCACCAGCATAAGTGACCACTTTCGGGAGAGGAAGGGAGGAAAATTATATATTTTTGGTAAAATAGCAATGGTAAGTAAGTTAGCTTACTTATATATGTCTTCTTCTTAGGCAGTCCCTTGGAACCGAGGATAACTTGCTTCCACACTAAAAAATGAGTTCTCAGGTGACTGATGAGTCCAATGCGGGACCTACAGTCTCTGTCACAGGTGGGGCAGACGGTGGTTCAAGGGGCGGGTGGGTGGGGTGCTTGGGTTGACGTGCGCTCCTTCCGCTGTTTGTGCTTGGCTTCCGCTTGCTCCTGGCGAAGAGACTCGAGATGTTCAGCGCCTTCCCGGATGCTTCGCCTCCACTTTGTGCGTTCTTGGGCCAGGAATTCCCAGGTGTCGGTGGGGATGTTACACTTTTTCAAGGAGGCTTTGAGGGTGTCCTTGAAGCGTTTCCTCTGCCCACCTGGGGCTCTCTTGCCGTGTCGGAGCTCCGAGTAGAGCGCTTGTTTTGGGAGTCTCGTATAGGGCATGCGGACGATGTGACCCGTCCATCGGAGCTAATCGAGCGTGGTCAAAGCTTCGATGCTGGGGATGTTGGCCTGATCGAGAACACTGACGTTGGTGCGCCTATCCTGCCAATGGATTTGCAGGATCTTGCAGAGGCAGCGTTGGTGGTACCTCTCCGGTGCTTTGAGGTGCCTGCTGTACATGGTCCATGTCTCTGAAGCATACAGGAGGGCGGGTATCACTACTGCTCTGCAGACCATGGGCTTGGTGCTGGGTTTGAGGTCCTGGTCTTCAAACACTCTCTTCCTCAAGCGACCGAAGGCTGCACTGGCACACTGAAGACGGTGTTGGACTTCGTCATGGACTTCGTCATTGACGTCTTCCCTTGTTGACAGTAGGCTCCCGAGGTATGGAAAGTGGTCCATGTTGTCCAAGGCCTCGTCATGGATTTTGATAATCGGGGAGCAGTACTGTGTGGCGGGTGCAGGTTGGTAGAGGACCTTTGTCTTACGGATGTTTAGTGTAAGGCCCATGCTCTCGTGCGTTTCGGTGAAGGTGTTGACGATGGTTTGGAGTTCGACCTCCGAGTGTGCGCAGACGCAAGCGTCGTCTGCATACTGTAATTCGATGACAGAGGATGGGATGACCTTGGATCTGGACTGGAGGTGACGGAGGTTGAACAGTTTCCCGTTTGTTCTGTAGATTAGCTCCACTCCAGCGGGGAGCTTACTGAGGGTGAGCTCCCCATTATATATGTAATGGTTTATTTACAGGGTAGTACCTTTCTCAGATATGATAACAATATCTTAGAGTGGTCTGATGCTGATCTAAGGAAAAGTCATAGCATAGTGTGTTTATGAAAGATGTGGAACACGATCAGCACTGTCACTACTGGTCAGTAAAGGCTGAGATTGGAGGTGTATTACTCAAAAGAAATGGCAGGTTTTTTGCATTATTTTAGGTGTTCCCATATCTATAGCGATTCCAGTCAGGACATTCTCTCCTTAAGAACAGAGTAGTGAAAAATCCCAACATTCAGTGGCATATTGAGGTTCAGATTTCTCTTCTGCCTCACCTGCACCCCCCCTCAAAATTGGCATCAACAAAAAATACACAATCATTCTTCCAGCCTTTCAACTCTTAAAATGGATCACGGTTTTTGTAATCATGCCACAGATGGGGAACAGAAGCAAGAGAGAGGCTTTTTTTTATTGATGTGTGGAAATTCTGCACTAATCTTCCATAAAATCCAGTCCCTCACCACTGATTCCCTTTCACAGTCACAGTCTCGGACAGAATCATAGAATAATACAGCTCAGAAGGAGGCCATTTGGCCCATCGTGCCTGTGCTGGGTCTTTGAAACAGCTATCCACTTAGTCCCACTACCCTGCTCTTTCCCCATAATGCTGCAATTTTTCCACTTATAATTATTTATCCAATTCCCTTTTGCGAGTTATTGGATCTGCTTCCCACCACTCTTTCAGGCAGTGCATTCCAGATCATCATAACTTGCTGCATGTTGCCTCTGGTTCTTCTTCCAATTACCTTAAATCTGTGTCCTCTGGTTACTGACCTTTCTGCCACTGGAAACAGTTTCTCATTTACTTTATCAAAACCCTTCATGATTTTGAACACCTCTATCAAATCTCCCCTTAACCTTCTCTGCTCTAAGGAGAACAGCTGTAGTTTCTCTAGTCTCTTCATGTAACTGAAGTCCTTCATCTCTGGTACCATTCCAGTAAATCTCCTCTGCACCCTCTCTAAGACCTTAACATCCTCCCCAAAGTGTTGTGCATAGAATTGGCCACAATACTCCAGCTGGGGCCTAACCAGTGTTTTATAAAGGTTTAGCATAACTTCTTTGCTTTTGTACTCCATGCCTCTATTTATAAAGCCAAGGATCCCGTATGCCTTTTTAACAACCATCTCAACTTCAAAGATTTGTGTCCTGCGCCTCCTGTAAAATTGTATCATTTAGTTTATATTCCTCAATCTTCTCATTCTTCCTCCCAAAATTAATTTTGTCTCCGATTATTGTCTCTCTAAATGTTTCCCCATCACAGACGTTAGGCTGACTGGCCTGTAGTTGCCAGGTTTATCCCTCTCCCTTTTTTGAACAGGGCTGTAACATTTGCAATCATCCAGAGCTATGGCACCACTCCAATATCTAAGGAGAATAGGAAGATTGTGGCCAGAGCCTCTGCAATTTCACCCTTGCTTCTTTCAGCACCCTAGGATCCATCCCATCTGGACTGGTTTACTTTTCTACTTTGAGCGCAGCCAACCATTTAAGTACCTCTTCTTTATCTATCTTTATCCTATCTGATTTCTCTACTACCTCCTCTACTGTGACATTGGCAGCATCCTCTTCAGATGCAAAGTACTCATTTAATACCTCAGCCATGCCCTCTGCCTCCACAAGAAGATCTTTTTGGTCCATAATTGGTTCCACCCTTCCTTTGACTACCCTTATACTACTTACATGTTTATAAAAGACATTTGGGTTCCCTTTTATTTTACCCACTAATTTCTTCTCATACTCTCCCTTTGGCTGTGATTTCCCCTATCTTGGTAGGTCCAGTGCGGCAGGTCCCGACCTCGCTGCTGTCTCCAGCCCTCTCTAGAATGATTTTACCCTGATTGGGTTGTTAAGCCTGCCCAGCACGTTTCCCCGCCAGTTGAAGGAAGCGGGTCTGATGACGTCATTTGATGTTGCGTCATCAGCCGGTTTCCTTAAAGGGATCATGTGCAAATTTATTTTGACATTTGTGCTGTCAGTGTTCTACAGCATTGAGGTGCTGCAAACACTGACAAGCACTCCACAGAGGTGCACGGCTGTACCCAGGCTCTCCCATGACTCCCTCCATATGCTTGTAGAGGGCGCCACAGCACGCAGGGAGGTTCTCTTCCCTTCCAATGGGCGGCAGAGACCTCCCCAGGCGATCAAAGCAGCCTGGTTGCACATTGCACAGGAGGACACAAGCAGGGATGTCGTCAGGAGGACCAGGCTGCAGTGGTGCAAACCTTTCAATGATCTCAGTAGATCACGAAACGTTAGTACAAAGCCACACTCAACCTCATCCTGCTGTGCCACTCATCACATCCCCATCACTCTGCCTTCCCTACCCTACTCCTGCACATCCTTACTCGCACCAACTTACCTTGCACCTCCACCCATCCCTCTCTATCTATATTATCACATCCCCATCTCACTAGCCACCGCTCACCCTCATCCTAGTCCAATCATACCAACTAACAACACACAAGGGTAGGCATTTGTGTGTTTTAGCCAATGTTCATGTGAAGTTTCTGTTAATGTGGTGTCAAACATTGAAACTTGTATTTTCAACACTTTGTGTTCTTGGACAGATCTGCGTGCACCTTTGGAAGTGGCTTAGCGAGTTGCCGTGAATGGTGAGACTTAACGGTACCCCCCGCAATGGTGATGAGTGTGAAAGGAATGGCTTGGGCATTGTAGGGATGCTTTATGGTGTTGGTGTGGGGTGGTGCTAACGTGTGACAGCCAGGGTGTACAGTGTCAAGTGAAGTAAATCTGGCTATGGTGAGGCCATCCCTGGTGTCCCGGGCAGCAATGTGGTCGGGTGCTGATGCTCTGTGTCCTGTGCAGCATCAGGTGATTGCGGAGAAGGTTGGTGTTGCTGGTGATGCTGGTGTGCCTGATGCTGCTGGTGATGCTGGTGTTGGGGCTGATCGTGGTGGGATTCTGAAGACCAAGGTGAGATAGTTTCAAGGGCACAGATGCTGATGTAATAGATGGCAGGTGAACTTGAGATAACAGAAGTGATCTGTCAATGGTGAGAGAGGTTGTTCCAATGAGGTGACACTGGATACAGAGTTTACTCCAAACACTTGCAACCTGCATAAAGATCCGTCTTCCAAATGCAGTAAGCAACAGCTTCTGAGCTTGGAAAGTGAACAGCTGTGAGATGGGAGCTTTTATAGAACATTTGCAGCTGTCAAGTAAAGAGATGATTTCATGGTAACACCACTCCCGACCTCCTTACCTGACGTGATCCCCGAGCGGCGTGGACCCTGTGGGCGACCTCGTAAAATTTAAAGGTGAGCTCAAAATACTTTTTAAGTGGCTCTTAACAAGGTCATAATGACCTAACTTGCCTCCCCCGCCGCTGCGTGTCAGGTCTGTTCAGCGTTGACAGACCCGACATCTGGGAAAGTCGTGTGGCGGCAGGTTGACAGTGGGTTCCTAACCCGCTGTCGCAAAAAATTTTCCCACCCGACCCGCCACCAAATGTGCCCGCTGGGCCCCTGAAAAATTCCCCCCATAGCCTCTCTCATTCCCTTTTTGAGATCTCCTCTGTACTTTCTTTCTTCAGCTTGGTTCTCTACTGTATTATGAACCATATTCTCATAAGCCTCCTTTTTCTGTCTCCTTTTAACCTCTATCTTTAGCTTTGCATGCCCTTCCATTCCCCCTCATGGGAATGTGTCTAGTCTGTACCCGAACTATCTACTCTTTGAAGGCCTCCCATTGCTCATTTACTGTTTTACCTGCCAATCTTTGATTACAATCCACCTGGGCCAGATCCCTTTTCAACTCATTGAAATTAGCTCGCCTCCAGTTGAGTATTTTCACATTTGATTTTTTTGATTGCTCTATACTTAATATTGTGATCACTCTTTCACAAATGCTCCCCCAGTGAAACATGCTCCATTTGCCCCACTTTGTTCCCTAGAACTAGATCCAGCACTGCTTCCTTGTTGGGCTGGAAAATAGAGGACCAGAAAAGTAGTTGTTCATGTAGACCTATGGAATCTGCCCTATCCTCTATAACCTGTCCTATCCTATGACCTCGGGAGCATCGATCTGTATTAATGAACTGCTTCAGTGAGCATTTTTCATGAATAAAGCATGAATCCCATTCATTATGTTGCGTGTTTGTAATACACTCCAAGGTAATCTTTTTATTTTCTTGATTTACCATTAGTCGACAGCAGGTGGCAATAAAAGCATGTTAAGCGGAGTTTTACAATCCATGTGTTTTACATTAAATCCTTACATTAGGACACTTGCCTGAGGCATCATATTGGTACACCGTTTGTACTTCAGAAGAGAAGTCCCTGTTGGATACAAATGGAATAGCTAAAGTAGATAGCAGAGCTCCGCTGGCACAAGGGTACATGTCTTGTTTGCTTTATGTTCAGTACAACTTGAGTACTGTAGACAGCAAGTAAGTCATTAGCAAATGCATGCCAGCCCAAAAAACTGTTTTGTGATCCCAAGAGAAAATATTTGTAAATGTAGACATTACTTTGTATGCAGATTTTTGCAGCTCTTGAGTTGATCATAAACAAAAGAACCAATGTGAATGAGAAAGTGATTCATATCGAATGTATGTTGTGTGTCACTTTCCCCCTATTGTGCCATCTGTCACACACACACACCTACCGTTCTTGGCAAAATCCCCAACAAATTGGGAAAATTGTTACAATGAAATTTATGATTGAAAAGAATGGTTTGTGGACCAAATTAAACAAATAGAGCTCTGCTTATTTTAAGAGTGAGACATCTCAAAATTTAGATGACTTAATTTTTTTTTTTAAAAAGACTCTCACTCAATATGAGCAAGACTTTAGAGGGGAAAAATTGGGTCGCGCCCCCTCCCCAAAAAAGTGAGTACCCCCGTGCCCAAAATTGAGTGGAAAACTCAAAAGGAGTGCAGGGTTGCCCGATCGCAAAGGGGGCAGGTGCTGGCAGGCGGCCAGCAAAAAAAAGGCTGCCCGGCACCTCCCCTTTAAATATCGCTGCCCCAGCCGCACGTACGCCCCCCTGACCCTGTCGGACATAGCGTCCGGCTGTACGTCAGGGAGCGCAACCGAAGTTTGCGGCCGGGGCACTGCGCATGGCGACGACGTCATCACCACAGGCGGGGGGGGGCTACTGCTGCCACTAACCTCCCGCTGAATTTCGCGGGAGGCGTTAGCGGCGCCGCGCCTGGGCACTATTTGCTTTACGCCCATTTGGGGCGCTAACTGGAGGCACAAAGCAACTGAACTTTGTCCCCTTTATGTCTTGTCAGTTATATTTTAATCAATGCTGTTGCTTCTCTGACCCTCTGGGGAAATGTGAGCATGACATGGGGATAGAATACATGTATCTAGTGAGTGGAACTGGTTTTTAACTGGATCAAATATCATATTGACTAAATATGAACTATTGGTCATTGGTACATTCAAGCCAATCAGCAGAAATAACCATAATTAGTTTCAGTCAGGCATTCTTGCCTCATAGATGTATGATTAGTTTGAGTTATGACTCGTTTAATGTGTGATGATCTCCGAATGCACCCTATGGATTTATATTTTTCTTTTTCAGATTTCACTTAGTTTGCCTAGCTAGGCTGTGATCATACAGTATATTCTTTGGCACTGATCCATACAATATATTGCCTGCATCAACAAACTAATGCCTCTATCTGCACCACCATTTGTCAAAGACTTTAAATACCGTGAAAATTGCAATAGTCCATTTGTGATCCTTGTGCATGATTGCTGTATCAAATGCTTGTTGCCCAAACAAGAAACTGTGAGCTGCTAAATGTTATTCAAGTTCATAAAATACAAGCATAATAAATGACTGCACCATATTTGCTGCAAGGAAATGTTGGCATTGTATGGTGCTGAAGACCAGCAATTCACTCGTGTTGGACAACGCCAGCACAAACTGGTACTGAGGCTCTTTTTATCCTTCAGTGCTGGAATTTCCTTGGCAATGGTAGTGCTAGCGCTGAAAGATTATCAGCACCAAGCAGAGATCAAACTTGATCTCTTCAAAAGGTAATATAGGTCTAGTAACATTTGATATTCCTTAGACACAGACTCAAGCTCCGAGATCTCAGCACCAGTTGGAAAAGTAATATTGAAGCAACCTCGGTGCTGGCTGATCCAAGTATCCTTAGGACTGTACTTTGTTAGGGATTGTGAAAACAAAACATAAATTTCCCCCCTGGCGGAAACTACAACCTGTGAATATATCTTTAAATGACTCTGGCTTAGTGGTCTCAATCCTTCATTGTGGGGGATGGGTTCTCTGTCTCCACCAGCATGGGTGTGGTCAGATCTGCAGCGTTGGAGGATTGTCCTTCTGAGATATTCACCAGCTTTTGGACGGTGGAGCGGGGCTGTGGGGGGGGGGGGAAGAGTTCAAGAAAATGGGAAAATCTGGCATCCTTCCCTCAGACAGTATGCTGGGGAATTAAAGAGCATACTGCATAAAACCCTGAACGAAACTGTCAGTGATTTGGCAGAATCAGGTATTTCCACCACCTACAAGGCACAAGTAAGGAGTGTGATGGAATACTCTCCACTTGCCTGGATGAGTGCAGCTCCAACAACACTCGAAGCGCAACACCATCCAGGACAAAGCAGACCGCTTGATTGGCACCCCATCCACCACATTAAACATTCACTCCCTCCACCACCGGCGTACTGTGGCTGCAGTGTGTACCATCTACAAGATGCACTGCAGCAACTCGCCAAGGCTTCTGCGGCAGCACCTCCCAAACCCGCGACCTCTACCACCTAGAAGGACAAGGGCAGCAGGCACATAGGAACACCACCACCTCCAAGTTGCCCGTCAAGTCATGCACCATCCTGACTTGAGAATATATCACCATTCCTTCATAGGGATGGGCAATAAATGCTGGGTTTGCCAGCGACGTTCACATCCCATGAATGAATAAATTAAATAAAAGACCGTATACTAGGGAATTAAAGTGCATACTGCATAAAACTCTAAACAGAACTGTCAGTGACTTGGCAGAATCAATAAGAACAATGCTCCTGTGCATAGTAGGATAGTCTAGAAAACCAGAGCCAGTAGAAGTCCAAAGACCCACAATATGAACAGGACTCCTCTGGAAGGATAGAGGAAGATAGCAATGAATTAGCGGAGTGAAAATTATAGTTCAGGTGCTTGGGAAATCCAAGGAATTGAACACTGAGAGTCCAAGTGGATGGATACACTGGGCCAAGAAATTTACCAACAAGGGGCTAAACACAGCTCCAGGCAATATGCTTCTTATCAAGGATCAAATGTAGTCTGCATGCTCCAACTGAAGCAATGGTCCGTACCCTAGTCCTCTTTTGTTTCAGCAATCGAGGTTTTCACACAGTGCCTCTCTTTAGTCACATTGCATTTTGGGATGCACCATCTACATGAAAATCTGTATTTGCTGAATTTCCTCATCAGAACCCCATACACAATATCACCCAGCTTGGCCATGTAGCACATGTTCAATTCAGCCCAAAAAATGGGACTCCCAGTAGCAACCTGGGTAGCAGTCAATATTCTTAGGAGCATTATTTTGGACAACCTACCAGAAAGTTTTTCTACCTTCAGACAGGTTCACATACTTGGGAATCTGATATCCTCTTGCAGATTAGGTCGTGGGTCTCAACTAAAGATTTTTTTTTTAGGTCTTCTGGCAGTCATCCTGTATTTCTGAATGCCCCACATTTTAAGTGATTACTTCAGGTCAATCTGCTCAGCCAGTGGTCCTCCTACAAAACTCACTTTTGCCAAACATTAAGGATCAAATGGGCCTCGGCCCTGTACTTCACATGGAGATCACAAAAGAACAATATACAATAGGGCAATCCCTTGCAACAGCTTATCCAACAATTGACAGTGGTAACAGATGTAATCTTAATGGAATAGGTCACCCATCTGCAAATAAACTGGGTTTTAGGGCAAGTTGTTGACAACAGTACACCTGACAATTGATTGGAACAGAGAGCAGTAAGATTAGCTCTGGAATACTTTTGAACCATAGTGCAGAACAAACCAGTAAGAATATAGTTGGACAACCCTGCTAAGGTGGTTCATTAAATCAGCTAGTAGGGAAGACTTTACTCACTCCTGCTCCCTTTGTCAAGTTGCAGTTTACTTATACACAGTTGTCGGTGTCACAGTATGTGTTTTATTTCTCTGCTCAATATTTACCTGGGGTAGATGCTGGCTGATCAGTGGAATATTAGTCTCAGTCCATCAGGTTAAAGGCATATAATGCTCTGGCCAGGTTAATTCATGCCCGGTCCCCAAAGCACAAGGGAAACATCCAAGTCCTGGAAGCTGTAATGGTTTGTAGTCTATTTTAACAACACTACTCTGGACACTATCTGCAACACATCTCGAGCTTTATTCCAAAATTCTAGCTTATATCACCTGGTGTTTGTATATCAATCCTATCTCTGACCACTGGATGCCTCCATTCAACTTTATACATATCATTACATCACCCTTTTTCCACTAAGCTCAAAATTCAAATAAACTCTGAAATTTACATGAGGCTTATATTGTTATATTTTATCGTAATGGCATACTATGGCCCCGATATTAACGGGGAGGTATGGAGGGTGCAGGGGAGCTCAGTAGCGAGCGATGAACCCAGTCTCCCCCTGACCTACAGGTTAGGTTTAAGTCACGGCACCTATGATTTCATTGGGCCGTGACTTTTGAATGTTAATTAGGCCCCGACCTGTCTTTTTGTGGGAGCCTCGTCGATGGCCTGATTTGGTTTCTAAACATGTAAACTGATGTGAATGGGACTGGGTTGCTCGATCCTGATATTTTCAACCCTCTCCTGTCTGCCGGGGCATGGTTCAAATCGAGGCCTATAAGTCTAATCTGTTAGGTGGCTTTCAGATTCTGGTTGGATATCTCCTTTCCAGTTCACTCTTTCTAATGTCAGGTTTAGTTTTTGGTGTTTTAGTTTCTTCAATCAGCTGTTCTAACATTGACTCCAATCTTTCAGGCCTTTTGATAAGACCTCTTCTGTGATTACCTTCTTAGCTGTTGATTACCTACTCCATTTCTCTGCTTGTCATCTAACTTCGAACAATTGCTGGTTTCCATTCCTTTTGCTTGGATACATGCATTCTCCTGGTATCTACCAGTAGCAGCAGATCCTTGGTTATAGTACAACTTTTGCTTACTTCTGTTGTCCTTGATCTCTTGTGAAACTCCTTTGATGTCGTTTGGTTAGAGCAGTCCTTTTGGGGTGGCAAGTATTGTTTTTGTTTTATGGCCCATCAACAGTTACGCTGGTGAGGCTATACCACCTCCAGACAATATGACAATCGGCCACGACTAGCTGTGTCTTGGCCTTTTGCTTTGTTCACGTTTTTTAGCAACTTTCTCAGCTTTCTCAGCTTTCCTATAAGATTCTGGGAACTTTGGTAAAGCGGCTGTGTATTTGAATCTGTAGTCTTTGTTAATTTTTCTGAATTCCATACTTGTAAACTGGAGTTTATTATCTGAAATTATTTCATCTGGGATATACTATCAAATTTCTGCTTGAAATGTGCAGTCATGCTTGAACTCTTGGTATTCATTAATTTATTAAGTCCAAAATAAAATTGAAAGGCAGTCAATGGTTACTAAATAGTGATTTAAATGAAAGTCGAATATCAGTCCCAACTTTCTGCTGCAGCCTGCTCCGAACCCGCCTCCATGTAAGTTTCCAAAGTGTCGAGTCTGCGAATTCAGAACAGACCCTACACCAAGCGGCGGGGGAGGCATTAAGGTAGTTAAATGCTTGTTAACTACTATTTGCCAGCCTATTTCTATTTTACCACTTTTTTAACGAGGCTCACGTCGTTCGGCGATCACATCGGGTAAGTAGATTAGGTTCTCTATATCTCCCCATTGCTGTGAATAGGTGACAACTGCAACAAAAAAAAAACTGCATGGTATGAAAGCTACCATTTCACAGCTGTTTACTTTCCAGTGTCAGAAGCTTGAGCCTTCAGGACTTGCAAGATACTTTTGAGCTTTATGCAGTTTGGAAGTGTTTGGAGTAAACTCTGTATCCACTATCACCTCCTTGGAGCAAGCTCTCTCACCATTGAAAGATCGCTTCTGTCATCTCAACTTCAGCTGCCATCTATTCCAGCAACATCAGTGCCCTTGGAAAAAATCTCACCTTGGTCCTCTGAATCCCTCCACGATCAGCCCCAACACCAACATCACTAGGCACAACAACAACACCAACCTTTTCTGCAATCACCTGATGCTGCACAGGACACACGGCATCCGCTCCCAACCACATTGCTGCCCGGGAAGCCAGGAATGGCCACACCATGGCCAGATTTACTTCACTTGACACTGTACATCCTGGCTGCCACAAGATGCGCCAGGTTGACACCACCCCACACCAGCACCATAAAGCATCCCCACAATGTCCAAGCCATTCCTTTCTCGCACTTCACATTTGTGGGGGGAGGGGGGGGGAGTTATGTCTCAACATTCACTGGAACTCACTAAAACACTTCGAAAGGTGAGCACAGATTTGTCCAATAAGGCAAAGTTTTGAAAATAAAGATTTCAATGTTTGACAACACATTAACAGAAAATTTACATGAACATTGCATAAGACACCCAAGTGCCTACCTTTGTGTGTTGTTAGTTGGTATGATTGGACTAGGATGAGTGTGAGGGGTGGCTAGTGAGATGGGGAAGTGATAATGCAGGTAGAGCGGGATGGATGGAGGTGCAAGGTAAGTTGGTGCGAGTAAGATGTGCAGGAGTAGGGTAGGGAAGGCAGAGTGGTGGGGATGTCATGAGTGGCAGAGCAGGATGAAGTTGAATGTGGCTTGGCAGTAACGTTTCATGATCTGCTCAAATCATTGAAAGGTTTGCACCACTGCAGCCTGGTCCTCCTGATGACATCCCTGCTTCTACCCTCCTGTGCAATGTGCAACCAGGCTGCGTTGATCTCCTGGGGAGGTCTCTTCCGCCCATTAGAAGGGAAGCGAACCTCTCTGCATGCTGCGACTCCCTCCATAAGCATATGGAGAGAGTCATGGGAGAGCCTGGGTGCAGCCGTGCACCTCTGTGCAGTGCTTGTCAGTGTTTGTAACACCTCAATGCTGTAGAACACTGACAGCAGAACTGTCAAAATGAATGTGGACATGGCGCCTTTAAGGAAACCAGCTGATGACACGTCATCAGACCCATCATCAGATGACGTCATCAGACCCACGTCCTATTAATTGGCCGGGAACCTCACGGCAGGCTTAACAAGCCCAATCAACGAAAAATTGCTTGGTGGATGCGGGCTGGGACCGCAACACCGACCCCGGCTGCCTCGGTCGGCGAAATCGCGACCTTTATTTCTGTATTCTGTTGGACATTGGCTAACCGCCAATGATTTGTGACAACATACCATCTTCCTCCCAACCTTCTGGAGTTTCAGTTTCTTGGTGGATTTGATGTATTTTCAGCAACTTTTTCTCTCTGGCAAGCAGGGACAAGAACTTTGTATTGTCACATCTGACAAATTAGCATGAACTTGCCTATTTGGTTCACCATCCCAAAATACTCATATTGCAGATCTTTGTTACTTTTACTTCCATTTTTTTCCCATCGGTCTTGAGTCTTTTCAATGTGACTTTGTGGCTGCAATCGACTTCTTGTATTTTGAACGTGCATTTGTACATAGTCAGCTTCACATTGTCTTCTCTTGTTTTTCAAAGGTTGATTAGGTTTCTATTTGTTCTTGCCCCAAATGAGGTATCTATAATACTTCCACTCCTTCAATGCCATCTAACATCTGTGACTTTACACATTGGAACATTTCTGGAGCTGAGATGATCCCAAAGAGCAATCTGGTATATGCATATCTGCCACTATTAAATGTGCACAACTTTGACTAGTCTTCATCCAACTGTTCTTGCATCAAGTATGATTTTACCATTTAATAGCCCTAACACTATTTCCTCTAAGGTTTGAACTTGATATTTTCTATGACTTTATTTAAATCTTTAGGGGGAAAAATTCAGTTGCTTGGTGCTAATGGGGTGCAAAGCAACTAGCGCCCGGGCACGGTGATGTTTGCGCCGCTCGCGAAATTGACCAAACATTTTGCGGCGGCGTTAAACACTACTGCCACGATCTCCTGCGCCCGCAGATCGTGACTTCAGTCGAGCGTTCAACGCCCAGTAGTGCCCTGGACTGGATATTGAGTGGTGTCCCCTGCCTTTCCGCCTGCCGCTACCAACGACAGGTAGAGGGGAGCGTTTTGCAGTCGGGAAGGGACTGGTGGAGCGCTATTTAAAGGTGGCCGCTTCCTGTCTTTTTTTTGTCAGCGACATTTTTGTACCACGCATTCTGAGCGAGAGAGAGAGAGACTTCTGGAGAGATTGAACGCTGTGTGAAGGAGTTTTGGGTACTGAGCAGCACTTTGCAGGTTCAGTTTGATTTGACCTTCCTTGCATCGATTTAGAAGAGACTATGGGGGCTGTTAACTCTGAGCTCTTACCCTGAGCATCTCCATTGTTCTTTCCAGCAGCTTTGATGTACAGGTCTCTCCAGGCCGAGATTCAAGGCTGCAATGAGCGGGGTGTGGATGGAGAGCAAGATCGACCCTCCCCTTTAAGAACTGGCCAGCGCCAGTGTGTCTGTGCTCCATTGCTGACTGACATCACATGAGCTTCGCCAGCGCTCTGAGGTAGCGCCTTGAGAAGTGTGTAGCGCCTGATTTAACACTCCAACCACCTCCACGGGCGATAGAAGCCAAGTTTGCAGTCGGAGGCGATAATTAGCACCAGGCGCTAAACTTTGCGCCCGGCCGATAATTGCACCCCAAACGGGGCGATACTGAATTTCTCCATTAGGGTCTAAGCATAATCTCAGTTATTCACTGTTTGGCTTGACTGCTGCTGACTCACTCGCATCATTTATTTGTCTTCATTACACAGTTTCTTCTTTCTATCTAGCTCCTCACAATCTTTATCACAAAGTACAATTGCAACTTTCCTTGGTGGATGTGTGATTGGTTAAGCAGCTGGCTGTGGTCATATGCTTTGCTTCCTGCTTTGCACCTCAACCCTTTACATACAGCAGCATACTTCTCTCACTTTTTGACATTTATTGTTAGTAACTGCATCGATTCTTTTACCTAGTTCCAGCTGCTTGCATGCTCAAAATCCTAGGACTAACTGCATTCTTTGTTCCAGAATTTGGATGTATTAATATTCAAACAAATTGTTACGTTTTCTGAGCAATGTCGAGTATATCACCAACTTTGCACTGGACTTGCTAAATTTAGTATTTGGTTTCTTGTAAACTGACAGTGGCATGACATTACATTGAGCGCCTCTGTTTAGCTTAAAATGAACAGTTCCCCTGTTCAACTGTCCATTCAACGTCCTCTCGTGTTTGAGTTGAATTCATAAATAATTCATTCTCACTCTCATTTTCAGACTGCTTTTCCATTCTGTGAATTTTTTTATTCTTTGCTTGCCTGAAAATGCTCACGTGTGGGAGTACATTTTTTTTTTATATATAGCAATCCCATCCCTGATACTGAAATGGATCTATTCAACTGCACACATAATGGCCTGGATTTTGCAGTAAAAATTAGTGAGGCGATCAGTGCTCACCGTTATTAAGGAGTAAATTGGACAACAACTTCCGGCAACATACGCAGTTAAAAGCAGAAATCAGGAAGTTGCTGTCCAAGTTGCCCTGCTCCTTCAGAAGCTGCACTATAACAGTATCTTGTCCAGTGACTCGGCTTTGGCTTTGCAGACTTTATGAAAATAGTTTTGTTTGTTACACTGTATACACATTTGGGCATACTTTAGACATTTATTCCTCTTGTATGACATACATCAATAGTTACAATCCATGATCTGTTTTTTAGCTAGACATTTTCTTCCATTGTGTGAACTAGCTTCTCTACTCCACTCGCATTACCTATAGCACTGATAGCTGAGATTGCATAGGTGTTCCAGCTGCTTCTGCTCTGAAAATAGCAGTTGCTTTTGGTAGGTCTAGACTCACTTCTCAGTGATCACATCAGAGGCAGATTACCATTATACTGATTGCAGTTCTGTCTGGGGCTGTCTGCGAGAGATCCGTAGTCTCCAGCTTTGGCCTTTTGTTCGCAAAATCTATTGCAAATATTGATCAGTGCTTTCTCTTTGCACTTGAAATTGGGTACTAAACATCTGTTTGGTAAATAATTTTCTGTGGTATGAAATATTCCTGAAATGTTTCTACTAATATCTTCAGTTTCCATTTACATTCTATGTCATCATACATAAACATATTATGCACCTCTGTCTCTTCCTCACCTATCAATTGCAGTAAAATACTGGCCTTCACTTTGTTTTTGTCTTCTAGGCTTGTTGATGTTGCATAGAGTTCAAAATTCTGTTTCCATTTTCTTCATGCTTCCATAACCTTTCTTCTGGTCTGAAATGATGAGTGCTTTTAAGCCTTCCATTTCCATCCGGTTGTAATACCACATAATGGTTTGTAGCCTCTTAACAATAACAGTTGACGCACTGCACCATGGCTTGCGCTTTATTCCACATGTTCGCTCACATGTGGGAGTACATTTTTTTTTTTAAACAGCAATCCCATCCCTGACATTTAAATGGATCTATTCAACTGCATACATAATGGCCTCAATTTTGCGGTAAAAAATAACAGTGAGGCGATCAAAACTCACCGTTATTAAAGTGTTAATCGGACAGCGACCACACATGCGCAGTTAAACGCAGAAATCAGGAAGTTGCTGTCCGAGTTGCCCTGCTCCTTCAGAAGCTGCGCTATACCGTTCTCTCGCCGAGTGACCCGGCATTGAATCACATGGAAGGGCATGAAGTTGCGGTACTTACATGATAGCTACCCACTGAACATGCCAGAAAAAGCTAGGGCTTGACCATTCCAGTGTAAGTACATTTTTAATGCCGTGATGCGCCTTAATTACTGCCAAACAAGTCTCTGGCCCTGAAAATTAACTTTTACAAGTGTGGAGTCTCATTTCTTCCTTCAGACTTTAATTATTGTTGGAGATTAAAAAAAAAAATTAAGTTTCTTTTATCTTTCTTAATCCCATCGTTCTTTCTTTCTCTCTTTATTTCACTTTTTCTGTACATGATTTGGCATTGAATTAACTATTCTAACTTGCACTTCCTGACTTCAGTCTATGCGTGCCTCAGTAAGAATTCTTCAATCTGATTGGTTAAAGAGATGCCCTGTTCACACAGGTCTCAGATCCCATGTAGATGGCGCTGCACTGAAATGGATTACTAATCACCGTGAGTACCAGTATAAAATCCATAGAAAATCTGTGGGCAAGTGCAAATGTAATGAACGGCTGGTGCCATTCGTTCACCGATGACTACAAAATCCAGCCCGTCATTACAGTTTCAGTACAGAGAAGGGCGGTGAGGCTGATCCCTAATGTCAGACGACTGAGTTATGAAGAAAGGTTATTAAAAAATTTCCTCCTTTCAAGGCTGAAGCTGTTACTGAATGGAATAGAAAAGGTTAACCTGAAGCACTAGTTCAAACTACAATTAGCGGACAAATTCAGGAAGCACTTCACACACAATGATTAACACCTGGAATGGTCTTTTAGATAGGATAGTGGAGGCAAAATCTCTGGGATAAATAATAGATGTTTATAGCACAGAAGGAGGCCAGTTGGCCTATCCTGTTTGGGCTTGCTTTTTACTAGAGCAATCAAAACTAAATCACACTGCTCTGCGCTCTCCCGTAGCCTTGTATCTTCCTCTGCTTCAAATATTTATCCTGTTTGCCCATAAAATATGCAGTGGTCTCTGCCTCTGTGGGGAAATATTTCGTACTCCCTCTGTATAAAGACATTTCTCCTAACCTCTCTCCCCACTCCATGACACTTTTAAATTGATGACCCCCTCCTCACTGACTCCCCAATTAGTGGAAATGGTCTTTTCCTATTTACTATTATCAAAACCCTTCATAATTAAAAAAAAAACTCTACTAAATCTCCACTTGGCCTTCTCCACTCCAATGGAAATAGTCCCATTATGTCAAGTTTCTCCTCATAACTTTCATCCCTGACATCTTCCTGGTCAGTGTACGCTTTGTATGGCTTCAATGTTCTTTCTTTAATAGGACACCCAAAACTACATACACACTCTAAATGTGGTCTAACCATTGCATAGTACAACTTTATCATTGCTACTTTACTCTTGTACTGTATATCCCTATTTATAAAACCCTTTTAAGGCTTTATTTATCTGCACTTGAGTATTATGGGGATCATGTGTTTGAACCTGTGTGTGTTTCTGTTCATCCACACCCTTCAATGTCTTTCCATTGAGTGTATCCTCCCATTCCTTATTTTTTGTCCCAAAATGTATTAAGTTTCATTTTTCCACATTAAATTGTATTTGCCACCTGTCTGCTCATTCCACTAACCTGTCTTTGTTTTCCTGAAGTCTTTTATGGTCCTCCTTGATTTTTGCCAAACGCCCTACTTTTGTGTCATCAGCAGTAAGCCCTCGGGCACATCACTTCTTACCCTTCTCCAATTCTAGCAACCTCTATTTATTTACCTTACTTTTTTGTTACCTGTCAGTCAGCCAACTTTCTATCTATGCTGTTCTATTTCATCCTATGCCATATATCTGAATTTTTGTAAACCGCTTGATGTAATACACCTTATCAAACACCTTCTAAAAATACATATAGACACCAACAGCATTCCCTTAATCTATCCAATCAGTCACTTCTTCAAAAAATAATACTGGGGGGAATTTTAACCCCAAAGAACGGGTGGGTTGGGGTCATGCGGGAGGTTAAAGTGTTAAAAAACTGAATCCTGACCCCAACCCACCACTTCCAGTTTTAACGGAGGTGGGACGGGGGCCAGGCAGCTAACCTGCTCCCAGGAGGCAGGTTGCCCATTTAAATATTATAATAAGGCTGGTGTGCCTCCGATTTAACCAGCATTTCAAATTTAACTGTGGCTGGTTGGGTTTCGCAGGCCTCTGGGATCTCCCTGCGATCGGAGACCCCCCACGAGGCCTCCGATCGCCCGCCCCCCCCCCCCCCTGCAAAACCATCTCCGGCCCCGATTGATGCTTCTCTCTCTCTCTCTCTCTCTCTCTCTCCCTCCCTCCGATGCACCAGCCCCGATCGTTGTTTCCCTCCTCTCTGTGGCCTAGTGCCGCAGGCTTACCCATCTGGCTGGCTGCGGGTGGGAAACAGACCTTTGAAATGCAAATCAGGCCCTGTTGTTAAATTCAGCAGGGCCTGTGGGAAACCCGTTCTCCTGGGTTTCTCGACCACTTCCTAGCCCCCCCCCCCCCACTCCCAACCCGCCTCACGATTAAAATTGCGACTATTAAGTGTGTCACAAACACAACTTGCCTTTGAAAATGCGTGCTGGCTGTCCTTGTTTAATCAGTGCAATTCTAAATGCTCACCAATTTTATCTTAAATTATCAATTCCAAGAAATGGAAGATTAGAATGATGAAAAAGGGAATATAAAAAAAAGACTTGCAGATAATATGAAAGGAAATATTAAGAGCCCACAGCAGACCTAACTGGTCTATAGATGCCTGGTTAATCCTTCTCTCCCTTCTTGAACAAGGGTTACATTGGCTACTCTGCAGGCCCACAGCATATTTCCATATTTAAGGAAGATTAAAAAATTCTGGCCAGAGCATTTTCTATCTCCTGTCTGACATTTTTCAAGATGACGTATCCTATCTTGAGTTCTGCTAATGTTCTACAGTTACCTCTAATAATTGTTTTATATTCTCATCTGCTACCCCTATATTCTCACTTCCACCATTTGTGCAAATCAATCCAAAATATGTACTTAATGTCTCCGCCATACAATTCGATTCCCTTGTTCATCCCTGAGTGTTCCTACCCTCTCTAACTATTCTTCCACTTATATGCTATAAAAGCTGTTGCTATTTCCATTCATATCATCTAGTCTTTTTTTAAATAATCTCCCTTTTCACCTCCCCATTTTTCCTTATAATTACCTTTTAATATTGTTGGGCCTAAATTTATTATATACCAGTTAAGTTTGTTTAGTTTTAATCTCTCTTTATCCACAGAATTCTATTCTTCTGACCAATTTTTCACTTTTTAGAAATATATTCATTTTGTTCTCTATGCAACTCATACTTGAATATTTCCTACTGCTGATCTGTCGACCTGTTAACTGTTCTGCCCAGTTAATTTGGGGTGGATTTCTTAGCTGACTGAACTTTGCCATTTTCCATTCCAGCACATTATCTTTGACTTTTCTTCATCCTTTTTTGTTTTTACATTAAATCTAACTATGTTGTGGTAGCTATTTCCCAATTGTTCTCCTACTTTCTTATCAGGTATTTGCTGCATTCAGTCAACAAGTAGGTAGATACTATGATGGTTTCCCCATAAGTTTCTATGGAGGGTTGAGCTAGATGGAAAGATTGTGTTCGAACTCATCTGTACCTTGTGCTCTCCTGTAATTCCTCACACATTCTGGAATATCTCTGGCGCCAGTTCCATATTGGTTTAAAACGTAAATCTATTTTCATTCATGTTTTAGTGATTTCAGTGTTTTAAGATCCATCTCTGTTTTGATCACCAAGGGATCACGATTTTTGTAAGCTATTTGGACGTTGTGCTTAGTTAGTGCAAGGAGGTAAGTAGCACGAGTCCAGTTCTACGGAATACTGCTTCTACAGAGTACTAAACTCGGGAATTTGGTGAGTGAGGGAATTCGATGAGGTGGGGGTAAGAGGTGCTGCTTGATACATTTAAAAAAAAAATAAACAACTAGGGTTAAATTAGGAGTGTGGGCTAAGTTACAGCAAATACCTAAAGCATGTAACTAAATTTAATAAATTAAACAGGGTTATTACCTAGATTAAAAACTATTAATAGACAATTGAGTATGTCAAAACTTGAAAACTTAATTAGTTAAATAAATTACAATAGAGATGGCCGGGCAGGTGATGTGTTGCAGCTCTAGCATGTGGGGGCTGGTGGACCCCAGTGTGATCCACAGCAACTGCAGCTCGAGGAACTTCGGCTCAAAGTTGATGAGCTGGAGTCCGAGCTTCGGACACTGCGATGCATCAGGGAGTGGGAGGGTTACCTGGACACTTTGTTCCAGCAGGCAGTCACACCCTTTAGGTTAAATACTTCTGATTTGGTCCGTGGTCAGGGACAGGAGGGTGTGACTACGAGTGAGGCAGTTATGGGGATCCAGAAGGTAGCATTGGAGAAGCCTCAGCCCTTGCACTTTTCCAACAGGTATGAGGTTCTTGCAGCCTGTGTGGACGAGAGCAGGGATTGCAGGGAGGATGAGCAAACTGACCACAGCACCGTGGTACAGGGGGCCAATAAAGTTGGGGGAGTAAAAAGGAATGTAGTAGTGGTAGGGGACACTATAGTTAGGGGGATAGATACTGTTCTCTGCAGCCGAGAGCGTGAGTCCCGAAGGTTGCCAGGGTTAAGGACATCTCCTCGGGGCTGGAGAGGAACTTGGAGTGGGAGGAGAAGGATCCAGTTGTCGTGGTCCACGTAGGTACCAACGACATAGTTAGGACTAAGAAAGAGGTTCTGCTGAGGGAGTATGAGCAGCTAGGGGCTAAATTATAAAGTAGAACCACAAAGGTAACAATCTCTGGATTACTACCTGAGCCACGAGTAAATTGGCACAGGGTCAATAAGATCAGAGAGTTGAATGCGTGGTTCAAGGATTGGTGTGGGAGAAATGGGTTTCGATTCATGGGGCACTGGTACCACTACTGGAGGGGGAAAAAGGAGCTGTTCCGTTGGGACGGACTTCACTTGAACCGTGCTGGGACCAGTGTCCTGGTGAATCGAATAACTAGGGCTGTAGGTAGGGCTTTAAACTAAATAGTGTGGGGTGGGGGTGGGGGGGGGGGGGAACTTAGAAAGTTAAAGAGAAAGGACAAGGCAATAGTGCAGGGTAGCAGTAGGGGTTATGATGACCAGAGTGTGACGGGAAGGGTCAGAGTGTACAAGCATAAGAGTGCACCAGCAAATTGGGACAGAGTAGGGAAAAATGGTTAAAAAGACAAAATTAAAGGCTCTTTATCTGAATGCACGCAGCATTCGTAACAAGATAGATGAATTGACGTCACAAATAGAAATAAATGGGTATGATCTGATAGTCATTACAGAGACGTGGCTGCAAGGTGACCAAAGCTGGGAACTGAATATTCAGGGGTATTTGACATTTTGGAAGGATAGGCAGAAAGGAAAAGAAGGTGGGGTAGCTCTGTTAATAAAGGATGAGATCAATACAGTAGTGAGAAATGATCTTGGCTCGGAAGATCAAGATGTAAAATCAGTTTGGGTGGAGATAAGAAATAATAAGGGAAAGAAGTTACTGGTGGGAGTAGTCTATAGGCCCCCTAACAGTAGCTACACTGTAGGACAGAGTATAAATCAAGAAATAATGGGGGCTTGTAAGAAAGGTACTGCAACAATCGTGGGCAATTTTAATCTTCATATAGATTGGACAAATCAAATTGGCAAAGGTAGCCTTGAGGATGAGTTCATAGAATGTATTCAGGACAGTTTCTTAGAACAATACATTGTGGAACCAACCAGGGAACAGGCTATTTTAGATCTGGTAATGAGACAGGATTAATTAATGATCTCATAGTAAAGGATCCTCTCTGGAAAGCGTGATCATAACATGATAGAGTTTCACATTCAGTTTGAGGGTGAGAAACTTGGGTCTGAAACTAATGTCTTAAACTTAAGTAAAGGCAATTACAAGGGTATGAAGACAGAGTTGGCTAAAGTGGACTGGGAAAATAGATTAAAAGGTAAGAAGGTAGATAAGCAGTGGCATACTTTTAAGGAGATATTTCATAACTCTTAACAAAGATATATTCCAGTGAGAAAGAAAGACTCTACGAGAAGGATGAACCATCCGTGGCTAACTAAGGAAGTTAAGGAAGGAATCAAATTGAAAGAAAAGGCATACAATGTTGCGAAGATTAGTGGTAGGCCAGAAGATTGGGAATTTTTTAGAAACTTGCAAAGGATGACAAAAAAAAATAGAGGAAGAAAATAGATTGAGAGTAAACTAGCAAGAAATATAAAAACAGACAGTAAGAGTTTCTATAAGTATATAAAAAGGAAGAGAGTAGCTGAAGTAAACATTGGTCCCTTGGAGGATGAGACTGGGGAATTAATAATGGGAAACAAGGAAATGGCAGAGACTTTGAACAAATATTTTGTATCTGTCTTCACGGTAGAAGACACTAAAAGCATCCCAATAATAGTGGAAAATCAAGGGGCAAAAGGGAAGGAGGAACTTAAAACAATTTCTATCACTAGAGAAAAAGTACCAGGCAAACTAATGGGACTAAAAGCTGACAAGTCCCCTGGACCTGATGGCCTGCATCCTAGGGTCTTAAAAGAAGTGGCTGCAGAGATAGTGGATATTGGCTGTAATCTTCCAAAATTCCCTAGACTCTAGAAAGGTCCCAGCGGATTGGAAAACCGCAAATGTAACGCCCATGTTCAAGAAAGGAGGTAGACAGAAAGCAGGAAACTATAGGCCAATTAGCCTAACATCTGTCATTGGGGAAATGCTGGAATCCATTATTAAGGAATTAGTAGCAGGACATTTAGAAAATCATAATACAATCAAGCAGAGTCAACATGGTTTTATGAAAGGGAAATAGTGTTTGACAAATTTACTAGAGTTCTTTGAGGATGTAACGTGCAGGGTGGATAAAGGGGAACCAGTAGATGTAGTGTATTTTGATTTCCAAAAGGTATTCGATAAGGTGCCACATAAAAGGTTAGTGCACAAGCTAAGAGCTCATGGTGTTGGGGGTAATATATTAGCATGGATAGAGGATTGGCTAGCTAACAGAAAACAGAGAGTCAGGATAAATGGGTAATTTTCAGGTTGGCAAACTGTAACTAATGGGGTGCCACAGGGATCAGTGCTGGGGCCTCAACTATTTACAATCTATATTAATGACTTGGATGAAGGGACCGAATATACTGTAGCTAAATTTGCTGACGATACAAAGATAGGTGGGAAAGCAAGTTGTGAGGAGGACACAGAGTCTGCGAAGGGATATAGATAGGTTAAGTGAGTGGTCAAAAATTTGGCAGATGGAGTATAATGTGGGAAAATGTGAGGTTATCCACTTTGGTAGAAAAAATAGAAAAGCAAAATATTATTTAAATGGAGAGCGACTACAGAATGCTGCGGTACAGAGGGATCTGGGTGTCCTCGTACATGAAACACAAAAAGTTAGCATGCAGGTACAGCAAGTAATTAGGAAGGCAAATGGAATGCTGGCCTTTATTGCAAAGGGAATGGAGTATAAAAGTAGAGAAGTCTTGCTACAACTACAGGGTGTTGGTGAGACCACACCTAGAGTACTGCGTACAGTTTTGGTCTCCTTATTCAAGGAGGGATATACTTGCATTGGAGGCATTTCAGAGAAGGTTCACTAGGCTGATTCCTGAGATGAAGGGGTTGTCTTATGAGGAAAAGTTGGGCCTATACTCTTTGGAGTTTAGAAGAATGAGAGGTGATCTTATTGAAACATATAAGATTCTGAGGGGGCTTGACAGGGTAGATGCTGAGAGAATGTTTCCCCTCGCGGGGGAATCTAGAACTAGGCATAGTTTCAGAATAAGGGGTCACCCATTTAAGACAGAGATGAGGAGGAATTTCTTCTCTGAGGGTCGTGATTCTTTGGAATTCTCTACCCCAGAGAGCTGTGGAGGCTGAGTATATTCAAGGCTGAGATAGACAGATTTTTGAACTACAGGGGAGTCCACGGTTATGGGGAACAGGCAGAAAAGTAGAGTTGAGGCCAAGATCAGATCAGCCATCATCTTATTGAATGGCGGAGCAGGCTCGAGGAGCCGAATGGCCTACTCCTGCTCCTATTTGTTATGTTCTTATGCCCTCACTGGTTCCAAATTGAAAATGGGTGTTGTGGGATCTGTCTGCATCTGGAAGCATTGGTTTGTCGCATTTAGTCAAAATAACTTTTTTTTTTAAAATGAGCCAGATAAGTAAAGTCCTTAAATCTATGAATTGCTTTTAAAATTAGATGTCTATAGTTACAGTAGCTCAGAAATAGTGCCAACAGAAGGCACTTTTACATTGGTGTTCAAACAGAGATTTGTGAACTCCAAGTGGAGACTTAGGACCTCTGAGCGTCACTCCACTTTTTATTGCCTCTTTTACTAGTACCCATTGGGGCTATTAAAGAACAGAAGCTTGCTTTATGTGTTTCTGACTTCTATTTTCTGGACCAATTATATGTATGGTACCATTGGAGGGATGGCATTCACCTCCTTCATATTACAGTGTGCCCTTGGCTGTGGGAGTACTCTGCGACCAACAGCACACTATAAATACAAATGTGCCTGAAGAGAGTAACCTTGTAGTCTGTGCATCCTGGGAACAGGTCTTGCTCCTCCTTCATCCATAAATAATAATTCCAGTGTTTCATTCAGTATATCACTTACCTCATCACCCCCTACATTCTATTAGAAATGGTCATACCACGAGCTGTCTGTGCATGCTTTTGTGAGTAATGACTTGTTACCCATGTACTCATTAACTGAATAACAGCACCTGAGATATTTTCATCCCAGTATTAGTTTTACACGTCAACATGTCTTTCTTCCACATTTAATGCAACTTATTTACTTCTTTGTTAGACTTTTATGCTGATCTTGGAGTAAAGCTTGTAATTCACAAAAAAGTTGCAATAATATTTCACTTCATATCACATTAGGACTTCTGCTTTCTTTCTTCATTGCATTTAATCAGGTGCAAGGGCAGACTTCTAATGTTCAAGTATTGCCAAAACTGAATTCTGTTAGTCGCTGGGGAACAATACCAAATAAGCTGTGATGGAAAAGTATGACAGAATTATTTCAGTGATTAATTGAGCTTCTGACAGTCGCAGAAGAGATTGATAAATATTCTGAATCTGTTGCAGGAATTAAAATGTAATTGTTTGACGGACTAATTGTAATGACCAAATCAAAACCTAATATTTCTATGTGTATCTGTGTATAGTTCTGTTTCGTATAGTGTGATCCATTGCAGTATGTGAACTAGAATGCAATGATCTCTTAATTAGTTGTTTCTCTACTAAGCCTGTAATTAGATTAGCTGTATAAAAGTTCAATAACAAAGCCATTTCCTGTTTTGTGTTCAGTTTGTTTAATTGTGTACCTTAAGTTCATGCTAAGGGTATCAAATTATGGCCAGGATTTAATGAAGCTTTTTTTTTTGGCAAACGTTCCAATTCAGCCCCATTGAAAATTCCCTCTGTAAAACCACCTCTGAAAAGCACTCTGTTTCCCTTTTATAGAATCCAAGCTGTTTTTCTTGACACTTTAAACACTTGATGACAGCAATAACTGAAAAATACTGCTTCTTTTGTCAGACATGTTTTTTTCCTCTTTACAGTGTAAAGGAACTTCAAAGCTGCAGTAAGATGTAGCGTAGAATTGAATTTTGTACAGTTATAAAATACAGTTTCTGTAAGCCAGCAAGAGTACTTTAGATTTATTAATACTGATGATGGTCTTGCTGTTCTGTACTGATACACAATACGAGGCATTTACTAACTTAATTTCCGCACCCCCCCCGGGCAAAAAAAAATGTTGTAAGGGAATCTAGTGCATACCCAAGCTGGACATCACAGCTGGGTGATGCCGACAGAAGCTATCCTGGTTGAAAATGTTAATGTCAAGGCTCACCTGAACACTTTTCTCAGGTTTTTTTTTAAAATAAATTGCAGATTACAGAAATGTGTTTTACAGTGGGTAAATTTATTTTTTAAATTGGCAAAATGCAAATTAAATGTAAATAAATACTGACATACTGATGCTGTAGGTGGGACAGCAAGAGATTTTCTTCGCATTACACGGGTTTTTCTTGTATCCCGGACTCTTCCATTAAGAGCATAATGTGGCTACTAATGGTTTTATTGGAATGTTCCTGCAGTATTTGGTGATTTAAAAAAAAATCAAAGCAACCTCTCGTGCGTGTTATACCATCATAAATTATATAAGTTTGTTGACAGATTGATTAATTGCCCTTTTGCTTTTTATTTTTATGTTTAAACGAGCAAGCTCAGCGACCATTATTTTTCTCTCAAAATCGATCAAAGGCTCTGTTCAAAAAGAAGTTGAGACTGATGCCATGATTTCCCACAGCCAAGTAATTAGACAATCGTGCAGCTGAAGTTCAAACTTTTTCAAGTGCTTTGAATTGAGTTTAGGTCAGTGGTGACATTTTATGTGGCCTGGAGATATACAGTGAACTTAAAAGGGATCTGTGTTTTGACCCTTGTTGGGGTTTACTGTTAATACTTACGGAATCTGTAAGTAACTTTGAAGATCTGAAGAACATCCTCTGACAGTTTAAAACTTTCAAAGTACATAGTAATGTTTGAATATAAACCAATATTAAATCCAGTAAGATAGGATCATACATCTCATACAGTGCATTGACTGCCCTTCCAGATGTCAGATATCAGTCAGGTACGCCAGCACGCATAGAAAGAAAAGTACCATAATTAACTCAAGACTGCTTCCTCTTCTCTTTTTCTCGTCCCCCCCAACAACTAATTTCTTTCCTATCCTAAAGGCAATGACACATGCTGGGGTATGCTGGTGGCTTCTACTACCATGTTCAAGTGCCCAGTCTTCATGTGAACCTCACAGTCAAACCCAGTCCTCTCCTCACCTGGTATCTGCACATATATGCACACGTACATACACTCTTGGAGAGAGAGAAGAAAATAGAGGAGAAGGGACAAGGGTGCAAAAGTAGCAAAACTACCTCAGCAGGGAGGGAAGCCCAAGATTTTCATCAGGGCGGTGTTGGAGATTGTGATGAGCTACTTTCCTTCTATCCAAGCCCAGAACTTACTCTTTGGGGGTTCGGTGAGCTAAACCTTTGCTCCAACGCCCTGTCCGCCTTCCTGCAGTGAGCTTATAGATGAAAGGGGGAAGAGATGAGCTACAATTTCCCCTGAGGCAAAGAGGTTAGAAATGTTGGAGGATATTTAGAAACCATCTTATTTAAGTCACATAAGAAAACTTGCTGATGTGGTGAAGCGTGGTTATGTTTATTTTGTGGCATTCCGGGATCATAAATTGTACAGATCGAATTAAGTGAATCTGAACATAGCGGCTATTCTGTATGTTCACCTTATTGTGAAATAAAGCAATGTATTACTTCGTACCTGGCTTCATCTCGCCAAGTGTGTGCTCGGTCTGCTTTGAGAGAAATTGAAGAAATACACGTGAAGGACACAAATATCCAGTCCAGTTCACAAGGGGGTGCTATTGTTGCATCCCTGAGTTATGCTGTTGTGCAAGTATGAGAGGTCGCACAACACCAGGTTATAGTCCAACAGTTTTATTTTAAATCACCAAGCTTTCGGAGTTACAACTCCTTCGTCGGGTGAAGTGAGGAGATACAGAATCGTCAAAGCATATATAGATAGAGAACAATGCATGTGTAACTTACAATTGCAGACAACTAAATTCAATCATCCTGACTGTTTATCTGCCGAGGTGTGATAAAGTTAATCAGGTCAGCCAGGAAGGAACCACATCAAAGACATAGCAAGATACAACTGAGACAATGAGGTGGAGTCGCATGGGGTCTAACGTGTCAAAAGCTGCTGTCTGTATGTAAAACGATTAACTTTAAAATTTTTACTTTTTTACTGGGAATCACATCTGTGAACAAGCCAACGACGACTTGAGTCCGGATCACGTCATGTATCGTGACATAAACCCAAGATCCCGATTGAGACCATCTTCATGAGTGCGGAACTTGGCTATCCGTTTCTGCTCGATGATTTTGCGTTGTCGTGTTTTCCTAAGGCTGCCTTGGAGAACGCTTACCCGCAGATCCGAGGCTGAATGTCCTTGACTGCTGAAGTGTTCCCCGACTGGGAGGTAACAATCCTGCCTGGCGATTGTTGCGCGGTGCTCGTTCATACGTTGTCTCAGTGTCTGCATGGTCTCGCCGATGTACCATGCCGCGGTGCATTCTTTCCTGCAACGTATGAGGTAGACAACGTTGGCCGAGTCACATGAGTATGTACCATGTACCTGGTGGGTAGTGTCCTCACGGGTGATGATGGTATCTGTGTTGATGATCTGGCATGTCTTGCAGAGTTTGCCGTGGCAGGGTTGTGTGGTGTCGTGGTCGCTGTTATCCTGAAAGCTGGGTAATTTGCTGCGAACGATGGTACTTCTGAGGTTAGGCGGCTGTTTGAAGGCAAGTAGTGGAGGCGTGGGGATGGCCTTAGCGAGGTGTTTGTCGTCATCGATGACATGTTGAAGGCTGCGAAGAACATGGCGTAGTTTCTCCGCTCCGGGGAAGTACTGGACGACGTAGGTACCCTGTTGGTTGTGTCCCGTGTTTGCCTTCTGAGAAGGTCTATGCGATTTTTCGCTGTGGCCCGTCGGAACTGTCGATCGATGAGTCGAGCGTCATATCCCGTTCTTACGAGGGCGTTTTTCAGTGTCCGTAGGTGTCCATCGCGTTCCTCCTCGTCTGAGCAGATCCTGTGTATTCGCAGGGCTTGTCCATAGGGGATGGCTTCTTTAACGTGGTTAGGGTGGAAGCTGGAGAAGTGGAGCATCGTGAGGTTGTCCGTGGGCTTGCGGTAGAGTGTCCGTCTTTGATGGAGATTCGTGTGTCCAGGAATGAAACCGATTCTGAGGAGTAGTCCATGGTGAGTTTGATGGTGGGATGGAACTTGTTTATGTTATCGTGTAGTCTTTTCAGTGATCCTTCGCCATGGGTCCAAAGGAAGAAAATGTCGTCGATGTATCTGGTATGGTATAGGACAGTGAGTCAGCTCCCATAAAAGTAAGATGCTCAGATCACTTACGGGAGTGACTGGCACTACTGATCTCTGAGGTATCTGTAGCAGACTCGAATTTGTAACAGAGAGCCTGGGTTAAAGTGGATCTGTGAAGATGGGGGATTAAGAAATAATTTAGTATATATTTTAGACAGAATTAAAAGCTTAAACATTTGAACAATGCTTACCTTTTACTTACCTTTTAACAGAAAACAACATACGCCCCACCACAAAGGAACACATCACAGCGTCACTTAGTGGCCTGAGCCTGCAAATTTTTAAAGCACTTTTTAACTATTTCACCTTGTATACTCTCACTACATAAATTAAATATAGTTAGGCTGTCATGTAAAGTTAATTCAAAAGCAGGACACTGGAAACCCCAATCACAGTGCTACATACAGGTATAACATGTATTGTAGGTAAATGTTCACCAATTTAAACTGGACTTTGCCATAGACAGAGCCTGACTTTCAAATTTTCAATGCACGTTGAAATACAATGTAGCGACCCATTCATCATTTTTAATACATCAATAGATATTTTTTTCTTTTACATATTTCATTAGCTTGTAATACATTTCCCGTGGTTGTGATAACGGGGGGGGGGGGGGGGGGAGAATGGAGCATGGGATGGGAAACGGAGCAATCTAGCAAAGAATGTTCCAATGGAGCTCAACGTAAGCTCGAGGAACAGCACCTCATCTTTCGATTAGGCACTTTACAGCCTTCTGGACTCAACGTTGAGTTCAACAATTTCAGACTATAACCCCTGCCCCTATTTTTTCACATGGCAGCTGTTGGTTATTCTGCCATCCCCATTTGCAACATTTAATCTCTCCTGCCTTCCATCCTAGCACAGATCGTTCCTTTTGTTCCTTCCTCCCCCCCCCCTCCCCCTTTCCCTGCCTCTGCACCTGCTTAAAACCTGTTCCATCTCTAACTTTTTCCAGTTCTGACGAAGGGTCACAGACCTGAAACGTTAACTCTGTTTCTCTCTCCACGGATGCTGCCTGGCCTGCTGAGTGTTTCCAGCATTTTCTGTTATTTCAGATTTCCAGCATCCGCGGTATTTTGCTATTGTATTAATGCTAAAGTGATAACTGGAGTCGGACGCAAAACTGAGTTGAAGCGAAGATGGCGTAGGATTTCTTTTCTGTTATCTGGCAAATGGGAGTGACAGTTTTGTGGTTGAGCTTGGGAGCTCAGACTTGCGGAATGAGGCCAGAGGCAGGTGCGAATGGCAGGTTGGCTCTATGACCACACTTTGCACTATTACTGTCGAAAGAAAAATCACAGCTGCCTTCAAAGTATTCACCTGTCCTGATGCTGACTTTCCTGGATTTCAATGTTTATCCTTTTCCATTGCAGGACAAGGAGTGGTTGCAAATGGTAAGTCCTGGTGTGCTCTATGAATGGCCAATCCGGCTGTCTAAAACAAAATATAAAATCCTGGTTTATTATGTGCTTTTACTCACCCGTGCCATACACATATACATGAGACTAGAGTTTCTGCTCGGGCATGATCCCAACTGGAAGTAAGGTATAGAATAACTTGGGCCTGCCTGACACTGGGCTCTGGCCCAGTGTAATTTCTGGGGCCAGCCGTAATATAATATTTCAGGGAAGCTCCAGGCTTCAGAAATGCCTCTGATTTAGAAACTCATCCATTTGGAGATTTAAAGTCCGGCAGCTGCTTAAAGAAGAAGCCAATCGTTGAATTGGTTTTGGTGCACACCAGTTCAGTGGAAACAAATATCTATCAGGTCAGCTGGAGGGCAGAGAGCCCTTCCAGGCTTTCTCATGCAGCTGTGGAAGTACTGTTGGAGGAAGTCAGGCAAATGTGGAAGGCCCTGTTTGGCATAGTGATGCAAGGCCCCAAGGAGAGCTGCCCAAGATTAATGGAATGAGGTGATCAGGGCAGTGAGAACTTAACAAAGTCACACATAGCCACTCTGTGCAGGAAAAATAAAACTGAATGACCCTATCAGGTCAGCAAGATAAGTGGTGCACTAGTGCACTGTAATAAGCATGCCTGCTACTTCCAATGACCCCACCCTCGCACTGGCTTAAATTGCTTACCATTAATGTTCATGAGGTTTTAAAAAATCTTTCATATATATAGCACCTTCCAAGACCTCAGGACATCTCTAAGCACTTCACATAAACAAATTACTTTTGAAGTGTAGTCACTTGTAATGTAGGCAAATGCGGTAGCCAATTTGTGCACAAGGTCCCACAGTGAGATAAATGAGCAGATAATCAGTTTCATTGATGTTGGTTTAGGGATAAATGTTGGCCAGGACATTGGAAGAACTCCCCAGCTCCTCTTCGAACAGTGCTATGGATCTTTTTACTCCCATCTCGGTTTTTACCGAGGAATTCCTGGAGCTGGGCAGAAAGGACGCCTTTTTTATTAGATTGATTAATTCCGCTGGAAGTGAGAATGAGCATTTCCTGCGTGCACGTCCCTCCCACATTTATGCTGATGTCAGAGGAAGACGACGTCACCTGATGGACATCCTGCCAGTACCACCCCCTCTGACCCCAAAGCAAAATACGCTGGTTGTAGGTATACTTGTGCGTCAGGATAAAATCCTAGCCAAGGTGGGGCCCAAAACGCCGGTTACCTCGCTGTTAGGAAATCGGCAACAGTAAAACCATACACATTTTAAAGTTTTCACAATTCCTCAGCCGTCCATGAGGTAGACACCCATGGATTGCTGGAAATAGCGCAGGTGCCCGCCAGTGTTCGCTCTAACTTTTTTCTGGGCTGCGGGCCTATTCAAAATTATGCGCATGCGCAGTTTTTCCATTTAAAAGTCGACTGCGCAGGACTTCCAGAGTAAAGGGAACTTTGGTGCCTCCCCCCCCATGCAAATAATCTTAATTCTGGGATTTAGAATGGGGTCAAACTGGCAGTTGGAAGGCAAAGTGAGGTGCTTTCTGAGTGCGACAGGTGTGCAAGAAATGTAAGATTGTGATAAATGAGCAAACATCCTTTGATAGTGACTATTTTCTTCACCCACCGCCAGGAGGACACCACCGGGCGGTAATTGAAGAAAACAATTAGATTTCTACTGATAGGTGGTGGAAGGAGTGAGAAGATAGACATAACACCAGATAAGTATAATCTATTGAAGATTCAGGAACATTAGCACATTCTGCCCTTTGTACGGCTTTGTGTAATCCTATCATGACGCAAGTCTTTAATAACTAAACAGTCTCTAAATTGTAATCAGATTACACCCGAGCGTATTTACTCTTCACTACCATCTCCCTCTATGGGCTTAATTCAGAAAATTCGCTTTAATTCACTTTAGTCAGATCCTGGTACAAAATCTTCCTAATTTGCAGCTGTATTCAGTCCAAATAATGCAATCTCTTGAATTAGCTGACCAGCTGTGCCCTGCATTCCACTAAAATTCTCTCCTAACTTTTCTGTGTCTGCAGCTCCGCTATTTTGTAGACCTTCATTCACCCAGCTAATGGTGAAAGAAAGAAAGACTTGCATTTATATAGCACCTTTCACGACTTCAGGATGTCCCAAAGCGCTTTACAGCCAATGAAGTACTTTTACTTGGTGGTTCTTGATTTCTAAACTTTTCCAATTGCGGAATATCATAATGGCTGCTAGGATGGAGTTCTGCAGGTTTGAGGACCTGGGATCATTATAGGCAATCCCTTTCTCACCCGTAGCTTACAATCTCTGTCCCTCGGTTGTTTCCAGTTCTACACAGGTACTTGAGGTACAGCTGCTAGTGTATTACTAATAAAGATCTTTCAGTATCAATTAAATTATGATTTAGATGTAGCACTCCACAATGTGACCAGCGATATTTTCCGATGTATCCAGGTGATTATCCAATATAGCTGTTATGCTGTAGAGAGCAACACTGTCACAGGAAGTCTTAATTTTCTGACAAAACATGTTGATTCTGAACCGTATATTTATTTTTATTAATTTAGTGCTGCCTAAACATCTAGCTGCTTTATTCAAATAGGTAAATGTTTCTCACTGATACTACACATCACTCATAAAATTAGATTTTCTGCTTATTTGTTTTCACTGCTGGAGGTGGTTAATGGATGAAGTGGCAGTGATGAAATTTCATCCCTGACGTCATGATTAGGTGCAGTTAATTACTTTAATTGCACGAATTAGTACGTGTGAGATTTCATCATTAACGCTCCAAAATAAATCATTTAACATCTGTGTATTTAGGTCAATGACATGGCAAAATGAAAATGGCAATCCAAATAAAATTTAAGAATGCTGACAGTCATTTGCTTTTGAGAGTATTTGATTTTTTTTAAACCTATTATAAGTTTCATTGTGATCACTAAACTGAGGGTTCTTAATGCAATAAAATTAGATTTCAGCCAGAATCACAATGACAAAAGTTATCGATCATGAAGCCCTTATCCTTATTGTAAGCACATATTCATAGAGTCATAACGCACAGAAGGAGGCCATTTGGCCCATCGAGTCCGTGCCAGCTCTCTGTAGGACAATCCAGTCAGTCCCATTCCCCCAAATAAAAACAGAAAATGCTGGAGATACTCAGCAGGTCAAGCAGCATCTGTGAAGAGAGAAAGAGAGTTAACATTTCAGGTCGATGACCTTTCGTCAGAACTGGAAAAAAGCAGTCCCATTCCCCCGTTCTATCCCCATAGCCCTGCAAGTTTATTTCCCTCAAGTGCCTATCCAGTCTGCCCTTAAAAACACTGAGCGTCTCCGCCTCCACCACCTCCGTCGGCAGCGAACCCCAGGTCATCACCACTCGCTGCGTAAAAAAGTTTTTCCTCACATCCTCCCTGCATCTCTTGCCCAAAACTTTAAATCTGTGTCTCCCAGTCTTTGCACCATCAACTAGTGGGAACAGCCTTTCCCCGCCTAGCCCATTCAAACCCGTCATAATCCTGCACACCTCTATCAAATCGCCCCTCAATCTCCTTTGCTCTAATGAAAACACATCCAGCCTCTCCAACCTGTCCTTGTAGCCAAGATCTTCCATCCCCGGAACCGTATTGTTGCTTTGCAATCCGAACAAGATGTTTGAAATTAGCGTATGCATATAATTCCAGCCATTTTAGAGCATTGTCACCACCAGTATGCAAAGCGGATAGGCCACCAGATAGTTTAGTTAGGAGGTATGATTCAACGATGTGTGACATGGTTTCTATTTATCCACAAGGACAGTTACCATCATCATGAAGGTCCGATTGGATGAAGATTTGAGGTGAAAAATCCCTGTCCAATTTGGAAGCAGTTGGGAAGATATGTACATAAACTATTAAAAAGGAGTGATGCTAGAACTGATCCTAAAGGGAGGCCATTGATTTGGTATCTCCACGAGCTGGTGCTGTCAGCCATGTGTGCTCTGAAACATCAGCCCCTTATCAGTAATTCAACCAAGCAGGTGGCCCAATATGGCAGGACACTCGCCATTTTTATCAGAAGACCAGTATGCTAGACAGTGTCATAGGTTGCTGTTAGATCGAGGAAGACAACACCAGTCATAAAGTTTATCTGAAAGCTATTTTCAATGAAGGAGGTTAGGGTGAATACTGGGTCGCAATTCCCATGGCCATGGCACAAACCAGCTTGGTCTGGACTCCGTGCATTGAAGATATATATTTGAAATAGTACTTAACTGCTGTTTTTGCCCATAATGGAGAGAGAACAGGTGGACATGATATTGGATGATGAGATTAGTAATGAGATAAGTGCATTTAAAATAACAAGAGGAGATATATTAAATAAACTAATCAAACTCAAAGAGGATTAAACCCCTGGTCCGGATGGATTGCATCCACACATTTTTAAAGAATCTAGGGAAGAGATAGCAGAGGCATTACTACACATATTTAATAATTCGTTAGAAAAAGATGTAGTGTCAGAGGACTGGCGGATAGCTAACGTAATACCTATATTTAAGAAGGGAGATAGAACATGTCCAGGGAATTATAGACCAGTCAGCTTAATATTGGTGGTAGGAAAAATAATGGAATCCCTACTAAAGGAGAAAATAGAAGAACATCTAGAAACCAAAAACATAGTAATGAGTAGTCAGTATGGATTTCAAAAGGGAAAGTCTGGCTTGACCAACCTCATTGAATTTTTTGAAGAGGTAACAGAGAGTAGACAATGGTAATGTAGTAGATGTAATTTATCTAGATTTTCAAAAGGCCTTTGATAAGGTACCCCATAATAGACTGATGAACAAGGTCAGAGAATGCGGAGTTAGGAGGCAAGTAGCAGAATAGATAGCTAGCTGGCTTCAAGACAGAATGGCTGACTTAATTAACTTTATCACACCTCGGCAGATAGTCAGGATGATTTAATTTAGTGGTCTGCAATTGTAAGGTACACATGCTTTGTTTTCTATCTATATATGCTTTGGCGATTCTGTATCTAATTTACTTCACCTGAGGAAGGAGCAATCGATAGCTCCGAAAGCTTGTGATTTCAAATAAAACTGTTGGACTATAACCTGGTGTTGTGCGACCTCTCAATTTCAAGACAGAAAGCAGAGAGTAGGGGTGAAAGATAGCTATTCACAGTGGCAGAAGTGGTGTTCCACAAGGATCAGTGCTGGGACCACTATTGTTCACAATTTATATTAACGATTTAGACTTTGGAATCAAAAACACAATTTCTAAATTTGCGGATAACACCAAATTGGGGGGATAGTCAATACTGAGGAGGACTGCAACAAATTACAGGAGGACATTAATAAACTTGCAGAATGGGCACATAATTGGCAAATGAAGCTCAACACAGATAAATGTGAGGTATTACATTTTGGTAGGAAGAATAGGGAGGTCACTTATTATTTGGAGGGTGCAAGTCTAGGTGGGGTAGAGGAACAAAGGGATCTTGGAGTACAAATACACAAATCACTAAAAGTTGCGACACAGGTCAGCAAGGCCATTTAAAAAAAAAAAGCAAAGCAAACCAAACACTGGTTTATTTCTAGAGGTATAGAATTGAAAAGTAGGGAACTTATGCTAAACCTGTATCGAACCTTGGTTAGACCACACTGAGAGTACTGAGTGCAGTTCTGGTCACGGATATAGAGGCACTGGAAAGGGTGCAGAGAAGATTTCAAGGATGATACCAGAAATGCGAGGGTATACATATCAGGAAAGGATGAACAGGCTGGGTCTCTCTTCTCTTGAAAAGAGAAGGCTGAGGGGTGACCTAATAGAGGTCTTTAAAATTTTGAAAGGTTTTGATAGAGTGGATACAGAGAGAATGTTTCCACTTGCGGGGAAGAGCATAACTAGAGACCATCAATATAAGATAGTCACCAAGAAATCCAAAAGGGAATTCAGAAGAAACTTCTTTACCCAAAGAGTGGTGAGAATGTGGAACTCGTGACCACAGGGAGTGGTTGAAGCGAATAGTATAGATGCATTTAAGGGGAGGCTAGTCAAGCATATGAGGGAGAAGGGAATAGAGGGTTATGCTGATAGATTTAGATGAGGAAAGACGGGAGGAGGCTCAAGTGGAGCATAAACGCCGGCATGGACTGGTTGGGCTGAATGGCTTGCTTCTGCGCCGTATATCCTATTTAATCTTATGTACCTATCAAAATATTGACTGTGTCTTTGTTATTCAGTACTATCAAGTTACAATAATTTTTGAAAAAAATAAATGGGTGCAAATTCTACATTTGTATCCTAATTTTTCAGCTGGATGTTGGAAGTATTGTAATCTGATTTAGAATTTCTCTTGCCCATGAGAACTCAAATTGTGCTTGGTTCTGATCTTTTTAATTTCATTAGTGCACTCATTTGTGGCATTGCCTGCAGAGGATTTTGAAAAATAATGAATGAAGAAAATAAATCTATACCCCCCTAACTCATCCCTTTCACACCTCTCTATATTAGGCTCCTTGTTAATCAAGTCTAAGGACACCAGCTCTCTGATTATAGAACTCCAGATTTGCAACAGGGCAGGTTACATTTCTCAAGAAACAACCTGACTTTAATAATCCACCTCAATTTTATCAATTAATATTATAATAATGATAAAAGCCACTCTGCTGAAATTTATTTTTGATAGAATGGGATTAGTTGGTGAATGTGATTTGTTACTTAGTTCATTGTGATTACGATAACTAAAGCAAATAGTAATAGAAACTGATCAGTAAATAGAAACATTGACAATATAGACTATTCACCAGTGAGAAAGTAGAAAAGCTACAGACCCAAAAACTATTTATTTGTATAGATGGGTAGATTGGATTACTAGGATCAACATCTAGGAGCAAGAAGGCTGCTGACTCCACTTGACATAATCAGAGCTGTTCACTGCTGGACCTGCTGGAAAAATCAGTTGAGTGATGCTCTTCCAGCTGAGGGACATGAAGGAAGCTACTGATCTTCAGCAGGCTTCCCTACAACCCAGTATTCAACATTTCTGATTGTAGACTAGGAGAATTGAAATTATGGTTTTAAAATGTAAAGGGGAAAGTACTTTTCTCTTGAGTATTATTGCCCTTTAAATGGAATTGACTCTGCTACAAATCTTAGTTAAACATAAGAGCCCCAAATTTCTTGTTTTAGTAAATGGCATAACCTGGGCAGATGGGAAAGGAAAATCAGGCAGGGATCCATTCATTTGGCTCACTACATCCCACCAGCAGCTCCAACGTTTTCTGTTGGAAGTGACCGGGCATCTAATATGTCTGCCTAAATATGTGTGTCACTAGCATCCAGCATTTCTATGGAACATGGAGAAAGATTTATAGTTTAAATGGCTGGGTTATTTAATGGAATAGTACGTATTCGGGATGAGAAAAGGCCATCGGGCCCACTTACTGGACATCCCTGTATAACCCCTTCCCTCTACCTGCACCTCTGTCCCATCCCTCTGTCCCCAACCCAATCCTTCCTCCACATCCCACTCAAACACTTTCTCTTTGCCATCCTTTCTCTTCACTTCCACTCCCAGCTCCACCCTTCCTCTTCTCTTTCCCCCTCACTCCCAGCTCCACCCTTCCTCTTCTCTTTACCCCCTCATGCCCATCTCCACTCTTCCTCTTCTATCCACCCCTACCACCTCCTGGGAGAGGCAAAAAAAAGGGACCTATAGCCAATTCATAAAACCTCTGTCAAAAATTCCTCTCCGAACCCTTTGAATGCAATTCGGTAAGCCTCGGGAAGTTCCAATCCGTTTGTTATTACTGAAAATCTTTCTTTCCTTCTGCCTCACAATTTTACAGAACTTTATCTAACATCTTCTTAAAGGACTGCAGAAAGTCAGACCTCACTACCAAATCTGGAATACTGTTCCACAGATCGATCATCCTCTGAGAAAATAAAACTTCTGTACGTCCAACCTCTCTGCTTTCCCAATTTAATTAGGTGGCCCTTAGTTCTACAGAAATCCCATCATCTCAAACAATCTGTTCCATTTGTATTTTACACCTTTCCAGAAAATCCAAAATCAAAGCACGAAGTCCAAGCTCACTGCATTAAGACACTTGTTGCCCTTCTCTAGGGCCAAAATGTTTTCTTTGAGGTGGCAGGATCAAAAAGATACACAATACTCCAGATTAGATCTCAATGAAACCTTATGTAGCCTTTTCATCTTGTCCCTAGTTTTATACTGATTAGTCCAGACAATACAGCCCAGGATCCTGTTTGCTTTGGCTGCCATTGCCTGGTAATGAGGGAGGTAGGTAACCACAAGTAATTGTCCAACAAAACTCTTTCTTGAGACTCTCTTCCACCCTCCCGTCTCCATGAAAATCAAATGAACATGAAAGACACCAATCCAATATTATTCAGCCCAGCCAGTTGTAAACCCCAAGGGATATTTCTGTGGCCCCAGCAGCATTGAATCCATTGCAGTCTGTGGAATAATTTCTACATCTATTCCTAACTGAATACTTAAATAGGGGTAATGAGCATAGCATTAACTACTTTTGCATGGAATACCTTCCATATGTGAGAGTGAAATTTCTTCTATAGTTAAAGGATACTCAGGATAATGGCCTTATGCTTGACTATTTGTCCGAAAAGGATATATGTGATCTTTTAGGATGTATTTTTTTTTAAGGAAGCTATAGTTTACCGTAAGTTTATAGGCTTCCCAATCAGGACCGCTATCTTCACTGTACTTCTGAGGTGAGGCATTGAAATATGAGGCATCTACCTAGTCTTGTCTCCTAGCACCTCCATTGCACATTGTTTTTGGTGGGGGATACAAGGAGCTGGTGATTGATGAAACAGTATCATTTTTCAGTGCCTAGTTTCAGAAATCCAGTAAAGGTAGTGGCTCCAGTAGGGAAATTAATAGCCTGTGGCAAGTTGTGTGTCTGTGGTGTTATGTTATTTTTTTGAAGTTGCTCACAGACTGTTTTTAAACTACACACTGGGGTAAAGTCATTGAGGGGTCTAATGCCAGAGTATTAATTTCACTACAGAATTATTTTGCTGTGTTTTATAAATTAAATTTTTATTGAATTAGTCAGTGGAATTCAGCCATATACAATCTGAGGTCAAATATGAATACACAAAGAACTTATTTCAGTATTTATCTGTCAGCCTTTGGCCTATTGGAGACGCTCAGAAAAAAAGTGAATTCCTGCCTGTTTTGTGTTCAGAGTTAAAGAAACTATTTTGTGAATGTTTGTGCTGTTAGACTTCTGTTCCCACAGTAATACTGTAAAGTCGATCTTGTCTTTCACAATGTGGATCAGTGAAGCCTGCATACCAGAAAGGCTAACTGTGGTGTCCAGGCAATAATAAGACTCATTACATTAAGGCTACTTTTTATTTGGGGAAAAAAATGTAAATTGAGTAGAACTAAACAGGTCAAAGTACAATTGCTAATGATTTATGACTGGAGAGAGAAGGAACCTCCCATATTCAGTAGTATTGTAAAATGTAGTATAGCAAAAATCAGTTGTGCAATCAAGTATTGACCAATCTTTTTGTTCATTAGAACACTTTTAGCTTTGTATGGGAAGAATTGTATACTTGTATTGCACAGCAAATATGTACAAGGGACATTTAATTTTCCAAGTTTGTGGTCTGGATTCCTGTTTTTTTTAAATTATTTAAACAATGAATTGGCTTCATTATTCTAGTCTCTTTAAGAATCCGATCTTCAAATGTGGGAAATTATTACTTCTTTGACCAAAGTGAATTGTTCCTTTTGGTGTTTATAATTAGCCCACATCCATACAAACACGTCAAAATACTGCCTGGTAATTTTCCAAGGAATACATTTTACTCCTTACAATCTTTTATGGTGTGAGCTCTGTATATACAAACCTAAAGAAGTACTTTCTATTAAGATTCATTGAATTCACTCCCTGGTCTTCTCCAGTTAAACATCGGTGGCATAGTGGTTAGCACTGTTGCCTCACAGCGCCAGGGACCCGGGTTCGAATCCGGCCTCGGTGACTGTCTGTGTGGAGTTTGCACATTCTCCCTGTGTCTGCGTGGGTTTCCTCCGGGTGCTCCGGTTTCCTCCCACAGTCCAAAGATGTGCGGGTTAGGTTGATTTGGCTATGATAAATTGACCCTTAGTGTTAGGGGGGATTAAATACGTGGGGTTACGGGGATAGGGTGGGATATGTGTCGGTGCAGGCTCGATGGGCCGAAATGGCCTCTATCTGCACTGTGGGGATTCTGTGATCACTGAATGGCTCTTATTTGGTTACAAGGAAAATGTGTTTTGAAATGTATATCCACTTTATATTGAAAACTGGTCTGAAACCCAGGTGTGCATTATAATTGAAAAAACCAGTGGGGTTTTTATTACTTCTGTATTTTGATCTGTATATTTTTTTTCATGATTCAGGACCAACCCAAATGCTGTGGTTAAACCATGGCACCTCTTTATGTGAAGATACACATTTTGTTTGAACAGTATATATGCACTTTGTTTTTTTTTTAATATGCCAGCAAGTCATTTTAATTTTGCATATGCTTATGCAAAATTTTCATTTCAATCTTTCTATACAAATTTTTTATGTATCCTAAAATATTTTTTAACTTGTACAGACGCACTGCAGCCTACTAATAATGCAAAATCATTTTGTGAATTTAAAAATTGTATTGTCTAATAATTTGAATTAAGCAACATAAAAGTAAGAAATTAGTGCGTAAAAATTTAAATTATCAAATAATTTGAATGAAGTGGCTTTGAATTAAGAGAAGTAGACTGTAGTTAGAAAGCACTTCTGTTTTTTATTAGAAAGCTGAGCTTTGGTGACTTTGCGGTTGTAGTAATAAGAGCACTCCTACCCCGAGAATCCAAAGTGAGTTCAAATATTGTTGGAACTCCGTTGTCCTTGATCAGATTTTGAGCATTTTGCATTAGTTGTGTCCTTTGCTCGGGATGGAGGAACAGTACAGAAGTGCATCTCGGGTTGATTAATAATTCACCAGCTGTGATACGGCTCATAGGTCATCTCTAACTGAGAGTGGGATAGATATTAAACCCAATAGCTTCTTTGTGATGTAACTCAATTTAGCAATATTAAGTGTGCATGCTGTGCTGCAAAATTAAAATTAAGCCTGGATGGTTAAACCAACTCAACAAGTCTGAATCTTACTTTACAAAAAAACCAGACAGAAAGTCCAGTATTATTATCCAGTTGTGTATTCTTCCTTCTCTTTTCCTTGCTCCTGCTGTACCCCCACTTCCATATAACCTGTTTAATTGTTAACACCTTATAAGTGGAATGATTTTCTCATGCTATTTAAGAGGTGAGCAAAGCTATTCTGCTATCTTGCCTGGTCTCATTAAGAAATTACAGTGAACTTAGATTAAATATTGTGGCATCCCTGTACAAGCGCTTCAAAAGCCTACTTTACTATTTGAGTGGGAATTGTTATTATGCCTTTCCAACCTGGTGGTCTTTCTCCAATGTGCTCTCTAAGTGAAGAGGAGGTCCCAGTGATGTAGGGTACTCCAACTCCCAAGTCATCTATAGTAAAAGCAGTACTTGAACTTCTTACAATCTTGGTTAAGAGGGTGTCTTCTGACTAGAAACCTCTGATCATGATGCTGTGGTTGCTCCAACTGTCATTCATAGTTCCAAACAAATCTGAGTCTCAGTTGCCAGGTTTATCCAAAGCATATGTCCTTCTTTAGCCAATGTATTAGAGGTCTCAGCGGGGCGGAGGGGGGGGGGGGGGTCGTGCTAATTCCGATAATCTCTTGGAGCCTTCTGATTCAGAAGGCGGCTCAGGATAAACTAAGCCTCATATATCAACATCTCCTGAGCAGATCTGTTAACAAATTTAACGCCCATGCAGTAGCATTTTTGGGTGTATCATTAGCTGCCATGACTAAAGTTTCAAGTCATGGTTCAGTCTTGATTATATCAAAATTACCCATCTTTATGGGCTTTTTCTGGATTTCCATTCCATCACTTTCTTTTCCCAATTTGCTCTCCTCTTCTATTAAAGGGATTGATCGTTGCTGGGGTATGGTTCTGTAAATAGCAACATTTCTTTTGGAACCTCAAATGGCCATTCTAGAGAGCAATTACCTGCAAGCTGTTTAATTTTAGAGGCATCACAGCTGAATCCAATCCTCAACCTCTCCAGTGACTTTTGAGAACATTTCACTGGGTTTTGATCAGGGGCACAAATCTTAGCTGATTATTCTTTTCTCTAACCCAGGGATGATAAAGATAATTGTAATGTTCCAACTGCTGCTCCAGCATAGGCTGAACAAACCGCAGACACGCAGTCACTGAAGAAATCCTTTATATAAATGATAATTCAACTGCAGAAGTGCTACAGGTCATTACTATACTAGAAAGGAACCTGAGAAATGTAATGCTTTGGGAAAGTGGGTATACTGTCAGGAAACTATAAATAGCTGCATATTGGATACACTGGGTAAAAGTTATGCCCCAGCAAGTGACTCCGCTCCAGTTTTCAGCACAGGTGTGCTAATGATGCTCTTGAGGTAGGGAGTGTTCCAATTCCCAAGGCATCCTATTTTATAGGAATGTTTAGTTGCACATCTAATCCATTTAAAGGCCTTCAGGCAAAGTTGTTGGAGCTGTCTCGAAGAGAGACTGCTCTTTAGGAAAAACACTGCAGTATTATAAGAAACATTAGCTATTCTGGGAATGATGCCTGTTTTATTTGGTCTTTCTAACCACCTTCTAGATTATTTATTGTATCTTGGGACTTGAGGATGAGTACCAGTTAACAAACCTTTGAATATATCTCTCCTTGTCTTGTGATCTAGGTAAACTTTCAGCAGCTTGCCCAGAACTGTCTTATGCCTCCATAAGATTTCAGTTGCCCCAAGTAGAAGCGCATCACCATAGACCTCATCTTTAGAGCTTAAAACATGAAGTAAATTTATTGTACAAGAAACAAACATGTAAATAATCTTCTATGCTTACATATTTACTGTATTTTATCTAGCATCTTGAATAAGAACAAAAATTAAATAGGATTGCTACTCTAAGAACTAATCTTTCATAAAATAATTTGTGAGTTTTGACAAATGATTCAATGGTGGCGGTTATCACAGCTGAGCCCAATCTGATCTCAGCCAATCTCCATGCACACTTCCCAGCAGGGGTCATAAGAAATAGGAGCAGGAGTAGGCCATACAGCCCTTCAAGCCTGCTCCACCAATCAATAAGATCATATCTTCTTCTACTTCAACTCCACTTTCCTGCCCTATCCACATAATCTCTTGATTCCTTTAGTGTCCAAAAATCTATTGATCTCAGTCTTGACTATACTCAACGATTGAGCATCCACAGCCCTCTGGGGTAGAGAATTCCAAAGATTTACAACCCTCAGTGAAGAAATTTCTCCTCATCTCAGTCCTAAATGGCCGACCCCTTATCCTGCATCTATGACCACTAGTTCTAGACTCTCCAGCCAAGGGAAACATCCTGTCTGCATTTACCCTGTCAAGCCCTCTAAGAATTTTATACTTTTCAGTAAGATCACCTCTCATTCTTCTAAACTCCTGAGAATATAGGCCCATTCTACTCAATCTCTCCTCATAAGACAATCCTCTCATCCCAGGAATTAATCTAGTGAACCTTTGTTGTACCCCCTCGAAGGCAAGTATATCCTCCCTTAAGTAAGGGGACCAAAACTGTACACAGTACTCCAGGTGTGGTGTCTCCAAAGCCATTTATAATTGCAACAAGACCTCCTTATTCTTGTACTCCAACTCCCTTGCAATAAAGGCTAACATGCCATTTGCTTTCCTAATTGTTTGCTGCACCTGCATGTTAACTTTCTGTGATTTGTGTACCAGAATCACCTTTTTAAAAAATATTCTGCTTTTCTATTCTTCCTACCATAGTGGATAACTTCACATTTCCCCACATTATACTCCATTTGCCATATTCTTGCCCACTCACTTTACCTGTCTATATCCCTTTGCAGCCTCCTCACAGCTTACTTTCCCACCTAGCTTTGTATTATCAGCAAACTTGGATACATTACACTCGGTCCCTCATTGGATCACTACATAGCAATCAGGAGTAGTTGTATTTCCCTTCCCTAACCCAGTGTACCAAGGCCATTTGTACTGTTGAAATACCTGTCCTTGCTGAGGTCAGTTAATTCAGCATAGACTGGGATCTTATGATCTATATGGCTCACTACCACTGCATATTTATCCACAAAGCCTTTGATGGATCTTAGCCTCACCCGATGTCCACAAGCCAAAACTTTTGATCAGGGCCGCTGGCTAGCATCTGTGAGCAGAAAGAGGGGTTGGTTTTCTCTTCTCTACCCCAGGGTTTTTATTTTTCTAAATTGTCTCTTAATTTTATTTGTACTGTAAGTATACTGTGTTTTCCTAATCGATGTTAAACATTGCAGAAAATAAAACATTTCAATGAATGACATTAATTATAAATGGCCCAAATTAGCATTTTGTGTTAAAATGTAGAATGATCATCACCGTGCACTTGAACTTTCATGGTTCCGGGAAACTGAAACCAGCTTGTTAAACTGCATGTGCAGAGAACAAGGAAAATGTTTCCTTTTAAGATTGTTAGGCTCAAAGGTACAAAGTAATAAAACATTTTAGAAAAATTATCTTTTTTATTAGTGCATGATATTCTGTGCAGTGTTAGGTCCTTATACATTTCTTCTGTGTTGCCAGTGTACTCTGGGAAGTGTGTACAGAAACTAGAATGTTGATGCCAATGTGCCCTTGTAGATACAGGAACTCTGAAAGGAAATGTTTATCACTTTCTATTGTGTTCTGAAAAAAATCTGTCATTGCTGAGTAGAGTTACAAGGAAGCAGGTGTAAATTTGTATTTAAATCCCTCATTTCAGTTCTTTAAAAAGATATGAGGTTGTCACCAGCTGTTTCCATCTGCAAATTTATGGTGAAGGGAGTTAAAGGAGGGTGCATCCTCACATCCTGCAGGTGTAATGGTACAGTTATTTTTATAACTCATTTGTTTATCTTTCTATCTTGCTCTTTCCCTGTGGTGAAGAGTTCATTCTGGAATATAACGCAGTCGCAGTAGCAACAGCAGCACGACACAGGTACAGGCCAATATAAGCTTATTTTCTTTTTGTAGGTCTTGCACAATAGTGCAGGGCCTTTTGTGGCCTTAGGGATTAACCAGGGAATGGGCGCACCTAATACAAGGCGGTTTTACCTTGCAGTACTGCTTTTAGAAGAACAGTGCCATACTGCCCTTTTGATGTCACACTTCCCATTATTTGTGTTTTCACCAGTGCTGTTTTACATCAGACATCGGGTAGAACTAACTATACCTGGCAGGACAGCAAGCAAATCTTGTGGTAATTACAAGATGCACAAAAATGGATCGCTGTTGTTGCTGGAACAAAATAAATTGACATTTTTATATTTCCTAGTGCAGCCAACAGCATATGTACAGTCAACTGCAATTTTATAACGCAAAAGTGCCTAAAAAGGATTGTCGATGGATCCTTCCATTCAGCCCATGTAATTCCTTTACAAACAGCAAATGTGTGTCAGTTCCTTGGAATAAATTGACTCCAGAGACCAACAAATATGCAAACACCTAACTTTAATTAACAGCAGAACACATGCGGCTCCATATTTGTCTCCATGTGCAATGGCTGGCTCACTAACTGCAATGCAGATTAAACAGCTTTAGAAGAATGATGGTAGGACAGAAGACTTGGGGCGCGATCTTGCCAGCCCTGGGGAGGCGGGTATGGAGGCGGGTCTGCCGGGAAAATGTCAGAATTTGTGAGCGGGTGCCCAACCCGCCTCCATGCCATCTTGCCAGGAGGCGGGTAGCCGTCCCGCACCGGGTCCTGTCTCCTTGGAGGCGGGAAGGGATTACAGCCACTTAACTGCCTGTTAACAGGTAGTTAACAGGCAGAAAATAGGCTTATTACCATTTTGCCCACACAAGTGCAGGCTTCCCGAAGGCTCTGCCAGGGTCACTGAGGCGAGTAGTGGGTCTGCAGGGGTCGGTGGGGGGGTGCAAAAGTGTTAGAGGAGACTCCGGTCTCCTTCCTCTCAGTCAAGACAGACGATGGTAGATAGGTTCACAACGATCTTTATTCAAGCATATGCAGGGAGAGACTCTCACTTGACCGCTTCAAGTGGGACTCCGATGAGATCTCACATTTCATTTACTTATATACATTCGTTATTGCTTATGCAAGCTATTACAAAAGTGGGTTTCCTCCGGGTGCTCCGGTTTCCTCCCACAGTCCAAAAATGTGTGGGTTAGGTTGATTTGGCTATGATAAATTGACCCTTAGTGTTAGGGGGGGATTAAATATGTGGGGTGATGGGATATGTTAGGGGGAATTAAATACGTGGGGTTACGGGGGTAGGGTGGGATATGTGTACTGTGGGGATTAAAGCAGGGACAGGGTACTGGATTTGGATGATCAGCCATGATCGTATTGAATGGTGGAGCAGGCTCGACGGGCCGAATGGCCTACTGCTGCTCCTAGATTCTATGTTTCTATGTTTCTATCACGTGTTAGCCACACTATTTGTTAATGCTATCACATTGCCCATGTTAGGGGTCTCTATCCATGAGTTGCACTCCTTAGTTCCCTCGTGAAACTACCATTTAATCCTTTGATATAATTAGTCTTTGACTTGTTTTTCACATTTTTCACACCACCCTCGTTAACCTAACATAACCTCTAAAGTTCTTTATTGTTTAGTCAATCAGTAGTGTTTACTTGTTAATTACCCTTACAAAAACTGTGCTGTGAAGGTAAGTGATGGGTGCAAGTGTGGAGAGGTGAGTATCTGAGGCAAGTGGCAAGTGTTAGAAAAAGTTTACTTACCTTTGTTTCTTCCTGCAGGCTTCAGTCGGTAGGTATGCGGAGAGTCTCGCACCTCCGCGGTAGAGATGACAGATGGCCGTTGCATTCTCAGATGCAACAACCATCTCATTTCTGCAAAAGAAAGAGGTTTGATGAGGTCTTGAATTCAAGACCTCATCAAACTACAGAGAATGTCAGTGTTTGACAGCTTCACAGAGCTGTCAAACGATGACAATTCATCTGTCAAAAATTTTTGACAGATGAAACGTCATATGCTGACGTTCTCTGCTGGGTGGGCTTAACAAGGTCAATCAAGGGAAAATAGTGTGGGTTCGTCAGAAGTTGATGGAGGCGGGACTGAAACCCTGACAAGTGGGAGTCCCGCCTCCAAAAGCTCCCCATTGGCAAAAATCACCCCCTAGGTGTTCTGATTTAGAATTTATCCATCAGTGAGGCAGCAGCAATAACAGCCCTTTGCAAACCTCCAGGCCCACAAAATTAAAAAAAAAAGGGACAAACCAGTAAGAAACATAACCGTAAATGAAACTGAGTTTCTAGAGCTTCATGGACCAGATTGCCAGGACTCAGCCACATGTAAGCCGTGGGCCATACTTTAGACATCACTGATGTAGGAGAAACTTGTGCTTGTCAGTGGAGTACAAAATGCAATTGTTCTACTTTCCAGTGTGACATCTCACCCTTTCGGCCTCCACTCTACCCCCTCCCCCCAGAATATATTTTTGTCTGCCGCTGATGTAGGTTAAAGCTCCAGGTGGGCTCAAAGGTCATAATCTAACCTGCCCTGCTGCTATATTTGTTGGTTTTTTTTGTATTCATTAGTTTGAATAATGTTGGTGCTGAGGAATTGAACATTTTCTCACTTTTGGCACCCACTACCTTCCCGCATCTCAGGTCAGGCATAGCATGGATGGGTGCAGAGTAAAGATCATAGGAACAGCAGTAGTCATTTAACCCCTCGAGCTGTTGAGCCATTCAGTTAGATCATGGCTGATCTGTACCTCAGCTCCATTTACCCACCTTTGTTCCATATTCCTCGGTACCCTTACCCAACAAAAATCAATCAGTCTTGAAAGTGCCAATTGACCCAGTATCCATAGCCTTTTAGGTTTTTTTGGCGGGTGGGGGGTGAGTTTCAGATTTTTAAGATTGTGCCTCTTTGTTCACGATTCCCCACCAGAGAAAATAGTTTCTCTTTATCTACACTATCAGATCGCTTTATCATTTTAAATACCTCAATTAGATTCCCCACTCAAACTTCTAAACTGAACAAGCAATGTTTATGCAACCTGTCCTCTCAATTTAATTCACACTTCCCCACATTGAACTCCATCTGCCGTAGTTGTGCTACTGTTAGTCTGTGTATGTCCCTTTGTAACTTTCTGTTCCCATTCACACAACTTACTGTGCCTCTTAACTTAGTGTCACCTGCAAAGTTGATCTACAACTCTCTCTTCCTTCATCGAAGCTATAGAATCGCACAATCTAACAGCACAGAAGGAGGCCATTCATCCCATCGTGCTTGTGCCAGCTCTTTTGAATGCTAGTAACCTCCTCAAAAAATTCGACTAGGTTAGTCAGACATGACCTACCCTTCACACGTTCATGCTGACTCTCTTTGATCAGCTGATCAGTCCAAGTGCTCAGTTACTTTGGGCTCGATTTTAATAACGGAGGCGGGTTGAGGGCGGGCCCGCTGCTCGGCAGCTTTCGGACCCGCACCCGGCTGCCGCCTCCCAGCACTTCCGATTTTGGCTTCATTGGTCTCGTTACGGCTGATGTGCGAGTCTCTCCAGGCAATTGCTTGGAGGATGTCAGTTTCTCGCGTCTGATGACGCGTTGTTTGTTTGAAAGTTTAAAGGGGCCATGTCCCCTTTGCATACAAATGTCATTGGGATGGCTTGGTGCTTTATTATCTTGAAAGGGGAGTTGACAGTGTTTGTTCTGAGCAAAATTTAAGGAATGATATTGCTGGTCATATTATTCCAGAGATTCATGATTTTTTGATATGACTTTATTATCTGACTATGAAATGAAAAAGATGCCAGATGTGTTCCAATCATTTGCTTAGTAATATTAATGCTTTTTTCTCTTAAAGGTGCTGGGAGCTGCAGGAATGGCAGCCCCAAAAACTAAGGCTGCAGCCAGGTTCAATGAGGGCTCCCTCCATGCTCTTGTTGAGGGAGTTAGAGGACGTCAGGAGCTCCTCTTACCTGGAAACGGAAGGAGGAGGCCTCCTCAGCAAACCAAGGCAGCTTGGCTGCAAATTGCTGAGGAGGTGAGCTCGAGGTCTGTGTGCAAATGCACATGGGTTTAGTGTCAAAAAAGGTTTAATGATCTGCTGAGATCACCTAAAGTGTGGCCTCTATGTTCTGGGAAATGGAAGTTCAAGAGTGAGGGCTCAGGGCGATTTCCATGTAGAATGTTGGTGGTGACACTGAGCGCAAACCACCGTTTATTGGACAGATGATGCCTGGGGTTTGAGAATGTCAGACTTATATTCATCTTCATGTGCCAGCCACCTGTGGTTGAAGCGTTAGCTTATGGGAATCTGTCATGGATGAGTGCATCCATTGCCTGACGGCCATCAATGTGTTTGTCTGCTGCTGGATTGGCCACATCCGGCCCCGCAAGGCATCACTCCCCGTCCTCCTCATCCTCGTCCTCTTCATCTTCCTCTAGCCAAGCTGTTCCAGTACAGCTACAACACTGGCATCTATCTGACAATGTGGAAAACTGCCCAGGTATGTCCTGTCCACAAAAAGCAGGACAAATCCAATCCGGCCAATTACCTGCCCCATCAATCATTAGCAAAGTGTTGGAAGATGTCATCGACAGTGCTATCAAGCGGCACTTACTCACCAATAACCTGCTCACTGATGCCCAGTTTGGGTTCCGCCAAAACCACTCTGCTCCCGACCTCATTACAGCCTTGGTCCAAACATGGACAAAGAAGCTGAATTCCAGAGGTGAGGTGAGAGTGACTGCCCTTGACATCAAGGCAGCATTTGACCGTGTGTGGCATCAAGGAGCCCTAGTAAAACTGAAGTCAATGGGAATCACGGGGAAAACTCTCCACTGGCTGGAGTCATACCTAGCACAAAGGAAGATGGTTGTGGTGATTGAAGGTCAATCATCACAGCCCCAGGACATCGCTGCAGGAGTTCCTCAGGGCAGTGTCCTAGGCCCAACCATCTTCAGCTGCTTCATCAATGACCTTCCCTCCAACATAAGGTCAGAAATGATGACTGCACAGTGTTCAACGCCATTCACAACTCCTCAGATAATGAAGCTGTCCATGCCCGCATGCAACAAGACCTGAACGGCATTCAGGCTTGGGCTGATAAGTGACAGGTAACATTCGCGCCACAGAAGTGCCAGGCAATGACTATCTCCAACAAGCGAGAGTCTAACCCCCTCCCCATGACATTCAACGGCATTACCATCGCCGAATCCCCCACCATCAACATCCTGGGGGTCATCATTGACCAGAAACTTAACTGGATCAGTCACATAAATACTGTGGCAACAAGAGCAGGTCAGAGGCTAGGTATTCTGCAGCGAGTGTCTCACCTCCTGACTCCCCAAAGCCTTTCCACCATCTACAAGGCACAAGTCAGGAGTGTGATGGAATACTCTCCACTTGCCTGGATGAGTGTAGCTCCAACAACACTCAAGAAACTTGACACCATCCAGGACAAAGCAGCCCGTTTGATTGGCACCCCATCCACCACCTTAAACATTCACTCCCTCCACCACCGGCGTACCGTGGCTGCAGTGTGTACCATCTACAAGATGCACTGCAGCAACTCACCAAGGCTTCTTCGGCATCACCTCCCAAACCCGCGACCTCTTCCACCTAGAAGGACAAGGGCAGCAGGTGCATGGGAACACCACCACCTCCAAGTTCCCCTCCAAGTCACACACCATCCTGACTTAGAAGTATATCGCCGTTCCTTCATTGTCGCTGAGTCAAACTCCTGGAACTCCCTACCTAACAGCACTGTGGGAGTACCATCACCACATGGACTGCAGCGGTTCAAGAAGGCAGCTCACCACCACCTACTCAAGGGCAATTAGGGATGGGCAATAAATGCTGGCCTTGCCAGCGACGCCCACATCCCATAAGCGAATAAAAAAATAAAAGGAGGCTGTGTGCTGAGCCACTTGTTCATGTGGCAGCACTAAGCCGCGCTGCTCTTCCTCTAAATCTGACGACCAGGATGAGAGGATGTAAATGGTTCCCATCCCGTTGTTATAGATTTCATTTGAGGCAAGAAGCTTGCAAGCGCACACTCAAAGTGGCCTGAAATTATTCCAATCAGTTCAAACAGCAGATGTGTGTCAGCTTGACCAGTCACAAGGTCAGTAGATTTGCAAAATCTTATCCCAAACCTCCAACAACAAAGTTGTTGCATTTGAATGCCAGCCATGTTACAGGAGCGCTTTTAAAGTTCTGCACCAATAATGACTACTGATCATGTCCTCCACCAACTCGTCTCCTTGCAGCTGGACTGTTTCTGACAAGACGGGAAACAGGAGCCAGAGGCACGAAAATGGGAAACCTCTATCAAAATAGGATATCAAGGCTGTTAACAGGCTCGTAACTACCTGTCCCACTAGTTGGAGTCAGGGTCAGTTTGGGAGTAGCTGAACAGACAGTCACGAAAATCGGGTGGGGGCGGGATGGAGGCGGGTTGGGTGTCTGAAGCCATTTTTTCCGATTTTCGCAGCTGACCCACCTCCAAACCCGCCTCCTCAGGGCTATTAAAATCGAGCCCTTTGTCTCAGGGCAGATTCCAGTAACTTTCCCACATTTGATCCTTCCACTGTTTCCCTGTTTACCTCCTCCCTTCAGATAATGCTCTTTAGACCTAGTCTCAGATGGACACGCTTACTGCAGCAGTGTGAATTTTTCCAACATTAGCCATACATGTGGCCTCTCTGACTGAGACATGCAATTTTTTGCTTAAGACCTGCTGTATGAAAAATAGCGAGCTCACTTCCCATTCCCCCTGCCCCTGGGCTACCCTATTTCTTATCATGGCTGCAGGGGTTTTCAACACCATTTGGGACGATGTTATAGCATAGGTTTGTTACAATGATAAAGTACCCAATTCTGCATTTTAATATGTGACAATAGTACCATCCACCTTGTCCATATATATGGTTAAATTCTGACCTCCACAGTCTGTAGTAATAGAAATGTTTCAGACCATTTACCTGTACATGAATTGGGGCCCACTAGGGTCTAGATGAATTCACAGCTGATTAAGGAAATTTATAATTGCTAATATTGCATTTTGTTCCTTTTTTGTCCATTGCAGCATACTTATCTTGTATCTAATTTTAGACTGAATATATATTGTCCAACATTGCAACTTGCTTGACTATGCAATCTATTCTTTGTATAGTTGAGAAAAGGTGTTTACAATTGTGGAAAATATTTTTCTGAGCAATTCAGAATAGTTGTAGGCACTGGATAATTTGATTATATAGTGTATAATGCATAAATTTACATTGTTTTATTGCTTTGCCTTTAATGAAATGGTCCCACCCTGTCTGCAAGATCTGCAGATGTTGAGCAGGCAAGTTTTTTTTTGTCAAATAGCAGAAATCATGCTGTGCAACAGGTACTTTGTTAGAGGCAACTGGGATCAAAGTAGAATTAATGGAGAAGAAAATACTACATGGCATAATATAAATCACAGATTTTAGAGGGGGAGAATGTTTTATTTTTTTCTAGAACTGTTTTGAGCCCTTTGAAAGAGAAGTTTAGTATTTTTTTTATTGATTTAACTGAAGTTGGTAGAACATCGATTGAGATCCCCCCCCCCCCCCCCCCCAAACTCTACTCGGTGAAGCCAAATTGAGGCCGGCCACTTCCTCGCAGAGCTGGATAGATTATTTGTAGGTTAGTAATCCCAGGCCAGTCTTGCACACCTCTAAGAGGTCTTCTGTAGAGTTGGGAAACTTCAGGAAAGAGGAGAGAAGAATAATGGGCAAAATGTTACTTCATTATTTTTGTTCCTTTTCCCTGGTTTCTATGCTCCACCCAAGGCTTCTAGGAGGAGCAGAGTGGCCAATTCTCCCTCATTCTCCACCCTCTCCAACTTGACACATTAGTAACTCAGTGGTCTGTAGGAATGCATGCAAACCCATGTCCCACTACTGCATGCTGTAGCCAAAGATGTTGAAACATACTGGGCAACAAAAAAAATGTTTTATGAATAAACAGCTATTTTTCTTAATTTTCCTGCAAACAGAAGATAGTGGTGTTGATTCATGTGCTGTCACTGAATTAAGTGTATTAGAATCTTGATTTTCAAGAGAACAGATGGTTTTTGCAATTATTGGCACTGGTTATGTAAACTTTTGAGTGTGAAATTAAATTAAATCAAATCCTCTCATTTAATGGTTGAAAGATTATACGAATGGTTTAAAATGCTGCCAGGAACCTCAGGCTTTGGAATTAGCCTAGGTGTACCCAATGTGACAACAACAGAAGTATTGTTACAAGCACATTATGAATGTAATGATGTTGAGCACCAGCAGGCAGCAAGCTGATAAAGAGCCTTCAGCTATTAAAATCATAATCTTAACACTTCTATAGATGGCTTTACTGTCTTCAATTATGTTGAAATTTCAAAAGTTCCCCAATCATAATATAATCTGTAGCCTGGAGGGTATCACATCGTTCTCCTTTTTTTCTCCTGAATCATATGTTGTGGTTTTTTCCCCTCTTTCGCCACAAGTCTTTTTTTGTGGTTAGACTTGATGGATCATAAAGAATAGACCTCAGCACAGACTTGTTTTGAGCCCTTATGGTGTGGTTCTAAATTTGATAAAGAGGGAGAGATAGTGTCTCTTTGGAAATTCTTAGACAAAGTTTATGCTTACCTTGATGAATGGTCCCTGTGCATCTGAATACTGAACTACTGGAGTGAAAAAATGTTTCTATTAGACTGGAAATATTTATCATCTTTGATTTTCAGGGCTGCTTAGTTTATTGCAAACTTGCAACTGTAAAATGGGTATTTGTGATTTTGGTAAGGACTCTTATGTTGGGAAACGGTAGTGCAATGTGCTGGTACTGGGGGTGGGTGTAGGGAGCAGTCTTAGTTTTTTCTGACAGTGGGAGTTGCCATCTTTCAGATGTTAAGCAGAGTCATCATCCGCCCTCTCGGGTGGATGTAAAAGATCCTGTGGGACTATTCAAAGAAGAGCAAGGGAATTCTCCCAGTGTCCTGGCCAATATTTATCCCTCAACCAACACCATTTATCTCATTGCTCTTTATAGGCCTGTGCTGTGTGCATCTTGGCTGCTGCATTTGCCTGCATTACAACAGTAACTGCACTTCAAAAGTACTTCATTGGCTGTGAAGTGCTTTGGTACATCTTTAGATCTTGAAAGGCGCTATTCAGAATAGATCGTGAAAGTCCATTCATTTCCTTTATTCTAGATATATAATAAACTAGGCTGAAGGAACCCTGCTTGAGCTTAAACATTATTTTTAAATCCGTCTTTCTTTCAATGCAAGAGCCCACTGGGTCTTTTTTTAAAAGTAGCCACCCTGGCCTCTACTCGCTCCAATTGCCCAGGATCGCAGGTCTCCAGAGTATGCCTAACTGAACTAGCTGCCCCTGCTGTGCCATGGATGTGTAAACAATCGAGTGAACCCCTACAAAATCCAATAACTCATCCAAACAGAAGTCTCCTAGAAAAGCTTCATCAGGTAAGTGAGTGCGTGTGGGAAGTTAGCACCAAACACTTTGCAACTGTCCCTCCTCTCTCTCCATCCTCCCCATTTCCCCCAGTCATCTGCCCTCCTTCCCTACTCCCCCAGTTGTCCATCCTCTCTCTCCTCCTCTCCTCCCCTCCCCTAGGAGATATCCCTTGTTTATAGTAGAAGTAAGGCTGTCCCACAGCTTCCACTCAAAGTTTCCTTTGGAAGTTGGGGAGGGGGAAGGGAAGGGAAGGGGAGCGAGAATATTCTGGTTTCTGTAATGGAAAAAATTACCGTAAATGTGACCCTGGCTATTTAGTGTTTAAAATGTAGGTAATCATTATTCCCAAAGTTGTCTTTTTTAAGAGCTGTAATGAGACAGGTTATTACCTCTCTCAAATCAAAGAGATTCCTGTGTAAAAAGGAAAATGTCTGCTTAAAATTTGCTCTGCAAAGGGAGAACCTTTTCCTCTCCAAGCTGGTATGTATCAGTCCTCTCTCGGCAGAGGCAAGCGTCTGTGAGCAATTGACTGCACATGGTCCAGAGGCTGTTTCTTTTTTTATTGGTAAAATGAGCTAAATAATACCTAGGTATGAAATGGGATAGTACTTTTTTTTAAGCAAAATGGCACTACAGTTGCAGTATTCTATGCTTTTTTCAGTCTAGATTTAATTTTTGATAGTACACAGAAAAAGCACACAGGAAGATTTTGGTAAAAGACCATTCAGGATCGGAGAGTCCTTTATTCACTTTTGCTGATTTCAAACTGTTTACCAATTTATAAAATCCAAAAATATGTGCAAGTTCGTGTTGGAGTGTAGCAGTCATGTTTGAACAGATACTGCTTTTAGTGATGCTGGATGGATATGCTGACAATCTATCTAACATCTGATTGTGAGAAGGTGATATTAAAACCTACATTTGAATCTACTTGGCATCAAACTAGTGGTTATGTAGACCACACACTGCTGCATTTCAGGGTCCTTTGTCATGAATAAAGCTGGCAGATTGATCGTGGGGCCAACCCACAAAACTAGCTTGCAAGAGCACAGCCCCTTTTGGTGTGGATTAACTAGTAAACCATAATTTTTTTCATGGCCTGTTTCATCTTTTTCATTTATTTTAATTAACTTTAATTGATGCTTTTATTTTTAACCCTTCACTGCACTGGTTATGTTAAACATATGGATTTCCTATGTGCTAGATGTTTCATATTCATTTTCCTCTACTGTAATTCAGATTTGTTGTTTTGTTTCAAGAGTTGTTCCTTGGACTTGTTTTCCCTAGTTCCCGTCCATTACAAAGTATTGGGGAACAATTCATGGTTAGGATAGTGACTGCAAACATCAACTTGTGACCTGAATAATTTAAAACTGTTAGATTCTCTTTCTTTTCATTCCCTCTCCCTATTTTCTCCCCTTCTTTCCTGGGGAACAATTCACAATGCATCAGCCCTCCATTGCCTGGCTCAAGTAACCATTATGTCTAATTCTAAACAACAGGCATTTATAGAGCGCCTCTAACGTATTAAAATGTCGCAAGGCGCTTCACAGGAGCGATTATCAAACAGAGCCACATAAGGAGATATTGGGACAGATGACCAAAAGCTTGGTAGATAGATTCTAAGGAGCGTCTTAAAGGAGGAGAGAGAGGCAGAGAGGGAATTTCAGATCTCTGGGCCTAGGTAGCTGAAGGCACAGTCACCAATGATGGAGCGATTAAAACAGTAAATATCAGCAGACATTGTAACTGAGAAACATCACAGTCGAGCCTGATCCTGCTCTCGCTAATTATCAACATGCAAAAACTTTTCAGCAATGGAAATTAGGTTTGGGAGCCAAGGCTGATATATTTTCGTAATTTCTCTATCTTCAACATAACTAAAGCAGATTATCTGGTCATTATCACATTGCTGTTTGTGGGAGCTTGTTGTGTGCAATTGGCTGCTGCGTTTCTTTAATTACAACAGTGACTGCTCTTCAAAAGTACTTCATTGGCTGTAAAGCGCTCTGGGATGTCCTGAGGTCGTGAAAGGCGCTATATAAATGCAAGTCTTTTTTTTTATTTTTCATCCTCCCACGTGCTAAGATCAATTGCAGTACCCCCAGAACTTCTGTGGTTGAGACCAACTAACTCGGGGATTGAACCTGGGACCTGCATGTGGCTCGGTTCCACACCACTGAGCAACTAGAAGGGCAACTGTTTATACCTCAGCCAAATTTAAGTGTATGTTCCTTGTGTGGTACCGGGTGCCTTTCAAAGAAAACTATCAAATTTGAGATGTATGTTTTTTCCTGTGTGTGTCAATAAGAAGTGGCATATCAGCTACTTTTTTAGATTTCATGAAACTTGACCAGAGATTCCTTTTTTTTTAGGTTTGATTTTAAAATGACGTGTGGGAAATCAATTGGGTTTTATTACTGTCTAGTTTATTAGGTTTTATTAGTTCTATATTAAAATCTTAAGCACAAAAGTTGAAAGTATCTTGGAATTCTGTAGCCACTTTTGCACTACGTAGGAGTGCAGTCAATTTCAGAGACACCGATCTCCCTCTGTCAGCTACACCCCAAAGTGCGATTAAGTCCAGCTCCCTTCTCCCAACACCAACAGACTCATGAAAACATGGATCTATAATTCTGTTGTTAGGACAAGGAAGCTAACTTTAGTCGTGTAAAAACAGAAAATGCTGGAATCACTCAGCAGGTCAGGTCGCATCCAATATGGAAACAGAAGATGGGTCCAGAGGAGGTGTAAATGGTTACAGAATGTCCAAGAGAAAATGGGAGCGGTGGTTAACTTTTAAAGTTGTTAACTCAATGTTAAGGCCAGAAGGCTGTAAATTTCTCAGTAGAAAGAGGAGGTACTGTTCCTCAAGCTTGTATTGAGCTTCATTGGAATAGTGTAGGAGGCTGAAGACAGAGCGATCAGAGTGGGAGTTGGATGGAGAATTAAAATGGCAAGTGACCGGAAGCTCCGGATCACGCTTGCCAACTGCTGAGTGTTTCCAGCATTTTCTGTTTTTAGTTCAGATTTCCAGCATTCGCAGGATTCTGCTTTTGCTTTAATCATGTGAACATGGGGAGCTGGTCCTGCAGATTTGTTCTCTGGAATTTCCCTAAAAGCAGAGCCCAGTGCACCTACACAGATCAGCTCCAAGTATAAATACAGGACAAAAGCAAAATACTGCGGATGCTGGAAATCTGAAATAAAAACAGAAAATGCTGGAAATACTCAGCAGGTCAGGCAGCATCTGTGGAGAGAGAAACAGAGTTAACGTTTCAGATCAGTGACCTGCTATTTCTGATGAAAGGTCATCGACCTGAAACGTTAACTCTGTTTCTCTCTCCACAGATACAGCCTGACCTGAGTATTTCCAGCATTTTCTGTTGTTTTATATTATAAATGCAGGAGACTGGCGCATGGACGTTCTATCCCAAAATAGGTTTTGTTGTCGAGCACAAATATATTGTCTTGTGATTAATTTGTCCAACAAATTCACCTCACCAAGCTTATTTAAATTCTATTTTAGTATCCTATTTGCAAATATCCCTGATTCTAGATCAACTGCAATTGACAGGTGTCACTTGTAAGGAGTTTATGAATTTAACTGACCTGAAATTGACATGCTAGATGTGGTTGTGGGGAGCAGAAAGATTATAGTGCATGATATGGAATGAATGTATCAAGTTATGACAGGTTTTGTACATACATAAATTCCCCCATACGTTTATTTTTTTTTCCCTGTGGAATACAAACTCACATTTTACTGCTCCATGGCAAGTGGACCATGACACTAGGGCCGTAATTTTAAGGCGAGTCGGGTGCGGGGGTGCTGCGTAGCGGGTCGGCCTCACGCAGCACACTGTCCACCTTCTCTTGAACTGAGTTGGATCATTTGAGTTAGGCCTGCAGGTTTCCTAGCCAGTTAAATGTAGCGGGCCTGATGATGTCATTGATGACTCACCTTGAGCTCAGATATTTAAAGGGGCCTTCCACACATCACACTTAAGGTTGTTGGAGTAGGATCGGAGCTCTTTGGCAGAGGTGTGGTTGTTCAGAACCTAAAGATTTTCCATCTGAAGCTTGAGGGAAGCTGGCAGTCCCAGCGGCAGAAGGCAGCACCAAGATTCTCTGACTCCTCCTTGGAAGTCCTGCACGCAGGGACATCCTGTTCCCTGGGGATGAGTGCAAGAGACCTTCCAGTGAGACCAAGAGGGTATGGTTGGAGATCGCGGAGGAGGTCAGCAGCAGGGATGTAGTTAGGCGGTCCTGGATCCAGTGCCGCAAAAGATTTAATGATCTCATGAGGTCAGGAAAGGTGAGTGCAATGCCACATTCAACTACATCCTGATGTGCGTGTCACCCCAACCACATCACTCTGCCTTCTCAAGCCTACTCCTGCACGTCAATCCTCACACCGACCTACCTTGCAAGGTGCACCCATCCCTCACTCTCTATGCACCTACTCACATCACCATCTGACTAACCACTGCTGACACTCACCCTCAGCCTAATGCAATCATAGAAAGTTACGCCACAGAAGGAGGCCATTTGGCAATGTCACGGCACTCCCTCATAGTCACCCTGTACAGATGTAGCCCATCCATTCATACACTCATTCCATCACTCTCACTCAAAGTTCTCCTCTTTTCCTCCTTGCAGGAGAAGAGAGCCCAGAATATCCGGGAAAGGCAATGAACCGGAGGTGGCCCTCCAATTTACACCAACTTGACTCCGGCAGAGGAGGAGGCGCTGCAAATCACTAGAGTTGCAGAGCTGCTGGCGGTGGGAGACGGAGAGAGGGAGACCTCTCAGCAACCTGGTGACAGAATTAAATATCATACAGCCACATGGCATACAACAGTCACTCATGGTGACTTGATGTCAGCAGCCAGTGAAATGTCATGTGCATAATGGTAATGTTACCCATTCTTATCATAACACTTCTAATTCATCTCTTTACTCTCCCACAATCCATCAACTGCCCCCCCCCATGTCTAGCTGGAGGAGGAAGACGACTCCTCAGAGGATACACCGTCACCAGACCCACGCGCAGGCAGCACCAGCGCAGATACGTGCACCTCGGTGGGTCCAACGAGACAGAGTGTAGTGTTGTCACCTGGTGTCTCTCAGATCACAAGTGAGCAAGAGCAGATGGTGGAGACAGGGACAGCAGTGGAGAGCCCTCGTCGGAGGGTGCTCAAGGTGGAGATGGACTCGTCCATTCCCTGTACAGTCGCGGCTGCAAAAGCTGCCAGAGCCTCACGTATTTGTTGCTGCTCCTTCAAGATCTCCCTCTTTCTCGACGGTCCCCAAGGTTCAGCATCTGCATGCAACTGAGCAGAGCTGGGAGCGTCCTGCACCCTCCGACGAGGGCTCTCCACTGCTGTCCCTGGTGACAGAATTAAATATCATACAGCCATTTAAATTCCCCAGCTGCCGTGGGGGGATTTGAACTCATGTTCCCCAGATCATTAGTCCAGTAACATAACCACTATGCTACCATACCCATTAAGTGAATGGTGAGACATTACTTAATCTCAAGCAATGGGGGTTTGGTTGACAGGGATGATTTGGTCATTGTAGGACTGCTTTGTGGTGTTGACACTCTAGGACACATCTGGTGGACATGTGGCTGTCATTATAGTGCTCCTTGGCCTCATTGCTTGACCTCCTCAACGATGTCACCAACCATGTCTTTAGTGGATAACCCAAGCAGCCAGTCGGTAAGTTTGTTTGGAGGTGTGAAGAGCTGAGGGAGGGTGGACTGGCGCAGAACGAAAGAGTCATGACAGCTGCCTGGGAATCTGGCACACGCTTGCATGATCTTTTTATGGTTGCAGACGAGCTGCTCATTGAGGGAGTGGAAGCCCTTGCGGTTCACAAACACTCCTGGGTGATGTGGGGGTGCCGTGATGGTCACGTGTGCAGTCGATGACACCCTGCACCTGTGGGAAGCCAGCCAGAGCCGCAAAGCCGAGCGTCCGCTCAGTAACACTGGCTTCATCAGTGGCAAAGTTTACATAATTGGCTGACTTGTGAAACATGACATCGGTCACCTGGGTGATGCATTTGTGGGCGGCCGACTGCAAGATCCTGCAAATGTCTGCTGCAGATCCCTGGAAGGAGCCTGAGGCAAAGACGTTGAGGGTGCTGGTGACTTTGACAGCCACTAGTAAGGCGTGTCCACCAGCTCCTCTGGGCAGCAGGTCTTGTTCCAGCAAGCTACAAATGTCTGCGACGACCTAGCGCGATAGCCTGAGCCTCTTGAAGCACTGCTGCTCAGTCATGTCCAGGAAGCTCATCCTCTGCCTGTATACCCTGTGTTGGGGGCATTGCCTCTGGCGCGGTGCACCCCTGTGCTGATCCCCTCTTCTGTGGAGCATCAGGTCGGTGAGAAGAAGGCTGCTGGTGTGGTTGCTGCTACTGGTGTTGGTGCTGGGGCTCATCTTGGTCTGAATCTGAGGTCCAAGGTGAGACAGCATAAGCAGCACCCATGCTGATCTAATAGATGCCATGATGCGGAGATGCCGGTGTTGGACTGGGGTGGACAAAAGTGAGAAGTCGCACAACACCAAGTTATAGTCCAACAGTTTTATTTGAAATCACAAGCTTTCGGAGCTGCTGCCCCTTCGTCAGGTGAAGTGAAGGAATACGAATCGACAAAGCATATATAGTCAGAGAACAATGCCTGTGTAGCGTACAATGTCAGACGACTACATTTTATCTTTCTGATTGTTTCTCTGCCGAGGTGTGATGAAAGGCAATCAGAAAGATAAAATGTAGTCGTCTGACATTGTACGCTACACAGGCATTGTTCTCTGACTATATATGCTTTGTCGATTCGTATTCCTTCACTTCACCTGACGAAGGGGCAGCAGCTCCGAAAGCTTGTGATTTCAAATAAAACTGTTGGACTATAACTTGGTGTTGTGCGACTTCTCACTTTTGATCTAATAGATGCCAGGTAAAGTGGAGATCAGAGGCACAATCCTCCAATGTAGTGAGAGTGACTTGTAATGTGGTGAGAGTGGCTTCTGAGGTTGCAGAAATCACCTGCAAACTCCTGAAAGCAAAATCTCTGCACAAAATGGTGTCAGCCAGAGCCTTTCCCTTAGCCAAGGAAGCTGGTGTAAGGTGTGAGTATTTATGTGCTTTTTCCAGCTGTCACTTAATGAAGTAGCACAATGGCCACTGAGCCTCCGCCTCCCCTTCACAGGCGAGGTTCCCGAGGTATGTGAATCCCGTGTGCAACCAGTTAAAGCTCAAACCTGACGTTAAAAAGGCAGTTAATGGTCTGTAAATGAGCAGTTAACAACCTCAATGAGGTCGCCTGCCTCTCCCGAGCGGGTCTGTAGCGGAAGTCGGTGGGATGACGGCGGGTTCCTGACACGCTGTCAATTTCAGCGCGTTTAACCGCCAACTCGCTCCCAGACCCGCACGCTCTCCAATGTGAAAATTCCGGCTTAGGAAACCTAACACTGCTGTCAAAATTAATCCCATCTAAAAAAGTAGTGCTTTAGATTGTCATAAAGCAGCATTCTATAACTCTCATCAACTTAATATGTCCCCCCTAAAATTGCAGATTTGTTTCAATAAAAGAATGATTGTGACTAGAAATTATAGATTTAATGGCATTTGGTCTCTCCAGCACTTTGAAGTCTTGAGGCACAACAATGAACAAATCTAAAAACGGTTGTGAAGCATTGCTTTATAGTTTTCATATTACAGAAACATGACTACACTCGTTATCAGTAGCTCTTACATTCTGTCTACATAGCCAATTTTTAGAAAGAAAGCTAACCAGCATTTGCTAGTAGTGTAAGCATTTCTTTAAAACCAACATAAATCGCAGAGTCCTAGGGGGCAATTTTGCCAGCCCTGGGGAGGCGGGTATGGAAGCGGGACTGTTGGGGAAATGGCAGAATTTGGGCACCCGCCCCCAACCTGTCTCCATGCCATCTTCCCAGGAGGCGGGTAGCCGTCCCACACCGGGTCCTGTCTCCTTGGAGGCGGGAAGGGATTAAAGCCTATTAACTGCCTGTTAACAGGTAGTTAACAGGCAGAAAATAGGATTATCCCTTTTTTGCCCTCGAGTGCGGGCTTCCCGAAGGCTCCGAAACCCACCAGCTCAGCTCAGCGAGTAGGGGGTCTGCGGGGGTCGGGGGGGTGCAAAAGTGTACTGAGAAGGTAAGTGATGGGTGCAAGAGTGGAGAGGTGCATATCTGAGGTAAGTGCAAAGTGTTATTAAAAGTGTACTTACCTTTGTTTCTTCCTGCAGGCTGCAGTCGGTATGTATGCAGAGAGTCTCGCTCCTCCACTTTGGGGATGACAGATGGCTGTTGCATTCTCAGATGCAACAACCATCTCATTGCTGTTAAAGAAAGAAGTTTGATGAGGTCTTGAATTCAAGACCTCATCAAACTACAGAGAATGTCACTGTTTGACAGCTTCCCACCCCTGACTGTGATCATGTCCGCTCCAAGCCCGACGCACTTACCTGACTACCAAGGAGCGTTCCCGTGGGTCCCCAGTGGTGGTCTTCCGCCCTCCTTGTCATTCCCGCTGGGTCCGTGTGGGAGTTGGGCTTGTAACTGAGGACTAGTGGTTAAAATGGTTCAGGCCTCATGCTGGCGAGTCGGGGCAAGACTGCCACTTGTCCTGCTGGCCCCATGCTCACTGCTCGCCCCAGGTTAAAATTGGGCCTATAGATTCAAGAAACTATTTTATTTAATAAGTGACACTTAATTAATAAGCAAGTCTCATCCTAGCAATGTCACTATAAATATAAGAAGTCGCACAACACCAGGTTATAGTCCAACAGATTTATTTAATTTTACAAGCTTTCGGAGCTGTCGCTCCTTCGTCAGGTAAGTTAGCAATGAGAGAATCTCCCAGAATTCACAATTTAAACCCAGACAAAATCTATTCACATTATTCGCTACAACAAAGAGCACAGCCAAGACAATGAGATGTGTCCCAGGGGGTCCAACGTGTCAAACCACCTGCTGGCTGCATATCCTGTCAATTTGTGTTCTTGTGTTAGCCTTTTTAAAAAAAAAAAAACACCTGGGAAGACCGGCCATGATGTCAAGTCACGTTCTGTATCGTGACATGAACCCGATATCGCGATTGAGGCTATCCTCATGAGTGCGGAACTTGGCTATCAGTTTCTGCTCTATGATTTTGCGCTGTCGTGTATCTCGAAGGCCGCCTTGGACTGATAGCCAAGTTCCGCACTCATGAGGATGGCCTCAATCGCGATATCGGGTTCATGTCACGATACAGAACGTGACTTGACATCATGGCCGGTCTTCCCAGGTGTTTTTTTTTGGGTTTTTTTTTTAAAAAGGCTAACACAAGAACACAAATTGACAGGATATGCAGCCAGCAGGTGGTTTGACACGTTGGACCCCCTGGGACACATCTCATTGTCTTGGCTGTGCTCTTTGTTGTAGCGAATAATGTGAATAGATTTTGTCTGGGTTTAAATTGTGAATTCTGGGAGATTCTCTCATTGCTAACTTACCTGACGAAGGAGCGACAGCTCCGAAAGCTTGTAAAATTAAATAAATCTGTTGGACTATAACCTGGTGTTGTGCGACTTCTCATTTTTGTCCACCCCAGTCCAACGCCGGCATCTCCACATCATGACTATAAATATAACCAGCACACTAAACATTTGATGCAAAAACAATATTTCTGGGTAATGTTCAGCTGTTAATTATTCACAGACAAAACCAGTACAACAACTTGCATTTATATAGTACAAAAGCAAAATACTGCGGATGCTGGAAATCTGAAATAAAAACAGAAAATGATGGAAATACTCAGCAGGTCAGGCAGCATCTGTGGAGAGAGAAACACAGTTAACATTTCAGGTCGATAACCTTTCATCAGAACTGGAAAAGGTTAGAGATATAACAGATTTTAAGCAAGTGCAGGGGCAGGGAAAGGGGGGAGGGGAGGCAAGAACAAAAGGGAAGGTCTGTCATCGGGTGGAAGGCAAAAGAGATTAAATGACAAAAGGGATGATGGTGCAAGGCAAAAGGGGATGGTAATGGGACAAGTAAAGAATCAAAAGATCCCTCTACACCTCCATCCCCTACCAGGAGAGCCTGAGGGCCCTCCACTACTTCCTTGAATGGAGGCCCAACCAGTCCCCATCCACCATCACCCTCGTCTGCCTGGCTGAACATGTTCTCACATTGAACAACTTCTCCTTAACTTCACTCACTTCCTCCAAATAAAATGTGTTGCTATGGGATCTGTATGGGTCCTAGCTATGCCTGCCTTTTCATAGGATATGTGGAACACTCTTTGTTCTAGTCCTGCTCAGGTCCCCTCCCTCATCTCTTTTTCCGGTACATTGATGACTGTATCGGTGCTGTTTCCTGCTCTCGCCCCGAACTGGAAAATGTCATCAACTTTGCTTCCAATTTCCACCCTTCCCTTGCCTTCACATGGTCCAACATGTTCCGACTCTTCCCTTCCCTTTCTCGACTTCTCTAACTCCATTTCTGGGGATACGCTATCGACCCAATACCCACTATAAGCCCACCGGCTCCCACAGCTACCTTGGCTACACTTCCTCCCACCTCACCTCCTGTAAGGACTCTAATTCCATCCTACCAGTTTCTCCGTCTCCGTTGCATCTGTTCTGACGATGCCACCTTCGATACCAGTGCTTCCAATATGTCTTCCTTTTTCCTCAACCGAGGATTCCCTTCCATCATGGTTGACAGGGCCTTCGACTGTATCTGGCCCATTTCCCGCACTTCTGCTCTCCCCCCCGCCCCCTTCCCTCCCTCCCCAGAACCACAATAGAGTTCCTCTTGCCCTCACCTTCCACCCCACCAGCCTCCACACTCAACGGGTCATCCTCCGCAATTTCCGCCACATACAGCGTGATGCCGCCACCAAACGGGTCTTCTCCTACCCTACCCTCTCAGCATTTGGAAGGGACCACTCCCTCCGCAAAACCCTGGTCCACTCCTCAATCAACCCCTCCCCTTCCCACGGCACCTTCCAGTGCAAGCACAGGATATGCAGCACCTGCCCTTTTACCTCCTCCCTTTCCACCGTCCAGGGCCCCAAGCACTCCTTCCAGGTGAAACAGTGATTTACTTGTACTTCTTTCAATTTAGTATACTATATTCGCTGCTCATGATGCGGTCTCCTCTACATCAGGGAGATCAAATGTAGATTGCGTGACTGCTTTACAGAACACCTCCGTTCAGTCCGCAAGCGTGACCCCAAGCTTCGGGTCGCCTGTCATTTTAATTCTCCGTCCCACTCCTACCTCTTTCTCCTCGGCCTCTTACATTGAGCTTCATTAGAACAGTGTAAGCTCGAGGAACAACACCTCATCTTTTGATTAGGCACTTTACAGCCTTCCGGACTCAACATTAGTTCAACAATTTCAGATCATAACCACTGCCCCCATTGTTTTGGACAACAGCTGTTGATGATTCTGCTATTCCCATTTACACCTCCTTTTGTTTGTTTGTCCCATTAACACCCCCTTTTGTCTTGCCATCATCCCTTTTGTCATTTAATCTCTCCTGCCTATCACAGACCTTCCCTTTTGTTTTTTTCCTCCCCTCCCCCTTTTCCCTGCCTCCGTACTTGCTTAAAACCTGTTACATCTCTAACTTTTTCCAGTTCTGATGAAAGGTCATCGACCTGAATCGTTAACCGAGGAGAAAGAGGTAGGAGTGGGACGGAGAATTAAAATGACAAGCGACCCGAAGCTTGGGGTCACGCGCTCTCTCTCTCTCTCTCTCTCTCTCTCTCTCTCTCTCTCTCTCTCTCTCTCTCTCTCTCTCTCTCCACAAATGCTGCCTGACCTGCTGAGTATTTCCAGCATTTTCTGCATTTATATAGTGCCTTAATGGTGCTTCACAGAAATTTCAGGTATCAGGAATTCATTGAACTTAAAGGAAAACAGATGTAGCAAAATATAACTGATGTGGTTATAATATGTCAACAATGCAACAATGATTGAATGGACTTAATAAAATGAGCACACTTTTCCAGTATGATGTTTCATTATGGTAGAGTGCCTCTTTGATTAGTCAAATCACAGAACAAAAAAACAGTCATTCAGAATCAATCATTCCAGATTTTCATTCAATCAGATCCCATTGTGATTTTAATATACTACAAAAAAAAATGTCTTGGGCTTACAGTTGTTACGACAGTTTCCCATCTCCACTATCTGTACCCCTAAAAAACTGTATAATGTAATACTACTCTCTCAAACTACCACATCCGCTTTCTGATCTGAACTTTCTTGTAGCTCAACATGAGTTAAACCAAAGACATCATCTTGGTTCTCATCAGTGCCTAAATACAACTGATTTCATAAGTATCCCCAGCTGCTGATTCAGCTTAAATCTGGTGGTGTGCAGTCTTCGCAATCTGCGGTTTCCTCCCACAGTCCAAAAATGTGCGGGTTAGGTTGATTTGGCTATGATAAATTGACCCTTAGTGTTAGGGGGGGATTAAATATGTGGGGTTACGGGGATAGGATGGGATATGTTAGGGGGAATTAAATACGTGGGGTTACGGGGATAGGGTGGGATATGTGTCGGTGCAGGCTCGATGGGGATTCTGTGTGAGGGGGCAGGGACAGGGTGCTGCATTTGGATGATCAGCCATGATCGTATTGAATGGTGGAGCAGGCTCGACGGGCCGAATGGCCTATTCCTGCTCCTAGTTTCTATGTTTCTATGCTCAGTGCAAAGTTTATTTTCCTATCCCACATCCAGTCAGTCACAAAGACTGTACTTTTCCACCTCCGTAACATTGCCCACTTGCAGTCCCAGCACACTTCCTCCACCATTGGAAATCCTAATCCATGCCTTTATCATCTCAAGAATTGTCGTCTTGAATAGTCTCCTCTCCTCCCCATCATTCACAAACTCCAGTTGATCTAGAATTTTGTGACCCAAATTATTTCTCATACGACGCCCCGCAAACTCATTACCCTTGTTCTTGCCAAGCTTCACTTGGAGGAGGAAAGAGAACTAGAAGTGGAGGAGGAAAGATAGTGAGTGACAGACATACAGAAAGAAAGAGGAAAGAGACATACAAAGAGAGAGAGAGGCAGAGAAAAAGGTACACAGACGAGACAGACGAGGAGAAACGAGGAATAGAGCAAAATAGTCAAACCGATGCAGAGTCGTCGAAAAAGAGTGTCAGAATATAGAGCGATGGAGTGTGAAAGACAAAGCGAGAACAAGATTTAGTAGGAGATGAACAGAAAGAAGATTACAGGATTTTTGAAGCATTTTTGTTCATGATCAGTACTATGAGAGATCAACAAAACTCTAATGCAGAGGTAGAAAAATGCCCCACAGAGGAACAAAGGAAGGACACATTGGGCCAGAAATTCAGCTTTCAGGCTTCCTGCGGGTGCAAGCATCGCGCGCGTACTTGCCCACCGCGCCTGCAGTTGTGCTTTGGGCCCACGAGGACTTCGGGTCCTGGGCCTCCTCCAGCTGCCGGCGCACAGTGCTTGTGTATCCCAGGGGCGCAGTTAGTTCGAAGCGTCCCCTGGGATCACGTGGGCCATGGAGAGCCAATCCTAGCAGGGCATTTTCATTCATAGATTTGACAGGAAGACCTGTCAAATCTATGAATAGAGATCGGCCCCAAAACCACACTTAAACTTCAAATAAATTTTTTTTAAATGTCACATTTTTAAAATAACTATAAGTTAAATATATTAACTACGTTAAACAAAAATTTAAATTTTTGAAAAAATTAATTATACTTTAATGGTGCTAAAAATAAACTTACCTTTCTTTAAAGTATCTAAAAAAGATAAACCTATTGAAAAAATGTTTAAATTGTAATTAATTAACCACTTACCTTGTTAAAAACAGGCCTTGCGCCTCCTTTTTAAAAGCGCAGCTTCTTCATACTTACCTTCCCGGAGAAACCTGAAAAAAAAAATCGAAGTTCGCTGCGTGCGCGCTGCCTCTCCCGTGCACGCGTTCGACTTCTGAACCCCTCCCTTCAGGGGAACGGAAGTTCCGGTTTCCCGTGCATGCGCAGCGCATGCAGGAAACCGGCACTTCAGATGGCCTTACAGGTGAGTACACAGCGCGTAGTCACCCGACAACAGCTGAATTTTTGGCCCAATGTGGTGTTGACAGGTGATCAAGGCTTGGTCAAATAGATATGTCTTGAGGCTGTAAAAGTAACAGGTGGTAAATAGAGACATGGAGGGTTTTAGGAAAGAGATCCAGATAATAGGGCTGAGACAGCTGAAGGCTCTATCACCAATGGTGAAGCAGATGTGAGCGGTAGAGCCACAGAAAACCAAAATCAGAGAATGGAGCACACAGGAGAGAATGTAAGACTGGAGAAGGTTGCAGAGGTGGAGGGATTTATAATGAATACAAGGGTTTTAGATTTGTTGCATTGGCAGAAAGCAAGGGTAGATTGGTAAAAATGGAGGTGGTGAGTGCAGGCCATGTTTTGTACAAATTGAAGTTTATTGAGACAGGAAATATAAATATGTGGGGCCTGTTAAAGGTACATGGGCAAAACAACAATTTGTGTTAATATTTTCTTGAACTGTGACTGTGTCTGACATTTATTGTTTAAATCTTTACTATTAGAAACAACCTTTAGTATTGGTGTTTAACTACAATATGTTTTGTAAATTGCTTTGGGTGGTAACAAATGAGCAAGATGATAGTTAAGCACAGTAGCATTTCTAATGTAATTAATGCATATTTCAGCTTGGTAAAAACCAAATTATTTGTTTTCTTGGGCCATTTATCTGGATATTGCAGGGGGGAAAAGTGATGCAATTTAGTCTCGAGTGCCACCTGACATTGATACACTGCACTGAAGACTGGAATTCCGTTAAATCTGTAATGAGCATTAGGAGATCCAACTAGATATTCACAGTAACAATTAAGTGAGTGTTTGATGTTTCCACTGCAATAGGAGAGCGCATCTCTGTGGAAAAGTGTGGAGTGACAGAGTACAGTGTCTCTATGAAGTGGGTTCAGAGGGGTACAATGCTTCTGTAAAGGGGGGGGGGGGAGAGATCATTGAATGCAAGGGAGTTCCTGTTGAGATAACTCTTGGGGGAAAATGGTGCTCTTTGGCTGTTCTGTTGAATATGCAAATGTCAATTCTTTCTCCTTTTTTAGGTTTAAAAATCTATTTGTGAAAGTATGAAAATGCTTAAAATGAACCAGAATGCATGATTTTAAAGTAAAAATGTAAAATTTTCATGGGGAGCATGGACCTCCTACTAGTTTGTTTCCAACATTTTGATTTCCTTATTCAGGTTGTCATGTACTTACTTTTTTTCCCCCTCCAATGTAATTGTTTAGTACACCTCCTATTTAAATGACAACCCTATGTAACTACTCTGTTTTCACACGTAAGGGCCATCCTTGTCAGCTTATTTGGGGCTGTGTCGGTTTTTGGTTGTATTTTAGGTTGGCATGCCATGGGTACTACAACTTTCTGTCATGTTGCAACAAAGATGCAGGGAATTTAAACAAGATGTACACTTCAGCTTTATCAAATTACATCACAGTTTTTGACACAAATAGAACTAACTTCTAAATGATCAATAATTGACGGTACACAAGGATGGGTCGAATTGTATGATCAAAAACTTGAGCCCTTACTTGATCAATGGGTATCAGCAACAGCTTTTGGATTCCAATCCTTTTTAGCATGTCTTTTGACCATGTAGTTCTTGGAGGCTTCCAGAATGTGCCAATGGTCTTTTTTAGTGGTGCAGATAGAATGAAAGGCTCGTATGCCTAACTGTTGTCCCAGAACAGCTCAGTTACAACACGTATGCTAATGATGTTGTCATTGCTGCTCATTTGCAGTGTAGATTCTGGTGCTGTAGATACCGGTGAAAAGTTGAACTTTCCATAAAACCCATCCATGGGGATTACCCTGCCGCAGGGTGATTCCTGCTCTCCACCTTACCATAAAACCTAGGTCTAACATCAAGAATGAAGTAATCTCCTTACTTGGGGAGTTTGTTCACATAACTTTCTAGTTTGGATAAGTTCAGCAACTGCAAAGAGATTGTCTGATTACTTGCTTTGCTTGAAGTTCTGGGTGTTCTCTTCCACAGTAATGCCTTCCTTTCCATATACGTGTGAGTTTATCCTCTTTCTCCCAAATAAAACCATAGCCGTGATCATTGATGGCTAGAAGCTTTCAACCTGCCATGCTTGCTCTCTGTCCCAGGAAATAATAGGCTGGCATCATGTTAGGAATTTGTTCCTTCTCTCAACTGGATGGAGGAGGTAATCCAAAAATAGGACTGGCGTTAGCCAGGAAGATCTGGAATTGAGTGACTGGCTGTTGACTGCTTCCACTGGAGGCTGCCCTAATTTAAAAAAAAACAGTAGGAGATGGAGGAGAAACTCAACACAGCCTATATATGAAAAAATAGGTTGTTCTGGCAAACAGAAACAACAGTGGGAATAATGCAAGCATTTGAGACCGTACAGCCATTGTGGAGATAGCAAAGTCATTCGAGATGAATAAGTGGTTAGTGTGCATGTGTGTCTGTTAAAGTGTCAGCCAATCGCTGTTAAATTATTATGCAGTTGAGGAAAAAGGTGTCTAATTGACTGTCATTATGCTTGTGAAATTTTCCTAATAAATGTTCTTACAGTTACTTTCCAAAACTCCTCAAATATTTCAAATCAACACATCGTGCATGCTGAATTGTCTGGGGGCTTTGACCATGCTGAGTGGCAAAAGCTGAAACTTCTTTTGAAGCTATAGAAAACCAAACTTCACTCTGAACAAGTCAATGAAAGTATAGAGCCATACTTGGATTTATAAAATGTATTTTCCATCCTTATGTACAATAATAGGATGTGCCAGTAATCACTGCACAGTTGAATAGAAATATCCTTTTTGTAATTCAATTCATTAATAAAGATGCAGCTGAGACAGTTCAACTGTGACAACTGTAGGGCACTGTTCTCAAGAATAATGCTCAATTTCATCTGTATCTTTATCACTTACAGAAACTGTATTGAGCAATTAAGAGCTGGAAAAGAAGTTGTGTAGAACGCACAAGACTACAGTTATGATTTTTAGAAAAACAATTTTGAAGATGAGTTGATTTAGTTTTTTGGTAAACAGATTTTCACAATGTTTGAAGTTCCATTAGTTGATCTAATAGAGCTTTTCCAAGTCATACCATTTCTGGCATTCATTACAACTGTTTCGCTGGCTACAAAGTTTAAATATCTCTGGGGGAAAAATGAATAACGTTTCTACAATTGATTGATGTGGGAAGTGCTGACTGTTTAATTGGTGCAATTTGATTTTCTCTCAATATTTTTAAGGCTTCGTTCCCATTGGTTGCTGATGTGCACTTGGAATGGATAGTTTATTATCTTTGTAATAAACCAAATTGAATACCATTTTTTGTGGTTAGTGAAATGCATTCACTTTACAAATTAAAAAAATATTTTTGTTTTAAATACAGAATACAGAAAAGGTTTTTGTGGAATTTAACCATGGAGAACTTTTAGAATTTTACAACAAGGTGAGTAATTCTTTATTTGTGGTGAATCTATAAATTGACAGTCCACTTCCTAGTATTGACTTTACAACAAACATTAGTAATGACCAGCACACTTCTTATTTACTGTGAAAAACATTTTGCATCTTGATTGAATATTCAACTTATTTGTAAGAGTGCCAACTTTGCCTTAAAGAAAGCCTTTTTGGCTCCCCAATAGATCGGCCAGTTTATCCAGAGAGCTGCTGAGTCATACAGTTAAGGTAGGTTTTTGAGCCTGTTGATCTCGGCCAGGGTGGTGGTAAGGGCCCTACTATCACTCTGAGTTAGGGAGGGGAAACCCGGGCAGTGTTCCTGATCACTATACAGCGATGTTTGCTAGAAGTATACGTGTGGACCTTTGGTGAGGATGAATCCAGCTTAGCTGTGATGCTCTCGCCTTCTTCCTCTCCTGTAAGAGTGACGGCTTGCTGAGTTACAATTCAACAGTTACTAGATGCACTCCAGCACCTCGGGTAAGTGGTCATCATTCATGTGTGAGCCCTCAACCATGAGTGACGGTAGACTATCTGACTGGAGGGGGCATCACAGTTGACCCTGATCCTGTTTGCACTGTACATCCACACACATACTTTCCAGTTTGTAACATTAATAGCGATCAGGGGCAAGAATCCTGACTGATTTCTCTCCTCCCAACCCAAAGGTCCTGAAGCCAATTTTAATCACGCCACCAAAACCGAGATCAGGTAACTAAGCGAAGACTGGAGATTGAAATTGGTACTTCCTGATCTGTATAGCTCAGTTACTCACAGGATAAACTCATTGGGTGAATGAAGAAGCCTGTGGAGTTTATTTTTAAAATATTGCCTTTCAAGCCTTAACACCAGCCACTGCAAGTTCAAGTCTAACTCCACTCAGTTCCCAATTTGAGCCATGTGTCTCAGGTCAGAAATACAGTTAGAAGAGAAAGTCATACTTGGGGTGTTCTCTGGCACCTCATGGTGACAGCTACATCATTGGTGGTTGCCTGGGGGTAGGCCAGGTCAGTAGACATGCTGTCAAATACAACTATTTATCTTTGCCTCTGGAGCCAGGCAACAAACCCCCTTCAAAGAAGTGTTTGGTACCTATGACAATGCTGTGGACATGTCATTTATATTAGGAAGGTTGCTCTGACCATGTGCTCTTCAACGAAAGCAACTCTGTAAGGTAAACAGGGTATGAGTCACTATAATATAGGTTACTTTGCACATCTCCGCCATGGGCCTCCTTTTCTTGCATACACTATCCTAATTCTTTTTCCTTCAAGTGTATAACACTTCCCTCCACATAGTTGTCTGTAACATATTCCTTATCCGCAATAAAAGCTTCACAACTCCAGTCTCTCAAATTCCAGCTTCCATTTTCCTTCTCATTCTGAAATTTGAAGAAAATTGGTTGTTTTGTGAGTACATTAGAATCACATGCTACAGTATTTTACCATTCACTTTCTAATCAATTAAGTTATTCCTTACAATGTTTAATGGTATTGTAAAATGTAATTTTGTTAAGCAGCAGGTGAAGTATGAAAACATAATATATTCTGTTTGGGGCTGTGTTTTATATACACCTGGAGAATAGGTAAGTTGATAGAATTAGAAGCAGCATGATAAATCCATAGAGCAGAATTTTCATTGACCCGTGGAGGTGGGTTTGGAGGCGTGTGGGGGGTTAAAATTGCAAAAGCTGGCGGGCGGGCACAAGCCCACCTCCATCCCGCCTCCACGCAATTTTTATTAAATCGTGTCTGCTGGTCCCGACTCCGTCCTGCCTCTAAGAGGCGGGATAGGCTGTTAAGGCCCTTAACAAGCACTAAATTGCCTCTATAATGCCATTTTGAAAGGCCTTCGTGATTTTAACCCTTTTTCTACGTGAAGCACGCCTGTTCTGAACCACGAATGTGAAACCTGGCGGTAGCACATTTCGATAGCTGACTATCGGCTGCAGGTCCACTATTACAATGGAGATGTGTAGTAGTAGGAGGAGTAATAATAATAATATCTGGGAGTGGTGGTGGTGGTACAAAAATATCTGGGCGCAGACTTAGGGCTGCTGCTGCTCATTTTGCCTTCAGGTCCTCTCGCAGCAAAGGCCAGGCAGTCTTTGCAGACCTTGAATGCAGCAGCAATTATGACATCATCAGAGGCGACTTTTAGACTGAAAACACTAATTGGTTTATGGGTTCCCACATACTGGAACTCAATTGCCCAATTAGGTGAAAATCGCATCAATCTCCCACATCCAATTGCAGTCGGGTGGATAACACGAAAAGTGGATAACATGACCCCAGCCCGCCCCAGTATCAAAATCCAGCCCATAGAGTCTGGAGTTGGCCATGAGCAAATTGAACTCAATAAAAATTGCCTTGCATCTCTCCACATCCCTTGCATTCAAATGGCAGCTGACATAACGTTCAATAGCACAAAAGTTATCTAAAATACACTTGTCTTTGTTTTTTTTATCCTCTATAGTTGGAAACCATACAAGCACAGTTGGACTCTCTTACATGAACAAGGGGTACAGATTCTCCAAAAACGCACTTGTCAACTGTAGGTTTAAAAACTGAGGAGTTTTCATCACACAATATATGCTGCAGAAATCAAATGAACTGTCTCCGTCAAGTAAGGCAGCATAGTTATAAAGTTTCCACTTTTGGATGTCTTCACAGGTCAATTGTTCTCGGCTTTTACAAATTGTTACTTCAAATTCAATAGCACATTAACTGAATACTGGCTAAAAGGTGCCCTCTATTGATTGAGAATTATTGACCTCAATTAAGGATGAATTGATGATCTAAACACGGTGTGATTTGGGATTTATCCACTGGCAGATTGGGAAGGGATATATTTGGTTTGAAAATAAAAATAAAAGTTGTAATATAGCTTTGGGAGGGATTGAACAGCAATAATGGTTTTCATTTGGTATTGTCTTGTGAAGGCTGGAAGATTGATGGACTTAGCCTTTAATTTCCTCTTTCAGTATTCCAGCCTATTGACCCTTTGGCACGACAGTTTACCCATATATCTGTTAATGAATTCCATGCCTTTAATATAGCAAACCCTTCCACCAAATTGCGCTTCCTGAAGTTAAAAATCATTTAAATTTTTTGTTCTTGCCACATTTGCCACATTTTCCATATTGTATGAGTCAAAATTTTAAATAACGACTGAAATATGTACATGTTGTATCATCATGGTTTGTATTGCCTGCTGAATTAAGATGTCAGAATAACCTTGTTAGTGGACTGTAAATGGTAATGAACTTTCAGGCTAAAAATAGTAGGATTGAAACACAAGTTTCCAGTGGAATCACTTGCATAAACTGAAATAAATATGGAGTTGTTGATTTGCGGTGTGGATTTTTAAGGTGTACCATGACAAGGTATCAACTTGATATGGATTGTATCGGGGTGGGGAAGTTATTAACCCCCCCCACATTTATGGTCAAGGAATTGCAATGGCAAACTGATTTATAGGTGACCTTTGCACTTGTGACATTAATGATTTTTCATTCCATTCTATGTGGTGGTAAAGAGCAGCATCTGCCCCCATTTATATTGTGTTCTTATTGGATCTTCAGTTTTTTTCATTCTAGTCTCGTCTTTAATTGATTTCCTAAGCAACATAAGATTGAATACCACAGAATGCTAGAGGTAATATAATTTTAAAATATTCTTTTATGGGTTTTTTTTTTGTTCATCCCACTGAGGAATGTCAGTGGGGATGAATTTCCTTTTTGTTTTAGCACAGTCTAGATGCAGTGTAAAGCTGTCTTGTCATCCGTGGTTTTCAAACCTTTCTGTGTGGCGACTCCTGCAAATATTGACTTGCTCCCAGGGTGCCCGCTAGTCCTAATTTCTAAAAGACATGGTACGTTACCCAAAATAAAACAGTACAATCATTACAGAAAATGTATTTTATTAGAATTTAGCAACAGAAATAATGTGCTAGTACATCAAGAAATATGGTAAGATTCAAAACCTGATCACAGATGGATAAAGGTCTGGGATCTTCTCAAAGACCCTCTGGAGTCCAGGAATCTCAGTTTGAAAACCTATGATTTACACTGCTTTAACTCCAATTTCAGAGGACACTCCCTACTGGACTATAATTTTTTCCATTTCCCACACTAACTATCCTTAGAATTCCTTGGAGTGAGAGCTCCAGATTTTGGACAATTCTTTGCTCCAAATTCACACCTAAGACTACGTGAACTTATTTCACATAGGAGCCTTACAGTTGGCAGAGGGAAGAAACTGGATTTGTTCCTAGAGATAAAAAGACAAAGCTCCAATCCACTCTGTCACCTCCATTTACACTACATTTATGCTTCTACTAGTGTTATCACTCATATTTGACCAGTTCACCTTATCTTGCATAGTTGGGAGGACCCCTAGCTGAGCCTATTTTTCTTCACCATATTCAATATATGAAGAGCATGCATTGGTTTGTGAAAGGGCCCTGTCTTTATGAAAAAAGTGGTGGAAAACCTATTATTGTTTGGAAAAGAACCATTTTTTGTCAGAATGATGCCACCAATGCATTATGTGATTGTACCGTCTGTTTGTAAATGAGAAAAAGTTTGCTAAACATTGATTCAAGTTGTAAAAGGACTATTAGGCTGGCTCAGTGATTGGACACTCCAAGTAGGGAGTGCCGATCCTACGGAGCGCAGGGTAGGAATTTGTAGGTCCACAGACCACCCTGAGAATCCGCTCCTTTCTGGGAGCACTCTATCGTGGAATCAGCTCTTATGTACAAAACTATTGCACCACTCATCTAATGTCCAATCTTACACTGCCACATTTGCATTCAGTGGCTTTAAATATCAGATTCAATCCAACATAAATTCAGTACTATAAACATAAACATGGATATGCAGTATTTGCTTCACACTGGCTAGTGGCTTAATTTTTTTTCTTACCAATTTACTCCCATCCCTATCTCTCCCGAAGGTATTTGTACTCTCAGAGGATTTGGTTGCGCAGTTGCTGGTCAATCTCTATTGCACTGCCACAGTGAGTGTCAGCAGGCCATTTAACTGCACTGGGCATCTCAGCAAATCCTGATCCTATCCTCACCATGTGCACTCCAGGAGAGATTCCTGAATGGTGATCAGGAGTGGGGTCCTGGCCAATTTTCCCCTCCACAGTCAAGGGGCACTAATACCAAGTGTATCGCTGTCACCATTGCAGTTAAGCTGGGATCTGCCTGGTCTACATGACTCAGCTGCAATCAGTAAGCAGAATCTGTCAGAAAGGTTGAACTATTGGAGTTGTATGTGGCACCTCCTCTACCAATCACCTGACGTTAAGTGGCCATGAAATAAAGGGGTGTTAAAAGGAGAACAAATAATCAGAATTAGAGGTGATAGTCACTTAATTGACTTACCAGGAGAGGAAAGGAGAAACAATGCATACACAATACTATTGATTGAATTAGTCATGTTAATGCTCATCAGTTAGTATTGATTCTGCTTCACTTAATGTGTAGTGAAGAAGATGGAAAGCATTGTTACTTACATCAGGAGTTCAGATTTTTGTGTCTCGTATTTGTAAATCACTTTTTTATTCATTCACAGAATGTGGGAATTGCTGGTAAGGCCAACATTCATTGCCCATCCCGAATTGCCCTTGAGAAGGTGGTGGTGAGCCGCCTTCCTGAACCGCTGCAGTCCATGTGGTGAAGGTACTCCCACAGTGCTGTTAGGGAGGGAGTTCCAGGAATTTGACCCAGCGACGATGAAGGATCGGCGATATATTTGCAAGTCAGGATGGTGTGTGACTTGGGGGGGAAACTTGGACGTGGTGGTGTTCATATGCGCCTGCTGCCCTTGTCCTAGGTGGTAGAGGTCGTGGGTTTGGGAGGTGCTGTTGAAGAAGCCTTGGTGAGTTGTTGCAGTGCATCTTGTAGATGGTACACACTGCAGCCACAGTACGCCAGTGGTGGAGGGAGTGAATGTTTAAGGTGGTGGATGCGGTGCCAATCAAGCGGGCTACTTTGCCCTGGATGGTGTTGAGCTTCTTGAGTGTTAGAGCTGCACTCATCCAGGCCAGTGGGGAGAATTCCATCACACTCCTGACTTGTGCCTTGTAGATGGTGGAAAGGCTTTGGGAGTCGGGAGGTGAGACACTTGCCGCAGAATACCCAGCCTCTGACCTGCTGTTGTAGCCACAGTATTTATGTGGCTGGTCCAGTTGATTTTCTGGTCAATGGTGACCCCCAGGATGTTGATGGTGGGGGTTTCGACGATGGTAATGCCATTGAATGTCATGGGACGGTGGGTTACTTTCTCTTGTTGGAGATAGGCATCGCCTGGCACTTGCGTGGCGCGAATGTTACTTGCCACTTATCAGCCCAAGCCTGAATGTTGTCCAGGTCTTGCTGCATGCGGGCTAGGTCTGCTTTATTATCTGAGGAGTTGCAAGTGGAACTGAACACATCAGTGAACATCCCCATTTCTGACCTTATGTTGGAGGGAAGGTCATTGATGAAGCAGCTGAAGATGGTTGGGGCCGAGGACATTGCCCTGAGGAACTCCTGCAGCGAAGTCCTGGGGCTGAGATGATTGTCCTCCAACAACCACAACCATCTTCCTTTGTGCTAGGTATGACTCCCGTCAGTGGAGAGTTTTCCCCCTGATTCCCATTGACTTCAATTTTACTCTGGCTCCTTAATGTCAAGGGCAGTCACTCTCACCTCACCTCTGGAATTCAGCTCTTTTAACCATATTTGGACCAAGGCTGTAATGAGGTATGGAGCTGAGTGGTCCTGGCGGAACCCAAACTGAGCATCATGAGCAGGTTATTGGTGAGTAAGTGCCGCTTGATAGCACTGTGGACGACACCTTCCATCACATTGCTGATGAGTGAGAGTAGATTGATGGGACGGTAATTGGCTGGATTGGATTTGTCCTGCTTTTTGTGGACAGGACATACCTGGGCAATTTTCCACTTTGTCGGGTAGATGCCAGTGTTGTAGCTGTACTAGAACAGCTTGGCTAGAGGCTATTGCTAATTTTAATACTGATTCCTATTGGGTTTAAAGTCCAATGCACAACTGTTAAAAGGATTTAAATTGGTGAGAATATTTTTGAAGTGCCTCAGTGAAGAATTACTTGGGTTATCAGAAGGATACTGTAATAGTTTGAGAGCTCCTTCATTAGCTTGGCAACTGTTTTGTCTTAATAAAATATCACTTTTTCTGTTTAATTGGCTAATAATATGCAAGACTTTGTGCTACAATATATTCGGGTTGTTCAAGCTATTTCCATGTAAAAGAAGTTGTGAATGTGTACCTTTATCTGTAGCAGTAGCAACATTGCAATTTTGAACATCGACCTGAAAACAAGTTTTCTCTGGGAGCAAGACCGCTCTTGTAAGACTCTCGGCATCGTGCCGAGCTCTTTACTTGTCCCATTACCATCTCCTTTTGCCTTGCACCATCTCTTAATCTCTCTTAATCTCTCTTGATATCTCTTAATCTCTCCTGCCTGCCTTCCATCCTATCACAGACCTTCCCTTTTGTTCTTTCCTCCCCTCCCCCCTTTCCCTGCCCCTACACTTGCTTAAAAACCTGTTCCATCTCCAGCTTTTTCCAGTTCTGACGAAGCGTCATCGACCTGAAACGTTAACTCTGTTTCTCTCTCCACAGATGCTGCCTGACCTGCTGAGTATTTCCAGCGTTTTCTGTTTCGATTACTTTAATGCTTCTTGCAGGCCTCCCATGCTCCATCCTCCATAAACTCCAACTTGTCCAAAACTGATGTATGTATTCTGCCCTCCCATACTCACCCATCACCTCATCCTCGCTGACCTACACTAGCTCCCAGTGCATTCAATTTTAAATCCCTGTCCTAATTTATAAATCTCTCCACAGCTTTGTTCCGCCTCATCTCTGCAAATTCCTCCAGCACTATATCTTCCCCCGACCACTTTGTTCCTCTCACTCCGGTCTTCTGTGCAACTCTCCCTTGGCTTCACGATTAGTGGCAGAACCTTTAGTCATGTTGGCCCTACACTTGGAACTTCCTGCCTAAAGCTTTATATCTTTAAAAAAAAACTCTTATTTGTGAATTGCCTTGAAATATTTATTTACATTGTCACTACGTAAATGGAAGTTGTTGCGATATTTGCCCTTTTTGTTTTCATGTGCAAACCTAGATGTTGGGAGGTTATTTGGGGAGAATGATATCATACCACACCCACACAGTTTGTAGCAGGGGTTACTGGGTAGTGATCAGGAGCAGAACCCTGGCTGATTTTTTTCCCCCTACAGGGGCCTGGTGTAGTGTCCTTACTACCACCTCAGCTAAGATCAGCTAACTTATAACCACTATGCTACCATATGTGTGTTGTTACTAGACTAGACTAATGATCCAGAGACATAAGTTCAAATCCCACCACGGCAGCTGGGGAATTTAAGTTTAATTAATAAATCTGGAATAAAAAGCTAGTATCAGTAATGGTGACCATGGAAATGCTGGATTGTTGTAAAAACCCATCTTGTTCACTAATGTCCTTTTAGGGAAGGAAATCTGCCGTCCTTACCCAGTCTGGCCTATATGTGACTCCAGACCCACAGAAATGTGGTTGACTCTTAACCGCCCTCTGCAGTTCAAGAAGGCGGCTCACCACCATCTTCTGAAGGCAATTTGGAATGGGCAATAAATGCTGACCTTGCCGGCGACGCCTGCATCCTATGAACGAACAAAAATAAAAAAAATCGGGTATATCTGGGGACCTTCCTATTTTGATGGTTTCGCTCTCTACTGAGCAGTAAACTTACCAAAAAGCCCATGTGGCATTGTTTCAGTCAGATGCTAAGCAGAAATATTTGGTAATTTAGACCAGTGCCCTATCTCTTTTGCAACTTTACATTCAACTATCAATGTGCATCATCTGGCTTGCTAATGTATCTGTTAATAGTGGTATGATTGTTCCACACTAGAGCCAATTGATCTTGGAGCAGCAGATTGAAAAACATCAGCATCAGCCATACCACTTCTATTACCAACTTGTTGATATGACAAATTGCCTGGGAAAGTGGCCAAGTACAGCTATATCCAAGTACCAAACTTGAAAGGGAGATATTGGTGATGATGGTCACCTATGTAGGCTGAAGAATATAACTGAACTATCACACAATTTTTAGTGCCTCTCAAAAAGCTTCTGCTAAATTTAGGCCTAGTGGTGCTGAGGTGAATATTTTGGTCACGACTGTTCCAGTATATTGAGTTAGAAGAGATGCAAGAGAGCCTCAAGTAGGGACAACACATTCAGTCAGAAAGCTTAAAGTTGGCTTTCAAAGTTTTTTTTATTCGTTCCTGGGATGTGGGCGTTGCTGGCAAGGCCAGCATTTATTGCCCGTCCCTAATTGCCCTTGAGAAGGTGGTGGTGAGTCGCCGCCTTGAACTACTGCAGTCCTTGTGGTGAAGGTACACCCACAGTGCTGTTAGGGAGGAAGTTCCAGGATTTTGACCCAGCGATGATGAAGGAACGGCGATATATTCCCAAGTCAGGATGGTGTGTAATTTGGAGGGGAACTTGCAGGTGAAGGTGTTCCCATGCGCCTGCTGCCCTTGTTTTTCTAGGTGGTAGAGGTTGCGGGTTTGGAAGGTGCTGCCAAAGAAGCCTTGGTGAGTTGCTGCAGTGCATCTTGTAGATGGTACACACTGTAGCCACATTGCACCGGTGGTGGAGGGAGTGAATGTTTAAGGTGGTCGATGGGGTGCCAATCAAGCGGGCTGCTTTGTCCTGGATAGTGTTGAGCTTCTTGAGTGTTGTTGGAGCTGCACTCTGAACCCTATTAACTAGAAGCAGGATAATTGCTTGCTGTGTGAAACTTGGCTCTAACTAATGTTATTTTTCAGTGAGACAGAGTTTCTTATAGTTATCCTTCAACCCTGTTGAGGTTTTCTCCACCCAAATTCCTAATGGTTGGCTCATAATGAATTCTCTGTTAACACCAAGGCCAGGTTGTTGAGAGTTATCCAAATACACAGTCAGCTATGCTAGCATAAGGAAACTGCCCTGAGGGTGAATAAAATGCTAATGTCATTGTTATCAGTTGATGCCTTTTGCTACTGTCAAGCTACCTGAATAACATGCATAATATGGTGTCTGAATTGTAATCGCTGACATTGCACATTCATTACAACCGTCATACCTAGAGATATAATGTGCCAGGTAGTTGGCAAGGATACGATTTAAATAAACAGTGTGCTGCACTTTGCATATATACTACCCAAAATCTCTCCTGTTTTGTCTGGGGCCAGCAGATTGTTGGAGTCTAGTAAGGTCCTTTCCACATAGTAGTGTACAGATTAAAATCCTGCTACCACAAAAATAAATCCTGGTGTTATATAGGACTAACACAGATAATAATGCATATCTTCAGGTCCTATGTCACTCCTAACTGAACTATGTCAGTTCAAACTTCACGCTCCCTGGAAATACAACAGTCAAGACTGACTTTACTCATTTCCAATCAGTGGGGCTTAAATCTCAGCTCATTTGAGCCAACCATTTGGAATTTGGGTGGAGAAAACCTCAACAGGGTTGAAGGATAACTACGAGGAACTCTGTCTCACTGAAAAATATTAGTTATAGCCAAGTTCCACACAGCAAGCAATTGTCCTGCTTCTAGTTAATGGATATTGGAATTTTGAAAGCCAACTTTAAGCTTTCAGACTGAACCCTGGAGGTCCCGCGCAGGCCGCTCACCAGCTTCTCAATGTAAATAACCGCGGATGTGCGAAAAATTGAATGGGCTGCGCAGCCAGTTAAAGGGCCCGTACACCAACAAAAAAATACAGGGAACATTGGCACAGAGCCTCTTCAGGCGATTTCAAGGAGGAGAAGGCGGAAGGTGATGCGGGCAATGCACCACCAGTGGCGCACATTGCTGCACAATGACACTAACACAAAGCAGTCCTGCAAACAACCAAGCCTCCCTTTCACAGCCCCCTATGGCTCAGCGTCAATTCAGGTGAGAAGTGGAAGCACTTTGAGCGGAGTCCCCACTTCCATGTCCTCTTTCACCATCATCCCTCTCAAGGCCCAGCCACTTTGTTGCTATCAATGAGCTGGGGAACACTTCGCTGCAGATCAGTGGGTTGATGAATGGCCAAGGCTAGGATATCAGTCATCCTACTTAAGGTGGCATTGATAGTGTGCAGGCCTGCAAGCACTTGTGTGATTGCCGCATTTGATGTTCTATGCAGGTGGCCACTCTTTCCATGGATGAAGACATCATCGCAAAGGCCTGTGACATCATGCCACTCATGCTTGAGATGGACTCCTCCAATCTCTCTGCAAGCGTGCACAGCGTGGCTGAAATGCCTGCCAGTACATTGCACATTCTCTGCTGCTGCTCCAGAGGTAGCCTGTTCATCAACGGCCCCCGGGATACAGAATCTGCGTCCAGCTGAGCAGAGCTTGGATCGTCCTGCGCCCTCCAACGTGGACTCTCTACTGCCATCCCTGTCTCCGCCATCTGCTCTTGCTTGCTTGTGATGCGTGAGTCACTAGGTGAAAACCCAACTACCTGGCTTACTGGTCCCACCAAAGTGTGAATATCTGAGCTGGTGCATGGTGTGCATGAGTCGTGTGACGTTGCACTCTCAGAGGGAGTGACCTCTGAGGTGTCGTCAGCGACTTGGACCACCTCCTGTGGGACATCTGAAGGCCCTGTGGGAGATAAAACACATGAATGAGTTCTGTCAAGGTAAGAATGTTTGAACTTCTTATACACATGATCATATTTCACTCGCTGTTGACATCAGGTCAACATGACTGAGTGTTGTATGCCATGTGACTGTCTGATATTTAATTCTGTCACCAGGTAACTGGGAGGCCACCATCTCCGATGGCCAGGCACGCCGAGACTCCACTGATTTCCAACGTCACCTCCTTTGCGCTTGTTAACTGTGAGATGGCTGAAGGGCCACCTCCGGTTCTCTGCCTCTCCCTCGTGTTCTGTGCTCTCTTCTCCCGCAAGGTGGGAAAGAAGAGACCTCTGAGTGAGAGTTTTGGCATGTATTGAATGGATGAATGGAGAGCATTTGTTGAGGGTGACTATGAGGGAGAGGTATGACATTGCATAAGGATGAGTGTGAGTGTCATTGGTGAGTCAGTGATGGGGATGTGAGGAAGTGCATAGACAGAGGGATGGGTGTACCTGCAAAGTAAGTTGGTGTGAGGAGTTATGTGCTGGAGTAGGCTTGAGAAGGCAGAGTGAGAGGGTTGGGGTGATACGCACACCAGGATGTAGCTGAGTGTACCATTGCTCTCACCTTTCCTGACCTGCTTAGGTCATTGAACCGCGTCCTGCATTGTATCCAGGAGCGTGGCACCGCGCTCCTGCTGCTGACCTCTTGTGCCACCTCCAACCCCGCCTTCTTGGTGCCCTAGTCGGCTTCTTCCTCCCGTCGCTAGGGAACAGTATATCCCTCTTGCTCCTCACAGCTCGCAGCAGCACATCCAGGGAGGCGTCACTGAACCGAGGCACAGCCTTTGACCGTCTGGATTCCATTCTCCCACTTCCTTTTCTTTGGATCCCAACTCCAAAAGCCTTCAAATTGCATGTTTGGAGTGGCCCTTTAAATACTGGAGTTGAGATCCCGTCATGTGGGTTGTCATCACACTCGCTGACGCTAATTGGTCGGGAATCCCAAAAATGATATGGTAATGCAGTGGCTGGGTTAAAAAGCCACTGACGGACGCGCTGCACTTCTGGGTTTCCTGCGCGCTACCGGACCCCTCCACTCCCAGCGTGTCTTACCTTTAGATACAATGAGCTGGATTTTAATGTTAAGAAACTTTCTAACAAAGGCATGCTCTAGAAACCATGCACATACCTTCCTACGCTCCAGACCCACCAATAATAAGGTTTTTTTCCTTTTATTGTCCCTAATGGCTCTTCTATAGGATTGTTCACAGGAACTGGAGGGGTATGGTTTTTGATGTTTACCCTGGGTCTGCTGCAGCCTAAACATTGCAGCAGTTTGCCCATCACTGTCATTTAGCAAATTTACTGCACCAATATATCACTAAAAATATTACATTAGCTATTACAATGGTTTTCAAACATTTTAGTGCGAGATCCCCTGAAAATATTGCCACAGTCCCAGGAAACCCCCTGCAAATATTGACACACACCTCTTGGCTATAAAATAGTAACCATGATGCGGAGATGCCGGTGTTGGACTGGGGTGGACAAAAGTGAGAAGTCGCACAACACCAGGTTATAGTCCAACAGTTTTATTTGAAATCACAAGCTTTCGGAGCTGCTGCCCCTTCATCTGACGAAGGGGCAGCAGCTCCGAAAGCTTGTGATTTCAAATAAAACTGTTGGACTATAACCTGGTTTTGTGCGACTTCTCATAAAATAGTATGTACTGGACCTAATGGTATTTGAAAACCGCGTCTTTTTCACATCTTTCTTTGTATTTATATTTCTTCATATCAGGCAGAATCCTAGTTAATTTGCACTCTACCTTCTCTATTACCTCAACATAACTTCTATAGTATGGAACCAAAATTGCACACAGTACACCAACTGTGGTCTTTCTCGGGTTTTATATAGATTCACCATTAGGATTATTTCCTCTTGTTGAGGAGTCTTTCAGTGATGGGGTTGGGGGGGTGGAGGGTCATCAAGTTAAAATTGCACCTAAAAGTGTGAAGAAAGAGCTAGGAAAGAGATTAATAAGTAGGATTTCAAAGGTAGTAATCTCTGGATTACTCCCGGTGCCACGCGCTAGTGAGTACTGAAATAGGAGGATAGAGCAGATGAATGCGTGGCTGGAGAGAGAGTGTAGGAGGGAGGGCTTTTGATTCCTGAGGCATTGGGACTGGTTCTGGGGGAGGTGGAACCTGTACAAGCCAGACGGGTTGCACCTCCATATCCTCGCGGGGAGGTTTGCTAGTGCTGTTGGGGAGGGTTTAAACTAGCTTGGCAGGGGGGGATGGGAACCTGAGAGTAGATTCAGAAGGGAGAGAATCAAAGCTGAAATGGAAAGCAGTAAATTAGTAAGTGAGTTTGGAAGGCAGAGGAAACAAAGGCTAGAAAGTAGACAACAAAGGGGTTTGGCAGTGCTTTATGGTATATACTTCAATGCAAGGAGTCTAGTAAATAAGGCGAATTCGCTGAGGGCACTGATAGACATGTGGAATTGTGATATAGCTATTACTGAAACATGGCTGAAAGAAGGGCAGGAATGGCAGATCAGCATTCCTGGTTACAGGGTTTTCCGATGAGATAGAGAGGGGGATAAAAAAGGAGGGATTATCGCAATATTGGTTAAAGAAACAATTACGGCTGTGAGGAGGGATAATATGTTGGAAGGATCATCAAATGAGGCCATATGGGTTGAACTCAAGAACAAAAAAGGGGCAATCACACTGCTGGGAGTGTACTATGGACCCTCAAATAGTCAGAAGAGCAAATATGTAGGCAAATTTCTGAGAAGTGCAAAAACAATAGGGCAGTAATAGTAGGGGATTTCAGCTGGGATGGAATCAGTATAAAAGGTAGAGTGTGCAGAATTCTAAAAATGCAGTTAGGAGAACTTTTTTAGCCAGTACGTAGTAAGCCGAACAAGAGAGTGGCCGGTTCTGGACTTGGTTTTAGGGAATGAAGCTGGGCAGGTGGAAGGGGTATCAATGGGAGAGCATTTTGGTGGTAGTGATCATAATTCAGTTAGATTTAGTGTAGTTATGGAAAAGGACAAAGATAGACCAGGGAAATCTAGAACTCGGGGGCACAGTTTTAGAATAAAGGGTCGCCCTTTTAGAACTGAGATGAGGAGGAATTTCTTCTGAGGGTCGTAAATCTGTGGAATTCCACAGCTCGGAAGAAGACAGTTTAAACAGAGGCAGAGTTCAACAGAAAGAAGTACAACAAAGAAGGCCAGCAGTTCAAGAGACCAGAGCGACCGCCTCAGTGACCATCGGACACCTCGCGGCAACAAGGGCCTTACGAAACCTTTTACTCAAAAGACTCTAAACCCTAACTCTCAACTGTCAAGGATTCGTTTGGTGAGCATTATCCCTGGTTCTCCAGAGTCCAACCTAGCTAGTGAAGTGGGATTGGGAGGGATAAGGGTTTTTTGTATATTGTCATTCTCCCTCGCCTGTACCATGTGTTCCCCAACCTCTGTTTAAGCATTAAGAGTGTTTTAAGTTTGTTACCTTTTTCTTTTAATAAAGTCAAAATTCTTTCATCAGAACCTGTTGTCTACTGCATCTTTGTTCACGACCCCTAAATAAGTCCAAGGTCTAGAACCAGGGGTGTGGGAGCGATTCGAACCGCTCACTGAGTCAGAGGTGAGGCTGACCCCACACACCACCCCCTACAGTTAGCAAAGCATATGGGATTTTGGGCTTCGTAAATAGAGGTATTGAGTACAAAAGCAGGGAAGTTATGCTGAACCTTTATAAAGCTCTGATTAGGCCACAACTGGAGTATTGCGTCCAGTTCTGGTCACCACACTTTAGGAAGGATCTGAAGGTCCTTGAGAGGGTGCAGAGGAGATTTATCAGAATGGTTCCAGGGATGAGGGATTTTAGCTACAAGGTTAGGTTGGAGAAGCTGGGGTTGTTTTCATTAGAGCAAAGGAGGTTGAGGAGAGATTTGATAGAGGTGGACAAGATTATGACGGGTTTGGATAAGGTAGACAGAGAAAGTCTGTTCCCGTTGGCTGATGGTACAAGGGCTAGGGGACACAGATTTAAGGTTTTGGGCAAGAGATACGGGGGGGATGTGAGGAAGAACTTTTTTACACAGCGGGTGGTAATGACCTGGAACTTGCTGCCAACAAGGGTGGTGGAAGCGGAGACGATCAATGATTTCAAAAGGAAATTGGATAGGCACTTGAGGGAAATAAACTTGCAGGGCTACGGGGATAGAGCGGGGGAATGGGACTGACTGGATTGCTCTACAGAGAGCTGGCATGGACTCAATGGGCTGAATGTCCTCCTTCTGTGCTGTAATGACTCTATGACCCTATAAGTGTGAGGTAATGCATTTGGGGAGGGCTAACAAGGCAAGGGAATACACAATAAATGGTAGGATACTGCGAAGTGTAGAGGAACAGAGGGACCTTGGAGTGCATGTCCACAGATCCCTGAAGGTAGCAGGACAGGTGGATAAGGTGGTTAAGAAGGCATACGGGATACTTTCCTTTATTAGCCGAGGCATAGAATATAAGAGATGGGAGATTATGCTTGAACTGTATAAAACACTAGTTAGGCCACAGCTAGAGTACTGTGTACAGTTCTGGTCACCACGTTACAAGAAAGATGTGATTGCACTAGAGAAGGTACAGAGGAGATTTATGAGGATGTTGCCAGGACTGGAGAATTTTAGCTATGAGGAAAGATTGGATAGGCTGGGGTGGTTTTCTTTGGAGCAAAGCAGGCTGAGGGGAGACTTAATTGAGGTGTATAAAATTGAGGGGCCTAGATAGAGTGGATAGGAAGGACCTATTTTCTTTAGCAGAGAGGTCAGTAACTAGGGGGTATAGATGTAAAGTAATTGGTAGAAGGATTAGAGGAGAGTTGAGAACTTTTTCACCCAGAGGGTGGTGGGGGTCTGGAACTCACTGCCTGAAAGGGTGTAGAGGCAGAAACCCTCATCACATTTAAAAAGTACTTGGATATGCACTTGAAGTGCTGTAACCTACAAGGTTATGGACCAAGAGCTGGATAGCTCTTTTTCAGCCGGCGCAGACATGATGGGCCGAATAGCCTCCTTCTGTGCCGTAAATTTCTATGATTCTATGAAAGACGTTAGGAGAAACTTCTTTATGCCGAGGTTTGTTGGAGCATAGCATGCTTTCCCAGAGGGAGTGGCTGAAATAGAAACCATTGTGCCTTTTAAAGAAAATTGGGTATTTATTTGAAGAAGAGGGATATATAGGAAGATAATGAGGGCAATGCGATTAGTTCTGGTTGCTCAAGCAAAGGCTTGGTGCAGACATGATGGGAAATGAAAATTGGGTGGTTTCGCTAAGGGATGGCCATTCTGCAACACCAGCTTTATAACTTGGTGGCAACTTCAAAATCTACCCCAATGAATTGAATGGTCTCCTTCTGTACTGTAAATTTCTTTGGTTCCATGTGTCTGAACTTCTGTACCACCTTGAGTCTGAACTTTTCTCTCTATGAGCTTTTCTCACTCCATGTCTGAACTTCTCTCTAACCCTTCTTCCATCTAAACTTTGCTCTCTCCCTGTCTGAACTTCTCTTTCTCTCTCCCTCTCCCTCCTGTGGTCTGATCTTGTACCCCCATGATCACCAAAGATCAATATTTCTTAAACACTATGGCAAGTAATTTCCTTGGACCTACTTGCACTCCGCCACCGTAACTTTGCCGGAGGTTTGGCAGAAACGTGCGTAAGCAGGGTTTCCGCCACATTTCTAGCAAAGTTACAGCGACAGAGCTGGAGCAGCTCCAAGGAACTTCATGGCCAATGGATCTCTCCGAAATAACTAGGGCTGTAGATAGGGCTTTAAACTAATAAAGGGGGGGGGGGTCAGGTGAGGGGAAATTTAGAAATCTGAAGAGAAAGGTCAAGGCAATAGAGCAGTGTAGCGATTTGGGTAAAAATAAGCAGAGTGACGGGAAGGGACAGAGAGTTTAATGGTAGCAGTGCAGCAGAGAATAAGGTCAAAGCAGGGAAGAATGGTAAAAAAAATTTAAATTAAAGGCTCTTTATCTGAATGCACGAAGCATTCGTAACAAGATAGATGAACTAGTGGCACAAATAGAGATAAATTAATTTGATCTTTTAACCATTACGGAGACATGGTTGCAAAGTGGCCAAGGTTGGGAACTAAATGTTGCAGGGTACTTGACGTTTTGAAAAGACAGGCAGAATGGAAAAAGAGGGGGAGTAGCCCCGATAATAAAGGATGACATAAGGACAGTAGCAAGAAAGGATCTCGGCTCGGAAGATCAGGAAGTAGAATCAGTATGGGTGGAGATAAGGAATAAGGGGCAGAAAACACTGGTAGGAGTAGTATATCAGCCCCCTAACAGTAGCTATACCATTGGACAGAATATTAATCAAGAAATAGTAGGAGCTTGCAACAAAGATAATGCAATAATCTTGGGAGACTTTAATCTTCATATAGACTGGACAAATCAAATTGGCAAAGGTAGTCTGGAGGACGAGTTCATGGAATGCATTCGGGACAGTTTCCTCGAACAATATGTCATGGAACCTGCCAGGGAACAGGCTATTTTAGATCTTGTATTGTGTAATGAGACAGGGTTAATTAGCAATCTCATAGTAAAGGATCCACTGAGGCAGAGTGATCATAATATGATAGAATTTCACATTAATTTTGAGAGTGACTTGCCTAAGTCCAAAACTAAAGTCTTAAACTTAAATAAAGCCAATTACATATGTATGAGGGGTGAGTTGGCTAAGGTAGATTGGAAAAATAGATTAAAAGGTATGGCGGTAGATAAGCAGTGGCTAGCATTTAAAGAAATATTTCATAATTCTCAACAAAAATAAATTTCATTGAGAAACAAAAACTCCACGGGAAAAGTGATCCAACCGTGGCTAACTAAAGAAGTTAAGGATAGCATTAGATTGAAAGAAGAAGCTTATAATGTTGCAAAGAATAATAGTAAGCCTGAGGATTGGGAGAGTTTCAGAAACCAGCAAAGGTTGACCAAAAAATTGATAAAAAGGGAAAAAATAGAATATGAGAGAAAACTAGCAAAAAATGTAAAAGCAGATTGTAAGAGTTTCTACAAGTATGTAAAAAGGAAAAGAGTAGCAAAAGTAAACGTTGGTCCCTTAGAGGCTGAGACGAGAAACTATTATGGGGAATAAGGAAATGGCAGAAATGTTAAACAAATATTTTGTTTTCACAGTAGAAGACACAAAAAGCATACCAAAAATGGTGGGGAACCAAGGGTCTAATGAGGGTGAGGAACTTAACGTAATTAATATAAGTAGAGAAAAAGTACTAGAGAAACTAATGGGACTAAAAGCCGACAAATGCCCTGGACCTACATCCTAGGGTTCTAAAAGAGGTGGCTGAAGAGATAGTAGCTGCATTGGTTTTAATCTTCCAAAATTCCCTAAATTCTAGAATGGTCCCAGCAGATTGGAAAGTCGCAAATGTAACACCGTTATTCAAAAAAGGAGGGAGAGAAAAAACAGGGAACTACAGGCCAGTTAGCCTGACATCAGTCGTCGGGAAAATGCTGGAATCCATTGTTAAGGAAGTGGTATCAAGTCACTTAGAAAATCATAACATGATTAGGCAGAGTCAACATGGTTTTATGAAAGGGAAATCGTGTTTGACACATTTTTTGAGGATGTAACTAGCAGGGTAGATAAAGGGGAACCAGTGGATGTAGTATATTTGGATTTCCAAAAGGCATTCGATAAGGTGCCACATAAAAGGTTATTACACAAGAGAAGGGCTCATGGGGTTGGGGGTAATATAGTAGCATGGATAGAGGATTGGTTAACGGACAGAAAACAGAGAGTAGGGATAAACGGATCTTTTTCAGGTTGGCAGGCTGTAACTAGTGGGGTGCCGCAAGGATCATTGTTGGGGCCTCAGCTATTCACAATCTATATTAATGACCTAGATGACGGGACCGAGTGTAATGTATCCAAGTTTGCTGCTGATACAAAGCTAGGTGGGACAGTAAGCTATGAGGAGAACACAAAGGGCTCGATTTTGCCAGGCCCGAGGAGGCGGGAATGGAGGCGTGTGGGGTGTTAAAATTGGAAAAATTGGCAGGCGGGCCCGACCCCGCCTCCATCCCGCCTCCGAGCAATTTTCCCAAATGTGTGGTTTCTGATCCCGCCTCCAAGAGGCGTGATAGGCCCTTAAGGCCCTTAACCACTTAATTGCCTCTATAATCCCATTTTGAGGCCTTTCTGATTATAAGACTTTTCCAACGTGATGCACGCCTCCTCTGAAACACGACGGTGAAACCTGGCGGTAGCACACTTGGATTATTGACCATCAGCTGCAGGTCCACCATTAAGAAGGAGATTTGATCAATCATCATTCTGGGGGAACTTTTAGCAGTCATAACCATTGTTGTGGAAGTTTGGAGCCTGGAGTGGTGGTGGTGCAAAAAAAATCTGGGAGCAGACTTAGGTCTCCTGCTGCTCATTTTGCCTCCAGCTCCCTCTCACAGCAAAGGCCAAAAGCTTCCCAGTCTTTGCAGACCTTAAATGCACCAGCAATGATGACATCATCAGAGGCGACTTTCAGACTGAAAAAACTAATTGGGTCATGGGTTTCCACATGCTGGAACTCAATTACCCAATTAGGGGAAAATCACATAATTCTACCACATCCAATTGGAGTCGGGTGGCTAACACGAAAAGCGGATGACACGACCTGAGCCCGCCCCATCACAAAATCGAGCCCAAAGAGTCTGCAAAGGGATATAGATAGACTAAGTAAGTGGGCAGTAAGGTGGCAGATGGAGTGTAATGTAGGGAAATGTGAGGTTATTCACTTTGGTAGGAAGAATAGAAAAACAGAATATTTTTTAAATGGTGAGAAACTTTTAAATGTTGGTGTTCAGAGAGATTTGGGTGTCCTCGTGCAAGAAACACAGGAAGCTAGCATGCAGGTACAGCAAGCAATAAGGAAGGCAAATGGCATGTTGGCCTTTATTGCAAGGGGGGGGTGGAGTGTAAGAGTAAGGAAGTCTTGCTACAATTGTACAGGGCCTTGGTGAGACCACACCTGAAGTACTGTGCACAGTTTTGGTCTCCTTATCTAAGGAAGGATATGCTTGCCTTGGAGGCGGTGCAACAAAGATTGATTCCTGGGATGAGAGATTGTGTAGAATGGGCCTATACTCTCTGGAGTTTAGAACAATGAGTGGTGATCTCATTGAAACATTCAAGATTCTGAAGGGGATTGACAGGGTAGATGCTGAGAGGTTGTTTCCCCTGGCTGGAGTGTCTAGAACTAGGGGCATAGTCTCAGGATAAGGGATAGGCCATTTAAGACTGAGATGAGGAAGAATTTCCTCACTCAGAGGGTTGTGAATCTTTGGAATTCTTTGCCCCAGAGGGCTGTGAATGCTGAGTCTTTGAGTATATTCAAGGCTGAGAGAGATAGATTTTTGGACTCTAGGGCAATCAAGGGATATGGAGATCAGGCGGGAAAGTGGAGTTGAGGTCGATGATCAGCCTGTGACCATAGTATGGTGGAGTTCTACATTAGGATGGAGAAGGAAACAGTTAAGTCAGAGACCATGGTCCAGAACTTAAATAAGGGCAACTTTGAGGGTATGAGGCGTGAATTGGCGAGGTTAAATTGGCAAGCGATATTTAAGGGGCTATCAGTGGAAGGGCAATGGCAGACATTTAGAGATCGCATGGATGAACTACAACAATTGTACATCCCGGTCTGGCGTAAAAATAAAAAAGGGAAGGTGGCTCAACCATGGCTAACAAGGGAAATCAGGGATAGTATTAAAACCAAGGAAGTTGCATACAAATTGGCCAGAAGTAGCAGCAAACCCGGGGACTGGGAGAACTTCAAAACTCAGCAGAGGAGGACGAAGGGTTTGATTAGGGCAGGGAAAATAAAATATGAAAGGAAGCTTGCAGAGAACATTAAAATGGACTGCAAAAGCTTCTATAAATATGTAAAAAGAGGTTAGTAAAAACAAACGTAGGTCCCCTGCAGTCGGAAACAGGGCAAGTCGTAATGGGGAACAAGGAAATGGCAGATCAATTGAACAAGTACTTTGGTTCGGTGTTTACTGTGGAGGACACACACAACCTGCCGGAAATAAAAGGGGTCAGAGGATCTGGTAAGAGGGAGGAGCTGAGGGAAATCCTTATTAGTCGGGAAAAGGTATTGGGGAAATTGATGGGACTGAAGGCTGAAAAATTCCCGGGGCCTGATGGTCTGCATCCCAGAGTACTTAAGGAGGTGGCCTTGGAAATAGTGGATGCATTGACGATCATTTTCCAACATTCCTTAGACTCTGGATCAGTTCCGATGGAGTGGAGGGTGGCCAATGTAACCCCTCTTTTTAAAAAAAGGAGGGAGGGAGAAAGCAGGGAATTATAGACCGGTCAGCCTGACATCGGTCGTGGGTAAAATGATGGAAGCAATTATTAAAGATGTCATAACAGACCATTTGGAAAGTGGCGACATGATAGGTCCAAGTCAGCATGGATTTGTGAAAGGGAAATCATGCTTGACAAATCTTCTGGAATTTTTTGAGGATGTTTCCAATAGGGTGGACAGGGAGGAACCAGTAGATGTGGTGTATTTGGACTTTCAGAAGGCCTTCGACAAGGTCCCACACAAGAGATTGGTGAGCAAAGTTAAAGCACATGGGATTGGGGGGTAATGTGTTGACGTGGATTGAGAACTGGTTGGCACACAGGAATCAAAGAGTAGGAGTAAATGGGTACTTTTCAGAATGGCAGGCAGTGACCAGCGGGGTACCGCAGGGTTCGGTGCTGGGACCCCAGCTGTTTACATTATATATTAATGATTTGGACGAAGGGATTAAATGTAATATCTCCAAATTTGCGGATGACAGTAAATTGGGAGGCAGTGTGAACAATGAGGAGGATGCTAGGAGGCTACAGAGTGACTTGGACAGGTTGGGTGAATGGGCAAATGTATGGCAGATGAAGTACAATGTGGATAAATGTGAGGTTATCCACTTTGGTGGTAAAAATAGAGAGGCGGACTATTACCTGAATGGTAGCAGATTAGGGAAAGGGGAGGTGCAACGAGACCTGGGCGTCATGGTACATCAGTCACTGAAGGTGGGAATGCAAGTGCAGCAGGCAGTCAAGAAAGCAAACGGAATGATGGCCTTCATAGCAAGGGGATTTGAGTACAGGAGTAGGGAGGTGATGCTGCAGTTGTACAGGGCCTTGGTGAGGCCACACCTGGAATATTGTGCGCAGTTTTGGTCTCCTAACTTAAGGAAGGACATTCTTGCTATTGAGGGAGTGCAGCGAAGGTTCACTAGATTGATTCCTGGGATGGCCGGACTGACATATCAAGAAAGATTGGGTCAACTGAACTTGTATCCTCTGGAGTTCAGAAGAATGAGGGGGGATCTTATAGAGACATTTAAAATCCTGACTGGTTTAGACAAATTAGATGCGGGCAGAATGTTCCCAATGTTAGGGAAAACTAGAACCAGGGGTCACAGTCTAAGGATTAAGGGGAAGCCATTTAAGACTGAGCTGAGGAGGAACTTCTTCACCCAGAGAGTGGTGAATCTATGGAATTCTCTTCCACAGAAGGTTGTTGAGGCCAGTTCGCTAAATATATTCAAAAGGGAGTTAGATATAACACTCACAACTAGGGGGGATCAAGGGGTATGGCGAGAAAGCAGGAATGGGGTACTGAGGTAGCATGTTCAGCCATGAACGCATTGAATGGCGGTGCAGGCTCGAAGGACCGAATGGTCTACTCCTGTACCTATTTTCTATGTTTCTATGATCTTACTGAATGGAGGAGCAGGCTCGAGGGGCCTCATGGCCTACTCCTGCTCCTATTTCTTATGCTCTTATGAAATCCACCGATACCAGTGCAGGGAACAGCCCCCAAGTCTAAACCCCTGGGAATTGAAACAGGTTTTAAAAGAAGTTTAATAAGAGAGCATCAGCCAGCAGTATGGGATAAATTTGCAATTCTTAGTTGAAAATTCACCAAAAGTTGTCACTTTGCTCCAGGATGCCTTCTCCTTTTGAAACATCTCTGGAACATTGACTAGATTGGCATATGTGCCTAATGATATCTCGGAAAGATCTAGTGGGTGTAAATCTTTAATGTGCACCCATAGGAAGAGCCATTGCTGTGGTACAAGTTATTTGCAAGTCAACCACCTGGAGACTACATTGCTATGTGGCAGCCTCCCTTGTGGAGCAGAGGTGCTGAAGACAGGTGTCCTCCAAAAAAGCCCTAATAATGTGGATTCTAGGTAAGGTCCAGTATGTATATAACTCGTGAGGTAAAGTTGCACCTGCCTTTCTTCCTCCTTCAAATCTAGGAGTGTCTTTGGACCCCACAAAGGAATTACCATCCAGCCCACTATGGTTGCTGTAAGTAAAATAGCAGTTGGAAGCAGGATGACTAAGAGGTGGAAATAAAAAATAGAATTGCAATGTAAAATATCAGACCTAAACAGTAACAAAGATGCATGCACTGATAAAGAAACCTAATAAACAAAAAAAAGTTACCAACCAAAAATGTAAGTGTGATACCTTTAAAAAGCCTTCTTGTACATGACATGTCATTCACGCACTGCAGCACCCATTTCAAATGGGCACACAGCGCTGCTTACAAGAAGCCAGATAGAAAGCCACAAATGCAGCAAGGGACCTATTTCTGGAGCCTTTGAGGCTTGCACGGGACATTTTTCCTGACTATAAAATGCCCCCTCTGTAAATTGGATGTGCTAGCTTGGGGGCCCAATTTTGTGACCTGAGCTCGGTCTTAGTGAGGCTCCATGACTCTGGCAGAGCTACGTAAAATTGACCCATGTATGGTGCAGGAAGAAGAAGATTACATGATTCTGACATAAAAGTATTTTAAAAGATACAAGGATTTTTTCTTCCCCCTCCCCCACCCCCACCCGACCTCACCGCCCCAAAAGTTTATATAGCCAACCTACTCGCAGTGTATGAAGATCAAAATCGTTAAATACCTATATGTTAGCAATCCACATTTCTGGTTCTATTCCACAAAGTGAATTTTCACTGCATTGTCAGTGGCCCTGCCTATGTGTACTATTCAATGTTACCTGCTATTCAATTATTTTTAAATTATTGGGAATTTGAGGGTAGATTAAATGAAATTCGCTCTCTCGACATGCAGCTTTACAGGCCGGAAGCACATATCGAGAATTTGGGCACAGAGGTCAGAGGGATCCACAGGATATTCTGTCTATTAAAATTATTGACAGAAAAGCCTGCAGAGCTCACTGACTTCTGCATCTAAATTCCAAAAATATACCCCCAAAACATGAGGCCCTGTGCCAGAGACACACATTTATAAAACCTACCCTTTGTAAATTTTATTGCTTGTTTTATTATTAAAGTTTTCAGACTTGCACTTGGTTGTTGGTATTTTGTTTGTTGCTAACAAAATATGGGCAGAAATGCTTTCAAAGTGTTTAGCTTTAAAAATAGAAGAAAGCCTATTAAAATCCCCTTCCACAGGCCACATATAATCCCCTCAAACTTGTCCTCTCCATATTTAATGCCCTGCTGAAAATGTTCTGCAAATTTGCTACCAATTCCTCAAAGGTAAATCAACCAAAACTCCAAAGTATTTATCTAACCTGAATTCCTACATCGTATACCCCAGACCGCTTTTATTTTCACAGTTCCAGCAGCACAGGAATCATGTTCTACACTGTAGTTGATGAAATCTAACTGTATTTTTGATAATACCCTCGCTTCCATTCATATGTATATATTCACCAAGTCCTTTCATAGGTCTTAATCAACACTGCATGACGTCTCTGTTTGGGACCGATTTATACCTATCGTGACTCGGGGGTGGGGGGGGGCTGGTGAGAGGAAATTGCCTCTAATGTTAATGTTGCTTGGGGTTTGTAAGAGTTGGCTAATTGGTTAGGGACATTAGATTGACAGCTGACATTTATCCACACCATTATGAGGGATCTCTTTGAGATGTTAATTTTGCCAGTACATAAATCATTGCACGATACAGGATGATGTCATTCAGTGTTTGAGGTGAGAGATCTGGAGACATGTTCTTAAATATTGCTCTGACATGATTAAGTAAGCTCATTTATTGAATAGGTGATGTAAAGGTCAAAGCAAAGATTATAATAAGGACCATGTTTATACAGACATGGTTATACTTTCAGGTTGATGTAGTGTTTGAAGTGCCTGTGTATTGGTCGCTTAGGTGGTCTTGCTAGTGGTCATCAGTCACAAAATCCCCAGCAGCATGAACCTACGATTTAATTGTTGACCCTGCATTAAAAAAATTGATCATAAGCTAATTCATTAATATATATGCCATAAATAGACTTCATTTTCAAACATTTCTCACTAAAAATGTCAGATATAGTTCTAAAGATCTGTAAGCTACATTAAGTCTACATGTTATCACCACCGGTGTGCTACTTTGATACATTTCAGCAATTGATCTAATTATAGGTTCTTGTCCTCAACATACAAAATTTCAGCATGGATATTTAAAAGGTGCCTCTACCTTCTCCTTGAAATAAATAACTTGATATACTTGTTCTAATAGAATTTAAAGGAATAGACACTGAAGCTGCGATTTTGCCGGCGCTCAAAGGGCGGGTTTGGAGGCGGGTCAGAGGGTAAAATCGCAAATATTGACGGCGGGGTCCGATCCTGCCGTCAACCCGCCTCCGCGCAACTTTCCCAAATGTGGGCTCCCAGACTCCCAATCGATCCCGCCTCCAAGCGGCGGGAGAGGCCCTTAAGGCAGTTAACAGCTTGTTAACTGCCTGGATAAGCCTATTTTCACAGTGGTTTTCGATTTTTCCACATTTTCTGCATGTTCCACGCCATTCCCAAACCACGCCAGCTGATTGTGCCGGGTTCACCAAGTGCCTGACTTCTTGACAGCTGTAGCTCCAGCATAAAAACGGAGTCTCAACAAGGATCACTTGCAGATGACAGAACTTTGTCTTTTCAGGTCTTGGAAATCTTTTTGCAGGTCTACTGATCTTGTACGTGGTGAAGCTGAGATCCATCTGCACTGTGACCTCCTGGGAAAACCCTCTCCCCACATTGACTGAGCGTTTCCTCAACTGAGATATCTACCAGCAGCATGGGAACCATTTATACCGTCATCCCTGGTCCTCAGATTCGGAGGAAGAGCAGCCACGGCAGCAGCAGCAGCAGCAACAACAGGAGCGCCAACCTTCTCCTCACCCACCTGATGCTGCACAGGGCAGAGGGCGTCAGCGCAGGGCTGCACCGCGCCACAGGAGATACCCCCAACACAGGGTTTACAGGCCGAGGATGACCTTCCTCAACATGAGTGAGCAGCAGTGCCAAAAGAGGCTGAGACTTTCGCGAGAGGTAGTTGCTGACATCTGTGCAATGCTGCACCAACACCTGGAGCCCAGAGGAGCAGGTGGACACCCCTTACCAGTGGCTGTCAAAGTCACCACCGCACTCAATTTTTTTGCTTCAGGGTTTTTCCAGGGCTCATCAGCAGATATCAGCGGCATCGCCCAGTCGGCCGCACACACTTGCATCACGCAGGTTACTGATGCCCTCTTTGCAAAGGTGCACAATTACATCCACTTCTCCACGGATCAAGCAAGTGTGACCGTGCGTGCGGTTGGCTTTGCAAATATGGCTGGCTTGCCAAGGGTGCAGGGCGTCGTAGATTGCACACATGTGGCCATTAGGGCACCCCATCACAACCCAGCTGTTTTTGTCTACCACAAGAGCTTCCACTCCCTTAACATCCAGCTGGTGTGTAACCACAGGAAGGACATTTTGCATGTTTGCGCAAAATACCCTGGCAGTTGCCATGACTCGTTCATCCTGCGGCAGTCTACTGTGCCTCCGCTCTTAAATCCGCCAAGACAACTTTCCAGATGACTACTTGGAGACAAGGGCTTTCCCCTGAAGACGTGGCTAATGACACCGTTGAGGAGGCCATCGAACAAAGCTGAGGAGCGCTACAATGCAGGCCACATTTCCACCAGATCCATCATCGAGCAAACCATCAGCTTGCTCAAAATGCAATTCAGATGCCTTGACAGATCAGGTGGAGCCCTACAGTACTCAGTAGCCAGGGTCTCCAGAATCATCGTGGTCTGCTGTGCACTGCACAACAGCGCACAGCATCGTGGCTTGCAGCTGCCTGAGGAACAAGTGGCTCAGCGCATAGCCTCCTCAGATGAGGAGGAGGAGGAAGACCTTGCGGAGGCGGATGAGCCAGCTCCAGCAGCACGCGAGCACATTGTTGCCCGTGATGCAAGGGATGCACTAATCTTTGCCAGACTCGCTTAGGTAGACGAATCAAACACATGTGGCTGGTACCTTCTTATCACACCATACACAATGTACAAGAACCTGTGTGTTCCTATCACTCTTACCACCATCATTACAAATGCAAGTCGCCCTGAGCCCTCAATGTGCAACTTCCATTTCCCAGATCACATAGGCCAGAACTTCAACTGTTTGACATCACTTCTGTTTAATACATGCACAAAAGGATGACAATGCCAAATAGTAAAGAAAACAAAAGACAACAGAACAGAACACCCAAGTGTCTACCCTTGTGACTAATTGTGCTTTATCTTCCTCTTCCGCGTGCTTCTACGTGGTGCTTCCCCTGTGGCTTCAGCAGATGTGGAGGCACCTTGCTCACTTTCATGCTGCTCCTGCTTTGACACCTTTGGCAGGCGTCCTCTGGGTTTGCGAGCCTGTGAGGGCTCGCCAACAGTCTGCTCTTCCTGTGGCTGTGCAGGGGCTGAGACGCCCATCTCAGTTGGGTGAGGACTCTGTTGGGGCTCTGACCGAGGGCAACGCAGTGGCATGGGAGCGTGAGCGCTTGGAGAGGAGCCCAAACTTCCTTGTTGCCTGCCACCAACATCCCTCTCATGGGTCAGCCCCACTTTAGTGCTAGCAAGTGGCTGGACAGCACCTTGCTGCACATCAGGTGGGCCACGAGGACCCGTATCTACACTGGTAGTCCTCCTCAAAAGGACTTCCATGAAGCTCTGGTTTCTCTGCTCAATAGCTGCCCATTGCTCCTCCAGAGATGTCAATCTATTCTGAACATTCACCATGTTTTCCTGACTCTGGTGACTTATTTCCTCCATGAACATAGCCAGCCTTTCCATGGAGGTTGCCATCCTTTCCGTGGTGGTGCGTTCATGCGCCATTGCCTCCACAAAGGCACTGCTCATGTCAGAGTTGGACTCCTCCATCCTCTCCACACTCGCAGTAATCCTGGATGCAAAACCTGCCAGAGACTCCTGCACTTGTTCCTGGAGTTCCAGCACCGCTCTCTTTCTGGATGACCCCAGAGGCACAGGGTCCACATGCAGCTGAGCAGAGCTGGGAGCGCCCTGCGGCCTCCAACGAGGACTTTCCACTGCTGTCCCTGTCTCCACCATCTGCTGATGCTCACTTGTGAGCTGTGATACACCAGGTGACAAGACTAATCTATCGCGCAAATGACCCACCGAGGTGTGCGTATCTGCGCTGGTGCTGGGTGTGCTTAATTCTGCTGACACTGCGCCCTCAGAGGTTGCAGATTCCTCTGAGGAATCTTGAGGCTCAGGCTCTTCCTCCTGGACAGTGGGGAGGGGGGCTGTTGATGGTCCTGTGGGGGAGTAAAGGCATGAGTTAGACCTGTGATATTAACGTAGCATGCACATCAAATTGTGTAGATGATCATAAGTCAATCTGTTTGAGCATCAGATGCCATATCAGTCACTAATGCAATGTAAATGAGAGAGATGCAAATCTATTCTGTCACCAGCTTGCTCTGCTGCGCCCGTCTGACCGTCCCCCACTTCCAAATCCTCATCACCTCCGATGATTTCAAGTGCCGCCTCCTCAGCATTGGTCAGATTGGAAATAGAAGGTGGCCCTCCTCCTGAGATAGCCCTCTCCCTCTTATTGTGGGCTCTCTTTTCCTGCAATGAGGGACACAAGTGGAGTTTGAGTGAGAATGATGGAGTGAGTGTAGAGAATCCATAGCATAGATGCTTAGGAGACAAAGATGGAGTGAGGTGCCAATACCAAGGGCCCTCCCTGTGCATTGTTAGTTGTTGGCATTGCATAACAGTGATCACGAGTGTGAGGGCAGCATAGTCGAATAGTGAAGTGATTGTGTACATAGAGAGAGGGATGGTTAAGGGTGCAAGGGATGTGAGGGTAAAGTGGGATGTGCAGGAGTAGGTTGACAATGCAGAGTGCTGGTGATGAGAGAAGATGGGGAGCAGATTGAGGGCAAGTGTGATGTTATACTCACTTTTCCTGAGCATACCAGGTCATTAAACGTTTTCCTGCACTGCACCCAGGATCGAGTGCACAACGATCTAGAGCTGACCTCTTGAGCAATTTGCAGCCAGGCTGCTTTTCTTTGCTGTGGAGGCTTCCTCCGTCCAGAGGATGGGAAGAGTACCTCCTGGCGCCCTCTGACTCCCTCCACAAGAGCATGGAAAGAGTCATCATCAAAACGGGGTGAGGTCTTGGCCCTTGAAGCATTCATGGTAGCAGTTGGTAGCACGAAATCCAGCATCAAATAATGAGAGAATGAAACAAGGCTGCATGGGCCCCTTAAATGCATCTGGCTGACAGGTGTCAGCAGAGGCGAGCAACAGACCCAAAACCACTAATTGGCCAGGGTAGCACACACGCAGGGACTCAATAGCCCAATTAGGGCAACATTTCAATTTTTGACCGGCTGAAAGTGGCGACGGGACCGGAACCCGCCGACCATCTGACCCGCACCCAACCCGCCACCAATGAGAAAGTTGCGGCCTGAGTATTGGCAGGCCGTGGGAAGCATCATTGTCAAATCCAATATTGTCTTCTGCTAGCATCTACATGCATGCAGTTTCTAGCAAAAGTCACTAGATAGCAATAAGGAACAGGAACCCTGACTGATCTTTTTCCCATCCATAGTGCATGCTCGTTGAGACCAATGGTAGCATCCCAACTGCCGCACTGGTTTTGGATTGTGTCTTCTCTTTTGTGTGTGTGTGGTGATAGCAGACTATGCTATGTCTAACTTGTGTAAACGGTTTATCCAGAAAACTTTATCTCATATTTTCCATCTTTTCTTATTTTCCCATTACTTCTCTTTTTGCATTTACTGGGACATCTGAGTTCTAATTTCCCGTAGCGCACGTTTGGTATTATGCGCAATCCTGAACACAGCTTCAAATCCCACATCCAGTCTATCACCAAAGTAACCTGCTTTCAACTAGGAAAACACTATCTGCATCTCCCCTACCACATCCCCACCGCCACCAAAATCCTCATTTTTGTCACTTCTAGACTGATTTCTCCGATTCCCCTCCCACACCTTGCCAGCCTTCCAAGTTCTATTCCACATAGTTGCACCCTATCTGTACTAAGTTCTGCTCACACCTGCTCACTTATTACATAGGCTTCCTGTCTCCCATGGCCTCAGTATGCTCTAACTCAGCAACCTCCTGTAGCCCTACATCCCAACTCACAACTATCCCCCCGCTCCCCCCCCCCCCACTCTTTGGAGTCTCCCTCTGCTCCACCATTCACTGGTCCTTCAGTTACCCCCCTGCATTCTGAAATTCTCTTCTCAAACCCCTCTGCCTTACTACATCTCTCCTCACGTTACCTGTTTGACATCACTTTCAGTTTCCTTCCCTGAACTTCTCCTAATTCCTGCAGTAGTCAGACCCCCTCCATCCCCACTTGTGATGCACCTTGGGATATCGTGTTCGATTAAGGGCATATATAAATGTCATTTGTTAGAACTTCTCTCCCTTTTTTCCATTACCAGGTAATTTTTATTATTTTAAGAACAAGTACATCAGTTTGCTGCACCGCAGAACCTAACACATTAACACATGCCTAATGTTTGTCTTGTTTTCAGGTCAAGACCTAGCTCACCAACCTCGATTTTTTCGTCACGTTATATGTTTTTTTTTAAAATGTATCATATATATTTATATTATAACTTCAACTATACAAGTTTAGCACCAGTGAATTTCCTCAGAACTGCTCCTACTTCACCACTATAATTTCAGGGAAATATAAAACAACTTGCATTTATATAGCGCCTTTAACATAGTAACTTCAAGGAAAATAATCTCTCGATTATTGTCCGAGCCGTGTGCAAATTGACACAGAGACAGACAGATCAGGAGAGTTAACATGTGGCTGGCTAAAGGGCTGGTGTGGGAATGAGGGGTTCATTTTCATGGAACACTGGCACCAGTACTGGGACAGGAAGGAGCTGACGAGCTCCACCTGAACCAGGATGGGACCAGTGTCCTAGCGGAAAGGGTAAATAGGGAGGTGGCATAGGCTTCAAACTAGTAAGACGGGCAGAGAGATCTACAAGAAATGAAACAAGCTTAAATATAAACAAAACAGGAAAGGAGAGCATAGGACAAACTAAACTAAGGGAGGACATAAACGGCCAGGGAATAAGTAGAGTTACAGGACAGGAGTGTTAAAAAAAAACTTTAAAAATAAAGTGAGCGGAACAGTTATTAAAAATGAGTTAAACTGTCTGTACAGCAATGCCGTAATAAACCGGGGACTGGAGACATTGCGAGGAACCAGATATAGTCAGGATTACTGAAACATGGCTGCAGAAAAATCAGGACTGGGAATTAAACATTGCAGGGTATAACATATTTAGAAAAGATAGAGGGGGGAAAGGGGGAGGTGGAGTAGCTATACTTATTAGCGATAACATAATTGCAGTAGAAAAAAGTGATACAGCTATCAGTAAGACAGAAATAGAATCCATGTGGATAGAGATAAAATAATAAAGGATCAATCACACTAATACGGCTAGTCTACAGACCACCTAATAGTGGAAGGGAGGTGGAGGAAGAAATATGCAAACAAGTTAGGGGAATGAGTAGAAAACATAGATAAATAATCATGGGGGATTTCAACTACTCCAAAATTAATTGACCAGAAGAGATAGGTAAAGGGGATAAGGGAATGGAGTTCCTACAATATATACAGGACTCCTTCCTAACCCAGTATGTAAGAAGCCTGACAAGGGAGGATTCACTACTGGATCTAGTAATGGGTATGAGCCAAAGCAGATAAGAGAAGTAAAAGTAGGAAACATCTAGGCAATAATGCGCATAATTAATACGGTTTAGGATAATAATTGAGAAGGACATAAGCATGACAAAGACCAGATTAATAGATTGAAGAAAAGCTGATTTTGAGGAGCTGAGAATAGAACTTGGGAAAATAAAATGGACAACAATAATGGTAAACAATGGTGTAGAACAGCAATGGGGAAACATTTAAAACTGTGTTCAACAAGCCCAGGAAAAATATCTTCCACTAAAAAACAAGAAGAAACTAAAACAAAAGATGGATGAATAAAGACAAAAGGGAAAAATTGAAGGTAAAGAAACTAAATACATGAGCAGCAGGGGAGAGCACGACCAGGGAGAATACGAAGAGACTAGGAGAGAAGCTAAATAAATAATTAGGAAGGTAAAGAGGGACGATGGCCGTTGACGACATAGCTCATGGCCCGGTGCACAACCCTCGCACATGTGGGCAGCATGCCTACAACGAAAGTCATGCTGCCACATGAAATTTCATAGAGCACACCGTGGACGTGCTGAAACAACACTTCCGCTTCCTGGACTACTCTGGGGAGCCCTGCAGCACTCGGCAAAGCGGGTGTCAAGATTCATGGTAATCTGCTGCATGCTGCACAATCTCGCCATCATGAGGGCACAACCCTTGCCACCAGCTATACAGCAAGCAGCTCAGGAGCAGGAGCTGGAAGGGAGGAGGCAAACTAGACAACCCCTTTCTGGCTGAGCTGGCCGTGAACGACTCATACGACTGCGATACCAGTAAACGCAACACCAAATCCACATTCACCAATAGTCCCACATCTTACCTTCCCTAGAATCATAGAATGGTTACAGAACAGAAGGAGGTCATTCAGCCCATTGAGCCCGTGCCGGCTCTCTGCAAGAGCACTTCAGCTAGTCCCACTCCCCCGCCCTTTACCCGTAGCCCTGCAAATTTTTTTCCTTCAGGTACTTTTGAAAGCCATGATTGAGTTTGCCTCCACCACCCTTTCAGGCAGTGCATTCCAGATCCTAACCACTCGCTGAGTAAAAAAGTTTTCCCGCATGTCGCCTTTGGTTCTTCTGCCAATCACCTTAAATCTGTTTCCTCTGGTTCTCGACCCTTCTGCCAATGGGAACAGTTTCTATCTACTCTGTCCAGACCCCTCATAATTTTGAACACCTCTATCAAACCTCCTCTCAATCTTCTCTGCTCTAAGGAGAACAACCCCAGCTTCTCTAGTCTATCCACGTAACTGAAGTCCCTCATCCCTGGAATCATTCTCGTAAATCTTTTCTGCACCCTCTCTAAGGCCTTCACATCCTTCCTAAAGTGTGGTGCCCAGAATTGGACACAATACTCCAGTTGAGGCCGAACCAGTGTTTTATACAGGTTCATCATAATTTCCACGCTTTTGTACTCTATACCTCTATTCATGAAGCCCAGGGTCCCGTAAGCTTTTTTAACTGCTTTCTCAACCTGCTCTGCCACCTTCAATGATTTGTGCACATATAGCCCCAGGTCTCTCTGTTCGTGCACCCCCTTTAGGATTGTACCCTTTAGTTTATATTTCCTCTCCTCATTCTTTCTACCAAAATGTATCACTTTGCACTTTTCTGTGTTAAATTTCATCTGCCACGTGTCCACCCATTCCACCAGTCTGTCTATGTCCTCTTGAAGTCTATTACTATCCTCACTGTTCACTATACTTCCAAGTTTTGTGTCATCTGCAAATTTTGAAATTATGTCCTGTACACCCACATCCAAGTCATTAATATATATCAAGAAAAGCAGTGGTCCTAGAACCAACCCCTGGGGAACACCACTGTATACCTTCCTCCAGTCCGAAAAACAACCGTTCACCACTACTCTCTGTTTCCTGTCACTTAGCCAATTTCGTATCCATGCTGCCACTGTCCCTTTTATTTCATGGGCTTCAACTTTGCTGGCAAGCCTATTATGTGGCACTTTGTCGAACGCCTTTTGGAAATCCATGTACACTACGTCAACCGCATTACCCTTATCAACCCTCTCTGTTGCCTCATCAAAAAACTCGATCAAGTTAGTTAAACGCCAACAAATCCATGCTGGCTTTCCTTAATTAATCCACACCTGTCCAAGTGGCTTAATTTTGTCCCAGATTATTGTTTCTAAAAGCTTCCCCACTACTGAGGTTAAACTGACTGGCCTGTAGTTGCTGGGTTTATCTTTACACCCTTTTTTGAACAAGGGTGTAACATTTGCACTTCTCCAGTCCTCTGGCACCACCCCTGTTTTTAAGGAGGATTGGAAGATAATGGCCAGTACCTCTGCAATTTCTTCCTTCACTTCCCTCAGCGTCCTAGGATGCATTCTATCTGGTCCTGTTGACTTATCGACTTTAATTACAGCCAGCCTTTCTCATACCTCGTCTTTATCAATTTTTATCCCATCCAGTATCTCCTCTTCCTCGTCCTTCACTATGTCTATGGCAGCAATCTTCATCCTTGGTGAAGGCAGATGCAAAGTACTCATTTAGCACCTCAGCCATACCCTCTGCCTCCATGTGTAGGTCTCCTTTTTGGTCCCTAATCGGCCCCACCCCTCCTCGTACTACCCGTTTACTATTTAAATGCCTATAGAAGACTTTTGGATTACCTTTTATGTTAGCTGCCATTCTATTCTCATACCCTCTCTTTGCCCCTCTTATTTTCTTTTTCACTTCTCCTCTGAACTATCTATATTCAGCCTGATTGTCAGATATATTCTCGACCTGACATCTGTCATACGTGCTCTTTTTCTGCTTCATCTTATTCTCTATCTCTTTCGTCATCCAGGGAGCCCTGACTTTAGTTGCCCTGCCTTTCCCCCTAGTGGGAATGTACCGCAACTGTACCCAAACTATTTCTTCTTTAAAGATAGCCCATTGTTCCATTACAATTTTGCCTGCCAATCTTTGATTCCAATTCACCCAGGCCAGATCTGTTCTCATTCCACTGAAATTGGCCTTCCTCCAATTAAGTATTTTTACTCTAGATTGCTCCCTGTCCTTTTCCATAGCTAATCTAAACCTTATGATACTGTGATCACTGTTCCCTAAATGTTCACCTACTGACACTTACTCCATTTGACCCACCTCATTCCCCAGAACCAGATCCAGCAATGCCAGGATAGTTGAAGTCCCCCATTATCACTACTCTATAGTTCTTGCATCTCTCTGTAATTTCTCTGCAAATTTGCTCCTCCATATTTTCCCCACTAGTTGGTGGCCTATAGAATACACCTAGTAGTGTAATGGCACCTCTATTATTTCTTAACTCTAGCCATATAGATCCTGTCCTTGACACCTCCAGGACATCCTCCCTCACCAGCACTGTAACATTCTCCTTAACCAATACTGCCACACCACCTCCTATCTTTCCTTCCCTATCTTTTCTGAACACCTTATATCCTGGAATATTTAATACCCAATCCAGCCCTTTTTTGAGCTAGGTCTCTGATATTGCCACAACATCATATTCCCATGTGGCTATTTGCACCTGCAGCTCACCAACCTTGTTTACTATGCTTCGTGCATTCACATACATACACTGTAAACCTATCTTAGATCATCCTGTGCTCTCTCTTAGTCTGACCCCACCTAATACCTTATTATTTCTTACTTTAGTGCTATCCGTCTCTCACAATCCTTTGTGCCCTTTGTTTCTGCTTTCTAATGCTACATCCTGGTGCCCATCCCCCTGCCAACTGAGTTTAAACCCTCTCCAACAGCACTAGCAAACCTCCCCGAGAGGATATTGGTACCGGCTCTGGTGAGGTACAACCCGTCCGGCCTATACAGGCCCCACATCCCCCAGAACCGGCCCCAATGTCCCAGGAATCTGAAACCCTCCCTCCTGCACCATCTCTCCAGCCACGCATTCATCTGCTCTATCCTCCTATTTCTGTACTCACTCGCGTGTTGCACCAGGAGTAATCCAGAGGTTACTACCTTTGAGGTCCTGCTTTTTAACCTCTATCCTAGCTCCCTAAAATCTGCCTGCAAGATCTCATCCCTCTTTCTACCTATGTCGTTGGTACCGATATGGACCACGACCTCTGACTGTTCACCCTCCCCCCTCGAAATGTTCTGCAGCCGCTCAGTGACATCCTTAACCCTGGCACCAGGGAGGCAACATACCATCCTGGAGTCACGTCTGCGGCCGCCGTCACGCCTGTCTGCTCCCCTAACAATTGAACCCCCTATCACTATTGCTTTTCCACTCTTCTTCCTCCTGCCCTGTACAGCTGAGCCACCCGTGGTGTCGTGGACTTGTCTCTGGCTGTACTCCCCAGAGGAACCATCGCCCTCACCAGTACTCAGAACAGAATACTGGTTGGAGAGCGAGATGCACTCAGGGGACTCCTGCACTACCTACCTGGTCCTCCTCTTCTGTCTGGCGGTCACCCATTTCCTCTCTGCCAGCGCACTCCTTAGCTGCGGGGTGACCACCTCCTGAAACGTGCTATGCACATAGCTCTCAGCCTCGCGAATGCACCGCAGTGACGCCAGCTGCCGCTCAAGCTCTGAAACCCGGAGCGCGAGCTCCTCCAGCTGACGACACTTCCTGCACATGTGGTTGTCCAGGAAATGGGAAGCGTCCTGGATTTCCCACATGGCACAGGATGCGCATTCCGTGGGACTGAGCTGCCCTGTCCCACCATGCCTTTATTTATTCGACTATTAACTAACTTTACAGAAACTTAAGACTAAGATGTACCTAATTCAAGTTATTAATATAATATATTATTAACAGTTACTAATTTAATGTAGTATTAACAGTTACTAATCTCCAAGCTCCTGCTTTATCCCTAACCAGCTATTTAACCCCGGCCCCTAACTTGAAGAGCAAAAAAAACAATGTGACCTTTATCAACCAATCAGTTACCAGCTGTCCTGTGATATCACTCCTGGATTTTTTTTTCCCCGCTCTGCTCCGGTTCCCAGTTAGGTTCGCTTTCCTCCTCGGCTGCTCGCAGTGAGTTCAGGCCCCCCTCTGACCACGCTCTTTATTTACTTGCCTCTACTCCGGTTCCCAGTTAGGCTCTGTTACTGACCATCACAGCGTCCACTTGGCCACAATGCAAAGATAAAAGCCAACACAAAATAAACATTTCAAACCAAATTTATCAGTCAAACCATGCTATACTGCATACAAAGAAAGAAGAAAGAAAAACTTGCATTTATATAGCGCCTTTCACAACCACCGGACGTCTCAAAGCGCTTTACAGCCAATGAAGTACTTTTGGAGTGTAGTCACTGTTGTAATGTGGGAAACACGGCAGCCAATTTGCGCAAGGCAAGCTCCCACAAACAGCAATGCGATAATGACCAGATAATCTGTTTTAGTGATGTTGATTGAGGGGTGAATATTGGCCAGGACACTGGGGATAACTCCCCTGCTCTTCTTCGAAATAGTGCCATGGGATCTTTTATGTCCACCTGAGAGAGCAGACAGGGCCTCAGTTTAACATCTCATCCAAAAGACAGCACCTCCGATATTGCAGCACTCCCTCAGCACTACACTGGAGTGTCAGCCTAGACAAATGTCAGCTAATCACTCTTGTACATTCCCCTAGTGCCTGTCTTCTGTGTGCCTTTGCCTATCCTAGTGCTCCTACCCCTGTGGCTGCAGCATGGCTGGTGGAAGGCTGTTGACTTTCAGTGGGGGAGACTGCAGATCGCCTTGGAGGAAGACCTCAAGCAGCTCTGGGCCTAGAAGGCCCGGCTTCGGACTGCCCCATCTTGGCATGGGCGGCAGCAGTCTGGTCTGGCTGGCTGACAGGCAACAGGAAGGGCACTAGCAGAGTGGCAGTGGTGGGAGGATGAATGCTGTCATCCTGAGAGAGGACACCAGATTTGTGCTCCACTGAGCCACAGCCACTCCCCCGGGGCGGTGCCTCAGCAATCCTAATAATTTGTTTGAGGACAGATTGCTGGATTTCTGTGATACCCTGCAAGCCCCTTTCCACACTCGTAAACCCAGCCACAATGGCAGCAGTCTGGGCTTGCGTGGCAGCAACCTGAGCTAGTGTGGCAGAAGTCTGTGTTTGCATGTCATCAAGCTGAGCTTGCATGACAGAATTCTGAGCTTTCATTGCAGCACCCAGACGTTGGGTGGCTTCTTCTTATGCTGCAATGGAAGCTGAGACATCGGCCGTCAGATGCTGCATCATGGTTGGGTCCACAAGTGTGCTAATGGAGTTGGCCACCACTTCCACGCTGGAAGAATGAGCTCCAAGCCCTGTGCCAAGTTGGTGCTGGACTCCATGCTCCTTGACATTGCACACAGACTTTCTGGCAAGCCTGCCAATGCACCAAGCATTTAATTGTGTATACCCATCAGCCTTCCTCTGTAGCCCGCCCATCGAAGTGCTCATCAGAGTTCTCTGCAGCAGAACTCGTGTGCGAACTCGCCCTCAGGCGAGGTCAGACCTGTGCTACCCTTGCTCCCTGCCCTGGCTGCAGGCCACTTGTGCCCGGTGTCTCACCACATACAGATCCAGTGTCAAAGCTACTCTCTGAAGTTGCTTTACATTCCATTATCTGAGCTGGTGGATGCGAGTGTTTATTCATCATTACTGTCTTCTTCCTCCTCTACCTGTTGCTCTTCAACCACTGCCTGGCCAGGTAGCAGTTCTTAGCTATCTGAAAGGAGAAAGGCACAAGGGTAGAGTTGCGGTGTTGGGACTGGGGAAAGAAGTGCATGCTTACATCATTTGCAGCTTTTAAATCAAAAGGCATTTGGGATGAGGGAGAAATGGGATGTGAGAAGGAGGATTAGGTCATCTTCGATGGTTTCAGCCCTGCCGCTGGCCATGGCCTCAGCGATGGCCGCTCCAATGATGGTGACCACTGTCTCCTCCATCGGGGTAAGGACATGCGGCCGTGCCTGTCCCCCGCCGGTTAGCTCCTGCTTCCAGAGCAAGAGAGAGGGAAGTGTGTCAGTGAGTGTCGTGCAATCGGTTTGGGTGATGTGCCTGCCATAGTTGAATAGCTGGCAGTGTGTACAAGCTGTGAGTTGTAGGTGTGAGGCTTGCAGCATTCCTAAGTGTATGAGGGTGAGATGAAGCTATGAATGTGAGGTATGAGTCGTGATTGATAGAAATTGTTGATGGGTGAGTGATGGGGGTGTGGTGCATTGAGCAGTGTATGAGGCTAGTGGTGCAGTTGGTGGGATATGGCATTTGAAGTTGAATTCACTCACCTTGACCACTCGTGTGAGGTCATTGAACTTCTTAGGACACTGCATCCAGGTGCTCGAGACTTGAGTACTGCCATTGACTGCTGTGGCTATCTGCTCCTACTGCCTTCGCAGAGTTTGTTTGGAGGGCCTCCTGGCCCCCTGTGGATAAAGGACCTCTCTCCTCCTCTCCACCTCCTCCACCAAGGCTCCAGTGCAGCCTCAGAGAATCTAGGAGCCTGCTCTCTGCCATGTTTCACTATAATTCACTCTTCTTCCTGCTAGGACTCTTTGCACAAACAGTTCAATGATCTGCTGCAGGTAGAATACACCTCCCCTTTGAGAGGTGCAGGCTGGCTTTAAGTGGTGCTAGCCTTGCACAATCTTGGGCCCCCTGCTCAGGCATACAGCCTGTAAGGGTAATTAACAAGTAAACACTACTGATTGACCAAACAATAAAGAACTTTAGAGGTTAACGATGGTGATGTGATAAAATGTGAAAACCAAGTCAAAACCTAATTATATACGAGCAAAAGAATAGTCACCGAGCAAATGATTAAATCACAAGGGAACTAAGGAGTGCAACTCATGGATAGAGACCCCTAACATGGGCAATGTGATAGCATTAACAAATAGTGTGACTAGCATGTGATATTTTGTAATAGCTTGCATAAGCAACAACAAATGTATATAAGTAAATGAAATGAGAGAGATCGGCGAAGTCCCACTTGAAGCTGTCAAGTGAGAGTCTTCCCCTGCATATGCTTGAATAAAGATCGTTGTGAACCTATCTACCAATGTCTGTCTTGACTGAGAGGGAGGAAATTGGAGTCCCTCTAACAAATTGGCGTAGTCGGCAGGATACCAAAGCACCCAGAGTGGCAACAATGAAGGGCAATCAAGGGTGAGTATATTTATATTAGCACCCATAGCTAGTGTCCGTAATCATTGTTGGCATTTTTCTCTGGTAAGACTTGGTATCCGAACAAAACAGATATACAGACTTGGCAGAGGGTGCGATTGAGTGAGTCATACGTCGTGTAGAGCTGTATAACTGTAACCCGAACCGCGGATAGTATCTGAGTGAGTCAGAGTTACTAACCAACAGCCAAAACAGAGTAGTCAACTTACTAGACGGAGACTGGAAAGTTCCTGCTAGCGATCTTTATAATGGCCAAAATGGATTGGGGCCTGGAAGAGTCCATAACTCGCTATTTAGCAGAAAAGAAAGATAAAATGATTAATAAAATCGAGAAAAAGGGGTGGGATCCGAGAGATGACCCAGACAGACAAAAAACATGGTGGTTAAAACAGACCAAGGACAAGGAAGAAACTGAAAATATCATTGTCATGGCTTGTTACGTGAATCAATGCCAGAAACAAGAACAAATACAAGAGAGAGCTGAGCTCAAGGGAAAGATAGCAGCTATTAAGCTGCCCAGGAAGAAGTTAGCTCCATTAAAGGGATTTAGAGATTCCCTAGAAACAGACCTCCCCCTCCCAACAACAAATAGTTGTATTAAAATCCAAGGAGGAGGAGGGGAAAACCCTTAAAGCATATAAAAGTGAAACAGTATTATTGGAAACGAAAGATGTAATGGTCCCTGTATGTATATGGGTATGTAAAAATCCCGAGGGAACCATTTTGGGCATAGATATCCTCAGAGAATTAGGAGGAATAATCAACCCTAAAGAGAATACTATAATCTGGCCAGACAAAACCAGGTCTCGCCCCTAGGGTGGGATGGACCAAATGACGTCATTATGTCAAGTGACACCTGTGCATGTGTGGATATGGAAAAGAGGGGAGGACGGTGGAAATGCTGGTCTCAGTTAAAAGAGTATAAAAATCACTAATACATCCGGTGACGACTGGACATTTTGTGTTACAGATTACTCCTGAGCCTAATATGTATTGTGGTCGGAACAATCCTGACACCAACAGAGACCGCTTCGGATGGAACAAGTCCAGATAACAGTCATAGCGTAACAAGTATCTGTATTAGAACCCAAAGGAATGAGGAAAAGATGAATACTGGGATAGCAGGTCTGGGGATAACGACTGGGGAAAATAGAATAAAGAACTGGTCTAAATGGGTGATATGTACAAGTATGGCAACCTGGTATGAGGCATATGACAATGAGATAGATTGTGTGCAATGCTCAGGGAAGTATCCACACAAAATATCATCAGGTGACATAAATGGTACAACCAAGTATGGATGTACAAATGGATTAGGAGTTTGCCGAGACGTAATATGGGTGGTTAGTAAGGGCCCGAGACCAAAACCCACAACTCCCAGTACCACTACAGAGATGCCAACCACCACAGAAATCCCTGACCCAGTGTGCCCTAGTGTGAGGCCTGGAGTAAAGGGAGGTTTGGTTTATGAAGATGACAAGCTACTCGTCAACTTTGGAGTATCAACCCAATTGGTGAAAATGTATATCAACCTAACTGGATTACAGCTACCAGAAATGTGTCAGGAAAGTATCAGAAATGTATACAAAAACCTGACAAAGCACCTGATAGCAGGCCCGAATCATGATATGTTAAAGATAGAACTAAAGAAGGAACAAAAACCCTGTAGAAGTGTTTCTTAATTGCACTCCTGAAAGGTCTGGTATGCCCCCAATCCTAGACTCCACCAACCAGCAGAAATAGTTTCTCTCTATCTACCCTATCTGTTCCCCTTAATATCTTGAAAACTTTGATCAAATCACCCTTTAACCGTCTAAATTCTAGGGAATACAACCCTAATTTGTGTAATCTCTCCTCATAACTTAACCCTTGGAGTCCAGGTATCATTCTGGTAAACCTACACTGCACTCCCTCCAAGGCCAATATATCCTTCCTAAGGTGTGTTGCCCAGAACTGCTCCCAGTACTCCAGGTGTGATCTAACCAGGGCTTTGTACAGCTGCTGCATAACTTCTACCCCTTTGTATTCTAATCCTCTAGATATAAAGGCCAGCATTCCATTAGCCTTTTTGATTATTTTCTGTACCTGTTCATGACATTTTAATGATCTATGTACCTGGACCCCAAGGCTCTTGGGATCTCCACTGTTTTTAGCCGTTCACCATTTAGAATGTACCCTGTTCTATCCTTTTTAGGTCCAAAGTGGATGACCTCACATTTGCCTACATTGAAATCCATTTGCCACAGTTTTGCCCATTCACTTAATCCATCAATATCCCTTTGTAATTTTATGCTTTTATCTACACTGCCTACAATGCCACCTAACTTTGTGTCATCGGCAAATTTGGATATATGACTTTCTATGCCATCATCTAAGTCGTTAATAAATACTGTGGATAGTTGAGGCCCCAACACAGATCCCTGTGGGACACCACTAGTCACATCCTGCCAATTGGAGTACTTGCTCATTATCCCTACTCTCTGTCTCCTGCTGCACAGCCAATTTCCTAATCAGGTCAATAATTTGCCCTCAATTCCGTGGGCTTCAACCTTAGTTAACGGTCTCTTATGATGAACTTTATCAAATGCCTTCTGGATGTCCGTATAAATAACATCCATAGATATTCCCCTGTCCACTACTTTAGCCACCTCCTCAAAAGATTCAATCAGGTTTGTCAGGCATAACCTACCTTTTACAAATCCATGCTGGCTCCCTCTAATCAGCTGAAAATTTTCAAGCTGTTCAGTCACCCTATCCTTAATTATAGGCTCTAGTAATTTCCCGACAACAGATGTTAGGCTAACTGGTCTATAATTCCCTGGTTTCCCCCTCTCTCCATTCTTAAATAGTGCAGCGCAGTTAGCGCTGGCTGCATGCAGCAATCATGTAAATTAGCAGGCAGCACAAAGTTGGCAGTCCGTGCCCACATGCAACAAGACCTGGACAACATTCAGGCTGTTAAGTGGCAAGTAACATTTGCGCCACATAATGATTATCTCCAACAAGAGAGTCTAACCTTCTCCACTTGACATTCAATGGCATTACCATCATTGAATCCCCTACCATCAACATCCTGGCGTCATCATTGACCAGAGACTTAATTGGACCAGCCACATAAATACTGTGGCTTCAACAGCAGGTCAGAAGCTGAGTATTCTGTGTTGAGTGACTTATCTCCTGCCGTTTCAAAACTGAGATGAGGAGAAACTTCTTCACTCAGAGGGTAGTAAATCTATGGAATTTGCTACCTCAGAGAGCTGTGGAAGCTGCGACATTAAATAAATTTAAAACGGAGATAGACAGTTTCCTAGCTGATAAGGGAATTAAGGGTTATGGGGAGTGGGCAGCAAAGTGGACGTGAGTCTAGGTTCGGATCAGCCATGATCCTATTGAATGGCGGAGCAGGCCCGAAGGGTCATATGGCCTACTCCTGCTCCTACTTCTTATGTTCTTATGTCCCCAAAGCCTTTCCACCACCTACAAGGCCCAAGTCAGGAGTGTGATGGAAAACTCTCCACTTGCCTGGATGAGTGCAGCTCAAGAAGAAGCCCCTTTTTCCTGCGCAGCCCCTTTAAATTTGCTGCCCGGTATCTTTTCCAGCGGTAACAGCTGGTGAGCGGTCTGCGCAGGACCTCCCGATCGACGTGTGGTCACACACCCGCGCAGCTTAGGGGGAACGTTGCTCCCTACCTAACAGCACTGTGGGAGTACCTTCACCACACTGACTGCAGCGGTTGGAGGAGGCGGTGCACCACCACCTTCTCAAGGGCAATTAGGGATGGGCAATAAATGTTGGCTTTGCCAGCGACGCTCACATCCCAGGAATGAAACAAACAAAATGCCTCACTAGCAGGAAACCTGTCTTGCTGTTCTTCAGCTGCACCTTGTTATTACTCAAAAGCAGTGCTCTTTTTATCAATCCGTACTGGTTTCTATGACAATTCTGTTGCATTTTTCCATTCGTCCCGTGAATGTTATTATATTCTGTTGTAGCTGGAGCACTCCAGCCCTTTAATTGTCTTATCGCATTAATTTCATAAATGTTAATTTTGACAATTCACCCTCTTATTTTCATCAGTTCTTGGCACATCTGCAAAGAAGAATATTCGAGCAGAACAAATTACAGGGTCAAAATAGATGATTAAAAAGTACAGAATTTGTAAAAAAAACATGAAAGGGAAATAATAGTCTATCGACAACTTCCAGTTAACATTTTCTCAGTAAATGTCTAACATTCCATCTTCATCCTCTGCTTTAAAGTCTATAATTTGTGATGTAAGAAAAGAATCCTTGGTATACATAATAAACAGGTATACTGGTATTAATATAATTAAAGTAAAATTTGTGAATGAAAAATATCACCTGAAATAGTTCTGTCTGCGTGTGAGACATAACATTTTTCCAGCTTAAAAAAAAATTCTGTAGTTAAATGGCAGGAATGTATGATGCTGTTGCAGTAAAGGATGTGAAGTATTTGAACCAGTCAATTAGATGGGAGATTCATCTACCTTATTGGGATTTTTGCCATAATGAAATCTAAACAAGATGGTGATCCAAGATTTTATTGTGATTTGCTTTCTAAATATTGTGCACATGTGTGACTTGAGGGGGAAGCTCATGGAAAGTGATAAAGGAAATGATAGTTCATGCTATGGTATATAAGGAAGACCAGTGGTTACAAATATATTAACGGAAAACTGGTCTTTGACCTACAATTATTAATTTACAAAGTTAGTGGGGGCTAAATTGGATAAGGCCCGAAGTAAAGCAGGCAGCACGCAAAATTCGTGCTGTCTGCTCATTAACATGATTGAAGCACTGAGCCCAGCGCTAAACGTGCTGCTGGTTGGCTCAACGCTCAGCAGGGGGCCCAATATCATCGGACGTCTGCTCTGTATTTAAAGGTTGCCTGCAGAGTAAAAGGTTGTCTGCACTTCTTAAAGGGGAGGTGCTTTGTGAGAGAAGTACCTCATTCTGACTGGAGCTGGAAGTTAGCAGTGTCACAACAGGGCAGAGAAAGGGCACCTTGGTTCTCCGATGCAGCACTGGAGGCCTTAGTGCAGGGGATATAGGAGGAGACAGGTCCTATACCCGCAGGGGGCCAGGACGCCTTCCAGACGCACTGTTTGTGGGAGGAGATCGCTAAAGCGGTCAGTGCCACCAGTCTTTTCCCCCCAGGACCAGGATCCAGTGCCGGAAGAAGTTTAATGACCTCACATGAGTGGTCAAGGTGAGTGAATGCATCTTCAAATGCCATATCCCACCAACTGCACCATTAGCCACACACACTGCTCAATGCACACACCCGCATCACTCAACAATCTCTAGCAATCACAATTCATACCTCACAATCATAGCTTCACCTCACCCTCACACACGTGTTGCAAGCCTCACACCCACATCTCGCACCTTGCACACAATGCCAGCTATTCAACCATGTCCGGCATATAATCCAAACACATTGCACCACACTCACTAATACACTTCCCTTTATCTTGCAGGCCAAGGTGGCTCACAACCATGCGAACAGGAGCAAACAGGCGGGGGACAGGCATGGCTGCAGAACCTGACCCAGTTGGAGGAAGACTTGTTGAGATAATTGGAGGGGCCGTCACTAAGGCCGTGGTGATGGGTGAGGCTGAAAGCATTGATGATGATGGTATGCTCATACCTAATCCTTCTTCTCACATCCCACTTCACCCTCATCCCACAATCTCTTCTTACTTACAAGCTGCTGATGGTGTAAGCATGCACATCTTGTTTTCTCCCCCTCCTCTCACCACAACCTGACCCTTGTGCCTTTCTTCTTTCAGGTACCCAAGAACTGCCACCAGCCCAGCCTGTGCAGGAAGAAGTAGAAGAGAAGAGTGATGGAGAAGAAGAGACACCGTCACTCGATCTGACACTCCCAGACACGAGCTCAGAAAATAGCACTGCGCGAACTTTTGAGGGTAGTATAGAGCCGGGATCTGCACTTGGTGACGTGAGTCACCAGGCACGAGTGGGCTGCAGCCAGGTCAGGGGGAAAGGGTAGCGCAGGCGCCAGCTCCCCGGAGAGCGAGGTCGCACACGAGTTCTGCTGCAGAGAACTCAGATGAGGCCTTCGATGGGGCGGCCTTCAGAAGAAGGGTAATGGGCATGCACACAGAAATGCTTGGTGCAATGGCAGGCCTGCCAGTGAGCCTCTTGTCACTGTCAAGGAGCGTGGAGGAGTCTGGCTCCAACATTGCATGGGGTTTTGCGCGGAGCTTGGAGCCCATGATTTCCCGGATGGAAGTGATGGGCAACTCCATTAGAACACTTGTGGACCCAACCATGATGCTGGGTGTGATGGGCGATGTCGAAGCTTCCATTGCAGCACAAACGAAAGCGACCCAATGTCTGAGTGCTGCAGTGGAAGCTCAGACTCCTGTTATGCAGGCTCAGCTTACTGCCACGCAAGTTCAGACTGCTCTCATGCAGGCTCAGCTTGCTGCCCTGCAAGATCAGACTGTTGCCATCGTGGCTGGGTTTACGAGTGTGGAAAGGGGCTTGCAGAGTGTCATAACAGTCCAGCAATCTGTCCTCCAACAGATTGCTAGGAATGCTGAGGCGCCGCCCCGGGGGAGTGGCAGTGGCTCCGTGGAGCAAGAACCTGCTGTCCTCTCTCAGGATGACAGCATTCGTACTTCCACCATTGCTACTCTGCCATTGCCCTTGCTGCTGCCTGTCAGCCAGCCAGCCCAGACTGCTGTCACCCATGCCGAGGTGGTGCAGTCTACAGCCAGGCCTTCTCGGCCCAGAGCTGCTCAAGATCGTTTTGCAAGGCTATCTGCAGTGTCCCACACGGAATGTCAGCAGCCTTCTACCAGCCATGCTGCAGCCACTGGGTAGCACTTCATAGGAGCACTAGAACAGGCAAAGGCACACAAAAGACAGAAACGAAGGGCTGGATTTTACTCACCGAGAAGCGTTGGGGGCAGGACTGCTGGCTTCCGGGTTCTAGTCCCGCCCCCAGTGACGTCTGACGAACAGATGCTATTTTGCCCTGATTGGCCTTGTTAAGCCCGCCCTGCAGGTTTGCTGGCCAATTAAGGGAAAGCCAGTGTCAGATGACGTCAGTGGATGACTCTTCATCTGCCGGTTTTCTTAAAGGCACATGAACCATAACTTTTTGACAGATGATTTGACAGTGTTTGACAGCCTCCAAATCCGCCTCCTCAGGGCTGGTAAAATCCAGCCCTATGGGAATGCACAAGGGTGATTAGTTGACTTTGTAATGTAATATTGAAATTAATCATTTATAAATTATGTTTGGAATGTTTGTTTTGTGGTGGCTTTCATTTCAGCTTTATGCCCAAGAAGAAGCTGTGATGTACCATGATAGAGGGATGGTAAGCTGGGGAAGTGTTGAGCAATGGGGATCTGGGGTTTCATTCAGGGGAACCGGAGTCTGATGATGTGCTCACGGACAGCCCCTCCGGAACAGAGTATGCAGGCTGCCTCCTCCCTTCCTCCTCCTCCTCCTCTTCCTCCTCCTCCTCCTCCTCCTCTTCCTCCTCCTCCTCCTGAGGTGGTCACGGAACCCGTTGTGGCAAAGCCTGCGCCCTCATGGTGGCCGAGTTGTGGAGGATGTAGCAGACCACCACGAAATGGGAGAGCCGCTCCGGTGAGTACTGGAGAGCTCCTCCCGAGCGGTTAAGGCAGTGGAATCGTTGCTTTAGCACCCAGATGGTCTGCTCGATGAGGTTCCGCGTGGCAGCATGGCTGTCATTATATGATTGCTGGCCACGAGTGGTGGGGTTGAGAGTCATCAGCCAGGTGTAGAGCGGTAGCCTTTGGATTTGACGTGGTGGCTGGAAGATTGCTGGCACACCGGACTGGCGCAAGATGAAGGCATCATGACTGCTGCCAGGATACTGGGCATTCACCATCATAATGTGCTGGGCGTGGTCGCACACCAAATGCACAGTAAGTGAGCGGTAGCCTTTTCGGTTACGGTACACCTCAGGATTGATATGCAGCACCCGCAAAGCCACATGTGTGCAGTCGATGGCGCCCTGCACCATGGGGAAGCCCGATATCCTGGAAAAGCCACGTGCATGCTCCGCCTGCTTCTCACTGTTTAGAGAGAAGATAATGAAGTCCCTTCTCCTGCAGTACAGAGCCTTTGTGACCTCCCGGATGCAGCGATGGACGGCGAACTGCAAGATGTTTGCTATGTTGCCTGTTCCAATCTGGAAGGATCTACTGGTGGAAAAAGTCAAGGCCACAGTCACCTTGAGGGCCACTGGCAGCGCCGTCATCGCCCTGCTCTAAGGCTGCAGGTCTGTTTCCAAGAGGTGGCAGAGTTCTGTGACCGCCTCCTTGGTGAAGCGGAGCCACTGAACACACTGCTCCTGGCTTAGGTGCAGGTAGGGGAAGTGCTCCCTGAAGACGCCTCCTGCTGAGATCCCTCCTCTCCCTCCTCCTTCTCCCTCTGTAAGCACCTTGTCTTTGCTGACTCTGCTCCATCTCCCTGTCATGCTGCAGAAATTAGGGTTGTATTCCCTACAAAAATTAGGGGTGTATTCCCTAGAATTTAGAAGGTTAAGGGGTGATCTGATCAAAGTTTTCAGGATATTAATGGGAACAGATAGGGTAGATAGAGAAAAACTAGTGGGCTAGAAATTCTGGGGCGCTAAATTTTCAGAATTTCTCTCCTACCGGAAACTTCAGCTTTAGCGCTCCAAGAGGGAAGTGGAGCGCTAAATCAAGCGCTGCCACTTTTCTTGGGGCGCTAAAGTGTCTGAGAGGGATGGTAGCGGCAGAGCGCTGATGAATGTTCAGTGCAGTGCTGCCAACATCAGAGGCTCCTTCCCTCTCTTAAAGGGAAGGCCAATGATGGGATGCAAGATTCTTTCTCGTATTTCTGTGGGCCCACGGGACCTGCGCGACTTGCATTACAGCCTCAAGCACTCTAAGAGAGTGTAAGGCTGAGTAATCGCGTATCAATCAGACATGAAAAACATTCAGCAGGCACCAGACTGGTGTGAAGAATAAAGTTTTCCCTACCTGACCACTGCCTTTAAATATCACTCCCCAAACGGCCAGCCGAGGTGACAACGCCTCCTGCTGCTGCCGTTGTTGACGCCCTGCGATGCAGCAGGAGGCGGGAGTGAATTTCACATCCGGGGCGCTGCGCACCTGATGACGTCACGATCTACGGGGCGCAACAGAGCGAGACGGTAAGTGTGTTAACGCCAGCGCAAAACCTCCAGGGAAGTTCGCGTGCGTCGGTGAATTCGCCGTGCCCGGTCGGTAACCCCTTAGCGCCTCCCGTTAACACCCCCCGCAGGCGCTAACGGGAGGCGCTAAGCAGCCGAATTTCTAGTCCAATATTTCCGCTGGTTGGGGATTCTAGAACTAGGGAGCATAGTCTAAAAATTAGAGCCAGACCTTTCAGGAGTGAAATTCGGAAACACTTCTACACACAAAGGGTGGTAGATGTTTGGAACTCTGTTCCGTAAACGGCAATTGATGCTAGATCAATTGTAATTTTAAATCTGAGATTGATAGATTTTTGTTAACCAAAGGTATTAAGGAATATGGGCTATGGAGTTAGGTCGCAGATCAGCCATGACATCATCGAATGGTGGAACAGGCTCGAGGGGCTGAATGGCCTACTCCTGTTCCTATGAGGGGGACTGCAAGTAGAGCCCCCATGACTGGGAGCAAGTGGTGTAGTCAGAGGCCTTCCAGTAGCTGCCAATGCCTTCCCAATGTCTAGCAGTACTCCCTGCACACTTTAACAACTTTCTTTAATCCAGTATCGATATAAACTCTGCAAGGGCCAGTACAAGAAAAATCAGCTTACCTGCAAGTTGGATGTATCCCTTTAAATAGCACTGGTGGGGGGTCCCTCGTGTGTTCAGCTGTGCGTGTTTAGGAGAGGGCATTGATTGGAGCGGCAACATCCAAAATGGCAGGTTGTGCGTCAAATCACGCTGACTGATGTCATGGTCTGCCTACTCTGCATACTGCCAGTGCAAGCACGTCCCACCCGTGCGATCACCGTCGCCAAGTTGGTGACCAGCACGGGCTGCGCCAGAAGTGGGTGAAAGCGAGGCGGCCACCATTTTAATCTTGAAACCAGCCTTAACTGGCGGCGCCAAGGTGCCCAATTTAGCGGCCTTAGTGTTCCTATGGGAAATTAATTTAGCAAAGTATCTGTTTACTGTGCCAACTCTTGCAACAATGGTTTAAACATTTGTTTAAAAAGGGTGCAGAAAAACATTTACATTTTTTCTTCTTCCGACTCCCCCCACCCCCAAATTTTATCCCTCTAGCTGGAGTACAGTTCCGCAGGTACCTACAACCCTCTTGTACATCAAACAAATGGCCATTTTTCATGCATGAGCCTAGGCAGTGAGTGTCAGGTGGGTATTCAGTCATGAAGAGTATGACAGACAAGTCCACTCCTATTCTCACCTGATGCTCACATGCTTTCCAACAGGTTACTGGTTTTTGGCTGGTTTTTCCCCTCCCTAGCTCAGGTACACTGAGGCCAATTTGACACCCCAATTGGTGAGATCATCTCATAGAGTTATACAGCACAGAAAGAGGCCCTTCGGCCCATCGTGTCTGCAGTTACATCTGGAGTTAACTGATCTCAAAGCTATGCAAAACTAATGTACTTGAGGTACTCTGGGTGATCAATAGCAGCAGAATTGTATATCACTGCAATCTGAAACCTCAATGCCCAGCAGATCCCTTACTCCTTACCATCAAGTAACTCTTGTTCAATGTAAATTATAGAAGGGTATACCAGGAACAGCACCAGGCATTCCTTAGAATGAATGCCAACCAAGTGAAGTCATAACAGAGGGCTATCTGCATGCTAAACACCACAAGCAGCAAGAGATAGGTGGTCTCACAACCAACAGCCTTGAATGCAAGAGCTAAATGTCAGAGGAGAGGTGAGAGTAACTGCTCTTGACATCAAGGCAGCATTGAATCAAGTATGGTACAAGTTTCTTAATAACAAGGGGCACCATTTGGCGAATGTCCAGATTGTTGAACCAGATGCAAAGGATCCTTTCCACGAATGTCAGATTTGCTGGAAGTTGCTATGATCATTCATCCTGAGGAATTCTGCCCTCCCTGAATTCTTCAAGGAAGATAGTGAAGTGAACAGATGGCCTGTGGATGACAAGGTGTATCCCTTGCTGCCATGGATAATGATCCTACTAAAAGTTACATGACCAGCAATCAGAGGAGCACTTCAATGAGGCACATGCTGCTACCAGAGTGGGTCATTTGAGAGGACCATTGGGCTTAAAGGGGTGATTTGACTGACTTCATAGATCAGGAGCAGCCCTGCAATATGATCTATTTTAAGTATCCTACATAGTTGTGGCTTGCTGTGCCCTGTACAACTTTGCCATTCAAAAATCTCTGGATATGGAAATTCCTGGAGAGGTGACCCTAGCTGCTTTGAGACAAAATAACATGGAGTAGAGCACCATGGACTGTCACTTGAAGGACTCCTCAGTGACAGCTGCAAGGGGCATCAGAACTCAACTTTTCCATGAAGTGTTCTCATGTGTTTAACACAATATATGAGAAGTCATAACATAACACAATATAGTATAGGCATAACTTCCAGAATGCCTTCTCCCCCACCTTCAAATAAATGATACATCCTCAATCCAGTATCCATCCTACAAAATTGCATCACATCAGATTTATTTGGCCTACATTACCATGCAAATCTTAATCATCTGATTAAATAACTCAACAGAACATAAGTGTAAAACAATAGCAAAATACTGCGGATACTGGAAATCCGAAATAACAACAGAAAACGCTGGGAAAACTCAGCAGGCCAGGCAGCATCCGTGGAGAGAGAAACAGAGTTAACGTTTCAGGTCGAAGACCTTTCGTCAGAACTGGAAAAAAGCAGGAAATGAAATAGATTTAAAGCAAGTATAAAGCTGGGAAAAGGGGGAGGGGATGAAAAAACAAAAGGAGAGATTAAGAGACATTGAGAGACATTAAGAGATAATCAAGGCAAGAGGAGGTGTTGATGTAACAGGTTGAGGCTAAATGAAGTGTGAAATGCACTGGCAGAATGAAGGACAGCTGCCAGCTTCTGGGAGGAAAAAAAAGAGGGGGGGGGGGCCAAACAAAAGGCTGGATGAAAAAATAAAATATAAATGTGATAGGGGCCGAGGTTATGATCTAAAATTGTTGAACTTGATGTTGAATCCAGAAGGCTGTAGCGTGCCTAAACGAAAGATGAGTTGCTGTTCCTCGAGCTTACGCTGAGCTTCCGTGGAACAGTATAATAGGCGGAGGACGGTGAGGTCAGAGTGGGAGTGAAGCGGTGAATTAAAGTGACAGGCCACCGGGAGCTTGGGGTCCCCCTTACGGACTGAACGGAGGTGTTCCGCAAAGCGGTCGCCCAAATGTAGAGGAGACCACATCGTGAGCAGCGAATACAGTATACTAAATTGCAGGAAGTACAAGTAAATCGCTGTTTCACCTGGAAGGGGTGTTTGGGGCCCTGGACAGTGGGAAGAGGGGAGGTATAAGGGCATGTGTTGCATCTCCTGCGCTTGCACGGGAAGGTGCTGGGCGAAGGGGAAGGGGTGCTGGGGGTGGTAGAGGAGTGGACTAGGGTGTCGCGGAGGGAGCGGTCCCTGCGGAATGCTGAAAGGGGAGGTGAGGGGAAGATGCGTTTGGTGGTGGGATCACGCTGGAGGTGGCGGAAATGGCGGAGGATGATCCGTTGAATGTGGAGGCTGGTGGGGTGAAAGGTGAGGACAAGGGGAACTCTATCGTGGTTCCGGGAGGGAGGGGCAGGGGTGAGGGCAGAAGTGCGGGAGATAGAACGGACACGGTCGAGGGCCGTGTCAACCACAGTAGAGGGGAATCCTCGGTTGAGGAAAAAGGAAGACATGTCGGAAGCACTGGTATGGAAGGTGGCATCGTCAGAGCAGATGCGGCGGAGACGGAGAAACTGGGAGAATGGAATAGAGTCCTTACAGGAGGCGGGGTGGGAGGAAGTGTAGTCCAGGTAGCTGTGGGAGTCAGTGGGCTTGTAGTGAATGTTGGTCAATAACCTATCCCCAGAGATGGAGACGGAGACGGAGAAGTCGAGGAAGGGAAGGGAAGAGTCGGAGATGGACCATGTGAAGGTGAGGGAAGGGTGGAAATTGGAAGCATAGTGAATGAAATGTTCTAGTCAGGGCGAGAGCAGGAGACGGCACCGATACAGTCATCAATGTACCGGAAAAAGAGGTGAGGGAGGGGACCCGAGTAGGACTGGAACAAAGAGTGTTCCACATATCCCACGAAAAGGCAGGCATAGCTAGGACCCATGCGGGTACCCATAGCAACACCTTTGATTTGGAGGAAATGGGTGGAGTCAAAGGAGAAGTTGTTCAATGTGAGAACAAGTTCAGCCAGACGGAGGAGGGTGGTGGTGGATGGGGACTGGTTGGGCCTCTGTTCAAGGAAGAAGCGGAGCGCCCTCAGGCCATCCTGGTGGGGAATGGAGGTGTAGAGGGATTGTACATCCATAGTGAAAAGGAGGCGGTTGGGGCTGGGAAACTGGAAACTGTTAAAGTGGCGGAGGGTGTCGGAAGAGTCGCGGATGTAGGTGGGAAGAGACTGGACAAGGGGAGAAAAAATAGAGTCGAGATAGGAAGAGATAAGTAGAGAACATAAGTGTACCCTTTCCTGTATGACTATAATTTCCATTAATGCACAGCAGCTCAAAAAAGTGACCTTAAGCCAATGTACTCTTTCTTCACATAATGTTTCCCCATGGTAACTAAATGTGCCTTTCCTTCTCTTTTTTTAGAGCTTCTCCTAGGTACTACCTGAGGACCAGTATTGTGAGAGATCATTGGCTGCTCCTCTGGTACAAAAGACTTACGAGAATGAAATGGCTCTCCTTTCATGGTGGCTTGCTGTTGGGAGGGAGATGTTGATATCACCCTGTGAAAGTGGAGGAAAAAGGTGAAGGAATGGTTTGTAAGATTCTGCATGCAAGTAATTATTGTTAAGGGAGATGGCAACTTTGAATTAGTGCTTACCTTAACCACGGTGCAGTGTAAAGGATGACTTGTGCAGTTAGTCATTTTAGAAGGTGAAGTGTGCTATTGCCAAAGGAAGAAATGGGACAGTGGCCAGTCTGTTACCTTTCCTGCCCTCAGCAGGCTATTGAACTTTTCGGGCACCCGTTTGCAGTACTGGGCATGAGAGGTGAGCCACCGCCACCTCTGTTCACATGTCATATGAGACATTTTTCTCTGGTTTCCAACCATGGGCATCCAGATGCCTTTCCTTTGCTGCATCTCATCCAGGAGCATCTGCAGGTAGATCCCATTGGAATTGTGTGCTCTTCTGCCCTCTTACAATGCCCGGCTCCCTTCTTTGGGTGCCTCTGCCAAGTGCTTCCATTACAAAAGACAGTCAACTCATCGTACGAAATACCCTCTAACTTACCTGCTGCCCCTTGAACCTGCTATTGCAATCTTCAGCCATCCTCGACATTTTAATAGCTGCCCTTCTAAGTTCTAGCCCCTCCCCCAGCACAATACTCCTGTGTTATACAGGAGTTGAGCTACTGAACTACCATAGGATATTTAAATGAGCTAAGCTCACAATTTACAGTGGAGTTAGCACTGGACAGCAGATGTCTCGACTCAGTGCAACTGGCGGAAAGGACCCCGTGAAATTTTGGGGCTTCGATATTAAAGGCAATGGTTTTCATACACTTTCATTTTTACTTGCTTTTTTCAGATTGAAAGATTTGTTACAAGTTAAATCCTGAATGATTCCAATTGCATAAATTTGGGAAGCAGCTTTTTCCTGTCTCATCCATGTGGAGAGAATAATCAGAGACACACAAATAGAAAGGAGAGCTGCTTATGTATGGGAGTCAAAGGTTGTTGGAAATATTTTTCTACAGCAAAGCTAAAACTTGAAGGTCTTGTCTGCACTTCAAATCCTTATGTAAAGTGGGAGCCCTGGTGACATGATCTCTTCACATCTGCTGAACAAACCATGGTATTGTTTTGAGTTTCACACCCAGAATTATCAACTTAACAGTTACAATAAAATAACCAAGTTTCATGAACTGGAGACATATTAACCTTGGACCAAATATCTTTTTTCTCTGTTGAGTACAATGTTTATTAATCTAGACACCTGCACGGATTGTTGCTATTTCTCTATCTGCTGAGGAGTGGAGGGGGGGGGGGAGTTGCCGGGGGGGTCAACAGACAGATCAAGGGCAACCTTGTCAGCAACTCGTTAAACATGCAAAACTGTTAAAAGTTGAACATTTTGTAGAACTATACAAAAAAAATGTTCTGTGAAAAGATCACAAGCTCAGTAGTTACACCAAGGCAGCTCACAATTAAGGGCAGATCACAAGACTTTATAATTACAATACAACCCGTACCTCATAGGTTCTCTTTTGATGAAGGTTAAGAGCAGAAAGTTGTGTAATTAATGTGTTTGCATTTTGATTCTGTTTGAGAGTTTAACAAGAAAATAAGCTTTGTAGAACATAATGGCCCAGAAATTGATCTCGCTCTGTTCCCGCGGGGGTAAGGCTTCCCCGCGATCTCTCACTCCGCGTGTGCTTTTTCAGATCCAGCTCGCACGAACTTGATGTTCCAGACATCAGCTGGGCAGTGCTTGCGTATCCCACCGGCGTAGTGAATTCGTGCGAGCTGTGGGATCACGTGACTCAGTTAGAGCCAATGGCAGCACACCATCTTCCATTCATAAGTTTCACATACGTGCTGTGAAATCTATGAATCTTACACCCCCCCAAAATAACAGCTAAACCTCAATTAATTTTTTTTTAAAAACCATCACATTAATAAAATAAGTATAGTTAAATAAATTAACCATTTTAAATAAAAAATTAAATTTTTGAAAAAATTTAAAATCTTTTAAAAAGTTATAAAAATAAACTTACCTGTCTTTAAAGTCTCTAAAAAAGATATACCTGTTAAAAAAAATTCAAAAAAATACTTAATTCACTACTTACCTTGTTAAAAGTGGGTCTTACTCCTCCTTTTTCCATTTCTAAAATCTTCCGTACTTACCTGCGCGTCCAAAGCACGAAGTGCACAGCGTGCGCGCAGCCTGTAGCGCGCACGCGATGCACTGAGGAACCGCCCCCTTTTCAAAAGACCAAGTGCCGGTTTTCAGCGCATGCGCAGGGCATGCAGAAAACCGGCAATTGGAGAGAGAATACGCGAGAGTACGCAGTGCGTACTCTCGCGTCGCGGGATGAATTTTTGGCCCAATATTTGTATTTGTTTCAAAGTGCAACATTTTTGCTCATTTCTGCGATTATAGAATCATAGAGTGATACAGCACATACAGCTATTCAGCTCAACATGCCTGTGCCGGCTCTTTGGTAGAGCTATCCAATTAATCCCACTGCCCTGCTCTTTCCCCATAGCCCTGTAAATGTTTTCCCTTCGAGTATTTATCCAATTCTCTTTTAAATGTTACTATTGAATCTGCTTCCACATCCCTTTCAGGCAGTGGATTCCAGATCATAACAACTTGCTGTGTAAAAAAAAGTTTCCTCATGTCACTTTTGATTCTTTTGTCTTAAATCCATGTCCTCTGGTTACCAACCCTCTGCCACTGGAAACAGTTTCTCCTTATTTACTCTATTAAAACTATTCATGATTTTGAATACCTGAATCAAATCTCCTCTTGCCTTAATACAAAGGCGAAATACTGCCGATGCTGGAAATCTGAAATATAAACTGAAAATGGTGAAAATACTCAGCAGGCCAGGCAGCCTCTGTGGAGAGAGAAACACAGTTAACGTTTCAAGCAGTGACCTTTTGTCAGAACTGGAAAATGTTAGAGATGTATCAGGTTTTAAGCAAGCAGAGAGGCAGTGAAAGGGGGTTGGAGGGGAGGAAAGAACAAAGGGGAAGATCTGTGATATGGTGGAAGGCAGGCGTGATTAAATGAACAGCAGAATCATTACCACCAACTGCTGTCCGAAAAAATGGGAAAAGTGGTTATGATCTGAAATTGTTGAAGTCGATGATGAATCCGGAAGATTGTAAAGTGCCGAATCCAAAGATGAGGTGCTGTTTCTCGAGTTTCCATTGAGCTTCATTAGCAGGAGGACAAGGACAGAGAGGTCAGAGTGGGAGTGGGACGGAGAATTAAAATAGCAAGCAGAGTCATGTTTGCAGACTGAACGGAGGTGTCAACAAAGCGATCACTCAATCTGCATTTGGTCTCCCCAATATAGGAGACCGCTTCGTGAGCAGTGAATACAGTATATTAAATTAAATAAGTACAAGTAAATCTCTGTTTCACTTGGAAGGAGTGTTTGGGACACTGGACAGTGGGAATGGAGGAGGTGAAAGGGCAGGTGTTGCATCTCCTGCACGTGCATGGGAAGGTGTCGTGGGAAGGGGAGTGGGTGTTGGGAGTGATGCAATAGTGGACCAGGGTGTAGCAGAGGGAACGGTCCCTTCAGAATGCTGAAAGGGAAGGGGAAGATGTGTTTGGTGGTGGCATTGCGCTGGAGGCAGCTTCTCTGCTCTAAGGAGAACAATCCCAGCTTCTCCAGTCCCTCTACATAACTGAAGTCCCTCATCCCTGGTACCATTCCAGTAAATCTCTTCTGCACCCTCTCCAAGGCCTTGACATACTAAAATGTAGTGTCCAGAATTGGACGCAATACTCTAGCTGAGACCTAACCAGCGTTTTATAAAGGTTTAGCATAACTTCCTTGCTTTTGTGCTCCATGTCTCTATTAGTAAAGCCAAGGATCCCATATGCTTTTTGAACAGCCTTCTCAAGTTGTCCTGTCACCTTAAAAGATTTGTGTACATACACCCCCAGGTCTCTCTGTTCCTGCACCCCCTTTAAAATTGTACCACTTAGTTCACATTGCCTCTCCTCATTCTTCCTACTAAAATGTATCACTTCACACTTCTCTGTGTTAAGTTTCATCTTCCATGTGTCTGCCCATTTTACCAATCTGTCTATGTCCTCCTGAAGTCTGTTACTATCCTCCTCATTGTTTCATACATTTCTGGATTTCATGTTATCTGCAAACTTTAAAATTCTGCCCTGTATACCCAAATCCAGGTTATTAATATATGTCAAAAAGAGCAGTGATCCTAATACCGATCCCCGGGGAACACCACTGTATACTTCCCTCCAGTCTGAAAAACAACCGTTCACCACTACTCTCTGCTTTCTGCCCCTTAGCCAATCTTGTATCCATGCTGCCACTGTCACTTTAATCCCATGGGCTTTAATTTTGCTAACAAATCTATTATATGGTACTTTGTCAAACAACTTTTGAAAGTCCATATACACAACATTAACCGCACTACCCTCATCAACCCTCTCCGTTACTTCATCAAAGAACTCGATCCGCGCATGTACAGTTGTTGGAAAGTCACAATCACAACTTTAATTTCTTGCTGTGGACCTTCACTAATACAAGGGCAGTAATCACATTGTAAGCAACAACAACAACTTGTATTTATATAGCACCTTTAACGTAGTAAAACATCACAAGGTGCTTCACAGGAGCGTTATCAAACAAAATATGACACCGAGCAACATTAGGGCAGATGACCTTGGTCAAAGAGGTAGGTTTCAAGGAGCGTCTTAAAGGAGGAGAGAGAGGTTTAGGAAGGGAATTCCAGAGCTTAGGGCCTTGGCAGCTGAGGGTTCTAGGGCTGGAAATTACAGAGATAGGGAGGGGCGAGGTCATGGAGGGATTTGAAAACAAGGATAAGAATTTTTAAATCGAGGTGTTGCTTAACAGGGAGCCAATGTAGGTTAGGGAGGACAGGGGTGACAGGTGAACGGGACTTGGAGTGAGTTTGTACACGGGCAGCAGAGTTTTGGATGACCTCAAGTTTACGGCAGGTAGAAAATTTACGGAGGGCATAAACATTCAAGCTAAGAGCTTAGCCTTCCCACAGGCAGAAACTTTGATGTCCAGCAGCATAGCGTCCCAACAGCGGCACCTATTTGTGTTTGGCACTGACAGTGTTGCATTTCCAGGGGTATATGGAGGAATTTTCGTAGTGTCACCAGAGACACTAGTGCTGCCTTACTTATGTTACTGAAGACAGGGCTGCTCTCCTTGGCAGCACTATGCAGTAGGAGGATCTTAACTTTCCCACTAAACTAGGTCTTTCTACTAAATTGTCAACTTCCATCAATTTAATCTCTCCAGGTATACTGAATTTATCTGGTAACTTTCAAAATATAGGTGGTTTAGATGGGATGTCCAAGCTTCTGTCTTGAAGGGCCACATAGGTTCATACCATGAAGTCTCAGGGCCACATATGATGTTTGAGTCAATGGGGCTGAATTTTCCGGGGTGGTAGCGGACGAGATCGGTGACGGGTCAGGTGGGAAAGTTGTTATTTTTGACAGCGGGTTGGGAACCCGCTGTCATCTCGCTCCCACGCACCTTTCCCACGGGCGCATCTGTCAGCATGGAGCCGACCCGACCTGCAGCAGCGGGTGACCCAATTGAAATCATTATGACGTAGTTTACAGGCACTTAAGAGCCTTTCCCCCCCCCCCCCCCCCCCCCCCCCACCCCCCTACTTTTTAAATTTCCTTGCATGGCCACGGGATTCACGCAGCTTGGGAACTACATCTGTCAACCTGAGACGTGAGTTCCGTGGCCATTGCTCCAGCTGATTACTTGACAGCATGGAAAACAAACCAAAATAAAAACCATGTTGATTACATCAGCTAACAGATTGATGGAGATTCTGTTCTACTTGAAAAGGTACTGGTAAATGTTAACTCAGAAATTCCTGAAGGGATTTAAGTGCTACCCTGGATGGTGAGGGAAATACATTTTTCACTGGCCATTCTTGGCTGTTGTCCTCCAACTCAACAGTAATTGCAGTGAATTGATCTGCCCTATAAAAAATGACATATACCATTTAAATAAATTTGTGTGTTGTTTCTGGTCAAGTTTTTCTCACAGTATACTGTGATTGTCCAGTTACACTTTAAATCAAGTCATCAACCATAACAATTTCATTCTCATCACTCATTCCACTGGTTCAATTTGCTTTCAGTCCCTGAATATGACTAATTTAATTTTTCAGTCTGAGACTTTAGGGTGAATTTCTGCGGAGGTTCTCTCACTTGTCCATTGCTAACACCAGTTACACTGTTTGTCAGGGATTCCTCAGCTCTTCCGTTGAACTTGCATGAGATTGTAAATCTACCCCTTTATAATTATGTTTAAAATCTGCTTAATTTTATGTATTACCTATACACACCCATCTTTTATTTGTACCAGTTACTGACACAAAAGTCTATAGATTTGTGACTAAAACACCATTAACTTCCCAATTAATGTACTTTTTAAATTATGTTCTGGATCGTATTTGTAGGTGGCATCATATTACTTAATAATTTTATTAAAATATTTCTTTGTCACTCATATATAACTTTTATTATATTATTGTAGAGTAAAGATTCAACACCCACTATGTTAGATTAAACTTAAAATATAATGTGACAATGGTCCCTTTAAGGATCCCGGCTTAAAACGTGTTATGAATGACATCATCAGACCCGCTCCATCTAATTGGTCCGGGTAACTCGCTGGGCGGGCTTATTAAGCCCCATTAGGTAAGTTCATTTACTACAGCGGGATGAAGCCAGCAGCGGAGTCGTGACCCGCCATGGACACCGGCCGCACTGGACCCGCCAAGGTAAGGAAAATTCCGGCCATTGTTTCCATGTATCTTAGGCCGATGATACTAACAAATCTTAGGATTGCTGCCTCATTGGTGAATAAATCCTAACAGTCCTTTCCAAACCTTCAAGCTCATAAGATTCAAAAACGTAAATCAGCTGTCACATTTTGAGGTTTCAAACTATGCTGCCACAAATGTGGGGGGGTGGGGGGTGCTTGTTGTAATATATGTTAAAAATGCTATAATTGAGTTCAACTTCACTTCAAGTAAATTCACAGGATAGCAGGAGTTAAAGGGATATATTAGGTTACAGATGAAAATCTGAACCAGCATGCTGTAGACAATGATAGATAGTTTGACATTCCAGTGACCATTCACACTCATTGCTGCTGCATCAGCTCTATTCATTTGAACTCAACAGGGTTCATTACCAAGTTAGGCTGGTGGATTCCATTATTGTGGGGCGTAATCAGTTTGACTAAAAGCTGATACGATTCAGGCTTTTGAGATCGTTACATAGGCAAGAGGCTTGTCAGGCAACAAGTAGCTACCAGAACGATGGAATACAGAAAGGAGTAGTTAGAAAATTAGCTTGAAGTCAAGCAAGGCAACCCACTGAAGTAGGGTAGCACAGCACATTCATTGTTTTTATATTATTGCAGAAAGACAAGTTGTATTGATGGAAATAAGTAAATCCAACCATAACTGTAGTTCTGCATGCTAACCTGATGGGAATGCCGTTGAATGTCATGGGAAGGTGGTTAGACTCTCGCTTGTTGGAGATAGTCATTGCCTGGCACTTCTGTGGCGCGAATGTTACCTGCCACTTATCAGCCCAAGCCTGAACGTCGTCCAAATCTTGTTGCATGCGGGCATGGACTGCTTCATTATCTGAGGAGTTGTGAATGGCGCTGAACACTGTGCAGTCATCAGTGAACATCCCCATTTCTGACCTTATGTTGGAGGGAAGGTCATTGATGAAGCAGCTGAAGATGGTTGGGCCTAGGACACTGCCCTGAGGAACTCCTGCAGCGATGTCCTGGGGCTGTGATGATTGACCTTCAATCACCACAACCATCTTCCTTTGTGCAAGGTATGACTCCAGCCAGTGGAGCGTTTTCCCCCTGATTCCCATTGACTTCAGTTTTACTAGGGCTCCTTGATGCCACACTCGGTCAAATGCTGCCTTGATGTCAAGGGTAGTCACTCTCACCTCACCTCTGGAATTCAGCTCTTTTGTCCATGTTTGGACCAAGGCTGTAATGAGGTCGGGAGCTGAGTGCTCTTGGCGGAACCCAAACTGGGCATCAGTGAGCAGGTTATTGGTGAGTAAGTGCCGCTTGATAGCACTGTCGATGACACCTTCCATCACTTTGCTGATGATTGAGAGTAGACTGATGGGGCAGTAATTGGCCGTGTTGGATTTGTCCTGCTTTTTGTGGACAGGACATACCTGGGCAGTTTTCCACATTGTCGGATAGATGCCAGTGTTATAGCTGTACTGGAACAGCTTGGCTAGAGGCGCGAGTCTCCTTTACAGTCACCCTTTCAAGCAAGCTGGCAGCATCAGTGAGCACTGCTATAGCTAATCTGCTAGCTTCTGGCCATTTAAACTTGCTGCTGGAAATACAGGAAACAGCAACAACAACTTGTATTTATATAGCACCTTTAATGTAGTAAAATGCCCCAAGGCGCTTCACAGGAGCGTTATCAAACAAAATTTGACACCGTGTCACATAAGGAGATATTAGAACAGGTGACCAAAAGCTTGGTCAAAGAGGTAGGTTTTAAGGAGCGGCTTAAAGGAGGAGAGACAGGTAGAGAGGTGGAGAGGCTTAAGGAGGGAATTCCAGAGTTTAGAGCCTTACACAATTCAGACTACCCTCGCAAGGTCAGAAGGAGACCACAAGCTAGTAATGCCTCCCAGCGCCCCACAAAGGGCTGTAACCTTACCCAATATGGGCATAGGAACCTTGATATCATCAATTCAACCATCCCCCAGCAATTCGCCAAACACACAGTTCCCAACATGCCCACTGCCATACCAACTAACCTTAAATGTGCAAATATTTTCTCCTGTGTACCATATGACAAAACTGTACAGTGACTTTACAAAATATATCTATGTATTCTCTATTTTTAAAAAAGTCCTCAGTACCCTAGGTTACAAATTTCAGGTCTGTCTTAGATATTCTCTCGGGTCTAGCACCACGGGTCACTCCTGCACCTCATGTTTAGGAGTGTTTCTGCACTGTCCAATATCTAATCATATGAACCCCTTTGTGATCTGAACCACATGTCTGTCGCACATAGCCTCACATGCATTTTTCCAATCGTTCAACAATGCCAGATATGAATTGAAAAGTTACTTTATTTTATAGGCAGCATGTGAATGTTCAGAAGTGAACATTCAGAGCAACAGTTATAGTCAAAACTCATTACTTCATTTGACTTCAAATCCCTTATGAAAAAAAATAATAAACCAAGCCACCCTATCGTATAAAAAAGAGAAGTCGCACAACACCAGGTTATAGTCCAACAGTTTTATTTGAAATCACAAGCTTTCGGAGCTTTCGTGGCCCCTTCGTCAGGTGAAGTGAAGAAATACAGAATCGACAAAGCATATATAGATAGAGAACAATGCATGTGTAACTTACAATGGCAGACGACTACATTTAATCATCCTGACTGTTTATCTGCCGACGTGTGACAAAAGGCAATCAGGTCAGCCAGGAAGGCACCACATCAAAGACATAGCAAGATACAACTGAGACAATGAGGTGGAGTTACAGGGGGTCTAATGTGTCAAAAGCTGCAGTCGGTATGTAAAACGATAAACTTTAAAATTTTTACTTTTTTACTGGGAATCACATCTGTGAACAAGCCAACGACGACTCGAGTCTGGATCACGTCATGTATCGTGACATAAACCCAAGATCCCGGTTGAGGCCGTCCTCATGAGTGCGGAACTTGGCTATCAGTTTCTGCTCGATGATTTTGCGTTGTCGTGTGTTTCTAAGGCCGCCATGGAGAACGCTTACCCGCAGATCTGAGGCTGAATGTCCTTGACTGCTGAAGTGTTCCCCGACTGGGAGGTAACAATCCTGCCTGGCGATTGTTGCGCGGTGTCCGTTCATACGTTGTCTCAGTGTCTGCAGACACTGAGACAACGTATGAACGGACACCGCGCAACAATCGCCAGGCAGGATTGTTACCTCCCAGTCGGGGAACACTTCAGCAGTCAAGGACATTCAGCCTCGGATCTGCGGGTAAGCGTTCTCCAAGGCGGCCTTAGAAACACACGACAACGCAAAATCATCGAGCAGAAACTGATAGCCAAGTTCCGCACTCATGAGGACGGCCTCACGGCCTCAACCGGGATCTTGGGTTTATGTCACGATACATGATGTGATCCAGACTCGAGTCGTCGTTGGCTTGTTCACAGATGTGATTCCCAGTAAAAAAGTAAAAATTTTAAAGTTTATCGTTTTACATACCGACTACAGCTTTTGACACATTAGACTCCCTGTAACTCCACCTCATTGTCTCAGTTGTATCTTGCTATGTCTTTGATGTGGTGCCTTCCTGGCTGACCTGATTGCCTTTTGTCACACCTCGGCAGATAAACAGTCAGGATGATTAAATGTAGTCGTCTGCCATTGTAAGTTACACATGCATTGTTCTCTATCTATATATGCTTTGTCGATTCTGTATTTCTTCACTTCACCTGACGAAGGGGCCACGAAAGCTCCGAAAGCTTGTGATTTCAAATAAAACTGTTGGACTATAACCTGGTGTTGTGCGACTTCTCTTTTTTGTCCACCCCAGTCCAACACCGGCATCTCCGCATCATTACCCTATCGTATGTTAGTGGCTAACTTAATTTTCTTGGTTAGCTTTCTGGTTCTGATCAGCTCTGAGCTTAAGATGAGCAACTTTTCCCTCACTAAGCCAAGCTTCCTTCCCAGGCTTAATTGGACTGGTTTAGCCCATGTGTTTCTTGCTTTGTTTTGTCCAGGAAGTCAGAGGGCTTGGCTTCTGAACGTCCCCTTGACCAGATGTTGGTTAGTAGAGCTGCCGATTACACTAGCACCGTCCTCCCCCTCCAGTGGACTTCTGCCAGACAACCCCTGCCGAGCTTGCAGCAAAGCAAAGATTTCAATGTACCATGTGCAAATACAGGCTGGAATCCTCGAACAGCTTATCTATTTGTCTCAACCTGATAAAGATAACTTTTTCGATAGCTAGCCCATTCTTTCCAAGAGAACCCATTCTGGGCCCCTATTCAAATTACTCTAGTCTTTTCCTTCGTTTAATAAAATAGGAAGCACTTTGTACAGTAAAATCGTAGAATATTGTATTTGACTTCTTATGGAGACTAGGTTGCAACATAAAATACCTCCTAGACAGAATAGACTGTAATCCAAAACACAACACTTGAGAATCTGGTTTTACTTGAAGAAATATTACAGGCAATTGTTTGTTTTTGTAAAGTCTGGCATTTGACATCAGTAGTGAACATGTTAAGAAACTCTATTAGACCAGTAGCCTCTGTTCTCAAGAGGGGTCAGGATAGCCAGGCCTGTCTGGATAATATCCTCACTACAGCATAGATTTTACAAGCTCTATCATTTATTTGCTGAAGCACTCAATTTCCATCCTTCTCTGCTGGTCTGGATAATGTAAAGATTGGAACATGATGCCACAGGAGGTAAATTTTGCTCTGCATTAGCTTCAGAAACTTATCAGAACAGAGAACATGCTCGTACAAATGAAAACATTCTCTTCTGTTTTGATCTCAAAACCCTTTGACTTAAGTCAAATAGATTAGAAACTGGCTAGTGGTGCTCTAACAGCTGCATTGATACATCAATATGAATTGACACACCTTCAAAAGTGTCTTAAAGATTAATTGTTTATAAGGATCAGATATTGTATCAATGATATGGAATCTCCATGGTGTTAATGTTACTACACTAGGCTTACCTAATGGCATCCCAGGATATAGTGATGACCAATAAATGAGAGTCCTAACAGGTCTGCCTGGCCCCTCATTAGGAGCAAAAAATATTTTTACAACAATGTCTGGGTAATTGTTTTACTGAACTCCAGAAGCTGGTTTACGATGACGCCTATTGATTTATTTAAACAAACTCCCAGTGAAGATGTGTGTAATGTTTATTTGCAGCAAATTACTGCACATTTAATTGGGTTTCACAAAAGCTATCCAGAAGGTTTCTGAGTACCAGATGCAATCATTAGGGCACACTATGTTTCACATGGTTTTATGGTACATTAAAAATGTTGAAAATGCTATGCAGTTGTGGGCCTTTTAAATCAGTGTAACTATTGTACTGATATAAACTTCTGCACAGCAGGTAGTTACGGTTCTAAACTCATGCAGCATGAATATATGTATGTTAAAATCATCAGGAGAAAGTATTGATGGTTTTAGAATGATGGCTTAGTGAACGCAATTCCTCAATTTGCAGAAGCGTATAAGTTTACATTCAAATCACAGGGGGCTCTTGATGCACTTTCATGATGCACAAACCTAAACAGATCTTAAATATTTTATTCCATTTAGTAGATTATGGATGCCTGAATGTTATTCCTACCAGCTTATTCTGAACTTTCTTGTATGTGAAGTCATTGCAACGTGTGAAAAATTCCCTATTAATTAGATCACAAGATAAATATAAATGAGGAAGGCTGTTCAGCCCATCTTAGCTCATCCATCTAGAAAGGTGTAGTCCCTAATCACAGTATCCAACTGTCTCTTAAGGCACTTTTATACAATATGAGTGCAGCCAACACAAGGTGACCGAGTCTTCCTCCATCACGTGCATCCCATAGTGTAAGCAAGTCTGGCTAGATCACCTGCATTATAGAGCCATGAAACTGGGGTCCAGGATTCTGATGCTGGGGTAAGGGGCTGTGGTAGTGTAGTGGTTCTGTTACTGGACTAGTAAACCAGAGGCCTGGACTCATTAACCAGATGAATGTGTGTTCAAATCCCACTACAACAGTCTGAGAATTTGAGTTCAGTTACAAAGAAAATCTGGAAATAAAAAGCTAAAAGTGACCAAGTGATCCTGAGAATTGAAAAAGGATAAGGGAGGGGATTTAGCAACATAAACACAGGGAACCAATCCATTACATTAGCTTTCTGTGGAGCTCTGTGTAAAAACAAAGCTCAGTGCACCTACAGAGACCATCTCCCCACTGCAAATTTAAAAGAAGTGCCAAAACTAGATAGTGTTTAAGATAAAAGTGTGCTTCAGAGCTTTTTTCCCTCCGTTACACCAACCTTCCAAATGTAGATCACTGTTTGTGTGACGAAACCTTTCCTGACATTGGTCTTTCACTTGTGTGAAACTTGCTCTTCTTTCATGATCTACCTCAAAGTAGCTTTTCTATGCTATTTACTATCTTTATACTCCTCTACATGGTTCTGTCGCAGTTACCTTAGGGCAGGGCTTCTCAACCTTTTTGCTTCTGAGGCCCCCCTCCCGTGTTATAAAAATTCCACGGACCCCTGTAACACAAGTATTTTTATATCCACTAGGGGAAAGGAGGGAAGCAGCAGCGACAGATAAACGAACAGTCTCAATCTTAGTGACAAAGAAGTCCATGAGCTCCTCACACTTGTTGTTGGAGGTGAGGGTGGAGGAGACCGGGGAGAGGGGTTTAAGAAGACTTATGGAGTGAATAGTGCAAAAGACTATATTCATTCATGCAACAGGGAGAAATAAACTATTGTAGACATTGTTTTTTAATGTATTATTCAGGTAAACCGCTACCTCGTCATTGTTCCTGCTCTTTTTTGCTGTTTTATCTCTTCCTCTTTCCTGCTCCCCATTGATTCAGTTCGACACAAGTTGAATGAGTCAATCAATCAGTGCTGAAATCTCTTCGCTGGCTTGCACATTTTGCTCATTTGAATGTCCAAACGAGGTTACCAGCGGTCAGACTGGCTACTCGTGTCTGCTTGACTTTCTATCCGCTGGCACTGGGTCTTATCTTGTGTGTGCTCTGTGGGAGGCCAGGGGCCGAGATCCATGTGCACACGAGGCAGGAACACGCACATTTACTTCATGTTTCCTCTGCTCACCTTTCGGAGCAGGTGAGCAGAGGAAGGGAAAGGAAAGAAGCTCTGCGATTAATACTAAACACGACTGATTGCTGATGTAACTATGAAATCTCTCGCAGTCTGCCCGGTCTAGTTAGGTTCTGTTTCAGTCGCTGCCAGCTCCCGATACCCGCCTTTCATTTATTGTTGGGGAAGTCCGCTCCGAACATTGCTGTCGCTCCTGTTCTTAACAGTGTAACCGCTACATTGTATCGGACAGAGCGAGGTGCCGGGCTGCTGCTGCTACTGCCGCTGCTCCTCTTGCCAGACCTGGGCACCTCCCACCCTCCCTCTCTCTCTCTCACTCTCTCTCTCTTCCGGGTCCTCCTCTCCCTTCTCCCACCCTAGAACGCACGGGCTCCGGATACCCATCGTGTCCTCCAATTCTGAGACCATGAACCGGACACGTTGTATCCCCAGACAAGAAAATGACCTTGCGGCAGAGAGGTTCCATCTGGCCAAGGAGCTTCTCTGTGGGCTCGTTCTTGCTCCGCTGCTTGTGACTTTGGCGGACGCCTTGAAACCTTCTCGCGGTCCCCCAGTTGACAACCCCTGCCTTAGGAGGCACCTTACCTTAGTTAACTCCCAGGCAGCAAGATAACAGCACACGTGGGAAGCCCACCCATGAGACTTGGTTCATTTTAACATCCCACTGGCCAGCTGCCTGGCCAAAACAAGCATCCAGGACTAACTTGCCGGCTTTGGGCCTATGAAGGTGGCCCTGAGGCCGCCAGGCGGGGTTTGGATTTAGGAGGGTTTCATGGGTAGGAAGGAGGGCGAGCCCGGGTCAGCTGCATCCCACAATTTCTTTGTGCAGCCCAGAGGAGCGTGACTGCTCCTCCAAGCCCCACAAAGATAAATGTTACACTTACTATACAGGACCTCCACTGGGGATCTGCCAGGTTTTACGGAGTGGGGCATCCACAGCAGGCACCCTACTCAGTAGGCAGTTAAAATAGCAACAGGGTTCTATCTAAGTGATGACCCCAATTTACATATACTCCCGCCTGAGTAAATAGCGGCTTTAAAATAGTCGCGGGGTGGGAAACGAGCGATAAGTGTACCGTTTGCGTTTTAACTCCAGTTCTGCCTAGTTCCCACTGGGTGGAACAGGAATTAAAATTCTCCCTCTTGTCTCAAGACTGAAGAGCCTAAATTTCTTCAGTCTTCATAAAGTAAATTTACTGATGAATATTATAAATATTCAGCAAAATTATTTAAATTCTGCTCCAAGTTTCAGAATGATAAATTCTTGTGTCAGCTCTATTTAGAATTGCTACAATTTTGACTTTGAACCTAAGGCTTTGGGGATTTAAATCATCACGCTCGAGATGAAGGGACTTGTACCATTAAGGCAGCCAACAAGTTAAGGTTAATGTGTTTAAGGGGAATGTAATTTGATGGAGAAATTTAGCAGCACACGTTGTGCATCATTTCTGCCAAATGGATCTCCTCACCTGTGGTTGGTTCATGTATCCAGGTTTTATTTGACAGAAAAGATGTTCAATGAAATACACCAAGCAAGACTGGTGAGTTGCTTAAAAGTCTAACTTGTGCTCTGCAATAGTGTGTTTCACTAAGTGAACTTTCACAGTAGTTAATTTTATTGGTTTCTTATCTTTTAGATTTTTTGTTAAACTTGTCCATTTTTAAAAGATTCTCTCTTCTCCGTCCCCTCCAGCATTACCCACAGAGTGAATGCTAGCTCAGTTGAAGTATTTGAAAAAAAATGTACTCATTCTGGATTCTGCAGGGGCTAGAGTGATATGGGTTTGGAATAGTTTAGTGCTTGGATCACAGTGAGCCAGGGGCTAGATGGTCTGTTTTCATCCTATAATAAATAAGGGAGAACCAGTGGATGTGGTGTATTTGGATTTTCAGAAGGCCTTTGATAAGGTCCCACATAAGAGGTTAGTGTGCAAAATTAAAGCACATGGTATTGGGGGTAATATACTGGCATGGATTGAAAATTGGTTAACAGACAGGAAACAGAGAGTAGGAATAAATGGGTCTTTTTCGGGGTGGCAGGCGGTGACTAGTGGGGTACCGCAGGGATCAGTGCTTGGGCCCCAGCTATTCACAATATATATCAATGATTTAGATGACGACACGAAACTAGGTGAGATTGTGAGTTGTGAGGACGATGCAAAGAGGCTTCAAGGCGATTTAGACAAGTTGAGTGAGTGTGTAAATACATGGCAGATGCAGTATAACGTGGATAAATGTGAAGTTATCCACTTCGGTAGGAAAAACAGAAAGGTAGAGTATTATTTAAATGGTGATAGATTGGGAAATGCTGATGTACAAAGGGACCTGGGTGTCGTTGTACACCAGTCACTGAAAGCAAACATGCAGGTGCAGCAAGCAGTTAGGAAGGCAAATGGTATGTTGGCCTTCATTGCAAGAGGATTTAAGTACAGGAGCAAGGATGTCTTACTACAGTTGTACAGGGCCTTGGTGAGACCACACCTGGAGTACTGTGTGCAGTTTTGGTCTCCTTACCGAAGAAAGGATATACTTGCCATAGAGGGAGTGCAGCGAAGGTTCACCAGACTGATTCCTGGGATGGCAGGACTGTCGTATGAGGAGAGATTGGGTCAACTAGGCCTGTATTCGCTAGAGTTTAGAAGAATGAGAGGGGATCTCATTGAAACGTATAAAATTCTGACAGGGCTAGACAAACTGGATGCAGGGAGGATGTTTCCCCTGGCTGGGGGGTCTAGAACAAGGTACTGTCCCCCTCTCCCTCAAATCTGCCATCATTACCCCTCTCCTCAAAAACCAACCCTTGACCCCTCCGTCCTTGCAAACTACCGCTCCATCTCCAACCTCCCTTTCCTCTCCAGTCCTTGAATGTGTTGTCGCCTCCCAAATCCTTGGCCATCTTTCCCGCAACTCCATGTTTGAATCCCTCCAATCAGGTTTCCGCCCTTGCCACAGTACCGAAATGGCTCTCATCAAAGTCACAAATGACATCCTTTGTGACTGTGACATAGGTAAACTACCCTCCTCATCCTTCTTAACTTGTCTGTAGCCTTTGACACGGTTGACCACTCCATCCTTCTCCAACGCCTCTCCACCATCGTCCAGCTGGGTGGGACTGCACTCGCCTGGTTCCATTCTTATCTATCTAATCGTAGCCAGAGCATCATCTGCAATGGCTTCTCTCCCGCTCCCGCATCGTTACCTCTGGTGTCCCCCAAGGATCTATCCTTGGCCCCTTCCTATTTATCATCTACATGTTGCCCCTTGGCGACATCATCCGAAAACACAGCGTCAGTTTCCACATGTACGCTGACGACACCCAGCTCTACCTCACTATCACTTCTCTCGACCCCTCCACGGTCTCTAAATTGTCAGACTGCTTGTCCGACATCCAGTTCTGGATGAGCAGAAATTTTCTCCAATTAAATATTGGGAAGACCGAAGCCATTGTTTTCGGTCCCCGCCACAAACTCCGTTCCCTAGCCACTGACTCCATCCCTCTCCCTAACATCTGTCTGAGGCTGAACCACACTGTTCACAAACTTGGTGTCATATTTGACCCTGAAATGAGCTTCCGACCGCATATCCGAAGCATAACTAAGACCGCCTATTTCAACCTCCGTAACATCGCCCGTCTCCGCCCTTGCCTCAGCTCATCCCATGCTGAAACTCTCATCCATGCCTTTGTTACCTCTAGACTTGACTATTCCAACGCACTCCTGGTTGGCCTCCCACATTCTACCCTACGTAAACTTGAGGTGATCCAAAACTCGGCTGCCCGTGTCCTAACTTGCACCAGGTCCCGTTCACCCATCACCCCTGTGCTTGCTGACCTACATTGGCTTCCGGTTAAGTAACGCCTCAATTTCAAAATTCTCATCCTTGTTTTCAAATCCCTCCATGTCCTTGCCCCTCTCGATCTCTGTAATCTCCGTCAGCCCCACAACCCCCCGAGAAATCTGCGTTCCTCTAATTCTGCCCTCTTGAGCATCCCTGATTATAATCGCTCAACCATTGGTGGCAGTGCCTTCTATTGCATAGGCACTAAGCTCTGGAATTCCCTCCCTAAACCTCTCCGCCTCACTTATCTCTCTTTCCTCCTTTAAGACGCTCCTTAAAACCTACCTCTTTGACCAAGCTTTTGGTCATCTGCCCTAATTTTTCCTTATGTGGCTCGATGTCAAATGTTTTGTCTTTTAATACTCTTGTGAAGCGCCTTGGGACGTTTTACTACATTAAAGGTGCTATATAAATACAAGTTGTTGTTGTTGCTTTGGATACATATTCCACACAATGAGTTCTCCAGGTGCAAAGATGGGATGGAGACCAGGTGCTAGGTTTTTCGCAGATCTCTTCACCCCACATTCCATTTCTGAGGAGCCAATCTACTCACTACAGCTACTTGACTGCCCAACTGAGATCAGGAACCCACTCTGTAGAATTGCACACATGGTTCACTGGACCTGGCTAGATAACCAACGGGAAGCTCACTAGTAGCCCATGCCGGTAGGCTGCATGGCTTTAACTTTCAGCAGTACCCGCCCTGAGATCATTAACCCTAGACTCTGCCAACTGTGTCTAAACTCTCTGGAATTGGTTGAAGGGGTGAGAGTGTGCACTCCGTATTGGGCAAACAGAAAATCCAATTTTGTCAGTTTTCTCAGCAGCTTTCTGTGCTTTAAACTTCTATCGTTTTATCCACTATTATAGCTCAATATTTTTCTGGACACCTCTTAACAATATTACTCTTCATTTTAACAATATTTTCTAATCTAAAGGACAAATTTATTATCATACATTTCTCAATATTAGATTCAAGTTACTAAGTTTGGTAGAAATCTAAATGTTATCTCTTTCCTGTGCACATCTTGCAATTCCCACACAACATATTAGCATTGGAAAATCTACTTTTGCTAGGTTCATCAATACTACTTGCAAATACTATGAACTGCAGAGGTCCTAGGACTGATCCCAGAGTATTCTATATGCTGCTCAATTCGAACTACTACCATTGATCACCACCCTTTCCTGTTATTGCTTCCAATTTAGCATTTTCTGTTTTATTGAGAGCTATAGCTTTCCCACAAGGCTTGTGATGCTCATTAAAAAATGACATTCATAAATCCATATTGAGTTAGAATTATTGGCATGGGATGTGTGCGTCGCTGACAAGGCCAGCATTTATTGCCCATCCCTAATTGTCCTTGTGAAGGTGGTGGTGAGCCGCCTTCTTGAACCACTGCAGTCCGTGTGGTGAAAGTACTCCAATTGTGCTGTTAGGGAGGGAGTTCCAGGATTTTGACCCAGTGACGATGAAGGAACGGCAATATATTTCCAAGTCAGGATGGTGTGTGACTTGGAGGGGAAATTGGAGCTGATGGTGTTCCCATGCACCCGCTGCCCTTGTCCTTCTAGGTGGAAGAGGTCATGGGTTTGGGAGGTGCTGTCGAAGAAGGCTTGGCAAGTTGCTGCAGTGCATCTTGTAGATGGTACACACTGCAGCCACGGTGCGCCAGTGGTGGAGGAAGTGAATGTTTAAAGTGGTGGATGGGGTGCCAATCAAGTGGGCTGTTTTGTCCTGGATGGTGTCGAGCTTCTTGAATGTTGTTGGAGCTACACTCATCCAGGCAAGTGGAGAGTATTCCATCATATTCCTGACTTGTGCCTTGTAGATGGTGGAAAGGCTTTGGGGAGTCAGGAGGTGAGACACTCGCCGCAGAATACCCATCCTCTGACCTGTACTTGTTGCCACAGTATTTATGTGGCTGGTCCAGTTGAGTTTCTGGTCAATGGTGACCCCAGGATGTTGATGATGGGGGATTCGGCGACGGTAATGCCATTGAATATCAAGGTGCGATGGTTAGACTCTCTCTTGTTGGAGATAGTCATTGCCTGGCACTTGTGTGGCATGAATGTTGCTTGCCACTTATCAGCCCAAGCCTGAATGTTGTCCAGGTCTTGCTGCCTGCGGGCATGAACTGTTTCATTATCTGAGGAGTTGTGAATGGAACTGAACACTGTGCAATCATCAGCGAACATCTCCATTTCTGACCTTATCTTGGAAGGAAGGTCATTGATGAAGCAGCTGAAGATGGTTGGGCCTAGGACACTGCCCTGAGGAACTCCTGCAGCGATGTCCTGGGGCTGAGATAACTGGCCTCCAACAACCACAACCATCTTCCTTTGTGCTAGGTATGACTTCAGTCAGTGGGGAGTTTGCCCCCTGATTCCCATTGACTTCAATTTTACTAGGGCTCCTTGATGTCAAGGGCAGTCACTCTCACCTCACCTCTGGAATTCAGCTCTTTTAACCATGTTTGGACCAAGGCTGTAATGAGGTATGGAGCCGAGTGGTCCTGGCGGAACCCAAACTGAGCATCATGAGCAGGTTATTGGTGAGTAAGTGCCGCTTGATAGCACTGTGGACGACACCTTCCATCACATTGCTGATGAGTGAGAGTAGATTAATGGGCCGGTAATTGGCCGGATTGGATTTGTCTTGCTTTTTGTGGACAGGTCATACCTGGGCAATTTTCCACATTGGGGGTAGATGCCAGTGTTATAGCTGTAGTCGAACAGCTTGGCTAGAGGCAAGGTTAGTTCTGGAGCACAATCTTCAGCACAATAGCCGGGATGTTGTCGGGGCCCATAGCCTTTGCTGTATCCAGTGCGCTCAGCCATTTCTTGATATCACATGGAGTGAATCGAATTGGTTGAAGACTGGCTTCTGTGATGGTGGGGACCTCAGGAGGATCATCCATTTGGCATTTCTGGATGAAGATGGTTTCGAAAGCTTCAGCCTTGCTCTGCTCTGCCATCATTGAGGATGGGGATGTTCATGGAGCCTCTTCCTCCTGTTAGTTGTTTAATTGTCCACCACCATTCACGACTGGATATGGCAGGACTGCAGAGCTTTGATCTGATCCGTTGTTGTGGGATCGTTTAGCTCTGTCTATAGCATGCTGTTTCCGCTGTTTAGCATGTATGTAGTCCTGTGCTATAGCTTCACTTGGTTAGCACCTCATTTATAGGTACGCCTGGTGCTGCTCCTGGCATGCTCTTCTACACTCCTCATTGAATCAGGGTTGGTCCCCTGGCTTGATGGTAATGGTAGAGTGAGGGATATGCCGGACCATGAGGTTACAGATTGTGGTGGAATACAGTTCTGCTGCTGCTGATGGCCCACAGCGCCTCATGGATGCCCAGTTTTCAGCTGTTATATCTATTCTGAATCTATCCCATTTAGCACGATAGTCCTCAGTGTGAAGACGGGACTTCGTCTCCACAAGGACTGTGCGGTGGTCACTCCTACAAATACATCTGCGACAGGTAGATTGGTGAGGACGAGATCGAGTATGTTTTTTTCTCCTGTTGGTTCTCTCACCACCTGTCGCAGGCCCAGTCCGGCAGCTATGTCCTTCAGGACTTGGCCAGCTCAGTCAGTAGTGGTGTTACCAAGCCACTCTTGGTGATGGACATTGAAGTTCATCACCGAGAGTATGTTCCGTGCCCTTGCCTCCCTCAGTGCTTCTTCCAAGGGGCATTTCTCTTGAATTGCTCTTTTATAATAGACTAGCTTTCCTATTCAATTATAATAGACTAATATCTTTGCAACTGTAGATTTCAGGCTAAAAACCCTCTAACTCCCAGGAGTGTGCTTTTTTTTTATTGAAATATTTCCAGCTTCCTGGTAATATACCTATGTTTAACAAATTTCAAAAAAGTTTCTCCCACTTCTGTTCTAATTTCCTGGGTTAATTCCATTTACTCCTGTTGTTCTGTGAATATTCATTCCTTTTAAGTGGCCATTTGGTTACTAATCTCAATTTTTTTATGAACACAGAGGCATCACCAGTCTTACTACTGAAAAGGTAATTCCACCATTCTCTGATCATTGAGAAGCCTCACTTGTTTTGTATTCTGCTTACTAAAAACATAGCAACATTCCTTGCAATTTCTTTTCTTTTTCTCTCATTCTCCATTCCAGATTATGCATTTTTAATTTGCTTTTGATTTTAAGTTTATAGTTCCACACATTTCCATCATTATTTTCCATTTTTTTTTAATATTTGCATTTTTTATTTGGAATATTTTGATTTCCAGAAGATTAACAGTAAAACCTAAATCCAAAAAGGGAAATCAAAATATGCTATCAGTACCCTTTTCAACATATCTTCAAATATACACAAAAAATATTGTGCATGTGTGCACTTCCTGTCCACAACCTTCACTTCTTGTTATCACAATTTTGTCACACTTTTATGTCAGCACTTAACATTGAAATACATTCATTAAAGGTTTTACTTGAAGGCCTAAGCCTCTCTCTAAAGGCGAGGGTTCAATTGGATATTATTACCTCATAGCTGTTGGAGAGGATTTAAGGCAAGAACATATAAACAGGAAGGGGGTATCTTGAGGGTGTAAAAGTGGCTGTGGAGGAGGAGACTGATGGACAGGAGGAGGAGACTGATGGACAGAAGGAGGAGACTGATGGACAGGGACCTGGTAGCGAGTTGGAGCCCGATGATTCAAAAGGGGTAATGGTATCTTGGGTCCCATCCTCCTAAACCACCCTCCCATCCCCACAAGGCGGTTATACTCTGAATACTTCTAAATCCAAGCAGCACCCAATACTGCCATACTGCTCACCTCATGCTCCAACCTCCTTCCTCAGTCTTGCTGGACCCACCTTCCCAGAAATATTTCCACTCAGATCCCAGGACCGTAACTCCGTGCTCACAAACCTCTAGACCTCATTTCCAGAGCTCCCAGAACAACATTAATTCTTAGACCCCAAGACCTCCTTTCCCAATGCCTCTTGTATCCCAGATCCCAGGACTAACTCCAGTGTTCTCTGAACCCCATGACCCTCCAGTGCCCCAGACCCTCCTTAAAATACTGCTTAACCATGAGACCCCATCCCAATATGGTCAGACATTGGACGCTCTTTCCACCCCTCCCCCAATGCTGATAATTCTTTGCCCCTGGTAATACTACTTGATATGACAACCCTATTCTTATAAAGCCTCCCACACACCATGAGCAATGCCACAGAAGATCTGATAGCATCTTTAAAAGCATACTGCTTTCATAGGCACAAGAGTAGGTCATTCAGCCCCTCAATCCTGTTCTGCCATTCAATTAGATCATGGCTGATCTGTATCTTAACTCCATCTACCTTCCCTGGTTCTGTAACCCTTAATCCCCTTGCCCTTTTGGTTGTGCTGTTTTTTCCATCCAGCAATTTTTCTTCCCCAATGTAGTCTCCTTTCCTTTTTCTTTACATAGAGTGATCAGCAGCTGGATCAGATTGCCAGGAAGGTGGTTGAGTACAGGTCACCAGACTAATTTAAGAAACTGCTGCTTGCGAAAATGCAAAGGTGGTATAGTTGGTATTCTGGAAGGATGCGATCAAATTGGCCACCTTCATCCAAATCCATGTGACCTTAAGGGGGAAAAATTTGTTTGATTTGCGCCTCCCTTTAGCGCCCTAAGAGGGCGAAATTCAGCGGGAGGTTAGCGGCGGCGGTAATCGTTTGTGCCCTGCGGTGCTGCGCCGCCGGCGATGACGTCAATGCCGTGCGCAGCACCCCGGCTGCGATCTTTGGTAGCACCCCCTGACTTACTGCCGGATGCTATGTCCGACATGGTCGGGGCGGCGCAAATTAAAGGGAAGGTGCCGGGCGGCCATTTTTGTTGCTGGCCGCCTGCCAGCACCTGCCCCCGTTGCTGTCCCCAGCCTTCTGTTCAGCCCCCCCGTGGAGTGCCGGCTGCGCTCCGTGAGCCTGGCACTTCTCGAGTGCCGGGCTCTTTTGCCGGCACCCGGATCCCTGGTGTCCCAGCTGGGCCCCGGGTCGCGCTGCGCTAGGCCCCTCCCCTTTAATAAAGGGAGGAAGGCCTGCAGTACTGCGGTGCGACGTGCCGCAACGCCGCGATATTCACTCGCAGCGCCCCAAGAGGGAGGCGGGGTGCTTCCAGTAGCGCCCCGCCTCCCTCTTGGCGCTACCGGTGAATTTCGGGCACGGGGGCGCTAACTTTTTCGGGGCGATAAAAGTAGCGCCCTGGCAAAGTTAGCGCCCCAAAGGGGGCGCGACCCATTTTTTCCCCCTAAATGTTTTCATCGAAACCGTATATTGTATTTCAACATTAGTACATTACCCACTGGTCTTCCAGATAACTTGAAGTGACAGAGCCACAATGATCATGTCTGTCACTGACAATGGTCTGGGTGCAGAAGAGCAAGTTACTGCAATCTGATCAGCACATCCACATTCCACATGGTGTCCCTTATACTAGCTGTGTAGATTATTGATGGCAGAAACACCATATTAACAATTCCACTTCCAACTCCAATTGATACTTGTCACTCCTTTAAGGCAGTGTATATTTCATTATAGGAAAACAAGATGAAATGTATTACCATATGCTGCAGTGAACATATAGTCCTGCTTATAAATTATACAAACCTGGTATTACGGTCACTTGAATGAACCCTGATGATATTTTAAAAAACAATATTGTTGGAGGAGGAGGGACCAAAGGGCCTTCAGGGATCGAGAACTCTGTCTGTTTACCTAGGGCTTAAGTTTGATTCCAGCTCAGGCTCACAGAATAGCTGAAAGGGTTGGTGTAAGTCCACAATATAAAACTCCCCACAATTCAACACAAATTGGTCATTTCACTCAAAAGTCACAAAGATGAAGGAACAGTTGTGAGAAATGGAAAAAATTCACAGTTGAGAGGAAATCTTTTGAGGTTGTGTTTGAGTCATATCATTGTTCCTGTTTAAAAGATTTTACTCTGCATATGGACCAGAGTGCTCAAAGATGAGAGGCAAAATGGTGCAGAATGGAGCTTTGTTCCCTCACCCAACACAGTAATTCAGTGTAAATGGGATACAGATGTATTATAACAGATTAAGTGCACTCCAAAACATGAAATCAATCAGAAGTTAATGTAACATTCTAGTAACCTTCAGGGCTCTGGAAGAATTATGACACTCAAACCAATAAAAGTACAGCAGAACAGTCTGTTTTATTACATTATGTAATAATTAAAGAGTTTTTTTTACAACATACATTTGAGTTGTGAATTGGATGTTAGGGATGTGGAGCTGAGGGAAAGAGATTGTGTCAACATCACAATATTTTACATATTACACAACCAGTATCTGACTGTTGTATCTAAGAGTGTATATCAAGGGTGAGCTTCAAAGGCACGCATAGGGGCAAAGAGGGGTCCACAAAGATACTGCCAGAAAAGAAAAGGCAGCAAACAGCATACTACTAATTCATTTTATCTCAGGGCATTACATTTTGAATCAAATCAATTCTTGTGAATACTACATTGGCCTTTCAGTATGAACTTATCAGGACTCTTTTTGCATCAAAAGTATTGTGGTGAATTCCTCAAGTTAAAATCCTAAGAACGTATTAAAATTGCACTCCGAGTTAACTTATAAACAAACAATCACACAGCATGAACATAAAGAAGGCATGAAAACAGCAAACATATCATTTGTCTGAAACGTACACAGTTAAATTTAAAAAAAAAACTGTCTTGAAGGAATGCATCAACGCTAGCCAACATAATGAAGTAATGCAAATGGAGGACACAGAAGTAGAATGTGTATGCACCCTTGTTACACACTTTGGTCTAGTCCCTTCTGGAATTATCTAGCTACCATTCTAAACACTAGCCAACTTGCAAGTAAGTGTCCAATTGAGGAAAAGGAAAACTGCAAAAGCAAATAAGTACAAAAATAAAAAAAAAACATTCATACAGCTCAATAGATAAAAACCTTATTTCTACAACATGTTGACAATTATTTTAACAGGTAAAAACATTCTATTCAGCGTGCATGACAAACTGAAAAATGTAAAAAGAAAAACAATAATTAGAAACAGTTGTGCCAAAAGGTTTTCACTATCCTTCTGGCTGCACCTATTATAGCAGTGTCACTCCAGCAGGAACCAGCCTGCTTTAAGACTGCCTTGCCAATTCTCTAACATTTACAATGTAGGTTTTGTGGTGCCATCAACTGAGGCACTAGCCAATTGGATAATTTATCACACCATAGCGATTGCCCACCTGTCACAAGTAAAAACATTATTAAAGCACATCCGTCTTTCTGAATTAGCCAGTGGGAATACATCATATTACAGTGCTGAAATAAAGTAAAAATGAAAGAAAACATACCCAGAGAAATGTGGATGAGTTTCAAATTTTCTGCAATTACAGGGTGTTGGAAGGGCAAGATTGGCACAACTGTGGATGATCAATCAAATGTGATAGTGCCCAGATTTCTCTGGGAGTTGAGGAGCCAGAACTTATTTATTCCAAATGGGCAGAAAATATTTAGCAGAAATAGATTTTTTTTTAAAGGGGGGAAAATGTTTGCAGATTACTAGCTAGAACTCTACACAATTGATGTTGTAAGGCACAAATTTACACATGGAAGAAAAGAGGCTTGTCAGACAGATGTATACCCAGTTAGAACCAGCATGATTGAAGTATGATTTATGCATGGTAACAGCTTGCCTTTCAGCACGCTCCATCCATTGCTATCATTTGCTGTGCCACGTGCAAAATTGAGTTGGCTGGCACATGACATGCCAGTGCCTGAATTGCAAATATCAATTACTGACAAACCCTACAGGACTGTTAAATCCTCATACATCCTCTTCATAATAGATGGTGACTTCACCTGTGTGCATGGTATCAGAGTTTCTTTCCCTCCCTCTCCTAGTCCTCAGGGGAACAAACCTGGACATTTTCATTGATGCACTCTCCCCCTTTCAGCTCGCCATGGACCATGAAATGAACCTGTCACAATAAAATAAATATCCCCCTTTTGCTTTTCCTTTCTTCTCCCCTCCCCAAGCACTTTGATAACCCTGTCAGCAGCTGAGTAGAAACACTGAGCTCAGTTTTCCACCTCCATATTGTTAGTGGACAGTTACTTTAAAAAAGCATTGAATGTCTCCAGTTAATTGACTTGACTTAAATAATTACAAACATTACATTTTAGACTTCTTTCTGATTTTTTTTTTAAAGAGATATCCATAAATTCATTTGAAGGAGTCAGTCATATTTTGAAATAGCACTTAAATAATAAATACCAGGAGCTATTAGTGTTAATAGTCACATTAATCATTACAAGAAGGACAATAGCAGAGATGTAGGCCAAAGCCTTGCCTAAATGGCAAATATCTGCTGTGACCAAGCGGATGTAACACTGAGAGGCATTTCACAGTATCTGCAATCAGTAAACTTCGGCTATTGTTAAGTCTGAGACAACTTCTTCAGTGCTTTGTTTTTAAAACGCATCTCCCTAGAGAATAATATGCTGTAGAGTCAAGGAGACATTACACGTTTGCCACAGTTTTGTGCTTTTGGCTCATCATTCCATTATCCTGTTCGTGTGCATCAATCATTAACCCCCTCAGACAGAAGTCCAATAGCTGCTAACCCCACCTTTCAAATGCTGAGTTCAGTAGCTGCAGCAGTCGTAAGAAAATATTCCACTTTTCCCAGGGAGAAGGGATAAATATCCTCAGCTTAACAACAGCTTGTTTTTAAAACACAAAACTAGTGTTGCAGTTGCAAAGCACTGACTCAGGAAGCAGGGTCCACATCATTTTCTACCTCCCACTGTGATTATGTACACGTGTCATTTGGCTTGATGGAAGCTGAAAGGGGAACAAATGTGGGTTTTGGTGGAACATCTGGTTTTATGGAGGGTGTGCGTTTGATCCCCGATCTTGGCAGAGAGTTGTATGGTGCAGTGATGCTAGATCGCCTAGTAACGGTTACAGCCTGTGTCTGAGACTGACCTGCATTCACTAGCATAGAGTCTACTCTTTGTGGTGCAGGAGGGGGATTCTCTCCTCTGTTAAAACTCTGGTTCCTAGAAAGGTGAGAGGAATTGGAAGAGTTAGTATTGTAGTTTCTTTTGAATGCGGATGTTTGAGGATTTCTTTGCAATGAATTGCTGGAATAGTTTCTCTTATATTCGATTGCATATGAAGGAGAAGGAACATCCAGTCGCTTGCCCAGAGCATTCTGAGGCAGCCCAGAATTAGTGGATCCAAGTGAGGCTTCTCTCTGAGGAACTTTAGGTGGCACGTGATCTAGGTTTGCAACTAATCCGTGACAGGGACTTTTCATACTTCTATATTCCAGCGTAGCATTCTGATCTTCAATAGTAATTTGTGCCATTTCTGATCGGTGTCCTTGATCTCCATATTCATGCTGGAAACTCTGTTGAGTGGTTGGGAGGACTACAACACTTGGAATGTGGTTGGGAGAAGCATGGAGAGGAAGATCCATGGGGATCACTGGCGATCCCATGGAAGCCAGATCTTTTGTGCAGGCATTGATTAGATTCTGGTTCCTTTCCCATTGGCTGCTCCCACGGCTGAGCTTTCGTTTCTGCTGCAAGGTTGGTGTTGACTCTGGAGTGGGCAGAGCTGTCAGGTCCAAATGATGCTGGTCAGCTTTTATCAGCATCTTAGTTGTGCCATTTGGTGTTACTATTTTACCATTATGCATTAGAGGAGTCAGCAGAGCTTCTGGTTTTGGTTCCTTTGTCTGAGCATCAAACAGACCACCGAGTTTTGTGACACTGGCCATGGAACCCCTGCGAGAACGAGGCAAGTCTTTCTCTTTCCTTTGGCCTACATCAATGTCTCTGCGCCGGTGATCACATATGCAGTAAACGATTATTCCTGAGAAAACTGCCCCCATGACAAAGGCGAGAATAACTGCAATAGCCAAAAGGGTAACTGGAACAAGCTGATTGTGACCTTTGAGGTAACTTTCACGGATTACTCCTGAAACATTAGATAGTAGACAGAATTTAGTTTACAGGAAAAACATTTCTATTCACTTATAAACATAGAGGCCATCGTTAACTTCAATATATACATGATTTTGTAACCTATAAAACAATGCATTGTCTTCACCTTCCACAATAACTGCTGACTGTAAAATGATGAGTTTTATATGAAAGACATACATACCATACTGAATGACTACTTTATTTTCCAATCCATCAAAGTCAAGTATCTGATATGAAACAAATCAGCTAGGGTTTCATCACTGATAGCTATTTAATGACTTGTGCTGTAAAATGTGTGTGGACCTGAACAGGATGGGCTTGGCTGCTGTGACATTTACTGTCTAGACTCATAGCTGAAGATTGGTCACTTGGTAAGGTGTTGGATAACCATTTGTATCTGTGGAACTATAGTTTAGTATGAGTCATCCTTTCAGGAGAGGAAGGGAAAGACAGAAACTCTGTCCTTCTCCATCGACCACTTGCTGCTTTGTTGTGGAGAGACTCAGCTATAACATTGCAATTTCAGTGTGCAGGGAATAGGTGATTCAATGGCAACCAGAGGTTCTGATTCTATATCTGCCTGCTTCCAATTCTGGAGTATTGCCTGCTCATCATTTACCTACTTCCACTGAAACCGTCATCCAAGTTATTGTTACTTCAGGGATAATTTCTCCAACATTCTACTTGCTAGTCTCCGAAGCTCTAAGCTGCACAAATTCCCAACTCATCCAGATTTATGTGGCCCACCCCCTATTCCACAAACCTGTCCTCATTAATCCCCACTGACTCCCTGCACTTCCATAAAACGATTTCAAAATCTTTACCTTGGTCTTTTCATCGCTCTGTGGCCTAGTCCCATCCTACCCCTGCAATTTTCTCTTGCCCCATTTCCCTGTATGTAACTTCAACTCCAACTCTTGTCCACTGTACATTCCTCTCTTAGTGGCACATCCTTCAGTACCACACTCCTGTGCACTGGAACCCTCTTCCTAAACTGCTTTGCCTTGCTGCCTCAGTTTGAACTTTTAAAAACCATGCCTTGTGTCCTCTCCCTAACTTCTTTCCTATTTCTTAATTAATGTCCACCATTCAACATGTAAATTGCTTTGGTGCATTTAGTTGGAGATGATTTCCATAGGACAAGACACGAGTGACAACATGCTACTGCAATATTTTGATGTGAAAAGTGAATGATGATCAAAAACTAGAATAGTGTTAGTAAGGATCAAGAAACAGGTGTGTAGTTAAGAAAATCAACAAACGTGTAGGTACACCACGACAATAATTGTCCTGGTGGAGGACAGATTCAATCATCTAATCTGGCTGTGTCCAACCTGTCAGCAGCCTGTCAGTCAAATCCAGCCCACACTTCTCACATTAAACACACAAAGCTGGTTTCAACTATAGTTTGTTTCATTGGAAACTGAAATTGGCTTTGTATACTTAACATGAGAACGGGCGGGACCGGGTAAATTGCTCAGCTGCAGCTCTTTAAAGTTCCTGGGGCTGGAAGACTAGAAAAAACTGCTCCTCAATTAGGGAGCAGTGCAGTCTTTTTGCACTAACCACTTCTCCAGGAGGTTAAAGAGTTAAATCTCCCCTATTTTCAAGCTTCGGTGGAGGGGGCGGGAGTGAGGCTGGGGTGGGGGATTGGGGGGAGAGAAGAGTAAGAGAACACTGGCAGTAAGGATAGAGAGGAGAGGAGAAGTTGGTGGCAAAAGGAAAGGTGTTGAACGCTGTGTGTTTGGGGCTGTCACTTTTTATGTTGGGGTGTCTGGCTTTTTGTGTGTATTGGAGATCTGGGTGTTTTCTGTGTATGGGGGAGTCTGGCCTCCTTTATTTATGGGAGGCCTCGATTTGTGGAAATTTGAATTTTTTGCATTTGAAATTTTGCATGCACCAGGACTTGCATTTCTGTGAAATCACACCACTCCTTCACTGGGATTGGTGTGAATATCTGGCTCCAAGGCCCAAAAGGTTGGAGATTCCCTGATCTAAGCCACAAAGTTACTTGTCAGTGTAGGGCAACTGAGAACAACAATAGACCCTTCAATGACATAGTCAATTCAAAATGTTTAAAATCCAAATGTATATTGTCGTCAACTTCTTTCAATGGAATGTACTGTTAATGTTATGCATTTTTCATTTGTGCAACTTAAGTGGTCAAGTAGTTCATGTGAACAGCAACATAATTTTTTTGCAATAAAGGTATAGTTTCAGGGTTTCAAACTGTTGAACACTGCTGTTGAATAAAGGAGTCATAAGAATGTTAAAACAATGCTGTTAAGTGAAGAAAACTGGATGTCTTTTGGATTTTCACTACAAGCATATTTTGTAATGCAAATTACATTAAAATTAATGCTGACTGACACAAAATGGAATTACCATTATATGAAAACCATTGAATGTGTTTCAATTTAGACACCAGTAAATAACTGTTCAGAATTTTTAAAAGAGGTAAGAATATTCAGTGCGAGATTCTCATCTCTCTTCTACATGCCTACAACCTAGTTTGTGTTTACACAGTGTTGAATAATCTTCATGAACTATTGTATACATAAACAATGATGCCGATCCTAATTGCATTGCAAGACTTCTTTATTTAAAAAAGGAAACATTAATAAAAACAAATTTTCTCTGCTAGTGTTCCACGTCACACACCAACTGGCAGTGAAGATGGGCAGGTGCCCTCCTCCCAATTCCACTAGAAGTTTAAATGAGGAAAGAAATTTTAAAAGTTAACCAGAAATTCTTAGTAAAATTTTAATTAAGGGACTCCTATTAATGGTTTCTCTAGCTGCACCAATTTTTTTTATTCAAACCAATCCCTTATCTTTAAATAGTATCCACTTCCAAGGATTCCTCTGAGGTTGAGATGGGCTCTGCCATTTGACTGTGGTCAGCTAACGCAGCACAAAGTGGGGGTCGAGCCTGGGACCTTCTTGATCTGTACGGCTCAGCTACTCACTGGCTTGACCAGCTGAGCCATCAGGGAAGCTAAAGTTACAGCTTTAATCTGCAGAGCTCCCCAGCTCAGCCATGTCGATATAGGAATGTATTACTTAGAGGCTGGGCACTTCCCCAAGAATGAAGGGAGGGAAATAAGAGTAATCCTTGAGTTGCTGTCCCACCTCCCAATTTCATACAGCTTTGGAAGAGGCCTGAGAGGAGGTCAGTGCCTATCTTTGCAGCCAGTTACTGAGTGGCCTTGGAAGAATAGAGGAGAAAGTACAATAATCACCTACATTTATAAAGTCCCTTTAACATGTCAAAAACTTCCCAAGACGTTTGAGTCAATAGGCTTGAGTGAATTAGAGGAGATGGCTGAAGATGTGAACAAAATGGGAGATTTTAAGGAGGCTTTTAAAAGATGAGGAAGGATAAAGTAAGGAGGAAGGATTTGGGGAAAGAATTCCAGGTATGGGGGCCAGATGGCTGATGGCCCTACCACCAGTGATGGAGCACAGGAAAGGTATAGATCAGAGTTAGATGAGTGGATGGTATGAGCAGGCATGTAGGGATGGAGGGAGGGAGGAGGTAAACAGTGATGAGATTTTTAGATGAGCATGAACAATTTTGAAGTTGATGTGTTGAGGGACAGAGAGCTCGTGGAGGCCAGCAAAGATTGAGGCAACAGGATTTTGTGTAGGATAGGATGGGTGCATTGGAAATATCGCTAAGTTGGAGTCTACAAGATTGGAGATTAGGAAGTCAGCAAGAAAAGCAGAGCCTGGAAAAGGCAAAGGCATGAATGAGGGATTCAGGGGCAGTGAGCCGAAGCTGGTTTTCAACTCCTTCCTCTAGTCCGTCACTAAATAACTCCATGTCTGAAATATGAGCTGGATTTGGCGTTTGAAACTCAGTCCACCATTGAGCAGGATATTGAGGTTGTGCACTGTCTGGTGTAGGGGAAAAATTGTCCTTTAGAAGGGAAATAACTTTTTCTTTAGATTATTTTGCAATGCAGTTGTAGAGTCAGGATTATACTTTAATTAAACTGTGTGAACACGGACCAGGCCACAGGATTAGTTGCAACAAGGAATATTCCTATGTATGTGGACCTCCCAATGAGGGTGGAATGTATTCATATAGAAACGTGTGATTAGTAGTAGACGTTTCTTTTTGGTACGTGAGTTGTTCTTGCAGGTCTTGTGAAGAACTGACCAAGTAACTGGTTTTTACTTCGTTGTCTTATATATGGGTTGCAGAATTTCTTAAATAGCAAAAAGCTGAAGAGACAATTATAGGGTTTGGATATGCCTACAGTTATCTGGTAACCTTTGTGGTGTTTTAAATGTTGGAATTTCTGACTTCATGCAAGTATTACCATGGAATTCTGAAATGAGCCAACATTCTTACATCAATTTGCAATTGGACAAAAATCAATATTTGTGAATGCGGCAGTTATAAAGGATTATTTAAACTAGTTAGTAGGTTAAGAGAAGCTGCGATAGCATGATGATTTAAAATTTATTCACTGATTTCACCAAGACAATCAATTGTGGAGGTGAAATTCAATTTTCAGCACAAAATGGGCACCGCGATCCAAACCTGTGCCGGAAGACGTAGGCAAAGGGCCCGAGCCAAATCAGGTGTCAGCATTTCATTTTAATTAAACTGATGAAATGTGGACTGTAATTGGGTATTGCTATGCAGCTCGCCAGTTGGGGCCTTAGGCATTTTGGTTCTGACACTCAGCTGGTTCTCTGATAGTTCTGGGGGGCGGGGGAAGAGATGGCGAAAAGGGGGTGGGGAAGAGAGTCTGGGCCAGCAGAGGTGCGCACTATTTCGTGGAGCCTTTTTGTGGGCGGCCACCAGCGGTCCCTTTAAAAACCACTGGAAAGCCAGAATAATTGGGCAGAGCAGGCATAGTGCAAGCTCGGCCCATGTGAAGACCAATTTTGCATTGGGGTACTACACTTGCTGTGAAGGTCTTAATTTGCATATGTAATGCTTCTAAAAGCCTGTTTCTAAGCCTGTCACCAAGAAGTCGGTGGCTTCCAGTTTGGCAGCTGACACACTACCATGGAATATCAAGTGTGGGTGATTGTAACCTGAAATTCGTCCCCCCCAACGCTGATCTTTTGCCCAAAAAATTGACGCGACGATGTTCAATTTCTCCCCATGTCTTGAACTCAAGTGTTTCTTCCCCCATCCTAACGGCTAAAACTCAAAACTCACGCAATTAATTCATCTATAATTTACAGTTTGCTAAAGCATTATCCAATCACTGCTAGTTTTATTTAACCAAAATCTGCAATCCATTAAACACCAACTTGTGGGATGATGAACAGGCTGATGTTGATTTTACTGAGGGAAGGTCAAAGAGATCTGAAGAAATATGGCCCTGCTCCATCTTGGTGTCAGCCACTGAGCAGAGATTATTTGTCAGGCATTAAGACACAACTTTTAAAATAACACAGAACAAAAAAAGGCACTTAGTGGAATAAATTACTTCCTGGGGAGGCAGGAAGCTAGGCTACCCCCTGTCACACAGCTAATATAGGCTTGGTGCCACCCTATTTACATCTGTATAGTTTCCATTTACTTCATGTTTCAAATAAAATAAATCAAAGCAGATAAGCAGACTTGTCACGCTAGTGTTTCCTAGCAAATTATATTTGAATCATAGATCATAAACACATTGACTCATGAAGCAGTGCTCTGGTGACAACCTGTAATAATTGTAATGAATAATCCAAGACTATAAAACAATAATGCACTTTTGTTACACTTCTTCATATTAATGAAGGCTGACAGCCTTGACTAATATTTGTCACCTTAAGTTATAAACAAAATGATTGAGCATGTGTCTTAAACAACACACAAATCCAGTGAACAGAAATTTATTAAATTTAACAGTTGTGAGGGGAAAAAGCCTAAATAGACTACAAAGGCCTCGTATTTTAAAGTTTTCTGAAAACAACATAAAAAGGGAAAACAAATTTTGGCAAAGTGCCCTGGAAAAAAAAATTTCTATCATACAGCAGCAGCTCAGAATGTAAACCGTACACTAGACTTTTGTTTGTAAGAACACAGTACTCAATCTTGAGGCCAGAGAGGTTTTAATCTTTGCCCAGACTTCAGCCTCTCTTTTCACCAGCCTCCTAATCAGTGAGAAGATATTAACATCAGGCACAAGATGAAGCAACGTCTGTGGCAAAAAGCACAGTTTCTCACGTCTGCCTGAATAATGAAGTACAGATGACTTAGCAATGCAGTCCCGAATGCAGATGTGACAGAATTCAAGACGAAATAAGATGGAAATATTGTGATACTTTGCAGTTGGGAACTTTATCTGGAAACCTATATGTTCAATACTTTGATTATGAAGAGACACATAGATAAAAATTGCAAGTATAAAAGAAATTCTCTCGAGTTAATCTGGTAAACCAGCAATTCTGAGCCATTGCCTGTATGAACTATAATATTCGTATCATCTAGACAGAGACTGCACCGGCTCCAGACATCTGGCAGCTGAGATAAGGGGGAACAGAAAAGAGGGGCGATCCTTGACTCAGGCAATTGAAAGATATCAGAAACTACTAAACAAGGGTCACAAGGACATGCAGACATACATCACAAGGAGGAAAGAGGGAAGGGTCAACTCCTAAAAGGAAAAAAAAGGAGAGCTAGTTTTACGTTCTACAGTACGGTTGAGTGATTGTTTTTGCCTCTATTTCTGTTAGTAATGAATCATACTACATACTGTAAGGCCTTGGAACATTTCATACAAGGAGATGAAATGTTCAGTGGGAGGGAGGTCCTCAATACAATGGCAGCAGAAGGGAAGGTTAGACTGGAGGGTTAAATTCATTTTCCGCTAAGGTGAGTCATACAGTTAGCTTACCACACAGAAATACAGCAGAAAAAAATATACTCTGAAAGATTTTTTTTTAAAAGAAGTAAAAATGTCCAAGCCAATGTGGTTGTATTTGAAAAAATAAAAGCGATTGCTATTTTTGTAGCCATTTTGAAAATGTTCCAGAGTATATTTAATATCAGAAGCTGCTGCGCACACACAATGAATGTCTCGCCCACATGAATGGCCTATCAGGTCATTCCATAAATCCTGCAACAAGGGGAATCTTTTTTTTTAAAAAGCACAACTCAAAGGAAGCTGATCATGTGGGTGTGACATCTCCAAGGAGCCAGTGTGTAACATAGAAAGCAAGTGGTTAAAAAGAGCAATATTTAGCAAAACAGCAGAGGCGCAGACACAACAGTGGATACAGGCACATCGCACGTGCTTTTTTTTTTAAAGTGAGGGGAAGCAAGTCAGCAAAGTAAGAAATGTGAAGTTCTAACACTGAAGAACTCCATGCGGCATTGTGCAAAATAAACTGAACAGAATTCTCAAGTGCCAACAGAAAAATCACACCACAATAACAATAAAAAATAAACTAAGAAATAAACAAACAAACCAACCCATTTTCCAATAAAACCATCAAATGCAGTTGAAACCAAGCTTTACAGATAATTTAGTGTATTAAAAGCACACCCACACACCAGAATGTCAGATCCATGCAGTCACCTCTGCTACCATTGTTGTTCACAACGCGGTAAACTGCTTCCAGCTCTGTCAGTACTAATCATAATGATGCCCCACAGAGCACCAAAAATTAAAATGACCTTGTTAGGTGCTAATAAGGCTCTTGGGTCACTGCCATTCTCTGTAATAATCACAACTGAGCATAAAGCGAATTAAAACCAAGTGAACATAAAGCTTTGAAAGGAAATCAAGTTGGACTAGGGCCAGTTACTAGTGAGGTCTGTCTGTGGGTCAACTTTGTCTCTATTCATAATGAAGTCACATTTTTTGTGCAAATTTTCTTTTGTTTCTACCCCCACTGAAGGTAATCTTGCTGAGGTGCAGCCCAAGTGGCCACTCTTCATGTATAAGCTAAGACATTGTAAGCTAATAATCCATGAAGGGCAACACAGAGCAGCCGCGATCCTGTTCTCACCCAAGGTCCACATGCAGGCCCAACAGCCTCGAAACAAGTCACTTGCGCTCAGCTGTAAAATGGTACTTTTGGGTGGGGGGGGAGGGGGGAAACTGGGAACAAATTTAAAAAAATTTAAATAGTTCAATAAACTTCCATTTCCTTTTTTAAATGTTTTTATAGTTGAATGAAAATGTCAGATCATGAATACAGCAGGTTCAATAAAAAGAAAAGCCAGATGAAATATTAAGGGTGCTAAAACCTTTGCTTATAAGAATTCTGGGATATATGAAAGTGATGTATAAAATACTGTTCTTGAAAAGAAACTATCTTATGCATGAACTGTCTGGTTATAAATATTTGGAAGTGACACCAAGAACCAATTACATCCCTATATATATTTTTTAAATGAGATGCCAATTGGTTATATCCAGCTGGAAGCAGCTACACTGCCGTTTACCCCCACCACAGGAAATAAGTGCTTCCAAGGCCTTACCGTTGGTATCATGGTGATTGTGTGGAGGGTTGGCCATGTACGGGTCTATGTTTTCTGAGGACGCAACAACATTCTTCCGATCCAGCATCCGCCCATGGGCATCATAACCCTCCTTAATTGCTGTAGGAGGGGTGGTAGTGGAAAAGGGAGAACTGAAGCGGCCTGTCATTATTGTAAACACAGTCAAGGTCATTCTATTCTACTAAGAATCTGAACTTTTTGTTAAGTCAGGGAAAAAAAAGAAACATCTGCTCTAGTACAACTCAATTGTCTTTTTATTTTACATGAAATAAACTCAATCTTTTTTTCCTCTTTCACATTGAATCTGCAATGAGATACGTAGGCAACAGTGACAACTTATACCCAGCCTGCGGCACATCGCATCTGTGTGACAGAAGCTCTGAGTAACTATGACAGCAATAAAAGTTCTCTTTGAGAGACTGAGGGGTGGTTACTTTAAGGATTGTTAACTATGATTTTGCCACAGGATTGTCCTTCAGTCTGCAGGACCTAATAATTAAAAGGGATTTATTTTGCTTGACGCTACAGGCTGAGAGATTGCTCTGACAGGAACATTTCATTACTCACCATCAACTGTGACAGGAAGTATTGCTTTAGCAGTTGACATTATTAGTGCAACCCGAGGGTGCGTTTATATTACAGAAAAAAAAATCGGGGGTGGGGGCGGAGGGAACAGCTTGCACTGCTAATGCCTCATTTTACAGAGGAAAACTATTCTCGGAAATAAATGACTGGGAAAACTGCACATCGTGGTTAAAAGACAATTGTTTGAAATGTTGTCTTAATACGAGCACGCTATAATTATCTGGAATGAAAAATTGCACAATAAAACATTTATGCATGCATAAATTTTACATTGTCACAGCATAAAACTATTACTTGAGGTCAAGGGCAAACTGGTTATCTATTACTGTTAACCTGCCTTTAACACTGTTGCTTAATATTTCCCCCTGCTAGAGTTTAATTCTCCAACATTATATGAGAATTTGTCCGTAGTTGACTCCTCTCCATCCCTTTTCACCCCCTCCAATAAGGTTCAGAAAGCCTGAGATATTCACAAAGGGAGACTTAAGAAATACAACCTGCTGATTTGCATCTACACATAAACTTGTATGCAATCTAAAGTTTGCTCCAAAAATCAACAGAATAGGTAAGAAAGCTGTGATATATTGAAATTGTTAAGCTTTGAACTTCCTCGGTGGGCAAATGCACCACATGATGTGGTATCGAGCCCTGCAGATCAGGGAAGTCCATGTACAGTCCTTGTCCTATGCTGAGTTAATGTATATCAGTCGGGGTGCTACAATTTGCCTTATTGCCATTGGGTTGGGGAGAGCAGAAGATGAATGAAAAGAAGGCAGGATTCTGTCTCCTGATAACTATTCAGCAGCCCCTCCTAGACAGTACAATGTATGTAAATGTCAGGGGAGGATAGCATTGGATTGTCTTTGCTGTTCTCCATGCCAACCGTTTGGACTCACACATGAAGAATGGGCACTTGAGCTGGAATCATAGCCGAGCAAGAATCTGTGCTTTCAGGAGATGCGGGAGGGGAAAAAGGAAGAAAACGATTGGACGAGGGAGGGATAATGAAGCTTAATATATCTCAATCTCTACTGCACAGAGAAACCAAACTCATGTCTTCACTTCTTATTCTTCCACTAATTTCTGGAACAATCCGTAGGTAAGACTTTTCCCAGGATTCTCTGTTAAATTTTTACTTGGACAAATCTCTGTTTGAGGCTCAAATCTTTTCCAAAATTTGAGGATGGAGTCACACCCAAGGTAGGGTCCAGCATTGTAGAATACAGGATATCATATAATCAGCAGGTCTATATATATATGCAGTGTGTTAGACAAAATAGTCCTGTTTATCTTCAATCAAGGACAGACACTATGATTAGGCACTACTATTGCTCTAATCAGCAAACCCTTGGGCCTTGTATCATGCTAGTGTCTACAAAATGCTAATTAGAAATGTTGAATATTAAATACGAAAGACAGACAAAGAAACCAGGTAAAGAACAGCTCAGTGATCTACATTAGTAGATGGATTGATTTATGATTAAAATAAGTGCATACTAGAGTAGAGTAAAGTCAATAAAACTGGGTTAAAAAAAACACTGACCATGTATTGTATCACGAGACATTTCATGACCTTGTGGAGTGGTTGAAAAGTCTAAGAAGAAAACAATGGTGGAAATGAAAAAAAAATGCTTCAAAAGAAGGTAAGGGGAATAAAGAATAACAGTAATAAAACATCTTGAACGTGAATATCAATGATAAAATGCAGTTAGGAGTTGGGAAAGGTGCATCATTAACTGAATGCTTATGCCACCAATTAATCAAACAATAGAATCACGGCGGGCTTACCATTCAGTGCCACAAAGGAGTCTGCAGAAAAGGAGAAGGAAAAGGTGTCAAAATGGTGATTTCTACACAATAAGCTGATCCAGGGTTACATAATATTTGCAAACAGCTTGTAAGGATTCTTTTACAAATAAAAAGCTATGGAATAATTAGATAGGATTTTCAAAGCAATTTATAAATAGTATTGTGTTACAGGAGGCATTTCAAAAGCAACAGAGCCATTGTGTATTTCACTTTTACTCTTAGGTTTATCAATTCAGAACTAGCAAAAGGAAGAGGCAACACCATTGCCTGTACAGTCTGCTCCATATATAACATGTTGGAAATCGCACTATCCCCATTCATTTCAACAGGAGCCATTCAGCTAAGTGAATAATATTAATAATCATCTTTTTGTAAAGTCTAAGGGCTAGAAATTGGGCACCTTAATGCCTCCCGTTATCGCCTCCGGGGGCACTAACGGGGCGCGAATCACTTACCGACTGGGCGTGGCGAGAAGATCGACTCCCGCTATATTCGGCTGCAGGTTTGCGGCAGCGGTCTGGCGTTGCGCCCAGATCTCCTTTGCCCGGAGATCGTGACATCATCACCGTGCACAGCGCCCTGGACCCGAACTTCGGTTCCGTCCCCTGCAGCATTGCTGGGCGAAAACACCGGCAGCTGCAGGAGGCCGGGCGATTCGGGGGCGATACTTAAGGCAAGGTGGCCGAGGTAAGGGAAAGAAATTGTGAAATGCTGTTTCTGGTTTTTTTCCAATTTTTCTTTGCCAGTGATTGATCGGCCCGACACTCTGCTGCAGTGCATCGGGCTGATCGGGCCGGATCGCGGCTGCTGTCGGGGACCAGGTAAGGTTTCCCCTTGCAGAGCCTGCAGCGATGGCCCTTCCCTTTAAGGGAGGGAAGGATCCTTCCAACACGGCAGCGCTGCACGGCCCATTGTGCAGCACTGCTGCCTGTTGCGCTCCAGGAAGGGAGTGGAGGGCTTGATTTAGCGCTCCACTTCCTTCCTGGGGTGCAAAACCAAATTTTTTTAAAGTTGAAAAACATTAGCGCCTGGTGCTAATTTTTTCAACTTTTAAAATTTGGGGCGCTACCTAATTTCTCCCCCTAAGATTTTGTCATCTATTTCTACTCTCATTATTGTAAATGTTAATCCTTTATCTACATACCAGCAACCGGTTAGACAAATATCAGAGTCTGAGGATTACAGAAGAATGGATGGCATAGGAATTCTTCCTACATCAAGTACTCCCATACCTAGATATTTAGAAAAAGTGGTAAAAATTATCTCCCATTTGCTATTGGATTTTAATCACTTTTTCTGTATATAGTAGGTTGGGAAAAAGTATTAATATTGAAGATATTCCCAAACAATCTCCTTTAATCAGGCCTAATATTTTACAATAATAGGAAAGATTAACATTATTTCTGCACTTTTTTGCCATTGTGTATTTCACTTTTACTCTTAGGTTTATCCTTCAGACAAATGTTTAATAAATTGCAGAAAATGGGTTATTCCCTTGAGGGAGTGCTCTTATTCAGAATTAACAATACACTTTCCTGTGTTGTCCATTGGATTGCAAAGCCAGCAGTTCAATGTGTACTTGGCACCTTATAATAACGTGGCAAGTGCTAATTACTAGGCTTGGGTAGATGAGTGAGCCATAGATCTTCAAAGATCGCAACTTGCACGTCAAGATATTTCTCTTATTGTACTTACACACAGTTAGAAATGACCTGTAGCATAAACACTGTCCTTTTGAAATAATATTGCTGCTAGGACATCAAAAAAGTATTTCAACCCAACAAAAATACAGGTTTGCTTACTTTGGCAGTCTCCCAGACCATCTGTGTTGCCATGCTCAATGTCTTGCTCAAATGCTGATCTACATAAAAGAGAGAGAGACATATAATGGTTACGAACAGTAAAATGATACATATTTAGCAGGTGAAGCTCTGACATGTAAAGCTCAGCTGATGGTTCGGTTGGGATTGACAGTGTCCAGAATGGAGCATCTACAGACCAAAAAATCCATGGGGCGACTCCTGATCTTTGCTGGTTAGCTCATCTCAGCTGGACAAAAATGAGAAGTCGCACAACACCAGGTTATAGTCCAACAGTTTTATTTGAAATCACAAGCTTTCGGAGCTATCGATCGCCCCTTCCTCAGGTGATCGATAGCTCCGAAAGCTTGTGATTTCAAATAAAACTGTTGGACTATAACCTGGTGTTGTGCGACTTCTCATTTTTGTCCACCCCAGTCCAACACCGGCATCTACGCATCATGACCAATCTCAGCTGGGGCAGAGGTAAGAGCACAATTCTTCTCCTAGCTTCTAGGCTAGAGAAGGGAGGTGGGTGGAAGAGGGCGGGAGACAACAGTTAGGATCCTTGCTTGTGAATGGACCTTCATGACTTCCTACTTCCGAGCTCTGAAGTGGGGTTAGCTAGAAGATGCATTAAAATGTTCAATTGCTGCTGCACCTCACCGTTTCAAGATACTGTGGCATTTACAACACAGCTACAAATTAACCGACAAAAATTTCCCCCTCATTTGATTGTGCATAGTTGGGGAAATTCCGTGGTCAGATGTGGATCTGTGCTTGCAGGCTGTCGCTATGCCAAGTTCCTGATTTCAACCGGGCTCTAAATAGAACCTGTGTTCTTCCCCACTGGTGGATGTAAAAATCAGGCAGCAAATTGCCACCAGACCACCTCATAGTGACTGTTTCAGCAGCAACAGTGCTATATGACCTGGCAGAATGTCTCTTGCCTACCCTGCTGCTGCAGGTGGTGTATAGCCTGAGGAAACCTGAGAAGATAAGGAAAAACTGGAGGGAAAAGGCTATGCGCCCAGAAAAACAGTTTTTTTTATTGCTCTCTATTATGATAAACAAATGTATTCTATAATTTTATCAAAATCACCGCCTTTTCAGTTTGAGTTCTAACCTCAAGACCACCAAGAAGTGAGTGTTCAATTAGAATAAAAGAGGGCAACCAGCCAATTTGCCTGCTATTAGCAGATGACATTCAACACTCTAAGAGAACTCTGGGGAACGTGCAACAAACAATTTTGCAGTATTCACTTCGTCAGTGAACATTTGCCAAAAAGGCTCGGCCCTTGTGCTTGTTTGGTCACCCTCACTGTTACTTTCTTAACTACTCTGGTCACCTCTTCTTTATTTAAAGGGGACCACTTACTTAGTTGCCGGTGACAGCTGTGCACATGATCCCTCCTTCAGCCAACCACAGTAGGGGTCTCGAGAAGCAACACAAGTCCTGGGGAAAGGACAAAAAAACTTCTAATGCATATCCTGGACATCATCCATGTAAATCACAGAAGGGAAATACTGCCAACCCCCTCCCCCAAAACACTTCACTATGATTTATTTTACCTGGCCTTCTTGCTGCTTCAAAAGTTAATGGTCTGCAAAATGCTTTTGGAAAGCAATTTTTTATATACACCCTCAACTCACTTTTTGCACTTGCTATGACGTTCACATCGAGCAAGAGGCACCCTCACAACACAAGTGGAGAACGCCACAAAGAGAGTGTTGCTGGGCTTATCGAGCTGCATACCCACAATTCTTCTGTCTTCCACACCATCAACACTGCACCTGACACAAAAGGCCAACATTTGCATTAGGAGAGTTACACCAATCGACTTTTTTTTTTACAAAATATCTCTGAAGCAGCATTGCTCTAATGAGGGCAAAGTGTTACAAGCATTCATGCAGCACTTACCACACACGTTTATCTGTAGAAGTATTGCAGACTTTAAAACTTGATTTGCAACAATTTTCTCCCCTTCTCTCCTGAAAGCACTCAGCTGTGCGTGTTTACATTTCCATGGGTGTCAACGACTCTCCAGTTCCCTGCCCCAAGATACTATCCCAAGGTACTATTCATTCACATATTTGCCTGAACAATGAGTGTCACTGCCTATTCAACCTCAGGGGGGAATCACAGCTCAGCCTGATCCTATCTTCACCCAATATCCACACACATACACATTCCACCAGAAGCAGGACTCTTGGCAGATAATCTGTTGGACTATAACCTGGTGTTGTGCGACTTCTCATTTTTGTCCACCCCAGTCCAACGCCGGCATCTCCACATCATGAAGTCTAAAGATTGCTGAGGTCAACTGTAATCCATGGTCTCGACTGGGATCAGTTACCTTAACATAGATCAGAAACCACACTTGGGATCTTATTGATCTATATAGCTGACTACCACACCAGGCAGGGCATTCATCCACTAAGCCATTGAGGAAATGATGCGTAAAACTTCAAGACCTTTCACTCAATTTGATGCAACAGTTAAGGTATAGTAGTGTTTTATTTCCTGCTTTGATTAAAAAACCAATTTCTGTCTAAGCAATTTAGTACTGATGTGATCGTCAATCCTATTTTGATTCAAAGACCAAAGTCTTGATTTTAACTCAGGGCACGAATTCAGCAAGGGGGTGGCAGAGTGAGTGCCAAGTTTGCATGGCCCCGCTGGATTGAGGCCCGAAACATTTTACCTCCCGGGCCTCATCCCTATCGTGCTGGTGAGTCTCCCGCATGATGCTGGCAGGAATCAGTCCCTGGCCGGTGGGCATGAATGAGATGTCAGAGCGCTGCTGGGGACCAGCGGGAATGGTCCCCGGTAGTCAGGTAGATGTGCTGGGGGGCGGGAGGGTCTGGTGGCGATCAGATTCGGGGGAGGGAGGAAGCCCGGGCTCCTCCCAGCCCACAAGGAAACATAAACTTTAAACCAAAACTTAGCTTCTCAGCCCACTCCTGCTTGGCTAGGTTTTGTTGGCGAGGCACAACTGCTTGTTAAAATTGCTTCGGGGTCCTGTTAACATAATAGGACCCTGACTTTTGCATATTTACGAGTCCCTTACCAGCCTGCAGAAATGGCTTCAGACGCCGCCCAAAATGCGCCCGTTAAAATGGTGCAGAGCGCAAGTGCATCAAGGTGAGTACTACGCGGCCCCGATTTTAACTGCCCCGCCCGCCCTGTTCTTGTCGGGCGCCGGGTTTTAAAATTGGGCCTGAGGTATCTTTCTGCTTAAATCGCAACTGTGAACTAATGATGCACCTACTTTTCTACATTGTAGATATTAATCTCCTCCAGGAAGATGCTGTCATTGATGAAGCCCGTGTTTGCTTTGGCCAGAAACTTTAAGATGATTCCTTTTTCTGACCCTAGAAACACCACAGTGTAATTCTGGTAGGGACCAGCAGCATTGTCCACGGCAATTTTGGTCAATCGGTACCTATTAAAAAAGAAGCAAATGAGCAGGTTTCATTTAGTTTATTATAAAACCCAGTTATAGTGTGAATCTAATCGTATGGGACATTAAGAGGGAGCTATTTTTAAAAAAGTACATTTCAGTATCATCTCAAAAGAAAATTCGGTCTTTTTTTATTGCACGGCAATCGAGCAAAAGCAAACCAAAGGATTAGAAACATAGAATCTAGGAGCAGGAGTAGGCCATTCGGCCCGTCGAGCCTGCTCCGCCATTCAATACGATCATGGCTGATCATCCAAATCCAGTACCCTGTCCCTGCTTTAATCCCCACAGTACACATATCCCACCCTACCCCCGTAACCCCACGTATTTAATTCCCCCTAACATATCCCATCCTATCCCCATAGCCCCACATATTTAATCCCCCCTAACACTAAGGGTCAATTTATCATAGCCAAATCAACCTAACCCACACATTTTTGGACTGTGGGAGGAAACCGGAGCACCCGGAGGAAACCCACGCAGACACGGGGAGAATGTGCAAACTCCACACAGACAGTCACCCGAGGTCAGATTCGAACCCGGGTCTCTGGCGCTGTGAGGCACCAGTGCTAACCACTATGCCACCGTGTTGCCCAACCGATTGCTGTCCTACCCAGAATGCATTGGACAAAGGAGCAGCGACGGCAAGCTCCCGATGGTGAAAGTAAAACGTAATGGGTTTCTTCACAATGTAACAGAGGGCTTTTGCTTATATGTAAACTATCAAGTTCACTCCTTTAACCATTTAGTTCCCATTCACCAGTAATATGCCGACTGCTTCAAGAAACAGACAATCTCCCTTTTGTTCACCTACACTGGCAGATCAACAGAATTTAAAAAGAAAGCTATTCTTTAAAAATTCTAAATACATCTATACCAAAGGCTGCATTGTTCCAACCCATGAAATATGATTTTTATAGAACTGTTCTTTCTCTATATATGGGCATAACAGTGCACTCACTGTTTAAACTCTTAACAGCTGTGCTGCCTTCAACCAAATGCTACAGAAAGTCACGCACTAACCAAACATTTCCCCAGCAACCACACTGCTACCAATGAACAGGAGCTCACACAAGCCAATTGAAACAAGTATCAGTGCTCACAGCCAGAACAACAGAACCCCTTTAAAATAAAATCAAAATGCCAGAAATTAATAGCAGGTCAATCAGATTCTGAAAAGAGAAAGACAAATTAATGTCTCAAATATGCCCCTTCATAATGTTAACCCCTTTTTCTTTCGGATGCTTTTTTCAGCATTTTCTGTTTTTGAATTTCCAACTTCCAGCACATGCACTTTTACTCTCTTTGCTTTGAAAGGTGTCATTTCTTTTTTGATTGCATGGTATCACCATAATCCACAACAAATCTATTAATTTAACACATTGCAAACACTTTAGAAAGTATCGTTGCTGGTTGCGATTAAACCATGAAAACAGAAAACATATTAGCGAGCCATTCTATTTCACATAATAAGTTGCATAGTTAGTGGCTCCTGGCATGCATTGACTATTTAATGAAATATATACAATATTGAAAAAATCATCCAAAAAAAACTGCAGACAATATAAAATTCTTCTCAAGCACAGAAACTCGTTTCTTTTTTCTTTGGGAATAATGCCAGAACAGGCCAATAAAAAGGGATGGTCATACTTTAAGTTAAGACCGAATAAAGGGGGCCACTAACCTGACCATCGTCCTCAAAAACCACGGCCTATTGTCAATTGAAGGTACAGCTTCATCCAGGAGAGGATGCGTTTTAATGAAGTTGAGGGTATCATCTGGGAATCCGTTGGAGGTCCCATATCTTTCCAGTAATACTGAACCTGCACAACAGCCAGGCCTGTGCAAGAGAACAAAGATGAGGATTGTTAAAGAGGGAAAAAGCAGCCAGAAGCACCAGCTTTGTAAAATTGGTGCTTGGAAAACTTTGAGGATTATGGTGGCATTCTAAGATGAGGTGGTAAAGGAAGTTAAACAGTGCGTCTTGCCCATTAAACTATTCATGCGCTTCCTTTGGGTGCTTTAATTTTTCAATGGGACTTGAAGACTGCTTTCTTCTATAGCACTTGGAGCCCTCCCAACTGCTCAGCTAATCCACACTGGGGTGGCTGTGCTGTAAAAAACGTACAGCCCAGGGATTTTCTCATGAACAAACACAGATCTTCCATCCACTATGTACACCATGTTCTTTTTAAAATATTTATCCATGTCCCCATTTCTACTGTTAATTATTTATCAAATAAACTGGATTATTCCCATTGTGAATCATAATTGGTGTCCTATTTTATATATGAAGCTGAAAAGAGACTAATTGTTGACAAATACGGAGGGACACTAGTGCACACTTAATGCAATTGTCTCAATCCTCTTCTCTGCTATTCAACAGGAGGCATTAACCTGTTTTAAGTTAAATAGGTTAACACCTCTGCTAAAACAGCAGAGAGAGGAAATTCAGGCAAATGCACTGAGCATTTGCACATACGTTTTCCACAGCGTATTTTTACAGCCTAATTACCACACAGCTGTATTTAAGGGTTGCTGTACTTCTGATATATTGGCTAATATACTTTATACAGTCAAAATGCTACTAAAACTATCAAAATTTTGGTCTGGCATGCTTAAAGGAAGTTATTTTCTGTTGTTAATTCAGTGGTGCCCTGGCCAATATTTATCCCTCAACCAGCATCACTAAAAAACAGATTATCTGGTCATTTATCTCATTACTCTTTGTGGGATCTTGCTGTGCAAAAATTGGTTGCTGTGTCTCCTACATTACAACAGTAACTACACTTCAAAAGTACTTTATTGGCTGAAAAGCACTTTGGGACATCCTGAGGCCGTGAAAGGCACGATATAAATGCACATTCTTTCTTTTCTTTATACTGTTACAAATGTAATGGTAGGGGTTACTTGGCGTCTGGTGGTAGCGCAGTGAACCTGGACTGAACCCTCGTTTTAGCTCCCATTCTCTCGTGTGCGCAGGTTCTACAATTTTCAGCTGTCAGCAGATACAGTACTGCACAACAGCCAAAAACCTCATTTCAATCAAGAAGACAAATTGGAAGAGCTAAGTTCTGCCCCAAAGCAACACACTTCCCATCGATAGTCTATGGGGCGGTATTATCAATGGTCATTGAGCCTACAGTCTGGTCTATCTCAGCTAAAAGGCAGCAATGTCAAGTGGAAGTAACAAAACATTTTATACACAATTTGAATTCATATTGTTTCAAGGCTCAAAGATCCAGTGAAATGTTATCTCCTTGCACGCTTGATTTTCTTTTATGCTGGAAAAACATGGAGAAAAAAAGTTGTTGAGCACATGCAGCAATGCGCTAATCAAGTGTCATTGAAATGAGTGCTTTGTGCTATCCAGGAATGTCCTCAAATTTAACTTTGAAAATCAAATCAATCTGGCCAATGTGGGCCAATCTTTAATGGAATAAACAGACTCAGGAGCAGCTGAGCTCTGCATTTAAACAGAGTCCGTGAAAGATTATGAAAGTAGATCATTTGTACTCTGATTAGTGCAGGAGTCGAATGGAAAAATAACCCAGGTAAAATTAACTATCATAGAATCATAGAATGATACAGCGCAGGAGGCCATTCAGCCCATCATGCCTGTGCCAGCTCTTTGAAAGAGCTATCCAATTAATCCTGCACCCCTACTCTTTCCCCCTAGCACATCAAAATTTTCCACTTCAAGTATTTATCCAATTCCCTTTTAAAAGTTATTATTGAATCTGCTTCCATCACCCTTTCAGGCAGTGTATTCCAGATCGTGACAACTCGCTGCATTTTTTTTTTTCCCCCTTAGTCTTTTATAAACATAAAGGATAGTCAAAGAATGGGTGGGCCGATTACGGGCCAAAAGGGGGATCTTCTAGAGGCAGAGGGAATGGCTGAGATACTAAATGAGTAGTTTGCATCTGTCTTCAGTAAAGAAGAGAATGCTGCCAATGAAGCAGTAAAGGAGGAGGTAGTGGAGAATTTAGATAGGATAAAAAATCTTTAAACCTTGGTTCAAGTGAAAAGCAGTGAATTAATCTGCCAACCCTTTCTTTAACTTTTGCGTGATAAGATGTTGTCCTTTGAACTATTTTAAAGTGAGGGTGGAGGCATGTTCATTCAAAAAGTGTATGTGTTGGGGGGGTGTGGTGGAAATTGTGAATATGTTGTTTACTGAATTAAGGACAAAATCTTGTATTCTTTCTTCAAATCAAATACTTACTCTCATCTCATCTATTCATTCTAGTGGAAAATGAGAAAACTTTCAGGGTCACTGCCAAGAGGCTTTTATACTGTTTGAACATTTCTGGCTGCTTCTTAAAGAATTTTCTTTGAAAATATTTTTTTAAAGACAGCCAGCATACCTTGGCTTAGGAACTCGGTCTTCAGGGACTGGCGTCCATGTGGAATCAGAGGACTTCTGCTCTTTGAATCGACCAGTAAAAACAGTGGCAATGTCCTCCATATCATACGCGCAGACTGCTGAGCCAGGGATGCTGCAATGTGACATTTACCAGAAAAGCACTGTTCACGCAAGAGCCATGCAGCAAATCAATCCTTAACACATTCTCCAAAGTTGGCTTCCTGTTCCCGTACTAACAAGCTACTCCATAATGAGCTCTCACACAGCTTGAGGGTTTTCTACCACCTCCCCGTCACCCCCGTAAACACAGCCCCATGCAGAGGACATTGGAGTACTGTAGTAGTACATATGCTGTGACGGCTATGCTTGTCCCCCAAACTTTTCCAGCCTTTTCGGCTTTTAATTTATCCTTGCTTCAGTCAGAAAACGATGGCCAATTAAGCAATAGAAAAAAATTAACAAGATAAACTACTGCTAGTTCTATGAACAAAACAGAACAAAGCAGCAATAATGAGACTAAACATTACAGATTCTAGTCACGCTTGGAAAGAGATGCTGTGCTTTTGTTCATTGTGGCAGTTAATGCAACCCAAGAAAAAGCCTCAGAGATATAACACTATCGACATATTCATAAATATCAGCCATTTTGTAGAGTGAAAATGCAAGTGCATGCATTTAAATTTTCATTTAAAACAACAAGTCCCTAAAAGGAAAGAAATTGCACATAATTATCATGTGTGTTCTGGAAATTTTATTATGGGACCCCAGTAAAATTACATTTGACCTACACTTAATAGCAGCCTTCAGCTTACAGAGTGTTCTGTGCTGATAGTTTAAACAAGTAATGTGATTTCAAGATATTCATTGTAATAGCTTTAGTCTTGCATCTCAAAGGCTCTCTACAAAACGTTTACCTGTTGTAAGGGGTAGAAAACGTTGCTAGAATGACATCACGGCCGTTAATACGGACAACATCCGACACTGACTGCAGGATGTTGAAGTAAAAGTGTGAGTCCCCTGGTACGGAACAGTTGAGACGAGCCTTCACGAAGGATGTCCATTGCTTCTCCAATACTCTTTGAGAACCTCCCATGTCATTTTTACAGACTCGGGCAACTCTCGGGAAAAGCACCTGAAAAAAATATAGGCAAGAATTTTGAAACTCCCTTCAGTTCTTAAGCAACCACTTTAGAACTTCACTACACAGCCCCCGCACTTAAAACTGAAGTCTATACAATAAAAGTATTATACAAATTGAATCAGGTCTCTAGTGGAATAGCGTATGAGTACATAAGTATGCTTAGCCAAAGAGTGCCTTTTATGAGTTCAGCCTCTGAGGACTCCTGCAAATTGAATTAACAATTTCTGTTAATGTTACCTGAAGGAGGTGCTAACTGGAAGTTAGTTACTATTACTGAGTTTTTAAAATTTAAGTTAACACACATGCATGTGGGCTCCCCTCCCCTACCCTAATTCCAATCTGCTAGGTTGGAATGGGTTGGTTGCCTCCTTCACAGTTGGGAAATAAGAGAAACCACATACATTATGTAGAGAAAATGAGTCATTAAAAAGGACCGGTTTTTAAAATCAGGCAGGAAGTAATATACAACTTGAAATTAAGATCCCTGTTGTTATTACCGAGTGACTAATGGGCTGTGCCAGATTTGTAGCAAAGTCCAAACATTATTCAGGTTAGTCTTAAATGATAAATCCAGTTCCACCCCCACCCATAAGGTAATACTGTAATATCACAATGAAAATGGATTTAACTTTAGGTCGGTATTTTGTTCAAAGCGCAAAATGTGGATTTTGTGTCATTTTTCCATCATTCTGTTTGTTTTGAGTTACCACTCTGACCAATTATAAAGCTCACATGAGCAGTGCTGCAGACCATTCATTAACAGAGACACTGGAGATTATCTAATATTTTAATAGGGAAAGTCAGGGGGAGTGATACTGGGAAGGAAGAGGGAACACTTTTTATATTAAAAGTACGGCCGGCTTTTATAAAAGTAAACGACAAACTCATCTGAAGTTTGACCTTTTTTGTTGAAAATGTCATATTTTCCCACCAACCCTGGAGTGCCCTCTTCCCCCTCCGACTGCTCCAGTGACATCATTTAAAGGAAGCATCCTGGAATGGCTTGATTGCAAACAGCGAGGAGGGACAATTTCAAAATAGCCTGAAAGCTGCTATAGCCTGGAAAATGTAAGTTTCCAACCTGTAGTATGGTTTAGAGGGGTCAGGTGGCTCCAGAGCAGTTCTCAGGCCTCATGTAACAATGCTTCACGCTGTATATGATGGAGCCCCTCTGCAACATTTCCATAACTGATCCCACTGGGGTAGACTAGCAGTGAAGGAGAGACTCTACTTGAGGGAATACATGCTAGCTTGGAAAACCAGTGTTTTTTAAAAAAAAGTTAAATAAATTTCAAGTGAGTTTATCATTTTCTTCTACCAAAGGGAATGGGAAATATCTCTCCCAAACTTTCTTTCCTCCTTCAACCATTAAGCTAACCAGGAAAAAAAATATTTTAGCTGGCAAAAAGAAAAAAAAGTGATGAGTTGTCAATTGTGAAAAGTTAATTCCTGCTCATGTAGGGTGGGGGGGAGGAAAGTCTCACACAAAGTCCTTTTTTGTAAACATAAATTCCATCTAAAAATACCAGAAGCCATTTGTATTTTTGTTTCCCTACATTACAACAGTGACTACACTTCAAAAGTACTTCATTGGCTGTAAAGCGCTTTGGGACATCCTGAGGTTGTGAAAGGCACTGTATGAAGGCAAGTTCTTTCTTTCTTTCACCACAGTAAAAATCTTAGTGTGCATTTACTCTACTGGTGATTCAGTCTTAATGTAGAACAAGAACATAAGGTATCAGCTTTTTCCCTGTAGTGGCTTATTTTCTGCTCTTCCATAGTTTACATTCCCCTACCCTGGCAGGTTAACTTTGAAGTAAATGCTTCACATGGCATCTTATAACTTGTTCTTACAGGCCTTGGGTATATTTTATACTGAGTTGTACTGGAGAGCACAAAAATCTTGTCTGGATGCTGGAATTAAATCCAGAATTCTTTCATTGGTGATTAAATGCCAATCTGATCTTGCCAACTCAGCCTTGTTTATGAAAATGTAACATACAAACATACGAACAATGACAGACAGGTAAAGACCCTCGAGTCCATCCAGCTTGTCACACACAATACTCTCCACCCCACCCGAAACCATGTGATTGCTGGGAGAGGTGAAAAACCAGTTAAAAACCCCAGGCCAATTTGGGGAGAAAATCTGAGAAATTCCTCTCCGAACCAATTAGGCGATCAAAACTAGTCCAGGAGATCACGCAGATCAACCCAGTGTCAACAACTCATTTGGATATCTCAGCTTTAATAGGTTTACTAAGAAGGAGGTAAAGATGGAGAAATCCCCACTGATGGGCCAGTGTCCCACCTGGTATGGTAATGAGTCATACAGACAAGGTTATATTTCTGGACTTCCTGGAGTAAGCTAATCTCCATCAGGTTAGTGGTTGGGGTATTGCTCCAGTTGAGGGTGTTGGTTCCAGTTCCCTGTGATATGCTACTTAGGTAAGGTATTGGTAACTGCTTATACCTATGGAATTGTAAAAAAAAATGTGTTTATGGGATGTGGGCGTCGCTGGCAAGGACAGCATTTATTGCCCATCCCTAATTGACCTTGAGAAGGTGGTGGTGAGCCGCCTTCTTGAACCGCTGCAGTCCGTGTGGTGAAGGTACTCCCACAGTGCTGTTAGGGAGGGAGTTCAAGGATTTTGACCCAGTGACGATGAAGGATCGGCGATATACTTCTAAGTCAGGATGGTGTGTGACTTGGAGGGGAACTTGGAGGTGGTGGTGTTCTCATGCGCCTGCTGCCCTTGTCCTTCTAGGTGGAAGAGGTTGTGGGTTTCGGAGGTGCTGCTGAAGAAGCCTTGGCGAGTTGCTGCAGTGCATCTTGTAGATGGTACACACTGCAGCCACGGTACGCTGGTGGTGGAGGGAGTGAATGTTTAAGGTGGTGGATGGGGTGTCAATTAAGCGGGCTGTTTTGTCCTGGATAGTGTCGAGCTTCTTGAGTGTTGTTGGAGCTGCACTCATCCAGGCAAGTGGAGAGTATTCCATCACACTCCTTACTTGTGCCTTATAGATGGTGGAAAGACTTTGGGGAGTCAGGAGGTGAGACACTCGCCACAGAATACCTAGCCTCTGACCTGCTCTTGTTGCCACAGTATTTATGTGGCTGGTCCAGTTACGTTTCTGGTCAATGGTGACCCCCAGGATGTTGATGGTGGGGGATTCGGCGATGGTAGTGCCGTTGAATGTCAAGGGGAGGTGGTTAGACTCTCAATTGTTGAAGATTGTCATTGCCTGGCACTTCTGTGGCGCGAATGTTACCTGCCACTTATCAGCCCAAGCCTGAACGTCATCCAGATCTTGTTGCATGCGGGCATGGACTGCTTCATTATCTGAGGAGTTGTGAATGGCGCTGAACACTGTGCAGTCATCAGCGAACATCCCCATTTCTGACCTTATGTTGGAGGGAAGGTCATTGGTGAAGCAGCTGAAAATGGCTGGGCCTAGGACACTGCCCTGAGGAACTCCTGCAGCTGCGATGATTGACCTTTAACCACCACAACCATCGTCCTTTGTGTTTGGTATGACTCCAGCCAGTGAAGCGTTTCCCCCCCGATTCCCATTGACTTCAGTTTTACTAGGGCTCCTTGATGCCACACTCGGTCAAATGCTGCCTTGATGTCAAGGGCAGTTGCTCTCACCTCACCTCTGGAATTCAGCTCCTTTGTCCAAGGCTGTAATGAGGTCGGGAGCCGAGTGGTTTTGCTTGAACCCAAACTGGGCATCAGTGAGCAGCTTATTAGTGAGTAAGTGCCGCTTGATAGCACAGTCGATGACACCTTCCATCACTGCTGATGATTGAGAGTAGACTGATGGGGCGGTAATTGGCCGGGTTGGATTTGTTCTGCTTTTTGTGGACAGGACATACCTGGGCAATTTTTCCACATTGTCCGATAGATGCCAGTGTTGTAGCTGTACTGGAACAGCTTGGCTAGAGGCGCAGCTAGTTCTAGAGCACAAGTCTTCAGCACGATAGCCGGGATGTTGTCGGGGCCCATAGCCTTTGCTGTACCCAGTGCGCTCAGCCATTTCTTGATATCATGTGGAGTGAATTGAATTGGCTGAAGACTGGCTTCTGTGATGGTGGGAACTTCAGGAGTAGGCTGATATGGATCATCCATTCGGCACTTCTGGCTGAAGATGGTTGCAAATGCTTCAGCCTTGTCTTTTGCACTTGTGCTGGGCTCCACCATCATTGAGGATGGGGATATTCATGGAGCCTCCTCCTCCCGTTACTTGTTTAATGGTCCACCACCATTCACGACTGGATGTGGCAGGACTGCAGAGCTTTGAGCTGGTCCGTTGATTGTGGGATCGCTTAGCCCTGTCTATAGCATGCTGCTTCCGCTTTTTAGCATGCTTGTAGTCCTGTGTTGCAGCTTCCCCAGGTTGGCACCTCATTTTTAGGTACACCTGATGCTGCTCTGGCATGCTCTTCTACACTCCTATTGAATCAGGGTTGGTCCCCTGGCTTGATGGTAATGGTAGAGTGAGGGATATGCCAAGCCATGAGGTGACAGATTGTGGTGGAATACAATTCTGCTGCTGCCCCACAGCGCATCATGCATGCCCAGTTTTGAGCTGCTAGATCTGTTCTGAATCTATCCCATTTAGCACGGTGGTAGTGCCACACAACACAATGGAGGGTGTCCTCAGTGTGAAGACAGGACCAATACTGTCATAGACAGATGCATCTGCGACAGGTAGATTAGTGAGGACGAGGTCAAGTAGGTTTTTCCCTCGTGTTGGTTCTCTAACCACCTGTCGCAGGCCCAGACTGGCAGTTATGTCCTTCAGGACTCAGCCAGCTCGGTCAGTAGTGGTGCTACCGAGCCACTCTTGGTGATGGCCATTGAAGTTCCCCACCCAGAGTACATTCTGTGCCCTTGTTTCTTCCAAGTGGTGTTCAACATGGAGGAGTACTGATTCATCAGCTGAGGGAGGGCAGTAGGTGGTAATCAGCAGGAGGTTTCCTTGCCCATGCTTGACCTGAAGCCATGGGGTCCAGAGTCAATGTTGAGGACTCCCAGGGCCACTCCTTCCCGACTGTATACCACTGTGCCGCCACCCCTGGTGGGTCTGTCCTACCCAGGGATGGTGATGGAGGAGTTTGGGACATTGGCTGAGATGTATGATTCTGTGAGTATTATTGTGTTTTGTAGCAGTTTGTTACAACTGAGTGTCTTGCTAAGCCATTTCAGAGGGCAGTTAAGAGTCAACCACATTGCTGTAGGTCTGGAGTCACATATAGGCCAGACCAGGTAAGGACGGCAAATTTCCTTCCCTAAAGGACATTAGTGAACCAGATGGGTTTTTACAACAATCCAATAGTTTCATGGTTACCATTACTGACACTAACTTTTTATTCCAGATTTATTTAATTAACTGAATTTAAATTCCCTATGGTGGGATTTGAACTCACGTCATTAATCCAGGCCTCTGGATTACTAGCCCAGTGGCATTACCACTACGCTACCGTTCCAGTGTCTTGCCCTAGAGTCAGGGCCTTCAAGAATGGAAGAAAATTGGGATAGGGTTGGGCAATCTTCTCCAATTTGGGTTTATACACAGTGCAGAATCAACATAGGGGGGCACCTTTTAAAACATTTTTTATTTTAAATATCATTGTTACAAATAATACTAATGTTCTATCCTAATGCAATACTGTACGAACTATTTCCCACCTACACATTCCTAATTTTGTATGGGATATTTTCATACTATGGGTAGCACAGAGTTAATATATAACAAAATATACTAAGTAGATATAAGCATCAGACAGAGTGCAGTAAGCATGGTATTATCTTAACTTGTCTCTAATGAATTAGAAGTTCTTACTGCTATTTCTCAGGGCAAAAACAAATGATGTTTCAGTGTTGTGTAATGTCATCCCATGCTTTAATGAGCGCAGAAGTTGTACTTCATCATCCTTTCATTTGCCCATTAATCATATTACAAATCTGTTCCTTTGAGTTTCATATTTACATACAAGGAAAATAAGTCCTCAAGTTAATTCAATCCACTTTTTTTGTGAGCTGACAAAAAAAGAACAGTTTCAATAGAGGTAGGAACCTCCTTCCTCTTCATTACGGAGGCCCATGAGGGCTGATGCTGCAACTCCTCAAGGCTGACATTTTAGTACAACCTTTTAAATCCCTTTGGAGCTCCATAAACAGTAATTGCCTAGTTTCAAATGTTGGAAACTCATTTCATGCCGATTGCTTCGCTTCAGTATGTGTCCTGCCCAACTCAAACCCTGCCCATCATGTAGGATTGACTTTGACAAATAAACACACTGAGAAACAAAAGCAATATCACATCCGCAGTCTCAGTGACCCTCTCTGCCTGGCGCTGGATTTTTGCTGTTATCATCACTTCCTAAATAAATACACAAACTATTCCAATTTTTTGTTCTTGTACTTTGCCCTCTGCCCACCGTCAGTGTTCTTCCTGTTTATTCAGAAACTTTGTACATCTGTCAGCATATTTCATTACAATACTCTTCTGTGATAAGGTATTCTTGGGAATAAATGAGGCCTTCCCTCTCAGTTATTTGTGCACTGGTGTATAGCTATTAATTACTAGCCAGTGATGCTGCCTCACTGTACAAACCATCAATTGTTCTTTTGTCATCTTTGTGAATTAGTTAGAAGCTCCTTTTCAACAACAAGTATTTTAGTTAGTAAAAATGCACTAAGCTTTGCTCAGTGGTAGCACTCTTGCCTCCTGAGTCAGAAGGTTGTGTGTTCAGGCCCGGTTCCAGAACTTGCAGCATTATAACCTAGGCCGACACTTCAGCACAGTACTGAGAGAGTGCTGCATTGCTGAAAATGCCATCTTTCCAATAAGACATTAAATTGAGGCCCCGTCTGCCTGCTCAGATGGGTGTAAAATACTATTTGTAGAAGAGCAGGGGAGTTCTCCCAATGCCCTAGCCACCACTTAACCCTCAACCAGCACCACGAAAAACAGAGCAACTGGTCATTTACCTCACTGCTGTTTGTGGGACCTTGCTGTGTGAAAATTGCCTGCTATATTTGCCTACAAATCAGTGACTACACTTCAAAAGTAATTGATTGGTTGTGAAGCATTTTGGGATGCCCAGACAGCATGAAAGGCAATGGGCCAGAAATTCGGCTCTTGTCGGGTGAGTACGCGCTGTGTAAACAATACAGTGTAAACAATACAGTTCTATGCAGCACGAGGAATGCCCCATTTTCTTTAAGGAATGCTTTAACAAGGTTCTTTTAAAGGATGAGCATGTAGCTTACTTGGGGATTGTACAAAGCATCCCAACAAAGACAATATAAAGTGAATGCAAGATATTTAAAATTGTTATGTCAGAGCTTCCTAGTGGGTAAGAACAATACCTTGTGTACTAAGTCCTGCAAATCTGTAGGTTACAGGTTTAATCGCCAGTCTGCTGAATGAGACAAGAACCAGGGTGCTACAATTGGCCTCAGCACACTTGGGTTGAAAAAGAACAAAAAAGTGATAGCCACAGTTTCTGCTCCTGATCATTATTAAGTGACTCCTACTGGATGTAAGGTGAGCTTGTGAAGGAATAGCCATATTCAGAAAAATACACCATCCTATGAACAGATCTCTGACTTTATTAAAACATGACAGACTGGGTTTAAAAATCAAAAAGCCTCAACAACACAAAGCTGTAAACACCATACAGGCTTTTGAGGTAAGAATCAGTTGTTGACACTAAAACAATAGCCCCATTGAAGCAGCAGATTGGAGCTTCCAGAAAGTCTGAGCTTTCGGAAGAACACAATAAGAATACCCAGTTAAATTGTTTTAAACCAACACTTCGGGAAACAGAAACACAGAACATTAAAGAAACATATGCCTTCATAAATATGACATCAAATGAAACAAGGAGACACGAAGTCTGTAATACAACCAATTGAAGTAGCTAGGAAGACAATCATGTACTCGGTTGAAGTGTTTTTAATTTACATGTTGTAAAAGATACAAACAGAAGACTTTGTAAATATGACATCAGTAGATGCACCAAGCAATCACATTGTGTTTGTGTTGAACTTGGAACAACTAGGAGACACGAAGTCTGCTTACAACCAGCTGAGGTGATTTAAGAATTGAATAGAAGACCTTCGTAAGAATGGCATCAAATAGATACATCTGTTATAACCGTTTTTTATGATAAGTTTTGAACACCTAAAGGTAGAGATACAAGTCTGCAAGCTAACAGCTGAACTGACAGTAAGAATAGAAAGAAGTCAACAGAAATATAACTAGAGATAATTAGCTTACATCAGCAGGAAACTTCAAAGGATATACCACTGCAAAAAGGGTATAAAATATAGAACTTTCAAATAGGAAGACAGAATTCGCTGGAAGGGGCAGAGCGATTCTCAGCTTCAGAGACAGGCTCTGAAAGCCTACAAATCTTTGAGTCTCGGGTAATCAAAGGTATTTGATTTTGGTGGATATCCTGGATTAAGAATAAGTAGAAATGTAAAAATGTAACGAAGTTAACATTTGAGAATAAGGATCTCTGATGATAAGAATTGTAAGCTATTTGTTTTTGGAACTGTTAAAGTTGCGATTGACTCACCAACTGTTAACTGCATGTCGGTTCTTTAATAAATCTATATATTTTTAGAATTGTCTCACATAGTACTTCTGTATCAAACTCGCAAACTCAATCTCTGTACACTCTTTGGTGAGGAGTTGCAGAATTCTGGGGGAGTTTTCCGGACCCTCATAATATCCGGAAGGTTACAGTCTAGTTAAACTTATTAAAAGTGCTATCTGGAGGACGGTAACATCTTCAAGTCGTTCCTTTCCTTTAGGGAGAGATAGTCTGAACCTTTAGACCCAATTAAGCGTCTTATAGGATTCGGCTATCTCTAACTTTAGTTGAAGGTGAACGTCTGGGGAATACACCTGATCCGGGGTGGCCTGAAAAGGGCTAGGACTAGTAATTATCCCTTCAAGCTCAGATTGGGCTCAGTTGTGATACCCGCCATGGCTACATCACCTGCTGACACTATTCAAGCACACACACCAACAGTATCCACTTAGCCCATGGAACGAAACCCTAACAAGAGTCAGCATCATTAGGAGAGATGGAAGGGAGGGGTAGACCATCAGATCAATACACATATAGTAACCTTCCTTTTTAGGGATGGATTTTTGTGATCTGTACAGCTAACATGCCAGGTGGCTGATCAAAAGGATATGTTATATACATCTCTGTTGGTTTTTTAAAAAATAACAAACAACAGTCACGGTACATCAAGAGAATCTTACAATGGATAAGACTACTAAAGATCTATACCTCTTACTGGTCATAACCCCATGTTATTCAAGAAAGTTTTGATCCCTACCTTTCCCATGGTGTTGTATTCTACAGCTATTTCCCGAAAGAAGAAGTAGATATAATCATCGTAATCCACAGCCTGGACAAAATATGGTTCTGTAAAAGAATAGGGAAGCACACATTAAATACTTCAGCTATAAACATAGTTCAAACACTGAGGGCGCGATCTTGCCAGCCCTGGGGAGGCGGGTATGGAGGCGGGACTGCCGGGAAAATGGCAGAATTTGGGGGCGGGTGCCCAACCCGCCCCCAACCCACCTCCATGCCATCTTGCCGGGAGGCGGGTAGCCGGATAGCCTGTTAACAGGCAGAAAATAGGCTTCGCACCTCCGCGGTAGAGATGACAGATGGCCGTTGCATTCTCCAATACAACAACCATCTAATTTCTGCAAAAGAAAGAGGTTTGATGAGGTCTTGAATTCAAGACCTCATCAAACTACAGAGAAAGTCACTATTTGACAGTTTCACAGAGCTGTCAAACGATGACAATTCATCTGTCACAAATTTTTGACAGATGAAACGTCATACGTTGACGTTCTCTGCAACCGGCTTTCCCTTAATTGGCCTGCTAGGCCTGCTGGGCGGGCTTAACAAGGTCAATCAAGGGAAAATAGCATGGGTTGGCCAGAAGTTGATGAAGGCGTAACTGAAACCCAACAAGTGGGAGTCCCGCCTCCAAAAGCTCCCCATTGGCAAAATCACCCCGAGTCTCAGAGTGTCACAAGTTACATGGCACAATCAAATCTTTCTATTTAATGCTCGTGCACAGTCCTATTTAAGCTGTGCATGCGGTACACAGAGGGCTGAAATTTGCCAGCGCTTCACCCTGTCATGAGTTCAGTCTGCTTTGATTTCCTTGATAACCTGACAGCTGTAGAAGTGGTATAAAGGATACCATGTTGCAGATGGTCAGTTTCAGAGCTCAGAAACTGTTGGTTACTGCATTTGTAAGACATATAGAGATTTCTTTAGCTTGCAAGTGTTTAGAGCCAACTGTATAATCAGTGGCACCTCATTGGAACAACCTCTCTCAACATTGACAGATCGCTTCTGTCATCTCAACCTCAGCTGCCATCTATTCCAGCAACATCGGTGCCCTTGAAAAAAATCACACCTTGGTCCTCTGAATCCCTCCACGATCAGCCCCAACACCAATCAAGTGCCTACCCTTGTGTGTTATTAGTTAGTATGCTTGTAGTAGGATGAGGCTGAGTGTGAGGGGTGGCTAGTGAAATGGGGAAGTGATAATGTAGATAGAGAGGGATGGGTGGAGGTGCAAGGTAAGTTGGTGTGAGTAAGGATGTGCAGGAGTAGGGTAGGGAAGGCAGAGTGATAGGGATGCAATGAGTGGCACAGCAGGGTGAGTTTGAGTGTAGCTTTGTACTAACGTTTCGTGATCTACTGAGATCATTGAAAGGTTGGTGCTACTGCAGCCACATCCCTGCTTCTTTTCTCCTGTGCAATGTGCAACCAGACTGCATTGATCTCCTGGGGAGGACTCTCTGTGGAGGACTCTTCCGCCCATGGGAAGGGAAGAGAACCTCCCTGCGTGCTGTGACTCCCTCCATATGCTTATGGTGGGAGAGCCCGGGTGCATCCGTCCACCTTTGTGCAGTTCTTGTCAGTGTTTGCAGCACCTCAATGCTGCAGAACAGTGATAGCACAACTGTCAAAATCAATGTGGCCGTGGTCCCTTTAAGGAAACCGGCTGATGAAGCATCATCAAATGACGCCATCAGACCCGCTTCCTGTTAATTGGCCAGGAACCCCGCAGGGCGGGCTTAACAAGGCCAATCTACAGAAAATCTTTTTGAGAGAGTGGCTGCAGACGGGAGCGGGACCAAAAACCGCCAACCAGCTCTCCCGCCTCTGCAGGGAAAATCCAACCCAGAGTGTGGGATGACATCCACAGGGTAACTGCCGGAGTTAGTTCTCAATGGTATTGTTGTGGGATTCCCACAGGTACAGAGCTTGGCAGTTAATGTCCGATGATACAGTGCGCGCAATGTCATCACCACCTTCTGCAAGTGCTTTTGTGCTAAAAAATGGATTTTTAAAAATCAAAAATGAAAGATGGGGATATGAAAAACATTCCACAAGGAATTTCTATATACCATGACTTCCCGAGGTGTGCCTTACTAGTATTCAGTGACACCACTTGGAGTTCACTCAAATCAAACCACAAAACCCTGCCTCGCGCAAAGAAAATAAAAACCACAAGATCTTTAGAAGTTAGAGATAATGGGCTGGATTCTGATTCAGGGGCGGGCTAGGGTCGTGTAATCCGCATTTCGTGTCAGCCACCCGAATCTAAATCGATGTGGGAGATTGATGCAATTTTAACATAATTGGCCAATTGAATTCCAACGTGTGGGAACCCATGGCCAGTGAGTTTTTCCAGTCTGAAAGTCGCTTCCGATGACGTCATCATTGCTGCAGCATTTAAGGTCTGCAACAAGCCTTGCTTCCTCTGCAGACTGCCAAGCTTCTGCCTTTGCATGTTAGAGGCACCTGCAGGAAGAATGGCCAGCCAGAGACCTAGGTCTGCACCTCGATTTGATGACGTCGCCCTGCAAGCTTTAATTGAGGGAGCCAGAGCTAATAAGGAGGTGCTCTTCCCTTCTTCAGGGAGGAAGAAGCCTTCCCATCAAACCAAGCCTGTGTGGATCCAGGTGGCAGAGGAGGTCAACTCGTTGTCCATAACCCGCAGAACCTGGCTTCAGTGCAGGAAGAGGTTTCATGACCTGCTGCGCACTGGAAAAGTGAGTATGAATTTCCCATCACCCTCATTCTGATCCCCATTGCCTCTCCTCACCAGCACTCAGCTTTGACAACCTCTTCCTCCACATCCCACTTGACACTGACATCCCTGCACCCTTACCCATTTCCTCTCTCTGTATGGTCACATTCACCTAACTATTCGACTATGCAGCCTTCACACTCCCTATCGCTGTGATGCTATGAAAACAACTTACAACACACAGGGAGGGCCCATGGTCTTGCCACCTCACTCCAAATTTGTCTCCTTCTAACCATCAATGATATAGATTCTCTACACTCACTCCTTCATTCTCACTCAAACTCCACTTGTCTCCCTCATTGCAGGAAAAGAGAGCTCACAATAAGAGGGAAAGAGCGAGGACAGGAGGAGGGCCACCCTCAGTAGCCCAGCTCACCACCTGGGAGGAGGCGGTCCTGGAGATCATGGGAGTGGAGGAGGATGCGCAAGTGGGGGACGGACAGACGGGCGCATCAGAGCAAGCTGGTGACAGAATAGTTTATCATCTCTCTCATTGACATTGCATGAGTCACTGATAATGATTCTGATGCTCCAGCAGACTGACTTATGATCATCTGCAATATGCAATGTGCATGTAACCTTGGACTCACATCTCTGACTCTTTCCTTTACTCCCCCCCCAGGACCATCACGAGCAGCTGTCCCCACCGTCCAGGAGGAAGAGCATGAGTCTCACCACTCCTCAGAGGAAGCTGCAACCTCTGAGGGCGCCGCGTCAGCAGAATTCAGCGCACCCAGCACCAGCGCAGACACTCACACCTCGGAGGGAACATCGCGAGATAGAGTAGTGTTGTCACCTGGTGTATTACAGCTCACAAGTGAGCATCAGCAGATAGTGGAGACAGGGACAGCAGTGGAGAGTCCTAGTCGGAGGGCGCAGGACTCTCCTAGCTTGGCTCAGCTGCATGTCGACCCTCTGCCTCTGGGTCCATCCATAAGATTAGTGGTGCTGGAACTCCAGGAACAGATGCAGGAGTCTCTGGCAGGTTTTGTCTCCAGGGTCGCTGCGAGTGTGGAGCGAATGGAGGAGTCCATAGCGAACATGAGCAGAGCCTTTGTGGAGTCATTGGCGCATGAACGCATCACCACGGAAAGGATAGCAACCTCCGTGGAAAGGATGGCTACAGTAGAGGAGAGGTTGGCTACGGCTATGGAGGAGATAAGTCGCCAGAGTGTAGAAAACATGGTCATTGTTCAGAATAGACTGGCATCTCTTGAGGAGCGATGGTCATCTATTGAACACAGAAAACAGAGCTTCATGGAAGTCCTTCTGAGTAGGACTTCCAGTGCAGATACGGGTCCCCATGGCCCTCCTGATGTGCAGCAAGGTGCTCGCAATCCACTTGCAAGCGCTGAGGTGGGGCTGACCCATGAGAGGGATGTTGGTGGCAGACAACAAGGAAGTGGGGGCTCCTCTCCAAGCGCTCACACGACCAAGCCACTGCAAAGCCCTCGGTCAGAGCCCCACCAGAGTCCTCACCCAACTGAGATGGGCGTCTCAACCACTGCACAGCCGCAGGAGCAGCAGACTGTTGCCGAGCCCTCACAGGCTCGCAACCCCAGAGGACGCCCGCCAAAGGTGTCGAGGCAGGAGCAGCAAGAAAGTGAGCAAGGGGCTTCCACATCTGCTGAAGCCACAGGGGAAGCACCACGTAGGAGCACGCGTAAAAGAAAAATAATGCACAAGTAGTCACAAGGGTAGTCACTTGGGTGTAATGTTGTGTTTAATCTTGAAATGCCAGCACTTGCTTGGTGTGATTAAAAATTCTGCTGGCAAACTGCTGAAGTTGTGGCATCTGTCATTTCGCAAATGGGACTTCCACATTGAGGGCTTAGGATGACTTGCAATTGTCAGTATGGTGGTCAGAGTGATAGGAATCCGCATTGTCGATGGTCTGATAAGAAGGTGCAAGGCAAAAGTGTTTGATTGTGCAGGCTAAGCAAATCTGGTCAAGTGCATCCCTTGCATCTCGGGCAGCAATGTGGTCGCGCGCTGGCGCCTTCTGGCTTGTGCAGCTTCAGGTGGGTGAGGAGCAACTTGGCACTCCTGTTGATGCTGCTGCTGCTGGTGGTGCTGTTGTTCATGATTCTGCTGCTGCCACGGCTGGTCTTCGTCCGAATCTGATGTCCAGGAGGAAAGGAAATAAATGGTTCCCATGCTTCTGGTATATGCCTCAGTTGAGGAAGCGCTCAGTCAAGGTGGCGAGAGGGGTTTCCCAGGAGGTCATACTGGAGATGGGTGTCAGGCTCCAAACTTCCACAGCTGTGGTTATGCCATATAAAAGTTCCCCCAGACCTCAGACAACAAAGTCCTGCCAGCTTCAAATGATGGCTGATCACATCTCCTATTTCATGGTTGAGCTGCAGCTGATAGTCAGCAATCCAAATGTGCTACCGCCAGGTTTCACATTCGTGGTTCAGAACAGGCGTGCTTCACATAGAAAAAGGGTTAAAATCACAAAGGCCTTTCAAAATGGCATTATAGAGGCAATTTAACGGCCTATCCCGCCTCTTGAAGGCGGGATGGAGTCGGGACCAGCAGACACGATTTAATGAAAATTGCGTGGAGGCGGGATGGAGGCGGGCTTGTGCCCGCCCGCCAGTTTTCGCAATTTTAACCCCCCACACGCCTCCAAACCCGCCTCCACGGGCCAATGAAAATTCTGCCCAATGACATTTTGGAATCTTGACAAGACAGTCATCAAACACAATCTTTGTTTACTCACCTTTCAACCATTTTGAGTCATGTTTTACTGTCCGCAGTGTTGGACTTTCCCCAAGGCTCCGATAAATAACAGCATCAATTGCAAGGAAGTCTGTTACAGTTGCTGAATAAAGCTTGCCTTCTGGAAGAAATATAATAAAAAAGACATTCTACATTAACCAGTTTCATTTAGATGGGAAATATGCAGTAAGATCTTTAGAATTCACTAAAATCAAACCACAAAAGATAAAACTGGAAAAGGACACCAGTTATTACATTGAATCACAGTTGTTTCAGATACATCTCAAGTACAGGAAACTCTTTATTAACCGGCACCGACGGGACCGGCGTGGTGCCGGTTAATCAAAAAGTCCGGATAACGGAGAGTTATATCTCCCAACGTACGAGAGCCCCGTCCACATTGACATGCGCCTGCATTCGGAGCTCCATCTCCCCGGGGACCGCCATCTGACCATCTGTCGTGTCCGCTGCCTACCCGGGCTGCACATTCCCCTCCCAATCTACACGCTCCGATACAAGGCAAACGCCTCGGGGTTTTTTTTAAAGTTAATTTTAAACGAGAGATGAAGGAAAACCCCGGTTACCTTCTCAAGAATTTTGCCGGTTAAGAGAGATTTCCGGATATTTGGGTGCCGGTTAATAAAGAGTTTCCTGTATGTTGTCCAGGCAATAGTTAACTTTGGTCAACAGGTTAGGCCACAGATAAACTCTAAATTACTTATCTAAGTTGGCAATCAAACTACTAATCAATAGTTACAAATCAACAGTGACTACTAACAAATCAGCCTCAAAACAAGCAACAATACTATTATCATACAGATATCCCAAAAATTCCAAGATGTAAGGTAGGTGTTATAACTTTTAAGTTTGAGTTCAATATTTTCTCAGGTACAGCTGTACTCCTATAAGCAGCCTAAACTTCTGGCGTTAAGGAGTGTGCCAGCATAATCCAGGGGTGTAACAATAGGACCCCCTTCTGCTCTGAACTGGATATTTGATGAGTAACAGATCTAATCAAATTTCACCTTGATTCAACAAACTACAGAACCCTTCCCGAGAGCAAGAAAAATAATCAAAACTACACATTATCACCGTTAACAAATTTGCTTAACTTTTCATGGTCAGCTTTCTGATTCTGACCAGCTCTGGACTAGAGGAGCGAGTTTCCCTGCACTAGGTAAGACTCCCCCCCCCCCCACCCCCACCCCGGTGACCTATCTGGCTATCTGACTGTCCCATGTCTCTACTTTCTACACGCTTGAGTATTTACACAAAATGGAAGGGTGGGGCATCAGACTCCTTCCCCATTCAGGGTTTCACCAGTACAGAATCATAGAATGGTTACAGCACGGAAGAAGGCCATTCGGCCTCTCGAGCCCGTGCCGACTCTCAGCTAGTCCCACTCCCTCACCCTTTCCCCGTAGCCCTGCAATTTTTTTTCCCTTCAGATACTTATCCAACTCCCTTTTGAAAGATAAGATTAAGTCTGCCTCCACCACCCTTTCAGGAAGTGCATTCCAGATCTTAACCACTCGCTGCGTAAAAAAGTTTTTTCTTACATTGCCTATCAACCAAACCGAATATCCCTTCTTCCAACAACAGACATCTGAAGTTAGGCTGACACAAATAGAAACACCCCTACTCCCCTCCCCCCAATAGGTGTGGAGGTGTGGATGTTCACTACTATTTCTAATTTTCATTATTTAGAGAATGGGAGGGCAGCAAGGACAGCACTAGAGTAATAAAGTTTACTGGTAATGGACTGGGGGTTTGCTGTATACTAAAGGCTGGAATATTGGCCCAAAAATTCATCCCGGTGCGCGAGAGTATTCCCTCTGCAATTGCCGGTTTTCTGCATGCCCTGCGCATGCGCTGAAAACCGGCAATTGCTCTTTTGAAAAGGGGGCGGTTCCTCGGTGCATCGCGTGCGCGCTACAGGCTGCGCGCACACTGTGCACTTCATGCTTTGGACGCGCAGGTAAGTACGGAAGATTTTAGAAATGGAAAAAGGAGGAGTAAGACCCACTTTTAACAAGGTAAGTAGTGAATTAAGTATTTTTTTGAATTTTTTTTAACAGGTATATCTTTTTTAGAGACTTTAAAGACAGGTAAGTTTATTTTTATAACTTTTTAAAAGATTTTAAATTTTTTCAAAAATTTAATTTTTTATTTAAAATGGTTAATTTATTTAACTATACTTATTTTATTAATGTGATGGTTTTTTAAAAAAATTTAATTGAGGTTTAGCTGTTATTTTGGGGGGGTGTAAGATTCATAGATTTCACAGCAGGTCTGTGAAACTTATGAATGGAAGATGGTGTGCTGCCATTGGCTCTAACTGAGTCACGTGATCCCACAGCTCGCACGAATTCACTATGCCGCTGGGATACGCAAGCACTGCCCAGCTGATGTCTGGAACATCAAGTTCGTGCGAGCTGGATCTGAAAAAGCACAAGCGGAGTGAGAGATCGCGGGGAAGGCTTACCCCCGCGGGAACAGAGCGAGATCAATTTCTGGGCCATTCTGTTTACATCTGAAGATGTCTTCCCCGTGATTGATAGGATGACCAACATTTGCCATTCCCCATTCCCCATTGTGAATCTTCTAAATCATGTGCTGTTGTAGCAGTGACAGTGTGTTACTGGGACACCACACTGCTTTAGATTCAGAAAATACCCTACATTTTCTGTGAGTTGTGTATTTCATGGGGGGGGAGGGGGAAATCAAAAGAATAAATGCTTTTTGACTGAATATTTAAATGAATTACATTGTGTCCATTAGACCTATCACAAAGTCTAGATAAATGCTCACCAGCAAAAAGTGCAACATTTGCATGTTTTGGATCATAAGGGCACCTGGCCATTCCACTGATGTTGTCGTCTCCAAAGATGTCCAGGGTGTCCAACTGAAGCAGACAGGAAGAATTCATGTTCAAGTTCTTGAGCAAGTGGCCAATAATATTATTTAAGAACAGTGTGTCATTAACTTTTCACAATGCATTTTACTCAACTAAGGCAACCATCCACTGCTATGGCCTCCATCTCAGTTTAAGATAATATGTAAAGGAGTGATTCCACAATCAAGTGCTCTCAGTGGGAAGTAAGACATTCACTGGGAGAACGTCTCAGGAAAACATGACGCACACCCTGTAATTTTTCCTTTACTAAAGTTAACAGATAGAAAATTGGAGGCTGTGCACCCACAAAGTTCCCAAGATCCACTTCCTATGAGCATTGTTCCCCAATAGGAACATTGAGAACCTTGGAATGACCCCTATAGACTTCTCATATCACCTCCTTTACACAGTTGAAGAAAGTGATTTATTTAACAACCGAACATTTTAGAGCAAACACAACAACGGAAGAAAACATGGAAATAAAATATTTGTAGCACATGAATGAATGAATATATACATATCAAAACTGTAACATTTTGAATTAGAATAATAGTAATATATGAATACTTAAGGAAATGAGTTCACAAAGGAGGGAGAACTTTAGAGAGTGATCCAACACAGTGTGCTCATCTACAAACACATAATAAAAGGCTTGAGAACAGGCTCGTTGGCTATCCTCTTTTTGGAGGCAATTTTGCAAACTACAGGGAGGGAGAAGGTTTAAGTATAATTATTGTTAAAAATTAGAAATTTGCCATAATATACTGCATAGATTGTCTCTTTAAAGCAGCCGGCAAATTTGTGCTTTTAGTGCTCTAACAGTTGGGTTATGGTAGGAAAGAATGTTATCTGGAAGTGTGGCCAACATCCAAAAATGCATCTATTACTACTGATCTTCCCCCAGTAGCTGGAGCATTCTAACCGCCATTGCCCTCTTTGTAGCATTTGAAATTTGCTTTTACTTCCCGAAAATGACTGGTGCCTATAACTTGCCCAATGGTTGAAGAATAGTTGTACTGCTCATGTCGTATTAAACTATACAAACCAGGAAAGTTCCAGATTTGATGCCTGAGTTAGGTGATCTCAGCTGGTGCAGCAGTATAACTGCTACAGTTGACGTCTGCACCTCTGGGCAGGGGAAAAAATTCAGCCATGGTTTTTGCTTCTAATCATATCCAGTGACCCCTGCTGGACATATATCTAAATACAATGTGAGGCCTGGTCTGTCATGCTCTCTGGTTAAAATAACCTGCTGGCACTCATAGGCTAGGTTCACACATAAAGAATGGCCACTTGGGGTGAAGTACTAGAGTACTGTCAATGTCTGTGGAACCTTGTCCCAACAGGAAGCAGCGTCTTCAGAAGAGGAAGAGGAGAAATTGAAACAAAATAAAAACTGCTGGTGCTGCATCAGCTAAAAAAAAATGAAACCTTTTAATTTGTATTAGCCTTGGCTCAGTGGTAGCACTCTCGCCTCTGCATTAGAAGGTTGTGGGTTCAAGCCCCACTCCAGAGACTCAAGTGAATAATATAGGCTGATGTTTCAGTACAGTACTGAGGGAGTGCTGCACTGTCAGACGTGGCATCTTTTGGATAAGAAGTTAAACAAAAGCCCCATCTGCCCTTTCAGGTGGGCATAAAAGATTCCATGGCAATATGCACAGAAGAGCAGGGAGGTTTTCCCAGTGTTCTGACCAACATTTATCCTTCAAACACCACCAAAAACAGATCATCTAGTCATTTATCTCATTGCCATTTGTGGGACCTTGCTGTGCACAAATTGGCTGCCACGTTTCACTGGATTACAACAGTGACTACGCTTCAAAAGTACTTAATTGGCTGTGAAATGTTTTGGATGTGCTACGGTCAAGGAAGGTTCTGTATAAAATGCAAGTCCTTTCTTTTAATTTCATTTTGAAAATATGGAAATATGGAAAGAGTTAATCTGGGATTATGTTAATTAGTATACCAAAGTGTTTATATATTCCAACCCTTGTTACAGTTCTAACTCATGTGAAAAGTATTTTTTTCTCCATAATGTCCCTCATGGTCGACTATTAACTTGGTTATGTATCTTGCTGCACTTATGTAAGTGAGAATACAGACAAGTCACAAAAGAGCAGGCAGATACAATTACAGTCTGTTGGCCAGTCTGAGACATTTCTAAGATATTAGTAATGCTGGAAAACAAAAATAAGTATTAGAACATTCATTACAGGTGCCGTGTCGACCAATGAACTTTTGCCAGAGTCTGCACTATTCCCAAATGCGGAATGGCAAATCAACAGGTGTGGTAATCAATATCCCTTACACAGTAGACATGAAGCAGATGGAGAAAGCATTCAAAATATGTATAATTGTCAGTAGTAAACTGGCCCCAAAAGGTTGTGACACTAAAAATGTGCACTCTACTGGAGTCATTTTAGTGACAAGTTTCCAAACGCCAATTCACACTGTTGAACGTAAAGCAATGTTTGAACGGTAAATGTTGGGATGAAATTGGATCAGAATCACCAGGAACAGGGTAGTTAGTGTGGGAGGCTTATCTGAAGAGCTGTTGTACTGACTTCCATTCCACTAGATCAGGTAACTCTGATTAATGTGAAACCAGCCTGTCTGTGAAACAGAAAACCCGTTTGAGTATACTGCGTAGGAGTAGGAAAACAGAATTCAAGCCAAGCTGAAGAGACCATGTGCTGGAGCTGCTTCCAGGTATTAAGACTCAACAGCTGGCAAACCAATGAGATTAAAAAGATTGTCTGCTGCTCTCTTGATATGAAGATGACATTGACTGCAGATGTCTTTTCCTGAGGTAATCTTGGAAAATTAAACCAGCAATGGTAATTGAATTGCCATGGCTTCACTCCAGGTAACTCTGCAACATTACTATGCTTCTGTATGGTTAGATTCTGCAGTTTGAGCTTCACAGAGTGCAGTAATCATAGAATCATAGACGTTTACAGCACAGAAGGAGGCTATTCGGCCCATCGTGTCTGTGCCGGCCGAAAAAGAGCTATCCAGCCTAATCCCACTTTCCAGCTCTTGGTCTGTAGCCTTGTAGGTTACGGCACTTCAAGTGCATATCCGAGTAATTTTTAAATGTAGTGAGGGTTTCTGCCTCTACCAACCTTTCAGGCCCCCACCACCCTCTGGGTGAAAAGATTTCTCCTCAACTCCCCTCTAATTTGTCGACCAATTACCTTACAACTATGCCCCCTGGTTAAGTTTGCATGCTGACATTTTCTGTTGCTAGGAGACATGTGCTACAGATCAAAGGCAAAGCTAAGCATTGCACTGGGTCAATAATGCACCAGCAGAAGCTCTGCACCATAGTCCCTGCTCCCCCCTGGCAATAACTTCCTATATCCATGCTAGTCTCATTATGACGAACAGATGCTTCGCCAGGTGCTGTTCTCAAGTAATGCAAGAAGAAAAGGGGCATACTGGACAGTTTATTTTCCCTTCCACCTGACCTGGCAAAATCCCCTCTCTGGAAAGTCTGAATCAGTTATTATTTGAGATGAGGGTCATAGAAACATAGAAACATAGAAGATAGGAGCAGTAGGCCATTTGGCTCCTCGAGCCTGCTCCGCCATTCAATGCGATCATGGCTGATCATCCAAATTCAGTACCCTGTCCCTGCTTTCTCCCCATATCCCTTGATCCCCTTAGCCTTAAGAAATATATCGAACTCCTTCTTGAATATATTTAATGAATTGGACTCAACTGCCTTCTGTGGTAGAGAATTCCACAGGTTCACCACTCTCTGGGTGAAGAAATTCCTCCTCATCTCAGTCCTAAATGGCTTACCCCTTATCCTTAGACTGTGACCCCTGGTTCTGGACTCCCCCACCATCGGGAACATCCTTCCTGCATCTAGTCTGTCTAGTCCTGTTAGAATTTTATAAGTTTCAATGAGATCCCCTCTTATTCTTCTAAACTCTAGCGAATACAAGCCCAATCGACCCAATCTCTCTTCATACGTCATTCCTGCCATCCCAGGTATCAGTCTGGTGAATCTTCGCTGCACTCTCTCCATGGCAAAAACATCCTTCCTCAGATAAGGTGACCAAAACTGCACATAATACTCAAGGTGTGGTCTCACCAAGGCCCTGTACAACTGCAGCAAAACATTCTTGCTCCTGTACTCGAATCCTCTCGCTATGAAGGCCAACATACCATTTGCCTTCTTAACCGCCTGCTGCACCTGCATGCTTACCTTCAGCAACTGGTGCACAAGGACACCCAAGTCTCATTGCACTTCCCCTTTTCCCAATCTATTGCCGTTCAGATAATAATCTGTCTTCCTGTTTTTGCCACCAAAGTGGATAACCTCGCATTTATCCACATTATACTGCATCTGCCATGCATCTGCCCAATCACCCAACCTGTCCAAATCATACTGGAGTTTCTCTGCATCCTCCTCACAGCACACACGCCCACCCAGCTTTGTGTCGTTTGCAAACTTGGAGATATTACACCTAGTTCCCTCGTCTAGATCATTAATATATATTGTGAATAACTGGGGTCCAAGCACCGATCCCTGCGGTACCCCACTAGTCACTGCCTGCCACTCGGAAAAAGACCTGTTTATTCCAACTCTTTGCTTCCTGTCTGCCAACCAGTTTTCTATCCAAGACAGTACCTTACCCCCAATCCCGTGTGCTTTAACTTTGCACGCTAATCTCTTATGCGGGACCTTATCGAAAGCCTTCTGAAAGTCCAAATACACCACATCCACTGGTTCTCCCTTATCTATTCTACCAGTTACATCCTCAAAAAATTCCAGTAGATTAGTCAAGCATGATTTACCTTTTGTAAATCCATGTTGACTTTGTCTGATCCTGTCACTGTTTTCCAAGTGCTCTGCTATTACATCTTTTATAATAGACTCTAGCATTTTCTCCACTACCGATGTCAGGCTTACCGGTCTATAATTCCCCATTTTCTCTCTACCATCTTTTTTAAATAGTGGGGTTACATTAGCTACCCTCCAATCCATGGGAACTGTTCCAGAGTCTATAGAATTTTGGAAGATGACCAGCAATGAATGCATCTACTATTTCTGGGGCCACTTCCTTAAGTACCCTAGGATGTAGATTATCAGGCCCTGGGGATCTGACTTCAGGCCTCCTCCTCTGGAGTCCAACGCTCCAATTTGTTACTAAAGCAAAATACTGCAGATGCTGGAAATCTAAAATAAAAACAGAAAATGCTGGAAATACTCAGCAGATCAGGCAGCATCTGTGGAGAGAGAAACAGAGTTAACGTTTCAGGTCAATGACCCTTCGTCAGAACTCCAATTTGTTAGCTATCCATGGGCTGTCTCCAGCGTTATACTACAAGATATATTCTATTCCAATTGTTTATAGTATTTACAGCACAGAAACAGGCCATTCAGCCCAACAGGTCTATGCTGGCGTTTATGCTCCACACGAGCCTCCTCCCACCCTTCTTTATCTACCCCCATAAACATATCCTTCTATTCCTTTCTCCCCTTCTTCTAGCTTCCCCTTAAAGGCATCTATGCTAGTCGCCTCAACCACTCCTTGTGGTAACGAGTTCCACATGCTAACTACTCTCTGGGTAAAGGAGTTTTTGTTGGATTTGTTAGTGACTATCTTACATTTATGGCCCCTAGTTCTGTTCTCCCTGCTAGTGGAAACATCTCTCTACGTCAACCCTATCATACTCTTTCATAATCTTAAAGACCTCTATCAGGTCACCCTTCAGCCTTCTCTTTTCCAGAGAAAAGAGCCCATCCTGTTCAATCTTTCCTGATAGGTATAACCTCTCAGTTCTGGTATCATCCTGGCAAATCTTTTCTGCACCTTCTCCAGTGCCTCTATATCCTTTTTATAATATGGTGACCAGAGCTGTTCACAGTACTTCAAGTGTGGTCTAACCAAGGTTCTATGCAGGTTTATAATAATTTCCCTGCTTTTCAATTCTATCCCTCTAGAAATGAAACCCAGTGCTTTGGTTGCACTTTTTATAGACTTGTTAACCTGTGTCCCTACTTTTAGTGATTTGTGTATCTGTACTCCCATATCCTTCTGCTCCTCTACTCCATTTAGACTCTTAGGCGGCGATCTTGCCAGCCCTGGGGAGGCGGGACTGCCGGGAAAAGGGCAGAATCTGGGGGCGGCTGCCCAACCCGCCCCCAACCCACCTCCGTGCCATCTTTCCAGGAGGCAGGTAGCCGACCCGCGCCGGGTCCCGTCTCCTTGGAGGCGGGAAGGGGATTAGTGCCACTTATCTGCCTGTTAACAGGTAGTTAACAGGCAGATAAGAGGATTACCCCATTTTACCCACACAAGTGTGGGCTTCCCGAAGGCGCTGAACCCCGCCAGGGTCACCGAGGCGAGCAGTGGGTCTGCGGGGGTCGGAGGGGTGCAAAAGTGCAATGTGAAGGTAAGTGATGGGTGCAAGTGTGGAGAGGGGAGTATGTGAGGTAAGTGGAAAGTGATAGAAAAAGTTTACTTACCTTTGTTCTTCCTGTAGGCTTCAATCGGTGGGTATGCGGAGAGTCTCGCACCTCCGCGGCAGAGATGACAGATGGCCGTTGCATTTTCCAATGCAACAACCATCTAATTTCTGCAAAAGAAAGAGGTTTGATGAGGTCTTGAATTCAAGAACTCATCAAACTACATAGAATGTCACTGTTTGACAGCTTCACAGAGCTGTTAAACGATGACAATTCATCTGTCAAAAATTTTTGACATTTGAAACGTCATATGCTGACGTTCTCTGCAACCGACTTTCCCTTAATTGGCGGGCTTAACAAGGTCAATCAAGGGAAAATAGCGTGGGTTGGCCAGAAGTTGATGGAGGCGGGACTGAAACCCGACAAGTGGGAGTCCCGCCTCCAAAAGCTCCCCATTGGCAAAATCCAGCCCTTATTTTCCAAGGAGTATGTGGCCTCCTTATCCTTCCTACCAAAATGTACCACCTCACACTTATCTATACTGAAGTTCATTGCCAATTACACACCCATTCTGCAAGTTTACTAATGTCTTCCTGTATTTATCGCAGTCCTCCTCTGTATTAACTATACCCCCCAGTTTGAAATTGCACTTCCAATTCCAGAGTCCAAATCGTTTATATAAATGGTGAACAACAGTGGTCCCAGCACTGATCCTTGTGAAACACCACTTCCCACCTTTTGCCAGGTTGTTAATGCGAGTGGAAAAATTGGTGGAAATTCTGTTGTACTTGCACTGACTTTTTTTGCTCATGATTCAACGTGTAGGATTACACTATTAGTCCAGGTTCACAATTATTCATGTAAGCAGGATTCCATGCACTGTTTCTGGCAGAGAAAGCAATTAATGTAAACTCTCAAAGAGCTGTAGTGAACATCTTTTCCTTTAGGACAACCAAGGCTCTAATCACATACTTAATTAGTTCAATTTTAACTTGTTTCCAAGAAACTTGAACACGAATCTCCTGTTACACTGGAATAAGTAAACAAGGCACTTAACATTACCCAATGCCTTTATCAGGATCATTGATCAGCCATTACCAAGTTAGGGTTTTCCATTACCCATCCTACACTAATTGAACACAAAAAGCATGGATCCTGTTGTACAATGTGTGGAGAATATTTTAAAGGAAAGCTTGCCATTATAATTATTCCTGCATCAACAGCCTTTTGGTTAACAAACAAATGTCACTGTTTGCTCCACTTCTTCCTATCAGTTCTCTTTGTTCATGGTTATGGTATCCAGTTAGCATCAGTCATGGCTATACTCATTGGCTTACACCTCAGGTTTGTCTGATCACTGGGATTCTCTCTGAAAACAGTCCTTACAAAAATTTCCAGAACTTTGATGTGGATCCACGTTCTTATTTACACTTCCATCAAATAAATTTGAATGTTTGGAAAAGAAAGCATGATTTTTTTTTAAAGTGTGAGGGAAAGCATTGAATCCACATGGAAGAATCAGCTATTCAGAATGTATTCTCTCTCCAGTTTCCATATTGCTAAATGGCAGCAGCTGCACAAACACATAAGTAATCTGTGTCTCTAGAAAGCACGTCAAAGGAGATCCTTCTGATTTCACCAGTAGATCCATATTCCTTTGGGAAATCAACCAGGGAAAAATATTACAGGGATCAAAATTTGGTGAAGGTCATATGTACCCTAAAACTGGAGATACTAACCAGAAAATGTTCTTCAAAGCCACTTAATGCAAAATCTTGTTTCTACCAGGTATAGTCAAATATAAGGTGTAGTCAGTCTTTTTGACATCAGCTCACTTTCTACATAGGGCAGACATTTTGGGGTATTTTTAAACCTTCTTGCCCCAAGTTATTTTGTTATCTCCTTAGATCACTCTCAGGGGCAAGTGTCAATTCCTCAAACCTTTGAGAGTATCTACCCTTGCCTTAAGATCTAGGTAAGCTTTTGATAGCACGCCTGGCAGAACGAACAGCAAACCTTGTTTGGTAATTCCTTTTAAGTACAGGACTGTCTTACGCCTTTACTAATATTTAATTTCCCAGCCTTAAGCAAGGATAAACAGGGATATACAAGGCCTACAACCAGGTCACTGTTCGCCTGGGGGGCGTGCTGCTCCATTTAGTGAACGTGTACGCCCCCCAGGCTGGTGCGCAGCAAGTGCGCTTCTTCGAAGAAGTGTCCGCTCTTCTGGGCACCGTCGACGTCGGCGAGTGCGTCATCCTCGGGGGGGATTTCAATTGTACCCTTGAGGCGAGGGACCGTTCGGGTCCTCTGCGAAGCCTGGCGGCGATGGTGAAGTTGAGGGACCTGGTCGGGTCCTTCGACTTGGTGGACGTCTGGCGAAATCTCCATCCCGACTCCAGCGCCTTCACTTGGGTGGGGTCTGGAGGAGGAAGGTCCAGAATCGACCGCCTTTATATTTCCCGGGCGTACGTCTCCTGCGTTCCGGCGGCTTCCATGCGGCCGGTTCCGTGCACGGACCACCACCTGGTATGGGCGGAGCTCGCTCCATTGCGCGCGCCGGGGGGGTCCGCGTACTGGCATTTTAACAACCTGCTGCTGGAGGACGAGTGGTTCCGGGATTTGTTTCGTCGGTTCTGGGCTGACTGGAGAAGGAAGCAGGGAGGCTTCCCCTCCTTGAGGCTATGGTGGGACGTGGGCAAGCCTCACGTCCATCTCTTCTGTCAAGAATACGCGAGGGGGTCGACCAAGAGGCGGGAGGCCCGGGTCGGACGGTTGGAGAGGGAGGTGCTCGACCTGGAGTCCCGTCTCGGTCAGGTCGTCGAGGACCCGGCCCTGCGGAAGGTGTACGAAGAGAAGAAGGGCGCGCTGAATGACCTGCAGCTCGTCGGGTCCTGAGGCGCGTACATGAGGTCGAGGATCCAGTTCCTCCGGGAACTGGACCGCGGCTCCTCCTTCTTCTACTCGCTGGAAAAAAGACGGGGGGTCTGTAAGCAGCTCTTGGGGCTGCTGGCCGACGACGGATCTCTGGTCTTGGATCCGGAGGGCATCAGCGCGGAGACCCGGGCCTATTACGGGGCTCTGTTCTCTCCGGAACCGTCCAGCGAGGATGCGCGCAGAGTTTTGTGGGAGGACCTGCTGAAGGTCGACCCGGAGGGCGCCGAAAAATTAGACGCTCCGCTAAGCTTGGCGGAGCTGACCGGCGCCCTCGGCCAGCTCTCGAGGGGAAAGTCCCCGGGGCTGGACGGGCTGACCGTGGAGTTCCATAGGGCGTTCTGGGATGTCTTGGGGGGCGACTACGCGCGGGTCCTAGGGGAAAGTCTGGCGACCGGGGAGATGCCCCTCTCGGCGCAGGGGGTCATCGTCCTGCTGCCCAAGAGGGGTGATCTCCGCCTCTCAAAAAACTGGCGCCCGGTCTCCCTCCTCAGCACGGACTATAGAATTCTTGCCAGGGCCATGTCTGCCCGCCTTGGCACCATGCTGGCCCACATGATCCACCCCGACCTGTCCTACACGGTCCCGGGCCGGTCCATCCATGACAACATCCATCTGGTCCGGGACCTGGTCCACCTTTCCCAGAGGGCTGGTCTGTCAGTCGCCTTCCTCTCCCTGGATCAGGAGAAGGCGTTCGACAGGGTGGATCATGAGTATCTTTTCGGAACTCTGCGCGCATTCGGGTTCGGGACGCATTTCGTCGCCCGGATCCGACTTCTGTACGCCGCCGCGGAGTGTCTGATTAAAGTTAACGGGTCTTTGATAGCGCCCCTTCGCTTCGGGAGGGGGGTGCGTCAGGGATGCCCCATGTCTGGTCAGTTATACGCCGTTTGCGTGGAGCCTTTCCTGCGCCTCTTGTGGAAGAGGTTGACGGGACTGGCTCTGCAAGGGCCGGGCGTGGAGGTCGTCCTCTCGGCTTACGCCGATGACGTGCTCCTCATGGTCACGGATCCCGTCGACTTGCGGAGGATGCGAGAATGCCAACAGATTTACTCGGACGCATCCTCCGCCAGGATCAACTGGGAGAAATGTTCTGGACTCCTGGTGGGCCAGTGGCGGGTGGACTCCCTGCCGGAGGAGTTCAGGCCCTTCGCCTGGAGCACAACACACCTCCTCTACTTGGGAGTCTAGCTCGGCCCTGCTGAGGACACCTGGCCGGCGAACTGGCAAGAGCTGGAGGCCAAAGTCACCGCTCGCCTAGGACGCTGGATGGGGTTGCTCCGAGTGTTGTCCTACAGGGGTCGAGCGCTGGTCATAAACCAGTTGGTGGCCGCCATGTTGTGGTACCGGTTGGTCACTTTGATCCCTCCCCCTGCCTTTGTCGCCAAGATACAGAAGAAGCTCATCGACTTCTTCTGGGACAAAAGGAAGCACTGGGTCTCTGCCGTGGTTCTGTGTCTCCCGCTTAGGGAGGGCGGTCAGGCACTGGTGTGCCTTCGCACCAAGGCGGCGACTTTCCGTCTTCAGACGCTGCAGAGATACCTTTACGTCGAGAATCCTCCCAGATGGTGTGCGCTGGCGACGTATTTCTTCCGCCAGATGAACGGCCTCAACTATGATACGCAGCTCCTGTTTGTGGAATTGGGCCGCACGCGTGCCTACCTGTGGGAGCTGCCTGTCTTCTACCAGGAACTGTTATGGGTCTGGAACCAAGTCGCCTCCAGGCGGCGTTCTTCCCCGTCAGGAGCGGCGGCTCTCCTTCGGGAGCCGCTGCTCAGGAATCCGCACCTCCATGTCCGACGGATCGGGTGGCTGGCGGAGGGCAGGGCTGTGCCTGGCAAGGTGACCAGAGTCGGGGACCTGCTCGATGGCGGAGGAGCGGGCTGGATGGTGCCGGAGGAGTTGGCGCAGCGCCTCTCCTGGGTCGACGTCTGGCGCGCGGCCAAAGCCATCGAGTCGCTGAAAGTGGCACTGGGCCCCGACTCCACTAGGTGTATCGATGAGGCTCAAGCACGTGGGGCGATCCCATCCGAACTGACCCCCGTTCGGACGGAATTCCTCATCGGCGAGCGGCCCTGAAACCCCTCTCGGGAACCGGCGCCTCACAACTTGAGCCGTCTTGGGGAAATGCCCTCCATGCCTTTTAGTTCTGCACGGAGGGGTTTCCTGTACGGGCTGCTCCTGCACACTCTCCACTTTGCCATCTTCGCCTGCCGTCCGCACACGCCTTGATGTGCCAGCTTGCCATCCGGCGGAGGCGAAGGTCCCCAATGGAGGGCTCTCTACGCGGGAGTCCTCCCCATTTCTATTGGGGACTTGGCCTGGAGGGTGTTGCATGGAGCAGTCCCGTGCAATCAGCTTTTAAGTAGGTTCATGGACTCCCAGGCCACCTGTCTTTTTTGCGGCCTGGAGGAGTCCGTGTTCCATGTGTATATAGAGTGCCAGAGGTTGCAGCCCCTGTTCTATTATTTGAAGGGGCTGCTCCTCGATTTTTGGTTGCACTTCAGTCCCACGCTCCTGATCTACGGTCACCCGGTGCGGAGGGGAGCGGGCAGGTCGGAGGACCTCCTCGTAGGACTGCTCCTGGGCCTGGCCAAAGTGGCCATTAACAGGTCCAGGCAGCGGGCGGTCGAGGGGGTCGTTCGGCCCAATTGTCTGCCTCTCTTCCGCGGCTATGTTCGCGCCTGGGTGGCCCTGGAGATGGAGCACGCGGTGTCCGCCGGCACACTTGAAGCCTTCCGAGACCAGTGGGTGCCGCAGGGACTGGAGTGCATCGTCTCCCCGGACAATGTTATTTTAGTTTAATGAGATAAGGTTCATTTGAAGTTTTGTGAATTTACAGTCGTTTTATGTTGACTCAAAAAGAGTACAAGGCCTACAATTCAGAGCAGCTGAAGGCAGTCAATTCGGGAAACTAGATTAAACTGTTTTTCCTGTAGCAGGGCTCAGTCAGCTCCTTTGTTTCAGGGCCTATAAAAGCAGGCTTTGCAGTGCGATTTGCTCTGAGTGCGATTTGAACAGAGTGCTGGAGTTGGGTGAGTGAGTGAGGGAAGGGAGGAGTGGAGTGGAGTGGAGTGGAAGGAGGAGCTCCCTTGCTTCGCCTTTGCTTTTCCTGACTTTTCACCCTGTAGGAATTGGTTCTTACTTTATACCAAGGAAAGAGTCCGAGAGCGGGAGCAGTCAAACAACAACAACAACAACAACTGCAAAACCGCTAAAGTGACGTCGCAACCAGGGAAGGAGCTGATTGGTAAGTAGGACCTGGTGAGTATTTCTACAGTCTAGTCGTTAAAGTAAAAGTAAGGTCTCTAGTTTAGAGTAAGTAGTGTGTAAAGTGAAGGAAGGTCCCCAGTATATTTAATATTCTTTAATTTAGAGGAAGTAATGGGAGTAAATTAAGGGTAGGACATGGCAGGGCAGCTCGGCAGCATGGAGTGCTCCTCCTGCGCTATGTGGGAAGTCAGGGACACTTTCGGTGTCCAGGGCGAACACAAATGCAGGAAGTGTCTCCAGCTGCAACTACTTGAAATCCGCGTTTCAGAGCTGGAGCTGCGGCTGGAGTCACTGTGGAGCATCCGCGAGGCTGAGATCTACGTGGCTAGCATGTTTAACGAGGTGGTCACACCGCAGGTAAAGAGTGCACAGACAGACAGGAAATGGGTGACTGCCAGACAGAGTAAAAGAACTAGGAAGGTAGTGCAGGAGTCCCCTGGGTCCATCTCTCTCTCCAACAGATTTTCCATTTTGGATACTGCTGGGGGAGATGGTTTCTCAGGGGAATGCAGCAAGAGCCAAGTCCATGGCAGTACGAGTGGCTCAGCTGCACAGGAGGGGAGGAAAATGAGTGGAGAGCAATAGTGATAGGGGATTCTATCGTAAGAGGAACAGATAGACATTTCTGTGGCCGCAGACGTGACTCCAGGATGGTATGTTGCCTCCCTGGTGCCAGGGTCAAGGATGTCACTGAGCAGCTGCAGGACATTCTGAAGGGGGAGGGTGAACAGCCAGAGGTCGTGGTCCATATCGGTACCAACGACATAGGTAGAAAGAGGGACGAGGTCCTGCAAGCAGAATAGAGGGAGCTAGAAAATAAATTAAAAAGCAGGACCTCAAAGGTAGTAATCTCAGGATTACTCCCAGTGCCACATGCTAGCAAGAGCAGAAATAGGAGAATAGACCAGATGAATGTGTGGCTGGAGAGATGGTGTAGGAGGGAGGGATTTAAATTCCTGAGGCATTGGGACCGGTTCTGGGGAAGGTGGGACCTGTACAAACTGGACGGGTTACACCTCGGCAGAACCGGGACCAATATCCTTGCAGGGGGATTTGCTAGTCCTGTTGTGAAGGATTTAAACTAGTTCGTCAGGGGGCTAGGAACCTAAGTGTGGGCTCAGAACAGAGAGAAACAAAGCTGGAAGTGCAAGTTAAAAAAGTAGTCAGCAAAACTAGTAGGGAGCAGAAACAAAGGCTAACAGTAAAGAGGGTCAAAGTGCAGAAAAATATTAAACAGGCAAAGTTGAAGGCACTTTATCTAAATGCACGTAGCATTCGCAACAAGGTGGATGAATTAATGGCACAAATAGAAGTAAATAGGTATGATGTAATTGCCATTACGGAGACATGGTTGCAGGGTAACCAAAGCTGGGAACTGAATGTTCCAGGGTACTCAACATTTAGGAAGGACAGACAAAAAGGAAAAGGAGGTGGGGTAGCGCTGTTAATAAGGGATAAGATTGGTACGGTAGAGATAAAAGATCTTGGCTCGGCAGATCGTGATGTAGAACTGGAATCAGTTTGGGTGGAGCTAAGAAACAGCAAAGGGCGGAAAACATTGGTGGGAGTTGTGTATAGGCCACCAAACAGTAGTGGTAATGTAGGGCACCGTATCAATCAAGAAATTAGAAGTGCATGTAACAAGGCCAATATGGTAATCATGGGGGACTTTAATCTACATATTGACTGGGCAAATCAAATTATCACTAATGGTGTGGAGGACAAATTCTTGGAATGCATGCGAGATGGTTTCCTGGATCAGTATGTGGAGGAACCTACCAGGGAACAGGCTATTCTGGATCTGGTACTGTGTAATGAGAAAGGGCTAATCAATAATCTTGTGGTAAAGGGGCCTTTAGGGACAAGTGACCACAATATGATTGAATTTTACATTAAGTTTGAGAGTGATGTAGTCCAATCTGAAACCAAGGTCTTCAATCTAAACAGAGGAAACTACAAGGGTATGAGGGACAAGTTGGTCATGGTAGATTGGGAGACTACACTAAAAGGTATGAAGGTGGACATACAATGGCTAACATTCAAGGAAAATGCATAATTTGCAACAAACATATATTCCTCTAGGGCATAAAAACTCAAAAGGAAAAGTGATCCAACCATGGCTAACAAAAGAAATTAAAGCTAGTATTAAGTCAAAGGAGGAAGCTTATAAAGTTGCCAGAAAAAGCGGTCAGCCTGAGGATTGGGATCTTTTTAGAAATCAGCAAAGGGGGACCAAGAAATTGATAAAGAAAGGGAAAATGGAATATGAGCACAAACTAGCGAAAAATATAAAAATGGATTGTATAAGCTTCTATAGGTATGTGAAAAGGATAAGACTGGCGAAGGTAAATGTAAGTCCTTTACAGTCAGAGATGGGAGAATTTATAATGGGGAATGAGGAAATGGCAGAAAAATGAAATAAATACTTTGTTTCTGTCTTCACGGAGGAAGACACAAAAAACCTCCCAGAAATACAAGAAAACCAAGGGTGTGGCAAAAATGAGGAACTTAAAGAAATTATTATTAGTAAAAAAACAGTACTATCAAAATTAATGGGACTAAAAGTCAATAAATCCCAAGGACCAGATGACCTACATCCTAGGGTTTTGAAAGAGGTGGCCATTGGGATAGTGGACGCATTGGTTGTCATCTTCCAAAATTCTATAGATTCTGGAACGGTTCCTACAGATTGAAGAATAGCAAATGTAACCCCGTTATTTAAGAAAGGAGGGAGAGCGAAAATGGGGAACTACAGACCTGTTAGCCTCACATCAGTAGTTGGGGAAATGCTGGCATCTATTATAAAGGATGCAATAACTGGGCACTTAGAAACTAATAGTAAGATTGGGCAGAGTCAACATGGATTTATGAAAGGGAAGTCCTGTTTGACAAACCTATTGGAGTTCTTTGAGGATGTAACTAGTGGAGTAGACAAAGGGGAACCGGTAGATGTGGGTGTATTTGGATTTTCAGAAGGCCTTCGATAAGATCCCACACAAGAGGTTGGTGAACAAAATTAGGGCACATGGAATTGGGGGTTATATACTAGCATGGATTGAGAATTGGTTAACAGACAGAAAACAAAGAGTAGGGATAAACGGGTCTTTTTCAGGATGGCAGGCTGTGACTAGTGGGGTACCGCAAGGATCAGTGCTTGAGCCCCAGCTATTCACAATCTATATCAATGATTTGGAAGAGGGGACTAAATGTAACATTTCCAAATTTGCTGATGATACAAAGCTAGGTGGCAGTGTCAGTTCTGAAGAGGATGTGAAGAGGCTTCAAGGGAATCTCGACAGGCTCAGTGAGTGGGCGAGAACATGGCCGATGGAATATAATGTGGATAAATGTGAAGTTATCCACTTTGGTAGAAAAAACAGAAAGGCAGAGTATTTTCTAAATGGTGAAAGATTGGGGAATGCAGATGCTCAAAGGGACCTGGGTGTCCTTGTACATGAGTCACTGAAAGTGAATGTGCAGGTGCAGCAAGCCATTAGGAAAGCAAATGGTATGCTGGCCTTCATTACAAGAGGATTTGAGTACAGGAGTAAAGAAATCTTACTCCAATTATATAGGGCCTTGGTGAGACCACACCTGGAGTACTGTGTACAATTTTGGTCTCCTTACCTAAGGAAGGATATACTTGCCATAGAGGGAGTGCAACGAAGGTTCACGAGATTGATTCCTGGGATGGCGGGACTGTCGTATGAGAAGAGATTGAGTAAACTAGGCCTGTATTCTCTTGAATTCAGAAGAATGAGAGGGGATCTCATTGAAGCATACAAAATTATTACAGGGCTTGATAGGGTGGATGCTGGGAGAATGTTTCCCTTGGCTGGGGAGTCTAGAACCAGGGGCCACAGCCTCAGGATAAAGGGCAGGCCATTCAGGACTGAGATGAGAAGAAATTTCTTCACACAGAGGGTGGTGAATCTTTGGAATTCTCTACCCCAGAGGGCTGTGGAGGCTCAGTCATTGGGTATATTCAAAACAGAAGTCGATAGATTTCTGACTAGTAAGGGCATCAAGGGATATGGCGATAGGGCTGGTGAATGGAGTTGAGGCAGAAGATTAGCCATGATCTCATTGAAGGGCCGAATGGCCTACTCCTGCTCCTATTTCTTATGTTCTTATGGATTCTCCTGATCAGCTGCCATAACTTTGAGGAAAAGCCCGGACAGATGCATAAACAAGGTTTAAACTAATCTTCCGCTGAAGCTACAGTGGTCAATTGGAGAACCCCTGTGGAAGTTCCTAGTGAGTGCTAGACTTCCTCGCTTGACACACTAAATTTTCAAATATATACAGAATTTTTGACTGGTTCAGTTTGTATTTGACCATTCCTTATTGAATTTGAGTGGCTACTCATTCAAAACTCCAGGAAGTACCAGTGACTTTATTACAGCAATCAAGAATATTAGACACAAAGGGCTGGATTTTCAATGACCCGTGGAGTCGGGTTTGGAGGCGGGGTGGGGGGTTAAAGTTGCAGATTCGGGGGTCCCGACCCCATCACGCCTCCATGCCAGTTTCTCTGGCGGCGGGTACCCGACCTGTTCTGAGACCCGACTCCCCGAGGCGGGAAGGGATTAGTGACAATTAACTGCCTGTTAACAGGTAGTTAACAGACAGTTTTTTGCATAATCCCTATTTTAAAAAGAAAAGTGTGGGCTTCCCGACAGGTGGCAACCACGCCAAGTTATCGGGGCGGGCCGTGGGTCTGCAGGGGTTGGAGGGGTCGATATGTCCGGTGGGCAGGTGAGTGATGGGTGCATGTGTGCACAGGTAAGTGTGTAAGGTATGTGCTAAGTGTTGGAAAAAGTTTTACTTACCTTAACTTCCTCCTGCAGGTGTCAGCCCTTCAATTCTCGAGAGTTAGAAATCTCACCGGTACAGAAAGCAGGAAAGCCGTGGTTCTGTCAGAAACTGCAGCCTTCTGTTTTCTGTGCTGGAATGATTTCTAACTCAGCCTGAGAGGAAGGACTGAAGTTAGAAATCATATTGTGAGTGTTTGACAGCTTCACAGAGCTGTCAAACGCTGATATATCATCTGTCAAAAGCTCTTGACAGATGAAATGTCAGTCTGTGACGTCACCTGTTGCCGGGTGGCCCTTAATTGGCCTGCTGAGCCCACTGGGCGGGCTCAACAAGGTCAATCAAGGGAAAATACAGTGGGTTGGCCACATCGCGATGGAGGCGGGTTCACAAGCCAGAATGTGTGATTCCCGACCCCAACCCGACCCCAGATTCAAAATCCAGCCCAAAGTGACCAACTGACCACCTCACTCTAATGGAACCTGGATGAGAATTACAGCCTTCAAACTATCTCTGGCACTTTCATACATCCTCTATCTATTTATGATACTATTAATATTGTGCTTGACAGTACTCTCACATTGTATCGTTCTCAGAAACTGGGGCGGGTTTGGATATAGATTACTTTGTTGCTAAGATCCCCTCACCATTGCCATCCTGCCGCTCCATGACCCAAGGCCTGGATGGCATAGCTTAAATAATGCATCTTTTAGTTGGAACCTGGAGAGACCTGTGTTAAAGACACTATCAATAGGCTGTAAAAAAAAAATCAGGCAATATATTGTCCCTTTTAAACACAACACAAAACAAGGATGTAAATCTTGGACAGCTTATGAGTTCAGCTTGATTTGGATCCATATTACTGTTGTGTTTTGTATGATCAAAAGACTTTTATGTACAGTATGTAACATTCTTTGGAAAAAAAATTCAGGAAACATACAACTGATTTTAAAAAGTGAAATTCAAACAATGAACCACAGTAAAGTTATGATCACTTGATGTTGTCTCCCAGCATAGTAATGAGAATGCTGAATCATCCTACTCAAAGGCATTTCAAGGAACATACCTTATAGTTTCTGCAGGATGGGTTGAAAGCATTTGTCCCACAGACGAATAAGGTGTCATCATTTCTTTTCAGAAGCAACTTAATGAAATTGTGACATTCATCCTAAACCAGCAAAAAATTGCTATGTTATAGTCAGCTTACAATACAAGTATGTTTCATTACACAATCACTATTGTGAACTGTGCCTCTAAACCTTTATGCACAGCTGAACAGCAAGATGTTATTTTCCTCCTCTAAGGATTCACTATTATAGCTAATAAAGCCATCAACAGGGGAACCCATTAGGAGTTACCTGATAAAGCCAATGAATCACATTAATGACAGAATCAGAGGTCGATCAGAGATCATGTTATACGATAAGACACAGAATCTACACTGAAGTGGCATCAATTAAGGAAATAACGCCCGCTTACCTTATGCTTTCCCTTCATTCTGCATATGTCTATGTCAGCTTGTTTAGATCGCCATGTTAACTTCTGTGATGATGAAAAGAACCATCTCATTAGAACCAGGTAACGTCTTACACATCTTATTGGTTATCAATACAGAATACATAGCATCATATTCAGCTTTATGACTGCTGCAAAGAAAGGTAACATGGTCCTTTAAAATACAGCAATATGTAAAAGTACAGCCAAATGACCATTTTGTTGAGTACTAACTAACAGTCTGTGTTGACTCATGGTTAACAATGTGCCTTGACATTGCTGTAGATGAATAAATTACTGCACTATATTCTATTTTAGTGAGATTTCATTTCCACTGGATTATTTGTTTTACAAACAGTGCAAAATAATCTAATAGTTAGAGATTTTAATCTGGTGCAAACAAGTTTACTTAACTGAATAAAATTTTTTGAAATACATATGCCTGTGCCTTATAAACAGACCATTAAGCGCTGAGATACATAGGGTCAGTCCAACCCGGACATTTGCAAATATGTAGTTTGTTTGCCAAAATGTGTTCCACTTGAATAAAGCCATCTCATAATGGCAGCCTACAGGAATGTTGCTTTGAAATTTAATGTCGGGATTTATCTAAAACTTGCTTATACTAAAGATTTTAGTTGTCTCCGTCTAGCCCACACTTTATTGCCAGTTGTTTTCATTTACAGTAGTCGAGTCTTATCTGGGTTCTGCATATGGGGCCTCATGTTTAAACAGTGACAGCGTAGTCACAGAAACAAAGAAAACACACGCTACTTACTTTGTTAAAATTAATCTGCTCTGTGAAGGATGTATCCATTTCAACAGTGTAAATATGGTCTCTATAAATAGAACAAAAAATCTACATGTTCATTTCAGGCTTTAACCACAGTCTGCAAAATCTTATCGCACTAAACAGACAGCAAGCCAGGAGGAGCAAATCATTCAATTTTAAATGCTTCACCACATAATAATGCAACTATTACAAATACATTACAAAAGACTTTAGTCAATAGATTATTCATTAAAAAAAAGCAAATTGGTTTCCCAATAGCTCAGTTTACCCAGTGAGTAGCTGAGCCATACACAACAGGGGGAGCCCAGATTTGATCCCTAATCTGTGCTGGGGAGTTGCTGGTCCTGCTCACGGCCCAGAAATCCCTGTTAGAAGTGCACATGAATGGCTATCAGGTGAGGACAGGACCTGTTTCTGCTGTGATCAGCCTCCTCGCCGCCCACCCTGACCCGCCTTGAACCCCCCCACCCCCCAGCCATGGTCAAAATGCCTGCCACTGCTCACCATCCAGGCTCACAAATGAATAATGAGCATGTGGAGCGAGGTAGTTAAGGGCACGCATATTGTGTAGAACGCTATCACAGCGAGGATATCACAGCGAGGATCAACGCCTTCAGAAGAGGAGGGTAAGAAAAAAACATTGAACAGAAAATGTTTTTTTAAAACAATATTAAATGTTACGACAATTTCAAATGCATCAATTGTGAATCAAAAAGTGTGCAGTTTCCTATGCTCCCATTTTATAGATAAAATAACAATTAAAGATCTTTGTGGTCGTTAATGGTTTAATAGAAGCTGTGTGTCTTCCATCTCATTAGTGTCAGATTTACAGCAGAATTTCAGTTTTATGTGTTCCGCACTTCTTTCCAGCCATCTTTTCCAATCTCCACAAATGGAATCATGCGATCTATATGTTCTTATCAGGCAAATTAGAAACTCTAAGTACTGCTGGAAAGTTCCTGAAGGTTTTGATGTTAACCTCTGAAGGTTAAACACAGCCTCTGCTGATAAGATCATTTCTACCAATGTAATAGTAGAAAAGGAGAGTCAGTATACAGCTGTACATCATATATAGAATGGCCAGAGATGCAATTTCTAGCACCTACAGCACACCAAGTCTTTCCAACACAGAACACTGACAAGTACAATTAGATCTCCTTAATGTAATTGTATATAGAGAGGTGGACATCGGATACCAACCTGAAAGGAAGACTAACAGCGAATTTGAAACCTTTGGCTGTGCATTTTTAAAATTCACCCTTGCATATACCCTTAACTTGAAACCTTTCCCGAGGCGGTATCATCTGACTTTAAGCAATAAACAAAACACTGTTTATACTTGACAAGGACATGTTCAAAACAGCACGTTTCTTTATTCTAAATGTTAAAATAAAATTGCAACATCTACAATTGCAAAGCATTTTAAATCACGCTTTGAGCTTAATGCATTTCATCCACTCATTCAAAACCATACACAGACACGTAGCCCATTGTGTTTGCTAAATTTTCCTTTGTGAAATGTCAAATTGCTTACATATTGCTGAGAACTGCACTTTCTTTACAAATACCCACCAATCTTCCTACAGGGGGAAACCATTAGCACATCAGGTGCAGGGCTATTTTTGAATTCTTCTGCATACATTCCCACTGTGAGAGCAGAATAGGCAGGCAGGCTTGCCTGGGAGGGGAGCGTGTCATTATCTGGAGCTGCTAAACACATTTCCTTACTTTCTTTTTGGGTGCCATTAAATGGATATCTGTGTGGACTCTTGACTGATAAATGTATTTCAATGGTTACAATTTAGAAATGTAGTTGGCTTCAGGCACAGTAATTTATAGCTCTCCCATCATCCACTCTGTACAGAACTGTGGCAGACCTATTCAGTATAGCCAATTAATGAAATGGTCAGTTCTATATAGCACAGGCAGTTCATTAAATGTGTAGTCTCAACAAAAATAGTATTAATGTTACCTGAAACTATACAATGGAAAATGCTTAAAGGGGCACCGCACCATCTTCATGAGACAAGAGTTTTTTTTTACAAAGCAATAAAAGGCTTTGTTAAATACACATGATATGAATAAGATCAAAAAGTCCTGGTTCTGCTATCAGCCAGGGCAGTGGCAGAGCTGCTAAAATTGTTGTCAGCATCCTTGGGCTGGGCTAGTGGGGGAGGGGGCCGTGAGGGCAGGGGAAAGAGAAGAGGAAATTGCTAGGGTTCCTATTCCTGCTCACAAATGAAGAATTGCCACATGGATGAAATGCTGGAAGGGAACCAATACCCATGGAATGATATCTCAGCCAGCCCTTCAGGGGAGGAGGGAAGGGAAAATGGGCAGAGTGGATCATGTCACTGGTTTGTGATTTCACTTTAGAATAAAATGACACATGGCTCTTCTCTTCAAAAGGCACAGCAAACAAACACTTTTTTCATCAAAACCTTTGTAGATGAAACACAAATAAACTTCAAAAGATAACTCAAGGCCCTTCTGTGCCTTTAAAACTGATAATTTAAGAAGATTAACCTGCTTCTTTATAATATGTTCCAATATGCAGTCCACTGGAGATTAAGGCAAATTTGGTTTCCTTTCATTTGTGCACTGCCAGTATTCACCTGCTATTGGTATTCTTGGATAGCTAAAACTATAGAACTTAAAAAGACACTATCATCACAAATGATTGTTTGCAAACACAGTGCAACACTGTAAATTATGTTGAACAGCATCAGCTTGCAGGTGACATCATTGTGATGAAAGTGAGACAGCTTCTTCTCTCCTAGAACAAAATGAAAGCTTGCTCCCTTATTTTCATGATGACAGTGCCTCTTTTAAGTGTTGATGAAAACACAGAGCAGGTTATCTTTGCCCTAAAATGGTTTCCCTTAACTCTGTGGTTAATAAAACCAAACAGATATTAACTTTAATATAAAAGAAAACACTTTTTCAAACTGTCACAGGCCAGTGCATAAACCTGGTTACTGTCCTGCCGAGAGAAAGATGTATTACTTGTCTTCCTTCCCTCCATTTTCTTTTTAATATTCTTTTTAGCTGTCCAATACTAATTGAGTTATGGAATCTCCCACAGCCCAAATAACTTTGCTTTTCCAGTCTCCAGCTTCAAAATTGAATTCAGTTTCCATAGTTTTATCTCAGGCAGTAAATTAACATCAGTATGCAAAAATGACCTTCTACAACCTGTACATATTCCCCCTACATCTGTGTAAGTTTAAAAAATGCATTGTGTCCTTATTTAAACAGGCAACGTCTTCATGAAACTTGAATTTATGTTTGGGGAGGAAGGAGTACCACAGTTACTTTTGGCATGATGACATCCCATGCAAGTGGCAGAACATGCTTGAGGGACTGAATTGCCTATTCGTGTTCCTATGTATGTGTGTGTATATATTTGAAACAACACTATAATATCTCTGCTGAGATCAGAGACTCACCTTGTAAGGTATAACGGGCACAAAACCATCTCTTACTGTCGCACGGCACAGTGCTAACCAAGAGTTGAGCTTAAATTGTTCTATTTCTATGACATAAGCAGCCAGAGCCACTTTCTTTGAATTGGGAGACTTCAGAACATTGGTCAGTAAATTAAGCCCAAGGGTTTGACAATTAGTGAAATAATACTGACCTAGCAGCAATGTAGAGTGTTCGATTCATTTTCACAATCAGCTGGATGTCCAGCTTGTGTCTTTGTGTGTTATTTCGTCCTGGTTTGTGACCCAAAAATACCGGATATTGTTTTGTGTCTGTTAAGGGAGAAAGAATGTAACCACATTAACCCAATCAGCCTGAATTACAATTCCCACACTCAGCGCATCACTCTTTGTACCCCAAGGCAGTGAAGTAATATCACAGCAGATTTTACAAGCACTCATTCCTGTAATCCTTGATACAAGTCAGCAGGGACACTAATTCCGTCACAAGTTAAAAATTCTTGCTTGGGAGAGAATGACATTTTTTTTTCACTGTGCTGTGTTAGAGGCATTTAACTAGCTCCAGACAGATGCATCATTTTTCAAAGTTCTCTCATTTATTTTTGGGTCTACACTTAAGTCAGCAAATGACAAATTTTATTTGAAGACTTACAGTTGCCATGTGCAATACTGATAGGCTCAGAGTCTTCGGGGAAACCAGCCCCAGCAAAATGTAGTAGCGAAAAATATAGCAGCAAGGCCTCAGACTTCATAGTAGCACAGCTAGCTTGCGTCTTTTATTTTCACTTAAGCCTGAAGAAAAAAGAAAAAAAAGCAGATGTCAGCTTTGTGCCCATTGATAGGTTTTGATATCACTGTGAAAGACTCGCAACAAGAAATAGTAGTATTTTGCACTACACATACAAGATGATTGCCCTCGAATTCCAAATGCTTTTCAGATACACATGGTTGTTTTTATATCAGACAATTCACACTACTGCAAAATAAACCTAACAGGAAGGAGTATGAAAAAATGAGAATGGAGTAAAATGGACCAAAGACTTCAAACCTAGTGCCATTGTCTTGCTGGTGCTAGCTAACTGGAGAAAGCACTCTTTTGTGCCAAATTTAAATTATCAATTCAGAAATAGCATTTAATTTAAATTCTTCTGGGCCCATTACAGTTCCGTACCTAAAACCAACACTGCAACATATTCAACAATTAATTCATTATGTATTAAAATCTTGAGTAACGGTGTGAACTGCGCAGTCCAGAATGATGTCTACACATAAACTTACCTATCTGCCTTGGGATGACTATAGAGTCAGCACAAGAGACTGTCCAAATGCTACTCTGACACAGACTGTAACCTCCATGGTTTGATAATAAAAGGTGCTAACAAGGCAGTGACGTCTGATATCACTGCAATTCTATTATCTTAGAGCAATATATGCAAGTACGGCTCAATAGCTGTCATTTAAGCTCCTGCATTGCAAGGACTATTGTAAAGAGGGCAGATCTGATACTTATTGCAAATGACACCCAGAGACACCCTCAGTCCAGCAGTCAGTGGTTAATAATGTAAACAAGACCTTCCTGAATTCATTAAATAACCCGTTTAGAGTTGCAAAAGGACATCAGGAGTCGCACGCCAATTTGGTCAAATCTGACCTTGACTTGGAATGTTACTTGTTCAAAACTCTGTGACCCTACAGCGACTCCTGAGTTGGCACAGACCCACCTCAGGCCCTGCTCTCGCACCCAAAACTGCTCTGATTCCTGGTCCCCAAGGAGGTGCATGAGCTCTGCTCTAAAATATCACAAATATGAAAACACACTCTCTGCCTCCAAATGACTGCTCCTGCCCTCACAGAGATGGCTTGTCTTCTGCTTAGTGGTGTTTCCCCTTCCTACCATGGCCCAGTACAGGAGGCACAAGAGGAAATATGGATTTATAAAGAAATAAATAGGACAAAATAGTAGATGCATGTAGTGTGACTGTGTTTTTTAAATATTGCATTTTTAATTCCATATTTCTTTTGCTGCTCCCCAAGCTGCAGGCAAATGAAGTAGGGGAATGAACACTGTGTGGCTGATAGCAGGAATGGTCAGGAAAGTGATGGCCATTTATTACCACCAGCTGGCTCCAAAAGCCCAGCTATTTAAGGAGCAATGTCCCAAAGCTGGTTAAGTACACAAATATCAGACGCTTATGCAAATTCCTTTGAACCCATTGTGGATTTACATATTAATGGGGTATCAATATTTCAGCACAGATCATTTTCACACCAAACCTGAATTAAGGTACAAACTTAACATTATTGAATTATGATAATGATGCACTAAAATTCTATATGTTCTTCAACTTGTCATCATGAGGGAAGAAAGAAAGAACAAACTTGCATTTATATAGCACTTTTCATGATCTCATGCACTTTACAACCAATTAAGTACTTTTTGAAATACAGTATAGACACAGTCAATGTCCCCTGTAAGCTGCGCTTTGTTCTGCGCGGTCTGTTTATTTTAATGTGTGGTCCCTTTAAATTTCTGCGCACGTGCGGTATTTACAATGTAAAAGCCAGTGAGGGGCCTGCACGGCCACACAGAGGAAACACTGGTCACAGTTGTAATGTACAAAATGTGATAGCCAATTTGTGCACAGCGAGGTCCCACAAACAGAAATTAGATAAATGACCAAATAATATGTTTTATTTATGTTAGTTGAGGGATAAATATTGGCCTGGATACCAGGAGAACTCCCCTGCTCTTTTTCGCATAGTTCCACGGGACATTTTATATCCAGCTGAGAGGACAGACGGTATCTTGGTTTAACATCTCATTTGAAAGATGACACCTCCAATAGTGTAGCACTCCCTCAATACTGCACTGAAGTGTCAGCCTAGACTATGAGCTCAAGTCTGTCATTTTCATACATTCGTAAGTCTCTGGAGTGGGGCTTGAACCCATGACCTTCTGATTCAAAGGTGAGAGTGCTACCACTGAGACACAACTAGACACCCATAACATTACAAGGGGACTTCTCAAAATCCCCACAAATTGTACTGCTGCTAGTTTAGCGCTTTTAGTGGCCAGAGATAAACTGACAGCAAGCACTGAGTAACCTTCTCCAGCCCTACAACCCTCCGAGACATCTGCGTTCTTCCAATTCTGGCCTCTTGAGCATCCACGATTTTAATCGCTCCACCATTGGTGGCCGTGCCTTCAGCTACCAAAGCCCTAAGCTCTGGAATTCCCTCCCTAAACCTCTCCGCCTCTCTACCTCTCTTTCTTCCTTTAAGACGCTCCTTAAAACCTACCTCTTATCTGCCCTAATATCTCCTTACATGGCTTGGTGTCAAATTTTGTTTGATAATACTCCTGTGAAGCGCCTTGGGATGTTTTACTATGTTAAAGGTGCTATATAAATACAGTTATTGTTGTTGAGACCCTGTGAAGATATGGCCTTCCTTCCCACCGGTCTAACAAAATCTGGTAGTTTTATGTTCACCTGCGGGAGGCCCGGGTTACGGGAACTTGATGACTGAAGATCAATATAAAGCCGTCTGGTTGTCTTGTGCAAGCACTGTACACTGTATCAGGCTGGGTAAAAGCATTCATAGCCTTAGATCTGCTGTTACATGACAGGACATAATACAACTCTGTTTAAAGCGGTAGTCAGATAAATAATAAACATTCCATCACACCTTACATTGGAATAGGGATAAGGAATGAAGGATGTTCAAGGTTTCCTACTTTTACCATTCACAGATGGTTAAGATTCAAAGTGTGATGCATTACTGTCACTAGGCTTATTCAACATAATGGTAGCAATCCATACTGAGGAAAAAAACATTCTTTACTGTCATACCAAGATGGTTCTCGGTGTTGTCACCAGGCTTATGTGGCAGATTGCTAGCAATATAAGAACCACTTAAGCCAGTACTCTTTAACATTGCGTAATACTCTGAATTAATCATCTGAATTACTCACACCACTTATTACCAGTGGTAGTCCTGCAACATCAGTAATTCTCCTTAGTCCAAAATCCTTTTCCAGGCATAACCAAAGTTTGGTAGGATGAAAATCATTCTATAAAATTGTACTGTTTGGTGCTTTTCAGAGTACACATGTCTAAACGCTAAGAAAATTTCACATGCTCAAATTACACTTTACTGAAATCCTTGTGACAACACTCATGAACTTGTTCAAAAAATGGAAGCATTTTACCACGTATTTAGAGCCACTGTCTCAGCCATTAGGTAGATTATTCTCAACGTGCAAACTATTTGCACTTGTCTATTTTGGCACAACAACGAACGAGAGCAGTATCTGCCACAGCAGAAAAGATAAATGAGTTCAGGGATTAGGATGGGCACTAAAAGATTATTTCTGCTGGTCAATGAATTGGTAACAAATGGGCATACATTTAAGATGAGTATTAATAGCATAAAGGGGGACTTTAAAAGAACGTTGTCCCTCACAAAGAATTATTAGGATATGCCACACCACAAGCGACTACTGGAACTGAGTCAATCACGGTGTTTAAGGGAGAGTTAGACATGAAGAGGAAAAATATTTTTTTAAAGTACAGGAAACTTTCATTTATCCGGCATCGACGGGACCGGCGTGGTGCTGGTTTATCGAAAGTACCGGATAACAGAGAGTTATATCTACCGAGGCTATTTTTAACAAAGAGACTCCAAGCAGCACGGGAGAATCTACTCATGCTACTGCAATGTTTCGGACTTGCGACAGCGCCAGGAGGCCGAGTAGTGGCACTTTTGAAAAGTACCCCTACTGACTAAATCGGCGTTCGCGGACTCGGACTCGGGATCGGCAACATTGCCGGTTATTTGAGAGGATTTTTCGGAGCACTCGGCGTTCGCGGAGACTCGACTGCGACTCGGCAACATTGCCGGTTATTTGAGAGGAGTTTTCGGAGGATGATTTTTGCCGGTTAAGCGAGAATTCCGGATATTTGGGTGCCGGATAAACGAAAGTTTCCTGTACAAGGAAAGAGGAGAGAAATGGGATTAGGTTAGATAGCTTCATTTTTGAGCTAGCGCTGGCATAGCATGATGAATTACATCCTTCTGTGCTAAAATGTCTAAGTACCGGTTGCCTCAGTTTGGATACATGAATGATTATCTCATCCAATCTTGTAATCGTCCTTCATTTAATAGAGCATTATATTAATTACAAATGAATTCTGCACTAAAAAACTGAATTATTAACCTTAATATATTTTACTCAAGTATCATTACAAGCTTTCCTTTCTTAGTGTAATTAGTGAAAATCTAAGACTATCTTCCTAGTTAGTCAGTATTCAATGGCCAACATAGTATTTGCTTTCCTCAGATGAAACTTGCTTGATCCCTAGGCCATTTTTTAAATCAGTTCTTGAGTACAGAATCATTATTAGAAAATTAAAAAAGAAATTCTAAACTTTTAATTAGTAATATTTCTAATATTAGATGGATTATGGCATCAAAAGAAATTATTTCTACCTCACATTGTCTCAAATTTCCCACTGCTTTTAAAAAAGTTTTTTTTAAGTTGAAACCTTTGACAGTATCAGCATCATTGTCTGGAGGCATTCACTCAGTTTCCACATGTATGCTACAACACTGACTTTTCTACTTCACCTCCAACTTTGACTCCATGACCATCTCCTGTTGTCAAGTTGCTTGCCTGACCAAGTTGTGAAGGAGCCAGAACTTCCTACAAATGAACATTGGGAAGGCTGAAGCCATCTTATTAGACTCCTGCCAAAAACTCTGTACTGTTGCCTGATGCCATCCTTCTTTCCAATTGCTTGCTCAGGCTCGAGCAGATGGTACAAAACACCTCTGTCCTGCTGTCTCTGAGCTGAGCTTCAAACTCCATATTCTGTCCATCAACGAGACTGTTTATTTCCACCGCCACCCCCAGTATCACAAACTCTTGTCCACATTTTTGTTACCTACAGACTCGACTTTTCCATGTCCTCCTCGCCACCCTACTGAGCTCCGCCAGAAACAAACTGTAACTCATCCAAAACTTTGCTGCCTGCATCCCATCCTACACTAAGTCCTGTTTGCAAATCACTTCTGTTCCCACCAATCACCCAAAATATTGAATTCAAAGTCCTCACTCTCATTTACAAATTACTCCACAGCCCCACACCACTCTATCTCTTCAACCTGCTCCAGTCCTCTTGCCGGTGTTCTTCAATTCTGCAACTCTGGCCTCCTGTGTATCTTCACCTCTCCCTACTCCATCACTGGTGGCAGAACCTTCAGTCATATCAGCCCTACTTTGTTTTCTCCCTGAATCCCCCCCCCCCGCAACCCCGCCTTGCCACTTCTTTTCAACTTGCTTTTCATCATCTCTCCTCTATTCTTCTACTATTGCTCTGTGTCTGTTTCTCCTCCGTGAAATACCTTAGGACATTTACCACATTAAAATGTGTTATATAATTGCAAGTTGTTATACAATCAAACAGCAATAATTACATTGTGATAGCTAACAGAAGAGAGCCTTACACCCAGTTTCTCCCTACGTTTGTGTCAGATATCATCTCTCCTCTTCAGGTGTCTAAGCATCAAAAGGAACATCCATCATAAATCATTTCAGAAGGCAAAATAGATTATTACTCTTTCTACTTTATCACACCCAACCCCACAGTCATCCTGTCCAATTGTTTTAACAACCCTGTAGTCTCTTTTCAAGTACCTCTGCAGCTCCTACGTAATTCCTCCCCTCATCCTATACCCACAGGATCCATCTTCTTTAAAACCTTCTCTGCAAGTAAAACCCATGCTGTACTTAAAGGGAAGTGGAGGGAAAGGTTGCTGCTGCTCCACCTCCTGTGTTGTAATTCCAGCTTTAAATTGCCAAAAAAAGTGTTAAAACATGGCTTTCAGTGCAAAGACAGTAGGAAATACTGTTAACAGCTTGAAAAAATTGAAGGGGGGAAAATAATCGCAGAGGGAGCTTAAGTGCCTATCACTTGTGCAAGAGCAGCTGAAGCTAATGGAGGGAACAGGGCTGAAACAGACCTCAAAGGAGATGCCACAGAATAAGTTACACAACAGAGGCAGAGGTCACTGTCTAGACTTCACAGTTAAGAATTACTCCCATTAAAATTCCACTGTCATATGTTGTATTTTAAATCTTTATTCTACAGTGTGATTATGGTTTTAACAGTCCTCTAAAAATATGATGGAGTCTATTACATCTCCCCCCTCCCCCTTAATTTACAACCCTGAAGGCATTGACTTGTGCAAAGGTAAAGTTCTACAGGTGCCACCAGCCCTGCATTATTTCATTCAACTGGCCGTTCTTTATGTTCAAGTGTAGAGAGCGAATGGTGACGGGCAATTCAACTAGGGGGGCATCACAACCAAACTTGATGTTGTTCTAATCCAATCCAGCCACACGCACAGGTACATTTCAGCAGGAGCTACTGAATAATGATCGAGAGCAGAAACTCTGATCCAGAGACACAGAAGACAACTAAAGTTCCAAAGCAGAGATCAGCTAACAGCATAAACCAAGAATAGAAACTGGGACCTACCTGTTCTGGTTGGCTCAGTTCTCATTTAACAACCGAGCATTCGATGACGTAGTTCTAAACCAGTGCTCAAGACAGTTTATACCAGTATTTACAGCTGTCCCATTTCAAGCTGCTGCAAATACCAGGCAGAATAACTTTATGCTGCTTCCACTGATTCACGCTTCACTTTATACCGAGGATCCACGGGCAGTGAAATTGGTACAGGATCCAGAGTGTCGGGCTTTTATACTAGTTTTGGATTGTGTAAGCTACTCCTCAGTGTTTACATATGTGCAAGCAGTGCTAACACCTTTCCTCTCAATGTAAGCAAGCACTGTACCAATCTGTCACCACACGGGCCATTCAAAGCAGCAAGAAAAACAGAACCAATCACACAAGAGTTAATCCTCACAAGAACTATACTACACAGACAATGCCTCCATTGTCACCATCCTTTGACTGGACTAGGCTTTCTATACACTATGCTCTTATCTCAATCTTTTCAGAAAGTTCAAAGAATTTGAAACAAATTAAGTCAAAACAGATGACAGCTACACTTTGGCATCTTTGCCAATTATTAAAATGTTTTTTAGAAAGTGGATCTTTAAAGAATTAAAAAAGCAATCATTTATAGTTTGATCTCCGGCAATTTTGAATGGCACTATCAATGGTGCAGAGATATTTCCCTCTTTAAAATACAGATAACAGGAAGCTTTAGAGAGATCTTTTTCTAGAAATGATAAGCTAGTGCAGTTGAGAGGGAAATCTGACAGGATCTAATATCGTATCTGGAGGGTAAAAGCATTACAATACAATACTGTAAACCTGTCACACACATCAACATCATCCACTGGGCCAGCATTGCTCCAGGGGTTAGCACAACTTTGAAGCACAAATGAATGCTTAAATTGAAGCAACCCTCTCCTGACCTACACAACACTTTTAATAACTACACCCTAAATAGGAAAACGTCTATTATGGCATGGTCTGTTAGATTGAAGTCCAATATCCCTGATGTACCAGAGAGGCTCAGAGAGCCAATCAATTCTGTTTGTAACCTTTACTGCAAATGGTCCCCTGGGATCTCACAGGACACCTGTTCAGTTCAGTTTGCTGCATTAGTAAACAGGCTGAGGCAGACAGACGGCCACTAAGAAATGAGTGTCAAGGTTCCTCTGCTGGATCTGTCTTAGCACATTTCTTCCTACTTCTACCATTCCCTTATTTCATACAAATCACTGTCTATTCTCTACTCCAGCAAGCAATTAGGAAAGCAAATGGTATGTTGGCCTTTATTACAAGAGGATTTGAGTATAAGAGTAAAGACATCTTACTGCAATTATACAGGGCCCTGGTGAGACCACACCTGAAGTATTTTGTACAGTTTTGGTCTCCTTACCTAGGGAAGGCTATACTTGCCATAGAGGGAGTGCAACAAAGGTTCACCAGACTGGTTCCTGGGATGGGGGGATTGTCCTACGAGGAGAGATTGAGTAGACTAGGCCTATATTCTCTAGAGTTTAGAAGAATGAGAGGTGATCTCATTGAAACATACAAAGTTCTTACAAGGCTTGACAGGGCAGATGCAGGGAGGATGTTTCCCCTGGCTGGGGGGTCTAGAACCTGGGGTCACAGTCTCAGAATAAGGGGTCAGACATTTAGGACTGAGATAAGGAGAAATTTCTTCACTCAGAGGGTGGTAAATCTTTGGAATTCTCTACCCAGAGGGCTGTGGAGGCACAGTCGTTGAGTATATTCAAGACAGAGATCGATAGATTTTTGATTTTTAAGGAAATCAAGGGATATGGGATTGTGCAGGAAAGTGGAGATGAGATAGAAGATCAGCCATGATCTTACTGAATAGTGGAGCAGGCTCGAAGGGCCAAATAGCCTATTCCTGCTCCTATTTCTTATGTTCTTATGTTCAAGGGCACAGAATGATCGTTTCAAAAAATACTTTGATATCCAAGACGTAAAGCCAATAGTGGTGCGAGGAATGGATATATTTTATGCCCACCAATTCTCTCACCTCAATCGTTCTCTCAAAATTCCTCTTGGCCAGTAGGATGGGATATCCCACCTCACCAATATCTTCACAGATGGTTATACTCCTTTGTTAACTCCTCCCCCCCCCCCCCCCCCCCCCAATTAACAATGGGACTTCTCTCCACAGACAATCCAGGCCAAGTTCAGGAATCGAACAGAAATCTCCCAGCAGATTCTCCAGTGCTGAAACTAGAAGGGATGTGTGTAAACAGTTCTTTTATCTGCTTGCTTTCCAACAAATTTCATTCTGAGCTTTACCTTGTAGTCAAAACGTACACAAAGAACACTTGAAACGCAAACAAGAATGTGATGTTAAAAAAAAATCAGTCCTCTGCACCTGATCAATTCGGTTCAAGTGCCCTCACAGAACACAGGCCTCAAGGCTGTCCCGGAAATCTGTGCTGCACTGCCTTAGTTTCCCACTTATATATAAATGATTTGCATATAGGTACAAAGAAGAAGAATATTGAAGTCTCTGATTATTACCAAATTAAGGAGCATGGTACACGCTGAGGAATAACGTAGGAGATCTTAGATATAGGTAGATAGTTCCTGTTGAAGAACTAGCACCAGCGCAGCTTAAATGGGCTTGAAAATAATTTAAAGGTATAGATACATTAATCTTTAAAAGGTGGGAGTATAGGTAAAAGAGGCCACCGAAATGGGATTCTGACTTTTGTACCCAAGAGCACTGAATATAAAAGAAAGAATGTTAAATTTATAAAAGTCATTAGTTATGGCTGTTAGGAATGATTGTGTGCAGTTCTGGACACTCAACTATAGGAAGGGTATTAAGAGTCGTGGAAAGGATACAGCAAAGATTCACTAGAATTACACCAGGAATGAAAAGTTTTAGTTATGAAGAAATGCTAATTGTAAAATTAGTAGCAAGGTGGCATGGACTCAGAATCACAAGAAGAATGAATGGCGAAGTTAGAATTTTTTTCCCACACGCAGAATTATTAGACCATGGAATGCTTTGTCACAAGTGGCTATTGAGACATAGACTATATCATCATTTCAAAAGGGAATTGGATCAGTATTTGAAAAGGAAGAATATAAAAAGGATATGGGGAAAGATCAGGGAAATTGAATTCTGCAGTTGAACAATTAGCACCAGCACAGCCATAATGGGACAAATAGCCTCTTTCCTTCTGTGCTGTATTTTCTATGATTCTGTTCTATAGCCCATGGAAAATAAAAAAGTAGTAACATTTAAAAGGAGCATTGCCTTCAACAAAACGTGCTTGGCAATACTTTTATTTGGGGAGGGAGGCGTACATTCTTTCATCATCACACATAGCTGATGCAGTTCAATGTTATTCCATTCTGTGTTTGTAAGTAAAAATTGCCAAACCCCATTCTTGAAGAGAGTCTCTTTAAAACAAAGAAAGCACAAAGGCAATTTGCTCATTGATTAGAATTTTTCATTTTATTTTCAAGTAGGTTGAACATTAAGAGCAAGATTCCAATATGAATAAAAGAGGTGTTAATCCTGCTAAAACACTGTAAAGCAATCTAAAATAAGGGACCTGTAGAACACATTTGTAAAACAGTTCAACTCTGCTTCAATCATTTAACAGGATTTAAGTCCTCATATAAGGCCCAAAGCCGACAGAAGAATGACTTGTTATAAGGTGTTTTCTCGTATTCCATTTTGAGAAAGCAACCTGCATACATCATAGTTCTGCTTTTCTATTTCGAGTGGGGAGCCAGCCTCCTAAGATGCATTGGACTCTGTTGTTAATACAAAGAGTCAGAGAGCAAACATGTGGGACTAGCTTCCAACAGAAATTGGCAGCCATATTTTACTAGATCTTCAAGGACGCTGATTTCTGGAACCTGGGCTGGTTTACACCATTGAGTGGACCTATCAGAAGGAGACCCACACATCTGCACTCCTGTACTGTTATAGCGTTGCATTGTGCAAGAGTGGAATAACCAAAGGAGCAATCTGTGTTAGCTGTGAGATAAAGAGCAGAAATCTAAGACAACCTCTAAACAACACTAGCTTTACCATAATGCTGTACAAAGTCCAGCATATTCCCCTAATCCACAATATATGCTATATTTCTAAAGTGCTGCTTTTCAGACTGAATCAGGGATATGCCAACACATCACTGTGTATCCACAATAAAAGCCTCAGCAGGCTGGGGGAGACAGTGCTGACATTATGTCCTCATTACTGAAACATGGCATTTCTGGACTGTCTGCAATTCATTAACATAATTGCAAATGACCTGGTTTCTACTACACTGAGGAGTGGAATAATGCCACCCATGGAACACAATATTTCTGATCTGATCTTCTGTCCTGTACTCATGCACTCAGCATTATCACCATGATCTCCATGAAACTGCATTGTTAGTGTGCACTAGAAAAACACATAACAGTAATTCTATATAAACATGCACCTGATCCATGCACAAAATCAAAGTGTACCAACCCACCTCCCAGTCCCTTTCATCATGTAAAATTTCTGATCCAGCCAAGTGATCCCCTGAACAGAAATGCTTTTTCACAATTAATTGCATTGTGTGATTTTTCACACTGAGGGCTGTCAGTGCAGCAATTCCAGCATCTTTCAGTATCAAATAATTAATTGTTTAAAGATCAAGTTTTAGAGATATGTGTTTAATTCACATCCATTGCGACAATTACACAAATAGATGTACAAATACTGAAAAATTGGCTTTTATTTGAAAGGTAGTCCCTACAAATCTGTCCAAAGATGACTTGTTTGATCAGTATTTATGATCCATCGCTACACTAATATTTAGCGTCAGTTTCTAACAAATTAAACATTTTATAACAATTTTAAGTAATAACCATACTTATTACAATCAGAAAAATAATTGTGGAATGAATCATTTATGCTATCTTAGTTGACTTGAACTTTGACACACTCTCCATCCCAATTGTTTAAAGAGGTAAGCATGAAGTATTTGAGGATTGTGGAGATCTTGTATTTATATTTCAGCTCAGTCACAGAAGCTGATACTGTTCCCTTCTAACACAGCACTGCTATAAATTTCCATAAACAGCCAAATACAAAGAACCCTTGAAGTACATCCCTTACAGACCTGAATGTTAATGTCTTCTACTTGAGAAATGACTGACTTCTAAAATTCAGAATCCTTGGTAATCTACCATAGCTTTACACAAGAAGCAACATACTGGAAATCTGAAAGCAAAAACTGAAATATAAATGCTTTATTAAAATAAACTGCAAAAAGCGAGAATAAAACAGAAAAGGCTGACATACTCAGGTTAGGCAGCATCAGTGGAGAAACAGAAGTCAATCCGTCAAAATTTCATGTCTAAAACCCTCCGAGACCGGAAACATCGACCGACTGACTTCAGGTGCTGCCTGACCTGCTAGGTATTTCTAGTTAGTTTTCTGTTTTTGTTTATAGTTTTACATTGTTCTGTCAAATTTGTTTTACTTAGTCCATGGGACTTGCTTCTGGTAGTTGTAGATTTTATTCATTTATTGAAGAGCAAGTCAATTTATTTAAGACAATAATATCATGGATTGGTTGTGCACTGAGCCTTGAATACACACTTTCCAGAAAAAAAGCAAAGTTATACGAAGTCCTTTAGTGTTAGCAGCAAAATGATCTTTTCCAACCAGATGGCTGTGGGTCAAACCCCAGGGTTGCCCATCGCTCCAATTTGCCTGCTGTAGTTGGGACAAGCATTGGCAGCTGTTGGCCACACTAGCAGGTGAAGAACACACAGAGACTGACTAGTCCCACTGAAAATGTGGTTGTTGTCAAGCGGATGTTAGAACAGAACTGGTAGCAGTTGGCGGGGGGGGGGGGTGGTGGGGGGGGCGGCGGGGGGGGAGTCCATTGCCAGGACAAAGCCACCCTTCTCCTGAAAGAGTCTGCATAGAGAAAGAAGCTTTGAATCCAAAGAGGGAGCAACAAAAATTTCAACTTTGAAGATGCCAATTACAGGTCAGAGTTTTAATTCCAGAAAGTTTGCTACATTGCACCAGACATTAATAGTTTGGCCAATTCAATACTCTAGTCCAGTTTTCAAATAAGGAGTCAAGTTGACCACTTCCACCAGTCATTTTCTCTTATTAAAAGCATTGGTTGGGAGGCTTCAACATCTCGAAAATAACTCATACAAGTCTTATATGGTCTTCAAAAATTGAATATCTGTCTATTTAAAATGTCTATATTATAAAGTTACATATATAAAACAATTTGGAACCATTGTACGTATAATATTGACTGAGGCGTATCATTACATTGCAGTGCCTATACAGATAAACTGTAGCATTAACTGGGAATATCAGAGGGAGATAATCCAGGCTGAAACTGACAAGCCAGATGGTGCCATCAAATAAGCCAAGGATGCTCAGCATGATTCAGCAGCTTCTGGATGACCTGCTCCACACCAGACTGGCGTGATCACATAAAATTCAGTTTACTGTAACAAGCCTCTAGCACAGTAATGAGAATATACTCAAGCAAAAGCCAGCTTTAAAAAAAAAACATTAAACAGCACTGAATCCAGCAAAGAGCATGACAAGAATCAACCAATAGTTCTCAACCGTTAAAGCAGTCAACAACACTTACAGGAGAATGTCAGTCATGTCTTACTCTAGCCATTCAAAGTAACCTAACTGGGGGGAAAGGGGGAGCTTTTTTCATGGCTTCACTCTAGTTATTGGGCTCATGTATCCACTTGGTTACAGCTTTAGCAATACCTTAACAGCTGTTGAATGCAGTGTTGTAGCTGGCATGACAGCAGCACTTTACACGGTTCTCTGGTTAGAAATATGTCCCTCAAGCCATTACCAGAATAAGAGGCAGGCTTCCAACAGCACTGTTACCAAACATCAGCAGCAGTTAACAGCTTGGGCCAGTTTACGAGCCCTATCATTGTTGTAAATTCTTCATGTACTTCCAGTCCTGAAGGCACAAAGAACATAAGCCCTCTTGTCCCCGGCTTAAGATCACGCAAACCTCTGTGATGGGAACTTATTCAAAATGATGACGTCGTGCAACTTGCATGGACTGCACCCAATCAAAGTTCATCATGATCTCATTGCAGACAGTGAAGTGAGAGAGTGTTTGCCAATGTACTGTTGCTGAAACTGTAATAAAATACTGAATAACTTTTTATTTCTCTGGCACGAGGACAAGCATTGTAACGGATCCAGTTTTTAGCCACAACACTACTCAATGAATGGAACGGGCTAACAAAACCATTTGGGTTCACAAATGCTGTTGCAGAAAAGTTCTGTTAATGTTTACTGTGAGGCAACATGAAATATAAATTCTAGATGGCAGGTAAACACAGAAATAGTAAGAAATCATCATGGTAAACTTGGAAGAAACAAGCACCTTTCACCATCTTGTCAGTCAAATTTCACAGAGGTTAAAAAACAGGTTTTCAAAATCCATGCCGAGTATTTTAAAATCAGTTTGAGAAAAATGAACATTGTTTGCATTGAACAAAGTAACAAAGTGCTTGGCAAGTTTTGGGTTTGGGGGAAACGCAAAAGCCAGAACAGCCGTGCATGGTCTGTTTTGCACAAATCATGCATTTAGACTTGAATTACATCCCATTGTGTGTTTGTAAATAAAAATGAGATGAAAGTTTTCCGAGCAACTTTTCATGTTCCTTTAACTTGGCAGCAAATGTCAGCAGGGTTCTCTTGACCATGAAGGACGTCACAGCTAGACTTGACCTCATCTTCGCCAGGCATTCACTTTCAGCTAGAGTCACTAAATACTGGCCAGGAATGGGATCTTAACTGATTTTTAAGTAATTAAAAAGTCAATTCTGATCTGTCAATCTCATGACCGGAGAAAGAAACAAAAAGAGAAAACAAAAACTACTAACACTTAATTTGTAAGATTATTTTTTAATTATCAAACAGAAGCAATGCTTGAATATACTGCATTAATTACCATCTAGTAACTACACTAAGTACAGCGCTATAAATAAAGGTAGAACTTACACATGAATGAGTATCTAGGTCACCAATACCTAACGCTTCAGAATTAAAGCCTCCACTTTACTCAGTCGGAGGCCTCATAGGTGGGGGAGGGGTTGTAATAGATGCACTTTAATATATACTACCAGCACAGTAGTCAGCGCGGTTGGTTTATCCTTTACTGTTCTGGTCTTCCACATCATGTGACAACCTTAAACTTACAAAATGCACTTAGCTGTCAGGCAGAAGTACTAATTATTAATGGGAGCGTCAAGAGGAGCCATACAGAGACGCATAATAAGTTACTGTGACTGACAGTGGTACTGCCTTTCAGATGTTTGGTATTGTTCCTATCATAAATCGATCGAGGCAACTGTAACTCGTTTAGTTGATCTTGCTTGTTACAAACGAGTGATCGGGGTTCCAAAGAAAATGCAAAGAACACACGTTTTAAAAAGCCCATAAAAAGTCCTGGCGCACTCTCTTTCGAGGGTCGCTTCATTTTGGTATGCATTCGCGTTACAAAAAAAAATTGCCCATCCAAATCCCTTTCCAGATCTCGAAATCAATAATGGAACCTTGAATCTGGAGAGATAACGAGTATTGCTATGACGCAATTCAGTCTCTTCAGCATAGTGGCTTTAATGATTGAACAAGGTTCTAAATTAGCTAGCAACAGTCTTTAGATGATTCGATCTAGTTTTCGAAACATGTTGCATCAACTGAAAGCATATGAAGCTCTAAACCTGTACTTACTCCAAGCAACTCAGACTTCTGTACACGGCTTAACCGATATTAAATGTTGTATTAACAGCAGATACAGGAGTCAATCTAGTTTGATCCAGAAGGGTAGAATCCTGTTTTAGGCTGCATTTCCCCAAGAGCACGTGTCGTTGGTCTATATTTAATGTTTACATTTGTCTTTTCCCTATTCCATTTGTGTGGTAACCAGTACAGTATTAAACAAACTGTCGGATGCAAGGAACCGGCAGAATATTTGGTTATTACTTCTACCTATTGAGTAGTCTGTTGAAACTCAGTATCCATCGGTACAAGTGTATTTTAGTCCAGAGTAAGACCAGAGTAATTCGTCGCACCACTGAGCTACACAAAATTACTGCAAACCTGTTAACTTGGGATTTGCAGCAATAGACTGCGGATCGATTTATCACAGTTCTGTCCTTCTCTCCCCTCCTCCCGCGGATACGTGTCAATTTTACATCAGTTTCACAAGTTCGAACAGTGCTCCAAGGAGTTTTATAGTATTTAGAACTGGAAACTTTTTAACAATCAACTCCGAAGAACTTGGAAAAAAGGCTGACGAAATAAATCCAGAAATGTCTACAAGAAACATGTAATAGTTTTTTTTAAAAGACATGAAAGGGATAGTACAGCTATCAATGTTTCATTAATCTCCCTCCGCGTTGCAGTTTCACCAGATGAAGCCGATTCAAATTAATCTGAATAGTATTTGGAAAAAGAGACCAGCTTAGGTCATCTAGTCGGGTTAACTGTTGACACCATCCCAGCCACTGTGATTTTTAATGAGGCAATCCTGTAAAGGATGCGTTTTGCGGACAGTGAAAGGATGGGGTCGAGCGGACTCAGTGGAGCTGAAGCGTGCAATGAGTATCCTCCTTGTTTTACTGTTTGGACTACACTGATGAATGAAGAGTATCAAGGTTTACGAAACATAATTATTTATTTAGTTTTCTTATTGTGCAAAAACAATGTGTAAACAGGATTAAGGTGATGTAATGTCGTTCTTATTTCTGATAACAACCAGGCCTTAAAACACAGGTTTTTTTCTCCCCTCCTTTCTCAATAATTAATGAGTGAACCAGTCACAGCAGCTTTTTTTTGTTCTTGGTGCTTAACTGCGACCTTCCACCGCTGCTTTCAGTCTTGGGAGGTTTGGGACTTTCGTGCTATTCACGTTCAGAAAAAAGCCGCCCAGCAAAGCAGCAAACAAAGGAAGCGGCAGCGCCCAGTGCTGCAAACCAAGCACGTTTACCGCCTCGAACGAGTGCTGTCTTCCCAGCGAGGCCCTCCCATTGCAAGTGCTGTCACATTCCACCCAGCACTGCGCCGAGAGTGACAACTTGGATCAGATGAAACATATTGAAAGATGGTGTTGGTTTGTAAACAATCAAAAATTAACATATGAAAAGGGCCTTCAGAAACATTTCCTACTCAAATAAATTCTTGCTCAGCACACAGGCGACTTGAGAAAACGATTGGGCTTCAGTGATGCGGCAGGAGCTCGTGTGTAAGGCGGAATAAGACTTATTGTGATAAGTGAAACACTTATTACCCGTTATGATTTGCGACCGCACTCCACGCCTGTGGGAACAGTTCACACAGCTGAAGTGTAGATAGTGCGAGTGGGATAAAGAGTCCAGAAAGGACATGGCACTGGTGGCGGGATGTTACCACCGCAATTCTTTTAGGAGTCTCTAAGACACAGAACCCTCAAATCTTACAACACTGAGTGAGTTCTGCAAGCTTTTGGAGGAGGGGGGGGGGGTCCGTTTTAGATGGGGTAGTACTTTCTCTTCCCTCCTCAACGCCAGTTATTCAAGAACCACCGTCCCTGATATACTGCAGAACCGATTTGTGTTAATGAATGTGGAGTGGGGTGCTGCTCGCACTGGTGGCAACTGAAACTGCATGTGTGTAGTTTGGTCTGGCACCAGCTCAATTTTAAAATTTTCATCCTTGTTTTCAATTCCCTCCATGGCCTCCTCCAGCCCTACAACAACGCCCCCAGGTCTCTGCACTCTTTCAATTCTGGCCTCTTGCAGATCACCGGTTTTAATCGCTCCACCATTGGTGGCCGTGCCTGCAGCTATCTAGGTCTTAATCTCTGGAATTCCCTCCCTAAACCTCGCCATCTCTCTCTCCTCTAAGACGCTCCTTAAAACCTACCTCTTTGACCAAGCTTTTGGTCACCTGTCTTAATATCCCCTTAAGTGGCTCAGTGTTACATTTTGTTTGATAACACTCCTGTGAAGTGCCTTAGGACATTTTACTATGTGAAAGCCGCTATATAAAGGCAAGTTGTTGTTGGTAAGTCGTGAGCAAGAATTTCATATTCTGGTCTCACCCCCTTCTATATATATATATAGCCTATAGCCAGGTAGAAAAGGGCATTTATAGTCAATGGCAATGTGAATCTGCTGCTGCATCGAACAAGCAACCCTTGAAGTGGTGTTCTGGAGGCACCAGAGCCGCCACCTCACTGACATTACAGAGCTGCTGCTGGCCAGACACCCCAGCAAATTATTTTCATTTTTTACTAGTGGGATGTGATTTCCTTCAGGCATTGAAAATACTAATAGCACGTCAAGTAAAGCTGCTTTGATGTTGGCCTTGTTTTTCATTTGGATCCTGGGAGACTGGCACTTGGTGAGCCTGCTCCTGTTTTTACGCTGGCAAATCTGAACTTGCTGTTAGGACCTGGCTTAGTTGTGTCAACTGCTGGTGGCCAGACTTGGTGGCTACACGACTGACTCCTAGAAACTGAATTCAAACAAAGCAGCTATAAAAGCTTAAATCCTTCATAAAAAGAAACAACACCAAGGCAAACAATTTATTAACCTGCGGTTACTTCCTGTCCTCTGCACATCTGGCTCCCTAAACACATATTTTAGCTTATCCTCAAACATATTTACATGATAACCATGCTTTTATGCAAAGCACACTGTCTGATAAATAATTGATTAAGCAATGGAAATCCCAGATTATACTTTGCTTAATATCTGTTTACATAACTGTAATATCCAATTAGCATGCCAAAAGGCATTTTAGAATGGAGGCACAAGGAGGATCTATGTGGCCAGAAGACATCGGACCAAAAGGTCTCATATTACATTGGTCACTGTAAATGTAAACACTTTAACCCACAGTAACCAATGTATCCAGTGAGTAACTAAGCTGTATAGACCATGTAGGCCCTAGGTTCAATGTCTGGTCTAAGTGACTCAGCTGATCTCAGCCAGTGAGGTGATCAGGATGCAATAGTTGGTCTCTGTGTGTCCCTGGGTGAAGTAGTCAGCTAGTGTTCCCACTCTAGATAACTATCCACTGAAAGTGCACCTGGGCATCAAGTGGACAGGGTCAGGCTTGGCTGCGCTGCTGCTGTAGTCAAACAGCTTTCTGACACTCACCGTTAAAGCTCACACACGAATAATGGACACTTGAGCAAGGTATCAGAGTGCCTCTGGTACAATATTCCAGCAAGGAGTTTACACCTTCATTAGAGGAAGAAAGGGATTTTTTTTGAAATACTGCAGCAACTGTTTGTGCAGAGCTACATTGCTTCTAGTACATGAACATAAAGCAAGTCTACGAGCATTTCCCTAGTTACAGCAGGGGGAGGTTTCCTCTGTGCATCAACTGTGGCAAAATCAAAAGCATTTACAAAGAACACTTTATAATTTTGCTACAGCTAGCACACAAAGGAAATCTTCTCCCAGTATCCACATTCAGATGGCTGCATCAACAGAAAGTGAAATTTTGCACAAAACATAAATAAAATTTTGACAACCAATGCAGACCTTATCAAGTTGAGTAGAAGGTAAAGCAGACTTCAAGCAGTCACTTCATGTTTCATACCTCCTTACACTGCTGACATTTAAACTGTCTCCACACTTTTCCAGCTCAAAGAAACCTGTTTTCTGCTCGGGCAATTACAGGATGATTTTTTGAGCTGGCTCTCGGGATGCCTTTAGATCCCAAGTGGTTACTAGAAATGAAGGTTAGAAATGTTGATTCATTTAAAATTCAAGTCATACTCAGCCTCGCTCCTCAGAAATTCAGATTACCTGATGTTCAAATCCTGATACCCCACCCAACAAAAACACAGCCAATGCACAAAGGGTTAGTTAGGGTTTCTAGAGAAAATCATCGCAAAACAGCACCAGCTTCAAGACTACAAAGGATGAAGTAGTTGATAGATTTCTCCCACCCCCCAGACAAAACACAACCACTGAAATTAGATTACCATCTGCAAGGCAAATCTTCCTTGAAAAAGAGAGACTTGCCAGCTTCCAGGTACCAATATTAGAAGCCTGAGAAATATGGAAGTATACAAGCAAGCATTTAGTGCTTTAGTGCCAATATGGTGGGTGTCATTTATGTGAACAATAGACCAAAAAATGGCTAACTGCCCCAGTGTACATGCATGAGGGGCTGCTATCAATGGATTAAGGGACACATCTATCTTAATCTTCCAATGTTTAAATTTTTCTGAGAACGTCCAATTCAGATTGATTACAAATCAAAATTCAGATCAGCACTTAAACCCAGTGTGAACTATCGCAGGGGTAAAACGTCACCTCAAAAACCACAGATTATGTGCAGATTGAATTATTAATTGCAGGCTCCGCTCTCCTCTTCACTAACTTTTGTGTCACTCAGTAATTGATGGATTTATGATGGAGCAAAGGTTCTAGCTCCTCGCAACCATGACAACCTTTTAACTCTATAATTGCCACACTTCAGAGGCTGCACCAATTCTCTGGATGAGCTTACTTATATCTAGTCAGTTTGCGGATCTGACATATTCAGAGGTCAGGCAGAGCGTCTTCTGCAACTCATAAACCAGAATGATTTTAATGTAAACAGGGATACTTGTCTGTAGTATTAAATGCTGACACCTAGGACTAGATTTTCTGGTTGGTGTTAACTCATCTATTTTAAACAGGTTAGAACTGTCGTTGAAATAGCACTGATCAGAAAATTTAGGGTCCAGTGTCTGAATGAAGCAATCAAGCTGCTTATTATAGTGTTATGGATGTTGCAAATTGGAAGTGAGCTGAAGCCTAGCTGAGTCAGATGGACTAAATCTGAACTTAAAAAAAATTTAAACCTAAAGTCAGGAGCAACTTGCATGTACCAACAGAAATATATCCTGAAAGAACCACAATAAATCCTGTGTGATTTCATTACTGGACATTTTCAAACTGTCAAAAGATAATTGTTTTATTTTTCAGTTCCCTGCTCTTTTCTTACTTAAAACTCAGTGGAGTCAATTTCAATTTGTTTCGCCTGGCGTTAATGTGACTGAGCGGCAAAAGCACTGGCTTGTTTCAGATGACAGGCCTCTTTTAACATGCAATGCTGGGTCCAAGAACCCTGACTGCCATTTTAGGTTGGAACCGGAACGTGTGCCATGCAAACCTCGATCAGTTCCACAGGCAATAGACCTGAAGAGGCCCAGAAAAGGTAAGTTTTCAATTATTTTTGCGTGACCCGGAGCAGCAGGAGTGTTCCTCTGAGGCCCACAAAAATAATCTGGGCTGCTGCCGCCCTGGAACCCTCTGTGATCATAACCCGCCCCCGCCACCATATCCACCCCGCCCTCCACACTTACCTTGCTGGTGGCCAGGGCAACCCCGCTATTGGCCAGCCTTAATCCAGCATGTTTCATCAGGACCCCAATGGGGGTGATAGTCTTTAATGGTAGCCCAAAACTGGTGATCACGAACCGGCAGCCCACTTTAAAAATAAGTTGTGATAACTGGACTTTCCTGATGGTTTCATGGATAGATTCACTGCATGGCGTGCTACTGAGCCACAAAGAACAGGACTGCCCCACATTCAGTACCTGATATGTGTTCAATTATCTGATCTAGTCAGTCTGGTGGTTGTAGTGTTACTATTGGTATCAGTCTGTTGGCTGCAGCAAGGAAGGGGAGGTGTGGGGGGAAGTCAGCCAAGGTTCCACACATGATCATCAGCCAGTGACCTCTGCTGCGAAGTCCTTGGGCCTGAAATTTGGCACCTTAGCACGGCTGTTAAGGCCGGTTTTGTGGAAAAAATTGCGACTGCCTCACTTCCGCCCACTTCCAGCACGGGCTGCGCAGGATGCCATATTGGTGAGGGTAAAAAAAGAGCTGTCGTTTAGCTTCGTCTGAAGCAGGCGTTAGCCCATTAACATATTCAAATAAGGGGCCGAACGCCTGCTTCTGCTCTCTTTTGCAAATTTGGCTTGTGCCTGAGGCAGCCAACGCCAGTGATGTTTACTCCCGGGAAAACAAACATTAAACAGCGCCAAGTGAAAAAAAGGTAAGTACTTACCAATTTCATCTCTGACTTCATTCCTGACTCTGACCTCCAGGCCCTCTCTGATATGCCCCCGATCCTGGCCCCGACCTCCAGGTCCCCCCGATGCTGGCCCTGAGTCCTGACCTCTCCCCATCCCAATGCTGGCCATGACCTCCTCCCCCCGATCCTGGTCCTGAGGCCCGACCTCCTCCCGCCGATCCTAGCCCCGAGTCCCGACCTCTCCCAGAGTCTTTGCTGGGCATTCAGCGTTGGCCTGAACGCCACAATAATCATAATCAGCAAGCAGCACTAAAATAACGGCACTGCCTGGGATCTTTTTACGGGTGCGAGTAAGCCTCGCCCAGTGGTGGCACCCCCCACCCCCCTTTGGGCTTTATCGGATTTCTAGGCCCTTATGTGTGGCCATTAGGTGAGAGTGTGATTGGCTTCAGTGGTGATGGTTCCCCCACCCTCAACATTCATTGTCTGCAATCCCATATCACCTGCCCTTTGGGCAAAGTATCAGAGGGCTGGTGATGCCTATGGAATTGGAGCCAGCAAGGGTTCCCTCCCCATCAAGTGGGAAGAAAATTGGGAGGTTGGGGTAAGAATGGAAATATTAGAAATCAATCCGAATCGACGTGTACCAGACCCATTTTCAGGCAACGTGCACTTTGGTAAGTGCTAATATTTATAGAAATTATAACAAATAACGTTCATGATTGGAGTTGGAGTTCATGTCAGTCCTTTCAAAGTATCAATTTTTTTATTCGTTCATGGGATGTGGGCGTCGCTGGCAAGGCCAACATTTATTGCCCATCCCTAGTTGCCCTTGAGAAGGTGGTGGTGAGCCTCCTTCTTGAACCGCTGCAGTCCGTGTGGTGAAGGTTCTCCCACAGTGCTGTTAGGGAGGGAGTTCCAGGATTTTGACTCAGGAACGATGAAGGAACAGCGATATATTCCCAAGTCAGGATGGTGTGTGACTTAGAGGGGAACTTGCAGGTGATGGTGTTCGCATGCACCTGCTGCCCTTGTCCTTCTAGGTGGTAGAGGTCGCGGGTTTGGGAGGTGCTGCCGAAGAAGCCTTGGCGAGTTGCTGCAGTGCATCTTGTAGATGGTACACACTGCAGCCATGTGCGCCGGTGGTGGAGGGAGTGAATGTTTGAGGTGGTAAGTGGGGTGCCAATCAAGCGGGCTGCTTTGTCCTGGATGTTGTCGAGCTTCTTGAGCATTGTTGGAGCTGCACTCATCCAGGCAAGTGGAGAGTATTCCATCACACTCCTGACTTGTGCCTTGTAGATGGTGGAAAGGCTTTGGGGAGTCAGGAGGTGAGACCCTCACCGCAGAATACCCAGCCTCTGACCTGCTCTTGTAGCCACAGTATTTATGTGGCTGGTCCAGTTAGGTATCCGGTCAATTGTGACTCCCAGGATGTTGATGGTGGGGGATTCTGTCAGTGGTAATGCCATTGAATGTCACGGGGTAGTGGTTAGACTCTCTTGTCAGAGAGAGTCATTGCCTGGCACTTGTGTGGCGCGAATGTTACTTGCCACTTATCAGCCCAAGCCTGAATGTTGTCCAGGTCTTGCTGCATGGGGAGTAAGTGTTGCTTGATAGCACTGTCGACGACACCTTCCATCACTTTGCTGATGATTGAGAGTAGACTGATGGGGCGGTAATTGCCGGATCGGATTTGTCCGGCTTTTTGTGGACTGGGCATACTTGGGCAATTTTCCATATTTTTGGGTAGATGCCAGTGTTGTAGCTGTACTGGAACAGCTAGAGGTGTGGCTAGTTTTGGAGCACAAGTCTTCAGCACGACAGCCAGGATGTTGTTGGAGCCCAGAGCCTTTGCTGTATCCAGTGCACTCAGCCATTTCTTGATATCACGTGGAGTGAATCGAATTGGCTGAAGACTGGCTTCATGTGATTTTGGGGACCTCAGGAGGAGGCCGAGATGGATCATCCACTCGGCACTTCTGGCTGAAGATGGTTGCGAACGCTTCAGTATTGTCTTTTGCACCCACATGATGGAAGTGTACATTCATAATACTGTAATGATCTTTATATAGCTCCTTTCACAGTGAAACATCTCAAAGCGCACCAACAAATTACTTTTCTGAATTGCAGTTATTTATGTAGACAAACACGACAGCCATTCTGCAGCTTGTGCACAACAAATCCCTTGTTATTGTTGTAATGTAATTTTTTTGGATCTAAGAAGATGTTAGGATAGAATCAACATCTTCAACCTTTTATAGCACTGCGCTTCAGTGCCAAGAGTCCCTGCAAGCAGCTGCAGTACATAGGCTCAAACATTAGAGGGCAGTGTGTCCGCTAGCAGAATCTAACCAAAGTATTACAAATCCCTTCCCCCTCTCTTTTCATTTACTGTTTCCAATTCTCAAGGTCTACATTTTATTAACAGCTACAAGTGTAACTAACATTGTCTGACATCTTTAATGTGAATAGCACCAATTGAGAAATTTCCTGTTTCACTCGTAACCTGCAAAGCATTGAAACACATCCTTGACAGGCGTATTCTTTACAACAATCTGGGGAATTGTGTTTTTGCAGTTGCCTTTATGATTAAGAGAGACCCTGCTCCAGCATAGAATTCTGTAAAGTTTGCAATTTTCATGTACTGGTTAGGCAGACATATCAGACAGAGCAGACCACAGAATATTCAATGCTGTGCTGCCCTAATATATGTTCCCTTTCTCTTTTTTCCCCAATACCCAAAGACATTGGATACTAGCACCAGTACAGATTCACAAGTGTCAGTTGCTCTGTGGCCATTAATCAAATGTGCACCCTGACAGCAAGCATTGGCATGGCATTTGACCAAGGGAGGCATCACATCTGAGCCCAATCCAGTCCCCACCCCATGCATGACCAAACACGATGAACCCTTTCAGATTTTCCTCTTCCTAATTCAGGGGCATTGAAGCCAACTCAGCTTCAACTAGGCAATTAGCCTTCACATCTTCAAAGGGCATACGGCTTAATTTATAAAGGAAGCCATTTGTGCTTTGCACTGTTCAAACTAAATTAGATCTTCTGAACTACTATACCTTTTAACTTACCATAAAATCCGACCTTTAAAAAAAAATGATACTTCTATTATTGGATTGCTACTTGAGTATCTTCCATTTTGAGTAGCCCAGATAATGTGGACTTCACCATGCTTAAGCAAAATTTGTACAAGAAGCTGTCTATGTAATGCAATTTTATTAATGGATTCAGGGCTGATTTAAAAAAAAAGACAACACAGAAGTAAAAATGCTGCTGATAACTGATCTTAGTGGTTAGTGGCCAGCCATTTATCTGCTATCCCCTTGTTAGTGTTGTCGATGGCTGCATTTAGTTATCTCACTTATTTTTTTTTGTTAAAAGCCCACAAGGTTGATTTTATAATTTGCAGGAAAACTAGTGATTTTTCTTTCAGTTGTACCATCTTTTTGTGACCTATATTTTACACCTACTGTGCTGGACAGGAACTACACTAGTTACAGCATTTGCAATACCAACTCAAGTGCATAGCACTTAAAAAAATGTGTTTAAAGATTTCTGGTGCCGTGACTTTGCAGCATCTCACACACAGATGGGGTGAATTCTTTCATTTTGCCAGTGAATTGGTTCTAGTTCATTATGTGATTAAAATTCTCACTCAGTGGGATGTTAAAATGCTTTGCTCTGCTGCTGAGGATTCTGCCTGTTGATGTTTGGTAAATCTGATTTAGCGATGCTTGCATTTGATTAAAAGTGGTCTGGTGCCAAAATGTAGCATTTAACAAATGAACAAAGTGCACACAGAGTCACAGAAGCTTTGACTAAATCTCATCCTCCTAGTGTTGCTTGGAAGAGAAGCCAAAAGTAGGCTTATTCAAAGACAAGGTACATAATAAGGTAAATTAATCACACTGCTGCTTGTCAAATAAACATAGTTCTAATATTAGACCATATGCTGCAATGTCATTATTACTAGTAAATGAAGCATCAAAGAAAAAATACTCAACAAAACAGAACATATGTTGACATTAGCCATTCATTTTCACACATACAGTCCTGCTTTCAGAGTGCCATAAGACTTTCCTTCCATCTCTAGGCTGAAGAAGTAGTTTCTGCAGTCTTGCTGAAATGTTTACAGATGGCACATTCCCCAGTGCTGTCTGTCGGGGTGCAGTACCGACACTCAGCAGTACTCTTGCAATTTTATGTAACAAGCAAACAAAACTAACAAGTTTCCTATAACTAATAATTAAAAGGAAATGCATTTCCCACTGAAGATGTTAATGTGGGGTGGGGGGGGGGAGAGAAGAATCCCACAGGGGAGCATGAAGGAAAGCTGCTTCGCAAAACAATGTAAATATCAAGTTCTTCCGAAAGAAGATTTTTTTAAGTACCCATGAAACACATCTGAATTTCAAAACTGTCTATTGTTTGTATTCAACAAATCATAAGGAAGTCAAAACAGTCTGAAGGTAAAGCTGACAGCTTTAGGCACCTCATTCAATGCAGCAAAGTATCGCTGCAAGAATCAGAACACAGACCCGAAAGATGTGCCTTACAGTCAAGTGCAGAGTAAAACAAAGATGTATCCAGCAATCATTAATTAAGCTTAGCAAACAGTTGCGAGCTTCAAATGAAGAAAGCATTCAATACAGCTATCAGCTACACAAAAGCTCAACTTACTTTTTGATGATACAGCAGCAATGTTTTGTCTGTTCTGCTACATTTCAACACAAGCCCAAGTCCTTGTCGTGCAGGCTCACGAGCATTAGACAATCAGATTTGTGTAAGCAACATCTATGAGCATGACCAGCCTTTGATCCAGTAATGTTTCACTCATATCAGATCACAACATTACAGTTCTTCTCCAAGCAGATCACAATGAAAGGATTACAAGGGCACATCTTATTGCACCACTGCAACCCAATACATTAGCACAATGCTAGGGTTGGTTAACACATTTCTCGCTAAAGTAACGTGATATCTCAAGCAGCACAATGCAACAGTCCCACCACCGGAGGGTCGCACCTTTGAATCCTTGTCTCGACTGACATTTGAACTCCGCTGGCCTTACTGGTTGCGGCAATTCTTGGTCAGGCCGCCAGATGGAGCACTGAACAAAAAGAGGGCAAAGGGAGGGAAAACTGGAGGAACCAGCGAGCCCCACTCTTTCGGCAGAGCATGGGGAGGGGACTGGCTGCTGACGCTGTCACACTGTCACACAATCCTTTTCTGAGGGAAGAATCATGATTCCTGGATCAGCATTGTGACAAGAACGTAAAAGTGTAGAAAATATAAACACCCTCTCGTGTACACAAACATCAACATACTCATACACACCTACGTTGCTCTGCTTAGCAAAATTAGGCAGTCTGTCACTCAGGAGTGGCCTATGGGAAAGCCACAGAGCAGTTTGATCAAAAAGCTGGGTTAACACTTCTAAGTGCCAGACACATCCATATGGAATATCTGTTTCCGGCATAAGGTTGCAATGAGAAAACATAGCATCTGCTGATGAATAATCATGAAAGCAAGACTGCCATTTGCAAATGCTCAATGCTGATTGGAGAGGCCATCATTTTACTCTACATGTGTCATTTGATAAATAAAAAGCTTCTGCTGCCCAAACTAACCATTACCAGTAACATTTAGCAAATGAGAATCAAGTCTCTGTACCCAAAGTACACATGAGAGGCAGGTACAGAAGGAGCTCGGCTTCCTGAAACACTGAAGCTTTATTTAAAGTTCCACTGCTGCCAGAAAGGCTGGTGAGCATGTGGCCCTACTGTATTTCGAGCCATTCCCAAGACACTAAAACACTATCAGAGGCTTTGAAACTATGGAAACTGAATAAGTAAGTAGCTTCCATGATTAATAGATGAAGATCCCTAGCTGAGCCATAACTCAAGACTGTAGGATCCACACGCACACAAAGCCAATTTGAAAGTGCAGATTTTCCCTGTTCAGTGATTGAAAGCTTTTCTGTGGTTCGACAGTCCTGACCACTATATCCATTTAACCTTTCACTACGCAAAAAGATAAAGATGTGCTCGACTATACAAACAACGATCAGAGGTATATACCAGCTCAGGTCAATTTAATTCTGACACCAGTTTTGTGAAGGATGGGAGTTGGTCTCTGGAGACCACTTCCATTCCAGTCAGGGTATCCCGCCTGACACACACACTTAAAATGCAGATTTCACCAACCTACTGCATATTGAGCATCTCTTAAAACGTGGTTCATCTCTCCTTCACAACAGATAGACGATAGAAGCCAAGGAAACATCCCCTCCCCCCCCCCCCCCCCCCCCAATCCTGCATTAAATTTGCTCGGTGCCTGTGATGTTATTCCACACAGCATTTTGCCTGCTAAAGCAGCTGTTGGACACTAACCCCTGGCCTGACCCCATGCTCCAGGCTTCAGAACACCCACCCCCAACTCCGAGAAGGACACTCCCGGACTCTTGTCATGCAGGGCAAGCAGATCGAGTCCTACACATTGCACAGCAGCTGGGCAACCAAACTTCTCTCTCTCTTTCCCTCCCCCCTCACACAGGGGACCCTCCTGTTTCCAGGTGTTTAATGTACCAACGAGACTGCTGTCAAACCAGACAAAAAAAAAAGCACGTGGGGAATTTGCAGACTTACGCTCTCGTTTATACCGATTACTTTCAACAGATTTGTTTTTAATGCTGGTCGGAAGAATATCTCTTTTATCGGCACATACAGCAAAGAGAGACGCTGCAGCCCCTCGCCCACCCCCACTCTCGGAGCGGAGAGTTAAGGCAGCCGTTCACACACACACAACACAAATCTGCACGCTTGCTCCACGAAACCCTGGATCCTCAGCAATTAGGTCCGTCCAAAGCTCTTTGTAAATATTCGGGCTGCTAACTTGTGCTAAGTCTTTCCGAAAAGGTAAACGTCTTTGTACGCCCAGCGTTTAAAGCAACTGTTAAAAGATAGTACTTTATAAAAAGCGAACGAGGATGAAAGAATTTTGAAGGCAACTTTAGCAAATGATAAAAAAGCCAAGCATCGGAACACCTTTTTATTTAAATATGTGCAGATAATGTGGTTTGCCCACGATCGTTATCTGCGAGATAGAAATTCTTTGAGGGTCTAACATTAAAACCAGACTCCGCATTTAACAACAACAACACAAAATCCAGAAGCGATATTTAATACCAGCAGACTGTTCGCACCAGTCCTCGGGAGCCTAATGTCATGAGCTGAGAAATCCAATCCAAACACACAGGTTCCAGCCCGGCTACATACACGCGGCTCCCTGTAGATATGATCACCGACGAGGGTGAACAATTAGCAGAACAAATCTCAAGGAAAGACACACGCAAAATAACAAAGAGCCAGTGCTCGCCACATACAGAAACAAAAAGCTGCTAACCCTTGTTCCACCAGAATAAACAGAAAAGCACTCTACCTTCTGGGTTTGCAAAGGCAAGCCAGGGAGTCGAACCAGCGGCACTGATGTCTCATTAGTAATCCATTTAAGGCTATCTATGGCCAACTTGATCCACACACAGTGGTTGTCAGCCGCTGTGAGGGTAACACATGTGCCTTGTCTTGACAAGGGGGAGAGTAACACGGCTGTCCCCCAACCAGCCCAACTGCATGTGGAACTTTTGCTGCTCCAAAAACCTTTTTCACGAAAATCCACCAGAAATCCACTCAGGAAACCCTCGCCGATCCGACACGGCTACCAAGAGGGAGACTTGGCTCAAGGAAGAGCCGCTCTGTTCTCCTACAACCGGCCGGGTAACGTTGGAAGCCTGTATAGCTTCTTGTCCAGTGTCCTGTCACAGCAGGCAAACACGGCGCTGGCTACACAAGCTGCGAGTCATCTTATTTGGAGATGTGCAGGGCGAGCCGCCTGTCTTACGAGCGAGTGCCCCAGTACTACCCCCATCCTTGCCTTCAAACTCCAGCTGTCACTGGCTATCCGCTTTGGAAGAGACAGCACTCAAACCCTGGACTGGATTTTTTCTTTGAACGGATCTGGCGCTTTTGCACTCGGCAGTCGGCTCGCTGCTCTCCAGGCACCCAAATCAGATTCAAGATAATCTGTTAAACATTTATGCAGGCATTTTAAGAATTAAATTCCCACTTCATGCCAAGCGAATAAACAGAGATCCTTGAGAGTCCGTACACCCACTAACACTTTGGAAATGACTTCCTGCTTGGGATTAGTTTAAGAGCCAATCCGTTTTGAATAGTCAGAACCACAGAGATATATCCTATTAATTTACTGTTAACAATTTCAAGGCGTGGGCCACAATTTGTCCTTAAAGATTTAAAAAATATATTTTGCTTTATTAAAAACAGCTTTTGTCTTTTCATTCACTCCAGAGAACAGAAAAAACATTCATATCAGAAAAAACATTCACACAACAGTGACGACACTTAAAAAAAGTACTTCATTGGCCGTAAAGCGCTTTGGGACGTCCGGTAGTCATGAAAGGCGCTATATAAATGCAAGTCTTTCTTTTATCTACTCCCAGTTCTACTCTCCCCTTCCTTCAATTTGATTTACATGTTTGTGCTACCTGAGCTTTTTTCAATTGCTGAATTATAATTAGAAGATTTTACTGGTGTCCAGACAGAACAACTCTTTTGTAAAATGAAAATGAAAAAACTGCAAATGTTGGAAATCCGAAATAAAAACAGAAATTGCTGAAAATACACAGCGGGTCAAAATAGAAAAATAGGTTATTAACTTGTTTATGTCTGTTTTTGTTTTAATTGACATTTTGTGTGTATAACACTTAAAACATAAACAGGCATCTCTAAGGTTTATAAAATAGAGAGGGGGATGGGGAGAACCAACAGATAGGCTAAAGACAGAGAGGCGGTAAGTGAGTAAATGACCTGCAAACTGCTTAATAAAAGACTGAGATACATAGATATAAAAAAACAAAAGAATGTGCAAATAGTGGAAGGTGGAAAGACAAGGGAGAGACACAAACAAAAAGGCAATAACATTGGGAAAAATAGCGAAGGAGCAAAAAAAAGGCAAGCTGCAAATTCAACAGACCCGAAATTAAATTCTTATGTAAAGTTTTGCTTTGGCACCATTTACAACGAAGAGGACTGTTTCTTTTTACGTGCACAATGGTTTTTAACAGCTTCGCCTTCCTGTTCTGCATTCGTTCTCTGCAAACCAATTATACTGGGACGTGCTGCTGTTGTTAGATTGCTGCAGGTACCTCGCCCGGTTTGCCCATTGTAGCACACATCAGGGTGGCTAGTAAAGTTACTGGCTGCAGAAATACACTTCAATATGCTCCAAAACATTGCTAATAAAGACCACTTAAAAAGATCCCATTCTTAAAAATTATGTGCATCTATTTGCCCCCCAAATTATTCATTTGACCTCCTCGGATCTCTTCATCTGTTAAATACTGAAGTTACATTCTTATTGTCATGTGATACTTAATTTGGGGCAGCTTAAAAATGTCAAGAATTAAAATAAATTCTATCCATATACAGATACCAAATAATGCAATACCAGATTCCTTGCAAAAAAATCAGGGATTTCTATTACTTTCAATGCAAATCCACAGCTCTTTTTATTTGCTTTGAGTAGAAATGAAACATTCAATACATTTATGTGCATTAAATAATACATATTTACATAGAAGACATAATTCAATTATGCATGTATGTGGGTAGCTACATAACGAAGAATGCATACATGTATTCAATATGCATCAGTGTTTGCTGACAAACAGTGCAGATCAGACCCTCTCTGGTCCCCAAGTCTTGCTGCTAATGGTTCTGTCCATTGCAAAATGTAGGCAGAAATTCTCACTTACAGCATGAATTGGGGAGCAAAGGAGTGCCTGGAATTAGTTCCAAGGCTCAGGCAAGAGTGGTACAGAAGGGAGAGGGGAGAGGAAAGGGAAAATGAATGGCAATGAGGGGAAGAGGGAAGGGGAGATTAGATGTCAATGAAGGAGGGAATAGATGGCAATGAAGGGTACAGTGAAGGGGTAGAACCTGGGAGCACTCCCTCAGTACTGCACTGAAGTGCCAGCCTAGATTATATGGTCAAATCTCTGGAGTGGGGCTTGAACTCATAACTTTCTGACTCCGAGGCAAGAATGCTACAAGAGGGTATAGAGTGCCTTTGTAAACTGGCGTAGGGGGTTTGGATATCGAGAGTGACTATTGAGGTCACTTTTGGGGAAGTTACGTTTTTGTTAGTCAGTTGAAAATCCCAATTCACTTCGATTTTCCATTTTTTAAATAAATAGTTTCATAAATTTTGAAATATAAAAGTGTTTAAAATGAACTAAAGAGTAAAACATCTCAGTTTGCTGTTGGAGCATGCCGATGGTCTCACCTAAAATGCACCACTGATTCTGCATCTTCAACATTTCCCTTTCAAACTTTCATGACCTTATGTTTGTTTTCCTTCAGTACGTGAAGGAATGTTGGATACACCTATCGTTTAACTTACAAAGACTTGTAAACTATTTATTTCCACATGTCATAAGGCTTATTATCAGGGCCATTGCTGAATTGTTAGCTTTTTGGAGGCTGTATTAGCTCTTTGAAGCTATTGGTCAACTTTTGCTAGTTTTCTAGGTTGGCCTATATGGGAATGACATTGAAGATATACTGGTTTTAAACTGGCAATGGACTAAGATCCTGTGGACTGAGCTCTTTTTTACTTTGGTTACATCAGTGACATGACCTGATTCCACTATACTAAATCAATGTGGTTTAATAAATGGAGCTGCTTAGTTATTATTTTAGACATTTTCCCTCCCATTTTCTCTCTTTCTTTCCTGAAGGCAATGGCTCATGCTGGGGTATAGTTCTATGTGTGCCCAGGTGTGCCCTGTCTGCAAAAAGCAGTACAAATCCAATCTGGCCAATTACCGCCCCATCCGTCTACTCTCAATGATCAGCAAAGTGATGGAAGGTGTCGTCGACACTGCTATCAAGCGGCACTTACTCACCAATAACTTGCTCACCGATGCTCAGTTTGGGTTCCGCCAGGATCACTCGGCTCCAGATCTCATTACAGCCTTGGTCCAAACATGGACAAAAGAGCTGAACTCCAGAGGTGAGGTGAGAGTGACTGCCCTTGACATCAAGGAAGCATTTGACCGAGTGTGGCATCAAGGAGCCAGAGTAAAATTGAAGTCAATGGGAATCAAGGGGAAAACTCTCCACTGGATGGAGACATACCTAGCACAAAGGAAGATGGTTGTTGGAGGTCAATCATCTCAGCCCCAGAATATCACTGCAGGAGTTCCTCAGGGCAGTGTCCTAGACCCAACCATCTTCAGCTGCTTCATCAATGACCTTCCCTCCAGCATAAGGTCAGAAGTGGGGATGTTCGCTGATGATTGCAGTGGTCAGTTCCATTCGCAACTCCCCAGATAATGAAGCAAGACCTGAACGACATTCAGGCTTGGTCTGAAAAATGGCAATTAACATTCGCGCCACGCAAGTGCCAGGCAATGACTATCTCCAACAAGAGAGAGTCTAACTACCGCCCCTTGACATTCAACAGCATTACCATTGTCGATGCCCCCACCATCAACATCCTGGGGGGTCACCATTGACTAGAAACATAACTGGACCAGCCACATAAATACTGTGGCTACAAGAGCAGGTCAGAGGCTAGGTATTCTGCGGTGAGTGTCTCACCTCCTGACTCCCCAAAGGCTTTCCACCATCTACAAGGCATAAGTCAGGAATGTGAAGGAATAATCTTCACTTACCTGGATGAGTGCTGCTCCAACAACACTCAAGAAGCTCGACACCATCCAGGACAAAGCAGCCCGCTTAATTGGCACCCCATCCACCACCTTAAACATTCACTCCCTCCACCACCGGCGTACCGTGGCTGCAGTGTGTACCATCTACAAGATGCATTGCAGCAACATGCCAAGGCCTCTTCGGCAGCACCTCCCAAACCTACGACCTCTACCACCTAGAAGGACAAGGGCAGCAGGCACATGGGAATATCATCACCTGCAAGTTCCCCTCCAAGTTACAAACCATCCTGACTTGGAAATAAATCGCCGTTCCTTCATAGTCGCTGGGTCAAAATCCTGGAACTCCCTCCCTAACAGCACTGTGGGAGTACCTTCACCACACGGACTGCAGCGGTTCAAGAAGGTGGCTCACTACCACCTTCCCAAGGGCAATTTGAGATGGGTAATAAATGCTGGCCTTGCCAGCGACGCCCACATCCCAGGAACGAATAAAAAAAAAACCACCCAAGTGTCCATTCTTAAGCTGTTTTTTCACTGGTACAATTTAACTTAAATTCTGAGTGGCTAGCATCTGTGAGCTAGCGCTCAACATTGACATTGTTAAATCTGGCACCTGCAACACAGTTGCAGAAGCACAGACCTAGAAGAAGCTGGACCTATGAGTCTGCCTAATTGGTTGATAATCAAGATAGATTTAGTAATGTAAATGCCGAGAGCTGATTCAAGGATGATAGACTCCTGGAATCTGAACTAAAACAGCGCCTGTATAATGTGTGATCATAGATGCTGATTGTCAGCAGGCTTGGCATGACAGCCCAGCTCAATTACTTTCTTGCCCACTGTCCACAGACAATTTGTTTTACAACAGGGGCATCACTGGGCAGTAATCAGAAGTGGAAAATCAGACTGATTTTCCCCTCCCTAGCCTAAGAATTCTGCAGTGATTGTAGTGTCCCTATTGCCATCTTGGCTAAAAACAGCTAATTCGGCAAAGAGCAGGAATTGGTCTGATCTAAATGGCTTTAATTGCTCCCAGTTCACATCTTCAGCAAGAGAACAATCAAAGGTAGGAGGTCCCCTAGTTATGGTAGTGGGGTCAATCTACTGACAATTTACTCATTTGTTATTTTTGCAAAGGTGTAATTGAAGCAGGGCAGCTTCCAATGTGGGTGCAGAACACACTATCAGTAGAGGTACTAAGGGAGAAAAGGGATGGGTTGGGATTTGATGGATGCTGTCAACTGTGCTCCCATGGTATAGTGGCATTTGTTCAAACCAGACCTGGCATGAACTCACTGATGAGGTGGGTGTAGTTTGAACTGGCACCTATTCGAGTGCATAAATTAGACCAAATGTACTGCATTTTGAAGGTCAGATTGTATGCAATTTTAGATCTGATTGTTCTCCAAAGCACAATATAGTGTTAGCATCAATATAGTTTAGCAATGACAATTTACACAGGAGACCTTAAAAAGCATGCCACACTTACAAAATTGTACAGTCTCCAGTGTAAAAACATGGCTTGTAATGTTTCACAGCGTCATTCTATGCTTCAGGGAATAGAGTTCGAAAAAAGGAATCTGACTAAAATAATTACAATAATTTAATAAGCTAATCATAGAACTCTGCCATGGATTAAGGAGGCTTTGAAATAATAAGTAAACAGCAGAGTATAGATTTGGCATTGTACAAAGTAAAGAAAGATCTTAGCACCATTATCTCTGGATCTATCCTAGGCCCCCTCCTATTTCTCATCTACAACGCACCAAAACAAAAATTAGAGGGAATATTGATTGGTTCCCGGTTAAGCAATGCCTCAATTTTAAAATTCTCAGCAACATCATCCGAAAACACAACGTCAGTTTCCACATGTACGCTGACGACACCCAGCTCTATCTCACCACCACCTCTCTTGACCCCTCCATTGTCTCTGAATTGCCAGACTGCTTGTTCGACATCCAGTAATGGATGAACAGAAATTTCTTCCAACTAAATATTAGGAAGACTGAAGCCATTGTCTTCAGTCCCCGCCACAAACTCCGTTCCCTAGCCACCAACTCCATCTCTCTCCCTGGCAACTGTCTGAGGCTGAGCCAGACTGTTTGCAATTTTAATGTCACAATTGACCCCGAGATGAGCTTCCGACCACATATCTGCGCCATCATAAAGACCGCCTGTTTCCACCTCCGTAACATCGCCCGACTCCACCCCTGCCTCAGCTCATCTGCTGCTGAAACACTCATCCAGGCCTTTGTTACCTTGGATTTGACTATTCCAATGCACTGCTGGCCAGCCACCCATTTTCCATCCTCTGTAAACTTGAGGTCATCCAAAACTCTGCTGCCCGCGTCCTAACCCACACCAAGTCCCATTCACTCATCACCGCTGTACTCGCTGACCTACATTGGCTCCAATGTTCCCCCTAAGGCGCATGGCTGATCGGGTGGTCCCGTGCATGTGCAGGCCACTCACCAGCTGCTGCTGGAAAAGATACCGCGCATCTGTGGCCGCGCAGCAAATTTAAAGGGACTGCGCACCAAAAAAAAAATTAGAGGGAACATTGATTGGTTCCCAGTTAAGCAATGCCTCAATTTTAAAATTCTCATTCTTGTTTTCAAATCCATCCATGGTCCCGTCCCTCCCTATCTCTGTAATCTCTTCCAGTCCAACAACCCTCCGAGATATCTGCCTTCTTCTAATTCTGCTCTCATAGAGTCATAGTCATTGAGTTATTCAGCACAGAAAGAGGCCCTTCGGCCCATCGTGTCCATGCCGGCCATCAAGCTCTGTCTATTCTAATCCCATTTTCCAGCACTTGGTCCGTAGCCTTGTATGCTATGGCGTTTCAAGTGCTCATCTAAATGCTTCTTGAATGTTGTGAGGGTTCCTGCCTCTACCACCCTTTCAGGCAGTGAGTTCCAGATTCCAACCACCCTCTGGGTGAAAAAGTTTTTCCTCAAATCCCCTCTAAATCTCCTGCCCCTTACCTTGAAACTATGCCCCCTTGTTATTGACCCCTCTACTAAGGGGAAAAGTTCCTTTCTATCTACCCTATCTATGCCCCTCATAATTTTGTACACCTCAATCAGGTCCCCCCTCAGCCTTCTCTGCTCAAAGGAAAACAACCCCAGCCTGTCCAGTCTCTCTTCATAGCTGAAGCGCTCCAGCCCAGGTAACATCCTGGTGAATCTCCTCTGCACCCTCTCCAATGCAATCACATCCTTACTATAGTGTGGCGACCAGAACTGCACACAGTATTCCAGCTGTGGCCTAACTAGCGTTTTGTACAGCTCCATCATAACCTCCCTGCTCTTATATTCTATGCCTCGGCTAATGAAGGCAAGTATCCCATATGCCTTTTTAACCACCTTATCTACCTGTCCTGCTGCCTTCAGGGATCTATGTACATGCACACCAAGGTCCCTCTGATCCTCTGTCCTTCCTAGGGTCCTACCATTCATTGTGTATTCCCTTGCCTTGTTAGTCCTCCCAAAATGCATCACCTCACACTTTTCAGGGTTAAATTCCATTTGCCACTGTTCTGCCCATCTGACCAACCCGTCCATATCGTCCTGTAGCCTGAGGCTTCCCTCCTCGCTATTTACCACCCCACCAATTTTCGTGTCATCTGCGAACTTACTGATCATACCTCCTACATTCATATCTAAATCATTAATGTACACTACAAACAGCAAAGGACCCAGCACTGATCCCTGCAGTACACCACTGGACACAGGCTTCCAGTCACAAAAACAACCTTCGACCATCACCCTCTGCCTCCTGCCACTAAGCCAATTTTGGATCCAATGTGCCAAGTTGCCCTGGATCCCATGGGCTCTTACCTTCTTGACCAGTCTCCCATGCGGGACTTTGTCAAAAGCCTTACTGAAGTCCATGTAGACCACATCAACTGTACTACCCTCATCCACACACCTAGTCACCCCCTCGAAAAATTCAATCAAATTGGTCAGACATGATCTCCCCCTGACAAAGCCATGCTGACTATCCTTGATTAATCCTTGCCTCTCCAAGTGGAGACTAATTCTGTCCCTCAGAATTTTTTCCAATAATTTCCCTACCGCTGATGTTAGGCTCACTGGCCTATAATTCCCTGGTTTATCCCTACTACCCTTCTTGAATAATGGTACTATGTTAGCTGTTCTCCAGTCCTCTGGCACCTCCCCTCTGGCCAGAGATGTTCTGAAAATTTGTGTCAGAGCCCCTGCAATCTCCTCCCTTGCCTCACACAGCAGCCTGGGATACATCTCGTCTGGGCCTGGGGATTTATCCACTTTTAAGCCCGCTAAAACCACTAGTACCTCCTCCCTCTCAGTACTAATTTGTTCAAGTATATCACAATCCCCCTGTCTGATTTCTATGCCTACATCGTCCTTCTCCATAGTGAACACAGATACAAAATATTCATTTAAACCCCCCCCCTCTGGCTCTAAACACAGATTGCCACTTTGGTCCCTAATGGGCCCTACTCTTTCCCTGGTTATCCTCTTGCCCTTAATATACTTATAAAACACCTTGGGATTTTCCTTTATTTTGCCCGCCAGTGTTATTTCATGCCCCCTCTTCGCTCTCCTAATTTCTTTTTTAAGTAACCCCCTGCACTTTCTATACTCCTCTAGGGCTTCCACTGTTTTTAGTCCTTTGTATCTGCCAAAAGCCTCCCTTTTTTTCCTAATCCATTCTCGTATATCCCTTGACATCCAGGGTTCCCTGGACTTGTTGGTCCCACCCTTGACCTTTACGGGAACATGTTGCCGTTGTACTCTCTCTATTTCCTTTCTGAAAGACTCCCACTGCTCTGATGTGGATTTTCCTACAAGTAGCTGATCCCAGTCCACTTTGGCCAGATCCTGCCTTATCATATTAAAATCGGCCTTCCCCCAATTTAGAACCTTTATTTCCGGTCCATCTTTGTCCTTTTCCATGACTACCTTAAATCTCACCGAATTATGGTCACTGTCACCAAAATGCTCTCCTACTAACACTTCTACCACTTGCCCGGCTACATTCCCTAGAATTAGGTCCAGTACCGCTCCCTCTCTTGTAGGACTTTCTACATGCTGGCTCAAAAAGCTCTCCTGGATGCACTTTAAGAACCGCACCCTCTAAGCCTTTCACACTCTGACTATCCCAGTTAATATTGGGGAAGTTGAAATCCCCTACTATTATTACCCTATTATTTCTACACTTCTCTGAGATTTGCCTACATATCTGTTCCTCTATCTCCCCCTAACTGTTTGGGGGCCTATAGTACACTCCCAGCAAAGTGCTTGCCCCCTTTTTGTTTTTGAGTTCTACCCATATGGCCTCATTAGAGGAACCTGCTAAGATATCATCCCTCCTTACAGCAGTAATTGACTCCTTGATTAATATTGCGACACCCCCTCCTCTTTTACACCCCCCTCTGTCTCGCCTGAAGATTCTATACCCCGGAATATTGAGCTGCCAGTCCTGCCCCTCCCTCAACCATGTCTCTGTGACAGCAACAATATCATACTCCCATGTGTTCATCAACACCTTCAATTCATCTGCCTTACTCGCAAGACTCCTTGCATTAAAATAAATGCCATCCAGCCTTGCCATACTCCCTTGTGCCATTACATATTTGCTCTGCCTTCCAGGCTGACTTGTTTTTTCCTCTATATTTGGCTGTGCATCACCCCCTACTATAGCTCCACTCCGTATCCCATCCCCCTGCCAAGTTAGTTTAAACCCCCCCCAACAGCACTAGCAAACCTCCCCGCAAGGATGTTGGTTCCGTTCCAGTTCAGGTGCAACCCGTCCGACTTGTACAGGTCCCACCTTCCCCAGAAGCAGACCCAGTGATCCAGGAAACTAAAGCCTTCCCTCCTGCACCAACTCTTTAGCCACGCATTCATCTGCTCTATCCTCCTATTCCTATACTCACTAGCACGTGGCACCAGGGAGTAATCCAGAGATTACAACCTTTGAAGTCCTGATTTTTAATGTGCTACCTAGCTCCCTAAATTCTTGTTGCAGGACCTCGTCCCTCTTTCTACCCATGTCGTTGGTACCAATGTGAACCATGACCTCTGACTGTTCGCCCTCCCCCTTCAGAATGCCCTACAGCCGTTCAGTGACATCCTTGACCCTGGCACCAGGGAGTCAACATACCATCCTGGAGTCACGTCTGCGGCCACAGAAACATCTATCTGTTCCCCTTACGATAGAATCCCCTATCACTATTGCTCTCCCACTCTTTTTCCTCCCCTCCTGTGCAGCTGAGCCACTCGTAGTGCCACGGACTTGGCTCTTGCTGCATTCCCCTGAGAAACCATCTCCCCCATCAGTATCCAAAATGGAAAATCTGTCGGAGAGGGAGATGGACCCAGGAGACTTCTGCACTACCTTCCTAGTTATTTTACTCTGTCTGGTGGTCACCCATTCCCTGTCTGCCTGTGTACTCTTTACCTGCGGTGTGACCACCTTGTTAAACGTGCTATCCACGAAGATCTCAGCTTCGCGGATGCTCCACAGTGACTCCAGCCGCAGCTCCAGCTCCGAAACGCGGATTTCGAGTAGCTGCAGCTGGAGACACCTCCTGCACATGTGTTCGCCCTGGACACCTAAAGTGTCCCTAACTTCCAACATAGCACAGGAGGAGCACTCCACGCTGCCGAGCTGCCCTGCCATGTCCTACCCTTAATTTACTCCTTTTAAATTAAAGAATATTAAATACACTAGGGACCTAACTTCCCTTTAAATACTACTTACTCTAAACTAGAGACCTTACTTTTACTTTAATGACTGAAATGTAGAAAGACTGTAGAATACTCACCGCTGGTTCTCTGTCCCCTCTTGTGCAGCTTTTTAGCTCCTGCTCTCCTGGAAGCAAACTCGCAGTTTAACACTCTGCACTCTCTCTTGAGCTCCCTGATTTTAATTGCTCCACTATTGTCGGCGTGACTTCAGCTGCCAAGGCTCTAAACTCTGGAATTCCCTCTTTAAATCTCCCCGCCTCTCTATTTCTCTTTCCTCCTTTAAGACGCTCCATAAAACCTTTCTCTTTCTGCCCTAATATCTCCTTATGTGGCTCAGTGTCAAATTTTGTTTGATAACGCTCCTATGAAGTGCCTTGGGACATTTTACTACTTTAAAGCTGCTATATAAATACAAGTTGTTGTTAGAGAGCTTATCATATTTAAAGGATGAAAAAAAATTACAAAAGAAGACTCATGCCTGTTTATATTGTACAAAATAGTTCTGTTTGTCTTCACTACTTGTAATATGGAAGTCACCCTGTTTACATTGTGCGGTAGATTCAAAAGTACTGGTAGAACCACAAAAACAAGGGCGTTTGCATGTGCAGAGTTGTTGCAAAGGCATAATCATGACATTCATTTTTGATCAAGCATCTTTCCCAAAGTCACAGATAAGGTTCACATGTGAAAACCTAGGCTCAATCCTTCTGCTAGCAGGAACAGCAAATTGTGTAGATGGGAGCAGGAAGTTAAAGGGACACTGAGAGATTAAGTGAGTGGGAAAACTGTGGCAAATGGAGTTCAATGTGGAGAAGCGTGCGGTCATCCACTTTGAATCCAAGAAAGAGAAATCGGAATATTTTCTTAATGGCCAGAGATGAGAAATTGTGGAGGAGCAAAGGGGATTTGGGTGTCCAGGTACACAAATCACTAGAAGCTACTGCACAGGTACAAAAAGTAATCAAAAAGGCTAATGGAATGTTGGCCTTTATCTCAAGGGGGCTGAAATACAAAGCGGGGGAAATGATGCTTCAGTTGTACAGAGTCTTGGTCAGACCCCATCTGGAGTATTCCATTCAGTTCTGGGCACCAAACCTCAGGAAGGATATATTGGCCTTGGAAAGGGTACAGTGCAGATTCACCAGAAAGGGTTAAATTATGAGGACATAAACGTGGCTTGTATTTTTTTGAAGTTAGAAGGTTGAGGGGGTGATCCAATCATGGTGTTTAAAATGTTAGAAGGATTTGATAGAGCAAATGCATAGAAGCTGTTTCCTCTGGTGGGGGAATCCAGAACAAGGGGCCACGATTAAAATTAGAGCTAGGCCATTGAGAAGCAAAATCAGTAAGCACGTTTTCACACAAAGTGTAGTGGTAATGTGGAGCACTTGCCCCCAAAAGGCTGTGGATGCTGGGTCAATTGAAATTTTCCAAGACTGAGATCGATAGATAGCTGTTAGGTAAAAGTACCATGGATATGGAACAATGGAGTTGAGGTATAGATCAGCCATGATCTAATTGAATGGTGGAGCAGGCTCAAGGGGCTGAATGGACTGCTCCTGTTCCTATGTTCCTAGCAGTATCCAGTGCCATTTATGTTTGCCATTAGGAATGTTGTGCTTCTGGCAGCATGAGGAAGAAACACCTCTTGAAGTGGTCACTCTGTGTTGCCAGTGTTGCCAGAAACTGGTTCTGCCTCATTTATATTACAGTATTACCGCTGAAGTCACTGGCAGTGTTATAATGTAAATTAATGATCAGACTTTCAAATGCTACTCAACATGGGACTGAGCAACAGATTCCCTGCAAAACATTTTGAAATGTTAAAACCAGTATTTCTCTTTCATCCTGAATGCACATTACTCTCTGATCTAGATTGATGTTTCTCTCTGACAAATACAAATCACAACATTTTACAACAGCTGCTTTTAAGGCTGCTGAAATCTAGGAAAAACCCATTTAATTGTATGAGCAGGTCTGTGATAAAAAATAATTCTGTATGTTCTTAGTACTTCAACCCTTTGAGGGTTGCACCAAAATCCAGTCTTTCACAACAGGATATTTTGTGGGACTCCGCACATGTGGCTCAGTTGTTAAATTCTTGGATCTGAAATTTCAGTTCTCATGGTCTGCTGCCAGAATTGTTGTGGGGCAAGGACTTATACCTGCTCAATGGGCCCGACACTAACCCTGGCCGTGGTCAATTACAGGGTCAGCCTATTACAATATTGATGTCTGGGACAAAAGCACGAGTCCCACCAGCAATTGGTGCACTGCGCCTGGGATGTTTGGAAAATATGTGAAGAGGGGGGTTACAAGAAGTCCTTGTGAGGGCACAGCTGCAGCAGTTAAAGGTAGACTGCTCTTAAAGCAGAACTAATGTGCAGGAAAACAAAAACATGGCTCTAACAGGAGCAAGGAGAGAATGATAGAAAGAGTATTCTTACAAGGGTTGGGGGAATGCAACAGTGGAAATAAATGCAACAGTGGGAATGAGTGGCAAGAGACTTGCCAGTTCCATGTGGAAGGAAGTGGTATAAGTAGTGAGTGGCAACATCCTAGTCCCTACGATGAAGTTTATTGAATCCACAAGGTCAGTAAAGAAAGTGTAATGGTTGCAAGCTGTTATTAATGCATATTTAGGATGTTTCAGACAGTAGACCTATATTTATCCTGAAAGTGCATTCACTAATCTAAAGGTATCACCCTGTGCACTAAACAATCTGTAGTGACACCTGCTCATGGAATATTTCAATTAAATGGATACAGCATCCTGCAATGCATGCTTGCCTATTGAAACCTGTGGGAGTTCTGTAAGAGAAGTGATGAAAATTCTCAGATAGCTGTCAAAATCAACAGTCTGTGACTGACAGTAACAAGCATTCTTATTTCATGCAGGAAAAGATTGCATACAATTTCCAAGACGGACAGGCTACAGGAAAAAGATTATGTACGCGATGGAGACTTGGGATGGTTTGTGTTGACTGACCAATAATGGTCAAAGATCAGAAATGGTTTCTCTTTTTTTTTAGGCTCATACTTTGAGGAGATCCTTGAGCCGAACAGGAAGGAAAGTATGGATACCAGGAAACTCCTAGCATTTCTCATTCCTCTTTTCTCCACAGAAGATGGAAGCAAGAAGATGCTGCAGAGAGAGAGAGAGAGAGAGAGATGGAACCAATGCCAGAACCTTCAACCTCTGGTAGTGCCTGTAGAACTTGTTCCACTCTGTAATGACCCCAGTTGATCGCAGGGGTACTGCCATGAAGACAAATGCTTGAATCAGAACTATATCAAGGCACTGCAAATACTCTCCGAAGATGTGTGGCAGATGACAGGGAGGAAGGCAGCGTCCAATTCCATCCTTTGAGGCGCTATCAGAGTGGGCTCCTCTCAATTTTTGACTTCAATGGAAAGGAAAATTGGGAGAGCTGTTTAAAAGGTGGCCGAGATAGTAATGTGCGTTTTACTCTATCACCAAATGTCAAAATTACACCCTCAATGTCAAGGCTAATACAAGAGTAATGGCAAGGTACCAGAGGATCACCACCATCCATGCAATTATACCCCAGTAAGACAATCAACATCTTCAAGAGAGAAGCAAAGGGATTGGAAGATTTTTTTTTAAAAAGTTTGATTTTACTGCTGTTGATATTAAGCTAAGTTACAAAATGCTATCCAAGTGGAAGTTCTAACCAGGTACTTGATCAGTAAATGCACGTTCACAGGCATGAAGAAGGCAAAGGTCAAATACATTAAAATCTTCTCATGTGAAGTAAAACAAGAATAGCTTCTACTGCAGATTGCAGGAACAAAAGTGAACTTACAATTTCCTTTGGAATCAGCACCTCTGATAGTTCAATTGATAAGTGCATTGCTCATTGTGGAACTGAATCAGACCAGGAAAATCCCATGTCTGATGCCTGGTCTCAGTTCGCTGAACTCAGTTGGTGTGGTGACTGAGGTGCTATGGTTGACCTTACTACCTCATACCTAGGATGGAGAAAAATCATCCAGAATTCCTATATCTGATCACTAATCAGTGACCCTGACTGATAGCATGTTTGTGTACATGTCAAGTGTGCACAAGATTAGGCTCGGGTATGATATTCCAATCCCTGCCATGATCAACTAGCTTGCCAGCATTTGCAGTCTAGGCTGACACATACAATCATACCCCAGCAAGGGATACTCTCAGGAAAGGTTGAAAGACAATTGATGGGATTTAAAAAAATGCTAAAATAATTTTAAAATACATTCATTGGCAGATTAAATTGAAATAATAAACACAAAAATAGCAAATCCTGTATCTTCTTTAAATGAAACATTCCGTTAACAACTCTAAACACCATCCGTCACCTTTTTTAACAAAAAACATACAATTGTACTTTTAGGAACCTTTTCACGTCAGATTAAGTAGAAGTATTAACAAGTAATTATGGGCAGAAATAGACTAGGAATTATTGTTGGAATAATGGCCTTTTGTTCACTGCTGCATAAGACTGCAGGGCACCATGACCCCGTGAAAATGATAAAACATTTGGTTAATAGTTAACAGTTTTCCATTAAGTCTGCAGGTGACACTTCTCATCACTTCCAGGAGAGACTCTGATAAAGTTAAAAATGACCAGTCAAACTGGAAGATAGCCCCAAAAGAGCCATACTGATACATCATTCCTGTCAAAGAGGATAAACTTCCCACTGCTCATTTGAATTTGCTGTGATTCCCATGGTTGAGCTGGATGTTATTGACAAAGCTTGAGATGGAGAAATCTCTACATCTGAACCAATGTTCTTCAAAGACCACTGTGTCAGCCATTAAAAGCTGTGGCTCAGTGGGTAGCACTCTTGTATCTGAGTCAGAAGGTTGTGGGTTCAAGTCCCACTCCAGGAACATGAGCACAAAAATCTAGGCTGACACTCCAGTGCAGTGCTAAGGGAGTGGTGCACTGTTGGAAGTGCCGTCTTTCGGATGAGACGTTAAACTGAGGCCCTGTCTTCTCTCTCAGGTGGATGCAAAAGATCCCATATCACTATTTCAAAGAAGAGCAGGGGAGTCATCCCTGGTGTCCTGGCCAATATTTATCCCTCAATCAACATAACAAAAAAAAAACCAGATTATCTGGTAATTATCACATTGCTGTTTGTGGGAGCTTGCTGTGTGCAAATTGGCTGCCGCATTTCCTGCATTACAACAGTGACTACACTCCAAAAAGTACTTCATTGGCTGTGAAGCACTTTGAGACGTTCGGTGGTCGTGAAAGGGGCTATATAAATACATGTCTTTCTTTCTTAAAATGTGACATCACCAGCCCACACTGCACTATCTCCAATTTCCAATTTCTGGTTGTAATGACGATAATGATTTATCTTTTGAAGTTTTAGACCACCAAAGGATCCACCCACAAACGTCTCTAAATTAAAATGGGAAATTGCATTTATTTGGGCTATCAAGCGTATGGCATTCTCTTTATTCCGTGGTCTTGGTTTTGGTGTGTCTTTCAGGTTGGGGACTTGTTTAACAGACTGTGTTTAAAGTATGAAGTCAAACTGGCCTGGCTGTATCATTGTTTCATGGGAGGCTAGAAGCATGGAAGCCAGCTTGGTTTTATTATCATTTTACACTTGTGGCTGTGTTTGATTAGGTGTTGGTTCACTGTGTGATACCATCATGTAGTGAAATAACATGGCTAATTCTGAAAATAACAATAATTACAGAATAAATTGTATTTCTCTCAGATCCAAATTGAACATCATAAACATCCTTAAAAAAGAATGATTTTTACTTTTTTTTTAATTCTCAACATGCTTTGTAAGATAAACCTTCTAAATCTCTAGTCCTCCATAGCTATATGCATCACATGCTCTAGCAGGCAGGGCTCAGGTCCATAGTCTTTACTGAGTTAGTTGGTCTTAGCTAAGGCTGTAATGGGGGATACTTAAAATGGAGCAAAGCAACTCTATTTCTGTAATGGTCCCTTCCAGAAATCTATGTGTGGATGTCAAATGAGGACATGATTGGGCTTGGTTGTGATGCCTCCCCCTCCCCAGTCAAATAGCCGGCCTACACTAACTGCCTGGACTTCCACATTGAAGAATCATTATTTGGCTAAATGACCAAGAACTGCCAGTGCTTGTGGAACACTATCCCTCGGTAAGGAGAGAAAATTGAAAAAGAAACAAAACGCTTTCAAATCCTGAGTCCTTTTGAAATTGTGTTTATTACAAATTTGCAGTGGTTGTTATTTGCCCTTGCATTCCTATCTGTTCTATTGCTAGATAGATTTTGTTGTGTTATTGAGCAGACTAAAGGCAACTTTACTCTGCATCTGACTACGCTATAACTGATCTGAACGTGCTTGATGGTGACACTGTGTGACAGCACTGACATCCCTCACCTGGAAAGCAGTAACACTATCTGATATTCAACAATTGCTAATACAATATACATTCGGATAATGTGATGATTTAGTACTCTCAGTGCAGAGCTTCACGCAATGGGGGTATATAATAAGAATTTGAGCTTTGAGGTCAGCGCACCTGATTTGCAGCCACATGATTTTCAGTCCATTAATGAACAAAAAGTCATGCAGGCTGCCCTTTTGGTGCACTGAACCTTTGCTGCTGAAGCTCTGTGCTGGATCAGTAAATCTTAGAATTTACCCTATCACAGATAGCTCTGACAGACACAGAGAAACCATGTATAGAATCTCTTCATAAGGCGCCTGAATCCTGCTTCCCTTTGTGCTACTTGTATGGATCCCAAAGTCAGCAATAATATTTATAATTTATGAAAATTTAGGTCCAATTACTGAATATTGGAATACAAGTGTATCAGACAAAAGCCAAACTGGGGAATGTTGTGACTGGTCATTACTTAAATACACAAGACTTTAATAAAATATAAGTTTGAAAAAAAGAACACGGAGCTTTACACATATTGGGAAATTAAAAGAGGTCCTTGTTTTCTCCTTCAAAGGTTTATAGTGAAGGATTAAGTGGGACAGAAACTTATCAAACTCTTCTCCCATAATCCCTCAAGCTGTCAACCCAAAGATATCATGGGCAAACAGAAATAATGATAGTGGCTCATTCTCAGGGTCTTCCAGGGTGGGCCTCAAATATCTCACTTAGATTTCTGTGACACAAATAAATACTGTTTGCATTGTTTGCAAAAATCACACAGTGATTTATTTTCTCACATAAAACTGTGGTCTATTCAGATATTTAATAGGCAGCCAGGCCCACTTAAAACAACATCAATACTGGCTTCTCAGTACCTCCATGCTTGCTACCCCCAGTGATTTCTTCACCGTTTCCCTGTAATAACATGGAAGGATTACTGGTGTGCCCGGTTGTATGTGGGAAGATTAGGTGTAGTTCTTTTTAGTTGAGGAACTGTAATAATTAGAGCACCAGAAAAGAAGAGAGTGCGAGCAAGCATCCTAAAACAGCCCTCATCTGCGCTTATTTAAAAGACCCGTTCATGTGGAAAGGAAATTACAGTTTGCCACACAAGTGAAATAATCTCCTTGATTGTCCTTTTCCTGTAACCACATGAAATGCTGAAACACAACCCCACAGGAACTAAATGTAGTTTATAAACCTCATGACTACACTGCCTTCTCTCCAAATACCGCCCCCCGCTCCCCCCCCCGCCCCCCACCCACCCACCCACTCACACGTATTCCTTCTTTTTTTCAGTACCTTGGTACTAGGGAGAAGTGCAATATTTACAGAACTAATCTCAATTTGCCTGAATTGGTTGGAGTATGATCTTTCTCGAAGAATCCAAATACAGTATGACCAGATTTGGGCAAGTTTAGATTTGGATACATTTCAGACAACCTTTATGTTTAAACAAAATGGTGGAGGTGAAAAGGAAAGTTTTGAATTGTGCTGATAGTAGAGCTTTGGGAAAAAACATAGCTGCTGCTTTTCATTTCCCCCCATTTTCTCCATTCCTCTCCTAAAGCTGGTGACTCATGCTGGAGTTCACAGGTGCGAGTCTTCCCCCAGTACCTCACCCAAACGGCCATTCTTCATGTGTGGGTATTGGCAGTCGAGCTTATCCCCATTTATATCCACAGATTTGCAAACTTTTCACAGGGTTCCTAGATAGCAATCAGGACCAGGAACCCGGGCTGATTTTTAGCCCGTGAATATTGGAGTCAATTGTAGCACCACACTACTGTTGCCCTGGCTAAGATCAGCTAACTGATCAGGAGTCAAACTTGGTGCTTTCCTGCTTTGTATGGCTCAGAAGCACACCAGGCAGTCCATTTAACAACTGAGATGACATGGACTACTTTTTCTTTCCAATTTTCTCCCCTCCTCTCAAGAAACCATTGATTCCTTGCTGTTATACAGTTACAAGGTGATGCTTGTCTTCTGGTATGTCCCCCAAGTGGCATTGATATTGAGTGCCAGCAGGCTACCTAACTGAGACATGTATCAGAGCTGAGGCTGATCCTGTCACCGCCCAATAGCCACATACACAAACACACAGCAGTAGTTGCTGGTTTCCAATTTTCCCTTCTCTAACCTGGGAATCATTCCCAAGCCTGATGCTGTCCTCACCCCATGTCCACATCCATGCACTTTCCAGCAGGAATCACTGTGGAGCAATTAGGACCATTATTCCTGATTGCTTTATTTCCCCCTTTTGCTAGGCCAGGAAAGTGAGGTCAATTGTAACATCCCGACGGCCACTCTGGCTGAACAGAGACTGCTGGTCAAATTTGGGACTTTGCAGCTCTGTATGTTCAGTGTTTATACACTCAATCATTGGGGGGAAGTATCATTCATTTTGAATAAACACATTAGAGGCGTTCCTCTTTATAATCCTCAGATAGCTTGTCACAGAATCACTGGTGCAAATAATATTCAGATTCTTCTTTTATATAGTAAGGTAAGGGTTAAACATTGATTAATTCTAAAATATTATCTTTCCCTTCATTCCAGATAAGTATTAAGGTCAAACCTTTATGGCCATTCAGGGATTCATATTGTCACCAATGTTAGAGATAAGAAAAATAAACAATGGCAATCATAAAACTTCACTAATTGTTAGTTGCAGATTCTTCAGGATAACTGTGCAAAAATATTAGTTAAAATGAAGCCCACCATTATTATTCAGTGGGAACAGGAATTAAAGTTAATCTTTGACTTAAATATAATGGTAATATTTGGAGTTTCTTTTTTTCAGTGATTCTTTAAACCTACTGCATCATGTGGACAGGGGAATGTCTATGTTATTTATATGGACTTCTCGAAGGCATTTGATAAAGTCCCACTTAAGAGACTGTTAACTAATGTAGAAGCCCACGGAATTGAGGGCAAATTATTGACCTGATTAGGAAATTGGCTGAGCGGCAGGAGACAGGCAGTAGGGATAATGGGTAGATACTCAAATTGGCAGGATGTGACTAGTGGTGTCCCGCAGGGATCTGTATTGGGTCCTCAACTATTCACAGTATTTATTAACGACTTAGATGGTGGCATAGAAAGTCATATATCCTAATTTGCCGATGACACAAAGATAGGTGGCATTGTAGGCAGTGTAGATGAAAGCATAAAATTACAAAGGTATATCAACAGATTAAGTGAATGGGCAAAACTGTGGCAAATGGATTTCAATGTAAGCAAATGTGAGGTCATCCACTTTGGACCTAAAAAGGATAGAACAGAGTACATTCTAAATGGTGAAAGGCTAAAAAACAGTGGAGGTCCAAAGAGACTTGGGGGTCCAGGTACATAGATCATTAAAATGTCATGAACAGGTACAGAATATAATAAAAAGGCTAATAGAATGCTGGCCTTTATATCGAGAGGACTAGAATACAAAGGGGTAGAAGTTATGCTGCAGCTAACCAAAACCCTGGTTAGACCACACCTGGAGTACTGTGAACAGTTCTGGGCACCACACCTTAGGAAGGATATATTGGCCTTGGAGGGAGTGCAGCATAGGTTTACCAGAATGATACCCGGACTTCAAGGGTTAAGTTACAAGGAGAGATTACACAAATTAGGGTTGTATTCCCTAGAATTTAGAAGGTTAAGGGGTGATCTGATCAAAATTTTCAAGATATTAAGGAGAACAGATAGAGAGAAACTATTTCCGCTGGCTGGGGATTCTAGGACTAGGGGGCATAGTCTAAAAATTAGAGCCAGACCTATCAGGAGTGAAATTATGAAACTATTCTACACACAAAGGGTAATAGAAGTTTGGAACTCTCTTCCGCAAACGGCAATTGATGCTAGATCAATTGTTAATTTTAAATCTGAGATTGATAGATTTTTGTTAAATAAAGATATTAAGGGATATGGATCAAAGGTGGGTATATGAAGTTAGGTCGCAGATCAGCCATGATCTCATTGAATGGCGGAACAGGCTCGAGGGGCTCAATGGCCTTCTCCTGTTCCTATGTGCCAGCCTTGGCTCAGTGGTAGCACTCTCGCCTCTGAGTCAGCAGGATGTGGGTTCAAGCCCCACACCAGAGACTTAAGCGCATAAGCTAGGCTGGCACTTCAATGCAGTACTGAGGGAGTGCTGCACTCCTGTAGGTGCTGTATTTCAGATGAGATGTTAAACTGAGGCCCTGTCTATCCTCTCAGGTGCATGTAAAAGATCCCATGGCATTATTTGAAGAAGAGCAGGGGGGTTCTCCGGGGATCCTGACCAACATTTATCCTTCAACCAGCACTTAATAAAAACAGATGATCTGGTCATTTATTTCATGGCTGTGTTTATTTGCACCACACGTGGGTTGGACCAGATTTCTGATTGGTCCCCTTGGAGGACAAGACACACCCAACAGTTTACGATAGCAAAATACTGCGGATGCTGGAAATCAGAAATAACAACAGAAAACGCTGGAAAAACTCAGCAGGCCAGGCAACATCCGTGGAGAGAGAAAGAGAGTTAACGTTTCAGGTCGAAACCCTTCGTCGGAACTGAGAGAGCAAGAAATAAACAGATAAAAATGCAAGGGGGAGGCTGGGGGGAGGAATAAAAGAACAAAAGGGATGGTCTTTAGTGAGTAGAGACATTGAGAGATGCTCAAGGCAAGACGAGATGGTAATGGGACAGGTTGAGAAACAAAAGGTAAGGTGTGAAATGCTGGCAGAATCAGAGACAGCTGCCGTAGGGGGAGAGAGAGAAAAAAAGGAAAAAGGCACGGACCAAAAGAGTGGATAAAATGTATACATATGTGGTAGGGGCCGGGGTTATGATCTGAAATTGTTGAACTCGATAATGAGTCCGGAAGGCTGTAAGGTGCCTAAACGGAAGATGAGGTGCTGTTCCTGGAGCTTACGCTGCGCTTCCGTGGAACAATGCAAGAGGCCGAGGACGGTGAGGTCTGAGTGAGCGTGGAGGGGTGAATTAAAATGACAAGCGACCGGAAGCTCGGGGTCACCCTTCCGGACTGAACGGAGGTGTTCCGCAAAGCGGTCACCCAATCTGCGTTTGGTCTCCCCAATGTAGAGGAGACCACATCGTGAGCAGCGAATACAGTATACTAGATTGCAAGAAGTACAAGTAAATCGCTGTTTCACCTGGAAGGGGTGTTTGGGGCCCTGGAGAGTGGGAAGGGGGGATGTATAAGGGCAGGTGTTGCATCTCCTGCGCTTGCACGGGAAGGTGCCGGGCGAGGGGGAAGGGGTGCTGGGGGTGATAGAGGAGTGGACTAGGGTGTCTCGGAGGGAGCGGTCCCTACGGAATGCTGAAAGGGGAGGTGAGGGGAAGATACGTTTGGTGGTGGGATCACGTTGGAGGTGGCGGAAATGGCGGAGGATGATCCGTTGAATGTGGAGGCTGGTGGGGTGAAAGGTGAGGACAAGGGGAACTCTATCGTGGTTCCGGGAGGGAGGGGCCGGGGTGAGGGCAGAAGTGCGGGAGATGGAACGGACACGGTCGAGGGCCGTGTTGACCACGGTAGAGGGGAATCCTCGGTTGAGGAAAAAGGAAGACATGTCGGAAGCACTGGTATGGAAGGTGGCATCGTCGGAGCAGATGCGGCGGAGATGGAGAAACTGGGAGAAGGGAATAGAGTCCTTACAGGAGGCGGGGTGGGAGGAAGTGTAGTCCAGGTAGCTGTGGGAGTCAGTGGGCTTGTAGTGAATGTTGGTCAATAACCTATCCCTAGAGATGGAGACGGAGAAGTCGAGGAAGGGGAGGGAAGAGTCGGAGATGGACCATGTGAAGGTGAGGGAAGGGTGGAAATTGGAGGCAAAGTGAATGAAATTGTCTAGTTCAGGGCGAGAGCAGGAAACGGCACCGATACAGTCGTCAATGTACTGGAAAAAGAGGTGAGGGAGGGGACCCGAGTAGGACTGGAACAAAGAGTGTTCCACATATCCCACGAAAAGGCAGGCATAGCTAGGACCCATGCGGGTATCCATAGCAACACCTTTGATTTGGAGGAAATGAGTGGAGTCAAAGGAGAAGTTGTTCAATGTGAGAACAAGTTCAGCCAGGCGGAGGAGGGTGGCGGTGGATGGGGACTGGTTGGGCCTCTGTTCAAGGAAGAAGCGGAGCGCCCTCAGGCCATCCTGGTGGGGGATGGAGGTGTAGAGGGATTGTACGTCCATGGTGAAAAGGAGGCGGTTGGGGCCAGGAAACTGGAAACTGTTAAAGTGGCGGAGGGCGTCAGAGGAATCGCGGATGTAGGTGGGAAGGGACTGGACAAGGGGAGAAAAAATAGAATCGAGATAGGAAGAGATAAGTTCCGTGGGGCAAGAGCAGGCTGAAACGATGGGTCTACCAGGGCAGTCCTGTTTGTGGATCTTGGGAAGGAGGTAGAAGCGGGCTGTGCGGGGTTGGGGAACTATGAGGTTGGCGGCCGCGGGGGGAAGATCTCCAGAGGAGATGAGGTCAGTGACAGTCTTGGACACAGTGGCTTGATGTTCTGTAGTGGGGTCATGGTCCAGGTGGAGGTAGGAGGAGGTGTCGGAGAGTTGGCGTTCAACTTCCGCTAGGTAGAGGTCGGTTCGCCAAACAACAACAGCACCACCCTTGTCAGCAGGTTTAATGACAATGTCGGGGTTGGATCTGAGAGAATGGAGTCCTGCAAGTTCAGAGGGAGGTAGGTTGGAGTGAGAGAGGGGAGCAGAGAAATTGAGCTGGCCGATGTCACGGCGGCAGTTAGCAATGAAAAGATCTAGAGAGGGTAAGAGGCCAGAGGGAGGGGTCCAGGTGGAACGAGAATTCTGAAAGCGGGAGAAAGGGTCAGCCGTGCGGGGGGAAGACTCCTGGCCAGAGAAGTGGGCACGGAGACGGAGGCGGTGGAAAAAGAGCTCAGCATCGTGCCGAGCTCGAAATTCATTGAGATGGGGGCGTAAGGGGATGAAGCTCAGGCCTTTGCTGAGGACTGATCGTTCGGAGTCAGAGAGGGGAAGGTCAGAGGGGATAGTGAAAACGCGGCAGGGGGTGAGATTACAGTTTGTCTGAAATGTGTAATTTGATCCTGCCTGCTGGAGAGTAATTCAAAGTCTCTGCAATGTGTAATTTGATCCATGATGTGGAGATGCCGGCGTTGGACTGGGGTGGACAAAAATGAGAAGTCGCACAACTTTGATCCAGTCATTGTCCTAGGCAGGCTCCCCGAGCTAAGCTGTTCCAGTGCAGACATGACAGTGGCATCTACCTGTTAATGTGGATCACCTAGAAAAACAAGATATCTCTCACATGGCTGTCGTCCTCCTCCCAATCATCAGTTGAGTGATATAACATAAAATGCTGGAAATGCTCAGAAAGTCAGGCAGCATCTGTGGAGAGAGAGGCAAAGTTAACATTTCAGGTCGATGATCTTTCATCAGAACGTGAAACGTTAACTCTGTTTATCTGTAAATGATGTCTGATTTGCAGAGTGAAATCCACAGCATTGACTATTTTACATAATATGAGCTGCAAGGTTGGTTTAGTGAGGCGCATTTCACTCAACGAGAACAGGTGAGGGATGATGTCATTGCAAGTGACATCACTAGCAGAACCATAGCATGCACTTAGAATGACATAATTGAATGGCCCGGCTCATGCATAGGATGACATCATGGGTCAACTGAAAACCGGAAGTACCAACCTCGGCGGGTCCGCGGTGGGCGATGTCGGTGGCGGTTCCTGGCTTCTCTGCTGGCTCCAGCCTGCTGTCCAAAATTATTTTTCCCTGATTGGGTTTGTTAAGCCCGCCCAGTGCATTTGCCAGCCAATTGCAGGAAGCGGGTTTGATGACGTCATTCGATGACGCATCATCCGCCGGTTTCCTGAAAGGGACCATGCACAAATTAATTTTGACATTTGTGCTGTCAGTGTTCTACAGCATTGAGGTGCTGCAAACACTGACAAGCACAGCACAGAGGTGCAGGGCTGCACCCAGGCTCTCCCATGACTCCCTCCATATGCTTATGGAGGGAGTCACAGCACGCAGGGAGGTTCTCTTCCCTTCCAATGGGTGGAAGAGACCACTCCAGGAGATCAACGCAGCCTGGTTGCACATTGCACAGGAGGACACAAGCAGGGATGTTGTCAGGAGGACCTGGCTGCAGTGACACAAACCTTTCAATGATCTCAGTAGATCACGAAACATTACTGCAAAGGCACACTCAACCTCATCTTACTGTGCCACTCATCACATCCCCATCACTCTGCCTTCCCTACCCTACTCCTGCATATTCTCACTCACATCAACTTACCTTGCACCTCCACCCATCCCTCTCTATCTACAATGGCCCAGAAATTGATCCCGCGACGCGAGAGTACGCACTGCGTACTCTCGCGTATTCCCACTCCAATTGCCGGTTTTCTGCATGCCCTGCGCATGCGCTGAAAACCGGCAATTGCTCTTTTGAAAAGGGGGCGGTTCCTCGGTGCATCGCGTGCGCGCTACAGGCTGCGCGCACGCTGTGCACTTCATGCTTTGGACGCGCAGGTAAGTAAGGAAGATTTTAGAAATGGAAAAAGGAGGAGTAAGACCCACTTTTAACAAGGTAAGTAGTGAATTAAGTATTTTTTTGAATTTTTTTTAACAGGTATATCTTTTTTAGAGACTTTAAAGACAGGTAAGTTTATTTTTATAACTTTTTAAAAGATTTTAAATTTTTTCAAAAATTTAATTTTTTATTTAAAATGGTTAATTTAATTAACTATACTTATTTTATTAATGTGATGGTTTTAAAAAAAAAATGAATTGAGGTTTAGCTGTTATTTTGGGGGGGTGTTAGATTCATAGATTTCACAGCACGTATGTGAAACTTATGAATGGAAGATGGTGTGCTGCCATTGGCTCTAACTGAGTCACGTGATCCCACAGCTCACACGAATTCACTACGCCGGTGGGATACGCAAGCACTGCCCAGCTGATGTCTGGAACATCAAGTTCGTGCGAGCTGGATCTGAAAAAGCACAAGCGGAGTGAGAGATCGCGGGGAAGCCTTACCCCCGCGGGAACAGAGCGAGATCAATTTCTGGGCCATTATCACTTCCACATCTCACTAGCCACCCCTGACACTCACCCTCATCCTAGTCCAATCATACCAACTAACAACACACAAGGGTAGGCATTTGTGTGTTTTAGCCAATGTTCATGTGAAGTTTCTGTTAATGTGGTGTCAAACATTGAAACTTTTATTTTCAACACTTTGTGTTCTTGGACAGATTTGTATGCTCTTTTGGAAGTGACTTAGTGAGTTGCAGTGAATAGTAAGACATAATGGTACCCCTCGCAATGGTGATGTGTGAAAGGAATGGCTTGAGCATTGTAGGGATGCTTTATGGTGTTGGTGTGGGGTGGTGCCAACCTGATGCATCATGTGGCAGCCAGGGTGTACAGCATCAAGTGAAGTAAATCTGGCCATGGTGAGGCCATCCCTGGCATCCCGGGCAGCAGTGTGGTCGGGTGCTGATGCCCTCTGTCCTGTGCAGCATCAGGTGATTGTGGAGAAGGTTGGTGTTGTCAGTGCTGCTGGTGTGCCTGGTGCTGCTGGTGTTGGGGCTGATCGTGGTGGTATTCTGAGGACCAAGGTGAGATAGTTTCAAGGGCACCGATGCTGATGTAATAGATGGCAGGTGAAGTTGAGATGACAGAAGCGATCTGTCAATGGTGAGAGAGGTTGTTCCAATGAGGTGACACTGGATAGAGAGTTTATTCCAAACACTGCATAAAGCTCAATCTGTCTTCCAAATGCAGTAAACAACAGCTTCTGAGCTTGGAAAGTGAACAGCTGTGAGATGGGAGCTTTTATAGCACATTTGCAGCTGTCAAGTAATGAGTTGATTCCATGGTAATACAATTCCCGACCTACTTTCCTGACGTGATTCCTGAGCAGCATGGACCCTGCGGGCGACCTCATAAAATGTAAAGGTGAGCTCAAAATACTTCTTAATGGGCTGTTAACAATGTCATAATGACCTGAATTGCCTCCCCCGCTGCTGCGTGTCGGGTCTGTTCAGCGCTGACAGACTCGACATCTGGGAAAGGCACATGGTGGCGGGTTCTGACCCGCTGGGCGAAACAAACTCTTTCCCACCTGACCTGCCACAGAATGCGCCTGCTGACCCCCTGAAAAATTCCCCCCCCCTGGGTGAGAACTGCAGTGACTGATGGGGCATTGTATGTGGGTCACGGATTGTTAACAGGTTTATTGGGTATGACGTAAATAGTGACAGTGTCACAACTTCTGGATTTCACCCAGTCCAATGATGTCACTTGCCACACATGCGCCAGACTTTGCGATAAATCAACTCACTGCTGTTCATGGTCAAATGCGTGATCCATGTCTAGTGGGGAGAAGAGGGAGAACGTGGTGCGGGTATAAAGGGGGTGTGGTTGGAAGAACGTGATCCATGTCTAACAGAGGGGGCAGAACACGATCCATCGTCCCATCTGGATTACGTTCTTGCTCTCATTCCCCCTCATTAGACCTGGATCACATTCTTCCCCTCTCCACTGTTCTCTTCATGCTCCTCCCTATGAGTTCCTGACCTTGCCCCCACCCCCCCGAATTCCTGACCTCCTCCTCCCCCGAGTTCCTGACCTTCCCCTCACCCCCCCGAATTCCTGACCTGCTCCTCCCCCGAGTTCCTGACCTTCCCCCCACCCCCCCGAATTCCTGACCTGCTCCTCCCCCGAGTTCCTGACCTTCCCCCCACCCCCCCGAATTCCTGACCTGCTCCTCCCCCGAGTTCCTGACCTTCTCCCCTCCGAGTTCCTGACCTTCTTTGCCCCCTTGCTCTTGACCTTCTCTTCCCCAAGCTGCTGACCTTCTCTCCCCGAACTGCTGATCTTCTCCCCTCTGAGCTCCTGAATTCCTCTGCCCCTGAGTTCCTGAATTTCCCCCCCTAAGTTCCTGACCTCCCCCCCCCACCGAGTTCCTGACCTTTCCCTCCCCCGAGTTCTTGACCTTTCTTCCCCGAGCTGCTGACCTTCTCCCCCCCGCTGATTTCCTGACCTTCTCTCCCCGAGTTCCTGACCTTCTCCCCCTGAGCTCCTCAATCCCTCTCCGCCTGAGTTCCTGAACTCCCCCTCCAAATTCCTGACCATCTCTCCCCCCGAGTTCCTGACTTCTCTCCCCCCTGAGTTCTTGACCTTCTCCCCCCATAGCTCCTGAATTCCTCTGCCCCTGAGTTCCTGAACTTCCCCCCCAAGTTCCTGACCTCCCCCCGCACCGAGTTCCTGACCTTTCCCCCCCCGAGTTCTTGACCTTTCTTCCCCGAGCTGCTGACCTTCTCCCCCCCCACGATTTCCTGACCTTCTCTCCCCGAGTTCCTGACCTTCTCCCCCTGAGCTCCTCAATCCCTCTCCCCCTGAGTTCCTGAACTCCCCCTCCAAATTCCTGACCATCTCTCCCCCTGAGTTCCTGACTTCTCTCCCCGCTGAGTTCTTGACCTTCTCCCCCCGTAGCTCCTGAATTCCTCTCCCCCTGAGTTCCTGAACTTCTCTCCTCAGTTCCTGACCTTCTCTCCCCCTGAGTTCCTAACCTTCTCTCCCCCCCCAAGTTCTTGACCTTCTCTTCCCCCGAGGTCCTGACCTTCTCCCCCCGAGTTCCTGACCTTCTCCCGCCCCCCGTGTTCTTGACTTTCTCTTCCCCAGAGTTCTTTACCTTCTCTCCCCCCGAGTTTCTGATCTTCTCTTCCCCAGAGTTCTTTACCTTCTCTCACCCCGAGTTTCTTATCTTCTCTCCCCCATGTTCCTGACCTTCTCTAACCCCCGCGTTCCTGACCTTCTCTCCCCCAGAGCTCATGACCTTCTCTCTCCCCAAGCTCCTCTCCTCTCTCCCCCTTATCCCCTCTCCCCCACATCCCCCCGATCCCCTCTCCTCTCCCCACTCTGATCTTCTGACGTTCTCCATGCAAAAAATGGCTGGCAACAGTGAGGAAACGTGGGTCAGGCCACAGGCTGTAGCCCTGTGGCTAGGCGTGTGCGCGGCTGCGACATCAGGTGCGCATTCGTGGGGCGGGATAGTGTTTAGGCTCCACCCCCATACAGGTGTGCATGCGCAGAACTCAAACTTGTTCATGCAAATAATTATTCCGTTACTTCATTGCTGTTTGTGGGAGCTTGTTGTGTGCAAATTGGCTGCCGCATTACCTACATTATGACAGTGACTGCACTTCAAAAGTAATAGTTGGCTGTAATGCACTTTGGGACATGCTGAGGTTGTGAAAGTTGTTATGTAAATGCCAATTATTTCTTTCTATCATGTGTTTGTAAACAGATGAGAAAAGAGTTGCCAAACACTGTTTCAAGTTAACATGTGCTGAACAAACAACATCACAAAAATGCTTCAATCCCTGCTCAAGTTTTCCATCAATCAACCATAAAGTTCTGACACTGATTTAATTAATTTGTTCATAGGATGTGGGTGTCGCTGGCAAGGCCAGAATTTATTGCCCATCCAGAATTGCCCTTCAGAAGATGGTGGTGAGCCCCCCCACCTTCACGATGTACCTCCCCGAACCACCCCAATCTCCCCCCGAACCCTCCAGCTCTCCCCCCTGTGATCTTTCACCCGCAATCTGTCTGCTTACCTCAGCCGATCACCGACCCCGCTGTGACCGCGCTCTACCCACTACCGCTGTCCACCCTCCCCATGATCTCTCCCCTCCCCGCCACCACTAAACCTACCTGTTCCTCGGGCTGCAGCCTTCCATGTCCGACAGGCAGCATTGCCCGTAAATCAATCGGGCTTTCGGGCAGGGAACCTGGGGAAAAAAAATCACACACGTCTTGGAGTTAAAACTCCACGACGTTCGGGGAAACCCACACTTCCGGATTTCCCAACCATAACTCATCCCTCCCCGCTCTGAAACCCCGCTCCAGTAAATATAGGGGCCATCACTTCCTCACTTTTGTATTCTAACCTCCATGAGTTAAAGGAAAGGCCAATATTCCATTGGCCTTTTTGATGACTTTTTGTACCTGTGCACTCGTGTTTTTAGTGATTTGTGTACCTAGACACATAAATTCCTTTGCTCTTCCACAGCTCTTAAACTCTCACCATTAAGATTTGTCTTTCTCAGATCCAAAGTGGATAACCTCTCATTTTCCCACATTGAACTCCATTGGCCATAGTTTGCCCACTCACTTAGCCTGTCTATGCCCCTTGTAACATCCTGTTCCCATCTACACAACTCCTAACTGAGTGTCATCTGCAAACTTGAATATACAGCTCTCTATTCCTTCATCCAAGTCATTAATATATATGATGAAAAGCTGATCCCTGGGGAGCATCCTGCCAATCAGAGTACATTCCTTTATCCCTACTCCCCGCCTCCTACTTCCCAACCAATTACAAACCCACGTCACAAGGTTACCTCCAATTCTATACAATTTAATTTTTGCTAACAATCTCTTGTGTGGAAGCTTATCAAATGCCTTCTGGAAGTCTATATAAACAACATCCATAGACAATCCCCTGTCCACCATGTTAGTGAGCTCCTCAAATAGTTCGGCCATATTAGTCAGACATGACCTACCTGTCACAAATCCATCCTGACTCTCTCTGATTAGCTCATACTTTTCCAAGCGCTCAGTCACTCTGGGTGGAATTTTAACCCACAAAAGTGGGTGGGTTGGATATGCCTCTGATCTCCCCCTGAACCGCTACCACCCCCCCACCCCCCGCCCAAGGCCTCCAATCCCCCCTACGAGGCCTCCGATCTCTCCCCCCAAAGCCTCCGATCGCCTTCTCAGCCTCCCCCCTCCAGCCCCGATGCTCCTCCGGCTCCCGATGCTTCTCTGGCTCCTGAGTCCTGACCACAGCACACACCACCCCCCCTCCGATGCTCCTCCAGCTCCCGACCTCCCCCCCCACCCCGATTCCTCCCTCTCTCTGCGGCCTACTGTCATAGGCTTACCTTCCCGCAGCCAGCCAGCCTCTCCATCTGGCTGGCTGCAGGTGGGAAACAGCTTTCTAATGCTAATCAGGACCTGCCGTTAAATTCGGCAGGATCTGTGGGAAACCTTTCCTGAACGCTTTCTAGCTCCCCCGATCCTGACCCGTCTCCAGATTAAAATTCTGGCCTCTGTCTCTGATGATAGATTCATGTAACTTCCCCACAATGGATATTAAACTGATAAGTCTGTAGTTACCTGGTTTCTCTTTCCCTCACTTCAGTGAGATATCATCACTCATTAACTGTTCTATGACTCCTATCACTGGCAAAAACAACTCGAGCAAAGAGGCAATGCATTCAGGAGAGGAGAAGGGAAGAAAATTTATGGTAAAAAAAATGCAAAGGATTTTTTGGAGTTCGGATGATGGTTGTAATCCATTCAATTTCACTCCCGTGGGTTATAGCGTAATCTGAACTCCTTGCTGAAATTTCTGCCTTTAATCTCTCTCAGGTATCCACTGTTATTCACATTACTCCTATCTTTCAGCATATCATCAGGGTCCTTTGCACGTCTATATTGCAAATTTCATCTGGCACCACAATTTGTAACAATTAAGAAATTATTGGAGCTTGCTGCACAAGCAATTGTACTTTTGATCATTGACAGCGCTATGGCCAAAGTATTCAGATCTGTGAAATGTTAGCCTAGGAGTATTCAGAGTTAACAGTATATGCCAACAGTGCATATAATACTTGGACAGATTAGGGTGATTAGCAGCTCTCTGAAAGGAGAAAATGTGAATTCATTGTTCAGTATTTAGTGACCTGCCTGGTACTGCACAGCTCTCTCTCTCTCTGTTTCAGCAGTTTGAGAAATTCTCAGAGACGAGCCATCGCTGGCTGATTTGTAACAGGAAACAAGCACAATAAAGGCACTGAAGATTAATGTGAGAAGTATGTGTCTCTGTACGGGAGCATCAACAACATGACATGAAAAACGATATTGTTTCCAATCACTTGTCACTGCCACGTTATTTTCAATACTGAATGTCTGGCAGATTTTTCATACTTCCTGAGAAGGGCAAAGTAAATGTATTTGGATCTCTCATCAACAGTCAGTGTCTGTTCTATCACAGATTTAGTGGCTTAAGACTGGTGACAATTCAGCATCATTTTGTTGCAGTTGAGAGGGTAGAGTGCAAAATGTTAGGGAGGCTATGCTTCCAAAGGAAGTGTTTCATCAGCCCTGCAACAGATATGAAACGCAAAGCACAGACGTAAGAGAAACACAAAGGAACCTGTCCAAGTGATTAAAGTCAGGCATTTGGAGACCTCCATGAGTTACAAATGCAAGAGCCATGTTTACTCTGTTGAGCTGAATTGCATGGAACAGTGGCTATTGTGTCGCCAGGCAGCTGCCTAAGGTACTTCAGCACGAGTCAATACTTTAGATGAGATAAGTAAGGAATGCACATTAGAAAAGAGAAGTAGTTAAACAATAAGGAGATAAAATAACTGCACTCTTATCTGATGCAGGTAAAAGTTCCATTTAATCTGTTGCAATATGCAGAAAGTTCAGAGAATAGCATTGTATAAGTATTGCAAAAATCTTTATTCTGAACCATTTACTCTTTCTTAAAAAGTTTTTAGGCAGCAAAGTTTGATGAAGTTTGGTAAACGTTTGGTTCAGTGATTAAGTATACCAGTTGGAATGGAATTGTGCCATAAAGACCATACTGCCTTTGTTAGCTCCAGACTTGACTATTCCAATGCTCTCCTGGCCGACCTCCTGTCTTTCATCCTCCGTAAACTGAGGTCATCCTTTTCTTTCTTTCATCCAAAACTCTGCTGCCCATATCCTAAGTCCCAATCACCCATCACACCTGTGCTCGCTGACCTACATTGGCTCCTGGTCCAGCAACGCCTCGATTTTAAAATTCTAATCCTTGATTTCAAATCATTCCATGACCTCTCCCCTCTCTATCTCTGTAACCTCCTCCAAACTTACAACCCTCCGAGATCTTTGCGGTCCTCTAATTCTGGCCTCTTGTGCATCCCCGATTTTAATCGTTTCCCTCCCTAAACCTCTCCGCTTTTCTACCTCTCTCCTTCTTTAAGACACTCCTTAAAACCTACGTTGTCCCAATGACTCCTTTTATGGCTCGGCGTCAGTTTTTTGTCTGATTATGCTCCTGTGAAGTGCCTTGGGACATTTTACTTAAAGGCGCTATATAAGTGCAAATTGTTTTTATAAAAAAATGATATTAAATTAGTAAACTAAATCTTTTTTGCCATGTTTCTGCTTTTCTCCAATGGCTTGGGCTGGGGTTTGGATCCACACCTGACCATTCTTTATACATGAGCCTAAACAGCACCCAGCATCACTGACAAATGAAAGCCTGCTAGCATCACTGAGGAACATCGACTGGTGCTGCAGCATTGTAGGCCTTGGTAGAGATTGAGGCCTACAAAACTAAGTGCCTTAGGCCAGACTGGAGGAAGAGGAGGTCTTATCTAGTCCATCTCCCTTCATTTGTGGACATCAGGGCCATTACTGCTGCTCCCTTGGGCCTAACCCCACCTTTCACCAGGAAGTCCGGAAGCAGTAGTAAGAGGGGCGGACTGCAGGGAAAAGGGATGGGAGGCCAGGTACCATGACCCCCTCCTCCGACATTTATGCACAGCAAGTGGGGAAATGGCAGCCAGTGATGGTCCTGGCATGGCCGGGGAGGGACACTTAGCCCAGGGTGGGAATGCAGTGCTAGGATTTACTGCCCAGTTTTGCCTCTTTTTCCGCCGCTATGCTGCCTGATAGCGGAGGAAAATCCAGCCCTGAATATCAGCAAGCTGTTTGACTGTTGAAGTCCAAATTTGTCTGGTTCACATCCACACACACATGCTTTCCAAATGAGGAATTGGAATCTGAATTATCCCCCTACCATTCCAAGTATGCTGAGGCCAACTGCAGTACCTGAACCAGTGCCCAGGCTGAGGTCAGCAAACTCAGCAAAGATCAGAGCTCGAATCTGGGTCCCTCTGATAGGTATCAGTTCCACTTCATATATTCACCCGTCAGCCTTCAAGGTAGCTGATTAAATATTTGTTCATTAGAAGAATTATGTAATAATTTTCAGGTTAGAAACACTGTTGTGAACGACAGGCAATATTGTCAGCTCTCTCTCCTGGACTGCACTTTGAGTGTTTAGCAGACTTTTTTAGTTTGTGGAAGAAGAATCATCATTTGTCATATCTGTCTTAATGACATTAGGCAAGGATGTATTCTGGTCTTATTTACATCATTGTGTTTGTGTTTCTAAATAAATGCAAACAAATAAAAGGTGCCAATTTTCTTCCCGCCCCACCCCTCCTATTTTCTCCCCTTGTCTCCTGAAGGCATTGACTCTGTGCTGGGGCATGGCTCCACAGGTATTGGCTGCCCTTCAGTATCTCATCCAAATGGCAATTCCTCCTTTAGGAACGTAGACTGTGAATATTGGTAGACTATTTGACTGTGGGGGCATCATACCCAACTCTGACCCTGTCCTCTCTGACATCCATAGATGTTGTTCTTCCCAGCAGGGGACACTTTACAGCAATTGCGAGTGAGAACATAAATTGATTTTCCCTGTCCTAAGCCAGTGGCACTGAGGCCAATTGTTGCATGTAGCGCTGCGGGTGAAATCAGCCAACTCCAAATGAACCATCCTGGGAGCCTTGCCAAACAATTTTTATGCAGACAGTATCCTTTTAATCACTATTTTCTAGCCCTAACAATTTTGACTGAATTGCATTTATTTTTCCAGTCAAGCTTTTGTATATGACTTCAATTAATTCATGTCAAGTTTATTGCATCATTAGCTCTTAGCAGAAGCATTATAATGTAATGCACATTATAAAACAATACTGCAAATTCAAAAACTGAATACAATTACAAGACATGCTTTTCTCATTTTCATGTTATTTCATTGAATCTATGATGGTTGGTTATAAACAATAAAACTGTTGGTTGTGTAAAACTTTTAATAGACACATAGATGTTCTGTTTTAAAGATTGATAGAAAGTAGACATGTACATCAATCTAAATACCATCCTTTGATACCTCCCACAAAGCAGGATTCTGATAGAAATACATTGTATTGTATTTAGCACTTAACAACTAAATAATAATATTTAAAATTGCACTTAACTCACCACATAAACATTAACAGTTGTAGACAAGTGACTATTGAGATTTAATGATTGCTGAAAATCCCAATGATAGTTGACTGTTTCACTCCACTATGCACTTCACCTGAGTACAACAAAAGGAACATGTCTACTGAATTTATATGGAGCTCCCTCCTCATCTGACAGGCAATAACAACAACAACTCTTAACATAGTAAATTGACCCAAGGTGCTTCACAGGAGCATTATCAAACAACATTTGACACCGAGCCACATAGGCGATATTAGGGCAGGTGACCAAAGGTTTGGTCAAAGAAGTAAGTTTCAAGGAGCGGTTTAAAGAAGGAGAGAGAGGCGGCGAGGTTTAGGGAGGGAATTCCAGAGCTTAGGGCCTAGGCAGCTGAAGGCATGGCCACCAATGGTGGAGCAATGAATATAGGCCAGAATTGGAGGAGCGCAGAGATAATAACAGCTGCCCTGTCACTCCTTGCCAATACCCATTCAACCACAAGATTTGCACACATTTATTGCAAGCACAGCGAAAGCGGTCTATAAAAAATGCTAAATTTGCAGTGTTGAATCTTTATTACTTAGTCGTCTGACAGGGAATTTTGATATTGTAACAATTAAAAGATCATGAACTGGTTACTGATTATAAAATTAATATTTTCTTATCGCAATGGACATCAATTTTTGATCTTTATAGTTTCGTATCACAGCAAGAGCCAAGAATCAGGTTATTCATATTGAATTGAATAATAACTATAAAGCGCCAGCTAGTCAGTCAGATTTATGTTGGTGCAAATCTGATTGTAATGAGTGGGAATAAATATGCATTTAATCCCATAAATGTTAATTTTCTTAGTGCAGTGAAAGACCAAAGCTTGATCTTTCACTTACTTGATTGGTCAATGGAGCTATTGTTGAGATGTCACACAGCCATCACTGATAACTGTGAAGATCAGTACAGCACACAGTCTTTCAGCAATGAAAAGTACTGCTTTCTTCACTGCTGGTGGCAACGCCATTGCTGCTTTCCTTCAGTAGTAACTATACCCCTGCTCTCTGGTGATAACTGTAGTGTAGTTGGTCACATTCCATTCTACGTTTTGTGGTGGATGGTGATTGATACCAGGAAATATTTAGAGATAGGAATGTGAGCTAGCACGTGCCAAAGAATGATGGTAAATGCATAATATAACATAGGCTACTTTCAGCAGAAATACATTCTATATCATTTTACAGTGCAGTTACTGTGCAGTTATTCACTGACAGTCACTATCCTGTCACTTCCTATGTCACTATCCTGTCATTCCCTGTGTCACTGTCATTCCCTATGTCACTATCCTGTCATTCCCTATATCGCTATCCTGTCATTCACTACATCACTATCCTGTCATTCCCTACATAACTATCCTGTCATTCCCTGTGTCACTATCCTTCATTCCCTATGTCACTATCCTGTCATTTCCTATATCACTATCCTGTCATTCCCTATATCGCTATCCTGTCATTCCCTACATCATGATCCTGTCATTCCCTGTGTCACTATCAAGTCATTCCCTGTGTCATTATCCTGTCATTCCCTGTGTCACTATCCTGTCATTCCCTACATCATTATCCTGTCATTCCCTGTGTCACTATCCTGTCATTCCCTACATCACTATCCTGTCATTCCCTGTGTCACTGTCATTCCCTATGTCACTATCCTGTCATTCCCTATATCGCTATCCTGTCATTCACTACATCACTATCCTGTCATTCCCTACATAACTATCCTGTCATTCCCTGTGTCACTATCCTTCATTCCCTATGTCACTATCCTGTCATTTCCTATATCACTATCCTGTCATTCCCTATATCGCTATCCTGTCATTCCCTACATCATGATCCTGTCATTCCCTGTGTCACTATCAAGTCATTCCCTGTGTCATTATCCTGTCATTCCCTGTGTCACTATCCTGTCATTCCCTACATCATTATCCTGTCATTCCCTGCGTCACTATCCTGTCATTCCCTACATCATTATCCTGTCATTCCCTGTGTCACTATCCTGTCATTCCCTACATCACTATCCTGTCATTCCCTGTGTCACTATCCTGTCATTCCCTGTGTCACTATCCTGTCATTCCCTGTGTCACTATCCTGTCATTCCCTACATCATTATCCTGTCATTCCCTGTGTCACTATCCTGTCATTCCCTACATCACTATCCTGTCATTCCCTGTGTCACTATCCTGTCATTCCCTGTGTCACTATCCTGTCATTCCCTATATCACTATCCTGTCATTCCCTGTGTCACTATCCTGTCATTCCCTGTGTCACTATCCTGTCATTCCCTGTGTCACTATCCTGTCATTCCCTGTGTCACAATCCTGTCATTCCCTACATCACTATCCTGTCATTCCCTGTGTCACTATGCTGTCATTTCCTATATCACTATCCTGTCATTCCCTGTGTCACTATCCTGTCATTCCCTATGTCACTATCCTGTCATTCCCTGTGTCACTATCCTGTCATTCCCTGTGTCACTATCCTGTCATTCCCTACATCACTATCCTGTCATTCCCTGTGTCACTATCCTGTCATTCCCTATATCACTATCCTGTCATTCCCTGTGTCACAATCCTGTCATTCCCTACATCACTATCCTGTCATTCCCTGTGTCACTATCCTGTCATTCCCTATGTCACTATCCTGTCATTCCCTATATCACTATCCTGTCATTCCCTGTGTCACTATCCTGTCATTCCCTGTGTCACTATCCTGTCATTCCCTGTGTCACTATTCTGTCATTCCCTGTGTCACTATCCTGTCATTCCCTGTGTCACTATCCTGTCATTCCCTGTGTCACTATCCTGTCATTCCCTATGTCACTATCCTGTCATTCCCTGTGTCACTATTCTGTCATTCCCTGTGTCACTATCCTGTCATTCCCTGTGTCACTATCCTGTCATTCCCTGTGTCACTATCCTGTCATTCCCTATATCACTATCCTGTCATTCCCTATGTCACTATCCTGTCATTCCCTATATCACTATCCTGTCATTCCCTATATCACTATCCTGTCATTCCCTATGTCACTATTCTGTCATTCCCTGTGTCACTATCCTGTCATTCCCTGTGTCACTATCCTGTCATTCCCTATATCACTATCCTGTCATTCCCTATGTCACTATCCTGTTATTCCCTATGTCACTATCCTGTCATTCCCTATATCACTATCCTGTCATTCCCTATATCACTATCCTGTCATTCCTTATATCACTATCCTGTCATTCCCTATATCACTATCCTGTTATTCCCTATGTCACTATCCTGTCATTCCCTTTGTCACTACCCTGTCATTCCCTATGTCACTATCCTGTCATTCCCTATGTCACTATCCTGTCATTCCCTATATCCTAATCCTGTCATTCCCTATATCACTATCCTGTCATTCCCTATATCACTATCCTGTCATTCCCTGTGTCACTATCCTGTCATTCCCTATGTCACTATCCTGTCATTTCCTGTGTCACTATCCTGTCATTCCCTGTGTCACTATCCTGTCATTCCCTATGTCACTATCCTGTCATTCCCTATCTCACTATCCTGTCATTCCCTGTGTCACTATCCTGTCATTCCCTGTGTCACTATCCTGTCATTCCCTATATCACTATCCTGTCATTCCCTATATCACTATCCTGTTATTCCCTATGTCACTATCCTGTCATTCCCTGTGTCACTATCCTGTCATTCCCTGTGTCACTATCCTGTCATTCCCTATGTCACTATCCTGTCATTCCCTATGTCACTATCCTGTCATTCCCTATATCCTAATCCTGTCATTCCCTATATCACTATCCTGTCATTCCCTGTGTCACTATCCTGTCATTCCCTGTGTCACTATCCTGTCATTCCCTATGTCACTATCCTGTCATTTCCTGTGTCACTATCCTGTCATTCCCTGTGTCACTATCCTGTCATTCCCTATGTCACTATCCTGTCATTCCCTATGTCACTATCCTGTCATTCCCTGTGTCACTATCCTGTCATTCCCTGTGTCACTATCCTGTCATTCCCTATGTCACTATCCTGTCATTCCCTGTGTCACTATCTGTCATTCCCTATATCACTATCCTGTCATTCCCTATGTCACTATCCTGTCATTCCCTATATCACTATCCTGTCATTCCCTATATCACTATCCTGTCATTCCCTATGTCACTATTCTGTCATTCCCTGTGTCACTATCCTGTCATTCCCTGTGTCACTATCCTGTCATTCCCTATGTCACTATCCTGTCATTCCCTGTGTCACTATTCTGTCATTCCCTATATCACTATCCTGTCATTCCCTATGTCACTATCCTGTCATTCCCTATATCACTATCCTGTCATTCCCTATATCACTATCCTGTCATTCCCTATGTCACTATTCTGTCATTCCCTGTGTCACTATTCTGTCATTCCCTGTGTCACTATCCTGTCATTCCCTGTGTCACTATCCTGTCATTCCCTATGTCACTATCCTGTTATTCCCTATGTCACTATCCTGTCATTCCCTATATCACTATCCTGTCATTCCCTATATCACTATCCTGTCATTCCCTATATCACTATCCTGTCATTCCCTATATCACTATCCTGTTATTCCCTATGTCACTATCCTGTCATTCCCTTTGTCACTATCCTGTCATTCCCTATGTCACTATCCTGTCATTCCCTATGTCACTATCCTGTCATTCCCTATATCCTAATCCTGTCATTCCCTATATCACTATCCTGTCATTCCCTATATCACTATCCTGTCATTCCCTGTGTCACTATCCTGTCATTCCCTATGTCACTATCCTGTCATTTCCTGTGTCACTATCCTGTCATTCCCTGTGTCACTATCCTGTCATTCCCTATGTCACTATCCTGTCATTCCCTATGTCACTATCCTGTCATTCCCTGTGTCACTATCCTGTCATTCCCTGTGTCACTATCCTGTCATTCCCTATATCACTATCCTGTCATTCCCTATATCACTATCCTGTTATTCCCTATGTCACTATCCTGTCATTCCCTGTGTCACTATCCTGTCATTCCCTGTGTCACTATCCTGTCATTCCCTGTGTCACTATCCTGTCATTCCCTATGTCACTATCCTGTCATTCCCTATGTCACTATCCTGTCATTCCCTATATCACTATCCTGTCATTCCCTATATCACTATCCTGTCATTCCCTGTGTCACTATCCTGTCATTCCCTGTGTCACTATCCTGTCATTCCCTATGTCACTATCCTGTCATTCCTGTGTCACTATCCTGTCATTCCCTGTGTCACTATCCTGTCATTCCCTATGTCACTATCCTGTCATTCCCTATGTCACTATCCTGTCATTCCCTGTGTCACTATCCTGTCATTCCCTGTGTCACTATCCTGTCATTCCCTATGTCACTATCCTGTCATTCCCTATGTCACTATCCTGTCATTCCCTGTGTCACTATCCTGTCATTCCCTGTGTCACTATCCTGTCATTCCCTGTGTCACTATCCTGTCATTCCCTATGTCACTATCCTGTCATTCCCTATGTCACTATCCTGTCATTCCCTATATCCTAATCCTGTCATTCCCTATATCACTATCCTGTCATTCCCTGTGTCACTATCCTGTCATTCCCTGTGTCACTATCCTGTCATTCCCTATGTCACTATCCTGTCATTTCCTGTGTCACTATCCTGTCATTCCCTGTGTCACTATCCTGTCATTCCCTATGTCACTATCCTGTCATTCCCTATGTCACTATCCTGTCATTCCCTGTGTCACTATCCTGTCATTCCCTGTGTCACTATCCTGTCATTCCCTATGTCACTATCCTGTCATTCCCTATGTCACTATCCTGTCATTCCCTGTGTCACTATCCTGTCATTCCCTGTGTCACTATCCTGTCATTCCCTATGTCACTATCCTGTCATTCCCTATGTCACTATCCTGTCATTCCCTATATCACTATCCTGTCATTCCCTATATCACTATCCTGTCATTCCCTGTGTCACTATCCTGTCATTCCCTGTGTCACTATCCTGTCATTCCCTGTGTCACTATCCTGTCATTCCCTATGTCACTATCCTGTCATTCCCTATATCACTATCCTGTCATTCTTTGTGTCACTATCCTGTCATTCCCTGTGTCACTATCCTGTCATTCCCTGTGTCACTATCCTGTCATTCCCTTTGTCACTATCCTGTCATTCCCTATGTTACTATCCTGTCATTCCCTATATCACTATCCTGTCATTCCCTGTATCACTATCCTGTCATTCCCTATGTCACCATCCTGTAATTCCCTATATCACTTTCCTGTCATTTCCTGTGTCACTATCCTGTCATTCCCTGTGTCACTATCCTGTCATTCCCTATATCACTATCCTGTCATTCCCTGTGTCACTATCCTGTCATTCCCTATATCACTATCCTGTCATGCCCTATGTCACTATCCTGTCATTCCCTGTGTCACTATCCTGTCATTCCCTGTGTCACTATCCTGTCATTCCCTATGTCACTATTCTGTCATTCCCTGTGTCACTATCCTGTCATTCCCTGTGTCACTATCCTGTCATTCCCTATGTCACTATCCTGTCATTCCCTGTGTCACTATCCTGTCATTCCCTGTGTCACTATCCTGTCATTCCCTGTGTCACTATCCTGTCATTCCCTACATCATTATCCTGTCATTCCTTATGTCACTATCCTGTCATTCCCTATATCACTATCCTGTCATTCTTTGTGTCACTATCCTGTCATTCCCTGTGTCACTATCCTGTCATTCCCTGTGTCACTATCCTGTCATTCCCTTTGTCACTATCCTGTCATTCCCTATGTTACTATCCTGTCATTCCCTATATCACTATCCTGTCATTCCCTGTATCACTATCCTGTCATTCCCTATGTCACTATCCTGTCATTCCCTATATCACTATCCTGTCATTCCCTGTGTCACTATCCTGTCATTCCCTGTGTCACTATCCTGTCATTCCCTGTGTCACTATCCTGTCATTCCCTGTGTCACTATCCTGTCATTCCCTATGTCACTATCCTGTCATTCCCTGTGTCACTATTCTGTCATTCCCTGTGTCACTATCCTGTCATTCCCTGTGTCACTATCCTGTCATTCCCTGTGTCACTATCCTGTCATTCCCTATGTCACTATCCTGTCATTCCCTGTGTCACTATCCTGTCATTCCCTATATCACTATCCTGTCATTCCCTATGTCACTATCCTGTCATTCCCTATATCACTATCCTGTCATTCCCTATATCACTATCCTGTTATTCCCTATGTCACTATCCTGTCATTCCCTGTGTCACTATCCTGTCATTCCCTGTGTCACTATCCTGTCATTCCCTGTGTCACTATCCTGTCATTCCCTATGTCACTATCCTGTCATTCCCTATGTCACTATCCTGTCATTCCCTATATCCTAATCCTGTCATTCCCTATATCACTATCCTGTCATTCCCTATATCACTATCCTGTCATTCCCTATGTCACTATCCTGTCATTCCCTATGTCACTATTCTGTCATTCCCTGTGTCACTATCCTGTCATTCCCTGTGTCACTATCCTGTCATTCCCTGTGTCACTATCCTGTCATTCCCTATGTCACTATCCTGTCATTCCCTATATCACTATCCTGTCATTCCCTATATCACTATCCTACATAAGAACATAAGAAATAGGAGCAGGAGTAGGCCAATTGGCCCATCGAGCCTGCTCCGCCATCCAATAAGATCATGGCTGATCTGATCCTAACCGCCAATCTACTATCACAGAACCATCTCCTGAACCTAACAGAATTGGACACACGAAATAGGAGCAGGATCAGGCTACCCGGCCCCTGGGCCCGCTACGCTACCCACAGGGCCATGACCGATCCGAACCTAGACTCATGTCCAAATTCCTGCCCGCTCCCCGTAACACTTAATTCCCTTTACTTCTAGGAAACTGTCTATTTCTGTTTTAAATTTATGTAATGATGTAGCTTCTAGAGCTTTTTGGGGCAGCATATTCCATGGACCTTCCACCCTCTGAGTGAAGTAGTTCCTTCTCATCTCAGTTTTGAAAGAGCAGCCCCTTATTCTAAGACTATGCCCCCTAGTTCTAGTTTCACCCATCATCGGGAACATCCTCCCCGCATCCACCCGATCCAACCCCTTCACAATCTTATATGTTTCAATAAGATCGCCTCTCATTCTTCTGAACTCCAATGAGTAGAGTCCCAATCTACTCAACCTCTCCTCGTATGTCCATCCCCTCATCCCCGGGATTAACCGAGTGAACCTTCTTTGTACTGACTCGAGAGCAAGTATGTCTTTTCTTAAGTATGGACACCAAAATTGTATGCAGTATTCCAGGTGCAGTCTCACCAATACCTTGTACAACTGAAGCAATACCTCCCTATTTTTATAATCTATCCCCCTAGCAATGAAAGCCAACATTCCATTGGCCTTCTTAATCACTTGCTGCACCTGCATACTAACCTTCTGAGTTTCGTGCACCAGGACCCCCAGATCCCTTTGTACTTCAGTACTTTCCAGTTTCTTGCCATTTAGATAATAACTTGCTCTACTATTTTACCTGCCAAAGTGCATAACCTCACACTTTCCAGTATTGTATTCCATCTGCCAAATCTCTGCCCACTTACTTAGCCTGTCTATGTCCCCTTGCAGAATTTTTATGTCCTCCTCATTCACTACTGTCCCTCCCATCTTAGTATCATCTGCAAACTTTGATATGTTACACTCGGTCCCCTCCTCCAAATCGTTAATATCCTGTCATTCCTTACGTCACTATCCTGTCATTCCCTGTGTCACTATCCTGTCATTCCCTGTGTAACTATCCTGTCATTCCGTGTCACTATCCTGTCATTCCCTGTGTCACTATCCTGTCATTCCCTATGTCACTATCCTGTCATTCCCTGTGTCACTATCCTGTCATTGCCTATGTCACTATCCTGTCATTCCCTGTGTCACTATCCTATCATTCCCGATGTCACTATCCTGTCATTCCCTGTGTCACTATCCTGTCATTCCCTATATCACTATCCTGTCATTCCCTGTGTCACTATCCTGTCATTCCCTATATCACTATCCTGTCATTCCCTATGTCACTATCCTGTCATTCCCTATATCACTATCCTGTCATTCCCTATATCACTATCCTGTCATTCCCTATGTCACTATCCTGTCATTCCCTATATCACTATCCTGTCATTCCCTATATCACTATCCTGTCATTCCCTATATCACTATCCTGTCATTCCCTATATCACTATCCTGTCATTCCCTATGTCACTATCCTGTCATTCCCTATATCACTATCCTGTCATTCCCTATATCACTATCCTGTCATTCCCTATGTCACTATCCTGTCATTCCCTGTGTCACTATCCTGTCATTCCCTGTGTCACTATCCTGTCATTCCCTATATCACTATCCTGTCATTCCCTATATCACTATCCTGTCATTCCCTGTGTCACTATCCTGTCATTCCCTGTGTCACTATCCTGTCATTCCCGATATCACTATCCTGTCATTCCCTATGTCACTCTCCTGTCATTCCCTATATCACTATCATGTCATTCCCTATGTCACTGTCATTCCCTATGTCACTATCCTGTCATTTATTGATGGTCCATATCCTGTCATTCATTATATCACTATTGTGTTATTAACTGATGGTCACAACCTGGTTAACCATTGAATGTTGCACTTCTCTTCTGGACTAGAATCATGGCTTCACATCCAGACTATTTACATTAATGGTTCAGCATCATTTACATTTATAGCTATCTGCTATTTCTATGTATAACTGTATTATCTGGGGATTACTAAATACCTGCATTTGTGAGTCTGTAATATTGTATGATTGTAAGACTGTAGTGAGTTTCTAATGTTGCTGTTTTGTCCATGCTAACCATGTGACACTATGGACCAATCATATCACTTAGCTCATGCTAACCATATGATACCACAGAACAAAACAGTTGCTGGTTAAAAAATTTACTTCACCTGAGGAAGGAGCAAATCGATAGCTCCGAAAGCTTGTGATTTCAAATAAAACTGTTGGACTATAACCTGGTGTTGTGCGACCTCTAAAAAATTTAAACCAGTTTTTGGTTGCCATGATAGTTCCCAGTTTCCCCTTTGTCAGTCCTTTAGTCCTGGCTAAGACAGGCACAGCCAGACCCCTCCTCTCCAAATCCCGGCTCAGTGCTTCTGGTATGGCTTCACCATCTTCTTCCCACCATAGCCTTAATCAAGTGTTCCAGACCCAGCTCTTTCCTTTTTCGCCAGGCCAGCCCTGAGTGCTCCAGTTCTAGTTTTTCCTTTCCCTCCCACTGAGTCCTATTGCAAGTACTCCCATCGCCTTCTTTTGCACCTGCCACCAGAGAAAGTAGGCAGCATGGAGTTTGCTAATGAGCTGATAGTTCCACTTCTCTGGGCTCCCATGCATTGATTCTTATTAGAAGCTTTAAATGGAAACCAACTATCTGATGATTGACTCAATGAGGCCTGTCTCAAGAAAAGTATCAAGTGTTGTAAGGGGGATTCGATACTGAAGATTAATATCATCTATGGGAAGAATAGATCTTCCCCATGGGTTTAATGGTTCTGATTTTGTCATGATTTTGCATAGAATAGTGTGTAGAATATTGAGTTTGTTAATCATTAAATGATAGGCTCATAGAATGATACAGCACTGAAGGAGGCCATTCGGCCCAACATGCCTGTGCTGGCTCTTTGGTAGAGCTATCCAATTAGTCCCACTCTCCTGCTCTTTCCCCATAGCTCTGTAATTTTTTTCCTTTCTAGTATTTATCCAATTCCCTTTTGAAAGTTAATGTTGAATCTGCTTCCACCACCCTTTCAGGCAGTGCATTACAGATAACGACAACACACTGCTTAAAAAAATGATTCCTCATGTCGCCTCTGGTTCCTTTGCCAATCATCTTAAATTTGTGTCCTCTGGTTACCAACCCTTCTGCCACTGGAAACAGTTTCTCCTTATTTACTCTATCAAAACTGAACATTTCTATCAAATCTCCTCTCTTAACCTTCTCTGCTCTAAGGAGAACAACCTCAGCTTCTCCGGTCTCTTCACATAACTGAAGTCCCTCACCCCTGGTACCATTCTAATAAATCTCTTCTGCACCCTCTCGAAGGCCTAGACATCCTTCCTAAAGTGTGGTGCCCAGAATTGAACACAATACTCCAAATGGGGCCTATTCAGTGTTTTATAATGGTTTTACATAACTTCCTTGCTTTTGTACTCTCGCCTCTAGTAATAAAGCCAAGGATCCATATGCTTTTTTAACAGCTTTCTCAACTTGTCCTGCCACCATCAAAGATTTGTGTACATACACCCGCAGGTCTCTCTGTTCCTGCACCCCCTTTAAAATAGTACAATTTAGTTTATATTTCTTCATCTCATTCTTCCTACCAAAATTCAACACTTCACACTTCCTGCGTTAAATTTTATCTGCCATGTGTCTGCCCATTTCACCAGTCTGTCTATGTCCTCCTGAAGTCTGTTACTATCCTCCTCACTGTTTACTACATTTCTGAGTTTCATGTCATCTGCAAACTTTGAAATTATGCCCTGTATCCCCAAATTCAGGTCTAAAAGAGCAGTGGTACCAACCCCTGGGGAACTCCACTGTATACGTCTGAAAAACAACCATTCATCACTACTCTCTGCTTTCTGTCTCTTAACCAATTTCATATTCACATTACCACTGTTCCTTTAATCCCATGGGCTTTAATTTTGCTAACATAAGAACATAAGAAATAGGAGCAGGAGTAGACCATACGGCCCATCGAGCCTGCTCCGCCATTCAATAAGATCATGGCTGAACTTTTACATCAGCTCTACTTTCCCGCCCTAGACCATATCCCTCATTTCTCTTAGTGCCCAAAAATCTATCGATCTCAGTCTTGAATATTCTCATCGACTGAGCACCACATCCCTCTTGGGTAGAGAATTCCAAAGATTCAGAACCCTCTGAGTGAAGAAATTCCTCCTCATCTCAGTCCTAAAAGCCCCTTATCCTGAGCCTATGGTCCTAGTTCTAGACTCTCCAGCCAGGGGAAACAGCCTCTCAGCATCTACCCTGCCAACCCTCTAACAAGTCTATTATGTTATACTTTGTCAGACGCCTTTTGCACAATATCAACCACACTATCTTCATCAACTCTCCCCCTTACTTCTTCAAAGAACTAATGTGATAGTCTAAGTACAATATTAAATAATGAATTGTTAAATACTGAAGCACAATTTTACAATGAAGAAAAATGGAAAGAATAATTGTACGAAGTACAAGTGGTAGACTTAAGTAACTGTGACACGAGTGATATTTATTTATCTATTTACCTATCCATTTTTCTAACACTGGAATGCAATAGGCAATACATTTCTTTCTTTATCTACCTGAAATGGGGGAGAAGCACACTATTTGTTTATGTACTCAATTGATTTAATTTTATTTTAACTGAGAGCAACATCACAGGAGATCCATTTGTTTACATTAAAAGCTCCATGTTATTTACATAAGTAACTATTATTTACACTAATAAGCGTTCACCATTTACATGAACTACTTTCCATCATTTACATTTGCAACTGTATCATTTACATTAATAAATTCATGTTTTTTGGCATTAATAATCCTGCTGTTAATGAGCAGGAAATTCGCATCAGATACAAATGAGCAGCTGTGGTGAAAGTGGGGCTTCAACTGCAGTAATTCGGGGGGTTGGCTCTTTAGAAATCTAAGATTTAAGAGATTTTGGCAGCCAGTCTTCTAATAGAAGCTTTTTTCTTTTAGCACGACACCATCTGTGTTTGTTTTGTCTGATGTTTCACTCACAATATTCTGAGCCACTTCAGAGACTGAGATTCAAAGCTGGTTTTTATTCTTTTGAAGATGGCAGTCTGGCCCTGAGTGAAATGAAATTTGCCACTGTTCTAGGGTATATGCTGTGTGTCTGAGGACAAATGGTACTGCAGTCCTCAAAGGAAAGAAAAGGAGCCCCCTTTAAAATATAAATCTTCAGAGCAGAAATTTGAAATCCAGCAAATGAATAAGAATATTATTTCCTTATTTTTTCATCTCCTGATGTTGCTGATTGTTGCTGGGGTAGAGTTCCATTACCTCACCTGTCTGAGTGGCTCTGTTGTTACACTGGCTGAGATGAAAATATAATTTGCAGGTCATTTTATGTACAAGGGACAAGACAACACTCTTTCAAAGTTCAAGTGTTGATGGAATTGCCAAATTACTTTTGCCACCTTTATATTACAGGGTTGTCTCCTATGGCAACAGCACAACTGATGGCTACCCTGCAGTATAAGTAGTCTGATGTTCCGTGTCGAAGGCAGCAGAATTGTTCTGCCACATGGTTTACCTTCCTACCTGAGTGAAAGTGCAATTGGTGGCAGCAATAAATATTTTGAGCTGATGCCATTTGCTAATTTACATCCAGCTACAATTTTAGTATCACTGACCTGTACAGGCTTTCCCCCTGACAACAGGGAAGGTTCTGTGGCCAGAACGAGAAAGTGACAAATGCTGCTTTGCACTAACTGTGCAGCAAAGTTGTGTTTGCTACTTCAGAGAAACTGCGCACATGCAGGTTTAGTGTCTGTGCAGTTCTACATTGTTGCTGAATCCACCTTGCAGTATAAACAGGGCACGTTCAGCAAAATGGAAACTGGCACGATTACTGAGCCGCTACCGAAAAAGGACATTTTGTTCACTTTTGGTCCTTTGTTATTAACAATCCTAATGAGCCTCTTTAATAGCTGACTTGGTAAATGCATCACCCAGTGTGGTACTGAGCCAACAGGCCAGGAAAGTCCCAGATTCGATCCTCAGTCTGTGCTGAGTGAGTTGATCTCTCGCAGGCAGCATTTAGGGCACTACAAGTGGCTTCAGCACATTTGGAATAGAAAGGAGAAAGATAAGGCTGGGTTTGCTCTCCTGAGTGCTGCATAGTGCGTGCGTGAGAAAAGAATCGGGCCTGGCTGCCCTCATTGAATATTCTGCCAATACTCCCTGGTGTAAATTTTCATCTTCACCACATGGGTGGTGATCTGGCAAAGCAAATTGCCCGCCTGTTAGAGAATGTGTCCTGTTTTCATTCCATTAAAATCAAGATGAATATTTAACCTGTAGTCTCTGCTCACACAAGATGAATGGACACTTTGGCACGACACCACAGGGTTGATGATGCCCATGGGATTGCATTCCAGCATGTGTCAGTGCTTTCCAAGAGACAACAAGAGAAAATTGGGAAAAGGCAATGAAGCTGGTGAGGATTTAGGGATTTAAATATGTATTCAAAACTAATTATCAATGAAGTCATGATATAAGGGGTGATTCCATGATCCTTCTCCCAGTGGTGAAGCTGCCCTTGCAGGAAACATGGAGCAAAGGCAGGGCTACAGAATTACAACCATGGTTTTCTGACACATGCTTTACTGCAAGCGTGCCTCCCTCCTATTAGTGTGGGATCACAGAATCACCTCCATATTACAATCACAGTGTGGGATCACAGAATCAGCTCCATATTACAATCACAGTGTGGGATCACAGAATCAGCTCCATATTACAATCACAGTGTGGGATCACAGAATCAGCTCCATATTACAATCACAGTGTGGGATCACAGAATCAGCTCCATATTGCCTGATAACATGCATCCTAGGGTGCTGAAGGAGGTGGCCCTAGAGATAGCGGATGCACTAAGTATGATTTTTCAGAATTCATTAGACTCGGGAACAGTGCCCATGGATTGGAGGGTAGCTAACGTTACCCCACTATTCAAAAAGGGGGGTAGGGAAAAAGCAGGTAATTACAGACCTGTAAGCCTTACATCAGTTGTGGGCAAAATGCTGGAGTCCATCATTAAGGATGAAATAGCGGAGCACTTAGCAAATGGGGACAGGATAGGACAGAGTCAACATGGATTTACAAAGGGTAAATCGTGCTTGACTAATCTATTGGAATTTTTTGAGGGAGTAACTGGTAAAATAGATGGGGGAGAGCCAGTAGATGTGGTGTACCTGGACTTCCAAAAGGCCTTCGATAAGGTCCCACATAAAAGATTAGCAGGGAAAATTGAAGCTCATGGGATAAAGGGGAAAGTATTGACGTGGATAGAGAACTGGCTGTCAGACAGAAAACAGAGAGTTGGAATAAACGGCTCATTTTCTGAATGGCAGGCAGTAACAAGTGGGGTACCACAGGGATCTGTCCTGGGTCCCCAGCTGTTCACAATTTACATTAATGACCTGGATCAGGGAGTCGGATGCAGCATTTCCAAATTTGCAGACGACACTAAACTAGGAGGGGGGGTGGGCTCAGAGGAGGAGACCAGGAAGCTCCAGAGCGATTTGGACAGACTGGGTGATTGGGCGGATAAATGGCAGATGCACTATAATGTGGACAAGTGCGAAGTTATCCACCTTGGGTGCAGGAACGGGAGGGCAAATTATTATTTAAATGGCAATAAATTGGGAGAGGGGGAAGTACAGAGAGACCTGGGTGTTCTTGTACACCAGTCACTGAAGGCGAGCATGCAGGTGCAACAGGCGATCAAGAAGGCAAACGGTATGCTGGCCTTCATAGCAAAAGGGTTGGAATACAGGAACAGGGATACCTTGCTGCAGCTGTACAGGGCACTGGTGAGACCACACCTCGAGTACTGTGTACAGTTTTGGTCGCCTCATCTGAGGAAAGATGTTCTTGCCATGGAGGGGGTGCAGCGGCGATTCACCAGGCTGATACCAGGAATGGCGGGATTGACCTATGAGGAGAGACTATGTAGTTTAGGGATGTACACATTGGAGTTTAGAAGATTGAGAGGGGACCTCATAGAAGTGTATAAAATTCTGACAGGTCTAGACAGACTAGATGCAGAAGGAATGTTTCCCTTGGCGGGTGAGAACAGAACTAGAGGACATAATTTAAGGATAAGGGCTAAACCATTTAGGACAGAAATGAGGGGGAATTTCTTCACTCAGAGGGTGGTGAACCTGTGGAACTCATTGCCACAGAGGGCAGTGTACGCCAGCTCATTAAATATATTTAAGAGGGAATTAGATATATTTCTACAGGCAAAAGGGGTTAAGGGTTACGGAGAGAAGGCGGGGACGGGATACTGAATTGGAGGATCAGCCATGATCTCATTAAATGGCGGAGCAGGCTCGAAGGGCCGGATGGCCTACTCCTGCTCCTATCTTCTATGTATCTATGTATCTATGTATATTACAATCACAGTGTGGGATCACAGAATCACCTCCATATTACAATCACCTTCCATAGCAATTTCTGCATGTTTGTGTGAACTTTGCTGAACAAGTGGTTCTGTGGCCAATCTTTACTTCTCCCTCGTGTCCTTCGCTGCTAAAACTCTTGAAGTCTATGTTTCTTTATTTTTGTATATCTTGTTGCTGAAAGCATTTACTTTACCAGTTCAATTAAAAGTGTTTCTGGTTATCTCCAAAAGGAGGCAGATATCTCTTTTTTTTACCAATTTTCTCTTCTTAGCTCCTTTGTTGGAGGCATTGCCACCTTGCCAAGGTACCGTTCCATAGTGACGCTCCAGTATCATGGCCAACTATTTATGTGTGAGCCTTGACCGTGAATACTAGCAGGAAAGCATCACAGCTGAGTCCAATCCTGTTCTCACCTGATGAATAAATACACTTCCAGCAGGAGTCGTTGAATAAGTGGCCACATTTCCTCTCCCTAACCCATGCCATAGATTTTCATCTTCACTGTCTAGGATCGCACACCCTTTGCAAAACCTACCTGATTTTCACTCCATTGATCGTGTAAAGAGCAATCTGCACTGGTAGATTACTGTCCGGGCAGTGGAGATGAAAATCTACTCCCATGAGCGCTGAGGCCAATTGCAGCACCGTTTCCAGTTCCCCAGCAGCGATTAGCAGGGATTAAATCTAGGGCCTACCTGGTCTGTATGGTTTAGCTAGTCACTGAATAAACTCCAAGGGGAGCAGAGACAGATATCTTCAATTAAAGAGTGGAGGAGGGTGCAAGACCTAAGAGTAACACCTGGTCTGCTCTGAGACGCTCAGAGGATGATGTGGTTGAGGATTTGCAGACGCTTGTTTTTTTAAGCCTTTAGGTACATACAACACAGAGCAGGTGTAAGTGTGTGTAACCAGAACAGAAAAACAAAATATTATACCAATTCTTGCAACAAAAAACCCAGACATTTGTCATAAAAGCAGAAAATGCTGGAAATACTCAGCAGGTCAGGCAGCATCTGTGGAGCGAGAAACAAAGTTAACATTTCTAAAGAAAGGTAATCGACCTGAAACATTAACTCTGTTTCTCTCTCCACAGATGCTGCCTGACCTGCTGAGTATTTCCAACATTTTCTGTTTTTATTTCAGATTTCCAGCATCTGCAGTATTTTGTTCCAGACATTGGTCACATTGTTATAGTTGACAGGTTTTCTAAGCTCTTCTCTCTTCACTGACACTTGGTTGAGGTTTATTTTAATGCTTGTGCTAATCTTAGAAGCAGTAATGTTACAGCAGTGTATTCCTTTGGTACTCCAACACTGTAGTACTAAGTGTCATTGGGCCCATCACACAGAGTAGGCCAAAATAGGGCCTTTATTGGAACTAAATATTCCAGGATACTTAACTTTTAGAAGGGATAGGCAAAATGGAAAAGGAGGAGGGGTAGCCCTGATAATAAAGGATGGGATAAAGACAGTAGAGAGAAAGGATCTTAGCTTGGAAAATCAAGAAGTAGAATCAGTTTGGGTGGAGCTAAGAAACAGCAAGGGGCAGAAAACATTGGTGGGAGTTGTTTATAGGCGCCCAAACAGTAGCTGTAATGTAGGGCAGAGTATAAATCAAGAAATTAGAGGTGCATGTAACAAGGGTAATACAATAATCATGGGGGACTTTAATCTACATATAGACTGGGCAAACCAAATTTGCAGTAATAGTGTGGAGGATGAATTCATGAAATGTATGCAAGATAGTTTTCTAGATCAGTATGTTGAGGAACCAACTAGGGAACAGGCTATTTTAGATCTAGTGTTGTGCACCGAGAAAGGGTTAATTAATAACCTTGTAGTAAAGGGGCCTTTAGGGAAGAGTGACCATAATATGATAGAATTTTATATTGAGTTTGAAAGTGACTTAGTTAAATCTGAAACTAGGGTCTTAAATCTAAACAAAGCAAACTATGTAGGTATGAGGGGTGAGTTGGCTGAGGTAGATTGGGAAACTGCATTAAAAGGTATGACAGTGGATGAGCAATGGCTAGCATTTAAAGAATTAAGACATAATTTACAACAAATATACATTCCTTTAAGGCACAAAAACCCCACAGGAAAAGTGGTCCAACCGTGGCTAACAAGAGAAGTTAAAGATAGTATTAGATCAAAGAAAGAGGCTTATAATGCTACCAAAAAGAATAGTAAGCCTGAGAATTGGGAGGATTTTAGAATTTAGCAAAGGAGGACCAAGAAATTGATAAAGAAAGGGAAAATAGAATTTGAGAGTAAACTAGCGAGAGACATAAAAACAGACTGTAAAAGCTTCTATAGGTATGTAAAAAGGAAAAGATTAGCAAAAGTAAATGTGGGTCCCTTACAGGCTGAGACAGGAGAAATTATAATGGGGAATAAGGAAATGGCAGGGAAATTAAACAAATACTTTGTGTCTGTCTTTATGGAAGAAGACACAAAAAACTTCCCGGAAATAGTGGAGAACCAAGGGTCTAGCGAGAATGAGAAACTGAAAGAAATTATTATTAGTAAAAAGTAGTACTGGAGAAATTAATGGGACTGAAAGCCAATAAATCCCCTGGACCTGATGGCCTACATCCTAGGGTTTTGAAAGAGCTGGCTATAGAGATAGTGGATGCATTGGTTGTCATTTTCCAAAATTCCATAGATTCTAGAATGGTTCCCACGGATTGGAAGGTAGTAAATGTAACCCCACTATTTAAGAAAGGAGGGAGAGAGAAAATGGGGAACTACAGACCAGTTAGCCTGACATCAGTAGTAGGGAAAATGCTAGAATATATTATTAAGGACGTGATAACAGGGTACTTAGAAAATAATAATAGGACTGGGCAGAGTCAACACGGATTTATGAAAGGGAAATCATGTTTGACAAATCTGTTAGAGTTTTTTGAGGTTGTAACTAGCAGAATAGATAAGGGGGAACCAGTGGATGTAGTGTATTTGGATTTTCAGAAGGCATTCGATAAGTTTCCACACAAGAGGTTATTAAACAAAATTAGGGCTCATGGGATTGGGGGTAATATACTAGCATGGATTGAGGATTGGTTAATGGACAGAAAACAGAGAGTAGGAATAAACGGGTCATTTTTGGGTTGGCAGGCTGTAACTAGTGGGATACCGCAAGGATCAGTGCTTGGGCCTCAGCTATTCACAATCTATATCAATGATTTGGATGAGGGGCAAAATGTAATATATCCAAGTTTGCTGATGATACAAAGCTGGGTGGGAATGTAAGTTGTGAGGAGGATGCAAGGAGGCTTCAAGGGGATATAGACAGGCTAAGTGAATGGGCAAGAACATGGCAAATGGAATATAATGTGGAGAAATGTGAAGTTATCCATTTTGGTAGGAAAAATAGAAAAGCAGAGTATTTTTTAAATGGAGAGATATTGGGAAATGTTGGTGTTCAGAGGGACCTGGGTGTCCTAGTACACAAATCACTGAAAGGTAACATGCAGGTACAGCAAGCAATTAGGAAAGCAAATGGTATGTTGGCCTTTATTACAAGAGGATTTGAGTATAAGAGTAAAGATGTCTTACTGCAATTATATAGGGCCCTGGTGAGACCACACCTGGAATATTGTGTACAGTTTTGGTCTCCTTACCTAAGGAAGGATATACTTGCCATAGAGGGAGTGCAACGAAGGTCCACCAGACTGGTTCTTGGGATGGGGGATTGTCCTATGAGGAGAGATTGAGTAGACTAGGCCTATATTCTCTAGAGTTTAGAAGAATGGGAGGTGATCTCATTGAAACATACAAAATTCTTACAGGGCTTGACAGGCTAGATGCAGGGAGGATGTTTCCCCTGGCTGGGGAGTCTAGAACCAGGGGTCACAGTCTCAGAATAAGGGGTTGGCCATTTAGGACTGAGATGAGGAGAAATTTCTTCACTCAGGGGGTGGTGAATCTTTGGAATTCTCTACCCCATTGGGCTGTGGGGGCTCCGTCGTTGAGTATATTAAAGACAGAAATCGATAGATGTTTGAATATTAAGGGCATCAAGGGATATGGGGATAGTGCAGGAAAGTGGAGATGAGATAGAAGATCAGCCATGCTCTTATTGAATGGCGGAGCAGGCTCGAAGGGCCAAATGGCCTACTCCTGCTTCTATTTCTTATGTTCTTATGTTCTTTTAACTTTTCCAGCAGTACTTCCTGAAAATGATTGCAATTCCCTTCCTGCAAAGAGGAACGTTTCCTTTTTAGTTAGAGAAAGTATGAATTATAACCTGGAGATATACTTGGTGCTGGCACACTGCGTGTGCTTGGAATTGGAATCTTCAGCATCAGTGACTCTCCATAGTGCATTACTTTGAACGACACAGTACAGCAGTTCTCAGTCCCCTTTTGCAAAACATGTCATTTTCTCGACCCTCGTTCCTCATACCTGTAATATATCTCTGACTAATTAAATAATAAGAAAGACACCCTGCTCTCTCTCCAATCCCCGAAAGGTGCTCCTCCCTGCCATTCTGCTCTCTCCTCCTAAGGTGCTCCTGGCTGCTTCTCTGCTCCCACAGGCACTATCAATTCTCCTCAGGTGCTCCTCCATGCTGCTTTACTCCCACAAGCACATTCCTTCCTCCCATAGTGTTTCTTCCTGCCACCTGGCTGGTGTTCCCAGATCTCTGATAGCTCCATGCTTCAGCTCCTGCCTCCCTAATGAATCCTCACCGTCATTCTGGCTCCTCCCCCACCTGAAGCTATCATTCTATTCCAGCAGCAGGCTCTTTCCAATGCACCAGAAGACAGAATTCCAGATGCGGCTATTGTGTGATCGTGAATCTCCACTAGTAGGGTGCATCAGAAAGCCCACTGTTAGAATAGAGTGAGAGCTTCAGGTGAGGTAGAATTCAGATTCAGTAAATAATTGGGTTTTGAAACCTTTAAATCTGGTTCCAAACACTGTGGCTGAGATTTTTCGGGGGGTCAGCAGGCGTGATCGGAGGTGGGTCGGGTGGGAAAGTGATATTGTCGGGTCTGTGAGCGCTCAGCAGACCTGACACGCAACAGCGGGGGAGCTAATTTAAATGATTAGTGCCTTGTTTACAGCCACTTAACAATGGTTTTAAACTGACCTTTTGAATTTGACAGCTCGCCCATGGATTTCATGCTGTTGCTAGACCATGACTGTGAAGCTGAGGCGGGAGGTCAGTGGCCATTGAATCAGCTGATGAGTTGACAGCTTCAAATGTCAAGTAAAAGCTCCCACCTTATAGAGATATCTTCCCTCAACCAGAAGCTCTTCCTCACTGCATTTCCACAACAGATTCACCATGCTGCAAGTCTTTATACAAGCCTCCATCCAGTCTGACCTCATTACCTCTCTCACCATTGACAGATTGCTTCTGTCATCTCTACTTCACCTGCCATCTAATCCATCAGCATAGGTGCCCTTTATACTGTCTCACCTTGGTCCTCAGAATTCCACCATGATCAGCCCCAAAACCAGCAGCACCAACAACAACAACAACCTTCTCCACAATCACCTGACGCTGCACAAGACACAGGGCATCAGCACCGACCACATTGCTGCCTGGGAGGCCAGGGATGGCCTCACCATGGCCAGATTTACTTCACTTGACATTGTACACCCTGGCTGCCACATGATGTGCCAGGTTGGCACCACCCCACACCAACACCATAAAGCATCCCTATAATGCCCAAGCCATTCCTTTCACCCTCATCACCATTGCAGGGGGTACCGTTATGTCTCACTATTCACTGCAACTCACTAAGTCACTTCCAAAGGTGCACACAAATCTGTCCAAGAACACAAAGTGTTGAAAATAAAGGTTTCAATGTTTGACACCACATTAACAGAAACTTTACATGGACAGTGCATAAAACACCCAAGTGCCTACCCTTGTGTGTTGTTAGTTGGTATGATTGCACTAGAATGAGGGTAAGTGTGAGAGGTGGCTGTGATAATATAGATAGAGAGAGAAGGATGGGTGGAGGTGCAAGGTAAGTTGGTGTGAGTAAGGATGTGCAGGAGTAGGATAGGGAAGGCAGAGTGATGGAGATGTGTTGAGAGGCACAGCAGGATGAGGTTGAGTGTGGCTTTGTACTAATGTTTCGTAATCTACTGAGATCATTGAAACGTTTGTGGCACTGCACCCAGGTCCCCCTGACGACATCCCTGCTTGTGTCCTCCTGTGCAATGTGCAACCAGGCTGTGTTGGTGTCCTGGGGAGGTCTCTTCCATCCATCGGAAGGGAAGAGGACCTCCCTGCATGCTGTGACTCCCTCCAGAAGCGTATGGAAGGAGTCATGGGAGACCTGGGTGCAGCCCTACACCTCTGTGCAGTGCTTGTCAGTGTTTGCAGCACCTCAATGCTGTAGAACACTGGCAGCACAAATGTCAAACTAAATTTGTGCATGGTCCCTTTAAGGAAACCGGCTGATGACGCGCCATCAAATAATTTCACCAGACCCGCTTCCTCTAATTGGCTGGGAAACTCGCTGGGTGGGCATAACAAGCCCCATCACAGTAAATTTATTTCAGAGGCCGGGATGGAGCCAGCAGCGGGGTTGAGACCCGCCATAGATATCGTCTGCCACGGACCTGCCGAGGTTAGCAAAATCGCGGCCTGCTTAAATGTTTCTTGAATTACTTATGATTTTGATTTACAACCATACACGTACAGCTTGCAAAATAATATATTTATGTCAGGAAGCAGTGCCAATCAACAAGGTTTATTTCCAATTTTTTATTACATATCAAGATATTACTGACCTAAACCATTCAATTGTAGAGGAAGTAGAGTCAAATTGAATCATTTATAATACATCATACCCATGTGAACCTGAACCTGAAATTTTTAGTTAAGTTGAAGAATTAAAGTGTAGCTCCGCAATTGGCTTGTGGATAAAGTCACTTCTCATTGTGACCTAAGGAGGTCCCAGGTGGCACTGCCACTGACCTCGGTGCCAATGAATTAGGTAAGGAAAAAAATCAGACAAAATCCTTCTTTGGAGAATATAGTCAAAGGACTGCCATTGAATAAGATCTGAAGATATAACTACATAGAGCTGTGAACTCGCACATTCCAGGAACCAAGCTGTTTTACACTTTCAACTTCATACCACTAATTCCAATTGGAAGGAGCAGTGGCTTATTTTTCAGAAATTAAAGCAGGTGCAGAACAAATGTTTTTAAAAATTCAAATGATATAGGACATTTTTGGAGAAATTGAACATCTCCCATGCCCAATCACCCCCAAAAGTGTGTCGGCTGCCAGATTGGAAGCGGGCAACCTCTAGGTGTGCAGCACACCCGCCTGAAACAGCCGCTAGAGGTCTTACATTTTCAAATTGGGATCCTAACGCCAGTTGTAGGATCCCAATTGAAATTAGACTGCGAATGGTTGGAACCTGTGTTGTGCAAGCTCTGCATAGTTGTTCCGAGCCCTGAGCTACAGAACCAGCGGTCCTTAAAAAACAGCCTCCTCCGCATCGCTTCCCCCCCTGTAGGAACTACCTATGGGTCGTTTTGGCCTTGGCGTCAATGTCGGCCACAATTCCCAAGACTCTAACCAGTGAACTGCAACAAGATGCTTGATTGGCATCCGCAGCTCACCTGTTTTGTTCAAATAAGGCCATATGGCAAATTTGGCTCGGGCATTTCACCAACATCTTCGGGATTGCGTTTGAATTGCGTCACCTATTTTGCCCCAGTAACTAGCATGAGGTAAATTTCTCCCCTTTTATCTCACTCGATGGTAAAACATTTAATGTTTGATCAGAATGCTTGAATGTCAATATTTTCACTTTAGATGTGGTCAGTTGAGAACCTATTTTACAGAAGAAATGCTCAGAAAATGCTTTAAAACATATATTTGTTCACCACATATTGTATGGACCGTTCATTTTTGGGTAATTCTTTTCCTCATATACAATTGTTTTTATAAGCTATTGAATTATTTTATGCTGCAGCTAATAATTGTATGGTGCATTTTAATATAAAAAATACATCTTGAGTGTCTCACTTATAGTATTAAATATGTCCTGTTGCACAACTTTGCCAATTTAAGCTTTACATTAATAGCATACAAAGCAACGATTACAAGGAAAGAGCGAAAATAAAACTTTTCTAGATTTGTCAGTTTAGGGTTGAGTTGTTCTTTTAAGAGTTAAAAGGTTAGCTCACAGTTTCTCCTAAGTTCCCAGGTGGCCTAAACTTTTCCTCCCACATTTTCCCCCAGATGCCATCACTGAGATTAGCTGAGCCTCTCCTCTCCTCCCCTCCCTCCCCCGCACACACACATACTTTCCATGAACATTGCATGTCATCTCGCCGAGATCCCTTTCATATCAAGACAATAGCGACAGTAACTAAATGCTGCCATATGTCCTTAACTCTTCAATCCCATTGTCCTTCAGGTTTTATTCAGTATTCTCACTAAAGGCTTCGGTCGATGTACTTTCCTCTGTCCAGCTGAGAGAGACAGTAGAGGAAACGCCAAAAACGTCCCCAGTCAATCTCCATTCTAGTGGTCAGAAAAGCCACATCTGTTGTATTGTTACTGTACAGTAGTCTCAGCCTGAAGTATTGTCAACCTCTTCTTTTGGTTATTGATTTCATTCAGAAATGTGCTACAATCATTACCGACTAAATCTTTGGTAGAACAGAAATGACTGATTTCCCAATTAAGCCACCTGACTAGTGGCTTTAAGTATTTATAATTTCGAAGTAATTGTTAAAAACATTAATAGCTTCAAATGCTTTATACTTTAATCAGAAGCATCTGTCACCATCGACTACAAAAGTGTTAAATATGTCTTGTGGTCTGCTTTAGAAAAGCTGGATTGCACTGTAAGCAAATTACGATTTTATGAAGGAATTGTTTCAAGTGTGAAAGAATTTTTTTTCTGTTGCCAATTTTGTCCCCTCTTTCTCTACTGAAGAGGTTGCTATCTTGCTGGGACCTGGCTGGCACTCTCTAGTACTTCACCCTAATACCCATTATTCATTTGTGAGCTTTATGTAATAATCTCAGTAGGTTATTTAAACCAGAAGTGAAAGGGGCATCACAATTGAGTGCTTTCCATGCTCCACTGTGTCCACACATGGACACTTCCGGGAAAGGTCTGATTCTTACCCATTGATTCTTGCTGGAACGTGTTTGGGAGTAATTATAACCTAAGCTGCCTGGCGGGAACTGACAGGTTTGGATCAGATGCCTGTTTTGCACCCTGCCCCATTTCCTTTCCATTAACCGGAGTAAAATAATTGGCCGATCGGATCCCGTTAGTTTCCCGCTGGACGGATTAGCTTAAAATTATCCGCATGTGTTTGCATATATGTGGATGAATGTTGAGTATGTACAACATTGGGCTTCAATGAGTTGCCCTCTATGTGTTGAACAACCTGCCAATACTCACTCCCGAGACTCACACCTGGACAATGGCACTTGGGTGGGATATCTCAGTTTTGTTGGCTTCTATATGGATCTGAACTCCAGCATATCAGTGCTTTCAGGAGAGCAGTAGAGAGATTTGTGGGGTTGGGGGGAGATTATATTAAACTGAATTTCTTCAAACTACTTCCACCCAAAGAAGCATATTAGGAGAAGGGTTTCCTTTGTGTGCTGTCTTTTATAAACCGGTTTAAAATTTCATACACAGAGAGTACTGAGGAAATCTTCACCCAATGTTTTTACCGGCCTTTTTCAGATCAATACTTAAGAACATAAAAATTAGGAGCAGGGGTGTGCCATTCGGCTCCTCGAGCCTGCTCAACCATTCAATAAGATCGTGGCTGATCTTCGACCTCAACTCCACTTTCCCGCCCGATCCCCATATCCCTTGATTCCCCTAGAGTCCAAAAATCTATCTATCTCAGCCTTGAATATACTCAATGATTCAGGATCCACAGCCCTTTGGGGTAGAGAATTCCAAAGATTCATAACCGTCTGAGTGAAGAAATTCCTCTTCATCTCAGTCTTAAGTAATATTCACGCTTCACAAATGCCAGGCAATGACTATCTCCAACAAGACAGAGTCTAACCACCTCCCCTTGACATTCAATGGCATTACCATCGCCGAATCAACATTCTGGGGTTCACCATTGACCAGAAACTTAACTGGACCAACCACATAAATACTGTGGCTACAAGAGCAGGTCAGAGGTTGGGTATTCTGCGGCGAGTGTCTCAACTCCTGACTCCCCAAAGCCTTTCCACCATCTACAAGGCACAAGTCAGGAGTGTGATGGAATACTCTCCACTTGCCTGGATGAGTGCAGATCCAACAACACTCAAGAAGCTTGACACCATCCAGGACAAAGCAGCCCGCTTGATTGGCACCCATCCATCACCTTAAACATTCATTCCCTCCACCACCGGCGTACCGTGGCTGCAGTGTGTACCATCTACAAGATGCACTGCAGCAACTCGCCAAGGCTTCTTCGGCAGCACCTCCCAACCCGCGGCCTCCATCAACTAGAAGGACAAGGGCAGCAGGCGCATGGGAACACCACCACCTCCAAGTTCTCCTCCAAGTCACACACCATCCTGACTTGGAAATATATCGCCGTTCCTTCATTGTCGCTGGGTCAAAATTCTGGAACTCCTTCTCTAACAGCACTATGTGAGTACCTTCACCCCACGGACTGCAGCAGTTCAAGAAGGCAGCTCACCACCACCTTCTCAAGGGCAATTAGGGATGGGCAATAAAGGCTGTCTTTGCCAGCGACGCCCACATTCCAGGTGCGACTAAAAAAAACCTCTCATCCCAGGAATCAATCTAGTGAACCTTTGTTGCACCGGCTCTAAGGCAAGTATATCCTTCTTTAGCTGAGGAGACCAAAACTGTGCACAGTACTCCAGGTGTGGTCTGCATGCTAACTCGCTGTGTTTCGTGTATTAGGACACCTAAATCTCTACAACACCAACATTTAGTAGTCTCTCACCATTTAAAAAATATTTTGTTTTCCTATTCTACCTATCAAAGTGAATAACCTCACAGTTCCCCACATTATACTCCATCTGCCACCTTATTGCCCACTCACTTAACCTGTTTATATCCCTTTGCAGACTGTTAGGGCTGGATTTTAATTGACCTGTGGAGGCGGGTTTGGAGGTGTGTGGGGGGTTAAAGTTGCAGATTCGGGGGTCCCGAACCCATCCCGCCCCCAACCCGCCTCCATGCCAGTTTCGCTGGAGGCGGGTACCCGACTTGTGCTGGGACCTGCCTCCCCGAGGCGGGAAGGGGATTAGTGACAATTAACTGCCTGTTAACAGGTAGTTTTTTGCCTAATCCCTATTTTAAAAGCTGAAATGTTGGCTTCCCGACAGGTCCCAACCACGCCAAGTTAGCGAGGCGGACCGTGGGTCTGCAGGGGTTGGAGGGGTCGATATGTCCGGTGGGCAGGTGAGTGATGGGTGCATGTGTGCAGAGGTAAGTGTGTAAGGTAAGTGTAAAGTGTGGGAAAAAGTTTTACTTACCTTAACTTCCTCCTGCAGGTGTCAGCCCTTCAGGTCTCGGGAGTCAGAAATCTCACCAGCACAGAAAGCACAATGGCCGTGAAGCTGTCAAAAACTGCAGCCTCTGTTTTCTGTGCTGGAATGATTTCTAACTCAGCCTGAGAGGAAGGACTCAAGTTAGAAGACAGATTGTCAGTGTTTGACAGCTTCACAGAGCTGTCAAACGCTGATATTTCATCTGTCAAAAGCTCTTGACAGATGAAATGTCAATCTGTGACATCACCTATTGCCGGGTGGCCCTTAATTGGCCTGCTGAGCCCGCTGGGCGGGCTCAACAAGGTCAATCAAGTGAAAACGCAGTGGGTTGGCCACAAGTCGATGGAGGCGGGACTGCAACTCAAAAAGTGGGAGTCCCGCCTCCATCACGTCCCCAGTATCAAAATCCAGCCCTTAGTGTTCTCCTCACAGCTTACTGTCCCACCTAGCTTTGTATCGTCAGCAAACTTGGATACATTACACTCGGTCCCTTCATCTCAGTCATTAATATAGATTGTAAATAGCTGAGGCCCAAGCACTGATCCTTGGGGCACCCCACTATTAATTTTATTTTATTTGACATGGATCTGCAGGTTTTGTGGACCATATCGTTGGCATAGTGCCTAGCACTTTGAGGAAATTAAAAAATTCTTCCCTTACCTCACGGCCCAGAGTGAAACACTTTTAATGGTGATGATTGTTCTGGGGTTTATTTTGTAACAGACTCCTAAAGAGAATTTGAAGCTAAAGATGGTGTGTGAATTCTGGACTGCCTTTTCTACGAATACCACAACAGATAACCTGGTTCAAGGACACTTCATTTCACTGCACAGATCATCGAAGCCCTCTGTAACACTGCATTTCTACAGATCATTTTTTTGTTGCTTTCAAAATAAATGGGTCCTGAAAATGATATTTTCTCACAAACAAAGTAAGTTTTGCAAACTTGGCTGGAGAATACAGAAATTGCCCTCAGAGATCGTCTTTCCTGCACTTTTCCCATGTGTCCGGTTGAATGCGTTGGCTTGAAGGCAAAGTGCTGTCAGCCACCTGCATTAATAATCAAAAAGGAGTGTAACTGCAACCAAGCGGTGCAGTAAAAAATAATCAAGGCTCAACTCTGCGCTTTCTGTTTACAAACAGTAGTTTCCCCAGTGCAACCACTCAGCAAATAACATAAATATTGTTACCTTCACTGCAGAGCTCTTGCTGTGTAGACAACCAAGAAAATCTTTGCTGCGTAAGTGTTAGCCAAAATGTTTGAACATTTTCCAGTAGATTAGTAAGTGAGAATTTTAACAGGGTAAACCAAATGGTGTCAATTAATCAATAAAGTAATATATTCAATGTATAAAAAACTAATTGTTCTGTTCTAGTCTCAAACCTTCTGACTCCACTTTCAGGAAAGACTGTTACTGTAGTGAAAGTACTAAATGTACTAAACACAACAGAATAATAAATGATCACAAGATAAGTAGATGAGGACATTCAAATTGTCTTAGCTAATCCCTCTAGAAACATTTAGTCCCCCCCCCCATATCAACCATCCAACTGTCCCTTAAATAACTTTAAGGTTTTCTTCCACGATCCTAGCCAGCAGTCCATCCTAAGTGTTAATCACTATTGTGTAGACAAATAAACTGACATTTACTAAGTTTGCTTTTCATCAGTTTGAACATGTGTCCCTTGTTCTACTTTGATTAGCACTCTGGTTTACTTTTTCTCTACTATTTAATATATTGTATAGCTTTATAATCTCCCCTATCAGTCACCTCCTCACAAGACCAAATCACCGACACTAGAAGTCAGCCTTGTGGCTCTTCCGTTATCACCTCCAGAGTTGGAATGTTGCTCCTGTGCCAAGCCGTTAGCGGTCACTTTCTTTTTGAGGTTTAGTCCTCTCACCTGCCAATTGCTCCCATCAAATGACCTCCTCATTCCAAGGTACTTATTCAAAGGAACACTAACCATTTAATATCTTAGCAGCCATTTTACTTTATCTCAGTGCTGAACGCGAGTGCATACTGACATTTCTCTTTAATGGTTTTTCCTACTTGTCATTGTTGCATTGTAAGCCAGGTCAGTCATCCCATTTCATTTTTCACAGTGCATAATGCACTTATTCAGAATGAGAAATCTGCACGACTCATTACAATGAGGGAACTCTGTGTAATGATAACTTAAACATCTCCACTGAAATCTATCTGTGCCTGCACCTGTTAGTCACGCACAGCAGGACTGCCCATCAGCCAGGCTGATGGCCTCAATTTCAGGAGAGAAATTACCATCCCACCAGGATATGGTAAATTAGAAAATTCTACCAGTGTTTGCACAGCAGGCCCACCTTGCACATATTGTATGTCTCTCAGATGATTAATGACAGAATGCAGTGCTCAAGTATCTACAGAAACTACAAGATAAACAAAAGCTTTAACTCTTTTATTTCTAATATTGAGTCAATACATTGGTGCCTGATATTCATGAAAATTTAGTTAAAATCACTCCAGCAGCTCAGTTTTTCCACAGAGGAAGAAGGAGCAAAGGCCATTTGTGAATTTACAGTTGGTGCACCTCCCATCACCTGGTATAAATGGTGTGGGATTCTTTACAATCATACTTTTGAAGTAAAAGCTCCCACCTCTGACTCTGGTGCAGATTCAGGTTGTGAATCGGAGCTTTCATAAATAACCATCCTGCAAATCTTCTACTGGCTTTAACCAAGTATGTCACAGCATGCAGCAGGCAGTTAATTTAGTATCTCCTGGAGCACACTCTGGTGGCTCAGAATCAGGTCCCAGTATAAATCCTGGGAGTCAGCATTCAACTCGGCTCATCTGACCCAAACCAAGTACAACCCCTGTGGGAAACTGTACAAATGGAGCATAGGAAAGATCTGGCCTTCCCAGATAACATTTTCTCTTCCCTTGTCATTTCATTTTTGAAGTGCAATGTATTTTTAGACCGAATAGAACATGGACCCTGCTTATGGCACGCGAGGATTTTAGTGAAAAACAGAATAAATGGTGAGAATGCACCAAAGAAAAAGAGAGTGAAATATTTACCAAGAAATCTTAAAGTACTGTTGTTTTCTTTAAGATTTTATCAGATCCTATGAGACAGCTCATACCCTGCACAATTTACAATAGGTCCCAAATAATTATACGGGACTTCTTTGAAAACAATCAGATTATCTCACTGGATATTCTACCAGTTATTTTAGTATGCGTAAAATCGGTCATACAGCAATACGTTGATCTAAATACTTTAAAAAACACAGCAAATATTGGAAATCATAAACAGGTTACAACACCCAGGTCTCCATAACTTACAATGATTTCTGTTAAACACTGGATATATGGCTTAACTTCCCCAGAACAAGTGGTTTGAAATAATTTCTATTCTATTTTAAACTTTAAAAATTCAGGTTCTACCAAAATAATGTGAGATTAATTTTATCCAGAGATACACCTGCTAATACTTCCTCCAAAACAATGTTCTTTTCCAGTTTGGCTACATCATTGCACACATCACAACATCTCTATGTTTCCTTACCTCACTTTATTTTTGATTTTTTTACATATAATATATATATATATATATGCAAAAGTTTGATTTAAAAAAAAACATGATTTGCTTCTGATAAATGTTACAGAAAATTACATACCTTATTTTCTCGTCCTAAAAACCTTATGTTGAACCCAGTTCAACAGTGCAGCAGCCTACTATTCCTGATAGTAACCCACTGTCTTACTAATGAAAGATAGCTCTGGCCGACCACGTGCTGGAATATACAAAGGAACTACGCACAGGATGGGTGACATGGGGAGGGCTCTTCACACAGCCAATGGTTCCACAGGATTTTACGTACATTCTGTGCATTATAAAAGGAAAATTAGGTGCTATCAGCTGAAATCAGCCATCCTGGAAAAGGAAACATGGGATTTGCAGCAGGAAGGGATCTCCCATCCTGCGGAAGAATGATTAGGATCAGCTCTGCATGTAACAGCTTCCCAAATTGGCCAAGAGTTCTCAATTTAGAAATGGTGAGAAGCAGTTACTGGTAAGCAGTGTACGGTATACCAAACCTGTTAAGCAGTGTTATTAATGAACTTATTGTTTGAAAAACAATTATATATTGCAACAGAGGTGTATGTCAATATCTTAGAAACAGTTTCATTTTAAGGACTTTGCTTTCCTGTACCTCATTGTTTGAACAGTTAAAAATAGGTTTTGAGGCAAGGATTGATCCTGTGAAGTGTTTTTTATAATGTAGGTGACATTGACAATGAAGGTTATCTTTTTTACTGAAAGAATGATTGCCTTTACTTAGATTTAATCTCTCCCTGCGCCCAATTCCCTTGGGATCTTCTTGCAGATTCCTATGGACCAGATTCTTGTCTAGGTTCAAGAGGATTAGAAGACTTTTAGGCTAAACAATAGTCTTTATCCTAGCCATTAAAATATTCATACCTGACTTACTTTCCAGGGTTACCTTCAATGGTAAGAGCAGCATCTGTGGCAACCCTGGAAACCAAACAAAACAATGCTAATCAAAGACACCAAACTTCCATTGGAAAAAGTTTTTATCTGGTGTTTCTGACCACTTAGTACTGAAAAATATGAACTGCTGCTGCCAGTGGCACTTAGGTTGGATCTGCTACTTTGGCTCTAGCCATGGGCAGATGGACCTCTTACGACAGGACTATTGTGGACAAACCCTTTAAACCAGAATAGGAGCAAAGGTGTTCCGAGGGCTGAGACCAGGCACTGAAGCATTTCTGTGCCGAGATTGGAAGGAGAGGTGTTTCTGGACTGAGGATGGGATCATGGGAGTGGAGTTATTCCTGAGTTGAAGATCTGAGCAGAGGCACAGGCCCCAAAATGCTTTTGCTCAGCTCAAACCCATGGCCTTTTTGCTACCAGTTGCCAGATAACAGGAAAGTGACCACACTGCCTCCTGGCATCAGCTAGAACTTTGTCTCCTGTTCCAGGTCCCATTTCGTCCGACTGCTCAACTGCTCTACCTGTGCTCCATTCTCCACTTGACTGCTCCACTCTCTCAAGTCCAGGTGCACTCATGAGCAACGCCAAGCGAGTTTTACCAGTATTTTAGTCATTTGGATGCATCATATGATCACAGTGAAACATCCTGAATTATTAATAAAAAGGGAACAAGCAACACTGTTTAAATCTGATGGGCAGCTCTGAAAGGACAAATCAACGATTATCAGTTGTAGCATACTCTGCAAGATGAAAGGAAACACTTCTAATTATTTTTCACCAAGTGATTTACAACGCCCAGTTTGTGCTTCCTATTGTACAATGGGAAAGCAAACATGCTTGAGAAAAGCTGCTTTCATCACATCCTGGACACTTTGGTTCATACGTTTGCACTAATGGATTATTTCTCAGTGCTGAGTGCATAGCAAACTCAGAGCACTGGAAGAGAAGAGCCTTATGGGCTCTTCCTCTATCAGGACTGCAGTAGCAATTCTGTATCCAAAATATATTTAAAAATCTAGCAAAATAATTTTATTTAATTGTATTTTTCCTCTAATTTCATCCGTTTCTCCTGAAAGTACCGTATGTGCCAGTAGATTCCATCCAATTGGCCACTCTTTGTGTAATCTTGACAATAAGGTCCTGATAATTACGGGGATGTGGGGAGGGAGCAGGATGCAGGGGGTAGGGCGTCAATGCAGCCAGGAAACCCGGAAATTCGGGTAACGCAGAGATTCTGTCGAATTTAACGGCAGGACCTCATTTGAATTTTTTTCTCTGTTTCCTGGTCGGCATCCAGACAGAGTGAGAAGTGAGAAGGCCTGTGCTGGAAGGCCACAGCCAGGGACTGGAGAGGAGGGAGGTAGAGATCACGGGGGTGGGGGCGGAGGGGGAGGTGGAAGAGGTCGAGGGGAGAGATTGCGGGGTGGGGCTTTGTGATGCTGGTCGGGGAGATTGCGTGTCGGGGGACTTCAGATCGCTGGTCGGGGGGAGCTTTGGATCGCAGGATGGAGGCAGGTTAGCTTGGTGTGCTGGGGGAAGCACTCCTGCTCCTCCTGCCCCACAAGCAGTGCTGGAGAGGCACTTACCTGCTGGATCCGGCTATTCTCGCCTTCCTTCAGTTGCTGGATTTCCCGAGCTCTTGGAAATCCGGCCTGCAGCCACTAAATCTAAAAGTCTTAGAATTTGAGGCATGCAGCCTTATTAACATATTTAAATAACTGACCCGCCTCTTGAGAGAAGGTCAGTTGCCCGCCACCCAACCCAAGGATGCAACAGCAGTACCCCCCAGCAGTACACCCTTTTGACCTGGACTGGATATTCATGTCTTTCATACATGTACTCCTTCAATTTCTCCAAGGGTGGACCGAGTGAAGATTTGGTAAGAGGAGGCTTGACACAAATATTTAAGCTGCTTTATCTCACAGCACATGAACATATAGGGCTAGATTTTGTCTTGGGGTCGGGTTGGGGTCGTGTCATCCGCATTTCATGTTCCCCCCCCCCCGACTCCAGATTAATGTGGATGAATGATGCAATTTTCACTTAATTGGGCAATTGAGTTCCAGCATGTGGGAACCCATGAACTAATTAGTGGTTTGAGTCTGAAAGTCGCCTCTGATGATGTCATAATTGCTGCTGCCTGGTCTCGGAGACTGACTGGATGTTGGTGAGAGAGGACCTGCCTGGCTTTTTGCTGTGAGTGGCCTGGATAGAGATAGAGAGAGAGAGAGAGAATTTTTTTGCATCCAAGTCCTCTCACAAGACATTCAATGCAGCAGCATCAGAGGCGACTTTCAGACCTAATACTACTACCTTCATCACATCTCCGTTGTAATAGTGGACCTGCAGCTGATAGTCAGCTATCCACTTGTGCTCCCACCAGGTTTCACTGGAGTGTTTCACATCAGGCGTACTTCACGTCGGAAAAGGATTAAACTAGCTAAAACGGTTCAAAATGGCATTACAGAGCCAATTTAGGGCTTGTTAAGGGCTTTAATGGCCTCTCCCGCCTCTTGGAGGCGGGAGGGAGTCGGGAACCCCGCGACTGATTTTGTCAAAATTGCGTGGAGGCGGGATGGAGTCGGGATGGGGTCGGGACCTCTGACCCCGCAAATTTAAACCCCAACATGCCTCCAAATCCGACTGCATGGGTCATTCAAAATCCAGCCCATAGAGTACCAGTTAGAATTAAAACTCACTTATTCAATTTGACTTCACTTTACTTCCTGTACCTAAAGAAAATAATGACCTTGCCACGTCATTCCACATTGGTGGACTATCTTACTCATATGTTCAAAATGATTTCACTTTTTGTACAATTACTGGTTATAAACTGAACACCTGCATTTTTGGCCTTGAGCCCCGGACAGAACTTACTCTTCCTGCAGTCTGCTATTTTTCTCCAATCATTCTAACTCCCATGTCAGCTTTCAGTTTCTCTCTTTTTATCTCCCTCTATTCACAGGCAGGTATTATGGTCGAAGACGGGCACAAAAGCACCAGTTTCACTGTGCTATCTCCCGTGCCCCAAGGGCACCTGCAATACGTCAGCTTGGGTTGGTTGATTTATCAGGTGCCACTGGTGGCTGCCTAAAACAGGCATTAGGCCCCTTACATATGTGAATGAGGAGCCTAATGCCTGTTTTCGGACCACTCTCCAAAATTGGATGGCACTGAGGCCTACTTTGCTTAGGATTCTTCAGCAGTTGCTGTGGCAAAGCAGCAGCTGCCAACAAAAAACGAAGTAGATATTTTTTTGAGTTTACTATGGAGCCAGAAGGAACAGGAGTACTCCTCTCAGCTCCACAGCACTCCTGAGGGCCACTGCCGGCCTGCAATTGTCCCCCTCTTGCAGGACTTGATCTCCTTGAAATGGGTGAGCTGCCTCTGGTGTGGCAACAGACGCTGGCAGCTCGCCTAAATGATTAAAATGAGGCTCGAGGCCCAATTTACAGCAGGCCTTGGGCCTTCCAATTTGGCTGTCTGTGTGCTGTTGGGTATGCGCTTGAAAATGGTCCATAACCAATGTCGACCCCAAAGAATTTCCCAACACAATGAGTGTGAGGTGTTTTCCCATCACCTAGACAAGCTACTGAATAATTTATTGTCAAGGTTATGGGGAAAATAACTTCCATTTAGCATTTTAAACATCTTTTGTGTAAGTGCTTCATTTAAAAAAAAAACTTGTGTGAATACACTTTGTTTTAAACACAATATTGAAAGTAACCCTTTTTTCAAATTATTTCTGTTAAAAAAGTCAAAAAATCCTGAAATGTGGCAGTGAGCCTTGATAGCAAGTATCAGAGGGCTATTATATTTGGTGGGGCTGGGGAGGGGCGAGGGTATGTGATTATCGCCAAGTCCGATCAGATCCTATTCTCACCCGATATTCACACATATTAAAAATGGGATGGTTTCACCTGGTACCTTTGACCACTGAGTGCCAGTGTTGGCAAAAATAACCAGCGGCTGCTTGTGAGATTTAGATCCAGTCCTAATTATGGCTCTGGCTGACTTTAAAAGCAATGTCCATATGTTTCCCACATTACAACAGTGACTACACTCAAAAAAAAGTACTTCATTGGCTGTAAAGCGCTTTGAGACGTCCGGTGGTCATGAAAGGCGCTATATAAATGCAAGTCTTTCTTTCTTTTAAGGCATACACTTTCTAACAAGGACTACTGGAAAGTGATCAGGAGCAGAAATCCAAGCTGAGTTTTTTTTTCGTTCCCTAACCCAAGGGGGCTGAGATCAATTGTAGTGACCCTCCGGCCCCTCCCCAGCGGAGATCTGCACCACTGCCAAATGATAGAAAATTATGTCACCAGGCATCACAAGACAGATAACAAAATGTTTTATGGTTTGAAAGCCAAAAAGAAGGGCATTCAGCATTCAAAGGTAAAACCATAGAAGACTGTTCCAAATAGCCTTGACAACACGGCAGATTCCATTCCCAGAGGTTCTGTTTATCAATATTATGGTGAGCTTGATAAATTGAGATTCTATCAACTAGCGACCGTTAAGTACCTTTTCTTAAGCAGGAAGATAATTAATTAGCTTACTGAAATGACATTCAATGGTAAGTACTTCAGAGCAGAAAATGATCAGAGGAAAGTCATTAAGGGAATGGCTGGTAAACATTTTTTTTGGTTTGCGCTGTGGGCTTGATGTGGATGGTAGTTCTCAGCTCTGATTGGATCTCCTTGAACATTGTTACTGCAGAGGGCAGGGCTGCATCTCCTCCTTCCAATATGTGCAAGTCATTAAGAACAGCTGGCAAAGTAATTGGCATATTAATCTGCACACATTTTAAACACTGCCCAGATTTTCACCTGTTCAGTTTTCACTTAGAGAAGACTTTGGCAAAGTATCCTCACAAACAATGGCTGCAGATACATGCTTCTGTGAAATTGAGGTTTGTGATAAATGTTTTTCTGTCAGATTTTCATTTAATAAAGTTGAATGCACTCTGCTACTAGATGAAGCACTTAGAGTTAGTCAGCATCCCATCAGTCGGGCTTTGGAGTCAGGAGACAGCAAACAGGACCAGACCAATTTCACAGAAAACAGTCCAAGAGCCAACTAGGTCACCCCACCCTCCTGGATGAAGGAAGACTGTCACAGTAATAGAGGGCTAAACAGGGGAAAAGTCAAAGACAAAAGAACTGTGGCTAAATGCATCACAAGATGTGAAACTAACCCAGAGACCAGGAAGCTCCTAGTTTAATTTCTGATCTGCGTTGTATTATATGATCTCGGCCTGCTGTCCCCAGGCTAAGAATGGAAAAGTCAGTCAGAGTTCCTGCTCCCGATCACTATCTGGGGGCACCTGCTGGAAGAGTGTAGATATTTGCTGAACACAAGATCCGACTCAGTTGTGATAATGGACATGGTCAAATAGTCTGACAACTTCGCTGCCTGAGCTCCCACTACTTGGCAAAATGCCAGAGGGCTGTGACACCTCAGCAAGAGTCACGTAAGTCAATGAAGGACGAAAATAGGAAAAAAACTGAGATGAAACCATCAGCAAGCAGACAATTCTCACAAGGCTCTGTGTTGGCTATCTGAGATACAGGAGTGGTGTAAAGTACATAGATTTCCTTTGCTTGTTCAGATGCGATTCGATATGTGGAGTAGATAGCCAAAAAATTCACATCTGAACACAATACTGTCTGATCTGCCTTGTGATGTAATATAAGGCCAACTACATACGACAATAGTCAGTCTCATAAGTTGATACAATTTTGCCCATGTGATATGATTTTTGTAATAAAAGCAGTAGTTGTTGTAACGACAATGACTATCTCCAACAAGCAAGAGTCTAACCACTTCCCCTTGACATTCAATGGCATTACCATCGCTGAATCTCCCACTATCAACATCCTGGGGGGTCACCATTAACCAGAAACTCAACTGGACCAGCCACATAAATACTGTGGCAACAAGAGCAGGTCAGAGGCTAGGTATTCTGTGGCGAGTGTCTCACCTCCTGACTCCCCAAAGCCGTTCCACCATCTACAAGGCACAAGTAAGGAGTGTGATGGAATACTCTCCACTTGCCTGGATGAGTGCAGCTGCAACAACACTCAAGAAGCTCGACACCATACAGGACAAAGCAGCCCGCTTGATTGGCACCCCATCCACCACCTTAAACATTCACTCCCTCCACCACCGGTGTACTGTGGCTGCAGTGTGTACCATCTACGAGATGCACTGCAGCAACTCGCCAAGGCTTCTTCAGCAGCACCTCCCAAACCCACGACCTCTTCCACCTAGAAGGACAAGGGCAGCAGACGCATGGGAACACCACCACCTCCAAATCACACACCATCCTGACTTAGAAGTATATTGCCGATCCTTCATTGTCGCTGGCTCAAAATCCTGGAACTCCCTACCTAACAGCACTGTGGGAGTACCTTCTCCACATGGACTACAGCAGTTCAAGAAGGCGGTTCACAAAGTCCTACCCCAGTGAATGCAGCATGGCTGGTGGAAGGATGCTGACTTTCAGTGGGGGAGACTGCAGATGGCCTTACAGGACAACCTCGATCAGCTCTGGGCCTAGAAGGCCCAGCTGTAGATTTCACCACCTCAGCATGTGCAGCATCAGTCTGCGCTGGCTGGATGACAGGCAACTGCAGTGGCACTGACGGAGAGGCAGTGGTGGGAGTACGAATGCTGTCATCCTGAGACAGGACAGCAGGCTTTTGGCCCACTGAGCCACTGCCACTCCCCTGGGGCGGTGCCTCAGCATCATTAGCCATCTGTTGGGGGTCAGATTGCTGGAGTGCTGTAAGACCTTGCAAGCCTCTTTCCACACTCGTAAACCCAGCCATGATGGCAACAGCCTGAGCTTTGACGGCTTGAGCGATTTCCTCCCACAGCCTTCTGGTGTTCAGCCTTGCAGGCCTCCTGCCCCCTGTGGATAGAGGACCTCATGGTGTCTTTGTACCCCCAGGACCAAGGGCTCCAGAGCTGCATCCAAAAATCTCCTTGCCCTTTCTTTTGGCTGTTGGGCCATGGCTCTGTTTACAACTGCACCTGATATTGGCCGCCCTGTTCAGTGCTAAGCCAATCAGCAGCATGTTCAGCATTGAGATCAGTGCTGCAATCATTATGAACAGCCAGCACGACTTTTGCGTGCTGCCTGCTCCACTTTGAATGGGCGTGGACACATAGCTCTGCGCGATGCCTGCGCCCATTTTCAGGCATTATCCAATTTCTAGGCCCAAATGTTAAGAGTGGCCCCCTCAGCTTCACCTCCTCTGACACCAGTGCCCAAGTAAGGTGCAGTTAGAGGTTTACCCCTTACTAGGTCCTATGGGATCTCCTATCCAAGGTCATGACCCAGCACATCTGAGTCCAAGTGGAGTTTGCAGCCATTTCAATAGGAATAGACTGCGCAATTTTGGTTCCAAGATTTTCAATAATATAGATTATTACACTCGAAATTGGAAATAATATTGTTCTGGGCAGGATAGAATTTCAATTCCCCTAGAGTAAGTAAGTAATTTAGCTCGATAAAAATATAATAAGGCAATAGGTTTTTTTATTGTGTAATTCTCACATCTTCACCTGAATCTGTTCACGGTTCTATTAAGTTAGAAATTTGGCTGGGGGACTTGTTAGTCCCATTTCTATAACTGCAGAAACCAGATTATTATGTAAAATGAAGATAGCTGATTTTACAGTTGAATGAAAATGCAATTTTCTGCACAATTGTACATTAAGGATTAATCTAAATTCAAAAAGAATGATTTTAGTTTGACCTTTAAATTAAAACTCTTACTAAGTAAAGCCTGGATTTATTTACATTTTGAGACCTGAGTCTGAATGACTCATATGGAACTGTCTGTGCTGAATTTCAAGTCCTTTACTGGCCAGAAGGTATTTTAGTTTTATAGTTGATCTTATTCTTAATTATTTGCATGGGCTTTGAACATAATTAACACTATTATTTTCTAAATATGAATCGGGCTAGTCCTTGGGCACTACTATGAGTAGTTGCTAGTTGTTTGTTGTAGGATGAACAGTGCAACCAGAATTGCTCTATTTTAATGTTTGTAGTGTCACCATCTGGACAGTCTGGGGGTAATTTTGCCTTTTGGTGATAGTGTAAAGTGGGCAAAATCAGATTGTCCACCTGTTATAACCTCTCCCGTTTATGATGCCATTGAAGTCAATGGAAATGAAAATCAGGAGAGATGTACAATGGGTAGTTGATCCAATATCCCCCATTTTACACTATCAGCCACAGTAAAATTTCCCCTGTGTTTTTCATGCCATCTCAAAACCACGATGTAAGTTTTCGCTGTTGGGGGTTACAATGCTGTTCGTTCATCTCTAGAGCCTGGGATCAAATTGAGCATGGAAATATAGGATGGCTAAAGTAAAAGGAGATTAGTTAGGGGCAACGTTCCCCCTAAGGTGCACAGCCACAGGCCGCTCACTAGCTGCTGCCGCTGGACGAGACGCCACGCAGCAAATTTAAAGGGACCACGCATAAAAAAAATTAGAGGGAACATTGGTTAGGGGATGAATCTCTTAGGGGCTCCACCCGCTTCACTACCATAACTTCGTCAGAAAACCTCTTTACACGTGTAAGTGGGGTTTCCACTGAAGTTATGGTGGCGGAGTGCGAGAAGCCCCCAAGTCTAAGCCTACGGGAAGATTTTAAACCCTTCCCATCCGGCAGAAACCAGTTAGGCAGGCAGTTAAAATCACCCATGGGACTTACCCATCGAGGTCCTGCTGTCATCCTGCGGGTTCCAATTCTGTTCTGAGCATGCAAGTGGGAAGCCCGCCAGAAGCTGGAAAGTCTTGGATGCACTTGGGCTTTGCAGAGAGTTCAGAGTTACGAGGAGAAAAGAAGTGCTCGGCAGAGAAAAGGAAATCAAGCTTTTTGGAGGCACCTTCAGTGCAATGACAGGCAAATGGAATTACAATACATAGCTATAGTTTAAGAGCTAGCACCGGCACACATGAGATGGGCCAAATGGTCATCTTCTGTGTTGTGATTTCTCAATTTCATTTGGACCAACACCTGGGTTACTCACATACATTTTGGGAGCCAATTCAAGTGTGAGATTGGCAAACGACCAAATGCAGAACACATCCTTGCTTCCCCCGCCCACCCTTATTTTGTCCCTTTTCCTCTCTTCCTGTCTTGAAGGTGCTGACACCTACTGAGGCATAGTTTCTAGGGTGCTGTCAGCCTTCTGGTACCTTTGATAAGTGGCAATATTTTGTGTAACCCTAGATAGTAAATGTTGGCAGGCTGTTCGACTGTGGGGAAAGGGGATCACAACCCAGCCCAATCCTGTTCTCACCCAATGTCCACACATATGCACTTTCGAGCAGTATCAGTGAATAGTGATCAGGAAGGAGAACCAGAGTTGAATTTTGCTCACTATAGCCTACGGATACTGAGGACAATTGTGCATCCAATCATCACCCTAAGGTTAGCTAGTTCAGCACAGACTAGAGGTCAAACCGAGCAAGATTGAAATTTTACAAGCCACCTTCTATATATTTATCACAATATAATATTTCATACTTGCTTGTAGCAATGTACACCACACATCTGAAATAAGAACCAGGTAGTGCTATATTTAGCCGTTATATGTTTCCTAGCTACTATTTTAAGAACCAGTTTCATTGTACTCAGCACGATCATTCCCAGTTTCCTGTCTTCACAGCAGGTAGTCAGTCAGTCAGCTGTTGTCCATTTAGAAATTTTTTTTTGTTTTTCTTTTATTCATTCATCTGCTTTTTATTCTTTATTTTTGTTGTACCATTTTTCATCTTCTATTTTGTTTTATCTCCCTACATAGCTGACTAATTGCCATGAAGACAGCAAACTGGAAATGTAATGTGGAATACAATGAAACCAGTTCTTCCAAATTAGCACTACCTGTTTCTTATTTCAGAGGTGTGGTGCGGATTGTGCTAAGAAAGCATGAAGTCTCGTATTGTGATAAATACATGGAAGGTAGCTTGATGAATTTTAGCAATGTTGGCAAAGTATAGAAATTCAGAACTATTCAAATATCTGGGCGAAGAGACAAAGACTTTCAGAGCTTTAGCCAATGAATTTTCAGAGTCAGAAACTCCTTTTTAACAGCAGCTCTAAAACAGGCCCATCTCCTTACATTTTGAGGTGGCACCACTTTTGGTTCTAACTGAAATTGCCATTGGCTCTGGAAGCCAAACAGAAGATTACTGAATGAGACCTAACACATTAGAACACATAGTTGGAACCAAGTTCCTCTTCACATTTGGAGTTGATGCCACCTGGCAGTCTTATTCCAAGTGTAAATAAGCAATCACATAGGGCATTGGGACAGTATATAAATTCTTAACAATAATCACCAGGACATCCCAGTAATACACGTCAGACCCAAACAGTGGAAATGATTAACTTGAACGTGGTGGGACAATTGATTTTGGAGCCAAATCTGGCTCATGTGTGGATTAATTTGCCCACCAGTTATCTGAGGCTTGGTTTGGTATTGTTGCAACTCCAAGGGGCAGTATGTCTTCATAAAGCAGAAGCAATAGTTCTGGTTGCACTATAGGCACTGTGGTCATTATATTGGCTAATGACAATAATTTAGGATGCTAAGATTTGCCAGGAACTTCCTCACAGCTAAATATTGTAGAAAGGACAGTGTAAGTGAAAGAATTTGGGAGATATTTTCCTATTCTTGTGCCTGGGTGAATTGGTTTGGCTGGTGCAGTAACCCTGTAACCTGATTTTCTGCCCAGGTGCAGGAACAGGAAAATCTGCCCCACTGTCTTTTTCAGCCCTCAGCAACATTCTCAGCTTTTTGAAGTAGAAATGATTCTGCATTTGACTTACTCTGTACCTTTCACTTTGCTTCAACCGCTTCAGCCAATCAGGTGCCAAAGTACATAGCATAAAGTTCATTAAAGCAAAGTATTCAATGTATAGGATTCCCCGCTGAATCACTGATTAATGCACTGGGTCATATTGTACTGAGCCATACAGACCACAAGATCCCAGGCATGTGCTGATTTAGCTGATCTGAACATGACAGTAAGGGTCCTCAGAACTCCTAGGCTAGGGAAGGGCAAACTGGCTAAGGTTCCTGCTCCAGATTATTATCCAGTTACCCTTATTTGGTTGATTGAAATATATCAGACAGTAACACATTGCTTTCCCTTCAATTATGCACACCAGTTTCTTAATATAGCTTTTGCTTAGAAGTAACGATTACAATTGAAACACAAGAGATAACTGGATAATTCATTTGTGGATAAGTACACTTAATCAGAATTTAGAATTACAAAGAAAGTGAATCTGCATTTATCTGAACACTGAGACTTCTAACAAAAAACTTTGTTTTATTACATCCAAATACTGCTCCCCCTCCAAATTACTTTTAACTTGGCTCTCTACAGTATTTTTTTTGTATATTCTTGCCCTCTGAGAAAGAAGAGAATGTTTTAATGTACTGAATGTGTTCCATGAGACAATATTTTTAACAATTCATAATACAATTAAAAAACTCATCCATGTTATGGATTCTGTGTAAGCACTGCCATTGTGTTGAAGCATGAAAATAAATGATTAAAGAGGAGGCAATGTATTGCCATTCAATATATTTTAATGAAACAAACATTTCTGTCCTGTGCCCCAATGCATCATATTTTGTGTGGTTGTGCTACTTAATGTTAAGTCTATATCCAATGACTAGTGAGTAAATCAGGATTTTCTCCATTCTCATTGACCCATCATGCCCAAGTATTCTGCACTCCACAACTGGAATTCCCAAGTTCTCACCAATTATAACAGTTAAGTGGCTATTTAGTCGTTTAAGAAGTGTTAAACAATCATTATTACAGATACGTCCTGATTAATCATTTCTTTGTCATGTCTGATGGTGAAATCATGTTATAGAATGTTACAGCCTACTTGAACAAGTCTGTGCTGTTTTTTTACTCCATGTGATCCACTTAATCTAATTACACTCTTCTGTTTCCTCCCCATATCCTCTGATATTCTACTTGTTCAAGGAACTAGCTAATTCCCTTATACAATACTTCTGGACTGTCACTCAACAGAATTCCGCATTCTAACCACCCTCTTTCTAAAGATTTTTTCTAACCTCCCCTTTACTTTTTGCAACTTTTTTCAATTTGGACCCTCTTTTACCATCTCACTGTTCCAATGAATCCAACCTATTATTCACCTTGTCATAACTTGAAGCCCTCAATCAGGGCACCCTTCAATCTTCTGAGCTGCAGTAAAAAATAACTTCTCAAGTCTCTCTGGAGTTGTCCAAAAATAAATCCCTGTGAAACACCACTCACCATATTTTCCTAGTCTGAGAAACTTTCCTTTACTCCAACTTTTTTCTTTCTGCCAACCAGCCATCTCTCTATCCATGAGGCCATATCTGGATGAAACTTTGATAGTTTTTCTGAACTAATTTCTGATTGAGGCAACTTTCAGAGCAATGACACCAATAGATGAATGGTCCATTTTCATGTTCTACCTACAATGCATCGCTATATGCATCTACCATTTTGCTAAAATTAGCGAAGAGAGAAAAATATAGCTCCTTATCCAGAACAGGAAGGGGGTTTCTAAAGGATTCTGGTGCCATTTTCTTGAGTTTTTTTAAATCCTGCTTTATTATGAGCAAAGTAGGAGGAATGATTCCTTCAGCTTGCAGCATCAGATTGCATGGCCTCTTTTTTTTCCTCACTCTCCAATGCTAAAATGGTGGTGGCAGTATGTAAACTTGCCAAAAATGTGTGTAAACTGACAATTACACATTGATTCATTGCTACTTAATAGTGTATACTGGACAGACTGATACCAACATTAGCACTAATGGCAGCACTAATAGTGATTATCAGATTGTGCTGCTGTAGTTGAACTGAAATCCATTTTAATCATTTGAGTTAAACAAAGGCTCCATTTAATTAAGTGGAAGTAGGTTGCTTGCATGAAACTGCTCATTAAAATTTACATCTCCCTTTGTTCCTCCTTTCACATACACACACACGCAATTTGTTAAAATTCAGACCAAGTTTTTCTTCTTCTGCTAAACGGTTTGCCAAAAGGTTTGGAATTTCCATATTTATATAATGAGTCCTTTAAGGTTTTTACAGTGTTTTTCTTAGTCAGTTTCCATTTCTACTGTTGGCTTTGTTTCCTCTTAACAATTCCTAAATCTTTTTCATCAACTCAGCAAAGGTTGTGTCCTTTTGCTAAGATCTTTTATTGCAATTTGCATAATAACTATTACAATACATTTTGAAGCATGAATGAAAACCATTACTTAAAATCTATATTGCATCCTGGGGAGTGGGACTCAAGAGTGAATGACCTCCGAGGTCATGAGCAAACAAGTTGATTGAATAATGCCGCTTCTGCGGAAATCTAAGCCCCCATTTTAACCCTGCCCACCCGGTGGGAAGAGTGTGGGCGAGAGGGCAAAATGGTGGGCCCGTGCTATGCACTGCATTTTTACCAGACTAGTGCTGGCTCTAGATGCAGATTAAAGTAGTAGCCACTGAGTTATGATAGTAGGTTTGTTTTGGTGTTTAGGATTTGTGTTGCTTCAGCACTGTATTCCAGTTGTGTGACTAAACTGTGTCTGCAACCTCAGACATGGCATTAAACCTCACGTGCAAAAGTCTCCCCATTTTTAGGAGTGTGTAACAGGATTTCCCATGGCATATTTCAGAAATGGGAAAACATTCAACAACTTCCAACCACCGGTATAAACCTAACAAGTATTTAAGGTGACTATGCTCTGGATAGCAACCTAAATTTTCCAAGTCTGCAGCAGTGGCAGCAAGGTATTGGAAAAATGACCTATAAAAATGTATCTCCTGTGATCTTGGACTTGCATATATATTCTACTCAGGGCAGATGGTGATTCTGCCCCAAAGTGGTCCCACCCGGACACTGGAACGGTAGTCTGGGCCTCAGTGTACCCAGATTCTGATCACCTTTCTGGCCCCTCCACTGCATTCCTGGTGCATTTAAGCTGGGAGTGTGTCCAAACTCCCGGCAGACTTTCAGGGCAATTAAAGCTTCACTAAAAGAAATTTAAACCAACCTCAGTAACACAGCCTATAGTGTGTGGAATAAAATGTTAAAAGGTTAAATATAACTATGCCATCACCTGGGCTCTGTATTTAAATCTGCATGGGTGCAGCTGTGCAGGTGTACTGCAGACTCTCAGTGGGGCAGTGCTGTGGCCACAGAATTGGATCTTTTGTGCATATCAAGTGAAAGCAAGTATTAGTTCACAATTATTTTATTTTAAAAGGTAATGGTTTTTAGTGAATGGTATGTTTACACAGTGAGTGACACAGGGAAAGGTGCAAGCAGTATAGATGCACCAAGTAGCTCAGGGAAATGCAGAGGTTAAAATTGTAGGAGAAAAGGGAATACTGCACAATTCTGAAAGCAGTCTGTGGTGGCATTTGTTCGAAGCTGTTCCCACATGAAATCAACCCCTCAAGCAGGTCTTATTTTTACCAGCTTTGATTCAGTACTCATAAATCAGTACTCATAAATCAGTCAAGGTTTATTGCAGTTAGGAACCTGGATCTCAGTCACTTTCAGATGTAATCTGCCTTCTATAACACAACCTATCTGTAATAATAAGTTTCCTTCCAAAGAGTTTCAGAAAATGAATCTTGAGTCACAACTTTTATTTATTTGTCAATTATCACCTTCATCCAGATGACCTCTCTATTCAGCTCTGCCTTTTTGAAGGGCACATTCCTTATGGAAAACATGTCAACACAGTGTAATTTCAAGAGCAATGTATATTTAAATCTTTTACTGCTTATCAACCATGTAGTAAGCTTATTTTTTATTTTAAATTGTCAAAGTCATAGGGAGTAATTTTAACTTTGGACGATGGAGTAAAACATGTAATATCAGCAGCCGCCCGTTATACACCACACCTTATGGACAGACTGTATTATGGACAGTCGACCTGTTATACACCCACCTTATGGACAGACTGTATTATGGACAGTCGATCTGTTATACACCACACCTTATGGACAGATTGTATTATGGACAGTCGACCTGTTATACACCACACCTTATGGACGGATTGTATTATGGACAGTCGATCTGTTATACACCCACTTTATGGACAGACTGTATTATGGACAGTCGATCTGTTATACACCACACCTTATGGACAGACTATATTATGGACAGTCGACCTGTTATACACCACACCTTATGGACGGATTGTATTATGGACAGTCGATCTGTTATACACCACACCTTATGGACAGACTGTATTATGGACAGTCGATCTGTTATACACCCACTTTATGGACAGACTGTATTATGGACAGTCGATCTGTTATACACCACACCTTATGGACAGACTGTATTATGGACAGTCGATCTGTTATACACCCACTTTATGGACAGACTGTATTATGGACAGTCGATCTGTTATACACCCACTTTATGGACAGACTGTATTATGGACAGTCGATCTGTTATACACCCACTTTATGGACAGACTGTATTATGGACAGTCAATCTGATATTGCCCGTTTTACGTAGTCACTATAAGTTAAAATTATCCCCATAGTAAAAAGATAAAATTGTAGACAACTGAATAGTTTTAGGCCCAGTGAAGTGTAGGTTGTAATGCATTCTTCTGATAGTGACTCATATATCTCCCTGTTCTTTAGGAGCAGGTGACATATTGACCAAACAGCTGATAGTCAAAGAAATGCCAAAAATGACCGTTTGTGACCAGTGTGCAATAAACGCTCTGAGTAAAATGCCACTGTCCCTTTCAGTTTTCATACCAACTGCTGCAGAGAAATGTTATGACACAGGAGCTGTTCTCATTATTGGGGGCTGAAACAAATGCTGCAATGAACCTGGTATGTGACAATCATCTGGTTTAAAAACAATTTGCAGGATGAAAGCGAGGGTTGTTTTGATTCTCTTTTGCAAAATGGGGTCACGCAGTGAAGATCAAGGAGTTAAAGGCCAACTCCAGCTCATCCATTTTCTAGCCTGTCTCGACAGCCCAGAACCTGCTGATTATCTGCTATGGTACATGGTCAGTTTGAGGGTATATTTTCTCAGTCACAGATTGATTTCCTGAATGTATGTTCATTGTTTTATTACATGCTCATGTTCATGTTTTATCGAGGAAATGGCTTGCTCTGTACCAAAACAAAACTTGTGCATGTATGAAAACAGACCAAAATCTAGGATTTGAAAGTGCAATTAAAATCTATTAAGTGACCACACCAGTAGTGAATAGTATTTAAGATTTTGTAGTAACAATGAAAATTAAAGTCTGTCAGACTGCTATTTGCAACTTCCTGCATTGTTTTCACCTCAAGTTTCAATTTCCAGTCCATGGAAGGGCAGGGAAGGTCATTGTTATGAGAAAAAATCTTACTTTACTCAGCGTGTGACAGACAACACAGTCAAAGTATAACCCTATAAAAGAAGAATACTATCCTGGCAGCCTGGCCTTTTTTAATGCAATAATTTTAATAGTTATTTTCTCACTCTTTTCTGATTTCCTTACCATGGTATATACCATTCGAACAGCCAAAGAGCAGCCAGCATGATCCCAGGCTTCTGAAAATGGTGATCTATAGCTGTCCACTATTGCTATGTAGGAATGAAAATATTAATGTAATTTAAATAAGTGGTTGGAATGTTTTACAAATATAGTTATTCATTATGACCTAGAACAGTCTGAATTATCTTTCACCTATGAATCTGTAATCTATACACCTAATCAGCAGAGACTTACAACATTTTATTTGCTCTGCCCAGACAATGGGGGTAATTTAAACCTAATCCGCTGGACAGCAAAGGTGCAGGGGCTCGGGTCTGCCACCCATTTTACATCCCATCCGATTTTACTCTCCTTTGGCTTCAATGGAGAGTAAAATTGGGTGGAGTGTAAAACGGGAAGCCTACCCGATCCCTATGGTGGTCATTTTAACTTTTGGGAATACCGAATTGGTCGGCCATTATACGTCTCTCCTGATTTCCATTTCTTTTGAAGTCAGTGAAGTATAACGAAATGTAACGGGAGAGGTGTCTAATGGATCAGCCATTTTACACTATTGCCAAAAGTTAAAAATACCCCCTATATTTCAAAACTCAATCTGCTCAACAATTTCTTTAAACACATTTTAGCCTTCACAAAACATCCTAGTCACTTAAGACAGTCAAAATTAAACATCTCAAAATAAAATTTACTACCATGGAAGATGGCACACTGTTCATAAATACATCTTCGTGGCTTTTGAGTACATTTATTGATGTATTTTTAACTGCACACTTTAATAGGAAGATGCTATGGAAGTTTGATTTTGCTTCTGATAAATTTAACTAATATAGGCCAACAGCAGGGACACTGGGTGTAAAATTCCACTCTAACCATAGCGCAACATGGGCGATAGTGAATTGGCTGCCCATTTTACACCCCGCATAATTTTCTTTTCCATTGTCACTCCAGGGACTTGAGCGCAACATCTAACTGACACTCCAGTGCAGTACTGAGGGAGTGCTGCACTGTCAGAGGTGCCGTCTTTCAGATGAGACATTAAACCGAGGCCCCATCTGCCCTCTCAGGTGGACGTAAAAGATCCCATGACACTATTTCAAAGAAGAGCAGGGGAGTTATCCCCGGTGTCCTGGCCAATATTTATCCCTCAACCAACATTTAAAAGCAAATTATGTGGTTATCAACACATTGCTGTTTGTGGGACCTTGCTGTGAGTAAATTGGCTGCCCTATTCCCTACATTACAACAGTGCCTACACTTCAAAAAGTACTTAATTGGCTGTAAAGCACTTTGGGACATCCTGAGGTTGTGAAAGGTGCTACATAAATGAAAATCTTTCTTCTTATTGTCAATGGAAACTCGGAGGCTACACTCGGAGGTTGCAAAGATGAAGAGGGAGTGCTGTGATGTGGAAGTGGGAATGACTGCACATCTTTGCTGAAAGAACTTGAAAATTGGTTTTAAAAAGATCTCCTTAGAGATGGTGCAGTAAGTGCATTTTGATTGGTGTCCTTTGGCGCTGCAGGGAGATAAATAAATAAAAGCGCAGTTACATAAATAATTAAATCTCTTCATGTAATATGTGGGACCAGCTCTTTAACATTACACACTCTTGTCTAGAAATTCGATCATGCCCGAAATTCGGTGTGCAGGTGGCGGGGTGTGTACTGCACACACCTGTTCACGTGGTCACAGACAGCATGGTAAATGTGTGCTGGGACCTCATTAAAATGATTCAGGCGTGAGGGGCCCACATTACTCTTAGCCACCTTATTTCTCTTAATATATTGATAAAAACCTTTAGTTTTGTCCTTGATATCCCTCGCAAACTTTTTCTCATTCCTTTTTGCAGCTCTCACCACTGTCTTAGTATCTATTTGCTGTTCTTGTTGGCATATGGAACTTGGTTAATTCAGCTTCTGAAAGTTGTTCATGTTTAGTTCATTCAATATAGGGGAAAGAAAGATGGTTAGCATCATGAGAGAGAGAGAGAGAGAGTGAGCGAGAGAGAGAGAGCGATACAGATTTCACTTAGCAACAGCAAGTGTTCAAGATTGAAGTAAAGCCTTGGAATGTTTATAGTATTGCCATACTGTAAACCTCTCACCACATACCATTGCAACCTACGCAAGGTGATGTTGAAGGACAAATTGGTTGAAGGGCAGTATATTGAATGTGAACTATCGAATGTTGATGTACGAGAAATGTAAACCTCTGCGTGTAATAATTGTCTGAAGGATGGTGCATTTGACTGGAGACTACCAAATAACGCCAGGCAACTTCCAGTTTGATAAAGAGAATAGTGTATAAAGAAAGAAGCTTTTGTGTTAAGTTGAGAGAAACCTTTTTTGAGTGCATGCCTACACAGAACTGCTGACAAAACTCCGCTTGTAAACTGCGTTGTACTCTAAAGAAGTTATAGTCTGCTTTTAGATTGATTTTTATGTTAAAGTAGGAAAAATAAAGTGGTTGTAACTATAAGACTGAACTCTTTACTACTCAACTGCACAACAGAAGACTGATTAAAAACAACAGTTCTTTATATCTCACCCAGTCCCCGGGGTCTCTACTATTCTTAGCCTTCATATAAGCAGTTTAAGGGAACATTGTTTATACCTATTGGGAAATATCGGGGCTCCTTTCTCTTGAAAAGAGAAGTCTGAGGGGCGACCTGACAGAGCAGGGGTTCTCAACCTTTTTGCTACCGAGGCCCCACTTCTGTGCTATAAAAAAAATTCAGGGACCCCCGTAACACAATAAGTAGTTTTTCTGTCTAAAAATTAGTTATACAATTAAGCATAAATATCTATTATTTTTGTTTTACTTACTTAATGTGAAACTTGTTGCTGGTGCTGAGCACACACGCACCTGTCATGGTTAATATCCATCCTGTCTCGGTACTTTGTTTTCATTGATGTCATTGCTGAAAATCCAGCTTTGCATAAGTAGGTTGTGCTAAATCGGACCAACACTTGCAGTGCTGCAGAAGAAGCAGTGCTGAATTCATCGACGCATCCACACCAAAATGTCTCCAGTGGCATTTCACTGAACTTGGCAGGATCCACAATCTTTTGCACCGGTGGGCTTCTTTCCTCCTTCCCACCCCTTCACAAATAGCCGGCAGTATCGACTCACAGGACACGAGTACCCAGACTCGGCCTATCCGTCCGTCAGAAAGCACATGGCCATGAATATAAAGCTCCGAGTCTGAGGTACGAGGAAAACTGTGATAACAGCTATTTTATTAACTCAGGCTGAAGACATTGAACACCAGATCCCAATTATATTATGGCCTCAACGCATGCCCAGAGACTGGCAAGTATCTTTCTTTCCACCCCACCTTCCAAGACCATGTGGCGCACACTCTCTCCATTGAATCAGTTGGTAGATGTACCTTCCAATGTGGTTCTGAACCATACAGAGCAGGAAGGTGCCTGGGTTCGATCCCCAGCCTATGCTGAGTTACCAGATCTGAGCTAGGATGGCAGTAGTGATGCTACAATTGGTTTCGAACCCCGATGGCAGTAGTGATGCTACAATTGGTTTCGAACCCCGTTTTCTTTTATTTCAATACCAAACCCCAACTCGGGTTATGGCCTTGCTGCATGCCCAGAGACTGGCAAGTCTCTTTCTTTCCACCCCCTTCCCCCTCCCTGCTCCAAGGCCATCTCAACCATCAGTTCAATGAGGGAAAAAGCAATCTCGTTTCAACAGACCGGCTACTGATGGGAAAAATACACGCAATAATACAGACAGAATTAAAACTGGGCATGAAGGACCACAGCCAGGTTGAAAGAGGTCCACTTGTGAATGATTGTACATCAATCTGTGGAATCAATCTAGTCTTGAAGCCTTACATATCAATTGTGAAAAATGTGATTATGCCCAGATGCATAGATTTCTCTATCTTATGTTGCACTGTACTGAGCTGCAATGGTGCATGAACATACAATAAAGTTTTGTTTTACTTCATTCATCTCTTACATGAATTACCTTTGCATCAGAGAATATCTAACCGTTGCAATTTATTTAGACTACAAAGTGTAGTGGTTCATCCCCCCTCAGAATAGTACCATTTAGATTATACTACCTCTTCATGTTGTTCATCCTAAAATGAATCACTTCACACTTGTCTGCATTAAATTGTATCTGCCATATGTCTGACCATTTCACCAGTCCATCTATGTTCTCCTGAAGTCTGCTACTATCCTTCTCACCATTTACTATGTTGCCAAATCATACATATATAAAATTTCCTCCAACTAAATATTGGGCAGACCGAAGCCATTGTCGTCGGTCCCGCCACAAACTCCGTTCCCTAGCCACTGACTCCAGCCCTCTCCCTGGTCACTGTCCGAGGCTGAACCAGACAGTTCGCAACCTTGGCGTCCTTTTTGACCCTGAGGTGAGCTTTTGACCACAAATCTGCTCCATCACCAGGACCGCATACTTCCATCCCCGTAACATTCCCCATCTCCGCCCCTACCTCAGCTCTTCTGCTGCTGAAACCCTCATCCATGCGTTTGTTATGTCCAGACTCAACTATTCTAATGCTCTCCTAGCCGGCCTCCCATCTTCCACCCTCCATAAACTTGAGCTCATCCAAAACTCTGCTGCCCGTGTTCTAACTTGCACCAAGTCCAGTTCACCCGTCACCCCTGTGCTCGCTGACCTACATTGGCTCACGGTCTGGCAACGCCTCGATATTAAAATTCTCATCCTTGTTTTCAAGTCCCTTCATGGTCTTGTCCCTCCCTATCTCTGTAACCTCCTCAAACCCTACAACCCTCAGAGATCTCTGCGCTCCTCCAATTCTGGCCTTTTGCACATTCCCAGTTTTAATCGTTCCATCATTGGCAGCCGCGCCTTCAGCTGCCTAGGCCCTAAGCTCTGGAATTCCATCCCTAAACCTCTCCGCCTCTCTCCTCCTTTAACACGCTCTTTAAAACCTACCTTTATGGCCAACTGTCCTAGTATCTCTTTATGTGGCTCAGTTTCAAATTTTGTTTTATAATGTTCCTATTAAGCCCCTTGGGATGTTTTACTATGTTAAAGGTGCTATATAAATGCAAGTTGTGTTTGTTGTTGTCAGTGCTACGAGCAATAGCTAAACTTCAACTAGTTCCAGTGATACATGAATGAAATCTGTTTATTGCCATCTCAAAGGACCACATCAGCTGACATTGTCAGCTGGTCACATGAACTGAATGGAAATGTTGAAGCTTCACTCATGACTGAAGGCAAATATATCTTCAACCATTTTTCTGTTATTCCCAAGTTCTGTATCATCTAGGAGCAGACTGATTTAGGTGGATCAATAACAGTGGCAATTCCTAACCTATACTGAAATCCTCTCCATGAAATATTCTTTTTCCACGAAGACGATATTACAATGAAGAACAGACAGGACTGTGAGGAATAACAAATGTTTCAAAGAAATGACACTGGAGCCACTGAGAAATCTGTGCATCAATATAGTTTGTATTTAAAGTTGATCTTTATGTTTTACTTTAAAGTTTTGATTGCTTACCTATGTGCGATATAAACAAATTACATGATAAAGAGCTGAAGATATCATCTATGTCCCATTTGTCACACTGACCATAAATTAGTTGGCCCTTTGTTACTCATGATTTATCAGGTCAGTTCGCTAGAGAATAGTACATCATATCCTGCAGGTCCTAATTATTTTTTTATTACTGAGAAATCCAAGTGAAAGGTCAAGCCCATCAAGCGTCAAGGTTGCGAAGAGGAGGAGTATGGATGGGAATAATCTAGTGGTTAGATGATGTCAAGCCTCAGTTTAAAAAGCTTGTAGACCCCAGATGGGAGGAAAGAGAGGGAGATAAGGGAGGAGGTGATCTTTGACTTCTACCCGAAACAGATAAAATGTCGGCAGAATGGCCACACCACCCACCCAAAGAAGAAACAAACCAAAAATGGTTGGGCCTCATTTAAATGCCACCGCTGCACTTACGATGAATTTACAGTGGCAAAGTGGGAGCAGCTCCAGGGAAATTTATAGCCATAGCCTTCTAGCCGAATAAAATGTTATTTTTGAGTTATTCATTTTAAAGTACCTCTTTAAATATAATTGGGCCTGACTACGAATTTTGACACTGATTTCTCATGTGCAGAACACGCATTCTGAAAATAAATATCTTTCTCTCTTTGATGCATCACCACAACAAGCGCTACTGGGCATCATTCTGTTCTACCAAAACCATTCATTACACTAGGATCATTCTGGGGAGCAACGGAAACCCACGGCTTTTTTTCTCCACTACTAATAGTCACCGTAAATCCCTGTTCCCTGCTCCCTCCACCCTCACATCTAACAAGTGTGAAGAGCTCATGGACTTCTTTATTACCAAGTTAGAGACCATGGCCGCGATTTTCCGAGTGGAGGTGGGTTGGAGGCGGCTTTGATGTTCGGCGGGTTCCGGTCCCGCTGCCGGTTTCAGCTGCCCTGGAATAATGATTTTTGCTTAAGTGGGCTGATTAAGCCCGTCATGCGTGCTACCCGGCCCAATCAGTGGGTTTGGGTCTGCTGCTCGCCTCTGCTGACGTCTCTCAGCCAGCTAGCTGTATTTAAGGGGCCTATGCAGCCTTGTTTTTGATCCATCCTTTCCTGCTGCTTCTCGGTGTGGCACTTCTGAAAATGTCTGCTGCAAGACCCAAGGCATCTCCAAGATTTGATGATAACTCCCTTCATGCTCTTGTGGAGGGAGTGAGAGGGCGCCAAGAGGTACTGTTCCCCTCAAATGGACGGAGGAAGCCTCCTCAGCAAACCAAGGCAGCCTGGCTGCAAATTGCTGAGGAAGTGAGCGCCAGGTCTTTGTGTGGTCGCACCTGGGTTCAGTGCAGGAAAAGGTTCAATGACCTGCTACACACAGCAAAAGTGAGTATAACATCACACTTACCTTCAATCTGCTCCCCATCTCCTCTCATCACCAGCACTCTGCATTGTCAACCTACTCCTGCACATCCCACTTTACCCTTACATCCCTTGCACCCTTAACCATCCCTCTCTCTCTATGCACAGAATCACTTCACTATTCTACTATGCACCCCTCACACTCACTATCACTGTTATGCAATGACAACTAACAACGCACAGGGAGGGACCTTGGTATTGGCAACTCACTCCATCTTTGTCTCCCTGTAAGCATCAATGCTATGGATTCTCTACACTCACTCCAACATTCTCACTCAAACTCCACTTGTCTCCCTCATTGCAGGAAACGAGAGCCCACAATAAGAGGGAGAGGGGCAGGACAGGAGGAGGGCCACCTTCCATTGCCCACTTGACCACCGCTGAGGAGGCTGCTCTCGACATCGTCGGAGGTGCTGAGGATCTGGAAGTGGGGGACGGTCAGACGGGCGCAGTAGAGCAAGCTGGTGACAGAATAGATTAGTAGCCCTCTCATTTAGATTGCATGAGTGACTGATATGGCATCTGATGTTCATACAGATTGAGTTCTGATCATCTGCACAATGGGATGTGTCTGCTACGTTAATATCACATGTCTAACTCATGCCTTTACTCCCCTACAGGACCATCGAGAGCCCCCCTTCCCACTGTCCAGGAGGAAGAGCCGGAAGACTCCTCACAGGAAGCTGCAACCTCTGAGGGCGCAGTGTCAGCAGAATTGAGCGCACCCAGCACCAGCTCAGAGACGCACACCTCGGTGGGTCATTCGTGAGATAGAGCAGTGTTGTCACCTGGTGTCTGCGCACACCTCTGCCTGCTTCACGACGACATGCAAGCCGTGATCCTGACCAACGGTTCCACCACAGACCCAATTCATGTATGGACCGGGGTCAAGCAAGGCTGTGTCATCGCACCAACGCTCTCCTCGATCTTCCTTGCGCCAATGCTCCATCTCACCCTCAGTAAGCTCCCCGCTGGAGTGGAGATAATCTACAGAACAAACGGGAAACTGTTCAACCTCCGTCGCCTCCAGTCCAGATCCAAGGGCGTCCCTTCATCTGTTGTCGAATTACAGTATGCAGACGACGCTTGCGTCTGCGCACACTCAGAGGTCGAACTCCAAACCATCGTTAACACCTTCACCGAAGCGTACGAGAGCATGGGCCTTACACTAAACATCCGTAAAACAAAGGTCCTCTACTAACCTGCCCCCGCCACACAGTACTGCCCCCCAATTATCAAAATCCATGACAAGGCCTTGGACAACGTGGACCACTTTCCATACCTCGGGAGCCTACTGTCAACAAGGGCAGACGTCGATGACGAAGTCCAACACCGCCTTCAGTGTGCCAGTGCAGCCTTCGGTCGCCTGAGGAAGAGAGTGTTTGAAGACCAGGACCTCAAACCCGGCACCAAGCTCATGGTCTACAGAGCAGTAGTAATACCCACCCTCCTGTATGCCTCAGAGACATGGACCATGTACAGCAGGCACCTCAAAGCACTGGAGAGGTACCACCAATGCTGCCTCCGCAAGATCTTGCAAATCCATTGGCAGGATAGGCGCACCAACGTCAGTGTTCTCGCTCAGGCCAACATCCCCAGCATCAAAGCTTTGACCACGCTCGATCAGCTCCGATGGACGGGTCACATCGTCCGCACGCCCGATATGAGATTCCCAAAACAAGCGCTCTATTCGGAGCTCTGACACGCCAACAGAGCCCCAGGTGGGCAGAGGAAATGCTTCAAGGACACCCTCAAAGCCTCCTTGAAAAAGTGCAACATCCTCACCGACACCTGGGAATCCTTGGCCCAAGACCGTACAAAGTGGAGGAGAAGCATCCGGTAAGGCGCCGAATACCTCGAGTCTCTTCACCGGGAGCAAGCGGAAGCCAAGCGCAAACAGCGGAAGGAGCGCACGTCAACCCAAGCACCCCACCCACCCGCCCCTTCAACCACCGTCTGCCCCACCTGTGAGAGAGACTGTAGGTCCCGCATTGGACTCATCAGTCACCTGAGAACTCATTTTTAATGTGGAAGCAAGTCATCTTCAGTTCCGAGGGACTACCTAAGAGAGAGATAGAGTAGTGTTGTCACCTGGTGTATCACAGCTCACAAGTGAGCATTAGCAGATGGTGGAGTCAGGGACAGCAGTGGAGAGTCCTCGTCGGAGGCTGCAGGGCACTCCTAGCTCTGCTCAGCTGCATGTGGGCCTGTGCCTCTGGGGCCATCCAGAAAGAGAGCGGTGCTGGAACTTCAGCAACAAGTGCAGGAGTCTCTGACAGGTTTTGCATCCACGGTAACTGCAAGTGTGCAGAGAATGGAGGAGTCCATCTCAAACATGAGCACTGCCGTGCTGGAGGCAAGGGCGCATGAACATGCCACCATGGAGAGGGTGGCAACCTCCTTGGAGGACATAAGTCGCCAGACTCAACAGAGCATGGTGACTCTTCTAAGTAGATGGTCTGCTATGGAGGATAGATGGGCAGCTATTGAGGAGAGACACCAGAGGTACATGGACGTCCCTGTTATGAGGACTGTCAGTACAGAGACGGGTCCTCATGGCCCCACCGAGGTGCAACAAGGTGCTCTCCAGCTACTTGCTAGCATTGAAGTGCAGGTGACCCATGAGAGGGATGTTGGTGGTTGACAACAAGGAAGTGTTGGCTCCTCTCCAAGCACTCACACTCCCATGCCACTGTGGAGCCCTCGGTCAGAGCCCCAGATTCCTCACCCAACTGAGATGGCCGTCTCTGCCCCTGCACAGCCGCAGGGAGAGCAGAATGTTGCCGAGCCCTCCCAGGCTCCCAAACCCAGAGGACGTCCGCCAAAGGTGTCGAAGCAGGAGCAGCATGAAAGTGAGCAAGGTGCCTCAACATCTGCTGAAACCACAGGGGAAGCACCACGTAGAAGTACGCGTAAGAGAAAGTTAACACACAAATAGTCTCAAGGGTAGTCACTTGGGTGTTTTGATGTAATACATATTTAAGATTATGATCGGCATTTCAATTGTAATAAAGAAATGCGATGGCAAACATTCAAAGAGTTGGCCTATGCATGCCCAGAAATGGAAGTGTCACAGTGAGGTGTCAGGGTGCCTTTCATCTGTAATGATGGTGGTGAGAGTGATAGGAACCCACAGTTTATTGTACAGATTGTGTATGGTGTGTTAAGAAGGTGGCAGCCACATGTGTTTGCTTCGGAAACCTAAGCAAATCTGGCATGGATTAGTGCATCCCTTGCATCATGGCCAGCAATGTACTCGCGTGCTGGTGGAACTGGCACATCCGCCTCCGCAAGGTCTTCCTCCTCCTCCTCCTCCTCTGAGGAGGCTGTGTACTGAGCCATTTGTTCCTCAGGCAGCTGCAAGCCACGATGCTGTGTGATGTTGTGCAGTACACAGCAGACCACAATGATTCTGGAGACCCTGGCTGGTGCATACTGTAGGGCTCCACCTGATCTGTCGAGGCATCTGAATCGCATTTTGAGCACGCCGATGGTTTGCTCGATGATGGCTCTGGTGGAAATGTGGCTGGCATTGTAGCACTCCTCAGCTTTGTTTGATGGCCTCCTCAACGGCGTCATTAGCCACGTCTTCAGGGGATAGCCCTTGTCTCCAAGTAGCCATCCGGAAAGTTGGCTTGGCGGATTGAACAGCTGATGCATGGTAGACTGCCGCAGGATGAACGAGTCATGGCAACTGCCAGGGAACTTGGTGCAAACATGCATAATATTCTTCCTGTGGTTACACACCAGCTGGACATTAAGGGAGTGGAAGCCCTTGCGGTTCACAAATACAGCTGGGTTGTGATGGGGTGCCCTAATGGCCGCATGTGTGCAGTCTACGATGCCCTGCACCCTTGGCAAGCCTGCCACATTTGAAAAGCCAACCGCACGCGCGGTTACAGTTGCTTCATCCGTGGAGAAGTCGATGTAATTGTGCGCCTTTGCAAAGAGGGTATCGGTAACCTGCGTGATGCAGCCGTGTGAGGCCAACTGGGAGATGCCGCTGATGTCTGCTGATGATCCCTGGAAGGACCCTGAAGCCAAAAAATTGAGGGCAGTGGTGACTTTGACTGCCACTGGTAAGGGGTGTCCACCCGCTCCTCTGGGCTCCAGGTGTTGGTGCAGCATTGCGCAGATGTCAGCGACTACCTCTCGTGAAAGTCTCAGCCTCCTTTGGCACTGTAGCTCAGTCATGTTGAGGAAGCTCATCCTCGGCCTGTAAACCCTGTGTTGGGGGTATCTCCTGTAGCGCGGTGCAGCCCTGCGCTGACGCCCTCTGCCCTGTGCAGCATCAGGTGGGTGAGGAGGAGGTTGGCGCTCCTGTTGTTGCTGCTGCTGTTGTGCCCGGTTCTGCTGCTGCCACGGCTGCTCTTCCTCCGATTCGGAGGACCAGGATGAGAGGGTATAAATGGTTCCCATTCCGCTGGTATATATGTCAGTTGAGGAATAGATGTTATAAGCACTCAGTCAATGTGGGGAGAGGGTTTTCCAAGGAGGTCACAGTGCATATGGATCTCAGCTTAATCACTTACAAGCTCAATAGACCTGCAAAAAGTGTTCCAACACCTCAAAAAACAAAGTTCTGTCATTTGAAACTCAGCCATGTTACAGATCCACTTTTATGCTGCAGGAGCAGCTGTCAAGAATTCGCGTAGTTGCTGAACCCGGCACAGTCAGCTGATGTGTTTTGCCAACGGCGTGGAACACGCTGAAAATGTCCTAAAATGGGAAAAGCCTGCTAAAATCGGATTATGTAGGCAGTTAACAAGCTGTTAACTGCCTTAAGTGCCTCTCCCACCGCTTGGTGGCGGGTCTGAGCGGGACTCCCAGACCCGACACTTGGCAAAGTTGCGTGGAGGCGGGTTGATGGCGGGTTCGGAACCCGCCGTCAATCAAAACTAATTTAACCTCTGACCCGCCTCCAAACCCGCTCTCTGAGCGCCGGCAAAATCGCGGCCGATCTGTTCAGCTGCCTTTGCTGCTTCCCACCTTTCCCTTGCCCACCAAGCCAAGCCTTGTGCAGCCTCCCCTGCCATAATGATGAACAATTCTCTCTCTCTAATATCTCGCCAATCTATCCTATGCCCTCTCCAAGCTCACCTCACTCCCTTGACCCCATTCCCCTAAACTACTGACCACACAACTTTTCTTTCTGGCCCGTATGCTAGGTGACATTGCAAATGGTTTCTACTCCTCAGGTACTGTCCCCTCACTTTCAAAACTGTTGCCATCAGCCCCATCTCAAAATATTTAACCTCAACACCTCTATCCTTGCAAACTACCACCTCATCTCCAACTTCCCTTTCCTTGCAAAAGTATTGTTGCATCTCAGATTCATGCCCATATCTCCCACAATTCCAAGTTTGATTCTCTCCAATCAGGTTTCCACCCTTCACAACACTGAAATGGCCCTAATTAAAATATGAATGACCTTCTCTGTGACTGTGATTGGAATGCATTATCCCTTTAACATGGTCAACCACATCATCCTCCTCCAATGCCTCTCCTCCATTTTCCTGGTTGGTGGAACTGCCCTGCTGCGTTCCACTCTTGCCTATCAGATCATAGTCAAACTATCTCTACCAGTGGCTTCTTTTCCCTCCCCTGCACCGATACCTCCAGAATCCACCAAGGATTTATCCTTGGCTCCCTCCTCTTCCTCATCTACATGCTGCCCCTTGATATCATCCACAGACATGGGTCAGCTTCCACATGTACACTGACAACAACCACCTCTCTCTACCACCTTTCTCGACCACTCCACTGACTCTGTGTTGTCAGATTACCTGTCGACATCCAGTCCTGGATGAGCTGTAATTTCCTACAATTAAATGTAGCGCCATATGCAATCAGCTATATAATATCACAATTGGTCCATGCATTGCAGCATTGTCCTTGCCTCGGTCTTTGACTCCCTTCCCAAACACTGTACCCTTGTCACCAACACCATCCCCATCCCTGGTACTGTCTCAGGCTGAGCCAGACTGCCAGCTGTCATGGTGTCCTATTTGACTCCGAGCTGAACTTCCAGCCCTAATTCCACCTCTGTAATAAAAACAGAAAATGCTGGGAATACTCAGCAGGTCAGGCAGCATCTGTGAAGAGAGAAACAGAGTTAACGTTTCAGGTCGATGACCTTTCGTCAGAACTGGAAAAAAGCAGGAACAGATTTTTAAGCAAGTGTAGGAGCTGGGAAAGGGGGGACATTGCTTGCCTCTGCTCCTACCTCAGCCCATCTGCTGCTGACTCCCTCATATGTGCCTTTTTCACCTACAAACTCAACTATTATGATGTCCTCCCATCCTTCACCCTCCATCAACAATAGCTCATTCAAAATTCTGCTTCATGCATTTTATCCCGCACTAAGACCCACTCACCTTTCACCCCCGTGCTTGCTGAACTACATTGGCTCCCGATCCCGCCCCCCCCAACGCCTTAAATTTAAAATTCTTATCCTCGTGTTTAAATGCTTTCATAGCTTCATTCCTTCTTTATCGCTGTAACCTTCTTCAGCTTTACAACCCTCCAAAAATTCAGAGGGCTGGATTTTGAATGACCCATGGAGTCGGGTTTGGAGGCGTGTGGGGGGTTAAATTTGCAGGGTCGGGGTTTCCGACCCCATCCCGACTCCATCCCGCCTCCACGCAATTTTGACAAAATCAGTCGCGGGGTTCCCGACTCCGTCCCGCCTCCAAGAGGCGGGAGAGGCCATTAAAGCCCTTAACAAGCCCTAAATTGGGTCTGTAATGCTATTTTGAAACGTTGTAGCTAGTTTAACCCTTTTCTGACGTGAAGCACGCCTGGTGTGAAACACTCCAGTGAAACCTGGCGGGAGCACAAGTGGATAGCTGACTATCGGCTGCAAGTCCACTATTACAACAGAGATGTGATGAAGGTAGTAGTAGCATTAGGTGTGAAAGTCGCCTCTGATACTGCTACATTGAATGTCATGGCATTTGGTGTAACAGGACTTGGATGCAAAAAAAATCCTCTCTCTCTCTCTCTCTCTCTCTCATTTGCATCCAGGTCCTCTCTCACCAGCAGCCAGACATTCTCTGAGAGCAGGCAGTCATCAATGATGACATCATCAGAGGCGGGTTTCAGACTGAAACCACTAATTAGTTCATGGGTTCCCACATGCTGCAACTCAATTGCCCAATTAAGTGAAAATTGCATCAGGCATCCTCATTAATCTGGAGTCGGGGGGGAAACACGAAATGCGGATTACACGACCCCAACCCAACTCCAAGACAAAATCCAGCCCAGAGTCTCTTGTGCATCTGTGCCGTCAGCTCTAGGCCCTAAGCTCTGGGATTCCCTCCATAAGCTTATCTACTTCTCCACCTTCCTCTCCTCCTTTAAGAACCTCCTTATAACCCATCCCTCTGACCAAGCTTTTGGTCATCCCTGCTAATATCTCCATCTTTGGCTCAGCAACTCTTTTTTTGATTATGCCTCTAAAGCGCCTTGGGATGTTTCCTATGATAAAAGGGCTATAAAAGTGCAAGTTTTTGTAGTTGTTGACTTCTCAGTGCTGATTTTTAAACAAATGGATGGAAAATCGTGGGGAATGTGCTCATGATTTCCTGATATGACCCCTTCCCACCCCGGGACCGAGCTCTTGATGGTCCTGTGGGAGAGTAAAGACATGAGTTAGACATGTGATATGTAGATTGCAGACACATCCCATTGTGCACATGATGAGCATTCAATTTCTATTGACATCAGATCCCATATGAGTCACTCATGAATGCCAAATGACATGGACGGAGAATTATTCTGTCACCAGATTGTTCTACTGAGCCCTTCTCTCCGTCCCTCACTTCGAGCTGTTCGACTGTTCCTGCAATGTCGAGAGCGGCCTCCTCAGCGTGGATGAGCTGTGAGAACGTTGGTAGTCCTCCTCCTGTTCTCTGCCTCTCATTGTGGGCTCTCTTTTCCTGCAATGAGGGAAAGAAGTGGAGTTTCAGTGAGAGTGATGGAACGAGAACATAAAAACATAAGAATATAAGAAATAAGAGCAGCAGTAGGCCATTCATCCCTTTGAGCCTGCTCAGCCATTCAATGAGATCATGGCTGATCTTCTGCCTCAATTCCATTCACCGGCCTTATCGCCATATCCCTTACTAGTCAGAAATCTATCAACTTCTGTTTTGAATATACCCAATGACTGAGCCTCCACAGCCCTCTGGGGTAGAGAATTCCAAAGATTCGCCACCCTCTGTGTGAAGAAATTTCTTCTCATCTCAGTCCTGAATGGCCTACCCTTTATCCTGAGACTCCCCAGCCAAGGGAAACATTCTCCCAGCATCCACCCTATCAAGCCCTGTAATAATTTTGTATGCTTCAATGAGATCCCCTCTCATTCTTCTGAATTCAAGAGAATACAGGCCTAGTTTACTCAATCTCTTCTCATACGACAGTCCCGCCATCCCAGGAATCAACCTCGTGAACCTTCGTTGCACTCCCTCTATGACAAGTTTATCCTTCCTTAGGTAAGGAGACCAAAATTGTACACAGTACTCCAGGTGTGGTCTCACCAAGGCCCTATATAATTGGAGTAAGACCTCTTTACTCTGTACTCAAATCCTCTTGTAATGAAGGCCAGCATACCATTTGCCTTCCTAATGGCTTGCTGCACCTGCACATTTACTTTCAGTGACTCATGTACAAGGACACCCAGGTCCCTTTGAGCATCTGCATTCCCCAATCTTTCACCATTTAGGAAATACTCTGCCTTTCTGTTTTTTCTTCCAAAGTGGATAACTTCACATTTATCCACATTATATTCCATCTGCCATGTTCTCGCCCACTCACTGAGCTTGTCGAGATCCCCTTGAAGTCTCTTCACATCCTCTTCACAACTGACACTGCCACCTAGCTTTGTGTCACCAGCAAATTTTGAAATGTTACATTTAGTCCCCTCATCCAAATCATTGATATAGATTATGAATAGCTGGGGCCCAAGCACCGATCCTTGCAGTACCCCACTAGTCACAGCCTGCCATCCTGAAAAAGACTCGTTTATCCCTACTCTTTGTTTTCTGTCTGTTAACCAATTCTCAATCCATGCTAGTATATTACCCCCTATTCCATGTGCCCTAATTTTGTTCACCAACCTCTTGTGTGGGACCTTATCGAAGGCCTTCTGAAAATCCAGATACACCACATCTATCGGTTCCCCTTTGTCTACTCCACTAGTTACATCCTCAAAGAACTCCAATAGGTTTGTCAAATAGGACTTCCCTTTCATAAATCCATGTTGACTCTGCCCAATCTTACTATTAGTTTCTAAGTGCCCAGTTATTGCATCCTTTACAATAGATTCCAGCATTTTCCCATCTACTGATGTGAGGCTAACAGTTCTGTAGTTCCCCATTTTCTCTCTTCCTCCTTTCTTAAATAGTGGGGTTACATTTGCTATCCTCCAATCTGCAGGAACCGTTCCAGAATCTATAGAATTTTGGAAGATGACAACCAATGCATCCACTATCCCAATGGCCAACTCTTTCAAAACCCTAGGATGTAGGTCATCCGGTCCTTGAGATTTATCAACTTTTAGTCCCATTAATTTTGCTAGTACTGTTTTTTTACTAATAATAATTTCTTTAAGTTCCTCATTCTCGCCACACCCTTGGCTTTCTCGTATTTCTGGGAGGTTTTTTGTGTCTTCCTCCGTGAAGACAGAAGCAAAGTATTTATTTAATTTCTCCGCCATTTCCTCATTCTCCATTATAAATTCTCCCGTCTCTGACTGTAAAGGACCTACATTTACCTTTGCCAGTCTTTTCCTTTACACATACCTATAGAAGCTTTTACAATCCGTTTTTATATTTTTCGCTAGTTTGTGCTCATATTCTATTTTCTCTTTCTTTATCAATTTCTTGGTCCCCCTTTGCTGATTTCTAAAAAGATCCCAATCCTCAAGCTGACTGCTTTTTCTGGCAACTTTATAAGCTTCCTCCTTTGACTTAATACTAGCTTTAATTTCTTTTGATAGCCATGGTTGGATCACTGTTCCTTTTGGGTTTTTATGCCCTGGAGGAATATATGTTTGTTGCAAATTATGCTTTATTTCCTTGAATGTTAGCCATTGTATGTCCACCTTCATACCTTTTAGTGTAGTCTCCCAATCTACCATGGCCAACTTGTCCCTCATACCCTTGTAGTTTCCTCTGTTTAGTTTGAAGACCTTAGTTTCAGATTGGACTTCATCGCTCTCAAACTTAATATAAAATTCAATCATATTATGGTCTCTTGTCCCTAAAGGCCCCTTTACCACAAGATTATTGATTAGCCCTTTCTCATTACACAGTACCAGATCCAGAATAGCCTGTTCCCTGGTTGGTTCCTCCACATACTGATCCAGGAAACCATCTCGCATGCATTCCAAGAATTCGTCCTCCACACCATTAGTGGTAATTTGATTTGCCCAGTCAATATGTAGATTAAAGTCCCCCATGATTACCGTATTGCCCTTGTTACATGCACTTCTAATTTCTTGATTGATACTGTGCCCTACATTACCACTACTGTTTGGTGGCCTATACACAACTCCCACCAATGTTTTCTGCCCTTTGCTGTTTCTAAGCTCCACCCAAACTGATTCACGATCTGCCGAGCCAAGATCTTTTATCTCTACCGTACCGATCTCATCCCTTATTAACAACGCTACGCCACCTCCATTTCCTTTTTGTCTGTACTTCCTAAATGTTGAGTACCCTGGAACATTCAGTTCCCAGCTTTGGTTACCCTGCAACCATGTCTCTGTAATGGCAATTACATCATACCCATTTACTTCTATTAGTGCCATTAATTCATCCACCTTGTTGCGAATGCTACATGCATTTAGATAAAGTGCCTTCAACTTTGCCTGTTTAATATTTTTCTGCACTTTGACCCTCTTTACTGGTGGCCTTTGTTTCTGCTCCCACTAGTTTTGCTGACTACTTTTCTAACTTGCACTTCCAGCTTTGTTTCTCCCTGTTCTGGGCCCAGACTTAGGTTCCCAGCCCCCTGACAAACTAGTTTAAATCATTCCCAACAGCACTAGCAAACCCCCCTGCGAGAATATTGGTCCCGGTTCTGCCAAGGTGTAACTCATCCAGCTTGTACAGGTCCCATCTTCCCCAGAATCGGTCCCAATGCCTCAGGCATTTAAATCCCACCCTCCTACACCATCTCTCCAGCCATGCATTCATCTGGTTTATTCTCCTATTTTTGCTCTCGCTAGCACGTGGCACTGGGAGTAATCCTGAGATTACTACCTTATTGGTCCTGCTTTTTAATTTATTTCCTAGCTCCCTATATTCTGCTTGCAGGACCTCGTCCCTCTTTCTACCTATGTCGTTGGTACCGATATGGACCACGACCTCTGGCTGTTCACCCTCCCCCTTCAGAATGTCCTGCAGCTGCTCAGTCACATCCTTGACCCTGGCACCAGGGAGGCAACATACCATCCTGGAGTCACGTCTGCGGTCACAGAAACGTCTATCTGTTCCCCTTACGATAGAATCCCCATATCACTATTGCTCTCCCACTCTTTTTCCTCCCCTCCTGTGCAGCTGAGCCAGTCGTAGTGCCACGGACTTGGCTCTTGCTGCATTCCCCTGAGAAACCATCTCCCCCAGCATTATCCAAAACAGAAAATCTGGTGGCGAGCGAGATGGATCCACGCGACTCCTGCACTACCTTCCTAGTTCTTTTACTCTGTCTGGCGGTCACCCATTCCCTTTCTGCCTGTATACTCTTTACCTGCGGTGTGACCACCTCATTAAACGTGCTATCCACGAAGATCTCAGCCTTGCGGATGCTCCACAGTGACTCCAGCCGCAGCTCCAGCTCCGAAACGTGGATTTCGAGTAGCTGCAGCTGGAGACACTTCTTGCACACGTGTTCACCCTGGACACCGAAAGTGTCCCTGACTTCGAACATAGCACAGGAGGAGCACTCCATGCTGCCGAGCTGCCCTGCCATGTCCTACCCTTAATTTACTCCCTTTACTTCTCTAAATTAAAGAATATTAAATACACTAGGGACCTTACTTCACTTTAAATACTACTCACTCTAAAGTAGAGACCTTACTTTTACTTTAATGACTGGACTGTAGAAATACTCACCAGGTCCTACTTACCAATCAGCTCCTTCCCTGGTTGTGACGTCACTTTAGCGGTTTCGCAGTTGTTGTTGTTGTTTGACTGCTCCCGCTCTCGGACTCTTTCTTGGGTGTAAAGTAAGAACCAAATCCTACAGATTGAAAAATTAGGGAAAGCAAAGGCGAAGCAAGGGAGCTCCTCCTTGCACTCCTCACCCACCTAACTCCCTCACTCACCCAACTCTCAGCACTCTGTGCAAACCGCACTCAGTGCAGATCGCTCTGTGAAGCCTGTTTATATAGGCCAAGTTTCCCTACTTAAGTGCTGTCAGCTGCTCTGAATTATCCTCTGCCTTCTCTGGGGCTGCCGACTCCTTTCAGGTCTGCTGTCCTCGGCCTCCCGCGCTCTTTATCCTCTGCCTTCTCCGGGGCTGCCGACTCCTTTCAGTGTAAAGAATGGATAGGATAGATGTTTAGTGGGAGACTATGATGGAGTGAGCTCCCATTCCCAAGTTTCCTCCTTTGGAGTTGTTAGTTGTTGTCATTGCACAACATTGAGGGTGGGTGTGAGAGGTGCATAGTAAGATGGGGATGTGATTCTGTACATAGGGAGAGAGGGATGGGTGATGGTGCAAGGGATGTTGGGGTGAGTTAGATTGTGCAGGAGTAGGGGTGGCAATACAGAGTGATGGGGATGTGATGACAGGCACAGCAGAATTAAGGTAAGTGTACTTTTATACTCACTTTTCCAGAATGCTGGAGATCATTGAACCTCTTCCTGCATTTGACCCAGGTGCGACTGAACAGACACCTTGCAGTGACCTCCTCAGCTATTTGCAGCCAGGCTGCCTTTGTCTGCTGTGGAGGTTTCCTTCTTCCATCCCCCGGGAATAGTACCTCCCTACGTCCTCTGACTCCCTCCACAAGAACATGGAGGGAGTCATCGTTGAAGTGGGGAGCAGCCTTTGGTCTCTCTGCAGACATCGTTGACAGCACCAGCACTCAGGAGAATCAATAACGACGTGGGAGCCAATGGGGACACGGCCCCCTTAAATACACCGGCTGCAAACTCGTCATCAGAGCAGCTCAGCAGACCCGCACCTTGTGATGAGGCTGGGTAACGTGCACGGCGGGCTTAACGAATCCAATCAACAGAAAATTGTGTCAGCAGACCGGCTGGAGCCGGGAGCTGGACCGGAACCCGCCGACTAACATTCCCGCCGCCAACCCGCCTCCAATCGGAAAATTCAGCTCATAGAATGGTTACAGCACGGATGAAGGCCATTCGGCCCGTCAAGCCCGTGCCGGCTCTCTGCAAGTCCCATTCCCCCTGTAGCTCTGCAAATTGTTTTCCTTTAGGTACTTATCCAACTCCCTTTTGAAAGCCATGATTGAGTCTGCCTCCACCATTCTTTCAGGCATTGCATTCCAGATCCTAACCACGCACTGAGTAAAAAAGTTTTCCTCATGTCACCTTTGGTACTTCTGCCAATCACCTTAAATCTGTGTCCCCTGGTTTTCGACCCTTCTGCCAATAGGAACAGTTTCTCTCCATCTACTCTGTCCAGACCCCTCATGATTTTGAACTCCTCTATCAAATCTCCTCTCAATCTTCTCTGCTCTAAGGAGAACAATCACAGCTTCTCCAGTCTATCTACGTAACTGAAGTCCCTCATTCCTGGAATCATTCTCGTAAATCTTTTCTGCACCCACTCTAAGGCCTTCACATCCTTCCTAAAGTGCGGTGCCCAGAATTGGACACAATGGGGTGATTTTACCAATGGGAGCACGTTGGAGGCGGGACTGCTGCTTGTCGGGTTTTAGTCCCGCCTCCATCGACTTGTGGCCAATCCACGCTATTTTCCCTTGATTGACCTTGTTAAGTCCGCCCAGCGGGCTTAGCAGGCTAATTAAGGGAAAGCCGATGACAGAGAACGTCAGCGTATGACGTTTCATCTGTCAAAAAATTTTGACAGATGAATTGTCATCGTTTGACAGCTTTGAGAAGCTGTCAAACACTGACATTCTCTGTTGTTTGGTGAGTTCTTGTACTCAAGACTCACCAAACCTATTTCCTAAGCAGAAATCAGATGGCTGTTGCATCGGAGAATGCAGCAGCCATTCTGTCATCTCTGCCGTGGAGATGTCGGTGTCTTCGGTTCCCCAACGATTGAAGACTGCAGGAAGAAACAAAGGTAAGTAAACTTTTTCGAACACTTTTCACTCACCTCACATACTTACCTCTCCACACTTGCACCCATCACTCACCTCCACAGCGCATTTTTGGACCCCTCTCACCCCTGCAGACCCACTGCTCGCCTCGCTGACCCTGGCGGGGTTACCCGACGTCGGGAAGCCCGCACCTCTGTTGGAAAAATGGGGATAATCCTCTTAACTGCCTGTTAACTACCTGTTAACAGGCAGGTAAGTGGCTGTAATCCCCTTCCTGCCTCCAGGAGACAGGACCCGGTGCGGGTCGGGTACCCGCCTCCTGGGAAGATGGCACGGAGGCGGGATGGGTACCCGCCCCCGGATTCTACCATTTTCCTGGCAGTCCCGCCTCCAAACCCGCCTCCCCAGGGCTGGCAAAATCGCCCCCTATACTCCAGTTGAGGCCGAACCAGTGTTTTATACAGGTTCATCATAATTTCCACGCTTTTGTACTCTGTCCCTCTATTCATGAAGCCCAGGATCCCGTAATCTTTTTTAACTGCTTTCTCAACCTGCCCTGCCACCGTCAATGATTTGTACACATATACCCCTAGGTCTCTCTGTTCGTGCACCACTTTAGGATTGTACCATTTAGTTTATATTTCCTCTCTTCATTCTTTCTACCAAAATGTATCACTTCGCACTTTTCTGTGTTAAATTTCATCTGCCACGTGCCCGCCATTCCACCAGCCTGTCTATGTCCTCTTGAAGGCTATCACAATCCTCCTCACTGTTCACTATACTTCCAAGTTTTGTGTCAACTGCAAATTTTGAATTGTGCCCTGTATACCCACATCCAAGTCAGTAATATATGTCAGGAAATGCAGTGGTCCTAGATGCAACCCCTGGGGAACACTACTGTATACCTTCCTCCAGTCCGAAAAACAATCGTTCACTACTACTCTCTGTTTCCTGTCACTTAGCCAATTTCGTATCCGTGCTGCCACTGTCCCTTTTATTCCATGGGCTTCAACTTTGTTGGCAAGCCTATTATGTGGCACTTTGTCAAACTTCTTTTGGCAATCCATGTACACCACGTCAACCGCATTACCCTCATCAACCCTCTCTGTTGCCTCATCAAAAACTCGATCAGGTTGGTTAAACACGATTTGCCTTTAACAAATCCGTGCTGGCTTACCTTAATTAATCCACACATGTCCAAGTGACTGTTAATTTTGTCCCGGATTATTGTTTCTAAAAGCTTCCCCACTTCTGAGGTTAAACTGACCGGCCTATAGTTGCCGGGTTTATCTTTACACCCTTTTTTGAACAAGGGTGTAACATTTGCAATTCTCCAGTTTTCTGGCACCACCCCCGTTTCCAAGGAGGCTTGGAAGATTATGGCCAATACCTCTGCGATTTCTACCTTCACTTCCCTCAGCGTCCTAGGATGCATCCCATCTGGTCCTGGTGACTTATCTACTTTAATTACAGCCAGCCTATCTAGTACCTCATCTTTATTAATTCTTATCCCATCCAGTAGCTCCTCTACCTCCTCCTTCACTATGTCTATGGCAGCATCCTCTTCCTTGGTGAAGACAAATGCAAAGTACTCATTTAGTACCTTAGCCATACCCTCTGCCACCATACGTAGGTCTCCTTTTTGGTCCCTAATCGGCCCCACCCCTCCTCTTACTACCCGATTTAATATTTATATGCCTATAGAAGACTTTTGGATTACCTTTTATGTTGGCTGCCATTCTATTCTCATACCCTCTCTTTGCCCTCTTATTTTCTTTTTCACTTCTCCTCTGACCTTTCTATATATTGCCATTTATTATTATATCTACAGTACTTTATTATTCTTTTCATTTCACTGCTTTTTAAATATTTGTTGCCCTTTCTCAGGGTTTTAGTCAACCATGTTGGTGTGGGACCAGGTAAGAATGCCAAGTTTCCTTCCCTAAAGCACATAGTGAACCAATTGGGTTTTTACAACAATCTGACTGCTTCACTTTTACTGATTTATTTCCAGAATATTTTAAACTGAACTCAAGTTCTCAAACTAAATGGTGGGATTTTAACTCATGTTCTCTGGATTATTCTGGTGCACTTTTCCCATTCAACAGTTTGCGTGATTAACACCCCAAATGTTATGAAATAGGGTATCTTGTATTTATTTTTATATCTTTAGTTATTTTTAGCTACCAATTATGAACCGCTATTTTACTCAGATATTTGTGGACCTGACCCTTCTTGCTCATACATGATTGGGCTTCAACCTCTGATCATGTGTCCCACGCTTGCCCCCAATAGACCCATCTCATAGAGTCATAACGGCACAGAAGGAGGCCATTCGGCCCATCGAATCCGCGCCAGCTCTCTGTAGAGCAATCCAGTCAGTCCCATTCCCCCGCTCTATCCCCGTAGCCCTGCAAGTTTATTTCCCTCAAATGCCTATCCAGTCTCCCCTTGAAAACATTGCAGGTGCAGTGAATTACTATTTTATTCCGTGCCTATTATCTTCGCCTTTATCGTGTTATTTGTGCAATTGCTCCCACAATCATGAATGTTCCTCCGTTGACAATCAGAAAGCACTATTTTATTCTGGGGCATATGCCCACTCCAATCACAGCATGCCAACACGTGCAGTCTTCACACTTCAGGCATTACACTTTACAGATGCTGGGCGCTTCTTAGCGGCAACTTGAAACTGCCAATCACATTCCACTCTAAAATGTTCCCATACCAAATAAGAATTAAACTTGGGATGACCTTGGGTTGTACTTACCAACAGAAATAAGACTTTTTTGTGCTTAAAGGGAAGGCTGGTTTAAAGGGAAGGCTAACTTAAATCCGGCTCCATCTTTACAGCAGAACAATGCATTGTACATTACTTCATATAAAGTTCTGGTCATTATAAAACAGCTTATCATTTGATTTACTATGAGCAACACCCTGGGAAATTGGCTAGCAATTTAAAAAATGAAATGTGTGGAAGCAGCAGCAGTATGGAGAAGATAACAGAAAAGTAATTACTGAAGCAAAATTTACCTTTGACATTTGGAGCCAGATTATGGTGTTGCGCTGCACCCAAATTTCAACTTAACGTATTCATAGCGGATTGTAACTTCCTATCTCACTCTGTTTATTTCTTATCATGCAATAAATGAAGCAGAAAATACATTACAATTATAATTTTATATCATTGAATTGTGTTTTCTAAATTTTCTGTCAAGATTTATTCCAGTAGCCTTACCTGTATAGGATAAGGGTACAGACCTGTCACATCAGTTTCCTGAATCTCTTGTCATTTGAATAAATTACACTGTTATCAAGATTGCAAATGACGTAAAATGCCATCTTGAGCTGTAAATGCTGTGGTGCTATAAAGGCTGCATTAATGACTAAGAGAAGACATTTACAGTGTATGGTGATGAATCACTGTAATGTAATGTACGTGGTAGCTCTATTTCTGCAATTTGATTAAATTCGCAAGTTTATTCATGGAAAATGTGACGTCAGTTGACAGAGTTATCAACTATAAGATGTCAATGGGAGCACCTACAGGGTATTTGTTAAAGGAGTCAATATTGAAGTGACAATTATATTCCTTATGATAAGGACACATTTTATTAGACCCACATTATAGCATATTCAGATGTTTGAAGGCAGACTAACTTTCATGTTTCTTCTAATAAATGGGAACTGTTTGTGGTGTAGTTTGTACAATGCTATGGAAAATGGAGGGTAAATTTAGAAATCTTGCACTCCCAGATTTTACAGGAGCGGAGGTCACAGACAGGGCTACAACACTGTAGCACTGATTCTCCAATCCTCAATCCTGTTAAGTGAGGCTCCATGCTGGGAGCACAGGACTACTAAATACATTCTATCGTGTGTACAGATACAACCTTCCAGATTATTACAAAATTAACATTTAATGAAGCAGGACACAGCTTCTCTTTAAAGTAGGTAGGTTCTTTATTAAAAACTATGTTGAAATATTAAAAGTCCTGATGCTATACCTTAGATTTTATTCCCTAAATTATGTTACTCCCCTGTTTTCAAATTGACTATTCCACTGAATGGTGTCATGGGTCAAGGAGATAATTCAAAAAGCTTGGTTTATATTCAAGATTCATCATCAGCAGAGCAGCCCATAGAGAACAAGAGGAACATCATAAACTTGGCAATAGATCTGTAGGCATACATTTAAGAGTTTAAACCTCTGAACATGTGAACATTAATGATGGATTAATTCTGTCTAAATTTTTGAAAGTTTGCACTTTAAATGCTGACTCAGAGTGTGTATCTGGACCCAAACAGACATGTCAGATGTCAGCATATAGCAGGAACAATCATTCACTTTGCTTTCAAGATGTGACCCATTTTGATGCAAGTAACTCTTTAAAATAAATTTGCTTCCTTGCATGTAAATAGGTTTGCAATATGTATTGCTCTTACTGATCATAAATAGCAATCCTAACATTTCCCCAGTGTTGACAGATCTGTCCAAGATATTACTGCAACTGACATGAGGAATATGCTTTGTAATTGTTTTGCAATCTTCTTCCCTATTCTCCTGAAGGTGTTAACTCTTGCTGGGTATGATTCCACTGGCAGCAGCACCCTTCCAATACCTTAAAAAAGGAGCCATTCTACATGTGTAAGCCTAGACAGTGAGTGCTTTGAGGTTAATTGACAGCCGAAGCTATCATATTCGAGCTAATCGTATCTTCTCCTGATGTTCAATGTAGGTAGTTTCTAGTCGGGATCACTGGATAAGAATTAGGAGCAAGGACCCAACTTGACTTTCCCCCCCTTGGCCCAGGAACAATGAGGCAAACTGTAGTGCTCCAGCTGCTGTCCTGCCTGACATCAGCCATATCAGCATGTACTTGCATTGAGCCTAGAACCTCTGGACTGTATCGCTCAATTTACACCAGGCTACTATGCCATTGGGAGAGCTCACCAAACATTCTCCTTTAAGCAAATCACCAAATTTATGAAAGAAACAACAGCAGAAAATAAAAGGGGCTGGATTTTGATACTGGGGCGGGTTGGGGTCGTGTCATCCACTTTTCGTGTTATCCACCCGACTGCAATTGGATGTGGGAGATTGATGCAATTTTCACCTAATTGGGCAATTGAGTTCCAGCATGTGGGAACCCATGACCCAATTAGTGTTTTCAGTCTGAAAGTCGCCTCTGATGATGTCATCATTGCTGCTGCATTGAAGGTCTTCAAAGACTGCCTGGCCTTTGCTGTGAGAGGACCTGGATGCAAAATGAGCAGCAGCAGCCCTAAGTCTGCTCCCAGATATTTTTACACCACCACTCCCAGATATGTCTCCTCCCCATCCATCCACATAGCCATCCATATATGCATCCCCATAGCCAGCCAGCGTCGGCTATCCAAATGTGCTCCCGCCAGGTTTCACATTTGTGGTTCAGAACAGGCGTGCTTCATGTAGAAAAAGGGTTAAAATCATGAAGGCCTTTCAAAATGGCATTATAGTGGCAATTTAGTGCTTGTTAAGGGCCTTAACAGCCTATCCTGCCTCTTAGAGGCGGGATAGAGTCGGGACCAGCAGACACAATTTAATGAAAATTGCGTGGAGGTGGGATGGAGGCGGGATTGTGCCCGCCCGCCAGTTTTTGCAATTTTAACCCCCCCCACACGCCTCCAAACCCACCTCCACGGGTCAATGAAAATCCAGCCCAAGATCTCCATTCATTCAGCTGAGTTAAATTACTTCATTCCAGTCGTGTTCCATTTTACAGTTGTCTCAAACCCCTCCACTGTCTTTGAATTGTCACACTGTTTGTCCGACATCCAGTACCGGATGAGCAGAAATTTCCTCCAATGAAATATTGGGAAGACTGAAGCCATTGGGCTTGATTTTTCCAGGCCCGAGGAGGTGGGAATGGAGGCGTGTGGGGTGTTAAAATTGCAAAAAATGGCGGGCGGGCCCGACCCCGCCTCCGAGCAATTTTCCCAAGTGCGTGGTTTCTGATCCCGTCTCCGTCCTGCCTCCAAGAGGCGGGATAGGCCCTTAAGGCCCTTAACAACCACTTAATTGCCTCTATAATCCCATTTTGAGAGGCCTTTCTGATTTTAACACTTTTCTGACGTGATGCACGCCTCCTCTGAAACACGACGGTGAAACCTGGCGGTAGCACACTTGGATTGCTGACTATCAGCTGCAGGTCCACCATTAAGAAGGAGATTTGATCAATCATCATTCTGGGGGAACTTTTAGCAGTCATAGCCATTGTTGTGGAAGTTTGGAGCCTGGAGTAGTAGTAGTAGTAGTAGTAGTAGTAGTAGGTGTAGTTGTAGTAGTGGTGGTGGTGTTGGTGGTGGTGGTGGTGGCGGTGGTGGAGGAAAATTCTGAGAGCAGACTTAGGTCTCCTGCTGCTCATTTTGCCTCCAGGTCCCTCTCACAGCAAAGGCCAAAAGCTTCCCAGTCTTTGCAGACCTTAAATGCAGCAGCAATGATGACATCATCAGAGGCGACTTTCAGACTGAAAAAACTAATTGGGTCATGGGTTCCCACATGTTGGAACTCAATTGCCCAATTAGGGGAAAATCGAATAATTCTCCCACATCCAATTGGAGTCGGGTGGCTAACACGAAAAGTGGATGACACGACCCCAGCCCACCCCATGACAAAATCGAGCCCATTGTCTTCGATCCCTGCCATAGACTTTGTTCCCTAGCCACTGACTCCATCTATCTCCCTTGCCACTTTCTGAAGCTGAACCAGACCGTTCGTAACCTTGCCATCCTATTTGACCCCGAGATGAGTTTCCAATCCCATCACCAAGACTGTCTACTACCAGTTCCGTAACATCACCCATCTCCGCCCCTGCCTCAGCTCATCTGCTGCTGAAACCCTCATCCATGCCTTTGTTACCTCTAGACTCGACTATTCCAATGCTCACCTGGCCGCGCTCCCACCTTGGCTTGTACCCTCCATAAACTCGAGCTCATCCAAACCTCTGCTGCCCGTTTCCTAACTTGCACCAAGTTCCGTTCACCCTTCACTCTTGTGCTCGCTGACCTACATTGGCTCCAGGTCCAGCAACACCTTAATTTTAAAATTCTCATCCTTGTTTTCAAATCCTTCCATGGCCTCGCCCTTCCTACCTCTGTAACCTCCTCCAGCCCAGAAACCCTCTGAAATCTTTGCAATCCTTCACTTCTCGCCTCTTGTGCATCCCAGATTTTAATCGCTCCACCATTGGCAGTCATGCCGTCAGCTGCCAAGGCCCTAGGCTCTGGAATTCCCTCCCTAAACCTCTCTGCCTCTCTACCTCTCTCTCCTCCTTTAAGATGCTCCATAAAATCTACCTCTTTGACCAAACTTTTAGTCACCCGTCCTAATATCTCCTTATGTGGCTCGATGTCAAATTTTGTTTGCGAACGCTCCTGTGAAGCACCTTGGGAAGTTTTACTATGTTGAAGGCGCTATATAAATGCAGGTTGTTGTTACAGTATTTTATAGCTGGTGACAGGCATTAGCTAAAGCTCCAGAAGATGCAATATTGATCTCCCATTTTACAATGATTTGGACAGATGTCTATACACATGATACAATACTTTATTCACTCCTGTTGTTAATGCCGGCAGGAACATAGAGAATTATAGGGGGAGTGTTTGCAAGTGCTGTTGGGGAGGGTTTAAACTAAAATGGCAGGGGGTTGGGAACCTGTGCAGGGATACAGAGGAAAGGGAAGCAAGGATAGAAACAAAAGACAGGAAGGAGAAAAGCAAAAGTGGAAGGCAGAGAAATCAAAGGTGTAAATCAAACAGGGCTACAGTAAATAATAATTCTAAAAGGACTAAGAGTGTTAAAAAAACAAGCCTGAAGGCTTTGTGTCTTAATGCGAGGAGCATTCGCAATAAGGTGGATGAATTACCTGCGCAAATAGATGTAAACGGATATGATATAATTGGGATTACAGAGACATGGCTCCAGGGTGACCAAGGCTGGGAATTCAACATCCAGGGGTATTCAATATTCAGGAAGGACAGGCAAAAAGAAAAAGGAGGTGGGGTAGCATTGCTGGTTAAAGAGCAGATTAACACAATAGTAAGGAAGGATATTAGTTCTGATGATGTGGAATCTGTATGGGTAGAGCTGAGAAATACCAAGGTGCAGAAAACGTTAGTGGGAGGTGTATACAGACCCCCAAACAGTAATGCTGAGGTTGGGGATGGCATTAAATGGGAAATTAGAGACGCGTGCAATCAGGGCACAGCAGTCATCATGGGTGACTTTAATCTACATATAGATTGGGCTAACCAAATTATAACAATACTGTGGAGGAGGAATTCCTAGAGTGTATACGGGATGGTTTCCTGGACCAATATGTTGAGGAACCAACTAGAGATCAGGCCATCTTAGACTGGGTATTATGTAATGAGAAAGGATTAATTAGCAATCTTGTTGTGCGAGGCCCCTTGGGGAGGAGCAATCATAATATGATAGAATTCTTCATTAAGATGGAGAGTGAAGTAGTTGACTCAGAGACTAGGGTCCTGAATTTAAACAAAGGAAACTACAATGATATGAGGCAAGAGTTGGCTAGGATGGATTGTGGAGCATTACTTAAAGGGTTGACGGTGGATAGGCAATGGCAAACATTTAAAGATCGCATGGATGAACTACAGAATTTGTTCATCTCTGTTTGGCATAAAAATAAAACAAAAAAGGTGACTCAACCGTGGCTAACAAGGGAAATTAGGGATAGCATAAGATCCAAGGAGAGGACATATAAATTGGGCAGAAAAAGCAGCAAACCTGAGGATTGGGAGCAGTTTAGGATTCAGCAAAGGAAGACAAAGGGATTAATTAAGAGGGGGAAAATAGAATATGAGAGTAACTTGCAGGATCATAAAAACTGACTGTAAAAGCTTCTATAGATATGTGAAGCGAAAAAGATTGGTGAAGTCAAGCATAGGTCCCTTGCAGTCAGAATCAGGGGAATTTATAATGGGGAACAAAGAAATGGCTGACCAAATAAATACATACTTTGGTTCTGTCTTCACAAAGGAGGACACAAATAACCTCCCAGAGATGTCGGGGAACATAGGGTCTAATGAGAGGGAGGAATTGAATTAAATCAGTATTTGTAGGGAAATGGTGTTAGGGAAATTGACGGGATTGAAGGCCGATAAATCCCCTGGGCCTGATAATCTACATCCTAGGGTACTTAAGGAAGTGGCCCTAGAAATAGTAGATGCATTGCTGGTCATCTTCCAAAATTCTATAGATTCTGGAACAGTTCCCATGGATTGGAGGGTAGCTAATGTAACCTCACTATTTAAAAAAGGCGGTAGAGAGAAACAGGGAATTATAGACGCCTGACATCGGTGGTGGGGAAAATGCTAGAGTCCATTATAAAAGATGTAATAGCAGAGCACTTGGAAAACAGGGACAGGATCGGCCAAAGTCAACATGGATTTACAAAAGGTAAATCATGCTTGACTAATCTACTGGAATTTTTTGAGGATGTAACTGGTAGAATAGATAAGGGAGAAACAGTGGATGTGGTGTATTTGGACTTTCAGAAGGCTTTCGATAAGGTCCCGCATAAGAGATTAGCGTGCAAAGTTAAGGTACATGGGATTGGGGGTAAGGTACTGACTTGGATAGAGAACTGGTTGGCAGACAGGAAGCAAAAAGTTGGAATAAACGGGACTTTTTCCGAGTGGCAGGCAGTGACTAGAATGGTACCGCAGGGATCAGTGCAAGGACCCCAGTTATTCACAATATATATTAATGATCTAGACGAGAGAACTCGATGTAATATCTCCAAGTTTGCAGACGACACAAAGCTGGGTGGGCGTGTGTGCTGTGAGGAGGATGCAGAGAAACTCCAGTATGATTTGGACAGGTTGGGTGATTGGGCAGATGCATGGCAGATGCAGTATAATGTGGATAAATGCGAGGTTATCAACTTTGGTGGCAAAAACAGGAAGACAGATTATCTGAACGGCAATAGATTGGGAAAAGGGGAAGTGCAACGAGATCTGGGAGGCCTTGTGCACCAGTCACTGAAGGTAAGCATGCAGGTGCAGCAGGCGGTTAAGAAGGCAAATGGTATGTTGGCCTTCATAGCGAGAGGATTCGAGTACAGGAGCAAGGATGTCTTGCTGCAGTTGTACAAGGCCTTGGTGAGACCACACCTTGAGTAGTGTGTGCAGTTTTGGTCGCCTTATCTGAGGAAGGATGTTCTTGCCATGGAGGGAGTGCAGCGAAGATTTACCAGACTGATACCTGGGATGGCAGGAATGACGTATGAAGAGAGATTGGGTCGATTAGGCTTATATTCGCTAGAGTTTCGAAGAATGAGAGGGGATCTCATTGAAACTTAGAAAATTCTTACAGGACTAGACTGACTAGATGCAGGAAGGATGTTCCCGATGGCGGGGGAGTCCAGAACCAGATGTCACAGTCTAAGGATAAGGGATAAGCCATTTAGGACTGAGATGAGGAGGAATTTCTTCACCCAGAGAGTGGTGAACCTATGGAATTCTCTACCACAGAAGGCAGTTGAGGCCAATTCATTAAATATATTTAAGAAGGAGATAGATATATTTCTTAAGGCTAAAGGGATCAAGGGATATGGGGAGAAAGCAGGGTCAGGGTACTGAATTTGGATGATCAGCCATGATCTCATTAAATGGCGGAGCAGGCTCGAGGGGCTGAATGGCCTACTGCTGCTCCTATCTTCTATGCTATGCTTCTATGAAAGCCTTCTGAAAGGGAGAACCACTGGATGTGGTGTATTTGGACTTTCAGAAGGCTTTCGATAAGGTCCCGCATAAGAGATTAGCGTGCAAAGTTAAAGCACATGGGATTGGGGGTAAGGTACTGACTTGGATAGAAAACTGGTTGGCAGACAGGAAGCAAAGAGTTGGAATAAATGGGTCTTTTTCCGAGTGGCAGGCAGTGACTAGTGTAGTACCGCAGGGATCAGTGCAAGGACCCCAGCTATTCACAATATATATTAATGATCTAGACGAGGGAATTCGATGTAATATCTCCAAGTTTGCAGATGACACAAAGCTGGGTGGGCGTGTGTGCTGTGAGGAGGATGCAGAGAAACTCCAGTATGATTTGGACAGGTTGGGTGATTGGGCAGATGCATGGCAGATGTAGTATAATGTGGATAAATGCGAGGTTATCCACTTTGGTGGCAAAAACAGGAAGACAGATTATCTGAACGGCAATAGATTGGGAAAAGGGGAAGTGCAACGAGATCTGGGAGGCCTTGTGCACCAGTCGCTGAAGGTAAGCATGCAGGTGCAGCAGGCGGTTAAGAAGGCAAATGGTATATTGGCCTTCATAGCGAGAGGATTCGAGTACAGGAGCAAGGATGTCTTGCTGCGGTTGTACAAGGCCTTGGTGAGACCACACCTTGAGTATTGTGTGCAGTTTTGGTCGCCTAATCTGAGGAAGGATGTTCTTGCCATGTTGGGAGTGCAGCGAAGATTCACCAGACTGATACCTGGGATGGCAGGAATGACATATGAAGAGAGATTGGGTCGATTAGGCTTATATTCGCTAGAGTTTCGAAGAATGAGAGGGGATCTCACTGAAACTTATAAAATTCTAACAGGACTAAACAGATTAGATGCAGGAAGGATGTTCCCGATGGCGGGGGAGTCCAGAACCAGATGTCACAGTCTAAGGATAAGGGGTAAGCCATTTAGGACTGAGATGAGGAAGCTTTGAATGGGCTGTGCAGCCCGTTAAAGGGACCGTGCACTTAAAAAAACAAATTAGGAGGAACATTGGTCATCACTGGAGGCAATGTGGGCACAATCTCAACATAACTGCTGCAGTCGTTTCCTGAGGAAGTTTGGCTGCAATATAATTATGTAAATGATGTCAAAACACATTATTGCATCACTTGTATAGGATATCATTGTGATAAAAAGGAAGAACAGCTTTCTGGATCTTCTCCTTGCTCAAACAATAAAAAGGCTATGGCCAAGCTTTATTTCATGAAGGTGCCCCTTTAAAACAGACGACATGACGACCTTGAACATTGAACAAATTTACATTACACTCGAGACATGCATCACAGTTGTTGAAATCTGATTACATAAAGTACTGCATACAACAAAGTTGATAATATGAAGGTGGCAGAAAAGGTGATGTTTGTTTGGTTCAATTGATTAATTAAAAAGGAGAGGTTATTGGAGACATAGGTGCCTTGACTCCATAATCCATCTGTAGCACAACTGTTAATCAGTATTTGTTACAAATTTGTAGTTGAGACATTTAAGAAAAATAGCAGAACATAAATGGTATAGAACTATTTACCCTGATTGTACACTGGAATAAAATCTCCCATCTCTTCACCCTGCTGCAGTTCCAGTTAGGAGGCTGTTATGAAGAACCCAATGTCGTTAGGGCGAGAGACAAGACAATGTCAGCGCACACATTGCACAGTTAAGCTAACATTTCCACTCATTTGATGGTAATCCCTGGGAGATTTTTATTCTTTCAAATCATCATGAATAGAACTACATATAATTTCAGTGGAAATTAAAATAAAAATGAGAAACTTGCCATTTTGCTCAGACTATTTCTTGCAATTCTTATCTTCATAAATCTGTCTCACTCACTGAAGCTCTGTTCCTTTTCTTACACACTTTCATATTATGTCTTGTTCTGTGCTCTTTTCTATCTGACTCTGTGGACAGAAACCAGGCCGGGGGGAGGGTGGGGGGCGGGGGCGGGGGGGGCGGGCGGCGTGTAGTTAAAATGAAGTGCTTACCCGCTAGCCTCCCGCCCCAATCCTGCCGACTGCAATTTTAAATTGCAGGCACCAAGGAAACCAGCTCGAATGTCATCGGGGCTCACCTGCAATCTTAACCCCAGGCCGGCATGTGGAAGCCCTCGTCCGCCAGACCAAACCTGTCAGCATCAGGAGAGGCAAGGTTTTTACATTTTTGGGGGGTTTCTTGCAGACCAGGAAGAGCAGCCATAAGGCCATCCCATAAAGTTCATCGCAAGGTCAGGTCCTGGCTTATTTGATTTTTGGCCTAGTTTTTGGTCATTAAGTTATGGCGGGAGAATGCTAGAATGGCCACTGATTTTCAGGGCCCAAGTGTTTTTTTATTGGTGGTGTGTACCTTTTTGTATATGGATGTCCCATGAGATTTGTAGACATCTTTTGGGGGAAACAGTTGCCTGATCAGTATTTTGTGATTTGTTTCTTCATTTATTTTTTAACTTACTTTCGTGGGTATCCCTGGAAGTTTTTGATACTTTTTTACCGCTTTCCCATGGCTCCTTAAGAATGTGGGAGGAAAGCGTGTCTTCGATATGATGCATCTGATTAAGGTGCTTTTATGCATATGCTTGACACTGAATCTAATTTCAGGAGAGTCATGTTCATGTGCTGCTCTCCATCTTTAGATTTAAACTGGAGATCCATTCTCCATGGGCATGCTGCACTCTGTTGTTATAGGAACCCAGAGAAAGCAAATGTACAGAATTGGAGAGCAGAGCGTGATGTTGAATATAACAGCAGCTAGATATTGTGCATTCAGCAACTTGCATTTCTCAACAGTTTTTTTAGTGCATTGTGAAAGAGAGGCTATCCAGTCACTTTACGGCTATATACTTTCAATAGAATGATAAACTATGTTTCACTTTTTATTTCTAATTGGGTGACAAATTTTAAAATGTTTACTATCTTCCAGGCACTGCTAAACAGAATCCACCAGTTTAGCCAGCCACCATTTGACACCTATATTTCTCACCTGAATTAAAGACATAGACAGGCGGGCAGGTTTTTGAAACAGAATGCTGAGTCAGGCAGTAAAGGCTGCAAGAAGGTTAGAATGCAGGAGAGACTAGTCAGAAATTATCTGGCTTAAGTCATGCAAGACAGCCCATTTTATATTATTATTCAAAGATAAGTTGTGCAAATTGAATTAAGTGAATCTGATTCTAACTGCTTCAAAACCCCAAGGAAATAGTGGAGACCAGTAAGTGGGTCTTCCCCATTCCCTTGGGGTTTCTGCCGGTTATGGTTGGAGACAGGTAGAACGGCCGTGCAATTTCAGGGCCATTTTGACTGAATAAGAATTACATTTGATGACTTTTTTTTCTAATTACTATTTTCAAGGGTACTCCATTTCAGAAGCTTTAAGCTATTGTTTAACTAAAGGTCTTTGCAACATGCGCATTTGAGGTCAGTAGAGTATAAAGAGGAATTTCTTCATGAAAAACTATTTGATGAACCTTTTTTGGGGGAGGTAGTGGGGAGAAGGAGAAGCATTGCTACTTCACACATGATGTTGTCATGCCAAGACATGCAATGATGCGTTTCACACAGATTTGTGTGTTGTTGCTTCTTGATATCTCTCATGTCCCTTTAAACTGGAACATTGTTTCCAATAAGGGCACAGTAGAAGGTACCCTATAGAGAGTACACAACCTGACTCTTGCAGCTGGAGGCCGGAAAAGCTTTTGAAACAGGATTTTTGCCTGAATTATAAAAATATAAATAGTGCTTGCCAGCATCATTAAGCTACCATTTTGTATATTAAATATCAAGAAAGATCTGTGGCTAGACTGGTAGAGTTGTGAATGTGATGTTCAAAATGTACTTCATTAGCTATGAAGCACTTTGAGACGATCGGAGAATATGAAAGGCGCTATATAATTGCCAGTTTGTTCTTTCTTTCCAGTACCACAAGCTACATTCATGATTTTGGAGCAACTCTCAAAGCCCAAATCTTGGACATACAGTCCAGGAATTTCCTTGGAGCATGTAAATAGGGAATCTGCCGCAATTCCGGGGAAGTTACGGTGACGGAGTGGGAGCAGTGTCAAGGAAATTCCTGGCCATACAATTCCCTGCTGCTGCTCAATCCACCTCCTAATATAAGCAGAGCAGATGTGGCACAATATAAAGAAGCACACAGTATGGCACTCATTTCATTTTAACACACAAGGAGATTTAATACTTGGAGAGTTTCTCCGTGAATGAACTTAAGAATCAAGTGGAAACACTTCCTAGGGTTAGCCACAAGCTTCTCTTAATGGCTCATTGAGTCCCAACAAATTGTGCAAACATCCATTTGCCATATGTAAAGCCTCAGCCCTGGGCTTCAGCAGACCGCTCAAATCATGATGGCCAAAACCAATCTGTTTAAACAATGTGTTTTCAGCAACAACCATTGAATTAGGTCAGTTTTTCTAACTGATGCATCAGTGGACCGTGGAAGCCAACAACACAGACTCTTAGTTGTTCAGGTCTGTAGCCTGACCCTCAGGGCAAGAGCAAGACGGCCTGAGCAATGGTCCTTTTAAAGCACTGATCAACTGCTTGATGTAAACCTGAGGCCACTGCTGAGGGAAATGTCGCTCCATTAGCAAATGGAAGTTTACATGACATTAAGTAACTGATTGAAAATGGCTTAATGCTGTTTATAGAAACTGATTTTTAAACAGACATGCGAGCCTCTTGTATTACATTATTAAAACAAGCCTACAGGAGAGGGGGAGGGGAAATGGAGAGGAATAAAGACTGCACAGTCATTGCTAGCCTGGCAACTCAAGTAATATAGAAATGGATTACAGATCAGAGGGCCCAGATTTAAATGTCTTTTGTGCACATATAGCTTTTTAGGTGAGACTTACCAGATCTTCAGCAAGTTGATATGCAGCTGGAGTACGTTACAACAGCAGCATGCTTGTGGGGAGGGGGGAGGGGGATAATTTATTTAGCAAAAGTACACATATTAATATAGGTAAGGACAGTATTGACTTGAAGAAGTTCTGACCATCCTGTCCTCCCAGATGGAGGAGAAACGTAGAAGTAGAATGCAGTACAGAAGACTTGCAAAGGTAACTGTACAAAAAAGAAGGCACATGGCAAAATGCCCTGTTTCCTCAGGAGATCAAATAGAGTTCAGATGATTGTGATCCATGCTGTATCTAGTCTCTCCCTGTTTACACTCATTCATGAACTACATAGAATTAACAGCACAGAAACAGGCCATTCGGTCCAACTGGTCTATGCCAGTGTTTATGCTCCACACAAGCCTCCTCCAACCCTACTTCATCGAACCCTATCTGCATATCCTTCTATTCTTTTCTCCCTCATGTACTTTCTAGCTTCTCCTTAAAGGCATCTATGCTATTGGTCTCAACTACTTCCTGTGGTAGCAAGTTCCAGATTCTAACCACTCCCTGGGTAAATAAGTTTCTCCTGAATTCCTCATTGGTTTTACTAGTGACTATCTTATATTTATGGCCCTGAGTTTTGGATTCCCCCACAAGTGGAAACATCTTCTCCACATTTACCCTATCAAACCCCTTCATAATTTTAAAGACCTCGCTTAGGTCACCCCTCAGCCTTCTCTTCTCTAGAGAAAAGAGACCCAGCCTGTCAGAACTGAATCATTTCATGCGCCGATCAGTGTCGAAGTATTTGTGCCATAAAACTGACAAGCCTTGGTTTTCCTCAGGACAGACACTGAAGCAATACACGTGTGTGTATATGTACCAGGCAACAAAGGTAGGCCAGATGACTGAATTATGAGATTACAGGTGAGTCCTTCAATTCATCAGATTATCCTCAGTTGCTCATTTCAGTATGTGTAACTGTAATTCAATCATTTCTTTGAATCACAGAATGAATATGGCTGCTTTGATGAAGATAGTGGTCATATTCTTTTGTTTGAAAGTGGCTCCATTTTAACCCTGGCTGGAAACAGTACAGTGTGAGGCATAATCTTTTTCGTAAGGGTCCCTTCAACTGTTTCAAGATGCTTGCAATTGAGTTTTGTTAGAAAGTGAGAACATCTGCACTGTCCATATCAGCCTGAATCAGATCACATTAGCCTGACACAGAGGGGGCGATTTTCCCACTGGAGGCGAGATGGAGGCGGGTTTCAGTTTGGGTGGATTTGAAACTCGCCTCCACTGATAGTTTTCAAAAATTTGCGATTTTCCCCTGATTGGCCACTTGATTTCAGAGGTGTGGGATGCCCTTGCTCAATTAGTGTTTTGGGACTGAAACTCGCCTCTGTTGACAGCACTTTTCCAATCTGATTTTATGGCTTCTTGCTCCCTTGGCTCATTCCACAGCATTTCTGCGTCTCCTGCACCACCTCCAACATCTTTTGAGAAACCACTATGTCCAATTCCAAGGCAAGGGCCTACCCGAGGCTCTCGGACGAGGCGCTGCAAATGTTGTTGGAGGGGGTGTCAGCTAGCATGGAGGTGCTCTTCCACTCATCTCGGAGGAAGAGGCCTCACAAAGAAACCAAGGCTGTGTGGGTACATCTGGCAAGGGATATAACCTTAAGATCTGTGTGCAGATTGGGAGACTGCTTCTGTGTATTGATGAAATGCCATCCCTTTTGGAAAGCATTAAAATGATTTGAAGCCAAAATGTTGGCGTTATGCCATCTGTTCTTTCGGCTTAGGCAGCTCCACATTGTGGGCACCGGCACACTTGCATTGTCAGGTTGGTGGCCTGAGTAAAAGGAGGCCAGAGTCATGTCTATTGTCAATGATGTCCTAGGATGGAGCAAAGGACATGTGCCAACTTGGGAAACCTATGCAAATCTGGCCATGATAAGTTCATCCCTTGCATCCCGGGCAGCCATGTGCTCGCATGCTGCCGCTGGTCGATACACCAGCGCTCTGACCTCCTCTTCCTCCTCCTCCAGATCCTCCTCATCCTTATCTGAGGTCCATGCAGAAAGAAAACGAATGGTTCCCATGCTGCTTGTAGATGCCTCCTTTGGGGAAGCGCTCATTGCGAGTGGGGAGAGGGTCTTCCAAGGAGGTCCCACAGTTGATGGAGTCAAGCTGCAGCACCTCTGACTTCGGAAGGCCTTCTAAAAGTGCTGAGAGACCTTTTAAAGCCAAGGTCTGGCACCTGCAAGTAATCCTTGCTGCAATAAACGATGTCTTGTTAGTCCTGCAGCAGTGAGGAGGCCACCCACGAGTCAACCCACCAGGTTTACCTGGCGTGGTTTAGGAGGTGCATGGAGCATGCCGAAAAGCTGGAAAAATCACGAGGGCCTCTCAAAATAGGCTTAGAGAGGCCCTTAACGAGCATTTAAGGATGTTAAATAGCGCAATGGCCAGCTGGAGGCGGAAGCGTTTCCCAACCTCCAAAACCGGCACCGGCAAAATCCCACGGAGGTGGGTTCCAAACCCGACCTCTTTGAATCTGATTTTCCTGCCTTTCCCGCCTCCAAACCCGCCTCCAAACCCGCCTCCTCCGACGTCAGAACATCGCCCCCAGACTGTTCTAAAGTGATTTTCAATGAAATTTCGGTCATTTTTGAGCACTTTGAATGGAAGATTTTCAATGTCCTGGACTGAATGCAGTAAGATTCAGCTGCAGCATGCATCTTGTAGTGTAAACCCCAGAGCTTCCTCAATGGCTCACTGGTTGACAACAATGTGTATCTGAGCTATACAGACAAGGAAAGACCCAAGTTTGACCTCTGCTCTATGGTGTGTTCGCTGATCTCAACCAGACTGGCAGTGGGCACTCTACAATTGGCGTCAGTGCTCCTGGGTTAGGGAGGGGAAAATTGACCAGAGTTCCTGCTCCTTATTCAGGAACATATGGAAGTGCCAATGTGTAGACATCAGGGGGAATTTTTCAGGGGTGGAGAGGGAGGTGGGTGGGGGTCAGCGGATGCATTTGGTGGCGGGTCGAGTGGGAATTTTTTTTTGGCAGCGGGTAGGGAACCTGCTGTCAACCTGCCACCACGTTAGTTTCCCAGATGTCGGGTCTGTCAGTGCTGAACAGACCCGACTCCAAGCGGCGAGGAAGGCAATTTAGGTGATTAAGAGCTTGTTAACAGCCTGTTAAAGAGAATTTTTAGCTCACCTTAATATTTTACAAGGTCGCCCACGGGTTCCACGCTGCTCAGGGATCACGTCAGATAAGGAGGTCAGGAGTTGTATCACCATGAACTGATCTCTTTACTTGACAGCTGCAAATGTGGTATAAAAGCTCCCATCTCACATCTGTTCACTTTCCAAGCTCAGAATCCATTGCTTACTGCATTTGGAAGACAGATTGAGCTTTATGCAGGTTGCAAGTGTTTGAAGTAAACTTTGTATCCAGTGTCACCTCATTGGAACAATCTCTCTCACCATTGACAGATCGCTTCTGTCATCTCAAGTTCACCTGCCATCTGTTACATCAGCATTGGTACACTTGAAACTATCTCACCTTGGTCCTCAGAATCCCACCACGATCAGCCCCAACACCAGCAGCACCAGCACACCAGCAGCACTGACAACACCAACAACCTTCTCCGCAATCAACTGATGCTGCACAGGACACAGGGCATCAGCACCCGACCACATTGCTGCCCGGGACACCAGGGATGGCCTCACCATGGCCAGATTTTTTCACTTGACGCTGTACACCCTGGCTGCCACATGATGCACCAGGTTGGCACCACCGACACCAACACCATAAAGCATCCCTACAATGCCCAAGCCATTCCTTTCACACTCATCACCATTGCTGGGGGTACCGTTATGTCTCACCATTCACTGCAACTCACTAAGTCACTTCCAAAGGTGTACACAATCTGTCCAAGATCGCAAAGTGTTGAAAACAAAGGGTTCATTGTTTGACAGCATATTACCAGAAACTTCACATGAACATTGGCTAAAACACACAAGTGCCTACCCTTGTGTGTTGTTAGTTGGTATGATTGGACTAGGATGAGGGTGAGTATGAGGGGTAGCTAGTGAGATGGAGAAGTGATAATGTAGATAGAGAGGGATGGGTGGAAGTGCAAGGTAAGTTGGTGTGAGTAAGGATGTGCAGGCGTAGGGTAGGGAATGCAGAGTGATGGGGATGTGATGAGTGGCACAGCAGGATGAGGTTGAGTGTGGCTTTGCAGTAACGTTTCGTGATCTACTGAGATCATCGAAAGGTTTGTGCCACTGCAGCCTGGTCCTCCTGACGACATCCCTGCTTGTGTCCTCCTGTGCAATGTGCAACCAGGCTGCGTTGATCTCCTGGGGAGGTCTCTTCCAACCCATTGGAAGGGAAGAGAACCTCCCTGCGTGCTGTGACTCCCTCCATAAGCATATGGAGGGAGTCATGGGAGAGCTTGGGTGCAGCCGTGCATCTTTGTGCAGTGCTTGTCAGTATTTGCAGCACCTCAATGCTGTAGAACACTGACAGCACAACAGTCAAAATCAATTTGCGTATGGTTCCTTTAAGGAAACCGGCTGATGACACGTCATCAAATGACGTTGTTAGACCCGCTTCCTTCAATTGGCTGGGAAAAGCGCTGGATGGGCCTAACAAGCCCAATCAACGTAAGATCACTTTGGACAGCGGGCTGGAGCCAGCAGCGGGGTCGCAACCCGCCACCAACCCCAGCCGCACCGGACCTGCCGAGGTAGGCGAAATCGTGGCCATCAAGTGAGGATAGGATTGGGTTTGGTTCTAATGCTTTCCATGGTTAACACTCATTGTTTGGCTGCCATATGAATAATGCTCACTTGAGTGAGATACCAGAGGGTGACACTGCCTGCGAAACTGTATCCCAGCAATACTTTCAGGAGGAGAGAAAGTTGGTGAGGAAACTCCAGCCCTGATACTAGTGTTATACTGGTAATGAGAGAAACAAAAAAGTCTGGATACAGGCCTCATATTGACTTGATGTCCATATTAGCATGAAGTAAAGTGGGCAAGGTATGAGACTGAAATCTGTGTCACCTATGTCCATGCCCCAGTGCGGTGACATCAGTTCATCCATTCTGGCACCTAAGCAGGTGGATTCTAAGATAGGGGTCTGCCACGTCAGCCACAACTTGTATCCACATAGGGAGTTGTATTGTAGGCATGCTGAGCATAAAAGTAAACCCTAGCTTTAAGTCATTATGAATGAGAGGGGGAGGGCAATTCTTATTTATGGTTAACAAAAGCTAGAGCATGATTTCTACTTGCAATTTTAATGCAAATTCAGAGTATCTGTGGCATCATAGCTGTTGTATAAAATGCACTGGCGAGGGTAACAGAAAACCAAGGACAAAAAGAAAGCAAAGTAATAAAAACTGGAATGTACAAAATTAAATAGTCCAGCAATGATTCAGAGTATTGTCCTGACATGGCTATTCAGTCTCTCTAATTACATATGGTACATTGAAAATTACAAATTATGTGCAGCATTTATTTGAATTCAATTCACTTAATTGCAGGATCATCAACTGTCTATTTTATTGTTCCTTACTACTGATGTGGAACATCACCAATTAAAATAAAATGTAGGTCTGCAATAATCCTTTGTCTCTCCCAGAATGACTTTTCCCATGAAGTGAGAGGGTTCATGCCACTGACTGGACTTAAATTCTGAGTCCAAGTTAAATTTAGAAATATGTTTATTTTATTTTGTAAGCCTTCAAGTTAATTACAGCCCCAATGTTATGCCTCAGTCAATTTATAAACTAAGATGATAAACTATAAAAGAGCTTGTGAAATTTGTTCCAGGCATGAAAAATTTTCAACTGAAGTCAGCAAAATAAGATGGTATTAAAATAATTCCTTCATGCAAATCAGTTTGATGTTCAGACGTTTGCTTTCAGATTACAAACACATTTCCTCATATGTTATATGGAACAAACATTGTGATAAGTACGATTAGGGACAAAGAAGGTGATATATGCTTAGAGGCGCAGGGCAAGGTTAGATTACTCAGTGAGTACTTTGTATCGGTGTTTACTAAGGAGGTGGATGCTGACAAAGTGGAAAAGGTAGGAGCAATGGAAGGGGTGAAAATTGATAGACAGGATGTACTAGAAAGTCTGGGTATGCTTAGAGTGGATAAGTCGCCTGGTCCAGATGGCTTGCATCCCAGGTTGCTAAGGGAATTGGGGGAGGAGATAGCAGAAGGGCTTGCCATCATTTTCCAATCTTCCAGAGATGTGGGGGAGGTGGCTGAGGATTGGAAAGTGGCAAATGTGACACCATTGTTCAAGAAAGGGTGTAAGGACAATCCTAGTGACTACAGGCCGGTCAGTTTAACATCAGTGGTGGGTAAAGTTTTAGAAGCAATAATCAAGGAAAAAATGAATGGGCACTTGGAGAGGTTTAAGCTAATTAAGGAGAGCCAACACGGATTTGTAAAAGGCAGATCGTGTTTGACTAATCTAATTGGATTTTTTGATGAAGTAACAGGGAGGATTGATGAAGGGAATGAAATGGATGTTGTCTACATGGATTTTAGGAAGGCATTTGACAAAGTACCACATAGAAGCTGGTTATCAAAATTGAGGCTCATGGAATAGGTGGGTCATTGGCAGCTTGGATAAGGAATTGGCTTAAGGACAGAAAACAGCGAATTGTGGTAAATGGCTGTTTTTCAGACAGGCGGATGGTAGACAGTGGTGTTCCCCAAGGGTCAGTGCTGGGGCCACTGCTTTTTCTGATGTATATAAATGACCTGGATATTGGAATACAGAGTAGAATTTCTAAATTTGCCGATGACACCAAACTTGGGGGTGTGGCAAACAATGAGGATGATACCAATCGACTGCAACAGGACATAGAAAAGCAGAATGGGAAGAGAAGTGGCAGATGGAATTTAATACAGAGAAGTGTGAGGTGATGCATTTTTGCAGAAGGAACAGGGAGAGGCAATATGCACTTAATGGCACAGTTTTAAAGAGTGTGCAGGGACAGAGAGACCTGGGAGTTAATGTGCATAGGTCCCTGAAGGTGGCAGGACATATTGAGAGAGTGGTTAGCAAAGCATATGGGATCTTGGGCTTCATAAATAGAGGTATTGAGTACAAAAGTAGAGAAGTTGTGCTGAACCTTTATAAAGCGCTGGTTAGACCACAACTGGAGTATTGCGTCCAGTTCTGGTCACCACTCTTTAGGAAGGATGTGAAGGCCCTTGAGAGGGGGCAGAGGAGATTTACCAGAATGGTTCCGGGGATGGGGGATCTTAGTTACAAGGATAGGTTGGAGAAGCTGGATTTGTTTTCATTAGAGCAAAGGAGGTTGAGGGGTGATTTGACAGAGGTGTACAAGATTATAATGGGTTTGGATAGGCTAGACGGGGAAAGACTGTTCCCAGTAGTTGATGGCACAAGGACTAGGGGACACATATTAAAGGTTTTGGGATACAGGGGGGATGTGAGGAAAAACCTTTTTACGCAGCGAGTGTTGAGGGCCTGGAACTCGCTGCCGACGGAAGTGGAGGAAGCGGAGACACTCAATGTTTTCAAGGGGAGACTGGATAGGCACTTGAGGGAAATAAATTTGCAGGGCTACGGGGATAGCGTGGGGGAATAGGACTGACTGGATTGCTCTACAGAGAGCTGACATGGACTCAATGGGCTGAATGGCCTCCTTCTGTGCCGTTATGACTCTATGGGCTAGATTTTACCAGCCCTGAGGAGGCGGGGTTGGAGGCGGAACTGCTAGGAAAATAAAAAAGAATGGGACCGGGTCCCGAACCCGCTCCCAACCCGCCTCCAACCAATCTTCCCGGGAGTCGGGTCCCCGATTTGCGCAGGGACCCGACTCCTAGCGGAGGGAAGAGGATTATAGCCACTTAATTGCCTGTTAACAGGTAGTTAACAGGCAGTTAAGAGGCTTTTTCTCATTTTGCGACTTCTGCTGTGGGCTTCCTGACGTTGGGGAACCCCGCCAGGTTAAGTGAGGCGTGCTGTGGGTCTGTTGTAATGTTTGTGTATTGATGACAGCTGTAGAAGTGGTGTGAAGGATGCAATCAGACACTGGTGAGTATCAGAGGTAAGGAAATGTTGGGAAAGTCATTTTTAACGTGTTTAAATTTTTCTGTAGGTGACAAACTTTGAAGTGTTTGTGTGGCCTCACCTCATTGGGAGAAGTGACAGATTGCTTCTGTACCCTCACCTGCAGCTGCCATCTGTTTTATCCTAAGGAGAGAATCATTGGATAGCCTGGGTGCAAGGGTTCACCTTTGTACAGTGATTGTCAGTGTTTGACAGCACCTCAATGCTGCCAAACACTGACAGATCATCTGTCAAAAATAAATGTTTCATGTCCCTTTAAGAAAACCGGCAGATGAAGCATCATCAACTGACGTCATCTGACACTGGCTTTCCCTTAATTGGCCAGCAAGCCCGCAGGGTGGGCTTAACAAGGCCAATCAGGGGAAAATAGCATCTGTGCGTCGGACGTCGATGGGGCCGGGACTAGAACCCGGAAGGCAGCAGTCCCGCCCCCCCCCAACTCATCTCGGTAAGTAAAATCCAGCCCTATGACTCGATGATTATTATATTGCACTTTAACTAACGTAGAAAGGTCAATCTATATTGGAAGAAATGTTGTTAAGGGTCCTCATACAAAGGCTTCATCCTCTGTTGAACTGGCCTTCGACTCTCTTCAAGCGATAAATTAGCTCCTCAATACCTGCATTCATTAGTGTCTCATTAACTGTAGAATAAATCTAATGATGACTGTGTCATTCCAGGTGCAACATAAACACTAGTATCAATTTATGGCATAGGTCCAGCTTAGCATATTGAACCCTAACCATAGGTCAGCTGCTTGATACATGTATGACCAGCACATTGACATATGATCCCTTTGTTAGGAGGAGAAGGCAAAAAAGTTGTGGAAGGAGATGACCTCGACTATCACTGCCAGTACAGTCCCGATGGTGCAGGTTGGCTGTAGGTACCCTTGCAGCTGATGACACAGATCTTCAACTAAGTCCATGTTGACCAGGAGCCTGTGGAACCCCATGATCAATGCCAGAGCCTGTTGATACGATTGACGGGTAGGGCCAATTTAGCTCTGGTACATGCTGATCTGTCTGCCATGCCTTCTTGTACATAACAATCACAAAATGTTGTATTCGGGGTACTTCAAAACTAACCCTCATCATTAATTGTAACTTGACTTGCCAACCAGCAAAGGATGTTTCATTCAGATACCTTGTTGTTCCCAGAGCTTGTGTGAACATTTGTATTGTTGAAAATCATTTCTCATGTTCCCTCTTTTTTTGATTCTTCCTGGTTTTTTTGGTTCTTCCAACTTGAGGTCATCCAAAACTCTGCTGCCCGTGTCCTAACTCGCACCTAGTCCCGTTCACCCATCACCCCTGTGCTCACTGACCTACATTGGCTCCCGGTTAAGCAATGCTTCGATTTGAAAAATTCTATCCTTATTTTCAAATTCTTCCATGGCCTCGCCCCTCCCTATCTCTACAATCTCCTCCAGCCCCACAACCCTCTGAGATATCTGCACTCCTCTAATTCTGACCTCTCCGCATCCCCGATTTCAATCGGTCCACCATTGGTGGCCGTGCCTTCAGCTGACAAGGCCCTCAGCTCTGGAATTCCACACTAAACCTCTCCGCCTCTCTTTCCTCCTTTAAGATGCTCCTTAAAACCTACCTCTTTGACCAAGCTCTGCCTTAATATCTCCTTATGTGGTTCGGTGTCAAATGTTGTTTTATAACACTCCTGTGAAGCGCCTTGGGATGTTTTACTACATTAAAGGTGCTATATAAATACAAGTTGTTGTTGATTTGCTGAAGCTGTGTAAATTTACCAATTATAGACTTTCCCACAATCCACTTAATGAATTAGCAGACAATTCAGCTTCTTTTGGTTTCACATAAATGTCATGTAGTGATACGAGGAAAAAGAATTCTCAGAAAAAAATGTACAAAAACTGAAAAAAGGGGCAGATTTTCTGAAAGTATCTCTAGTTGGATGTTAGTCAGTAGTTAGTCCAGCATTATTAGCACCCACTTGACCAGTTTGCTGACCCTGTCTGATTTTGTGGGCTGCTTACAAGACATGATAGATGGATTTAAAGGGATACAGCCACTTAACGGTACCAAAAATGTTGGTAGAATTTACAACGGCTGTTAATATTTTTAATGTATATTTCACCCTTTGCAAAAGTTATTGCTGTAACAAAAATGTTGGGGTAATAGCTGGCACAAGAAAGATGAAAGCAGAAACTAAGTTTTGGCCAAGTGATGGAGCAGCGAAACACTCGAGTCCCCGTTTGATAGCTGGCAAAGTCGAAATGGTGCTGGATGGGTTGTCTGCAATGAAGTTGGTCTTGTTTGACAGTCCAAAGTGCCCTCCCTATAGGATTGCATTGAAGTATGTGTGAAAGGATGAACATGGAGGAAGAAGACTTGAGGGCACAGCTAACCATTACTATCACTGGCAAAGCAAGTCCTATAATGCCTTCTTGCTGCAGGTGTCCTTGTAACAGATAGAAAGCTCTACATCTGGCCCAGCGTATGTGTATCAAGTTCCACATGGTCAGTGCCAAATAGATGCACATCTGCCTGTGAATGTGGGTGTGGGAGTACCAGAAAATGGGTGCCGACTACCTCTACCTAACCGATCTCGCACCCATGCTTTGCTTTTAGGAACATAGGAACAGGAGTAGGCCATTCAACCCTCACACCTGCTCCGCCAATCAATTAGATCATGGCTAATCTTAACTTGATCAATCCACCTTGGTTCCATATCCCTTAATACCATAACCTAACAAAAATCTATCACAGTTTTGAAATTTTCAATTGACCTAGCCTCCACAGCTTTTTGGAGGAGAGAGTTCCAGATTTCCACTACCCTTTGTGTGAAGACATCACCCCTGAATGGCCTAGATCGAATTTTAAGGTTATACCCCCTTGTTCAGGACTCCCCCAACAGAGGAAATCGTTTATCTCTATCTATGCTATCAGTTCTATTCGCAACTCCTCAGATAATGAAGCAGTCCATGCCGACATTCATCAAGACCTGGACGACATTCAGGCTTGGGCTGAAAAGTGGCAAGTAACATTCGCACCACACAAGTGCCAGGCAATGACTATCTCCAACAAGAGAGCATCTAACCACCTCCCCATGACATTCAACGGCATTACCATCGCCGAATCCCCCACCATCAACATCCTGGGGGGGTCACCATTGACCAGTAATTTAACTGGACCAGCAACATAAATACTGTGGCTACAAGAGCAGGTCAGAGGCTGGGTATTCTGCAGCGAGTGTCTCACCTCCTGACTCCCCAAAGCCTTTGCACCATCTACAAGGCACAAGTCAGGAGTGTGATGGAATACTCTCCACTTGCCTGGATTTGTGTAGCTCCAACAACACTCAAGAAGCTCGACACCAACCAGGACAAAGCAGCCCGCTTGATTGGCACCCCATCCACCACCTTAAACATTCACTCCCTCCACCACCGGCGTACATAAGAACATAAGAAATAGGAGCAGGAGTAGGCCAATCGGCCCCTCGAGCCTGCTCCGCCATTCAATAAGATCATGGCTGATCTGATCCTAACCGCCAATCTACTATCTATCACAGAACCATCTCCTGCATCTAACAGAATTGCACACACGAAATAGGAGCAGAATCAGGCTACACAGTCCCTGGGCCCGCTCCACTACCCACAGGGCCATGTCCGATCCGAACCTAGACTCATGTCCAAATTCCTGCCCGCTCCCCGTAACCCTTAATGCCCTTTACTTCTAGGAAACTGTCTATTTCTGTTTTAAATTTAATTAATGTTGTAGCTTCTACAGCTTTTGTGGCAGCATATTCCATGGACCTACCACCCTCTGAGTGAAGTAGTTCCTCCTCATCTCAGTACCGTGGCTGCAGTGTGTACCATCTACAAGATGCACTGCAGCAACTCGCCAAGGCTTCTTTGGCAGAACCTCCCAAACCCGCAACCTTTACCATCTGGAAGGACAAGGGCAGCAGGTGCATGGGAACACCATCACCTCCAAGTTTCCCTCCAAGTTACACACTATCCTGACTTGGAAGTATATCGCCGTTCCTTCGTCGTTGCTGGGTCAAAATCCTGGAACTCCCTCCCCAACAGCACTGTGGGAGTACCTTCACCACAAAGACTACAGCAGTTCAAGAAGGCAGCTCACCACCACCTTCTCAAGGGCAATTAGGGATGGGCAATAAATGCTGGTCTTGCCAGCGACGCCCACATCCCAGGAACGAATTAAAAAAAACAAATTGACTATATGGGTTTAAGACAATTTTTCTAGGCTCTCAGCACCTGTTCCACCCCTTTTGTTTCTGTGTTGAGCTACTGATAGGACTATGGTGCTAAAATTACATGGTTTTGCTCCTGGTGCGGCACCTCACTGGGCCTGAGTATGGGTTAGAGACAGGGTTCTAACACTATAACCCAGATTCTCTGACCCATGTTTGCCATTAGCTTCTCATTTTGGCCCTGATATGTTTTGCACTGAGTGGATTTAGTGTTTTTGAAGCTCTGCTGACTCTAGGGAACCTGATATATTGCGTGGAATTGTCCGTAGGCCCAAAATTGCAAGACTCCATTGGTAGGATGCTGCTGGTGGTGGATTAGTGATTTTGGGTGTGCACCAGAGTCGCCGGAATTTTCCCCTGAAAAAACATGGGTTTGGAGCGTGGGGGCAGTTAAAGTGTTAGAAATGGGATTCCCGACCTGATCCCGCCTCCAACCCACCCACTTGCGGTTTTGCCGGAGGTGGGACGGGGGGTGGGCAACCAACCCGCTCCCAGGGGGCGTTACCTCAATTTAAATATTATAATGAGGCGGGAAGCCTCTTTTTCCCCTGTCTTGTTTTGTTTTTAACTGCCTGTGGGCAATTCGTGAAACCCGACAGTTAAACAGAGGCGGGGACTGCTGCATCCAGGAGGTAAGTGACTTTATACCTACCTCCTGGATCCATGGTCCTGACCATAGCCACCCCTTGAGGTCTCCGGTCACCCCTGCCAGGCCTCCCCCCACCCCCCCAACGATGATGATGAGGCTGTCCATGATCCTCCAGTGGGCGGCCCCGATCCTCTCTCCCCCTCTGCCAGTCCCCAGCGCCTGGGACTAACTTTTCAAACTATTTTGACTTAGCGCCCCAAATGGCCCTCATGGGGAATTTCTCCCCCTGTGAAAAAATACACTAGATTCAAAACACACAATCGTCGGTATTGACAAATTACTTACCACAGTATCCATTATTTAAATATCTTCCAACTTTTAAAAGGTAGCATCAAGGAGTTAATTGTGGTCATTACCTACAATTTAATGCCTATATTAGTTCAACCTTAACTCTGAAATATTTGCTCAGTGGTATTCCACCAAAACCCCAGTCGAGCAAACCTCCCGTAGCAGAATACATTGAATACCCTGCTCATGTGTTTGGTCATCCCCTCTACCTCAACCAAATGGCCATTCATCATGTCTGAATCTAGACACTGAATGCCAACAGCTATTTTACCAAGGAGGGCCTTTAGCTGAGCCTGATCTCATCCTTGTCTGACGTCCATGCACATGCACACATTGCATGAGTCACTGGATAGCAATCAAGAGCAGGAACTATGGCTAATTTTCCCCTCCCTAGAACATGGACAATGAGGCCAACTGTAGCTTCCCTATTGCTACCAGGTCAGATTAACTAATTCAGCACAGGCCGAGGATTGAACCTGAGCCCTTTCTATTCTGTATAGCTCAGTTCCATAGCAGGTAGTACAATTAAAAATCTGAGCCATGGGAAAAGCATACAATTTGATTTCAATTATATTTACAGTGACATGGTTACGTTACATTACTTTGGAATTTGGCTGGGAGAGAAGTTTGGCTCTGTTCACCATGCTGGCCAGAAACCAGCAACCTTCCTCCTCGTAACTCCAAGAGGCTCACTTGAGTCCTTTATAGGAGAGTTTCTGGGAACTGTGGGGGCAGCTTCCAGTTCCTCTGTGTCTGATGTGCTACTTCATGAAGAGTGTGACCCTATGGAGGCTCTTTTGAGTGATGGGTCCTGTCGAAGCTCAGCAATTTGTGGTAAATGAGGGTCTAATATGATTAATTCTTGCATTATCACCCCTTTCTTTGCTCCTTGTTAATTATGTCACCTCTTCATATAATAGTTTGCACAACCACTGCTTGATTTTAAAGCTTTTACAGAATATACATTATTCATAGGCAATTTTATACAGTATATTTATCTGACAAACACACAAAAAGAGGGTAGGAAAAGACCATCAAACCCATTAATGTACACCCTACCCATGAGACAGTACAACCTTATGCAGCACTCTTCATAATCACTAGTAACGCTAACTCTCGGAGGCAATAAAACAGAGTGACCAATTTCAAGAAACACTCTGGGAAATTGCTCGGCGACTCCGAGGGAATCATGTAAACTCCAGGGGATCGATTTTGACTCTGGTGTGACCAACCGGTGGAGCGCACTGACCGGCAGCCCGTTCCGGCAGCAAAGTGACCCCCGCGAGTTTGAGGCCCTTCATTTAACTTTGGCAGGCGAGCTATGTGGTGCTAAACAGGCCTCCCGATGTAACTTGTTGGGATGAGGCCTCATCATCAGGATCAGGCCAGGGCATCTGCCAGAAGACTAAGTTGTGGGGAAGGTGGGGGGGGGGGGGGTGGTGGGGGGGGAGTTCTGGGGCCCCCACACTCCTGGGATCCCCACAAAAATAATTTGTGACTTGCCTTTGGTGGGCCTTTTAGACTATCGCCCGTGCTCCATGCACATTCCGATCAGTTCCAACCTAAAATGGAAATCAGAGTTCTATTTACGTCATAGGACCCTGATTTCCTTATTAAAAGGGGCTTAGCACCTGAAACAGGCGGGTGTTTCGGACACCTGGTGGTAGGTCGCTTTCAAAATGGAGCAGACCGCATAGCTGGTGGTAATGAGACGGTCAGGCTACCAACCCCATTTTGAGGCTGCCACCATTCCATTAACACCAGGCAAAAGCAATGAAAATCGACCGCCTAGGAGACTATGACACATCACCATATACACTAAACGAATACCCCCTTCCTTTCTTCATACGTCCCAGTGTCCTTAAGAATATAGGACTAGACTGGACTGTAAAATATCATTTCCATCTATAAGGCCTGTCCTAAAAGGCATAGCCTTTCTACCCCACTTTATTTGTCATACCCTTCAGTAGCCCTGTCTGCCAAAAATGAGCCCTTTACCTTTGTTGCACTGTAGGTTACTTCACATATTCACCACCCTCTGTATGAAGAAGCTAGGGTAGATTTTCCCTTATAGGTGCCTGCTGAGTGCTCAAGAGGTGCAGTGTACCTGAGGTGTGCTGTGCCTGTCAAAGGAGGATCCTGTAATTTTCCTGTCGTGGAACATTTGCATGGCCTGGGTGCAATCCTGGTGCAAGCCTACCCCTTGGCAGGGCTGCACACTGGAAAACAGGGCAGGAAACAAAAGTGCAGATGCACTCTGGTCACAAGCATCAGGGTCTTTCGGGTGCTGCTGGAGAGTAAGCCCAAGGCCTAAAGATCATCTGGACGGTAAGAGGTGGAAACTTTAAGGTTTATACTTGCCTGCCTCTGATTGTCATCTTTTGCTGCCCCAGCACCCTCGTAGACCATCCGGCTCACTAGGAGCCCTTGCAGAAGGTTTCTTGAGGCAACCCTTTGCCACAACAGTCCCACAAAGAGAAAAGTGGGTGAGAAGTTCATTAAAGTAGTAATGCTGGGCTTGTGCCTACTCCAGCCACAGGTCCAGTGATGTAAATTTAAGAATCCCCAGGATATCCCAGGAGAGGGCAATTGGGTGGAGACTTGATATAATGGGTTTCTGCCCCTTTTTTGTCTGTACTTCACCTAGGAAATCAGCATTTTCCAGGTACAATGAAGAGGAAAATCCACCCTGTTATATCTTAACTGTGTAGTCACCTCCAGTGAACCTCATGGGTCATTTCTCGGCACCACTGCTCTTTACTGTCTACATGCTGCCCGTGGCAACATTATTCAAATATACAGGGTCAACTTCTGCAAGTATGCTGATGACATCCAACTTATCTCACTGCCTCCTCCATTGACCCAATGATTGTTGCCACACTGCCAAATTGCCAACCTCCCCAGCTGTCACCTCAAGCTGAGTCAGAAAACTTTGGCGTCCTGGTCAACCCTGAACTCAACTTCATCCTAACAACTGCTAGATTACCAAAATCACTTTCTTCCACCTTTGCAACACTGCCCACTTCCACCCTAGTACACGTCTTTATTATCTCAAGGCTTGACTTCTCCAATGCCCTCCTAGTTGGTTTCTCCGGATTAAACCATCTCTGCACAATCTTCAGCTCATCCAAAAATACCACGGCCTGTGTCTTTACATGCATTAAGTCTTTCACATTCACCACCCCTATCTTCTCCAAGCTGCACAGGCTCCGAGCCCCAGCAGGTCGATTTCAAAATTCTCATCCTTGTTTTCAAATCTCTCCATGGCCTTATGCCACACTACCTTAATGATCTCCTCCTTTCTCTGTTCCCACAATCATTCCCCACACTTTTAACTCGAGTCTTCTACTTGTCTCATGTTCTGATCACTCTACATTTGGCAATCTGCCTTCCTTAGTACTCTAGCTGCTACTCCCATCGTGTTAATCGCAGATAAGGACATCCCTGACCACTTCCTCGTATCGCTCTCCACCCACATCCCCCTACACCCCCCCCCCCCCACCAACCCTACTTCCTTCTGTACACACCCCTGGAAAAAACTCACTCCTCTTACAACTGCACTTACGAAATCCCAGCTGACCAGCCTTTGGCCCTCCATTCACCATGACATTTCTGCAGCTACCGATCTGCTCAACCACACCCTTGCCACCACTTTTCATGCCCTATTAAAACAATTACTCTCTCTCACCCTGGCCGTTCCCCCTGGTACGGCTCTCATCTTCGCTCCCTTAAATCCAAGGGACGCAGACTTGAACAGATATGGCGGACAACTGGTTTAGCCATTCACCGCCAGATCTGGCTGGACCACAGAAAGCATTATTGGGTCCTACTCTCGTCTGCCAAAATTGCTCACTATTCCAGAATCATTCTGGAATGCACAGATAAATCCCAGCTTCTATTCTCTACTGCTAACCGTCTTCTTAAACCCCTCTCCCTAGTCTCCTCCACCCTCACCTCCGACAACAAGTGTGACATGGACTTATTTGTCTCTAAGGTTGAGATCATCCATTCAGCTGCCTCCGCCACTTCCCTTCCTTCCCCTAGCCCACCGGGCCAAACTTCCTCTAAGGTTCCCCCTGCCCTAGCCCTGAACTCACATCTTTCTCCAGTTTCTCTCTGATCTCCTCTCTGCGCTCATCTTGTCCTTGAGACCCACTTCCTGCTCCCTCGACCCTATTCCTACCAAACTGCTAAACACCCAACTTCTTTTCTGGCTCCTATGTTAGCTGACATTGTTAACGGTTCTCTCCCCTCAGGTACTGTACCCCTCTCCCTCAAATCTGCCGTCATCACCCCTCTCCTCAAAAAAACAACCCTTGAGCCCTCCATCCTTGCAAACTACTGCCCCATCTCCAATCTCCCTTTCCTCTCCAAAGTCCTTGAACACGTTGTTGCCTCCCAAATCTGTGCACACCTTTCCCACAATTCCATGTTTGAATCCCTCCAATCAGGTTTCCGCCCCTGCCACAGTACCGAAACGGCTCTCAAATGCCATTCTTTGTGATCGTGACAAGGTAAACTATCCCTTCTTGTCCTTCTTGACTTGTCTGCAGCCTTTGACATGATTGACCACTCCATCCTTCTCCAACGCCTCTCCACCGTCATCCAGCTGGGTAGGACTGCACTCGCCTGGTTCCATTCTTATCTTTCTAATCGTAGCCAGAGAATCACCTGCAATGGCTTCTCTTCCTGCTCATGCATCATTACCTCTGGTGTCCCCCAAGGTTCTTTCATTAGCCCCCTCCTATTTCTCATCTACATGCTGCCCCTTGGCATTATCATCCGAAAACACAGCGTCAGTTTCCACATGTAAGTTGATGACACCCAGCTCTACCTCACCACCACTTCTCTCAACCCCTCCACACTGCTTATCAGACATCCAGTTCTGGATGAGCAGAAATTTTCTCCAATTAAATATTGGGAAGACCGAAGCCATTGTTTTCGGTCCCCGTCACAAACTCCATTCCCTAGCCACTGACTTCCTTCCCTCTCCCAAACATCTGTCTGAGGCTGAACCACACTGTTTGCAACCTTGGTGTCATATTTGACCCCGAAATGAACTTCTGACTACATATCCGCAGCATAACAAAGACCACCTATTTCCACCTCCATAACATTGCCCGTCTCTGCCCTTGCCTCAGCTCATCCTTTGTTACCTCTAGACTTGACTATTCCAATGCACTCCAGGCTGGTCTCCCACGTTCTACCCTGTGTAAACTTGAGATCATCCAAAGCTCGACTGCCTGTGTCCTAACTCATACCAAGTCCCATTCACCCACCACGCCTGTGCTTGCTGACCTACATTGGCTCCCGGTTAAGCAACACCTTGATTTCAAAATTCTCATCCTTGTTTTCAAATCCTTCCATAGCCTCGCCCTCCCTATCTCTGTAATCTGCTCCAGCCCCACAACTCCCCCCCCCCCCCACCCCCCGAGATAGCTGCATTCCTCTAATTCTTCCCTCTTGAGCATTCCTGATTATAAATCGCTCAACTATGCCTTCTGTTGACTAGGCCCCAAGCTCTGGAATTCCCTCCCTAAATCTCTCTGCCTCTCTGCCTCTCTTTCCTCCTTTAAGACGCTCCTTAAAACCTACTTCTTTGACTAGGCTTTTGGTCATCTGCCCTAATTTCTCCTTGTGTGGCTCGATGTCAAATTTTTTGTCTTATAACACTCCTGTGAAGAGCCTTGGGACGTTTTACTACGTTAAAGGCGCTATGTAAATACAAGTTGTTGTTGTTGTAGTAGTTAGTTCTCTTTGCCTCGACATTTCCCTGTTTGCTGTCAGAAATGTCCACAAAACCTTCTCTTTGACCAAGCTTTGGTTCTCCATCCTAGATACTGCACTCCCTCCATTCTCCATGATTGGTGTCTACTATTCCTTTTTCCTCATTATTGTAAAACACTTTCCTGCACATGAGAAGCACTATCTAAATGCAAGCTGTTAGCTCCTCTAAACGGTATGTTCCCAATTACCTTGTACATACTCACATAAAGATGAAAAAAATATATCCGCTTTGGCTGAGCATGTTGTAATCAAAGAACAATTACAATCATTTTTTTTTAAGTGCATTGTAGAGATAAAAAAAGAATTGCAAATCCTGTAAATCTGAAATGAAACAGAAATACAGAGCAAGATTTGAAAAGACTCGTTAATATTTCAGTTATGACCAATACTGTTGAAGGGTTGCCTGAAACTTTGAGTCATCTTTTTCTTTCAGATTCTGATTGATTGGCTATGCAATTTCAGCATGTTATTTCTTTTTAAATATGTCAATTAATGTTAGTCAGTTTCCAATCTGACTTACTGTCTTACACATAAAATCTCATTGTTGGCAACAAACTGTTGGTAAGTGGGATTATCTATTGGAGCATTCAATGTTCTTGCAGGTAGCAGTTAATACTAGATTTATTGAGTATTGTACATTACCTAGTGTGACTGTAAATTTAGATTCTAATCTGCACTTCACGAATGACAAGCTGTTGGGTTGATGTGGCCAATGAGTTCTTGTTTATTTCCTCATTTTGCTGAGTGATCTATAGTGTAACTCCAGTGCCGTCATACAACAGTAAATTTCACTCTGTGTTAAGGTCTCCCAATTAACCCAGCCAAAATACAAGGCGGAACAAAGTTCCTGTTTCTATTTGGCTGCAGATTTGTATTCGTTGAGAATCTTCAACAACTGCTCAAATACAAGTTGAAGTGAGTAATTTATTTGGACTAGATTTCAGAACACAAATTTCCCTTGCTCTTGTCCGCAAAGATTACTGTTGCTTGTACTAACATCTGATGCAAGTCCCCTGCTTTCAGCTGTAAATCAAGTCACAGAGCATGTGTTGGGCAGGTAATTTAATACTGTTACTGACCTGGGGCAGACCTCACTGTAAGCCCTGGGGGCTCACATTCAATTCAGGTCATCTTAACTTGAACTGAATATGACCTCCACCCCCACAACAAAATTAATAGGGGATGCTGCTTTGACCCAAACGGAAGGCCACTGGGCCATCTCTGCGGGGATGGGAGTATAAACAGAGCTTATTGGAGCAGGTGTGACCTAAGAAAGTGGAAGAGATGATTGGCATTAGAGCCTGTGCCTTGTTACTCTAATTTGAGCTATGTTGTAAAATAAGCAGGGGTGGTCTCAAAAGGAATTCAGTAAAGTTCTTGCCACTAGTTTTCTCTTAATTTACAGGTCAATTGTATAGGTCAGGTCATTCCTATCGGTCAGCTTATTTACATAATTTGATAAAGCTTCTAATACATACTGCATGATTCGCCAGGAGCACCGTGTGGGTCAGGGCCAAGAACTCAGCTCAAAGCAGGAGTTGAATCTTTTGGCCAGTATAGCCCAGATACATACATGATGCCTTTACCAATTGGCTGAATTAGCAGCGTTTAGTTGCATAGGTCAAGTGTCTTATTTTTGGTTGCCAGAGAGGTAAATTTGAACTTTCCATGCTGTTAGTAAGTTAAGAAGCAACAGATTTGAACTTGCACATTAGGAGCTAACTGAATAGAGTAGTGGGCAGGTCCCAGTAAAACAAAAAGTGTCCATCTACCTACCATTGCAAATATAGGGCCCTATGTGTATGGAGTCAGCGTGAGAACGTTTGAGACCCCTCCTACTATACAATATGAAAGCGCCTGCATCCTGTTTCTTGCTAGCTGGAAAAAAAGTTGGATCAGGTAGATGTCTTCCCCATCATTACTCAACACCACTGGTACCATATCAATTCTCATGTGTGCCTAGGAACTGTTCCTTTATGCTGTAGGTTATGCCACTTTGCGATTATCACCACTGGGAACATGACTCAACATAGATCTCATTAACCTTGAAAAGGTTCCAATCTATTGACTGTTTGCTACATCTTAGTTCTAAACCAGAGTATTTACCAAGGATCCTTTTAAATTCTAGTGTGGTGCAGGTGTTGTGGGAACTGTTGGGCAGCAGCAAAGCAGGGCAATGTTACCAATGAGCAAGAAGGGCCGTGACAGGTAGTTAAAAAAAAATGAAAAATTGTAAAAAAAACAATGCCTATAGGGTTTTTTTGCGCAGCTGAGCAACAGAAAAAAGTTTATTTTGTTTGTTTCTGTTCAAATAAGCTATGGTTATTTTGGGGCTGCGCATTCATTCCATGCTGAAAGTGCGCCTCCCACCATATTGCTCAGCAGTGCACACTTGAAACTAGTGTTAGGCCCATTGCATGCGTCTGTTTCAGGCTCCTTTGCTGAATTGGTCGGTGGATGACCACAGCATGCGCTGCACTCAGTTTCGTCAGATTCTCAGCAGCCAAACCAGCTTCCATCCACAAGGTAAGTGTAAAATATTTTATTTACCTTATTGAGGAGCATGAGTGCCTTCCCGGCTCCACATTAAGACTGTGGGCCGCTGCCTGACTACCGCTCGCCTCCCGCCCGGACTCTCCTGAGGCTCTCGCCCTGCTTGGACGTCGGCCGATCTAGCTGCCCACTCCCCCGCCCTGTGATCGGCGAGCTGCCTCTGGGGCCAAGGATGGTGCCTGCAGCTCATTGGTACTATCCTAATGAGGCCGGCACACCAATTTGCCATTGTCCTCTCATCAGTTGCGTGCAGTGTGCCCTGCACCAGGACTGAGGCCTGATTCAGGTAACATCCAATTTCTGGCCTTCTGTGTCGGACTTGCAACTGATTGGCTCAATTTCATATTCATAAAACAGTAACAAGTCACAACTGAACAGAACGGCAACATGTCAATCAGCAAGTAGCAAAACCAGCAACCATGAAATTCAACAAAATTTGAAGCAAAAATGGGCAGCTCCCAATACAAACAGCAAAGGCAAAATATTAAATCTCTCAAAATATTTTTTGAAAATCCTTTTGGCAATCTTGAATTCAGCACTAAGATGAGATCTTACTACTGGAAATAAGGTTTGTAACATAATAAAGATAGAAAAAATGTACAAATTGATTAAACTTATGTATATAATAGTATTTTCTGTGTTAGTAATGTATCTAATAATGTTTCCCATCAGAGGTATGGGCCTATATGAGAAAATTGAGAGGTCGCACAACACCAGGTTATAGTCCAACAGTTTTATTTGAAATCACAAGCTTTCGGAGTTACTACTCCTTCGTCGGGTGAAGTAAAATGATACAGAATCGCCAAAGCATATATAGATAGAGAACAATGCATGTGTACCTTACACTTGCAGACAACTAAATTAAATCATCCTGACTATCTGCCGAGGTGTGATAAAGTTAATCAGGTCAGCCTGATTAACTTTATCACACCTCGGCAGATAGTCAGGATGATTTAATTTAGTTGTCTGCAAGTGTAAGGTACACATGCATTGTTCTCTATCTATATATGCTTTGGCGATTCTGTATCATTTTACTTCACCCGACGAAGGAGTAGTAACTCCGAAAGCTTGTGATTTCAAATAAAACTGTTGGACTATAACCTGGTGTTGTGCGACCTCTCAATTTTGTCCACCCCAGTCCGCATCATGACCTATATGAGAAGCCTAACCTTTGAATTCATGCAGGTTCCCAGATCCATACCGCTCTCAACCTGCACCTGAGCCTGAAACGTCCAAATTTATTATGATTGTGATGCGGAGATGGACTGGGGTGGACAAAAATGAGAAGTCGCACAACACCAGGTTATAGTCCAACAGATTTATTTAAAATTACGAGCTTTCGGAGCTGTTGCCCCTTCGTCAGGTAAAGGTACAACGAGGGAATCGATTGCACAGTATATAAACACAGAAAGCAATTTGTCTGCAGAGATACAATCTTTCAGGGAGGCATTACATCAAAGACACACCAGAGCACAGCCAAGACAATGAGATGGGTCACCTTCGACAACCAGTTTTTTACCCAAACACACGGAACAGCCATGGGGACCAAATTCGCACCCCAATACGCCAACATCTTCATGCACAAGTTCGAGCAAGACTTCTTCGCTGCACAGGACCTCCAACCAACGCTGTACACCAGATACATCGACGACATCTTCTTCCTTTGGACCCACGGCGAAGGATCACTGAAAGGACTACACGATAACATCAACAGGTTCCATCCCACCATCAAACTCACCATGGACTACTCCTCAGAATCGGTTTCATTCTTGGACACACGAATCTCCATCAAAGACGGACACCTCAGCACTTCACTCTACCGCAAGCCCACGGACAACCTCACGATGCTCCACTTCTCCAGCTTCCAACCTAACCACGTTAAAGAAGCCATCCCCTATGGACAAGCCCTGCGAATACACAGGATCTGCTCAGACGAGGAGGAACGCGATGGACACCTACGACACTGAATGGAAACCAGGCGGGCAGTCAGTTAAAATCACCCAGGAGATTACCCACTGATGTTCCTCTCCCTTCCCGCAGACTTTATTTTTGAACCTAGTGGGAAGAGGAGGCTGGGACTAAACAGGTAAGTATAAAACATTTTTTTTTCATTTCCTTATAGGGTCAAGAGGAGCAGGAGTGCTTTTCCGGGCACCACTAGGAATGTTTAGGCCTCCCCTCCACTGAGCTCTCCCAATCTCGATCATGAAGCCCTCCAGAAATTCCCTCCCTGCGACTTAGGTGAGTGCCAGGGACCATTGCTTCAGTCCTCGGCGATGGCATCCTGCCGCCTGATATTGTGTTGCCACTTCCAGTCGGTTTCAGGTGGGCAACTGACCGGTGGCATGCAGATGATGCCCGGGAGTTAAAAATCACCCAGTCCTCACGCTGCTAAGGTTTTAAAATCCAAAGATTGGCAATGCCTAATCATAAGTTCCTTATTAACTTTGTCTTTTTATTTACTTTTTTCAACTTTGGTGGTGTCACCTTGATTTCTTAACAAAAAAACCCACCAGTTCACTTGCACTTTATACCTCACCTACATTTCAGCTCCATTCTATACCTCGCCTAATACAGTACTGAGGGAGTGCTGCACTGTTGGAGGTGCCGTCTTTCAGATGAGACATTAAACCGAGGCCCCGTCTGCTCTCTCGGGTGGACGTAAAAGACGGCACTATTTTGAAGAAGAGCATGGGAGTTATCTCCAGTGTCCTGGCCAATATTTATCCCTCAATCAACATCACTAAAACAGATTAGCTGGTCATTATCACATTGTTGTTTGTGGGAACTTGCTGTGCGCAATGTAGGCATGTCCTACATTACAACAGTGACTACACTTCAAAAGTACTTCATTGGCTGTAAAGCACTTTGGGACGTCCGGTGGTCATGAAAGTCACTACAAGTCTTTTTTTGATATTGTGCCTCCCCTCCACTCTGTGTGTCTCTCTTCTACTCTGCCCCTTTTCTTCACTCTGCACCTCAGCTCCATCTCTTCACCCTGGCATCCTTGCAGTTTGGCCTCTCTTTCACTCCTCCATTCAACATCTCTTCTCCACGCTGCCTCCCTCCCACACCTCTTCTCCATTCTGCACCATTACTCTACTGTATGAGTTGTTTCCATTTTGCAGCTTTTCACTGCTGAGCCCCTTTTTGCCATAGGACAGTATCATTCTGCTCCTTTATATTAGCAGCCCATTAATTCAACTCCCATTTGCCACTGTGAACATGGTGATTTTGTTGCCTTTCATCTTATTGGAAGTTTAACGGTGGAAATTTCTGTTTTCAATAATAGCAGAAGACTGCTTAATGCATTCTTATCACATTTCTCTATCCATTATTTTAATGAGAAGTCGCACAACACCAGGTTATAGTCCAACAGATTTATTTAAAATTACAAGCTTTCGGAGCTATCGATCGCCCCTTCTTCAGGTAAAGTTACTATGAGTGAATCTACAAAAATTCACAGAATATAAACACAGAAAAAATGCAGAGATACAATCTTTCCTTACATCAAAGACACACCAAGAGCACAGCCAAGACAATGAGATGTGTCCCAGGGGGTCCAACGTGTCAAAACCTGCTGTCTGCATATCCTCTCCATTTGGGTTTGTTTTTTGTGTTTGTTTTTTGAGTTTGTTTTTTAAAAAACTGGAAAGACAGACAACGATGTCAAGTCACGTTCTGTAGCGTGACATGAACTCGATATCCCTATTGAGGCTGTCCTCATGAGTGCGGAACTTGGCTATCAGTTTCTGCTCGATGATTTTGCATTGTCGTGTATCTCGAAGGCCGCCTTGGAGAACGCTAACCCGCAGATCCGAGACTGAATGCCCTTGACTGCTGAAGTGTTCCCCGACTGGGAGGCAACCATCCTGCCTGGCGATTGTTGCGCGGTGTCCGTTCATACGTTGTCTCAGTGTCTGCATGGTCTCGCCGATGTACCATGCTCTGGTGCATCCTTTACTGCAACGTATCAGGTAGACAACGTTGGCCGAGTCACATGAGTATGTACCATGTACCTGGTGGGTAGTGTCCTCATGTGTGATGATGGTATCTGTGTTCATGATCTGGCATGTCTTGCAGAGGTTGCCGTGGCAGGGTTGTGTGGTGTCGTGGTCGCTGTTCTCCTGACAGCTGGGTAATTTGCTGCGAACGATGGTACTTTTGAGGTTAGGCGGCTGCTTGAAGGTGAGTAGTGCAGGCGTAGGGATGGCCTTAGCAAGGTGTTCATCGTCATCGATGACATGTTGAAGGCTGCGAAGAACATGGCGTAGTTTCTCCGCTCCGGGGAAGTACTGGACGACGTAGGGTACTCTGTTGGTTGTGTCCCGTGTTCGTCTTCTGAGGAGGTCTATGCGGTTTTTCGCTGTGGCCTGTCGGAACTGTCGATCGACGAGTCGAGCGTCATATCACGTTCTTACGAGGGCGTCTTTCAGTGTCCGTAGGTGTCCATCGCGTTCCTCCTCGTCTGAGCAGATCCTGTGTATTCGCAAGGCTTGTCCATAGGGAATGGCTTCTTTAACGTGGTTCGGGTGGAAGCTGGAGAAGTGGAGCATCGTGAGGTTGTCCGTGGGCTTGCGGTAGAGTGAAGTGCTGAGGCGTCCATCTTTGATGGAGATTCGTGTGTCCAAGAATGAAACTGATTCTGAGGAGTAGTCCATGGTGAGTTTGATGGTGGGATGGAACCTGTTGATGCTATCGTGTAGTCCTTTCAGTGATCCTTCGCCGTGGGTCTAAAGGAAGAAGATGTCGTCGATGTATCTGGTGTACAGCGTTGGTTGGAGGTCCTGTGCAGCGAAGAAGTCTTGCTCGAACTTGTGCATGAAGATGTTGGCGTATTGGGGTGCGAATTTGGTCCCCATGGCTGTTCCGTGTGTTTGGGTTAAAACTGGTTGTCGAAGGTGAAGACGTTGTGGTCAAGGATGAAGCGGATGAGTTGTAGGATGGCGTCTTGAGATTGGCTGTTGTTGGTGTTGAGTACTGAGGCTGTCGCAGCGATGCCGTCATCGTGGGGGATATTGGTGTAGAGTGCCGATACGTCCATCGTGGCGAGGAGTGTTCCTGGTTCAACTGGTCCATGGGTGCTGAGTTTCTGCAAGAAGTCTGTAGTGTCACGACAGAAGCTGGGGGTTCCCTGTACGATGGGTTTCAGGATGCCCTCGACGTACCCAGAGAGGTTCTCACACAGGGTTCCGTTGCCTGATACGATAGGACGTCCGGGTGTGTTGGCTTTGTGTATCTTTGGGAGGCAGTAAAAGTCTCCTACGCGGGGAGTACGTGGGATGAGAGCGCGTAGGATGTTTTGAAGTTCTGGATCGAAGGTCTTGATCAGTCTATTGAGTTGGCGGGTGTGTTCTTTGGTCGGATCTGCGGGTAGCTGTCGGTAGTGTTCCTGGTTGTCCAGTTGTCGGTATGCTTCTTTGCAATAGTCCATTCTGTTCTGTATGACGATGGCTACCTACGGACACCTACGGACACTGAAAGACGCCCTCGTAAGAACGGGATATGACGCTCGACTCGTCGATCGACAGTTCCGACGGGCCACAGCGAAAAACCACATAGACCTCCTCAGAAGACGAACACGGGACACAACCAACAGAGTATCCTACGTCATCCAGCACTTCCCCGGAGCGGAGAAACTACGCCATGTTCTTCGCAGCCTTCAACATGTCATCGATGACGACGAACACCTTGCTAAGGCCATCCCCACGCCTCCACTACTCACCTTCAAGCAGCCGCCTAACCTCAAAAGTACCATCGTTCGCAGCAAATTACCCAGCTGTCAGGAGAACAGCGACCACGACACCACACAACCCTGCCACGGCAACCTCTGCAAGACATGCCAGATCATGAACACAGATACCATCATCACACATGAGGACACTACCCACCAGGTACATGGTACATACTCATGTGACTCGGCCAACGTTGTCTACCTGATACGTTGCAGTAAAGGATGCACCAGAGCATGGTACATCGGCGAGACCATGCAGACACTGAGACAACGTATGAACGGACACCGCGCAACAATCGCCAGGCAGGATGGTTGCCTCCCAGTCGGGGAACACTTCAGCAGTCAAGGGCATTCAGCCTCGGATCTGCGGGTTAGCGTTCTCCAAGGCGGCCTTCGAGATACACGACAATGCAAAATCATCGAGCAGAAACTGATGGCCAAGTTCCGCACTCATGAGGACGGCCTCAATAGGGATATCGGGTTCATGTCACGCTACAGAACGTGACTTGACATCGTTGTCTGTCTTTCCAGTTTTTTAAAAAACAAACTCAAAAAACAAACACAAAAAACAAACCCAAATGGAGAGGATATGCAGACAGCAGGTTTTGACACGTTGGACCCCCTGGGACACATCTCATTGTCTTGGCTGTGCTCTTGGTGTGTCTTTGATGTAAGGAAGATTGTATCTCTGCATTTTTTCTGTGTTTATATTCTGTGAATTTTTGTAGATTCACTCATAGTAACTTTACCTGAAGAAGGGGCGATCGATAGCTCCGAAAGCTTGTAATTTTAAATAAATCTGTTGGACTATAACCTGGTGTTGTGCGACTTCTCATTTTTGTCCACCCCAGTCCAACGCCGGCATCTCCGCATCATGACCATTATTTTAATGGCAGCTAAATGGCTGAAGCATTCCTACTCTGGAGCTCATGCCTGTGCAGGAAGTGACACCGCTTGTACAGAGCTCCTCAACAATCGCAAACTTGTTGGAGTGAAAACAAACACAATTTTAAAATTGAAACTATGGATGTGTAAGCTTTTTGAAATAAAGATTTTGAGCTATTTTCTATTGTTAAATCTGCTATGATTCTAAACAGGACAGTTTTATTAGGAGGGCAAGAATCTAAATTTATGATAAAAGTCCTATTAATTCAGTAGCATTACTCTGTATAGATGAGTTGTAAATTGTATCCTAATTAGAAATGTTTTTTTTAATGACAAATAACACAAGTAATAATTCTTGGATGGCTACCAGGGAAATTCAGACAGCTTAAAAACCAACAGATTTGTCCTTTGGTGGTTTGGAAGATCCACATTAAAGTCAAGCATTTGGCCCAAATGTTCAGTAGCAACTTTTGGCACTTGTTCAGCACACTCCCATCTGTTCAATGCTAGAAATAGTGCGTATGTGTGTGGATTGTGGAGACAGAAACTTTGGAATGCTTTGATAAGAAATAAACATTTCCATTTATATAGTGCCTTATCACGTCTCTCAGAGATGTCTCAAATCACCAAATGTCCAGTGAAAATGTGGGTCTCTGATTCTGCCTCTAGGATAAGGGAGTTAGTTTTAGCAGTGTAAATAAAGGGAGCTAATGTCCAGATGCCACTCTCCAGTGAATCACCTAAGTAAATGCCAGTGTAAAAGCACCTTCAAAGTGCTTCATAAACAATGAATTACAGTGAAGTGTTGTGTCAGCCTTGGCTCACTGGTAACACTGTCGCCACTGAGTCAGAAGGTTGTGGGTTCAAGCCCCACTCTAGAGACTTGAGCACATAATCTAGGCTGGCACTTCTGTGCAGTACTGAAGGAGTGCTGTACTGTCAGAGGTGCTGTCTTTCGGATGAAACATTAAACTGAGGCCCTGTCTGCCCTCTCAGGTGGAGGTAAAAATCCCACGGCACTATTTGAAAAAAAGCTGGCGAGTTCTCCTGGTATCCTGGCCAACATTTATCCCTCAACTATCATCTAAAAAAGATGATCTGGTCATTTATTTAATTGCTGTTTGTGGGAGCTTGCTGTGCAGCAGTGCTAGTCCTGCGCAGCCCGGGACCAGCTTTTCCAATGTTAAATTTTGTGCATGCGCAAAACTGTGAATGGGACACGCAGCCCCGCACCCAAAAAAAAATTAGGGGGAACATTGATGACTAGTTAACCTGATTTTGGAGGTGTTGGTTGAGGAGGAATATTTTCCCCGTACTTCAGCAGAACTCCCTGCTCTCATCAAAAAATGCCATATGGGATCTTTAGTACCCATCTGAGGAGGTGCATGTTTTTTTCTGGATGGTTGAGCAAGGATAGATGGAATAGCTTTTCCTATCTAGTGATCTTGTGAGCACTGGATGTTAAAGTGAGATGATGCCAATTGTGTCTATAGAAATAATGTCATGTATATATATGTAAAGTTACTGAGGAACCAGTTCTCATCGTGGGTTTGTCAAATTGACTACCCCTCCTTTTCCTCCCTCTTCCAATGTTTTCATCCCTTTTAGGTCACTGAATAAAAGGTTCAATGGAAAGATTTGGATCGGTAATATAAGATCAGAAGGAAAGCCTTAAGGGTCTTGCCTTTATTACTGGTAAGGATTGTACCATTTAACTTGACAACTCCCACACAGACAAAGCAAGTTCAACAAAGGAGAGAGACAATGCAATTCACACACAGGTGGATAAGCGGACACTTCTCCATTACTTCTTTAGGTGATATCATTATGCTCCGAACAATTAGCCAGATACAATTGAGTTAAACGATAAAAAGGAGGAAGTGTGAAAAGAAAAGGAGAACAAATTGAATATAAGTTTGTTGTACCAAAGTATTGGAATAAATCATAGCTTAAGTGAGTGTGGATGAATTAACAGAGACAAAGTGTAGATTTCTCTACATCTAACACATGTAACTCATTTAAATAACTGTTATGTAGAGTGCTGTCATGACCAAAGAATTGAAGAAGACATTTATTGATTATGGTGTAGATAATCAAATTAGATAGTCTAAACTAATGTTATTTGATACCTCCCCTTCTTTAAATATTTTAGTTGGCATTCCTGTTGTTTTTTGCTTGCATTCCTCTGTTGTGCTTCAGGTGAACCTGATTATAATTAATTGTTCTACACTACTGGCGTTCTTTGTGAAATTCAGCTCCCTTCCTGTCATTCATCACGTGGCGGGGGGTGGGCGGAGGGGAGGGGAGGGGTAACATCTGCACTCATCTGGCTTCATCACCATTGAGAGGTCGCACAACACCAGGTTATAGTCCAACAGTTTTATTTGAAATCACAAGCTTTCGGAACTATCGCTCCTTCCTCAGGTGAAGTAAATTGGATACAGAATCGTCAGAGCATATATAGATGGAAAAAAAAGCATGTGTACTTTACAATTGCAGACCAATAAATTAAATCATCCTGACTATCTGCCGAGGTGTGATAAAGTTAATTAAGTCAGCCAGGAAGGTACCACATCAAAAGACATAGCAAGATACAACTGAGACAATGAGGTGAAATCGCAGGGGTTCTAACGTGTCAAAAGCTGCCGTATGTATGTAAAACGAAAAGCTTTAAAAAAAAATTTACTTTTTTACTGGGAAAATTTTTACTTTTTTACTGGGAATCACATCTGTGAACAAGCTAACGACGACTCGAGTCCGGATCACGTCATGTATCGTGACATAAACCCAAGATCCCGATTGAGACCGTCTTCATGAGTGCAGAACTTGGCTATCAGTTTCTGCTCGATGATTTTGCGTTGTCGTGTGTTTCTAAGGTTGCCTTGGAGAACGCTTACCCGCCATTCACTTCATCACCATTCACAGAGGTTACATCCAATCATTCCCCCCACCCCCAACAACCTTGATTAAAATGATGAAAAACATTCCTCTTGAGCTTCCCCAGAGGCAGTCAGCCATATTCCAGTGCTGCAGGTGCCCGAATCCTGCGGTAACAATTTCCCTCCTTTCCACAAAGTGGGCTCCCTGATGCAGGTGGGGCCCACCAAAATGATTCAAATGAGGCTGACCCCTGAAGTCAGCCTGGCCAGCAACAGAACAGGCCCGCACAAAACTGGCCCCACTGACTTTCCACCAGGTTTACGTCAAACTGCAAAACTCTGGCCAGCATGTTGGCACACTCACACATTGAAAGAAATATTGTTTTAACAGCACAGTTTTCTGTCAGTATATTCATACAGGAGGCAGATGCAGGCAGGATGCATAATACTACATATAATTGTGGTTGGACAAAGCAAGAAGGCTCAAGGCAGTTGTTCTTTTAAGCAGAGAAAGAACCTCAGATAGGACAGATAGAGCACGAACAACCTGTGCCCCAACAGAACAGAGCGGGCAGGGACTGGGATTCCTAACTCAAAAATGAAATGCATACCTTTCAGGTTAGAATTTTCCATAAAGCCAGAACTTCCTTTGTGGGTGATTGGTAATCTTTGGAACTCACCTGTCAATTGAATCTCTGACCCTCTAGCTCCTAAATATGCTGCCTTTGTGATTTAGCTTTGGTGGATCCTTTTATTTTTGTACTGTACCTTTCCCTTCCTTACATCTATCCCTGCACCTGGCCTTCTGTAACTAGTCAGATTCTTGACTTGTTGACCCTTCATCAATCACTTTCATCTCCTATCAACCAACATATTCTCAAAACGTCCACCATTCTGGAAATTGGTCTCTCTTACATGGGTGACAAGATGTCTAAGTCAATACTGTCTACTCTTTAATTAATAATAATGCAGAACAACAGACAACCACAGGCACCATATGAATGAATATTGAATTTTTGACTACATCAGGATGCACTGTGTTTAAGTACTGTTCATCAGCCCCGTTTACTGTGGTATATTGCATATAATTTTTAAATAGCTGATTTGAGTATTACTTTAAACGTTATTGTAATGCTTATTCAGATAAGTTTAAGTTCAAAAATACATCATTATTTTGTTTTAAGCATGGTCTCATGATCTATTTTGTATAAGACAGGAGAGAGGATCCTAACTATGATTGGGGTAAAAAAAATGAAAGATTCTGTTTAACTTCTCATCTCTGGCTGCAGTAAGACTTATACCCACTCTTTCCATCAATGCTGTTCTGTACTTTGATGCTATAATAGCATTTTGCAACCTATTAAGGTCAAGTTTTGTATTTGTTTAATGCAGCTTTACCAAACAATACACTCTTTCTTACTCCTCTTCAAAGTATTGACAATAATTGAAAAGAATCCCATGTTCCTGTGGAAAATAATGCAGTTGCCTGCCAGATGCAATTTGTACCTGTGTGAAAGACTGTCAATTATAATTATTTTATGCAAGCCCAATTCAATTCTACCTCAGGTTCATGATTCTAGCTAATAGCTAGCTTTCAAACTATGACAGTTTTTATGTTTAATATATAAATGGTAAGTTTGATCCGATTTTGTAAAAGGCAACAATGCAATTACTTTGAGCTTTATTTCAGATTTTATAATTTCATATCAGTTAAATGTCCAAGAATGCCATTGAAAAGTAATTGCTGTGGATAGAACTGTTTGGCCTGTTCCTATTTATGGGCGGGTCTAGTGGCATCGCTGTCTGAGGGGTTGTTATCATATAAAGTAAGATCGAGAATAGTGATTTGTGACCATGAAGAGAGGCTACACATTATAAGAACATAAGAACATAAGAAATAGGAGCAGGAGTAGGCCAATCGGCCCCTCGAGCCTGCTCCGCCATTCAATAAGATCATGGCTGATCTGATCCTAACCGCCAATCTACTATCTATCACAGAACCATCTCCTGCATCTAACAGAATTGCACACACGAAATAGGAGCAGAATCAGGCTACACAGTCCCTGGGCCCGCTCCACTACCCACAGGGCCATGACCGATCCGAACCTAGACTCATGTCCAAATTCCTGCCCGCTCCCCGTAACCCTTAATGCCCTTTACTTCTAGGAAACTGTCTATTTCTGTTTTAAATTTAATTAATGTTGTAGCTTCTACAGCTTTTTGTGGCAGCATATTCCATGGACCTACCACCCTCTGAGTGAAGTAGTTCCTCCTCATCTCAGTTTTGAAAGAGCAGCCCCTTATTCTAAGACTATGTCCCCTAGTTCTAGTCTCACCTGTCATCGGGAACATCCTCCCCGCATCCACCCGATCCAACCCCTTCACAATCTTATATGTTTCAATAAGATCGCCTCTCATTCTTCTGAACTCCAATGAGTAGAGTCCCAATCTACCCAACCTCTCCTCATATGACCACCCCCTCATCCCCGGGATTAACCGAGTGAACCTTTTTTGCACTGCCTCGAGAGCAAGGATGTCTTTCCTTAAGTAAGGACACCAAAACTGTATGCAGTATTCCAGGTGCGGTCTCACCAATACCTTGTACAACTGAAGCAATACCTCCCTATTTTTATATTCTATCCCCCTAGCAATGAAAGCCAACATTCCATTTGCCTTCTTAATCACTTGCTGCACCTGCATACTAACCTTTTGAGTTTCGTGCACCAGGACCCCCATATCCCTTTGCACTTCAGTACTCTCCAGTTTCTTGCCATTAAGATAATAAATTGCTCTAGGATTTTTCCTGCCAAAGTGCATCACCTCACACTTTCCAGTGTTGTATTCCATCTGCCAAATCTCTGCCCACTTACTTAGCCTGTCTATGTCCCCTTGCAGGTTTTTTATGTCCTCCTCACTCACTACTTTCCCTCCCATCTTTGTATCATCTGCTGGTTCCCATCACAACCAAATAGGAAAGAAAAAATAATCTATAGGTATTTCCTCTCATTATGGCCTGTGCTGCGAGTGCACCTGTATGGACATTAAGGTGAGGTCAGGGTCAGGTTTGGCTGTGATGACCTCCACAGTTGCTTTCTCTCTCTGGGCTTACACATGAAGGGGTAGAAATTGCGATGTGTCTCGCATATTTTCAAGGTCCAAAATGGGCGCCACTAAGTCGAATTCAGGAGTGTGACGTTATGCACTACAAGTGCATGTGACACCATATTGGTGTGAGTGCTCGATAGGCGTCTCCAGCGGCCATCTGCAACAAATGTAGCCATCATTTAAATATTATAATAAGCCGCACCTGAATCAGGGCCCTTTTCTGAAATTGGTGTCCGTGCGTGCATGAAACATCACTTCTTTAATCTGCCCAGCAAATCATGGTGGGAACAGTCAGTAAGCAGTTTTCAGAAGCGTTATTTAAAGGGATCCTAAGCTTCATTAAGATAAGCCTCTTGTTAGTTGTTTTAAGCTGCTTTTGGATCAGGTTTTTGGTTGTTTTGGCTACTGTTTGGATGTTAAATAGTTTTGCAGAGTCCATTTGTGGAAGGTTACAACTGTTTCCTTAAACATGCTGCTGGGCTTACTCCCAAATGAGGAGGAGGAGGAAGAGGAGCAGCAGCAAGGAAGGCAGCAAAGACCTGCACAGGATACAAGAAGAAGGCATTGAGGGATATGTTATGAAGCTTACCTTAGCTATCCTTGTTAGGTCATTGAACTTCTTTCTGCATTGCAGCCATGTCCTAGGAATGATACTCCTCACACTGCCGCTCTCAGTCACCTCTGCCCAGTTGTGCTGAACAGCTTGCCTGGATATCTTCCTGTCGCCTGGTGGATAGAAGATGCCCCTCCTACCGACCTCCAACATCAAAACCTCCAAAGGAGTGCCTGAAAACCGGGGAGCCTTACAGCTTCTCCTGCGCCTGTCATTCTCCACAGATAGTAGCCTGCAGTCAAAGGGCACCTCCCTTTTAAGTGGTTTAGGCTTCCTTTAAATCATGTCAGGAATGTGCAAAATTGACAAAAAATTAACATAAAATTTGTCAGACATCCATTTTGTGCATGAAGACGGACTGAAAACAGTTTCTACCTCGAAGAATGGTCAATAAGCAAGGTACCAGAGGGCTACTAGGTCCTATGAACCATACCTCTTCATGAGTCACTGCCTTCAGGATAGACAGATAAATGAAGGAAATCATATGGAGGGAAACAGACATTACACAATTGGTGATGAAATGTAGCATTGTCACTGGGATTTCATTAAAATGTAATATTGGACAGGTGAATTGTTTTGATTTGAATTGAGAAAAAGTACCCATCAGTGTGAGTATAGAATTTGTTATTCCAGGCCTGTGCTGTGATTGGATGGTGCATTTGAATTACTGAGGGTTGTAAGTCTGTTTGTGATAGATGCAAATTAGGAATTTCACATAAGGAGCATATTGGCACAACTTGATAGCACATTGACATAATTCCAACTAGTCCTATTCTGTAATACATTCATTCCAATATCCTTAATAATTCTAGTGACAATACTTCAGTTGCATTAACAATGATCTCATTGAGTTCTCTTTTGCAAATAAACTTTGTGAAAGATCTTGCAGTAACATTATAATGCTGCTCATTTACCTGAGTATGCAGTGGCCCACAATTAATTTTAACATTCTTTTCTGTGAATTTTCTCCCCTTTGTCTTTTGAAGGTGTTGACGCCTGATGGGGTACGGTCCTACTCTTGCCAGTTGTCCCCTGATACATTACTCAGGTGGTCATTCTTCATGTATGAACTTATACAGTAAGCATTGTCAGGCTATTAGACCATGGGGTGCAACACAGCTGAGCTTGAACTTGTCCTCATCAGGCATCCACACAGAACACTTTTCAGTAGGAGTCACTGGATATCAATCAGGAGCAGGAACCCTGGCTGATTTTCCTCTCCCTAGCCCAGAAGCATTGAAGTCAATTGTAGCATCTGTACTACAATTCTGGCAGAGGTCGGCAGACTGGGAATCGAACCTGGGATCTTCGGCCCTGTTTGGTTCGGTTGAGCACCATGGTTCCTGTAGTATAAGCAGAATATCAGAGGTGATGTAGGAACTGTTTTATTTACCATTCATGCAAAAAATCAGGCCTCAGTTGTACTTGTAGCATTTGTACAGTCTCACTCTATACCATTCAGAAAAGAACTGCCACACACAGCTCCCCATTACTGATGAGATACATTGGCGTATAAATTCAACATCGTTGCATCCATTTTGTGGTCGCAAAGTGGGCGCAATGATAACCAATTTAGCGCCTGATCTGCACAATCGTTTGGACAATTGATCGGGGCCTTTTTTTGGGCAGCCCTGGTGAATGCCTGAGATGAGCGCAGGCCTCATGTCAACACTGAAATAAGGCTCTTGCGCTCATTTCCAACCCGGATTCCTAAATTTGGTTAGACTAGTCAGAGCTTGCACAGCGCAAGCTCCAACTAGTATTTCCGAGTCTTAAATGGCCTTTGAGGCCGCTCAAAGAAAGGCCCCAAAACTTTGAGATATTTCATTTTTTTTGAAGTTTGAAGGAGCAGAAGTGTTCCTCCTGACGTCACAAAACAACTGTGGGGCGCTGTCAACACCCCCCCATCCCCCCTCCCACCACCACAATTGCCCCACCCCACCCCAACCCCAGACTTAGCTGTGAGCTTGTACTTCATCTTATAACACTGAAACTGTAGAGCTGACTAAGTCTAGGCACAAGGCTGCTTGATGATTCTGCTGGTAAATGTATTTTGTAGCTTCTATAGCAGGTTTGTGCTGAACCAGATGATCTCAGCCAGGGTGCCAATTGAGGTGTTACAAATTAATTGGCCTCCTTGGGTTAGAGAGAGAAAAATCAGCCAGAGAGCCCTCTCCAAATCACTTTCCTGTATATTCTGGTAGAAAATGTGCCCCTGTAGACATTAGGTAAGGCTAAAAAAAGGTGGCCAGTGTCATGGAATGATACCTCAGCTTGAATCTACCCCTTCAGGAGAGGAAGGGAGAACATTGGAAGGAGTAGAGGAACACAGAAATAGTGCTTCCACTTTTCAATCATTTGAGAGAAAGCTGTGAATATAAGTGATCTCACAGGGTTTTAAAAGAGCTAAACTATTCATATAATGCTTACATAGGCAGCTGCTTTGAAGTAACTAGGTTGCAATGCTCTAAAAATGATCAGTTGATCTTCCTCACTGTAATATATGACTAATACTTCCCAGAGACTTGCCCAAGTCACTATCTGTGTAGAATCTGAAACTAAAGTCCCTTTTTATCTCATTCATTTCACTTAGAAATTAATGAATGAAAAATAGTTCAAGGACTGTGGAAAACCCATCTATAAAACTCCTTTCATGGCTCATTGAGCTCAGAAGTCTGCAGTTTAACATGAATAACTTTTTACTACCTTCAACTTAAAAGCAAGGAGCTCATACATTCAGCACAATGAAGAGTGCAGCCTGTAAAATTCATTTACAGTACAGATGTTCAAACCAGTAACTTTTAATACAAAGTCCAGGTCTCCTTAAGTAAGCTAAAGAACAGAAGACTGCTATGTGTAAACACAAACACAATCTTTTGAAAGTGAAATCACGGGAAGCAACTCCGGGGTAGATTGTCCCCTTGTGTGGTTTATGGGTAGATGATCGGCTGGCGCGAGGCCGTTTTGTGGGTCAGGCTTCATTAACATACAGCTGGTGGGCTGCGGGCGGAAAATGAAGACCCTGGGACAGCCCACCGACTACAGGCCAAGTCAGCCTCCAGGCCGAGGAAAAGGTAGGTATGACTGGGTGGGAGGGGGGTTGTAAAATACTATGTAATATTGGCCTTGGAGGGGGTGCAGTGCAGTTTCACCAAAACGACACAAGGGGACAGGTTGCATAGACTTGGCTTGTATTCCCTTGAGTATACAAGGTTAAGGGGTGATGTAATAGAGATGTTTAAAATGATAAAGCAGTTCGATAGAGTATATGCAGAGTGACACTTTCCTTGAATAGGGGAATCTAGAACAAGGGAACATAATCTTAAAATTAGAGCTAGGACATTCAGGGGTGAAATCAGGAAGCACATTTTCACACAAAGGGTAGTGGAAATCTGGAACTCACTCCCCCAAAAAGCTGTGGGTCAATTGAGATTTTCAAGACTGAGATCGATATATTTTTGTTAGGTGAGGGTATCAAGACATATGGAACAAGGCAGAAAACCATAGTTGGAGGCTATTAATCTTCAGGTACAGCAGTAAACATAACAGCTATAATTTCTATTCCTTAAAATGGCTACATTTCCCCTGGTGCTTCAGTTGATCAATGCATTGCCCAATGGGGAACCGAACTACGCAGACCAGGAAGGTCTGTGCTGCATTAGCAGATCTCAGCCTGGGTAGCAATAAGGAGTGGCACAACTGGTCTCAGAATCTTCTAGCTCGAAAGCGGAAAATCAACCAGTGTTCCTTCTCCTAACCAATATCCATCACGCCCTGCTGGAATGTGTGCATGTGGATATCAGTTGAGGACAGGGTTTGGCCCCCAATTGTTTAATACCTGCTGACACTGTCTAGGATCAGACTTGACGAATGGCCACTTGGACAAGTAGAGAGCTGCTAGCCAGTGCCCTCAGGAGAAGAATAAAGCAAATTGGGGTAAGGTGGCTCTTTTAACCACTCTTCTTTTCTAGCAAATACTGAGTAGTTTATTCACCCTCCTCCTCTTATTCAATAATGAGAAGTCACACAACACCAGGTTATAGTCCAACAGTTTTATTTGAAATTACGAGCTTTCGGAGCGCTGCTCCTTCGTCAGGTAAAGTGAGGGAATACAAATCAGATACAAAGTGTATATAGAAAGAGAACAATGTGTCTGCAGAGATACAATCCATCAGGGAGGCATTACATCAAAGACACAGCAGAATACTGCTAAGACAATGAGGTGGGGTCACAGGGGGTCCAACGTGTCAAATGCTGCAGTCTGCAGTAAAGCTTTTAACTTTTTTTTTTAAACTCTTTTTCAATGTTTAGGTTCATATCCAGTAAATTTTACGAAGTTGCACTCTTGACGTGGAGCTTTATGAGTGCAGAGGTCAGCAGGACTCGCAATGATTTTCTGTCTATGAAAATGAATTAGTTGATGGATGGGAGATCCTGCAAGGCCCGCTAACCTCCATGCCTTAATTCCTAATGTGTACCCCTGGTGCGCAAATTCATAAAAATTTACCCTTAGGAGTTCAAGGTAAGTGTTGGGTTTAACTCACGCAACATTCAGTATCCAGGTGGAAAGTGATTTCATTGATTTTAAATACATTTCCCATTGGCCAGTAGAACTGGATACTATGGAATGGAAAATCTGTGACCCTCCTGGCGCATTCCTGCCATAACTCGAGTGGGAGTGCGCATGAATGGTTGGGAGTGAGGCTGGGTCCTGACCTTCCCTGCAATTGGATTTTATTTCGGACGAACCTCTCTCCGCTCAAATAAAATCATCCACATCAGAGGGTATGTGGCCAGGGGGAGGGGTCTTCCAGGTTGGGAGTTTCTTTGTTCCCAGCCTGGTAGAACAGCAGCAGCCAGTATGTCCAGTGTAAGGAGATACACCGGTCATAGAAAGGTGCAAGTGGGGCCCATCTGAGAGTTCAGGCCTGGGTTCTGCATTGGACCCTCTACAAAAAAAATTGCCAACATCATCTTTTCAACCACTTTACAAAGGAGGCCCATGTGCAGCATTGCGGGATGTTTTGGGAGAGACTTCCTCCCAAACCCTGCCCGGAACGGCTAGCTTGTGCCAGAATTACTGACCATCTCAGTGAGACAGGCACCCAAAATGTACCCCTCATGACATAGGTACCCACGGTTATATTAAAATAAAGTGACCTCTCCTAAACCTGTAAGCTCTGGCAGGGTTGGGAGCAGAGGACACCAGTGGGTGCATCCTGGGACTTATGCTGGGATGTTAGGTTGACAGATCTTTAGCCCGCTTACCATTTAAACTGATGAGGAAAGAGCCCTAACCTTTCAAGAGTCCAAGTGAAGAATGAAGTTGGTTACCTTCAGTAGTTTTCTGTCGAAATGCCTTTCAGGAAGGAAGAATGGGCTAGAAATTGCGGTCAGAGGCGTACCTCCGGAGTACGCCTCCGACCCACAAAAGAATTATGAAAGTACCTGCTGGCGGCTAGGCTGCGAAAACTTGTGGTCTCCGGCCTCGAGGCGGAGGGCAGCGTAATGGCCCACAGATCCCAGGGACACAGGCGGTGTGGAAGTGTACCTGGGATCACGAAGTCCTGGTCCTCCAATCAATAATCAGAATTAATTTTAATCATTTATGAAGGGAATCCCATAATGAGATGCAATAGAATCCCGAAATCTAATAATTATACAATTTACAGAATTGGAATTTTATTCGTAATTACCTTCATTCCACCAACCTCACTAAAAATGTAATTTTTTGATCATTTTATACATCATTAAAACTGTAATCTGGGCCAATATTTGCATAAACTCATTTCATAAAGTGTATGTGCATAATTTAGGCTATGAAAATGTTTAGTTAATGGCTTAGCTATCCCCTTATGCTGATGCAAACAAGCCCTGTGCCTGCTTGCATCAACCATAAGACTTCAGTATGCAATCGCTGCTCAGTTGGTGGGCAAATAGCCCAACTCTGTGCTGGTGATTGCTTTTTCATGGCCTCCGTGGATGGCCTGTCAATGCGTATGTTGATAGGCCACAAGTTGTGGATTTCGCACATGTGCAAGTGCATGTGGATATCCCGAACTTGCAGTGGAGTTCAAAAGGAATACGACAGTGTACTTTTGAGTACACCATCATACACACTGCAATTGCAGGGCCAATATTTCAGAATGAGATTTTAGATAGGGTAATTAACAGGTGCAAAGTCTTTTGAGAGTGCATCATTGGATCTTTCCTTCACACCCCTAGTTTGAAGGCAAGCACTGGGCAGGACCTCATTTGATATCTCATCCCAAGGACACTGTGCTCTCTGGTTCAGTCAATAAGATTCAGTGACACAAGCTCATGTGTTAAAATGTGCATTGTAACGATGGATCACATCTCATTATTTTGGTCCGAATTGATGATGTCGGCTGATTTCCTGCAGGTTAGCATTTACAACATGAGTTGATCATTAAAATGACACCATCTACTGCACCAAAAGGTCCTCCAATAGTTTGTGATCAAACTACAATATATAATGTAGAACCCATCCCATAGTTTGCATTTGGGAAATTATTGAAATTAGTGTTGTATTTGAAAGCAATGTAGTAGCATTGTATATTGATGTACCAGCATGTTTTCTGACATTGTGGTAAGACAGGGGTTTGTACTAGGATGAAAAGGACAGTTTAGTTTTAGGGCTGGTTGGCTGGTAATTTTGAGAACTGAAAAATGAACAAAGTGAGTGAAAGCTGCACTGAAAACTGTATGCATTCACTTGTCTGATGATGCAAGCACAGCTATGAAATACTTCAAATTGTAATGCTGCAGCTGAGGAAATGCCACAGACAGACCACATGTACTGCAGCACTCCTTGGCACCCGCTTCTAAGAGTTGACTCACCTGGATCCACACAAAATCTAATGAAAACGCGCAGATGTAACTCTGTGGCCCTGTGCTGTGCCAGATCCGAAGGGCCAAAACTAAGTAGGGATCCCCCTACCGATTTTTCTGCCTTCCTCTCCTGAAAGTGCTGATTAATGCTGGGTCTAATTTCGTTAACGCCTTCACTGAAGCATATGAGAGTATGGGCCTTACACTAAACATCCGTAAGACAAAGGTCCTCTACCAACCTGCCCCCGCCACACAGTACTGCCCCCGATTATCAAAGTCCATCACAAGGCCTTGGACAACGTGGACCACTTTCCATACCTCGGGAGCCTACTGTCAACAAGGGCAGACGTCGATGACGAATTCCAACACCGCCTTCAGTGTGCCAGTGCAGATCTTCGGTCGCCTGAGGAAGAGAGTGTTTGAAGACCAGGACCTCAAACCCGGCACCAAGCTCATGGTCTGCAGAGCAGTAGTAATACCCACCCTCCTGTATGCCTCAGAGACATGGACTATGTACAGTAGGCACCTCAAAGCACTGGAGAGGTACTACCAACGCTGCCTCCGCAAGATCCTGCAAATCCATAGGCAGGATAGGTGCACCAACGTCAGTGTTCTCGCTCAGGCCAACATCCCCAGCATCGAAGCTTTGACCACAATCGATCAGCTCCGATGGATGGGTCACATCATCCGCATGCCCGATACGAGACTCCCAAAACAAGCGCTCTACTCGGAGCTCCGTCACGGCAACAGAGCCCCAGGTGGGCAGAGGAAATGCTTCAAGGACACCCTCAAAGCCTCCTTGAAAAAGTGCAACATCTCCACCGACACCTGGGAATCCCTGGCCCAAGACCGCACAAAGTGGAGGAGAAGCATCCGGGAAGGTGCCGAACACCTCGAGTCTCTTCGCCGGGAGCAAGCGGAAGCCAAGCGCAAACAGCGGAAGGAGCGCACGTCAACCCAAGCACCCCACCCACCCGCCCCTTCAACCACCGTCTGCCCCACCTGTGACAGAGACTGTAGGTCTCGCATTGGACTCATCAGTCACCTGAGAACTAATTTTTAATGTGGAAGCAAGTCATCCTCGGTTCCGAGGGACTGCCTAAGAAGAAGAATTCCACGGACACAGTCTGCCCATCAATACCTCACCTTAGTGGCCATTATGTGTAAGCCTGAAGAATGAGAGCTGGCAGGCATTTTAACTCTGGCACCTTACAGCCAAATCCATCCTCCTCCACCATCCATACTTGAGCGCTTCCTGCAGAGGGGCTGGGTAGCAATCATTGCAGGAACGTGGTCTAATTTTCCCTGCCCTCATTCAGCTGCACTGAAACCAATTGTAGCACTCCACATAACCCCATTTGAGATCAATTAACCCTGATTGAACATGGGACCATCAATCTGCAGCAACATTTTAAAAATCCAGGCCGCCCAAATGGAAAATCTAGTATATTTTAAAATCTTCCACGCCAATTTTCTCCCTTCCGCCCCACCAAAGATGTTGATGTTGCCAAGCACCCTCCAGTAACTCACCCAAACATATGGGAGCCCTGAGAGTGATTGTTGGCAGGTTATTCAAATGTGGGGGCCACCACAGCTGAGCTTCATGTGGTTGTAAACCACATGTATTTTCAGCAGCAAACTCTGCTGGTTTTCTCCTACTTAACCCAGGAACATTGAGGCCAAATGTAGCACCGCCAGTGTCTGAGATCAGTTAACTCAGCACAGACCAGGAGTTAAACCCAGGAGGACCTAAGTCTGTATGTCTTAGCTGCTTACTGGATCAATTCTTTGGGCCACAAGCGGAGGTAGGGTAACTTCTGTTTAATGTTAATCAAGTTGATGTATGTTATACCCAATTTCTTTCCCCTTCTCCAACTCCGCCATCCTGCCCACATTTAGTTTTGGAGTGGTCAAAAGGCAGCAAGCTTAATTTGTACCCATTGTTCCTCACAGTATGAGTTCTTGCTCTTATCCATGAGATCAGGGCAGGTAGTGAGCCTGGGCACAGGGAGGGAAATTCAGGGGGCATCACCCCAAGCTACCTTTGTGCACTTCCCAGGTTCAAGAGGCGGATTGGTAAAGACCTACGTGGTTTGTCCTGGGAGGAACTTAGAAATTGTGTGAAAAATCATTATTAATAAAAGAGGAAATTAGCTGCAGAAATATTACTTAGAAAGATTGCTGAACAAGTCAACTCAGCTCAATTATCAGCTGAGGTGCTTCATACAGCAATGTCATCAGGGCTTTAGCAGCACATACCTAATAATGTATAGTTAGCAATAAAACCGCCAGAGCAAAGGGCCTGAAATTGTACAGATTTTGTCTTTCCTTGTGTCAGTTTTCTCCCTTTATTCCTCATCAGGAGTGAGTGCAGCACAGGCCCGTGAGTAGCAGTTGCCCTCCAGTACCTCAATCAAGTGGCTATTCCTTAGAGTATGGATTGTGGGCTATTCTTTTTATCTGTCAGAATTCTTCCCTCTTGTTCTCCCCTGAAGCATTGACTCCTTGTTGGGATATAGGTCCATGGGCACTGGCTGCCCTCTGGTACCTCACCCAACTGGTCATTATTATGAGTGAGCCTACCCCATAGTGAGTGCCAGCGTGCTAATCGCCTGTGAAAGCATTATAGCTGACCCTGATCTTGTTCTCATCTGATGTAGGCAAAAGTGCACCTCCACAAGTGGTCAGGGAATTCTGTCTGATTTCCCCCTCTCTGGCAGGGGAGCTAATTATAGTCTAGTGCCCCACTTGAAATCAGCAAAGATCAGGGATCGAAACTTGGCTCAGCTGTTCATTGGAAAAATTCACGGAGACATTGGGGGAATCCTGTCAATGGGTGATTGAGTATTGGAGCCATCACAACCATCCCTGATCCTGCCTTTGGTCAACGTTAACTTGTATACACCATCCAGTAGAGGTCTCTCGCAAACAAACAGGAGGAAACACTCTGGTTGTTTTTTTTCCTCTTTCTACCCCAGGAACTCTGAGACTAATTGTAGTGTGCATCCCCTCTCTTTCCCACACCCTTCCTCAAGGTCATGGTTAAGATTAACTCAGTACAGACCAGTGAAATGCAATATTCCCCTTGGGATTGATCCCTGGACTCTCCTGGTCTATATGGCTCTGTATTACACCATGCGATGCATTAGTCACCGCGCTTCAAAATAGTAATTCATTGCGTGAGGCACTTTTGAGATATTCTGACATGATAAGGCTTTATATAAATGTATTATTATTTCAACCACTGAATGAAATGCTCCAGATTAACCTAAAAGTAGATATACATAAAGAGCTTTTCCATATAATTTGTTTTGACAGTAGTCATATCTTGCAACTGCATTCCACTGGCTGGAAGTTACTGGAAGCATTATTCTGAAATATAGCTGCAATCTAAAGTCATTGTTTAGTCTTTTTGTTTGTTGTTGAAATATTAGGCTAGATTTTGCGAGTGAGGGTCTGACATAGGGCTATAACACAATAAGGCTTATCCTGTAACCCACACTCCCACCCATGCCAGGAGCAGAACATGCCAAAATTGACCATATTATGGATATTTAAATTTTATTCATCCAGGTTTATGAAGGGTGACAATCACTTTAAATGTATTACATTGGGGTATACGAGGCTGGTAATTCTGTACATTAAGAAAGGTTCGGTCATTCTTTATATGAATTTCCCCTGAATTTGCAGCATCCCTAGTTGCCCTTCTCAAGGGCAATGAGGGACGGGCAATAAATGCTGGCCTTGCCCATATGCGAATAAAAAAAAATTAAACACCACAGAAAATCAGTTCAGCACCTGTCACGCGACAAGTAAGACACATGCGTTCTGAAAATCACTGAGGGCATAAAGAATTAATACAGGTTCTTTAAAAGCAGTAATTACAGGTCTTTAAAGGTGAAGATTTAGTATAGGTTTTGAAACTTGTTTGTAAAAATGAATTTTCACTGTTGCAGTTACATTAAAGTCAGGAAACTTTTGTTGTCAGATAAATTTCACTTATATTTGTGCAGGATCCAAACATTGCAAAATTTAATTGGCGACAAAAATTTTCTAATTTAGAGGTGATAGTCTGTCTGGAATACAGATTGAGAAAACAGATCTTAGTTGGAGAGAGCTGGATATTTTTCCCTTGTTCTGATTGTACTTATTCTGGAGAAGCAGCCTTGTGCAGTTCAGTACAGTATAATGTGGAATGCATTCGCATGTGAATAAATATTTACACAACACTGGAGTTAAAACAATAGTTGTCAGTGTTCTTTGTTAAATGCATATTTCAATTGAACTGCACTGAGAGAATCTAATGAGTAGAAACATTTTAAAAACAGGGATTGAAAGATAAACTGTAAATAGGTTTTTAAATTTCGATAATGAAGGGAGAAAATTCAGTAGGAAAATATGTTGAGGGAATGAGCGCCATTAAAGTGACATTTACAAATGGTGCTGATGAGAGACATTAATAGGATTAAGGATTAATTAGATAAAAGTAACCTACAGGGCTTACGGCCCATCGTGTCTGTGCCGGCCGAAAAAAACCGATCCAGCCTAATCCCACTTTCCAGCTCTTGGTCCGTAGCCCTGCAGGTTACTTTTTTTTCCAAAGTAATGCTTTTCACATCTTCTCAAATATCTAATTAATCCTTTTAGGCTAGACGATTCCTTTTAGACTGGTCTTTCACTTCACCCAACTTTCCTTTCTCCTCTTTCTCTTTTAGACTATTGTAGAAGTAGCACGTGCTCTGAGAGCATTTCACAGGATGCAGTGCTAGTGTTCTCACACCAAATCCTGTTCACTCTCACCCCTGTGCTCGCTGACCTACATTGGCCTCACCCCTCCCTATCTATGTAACCTCCTTCAGCCCTACAACCCTTCGAGATCTCTATGTTCCTCAAATTCTCGCCTTTTAAGCATCCCCAATTTTTGTCACTCCACCATTAGCAGCCGTGCCTTTAACTTCCAAGGTCCTAAGCTCTGGAATTCCCTCCCTACCCTCTCCTCATCTTTACCTCTCTTTCCTCCTTTAAGATGCTCCTTAAAACCTACCTCTTTGACCAAGCTTATATGGTCAACTGTCCTAATATCTCCTTATGTGGCTCGGTGTCAAATTTTGTTTTATAACGCTCCTGTGAAGCGCCTTGGGATGTTTTACTATGTTAAAGGCGCTATATAAATAGAAGTTGTTGTTGTTGCTGTCTGGAAAAGTTAGATTTTATAGCATTGATTTTAATGAGAGTTTAGTAAAAGGTTCATCTTCTTTAACTATAAACACCTTTAAGACAAAATACACCCCTTTGAGGGTTACCTTTGGAAAAACTAGAATTCCAATCCCCTTGAAGAAGAAGTGAATTTTAAGGCCATTGCATAAGGTTAAATATACAATGATTCTCAACCCATACTCCCCAGTTTAGGTAAAAATGTTCTGGTTTTAACAGTGCTAAATAGCCTGGCTGCATTTCAGTGTCCATTCAAGCAACTATTCTTCATATGTGAGTGTAGACAGTATTAGTGAACTATTCACTGTAGGGGACATCACAGCCAAGCCCATTCCTGTACACATCTAATATCCAAACAATAGTACTTTTCAGCAGGGATCAGTGGATTGGGTCAAGAACGAGTCAGCTGACTGATTTTTTCCCTCTTCCGTAGCCCAGAGGAACTGAGACAATTCTACTACCACTGCCGTCACTGAGATCAGCTCATTCAGCAAGACCAGGGATCACACCTGGCACTTTTAGTATCTGTATGGATCAGTACCAGACCAGATGATGCAGTTACACAGTGAGCTATCTGGGAAGCTGGAAGCATGAATTGTAAAGCCATAATACATGGTTGAGAATGGCAATTATTCTTATTCATACTCCTCAGCATTTGCTAATACTAAAACCATGGCTTCCTGCAACCTCTTTAATAGTATGGGTTGCATACAGTACCAGGTCTATATTCTGTACTTCTCTCTGGAATGCACTCAACCACCTGGTCATATCTATTTCAGGTTAACAAAAGTAACCTTGCAAGTGTGAAAAGAACGGTGTCAGATCTCAATAGAGTATATTGTTAATCAGCAATTCATCCACTGTGATTGTATTAGAACTTCCGAGGGGGAGTCAGTGATGGTTGAAGTCTCACCCACATGAAATGAGGCACTGAAAAATTTAGGCAGTAATAGCAAGTTGGAATTATTACCAGTGTCATAATAAAATGATATTCGTGCAAATACCGGAACTAAAACTGACAGAGCTCAGATAAGATGGGTAAAAAAAAAATGTTGAAGTGAGCTTCTCAAGAGCTCACAAGAGAACTGCATTGTATGATGTGATACTGAGTTGTACAGACAGGATTTGATCTCCAGTTGACTAAGGCAGCACCCCAGGCTAGGGAGAAGGAAAAAACAGCAAGGATTCCTGTTTCTGATCACTGTTCAATACACCCTTCCAGAAAATACAGTGTGTACTTCGATGGAGACAGAATTGGGTTGGTTATGAAGCCCTTCCCTTATGTGCACGGGCATGAGAGATGCCACCCTGCCCAGAAACCTAGTTGAAGCATGGACCACACAAACCAAAACTAAAATTTTGCTGCCTCAATTTATGTTTTCTTAAAACAATTAACAACTTATAATTGATTATCCAGCTCTAAACTGGACAGGTGGCAACCATAGGGCAAAATAATGTAAAACTGCATTCATATCGGGCCTATTCAAATCTTCAGGATGTCCCAAAGAATGTCACAATCAAAGACTTGCTTTGTAGGTAAACATAGCAACCAATATGCAGACAGCAAGTTCCCAAAAAACAGTAAACGAGATGAATGTCTAGCTAAGCTGGCTTTGTTTGAGTGACGAATATTGGCCAGAACAGCAGGAGAACTCCCCACTCTTCTCCATATAATGTCATGGAATCTCCTACAACCACCTGAACAAATAGGGCCTCAGTTTAACCTCTTATCTGACAATACAACACTCCAACAGTACTGTACTGAAATGCCAGGCTATATTATGTACTTTAGTCCAGTGAGAACAGAGGTAATAGTTGAGCAGGACTTTCTGCAGGACACAATATTTGCAGCAGAGATTTCGACAAGTTGGAGCTTGTGGAAGGTGGGAGAGATGGCAAGCCAGCAAGAGGACAAATTAAGTAGTTATATCTTGAGATGATAAAAACATGTATCTGGGTTTCAGCGGTAGAGGGACTGGAGTAGGGATGAAGATTGGCAATGTTACAGAGGTGGAAATAGGCGGCTGTTGTGATGGAGAGGACATAAATGCCTAGAAATTGGATACCGTTGGAAAACGGCCATGAACACCGCGATGCGAGATATGCTGCGCCCATTTAAAAAGTGCAGGCAGCACACCAATTTCGTGCTGTCTGCTAATTACCATGATTGTAGTGCACAACCTAGCATGGAAAGCGCTGCTGACAGTCTGTGCGCTCAGTTGAGGGCTGAAGTTCGCTTTGCTGGACGAGGCTAGCTTTACTTAAAGCTTTACTTAAAGCTAGCCTGCTCTTCTTCAAGGCAGTCTGCACCTCCTAAAGGTGAGCTGCCTTCTGCTGATCAAAAATGCTAAAAGTGCTTCACCAGTAGCACAAATTGTTCAACAGGCCAGGGAAAGGGCACCCAGGGTCTCGGATGCAGCACTTGAGCTTTGTGCAGGGAGTCTACACTGGAAGAGAGGTCCTCTACCCACAGGAGGCCAGGAGGCCCACCAGAAGAAGGGTGTGGGACCAGATCGTTGAGGTGGTCACTGCCAGCAGTGTCGCCCCCAGGACTTGCCTCCAGTGCCCAAAGAAGTTTCACGACCTCAGACGCCATCAAAAGCCATCTCCTACCAACTGCACCACGAGCCTCACTCACTGCTCAATTCACGGGCACCCCCATCACTCACCTACCAGCAATCTGTACCAAACATGAGGCAAACTTCATATTCCTAGCTTCACCTCAGCCCCATGGAGGAGACGGTGGTGGCCATTCTTGGCAGAGGCGTGGCTGAGCCCTTGGCCAGCGGCGGGACTGAAAGAATATAAGATGCTTGTATCCTCAAACATTATCCTCCTTCTCACATCCCACATCCCCCTCATCCCACAATATCCTCTGATTTACAAGCTGCACATGGTGTAAGCATGTACCTCTTGCTTTACCCCTCTGTCCCCTCACCACAACCCTACCCTTGATCCTCCCTCATTTCACACACCCAAGAAATCCAGCCTGCTCAGCCAGTGGTTGACCAAGAAGAGGGAGAGGAGAGTGAAGAAGAAGAAGAAACACCGTCACTCGATTTCACACTCCCAGCCACCAGCTCCTCAAGGTTGACCAGCAAGGCCATCTGCAGTGTCCCCCACTGAAAGTCAGCAGCCTTCCACTAGCCATGCTGCAGCCACTGGGGTAGCATTGCGTAACAGCACTAGGATAGGCAAAGGCACAAGCAATACCCTCACTGAGGGAATGCACAAGGGTGATTAGTTGATTTTTTGATGTAATATTGGATGCATATATGGATAAAGTTGGATTGGAAAGTTTGCTTTGTGGTGGTATTTATTTCAGCATTGTGGCCAAGAGGACGCTGTGATGGTCAGTAACAGAGGGAAGGTAAGGTGTGGGACAAATGTTGAAAGGGGAATTGGGGTTGTGTTCACTGGTACCGCAGGCGGATCATTCGATCCTGGATATCCCGGCCAGATAGGGGCTGTCTGGGTTGCCTCCTTCCTTCCTTCTCCTCTTCCTCTTTTGCTTCATCCTCTTCTGCTTCCTCCGCTCTCTGCGAGCAGCTTGTCCCCTTTGCTGCCTCTGCTCTATCTCCAAGAAATTGTGCAGCCCAAGGGGGAGCGTAACTAGAGCCCCAGGACTGGGAGCAAGTGGTCTTCTCAAAAGCCTTCCTTTAAGAGCCAAAGCCTTGCAAATGCCCAGCAGCACTCCTTGCACACTTTAACAACTTTTTTAATGTATTGCACCAAGCCATTATTCCAATAAAATGTAAAGGAACCAGTCGAAAAGCAAAAATCTAAACTTACCTGAAAGTTGTGTGTGTCCCTTTAAGAAGCGCTGGCAGTGGCTCGGTTGCACTGCTGCACGCACGTTCTTTCGTGCATGGTTTGGAGAGGGCTTTATTAAGAGCGGCGATGTCCAAAATCACAGATCGTGCATCAATTCAGGTGTTGCATGCCGATTGACATCACGATCTGGATCATTTAAATATGGGAAGCGAGTGCAGGGAACGGCAGCATTGCCGACTTACCCAAAATGGCGGCCGCCGTGTTATGCGCCGGTAGTGAGGCGGCTGCCATTTTTCTTCAAAACCCGGCTTGACGTCCGCGCTAAAGGCTCCAATTTCCCAGCCAGAGTCTTTAAATAAGCTTAGGTTAGATCATTCTGGTTCAGTCTTAGCGAGTGGTCGAGGAGAGGTATAGAATTGGTGGCAAGAAGGAAAGGTTTTTGTTGGCATTGAACACATGTCAAGCTGGAAGAAATTAAGGGAGAAAAATTGAGTTGTGCCCCCTTTGGGGCGCTAACTTCACCGGGGCGCTACTTTTAGCGCCCTGAAAAAATTAGCGCCCCCACGGCCGAAATTCACTGGTAGCGCCCCACGAGGGAAGCAGGGTGCTACTGGAAGCGCCCCGCCTCCCTCTTGGGGCGCTGTGAGTGAATATCGCGACATCGTGCTGCGGTACTGCAGGCCTTCCTTCCCTTCATAAAGGGGAGGGGCCTACCGCAACGCGACCCAGGGCCCAGCTGGGCCACCAGGGATCGAGAGTGCCGGCAAAAGAGCCCGGCACTCAAGAGGAATGCCGGGCTCACGGTGCGCAGCCGGCACTCCGCGGTGGGGCTGCAGAGGAGGCTGGGGACGGCAGAGGGGGCAGGTGCTGGCAGGCGGCCAGCATCAAAAATGGCCGCCCGGCACCTCCCCTTTAATTAGCGCCGCTCAGGCCGCAGGTAGGCCCCCTGACCCCGTCGGACATAGCGTCCGGCGGTAAGTCGGGGGCGCTACCGAAGATCGCGGCCAGGGCGCAAGCGGGGCGCTGTGCACAGAGATTACATCATCGGCGGCGACGCAGCGCCGCGGGGCGCTAACGGTTACCGCCGCTGCTAACTTCCCACTGAATTTCGCGGCAGGTGTTGGCGGCACCACGCCCAGGCGCTAGTTGCTTTGCGCCCCGTTAGCGCCCTCTTAGGGCGCTAACAGGAGGCGCAAAGCAACCGAATTTTTAGGCCTAAGACGTGTCTAAGATTGGATGTTGGACAAGTAGCCTGAAAGTACAAAACAATCACATAGACAAGGCACTGAATTGTTGCCAGCACCTGTGGAGCCAAGCCCCAGTATGAAGCATCACCTCCCAAGTCCAGAGGGGGAAGGTTGAAGGAGTAAAAACCAAAGCAGTACTTGTTATATAAATGCGTATGATTGGAGCACCTATAAATGATGCCTTTGTATTTACTAGCTGTTCAAGTGTGTTATGTTGAGCAGCATGTGCAGATCAAAGCATCTTATCAACAGACACTGCTCAGCTAGTAACATATGTTATTCACACATTTGCTGGTGGCTGAGGGAAAAATACGTCATTCAATTGCTTTTACGGTTGTTCATCTTTGTTTAAAACTGTAAATGTGTAAATGTTGTTATTTCTATTGTTTACATGTGTGAACACCAAACTAGCATTGTAAATACAGAGTGCATGCAACAGAAAAACCCCTAACCTCTCACATTGTGCACAGGGTTTTTTAATGTAGGTTTTACTTTTTAAGGTCAGTCAACATAAATTAACAAATTTTCCTCCAGGAAGCAGCATGCTGGTTTTGGCTAGCATGTACTAAAGTTAAACATTGACGTGATTTTTGGTTAATTAAAGGCCTATGTGTTATCAGAAATTCGTGCTTGCAACCAAAGTGGTGGATTTCGATTGTCAACTATGAAAGTGTGAATGCCAGTCTATTGCAATCTTTACAATAAAGATGTTTTTGGACAGTCTCGAAAGTGTGATCTTCACCTAAAAGGGTTCATTAAAGGTCTATAGAGGCTGGATTTCAAACTGATTACAAATTAAAGCTGGGTAGGATTTCTCTTACTCATATTAAAGTGGCTATTAAGTTTAAAGAATTCAAGTAAATTATTTTTTTTAATGTTACAGGACTCTCAACTGCTTGCTTTAGTTGGAAGTTCACAAAAATGGGCCTGTGTCATTATTACAGAATTTTTAAACAACTTACATCCTGTTAAAGGGGTACAAGCCCGAGTAAAATTGAAGTCAATGGGAATTAGGGGGAAGACTCTCTACTGACTGGAGTCATACCTAGCACAAAGGAAGATGGTTGTGGTTGTTGAAGGACAATCATCTCAGCCCCAGGACATCGCTGCAAGAGTTCCTCAGGGCAGTGTCCTGGGCCCAACCATCTTCAGCTGTCTCATCAATGACCTTCCCTCCATCATAAGGTCGGAAGTGGGGATGTTCGCTGATGATTGCTCAGTGTTCACATCCATTCGCAACTCCTCAGATAATGAAGCAGTTCATGCCCACATGCAACAAGACCTGGATGACATTCAGGCTTGGGCTGATAAGTGGCAAGTAACATTCGCGCCACACAAGTGCCAGGCAATGACTATCTCCAACAAGAGAGAGTTTAACCACTGCCCCTTGACATTCAACAGCATTACCATCGCTGAATCCCCCACTATCAACATCCTGGGGGGTCACCATTGACCAGAAACTTAACTGGACCAGCCACATAAATACTGTGGCAACAAGAGCAGGTCAGAGGCTAGGTATTCTGCGGCGAGTGTCTCACCTCCTGACTCCCCAAAGCCTTTCCACCATCTACATGGCACAAGTAAAGAGTATGATCATAGAAAGTTACAGCACGGAAGGAGGCCATTTCGGCCCATTGTGTCCGCGCCGGCCAACAAAGAGCTATCCAGCCTAATCCCACTTCCCAACTCTTGGTCCGTAGCCCTGCAGGTTACAGCATCCCAAGTGCACATCCAAGTACTTTTTAAATGTAGTTAGGGTTTCTGCCTCTACCACCCTTTCAGGCAGTAAGTTCCAGACCCCGACAACCCTCTGGGTGAAGAAATTTCACCTCAAATCCCCTCTAAACCTTCCACCAATTACTTTAAATCTGTGCCCCCTGGTTTTTGACCCCTCTGCTAAGGGAAATAGGTCCTTTCTATCCACTTTATCTAGGCCCCTCATAATTTTATATACCTCAATAAGGTCTCCCCTCAGCCTCCTCTGTTCCAAGGAAAACAAACCCAGCCTATCCAGTCTTTCCTCATAGCTAAGATTCTCTACTCCCGGCAACATCCTTGTAAATCTCCTCTGTACCCTCTCTAGTGCAATCACATCTTTCCTGTAATGTGGTGACCAGAATTGTACGCAGTACTCCAGCTGAGGCCTAACTAGTGTTTTATACAGTTGAAGCATAACCCTGCTCTTGTATTCTATGCCACGGCTAATAAAGGCAAGCATTCCGTATGCCTTCTTAACCACCTTATCTACCTGGCCTGCTACCTTCAGGGATCTATGGACATTTACTCCAAGGTCCCTTTGTTCCTCTACACTACTCAGTGTCCTACCATTTAATGTGTATTCCCTTTCCTTGTTAGCCCTCCCCAAATGCATTACCTCACACTTCTCCAGATTGAATTCCATTTGCCACTGTTCTGCCCACCTGACCAATTTATTGATATCTTCCTGCAGTCTACAGCTTCCTTCTTCAGTATCAACCACACAGCTGATTTTAGTATCATCTGCAAACTTCTTAATCATACCCCCTATATAGTCAAGTCTAGATCATTGATATATACCACAAAAAGCAAGGGACCTAGTACTGAGCCCAGCGGAACCCCACTGGAAACAGCCTTCCAGTCACAAAAACACCCATCAACCATTACCCTCTGCTTCCTGCCTCCGAGCCAGTTTTGAATCCAACTTGACACTTTGCCCTGGATCCCATGGGCTTTTAACTTCGTGACCAGTCTGCCATGCGGAACCTTATCAAAAGCCTTGCTAAAGTCCATATACACTACATCAAACGCTTTACCCTCATCTACCCTCCTTGTTACCTCCTCAGAAAATTCAATCAAGTTTGTCAGACACGACCTTCCCTTAACAAATCCGTGCTGACTATCCTTGATTAATCCATGTCTTTCTAAATGAAGATTTATCCTGTCCTTCAGAATTCTTTCCAATAATTTTCCCACCACCGAGGTTGGGCTGACTGGCCTGTAATTAGTCGGTCTATCCTTTTCTCCCTTTTTAAACAAGGGTACCACATTAGCAGTCCTCCAGTCCTCCGGTACCACACCTGAAGCCAGAGAGGATTGCAAAATGATGGTCAGGGCCTCTACTATTTCCTCTTTTGCTTCACTTAATAGCCTGGGATACATTTCATCTGGGCCTGGGGATTTATCCACTTTTAAAGCTGCTAAACCCGTTAATACTTCCTCTCTCACTATGTTTATTTCATCTAATGTTTCACACTCCTCCTCCCTGATAGCAATGTCTGCTTCGCCCCTCTCCTTTGTGAAAACAGATGCAAAGTATTCATTAAGAACCCTACCGATGTCTCCCGCCTCCACACACAGATTACCCTCATGATCTCTAATAGGCCCTACCCTTTCTTTAGTTATCCTCTTACTCTTAATATATTTATAAAACATCTTTGGGTTTTCCTTGATTTTACTTGCCAAGAATTTTTCATGCTCTCTCTTTGCTTTCCTAATATCCTTTTTAATTGCACCCCTGCACTTTCTGTACTCCTATAAAGATTCTGGAGTATTTAGCCCTCGGTATCTGTCATACGCCTCCCTTTTTTTCTTTATCCTTCCCTGTATGTCCCTAGACATCCAGGGGGCTCTAGATTTGTTAGTCCCACCTTTATTCTTTAAGGGCACATATTTGGTCTGAACCCTCCGGATCTCCTCCTTGAATGCCTCCCACTGCTCTGACACTGATTTACCTTCAAGTAGCTGTTTCCAGTCCACTATGGCTAAATCCCCTCTGAGCTTAGCAAAATTTGCTATTCTCCAATTTAGAATTTTTATTCCTGGTCTATCCTTGTCCTTTTCCATAACTACCTTAAATCTAACTGAATTATGGTCACTAGCACCAAAATGCTCCCCCACTGATACGCCTTCTACTTGCCCAGCTTCATTCCCTAAAACTAAGTCCAGAACCGCCCCCTCCCTTGTTGGGCTTGCTACATACTGGCTAAAAAAGTTCTCCTGGATGTATTTTAGGAATTCTGCTCCCTCTATACCCTTCACACTAATTTTATCCCAGTTAATATTGGGGTAGTTGAAATCCCCGATAGTTTTTGCACTTCTCAGAAATTTGTCTACATATTTGCTCTTCTATCTCCCTCTCACTGTTTGGGGCTCTGTAGTACATTCCCAGCAGTGCGATCGCCCCTTTTTTGTTTTTCAATTCGACCCATATGGCCTCATTTGATCCCTCCAACATATCATCCCTCCTCACAGCTGTAATAGTTTCTTTAATCAATACCGCGACCCCCCCTCCCTTTTTACCTCCCTCTCTATCCCGTCTGAAAATCCTGTAACCAGGAATGTTGAGCTGCCATACCTGCCTCTCTTTCAGCCACGTCTCTGTAATAGCTATAATATCATAGTTCCAAGTATCTACCTGTGCCCTCAGCTCATCTGCCTTGTTCGCTATACTCCTTGCATTGAAGTATATACCATTTAGTACAGGCAAACCTCCTTGTTAACTACTATCTAGCCCTTGATTCCTCTGTCCTTCCAATTTACTTTCTATGTTTTTGTTTTCCAATTCCAGTTTTTCATCCCTCCCTACTGACTCTATTCTTAGGTTCCCATCCCCCTGCCAAGCTAGTTTAAACTCTCCCCAACAGCACGAGCAAACCCTCCCGCGAGGATATTGGTCCCGTTCCCGTTGAGGTGCAACCCGTCTGGCATGTAGAGGTCCCACCTCCCCCAGAAATGGTTCCAATTCCTCAGCAATCTAAAGCCCTCCCTCCTACACCATCTCTCCAGCCACGCATTCATCTGCTCTATCTTCCTATTTCTGTACTCACTAGCACGTGGCACTGGTAGTAATCCGGAGATTACTACCTTTTGAGGTTCTGCTTTTTAACCTCTTTCCTAGCTCCCTAAACTCTGCCTGCAGGATCTCATCCCTCTTTCTACCTATGTTGTTGGTACCGATATGGACCGCGATCTCTGGCTGTTCACCCTCCCCCCTCAGAATGCCCTGCAGCCATTCAGTGACATCCTTGACCCTGGAACCAGGGAGGCAACATACCATTCTGGAGTCACGTCTACGGCCGCAGAAACGTCTGTCTGCTCCCCTAACTATTGAATCCCCTATCAATCCCGGTTGAGGCCGTCCTCATGGGTGCGGAACTTGGCTATCAGTTTCTGCTCGACGATTTTGCGTTGTCGTGTGTCTCAAAGGCCGCCTTGGAGAACGCTTACCCGAAGATCGGAGGCTGAATGTCCTTGACTGCTGAAGTGTTCCCCGACTGGGAGGGAACACTCCTGCCTGGCGATTGTTGCGCGGTGTCCGTTCATACGTTGTCGCAGTGTCTGCATGGTCTCGCCAATGTACCATGCTCCGGGGCATCCTTTCCTGCAACGTATGAGGTAGACAACGTTGGCCGAGTCACATGAGTATGTATCAACCGGGATCTTGGGTTCATGCCACGCTACATGTAACCCCACCTGACGTAGAGTCATCCAGACTCGAGTCCTCGTTGGCTTGTTCTCTCTACACAGATGCGGCCGGACCTGCTGTGATTTCCAGCAAAAAAAGTTTTTTGTTTTCCATACAGACCCCAGCATCTGCCACATTGTCTTTGATGTAATATTTTCCTGACTGACCTGTTTGGACACCATCCACACCTTTGATTGCCGTGATTATCTCTCTGCCGAGGTGTGATAAAGGGCAGTTGGAAAGATTAACTGTAATCATCTGGCAGTGTTCTCTGACTATATATGCTGTGTCTATATGCATCTCTTCACTTCACCTGACGAAGGAGCAGCGCTCCGAAAGCTTGTGATTTCAAATAAAGCTGTTGGACTATAACCTGGTGTTGTGCGACTTCTCACATTTGTCCACCCCAGTCCAACACCGGCATCTCCACATTATTAAAACTTTAAGAAAGCCATGTTTAAACACTTACCAGATACTCACCAATCAGCTCCCTCCCCTTGTGCCGACGTCACTTTTGACTTCTGACGTCACTCTTTGAAAATTCTGCCGGTGCTGAGTTGGTACCGCCGCCTCGCCGCTCCTCCCAGGTCCGCACTGCCTCTGCTGCTGCTGTGGTGGAATACTCTCCACTTGCCTGGATGAGTGCAGCTCCAACAACACTCAAGAAGCTCGACACCATCCAGGACAAAGCAGCCCGCTTGATTGGCACCCCGTCCACCGCCTTAAAAATTCACCCCCTCCATCACTGGTGCACTGTGGCTGCAGTGTGTACCATCTACAACATCCACTGCAGCAACTCGCCAAGGCTTTTTCGACAGCACCCCTCAAACCCACAACTTCTACCACCTAGAAGGACAAGTGCAGCAGGTGCATGGGAACACCATCACCTGCAAGTTCCCCTCCAAGTCACACACCATCCTGACTTGGAAATATATCGTTGTTCCTTCATCGTAGCTGGGTCAAAATCCTGGAACTCCCTCCCTAATAGCACTGTGGGAGCACCTTGACCACACGGACTGCAGTGGTTCAAGAAGGCAGCTCACCACCATCTTCTCAAGGACAAATACAGATGGGCAATAAATGCTGGCCTTGCCAGTGACACCCACATCCCAGGAACGAATTTAAAAAAAATCTTTATGGAAAATGGGTGCAAATCTTTGGTCCATGTAGGAGCAATGATTGCCCTGTGGGAGCCCCATGCAAAGACCCTAACGTTTTACTAGGCAGTTATACTAAATACTATCTACTTAGTCTGGTGTCAAATCCACACCGTACGATCGTGAGAAGGTGTATTTGCAATAAGTATACTTAAAAATAGTTGACAAAATGATCAGGGATCCGACCTGAGGATCAATGCAAATTGGCCCTCAAGCCTCATCAGCATACTTGCCATGTGCTGTCATTGCTAGTCGCATCTCCACAGATAGCTCACCCGGGAGAAGGATCAATGTTGGGCTGCCTGCCTCGCCAGCAGCAGCGCTTGGGTACATCCAGGGAGGAGGATGGTTGGAGTCAGCTATGGGGAGGGGGTTGATCGCAACACCTGTTGAGTCAGGAGAGCATTCCTGCTCCTCCGGCTCCACAGGAACGTTTAAATAAAAATTCACTTACCTTTCTATGGTCGCTGAAGAATCCTGAGTGGGCCAGGCCTGACGCCTGCCCCACTCATCGGCAACAAATTTCTTAATGGGGTTCTTGAAGAGGCGTTAGGTCCCTGTTTACGCCTAAGTAAAGGGTCCCAAGAATTTAAGCGCAGAGTGGGCTGGAGATTTATTAAGACCATTATGACCGGACCTTGACATATTTGTTCGAAAGTAAGAGTTGATAGATTTGTTTTTGTTTTCTGAATTTAATTCTGCGCCTGCACAGATTGGCTGCAGGTCATCCCATGCTAAATTGGTATGCTTTGTGCCCGAAAAATGGGTGCAACGTATACCAATTTTAATCCTATTATGTTCTTCCTTCAGTGGACTTTTCTACTTCAACCCATTGGTTGAGGGCTTGAAGGGTAGGGCAGTGGAGTCCAGATGAAAAACTGATATTGCTGAATCGCCCAGCTCTGTATTTTACAGTGTTTACTCTGCTGTTTAGGCTGCTTTGTCCTCTTATACCTTCTGTACTGTTGTTTTTACCCATCTTATTTTACAACCCAATCAGAAACAATGGAGTCATACACATCAAGATTGATAGGTAGTCCAATGTTTAATGCCGTGCAAAGGAGCTACATCAGACTCACCTCGACTCACTTCCCCCAACCCTGGAGTGGAAGAGTTCACTGAAGGAAGGTGCATCATCTTGCTGAAAATGACCAAAGTTGTTCATAACTTTACAAGAGTAAAATGGGGTGAATGGAAGCTGAGGAAGCGGGGGGCTTGAATTAAATTCAGGAACCAAAAACAAATCTATTAAATCTTCTTAATTTCTCTCCAATAAATATTTCACGGTTCTGTCATAGTGTTCTTAATAAATCTCTAGCACAAATATCTGGAAGATACTAATGTTACCATTACTGTAAAACAGGCCAAGCACATCATAATAAATTGTGTGGCTAATTTATGGTTAACTGGAAAGAACTGTACAATGCTCTACTGTTCCATAGCAAGTAAAAAAAAATGACAGAGTACAGTATGAACAATAGGAGATATCCCCTTCCCCAGACCAACTCTCAGATCAGCTGTTTCATTTAGAAGGGTTCCATTGCCTGCAGATTTTCCAATCTATTTGATTAGCGTTAGTACAGTGTGTTCATTTCTAAGAATTGGTTTTTGACTGTTATCGACTTTGTTTGTCTGACCTGGCTCCTTGGGTGACATTAAGCATTACATTATTGATTTTGATGTGCATGACTCCATGCTACCCTATTTCTGATTGGATTACAAATGAAGATGGATAAAACCAACAGTATAATATGATTGAATCTATAATAAATATAATTCAATGCGGAAGAGATAATGTCATTTTGAAGGAAAACAACACATTCCCAGCCATACATTACAAGCAGACGACTCATTTGGCTTCATATCCCATTGCATGTTTTCTAAAACATCACAATGACTATGGAGTCGGGGGAGCACAACTGCTCCTCCTGGCTCCACCTGTCTTTGGTAACCCCCTCCTCTGGTAACTTCCTCCTCTCTGGCAGCTCCCTCCTCTGTAGCAGTGTTTGTGCCACTGCAACAGGTGGAAAATCAGAAGCTATTGGGTATGAGGTAGCATAAATCATATGAAAAATATAATTTTTTATTTCTTTGATTTCTCTCATTCTGTCTCCTGTGCATATCACTTTGCCCTTTAACCATTTCCTGATCCCCACCCTAACACTTTACAGGTCATTCTAAGTATTTTCCTGTGGGTGGTCATTGTGTGTACATGCTTTTTCTCCCTTCCCTTATTCTGTTCCTTCTTAAATGCTGTTCATGTTTAATTTCTTTCATTTCTGAGGAAAGGCTTTATACCTGAAACACCAAGGGGGAAAAATTCAGTATCGCCCCGTTTGGGGCGCAATTATCGGCCGGGCGCAAAGATTAGCGCCTGGCGCTAATTATCGCCTCCGACTGCAAACTTGGCTTTTATTGCCCCTGGAGGTGATTGGAGCGCTAAATCAGGCGCTTCACATCTGTCTTAAGGCGCAAAGGCCGAGGAGCGAGGCGCTACCTCAGAGTGCTGGCGCAGCTCATGTGATGTCAGTCAGCAATTGAACACAGACACAATGGCGCCGGCCAGTTCTTAAAGGGGAGGGTTGATCTTGCTCTCCATCCACATCCTGCTCATTGCAGCTTTGAATCTCGGCCTGGAGAGGCCTGTACATCAAATCTGCTGGAAAGAACAATGGAGAGTACCAGGCAAAGAGCTCAGAGTGCAGCCCCCACAGTCTCTTCTAAATCGATACAAGGAAGGGCAAATCAAAATGAACCTGCAAAGTGCTGCTCAGTACCCAAAACGCCTTCACACAGCGTTGAATCTCTCCAGAGGTCTCTCTCTCAGAATGCGTGGTGCAAAAATGTCACCAACAAAAAAAGGCAGGAAGCGTTCGCCTTTAAATAGCGCTCCCCCAGTCCCTTCCTGACTGCAAAACACTCCCCTCAACATGTCGTTGCTAGCGGCAGGCGGTAAGGCAGGGGGCGCCACTCAATATCTGGTCCAGGGCGCTACCGGGGCGTTGCGCACTTGACTGACGTCACGATTTGCTGGCGCAGGAGATCATGGCGGTAGTGTTTAGCACCGCCGCAAAATGTCTAGTTAATTTCATGAGCGGCGCAAACATCGCCGCGCCCGGGCGCTAGTTGCTTTGTGCCCCATTAGCGCCCTCTTAAGGCACTAACGGGAGGCGCAAACCAAGTGAATTTTCCCCCCCAACTGTCTTGTGTTGTCCTTGCAAACTACCACCCCATCTCAAATCTCCCTTTCCTCTCCAAAATCCTTGAACATGTTGTCTCCTCCCACATCCGTGCCCATCTTTCCCGCAACTTCATGTTTGAATCCCTCAAATCAGGTTTCCGCCCCGCCACAGTACCGAAACGGCTCTTATCAAAGTCACAAATTATATCCTATGTGGCTGTGACAATGGTAAACTATTCCTCCTCGCCCTTTTCGACCTGTCTGCAGCCTTTGACAAGGTTGACCACACCATGCTCCTCCAACACCTCTCCACCGTCATTCAGCTGTGTGGGACTACACTCGCCTGGTTCCATTCTTATCTATCCAGTCGTAGCCAGAGAATCACCTGCAATGGCTTCTCTTCCCACTCCCGCACCATTACCGCTGGTGTCCCCCAATGGTCTATCCTAGGCTCCCTCCTATTTCTCATCTAAATGCTACGTCTCAGCGACATCATCCGAAAACACAGCATCAGGTTCCACATGCGTGCTGATGACACCCAGCTCTACCTCACCACCACCTCTCTCGACCCCTCCACTGTCTCTAAATTGTCAGACTGCTTGTCCAACATCCAGTACTGGATCAGCAGAAATTTCCTCCAACTGAATACTGGGAAGATCAAAGCCATTGTCTTCGGTCTCCGCCACAAACTCCGTTCCCTAGCCACCAACTCCATCCCTCTCCCTGGCAACTGTCTGAGGCTGAACCAGACTGTTTGCAACCTTGGTGTCATATTTGACCCCGGGATAAGCTTCTGACCACATATCCGTGCCATCAATAAGACCACCTATTTTCAACTCCGTAACATCACCTGACTCTGCCCCTGCCTCAGCTCACTCACTGCCGAAACCCTCATCCATGCTGTTGTTACCTCTAGACTTGACTATTCCAACGCACTCCTGGCCGACCTCCGTAAACTTGAGGTCATTCAAAACCCTGCTGCCCGTGTCCTACCTCACACCATTCCTGCCTCAGTATCACCATCACCCCTGTGCTCCCTGACCTACATTGGCTCCTGGTTAAGCAAAGCCTCGATTTTAAAATCCCTGATTTTAATTGCTCTACCACTGGCCACCGTGCCTTCAGCTACTTTGGCCCTAAGCTCTGGAATTCCCTCGCTAAATCTCTCCACCTCTACCTCTCTCTCCTCCTTTAAGACGCTCTTTAAAACCTACCTCTTTGACCAGGCTTTTGTTAATATCTCCTTATGTGCCTCGGTGTCAAATTTTGTTTGATAATCGCTCCTGTGATGCGCCTTGGAATGTTTTACTACATTAAAGGCGCTATATAAATACACTTTGTTGTTTTTGTTGTCTCGACAGAGGCTGCCTGACCTGCTGAGTACCTCCAGTGTTTTCTGTTTTTGTTTCAGATTTCCAACATCTGCAATATTTTGCTTTTTGTTCACATCAGAAACATTGGCGGTGAACTCCCTCAGCGCTTCTCCCACTCTCCTGCTGTAACTTCAGGAAAGTGTGGTGGAAATCCTGTTTTTGGACAAAAATGATGTTTCCGCCACACTTCTGGTGAAGTTCCGGTGCCTGAGCAGGAGAAGCTCCGAGGAAATTCACCCCTGTGTTGTGCTACTTGTGTGCAACATCAAAATGGCACGTGCCTCTTCTATTCTCCCTCCCAAAGGAAGAGAAGTGTATCAAATGCTTATTCAAAAATCTTTAACTTCCTACAGATACAGAGGCCATTATTATGTTACGTTTGAAAAACACACACAATCTGGTAAATTATATTGAAGCATTATTGATGGTCTCTGTATATCAACAGTAGGTATTTGGTCAGATAAAATCACGATGGCTTGTAAACTGAACCCAGCCTGAGCAACTGTATAAACAGATTCTTGTTATGGTTGAAGTGTAGCTAATAAGTAGAAACTTGTCAGTGATACAAGTCCACCCTGTGTTATTAATCATGCTTAACAAAGGATAGGGATTGTTATGGTTCTGGCTTCAAATCTGCGGAATGTTTTACATTACATGCCCATTTCCCAGGTTTTATTCATTATCTAAGGTTTCGGATTCACTCAGGCACTGCCTGTAACAGACTCTTCACGCTCAATCAAGTCACACATGTCAGTCACATTCTCATTATCTTCTGGACCGTTAGCAACTAGAATTAAAAATAAAATCCAAGTTTCCCACATTACAATAGTGACTACACTCCAAAAGTACTTCATTGGCTGTAAAGCGCTTTGAGACGTCCGGTGGTCGTGAAAGGCGCTATATAAATGTAAGTCTTTTTCTGGTAAATTTGTTACCAGTTGCAAAACTGAGCCACACAGATCAGGATCCAGGTTCAATTCCCAGTCTACACTGAGTAAACTGATCTCAGCAGAGGTGGTATGAGGAGTCCCACAATTGGCCACAGTGGCTCTGGGCTACGGAGGAGAGAAATTAGCCAGGGTTTTGCTCCTATTTGCTATCCATCAAATTTGCTGAAAGTGCTCATGTGTGAATGTCAGGTGAGGACAAGAACAAGCTCTGTTGTGATCTGTGATCAAATAGCCTGCTGATAATTACTGTCAAGGTTCACATGTGACTAATATCCATCTGGACAAGGGGCTGGAGGCCAACAGTAGCTGTGAAACTGAACCCCAGCAAGAATCAGCTCACTATTGATTTTTACACTGCCCACCTTCGCCCCCTACCGCCCTCCCCCCACCACCCCTGCTTCAGTTTGGGGCATGACTGGAGATTTTCCCAAGCTATCCCAGGAGTCCTGCCAGATATATCTATGTTCAGCCTAGGGCACTGATGCCTGCAGAGAGGTGTGCCATTTTGGGCCACTTTTGGGTTCCACAATGACAAGTTCAAAGGCCAGTTGTTCTCTTGATGTTTGATTCAGGACCTGCCAGCATGGGTGTGCAGAACAAGATAATTAGCCAACCTTTTGTCTCCGGTCTAACCAGGCCTATAGCTTCTTTTCTCAGAGCAACAGGGTGCCACTTTGATATTCTGTTGGGTGGATACTCCTGTTGCATCACTACAGGCGTGGCTATCCACCGCCGCCCCCCCATATGTTAATAAACTCAACCCTGGGATTTGGGATGAGGTCATGGAAAGGCCAATGCAGTGGATGGAAGTTCCATCTCATCAAACTTCTGCTAGCCCAATGGCAGTACTGGAAATTCTACTCTATTCTTTTTTTTAAAAAAGGATAGTTTATTTTATTTTATCCCATTTTCTTCTGTCCTCATCTTCCTAGACCTAGACCATTACACTGGGACAATACAGATGTACTGCAATGGTCTTTTCTGGCCCTCCGCATCATTTTCTGGCCCTGTACATTCCTGTGTTCCTTTACTGTGTCTGAGAACACAGACGGGGGCGGGGGGTGATCTCGGAACAACTCACCTGCTAATTTTCTCTGCCTTCCTGTAATGTTTTCATAAATTGATGGTCTTCTGTGTTTACCCTTAAATACTGCAAATGATGCCACTTGAGTCAGACATTGCTACACATTCTGTAAGTTTTCAATTTCTACTTTCCGTTTGATGAAATACTCTCTGCAGCAGGAAATTGGAGAAGGAGAAAGAACTGCTTTGAGTCACTCATCATCCCGGTGATTCAGACTGCAAAGTTAATGATCCGGGGCACAGTTTGAAGCAGCTTCTTAAAGGAGATTACTAACATTTACTGAAATTAATTTGTGTTTGTTCTGCACTCTGTTTTAATTCACCAAATCTGAAACATTTTAATAAGCTCCCTGTTATTTATCTGGCCTGTCACTGATTTTCTTTCTGGAGTATTTTCATGTTATTGCTTTTAGTTGTAACCGACATTTTTTACAGTAATTATTTAGAAAGTGTTTTGTTAGAAGCTCAGCGGTTGTTTTAAATGATTAAAATTGTACCCTGGTCACAAGCATTGCAGGAATCGCAGATACTATGATCTTTATCTATGCTGTTTTTCAAAAGAGTCAGGGAGAGTGAGGGCATTACGATAGCTCCCCTGCTTGGTGGAGGTTCAATCACACAAACCTCCTCCCTTCAGTGCTCCTCCAGTGCTGCAGCCTTTTTCACAGGAAAAAGGGAAGAGAAAAATGGAAACTGAAAAGGGAGAAAAAGGATAACAATAAAAGAGTCAAGAGACAGAAACAGAGACAGACCTTTACCAGGCATATATTGAATAGCTGTGTAGATTTAAAGAATCATAGAATCATTACAGCACAGTAGGAGACCATTCGGCCCGTCGAGCCCATGCCGGCTCTCTGCAAGAGCACTTCAGCTAGTCCCACTCCCCCACCCTTTCCCCGTAGCCCTGCAAATTTATTTCCTTCAGGTACGCATCTAATTCCCTTTTGAAAGCCATGATTGAATCTGCCTCCACCACCCTCTCAGGAAGTGCATTCCAGATCCTAACCGCTCGCTGCGTAAAAACGGTTTTCCTCCTGCCACCTTTGGTTCTTCTGCCAATCACCTTAAATTTGTGTCCTCTGGTTCTCGACCCTTCTGCGAATGGGAACAGTTTCTCTCTATCTACTCTGTCTAGACCCCTCATGATTTTGGACACCTCTATCAAATCTCCTCTCAACCTTCTCTCCTCTAAGGAGAACAACCCCAGCTTCTCCAATCTATCCACATAACTGAAGTCCCTAATCCCTGGAACCATTCCTGTAAATCTTTTCTGTACCATCTCTAAAGCCTTCACATCCTTCCTAAAGTATGTTGCCCAGAATTGGACACAATACTCCAGTTGTGGCCGAACCAGTGTTTTATAAAGATTCATCATAACTTCCTTGCTTTTTTACTCTATGCCTCTATTTATAAAACCCAGGATCCCGTATGCTTTTTTAACTGCTTTCTCAACCTGTCCTGCCACCTTCAACAATTTGTGCACATATACCCCAGGTCTCTTTGTTCATGCACCCCCTTTAGAATTGTATCTTTTAGTTCCTATTGCCTCTCCTCGTTCTTCCTACCAAAATGTATCACTTCACACTTTTCTGCATTAAACTTCATCTGTCACGTGTACGCCCATTCCACCAGCCTGTCTATGTCCTCCTGAAGTCTATCCCTAGTGTCCTCACTGTTCACTATACTTCCAAGTTTTGTGTCATCCGCAAATTTTGAAATTGTGCCCTGAACACCTAAGTCCAAGTCATTAATATATATCAAGAAAAGCAGTGGTCCTAGTACCAACCTTTGGGGAACACCACTGTATACCTTCCTCCAGTCCGAAAAACAACCGTTCACCGTGTAAAAAAGAGAATTCTATTAATGCTGTAATATGGATAATATGGATTTGTTGGAAAAGGCAGAAGTGAACAAGGGGACAGAAAGAAAGAAAAAATTTTGGATTTATAGAATGCCTTTCACGAGAGAGAATGACGCAGAAACAGAAGTGAAACAGAACAGAAATAAAAATCACAAAATTCAGAACAGGTAATACTGAGGCAGGAATGGTGCACAGCAGAACATATGTTGACATACTGTACGTGGCGATTCCTGTGTTAACTTCTGCCTTGGCCGCAAATTATCTATGAGAGGTCAGCCCCTGCCTATGTAGTGGATTGTGTCCAAGAGCTTGTGTGCACAGAGACAGCATTGCTGACTGCTGCTGCAATGATTTAAAGGACGACCATATTGGAATGCAGAATAATTTTCTTTTCCCTGCTAAAAATGAAATAACAGCTGACGCTCCATACAGTAGGATAAAGAGTTCACAAAGGAGGAAACTGGTTTAATTTTCCTATACTAAAGAGTGAACACAGTGAACAAAGGTATTTTGTATTGTAATGATGCTGAATGTTCAGCATCCTTCAGTTATTTTAATTACTTGTTCGCATTGAAAAGTACAATCCTTTTAGATTTGAAATTTGTAAGACATCGAGATTTGTTTAAAAAGCAATCTTGGTTAATTGAGAAAACAGTGGTGAGGAAGCTAAAGCAAAAGTTTATTTAAGGTTTCCCTCATGACCCACACATAAAATACATTGATTAAAGAAATGAAATAAACATTTTGAAATTAAATCATTGGGGTAGATTTTAACTTTCACAGCCAGGCGGAAAACTGGTACCAGCAGATGAGCTGCTTGTTATACCTTCTGTTCATTGAAAGCCCTTTCTGTATTAGAGACATGTGTCATTCAGTTTGCATATCATTACTCAGTTCCCATCAGAAACTGAACAGAAAGAGACAGAAATTTAATCTTGTCAGCAATTATGTTGCAGGAAAAGATGAAGAATAATGTCAGGGAGAGACGGTACACGGGAGAGCGATGAGGAGGGGAGGAGTGGGGGCATGGAAACTAAGCTTCAAGAGTTGCCTCTTTTTAAAGAGGAGACACTCACTCACCATCCTGGGTCTGGAGAAGTTGATGCGCTAGTGGCAGTTACAGGCTAGTGCCCAGATGATGCCTTTCTTGACCAGCTCTCTTGACCCCTCCACTGCCTCTGATTTGTCAGACTGCTTGTCCAACATCCAGTACTGGATGAGCAGAAATTTCCTCCAACTAAATATTGGGAAGACCGAGACCATTATCTTTGGTCCCCGCCACAAACTTTACTCCCTGGCCGTTTCCATCCCTCTCCCTGGCAACTCTCTGAAGCTGAGCCAGACCGATCGCAACCTCGTGTTGTGTTTGACCCTGAGATAAGCTTCCGACCACATATCCGCTCCATCACTAAGACTGCCTACTTCCACCTCTGTAATATTGCCTGACACCGACTCTGCCTCAGTTCATCTGTTGCTAAAACCCTCATCCATGCCTTTGTTACCTCTAGACATGACTATTCCAACGCTCTCCTAGCCGACTTACATCTTCCACCCTACATAAACTTGTGCTCTACCATAACTCTGCTGCTTGTATCTTAACTCGCACCAAGTCCCGTTTACCCATCACCTCTGTGCTCGCTGACCTAATCCGACTCCCTGTCTGGCATCGCCTCAATTTATAATTCTCATCCTTGTTTTCAAATCCCTCCATGGCCTCGGCCCTCCCTATTTTTGTAACCTCCTCCAGCCCTAAAAGCCTTCGAGATGTCTGCACTTCCCTCTCCAAATCTGGCATCTTGCGCATCCCCGATTTTAATCGCTCCACCATTGGCGGCCGTGCTTTCAGCTGCTTTGGCCCTAAGCTCTGGAATTCCCTCCTTAAATCTTTTCACCTCTCTAGCTCTCTTTCCTCCTTTATAAGATACTTCTTAAAACCTACCTCTTTGACCCAGCTATTGGCCATCTGTCCTGATATCTCCTTCCGTGGATCAGTGTTAAATTTTTATGGATAATGCTCTTGTGAAGCGCCTTGGGACGTTTTGCTACTTTAAAGGCGTTATATAAATGCAAGTTGTTGTTGTTAGATTTGAGGCTTTAAAAGGTAACGTTTTCTCTCAGCAAGCACAGCTTTTGAATGTTACTCTTGATGATTCAGTGGCAGTCATCTTTCCATGGCCACATACTAATATCTGTTGCTCAGTCCTCCTTGTAGCTCAATCCCAACCATGGAGGAAGATGGAACAGTCCACTCCGGCTGACACCATGCCCACACACCATCACCCATTAGTTCCATTAGTTCCAAGTGCCAGCCCAGAGGCAAGCATCTGGAGGTATCAGGATAGTGAAGGAAGAGTATCGAGTGTTACATAATGTACGAGTGGTCAAGAGGAGGCGTGGGGTTGGATAAAGAGGAAAAGGGTGTCTCGGATCGAGAGTTTAGAGACGCCGGCTGTGAAATTTGGCACCTTAGCGCCGGCTGTTATGTGCGGTTTTGTCAAAAAAACAGCGGCCGCCTCACTTCTGTGGCGTGGACTGCGGTGGCCGCTATTTTGGGCAGGTCGGCAGCGCGGCCGTTGCCTGCGCTCACTGGAAAAATGGCAATGCATCAGATCGTGATGCACGACCTGCTATTTTGGATGTTACCGCTCGAATGTACACCCTCTCCAAAGCACAGGTGAACGTGTGTTCACCTGCACAACGGTCCCCCCACCAAGGCTACATGAAGGGACACACGCAACTTTCAGGTAAGTTTTGATTTTTGCTTTTGTTCTGGTTCCTGTACAGTTTATTTGAGTAGTGGCTTGGTGTAAGACATTTAAAAAGTTGTTAAAATATGCAGGAGTACAGGAGTGCTGCTGGACGTTTGCAAGGCTTTGGCTTTTAAAGGAAGGCCTCTGAGAACATCACTCGCTCCCAGTCCTGGGGGCTCTAGTTGCAGTCTCCTTTGGGCTGCAACATGGCATGGAGATGGAGCAGAGGCAGCCAAGGGGACAAGCTGCTCATAGAGGGAGGAGGAAGTGGAAGAAGAGGAGCAGGAAGCGGAAGGAAGAAGGCAACCGAGACAGCCCCTTTCTGGCCGGGATATCTAGGATAGAATCATCCACCTGCGGTACCAGTGAACTCAATCCCAATTCCCCTTTCAACATTTTGTCCCACACCTTACCTTCCCTCTGTTACTGACCATCACAATGTCCTCTTGGCCACAATGCTGAAATAAAAATAACCACAAAGCAAACTTTCCAATCCAACTTTATCCATATATGCAACCAATATTACATCAAATAATCAACGAATCATCCTTGTGCATTCCCTTCGTGACTATCTTGCGTGTACCTTTGTTTATCCTAGTGCTCCTATGCAGTGCTACCCCAGTGGCTGCAGCATGGCTGGTGGAAGGCTGCTGACTTTCAGTGGGGGACACTGCAGATGGCCTTGCAGGACGACCTCGAGGAGCTGGTGGCTAGGAGTGTGAAATTGAGTGACGGTGTTTCTTCTTCTTCTTCACCCTCCTCTCCCTCTTCTTGTTTAACCACTGGTTGGGCAGGCTGGATTTCTTGGGTGTGTGAAATGAGGAAGGCACAAGGTAGGGTTGTGGTGAGGGGAGGGGGGAAAGCAAGAAGTGCATGCTTATGCCATGTGCAGCTTGTAAATCAGAAGAGATTGTGGAATGAGGGGGTAGTGGGATATGAGGAGGAGGATAACGTACGAGGATACCGGCATCTTGTATTCTTTCAGCCCCGCCGCTGGCCAAGGGCTCAGCCATGCCCCTGCCAAGAATGGCCAGCACCGTCTCCTCCAAGGGGGTGAAGCTAGGAATGTGTTTGGTAGAGATTGTTGGAAGGTGAGTGATGGGGTCATGCATTGAGCCGTGTGTGAGGCTAGTGGTGCAGTTGGTACGAGAGGCATTCACTCACCATGACCATTCATCTGAGGTGATAAAAATCTTTGGGCACTGGCGCCAAGTCCTGGGGGGTGACACTGCTGGCAGTGACGGCCTCGGTGATCTGGTCCCAAATCCTTCATTCTGGAGATCCTCCTGGTCCCCTGTGGGTAGATGACCTCTCTTTCAGTGTTCATCCCCTGCACAAAGCTCGAGTGCTGCGTCCGAGACCCTGGGTGCCCTTTCCCTGGCCTGTTGAGCCATTTAGGTTTGTGCTGAAGCACTTTTATCATTTTTCATCAGCAGAAGGCAGCTCAGCTTTAAGAGGTGCAGACTGACTTAAGAGGTGCAGGCTAGCTTTAAGCAAAGCGAGCCTTGAGCAAATATCACAAACTTCGGCCCCCTGCTGAGCGCACAGCCTGTCAGCAGTGAGTTCAGCGCTAGGCTGTGCGCTGAGATCATGTAAAGTAGCAGGCAGCACAAATTTTACACGCTGCCTGAACTCCTTTCAATGGGCACGGGCAGATTGCGCATCGCAGTGCCCATGCCTGTTTTTGAGCTTAATCGAATTTCACCCCCACCGGGTCTTGGCTGAGGACCGTTGGGACACTGATCTCATGGGTCCGGCTTTCAAGGGAGTGATATTAATAGAGCATCCACCCATTTTATCCCAGAAAGTGCTGCAACTGACTGATCAGGTAGATGAGTCCATCACCAGCATGTGGAGCATTATTGAGGAGGGTTTCTCCTCACTGGAGCATTTACTTGAGAATGTGACATCTCTGGGAAGGCCTGCAGAAGCTGCCCCTATTACTGAGGTCTCTGGAGCACTGTCAGCTTCCCATGTGGCAGCTCGGATGACTGCCTTGGGTGACCACCTTAACAGGAGCATCAACAGGGAACTCGCAGCTCTGATAGATACCATTCGGTCTGCTTTAGCACCAATCAATGCCCTTTGTGGCCCGTTAGGCAGGTCTTCTCAGGATTTAGAATTCTTTCAGGAATGCAGGTCCAGCCAGCCTCTTTTGGATGAACACATTGGTGTGCAGTGGCAGGACTAAGTGGCTCAACAGGACAGGGAAAGAGCACCCAGGGTCAAGGATGCAGCACTCAAGCTTTGTGCAGGGGGTCAACACTGGAAGAGAGGTCCTCTACCCACAGGGGGCCAGGAGGCCCTCCAGAAAGAAGGATGTGGGACCAGATTACCGAGGCCGTCACTGCCAGCAGTGTCGCCCCAGAACCTGGCTCCAGTGTCGAAAGAACTTTCATGACCTCAGACAAGTGGTCAAGGTCAGTGAATGCATCTTCAAAAGCCGTCTCCTAACAACTGCACCACTAGCCTCACACACTGCTCAATGCATGAATCCCCCACCCCACCAGCCCCCCACCATCACTCACCTACCAACAATCTCTGCCAAACACGAGGCACAGCTTACATTCCTAGCTTCACTTCACCCCTTTGGAGGAGACGGTGCTGGCCATTCAGGGGCATGGGTGAGCCCTTGGCCAGCGGAGGGGCTGAAAGAATACAAGATGCCGGTATGCTCATACACTATCCTCCTTCTCACATCCCACTTCCCCCTCATCCCACAATATCTTCTGATTTACAAGCTGCACATGATGTAAGCATGCACCTCTTGCTTTACTCCCCTCCCCTCACCACAACCCTACCCTTGTGCCTGCCTCATTTCAGTCACCCAAGAAATCCAGCCTGCCCAGCCAGTGGTTGAACAAGAAGAGGGAGAAGAGAGAGATGAAGAAGAAGAAACACCATCTCTTGATTTCACACTCCCATCCACCAACTCCTCAAGGTCGTCCTGCAAGGCCACCTGCAGTGACCCCACTGAAAGTCAACAGCCTCCCACCAGCCATGCTGCAGCCACTGGGGTAGCACTGCATAGGAGCACTACGATAGGCCATCGCACACACAATACCCTCACTGAGGGTGATTAGTTGATTCCTTGATGTAATATTGGATGCATATATGGATAAAGTTGGATTGGAAAGTTTTCTTTGCGGTGGCTTTTAGTTCAGCATTGTGGTCAAGAGGACACTGTGATGGTCAGTAACAGAGGTAAAGTAAGGTGTGGGACAAATGTTGAAAGGGGAATTAGGGTTGTGACTGTGACAAAGGTAAACTATCCCTCCTCATCCTTCTTGACTTGTCTGCGGCCTTTGACACTGTTGACCACTCCATCCTTCTCCAACGCCTCTCCACCGTTGTCCAGCTGGGTGGGACTGCACTCGCCTGGTTCCATTCTTATCTATCTAATCGTAGCCAGAGAATCACCTGCAATGGCTTCTCTTCCCGCTCCCGCATCGTTACCTCTGGTGTCCCCCAAGGATCTAACCTTGGCCCCTCCTAGTTCTCGTCTACATGTTGCCCCTTGGTGACATCATCCGAAAACACAGCATCAGTTTCCACATGTACGCTGATGACACCCAGCTCTACCTCACTACCACTTCTCTCGATCCCTCCATGGTGTCTAAATTGTCAGACTGCTTGTCCGACATACACTTCTGGATGAGCAAAAATTTTCTCCAATTAAATATTGGGAAGACCGAAGCCAGTGTTTTCGGTCCCTGCCACAAACTCTGTTCTGTAGCCACTGACTCCATCTCTCTCCCTAACATCTACCTGAGACTGAACCACACTGTTCGCAACCTTGGTGTCATATTTGACCCTGAAATGAGCTTCTGACCACATATCCGCAGCATAACTAAGACCGTCTACTTCCACCTCCGTAACATTGCCCGTCTCCACCCTTGCCTCACCTCATCCGCTGCTGAAACCCTCACCCATGCCTTTGTTACCTTTAGACTTGACTATTCCAACGCACTCCTGGCTGACCTCCCACATTCCGTCCTACGTAAACCTGAGGTCATCCAAAACTCGGCTGCCCGTGTCCTAACTCACACTAAGTCCAGTTCACCCATCACCCCTGTGCTCACTGACCTACACTGGCTCCCAGTTAAGCAACACCTCGATTTCAAAATTCTCATCCTTGTTTTCAAATCCCTCCATGGCCTCGCCCCTCCCTATCTCTGTAATCTACTCCAGCCGCACAACCCCCTGAGATATTTGCGCTCCTCTAATTCTGCCCTCTTGAGCATCCCTGATTATAATCGCTCAACCTTTGGTGGCCGTGCCTTCTGTTGCCTCGACCCGAAGATCTGGAATTCCCTGCCTAAACTGTCCGCCTCGCTACCTCTCTTTCCTCCTTTAAGACGCTCCTTAAAACCTACCTCTTTGACCAAGCTTTTGGTCACCTGCCCTAATTTATCCTTATGTGGCTCGGTGTCAATTTTTCTATCTTAAAATACTCCTGTGCAGCGCCTTGGGACATTTTACTACATTAAAGGCGCTATATAAATACAAGTTGTTGTTGTTGTGTTCACTGGTACCGCAGGCGGATGATTCGGTCCCGGATATCCCGGCCAGAAAGGGGCCGTCTGGGTTGCCTCCTTCCTTCTGCTTCCTCCTCTTCTGCTTCTTCCTCTTCCTCCTCCTCTTCCTGCTCCTCCTCTTCTTCCTCATCCTCTCTCTGTGAGCAGCTTGTCCCCTTTGCTGCCTCTCCTCCATCTCCATGTGATGCTGTAGCCCAAGGGGGACTGCAACTAGCGCCCCTAGGACTGGGAGCAAGTGGTGCTCTCAGTGGCCTTCCTTTAAGAGCCAAAGCCTTGCAAAAGTCCAGCAGCACTCCCTGCACACTTTATCAACTTTTTAAATGTATTAAACCAAACCGCTATTCCAATAAAATGTAAAAAACCAGTACAAAAGCAAAAATCTAAACTTACCTGAAAGTTGTGTGTGTCCCTTTAAGAAGCACTGGTATGGGGTCCGTCATCATGTTCTGCCGTGCATGCTTTGGAGAGGGCATTAAAAGAATTGCGATGTCCAAAATACCAGATTGTGCACCAATTCAGTGTTGCACGCTAAATGACGTCATGATCTGACTCATCTAAATACCTAGAGCGAGTGCAGGCAACGGCAGCGCTGCCGACCTGCAGAAAATGGCAGCCGCCGCGTTTGTGCCGGAAGTGGGCGGAAGTGAGATGGCTGCCATTTTATCTTCCAAAGCGGCCTTAACGGCCGGTGCAAACGGATCCAATTTCCCGGCCGATACCTCTATCCTTGTTTATTTTCAATTATCAAATCACTTATAATTACAAATTAAAACAGTTGTATTCAAACCAAGCAGAACATTCTGTTCAATACAATCACAACCAAGCCAATCATTGCTGATGACTAGAATAAAACAAATAAACTGAAGTAATCTGTGAGGGATTTCAGAATGGAGATTCAGGTTTGGGGAATTATGAGTGCATGATCAGCATGTAAATCAGTGCTTGATGTATAGATCTAGGAAGTGATGTTATCAGCAACATTTTACTGCTAAGCAGTTTCTAAATCTGCTAACCAGTGCACCGTTTTATGCATTCGACCGTATACAAGAGTCAAAATGACTAGTCTAAACACTGAGAAGCAAATCATCTACTTGATGTGTGAATACTGGAATCTGAGTATCAGCCTGGGCTCCTTGTGGTTATTATTATGACTTCCAATGAAGCAGCTGAAGGTATTAGATAAAGTAATACAATAGATAATGCAAATTCAGCCCATTTCATACTAACAAACTAACCCTGAACAAAATTGGGAGAATTGTTGTATTTTTTGCCTGACCTTGACACTGTCTTGATTTAACCCACTGGCTGCTTCAGATATTATATGTTGCTAAGCCAGTCACCATGTGATAGGTGTCGTGCCCCACAATTAACAGTGCTAAAGTTTATCATTTTATAAATGAAGTTTGTTTGAGAAAGCTTTCCTATTTTTGTAGGCGAGACAGAGATCGTCCAGTGTAAGCACGATTTACAGATCTTGCTTGATTCCATTTTGCACCTTTAGCATCTTGCATCTTGGTTTCATCAACAATTATGACAATATTTCAGAACCTGATCAGGTATTATACATGAGGATAAAACCATTCAGGGTTCTGCCCAACACTTTGGCCTTCTCATGACCATTCCAAGGAAGAAGCCTGAGGCCCTTATCAAGGAATGGAGAGGCAGCCTCTTAAAGACAATGACCCAGAATTTGCGGTGGGTAATGTCGGCGAACTGTCAGCTGTTATTACCCCTCTGAAACTGACCGCAACTTCAGGATTTAGCACATCCGCATCTAAACATGGGAATCCTGAAGTTGCAGTCAATCATTCACTGCTCTGACACTGGCTGCGCTGTGGACCCCACCCTCCATAGCCGGCGATCAGTGTAATCAGTGAAAACAGTTAAACTGACGAAACCTTGGGCTTTTTTGTGATAATATCGCTGTTATGTAGTCTATTTAGATTTTCAAAAATCATTCGCTAAAGTGCCACACAAAAGGTTATTATACAAAATTAGGGCTCATGGGATTGGGGGTAATATATTAGCATGAATTGAGAATTGATTAACAGACAGAAAACAGAGAGTAAACGGATCATTTTTGGGTTGGCAGGCTGTAACTAGTGGGGTACCGCAAGGATCAGTGCTTGGGCCTCAGCTATTTTCAATCTATATCAATGATTTAGATGAGGGGACTGAGTGTAATGTTCCAAAGTTTGCTGATGATACAAAGATAGGTGGGAAAGTAAGTTGTGAGGAGGATGTAAAGAGGCTGTAAAGGGATATAGACAGGCTAAGTAACATGGCAAATGGAGTATAATGTGGAGAAAGGTGAAGTTATCCACTTTGGTTAGAAAAGCAGAATATTTTTTAAATGGTGAGCTATTGGAAAATGTTGGTATTCAGAGAGACCTGGGTGTCTTTGTACACAAATCACTGAAAGTTAACATGCAGGTACAGCGAGCAATTAGGAAAGAAAATGGTATGTTAGCCTTTATTACAAAAGAATTGGAGTATAAGAGTAAAGACGTCTTACTGCAATTAATTGGGCCATGGTGAGACCACAACTGGAGTACTGTGTACAGTCTTGGGGGGAAAAATTGAGTCGCGCCCCCTTTGGGGTGCTAACTTTGCCGGGGCGCTACTTTTAGTGGCTCGAAAAAATTAGCACCCCCGCGGCCAAAATTCACCGTTAGTGCCCCAAGAGGGAAGCGGGGTGCTATTGGAAGCGCCCCGCCATGCTCTGCGGCACGTCGCGCCGCGGTACTGCAGGTCTTCCTCCCCTTCTTAAAGGAGAGGGGCCTTGCGCAGCGTGACCCGGGGCCCAGCTGGGCCACCAGGGATCGGAGTGCTGGCAAAAGAGCCCAGCACTCGAGAGAAGTGCCGGCTGCGGGGGGCTGCTCAGGAGGTCGGGGACGGCAACGGGGGCAGGTGCTGGCAGGGGGCCAGCAACAAAAATGGCCGCCTGGCACCTCTCCTTTAATTTACTCCGCCCTGGCCGCAGGTAGGCCCCCCTGACCCCGTTGGACATAGCGTCCGGCAGTAAGTCAGGGGGGACTACGGAAGATCGCGGCCCGAGCGCTACGCACGGCGATGACGTCATCGCCGGCGGCGCAGCGCCATGGGTCACTAACAGTTACCGCTGCCGCTAACCTCCCGCTGACGGGAGGTGCAAACGACTGAATTTTTAGGCCTTGGTCTCCTTACCTAAGGAAGGATATACTTGCCTTAGAGGGAGTGCAACGAAGGTTCACCAGAATGATTCCTCGGATGGGGGGATTGTCCTTTGAGGAGAGATTGAGGAGACTAGGCCTATATTCCCTAGAATTTAGAAGAATGAGAGGTGATCTCATTGAAACATACAACATTTTTACAAGATTTGGCAGGGTAGATGCTGGGAGGATGTTTCCCCTGGCTGGGGAGTCTAGAACCAGGGGTCAGAATTAGGGGTCAGTCATTTAGGACTGAGGTGAGGAGGAATTTCTTCACTTAGAGGGTTCTGAATCTTTGGAATTCTCTACCCCAGAGGGCTGTGGGTGCTCAGTTGTTGAGTATATTCAAGACAGAGGCTGATCAACTTTTGGATATTAAGGGAAGCAAGTGATATAGGGATAGTGCGGGAAGGTGGAGTTGAGGTAGAAGAGCAGCCATGTTCTTATTGAATGGCGGAGCAGGCTTGAAGGGCCGAATGGCCTACTCCTGCTCCTGTTCCTTATGTTCTTATGTTCTTAAATACCCCATTAAATGTTAAGCCTTGTTGGAATAGGTGTAACTTGGGTTTTAACAACATATTGACTGGTAAACAAACGTTCTGGCCCTGAAAAACTAATTTTTATATTTGTGGAGTGTCAAATTTCTCCATTATGATAAAATTTAAATGTTTTAAGTTTGTTCATGGTATTTCTACTTTATCCTCCTGTGAAAGTCCCAATCTTATTTCACTCTCTGTAACATTTTTAAAAAGTGCAGATAAAAGTAGCTTCTCATTTCCTGGTTTACTGTCTGTGAGAATTCTTCAATGTGGTTGGCTGCTTAGACAGTTTGCTGACATCACTGCAGCATCGCCATAGCAATCCCCTATTCACAGCGCTGCAATCAATTGAACGTCGGAAAATGCAAACTTCTCGCCACAGAGATCGGGAAATCTCTGTGGGCAGCTTTCTTCGGGGCCAGCGACGAGCGCCTTTGCTTCGCTACTGACCGGAAATTACGGGCCAATAGATATGTTTGGTCCTATACTTATTTGTGGTCTTCTGGAGGCCCAGGATGGAATCCTCACCTGTTGAGCCTAACGGGAAAGATGGGTGGAATTCCCTGGGCACCTCCCCCGACAGACAGGCCCCCAAACTGTTGCATGAGGGTGACGGACAGAAGAAGCATTGTTTATTTGTTGTACATTACAACATTAATAGAATTCTGTTTTTTTACATAGGTATTTAACATATACATCGTAAAAAAAAATCACCTAACACTCCAGCGTATTATTTCCCAGTAAAATCCACTTTTCCTGTTACATGATTGCAGAGGATGCTGATCACAACACTTACAACACTGCTTCCTGCTTTGTTATTTATTTTATTGTTGTAGAGAATGTTAAAGACAATGGAATAAACGCTCGATCAGCTCCGATGGACGGGTCACATCGTCTGCATGCCCGATACGAGACTCCCAAAACAAGCGCTCTACTCGGAGCTCCGACACGGCAAGAGAGCCCCAGGTGGGCAGAGGAAATGCTTCAAGGACACCCTCAAAGCCTCCTTGAAAAAGTGCAACATCTCCACCGACACCTGGGAATCCCTGGACCAAGACTGCACAAAGTGGAGGAGAAGCATCCGGGAAGGCGCCGAATACCTCGAGTCTCTTCGCCGGGAGCAAGTGGAAGCCAAGCGCAAACAGCGGAAGGAGCGCACGTCAGCCCAAGCATCCCATCCACCCGCCCCTTCAACCACCATCTGCCCCACCTGTGACAGAGACTGTAGGTCCCGCATTGGACTCAGCAGTCACCTGAGAACTCATTTTTAATGTGGAAGCAAGTCATCTTCGGTCCCGAGGGACTGCCTAAGAAGAGAAGAAATGTGATGGTGGTATCAACTGGCAACCTTTTAATTCCTAAGCCTAATGCTACAAGCACAAGCAATGGCAAAAGGCATATATATGTATATATATATATATATATGTATATATATTACATAAAATAATACATTGTTGGCTATAACACACTGTCAAGAGACTCCCCCATTTACTCAGTAAGTGCACTGCCCAATATAGAACTGAGCAAAAGAGCAGACTTAATTCCCATTTTGTACTGAGTTAATGAAGTTCTACTGTGCTGGCACGTGGGGTAATAGAATTGGCCACAGTTTGGGTTCCGCCAAGACCACTCAGCTCCTGACCTCATTACAGCCTTGGTCCAAACATCTAATTGAATTTTTTGATGAAGTAACAGAGAGGATTGATGAAGGGAATGCAATGGATGTTGTCTACATGGATTTTCGGAAGGCGTTTGACAAAGTACCACATAGAAGGCTGGTTAACAAAATTGAGGCTCATTGGGTCAGTGGCAGCTTGGATAAGGAATTGGCTTAAGGACAGAAAACAGCGAATTGTGGTAAATGGCTGTTTTTCACACTGGAGGATGGTAGACAGTGGTGTTCCCCAAGGGTCAGTGCTGGGGCCACTGCATTTTTTGATTTATATAAATGACCTGGATATTGGAATATAGAGTAGAATTTCTAAATTTGCCGATGACACCAAACTTCAGGGAGTGGCAAACAGTGAGGATGATACCAATCGACTGCAACAGGACATAGAAAGGCTAGCAGAATGGACAGACAAGTGGCAGCTGAAATTTAATACAAAGAAGTGTGAGGTGATGCATTTAGGCAGAAGGAACAGGGAGAGGCAATATGCGCTTAATGGCACAGTTTTAAAGAGTGTGCAGTGACAGAGGGACCTGGGAGTTAATGTGTATAGGTCCCTGAAGGTGGCAGGGACATATTGAAAGAGTGGTTAATGAAGCATATGAGATCCTGGGCTTCATAAATAGAGGTTTGATAGAGGTGTACAAGATTATGATGGGTTTGGATAGGGTAGACAGGAAAAGGCTGTTCCCATTAGTTGATGGTGCAAGGACTAGGGGACACAGATTTAAGGTTTTGGGCAAGAGATACAGGGGGGATGTGAGGAAAAACTTTTTAACGCAGCAAGTGGTGATGACCTGGAATTCGCTGCCAATGGAAGTGGTGGAAGTGGGGACACTCAATGTTTTCAAGGGGAGACTGGATAGGCACTTGAGGGAAATAAACTTGCAGGGCTACGGGGTTAGAGCGGGGGAATGAGACTGACTGGATTGCTCTACAGAGAGCTGGCGCGACTCGATGGGCTGAATGGCCTCCTTCTGTGCTGTTATGACTCTGTGACTCAATGGGAATCGGGGGGGGGAAACTCTCCACTGGCTGGACTCATACCTAGCACAAAGGAAGATGGTTGTGGTGGCTGGAGCTCAATCATCACAGCCCCAGGACATCGCTGCAGGAGTTGCTCAGGACAGTGTCCTGCATCTAACCCTAACCCTAACCCTAAATGCAGGCCCAAACATCTTCAGCTGCTTCATCAATGACCTTCCCTCCAACATAAGGTCAAAAATGGAGATGTTCGCTGATAACTGCACAGTGTTCAGTGCCATTCACAACTCCTCAGATAATGAAACAGTCCATGCCCGCATGCAACAAGACCTGGACGATGTTCAGGCTTCGGCTAATAAGTGGCAGGTAACATTCGTGACACACAAGTGCCAGGCAATGACTATCTCCAACAAGCGAGAGTCTAACTATTGCCCCTTGACATTCAACGGCATTACCATCGCTGAATCCCCCACCATCAACATCCTGGGGGGTCACCATTGACCAGAAACTTAACTGGACCAGCCACATAAATACTGTGGCAACAAGAGCAGGTCAGAGGCTGGGTATTCTGCGGTGAGTGTCTGACCTCCTGACTCCCCAAAGCCTTTTCACCATCTACAAGGCACAAGTAAGGAATGTGATGGAATACTCTCCACTTGCCTGAATGAGTGCAGCTCCAACAACACTCAAGAAGCTCGACACCATCCAAGACAAAGCAGCCCGCTTGATTGGCACCCCATCCACCACCTTAAACATTCATTCTCTCCACCACTGGCGTACCATGGCTGCAGTGTGTACCATCTACAAGATGCACTGCAGCAACTCACCAAGGCTTCTTCGGCAGCACCTCCCAAACCCGCGACCTCTACCACCTAGAAGGACAAGAGCAGCAGGCGCATGGGAACACCACCACCTGAAGTTCCCCTCCAAGTCACACACCATCCTGACTTGGAAGTATATCGCCGATCCTTCAACATCACTGGGTCAAAATCCTGGAACTCCCTCCCTAACAGCACTGTGGGAGTACCTTCACCACACGGACTGCAGCGGTTCAGGAAGGCGGCTCACCACCACCAATTAGGGATGGGCAATAAATGCTGGCGTTGCCAGCGACGCCCACATCTAATGAACAAATAATTGAAAAAAGGGGCATATAACAACAACAACAACTTGTATTTATATAGCGCCTTTAGCGTAGCAAAATGTCCCACTGCGCTGTACAGGTGTATTTTAAGACAAAAAATTTGACACCGATCCACATAAGGATAAATTAGGACAGGTGACCAAAAGCTTGGTCAAAGAGGTAGGTTTTGAGGAGCGTCTTAAAGGAAGAAAGAGAGGTAGTGAGGCGAACAGGTTTAGGCAGGGAATTCCAGAGCTTAGGGCCTAGGCAACAGAAGGCACGGCCACCAAAGGTTGAGTGATTAAAATCAGGGATGCTCAAGAGGGCAGAATTAGAGGAGTGCAGATATCTTGGGGGGTTGTGGGGCTGAAAGAGATTACAGATGGAGTCAGTGGCTAGGGAACGGAGTTTGTGGCGGGGACCGAAAACAATGTCTTCGGTCTTCCCAATATTTAATTGGAGAAAGTTTTTGCTCAACCAGAACTGTATGTTAGACAAGCAGTCTGACAATTTAGACCCCATGGAGGGGTCAAGAGAAGAGGTAGTGAGGTAAAGCTGGGTGTTGTCAGCGTACATGTGGAAACTGACGCTGTGTTTTCGGATGATGTCGCCAGGGGGCAACATGTAGATGAGAAATAGGAGGGGCCGAGGATAAATCCTTGGGGGACACCAGAGGTAACGATGCGGGAGTGGGAAGAGAAGCTCTTGCAGGTGATTCTCTGGTTACGATTAGATAGATAAGAATGGACAATGGTGGAGAGGCGTTGGAGAAGGATGGAGTGGTCAACCATGTCAAAGGCTGCAGATAAGTCAAGAAGGACGAGGAGGGATAGTTTACCTTTGTCACAGTCACAAAGGATGTCATTTGTGACTTTGATGAGAGCAGTTTCGGTACTGTGGCAAGGACGGAAACCTGATTGGAGGGATTCAAACATGGAATTGCGGGAAAGATGGGCACAGATTTGGGAGGCGATAACACGTTCAAGGACTTTGGAGAGGAAAGGGAGGTTGGAGATGGGGCGGTAGTTTGCAAGGACGGAGGGATCAAGGGTTTGTTTTTTGAGGAGAAGGGTGATGATGGCAGATTTGAGGGAGAGGGGGACAGTAGCTGAGGAGAGAGAACTGTTAACAATATCAGCTAACATGGGAGCCAGAAAAGGAAGTTGGGTGGTCAGCAGTTTGGTGGGAATAGGAGGTGGGTCTCATAGACAAGATGAATGCAGAGAGCTCATGAGGGGAGATCGGAGAGAAACTGGAGAAAGATGTGAGTTCAGGGCTAGGGCAGGGGGGAACCTTAGAGGAAGTTTGGCCCAGTGGGCTAGGGGAAGGAAGGGAAGTGGCAGAGGCAGCTGAATGGATGGTCTCAATCTTAGAGACAAAGAAGTCCATGAGCTCCTCACACTTGTTATCGGAGATGAGATTGGAGGAGACAGGGGAGAGGGGTTTAAGGGTGAGGGGTTTAAGAAGACGGTTAGCAGTAGAGAATAGGAGCCGGGGTTTATCTTTACATTCCAGAATGATTCTGGAATAGTGAGTAATTTTGGCAAACGAGAGCAGGACCCGATAGTGCTTTATGTGGTCCAGCCAGATCGGGCGGTGAATGGCTAAACCAGTTGTCCGCCATATCCGTTCGAGTCTGCGTCCCTTGGACTTAAGGGAGCGAAGATGAGGGCCGTACCAGGGGGAACGGCCAGGGTGAGAGAGAGTAATTGTTTTAATAAGGACTAGGGCATCAAAGATAGTGGTGAGGGTGTGGTTGAGCAGATTGGTAGCTGCAGAAATGTCATGGTGAATGGAGGGCCAGAGGCTGGACAGTTGAGATTTCATAAGTGCAGGTGTAAGAGAGTTGGGAGAGACTTTTTTCCAGGGGCGGACACAGAAGGAAGTAGGGTTAGGGAGGATGGGTGGAAGGGGGATGTGGGTGGAGAGCGATACGAGGAATTGGTCAGAGATGGCCTTATCTGCAATTGACACGATGGGAGTAGCGAGGCCACGAGAGATGGCAAGGTCGAGGGGGTGGCCGTGAATATGGGTTGGGGAGTTTACATGGAGGGAGAGATTAAGGGAGGATAGGAGGCTAGTGAACTCAGAGGAGAGAGAGCATGATGAATTGAGATGGAGGTTGAAATCACTGAGGTTGAGAAGTCGTTCGGTGCAGAGGCTGAGGGAGGAGAGCAGTGAAGATATTTCAGTAATAAAGTTTTTATGGTACTTGGGTGGGCGGTAGAGAACAAGAATTTTAAATGAGAGGTGAGAGGGGTGGAATAAGGTGGGATGCTCAAAGGAGGAGAAACTGCTGGAGGAATAAATGGACAGACCAAGGTGTGATTTGGTGATGAGAGCCACACCGCCACCACGGTGGGGCAAGTGGTGGAAGGTATAGCCAGGTGGGGAGGCTTCATTTAAGGGTAACCACGTTTCTGTCAGGGCCATGATATCGATGCAGTCATCCATGATAAGCTCATGGATGGCAAGGGCCTTGTTCGCAAGTGAACGGACATTCTGGAGGGAGATATGGAGAGGGATGGCTGCCCCACTGCCAGCGTCCACAGGGTCAGCGCTGGGGGGGATGAGTTGGATGGGGAGGAGATTGGCAAGATTTACCCCCAGTGGGCGCGTTGGGTGGGAACGTCTTCAGTGAAGACCTTCAATGACTGAGGATAAGATTCACCATTAGTTACCGTGTAAGAAATATAATTACAACAGGATACTAATTTGCAATATTTGATTATATCGCAAATGTGTGGATTTGAATATAAATGTATGCAAATGTATTAATAAGGAAGCCACTGACATTGTTTCTGAGGGCTGATATACTTACATAGGATTACATAGAACATACAGCACAGAAACAGGCCATTCAGCCCAACCAATCCATGCCGGTGTTTATGCTCCACTCGAGCCTCCTCCCGTCTTTCCTCATCTAACTCTATCAGCATAACCCTCTATTCCCTTCTCCCTCATATGCTTATCTAGCCTCCCCTTACTTGACTTTCATTGTAAGTTTGCTAGCCACTCAAATCCCCAGTAATCCATTGCAAAATACAATGATTAAATCTTCCATAAATTACATGGTTTTGCTATTTCACAGTTAGAATGCCACAGAAAGTGATTTTACTCATCTGATGACGTCAATCAGTGTTACTTTTAGCTGCTGCTTTCAAATGAAGTAATGAAGTAAACAGAAACTCAAATTGCTGTAAATCAGCAGTAAATGAATCTTTAACAGTTTCAAAAATCAATCATAGATAACAAATAGAAACAATGGGGTTGATTTTCAAGTGACCGCTTCCATCAGGCAAGAGGTGGACAGAGCAAGCAGCTGCCACACAATGGAAGTGGTTGGTGGCCTGAATCATTTTCATGGTCAGGCCTTATTTGCATTCTGTTGGTGAGCTGTTCATGCTTTTGGAATAGCTCGGCGATCTGAAAGGGCGAGAAGCAGGTGGCTCCACCACAGAGATCAGCCAGTGCAGGTAAATTAAGCGGGAGGGAGGCGATCCCATGTGAGGGACTTGGTAGGTTTTTGTGGAGTCACTTTTTTTGAATGGCCTGCAGCAGTCCCTTTAATGACCACTGGTTTGGCTGTTCAACACCATGTACCAATGGGCGGAGTGTGTATGGTTCACATTTCACCGATTGGTACTTCAAACTTGAGCTGGAGTTCTATTAATGGCACAGGACCCTGATTTGCATTGGCTAATGAGGCTCCTGCCTGTTTCCAGCAGCCACTTGGCCCATTCATTTCAAGGCCCCACTGTAATAGAGCCGCCTGGTAGACTACTGATGTTTATTAAAAAAAAGCCATGTACAGTACAGTTCTTACCGGAAGCCATTTTGTGTTGTTGTATAGATATGCTGTGTCTCAAGATATCACAGAATTGGCGATGAGGATGCGATTGCGGATTCCCTAGCTGAAATTTTTGTTGTAGGATAATTCTGCCAACCGACAGAGGGGCTGTAAGAGGTTCCTCATTTTGCAGAAAAACTTAAAAATCTGAGGTAAATTTCGAGCACACTCGGGCTGAACTGTCGACGTTGCCAGAGTCCAGTTGGCCGTACCTATGGGAATTTAATATAGAGAAGCATTTTGGTGGAGGGAACCGGGAGAGGCAATATACACTTAATGGCACAGTTTTAAAGAGTGTGCAGGGAGTTAATGTGCATAGGTCCCTGAAGGTGGCAGGACATATTGAGAGAGTGGTTAGCAAAGCATATGGGATCTTGGGCTTCATAAATAGAGGTATTGAGTACAAAAGTAGAGAAGTTATGCTGATCCTTTATAAAGCGCTGGTTAGGCCACAACTGGAGCATTGCATCCAGTTCTGGTCACCACACTTTAGGAAAGATGTGAAGGCCCTTGAGAGGGTGCAGAGGAGATTTACCAGAATGGTTCCGGGGATGGGGGATCATAGATACAAGGATAGGTTGGAGAAGCTGGATTTGTTTTCATTCGAGCAAAGGAGGTTGCGGGGTGATTTGATAGAGGTGTACAAGATTATGACAGGTTTGGATAGGCTAGACGGGAAAGGCTGTTCCCACTAGTTGATGGTACAAGGTCTAGGGGACACAGATTTAAGGTTTTGGGCAAGAGATACAGGGGGGATGTGAGGAAAAACTTTTTTACGCAGCGAGTGGTGAGGACATGGAACTCGCTGCCGACGGAAGTGGTGGAAGCGGACACACTCAATGTTTTCAAGGGAAGACTTGATGGGCACTTGAGGGAAATAAACTTGCAGGGCTACGGGGATAGAGCGGGGGAATGGGACTGACTGGATTGCTCTACAGAGAGCTGGCACGGACTCGATGGGCCAAATGGCCTCCTACTGTGCCGTTATGACTCTATGACTCTTTGGGCTGGATTTTACCAGCCCTGAGGAGGCGTGTCTGGAGGCGGGACTGCTGGGAAAATCCCCAAAAATGGGAGCGGTTCCCAAACCTGCTCCCAACCTGCCTCCAACCAGTCTCCTGAGAGTTGGGTCCCCGATTTGCGCAGGGTCCCGACTCCTAGCGGCGGGAAGAGGATTACAGCCACTTAACTGCCTGTTAACAGGTAGTTAACAGGTAGTTAAGAGACTTTTTCCCATTTTTCCACTGCTGCTGCGGGCTTCCCGATGTCGGGGAACCCCGCCAGGGTAAGTGAGGCGTGATGTGGGTCTACTGTAATTTTTGTGTATACGTGACTGCTGCAGAAGTGGTTTAAAGGATTCAATGGGACACTGGTGAGTATCAGAGGTAAGGAAAAGTTCTGAAAGTAATGTTTAATGTGTTTAGATGTTTCTGCAGATGACAAGCTGTGAAGTGTTTGTGTAGGCTCATCTCATCGGGAGAAGTGACAGATGGCTTCTGCAATCTCAGCTGCAGCTGCCATCTGTTTTATCCTAAGGAGAGAGTAATTGGAGGGCCTGGGTGCAAGGGCTCACCTTTGGACTGTGATTGTCAGTGTTTGACAGCACCTCAATGCTGTCAAACACGGTCAAATCCCTGTCAAACAAGTGTGGTGCATATGCCTTTAATAAAACTGGCAGATGAAGCATCATCAACTGACGTCATCTGACACCGGCTTTCCCTTAATTGGCCGACAAGCCCGCAGAGCGGGCTTAACAAGGCCAATCAGAGGAAAATAGCGTCAGCTCATCAGACGTCGCTGGGGGCGGGACTGGAACCTGAAAACCAGCAGTCCTGCCTCGAACTCGGCCTTCCAGGTAAGATTCCGCCCTATGACTCTATGGGCTAAAAATTGAGTCGCGCCCCATTTGGGGCGCTAACCTCGCCAGCACCCCGAAAAAATTAGCGCCCCCGCGCCGGAACTTGAGTGGTTGCGCCCCAAGAGGGAAGCGGGGCACTACTGGAAGCACCCCGCATCCCTCTTGGGGCGCTACGAGGGAATATCCTGGCGCTACGTGCTGCAGCACCAGGCGCTGTGGCACGTCGCACCGCGGTACTGCAGGCCTTCCTCCCCTTCTTAAAGGGGGGGGGCCCTGCGCAGCGCGAACCGGGGCCCAGCTGGGCCCCCAGGGATCGGGAGTGCCGGCAAAAGAGCCCGGCACTCAAGAGAAGTGCCGGGCTCTTGGAGCGCAGCCGGCACTTCACAGTGGGGGAGCTTCACGGGGGCCGGGGACAGCAATGGGGGCAGGTGCTGGCAGGCGGCCAGCAATAAAAATGGCCGCCTGCCACCTCCCCTTTAAATATCGCCGCCCCGGCCGCACGTACGCCCCCTGAACCCGTCGGACATAGCGTCTGCCGGTAAGTCAGGGGGCGCTACCGAAGATCGCGGCTGGAGCGCGAGCGGGGCGCTGCGCACGGCAATGATGTCATCGCCGGCGGCGCAGCACCACAGGGCGCTACCGGCTGGCGCCGCCGCTAACCTCCCGCTGAATTTTGCGGGAGGCGTGGGCGGCGCTGCGCCCGGGCGTTAGCTGCTTTGCGCCCCATTAGCGCCCTCTTAAGGCGCTAACGGGAGGCGCAAGCAGCTGATTTTTTCCCCCTATGACTAATACGGCGCTTGGATGAGTTCCATCACGACCAAGAGACTTTTGGAGCGTATGTGGAGTGGCTAGAAATGTTTTTCACTGCGAATAGTATCGTCGAAGTCCCTGATGATGAAAACCGTAACCGGACGGTTTTAGAAATGAAACGGGCTATTTTTTGACTGAAGCAGGCCCCGAGGTGTATGAAACCCTGAAAAATGTGTTTGTTCCCACCAAGCCGAAGGACACACCACTGAAGGAGATCCTACATTTCACATTACAACAGTGACTACACTCCAAAAAAGTACTTCATTGGCTGTAAAGCGCTTTGAGACGTCCGGTGGTCGTGAAAGGCGCTATATAAATGCAAGTCTTTCTTTCTTTCTAACCAAATTAGAACAGCACTACAGTCCTGAGCCCCTGGAAATTGCTGTAAGTTATCGTTTTGGAACACCCGATCAATTAAATGACGAGGGTATCAGTGAGTACATGGTAACTTTTAAAAAGCTAGCCATTCACTGTCATTTCAGGAACTTTGAGGACCGAGCTTTGCGTGACCGCTTTGTTTGTGGGTTAAAAAATGAACGTATCAGAAGTAAATTGTTGACAACCCCTAACTTGACTTTAGACTTAGCTTGTCAGACATCTATGTCGATGGATATGGCCGACCGATACTCCTGAGAGTTCCGCGCCATTTCCAGTTGTCAGACAACCGAGGTGAATCGGCTGCAGGCTAAAAATAAAAGGCAGTTGGGATCCAAGGCCTCAGCAACTGGCCAAGGTAACAGTGCATTGAAGTCATGCTATCGGTGCTTAGGACAACACATCGCTCAAAGCTGTCCATATGTGAAGGCAGAGTGTTTCTACTGCAAGAAAACTGGGCATCTTGCGAAGATGTGCCGACAGAAGAGTAAACCGACTGGCAATGCTAGAAGTAGAAATCGTCAGACACTACATACCGTTGAAGAGAAGCAGCAGGACGAGGAGTTTCTGGAGACTCACGTCATCAGGAGCACGAAGGTATCTAACAGCGATTCGTGAGGTATCGCCATCCAAATAGATGTCGCAGGAACCAGGATACCCATGGAAATCGACACTGGTGCATCGTGAGCGTAGTACCGGAATCACTATATCGCGACAAGTTGCATGATTATCGACGAGAGAAATCGAAGGTAGAGCTGCGAGGCTACTCAGGAGAGCAAATCCCTGTAGTAGAAAGTGTCACCATACCAGTGAAATACAAGGATCAATGTCAGAGCTTGCCTCTCATAGTAGTGGCAGGAGACAAGCCTGGCTTGATAGGTAGAAATTGGTTGGGATCACTGAAGCTGGATTGGAATAAGATTTTTCGTGTGGAAGCGAAATTTGCATCGAAATATGATGTCATCAAGCAGTATCCGAAGGTGTTCAGTGAAACAGGCAGTCCGATTCAAGACTTCAAGGCGAGTGTCAGAGTGCAGAAGGATTCAAGACCAGTTTACTGCAAGCCACGTCCTGTACCATACGCACTCAAGGAGAAAGTTGAGCAAGAACTCAAAAGACTAGAAACTGAGAACATTATCTCTAAGGTAGATCTGAGTAATTGGGCTACACCCATTGTTGTTGTACCTAAGTCAGATGGTAAGGTAAGGTTGTGTGGTGATTATAAGGTAACCATAAACCAGGTTCTAGAGTGTAATCTACCCAATACGTTGCCAAATGTGGAAGATTTGTTCACAACGCTGACAGGTGGCCAGATCTTTTTGAAGTTAGATCTAACAAACCTACAACTTGAGTTCGATGAAAAGTCCAAGTCATGCTTGACTGTAAATACTCACCGAGGCCAAAATCAGTTTAATAGGCTACCATTTGGAGTGTCTTCTGCCCCCGACATATTCCAGGGGGTGATGAACCAAATTTTTTAAGGGATTGAAGGGGTAGTGTATTATTTGGATGACATAATCATTTCAGCACCAAACAGGCAAATCCATGATGAGGTGTTGAATGAAGTACTCAAACAGCTAGAGAAGCACAGAGTACAAGTGACAGCTCACAAGTGTGAGTTGTTTCAAAACTCAGTGGAGTTCTTAGGGCACAGAGTAAACAAAGATGGTTTACATCCAACCAAGGGAAAGCTGGATGCAATCAGAAATGCACCCACTCACAAGAATCTTTCTGAACTTCGATCATTTTTGGGTCTTTTGAATTATTACAGAAAGTTCCTCCCAAACTTGGCTACATTGTTACATCCACTGAATGAGATGCTGAGAAAACAGGTCCCTTGGCAGTGGTCAAAAGAATGCGACACAGCATTCAAAGAGTGTAAAAGCCAGTTAGTAGAGAGTACCATGTTAGTTCGCTATGATGTATCTATGGAGATCAAACTAGCGTGTGATGCCTCTCCGTACGGAGTTGGGGCAGTGATCTCTCATGTACTTGATAGTGGGGAGGAGAGACCAATTGCTTTTGCTTCACGCACTTTCAGTGCCAGTGAGCAGAATTATGCACAGATCGAAAGGGAAGCTTTGTCATTGATTTTTGGGGTCAAGAAGTTTCACAAATACTTGTTTGGTCGTAAGTTTACCATAGTTACTGACCATAAGCCCCTGACAACAATCCTCCTTCCAAAGTCCCCAGTTCCAACCTTAGCTGCAGCCTGAATTCAGAGATGGGCTTTGATTTTGTCAGCGTATACGTATGACATTGAGTACAGACGATCAACTGATCACAGTAATGTTAATGCTATGTCCAGGTTGCCATCCCCATCACAAGTTACACCAAATAAGGAAGAAGTGTTCTATTTCTCATACATTGATGAGCTGCCAGTCACAGCTGAAGAGATTGGTGAGGCAACCAAATGTGACCCAATTATGCCAGAGGTGTATGATTACATAGCAAATGGATGGCCAAACCAGGTATCAGAGGAAGATATACATCCATACTTCGTTCGTAGGAATGAATTGTCAGTGGATAAAGATTGTATCATGAGGGGACCAAGAGTGGTTATCCCAAATAGGTTCAGGTCTAAATTGTTAGGAGATCTTCATGACCAGCACCTGAGAATGTGCTTGACCAAGAGCTTTGCACTCAGTTACTTATGGTGGCCAGGTTTACATAAAGAGATAGAGTACATAGTCAGTCAGTGTACAACATGTAAATCGGTGAGCAAGAAACCACCATCAGAACCATTACAGCCATGGAAATGGCCTCCCAGAGTGTGGCAAAGTTACGTGTAGATTTTGCTGAGCTAGAAATGCAACAATTGTTCTTAGTGATAGATAGTCACTCGAAGTGGGTAGAGGTGTTTCCGATGCGGATAATAACAACAAGCAAAACACTAGACAATTTGCGAAGACTGTTTTCTTCATACTGCCTCCCAGAAGAAATTGTGTCTGATAATGGGCTGCAATTTTGTTCAGAAGAGTTCACACAGTTCATGAGCAGAAACGATGTGAAACATACCAAAGTTCCACCGTATCACCCTGCTTCAAATGGTGCAGCAGAGCGCACAGTACAAATTGTCAAACATTCAAGCAAATGTGGATCCAAATCCAAAGAAATGTCAGTTGTCGTTGGACCACAAACTGGCAAATTTTCTGATTACCTATCGGAATACTCCTCATACCACTACTGGAGGAGAAGAGAGGAAGAACTGATAGAAAACCAGCAGAGTTGTTTCTCAAATGGCAACCACGAATCAGGTTCTCATTGTTAAAGCCAAACTTGGCACAGTCCGTAGAAGAGAAACAATCAAGTCAGTAAGAGAGTCATGATAAAGGTAGAGTTAGAGAGAGAAGTGTGAAGGTTAGAGTGAAGAACCATCACCATAATTGGTTAAAGTGGTTACCAGGAAGAGTAGTGAAGCTATGTGGCCCTCGCACATATTTGGTCAAGATGTTTGATCATGGAAAAGTTAGGTTTGTTCACATTGATCATATCTTACCTACAGATGTGGAAGGAGTTGAAAGCTGGGATGATTCAATTTATTCTGATGAGTCAGAGAATCTTGTTATAAGTAGAGTACCAGTAGCAAATCCTACATCAGACGTACCAGAAACAAATCCAAGACAAATCAGAATTTAAGTCGGAGCTTGAGTCAGCCAGACAAACAGTCTGAAAGTGTAAAGAGTCCAAATGTAGATCAAGGTCAGCCCTTGGAGAAAAATTCTCCGTAGGCTCAGTCTAGAATGAGTCAAAGTCCTACAATATGATCTGAAGGTTCTGTTCAAGAAAGAAGGTATCCTCTTTGAAACAGAAAACCAGTGGTTAAGTTTAATCTGTAAATATGGAAAATAAGTTCATATCTTTTGTTTGTGTTATAGAATTCTATAGTAGAATTTGGAAACATAAAATGGGTTCCATTTGAGAAATGTATACCAAGAGTTGTGTATACCATACAAGTCATGTACAATGATTATTTGCTATGATTAACTTCTTCAATAAGGAGGGAGAAGTGTAATAGAGCCAGCTGGTGGACTACTGATGTATATAATAATAAAGCCATATGCAGTACAGTTCTTACCGGAAGCCATGTTGTGCTGTGTCTCAAGATATCACACCCACCAAAATGGTGGAGACCTGGATGCCAGTGGGAGTAGGGCAATGAGTGCTGCACTGCCAATTTCATCCCGCTATCGCCCTGTTCCCACTCAACACAAACCTTAACAGTATCTTAAGTTTATTACATGGACTACTCCCACATAGCATCTGCATTGCATCATTTAATGTGCACGAAAAGGCTATGCTACAACACAATTCTGATTTGTTGGTTGAGCAACTTTTTAAAGATCATAAAATTATATAAGCATTTTTTGTATGAGTGAATGGTTATAATTCAACATCTGGAGTTTTGCTGACGTTATGACATTAAAACCTTTCCAAATTGCAGCTCCTTCTAAATTACCCATTATTCTCACTTACACAAACAAGGGGGTGGAATCTAACCCCAAAAAACAGGTGGGTTGGGGTTGAGTGGGAGTTTAACAAGTTCAAATACTGAATCCCGACCCAACCCGCCTCCAACCCGCTCACTTCCGGTTTTAACGGAGGCGGGATGGGAGGTTTTGTGGCGGGGGGCGGGCAGCTGACCCGTTCCCAGGAAGTGGGTCACTCATTTAAATATTATAATGAGGCTCCATGCCTCATGGTGATCCACCATTTTAAATTTGACTGTGGGCGGATGGATTTCCTGGGCCTCAGGGAATGCGCCAGCTAAAGGAAGGCAAGGACTGCAGGATCCAGGAGGTAAGTACCTTTCCACTTTCCTGCTGGATTCAGTGTTCCTGCCTCGCCAAGCCCCTGCAATCGGACACCCCTGACACTTCCGATCTCCCCCTGACCTCCCTCCACGAGGCCTCCGAACCTCCTACACGAGGCCTCCGATCTCTGATCTGCCCTCTGGCCTTTGATCCTCGCCCCCAGCCTCCAACCCCCATGCCCCCTCCAGCCTCCAATCTATCTCTGGCCTTCCGCCCTCCCTCCTCCAGCCCCTGATCTCCCTCTGGCCTTCTGACCTCCTCACTCTGGCCCCCAATCGCCTTCCCGGCCTTCCGTCCTCCCACCTCTAGCTCGATCACCTTCCCAGCTCTTCCGACCACCCCCGTACGGCCCTGATCCCACTCCAACATTCCCCCCTCCCCCACAGCCCCGATCTCCCTCCGGCCTCTCCCCTCCGGCACTGATCCCCCTCCGGCCTGCACCCTCTGGCCACTATCTTCCTCCAGCTTCCCCCTTCCAGCCCCAATCCTCCTCTGGCCTTCCCCCTCCAACCCCCATCCTCCTCCGGCCTCCACCCTCTGGCCTGATCCTCCTCCAGCTTCCCCCCTCCTCTCTGTGGCCTGGTGCCGCAGGCCTACCCGCCCAACAGCCAGGCAGCCATTCCATCTGGCTGCGAGCGGGAAACAGAGTTTTGAAATGCTAATCAGGCCCTGCTGTTAAATTCGGCAGGACTGCTACTCTGGGCTCCACAAAGAAAGTTTAAGCCTCCCCTCTCTGGGCTCCTCCCTCCAGATCAGGCCTTCCCAAACTCCCTACCTGCCATTTACCTGAGTACCAAGGTCCATTTCTTTGGTTGCCAGCAGTGATCTCCTGTGGCCTGATATTGTGCTCCCACCCGCCGGCCAACTGTCACTTCCCATCGGTTTCAGAACCTGACTGGGCCTATGGTAAGTTAAAATGACCCAGACCTCACGTTGCCAAGGTCGGGACAGTTTGTTTCCCGCCTTGGCTCCTGGCCGCCCAACTGTCTCTCTGAGTTAAAATTGGGGCTTATGATTTTTGACACCTTGGGGGCTGTTTTCTCTGCTGTAGCGCCTGTAGTTTAGGAGCTAAAGGGGTAAAAATTCACTTGGTTGCGCCACCCGTTAGCGCCTTAAGAGGGCGCTAATGGGGCGCAAAGCCGCTAACGCCCGGGCGCAGCGATGTTTGCGCTGCTCGAGAACTTAACTTGAGATTGTGCGGCGGCGCTAAAACTTACCGCTGCGACCACCTGCGCGCGCAGATTGTGACGTCATTCCATGGTGCAACGCCCTTGGGGCGCCCCGTAGCGGAAATTGAGTGGCGCCCCCTGCCTTACCGCCTGGCGCTTCCAACGACCAGAAGACTGGAACGCTATCAATCGCTGTGGGGCTGGGGGGGGGCGCTATTTAAAGGGGGCCTCTTCCTGTCTTTTATTGTTGGTGGCATTTTTGAACTACGCATTCTGAGAGAGAGAGGGAGAGACTTCTGGAGAGATTCAACGTTGTGTGAAGGAGTTTTGGGTACTGAGCAGCACTTTGCAGGTTCATTTTGATTTGCCATTCCTTGTATCGATTTAGCAGAGACCGTGGGAGCTGCACTCTGAGCTCTTTGCCTGGTGCTCTCCATTGTTCTTTCCAGCACATTTGATGTGCAAGTCTCTCCAGGCCGAGATTCAAGGCAGCAATGAACAGGATGTGGATGGAAAGCAAGATTAACCATCCCCTTTAAGAACTGGCCTGTGCCATTGTGTGTGTGTTCCATTGCTGACTGACATTACATGAGCTTCGCCAGCGCTCTGAGTTAGCGCCTCACTGCTCGGCCTTTGCGCCTTAAGAGAGGTGTGCAGCGCCTGCTTTAGCGCTCCACTCACCTCCCGGGGCGGTAAAAGTGAAGTTTCCCGTCAGTGCCGATAATTAGCGCCAGGCGCTAATATTTGCGTCCGGACGATATTTGCGCCCCAAATGGGGCGAGACCTAATTTCTACCCCAAAGAGTCTCCAAGGTGGCCAAGGTGGGGTCTTGAGCTGCAGTGCCGGGTTAGCCCGTCTTTAGCGCAAGATGCCATCTTGGTAAAGGAGTTTAAGTGTGCACTAAGAACGGCCTAAGGATGAGTAAGCCTCTGATTTGCAATTAAATTGGCCCCTAACACTCATTAAAGAGGCTGCACACCATTTTGCTGGCTAGCGCTGCAATTAACGACCACTCCTAACAGCGACCAGCTGAACAGGAATAAAGAAGTCGTTGGTGAGGACTGTGAGTGCTACTGAAAGCCATGCTCAGCTTTCACTGTTCACTTGCTGATTGAGATCAATTGACTATACTGCGTTTGAAGAGGACTTTTGTTACACATTGGAAGACTTTCAGGGACACTTTGTCAAGACTTCACCAGTGCTTTATCAAGATTTTTTTGTGGAAATTCTCTGAGGTCTTCACCTAAAAAGAGTGAGTGCTGTGCTACTGTACCTTATTGTAGACTTTATAGGAGACATCAGGAGAAAGGGAGTGGTTGGTCATGGGGATCTTGCTAGGGGCCCCTCTTGGCCTGGAGGAGGAATGGGAGGAGGAGATGAGGCCAGGCAGAGCAGCACCAGCTGCTGGAGGAGAGAGGGAGAGGAGGGCGAGTTGGGCTCTCAGCAGGAGGCCCTATCTACCCAGGGCCTTCAGAGAGCACTACTCCTACAATCACATGAGCCAAGACCAGTGCATGAGGAGGCTGCGCTTTACCAAGGAGACTGTCACAGAGATCTGTGGCTTTATGGAAGGAAGACTCAGACCTCGCAGCACAGCCAGGACTGCAGTGCCCGTGGCAGCCAAGGTCACAGCAGCACTTAGTTTTTATGTTACTGGAACCTTCCAACTGCCACAGGTGATATCAGTCATATATCACAATCCTCTGTGCTCTTCTGCATAAGGGAGGTCACTGAGGCTCTATCTGCTTTGAGGAATGATGATATATCATTCCCTATTGCCAGAGAAGACCAGAGGCAGAGAGCTCCAGGATTCGGTAGGATTGTGGGATTCCCCATGGTCCAGGGAACCATTGACTGTACACACGTGGCCATACGAGCCCCTCATTTAAACTCGGAGGTGTTCAGGAACAGGAAGGGAGTCCATTCCTTCAATGTACAGCTTGTGTGCGACAACCGGCAGCAGATCATGCAGGTGAATGCCTGCTATTCAGAGACCAGCCACGATCTTTGAGCCCCAACGCAATCTGCATGGCTGGCTACTAGGTGACAAGGGATACCCTCTGATGCCATGGCTCATGACTCCCCAGAGAAAACCCCAGACATCAGCTGAGCACTCATACAATGACAGTCACTCTGCCACCAGGAATATCATTGAGCAGATCATTGGGGTCCTTAAGCAGAGGTTTAGATGCCTTGACCGGTCAGGAGATGCCCTGCAGTACTCAGCCGAAATTGTCTTCAGATTCATGCTGACTTGCTGCATGCTCTACAATCTGGCGATCATGAGACCAGCCGTTACCACCAGCAATTGTGCCTGCCAGAGGGTCAAGCTCAGGAGCCACAAAAGAGGAGGAGGATGAGGAAAAGGAGAAAAACGAGGAGGATCTTGGAGAGCATCAGCGGGTTCCAGGTAGATGGCTCGCACCTGGGAGGGATGCTCGCCGCCATCTAATTGAAGACCACTTTTGAGAGATGTCCTCCACCATCAGACTTTGGATCACTGTTGCCACAGGCCTTACCTTCCAGAACTGAGGATTCATCAAGAAGTCCATCATTTGTACTCAATCCTTTCAACCCCTTCCTCATGAAGAACTTCAAAAAAAGACTACCCACACTGGAGAGGATAGGATCCAGGTTCTGTGTCAAGCTACTGGCCAAGCTGGAGGCGGACTCCTCCATCCGCCTAGCCACAATCCGTAACCTTTCAGGTAGGCTGTCCATTGCACCAAGCATTTGGTTTGCCAAACCCATCAGCCTTCTTCTGAATTTTGGCCCTGCGAGGTCCTCATCTGACTCCTCTGCAGCATAACTAGTATGCGACCTTGCCCACCGGCAAGGTGGCAACTGTGGTGTCCCTTCCACCTGGAGTGGCTGCTGCCCACTAATGCATGGTACGTCCCACTGTGTGGATCCCTCTTCTAACCTTGCCTCTAAGTTACGCTGGTTGCCGATCTCTGAGCTGGTGCCTGCGACAGAGGTAGTGATTGATGCAGCGCCCTCTTCCTCACTCTCCTCCTCCTCCTGCTCTTCCTCGGGGCGGGGGGGGGACGAAGTAGTTCTTCCTCCCCTTCCAGTTCCTCTGGGGTTGAGGTGGAGCTTGCAAAGATAAAAATAGAAGGGTTAAGGTGCAGCGCATGTGGCCACTATAGAAGGATGTGTGTGATGAGGCCATATGGAGCTTGTGGGTAAGGATAGATTTGGGAGATTAAGCATCAGGAATTGTTGTGGATATATAAGGAAGCTGGAGTGGCCACATACCTCGAGGTGATATGTCCCCTGCTCTGCCTGTGGTCACGGCATCTGCCACTCCCCTCCCGATAACCGCCAGCACTGCCTCTTCAAGGGGAGTGATGTCACGGAGTCGTGCTTCCCTTCCCCCTGTCAGGTTCTGTTGGCGGTATTATTTGCTATCTTGTCCTGGAACAGAAAGAGTGTTGATTATGAATGAGTGCACTGGCAAGTGTGCTTGTGTGTGTGATGCCCCACGTAGTTGAAGAGCTGTGAGATGTTTTTGAGGTGTGGTTAGTGCCTGTGAAGGATGCAATAGTGCGGGTTGTGAATGTCAGTGTATAGTTAGATGGTGGATGCAATGTGTTGAGGTTGCGATGCTGGTGGTGGTGCAGTTACTGAGCAGTGTGTTTGTGAGATAGGATCTTACCTTGATCACTTGTGTCAAACCATTACACTTTTTTGCAGCACTGGAGTCATGTCCTGGAGGCAGTGCTCCTGGCTGTGACCTCCTCGGTGATCTCCTCCAAAATCCACCGCATTAGTTGCCTTTGTGGCCTCCTTTCCCCCCCTGCAGGTACAGGACATCCCTCCTCCGCTGTACCTCCCCCACCAGGACCTCCAGTGCAGCCTCGGAGAACCTGCGAGCCCTCTCCCTCAGTCCCTGAGCCATCCTGAGAAGTGCCATTGTCCTGCTCCTTCAGCTTCACTGTCAGCCAGCACACTCCACACCTTCAGTGGAAGTGCATGCGTGGAAGCTATAAATACCGCTCCAGGAAAATTGCTACTAATCACCGCTTGAGTGCTAAACCTGGAGGTCTCTGTTTTAGCACCTCCAGGCACGTTTAAATTATGGTATTCTGCAATTAGCCCCAAGATTGCGTACTAAATCCAGACTTTTAAACAGGTGCGTTTTATTAGCACAGTACCCACTTAGTGCCTGTTTTCATCCTTTCCCCAAAATAACCCCCCTAATCTTGTGCAACAGTTATTCCTGTTTTATATTCAAATGCTGATAGTTGCACAAGTACAGTGATAGGAATTGTGAAATGAAGCCAGTTAATCCATTCAGACCAAAAAAAAGCCACCTTTCACAAAAAGGCAGCCGTAACCAGTCTTTAAGAAAATAAAGCTTCAGATAAGACAAGAATCAGGCATGTCCTAGTAGGTTCCTTTGAGGAAAATTAGAAAGGTTTTAAAAGCTGCATTTTAACCGTTTATTTGTTATATATAATTTCTTCCAGCAGAAACACGAAATAAACACACCTGTAACTGTGACTCTGAGAAACCAATAGCTCATTAAAATTTTTCCTGCCTGAAGTATCTACGCAACAACCAATGGGAGAAGGTAACATCTGATTATTTCCAATTCCACTCGCCACCCAAATGATCTGATTGGTTGATGCTGACAACCTCCATTTCCAATGAAAAAAAGCCAATTTTTCTTGTGAAACGCTTACACGTTGAGGCACAGATTGAAACAATGACGAAAAGGCTGACGGTTGGCACGTATGTACCTTCGTGGCCATTATACATGTGCAGGCCTTGACAGTGAGTGTCACTAGGCTATTTGACAAATGGGAAATCACAGCCAACTGAGCCAGGCCCAATCTTATCTTTACCTTCCTGGTCTTCATGGGATAGCTACTCAATGGCTGTGTTTGCTGAACCATGAAAGAGCCTTATAAATATTTTTTTTAAATGTTGGCATTTACATTTATGTTGTAGATCAAGCTTCAACTGCCAGAAGCTACTTATCACGATGATGAAAACTAATAGAGTGACAATAAAAATGCTGATATACAGGGGAATATGAAGTGGTCTGAACTGGACTAGAATCAAAACACGTTGGATTCTCAATCTGGTTTGAATCTCCTTCATAGTACTGTCAACTATATACTCCACAGGCTGATTAAGGTGAAAGTGTAACTGAACCATTTTGATTTTCAAGAAAACTATAATGATTACTCCTGTGATAGCCTAATGGGTAAAGACACTGCTTGGAAGGTCCAAGGATGGGGCCCTGGTCTATGCTAATTTAGTTGATCTCAGTTGGGCTCGCAGTTAGGGGCAACAACTGGCCTCAGCATTCCTGGGTTTGAAGGGGAAAAGTCAGGCAGTGTTCCCTCTCCTGATTGCGATGCAGTGCCTCTTGCTGAAAAGTATGTGGTAGAGCCTTGGGCAGGAGTTTTCTGGGGTCCGTGCGGGCGTGATCAGAGGCGGGTCGGGTGGGAAATTTGAAATAAGTTGGAGCGGGTCAGGAAGCCGCCATTATCCCGCCCCCACGCGCCTTTCCCTTGGGCGCGTTTGTCAGTGTGGCAGTGACCCGACCAGCTTCTACGAGGTGCTGCGACTGCTTAGACACTTTTGGCAGATGTCCTCTGGATTTTGGAGCCTGTGATGGCTCCGCCAAAGTCTGCTCCTCCTGCGACTGTGCAGGTCAAACTTAAGCCATCGCAAGCTATCTGGGGCTCTGATTGAGGGGGTGGCAACGCGGGAGAAGTATAAGCACTTTGGGAGGAGCTCACACTCCCCTCTCCCTCTCACCATCATCCCTCTCATGGGCCACACAGAAACATAGAAGATAAGAGCAGGAGTAGGCCATTCGGCCCCTCAAGCCTGCTCTGCCATTCAATGCGATCATGGCTGATCATCCAAATTCAGTACCCTGTCCCTGCTTTCTCCCCATATCCCTTGATCCCCTTAGTCTTAAGAAATATATCTAACTCCTTCTTGAATATATTTAATGAATTGGCCTCAACTGCCTTGTGTGGTAGAGAATTCCACAGGTTCACCACTCTCTGGGTGAAGAAATTCCTCCTCATCTCAGTCCTAAATGGCTTACCCCTTATCCTTAGACTGTGACCCCTGGTTCTGGACTCCCCCGTCATCGGGAACAGCCTTCCTGCATCTAGTCTGTCTACTCCTGTTAGAATTTTATAAGTTTCAATGAGATCCCCTCTCATTCTTCGAAACTCTAGTGAATATAAGCCTAATCGACCCAATCTCTCTTCATACGTCATTCCTGCCATCCCAGGTATCAGTCTGGTGAATCTTCGCTGAACTCCCTCCATGGCAAGAACATCCTTCCTCAGATAAGGCGACCAAAACTGCACACAATACTCAAGGTGTGGTCTCACCAAGGCCCTGCACAACTGCAGCAAGACATCCTTGCTCCTGTACTCGAATCCTCTCGCTATGAAGGCCAACATACCATTTGCCTTCTTAACCGCCTGCTGCACCTGCATGCTTACCTTCAGCGACTGGTGCACAAGGACACCCAGGTCTCATTGCACTTCCCCTTTTCCCAATCTATTGCCGTTCAGATAATAATCTGCCTTCCTGTTTTTGCCATCAAAGTGGATAACCTCGCATTTATCCACATTATACTGCATCTGCCATGCATCTGCCCAATCACCCAACCTGTCCAAATCATACTGGAGTTTCTCTGCATCCTCCTCACAGCACACACGCCCACCCAGCTTTGTGTCGTCTGCAAACTTGGAGATATTACATCTAGTTCCCTCGTCTAGATCATTAATAGATATTGTGAATAACTGGGGTCCTAGCACCAATCCCTGCGGTACCCCACTCGTCACTGCCTGCCACTCGGAAAAAGACCCGTTTATTCCAACTCTTTGCTTCCTGTCTGCCAACCAGTTTTCTATCCAAGTCAGTACCTTACCCCCAATCCCATGTGCTTTAAATTTGCACGCTAATCTCTTATGCGGGACCTTATCGAAAGCCTTCTGAAAGTCCAAATACACCACATCCACTGGTTCTCCCTTATCTATTTTCCCAGTTACATCCTCAAAAAATTCCAGTAGATTAGTCAAGCATGATTTACCTTTTGTAAATCCATGTTGACTTTGTCCGATCCTGTCACTGTTTTCCAAGTGCTCTGCTATTACATCTTTTAAAATGGACTCTAGCATTTTCCCCACTACTGATGTCAAGCTTACCGGTCTATAATTCCCCTTTTTTTCTCTACCACCTTTTTTAAATAGTGGGGTTACATTAGCTACCCTCCAATCCATGGGAACTGTTCCAGAGTCTATAGAATTTTGGAAGATGACCAGCAATGCATCTACTATTTCTAGGGCCACTTCCTTAAGCACCCTAGGATGTAGATTATCAGGCCCTGGGGATTTATCAGCCTTCAATCCCGTCAATTTCCCTAACACCATTTCCCTACAAATACTGATTTCATTCAGTTCCTCCCTCTCATTAGACCCTATGTTCCTCGACATCTCTGGGAGTTTATTTGTGTCCTCCTTTGTGAAGACAGAACCAAAGTATGTATTTAATTGGTCTGCCATTTCTTTGTTCCCCATTATAAGTTCCCCTGATTCTGACTGTGGAGCACCTTGCTGCACATCAGTGGGGCCATGAGGGCCCACATCTACGCTGACATCCCTCCTAGACAGGGGGTCTATGAGCCTCTGCCATCTATTCTCCATAGAGATCATGTGCTCCTGTGAGTGGCGCATTAGCTGCTCCATGCAGGTGGCCATCATATGCATGGAAGAGCCTACAGTCACCATCACCTGCAACACAGTGGTGCTCATGTTGGAGATAGAATCCTTCATTCTCTGAACATTTGCAGACATCGCGCTCGCAAAACCTGTCAGAACATCCTGCACTTCTTGCTGCACCTCCAGGATTGCCCTCTTTCTGGATGGCCCCCGAGGCTGAGTGCATGCAGCTGAGCAGAGCTGGGAGCATCCTGTGCCCTCTGTCCCTGTCTCCACCATCTGCTCTTGTTCACTTGTGACTTGTGACAGACCCGGTGATAACACTACTCTATCTCGCGTTGGATCCACCGAGGTGTGCATCTCTGCGCTGGTGCTGGGTGCGCTCATGTCTGGTGACGGTGCGCCCTCAGAGGCTGGAGGCTCCTCTGAGGAGTCGTCTTGCTCTTCCTCCTGGACAGTGGGGGGTGCACTTAATGGACCTGTGGGAGAGTAAAGAGATGAGTTAGATGTGCCATATGAAGAATGGGTGCACATACCATTATGCACATGATGACCATTCAGTGGCTGCTGACATCAGTCCCCATATGAGTGACTGATGTATGCCATGTGGAGGTATGAGATGTAATTCTGTCACCAGGATGATGAGATATCCCCCTCTCTCCATCTCCCACCTCCAGCTGCTCGGCCACTCCCGAGACTCCGCAGCCTCCTCTGTTGTTATGAGGGTCGCAAATGATGGAGTCCCACCTCCAGTTCTCTCCCTCTCCCTCTTATTGGCCGCTCCCATTTTCCTGCAAGGAGGGAAAGAAGAAGGTTGAGTGAGCGTGATGGAATGAGTGTAAGGAATGGATGGGTTACATCTCAGGAGAGAGACTATGATGGATTGGGGTGGTAATGCCAAGTGGGCTTCTTGCGTGTTGTTAGTTGGCATGATTGCATTAGGATGAGGATGAGTGTGAGGGTTGGCTAGTCAGATGGGGATGTGATAATGTAGATAGAGAGAGAGGGATGGGTGGACGTGCAAGGTATGTTGGTGTGAGTAAGGGTGTGGCTTTGTACTCCCCTTTCCAGATCGAATGAGATAATTGAAACATTTGCAGCACTGCACCCAGGTCTACTTGACCACATCCCTGCTGTTGACCTCCTCTGCTATTTGGAGCCAGGCTGTTTTTGTCTCCTGGGGAGGTCTCTTCCACCCATTGGAAGGGAAGAGGACCTCCCTGCATGCACTGACTCCCTCCACAAGCATATGGAGGGAGTCATCGGAGAACCTTGGTGCAGCCCTCTGTGTCTGTGCAGCCATCTCTCCAACTGTTTGGAGCAATGAATACCTTCAGAGTGCTGCCTGCACACTCCTAGATGAACCTTCAAATGCAAGGTGGCCATGGCTCCTTTAAATATACTGGCTGAAAATGCATCATGGATGATGTCATCAGACCCGCACCATTTAATTGGGCCGGGTAACTCACTGGGCGGACTTATTAGGCCCCATTATCGCAAAGTCTTTTTCTGCAGCGGGATGGAAGCAGCAACGGGGTCGTGACCCACCACGCTGACCGCTCGCTCCCAACCCATCCAAGTACAAAAAATTCCGGCCTTGGTGTGGGCTAGATCGGGCTCACTTGTGATGTTCCCATCCAATCAGATAGGGTGAAGTCAATGGAAAGGGTGAAGTCAGTGGTGTTTCCCCAAGGGTCAGTGCTGGAGCCACTGCTTTTTTTGATGTACATAAATGACCTGGATATTGGAATACAGAGTAGAATTTCTAAATTTGCCGATGACACCAAACTTGGGAGTGTGGCAAACAGTGAGGATGATACCAATCGACTGCAACAGGACATAGAAAGGCTAGCAGAATGGGCAGACAAGTGGCAGATGGAATTTAATACAGAGAAGTGTGAGGTGATACATTTTGGCAGAAGGAACAGGGAGAGGCAATATACACTTAATAGCACAGTTTTCAAGAGTGTACAGGGACACAGGACCTGGGAGTTAATGTGCATAGGTCCCTGAAGGTGGCAGGACATATTTGAGAGAGTGGTTAGCAAAGCATATGGGATCTTGGGCTTCATAAATAGAGGTATTGAGTACAAAAGTAGAGATGTTATGCTGAACCTTTATAAAGTGCTGGTTAGGCCACAACTGGTGTATTGCATCCAGTTCTGGTCACCACACTTTAGGAAGGATGTGAAGGCCCTTGAGAGGGTACAGAGGAGATTTACCAGAATGGTTCTGGGGATGGGGAATCTTAGCTACAAGGACAGGTTGGAGAAGCTGGATTTGTTTTCATTAGAGCAAAGGAGGTTGAGGGGTGATTTGATAAAGGTGTACAAGATTATGATGGGTTTGGATAGGCTAGACGGGGAAAGGCTGTTCCCACTAGTTGATTGTACAAGAACTAGGGGACACAGATTTAAGGTTTTGGGCAAGAGATACAGGCGGGATGTGAGGAAAAACTTTTTTATGCAGCAAGTGGTGAGGACCTGGAACTCTCTGCCGACGGAAGTGGTGGAAGCGGAGGCACTCAATGTTTTCAAGGGGAGACTGGATAGGCACTTGAGGGAAATAAACTTGCAGGGCTATGGGGATAGAGCGGGGGAATGGGACTGACTGGATTGCGCTACAGAGAGCCGGCCGAATGGCCTCCTACTGTGCCGTTATGACTCTATGGCTCTATGACTCTATGAAAGGAAAATCAGGCGTGACAGAAACAGGTGGCCCAATCAGCAACTTTCCATTTTGCCTCCCCCCTTCCCCCTTCCCCCCCCCACGAAGTTGAATTTCACCTCCTCACTGTTTAGGCTCATATGTCAAAAATGGGAGGTATGAGAGTGCTGCTGGTCCCCAAGAAATTGTATCCCTGCAAGGAGTCAGCTCTTTCAACAGAGGATGGGAAGGGAGAAAAAGGGTGAGAATTGGAACAGGATCAAATAGATCTTTACTGGCAACAAATCAACTTCAACTCCTACTTTATAACTTTGGTCTTCATTATTGTGTCCAGAAAATATTATTCATTTTATTAAGAACATCTGCCAGTAAACAACAGATATTCTTAATTTTTGTACATATTGGGGTTTCTAATTCCACAAAACAATTTTAGTGATACAAACGTAATATTTCAAGGACTACTGCTGGATTAACATTGATCTCTGACATCATGAAACTGTTGTATTGCCTGCAGATACTCTCTGAAGTGATTCATATGATTGATGTACAGGTTGGAAACTACAGTCAGAGACATTAGTTAACCAAATGCAGACAGAAGGTTGGTGACTATAGCCTAGTAATTACTCTTGCCGATATTAGCAGGTGAATGTTTTGTATTCCACCCTTTGATATTGTAATGTTGACGCTGGCCCATTTACTTTATATTATTGGATCTCCCACAGTGTTGTTCATGGTAAGTTGGTGCACATGGTCTCTCTTTGGCTCATCTTTGTCGTCTTACTTTGGGATGGGCAGGTGGTTAGCACTGACCAGGAGGCATCAACAAGTTTGATGACAGGATAGGCAACCTGAGTCACGAGGCCTCTCAATGGCAATGCAGGGAGGTGTGCAGGCAGCAGGAAAGGCTCGAGGGAATTGCAGGAAGTTCTTCTTCTTCTTCTTAGGCAGTCCCTCGGAACTGAGGATGACTTGCTTCCGCATTAAAAATGAGTTCTCAGGTGACTGATGAGCCCAATGCGGGATCTACAGTCTCTGTCACAGGTGGGGCAGATGGTGGTTGAAGGGGCGGGTGGGTGGGGTGCTTGGGTTGACGTGCGCTCCTTGCGCTGCTTGCGCTTGGCTTCCGCTTGCTCCCAGCGAAGAGACTGGAGGTATTCGGTGCCTTCCCGGATGCTTCTCCTCCACTTTGTGTGGTCTTGGGCCAGGGATTCCCAGGTGTCAGTGGGGATGTTGCACTTTTTCAAGGAGGCTTTGAGGGTGTCCTTGAAGCGTTTCTTCTGCCCACCTGGGGCTCTCTTGCCATGTCGGAGCTCCGAGTAGAGCGCTTGTTTTGGGAGTCTCATATCGGGCATGCAGACGATGTGGACCGTCCATCGGAGCTGATCGAGCGTGGTCAAAGCTTCGATGCTGGGGATGTTGGCCTGAGCGAGAACACTGACGTTGGTGCGCCTATCCTGGTCACGATCTGGACTGGAGGCGACGGAGGTTGAACAGTTTCCCGTTTGTTCTGTAGATTGGCTCCACTCCAGCGGGGAGCTTACTGAGGGTGAGATGGAGCATTGCAGCCAGGAAGATCGAGAAGAGCATTGGTGCGATGACACAGCCTTGCTTGACCCCGGTCCGTACGTGAATTGGGTCTGTGGTGGAACCGTTGGTCAGGATCACAGCTTGCATGTCGTTGTGAAGCAGGCGGAGGATGGTGACAAACTTTTGAGGGCAGCCGAATTTGAGGAGGACACTCCATAATCCCTCACGGTTGACGGTGTCGAAGGCCTTTGTGAGGTCAAAGAAGGCCATGTACAGCGGTTGGTGCTGTTCCCTGCATTTCTCTTGTAGTTGACATGCGGTGAAGATCATGTCCATTGTGCCCCTTAGTGGGCGGAATCCACATTGTGACTCTGGGAGGAGCTCTTCAGCCACTGGGAGAAGGCGATTGAGGAGGATTCTTGCGATGACCTTCCCTGTGGCAGACAGCAGGGAGACTCCTCTGTAATTACCGCAATCGGACTTGTCACCTTTCTTGAAGATGGTCACGATTACGGCGTCTCTGAGATCCCCTGGCATGCTCTCCTCCTTCCAAATAAGAGAAATTAGTTAATGTATTCGCACCAATAGTGCTTCTCCGTCATGCTTTAGTGCCTCGGCGGGGATTCCATCTGCTCCTGAGGCCTTGTTGTTCTTCAGTTGTCGGATGGCCTTTTCAACCTCATGCCGGGCCGGGGTTGTACTGAGGTGGTGGCGGGTAGCATGCTGCGGGATGGAGTTGAGGACACGCGCGTCGAAGACAGAGTCTCGGTTAAGGAGAAGTAATGTGGAGGTGTCAACTGCAAGTAAAAATTAATTATACTTAAATAAGTTTAAACCGTATAAATTTAAAATAAACTTTAGAAATTTAAAATAACATTTAGCTGCAGGGAAGACAGCAACCCATTTAAGTTAAAAATAAATCTAACATTTAATAAAACTTACCTGCAGTGTGTCCTAGAAGGAACTTGGGAGCTGGCACTTACAGGAGCGGCAGTGCCTCCTAGCATTGGGAGGACTAAAAGTCAAGCACAACAGTAAGTAGAGACACTTTATGTAACATCCAGGCGTGACACCCTGATGTGAAGGAAAAGGGTGACAAGAAAATCATGACACAAGAAGGAAGAGTGGAAAAAGGAAGTGTGCTCTAGATAGAAAACTTTTAATATATAGATGGGTTAACACCTCCATTAACATAACAGATGAAATTGATATGAATGTCAAATGTTCGTATTGCAGCATCACTCACAGTAACTTCCAGGTTTATAATTGTAAACCACCAAAGGTTATGACTGACAGGTAATCTGTATCGGGTATTGTAAATACTAGTAAGTTTTGGCAAAATAACACTAATAAGTTTTTTTCCCCTTCCTCCTTTTTGGCAATCTTTTCCCTCCCCATCTCCTTTTTCTAAAGGTATTGACTCCTCTGGTTCTTTGCCCACTGCTCATTCTTTATATGTCAGCCCAGAACATGATTGCTGGCAGACTATTTTATCATGAGGGCATCACAGCTGAGGCTCAAGCCCGTCCTCGCCCTATGCCCAAACATCTGCAATTCCAGGAGTTGCTGGATAGTGATCAGGAGTGAGACCCATGTGCCATTTTCCTCTTACTAACTTAAGGGGGCTGAGGCCAATTGTAGTGCATTACTGACTCCTTAGTGGATATAAGCTGAATATAAACCAGGAGATTGAACCAGGCACTCTCCTGGTCTGTATGGATAACCAACTCATGGCATTAACCAGTTATGCCATTGGAAGAAGTATTGATAGACCTTTAATGATATTGCATGTCAATAATACCTATCTGTGAATGATAGCACTGCAATCATATTCCAATTTCACTGTCTCTCATGGGACTCCCAAATATACCACCATATAGTGAGTGCTAACTTCCTCAAGAACTACTTCAAATAGTGATAAGGGAATATATTTGGCAACCTTTGTTCCTGCTGTTGTTGGAGAAAGGTAGAGCCCAATTTATAAAAGAACATGAGCATTACAGTATACTTAAATAGACAATGATTGACATGAGACAATTTTACAATATATCTTCATTTACATATTTTTCAAGGCACTATAAAATCTGATGGATAGATTTCATCCTCATGAAGGTTTTTATAACCTGTGAATCTCAGATTGTGTTTTATAACAATATAAGATAAGAATTAGGAACAGGAGTAGGCCATTCGGCCCCTCGAGCCTGCTCCGTCATTCAATAAGATCATGGCTGAACTTCTACATCAACTCCACTTTCCCGCCCTATCCCCATATCTCTTGATTCCCTTGGTGCCCAAGAGTCTATCAATCTCAGTCTTGAATATACTCAGCGATTAAGCATCTGCAGCCCTTTGGAGTAGAGAATTCCAAAGATTCACAACCCTTTGAGTGAAAAAATGTCTCTTCATCTCAGTCCTAAATGGCTGATCCGTTATCCTGAGACTATGGGCTGGATTTTGAATGACCCATGGAGTCGGGTTTGGAGGCGTGTGGGGGGGTTAAATTTGCGGGGTCGGGGGTCCCGACCCCATCCCGACTCCATCCCGCCTCCACGCAATTTTGACAAAATCAGTCGCGGGGTTCCCGACTCCGTCCCGCCTCCAAGAGGCGGGAGAGGCCATTAAAGCCCTTAACAAGCCCTAAATTGGATTTGTAATGTCATTTTGAAACGTTTTAGCTAGTTTAACCCTTTTCTGATGTGAAGCACGCCTGGTGTGAAACACTCCAGTGAAACCTGGCGGGAGCACAAGTGGATAGCTGACTATCGGCTGCAGGTCCACTATTACAACGGAGATGTGATGAAGGTAGTAGTAGTATTAGGTCTGAAAGTCGCCTCTGATGCTGCTGCATTGAATGTCTTCAGAGACTGCCTGGCCTTTGCTGTGAGAGGACGTGGATGCAAAAACAAAACTCTCTCTCTCTCTCACTCTCTCACTCTCTCACTCTCTCTCTCCCCCCCCCCCCCCCCCGGTCCACTCACATCAAAAGCCAGGCTCCTCTCTCACCAACAGCCAGACAATCTCTGAGACCAGTCAGCAATGATGACATCATCAGAGGCGACTTTCAGACTCAAACCACTAATTAGTTCATGGGTTCCCACATGCTGGAACTCAATTGCCCAATTAAGTGAAAATTGCATCATTCATCCATATTAATCTGGAGTCGGGGGGGAACACGAAATGCGGATAACACAACCCCAACCCGACCCCAAGACAAAATCCAGCCCAGAGTCACTAGTTCTACACTCGCCAACAAGGGGAAACAGCTTCTCAGCCTCTTCCCTGTCACGCCCTCTAAGAATTCTAGATATTTCAATTAGATTACCTCTCATTTTTCTAAACTCCAGAGAATATAGGCCCATTCTACTCAACAGGACAGCTCTCTCATCCCAGGAACCAATCTAGTGAACCTTCGTTGGCCCCCCCACTAAGGCAAATATATCCTTCCTTAGGTAAGGATCCCAAAACTGTACACAGTACACCAAAGCCTTTCATAATTGCAGCAAGACTTCTGTACTCTTATAGTCCAACCCCCTTGTAATAAAGGCTAACATACCATTTGCCTTCCTAATTGCTTGCTGTACTTGCATGTTCATTTTCTGTGATTCGTGTACAAGGACACCCAAATCCCTCTGAATCCCAACATTTACCAGTCTCTCACCAGCTAAGAAAATATTCTGCTTTTCCATTCTTCCTACCAAAGTGGATAATTTCACACTTCCCCACATTATCCATCTGCCATGGTCTTGCCCAATCACTCAACTGGTCTATATCACTGTGCAGCCTATTTACGTCCCACTCACAGCTTACTTTCCCACCTAACTTTGTATCATCAGCAAACTTGGATATATTACACTCAGTCCCCTCATCTAAGTCATTGATATAGATTGTAAATAGCTGAGGCCCAAGCACTGATCCTTGTGGCGCTCCACTAGTTACACCCTGCCATCCTGAAAATGACTCTGTTTTCTGTTCATTAACCAATCCTAAATTCATGCTAATATATTACCCCCAATCCCACGAGCCCTAATCTTGTGTAACAACCTCTTGTGTGGCACCTTATAGAATGCCTTCTGAAAATACAAATATACTACAGTACATCCACTGGTTCCCCTTTATCAACCCTGTCAGTTACATCCTCAAAAACTCTAATTTATCAAACATGATTTCCCTTTCATAAAACCATGTTGACTCTGCCTAATCATATTGTGATTCTCCAAGTGCCCTGTTACCATGTCCCCAATTAAAGATTCTAGCATTTTCCCTACTACTGATGTCAGGCTAACTGGTCTATAGTTCCCTGTTTTCTTTCTCCCTCCTTTCTTGAACAGCAGCTTTGCATTTGTTACCTTCCAATCCACGGGGACTGTTCTAGAACTTTGGGAATTTTGGAAGATCAAAACCAATGCATCCACTATCTCTGCAGCCACCTCTTTTAAAGCCCTAGAATGTAGGCCACCAGGTTCAGGGAATTTGGCAGCTTTAAGTCCCATTAATTTCTTCAGTACTTTTTCTTTATTAATATTAATTACTTTAAGTTCCTCACTCTCATTAGACCCTTAGTTCCCCACTAATTTTGGTATGCTTTTTGTGTCTTCTATTGTGAAGACAGATACAAAATATTTGTTTAAAGTCTCTGCCATTTCCTTATTCCACAATATAATTTCTCCTGTCTCGCCTCGAAGGGAACAATGCTTACTTTTGCTATTCTCTTCCTTTTTACATACTTGTAGAAACTCATATAATCTGTTTTTATATTTCTTGCTAGTTTACTCTCTTTTTAACAATTATTTGGTCATCCTTTGCTGTTTTCTAAAGTTCTCCTGATCCTCAGGCTTACTACTATTCTTTGCAACATTATATGCCTGCTCTTTTAATCTAATACTACCTTAACTTCTCTAGTTAACCATGGTTGTTCCACTTTTTCAGTGGAGATTTAATTCCTCAAGGAAATGTATATTCGTTAAGAGTTATGAATAATTTCTTTAACTGTTTGCCATTGCTTATCTACCATTATATGTTTTAATCTAATTTCTCAATCTACCTTAGCCAACTCGGTCTTCATACCTCCGTAACTGGCTTTGTATAAATTTAAGACCCTAGTTTCACTCTCAAACTTAATATGAAATTTTATCATATTATGAAAATTCTAAGAACATAGAACATAAGAAACAGGAGCAGGAGTAGGCCAATCGGCCCCTCGAGCCTGCACCACCATTCAATAAGATCATAGCTGATCCAATCTTGGCCTCAACACCACTTTCCCGCTCTCTCCCCATACCCCTTGACTCCCTTGTAGTTCAAATGTCTGTCAATCTCTGCCTTGAATATATTCAATGACTCCGCTTCCACAGCTCTCCGGGGTAGAGAATTCCAAAGATTCACGACCCTCTGAGAGAAGAAATTCCTCCTCATCTCCGTCTTAAATGGGCGACCCCTTATTCTGAAACTATGCCCCCTAGTTCTAGATACCCCCACTAGGGGAAACATCCTCTCAGCATCCACCCTATCAATCCCCCTCAGAATCTTATATGTTTCAATAAGATCATCTCTCATTCTTCTAAACTCCAATGAGTATAGACCCAACCTGCTCAACCTTTCATCATACGTCAACCCCTTCATCCCAGGAATCAACCTAGTGAACCTTCTCTGTACTGCCTCCAATGCAAGTATATCCTTCCTTAAATATGGAGACCAAAGCAGTACTCCAGGTGCGGTCTCACCTGCGCCCTGTAAAGTTGCTTTAAAACTTCCCTACTTTTATACTCCATACCCCTTGCAATAAAGGCCAACATTTCATTAGCCTCCCTAATTACATGCTGTACCTGCATGCTAACTTTTTGTGTTTCATGTACTAGGACCCCCAGATCCCTTTGTACTACAGCATTTTGTAGTCTCACTCCATTTAAATAATAATTTGCTTTTTCAATCTTCCTTCCAAAGTGGATAACTTCACATTTTCCCACATTATACTCCATCTGCCAAATTTTTGCCCTCTCACTTAACCTATCTATGTCCCTTTGCAGACTCTTTGGGCTGGATTTTGTCTTGGGGGCGGGCTGGGGGCGTGTCAGGTGGTCATCGTGTCCGGACCCCACCACCGATGTGAAGCGGGACAAATGAGCGATTTTGCCCTAATTGGGCACTTGATTTCCAACGTATGGGAACCCCTGGCCCAATGAATATTTTGATGCTGAAACTCACCTCCGATGACGTCATCTATGCAGCTGCATTTAAGGCCTGCAAGCAGCCCTGGTTCTTTTTCAGCCTTTCAACTTGAGCATAATACTTCTGAGGGATTCCTGCTGCAACCATGTCCAGCACCAGACCAAAGTGTGCACCCCGATTCGATGAGAACTCCCTCCAAGCTCTGGTGGAGGGAGCAAGAGCAAATAAGGAAGTGTTGTTCCTTCTTCAGGGAGGAAAAAACCTCCCCAACAGACCAAAGCTGTGTGGCTGCAAGTGGCACAGGAGGTGAATGCCATTTCAATGTGCAGCAGAATCTGGTTGCAGTGCAGAAAGAGGTTTCATGACCTTCTCCGCACAGGAAAAGTGAGTACTCCATCCCCATGACCCTCAATCTGATCCCCATCGCCTCTCATCACCAGCACTCTGCTTTGTCAACCTTTTCTTCCACATCCCACTTGACCCTTACGTCCCTGTACCCTTAACCATTCCCTCTCTCTGTATGTTCACATTCACTTAACTATTCGACTATGCAGCCCTCACACTCCCTATCACTGTGATGCAATGACAACAACTTACAACACACAGGGAGGGCCCTTGGTCTTGGGACCTCACTCCATCTTTGTGTCCTTCTAAGCATCAATGCTATGGATTCTCTACACTCACTCCTTCATTCTCACTCAAACTCCACTTGTGTCCTTCATTGCAGGAAAAGAGAGCCCACAATAAGAGGGAGAGGGCGAGGACAGGAGGAGGACCACCCTCAATAGCCCAGCTCACCACTGCAGAGGAGGCGGCCCTGGAGATCGTGGGAGTCGAGGAGGATGCGCAAGTGGGGGACGGACAGATGGGCGCATCAGAGCAAGCTGGTGACAGAATAGTTTTTCATCTCTCTCATTGACATTGCATGAGTGACTGATATTGATTCTGATGCTCTAACAGATTGACTTATGATCATCTGCACAATTCAATGTGCATGCAACATTTATCTCACATGTCTAACTCTTTCCTTTACTCCCCCACAGGACCATCGACAGCCCCCCTCCCCACTGTCCAGGAGGAACAGCCTGAGCCCCCAGACACCTCAGAGGAAGCTGCAACCTCGGAGGGCGCAGCGTCAGCGGAATTAAGTGCACCCAGCACCAGCGCAGACACTCACACCTCGGTGGGACCTTCGGGAGATAGAGTAGAGTTGTCACCTGGTGTATCACAGCTCACAAGTGAGCATCAGCGACAGGGACAACAGTGGAGAGTCCTCGTCAGAGGGCGCAGGACTCTCCCAGCTTAGCTCTGCTGCATGTTGACCCTGTGCCTCCGGGTCCATCCAGAAGGAGAGTGGTGCTGGAACTCTAGGAACAGGTACAGGAGTCTCTGGCAGGTTTTGTTTATAGGGTTGCTGCGAGTGTGGAGCAAATGGAGGAGTCCATCGCTAACATGAGCAGAGCCTTTGAGGTGGCATTGGCGCATGAACGCATCACCACGGAAAGGATGGCAACCTCCGTGGTATGGCTGGCTACCGTAGAGGAGAGGATGACCACGGCCATGGAGGAGCTTAATCGCCAGGGTATGGAAAACATGGTCATTGTTCAGAATAGATTGACATCTCTTGAGGAGCGATGGTAAGCTATTGAGCAGAGAAACCAGACCTTCATGGAAATCCTCTGAAGTAGGACTTCCAGTGCAGAAACGGGTCCACATGGCCCCCCTGAAGTGCAGCAAGGTGCTGTCAAGCTACTTGCTAGCTCTGAAGTGGGGCTGACCCATGAGAGGGATGTTGGTGGCAGAGAACAAGGAAGTGAGGGCTCCTCTCCAAGCGCTCACATGACCATGCCACTGCAGAGCCCTTGGTCAGAGCCCCACCAGAGTCCTCACCCAACTGAGATCGGCGTCTCAGCCCCTACACAGCCGCAGGAGCAGCAGACTGTTGCTGAGCCCTCACAGGCTCGCAACCCTAGAGGACGCCTGCCAAAGGTGTCGAGGCAGGAGCAGCAAGAAAGTGAGCAAGGAGCCTCCACATCTGCTGAAGCCACAGGGGAAGCACCACGTAGGAGCACGCGTAAGAGGAAGATAAAGCACAAGTAGTCACAAGGGTAGTCACTTGGGTGTTCTGTTGTGTTTATTTTTGAAAAGCCATCCGTGACTTTGTGATAAAAAAAACTTGATGGCAAACTGTTGAAGTTGTGGCCTGTGTCATTTCGCAAATGGGACTTCCACATCGAGGGCTTAGGGCGACTTGCAATTGTCAGAATGGTGGTCAGAGTGATAGGAATTCATAGGTTCTTGGCCATTGTCGATGCTCTGGATAGAAGGTGCGGGGCAAAAGTGTTTGATTGGGCAGGCTAAGCAAATCTGGCCAAGATGAGTGCGTCCCTTGCATCACGGGCAGCAATGTGCTCGCGTGCTGCTGCCGCTGGTTGATGCGCCTCCGCAAGCTGTTCGTTGTTGCTCTCCTCCTCCTCCTCCTCCTCTTCCTCCTCCTCCTCCTCCTCATCCTCATCTGAGGAGGTTATGCGATGAGCCACTTGTACCTCAGGCATCTGCAAGCCACGATGCTGTGCCATGTTGTGAAGTGCACAGCAGACCATGACAATTCTGGAGACCTTGGCTGCTGAGTACTTCAGGGCTCCACCTGATATATCAAGGCATCTGAATTGCATCTTCAGCAAGCTGATGGTTTGCTCAATTATGGATCTGGTGGAAATGTGGCTGGAGTTGTAGCGCTCCTCAGCTTCGTTGGATGGGCTCCTCAACGACGTCATTAGTCACATCTTCAGGGGATAGCCCTTGTCTCCAAGTAACCAACCGAAAAGTTGGTCTGGCGGACTAAAGAGCAGAGGCACACTAGACTGGCGCATGATGAAGGAGTCTTGGCAAATGCCAGGGTACTTGGCGCAAACATGCAAAATTTCCTTCTTGTAGTCACACACCAGCTGCACGTTGAGGGAGTGGAAGCCCTTGCGGTTTACAAAAATACCTGGATTGTGAAAGGGTGCCTTAAGGGCCACATGTGTGCAGTCAACGACGCCCTCCACCCTCCACCCTTGGAAAGCCTGCCAGATTAGCAATTCCAATTATGATTTTATAAATGGCCTGCTATTACCTCCTTAATAATGGATTCCAGCATTTTCCCAATGACAGATGTTAGGCTAACTGGCCTATAGTCTTCTGCTTTCTGTCTCCCTCCTTTCTTGAATAGTGGCGTTACATTTGCGGTTTTCCAATCCGCTGGGACCTCTCCAGAATCCAGGAAATTTTGGTAGATTATAACCAACGCATCCACTATCTCTGCAGCCACTTCTTTTAAGACCCTAGGATGCAGGCCATCAGGTCCAGGGGACTTGTCGGCCTTTAGCCCCATTAGTTTGCCTCGTACTTTTTCTCTAGTGATAGAGGAAGTTCCTCCCTCCCTATAGCCCCTTGATTATCTATTATTATTGGGATGTTTTTAGTGTCTTCTACCGTGAAGACCAATCCAAAATAATTGTTTAGAGTCTCTGCCATTTATCTATTTCCCATGATTAATTCCACAGTCTCATCCTCTAAGGGACCAATGTTTACTTTTATATACCTGTAGAAGCTCTTACTGTCTGTTTTTATATTATTTGCTAGTTTACTCTCATACTCTATCTTCTCCCTCTTTATAATATTTTTGGTCATCCTTTGCTGATTTCTAAAAATTTCCCAATCCTCTGGCCTACCACTAATTTTCGCAACATTATACACCTTTTCTTTCAATTTGATACCATCCTTAACTTCCTTAGTTAGCCATGGATGGTGCATCCTTCTCGTAGGGCCTTTCTTTCTCTCTGGAATATACCTTTGCTGAGATTTATGAAATATCTCCTTAAATGTCTGCCACTGCTGATCTACCGTCTTACCCTTTAATCTATTTTCCCAGTCCACTTTAGCCAAGTCTGTCCTCATACCCTTGTAATTGCCTTTATTTAAGTTTAGGACACTAGTTTCAGACCCAAGTTTCTCACCCTCAAGCTGAATTTGAAATTCTACCATGCTATGATCACTCTTTCCTGCTTCCTGGCTGGTTCCTCAACGTATTGCTCCAAGAAACCATCCCGAATATACTTTATGAACTCGTCCTCAAGGCTATCCTTGCCAATTTGATTTGTCCAATCTATATGATGATTAAAATCACCCATGATTATTGCAGTACCTTTCTTACATTCTAGTGTCAGCTGTGGCTCAGTGGGTGGCACTCTCACCGCTGAGTCAGAACGTTGTGGGTTCAAGTCCTACTCCAGAGACTTGAGCACAAAAGGCTGACACTCCAGTGCAGTGCTGAGTGAGTGCTGCACTGTCAGAGGTGCCCTCTTTCAGATGCGATGTTAAACCGAGGCCCCGCCTGCCCTCTCAGGTGGACGTAAAAGATTCCATGGCACTATTTTGAAGAAGAGCAGGGGAGTTATCCCCGGTGTCTTGGCCAATATTTATCCCTCAATCAACATCATAAAAACAGATTATCTGGTCATTATCACATTGCTGTTTGTGGGATCTTGCTGTGCGCACATTGGCTGCTGCGTTTCCTACATTAACAACGGTGACTACATTTCAAAAGTACTTCATTGGCTGTAAAGTGCTTTGGGACAGCTGGTGGTCGTGAAAGGCGCTATATAAATGCAAGTCTTTCTTTCTCTTCTCCAGAGGATCCTTTACTATAAGATTACTAATTAACCCTATCTCATTACACAATACTAGATCTAAAATAGCTTGTTCCCTCGTTGGTTCCTCAACATATTGTTCTAGAAAACTGTTTCAAATGCATTCCATGAACTCATCCTCCAAGCTACTTTTGCCAATGTGGTTTGTCCAGTCTATATGAAGATTAAAGTCTACACAAATATTGCATTACCGTTGTTACATGCTCCTCTAATTTCCTGATTTATACTCTATCCAACACTATAGCTATTATTAGGAGGCCTATAAACTATTCCCATCCATGTATTCTGCCCTTTGTTATTTCTTAGCTCCACCCATACTGATTCTACATCTTGATTTTCTGGGCTAAGATCCTTTCTCACTACTGCCTTTATCTCATTCTTTATTATCAGGGCTACTCCACCTCCCTTTCCATTTGCCTATCTTCTCTAAAAGTCAAGTTCCCTGGAATATTTAGTTCCCAACTTTTGTCACCTTACAACCACGTCGCAGTAATGGCTACTAGATCAAACCCATTTATCTCTTTTGTGTCATTAATTCATCTATCTTGTTACGAATGCTTCGTGCATTCAGATATAGCGCCTTTAATTTTAACATTTTACTATTTTTCCCTGATGTGGCCTTAGTCGCTAATGTCCTATTACTGTTGTTAAACTCTCTGTCCCCTCCTGACACAATCTGCTTGAGTTTACCCAAATCACTACTCTGCTCTACAGCTTTGACTTTTATCTTTAGACTTATAAATTTACCCTTACCTGAACCTTCCCTCCCCCTTGTTAGTTTAAAGCCCTATGTACCAGTCTACACAATATTTTTTGAATGTGAAGCAACAATTTGTTTGAATTCCCTTAGCTATAATATCTTAAGAACCTCCAGAGAAGAAAGCTTTCAGTGTAATTCTTGCTCTGTACTGAGTATTGGTCTTGACACCACTGGTCTAGAAAGCGAAAAAAAATCAGTTACGATTCCAAATACTGGTTGCTATCCAATAACTGCTGGAAGGTGCCTATATGTGTATATCATTTGAAGGTAGGGTCAGCTTTGGATAGGATGGTCAAACAGCTTGCAGACTCTCACTGTCTAGATTACCATATGAAGAATAGTCACTTAGGCGATGCACCAGAGGTGAGCCAGTGGTTGTGCAACCATACCTTAGCAAAGAGTAAGCATCTTGAGGGGATGTAACAATGGAACAAAATTCTTCCAACAAGGTCGATTGGAGTGAGTAGCTTTTTACTTCTAGCAGAGCTCAATGATATGACCAACCAGCATTCCATGGCTGAGGTGGCCGAGCCAATTACACCATCCGCAGAGGAACTTCTTATTGACAGTGACAAATTCACCAAAACATAAACACTGCCAAAATGATTTGAGATTAAAGATAAATATTATCCACCGGTATATCTGCACATTACCACAAAAGACCAAATTATTGAGTCTAGTGCGAGGGAAAATCTTGTGTGAAGGACAAAAGCACTATTTGTTGAGCCTGTGGATAAAACAAACTACAGGGTACATGGCCACCAAGGAACATAAATAAAGCTATGAGAGAAAACCTTTGAATATGTACAGAGGGCTGATGTATGATTTTATTACATAATTCACAGAGCATGGTTCATTTAAACAGCCCTTGTGTAAAAGCTGAATATAATTTTTGCCTTCAATACATTGATTCTATATTTAACATGCACTGAAGTCTGTGATGGTCAGTAAAGTATACTGCATATCATATTGCCTTGAGTCATTTATTCAGTATCAAAGAGAAATCACTTTGCCGCTGTCTGCTGAAATGCAATACCTTCATCTGTCAGCGATTGGGAGCATAATTTACATTTCAACTGTCACAGTGTGTCAGCTTGGCTCAATTGGTGGCACTCTTGCCTCTGAGTCAGAAGGTTGTGAATTTGTGCCCTTTACTAAGAGTTTGAGCTCATAACCGAAGATGAACCTTGAGTGTAGTCAGGGGCAGATTAACACATGGGCCTGCGGGGCCTGTGCTCAGACCAAATACAGGGCCCCTGTCAGGGGACAGTTTCATTTAAGCGTAATATATTGTGATATGATTTGCTTTGTTATTAATGAAGTGTGTAAACATTCTATGGGCGCATCTTTTCATGCATATTACTACATTTTGTTGTTTTAATGGGATGTGGGTGAATTGTGTGTGTGTGGTGGGGTGGAGTGGGGGCTGGGGGTGGTAGGGGGTACAGATGGACCCCGAGTGCCCCAAGAATTCTGAATTCAGCTCTGAGTGCAGTACTGAGGGAGTGCTGCATTGATAGACATGCTGTCATTTGGATGAGATGTTAGGCCAGGGTCCAGTTTGTCTGATTGATGTTAAAGATCCCATGGCACTAATTGGAGAAAAGCAAACAAGTCCTGGCCAACATTCCACTCTCAACCAATATCATCAACAAAGCAGATTAACTGGTTATTCATCTCATTGCTGTTTATAAGGCTTGCTGGGGGTGAAACTGGCCTTGGGCTGTAGTGCAAAACAGGCGATAGTCACTCAGCAGCTTGTTTTACACCCCGCCCGATCTTCTTTTCCATTGACTTCAGTGTTGCAGGGGGTGTAAAACAGGCGGCTGGCTCGTTATTGCCCACCTTATGCTACTGCCAAAGAGCAATTTCACCCTTGCTAGACATGAAATAGCTGCTACATTTATCCACATAACAACATTGCCTACATAACAGCAACCTTGGCACCTCAACATAATACATTGAATGTGAACTGCTGAGATATTTCTGAAAAATGTGATTAGGCTCTATATAAATGCAGGTTTTTTTCTTTTATACAGGGAAATTTACCAGCAGGTGTGCCTTTTACTTAGTCAAACATGACAAAATAAAATCGCCCCAAATTTACTTTTATTTTTGGTGAACATCTTTCCCTGGAAATACATACAAATGACAGCACTAGTCCTGTCAGAAGTCTATCATCATTCACACTTGAGGCCTCACTATGGCTCAGTTGAACTGAGCTATAAAGATCAGGACGGTATCAGGTTTGATTCCTGGTCTATCCTGAGTAAGCTGATCTCAGCCTGGATGCCAGTAGGGTTACTACAATTGGCCTCAGTGTTGCTGGATCAAGGAGGAAAAAAATCAGCCAAGCTTCCTCCTCTTGATTATTATCCAGTGATGTGTGGTGTAAAGTTTAGAGATCCATGGCACATAGCCACTAGCCATCAGACACAGTCCCTGGCTTTATTACAAGCAAAACTAATGGATCACAGAAATAGGGAAAACAGATTCATAGAAAGCATTCATACAAACCTAGAAAATGAGTAAAAGCTGACTGACAACGTCAAAAAAGTTGACGCAGCCCTCAAAAAGCCTAGAACTCAGGAACAGCCCTGACATGTGAAAACAAATAGTTACACAGGCTTTGTACCTTTGGATTTTCAGCCATAAAAATGAGGAAGGGAAAGGTACGATTTCTGATCTGTGTTGAGCAACCTAATCTCAGTCAGAGGCCTAGAAATCCGATTGTGCACAGAATCGGTCGCACAGGGGCCGAGGCGCGCACTGCACACGCCAGTTAACGTGTATACAGGCAGCATGTAGTATTCGTATACCACCTGGTATACTTTCCAGTACCGACCTCCCAGTCTCAGGAATTTCAGCACCTCCATCTCTTTGTGAGCATCTCTCTAACCTAAAGTGATAGTCCAAGCCATCCAGAACCAAATGGCCAAAGAGATGTCCTAGTCTAAGGATACGATACATATTTTGGACATGGGACAAAGTTCACCATTAAAAACATTTACTAATGCGCTTCATTTAGTCAATTTAAGTTGTTTCACATTCCATACTTGACTTTGTCATTTGTCAGTTAAAAGGTCTGGTCATTCAATTAATATTTTTCACATTCAATATGTCATTGTTGAATTCCCTCTAGCTATTGTAGAACTAGCATTACATAATAACGCAATGTACAAAGAATTAGGGCTAAATTTTGCCACCGCTCAGAGTGTGGGTTTGGAGGCGGGTCTGTTGTCAAAATTGAATTGATTGACAGTGGGTTGGGAACCCGCTCCAAACCCGCCTCCATGTAAGTTTCCAAAGTGTCGGGTCTGCGAATTCAGAACAGACCTGACACCAAGCGGCAGGAGAGGCATTAAGATATTTAAATGCTTGTTAACTACAATTTTGCCAGGCTATTTCTATTTTACCACTTTTTTTAAGAGGTTCCCATCACTCGGGAATCCCGTCAATTAAGTAGGTCGGGCTCTCTATGTCTCCCCATTGCTGTGAATAGGTGACAGCTGCAAATGTGGTATGAAAGCTACCATTTCACAGCTGGTCACTTTCCAATGTCAGAAGCTTGAGCCTTCAGGACTTGGAAGACACTTTTGAGCTGTATGCAGTCTGGAAGTGTTTGGAGTAAACTTTATATCCACTGTCACCTCCTTGGAGCAAGCTCTCTCACCATTGACAGATCGCTTCTGTCATCTCAACTTCAGCTGCCATCTAGTCCAGCAACATCGGTGCCCTTGAAAAAATCTCATCTTGGTCCTCTGAATCCCTCCACAATCAGCCCCAACACCAACATCACCAGGCACACCAACATCACCAACAACATCACCAACAACAACATCAACCTTCTCCGCAATCACCTGATGCTGCACAGGACACAGGGCATCAGCACCCGACAACATTGTTGCCCGGGAGGCCAGCGATGGATCACCATGGCCAGATTTACTTCACTTGACACTGTACACCCTGGCTGCCACACGATGCGCCAGGTTGACACCACCCCACACCAGCACCATAAAGCATCCTTATTATGTCCAAGCCATTCCTTTCACACTCATCACAATTATTGGGGGGGGGGGCGGGGGGGAGAGAGTTATGTCGCAACATTCACTGGAACTCACTAAGACACTTCTAAAGGTGAGCACAGATCTGTCCAATAAGGTAAAGTGTTGAAAATATAGATTTCAATGTTTGACAACACATTAACAGAAACTTCACATGAACATTGGCTAAATTACTCAAGTGCCTACCCTTGTGTGTTGTTAGTTGGTATGCTTGCAGTAGGATGAGGGTGAATGTGAGGGATAGCTAGTGAGATGGGGAAGTGATAATGTAGAGAGAGAGGGATGGGTAGAAGTGCAAGGTAAGTTGATGTGAGTAAAGATGTGCAGGAGTAGGGTAGGGAAGGCAGTGTGATGGGGATGTGATGAGTGGCACAGCAGGATGAGGTTGAGTGTGGCTTTGCAGTAACGTTTCCTGATCTGCTCAGATCATTGAAAGGTTTGCGCTACTGCAGCCAGGTCCTCCTAACGACATCCCTGCTTGTGCCCTCCTATGCAATGTGCAACCAGGCTGTGTTGGTCTCCTGGGGAGGTCTCTTCCACCCATTGGAAGGGAAGAGAACTTCCCTGTGCGCTGTGACTCCCTCCATAAGCATATGGAGGGTGTCATGCGAGAGCCTGGGTGCAGCTGTCCACCTTTGGGCAGTGCTTGTCAGTGTTTGCAGCACCTCAATGCTGCAGAACACTGACAGAACAACTGTCAAAATGAATGTGGACATGGCCCCTTTAAGGAAACCAGCTGATGACGCATCATCAAATGACGCCATCAGACCCGCTTCCTTTTAATTGGCCGTAAAGCACGCAGGGTGGGATTAACAAGCCCAATCTATGTAAAATCACTTGGAGAGAGCGGGCTGGATCCGGGAGCGGGACCGGGACGCGCCACCACCTCTCCGCTGGCGAAATCGCGGCCTTAGTCTTTCTTTCGTTTAATTTTGTGGCAATCCAATTTGCTATGGTTACATAGAAAGATTTGCCATAATTCCTTACTGATGGAGTTCTGTAGATATTATGAAATGTTTCACAAGGTAAGGACTTGCTGACACCACAACTGACAACTTTGACTTTTAACATTCTACATATCCTGCACTTTCAAAAATTTAAATAAAAACTGATGTGTGAAGTTGCTGAGATACTAAACTGATTTAAAACAATTCTTAGTGGTTTGGCCTTTAAAAAATCACTACAGCAGATGGAAATGCTTTCACTATCTACTGTTATTATACACACAGGATATAAGCTGTCACCAAGAATCATAGGAATAATCTGTTACTCCCCTTAGAACTGCCACATGTAACGACTAAGAATGCTTCCCAATCAAGTTAGTTGTTTGGAGAAAGATGCTCTAAATTCAATGATCTTGAAATATAGTATCATACAGCACAGAAGGAGGCCATTCGTGCTTGTGCCGGCTCTTTGAAAGAGCTATCCCCCGCTCTTTCCCCATAGCCATGCAAATATTTTGTTTTCAAGTATATATCCAATTCCCTTTTGAAGTTGCTGTCGATTCTGCTTCCACCACCCTTTCGGGCAGTGCATTCCAGGTCATAACCACTTGCTGTGTTCAAAAAATTCTCCTCATCTCCCCTCTGGTTCTTTTGCCAATTATCTTCAATCTGTCTCCTCTGGTTACAAACCCTTCCGCCATTGGAAACGGTTTCTCTTTATTTACTCTATCAAAACCCCCTCAAATTTTTGAACCCCTCTATTAAATCTCCTCTTAACCTTCTCTGCTCTAAGGAAAACAATCCCAGCTTCTCTAGTCTCTCCACATAACTGAAGTCCCTCATTCCTGGTATAATTCTGGTAAATCTCCCCTGCACCCTCTCCAAGGCCTTGACATCCTTCCTAAAGTGTGGTGTCCAGAATTGGACACGATACTCTGGATGAGGCCTAATCAGTAATTTATAAAGACTTAGCATAATGTCCTTGCTTTATAAAGCCAAGGTTCCCTTATGCTTTCTTTAACAGCTTTATCAAATTGTCCTTCCACCTTCAAGGATTTGTTTATGTGAATCCCCAGTACTCTCTGTTCCTGCACCCATTTTTAAAATTGTACCATTTAATTTAAATTGCCTTTCCTCATTTTTCCTCCCAAAATGTATCACTTCATACTTCTCTGCATTAAATTTCATCTGCCATGTGTCTGCCCATTTCACCAGCCTGTCTGTGTCCTCCTGAAGTCTGTTACTATCCTTCTCACTGTTTACTACATTTCCAGGTTTTGTGCCATCTGCAAACTTTGAAATGATGCCCTGTATACCCATGTCCAGGTCATTAATATATATCAAAAAGAGCAGTGGTCCTCATACTGACCCCTGGGGGGACTCCATCTGAAAAACAACCATTCACTACTACTCTCTTAGCCAATTTTGTATCCACGCTGCCACTGTCCCTTTAATACTATGGTCTTCAATTTTGCTAACAAGTCTATTATGTGGCACTTCATCAAACATTTTTTGAAAGTGCATATGCACAACATCAACCGCATTACCTTCATCAACCCTCTACGTTATTTCATCAAAGAACTCAATCAAATTTGTCAGACATGGCTTGCCATTAACAAATCTGTGTTGACGATTACGTATTAATTAACCCATGTTTTGTCAAGTGAAAATTAATTTTGTCTCAGATTATGGTCAATAAGTCTTTTTTAATGGTCGAAATGTCATTAAATATCAAGTTCATGCTTCACATCAGCTAATTGTAAGCCTAAACAGCTGTCACATCATCAGCTGCAATGTTCCTCAATTTGAGAACATACTTGCTTTACAGTAATGTTGCAATTCTGTGTTTCTATTTCACTGACTGAATAGAGAGTAGACCTGATGGGAGTAGATCAGCATGATCACAGAATGTCTTTTGTCATGAATAATGTGTAATATAGCTTTTGATTAAATCGTAAACATTTCCAATCTGCTCCATGTAACAATCATTATTCCATGGAGAAATATTCTTAAATATAATATTGGTTATTTTGGATTATTTAGCTTTTGCTGCTTTATTCAAAATGACTTTAAAACTTCTGAATAGAGAGGTTAATTCCTAACGACCCTTTTGCACTCTCCTTTGGTGCTTGACCAAAACCTGCCTTCACAGCTTTCTGTTTCAAAACCTTTATCTTTATTTTTTTCTCCCCATTTTCACAACCAGAAGGGAAGGTCAAATCCAGACAGCCGCTGCTGAGGACCCGGGAATTCTCAACACAGTGGGTGTGAGGTGTTTGCTGATTACAGATATAGGTGTCAGCCTTAGCTCAGTGGTAGCACTCTCACCTCTGAGTCAGAAAGTTGTGGATTTGTGTCCCACTCCAAAGACTTTAGCACATAATCTAGGGCTAGGCTGACACTTTAGTGAAGCACTGAGGGAGCGTTGCACTGTGAGTAGGGCTGTTTTTCAGATGAGACATTAAACCGAAATCCTGTCTGCCCTCTCAGATGGATGTGAAAGATCCCATGGCACTATTCAAAGAAAAGCAGATGTCCTGGCCCATACTAACCCTCAACTAACATCACTAAAACAGATTATCTGGTCATTATCTCATTGCTGTTTGTTGGAACTTGCTGTGCTCAAATTGGCTGCCGCGTTTCCTATATTATAACAGTGGCTACAATTCAAAAGTACTTCATTGGCTGGAAAGCACTTTGGAATGTCCTAAAGTCATGAAAGGTGCTATATAAATCTTTCTTACTGAGACAGGCTAACAGTTTGCTTATTGTTTATTTATCTGTGTAAACAACGGCAAAAACAAACTCATTAAAATTTAAATCAATTTCATCTCAGTGTCTGTTTTTAAAAGTTAAGTGAATACATTTTGCTTTAAAACACAGCCTTTAAATGTAACTCCTTTCCAAGTCATTTCTGTGGAAAACTGGTCAATAAAAATCCCCAAATGTGACACACAGCAACCCATGGAATACCATATACCAATATAAAGGAAACCTAAAGGAGAATGAAAAAAATCATGCTTGGGCTTGGGGAAAAGATTACCATAAGGTAAAATGGGCATAATTATCTTGACCCTAATTATCCTCTGGTCCTGTTAAACAAGTGCGATGAGGTAGGACCTCTGCTTGCCAACTGGCCCTGAAGTCAATTGAACTCGACAGAGAGTAAAATTAGGTGGGCTGTAAAAAGGGCATCCGAACTGAACCCACCCATTCACGCTGGGTGGGTGAGGTTAAAATCGGGGCTTTGTAGTGAGGTGACACAGTTATCTCTGCCTTTAACTGGCTGGTGTTCCCCTACAATCTGACTTTTATCATTTTTGACTCTGTGTCCTGAATATACTTTGTACTTGTAAAGGTGTTCTTCTACATTTGCTAGAGAACAATTACTGCAGAAAAAGCAAATTAGAATCTTCTTCTAATCTACAAAGAGAAACTGCATCTAATGAAGGCAAAGAGAATCTGAATCCTAAAATCAAAACAAAATCCCTTTCCATGCAATTAACCAATCTGGATGACATATGTGTTCAAAGGGTTCAACTCTTTCGGTGTCAATCATTTATAACCAATACATAAAGGTTCTAAAAATGTCAAAGTTAATGAGCTACAGATACCTAGGCATGCCAGGTTCTACTTTTTACTCCCCTAACTTTCAATGTTCCTTTAACAAAGGGTCCTACACAGGACCAGATAAGGTACGGCATATTTATGTCCCACTAACGAGCTATTCCTGAGATCAGTCCTCAATGTTAGCTGTCTTATCCGTGGTAAGGAATGTCCTGTTTGAATAAACATCCTCTGGGTTTTAATTAGTTTTGTTTTCCCAGCCAATTCCCCACATTCAGTTTAATTACTGACTCCATGTTGTGTGGCCACTTTTAAAGAAACACCACTTTGAGAACACAATTCAAGCACTTTACAGGGCATTTTCCCGAAACAAATTAACACTAAAAGTGATGAGTACAAACAATTATAGAAAAAATAACATTAGCTCACCCAGGGCTTAATGTTAGTCTGTCTAAACCATGGACTTGTGAACCAGGAACCCTGGCTATCCAGTCCATAAAGCCCCAGTAATGCGTTTTCTTTTGTCTTTATATTTTGCATGTTGTTTTGTTTACTTGTTTGAATTTTGTTGTCCTTGTGGTTTGGTGATGTCTATTTTCAATGCTCTCTCTTATTAGTGGATAAATCTTAAATCAACCAATGAGGAAGTAACACTGGGAAGACACATTTTTAAAACACTATGGGGGAAAAATTCAGCTGCTTGCGCCTCCCGTTAGCGCCTTAAGAGGGCGCTAATGGGGCGTAAAGCAGCTAACGCCCGGGCGCAGCGCCGCCCACGCCTCCCGAAAAATTTAGTGGGAGGTTAGCGGCGGCGGCAGCCGGTAGCGCCCTGTGGCGCTGCGCCGCCGGCGATGACGTCATCGCCGTGCGCAGCGCCCCGCTCGCGCCCCGGTCGTGATCTTCAGTCGCGCCCCCTGATTTACCGCCAGACGCTATGTCCGACGGGTTCAGGGGGGCGTACGTGCGGCCGGGGCGGCGATATTTAAAGGGGAAGTGGCAGGCGGCCATTTTTGTTGCTGGCCGCCTGCCAGCACCTGCCCCCGTTGCTGTCCCCGGCCCCCGTGAAGCCCCCCCACCGTGAAGTGCCGGCTGCGCTCCAAGAGCCCGGCACTTCTCTTGAGTGCCGGGCTCTTTTGCCGGCACTCCCGATCCCTGGGGGCCCAGCTGGGCCCCGGTTCGCGCTGCGCAGGGTCCCTCCCCTTTAAGAAGGGGAGGAAGGCCTGCAATACCGCGGCGCGACGTGCCGCAGCGCGTGGCGCTGCGGCACGTAGCGCCAGGATATTCACTCGCAGCGCCCCAAGAGGGATGCGGGGTGCTTCCAGTGGCGCCCCGCTTCCCTCTTGGGGCGCAACCACTGAAGTTCCGGCGCGGGGCCGCTAATTTTTTCGGGGCGCTAAAAGTCGCGCCCCGGCGAGGTTAGCGCCCCAAATGGGGCGCGACTCAATTTTTACCCCTATAGGTCAACTAAATTCAAAATGATGAACCCAGAGACCCCTCAGCGCAATCAGCAAACACCAGGGAGAATCAGGGTAGCAAATGTAAGGAAAAGTATAATGCTGAGGACAGTGGGAGAGCAGGGGTAGTAAGACTGAAGGAGAGGGAAAGCAGAGCACACTTCCGGTGAAGTTGCAGCAGTGGAGTGGGAGCAGTTCTGAGGAAATTCCCACCTTGGGAGAATAGCAATAATGAGACTGAATGAGGGGGAGAGTGGGAGAGCAAGGCAATACTTTGGAAAGAACAGGGACAGGATGACCACATGTCAGGAAAAGTGGGAAAAGGGAGACAAAGTTTGTTGATGAAAACAATTCTTCTGTATCTACCCTATCGAATCCCTTTACCATTTTAAATAACAACAACATTTATATAGTGCCTTTAAAGTATTAAAACATCCCAAAGCGCTTCACAGGAACATTACCAAACAAAGTTTGGCACCAAACCACATAAGGAGATATTAGGACAGGTGACCAAAAGCTTGGTCAAAGAGGTAGGTTTTAAGGAGCGTCTTAAAGGAGGAGAGGTAGAGAAGCGGAGAGGTTTAGGGAGAGAATTCTAGAGTTTACGGTCTAGGCAACTGAAGGCACGGCCACTAATGGTGGAGAAATGAAAATCGGGGATGCTGAAGAAGCCAGAATTGGAGGAGTGCAGAGATCTCAGAGGGGTGTGGGGCTGGATGAGATGACATGAATACAGAGGGATGAGGCCATGGAGGGTTTTGAAAACAAGGATGAGAATTTTAAAATCGAGGTGTTTCTGGACCGGATGCCAATGTAGGTCAGTGAGGACAGGGTGATGGATGAACGGGACTTGGTGCGCGTTAGGATAAGGGCAGTAGAGTTTTGGAACAGCTCAAGTTTATGGAGGATGGTAGGTGGAAGGCTGGCCAGGAGAGTATTGAAATAGTTGAGTCTAGAAGTAACAAAGAAGAAACAAGGGTTTCAACAGCAGATGAACTGAGGCGGGGCAGAGATGGGTGACTTTACGAAGGTGGAAGTAGGCAGTCTTGGTGGAGGAGAGGATATGGGCTTGCAAACTCAGCTCAGGGTCAAATAGGACACCAGGGTTGCGAACAATCTGGTTCAGCCTCAGACAGTGGCCAAGGAGAGGGATGGAATCAATGGCCAGGGAACGGAGTTTGTGATTAGATCACCCCTCAATGTTCTAACCGCAAGGGAATATAAGACAAGTTTATGCAACCTGTCCTTATAATTTAATCCCTTAAACCCTGATATCGTTCTGGTGAATCTGCACTGTATACCCTCTAAGGCCAATATATAATTCCTGCAATTAGCTCTGTAGTTACCTAGTTTCTTGTTCCTTTTTAAAATAATTTCCCAATCCTAAGGTACAATTCCTGAATCTAGACAGCTTTGGAAAATTATAACTAATACATCTGATTATGACTAATACATCTGACATGAGGAACAATACCCTTCCACCAGCTTTGCCGAGGCCATTAAGTGAGCACCTCATAGGAATAACAGAGTTAGTAAACATTCTATTAAGAAAAGCGCTATGAGTTGATCACTTGGGTGAGAAATGAATGGAAGGCAATTATGTGTTGGGAATTAATGCCTTTATCACATTTGGCACTTTGGTCTTAAGTGTGGTTTCATAGCAGCTTCTGAATCTACATTGTCAGTATGTCATTTATATAGAAGTTGGGTGAATAGTTTGAATGTTCTTTAATGCAGGGCTAAGGGAGTGATGAAGGATGTAACAAGGACTGTTAATGCAGAGGGTCTCTGTGTATATTTTCAGGACAGGGAAATGAGCAAGTCAGCAGAATTACTGAGCAATTAGCTGGTTCCTCACATCTCTTGCTGCCAGGTGTTGAGGTGGTCCTCCTTCTTCTGCTTCCTCGCCTTCCCCCTGGTCTTCCTTGTCCGATGAGGACTGCTGCTGCTGCTGGGCCTCCTCCAAATACAGGGATCTCTGCATGGCAAGGTTACTTTAATTATAGTGCTCTTTCTTTCTAAATAAACTGCAAAGTTGATCAAGAATAAGATCTTTGGGGTCCAGATCCCCGAGCTTGGGTGGCAGTCAGCCTCGCCACCTGATTTCTCTTAATTTTCCTCTGCTATACCAAAAATCCAACCTAATGTGTCTTCTAAAAGATCAAACATTAAAATAGAAATATTAGCAAAGGAGTCTGATGCTGCGGCACATAGGCTATATACAGCGTTCACCATGGAATGGTGGGATTTGGGTATCCCACACGGTTAAATCCCTAATCTTAGATCGTCTGCTTGGGAGATGGCGCTGAACAGAAGTCAGGTGTTTCCCCCAATCAATGATCGAGTTGATTCAGACTACAGATGCGCTTCTTAACAGCTGGTTAAAGAGTGGCATTGCCAAATGCTCAGGAAGAGGTCACATCCTCACCTTGTTTGTTAGGGAATGGTGTGCATTATGTAGTGAAAGAGATGGAAGTCAAGGAATATCAGGAAAACATCAACAAGGAGGAAAAAAATAACAAAACATAAAACATAATAGGGGAAAAATTCGGTTGCTTTGCGCCTCCCGTTAGTGCCCTAAGAGGGCGCTAATGGGCCGCAAAGCAACTAGCGCCCGGGCACGGCAATGTTTGCACCGCTCGCGAAATTGACCAGACATTTTGCGGCAGCGCTAAACACTACTGCCACGATCTCCTGCGCCCGCAGATCATGACGTCAGTCGCGCGTGCAATGCCCCGGTAGCGCCCCAGACCGGATGTTGAGTGGCGCCCCCTGCTTTACCACCTGTCGTTAGCAACGGCAGGTTGAAGGGAATGTTTTGCAGTCGGGAAGGGACTGGGGGAGTGCTATTTAAAGGCGACCGCTTCCTGACTTTTTTTATCGGGGACGTTTTTGCACCACGCATTCTGAGAGAGAGAGAGAGAGACTTCTGGAGAGATTCAACGCGGTGTGAAGGAGTTTTGGGTAATGAGCTGCACTTTGCAGGTTCATTTTGATTTGTCCTTCCTTGCATCGATTTAGAAGAGACTTTGGGGGCTGCGCTCTGAGCTCGTTCCCTGGGTCTCTCCATTGTTCTTTCCAGCAGAATTGATGTACAGGTCTGTCCAGGCCAAGATTAAAGGCTGCAATGATCAGGGTGTGGATGGAGAACAAGATTGACCCTCCCCTTTAAGAACTGGCCGGCGCCATTGTGTCTGTGTTCCATTGCTGACTGACATCACATGAGCTTCGCCAGTGCTCTGAGTTAGCACCTCGCTCCTCGGCGTTAGCACCTTAAGAGAGGTGTGTAGCGCCTGATTTAGCGCTCCAATCACCTCCAGCGACGATAGAAGCCAAGTTTGCAGTCGGAGGTGATCATTAGCGCCAGGCGCTAAACTTTGCATCCGGCCGATAATTGCGCCCCAAACGGGGCGATACAGAATTTCTCCCCCAATATAACATAACATTTAACTTTATTCTGATTTGCATCTTTATTGATCATTATCAGAAGTTAAAACTCAGTCACCTCTTCAGCAATGATCAATCAATGATGATCAATACAAAGCCAATTTCATGAATGTGAAATCAGTGATCCAATGATCTCTGTGTACTTAAAGTGATTGAGCTTCACTTGGCCTCATCATACCCCATCACTTTAAATACATCGGAGCGTACTGCTTCCATTGATTTCATATTTTTTTAAATTGGCCTACTATTGATCACCATTGACTGATCATCAGCAACAACGTAACTGCAATAATAACTTAAATGACTACAAAGAAGTTTGTACAGATAAATATCTATGATAAAACAAGAAATGTGCATCTGCTAGTTACAGTTACTCAAATAGCTGAATACCAAGGCAATTGGTGCTAATATTTTCCTTTTAATTTTAACTAACTCAGTGTTAGTTCAGGAGCAGGTAGTATAAGTCAAGTAGTGTGTGACATGTGGAAAAGTGGGATAAATAAAGTGAGTGCAGTACCAGAAAGAGAAAGTCAAAGAGCTACAATGAATGACGTGTCCAATGTTCAGTCAGGGACAAAAAACTATGCCAGTTTTAAAAATCTTTGCAGGTCTAGACCAGATTGCAGGCTTGGACCCCAGGTGAGCCCCAAATACACCAGTTAGCAAATTTCACTGGGCATAGGCCTGATGGCATATTCGCAGGCTGGGGAAAAGGAAACTTTTGGGCTAGGGAATCCTACCCCTGGCTGCATCTCCTTCTGACACGGGTGGCCTTATTTGGGCTGGATTATTGCTCCAACCCAAACAGTGCCTTGTGGAAACTGGCGAGGAAGAATGTGAACTGGCGTATCTGAGTCTCGCCCTAATTTGTGACTCTTCCACCACACTCCTACTGGATTTACCACAAGAGTGAACAGGAAGGGCTGCAGATCTTTACCCTCTGGTTGGGAACAAGACTAAAGGTTACAGGGCTAAGCATAGACATATGCATGGCCTGGAGTTTCCGTTAAGGGGACAAGCAGCAAATTGCGGCCAGAATGCACCCGACACTGCGCTAGTTTTGTTGAGTTGAAGTTACGCCCAGGTTTCTGTGCAAACTTATTAGCATAAGCCCGAAGGTAAAATTTCCCATGAGTCAGTGTAATCATGCCGCATAATTGAACATCATCGATTTGTGACTGGAACAGAGCCAGTGGGGCCTCAAGGTGCTAGGATATGGTAATTGTAATATATGTGGGTAGAACAAATGAAGGACAGAGACACCAGTTGCTAGTTCATGAGCTTGCTTTACTAGGCCAGAGCGAACTGAGTATGCTCATACTAAACCATGTGACAAACCATGCGATAATATATTAAACTGCTTTTCCCTTAAAAAAAATGCACATATTCCCCTCTCAAATACAAAAAAATATGGTTCCACCTTTCCCAGCATTATATGTACCACATAACAAAAACTCCTGGCATTTTTTTCCTTTTAAATCAACTACAAATGAACTACAAATCCAGTTTAATAACAGGTTTGCGGAGCCATCCTGATCTCTTTACAGGAGGTTTTGGTGTTGAACCAATTTTCGGACTGTTTTGTTCTGGTTCCGAACTCAAAGATGATCGTGTTTCTATCTCAGACATGTTTGAACCTGATACTTCAGTTACTGAAGTCTGAACGGAGTCAAACTCATGTATGTGTTCATGATCAAGTGGTTCACGATCATATCTTGGTTCATCTCTAGCAGAGATCATTTGATCTACATGAACACTTCGGATGTTGTCACCAATCTCAACCAAATATCTCTTGGTTCCACCAACCTCTACCATAGTTCCTATATCCCACTTGTGTGAACTCGACTTGCCAGGGGGACTGAGAACATGAACACACTCGTTTTGTCTGAAACTGCGTTCTTTCCGATTGCTGTCATAATAACGTTTCTGACTCAACTGTTTATGTTCAACTCTTGAGGCCAAATTTGGTTGAACAATCGTGTTCTCAATCTCCTCTTCATCAAAAGTTCTGCTGGGGTATATCCAGTTGTAGTGTGTGGAGTAGTTCTGTACTTCAGCAAGAAATTTGCCAAATGTTGCTTCATGCTGAGCCCCGAACACTTGCTTTTTGAAAGCTTCTTTTACTATTCTGACTGATCTGTCGGCTGCTCCGTTTGAAGCTGAAAGATATGGTGGAACGAGAGTGTGTTTGATACCGTTCCGTTTCATGAATTCTTGGAATAGAGCAGAACGGACCTGAGGACCATTGTCAGAAACAAGCTCTTCAGGTAAGCCATGACATGCGAAGATAGACCTCAACTCATCTATGGTACGTTCAGTTGTAGTATTTGAACCCATGTGTTTCACTTCAATCCACTTTGAGTGACTATCTACAAGTACCAGGAAATAATCATTTGCTTTCTCACAGAAATCTACATGCACTCTCTGAAAAGGTCTCCTGGCCATGACCAGGGTTGTAGTGGAGTTTTGGGTGGTTTGTTTCTGCAATTTTGGCAAACACTGCATTTGCTGACAAGTGATTCAAGATCACTGTCCAATCCAGGTCAGTAAACAAAGCTTCTTGCAATTGATTTCATACTGACAATCCCTGGATGTTCAGTATGAAGTTCGGCCAGAATTCTATCTCTCAAAGAAATAGGTACCACCACTCTGTTTCCCCACTTGATACAATCTTGCTCACAAGACAATTCAGTATGACGGTTCTGGAATGGTTTCAACAGTGTCCATACACTGATCAATCAATCCATTTAAAGTGTTTTCATACACTCTTTTCAGTACTGAGTCCTTTTGAGTCTCATTTGCAATCTCAGTTGAATTCTCGGGAAAGTCTTTGTCAACTGCACCTAGCGTGAAAATTTCTGAAGTGTGATCAGGTGAACTTTCTTGATCAGTATGTTTCTGGCCCGATGAGGGAGGAGGCATTGCTGGCTCTGGTTCTGGGGAATGAGGTAGGTCAAGTGGAGCAAGTGTCAGTAGGTTTGCTAGTGCTGTTGGGGAGGGTTTAACCTAATTTGGCAGGGGGATGGGCACCAGGATGTAACATTAGAAAGGGGAAATAAAGTGCTCAAAGGATTGGGAGAAGCAGAGAGCACCAACGTAAGAAATAGTAAGGTATTAGGTGGAGTCCAACTAAGAGAGAATACAGGATGGTCTAAGTTGGGTTTACAGAGTATGTATGTGAACGCACAAAGCGTAGTAAACAAGGCAAGTGAGCTGCAGGCACAAATAGCCATATGGGAATATGTTGTTGTGACAATAACTAAGACCTGGCTCAAAAAAAGGCAGGATTGGGTATTAAATATTCCTGGTTACAAGGTGTTCAGGAAAGATAGGGAAGGAAAGATAGGAGATGGTGTGGCAGTATTGGTTAAGGAGAATGTTACAGTGCTGGAGAGGGAGGATGTCCTGGAGGGTCAAGGACAGAATCTATATGGCTAGTGTTAAGAAATAATAGAGGTGCCATTTCACTACTAGGTGTATTCTATAGACCACCAAATAGTGGGAAAGGTATGGAGGAGCAAATTTTCAGAGAAATTACAGAGAGGTGCAAGAACTATGGGGGCGCTACCTTTGCTGGGGCGCTAATTATAGCGCCCCGAAAAAGCTAGCGCCCCTGCGGCCAATTTTCCCAGGTAGTGCCCCGAGAGGGAGGAGGTACTGCGAGCCAATATTGTGGCGCTACATGCCACAGCACCGCACACTGTGGCACGTCGCGCCGTGGTACTGCAGACCTTCCTCCCCTTATTAAAGGGGAGGGGCCTGGCGCAGCACATCCCGGTGCCCAGCTAGGCCACCAGGGATCGGGAGTGCCGGCAAACGAGCCCGGCACTCAAGAGGAGTGCCGGGCTCACGGAGAGCAGCCAGCACCCCGTGGGGGGGCTTCACGGGGGCCGGGGACTGCAACAGGGGGCAGGTGCTGGTAGGCGGCCAGCAATAAAAATGGCCACCCGCCACCTCCCCTTTAACTAGCGCCGTCCCGGCCACAGGTAGGCCCCCCTTACCCCGGCGGACATAGTGTCCGGCGGTAATTCGGGGGTGCCACCCAATATTACAGTGGGGGCGCGAGCGGGGCGCTGCGCACGGCGATGATGTCATCACCGGCGGTGCAGTGCGGCGCGCCGCTAACGGTTAGCGCCGCCGCTAACCTCCCACTGAATTTCACGGGAGCCGTTAGCGGCACCGCGCCCAGGCGCTAGTTGATTTGCGCCCTGTTAGCGCCCTCTTAGGACGCTAACAGAAGGCGCAAATCAATCGAATTTAGCCCCCATAGAGTAGTAATAATGAAGACTTCAACTTTCCTAATATAGACTGGGATTGTAATAGTGTAAAGGGCAGAGAGAGGAAGAATTTCTGAAGTGTGTTCAGGAGAACTTTCTTGATCAGTATGTTTCCGGCCTGACGAGGGAGGAGGCATTACTGGATCTGGTTCTGGGGAATGAAGTAGGTCAAGTGGAGCAAGTGTCAGTAGGTGAATATTTAGGGAACAGTGATCATAGTATTATAAGGTTTAGATTAGCTATGGAAAAGGACAGGGAGCAATCTAGAGTAAGAATGTTTAACTGGGGGAAGGCCAATTTCAGTGGGATGAGAACAGATCTGACCTGGGTAAACTGGAATCAAAGATTGGCAGGCAAATCTGTAGTGGAACAATGGGCTGCCTTTAAAGAGGAAATAGTTCAGGTACAGTCGAGGTACATTCCCATGAGGGGGAAAGGCAGGGCAACTAAAGTCAGAGCTTCCTGGATGACAGAACAGATAGCCAATATGATGAAGCAGAAAAAGAATGCATATGACAGGTGTCAGGTTGCAAATACATCTGAGAATCAGGCTATATATACAGAAAGGTCAGAGGAGAAGTGAAAAAGAAAATAAGAGGGGCAAAGAGAGGGTATGAGAATAGAATGGCAGCTAACATAAAAGGTAATCCAAAAGTCTTTTACAGGCATATAAATAGTAAAAGGGTAGTAAGTGGAGGGGTGGGGCCGATTAGGGACCAAATAGGAGACCTATGCATGGAGGCAGAGGGTATGGCTGAGGTACTAAATGAGTACTTTGCATCTGTCTTCACCAAGGAAGAGGATGCTGCCATAGACATCGTGAAGAAGGAGCTAGTGGAGACACTTGATAGTATAAAAATTGATAAAGAAGAGGTATTAGAAAGGCTGGCTGTACTTAAAGTAGATAGGAGCAGATGGGATGCATCCTAGGATGCTGAGGGAATTGAGGGCGGAAATCGTGGAGGTACTTGCCATAATATTCCAATCCTCCATAGATACGGGGGTGGTGCCAGAGGACTGGAGAATTGCAAATGTTACACCATTGTTCAAAAAAGGGTGTAAAGATAAACCCAGCAACAACAGGCCAGTCAGTTCAACCTCGGTAGTGGGGAAGCTTTTAGAAACAGTAATCGGACAAAATTAACAGTCATTTGGATAGGTGTGGATTAGTTAAGGAAAGCCAGCATGGATTTGTTAAAGGCAAATCGTGTTTAACCAACTTGATCGAGTTTTTTGATGAGGTAATAGAGAGGATTGATGAGGGTAATGCGGTTGACATAGTGTACATGGATTTCCAAAAAGCGTTTGACAAAATGCCACATAATAGGCTCACCAGCAAACTTGAAGCCCATAGAATAAAAGGGACAGTGGCAGCATGGATATGGAATTGGTTAAGTGACAGGAAACAGAGAGTAGTGGTGAACTGTTGTTTTTCGGATGGAGGAAGGTATACAGTGGTGTTCCCCAGGGGTCAGTTCTAAGACCACTGCTTTTCTTGATATATATTAATGACTTGGATATGGGTGTACAGGGCACAATTTTGAAACTTGCAGATGATACAAAACTTGGAAGTATAGTGAACAGTGACGAGGATAGTGATAGACTTCAGGAAGACATAAACAGGCTGGGGAAATGGGCGGACACGTGGCAGATGAAATTTAACGCAGAAAAGTGTGAAGTGATACATTTTGGTAGAAATAATGAGGAGCGGACATATAAGCTAAATGGTACAATCCTAAAGTTCGAATCTGACCTCGGGTGACTGTCTGTGTGGAGTTTGCACATTCTCCCCGTGTCTGCGTGGGTTTCCTCCGGGTGCTCCGGTTTCCTCCCACAGTCCAAAAATGTGTGGGTTAGGTTGATTTGGCTATGATAAATTGACCCTTAGTGTTAGGGGGGATTAAATATGTAGGGTTATGGGGATAGGATGGGATATGTTAGGGGGAATTAAATACGTGGGGTTACGGGGGTAGGGTCGGATATGTGTACTGTGGGGATTAAAGCAGGGACAGGGTACTGGATTTGGATGATCAGCCATGATCGTATTGAATGGCGGAGCAGGCTCGACGGGCCGAATGGCCTACTCCTGCTCCTAGATTCTATGTTTCTATGTTTAAAGGGGCTGCATGAACAGAGAGACCTGGGGGTATGTGTGCACAAATCGTTGAAGGTGGTAGGGCAGGTCGAGAAAGCAGTTAAAAAGGCTTACAGGATCCTGGGCTTCATAAATAGAGGTATAGAGTACAAAAGTGTGGAAATTATGATGAACCTGTATAAAACACTGGTTCGGCCCCAACTGGAGTACTGTGTCCAATTCTGGGCACCACACTTTAGGAAGGATGTGAAGGCCTTAGAGAAGGTGCAGAAAAGATTTACAAGAATGATTTCAGTTACGTTGATAGACTGGAGAAGCTGGGGTTGTTCTCCTTAGAGCAGAGAAGATTGAGAGGAGATTTGATAGAGGTGTTCAAAATCATGAGGGGTCTGGACATGGTAGATAGAGAGAAACTGTTCCCATTGGCAGAAGGTTCGAGCACCAGAGGACACAGATTTAAGGTGATTGGCAAAAGAACTAAAGGCGACATGATGAAAAACTTTTTTACACAGCGAGTGGTTAAGATCTGGAATGCACTGACTGAAAGGGTGGTGGAGGCAGACTCAATCTTATCTTTCAAAAGGGAGTTGGATAAGTATCTGAAAGAAAAAAATTTGCAGGGCTACGGGGAAAGGGCAGGGGAGTGGGACTAGCTGAGAGTCGGCACGGGCTCGACGGGCCGAATGGCCTTCTTCCGTGCTGTAACCATTCTATGATTTTATGATTCACTCCCAACACATGAGCCTTCATGTGGCAACCTGGACAAAGCATCTGCGATTGCATTTTGCTCTGAAGTGCGATATTCAATCATGTGATCATATTGTGACAACAACACTGCCTAATGTTGCATTCTTGATGCGGCCATTGCAGGGATGGCAATATTGCTAGGAGCAGTTTGTGATCGGTTATCAGGGTAAACTTTCTGCCGATCAGGAACTGTTGGAATTTCTTGATTCCAAACACTATGGCGAGTGCTTCCTTTTCAATTTGCGTGTAATTTCTTTCACTCTTTGTAAGGGTTCGCGATGCGAACGTGATTGGTTTCTCTTGGCCAGCATCTATTATGACATCTCCCATACCATAGCTAGAAGCATCACACGCTAACTTAAGCTCACGCTCTGTGTCGTAGTGCACAAGTAGATCATCGCTAGAGAGGCTTCTCTTACAAGCATCGTAAGCTTCCTGTTGCACTTTTGTCCACTTCCACTGGACATCCTTCCTGAGGAGCTCGTGCAATGGAGCTAACATGGTTGCTAACTCAGGTAAGAAACGTGCATAGTACTGGACCATTCCAAGGAAAGATCTTAACTCAGACACGTTCTGTGGCTTTGGAGCATTGATGACAGCATCAACCTTTTCCTTAACTGGTTGCAAGCCACTTGCATCAACTTTCAGACCAAGATACACAACCTCGGGCTGCACAAAAGCACATTTGCTCCTTTTCAATTTTACATTGTGGGAATTCAACCTTTGAAGCACTTACTCTTACACTTCTAGATTTTCTTCCTCGCTGCTTATTGCAATCAGCACATCATCTTGATTGCATAAGCAATTTGGAATTCCTTGCAAAATCTTATCCATCGTAGCCTGGAAGATTTTGGGGGAGGACTTTACACCATACGGCAGCTTGGTGTATGAGTACAGTGCCTTGTGTGTGTTGATAGTGAGATACTGTTGACTCTCTTTGTCAACATTCAGCTGAGCGTAAGCGTGCGACAGGTCAAGCTTAGAGAAAACCTTTGACCCAGAGAGCGCTGCATACAAATCTTGCGATGTAGGTAACAGGTACTGCTTATCGTCAACTGCTTGGTTGATAGTAACTTTGTAGTCACCACAAACTTGGTTCGCGCCCCCGACCTACCGCTGGACGCTATGTCCGACAGGGTCAAGGTGGCGTTTTTGCGGCCGGGGCGGCGCAAATTAAAGGGTAGATGCCAGCACCGGCCCCCTCTCGCCTCCCCCTGCGGGGTGCCAGCCACGATCGGTCAGCCCGGCACTCCTCTTGAGTGCCGGGCTCTTTTGCCGGCACCCCGCTCCCCGGTGGTCTAGCAAGACCCCGGTGCACGCTGCACTAGGCCCCTCCCCTTTAATCAGGGGAGGGAGGCCTGCAGTACCTCAGGTGCTACGTGCCGACGCAATATTCAATGGGAGCGCCCCAAGAGGGAGGGGGAGCGCTTCCAGTAGTACCCCGCCTCCTGCTTGGGGCGCTACCCTTCAATTTCGGGCGCGGGGGTGCCAACTTTTTTGGGGTGCTAAAAGACCCAATTTTTCCCCCTTTCTCTCTACTGACTATCCCATCCTTTATTATCAGGGCTACCCCTCCTCCTTTTCCATTTTGCCTATCTCTTCTAAAAGTTAAGTATCCTGGAATATTTAGTTCCCAACCGTGGCCACTTTGCAACCACTTCTCTGTTATGGCTATTAGATTAAACCTGTTCATTTCTATCTGCGCTATTAATTCATCTATTTTGTTGCGAATGCTTCGCGCATTCAGATATAGTAGACTGGATTTTGTCTTGGGGTCGGGTTGGGGTCGTGTCATCCGCATTTCGTGTTATCCACCCGCCTGAAATTGGATGTGGGAGATTGATGCAATTTTCACTTAATTGGGCAATTGAGTTCCAGCATGTGGGAACCCATGAACCAATTAGTGGTTTCAGTCTGAAAGTCCCCTCTGATGATGTCATCATTGTAGGTCAGAGACTGCCTGGTCTGGTCTCAGAGATTGCCTGGCCTTTGCTGTGAGAGGACCTGGATGCAAAATGCTGCTCAGGAGAGAGAGAGAGAGAAAGAGAGAGAGAGAGAGAGAGAATTTTTGCATCCAGGTCCTCCAAAGGCAATCTCTGAAGACATCAGAGGCGACTTTCAGACCTAATACTACTACTACCTTCATCACATCTCCGTTGTAATAGTGGACCTGCAGCTAATAGTCAGCTATCCACTTGTGCTCCTGCCAGGTTTCACTGGCGTGTTTCACATCAGGCGTGCTTCACGTCAGAAAAGGGTTAAACTAGCTAAAACATTTCAAAATGGCATTGCAGAGCCAATTAAGGGCTTTAATGGCCTCTCCCGCCTCTTGGAGGCGGGACAGAGTCGGGAACACCGCACACGATTTTATCAAAATTGCGTGGAGGCGGGTTGGAGTCGGGATGGGGTCGGGACGCCCGAATCTGCAACTTTAACCCCCCACACGCCTCCAAACCCGACTCCACGGGTCATTGAAAATCCAGCCCAGTGCCTTTAGCTTTGACTTATTTCTATTTTTCCCTGATGTCACCTTAGTCACTGATGCCTTATTACTTTGTTACTCTCTCTTGGCATTTATTGCAAAGGGAATGGAGTATTAAAGTAGGGAAGTCCTGTTACAACTGTACAGGGCGTTGATGAGACCACACCTGGAGTACTGGGTACAGTTTTGGTCTCCTTATTTAAGGAAGGATATACTTGCATTGGAGGCAGTTCAGAGAAGGTTCACGAGGTTGATTCCTGAGATGAAGGGGTTGTCTTATGAAGAAAGGTTGAGCAGGTTGAGCCTATACTCATTGGAGTTTAGAAGAATGAGAGGGGATCTTATTGAAACATATAAGATTCTGAAGGGGCTTGACAGGGTCGATGCAGAGAGGATGTTTCCCCTCATGGGGGAATCTAGAACTAGGGGGCATAATTTCAGAATAAGGGGGCACCCTTTTAAATCGGAAATGAGGAGGAATTTCTTCTCTCAGAGGGTCTTGATTCTTTGGAATTCTCTTCCCCAGAGAGCTGTGGAGGCTGGGTCATTGAATATATTTAAGGTGGAGATAGACAGATTTTTGAAAGGTAAGGGAGTCACGGGTTATGTGGAGCGGGCAGGGAAGTGGAGTTGAGGCCAAGATCAGATCAGCCATGATCTTATTGAATGGCAGAGCAGGCTCGAGGGGCCAAATGACCTACTCCTGCTCCTACGTCTTATGTTCTTATGTTCTCCCCTACCTAGTTACCTCCTGAGAGAAAGCAAAACTTTTGATCAGGAGGTAAATAGGGTAGATATGGTGTAAGTGTAGCTCAAAATGGCTCAAATTATAGCAATGTGCATTGGTAGAGGCACAAAATGTCACTCGGAATGTGGGCACTGCCATTTTATTTATCTTACCACAGGTTTTCACATTATAAGGGCAAGTAGGAAAGCAGGTACTGGTTAGTATGCATCTGGAGTCACAGCAAAACCTTCCATCCTTTGCCCCCTCTCTTCATCATGTACATGCTACTTTTGGCACATGTTATCTTCACATTTATACTGTTAACACCCAGGTCTATCTCATCCCCGCCTCCATTGCTGTCTCCAACTGCCTATTTGACATTAAGACCTGGATGAGCCAAAACTTCCTCCACCATAACGTCAGCAAAACTAAAGTCACCTCCGCAAACATCCACTCGCTTCTAGCCTCAACTCTATCTCCTTCCAGAGTTAGCCCAGAGGCGTACAACCTTAGTGTATCACACAACCATGTGTTCAGCTTCCTCTCTGACACCTGATCTGTCACCAAGATCACTTTCTTTCACGTCCTCAACATCAACTGCCTCCATTAGTACCTCTCCTCTCCACTGCTGAAATCCTAATTCATGCTTTATTACCTCACAGCTGGACTTCTTCAAAGCTGTCCTTGCTAGTCTGCCTACTAAGCTGCCTTGGCCGGTGTCCTCAACCACATTAATGCTCGTATCTGCATCAACAAGCTCCACAGGTTTCTAGAGTCCCATATAATTTACTTTAATCTTCTCTTCTTAGGCAGCCGATTGGAACTGAGGATGACTTGCTTCCACATTAAAAATGAGTTCTCAGGTGACTGATGAGTCCAATGCGGGACCTACAGTCTCTGTCACAGGTGGGGCAGACGGTGGTTGAAGGGGCGGGTGGGTGGGGTGCTTGGGTTGACGTGCGCTCCTTCCGCTGTTTGCGCTTGGCTTCCGCTTGCTCCCAGCGAAGAGACTCGAGGTATTCGGCGCCTTCCCGGATGCTTCTCCTCCACTTTGTACGGTCTTGGGCCAGGGATTCCCAGGTGTCGGTGGGGATGTTGCACTTTTTCAAGGAGGCTTTGAGGGTGTCCTTGAAGCGTTTCCTCTGCCCACCTGGGGCTCTGTTGCCGTGTCGGAGCTCCGAGTAGAGCGCTTGTTTTGGGAGTCTCGTATCGGGCATGCGGACGATGTGACCCGTCCATCGGAGCTGATCGAGCGTGGTCAAAGCTTTGATGCTGGGGATGTTGGCCTGAGCGAGAACACTGATGTTGGTGCGCCTATCCTGCCAATGGATTTGCAGGATCTTGTGGAGCAAGGGTTGGTGGTAACTCTCCAGTGCTTTGAGGTGCCTGCTGTACATGGTCCATGTCTCTGAGGCATACAGGAGGGCGGGTATTACTACTGCTCTGTAGACCATGAGCTTGGTGCCGGGTTTGAGGGCCTGGTTTTCAAACACTCTCTTCCTCAGGTGACCAAAGGCTGCCCTGGCACACTGAAGACGGTGTTGGACTTCATCATCGACGTCTACCCTTGTTGACAGTAGGCTCCCGAGGTATGGAAAGTGGTCCACGTTGTCCAAGGTGTTGTCATGGATTTTGATAATCGGGGAGCAATACTGTATGGTGGGGGCAGGTTGGTAGAGGACCTTTGTCTTACGGATGTTTAGTGTAAGGCCCATGCTCTTGGACGCTTCGGTGAAGGTGTTAACGATGGTTTGGAGTTCGACCTCCGAGTGTGCGCAGATGCAAGCGTCGTCTGCCTACTGTAATTCGACGACAGAGGAAGGGACGACCTTGGATCTGGACCGGAGGCTACATAGAAACATAGAAACATAGAATCTAGGAGCAGGAGTAGGCCATTCGTCCCGTCGAGCCTGCACCACCATTCAATACGATCATGGCTGATCATTCAAATCCAGTACCCTGTCCCTGCTTTAATCCCCACAGTACACATATCCCACCCGACCCCCGTAACCCCACATATTTAATTCCCCCTAACATATCCCATCCTATCCCCATAACCCCACATATTTAATCCCCACCTAACACTAAGGGTCAATTTATCATAGCCAAATCAACCTAACCTGCACATTTTTGGACAGTGGGAGGAAACCGGAGCACCCGGAGGAAACCCACGCAGACACGGGGAGAATGTGCAAACTCCACACAGACAGTCACCCGAGGTCAGATTCGAACCCGGGTCTCTGGTGCTGTGAGGCACCAGTGCTAACCACTATGCCACCGTGTTGCCCTACGGAGGTTGAACAGTTTCCCGTTTGTACTGTAAATTAGCTCCACTCCAGCGGGGAGCTTACTGAGGATGAGATGGAGCATTGCCGCAAGGAAGATCGAGAAGAGCGTTGGTGTGATGACACAGCCTTGCTTGACCCCGGTCCGTACGTGAATTGGGTCTGTGGTGGAACCGTTGGTCAGGATCACGGCTTGCATGTCGTCGTGAAGCAGGCGGAGGATGGTGACAAACTTTTGAGGGCAGCCGAATTTGAGGAGGACACTCCATAATCCCTCACAGTTGACAGTGTCAAAGGCCTTTGTGAGGTCAAAGAAGGCCATGTACAGCGGTTGGTGCTGTTCCCTGCATTTCTCTTGTAATTGGCAAACGGTGAAAATCATGTCAATTGTGCCCCTTAGTGGGAGGAATCCGCATTGCGACTCTGGGAGGAGCTCTTCAGCCACTGGGAGAAGGCGATTGAGGAGGATTCTTGCGATGACTTTCCCTGTGGCAGACAGCAGGGAGACTCCTCTGTAATTACCGCAATCGGACTTGTCACCTTTCTTGAAGATGGTAACAATTACGGCATCTCTGAGATCCCCTGGCATGCTCTCCTCCTTCCAGATAAGAGAAATGAGTTCATGAATTTGCGCCAGTAGTGCTTCTCCGCCATGCTTTTGCGCCTCTTTAATAATCTCATGCTCACTTTCAAATCCCTCCTCGGCCATGCTTCTCCCCGCCTCTGTGATCTCCTCCAGCCTTTTGTCCCTGCGGCATCCTTTGATCTGCGCATTCTATATCTCCTCTGTTCCAGCATAGGTGACTGTCCCTTCATTTACTTTGTGCTCCCCTGGAACTCCCTCCCTTTGTATCTCTGCTATGGCACTGCCATCACATTTGGAAACCTCCTTAAGATCCTCACCTTTGACCATGCCCTTTCCCCCTCCTGACTCTGGCTCTACCCACTATCCACCACCCTGTAATGTGTTTTGAGATGTGTTTCTGTACCTATTGATGGTTAAATGAATATAAATTGTATTGTTTTTTATTCTAGAGCATTCCTTTGATTCCTGAAGTGCCGTGGTGGTAGTGGTGTTTCCGTATGATCCCTGGTATTCTAATGGGACTGATGGCAGGTGCCTGGCAGCCTCTTGGTACGGCTGGTTCTGTCTGATCAGCTACCTAGACCTCAAAATAGCAAGTGGACACGGTTTTGATTCTGCTTCTCAAACAGCTGAATGCATGCCTTTAAAACCCAATTCAGATCCAAATGCCAAAGAGAATCCAATTCTCACCATTAGTTACCCACCCATATGGTCCATAACAAACATTTGTCACACAGTTTGTTCCCATATGTCTCCGGTGTAACCTTAATAAATACCTATAGAAATAAATAGAACTTTTGTCATTCGTATTTTGACCCCTTTTATTATTATTTTATTATTAAACATTTCCGACCACAAAAAGCAAACTGGTTATTCAGTAAAAAACCCACAGAATAAAGATGCTGTTGTCTGAATACCTCAGAAATGCACCAAGTTGTTAGGGAATATATAACAAAGCATTGTAGCGTGAACGGCCACGCACATTATTTACGCTAATGGTTAAACGTGAAACAAACGCATACTTCATGGAAATTTGAAAGACTAATCATTTTCATTATTTCTCTACGCTGATGTTTAGTTCCACATTTATCGCCTGAAGAACTCCACCAAATACATTATTTACCTTCAAAGGAAGTCAAAATGCTGAAGAAGAATACGCTGAACGTGATTTCAACAGCCTGAAAACAAGATGTGACAAGCAGCATGACATCGGCCCCCTACTAATTTCCGCTATTTGTAAAGCAGCTCCTCTGAATGGCAGCAGCTCCCTAGAACAGGTCAAAGTAGTTGAGGCCGTGTCAGTCCTTGCATAAAAAATTTCAGTTCAGGGAAAAAAATAAGCAGCTATTGATTTACCAGTGAAAGCCGTGGAGTATGAGGAAGGCAGCCAAAAGGGGACACCAGCTGCTCCCTGCTGGAAACCTTTATGGCGGAGTTAAAAGAAAAAGGGAACTGCTACTCTGCCTGAAAGGGAATTCTACAGGAAAAAAATCCTGCATGATAGGTAACAGCTAATGTTAGCATGCAGCAGGAAAGCTATGTTCCACATAGCTAACCTCTTTCTCCCTCTGGAATTGTAAAGCATGTTTATTAATGAAGTGTGCTGAGACTGGACTCAATGGGAATTTCTCATGCTCTCCTCACACTCAGACGATCCTTTCTATTTACTGTCCATCGCTAGACACCACACCCCATTCAGAGTACACTTTTCAGAATTGGTTGAATTAAGCCAAGTCCGTTGCAGTGATTCTGACAATAAATTTATATCAGAATGAAAGGCACTGACACTAATTAGCTCAACAGTATTATTCTTCTGTACTGTGTTGTCACCGTCCAGAATTGTATTCTTCAGTCCAAACCTGCAGCCTGGGCTTGTTGTCAGACAAACTAAATAATCACAATCTGGTGCTCGGCTTTGCACATCAACACATATTCAGTCCAATTTCATTCTTTGCTGAGTGAGATTAGCAATGTCAGATGTAAAATACTTCACACAATAATTAAAATAATCACTCCCATAGAACAGTGGTGAAGATTAAGTTTTTTATACCCTCATGGTCATGGGTTTCATTGGCAGCAGGGGGGAAAGGTGGGGATTTTTGTTGCTGGGAGAGGCCAAAACATCACCTGCTTAGCTATGAAACATTTTTCTGTCCAGGACCCACATTTCCACTGCCATGATTGGAGTTCTGACTTTGATTGAAGTCTTGCTGTTCTGCACAATTGGTTGAACATGCTCATTTCCAAAATCACCACCGCAACTTGTTTGGCTTACAATGAAGATGACAGGTATGTGGGAGCTGAACTGAAGCACACTTAACAACTTCAACCTTAAACTGAAGAGGAGTTTGGCTTTCAGCATTTCAGCAAAATACTGCAGATGCTGGAAATCTGACATAAAAAGAGAAAATGCTGGAAATACTCAGCCGGCCAGGCAGCATCTGTGGAGAGAGAAACAGAGTTAACGTTTCAGCTCGATGGCCTTTCTTGTTCGCTTAGTCTCCACTCTTCCTTCTCTCTATGAGCCAAATGCAAGTAAAAAAAACTGCCAAAAATTCTCACCAGTTTGCCCTGCTCATTCCTGCAGTATCTCCATACCTAATGCAAATTGCACCAGTGTATAAGGCCTGGATTTTAGCCCGGAGGCGTTTTCCGTGTGGGGGGCGCTGTCAAACACTGTCAAATCATCTGTCAAACAAGTGTGGTGCATGTGCCTTTAAGAAAACCGGCAGATGAAGCATCATCAACTGACGTCATCTGACACTGGCTTTCCCTGAATTGGCCGGCAAGCCCGCAGGGCGGGCTTAACAAGGCCAATCAGGGGAAAATAGTGTCAGCTCGTCAGACGTCGCTGGGGGCGGGACTAGAACCCGAAAACCAGCAGTTCCGCCTCGAACTCGGCCTGGAAGGTAAGATTGCGCCCAATGTTTCTCCCAGAAACAAAAATGTATATAAATGTGCGATTTATACGGCAGATCTTAGACAGCAAAATCTTTTCATAATGGACTGATGTTTGTTGCAATATTTAATGATAATAAAAGTTCACTGTGACATGGGGTCTCTGTTAAAAGAGCATCTATAGCATCTGGATATGACAATATGTTGCAGATGCAATATCAACACATAAACTAATACAAAAGCGAAATACTGCGGATGCTGGAAATCTGAAATAAAAACAGAAAATGCTGCAAATACTCAGCAGGTCAGGCAGAATCTGTGAAGAGAGAAACAGAGTTAATGTTTTGGGTCGATGACGATGTTCTGACGAAGGGTCATCGACCTGAAACGTTAACTCTGTTTCTATCTCCACAGATGCTGCCTGACTCGCTGAGTATTTGCAGCATTTTCTGTTTTTAATTCAACACATAAACTGCTTATTTTGACATTAACATAACCGCAATGCCAGCGACAAACCCAAAATATGGTGAAGCAATGAGAAGTCTCAACTATTTAGTGGCGGCTGAGACTTATACAGATTTCTGTCTAGGCCCGATGCCACTGCTGTCAGATGTACCACTTGTTATAATGAGCAACTCTTTACTGTGTAAGTTGCCTATAACATCAATGCTCTGCATATATATTCATTCATGTAATTACAAATAAATACATGGATGAACATATATACATATATATACACAAAGCTACCCCTATGGCTTACTGTGTAAATGCAATACATGGTGTGATACTGAGCCACACAGATCAGCAAGGTCTCAGCTTCCATCCCTGGTCTATGATGAGTTAGTTGATCTCAGCTGGGATAGTGCTGGATGATTCTCCCATTGTTCTCAGTGTCTTTGAGCTAGGGTGGGAAAAATCAGTTCGGATTCCTGCTGATGATCACTATCCAGCGACCCATGTTGGGAAGCATGTGTGAGTGGGGACAGAATCAGGTTTAGTTGTGATGCTTCCATGATCAAAGAGCCTGTCTAAGTGCAAAGTGAAAAATCATGGTGTGGATATAGTATCAATGGCAGTCAGCATAGTGGTGAACCCCAGCATGAGTCAATACTTTCAGGAGAAGAGGGGATAAAAGTAGAAAAAAACTGAAAAATAAAATTTAACATATGGACAAACATACAAAACTTGCACACACACACGTAATATGTAATATACAATGGAATTTCCATTATCCACTCTATACCTCTCTACACCTCCATCCCCCACCAGGATGGCCTGAGGGCGCTCCGCTTCTTCCTCGAACAGAGGACCAACCAGTCCCCATCCACCACCACCCTCCTCCACCTGGCTGAACTTGTTCTCACATTGAACAATTTCTCCTTTGACTCCACTCACTTCCTCCAAAATAAAAGCTGTTGCTTTGGGAACCCGCATGCGTCCTCGCTATGCCTGCCTTTTCATGGGATATGTGGAACATTCTTTGTTCCAGTCCTACTCAGCTCCCCTCCCTCACCTCTTTTTCTGGTACATTGATGACTGTATTAGTGCTATTTCCTGCTCTCGACCTGAAATGGGAAATTTCATTCACTTTGCTTCCACCCTTCCCTCACCTTCACATAGTGCATCTGCGATTCTTCCCTTCCCTTCCCTTCCTCAACTTCACTGTCTCCATTTCTGGGGCTAGGATATCGACCAACATCCACTATAAGCCCACTGACTCCCACAGCTACCTGGACTACACTTCCTCTCACCCCACTTCCTGTAAGGACTCTATTCCATTCTCCCAGTTTCTCCATCTCTGTTGCATCTGTTCTGATGATGCCACCTTCCATACTAGTGCTTCTGATATGTCTTCCTTTTTCCTCAACCGAGGATTTCCCTCTACCATGGTTGACATGACCCTCGAACGTGTCCATTCCATTTCCCGCACTTCTGCTCTGACCCCTTCCCCTCCCTCCCATAACCATGATAGGATTTCCCTAGTCCTCAACTTTCACTCCACCAACCTCCACATTCAACGGACCATTCTCCATCATTTCCACCACCTCCAGCATGATCTCATCACCAAACACATCTTCCCCTCCCCTCCCCTTTCAGCATTCCGAAGGGACCGTTCCCTCTGCGACACCGTAGTCCACTCCTCAATCACCCTAATACCCCCTCCCCTTCCCATGGCACCTTCCCGTGCAAGCACAGGAGATGCAGCACCTGCCCTTTTACCTCCTCCCTTCCCACTCTCCAGGGCTCCAAACATTCCTTCCAGGTGAAACAGCAATTTACTTGTACTTCTTGCAATTTAGTATACTGTATTCGCTGCACACGATGTGGTCTCTTCTACATTGGGGAGACCAAAAGAAGATTGGGTGCCTGCTTTGCGGAACACCTCCGTTCCGTCCGCAAGCGTGACCCCGAACTTCCGGTTGCTTGTCACTTTAGTTCTCTGTGTAAGAGGTCGAGGGCAGAGAGGTCAAAGTGGGAGTAGTCCCACTTTGACCTCTCTACCCTCGACCTCTTACACTGTTCCAACGAAGCTCAACATAAGCTTGAGGAACAGCACCTCATCTTTCGATTAGGCACCTTACAGCCTTCTGGACTCAATATCGAGTTCAAAAATTTCAGACCATAACCTCTGCCCCCATTTTTTCAGATGGCAGCTGTTGGTGATTCTGATATTCCCATTTACACCTCTTCTAGAGTCATATTTTGGTTTTTTACTTGTCCCATTACCATCTCCTTTTGCTTTGTACAATCATACCTTTTGTCATTTAATCTCTCCTGTCTTCCATCCTATCACAGACTTTTGTTCTTTCCTCCCCTTTCCCTGGCCCTGCACTTGCTTAAATCCTGCTATATCTCCAACTTTTTCCAGTTCTGACAAAAGGTAATTGACCTGAAACGTTAACTCTGTTTCTTTCTCTACAGATGCTGCCTGACCTGCTGAGTATTTCCAGCATTTTCTGTTTTTCTTCTATTATTCACACTTCACTTATCTTTCTGTTTATCCACCAGAATTTTCACAGGAAAGTGTTGCACGAGGTGTCGGCTCATGGTACAGTTTGCTAACACCAATCTTCTTCTGTTTGACATAAATCAATCTCACAATTCAGGAAAGATGAATTTTTATTGATGTTATTTACACTAAACCTGTCTTTATTCCCGTGTCTAGAATATTGCTGTAGCATACAGATAAAACCAAAATTTGGGGAATGTTGTGGTAAAAACTGGACCTCGTTGCACCTGTTTTAAATCCAAATTCAGGGATTAACATCCTGCACCCCAAGGACGGCTGAAAAATGTCCCACCAGAAATTGCATCTGCTAATAATGGGCCTACCACCTGTTTTAGAACCCCTCAGGTGAAAATGGGCTGCCCTGAGGTTTTTTAAAAAAGTGAGAAGTCGCACAACACCAGGTTATAGTCCAACAGTTTTATTTGAAATCACAAGCTTTCGGAGCGGCTGCTCCTTCGTCAGGTGCTTGTGATTTCAAATAAAACTGTTGGACTATAACCTGGTGTTGTGCGACTTCTCACTTTTGTCCACCCCAGTCCAACACCGGCATCTCCGCATCATGACCACTGAGGTTTTTAGACATGGATGTGGCCTAGCCAGCAGCTGCCACCGAAAGGGTAAGTTTGATTACTTTTTAAAGATGGCATGAAGCTAGGAGGAGCAGGAGTGCTCCTCCTGGCTTCACAGCACTCCTAACGGCTGCTGCTGGTTGTGATGGGGGTAGAAGTTATGCTGCAGCTATACAAAACCCTGGTTAGACCACACCTGGAGGACTGTGAGCAGTTCTGGGCACCACACCTTAGGAAGGATATATTGGCCTAGTGCAGCGTAGGTTTACCAGAATGATACCTGGACTTCAAGGGTTAAGTTATGAGGAGAGATTACACAAATTAGGGTTTTATTCCCTAGAATTTAGAAGGTTAAGGGGTGATCTGATCGAAGATTTCAAGTTATTAAGGGGAACAGATAGGGTCAATAGAGAGAAACTACTTCCACTGGTTGGGGAACTAGGACTGCGGGCATAGTCTAAAAATTAGAGCCAGACCTTTTAGGAATGAAATTAGGAAACACTTCTACACACAAAGGGTGGTAGAAGTTTGGAACTCTCTTCCGCAAACAGCAATTGATGCTAGATCAATTGTTAATTTTAAATCTGAGATTGATAGCTTTTTGTTAACCAAAGGTATTAAGGGAGTTAGGTCACAGATCAGCCATGATCTAATTGAATGGCGGAACAGGCTCGAGGGGCTAAATGGCCTACTCTTGTTCCTATGTTCCTATTGGCCCTCCTCCCGCTTTCCTCCCTCACTCCCGGGACTTATCTGAGGGCCACGTGTCGGCAAGGCAGGCGGGCCTAAATTTGCTTCTTCTGTCAGATGAGGGGCCAGTGGATGGGTGACAGGCGCCAACAGCTCACCATGCTTATTCAGATGAGGCCCAAGGACCAGTATCTTGTGATCCTCTGGCCTTCAAATTTGGGCTCAGTGATCTGGCCTAAAGCGTTTCTAGGCTGTTATCTGCCATTCTTTAATATCCAGTGGGGTCGGGCAGAAGAACCCCATTATGGTGGATAGCAGAGGTTTCACTGTATACGCAACATAATTATATACATATACTTGTAAATATACACATGTACACATATAATTCACAATTTAGAAGATCCGTTTCTATCAGCTGATGCAACAGTGCCCTGAAGTGAACTCTTGAAAATAGCTTTGAAGCACATAGAGGATATATTGACTTCATAGTAGCCAATGTCTCCAACAAATACAAATACTCTGTTACAGAAGAGCAGCCAATTGGTTAATGTTTCAACTGCTAGAGGTTCTTTACATAACAAGACAAAGTGCATCATGACCCATAAGTCAGGAATAGTGGCAGATCCATTAGACATAGTAATTCTTGAATGTTCTTGTATTATGTCACTGGTGTTATTTGTATATGAAAACCATTATTAGGACTTCCAAAGTATTACTCAAAGGACAAAAAACATGTTTATGTTCAGCAAGGTGAAAAAATATGTACTCAGAAGCTTAATATAACATGACAAGCTCCCAAAGGAATTTTGACCAATCATACTTTAGGGTTTCATCATGTGACCAAATCCCAGCTGCCCCCAATAAACATCTGTCAGTCGAAAATGAATGATGTCACACTGTAATTCTAATAATTTATAGCATTGTTTGTTTAACCTTATTACAGGTATGTAATGACAAGCCTCAACAGTAAGGCAAAGCATTTTGAATAACCTCATTATAATTGTTTAATGAAAATTCCCTCCTCCTGATGTGTTTTTCTCCTTTATGTTATTGTCATTTATTACTTTGCTTCATCACATGATTCATTCCCTATCTTTATACCCCCCCCCTCACCCCCCCCACCCCCACCACATGCCTTGTACCACCCTTGACCATTAGGTCAGGCAAACAATTGTTTTAGGCTCCTGCATTGAAAACAAACTTAGGTTAACATGTCCACTTATTTTCCCTCCTGTCTGCTGGAGAAGTCCGAAGGCTTCACTCACCACCTCTCCTGATGTCCCATTTTAGATTATGGGTTTTCCATGTGGAAATTAAACAAAACCATTTCATCCTCTATGGCACAGTACACTGGACCATCAGAGTGCTGCCCACTACACCTCCAAATACATAATTTAACAGTCAAATTCAATTTGAAATGTATTCACCTGAACTGAGTTATTCTATCTGTTTACAGAATACTTTCTGTTTTACAAAAAAAAAACTGCATTTGTGATGTGGGTGATGTCATCAAGCTCGCATTTATTGCCCTTCCCTAGCAGCCTGAGAAGGTGATGGTGGGACTTCCCTTGAATGCTGCAGCCCTGAGATGATGTTATTTCCACCATGGTGTTAGGTAGGGAATTTCAGAATTTTGACTCAGTTACGATGAAGGAACAGTGATACATGTCCAAGTCAGGATGGTATGTAACTTGGAGGGGAATGGGGAGGTGATGATATATTCCCAAGACATTGCCACTCTTGTCCTTCTGGGTGGTAGAGGTAGCAGGGAAGGAGGTGTTATCAAGGTAAGTTTAGTAAATTTCTGTAGTGCATCTGTGAATAATACGTACTGCAGCCACAGTGCGCTGGTGGTGGAGTGGATGGATACTGCGTCCAATGGCAGAGGTGTGAATCTAGAAAACTGCTCTGTCCTGGATAGTGCCTAGCTTTTGAGTGTTGTTTCAGCTGCATCCAGTCAGGCAAGTAGTGAGTGTTCCATCACACTTCTGATGTGGGCTTTGTAGAACGTTAAAAGACTTTGAGGGGTCCGGAGCTCAGCCACTCATCACAGAGTACCCAGCCTCTGCCCTGATCCTGTAAAGTAATTGCTCATCTTTCTCACATCTGACACAAAGGTTCATGCACTGAAAGTGCGTATCAGAATATGGCATCTGAGCTTGATTGTTTCCTAAGGGATAAATTTGCTATTCTTTGCCACATGGGATCTCTCCACATTACATAGTATTTACAGCACAGAAAAGATCATTCAGCCCAACAGGTCTATGCCAGTGTTTATGCTCCCCACGAGCTTCCCTCACACTCTACTTAATCTCACCCTATCAGCATTTCCTCCTATTCCTTTCTCCCGCATGTACTTATCTCACTTCACCTTAAATGCATCTATGCTATTCGTCTCAACTATTCCATGTGGTAGCAAGTTCCACATTCTAACCACTCTCTGAGTAAAGAAGTTTCTCCTGAGTTCCTGAATTGGATTTATTAGTGATTACCTTGTTTTTATGACCTCTAGTTGTAGACTGCACCACCTCGGCATGGGCGGCAACATCTGGGCGGGCTGGCTGGCTGACAGGCAGTAGCAAGGGCATGGGCAGAGTGGCAGGAGTACGAATGCTGTCATCCTGAGAGAAGACAGCAGGTTCTTGCTCTGCGGAGTCACTGCCACTTCTCCGGGGCGGTGCCTTAGCATTCCTAGCCATCTGTTGGAGCACAGGTTGCTGGACTGCAGTGAGACCCTGCAATCCCCTTTCCACACTCGTAAACCCAACCACAATGGCATCAGTCTGAACTTGTGTGGCAGCAAGCTGAGCCTGCATGACAGAAGTCTGAGCTTCCACTGCAGCACTCAGACGTTGGGTCGCTTCCGCTTGTGCTGCAATGGAAGCTGTGACATCGCCCATCACACCCAGCATCATGGTTGGGTCCACAAGTGCTCTAATGGAGTTGCCCATAATTTCCTGGAAATCATGGGCTCCGGGCTCCACGCAAAGCCCCGTGCAATATTGTTGCCGGACTCCTCCATGCTGCTTGACAGTGACAAGAGGCTCACTAGCAGGCCTGCCATTGCACCAAGCATTTCTGAAGGCCACCCCATCGAAGTCATCATCTGAGTCCTCTGCAGCAGAACTCATGCACAAACTCACCCTCCGGGGAGCTGGCACCTGAGCTACCCTTTCCCCCTGCCCTGGCTGCAGCCCACTTGTGCCGGTGACTCACCACGTGCAGATTCCGCCTCTATACAACCCTCTAAAGTTTGCGCAGTGCCATTTTCTGAGCTGATATCTGGAAGTGTCAGAGTGAGTGATGGTGCCTCTTTCTCTCCTTCACTCTCCTGCTCCACAACATCTGGGCTGGTGGCAGTTCTTGGGTATCTCAAAGGAGAAAGGCACAAGTGTGATGAGGGGAGTGGGGGGAAAGCAAGATGTGCATGCTTACACCATCAGCAGCTTGTAAGTGAGAGACATTGTGCCATGAGGAGGAAGTGGGATGTGAGAAGAAGGATTAGGTATGAGCATAGCGTCATCAGCAATGCTTTCAACCTCGCCGCTCACCACTGCCTCAGTGATGGCCCCTCCAATTATCTTGAACACTGTCTCCTCCAGCGCAGTGATGTTTTGAAAATGTGCTTCCCCTCTGCCTGTCTGCTGTTGCTCACGTCTGTTATGCACCACCTTGGCCTACAAGAGAAAGGGAAGTCTGTCAGTGAGTGTGGTGCAATGTGTTTGGGTGATGTGCCTGTCATGGTTGAATAGCTAGCAGTGTGTCCAAGGTCTGATATGTGGGTGTGAGTCTTGCAGCAGTGGTAAGTTTGTGAGAGTCAGATGAAGCTATGATTGTGAAGTATGAGCCGTGATTGCTAGAGATTGTAGGTAGGTGAGTGAATGGGGTGTGGTGCATTGAGCAGTGTGTGAGGATAGTGGTGCAGTTGGTAGGATATGGCATTTGAAGATGCATTCACTCACCTTGACCACTCGTGTGAGGTCATTAAACTTCTTGCGGCATTCGATCCAGTTCCTGGGGGCAACACACATGGCACTGAGCGCTTGTGCTATCTCCTCCCACTGACTTCTGACATTCTGCCTGGAAGGCCTCCACCCCCCTGCGGGTAGAGGACCTGTCTTCTTATGTGCACACCCAGGACTAAGGACTCCAGTGCTGCATCGGAGAACCTCATTGCCCACTCTCTTCCCTGTTGAGCCATGGCTGCATGCAGAGTGACAGTGAGGTGCTTCTGCAACAAAGCACCTCCCCTTTAAGAAGTGCAAAGTGCTGAGGCAAAACTTTATTGACCAGTAGACTGCACCCGATATTGGCCCCCCTCTTGAGCACTGAGCCAACCGGCAGCACATTTAGTGCTCCAATCATTGTAATGAGCAGGCAGCATGAATTTTGCGTGCTGCCTTCCCCACTTTGAACAGGCGCGGGCGGATCGCATTTCGCGCTCCCCACGCCCGTTTTTGAGCCCAGTCCAATTTCATCCCCTAAATGTTTTGAGTGCGATAGATGGCAGCACTTTATTAGTTGTAACACTAGGTGGTTAATGTACATTAAGAATATTTGCTCCTCCTATTGGCACTTTAAATATTTGGAACTCTAATTTTAAATTGGAGCATGTTTAAAGTTCTGATTTGCCTATATAACAACAGTCACTGCCCTTCAGAGTAATTCATTGTATGTGATGAGCTTGAAGATTTTTCTGACAGACATAATAAGGTATTATTTAACTGCAAGTCTCTTTTTTGATAATCAAATGTGGATCTTCATAAATTGATCATTATTACCAAAATCCACTTTATTTTTTAGTTGAATCACAAATAATTGTTCCTTTAAAATCTTTGTTAGAAATCTAGAAGAAAATAATGATGGGTGTAAATTTCTGTTGCCTGGAGTCAAAAAACGAGTTGTTGTTGAATGGGCAGGTTGTTGAATGATATGGCACCCATCCAGTCCATGGCAGCGTGAGGCCTGGGAGATTTTATCTCCTGCCCAAAACCGATGGGAAACGGCAGCTGCTGGCGGGCGAGAGCACAATGTTGGGAGGCAGGAGTTCCCCGCTGACACTGAGGTAAGTCGATTGGGTGGTGGGGGGTTGGTGGCGGGGGAGAGCCTGAGGCAGGGGAGACCTGAACTTTCTTTGTGAGGCCCTGAGAAGCACTCCTGCTCCTCCTGGCCCCACAAGTAAAAAGAGTAAAGAGACTTATCTTTTTGGGCCTCCTCTGGCCCTGACACCTCTTCCTGCATGGCTTGGCATGAAAGCCGCTTCCTCACTCAGGCCCAGAGTTAAAATAGCATTCTGGGCCTGATAATGTCAAAAGAGCCTAGTCTGCATATTTAAAGGAGGACCCCGTTGGTTTACGGTGGTGTCCTTCTTGCCTGCTCAGAAGAGCAGATTAAAATTATTGAGGGTAATTTTAACCCCCCCCCCAGGATGGGCAGCGGGGGGAGGTGGGTGGAGGGGTTAAAAATAAAATAACGGGAAACCAGAACCCAACCCACCTCCACTGCGTCCACTTCCGGTTTTAACGGAGATAGGTTGGGGACGGGTGACTAACCTGCTTTCCGTAGGTGGGTCCCTCATTTAAATATTTTAATGAGGCTGCGTGCCTAAGATTTTATCTGCGTTTCAGGTTTACTGCTGGCTGGCCGGGTTTCCCAAGGCCCAGGAAACCCGACAGCTGCAGGGAGGCATGAACGGCTGGATCGATCAGGTAAGCGTCTTTCCAGCACTGCTTATGGGCCATGAGGAGCAAGAGTGCTTACCCCTGGCCCACCAAGCAAACCTGTTAATGGTCCCACGATTGGATCTCTGTGATTGGACCTCCCACAATCACGTTAATCAGGTCCTCCGTTGAATTCGACGGGACCTCCAGGAAACCCGTACTTCCATGTTTCCTAGCCGCTGGAACTACCCCCCCCCCCCCCCCCAACCCTTCCCTGACCTCCCCGCAAATATCAGGGCCCTAGTCTCCAAGGTTGGTGGGGGACATCGGTGGGTAAGTCTCACAGGCGATTTTAACTGGTTGCCTGCTTTAAAACCACCCCTTAACACCCAGAGGAAAGCATGCCCCCATATACAATTTGCATTGTCATTAATTTTCGCTTATGGGATCTGGGCGTCGCCCATCCCTAGTTCCCCTTGAGAAGGTGGTGGTGAGCCGCCTTCTTGAACCGCTGCATTGAACCGATTGCACTGGAATACAGCAACAACTTGCATTTATATAGCACCTTTAAAGCAGAAAAATGTCTCAAGGTGCTCACAGAGGTGGAATTTAAAAAAGGTCAATTTCATGTAAAAAAGCATTTCCTGTAATAGTGTATTTAGTATAAGTGCTTGGTCAAAATTAGGGTGTTTGCTCCACTTTAAAAAATAATTAGATTCAGAATCTTCCCTCCTTCATCCACTTTGGATGACCTCAACACAAATTTTGTAAAATTAAAATTAAAATCAATGCAAAAGAGAAATTTGGAAGAGGAGAGCATCATGAAAATTGATGTCTGAAACTTCTATCCTGCTACTCTCAGATCATCAAGGAAATGGACCAATGCACTGGTACCCCATATCGGCCAATAAAGAAGCATAGCCTTGGAAATCAGCCACTAGTTCACCATAAAATACAAATAATCAAATAAATATTACAGATTGGAAACACATAAAAAGAAATATCATTTTTTTTCTAAAATAATTAAATTGATCTTCCAGTTGTTGATATAGCAGCCCTCAGGGAAACATGCAACTGTGCTACTTTCTCTACAGTTTTACTGTCAAGGTGATATTGTTCATGTGCAGAATGGACAAAAGGCAGCAAAATATCTCACACACATTTTCAAATAAAGACAAGCACCACAATCCAATCTGGATCAGTTTAGATTTGAAATTGTAATCATCCTTCGTCAAAATGTTAAGATAGTAAAATTGCTTTCAGCTACAAGTAATAGAAATCCTCACTGAGTTCTGTGAAGAGTTCGATTTTGGTACAGTGGGTGTTCCATAGATCTAATTTTTTTTACACAGTTTTAAGTGCAGCTTAAGAAAGCCAATTACTCTGAAAGAAGTGAGGAAGCCTTACGACCAACACACTGCACTCAGTTAATTTGATCTGAGGGCACTAAACTGATTTAAATCCAATGTTCAGGGCATATTTTACAGGATAAGACACATCAAACATAAAACCACAACATCTTACTGATTATCCTAATGAGACTTAACTTGAAAAATATCCAAGTTTGAAGCTACATGGCTTTTTCTGTTAAAAAGTCAGGCCTCCTGAAAAATTATAGCAGCAAAATATTGAACAAAGGTGAGATCTTTGTTTTTCATTTCTCTTGTCGATCTTTGCCTCTTTCTCTTAAGGTATTGGCTGCTTGCTAGGGTATGGTTTCAGGGGCACCAGCTGCCCTTTAGTACCTCACCCAATTGGTCATTATTCACGTGTGAGTCTAAACGGTGAATCGTGGCAACTATTCCAGCAGCATGGAGGCCACCTGCTGTAGCCAGGCAGGTCCTAATTAAAATGGGAAAGTCGCAGCCTGATGATGTCACCAGCGGCACAATGCGATTTTAATTCCTGGGATCAGGAAGCCTGCATGGCGCCGAAAACCACCAGCAAAAGCTGACGGCAATCAACATTGGACAAAAAGAGGTCCAGGTATGTTTATTTTAATAATTTCCTAAAGTTCCTCATAGCGCAGGGCGAGCAGGATTGCTTCTCCTGGCCCAACAAGAAAACCTTGAGCCTCTTTTCCCTCTTTCGCTCCCCTCTTCTCCGGCTGCAATCGGCCCAGACCACTTCCCCATTTACTTTGTCGGGGACCATTCTCTTGGGTCGGGGCGGTGTGGCCTTGCACCTGATTTCCCTCTCCTGCACTTACGCCATTCCTGCCAGCTTTTAGTGGGAGACAGTGCAGAGAAATGTAACAGAGGCCCAGGAATTAAAATGGCCCGGGCTTCATATTCAACTGTCTGTGGAGGTTCCTGCAACCTGCCCGCCGGCGCACCAAGTTAAAATCAGGGCTGTAATGTTGGGAAAAGCATCAGGCAATTTTCACATGGCAAGGTCCCACAAACAGTACTGGGATAAATGACCAGGTAACTTTTTAGTAATATTGGTTGAGGGATTGACCCGACACTAGAAGAACTCCCCTGCTCTGCTTCGAAAAATGCCATGGGATCTTTTATGTCCACCTTGGTTTAACATTGCATCGGAAAGACGGCACCTCCAACAGTGCAGCACTCCCTCATTACTACAGTGAAGTACTACCTTAGATTATGCACTGAAGTTTCTGGAGGGGGTCTTGAAGCCACAACATTCTGACTCAGGCAAGAGTGCTACCACTGAGCCAAGGCTGACAGCCTATACTGAAACAGCCAGAGGTTTACTTCACCACTCCTTATTTTCAACCCAAAAAAGGGGCAATTAAATTGAAAACTCATTTTTTCTCTTAGATCTGCTGCTACTTGTTAAGACCTGTTAATGGCTTGTTAATAAGCTTTCAGAGAAAGATGCAGCAGTTTTCCACTGGGGAAATTAAATGACCAGGTAGCAATTAGTTCACCCGTTCATCTGGAGTTAATTCAACAATGGAGCAGCTGAACCCTTTGACAGCGTATTTTTTTTCTGCATGGATTTTGCTGCAATTGTTATTTTAATCGGTTCAGTGTTGCTGTTGATGAAATAACTGAGGGTGCAGGCTCCACTGAAAACTAAGCACCCACTACACAAACTACCACTGGGTTTATATACTGTGTGGTTCAAGGCAGCTGAACAGCGCTTAGCTCAGGGACACCTTTAACAGGAGCTCAATACATTGTTTAGTTGTAAAATTAATTCTCCCACTTGGGAAATTGAAAATCTCCAGGTTTGGATGTTTAGATTAATCATTACAGCATCAATTATGTAATCTGCACAGCGTAGAGCTTTGGATTCGTGGGTGTGGAGGGTGAGGCCTACTCCCCACTGAAGGTTCTCCTGGATACTCCAGGAATTAAAGATTAATCTCCAGGACACTGCTGCAAGCAATCCAGGAGAAAAAACATTGAAAAAACTGTGTTTTAAAAAAAAGATTCTTTGAATATTTTTGTTTACTAGTTTTAAAAATATTGGAGATGGGGAAAAAGGCTGTTTGACCTGACAGTCAAGAATCATCCAATCGGGGAATGAAAAGTCTATTCACTTTCCGATTGGTGTAGGAAGGTGGTGCACCATGAGGATAGACATGTTGGGCAACCAATGACCAGAGTGTGGGGGCCGAAGCGGTTGGAGACGGGAGGTCATCTGATGATACCTCCGGGAATATGTTCAACCAGAGCTGGCAACCTTATCCGTGCCTAATGCACTGAATGCAGACAATACCGGTGGCTTATTGCCAGAATGAATGCAGTCTCCAGAGTCTGTAGAATGTGGGTCCAAATGAGGAAGAAAGAGGTACACTAAAGGGTGAATTTTAACTCAGACCAGGTTCCCTTCAGAAACCACTCCAGCAAGTTGGTTTCCCATCCGGCAGAGGCAGCGGGAGGTCACGCCAATTTTAACCACCGGTCCAGCTGGCTTCCAGGTTAGTGGTGGGGTGGGAGTTTTGGAGGGTCTCGCAGGAGGGAAGGTGGGGGAAGGTGGGAATCGAAGAAGGGGAGGCTGCGACTTTGTGGGGCCTTTTAAAATGCCATTGGGGTAATATGTACATCATGGGACCCCAATCTGTATTTAATATGGAGGCTCCAGTGGTGGTAAAGTGGGAAATTGGCGGGAATGGAGTGGGAAATTGAACCGCTCCATTATAACTGCTTCTCTGCTTGTTTCCCACCGATTGGGGAGAGTTAAAATTCCCCCTTATGTTGCTCAAATTGCCAACTTCTTTCCCCACCTCCCGATTGCGGCCTCTCTCCCTCCTCCCAATTGCCAGGGACTGTCCCCAAGGGTCTCCGGCTGAGGCCTCCTGCCACTGATGACCCCACCTGCCTGCTGGCCAGGCTGTCCATTGAGCCGGCGGCCGAGCGGGAAACAGAACCAAAATCTGTTAATGAGGTCCTGCTATTGTCGCCGGCCTTGCTGGGTTCTTCGGGCCATTTAAGCCTCCCCTGTACCCTCCCTGCTTCCCCGTAAATAACGGGGCCAAAGAGTATGCACCTACTCTTACAGAAAGCAAGATCCATGACAGGAAACTCTCACTGATATTAGCTTGAGGATTAGAGCCAAGTGGGAAGATATTCATAAATCCATCAATCATCTCAGGCAGACAACAGAGGAAAAAACTGGCATTTAACAGGAAGGCTCAGAGGGTGACAAGGGATTGCTTCTCTGTGCACTCTTTAATCCTAAGCGTGGCTGAAGGTAAGGTTGCATTTGAGTGATCGGAGCTGATGGCCAAAAGCCTTCAATCATCTCCTGAAAAAGATGCTGAATTTTGAATCTCCATTTACTTTTCATACTTATCTTGCGTTAGATTTTTTGATCTGTTGCATCAATGCAGATCAGATGCAAAGGGATCAGAAAATCAGGCACACAGGCCTTAGGCCTGTTTCTTGGCCAATTCCTAAGGAACATGATTTCCTGCTGGGTATTGTAAATGGATTAAGAGTGCTCATGCAGAAAAAGTGCGAGAACCTTATAAGCCTCCCGAAATGCATGCAAATTAATGATAATCGCAGTCAGCCACGATTTCCCAAGTTTTTCATCCAGAATCTGCTATTGGCTTTTGAGCCCATATCAAATAGAACTGATGGGAAGGCACATTCTGGCCTTTGGGATTTTCATCCATAAAGAAGTTTTATACTGTCCCCTGTTCCAAGGTGAATATTGGTACTGAAATTACTAATGCCCGCCAGTGCCCTCCAGCACTGACCCTGCTGAAGTTGTGGGGTCACTGGCAGGGCACCTAATAAATGTGGGGCAGGTGAGAGCAAGCATCCTACAGGAGCATCGCTGGTGTCTGCCTGCCCATGTGGCCAGCCACTTTGTGCCAGACAACGTGCCTGCAACTGAGGGGGAGGGTTACCCAGCCATTACCTGCCACCAAACCCAGCCATGTTCCCCTCAGCCACTTGAGCATGGGCGCTAATCCTGAAAAATTGTAAAGAAAACTCAACACAATTGTGCCAACATCCAATGGCATTTAATTTTTAAGATGAAACTTATGTAGCAGTCTTTGCAATTGCAATGATGAGTGCCCATGCCTCAACACATAATGCTCTCTGATCAAGTACAAGAAAGAGCTTGCATTTATATAGTACCTTTCATGGCCTCAAGTTGTCCTAAAGCACTTCATGTCTGTATGTTATTAAAGATGAACTGTGCACTTCATAGGGGAAGAGAAGGAAGAGGAGGAGTAGAAAGAACTCCCTCATCAGCTGCCAACAGACTCCCAGAGGGAGGCCAGCAGGTTACTAGGGCATTAAACTCACTTGGTTACTCCTCAAAGCTATAACACAAATTTTCTTCTGTAACTAATCCTGCACAGCATTATGACGCTCCCCCCCCCCCCCCCCACCCGACCTGATGTATTGTGGGTTTGGGACCTTAACAAGTAGGAGTAGCAGTTATTGGTCTCTGTGGATAGGACAGAAAATATCATTTGGATTAGCAAAATGGCAGGAAGTGCAAAGCTGGAGAAAGTAAAAGGGAGAGAGAGAGAGAGAGAAAGCCAGGAATAGGACAGATTATTTCTGGACAAAGCAAGAGGCATTCCCTAGTGATAAAATAAAATTTGCTCTAATCCAATTTGGTATTTTTGTACAGACTTTTTCCTTTCTACTTGGATCTTAAACCTTTTCATATTATAGTCACTATTCTGAGGGTGCTCATCCACATTTAGCTCATCTAACTAAACTATTTCATTATTCATGCCAGATCTTACAATGCCTCTGCTCTTGTAGGCCGACCAACATACTGCTTGAGGAGGGAGTCCTGTACACATTTTAGTAATTCCATTCTCTTTTCTCCATTTACTCCCTCTCTGTCCCAATTAATAAGTAGTTAATTAAAATCTCCTAGAACAATAATTTTGTTATTCCTACTCATCTCTTTCATCTGACTGCCAATTCCCTCTTCCATTTCCTTCCCACAATTTGGAGGTTTGTAAAACACCCCAGCTAATATAACCAAGTCTTTTGTCCATTTATAACAAGCCCATTTGATTTTATTCCTCTACTCCATATCCTGTGAAAACTTGCAAGGGCATTTGAAATTTGCCTGAATTGTACTAATAGCCACCATACATGTCAATGTGAAAGTTAATGCACAGTCTTTATTTTTTGTAAGACTGCCACCTTTAGTCAATCCCATGTGGAGATGTATCCAGGAAGACACAGCTGCATTGATAACGAGTACAGTCAGCTACATCTGCTTCCCTTTACACCAGCAGCAGCAAAAGTGAACACAATGACAGCTTTATAACATTGTTGGATTTCATACCAATTTTGTTTGGGTAAGGAAGTATCAATTGCACTCATGTGGGAATACATGAACCTCTCAGCATAAGGCTGCTTAGCGCAACTAAAAAGTGCACTACTTTATGCACATTCAAGTAAAGAGTGAAATGCACAACATCATTACCCGCGTACTGGCAAAATTCCCAGAATCCTCCCCTTTCGTCACCAAACCTGGCTCTGTTCCCAATGGACAATCAATGGGTTCCAGTGAAATCAGCTCAACCAATGTTATAGATAGTTCGCAAAACACTCCTGCTCCCATGATCCTTCCACTTATTCCATTTGGCAGTTGAAGTTTGTTTTTGGCCACTAAAACCTTACCATCTTTCAAAATTTTTTAAATTCTGGATGCAACATTGACTATGTTGCTGTGTGGACATGGAGGACTTTTTCCTAATTGCAGCATATTCTCTAATATTAGCCTTTAGCCTGATAAAACCTGAAAATTAATTTGAATATACAATAGCACGTCCTACGCGATAGTCTGGAGATTAAATCTGTCAACTATTTTTTCTACTTTAAAATTCTCTCCTCTTTTTGTCTGTTCCTGTCATGAAGGTGGTGTTTTTTTAAAATTTGTTCATGGGATACGGGCGTCGCAGGCAAGGCCAGCATTTATTGCCCATCCCTAGTTGTTTATGGTGAGTTCCCCAGGTGCTCATTGCTCTTTGGTATCTCACCTAAGTGATCATTTGTCATGTGTGCAGCTGGACAGTGAGTATCAGATGGAACATGGAATAAAATCACTGAATATTACAGCACAAAAAGAGATTATTCAGCCCATTAAGTCTGTGCCAATGTTTTCCCCACATGAGCTACTAAGTGTAATCCACCCCTTTCCTGGAAACTGATGCCACGTCTTCAGATGATATCAGCCAACAGGCAATAACCAGGCAGATTAACACCCAGTTACCACTTGTTTGCACTTTATCATTTACCCTGAAGAAAATCACACCTCAGTCTCCTCTATCTACCAGTCATTTTTTTAAATCTCCGCTGCTTAGAGGACACCTGCTGCATTCTGCTGCCAACCAAAGTGAAGCCTAATGTCCAATGCAGTATTGCAGGAGTTCTTCCTCCATTATCTGGTATGTTTTAGTCTAGTCTTTTATCTGCCTCAGCTACAACAAATAGTGCAACATTAAATATGAAGTTATTTTACTCTTGAAAATGTCAACATGGCTCCTCCAATGGTTTATTAAGAAAATGCATCACGCAGTGTGGTGCTAAGCAATACAGGTCAGAAAGGTCCCAGGTTCAATCTCCAGTCTGCAATTAATGAATTAATCTCAGTTGCAGCAATGGTTGGGGTGCGACAGTTAGCCTCAGTGCTCTTGGGCTAGGGAGTGGAGAAATTAACAAGAGTTGCTGTTCCTCATCAGTATTCAGGAACCTGTTGGAAAGTGCCATTGAAGGTGATTCTGCTGTAATGCTGCCCCCACTCCCCCCATGGTTGCACTCAGTAGCTACTACAACAATTGTATTTATATAGCATCTTTAACACAGAAAATCTTCCCAAGACACTGCACAGAAGTGTACTTAGTCAAAAATGGACACTGAGCCAAAGAAGGAGATATTAGGAGGGGTGATTAAAGGCTTGGTTAAGGAGGTGGTTTGAAGGAGGGTCTTAAAGGAGAGATTTAGGAAGGGAATTCTAGAATGTAGGGCCTAGATGGCTGAAGGCACAGTGCCAATGATGAGGCAAAGAAAGGGGGTGATGTATAAAAGGCCAGAGTGAGGGATTTAAACGCAAGCATGAGAATTTTAAATTAAATGTATTGAGGGACCTGGAGCCAATGTAGGTAAACAAGGATAGGGGTAATGGGTGAGCGAAACTTGGCACGGGATAGAAAATAGAAAGCAGAGTTTTGCATAAGCTGAAGATGGAAGATGGGAGGCCGGCCATGAGAATATTGGATTAGTCAAGTCTGGAAGTAACAAAGGCATGGATGAGAGTTTCAGCAGCAGATGGGCTATGGCAGGGGTGGAGGCGGGCAATGCTACAGAGCTGGAAGTAGGTGGTCTTTGAAATGGAACGGTTATGGTATTAGAGGCTCCGCTCAGGGTTGTAATGGTTGCCAAGGTTGCAAACAGTCTGGTTCAACCTGAAACAGTGGCTGGGTGGGTAGGGGATTGAATTGGTGGCTAGAGAACAGAGTTTGTGGCGGAGACCAAAGACCCGTGGGGATGATCTTTAATGGGGGGAGGAAACTCGGGCCACGGTAGGAGGGGAGGGGGGGGAGCATTTCAGAGATCGGGCCACGATTGGCAGGGAAACCGAGAGCTCAGGTCACGATTGGGGAGAGGGACAGTCTGGCTGCAATTGGGGGGCGGGGGTCGTGGGGGGGGGGGTGCGGTCTGGCTACAAGCGAGGGTAGGGTGGGGGTAGCCCAGTGTAAGGAAAGCCCAAGGCTTCCTAGTGAGGCCTAGCAGAGCAGTCCTACCCTTTCTGGCCCAGAAGGAAATCTGAAAAATAAATGTAAAACTTACCTTCTGGGCCGTTTCTGGTAGCGCTCTTGCTTCTGAGGCAGAATGTTGTAGATTCAAGTCCCACTCCAGAGCCTTGAGCACAAAAATATAGGCTGACACTCCAGAGCAGTACTGAGGGAGTGCTGCATTGTTGGAGGTGCCGTCTTTAGGATGAGACATTAAACCAAGGCCCTGTCTGCTCTCTCAGATGGACGTAAAAGATCCCATGGTACTATTTTGAAGAAAAGCAGGGGAGTTTTCCCCGGTGTCCTGGCTAATATTTATCCTTCGATCAACATTACTAAAAAACAGATTATCTGTTCATTATCACATTGCTGTTTGTGGGAGCTTGCTGTGTGCAAATTAGCTGCCACGTTTCCTACATTACAACAGTGACTACACTTCAAAAGTACTTCATTGGCTGTAAAGTGCTTTGGGACGTCCAGAGGTTGTGAAAGGCGCTATGTAAATGCAAGTCTTTCTTTTCTTTTAGGATCTGGCTCCCAGTAGGTATTGCCTGATGGGGGAGCCGACACTGCGCTCCCCCCACCTGCTCCCCGCTCAGGCCCCAGCTTGAAATTGCAGATGACATCATCGGACCTGATCTGCATATTTAAAACATAACCTCACTTCCTTCCTGCGGGTGTCCTCCTCGCCTGCTCAAAAGAGCAGGTTAATATGGGTACATGGCAGGAAAGAAGCAGGATTGGTGGGCGTAAGCGACTCCCATTTTTTTAACTGCCCCCCCGCGCCCAGTTTCCCCAGGTTAGGGGCAGTTAAAATCCGAGCCATTTCCTTTGGTCTTTCCAACGTTTTCTGGAGGAAATTGTGGCTCATCCAAGACTGGACTTCAGACAGACAGTTTGACAACACAGAGGCAGTGCGGTGTTGTGAGAGGTGGTGGTGAGGTATTGCTGGGTGTCATCAGAGTACATAAGAACATAAGAACATAAGAAATAGGAGCAGGAGTAGGCCAATCTGCCCCTCGAGCCTGCTCCGCCATTCAATAAGATCATGGGTGATCTGATCCTAACCGCCAATCTACTATCTATCACAGAACCATCTCCTGCATCTAACAGAATTGCACACACGAAATAGGAGCAGAATCAGGCTACACAGTCCCTGGGCCCGCTCCACTACCCACAGGGCCATGACCGATCCGAACCTAGACTCATGTCCAAATTCCTGCCCGCTCCCCGTAACCCTTAATGCCCTTTACTTCTAGGAAACTGTCTATTTCTGTTTTAAATTTAATTAATGTTGTAGCTTCTACAGCTTTTTGTGGCAGCATATTCCATGGACCTACCACCCTCTGAGTGAAGTAGTTCCTCCTCATCTCAGTTTTGAAAGAGCAGCCCCTTATTCTAAGACTATGTCCCCTAGTTCTCGTCTCACCCGTCATCGGGAACATCCTCCCCGCATCCACCCGATCCAACCCCTTCACAATCTTATATGTTTCAATAAGATCGCCTCTCATTCTTCTGAACTCCAATGAGTAGAGTCCCAATCTACCCAACCTCTCCTCATATGACCACCCCCTCATCCCCGGGATTAACCGAGTGAACCTTTTTTGCACTGCCTCGAGAGCAAGGATGTCTTTCCTTAAGTAAGGACACCAAAACTGTGTGCAGTATTCCAGGTGCGGTCTCACCAATACCTTGTACAACTGAAGCAATACCTCCCTATTTTTATATTCTATCCCCCTAGCAATGAAAGCCAACATTCCATTTGCCTTCTTAATCACTTGCTGCACCTGCATACTAACCTTTTGAGTTTCGTGCACCAGGACCCCCAGATCCCTTTGCACTTCAGTACTCTCCAGTTTCTTGCCATTAAGATAATAAATTGCTCTAGGATTTTTCCTGCCAAAGTGCATCACCTCACACTTTCCAGTGTTGTATTCCATCTGCCAAATCTCTGCCCACTTACTTAGCCTGTCTATGTCCCCTTGCAGGTTTTTTATGTCCTCCTCACTCACTACTTTCCCTCCCATCTTTGTATCATCTGCAAATTTTGATATGTTACACTTGGTCCCTTCCTCCAAATCGTTAATATAGATTGTGAAGAGTTGGGGACCCAGCACTGACCCCTGTGGAACACCACTAGTTACTGATTGCCAGTCTGAGAATGAACCATTTATCCCAACTCTTTGCTTTCTGTTAGATAGCCAATCCTCTATCCATGCCAGAATATTACCCCCAATCCCGTGATTTTTTACCTTAAGCAATAATCTTTTGTGTGGCACCTTGTCAAATGCCTTTTGGAAGTCTAAATACACTACGTCCACTGGTTCCCCTTTATCCACTCTATATGTTACTTCCTCAAAGAACTCCAGCAAATTTGTCAAACATGACTTCCCCATGTGGAAGTTGACTCAATGGGCTCGATTTTCCAAGCCCCGAGGCGGCGGGCATGGAGGTGGGACAGCCGGTAAACTCGGAGAAATTGGGGGCGGACGGCAAACCCGCTCCCATCCCGCTTCCGTGCCCATTAGCCAGGAAGCGGGAAGATGTGCAGCTTCGGGTCCCATCTCCTGGAGGCGGGAAAGGCATTTAATCCTTTTAACTGCCTGTTAACAGGTAGTTAACAGGCAGAAAAAAGGATTAATGCCATTTTACCTTCACAGCTGAAGGCTTCCCGACCTCGGAGAACCCCGCCGGGTTGGAGGAAATGTGGAGGAGGTCTGCGGTGGTCGGAGGCACCTGAAAGTAAGACGTAGAGGTGAGTGATGGGTGCAAGTGTGGAGTGGTAAGTATGCAAGGTGAGTGATAAGTTTAAAAAAGTGTTCACTTACCTTGTTTTCCTTCCATAGCCTTTAGCCGCGGAGGATCGGGAGAGCCGACATCCTGCTTGTCAATTTCAGGTAATGGCTGATGGACCCTCCGATCCATCAGACATCTGAAATTTACAAATTTGCAATGTTTGATGAGTCCTCACCTCAAAGACTCATCAAACTAAAGAGAATGTCAGTGTTTGACAGCTTCACAGAGCTGTCAAACGCTGTCATTTCTTCTTTCAAGAAGTCTTGACAGATAGCACGTCTGATGTTAACGTGATCTGTCAGTGACTTCTTCCCTAATTGGCCTGCTGAGCCCGCAGGGCGGGCTTAACAAGCTCAATCAGGGGAAAATCCCTCTGAATGGTCAGGCGAGGATGGAGGCAGGACATTGACACGACAAGCAGCAGTCCCACCTCCAACTCGCCTCCATTCACAAAATCCAGCCCCATGTTTTTGCATGACGTCACCAAGAGGCAGCATTTGGATAAGGAGGAGGAGGGGACCAAGGATAGATTCTTGGGGGACACTAAAGGCAACAGTGAGCAACCAGGAAGACAAGCTATTGCTGGAGATGCTCTGGCTATGATTGGATATGTGAGAACCAATTAAGGGAAGTGCCATTGAGCTGGACAATGGAGGCGAGGCATTGGAGGACGAAGGCCGCAAACAGCCAAGGTGAGCAAGGAGGGATAATGCACCATGGTCACACAGAGAGAAGATGTCATTTGTGGCTTTGATTAGGGCCGTATCAGTACTGTGGCAGGGGCAGAAACCTAATTATTGAGTTGGGCAGAAAAACAGGAAAAATGTGGCTTTTTCATCTTTGAATGGAGACAACTAAGAGCTGAGCACAAAGAGGAGCATAAAATAACAAATAGTATTAAAAAGAACTCAGCGATGAAGAATGGCAAACCACTGGAGACCTGCCAGGACCTGTGGATCTGTACTGCATGTTCAGTGGAGGAGGAGTGAAAATGGGGAAAAATGGCAACCACAAAATGTGACATATATAAGACAAGCAGCTTGTAAGTAGTAATTTATTGATTTACTGCCAAATAAACCAATTTATGGCCAGGCTGCATAGGAGATTATGTGCTGTATAGTTCAATGCCACTTATTCCGAAGCAAATTATTGCTCACCACTATTTACCTCATACAATAATACATTAATAAAATAAAACTTACATTGAGTTACATTGAGTCTACAGCACAGAAATAGGCCATTCGGTCCAACTGGTCCATGCCGCATTTATGCTCTGCACGAGCCTCTTCCCACCCCGCTTCATCTAACCCTATCAGCGTAATATTCGATACCTTTCTCCCCCATGTGCTTACCTAGCTTCCCCTTAAATGCGTCTATGCTTTTTGCCTCAACTACTCCTTGTGGTAGCGAATTCCGCATTCTGACCACTCTCTGAGTGAAGAAGTTTCTCCTGAATTCCCTATTGGATTTACTAGTGACTATCTTATATTTGTGATCTCTGGTTTTGGACTCCCCCACAAGTGGAAACATTTTCTCTACGTCTACTCTATCAAACCCTATCAGAATTTTAAAGACCTCTATCAGGTCACCCCTCAGCCTTCTCTTTTCAAGAGAAAAGAGCCCCAGTCTGTTCAGCCTTTCCTGATAAGGATATCCTCTCAATTCTGGTACCATCCTTGTGAACCCTTTTTGCGCCTTTGCCAATGCCTCTATATCCTTTTTTATAATATGGAGAGCAGAACTGTGCACTGTATTCCAAGTGTGGTCTAATCAGGGTTCGATACAAGTTTAACATAACTTCTCTGCTTTTCAATTCTAACCTTCTCGAAGTGAACCCCAGTGCTTGGTTTGCTTTTTTATGGACTTATTAACCTGCGTCACTACTTTTAGTGATTTGTGAATGTCTGCCCCTAGGCCCCTTTGCTTCTCTACTCCATTAAAATTTACACGCTAGATTTTCCGAGAGGTGATAATTGTAAGAAGTATTTTCACAGCTCATAAAAGCTGTTTGTCACACATTTACATATTTTTATGTTTTACGATACTCACAAGTTAAATATGGACAAAGAAAGCCTTTCAGCCCATCTTATCCATTTCATAAAGGCGGCAGTCCCTCCATCAGAGCATAAAACTGTCTCTAAAATGACTCTAATGTTCTTACCTTCCCTCTCCGACCTGACAGTACATTCCATGCCATGGGTTTTAACCCGGAGAGGGTATTGGTTGGGCGGGGGGGGGTGAAATGGTGAGAAGCGGGTGCAGTGTAGCTGTCAGCAGGCAAAGATTGGGCGTCCTTTGGTCAGGCACTGGCTTCCGGGTAAGTGGTGGGGAAGGGCTTTCGGGAGGGTCTTGCAGAAGGGAAGGGGGGAGCCCGAGGTAAAAGAGGTTGCGACTTTCCTCGTGGGGCCGAGAGGAGCACTTTTTTGACATACTTGGATGGCCTTTTTGTCCTTCGCATCAGCAGCTGACCTGCTTCAGCCTGATGAGGAAGCCATGGCGACTTATTTGCTTAGGCCCCAGTTAAAATGCCATCAGGGTCTTAATGAAATAATAACAAAAATGCATGAGGCTCCCACTTGTTTTAGGTGGGCGTCTCACCTATTGGTAAATATCGAAGATGGCGGGAAAGGATTGAGCTCCATGCAGGTCAGTAACTTACTCATTTTTAACTGCCCACCTGCCCGGTTTCTGCTGGATAAGTAGAGTTAAAATTGGCCTCCATATGTTGATCACCCTTTGTTTGAAGAGGAGTTTCCTGAAATCGGTCCTAAATTTTCCCTTCACCAGTTGGAATCTGTGTCCCCTTGTCCTTGTCCCCTGAGAGAAAGAGAAGATACTTGTGGGACCATGTGAGTGAACTGTCAGCAAGTCTTTCTTCAAAGGCCACTCTTTCTAAGAGGACCAATTTAAAAATGTGCTTAAGCTGAATTTTGGGTTTTTCGAAGGCCTGGAAACCCCTGTGGGCCCCACTTCCACTGCTTATTTGACCCGGACACCTGCAAATTGCCAGCCTCCAGATTGTTCTACGCAAAGGAGACAGGAGCCACAAGAAATCCAGGGGGTAGAGCCTACAACCTTCTGACATAGAGGTAACTGATAACTAAACCAAATTGGCACTGACATAGCTAATGGTCTTATTTTTATGTGAAACCCAAGTTTCATGCACAGGACTCTCACTTTCAAAGTAAGTATTTTGAGATCTTGAGAATAGAACATTGACGTAATAAGTAGTCTGATTGTCCCGTTTGATTCTGGTCAGGAAAGTTTTGAGATCTTGAGAATAGAACGTATTTATTTGTTCATGGGATGCGGGCGCTGCTAGCTAGGCTGCATTGATCATCCCACCATTCTTTAACATATCAGGCATTTATGGGGCCGACAGAACTTCCCAGCAAGAATTCTTTTTATTTAATCTTCTGAGTGCAGACTCCACATTTCTGCACCCTATCTGATTTTCTGCCCCCCCCCCACTGCTCTCTCGGAATGCACCTCGGGCTTCGAGGAAATTGGGGACTATTATCGATAGGAAGTCTTACAATGCCTAACTGATCCTCTGTGGAAACCCTGAACAATTTATAAATGAGAAAATGTGACAGGCCATGTACTCTCACACAAGGAAAGCAAACTGAGAATGAGGCCTCCTATCTCACATCATTGTGTTTGGTGAGTCACTAACGCTCAAGCAAGCTCTGTGAAACTCAGGAACTAGATTTGCATTTTATTATTGATTTTTGTCACACAAAGAACTAGTCTCTTTATGTTAGTCTTGCATTTGCACTCGAGAGGTTTCTATTTCATGCTCCATCGGGGTGTGATTGCTATTACCGTCAAAAATACTTTCCTGACCAGAATCTAACGGGACAATCAGACTACTTATTACATCATTGCTCCTCTCCCATGAAGTATAATGAATTCACATTTTCTGATCATTTGACCTTACGTTAGCACTAGTAGGCAACTAAGCACAGGGGTGTAAATACAGCAGCACAGAGGGGAAAATCTGTACAGGGCAAGATTCCATTTGCACATTGACTGCTAGAAAGCTTTAGGAATTTTTTCCCCTCACCAGCATAGAGTAAGAGGTGCTGAGGTTCCAATTGTGCATTTCTTTGGTATTTTAATAGTGGAGGAGTAGGAGCGGTACAAGATGAAGGAAAGGAGAGTGAGGCAGAGTGCGGAGGATGCACCCTACAAGATATTACTACCCCCAAAAATTTACAGGCCATACAAATATTATGAAGATCTCAGTGAGCAGCTCGGCTTAAGAAGAGGGTGTTTCACCAAAAAGGCTGAAGGAGGGCTGTGCCAGCTTTTTGCATGAAGACCTGCTGCCACGATCATCTCCTTGAACAGTTGTTCCGCTGGCTGTAAAAGTTATCAACACACTCAATTTCCATGTCACTGGTTCCTATCAAGCAGCCACAGAGATCTGTGTATTATGTACTATGTATTACAGGGTGGTGTCTGGGCATGCATTCATCAGGTCACTGACACTATTTTCATCCTCAGGAATTCCTCCCTCCCTGATTTCTTCAATGAAGATCGTCAAGTGACTGACTAGGTTGTGGGGGTTAAAGCATACCCCCTGCTGCCATGGATAGTGAACCCTCTGCAAGTAGCAGGAACAGTAGCTGAGGAGTGCTATGATGAGCTACATGCTTCTGCTAAAAGCTCTAATTGAGACAATTATAAGGGTCTTAAAGGGGCGCTGTCACTGCCTAGATAGATCAATGCACTGTTGAACAAGTATCTCGCATAGTGGCAGCTTGATGTGCACAGCATAACTCTACACTCCAAAAATACATGTAGATTCTTGAGAAAGTGACCCCAGCAGCTTTGGAGGCAGAGAAGCATGAAGTGGAGCATCATGAGGATCATCACGAGGAGGACTCCACAGTGCAAAGGGCATCCAAACTCAATTTATGAATGAAGTTTTCTCCTCTGTCACCACTGCCAGTACTCCATTTTCCCCACCTGCAGGGTAATGGTGAATTTGAGGGCCTAAAGGCTATAACCCACTCATGATTTGCTCCTGAGTCATCACTCCTTCCACATATGGGATATAAATCAATTTTCCCTTTTTTCCCATTAGCTGTTATTTGTGAGAATTCAGGATTGAAAACCACAGAGCAGCCTGCCCTCCAGTCACCGATCCTCCAAACTCACTCGAGTGCATCAAGATGAGAAGCTATGGTTGCAGGTGAGGAATACAGAAAGAGAAAGAAGAGTGAAAAAAGAAAACACGTAGTACGTTACAGCTTTCAAAAATGGGCTCAGTGTACTCTGCTTGCAGAGTGTATTTAACAAATGTAAATGATTTTTTAAATTAAATGAGGGGCAATAAATTCTTGCAGTATTACCGTCACATTTCTCTTCATAAAAAATGAAGGACACCAATGAAACAAAGCAGCACACCATCCTACTCATTTCTACTTTTCTAAAATAATGAGGCCAATTTAACACTCCACTGCTGTGTCAGATCCATGGTGCAGTCTGATATTTACCAGACAAGTGTTGAACCAACATTGGCCCAGAAATTGATCTCGCTCTGTTCCCGCGGGGGTAAGGCTTCCCCGCGATCTCTCACTCCGCGTATGCTTTTTCAGATCCAGCTCGCACGAACTTGATGTTCCAGACATCAGCCGGGCAGTGCTTACGTATCTCACCGGCGTAGTGAATTCGTGCGAGCTGTGGGATCACGTGACTCAGTTAGAGCCAATGGCAGCACACCATCTTCCATTCATAAGTTTCACATACGTGCTGTGAAATCTATGAATCTTACACCCCCCCAAAATAACAGCTAAACCTCAATTAAATTTAAAAAAAAAAAACATCACATTAATAAAATAAGTATAGTTAAATAAATTAACCATTTTAAATAAAAAATTAAATTTTTGAAAAAATTTAAAATCTTTTAAAAAGTTATAAAAATAAACTTACCGGTCTTTAAAGTCTCTAAAAAAGATACACCTGTTAAAAAAAATTCAAAAAAATACTTAATTCACTACTTACCTTGTTAAAAGTGGGTCTTACTCCTCCTTTTTCCATTTCTAAAATCTTCCGTACTTACCTGCGCGTCCAAAGCACGAAGTGCACAGCGTGCGCGCAGCCTGTAGCGCGCACGCGATGCACCGAGGAACCGCCCCCTTTTCAAAAGACCAAGTGCCGGTTTTCAGCGCATGCGTAGGGCATGCAGAAAACCGGCAATTGGAGAGAGAATACGCGAGAGTACGCAGTGCGTACTCTCGCGTCGCGGGATGAATTTTTGGCCCATTATGTTGCATGTTGTAAAGTTTCCTGACTTGGTGATATATCGTTCTAATTTTTCCCTTATTACACTAATGAAGAACCATTTTGCAGTTTAATGATGTGACAATATGACCTACATTATATAGTTATTTACTGTCAGAAAACAATTTAAATCATGTGTATATTACAGAATTAATTTTGATAAGTGTTATATCTACAGACTGTATATTATGTAAACTTGATACCATCAACTGCATTGTTCAACCCATGAGACCATTTCCATCTAAATGACTGATATAGACCTGCTTTTATTTTTCAGGTGAGTATCACAGAGTGCACTAAATTTATAAACATAGTACCTGTCTCCCCTTCATCCACATGCTATCTAAAACTGCGCGCTAATCAACTAATATTTCTTTCGCAACAATTCCAATGAACGCACTAAAGATAGGTGACTTAAGTTCCCTTGATGGATCATTTGGTAAAGCCACTGTCTAGTTGAGAACTAAGCTATGCAGATCAAAAAGTTGTTGGTTTAAAATCTCCATCTCTACAGAGTTAACTGATTTCAAACTGCTGTACAGACTACTACACCTCCGGGCTAGATCAGCCAAAATTCCCACTCTTGATTGCTATCCAGCTGGAAAACTACAGGTAGTGGATCTACCACAAAGGGGTCAGCTATCTGGGCCTAGCAGAAAAGCAGTTAATGAGAAGTCTTAGGCTCTTCAGGGAATCTGTGCCCGAGGTGTGGCCATCTGGTTCACAAAAATCTGCAGAGACGATCAACTATCTTGTAATGCAATACCAGTGGCAGTGAAGGTCACCACCAATGTTCCCCCTAATTTTTTTGGGTGCGCGGCCCCTTTAACGGGCTGCGCAACCCATTAAGGTTTTTGCGCATACGCATTTTTTTCCATTTAAAAGCTGGTGAGCGGTCTGCGCGGGACCTCCACACCGCTGCCTGGTCACACAGCCACGTGGCCGCGCAGCTTAACGTGAACATTGGTCACCACTGTCCTTTTTTGCCATATGGACCTACCACATACCAACTAGATACAGCTCAATAGTTAGCTACATTTTGTGTGTGTTTAGGACAACTGATACTTTCTTTTCAACATAATGATAGACTGAAAGAACATAAGAACATAAGAATGTAAGAAATAGGAGCAGGAGTAGGCCATTCAGCCCTTCGAGCCTGCTCCGCCATTCAATAAGATCATGGCTGATCTTTTACCTCAACTCCACCTTCCCGCACTATCCCCATATCCCTTAGTATCCAAAAATCTATCGATCTCTGTCTTGAATATACTCAATGACTGAGCATCCACAGCCCTTTGGGGTAGAGAATTCCAAAGATTCACAACCCTTTGATTGAAGAAATTTCTTCACATCTCAGTCCTAAATGGCCAACCCCTTTTTCTAGACTCCCCAGCCAGGGGAAACATCCTCCCAGCATCTACCCTGTCAAGCCCCTTAAGAATTTTACATGTTTCAATGAGATCACCTCTCATTCTTCTAAACTTTAGGGAATATGGGCCTAGTCTACTCAATCTCTCCTCATAGGAAATCCCCCCCATCCCAGGAATCAGTCTAGTGAACCTTCATTGCACTCCCTCGCAGGCAAGGAGACCAAAACTGTGCACTGTACTCCAGGTGTGGTCTCACCTTATACTCTAATCCTTTTGTAATAAAGGCTAATAAAGATACATTAAAAGTGCATTAATTTTATTATGCTTGCGGTTTACTTATTTAATTTGTTCTGCTGTTCCATTTGTCCTGTTTGTTCAGTATGTCTTCATGTTGGTTGTCCATGTGCCCTACTAAGTATTCCCTTTTTAAAAAAAAAAGTAGCACTAGCCAATTGGTGAACGTCAGGGGATGCAGAAGGCCAACTACCTAAATCTGTGACTAACATGAGTGCCAATTAATCATAAAAACAGAAAATGCTGGAAACACTCAGCAGGTCAGGCGGCATCTGTGGCGAGAGAAACAGAGTTAACGTTTCAGGTCAATGACCCTTCGTCAGAACTGGAAAAAGCTGGAGATAGAACAGGTTTTCAAGCAAGTGCAGGGGCAGGGAAAGGGGGGGGGGAGGAAAGAACAAAAGGGAAGGTCTGTGATAGGATGGAAGGCAGGAGAGATTAAGAGACATTAAGAGAGATTAAGAGATGGTGCAAGGCAAAAAGGAGATGGTAATGGGACAAGTAAAGAAACAAAAGATGGCTCTAGATGAAGTGTAAATGGCTCTGGCAGAATGAAAGACAGCTGCCATGTGGGAGAGAGGGGAAAAAAAGTAAGATAAATGGGAAAAAAAGGATGGGGCAGAGGTTATGATCTGAAATTGTTGAACTCTGTTGAGTCCAGAAGGCTGTAAAGTGCCTAATCGAAAGATGAGGTGCTGTTCCTCGAGCTTACGTTGAGCTTCATTGGAACAGTGCAAGAGGCCGAGGACGGTGAGGTCTGAGTGGGAGTGGAGCGGAGAATTAAAATGACTTGCGACCGGAAGCTCAAAACCTGTTCCATCTCCAGCTTTTTCCAGTTCTGACGAAGGGTCATCGACCTGAAACGTTAACTCTGTTTCTCTCTCTCCACAGATGCCGCCTGACCTGCTGAGTATTTCCAGCATTTTCTGTTTTTATTTCAGATTTCCAGCATCCGCAGTATTTTGCTTTTGTGCCAATTAATCATGCCATTTCGGAGAGTATTGCCTCATGATGCCCATTTCATGATCTTAGTGAGCAGCCATGAACTAGTTCCACCACTGTGTTCTCAGACCTAACTTAAACTTTTCAAAAAGCTTTTTATTATAGTAATCACAGTAGATTGACATGGCCATTTACCAAAACAATGTTGTTGCTGCAGCAACAGTGTAGACTATCTCAACCATTGCATTGTCTTCCTGTTCTTTCTGTAAGATGCTGTGCTGCCTTCAACTTGTCACCAGTGAACCATCACTGGATAACTGTACCATGTACTGATATTAAATCTGTTGTGCCACCTCATTAGGCAGCAAATTTAACTTTGTTCTATTAATGTTTGACTGTCAATTCCATTATTTTACAAAGCATAACCTTGGCGCAGCTAACACAGTAGCTATTACTGGAACTGAATCTTGTAATCAGAGCATGAAGAGGCTTGACTATTTTCCAAGACTCCCTTCCACCTTTCCTCTCATCTTCTTATTCACAGTTCTGTTAGCTAACATGTTTAATTTCAGTACTGATTTATAACAGCACTGTACACATTTTAGTACAGGATAATAACGTGCTAAAATCTGCTGATTAAAATACCAAAAAAACATAAGAAACAGCATGAGTACTAAAATGGCATTGGTCCAATCTGAACTCCATATATTCCAGTAATGCATGTAGGAGATGGTCATGTCTCAGTAATCACTACTGGAGTTTTTCATGCTTACGACTAGGCTGCAATTAGTGTATGAATTAAAGCATCTCATCTGGAACACAAGCCTGCCAATAAAGGCCTATTCAAGCAGAATAACATGCGCTTGACCTTTCAAGCAAAGATGCCTGCCATTCTTGTCACAGATCTTAAAGTAACAAAATCAAGCTATGTGTTCATATAAAAAAAGGTGATACTCTACCATACTGTAATGAGGCAGTATGAGGTAAAAAATATCTGGTTTGAACAGAATTAGCATAGAGCCATTGAACTCACAGGGGAGAAATGGGCACCAGTCAGGCTGGACTTCTGGCTCATGTCTGTAGTCAGCCCCAGTTAGGTTGATGTTAGGGGTCTCAAATAAAACAATTTTCTTTTCAATTCCATCTTTGAAGGTGTTGACAAATTTAACCTTCATGGTAGTGTTACTGGAAGGTGGTGAGCCCTTTCCTTATTTAGATTGTGCACTATGACCCAGCCCCACAGTTACCTGCCTATCTGGTTTTACAAATACCCAGATATCAGTTCAAAGGAAGACTTAGGCCGGAATTTTCATGACCTGGGCGGGTCGGGTCAGGACCCTATTCTTTTCATCCTGCTCCTCAGAGCCTATTAAGGCAGGCCTGTGCATTTCCTGGCCCTATTAAATGGTGCGGGTCGGATGACGTCATCGATGACTCATTTTCAGCCGGGATATTTAAAGGAGCCTTCACCACATTGCATTTGAAGGTTCATCTAGGAGTGTGCAGGCAGTACATTTCAGCATTTGAGTCTTGCTCAGCCTTGTACACATGGCTTCAGAGAGGCAAAGAGCTACACTCAGGTTCTCAGATGACTCCAGCCATATGCTTGTGGAGGGAGTGAGAGCACACAGGGAGGCCCTCTTCCCTTCTGATGGGTGCAAGAGAACTCGCCAGGAGACCAAAAGAGCCTGGCTGGAGATAGCAGAGGAGGTCAACAGCAGGGATGTGGTGAGGAGGACCTGGGTGCAGTGCCGGAAGCGTTTCAATTATTTAATGAGATCAGGAAAATGAGTGCAAAGCCGCACTCAACTGCATCCTGCTGTGCCTCTCATCACAGCCCCATCACTCTGCCTTCCCAAGCCTGCTCCTGCACATCATTACTCACACCAATATACCTTGCACGTCCACACCTCTCTATCTACATACTCACATCCCTATCTGACTAACAACACCTCACACTCACCCTCATCCTAATGCAATCATACCAACTAACACACAAGGAGGCCACTTTGCATTGACACTTTGGCATTGGCACCACACTCCCTCATAGTCATCCCCTAAAGATGTAACCCAGACATTCCTTACACGCATGCCATCACTCTCACTTCTCTTCTTTCCCTCCTTGCAGGAGAAGAGAGCCCACAATAAGAGAGAGAGAGAACCAGAGGTGGCCCTCCATCATTCGCCATGTTGACTCCAGCAGAGGAGGTCACCCTGGAGGTCTCAGGAGTTGCAGAGCAGCTGGTGGTGAGAGACAGAGAGAGGGGGACATCGCAGCAACCTGGTGACAGAATTACATCTCATACAGCCACATGGCATACAGCAGTCACTCATATGGGGACTGATGTCAGCAGCCAGTGAATGTTCACCATGTGCATAATGGTATCGTTACCCATTCTTGATATGACATTTCTAAATAATCTCCCACAGGTCCATCAAGAATCCACCCCCCCCACCTCCAGCCTCTGAGGATGCACCGTCACCAGTCCTAAGCGCACCCAGCACCAGCGCATATACGCACACCTCGGTGGGTCCTACCCAAGATAGAGTAGTGTTGTCACCTGGTGTATCACAAGTCACAAGTGAGCAAGAGGAGATGGTAGAGACAGGGACAGCAGTGGAGACTCATTGCTGGAGGCCGCAGGATGCTCCCAGCTCGGCTCAGCCTCATGCAGACGCTGAGCCTCGGGGGCCATTGAGAAAGGGGCCGATTCTGGAGGTGCAGGAGGCTCTGACAGGTTTTGCAACTGCGATGTCTGCCAATGTGCAGAGTATGGAGGAGTCCACCTCCAACATGAGCATCACCGTGTCGCAGGCGATGGTGACGATGTGCTCTTCCGTGGAAAAGATGGCCACCTGCATGAAGCAATTAATGCGCCACTCGCATGAGCATATGCTATCTATGGAGAACAGATGGCAGAGGCTCATAGACCTCTGCTCTAGGAGGGATGTCAACGTAGACTTGGGTCCTCACGGCCCCACTGCTGTGTAGCAAGGTGCTCTCCAGCTCCTTGCTAGCAGGGAAGTGCGGGTGGCCCATGAGAGGGATGATGGCGAGAGGGGAAATGGAAGTGGGGGCTCCTCTCAAAGCACTCACACTTCTCTCCCATTGCCTCCCCCTCACTCAGAGCCCCAGATGCCTCCTGGGATCGCGATGGGCGAGTCTGCCCCTGCACAGTCGCAGGATGAGCAGACTTGAGGGGCCATCAGGGGCCCAAAAACCCAGAGGACGTCCGCCAAAAGTGTCTACGCAGTCACAGCAGGGAAGTGAGCAGGCTGCCTGTACCTCTGCTGAAGCCACAGGGGTTGCACCTCGTAAAAGCACACGTAAGCAAAAGATGACACAGAAGTAGATGCACAAGGGTAAGCACATGGGTGTTTAAAGTGTTTGTTAAGGTTCTGTTACTCTTATGTCACATATAAAACTATTATTTTCACCACTTTCATGCCCAATTTTGTCTGCTACTTTGGAAGTGGCTTAGTGAGTTGGAGTGAATGGTGAGAAAGAAATGGCTTGGTCATTGTAGGGATGTTTTATGCTGTTGTTGGGGGTGAGGGGGAAAAAACCTGGCACAGCATGCAGCAGCCATATGGGTGTAATGCAGGAAATTAAGTAAATCTGGCCATGATGAGGCCATCCCTGGACTCTCAGGCAGTAATGTGGTGGCATCTGGATCTCAGGTTCCTCCTGCGCTTCCTCCTCATCTTCCAGCTGGTGCTCCTCCTCCTCCTCCTCGTCTGTGTGCTCAGAGACTTGCTCCTCATGCAGCGCTAATCCTCGCTGCTGCGCTATGGTGTGCAGCAGACGACGATGATTCTGGAGATCCTGGCGGCTGGTGCGTACTGAAGGGCTCCTCCAGATCTGTCAAGGCATCTGAAGCTTTCCTATTGTTTGCTCTATGACACATCTGGTGGACGTGGCTTTTATTATATCTCTCCTCGGCATCAGTACTTGGCCTCCTCAAGGGTGTCATGAGACACTTCTTCAGTGGCTAGCCCTTGACTCCAAGCAGCCAGCAAGTCTGCTTGGAGGTGCGAAGAGCGGAGGGAGGGTGAACTGGCACATGACGAAAGAATCATGACAGCTGCCAGGGAATTTGGCACACACATACATGATCTACCGATGGTTGCAGACGAGCTGCACATTGAGGGAATGGAAGCCCTTGCGGTTGACAAAGACTCCTGGGTGATGATGGGGTGACCTGATGGCCACGTTTGTGCAGTCATTGATGTCTTACACCTGTGGGAAGCCAGCCAGAGTGGTAAAGCCCAGCACCCGCTGAGTAACACTGGCATCATCAGTGGCAAAGTTGATATAATTGTCTGACTTGTCAAACAGGGCATTGGTGACTTGCATCTGTGGGCCGCCGACAGCGAGATGCCACAAATGTCTGCTGCAGATCCCTTGAACGAGCTTGAGGCAAAGAAGTTGAGGGTGCTCGTGACTTTGACAGCCACTGGTAAGGAGTGTCCACCAGGACCTCTGGGCTGCAGCTCTTGCTCCATCAAGCTACAAACGTTGCCGATGACCTGGTGCGATAGCCTGAGCCTCCTTTGGCACTTCTGCTCAGTCATGTTGAGGAAGCTCATCCTCTGCCTGTATACCGTGTTGGGGATGTCACCTCTGGCACAGTGCAGCCCTGCGCTGATGCCCTCTGGAGCATCAGATTGTTAAGGAGGTTGTTGGCGCTGTTGCTGCTGCAGCTGGTGTGCCTGGTGCTGCTGGTGTTGGGGCTCATCTTGGTCCAATTCTGAGGACCAAGGTGAGACAGTATAAATGGCACCCATGCTGATGTAATAGATGGCAGGTCAAGTAGAGATCAGAGAAGCAATCAGTCAGTGGTGTGATAGGTAGTAGCAATGAGGTGAGAGTGGTTTCCGAATTTGCAGAAGAGACTTGCAAACTCTAGGCACCTAAATCTGCGCTGAAAATGCACTCAGCAATAGCCTTTCCCTTAGGAAAGTAAGCAGGTGTCATGTGGCAGTATTTATTGGTCTTTCCATGCTTTGCAGTAATGACCTCGATCAATGGCCCCTGAACCTTTGCCTCAGCTTGGCAGATGTGGTTCCCGAGCTGCGTGATTCCTGTAGTCATGCAGTGAAATTCAAAAAGTCTGGTTAAAAGCACTGTTAAGGGTCTGACAACAAGGTAATAATGATTTAAAATAGGTCACCCGCCTCTGCCGTTTGGGTCCATGCCGTGCTGGCAAAAGCACCCGAGTTAAAAGCACAAGGAGGTGGATTGACGGTGGATTCCCAACCCACTCCCATTTATTGCGAATTTTATTCCCGACCCGCCTCCAATCCCACACTCAAGGCAGTATGAAATTTCAGGCCTTAATCATGGCTATCTGCAGTGAAGAGACAGAAATAAATGATGAGGAAAATAAGTTTTCAAAAAGGTTTTGCAAAAGAAATATGAAGAATATCCTGGTAAAACTGATTCCCCTAGACTGCAGTACCAATATCTTTTCAAGCATTAATGTGAATGAACACATCGTTCATACCATAGCCACAATATCTTTTAATATTAGGCTTACAATTGTAAAGGTTTAGATAAAGATTTCAGCAGTAATGATTTCAAAGAATAAAACAAATTGTTTGAGGGAAAAATTCGGTACATAGCGCCTCCTGTTAGCAGCAGAAGATGGCGCTAACGGGGTGCTAGAGCATTATCGCTGGGGCAAGGTGAATCCAACACCACACGCCGAAACCCCCCCCCCCGCTGCTAACAGTTATCGCCGGGAGCCTCAACGCCAACTGGATCGTGATGTCAGAGAGTGTGCAGCGCTCACCGAGCGCCTGATCTGAGAACTTTATTGTCACCACCTACCTTCGCGCCTGGAGTAAACAGCGACAGGGAGAGCTGGCATAAAGCAGCAGAAAGCTGGCTCCAGGGACATCATTTAAAGAGATCATCAGTAATGAGTCGCAGCTGTAGGTTAGTGGAGTTTCAGTACTTTCTTGTCAGTTTCACATAGTCCAACAGTCTGATTCCATAATTTCAAGGTTATTTAGTACCAGAAATGTTATGGCAACTAAAAAGTAGCTACATGTATTCTTAAAAAAAATCAAACTGCAAAACTTGGTTACATTAATAGGGACTGTACTGGCAGTTGACCTCGCCCTCCAGGATCTATGGCGGAGGGAGCAGAGGCAGTGATAAACACTGGAACATGTGCTCAGAGGGAGGAGGAGGGCCAGCAGGCTCTCAACAGGAGGCCTTACCCTCCCAGGGTATTCCAAGAGCACTTTTCCTATCTCCAATTAAGCGAGGAGCAGTGTATTAGAAGGCTCTGCTTCACCAAGGAGGTGGCCACAGAACTCTGCCACCTCCTGCAACCAGACCTCCAGCCTCAGGTCAGGGTGACCATGGCTCTCAGTGGCAGTCAAGGTCACTGTCACCCTCAATTCCTTAGCCAGCAGATATTTCAAGTCTGCAACAGGCGACATAGCGATCATCTCAGTTTGCCATCGATCGCTGCATTCGGGTGGTCACAGAGGGTTTCTACAGTAAGAGAAACGACTACTTTTCCTTCCCCATCACCAGAGAGAAGCAGGATGAGCATGCATGTGGCTTTGCCAGGATAGCAGGATTCCCCATGGTGCAGGGTGCCATTGACTGCACCCACGTGGCTTTGCGGGCACTGCATAACAATCCTGAGATCTTCCGTAACCGCAAAGGCTACCACACACTCAATGTGCAGTTGGTGTGCGACCATAGACAGCAAATTCTCAATGTCAATGCCCGTTATTCTGGCAGCAGCCACAAGGCCTTCATCCTGCACCAGACCGGTGTCAGCACTCTTCCAACCACCACATCAAACTCGCGGCTGGCTGGTCGGAGACAAGGGCTATCCGCTCTCCACCTGGCTCATGACTCCCGTCCGCAACCCCAACACTCCTACCCAGCACTCATAATGAGAGCTATGCTGCCACCAGGAACATCATCGAGCAGACCATCGGCCTGCTGAACCAACGGTTCCGCTGCCTTGACTGCTCGGGAAGTGCCCTCCAGTACTCAGCTGAGTGGGTGACCTATTTTGTGGTGGTCTGCTGCATGCTCTACAACTTGGCCATCATGAGGGCCCAGCTGTTGCCACCAGGGATTACGGGACCACCTCAGGAGGAGGAAGAGGGAGAGGAGGAGGAGCATGAGGAGGAGGAAGAGGAAGACAAGGAGGACGAGGACAAGCAGGAGCGAGGGAGGAGGCAGCCACTAAACCGGCTTTCCAGAAGGGTGGTCCGTAACCATCTCATCAGACTGCGGTTCGAATTAATTAAACCCCAGATCCCCATTGCTAACCACATCCCCATGATTCCATTCCTGTCACACGCCATATCACAATGTAAAGCTGAAATGGGTCACACCACAAAAGAATTCAAACTGAATTAATAAATCTATCAATAATCAGTGAACACATATTTACAAGAAAAATTTTAACTACTCACCCTTGTGCAATCCACTCGTGCCTGTCGTTACTGTGCCTTTGCCTACTCTAGTGCTCCTACGAAGTGTTGGCCCTATGGCTGCAGCAGGGCTGGTGGAAGGCTGCTAAGTGTCCATGTGGGAGACTTCAGGTGGCCTTGCAGGACGCCCTTAACCAGCTCTGGGCCTGGAAGGCCCGACTGCACCACCTCAGCATGGGCAGCAGCAGTCTGGCCTGGCTGGATGACAGGCAGCGACAAGTGCAATGGCGGAGTGGCAGTGGTGGGAGCAGGAAGGCTGTCATCCTGAGAGAGGACAGCAGGTTCTTGCTCCACTGACCCACTGCCAAATCCCCAGGGCAGGACCTCAGCAACCTTGGCAATCTGTTGGAGCACAGATTGCTGGCCTGCTGCAACAACGTGAAAGCCCTAGTCGACGGTGTAGACCCAGCCACGATGGCAGCAGAGCTTGCCTGGCATGAAGCTGAGACTGCATGAGAACAGTCTGAGATTGGATGCCACCAACCATAGACTGCATTACAGCATGACTTTGCATCGCTTCCATCTGTGCAGCAATGGAAGCTGCCAGATCGCCCATCACAAGCGGCATCAGGTCTGGGTCACCACGGTCTCTCTGGGAGTCTACCATCCTTTTCAGGATGATGGGCTCCATGGTGTGCACAGAGCATTGTTGGAGGTGGACTCCTCCACGTGCCTTATCATTGCCGAAAGGCTCTCGGGCATCCTTGCCATTGCACCCATCTCCGTGTGCATGCCTATCACCCTTCTTCTAAACGCCACCCCATCAAGGTCCTCATCTGAATCCTGTGCAGCAGAACTCGCACATGAACTCGCCCTCCGGGGAGCTGCCCCCCGAGCTACCCTTTCCCCTGGCATTGCAGAAGACTTGCGGCATGGGCCTCCTGCCACTTGCCGGGTAGAGCACCGCCCTCTGTCTCTCCACAGCGAACACAGTGATCGCAGAAACTGCAGGCTCTCTCCCTGGGGCATGGATCTGCCATGAGTACAGCTGCTTCAGTCCTCCAGCTCCTTCTCTTTGATCTGCTGCTGTTTGCTGAGGCAGCTGCACAGCCAGCGATGCTGAGAATGAACCTCCGCTTTAAGAACTGAATAAAGCCTGTGGCAATCATGACTTGTGATTAGACTGCACCTGATATTGGTCAACCTTTTGAGTCTAACACCAATGAGCTTAGGCTTAAAGGGGTAAAAATTCAGTTGGTTGCGCCTCCCGTTAGCGCCTTAAGAGGGCGCTAATGGGGCGCAAAGCCGCTAGCGCCCGGGCGCAGCGATGTTTGCACCGCTCGGGAACTTAACTAGACATTGTGCGGCGGCGCTAAACCTTACGGCTGCGACCACCTGCGCACGCAGATTGTGACGTCATTCCATGGTGCAACGCCCTTGTGGCACCCCGGAGCGGAAATTGAGTGGCGCCCCCTGCCTTACTGCCTGGCGCATCCAACGACCGGAAGACTGGAACGCTATCAATCACTGTGGGGCTGGGGGGGGTGCTATTTAAAGGGGGCCTCTTCCTGTCTTTTTCTGTGGTTGACATTTTTGCACCACTCGTTCTGAGAGAGAGAGAGAGATTCGGAGAGAGAGAAAGAGAGACTTCTGCATTGAGTCAACGCTTTGTGAGGTAGTTTTGCCTACTGATCCTAACTTCGCTGCTACTTTGGTTGCTGTCCTTCATAACTTTGCTTGCAAAGAGACTATGGGGGCTGCACTGATTGGGGGCGTCGTCCTGCTCCAGCTGAATCGGAGGACACAGAGACGCAGAGAGAGAGTGGCAATGATGGCCAGACGGAGGAGGGCCAACAGGCGTATGTACAGGAGAGCTTACCCTCCCAGGGTATATCGTGAACAGCTCTCCTACATTCATATGTCTGAGGAGCTGTGTTTGCGAAGGCTGCGATTCAGCAAGGAGGTGGTCACTGAGCTCTGCCACCTGCTGCAGCCAGATCTGCAGCCTCAACTGAGGTCCAGGACGTCTCTGTCGGTGGCAGTGAAGGTCACAGTGGCTCTCAACTTCTATGCTACTGGCTCATTTCAAGCTGCTGCTGGGGACCTCGCCAATATCTCCCAGTTTGCGGTGCCTTGCTGCATCCGGCAGGTCACAAATGCCCTCTTTAAAAGGAGACGAGAGTTCATCTCTTTCCCCATGACCCCAGACAAGCAGCGTGACCGCGCTCTGGGCTTTGCGAGGATAGCGGGCTTCCCCATGGTGCAGGGCGCCATTGACTGCACGCATGTGGCTTTGCGTGCTCCACATGAGAATGCCGAGGAATTCCGGTACAGAAAGGGATTCCATTCCTTCAATGTTCAGTTGGTCTGTGACCACAGACAGCTGATATTCGCTGTCAATGCCCACTATCCTGGCAGCTGCCACGATGCTTTCATCCTGTGCCAGACTACTGTGGCAGAACTTTTCGAGGCACCGCATCAGCCAGTTGGTTGGCTTCTCGGGGACAAGGGGTATCCATTGAGCACCTGGCTGATGACACCGCTCCGTACGCCCAACACCCCTGCTGAGCTGCGGTACAACGAGAGCCATCAAGCTACCAGGAACATCATTGAGCGCACAATCGGCGTGCTGAAGCAACGGTTCCGCTGTCTCGACCATTCTGGAGGAGCCCTGCAGTACTCGCCTGAGCGAGTATCCAACTTCGTAGTTGTGTGCTGCATGTTGCATAACATGGCAATCGTCAGGACCCAGCCAATGCCACCAGAGGACGAGGAGGATGATCATCAGCAGCACCAAGGCGGGAGGGCGGCCCACAATGGTGAAACTGCGAGGGCCGTCCGTCAACGGCTGATAGCAAGCCGCTTCTAGGGCCCCTGCTGTGGAAATGGCTTCTGCCATTGCTAACAACATCAATGAACCCAGCACGCAACCCCTAAGCCGGCCAAGGCACCAATGATTCCAAACACCAAACATGTATATTTTGAATACAAAAACTTATTTATTTTACAAACTCTGTGTGTGTCATTTCCTCATGACAAACTCATAGAAATAAACCCAAAAAAACAGTAATTAACATAACTGGTTCTCACAACCTGGAGATAATGTCCAAAATACTAGACAAAAGTTGGACCACGAACCTCGGCCTTTAATAAAAAAATGACCAGCATTTTGTCACACCTCCTACTTTTTGCCCTTCGAGGGTGATCTCCTTCCCTTGCGCACTTCCCCGCTTCTAACCCTACTGCTCCTCCGTAATGGGACCTCAGTGGCTGCAGCAAGGCTGGTGGAAGGCTGCTGATCGTCAGACCCTGACACTGCAGATGCCCCTGAAGGACGGCCTCGACCAGTTCTGGGCCTGGAGGGCCCGGCTGCAGACTGCACCAACTCTGCATGGGCGGCAGCAGTCTGTCCTACAGGCGGTGGCAAGTGCAGTGGAGAAGTGACAGTGTTGGCAGCAGGAATGCTGTCATCGTGAGAGAGGACAGCAACTCCCTGCTCGCCCGACACACTGGCACTCCCACGGGGCAGCACTTCAGCATCCGGAGCAATCTGCTGGAGCACAGATTGCTGGCCTGCTGCGGCGCGGTGAGAGCCCCGGGGACATGTGCACGAACCATCGAGGTTGGCAGCAGTCAGTGCTCGCGTGGCCTCAATCTGAGTCTGCATGAGAGCAGTCAGAGATGGGATCACGGCAGTCAGTGACTGAATTGCAGCACTAAGCGTTAGTGTGGCATCCGCCTGTGCTACAGCGAAGTGCTCCACACTCCTTGCCAGTGACTCAATGCATTCGGGCACCCTTCCCACTGCACCCATGAGCTCAGTGTGCATGCCCACCGCCTGGGTGTTCATTTCTGCGATCAGCCGCTCCTCCTCTGCGTCCATTGTAGTAGGAGTCTCTGGCATACTCTCCCTCTGGGGAGAAGGCCCCCGTTCTTCCCTACCCCCATGGCGTTGCTGCAGCCCACTGGGTCCTGGAGCTTCACCCTCATCAGACCCTTCCCCCCTGCTCCCCTCCAGGGAAGGCGTGTTCCCAGTGTGGGCATGGGCTTCCTCGGGAGAGGGTGGCACTGATGCTCCGGCTTCCTCTTCCTCCTCGGCTGCAGCTTCACTCCCACTGGCAGCTTCAGGGCCCGTCTCCTCAGCTGGTGAATCACCATCTGAAAGCAGGGAGGTACAAGAGTGGCTTTAGCGTGAGGACAGGGTGGCAGTAAGGGAGGAATAAGTGCAGCGAGTTAGCAAGTTGGATTGAAAGTGTCAAAGGCTGGTGTTGTGAGGGACAAGTGGAAGGACAGAGGACAAAAAGGTGATGACCTTACCATTGCTGTCCAGAACGGGGTCGGCGTCTCCAGTGGCGACGGGACCGATCACCCGGCTTGCCACAATCCTGTGGACGCGCTCCTCCAGATCGCTGAGGGGTTGCAGCTGAGGCCGCCATCCACCTGTCCGTTGCTGCTGTCTCCTATTATGCGCCAGCTTGGTCTGCAAGAAAAAGGACAGCATCTGAGTAAATATACAGCCATGGTCTTGCCTGATGTGCCTTCCATAGGTGAATAGCCCTTACTGTATACAGCCATGGTCTTGCCTGATGTGCCTCCCATAGGTGAATAGCCCTTACTGTATGCAAAGTGTGGAATGTGTGTGTGTGTTTCATGAAAGGGCCATAGGTGTTGGATGAGTGTTGTGCATTGGGGTTTTAAGACCCTCTGGCCATAGAGTGAGGTTGAGATGGAGGGATGGAGAGGTATTGAGAAAAAGCCACTCACCCTGACGACCCGAGTGAGGTCGTTGAACTTTTTGCGGCATTGAACATGGGTCCTGGGCACCATGCTCCTGGAAGAGACGCTCTGAGCCACCTCCCTCCACACTCTTCTGTACTCGCGTGGCAAAGGCCTCCTGCCACTCTCAGGGAAGAGTATACATCTTCTGCGCTCCACCGCGCCAACCAGAGCATCCAAGGCCCGCTCGGTGAAGCACTGAGCTCGTTCTCTCACCCTCTCCATCCTTGGCAGCAAAATGGATTCACAGGTCTCTCCAGGCCGAGATTCAAGGCTGCAATGAGCAGGGTGTGGCTGGGGAGCAAGTTGGCCCCCCCCGCTTTAAGAACTGGCCGGCGCCAGTGTGTCTGTGTTCCCTCGCTAACTGGCAGCACCTGCGCTGCGCTCGCGCGCTGAGTTAGCGCCTCACTGCTCGGCCTTTGCGCCTTAAGACAGGTGTGCAGTGCCTGATTTAGCGCTCCACTCACCTCCCGGGGCGGTAAAAGTGAAGTTTCCAGTCAGTGGCGATAATTAGCGCCAGGCGCTAATATTTGCGTCCAGACGATATTTGCGCCCCAAACGGGGCGCGACCTAATTTTTCCCCCAAAGACTTAAATTAGCACTCCAATCATTTCTTTGAGCAGTGAGCACGAATTTTGTGTGCAGTCTAAAGCATTAGCACCTGGCACTAATTCTCCAACTTTTCTAATGATACTGCCCATTCCTGGGTTATAATGAATTTCTAGCCCCTTGTAAAAGTAATGGCTAAATATTGTTTGAGAGGTCACACAACACCAGGTTATAGTCCAACAGTTTTATTTGAAATCACAAGCTTTCGGAGCTTACTACTCCTTCGTCGGGTGAAGTAAAGAGATACAGAATCGCCAAAGCATATATAGATAGAGAACAATGCATGTGTACCTTACAATTGCAGACAACTAAATTAAATCATCCTGACTGTTTATCTGCCGGAGCGGAGAAACTACGCCATGTTCTTCGCAGCCTTCAACATGTCATCGATGATGACAAACACCTCGCTAAGGCCATCCCCACGCCTCCACTACTTGCCTTCAAACAGCCGCCTAACCTCAGAAGTACCATCGTTCACAGCAAATTACCCAGCTTTCAGGATAACAGCGACCACGACACCACACAACCCTGCCACGGCAAACTCTGCAAGACATGCCAGATCATCAACACAGATACCACCATCACACGTGAGGACACTACCCACCAGGTACATGGTATATACTCATGTGACTCGGCCAACGTTGTCTACCTCATACGTTGCAGGAAAGAATGCACCGCGGCATGGTACATCGGCGAGACCATGCAGACACTGAGACAACGTATGAACGAGCACCGCGCAACAATCGCCAGGCAGGATTGTTACCTCCCAGTCGGGGAACACTTCAGCAGTCAAGGACATTCAGCCTCGGATCTGCGGGTAAGCGTTCTCCAAGGCGACCTTAGGAACACATGACAACGCAAAATCATCGAGCAGAAACTGATAGCCAAGTTCCGCACTCATGAAGACGGTCTCAACCGGGATCTTGGGTTTATGTCACGATACATGACGTGATCCGGACTCGAGTCGTCGTTGGCTTGTTCACAGATGCGATTCCCAGTAAAAAAGTAAATTTTTTTAAAGCTTATCGTTTTACATACAGACGGCAGCTTTTGACACGTTAGACCCCCTGCGACTCCACCTCATTGTCTCAGTTGTATCTTGCTATGTCTTTGATGTGGTACCTTCCTGGCTGACCTGATTAACTTTATCACACCTCGGCAGATAAACAGTCAGGATGATTTAATTTAGTTGTCTGCAATTGTAAGGTACACATGCATTGTTCTCTATCTATATATGCTTTGGCGATTCTGTATCTCTTTACTTCACCCGACGAAGGAGTAGTAAGCTCCGAAAGCTTGTGATTTCAAATAAAACTGTTGAACTATAACCTGGTGTTGTGCGACCTCTCAATTTTGTCCACCCCAGTCCAACACCGGCATCTCCGCATCATAAATATTGTTTACCAGCTGTTCATTCTCACATCGCCTTTTCGAAAATATCTTCAAATTTAGTGCATAGCTATTTAATTTCAACACACCTTTGACAGTAATTCCTTAATATTTTTGAATAAGTGTGCAGTAATGAGGCAGCTCAAAAGAGTGCTACATTCCTATTAAATGTGATTTGTAATCCAATCTTGACATGCTCACAGATATGGATGCAACGTACTGTAAATAATTTGGTCCAATTTGTTCCGTCCTCAACAATGTGGGATATACCTTTTTTATATGTTTGAACTGGTGTGTTTAGCGATTGAATTCACTCAGGAAGATTGAGCAGATTTGTCCTATTATGGTGTGCTTCACAGCTCCACAGTTGCGTATTTCTTTTTACATTGATTTCTTTTGTCTACGGATAAATTGGACCACATCACATGAAATGTGGTATGCAAACACAAGGGGCTGGATTTTGATACTGGGGCGGGTTGGGGTCGTGTTATCCGCTTTTCGTGTTGCCCACACGAATCTAGATCGATGTGGATGAATGATGTGATTTTAACTTAATTGGCCAATTGAGTTCCAACGTGTGGGAACCCATGGCCAATGAGTTATTCCAGTCTGAAAGTCGCCTCCGATGACGTCATCATTGCTACTGCCTTTAAGGTCTGCAACAAGCCTTGCTTCTTCTGCAGGCTGCCAAGCTTTTGGACCTGTATTCTAGAGGCAACTGCAGGAGGAATGGCCAGCCAACGACCCAGGCCTGCTCCCAGGTTTGATGACGTTGCCCTGCAAGCTTTGGTGGAGGGAGCAAGAGCCAACAGAGAGGTGCTTTTCCCCTCCTCAGGGAGGAAGAAGCCTCCCCAGCAGACCAAGGCTGTGTGGGTCCAGGTCGCCCAGGAGGTCAACTCCTTATCCATCACCCGCAGAACCTGGATCCAGTGCAGGAAGAGGTTTCATGACCTTCTACGCACTGCAAAAGTGAGTATGACTTTCCCTTCACCCTCAATCTGATCCCCATTGCCTCTCCTCACCAGCACTCAGCTTTAGCAACCTCTTCCTCCATATCACACTTGACACTGACATCCATGCACCCTTACCCATTCCGTCTCCCTCTATGGTCACATTCACCTTACTATTCGACTATGCAGCCCTCACACTCCCTATCACTGTCATGCTATGAAAACAACTTACAACACACAGGGAGGGCCCTTAGTCTCGCTAGCTCAATCCATCTTTGTCTCCTTCTAAGCATCTATGCTATGGATTCTCTACACTCATTCCTTCAATCTCACTCAAACTCCACTTGTCTCCCTCATTGCAGGAAAAGAGAGCTCACAATAAAAGGGAAAGAGCCAGGACAGGAGGAGGGCCACCTTCATTAGCCCAGCTCACCCCCTGGGAGGATGCGGTCCTGGAGATCGTGGGAGTAGAGGAGGATACGCAAGTGGGGGACGGACAGATGGGTGCATCACAGCAAGCTGGTGACAGAATAGTGTTCCATCTCTCTCATTGACATTGCATGAGTCGCTGATAATGAATCTGAAGCTCTAACAGATGGATTTATGATCATCTGCAATATGCAATGTGCATGTAACCTTGGCATCACATCTCTGACTCTTTCCTTTACTCCCCCACAGGACCATCGAAAGCACCCGTCCCCACTAGCCAGGAGGAAGAGCCTGAGCATCCAGACTCCTCAGAGGAAGCTGCAACCTCTGAGGGCGCAGCGTCAGCAGAATTCAGTGCACCCAGCACCAGCGCAGACACTCACACCTCGGTGGGACCCTCGGGATATAGAGTAGTGTTGTCACCTGGTGTATCACAGCTCACAAGTGAGCATCAGCAGATGATGAAGACAGGGACAGCAGTGGAGAGTCCTAGTCGGAGGGCGCAGGACTCTCCTAGCTCGGCTCAGCTGCATGTCGACCCTCTGCCTCTGGGGCCATCCATAAGATCAGCGGTGCTGGAACTCCAGGAACAGATGCAGGAGTCTCTGACAGGTTTTGTCTCCAGGGTCGCTGCGAGTGTGGAGTGAATGGAGGAGTCCATAGCGAACACGAGCAGAGCCTTTGTGGTGTCATTGGCGCATGCGTAAGAGAAAGATACTGCACAAATAGTCACAAGGGTAGTCACTTGGGTGAAATTTGATGTTTAATGTAAAAAAGCCATCAGCTGTTAAGTTTAAATAAAAACTCTGATGGCTACAGCTGCAGTTGTGGCATCTGTCATTTCGCTAATGGGACTTCCACAATGAGGCCTTAGGATAACTTGCAATTGTCAGTATGGTGGTCACATTGTTAGGGATCCGTTGGGTCTGGGCCATTGTCGTAGCTCTGGTAAGAAGCTGCGAGGCAAAAGTGCTTGATTGTCTAGGCTAAGCAAATCTGGCCAAATTGAGTGCGTTCCTTGCATTCTGGGCAGCTATGGTCTCGCGTAATGTTGCCGCTGGTTGATGGGCCTCTGCAAGTTGTTCGTTCTCTCTCTCCTCCTCCTCCTCCTCCTCCTCCTCATCTGAAGAGGCTATGTGAGGAGCCACTTGGTCCTCCGGCATCTGCAAGCCACGACGCTGTGCATTGTTGTGAAGTGCACAGCAAACCACGATGATTCTGGAGACCCTGGCTGCTGAGTATTGCAGGGCTCCACCTGATCTATCCAGGCATCTGAAGCACATCTTCAGCATACCGATGGTTTGCTCGATTATGGCTCTGGTGGAAATGTGGCTGGAGTTGTAGCTCTGCTCAGCTGCGTTGGATGGGCTCCTCAACGGCGTCATTAGTCACGTCTTCAGGGGATAGCCCTTGTCTCCAAGTAGCCATCCGTTAAGTTGATCTGGCGGACTGAATAGCGGAGGCACACTAGACTGGCGCAGTATGAAGGAGTCATGGCAACTGCCAGGGTACTTGGCACAAACATGCAGAACTTCCTTCTTGTGGTCACACACCCGCTGTACGTTGAGGGAGTGGAAGCCCTTGCGGTTGACAAAAATACCTGGATTGCAATGGGGTGCCTTAAGGGCCACATGTGTGCAGTCAACGACGCCCTGCACCCTTGGAAAGCCTGCCAGATTAGCTAATCCAACCGCACGCGCCGTGACACTTGCTCGATCCTTGGTGAAATGGATGTGATTGTGCGCGATGGCAAAGAGGGAAGGTTACCTGCGTGATGCAGGTGTGTGCGGCCGCCTGGGAAATGCCGCTGATGTCTGCTGCTGATCCCTGGAATGAGCCTGAGGCAAAAAAGTTGAGTGCGGTGGTGACTTTGATGGCCACTGGTAAGGGGTGTCTACCTGGTCCTCTGGGCTCCAGGTCTTGTTGCAGCATTGCGCAGATGTCACCCACTACCTCTCGCGAAAGTTGGAGCCGCCTTTGGCACTGCTGCTCAGACATGTTGAGATAGCTGACTCTGTGTCTGTAGACCCTGTTTGGGGGGTATCTCCTGCGCCGACGGCCTTCCATGCGCTGGCACCTTCTGGCCTGTGCAGCTTCAGGCGGGTGAGCAGCAACTTGGCGCTCCTGCTGTTGCTGCTGCTGTTGGTCATGGTTCAGCTGGTGCCGCGGCTGGTGTTCGTCCTCATCGGATGCCCAGGAGGGAAGGAAATAAGTGGCTCCCATGCCTCTGGTATATGCCTCAGTTGAGGAAGCGCTCAATGAGGGTGTCGAGAGGGGTTTCCCAGGAGGTCACACTGGAGATGGGTGTCAGGCTCCAGACTTCTAGAGCTGTGGTTATGCCTTCTATAAGTTCATCCAGACCTGTGACAACAAAGTTCTGCCACGTGCAAATGATGGCTGATCAAATCTCCTATTTAATGGTTGAGCTGCAGTTGATAGTCAGCAATCCACTGGTGCTCCTGCCAGGTTTCACTGGCGTGTTTCAGATCAGGTGCGCTTCACGTGGAAAAAAGGTTAAACTAGCAAAAAACTATCAAAATGGCATTACAGAGCCAATTTAGGGCTTGTTAAGGGTATTAATGGCCTCTCCCGCCTCTTGGAGGCGGGATGGAGACGAGACCAGCAGACACGATTTCATCAAAATTGCGTGGAGGCGGGATGGAGGCGGGATCGGGCCCACCTGCCAGTTTCTGCAATTTTAACCCCCCATACGCCTCCAATCCCGCCTCAACGGCCCCATGAAAATCCAGCCCAAGGCCTTTTTATAAAGTCACTTTTTCATTGCTTTGATAGGTCCCAGGATAGCATTCACAAGGAGACCTGCGACTTCCGTGCACTGCTATTCTCTTTCATATTACCTGGGCTCACATCCCACCCCCCCTCCCAACCCACCGACCCCAGTATGAGAATTTGGCACAGGTGTGATTAATTGTAATGGACAGAAAATCCTATGGGACTCAATGACCCATGTAACCAAATTCCTGATATGCAGTTCCAGCAAGCAAAGCTTTGCACTGGGAGCATGAATTTGTAAAATCTATCCTCTAGTGTGCAGTTAGTATCCTCAAAGCGCGCTTTCCTTGAATACATTCCAGCTAAGGAATCCAACACTATTCATAATATAAATAAATAAATCTGAGGACAATGTGCTTCCTTGACAAACAGTGCTACTGTAAGATCCTTGCTGCCTGCGTAACAAGATATTTAGTAATAGTTATGTTGTGATAGGCAGAGAGAGCCTGTTGTAAGAAATATAATTTTAAACAGACTAGGAATATTGAAATTATGTTTATTATATAAAGGTGGCATGGACTCAATTTGTTTTGTCATCTATACTATTACTAAACCTGCTATTATATAAGCTGAAAGGATTTGCTGCATAGCTTACTGCCACATGCAAGAACATAGGAGGAACTCTCCTCTGCCAGCTCTTCACTGCATTATTTCTAACCTTTACCTACACTGTCACTGGATTAATGTTTTACTGTTTGGTATGTCTGCTGCTTAATCTGAGAAAAACATTAGCGCTGAATTCAGTTTTTCCTTGGCACCAGTGTATAGTCTCCCTTCCCCCAGGCTAAAAAGACATGAATGCTGAAATTCCCAGTCCTCAGTACCTCAAAGTTCTAAGTGACAAATGCCTTTGGAGGCCTTTCAACTGTTGACAGTTGTATTTTTTTGTACCAAATCTCCATGGCAACAAGGCCTCTCAATTCCACTTGGCCTTGTCCTATACACAAATGATTGTACTGATGTCGCTCCAGTGATAAAGCCATGTGCTTAGCACTTATGCTGACACTATTTCCATGTAAGAAACAACTTTTAGGTGAAATTTTATGATTAAAAAAAACTTCATTAAAATAAATTTGCCAACATCCATGATCACATTTTTAATTAAATCATTCATCCAATTCTCACCTTGAACTGTCCTTTCTCTTCATATTTTAGAATCATTAGCATTAATCACATGGACTAAAACAGCACTAGGATAGCCATTTTGTTCTACAAATGATTAATAAATGCATTACACATTCAAACCAGTTTCAAAACCTGAGAGTATTAAAACAACACCACCTAATAACCTCTGCTGCAATGATTTAACAATATGGAACCACTGAGTAAGATAAAAGCTATCAAAAACTGTCACTACAGGGAAAGTCGGAAAAGGAACAGCCTTCTCCATGGTTACACAATGACATTCATCTATCTCATATTCATTGTTTTGTCTTTATTGGACTGCAGAATAAATGAAACACACACATGGGCTTTTTACTTGCTAGTTAATTCACCACCCTCAATTTGCAGCATTATATGGCATTTCTTTTTAATTTACATATACCTCAAAGTTCAAATATTTTGGTATTGATATCAAACCACATCAATCATCATCCCCATTTAATATATTTACCATTCATTAAAACATTTTTTAACCAAACCAAGGTGTCACTTTGCAATAATTACATTGAATGGATATTCAACAGATTCAACAAAATGACATTTCCTGTGGGACTGGCTATGGACACAAAGGTTAACGCTGAATAATTCATGATTTTAATTAATTGAAAACACACATTCTCAGGAGAGTGACTGTAACACTTCCATGCAGACTTATTTTGTGTTTTAAAGCTACAAATATGTAACAAAATGAATCTACAATTACTGAACATTGCATTTGCAAATCAATTATTCATAATGGTTCCCCTGATGATTCATCTGGCTAAGGCTGCGCCATATAGACAAGAAGGTTCTGGGTGATCTGATCTCAGCCGAGGCAGAGTTAGTGGCACCACAATTCACCTCAGTGCCTCTGGGTTAGAGAACTGAAAATCGGCCATTATGAAAGGTGGGTCATGTCTGACTAATCGAGTTGAATTTGTTTGTGACAGTCACTAGCATGATGGTTAGGGGAGTGCCAATGGATGTTGTCTATATGGACTTCAGAAGCAATTGATAAAGTTCCACGCAAGAGGTTGTTAGCAAAAATGAAAGTGTACAGAATTGGAGGTAACCTTATGACTTGGGCTGGTAATTGGTTGTGGGGGGGAGGCGGGGTGGTGGGTGGTGTGGGTAGCAGATGGAGAGTAGAGACAAAAGGAATGTTCTCTGATTGGTGGGATGTGGCAAGTGGAGTTCTCCAGGGATCTGTACTGGGCCACAGCCTTTCACAATATATATTAATGACTTGGATGAAGGAATAGAGTTGTATATAAGGTTTTCAGGTAACACTCAGTTAGGCGTAGTAGGTTATGCAGACAGGAGCAAGAAGTTACAAAGCGACATAAACAGACTAAGTGAGCGGGCAATACTATGGCAGATGGAGTTCAATGTGGTGAAGTGCGAGGTCATCCACTTTAGATCTCAGAAAGACAAATCAGATTATTTTCTTAATGATGAGAGACTAGGATCTGTGGAAGAGCAAAGGGATTTAGGTGTCCATGTATACAAGTCTCTAAAAGCTAATGCACAGGTACAAACAGTAATCAAAAAGGCTAATGGAACTTTGGCCTTTATCTCAAGGGGAGTTGGAATGCAAAAGTGAAGAAGGGATGCTGTAGTTTTACAGCACGTTGGTCAGACCCCATTTGGAATACTGTGTTCAGTTTTGGGCACTGCACCTCAGGAAAGATATAAAAAACTGCTGGAAATACTCAGCAGGTTAGGCAGCATCTGTGGAGAGAGAAACCGAGTTAACGTTTCAGATTGATGGCCTGTTGTCAAAACCAGTTCTGACGAAAGGTAATCGAAACATTAATTCTTTTCACAGATGCTGCCTGACCTGCTGAGTAGTTCCAGCATTTTCTGTTTTTATTTTAGATTTCCAGCATCCGCAGTATTTTGCTTTTGTCACGAGACAGATATATAGGCCTTGGAGGGGGTGCAGTACAGATTTTCTAAAAATGATACCAGGGCTTAAAGGGTTAAATTATGAGGACAGGTTGCACAAACTTGGAATGTGTTCTCTTAAGTTTAGAAAGTTGAGGGAAGATCTAATCGAGGTATTTAAAATTATTTAAGATTCGACAGGGTAGATAAGGAGAAACTGTTTCCTCTGGTGGGGAATCCAGAACAAGGGGGCATAATCGTAAAATAGAGCTAGGCCATTCAGGAGTCAAATCAGGAAGCACTTTTCATACAAAGTGTAGTGGAAACCTGGAATTCTTCCCTAAAAAACTGTAGATGCAGGATTAATTTAAATTTTTCAAGACTGAGATCAATAGATTTATGTTAGGAAAGCATATCAAGGGATATGCAACAAAGGTGAGTAAATGGAATTGAGGTACAAATCAGCCATGATCTCAATGAATGTCAGAACTGGCTCCAGGGGCTGAATGGTCTACTCTTGTTCTGATGTTCATGGTTGTGAGTGCGGCTACTGGGTAAGGATAGGATTGAGTTTGACTGTGATGTCATTCATGATGTAATAGCCTACTGTCACTTCGGCCGCGATTTTACTCACCTCGGTGGGTCTGTGGCGGGTGACGTCAGTAGTGGGTCCCGACCCCGCTGCTGTCTCCATCCCGGCCTCTAAAATGAATATCCCTTGATGGGGCTTGTTAAGCCTGCCCAGCGCATTTCCCGGCAAATTAGAGGAAGCGGGTCTGGTGACATCATTTGATGACCTTACATCAGCCGGTTTCCTTAAAGGGACCATGGCCAAATTTATTTTGACATTCGTGCTGTCAGTGTTATACAGCATTGAGGTGCTGCAAATACTGACAATGACTGCACAGAGGCGAAGTCTGCTATGGAGGGAGTCACAGCACACTGGGAGGTCCTCTTCCCTTCCCTTGGGTGGAAGAGACCTCCCCAGGAGATCAACACAGCCTGGTTACACATTGCAGAGGAGGGCACAAGCAGGGATGTGGTCAGGAGGACCTGGGTACAGTGCCACAAATGTTTCAATGATTTCAGTAGATCACAAAACTTTAGTACAAAGCCACACTCAACCTCACCTGCTGTGTTACTCATCACATCCGCATCACTCTGCCTTCCCTACCCTACTCCTGCACATCTTTACTCAGACCAACTTATGTTGCACCTTCACCCATCCCTCTCTATCTACATTATCACTTCCCCATCTCACAAGTCACCCCTCACACTCACTCTCATCCTAGTGCAAGCATACCAACTAACAACACATAAGGGTAGGCACTTGGGTGTTTTATGCAATGTTCATGTCATAGAATCATACAGTCATAGAGTCATAGGGGGAAAAATTCAGTTGGTTGCGCCTCCCGTTAGCGCCTTAAGAGGGCGCTAATGGGGCGTTAAGGCGCTAACGCCCGGGCGCAGCGCTGTTTGCGCCGCTCGAGAACTTAACTTGAGATTGTGCGGCGGCGCTAAAACTTACCGCTGCGACCACCTGCGCGCGCAGATTGTGACGTCATTCCATGGTGCAACGCCCTTGGGGCACCCCGGAGCGGAAATTGAGTGGCGCCCCCTGCCTTACCGCCTGGCGCTTCCAACGACCGGAAGACTGGAACGTTATCAATCGGTGTGGGGCTGGGGGGGGCGCTATTTAAAGGGGGCCTCTTCCTGTCTTTTTCTGTGGTCGACATTTATGCACCACTCGTTCTGAGAGAGAGAGAGAGATTCGGAGAGAGAGAGAGAGAGACTTCTACATTGACTCAACGCTTTGTGAGGTAGTTTGGCCTAGTTCATCCTAACTTTGCTGCTACTTTAGTTGCTGTACCTCATTACTTTTCTGGCAAAGAGAATATGGGGGCTGCAATGATTGGGGGCGTCGTCCTGCTCCAGCTCAATCGGAGGATAGTGAGACGCAGACAGAGAGTGGCAATGATGGCCAGACGGAGGAGGGCCATCAGGCGCATGTACAGGAGAGCTTACCCTCCCAGGGTATATCGTGAACAGCTCTCCTACATCCATATGTCCGAGGAGCTGTGTTTGCGAAGGCTGCGATTCAGCAAGGAGGTGGTCACTGAGCTCTGCCACCTGCTGCAGCCAGATCTGCAGCCTCAGCTGAGGTCCAGGACGTCTCTGTCGGTGGCAGTGAAGGTCACAGTGGCTTTGAACTTCTACGCCACTGGCTCATTCCAAGCTGCTGTTGGGGACCTCGCCAATATCTCCCAGTTTGCGGTGCATCGCTGCATCCGGCAGGTCACCAATGCCCTCTTCAGAAGGAGACGAGACTTCATCTCCTTCCCTATGACCCCAGACAAGCAGCATGACCGTGCTATGGGCTTTGCGAGGGTAGCGGGCTTCCCCATGGTGCAGGGCGCCATTGACTGCACGCATGTGGCTTTGCGTGCTCCGCGAGAGAATGCAGAGGAGTTCCGGAACAGAAAGGGGTTCCATTCCTTGAATGTGCAGTTGGTCTGTGACCACAGACAGGTGATTCTCGCTGTCAATGCCCACTATCCGGGCAGCTGCCACGATGCTTTCATCCTGCGCCAGAGTACTGTGGCAGAAATTTTCGAGGCACCGCATCAGCCAGTTGGTTGGCTTCTGGGGGACAAGGGGTACGCATTGAGCACCTGGCTGATGACACCGCTCCGTGCGCCAAACACCCCTGCTGAGCTGCGGTACCAGGAAAGCCAACAAGCAACCAGGAACATTATTGAGCGCACAATCGGCGTGCTGAAACAACGATTCCGCTGTCTGGACCATTCCGGAGGAGCCCTGCAGTACTCGCCTGAGCAAGTTTCGAAATTCGTAGTCGTGTGCTGCATGTTGCACAACATGGCAATCCTCAGGACGCAGCCAATGCCACCAGGCCTTGCAGCACCACAAGAGGAGGAGGAGGAAGAGGAGGAACAGGACGAGGACGATGATCAGCAGCAGCACCAAGGCAGGAGGGCGGCCCACAATGGTCAAACTGCAAGGGCCGTCCGTCAACGACTAATAGCAAGCCGCTTCTAGGGCCCCTGCCATTGCTACAAACACGAATCAACCCAGCACGCAACCCCTAAGCCGGCCAAGGCACCAATAATTCCAACCACCAGCCATGTATATTTTGAATACAGAAACTTATTTATTGTACAAACTCTGTGTGTGTCAATTCCTCATGACAAACTCATAGAAATAAACACAAAAAAACAGTCAATAACATAACTGGTTCTCACAACCTGGAGATAATGTCCAAAACACTAAACAAAAGTTGGGCCATGAACCTCGGCCTTTAATAAAAAAATGACCAGCATTTTGGCACACCTCCTACATTTTGCCCTTCGAGGGTGATCTCCTTCCCTTGCGCACTTCCCCCCTTCTAACCCTACTGCTCCTCCGTAATGGGACCTCAGTGGCTGCAGCAAGGCTGGTGGAAGGCTGCTGCTCGTCAGACCCTGACACTGCAGATGCCCCTGAAGGACGGCCTCGACCACTTCTGGGCCTGGAGGGCCCGGCTGCAGACTGCACCAACTCTGCATGGGCGGCAGCAGTCTGTCCTACAGGCGGTGGCAAGTGCAGTGGAGAAGTGACAGTGTTGGCAGCAGGAATGCTGTCATCGTGAGAGAGGACAGCAACTCCCTGCTCGCCCGACACACTGGCACTCCCACGGGGCAGCACTTCAGCATCCGGAGCAATTTGCCGGAGAACAGATTGCTGGCCTGCTGCGGCGCGGTGACAGCCCCGGGGACATGTGCACGAACCATCGAGGATGGCAGCAGTCAGTGCTCGCGTGGCCTCAATCTGAGTCTGCATGAGAGCAGTCTCAGATGGGTTCCTGGCAGCCAGTGACTGAATTGCAGCAGTAAGCTTTAGTGTGGCATCCGCCTGTGCTACAGCGAAGTGCTCCACACTCCTTGCCAGTGCCTCAATGCATTCGGGCACCCTTCCCACTGCACCCATGAGCTCAGTGTGCATGCCCACCGCCTGGCTGTTCATTTCTGCAATCAGCCGCTCCTCCTCTGCGTCCATTGCAGTAGGAGTGTCTGGCATACTCTCCCTCTGGGGAGAAGGCTCCCGTTCTTCCCTCCCCCCCCCCATGGCGTTGCTGCAGCCCGCTGGGTCCTGGAGCTTCACCATCATCAGCCCCTTCCCCCCTGCTCCCCTCCGGGGAAGGCGTGTTCCCAGTGTGGCCATGGGCTTCCTCGGGAGAGGGTGGCACTGATGCTCCGGCTTCCTCTTCCTCCTCAGCTGCAGCATCACTCCCAGTGGCAGCTTCAGGGACCATCTCCTCAGCTGGTGAATCACCATCTGAAAGCAGGGAGGTACAAGAGTGGCTTTAGCGTGAGGACAGGGTGGCAGTAAGGGAGGAATAAGTGCAGCGAGTTAGCAAGTTGGATTGAAAGTGTCAAAGGCTGGTATTGTGAGGGACAAGTGGAAGGACAGAGGACAAAAAGGTGATGACCTTACCATTGCTGTCCACAACGGGGTCGGCGTCCCCAGTGGCGACGGGACCGATCACCCGGCTTGCCACAATCCTGTGGACGCGCTCCTCCAGATCGCTGAGGGGTTGCAGCTGAAGCCGCCCTCCACCCGTCCGTTGCTGCTGTCTCCGATTATGAGCCAGCTTAGCCTGCAAGAAAAAGGACAGCATCTGAGTAAATATACAGCCATGGTCTTGCCTGATGTGCCTCCCATAGGTGAATAGCCCTTACTGTATGCAAAGTGTGGAATGTGTGTGTGTGTTTGATGAAAGGGCCATAGGTGTTGCATGAGTGTTGTGCATTGGGGTTTTAAGACCCTCTGGCCATATAGTGAGGTTGAGATGGAGGGATGGAGAGGTATTGAGAAAAAGCCACTCACCCTGACGACCCGAGTGAGGTCGTTGAATTTTTTGCGGCACTGAACATGGGTCCTGGGCACCATGCTCCTGGAGGAGACGCTCTGAGCCACCTCCCTCCACACTCTTCTGAACTCGCGTGGCAAAGGCCTCCTGCCACTCTCCGGGAACAGCATGCATCGTCTGCGCTCCACTGCGCCAACCAGAGCATCCAAGGCCCGCTCGGTGAAGCGATGAGCGCGTTCTCTCACCCTCTCCATGCTTGGCAGCAAAATGGATTACAGGTCTCTCCAGGCTGAGATTCAAGGCTGCAATGAGCAGGGTGTGGCTGGGGAGCAAGTGGCCCCCCCCGCTTTAAGAAGTGTCCGGCGCCAGTGTGTCTGTGTTCCCTCGCTAACTGGCAGCAGCTGCGCTGCGCTCGTGCGCTGAGGTAGCGCCTCACTCCTAGGCCTTTGCGCCTTAAGAGAGGTGTGCAGCGCCTAATTTAGCGCTCCACTCACCTCCCGGGGCGGTAAAAGTGAAGTTTCCTGTCAGTGCCGATAATTAGCGCCAGGCGCTAATATTTGCGCTCGGACGATATTTGCGCCCCAAATGGGGCGCGACCTAATTTCTACCCCATAGAGTTATACAGCACAGAAAGAGGCCCTTCGGCCCATCATGTCTGCGCCGGCCATCAAGCCCTGTCTATTCTAATCTCATTTTCCAGCACTTGGTTCATAGCCTTGTATGCTATGGCGTTTCAAGTGCTCATCTAAATGCTTCTTGAATGTTGTGAGGGTTCCTGCCTCTACCACCCTTTCAGGCAGTGAGTTCCAGATTCCAACCACCCTCTGGGTGAAAAAGTTTTTCCTCAAATCCCCTCTAAAATGTAAAGTTTCTGTTAATGTGGTGTCAATCATTGAAACCTTTATTTTCAACACTTTGCGTTCTTGAAGAGATTTGTGTGCACCTTTGGAAGTGGCTTAGTGAGTTGCAGTGAATGGTGAGACATAACAGTACCCCCCGCAATGCTGATGAATTTGAAAGGAATGGCTTGGGCATTGTAGGGTTGCTTTATGGTGTTGGTGTGGGGTGGTGCCAACCTGGCGCATCATGTGGCAGCTAGGGTGTACAGCATCAAGTGAAGTAAATCTGGCCATGGTGAGGCCATCCCTGGCCTCCCAGGCAGCAATGTGGTCAGGTGCTAATGTCCTCTGTCCTGTGCAGCACCAGCTGATTGTGGAGAAGGTTGGTGTTGTTGTTGGTGCTGCTGGTGTGCCTGGTGCTGCTGGTGTTGGGGCTGATCGTGGTGGGATTTTGAGGACCAAGGTGAGAGTATAAAGTGCACCGATGCTGATGGAATAGATGGCAGGTGAAGTAGAGATGACAGAAGCGATCTGTCAATGGTGGGAGAGGTAATGAGGTCAGACTGGATGGAGACTTGTGTAAAGACTTGCAGCATGCTGAATCTGTAAGGTGGGAGCTTTTACTGTACATTTGAAGCTGTCAACTCATCAGCTGATTCAATGGCCACTGATCTCCTGCCTCAGCTTCACAGACGAGGTCTAGGCACAGCGGGAAACCGGTAGGCGACCTGTCAAATCAAAAAAGCTGGGAAAAAACTGTGGATAAGTGACTGTAAACAAGCAACTAATGATTTTAATTGCCTCCCCCGCCACTGCCTGTCGGTCTGCTCAGTGCTAACAGATCCGACATCAGGAACGTCCAGTGTGAACGTTTTGACAGCGGGTTCCTGACCCGCCTTCATGTCTAAACTCACAAATGAAGAATGCCCTCTTGAGTGCGTTACTGGAAGGTTTGTAGTGTCTATAAAACTGTACCCAACCATCAGCCACCAGAAAACGGGGGAAGTTAGAGGAGGAGAGAGAAATTTAAAAAAAATACAGACAGTAGCTACTGTATAGCTTCAATCAAAAATGCTATATTTAGGAAATATATATTTTCTGCCATATTATTGTGTGTCAGCCTCGTCTCTGAGTCAGAAGATTGTGGGTTCAAGTCCCACTCCAGAGACATGAGTGCAAAAATCTAGGCTGACACTCCAGTGCAGTACTGTGGGAGTGCACTGTTGGAGGTGCCATCTTTCGGATGAGACATTAAACTGAGGTCTGCCCTCTCAGCTGGGCATAAAAGATCCTATGGTACTATTTTGAAGAAGAGCAGGGGCGTTATCCCCGGTGTCCTCACCAATATTTATCCCTCAACCAACATGACTAAAGAACCTGGTCATTATCACATTGCTGTTAGTGGGACCTTGCTGTGTGCAAATTGGCTGCCACATTTGCTACATTACAACATGGCTACACTTCAAAAAGTACTTCATTGGCTGTAAAGCGCTTTGGGTCATCCGGTTGTCATGAAAAGCGCTATATAAATGCAAGTCTTTCTTTCTTATTAATTATTTCCCTTCTAAAATATGCGAGGTGATAAATTCCCTTATTAGTCCTTGCTCCACTCCACTCCATATTCTTGACAATCTTTCACATGTAAGATGACAGAAAGCATCAAAAAGAAGAGAGTACAATGAAACTGTTGGATAGAGTAAACACTGTTTTAGGATGCTGAGTTACGGTTTCAATGTATATTGGCTCCCTTTCTATCTTGAGCAACTATTTAAATCAACAATTTTGCTTTTCCTCTATCTCTATATGAATGTCAGCTAAACCCTAGCATGAATATTAGAATCTCTAAATGTCCATTTGATATATTTTAGGTCATCGCTCTAGTTGAGTAATTGATTAATTCACTCAAATGCAGATGAAGGTGCCATGATGGAAAATGTGAAAGGCATTCCAACAATGACACTTGCTTGTGGCCCTGTGAATTATGTAAAGTTCCTCTACCATTTGCACTGTTGGAGGTACTGTCTTTCTAACTTAGACCTCTGAAAAAAAAGTAGCAGAGTTCCAATTGATTTCAAAGTCATTGATTATTTGAAAAATGTTCTAGTTCATACATGATTTGAAAACAGATATTAAAATAGTCCTAGCAACTTTGAACCTCACAATATATAACCTGATCACAAAGAAAAGCTATTTCAGTCTTTTGCAATGCAGAGCATACACTTAATTCCAAGCTCCACCCCGTCAAGCATAATTAACTTCTTCTGATGAGAAACAAGCTAGGAGGACAGAATGCCTATAGTTTACCCATTGGGTATCCACTCCTTCATCCTGCCCTCTAATTATTATCATATGTTCACATAATTATAGGGATAAGCTGGAGAACTTTCTAACTCAGCAGCCTTCTCATGAAAACAAAAGTTCAATAAAGGTGGCAATACTCCACATCATAAACCTTGTGACAGATTCTTTTGGATGGAGGTAGGTGTTAGGTGAATAAACATATTACAGATTTTTGCAAATATTTAATCTGTAGTGTTGCATCAGAATCTGTACATTCCAGATTTTACCAGTATCAGATCAAAGCATCTGAGTGGGCCTGTGACAGAATGGGTCAACATGTCTTTCAGTAGTTCCACGTGGACTAAATGCTGCTCGATGTATAAGGTCACTTTAACAAGTCCATACGTTCTTGTTTTGTAAGTAACAAAAACAAAAACAGATTTTACTAAAAAGTGCACAGATCAGTTCCCAAAATAAACTTGCCTGATTGAAACAGGACAACTACTGAAAATAAATAAGTGGAAATTGCATTGTCAAAATCAAACATCCTGAAGAGAATAGCTATCCGTGGCCTTTTGACAAGTGAAGTCAATTCATTTCTGGGAAGAGTTCAGTCGTCCTTGCAGCTCGACATTTTTCTGCTCTTCTGAAAGTAATAATTTTCTCCTCTGAAGCTGTTTTTCATAATTTTGCCTTATTGCAGCTTTTTTTGGTCCATTCATCTTGTATCTTTTTCATCTTTCATCCCAAACCATTTGCTCCACACATTATCACTAACTATCACTATTTGGTAAAATTGCTAGTGTGCTTTATATGAATAAATCAACATTTTTATTTTCGTTTTTATTTTTAGTGCCCAGCTGCTTTACATTGAAACTCTTTTAAAATAACATCTAGTTTACCATTGCAAAACTTTCCTATGTTAGTAGTTTCATTACATCAGTAGCCAATTGATTCAGTAAAGGACATGACAGACATCACATTGCTGCAAGACAGAGAAGACAAAATTGGTTCAGCATTTACAGGGCAACTTGTCACTCCAGGCAGCTGAAGAAAAGAGCAAATTAGAGGAAGAATTACAGGCTGCAGAAAATCAAATGAATGGATTGTCACAAAGACTTGATGAATGGACAAAAATAAACTGCAATAGAAGGCAAACTGATGAAAAACAACTTGAGAGAAGAAAATTAAGTTTTGCAGAAGAGCCGCAAAGACATAGAAATGCAAGCATGAATAAATTCTCCCCAGAAATGACTTGACTTGGCATCTAGTGTCGGATGATAGATATAGTCATGGACAGCTATTCTCTTCCAGATATTTAGTTTTGACGATGTCATTGCCATTTATCTATTCTATGAAATCTTCCATTAGCAGTTGCTACCAAGACTGAACTCTTCAAAAAAGTCCAATTAGGAACTTCAGTCAGTGAACAAACATGAATAGACTGCATGGCATGTCTACGTCTTTCGTGGACCACTTCACTTTTGCTTCATTTATCTCACCTTTTTCATTGAACTGGCACAACTATACTTCCTAACTTCAAGTGAATTTGACTTGTCCTAGTTTATGCCACTTTCTCTCAGCAGGGATTTTACCTCAAAGCACATGTTTTGAAAGTGATCCCCTTAGCTCCTTGCCAGAAGTGGGAGGGATCAAGAGGAGAGAGGAAAGAGAGATATTCAATGCAAAGAATTGAACTCCATCTTTGCTTTCCAGGGCTCTTCTTTCCATTCTTGTTTTCAGTTTTTTCCCTCCTTAATCCACAATGCCTCTTACTCCAAGCTTTATTCCCCAATGCGTTTCTGTTCTCCAGGCATTCCACCAATTCCCACCTTCTAGATCTGTCCTTCCCATCTCTCATCCACTCTCCAGGTATTTCTCTCTCATCCTTCATCCCAAGCCACTTTTTCCAGTCTTTGCATGCTGCGACTTTTCTTCTCATCTGCCTCTCTGTATATGAGAAAGGTCCATTTAAAACTATAGAAGGTAGAAATGTCCTATTTTGCTTCATATAAACAAAACCATTTTTCAACTGGTCCCGGTTCCTAAGTGGCTAAGAAACTTCCTCTACCAATAGAATGGCTCTACTTTTTCTTGACTTGGAACAGGGATTTGGAAGTGAAAAGAAAAATGAAAATGGGAGGGTAAAACTTGAAGGAACATCTGAAGCTGAGACCAGGGAATGAAAATGTAGAGGTATGGAGAGCAAGGACTGAAAGAAATAAAATTTATACAGGAAAACATATTAGGCAGATTTGACACATTCCTGCATCTGGGGTCATGGGATTGCTTGAGTGCAGCAATTACAGGCAAATCTGGCGTGGAAGACTATGGACCTATATGTAAACCCGTCGGATTTTCCATTTAAACTAATAGACGGAAAATCAGACATGGAGGCGTGCACTGCTCCCCCATCTAATTTGTCTGTGTTTGCTGTGCCCAGGTGATCCAGCAGTTTCAGGTGCAGAAACAGGAAAATCTGTCCTATAAAAACATTATCCCTTAAGTGAGGGAGGGAAACAGGGGAAATGATTCAGAAAACCAACTCCTATGGGTGCACAGCCCAAACTCATACCAATTTGAAACAAATCCCAGGAGGACTAACATTTCATATCGAGATTGGGATATGCAGTTTGGCAGGGTTTACTTGCCAGCTTTACACCAGAGTACAATCCATGCCAGAATCACTCTGATCCAAACTTGACAATATAACACGTATATTCATTATTAACCAAATGGCTCGCACAATGACTCCATGTGGTGTGGTCCTAACCTCTACAGATAGGGCAGGTTCCAAATTCAATCCTTGGTTTATGCTGAGTTCGCCAGGGAAGCACTGAGAACACTAAAATTGTCCTTGGCTAGGAAGAGAAAAAATCAATTTGGAGCCCCATATCTGACCGCTATTTAGTGAATTCTGATGGAAAGAGTACGTGTTTGGATATTGGGTAATGACAAGATCATGCTTGGTACTAATGCTCCCCACAATTGAATAGCCTGCCTACACACACTACCCTAGGAAGATTTGGTTGAGGTACCGAGCGTGCCATTGTGCTTGGAACTGTACTCCAGCATGAGTCACTGCCTTCGGGCAAGGTAGGGAGAAAAATAAAGAATATTGGAAAACCTAGGGCTCGATTTTAATGGACCTCAGAGGGCGGATTTGGAGGCGCGTCGGCAGCGAAAATCGGAAAAAATGCCGGTTGGCTGTGAACCCGCCTCCAACCCGCCCCCACGCTAATTTCGTAAGTGTTGGGTCAGCCGCTCCCGAACGAACCCAACACCAAATGGCAGGACAGGCAGTCCGAATCCTAATTTAAGCTACGATTCCGATTTTGGTGCTTTTGGCTCCTGTTTCCCGTCTTCCGAGAAACACGCCAGCTGCAATGAGTCGGGTTTCTCGAGGACATGATTTGTTGTCAGTTGCTGCAGCCGCTTAAAAGCGCTCCTGCAACATGGCTGATATTCAAATGCCACAACTTTGTTGTTGGAGGTTTGGGATAAGATTTTGCAATTCTACTGACCTTGTGCCTGTTCAAGCTGACAGCCATCTACAGTGTGATCTGATTGGAATAATTTCAGGCCACTTTGACTGTGCGCTTACAAGCTTCTTGCCTCAAGTGAAATCTATAGCTATGGGATGGGAACCATTTATATCCTCTCATCCTGGTCGTCAGATTCAGAGGAAGAGCAGCCACGGCAGCACCACAACCAGCCACAACAGCAGCACCAGCACCAGGAGCAACAACCTCCTCCTCACCCATCTGATGATGCACAGGGCGGAGGGCGCACCTCACCGCAGGAGATACCCCCAGCACAAGGTTTATAGGCAGAGGATCAGCTTCCTCAGCATGACTGAGCAGCAGTGCCAAAGGAGGCTGAGACTTTCGAGAGACATAGGCGCTGACATCTGCACAATGCTGCACCAACACCTGGAGCCCAGAGGAGCATGTGGACACTCCTTACCAGTGGCTGTCAAAGTCACCACCGCCCTCAACTTCTTTCCTTTGGGCTCCTTCCAGGGATCAGCTGCAGACATCAGCGGCATCTCCCAGTCGGCCGCACACACCTGCATCACACAGGTCACCGATGCCCTCTTTGCAAAGGTGCACAATTACATCCATTTCTCCACGGATGGCCCAAGTGTGACCGTGCGTGCGGTTGGCTTTGCCAATATGGCAGGTTTGCCAGTGGTGCAGGGCATCAGACTGCACACATGTAGCCATTTGGGCCCCCTATCACAAGCCAGCTGTATTTGTCAACCGCAAGGGATTCCACTCCCTGAATATCCACCTGGTGTGTAACCACAGGAAGCTCATCATGCATGTTTGCGCAAAGTACCCTGGCAGTTGCCATGACTCCTTCATCCTGCACCAGCCTACTGTACCTCAGCTCTTCCATCCGCCAAACCAACTCTGCAAATGGCTGCTTGGTGACAAGGGCTATCCCCTGAAAAATTGACTTATGACACCGATGAGGAGGCCAACAAATGAGGCTGAGGAGCGGTACAATGTGAGTCACTTATCCACCAGAAGCATCATCGAGCAAACCATCGGCTTGCTCAAAATGCGCTTCCGATGCTTGGACAGATCTGGTGGAGCCCTGCAGTATTCACCAGCCAGGGTGTCCAGAATCATCGTGGTCTGCTGTGCCCTGCACAACATCACACAGCAGTGTGACTTAGTGCTGCCGGACGAACAAGTGGCTCAGCACAAACACTCCCCGGAAGAAGAGGAAGAGGAAGAGGAAGAGGACGAGGAGGAGGACGAGGAGGAGGATGAGGGGGAACATGAGGAGGAGGATGAGGAGGAGAACGGGGAGCCATGTGTTGCAGCCGCACGTGACCACATTGCTGGCCGTCTGGCAAGGGAAGCACTCATCCGTGCCAGATTCGCGTAAGCTTACGCTTCAAACATTGGTTGCTGGCAGATGGAGATGAATATAAGGCCAATATTCTCAAAACCTCATGCATCATCTGTCCAATAAATGGTGGTGTCCGCTCACTCTCACCACCATTATTATAAATGGAATTAGCCCTGAGCCCTCACACTTGAACTTTTCATTTCCCAGAACACATAGGCCAGAATCTCAACTCTTTGCCATCACTTTTGTTTAATTACATCACAAAAGGATGACACTCGATATTTAACAACACTATAAAACACCCAAGTGACTACCCTTGTGACTATTAGTGCTTTAACTTCCTCTTACGCGTGCTCCTACGTGGTGCTTCCCCTGTGGCTTCAGCAGATGTAGAGGCACCTTGCTCACTTTGGTGCTGCGCCTGCTTAGATGCCTTTGGCGGGTGTTCTCTGGGTTTGGGAGTCTGGGAGGGCTCCTCCACAGTCTGCTCTTCCTGCGGCTGTGCAGGGGCTGAGACGGCCATCTCAGTTGGGTGAGGAACCTAGGGCTCTGACCGAGGCCTCCGCAGTAGTGGCATGGTCATGTGAGCGCTTGGAGAGGAGCCCACACTTCCTTGTTGTCTGCCACCAACATCCCTCTCATGGGTCACCCACACTTCACTGCTAGCAAGTGGCTGGAGAGCCACCTGCTGCACCTCAGTGGGGCCATGAGGGTAACGACAGTCCTCATAACGGGGACGTCCATGTACCTCTGGTGTCTCTCCTTAATAGATGCCCATCTATCCTCCATAGCAGACCATCTATTTAGAAGAGTCACCATGCTCTGTGCAGTGTAGCAACTTATGTCCTCCAAGCAGGTTGCCACCCTCTCCATGGCGGCACGTTCATGCACCATTGCCTCCACAAAGGCAATGCTCATGTTAGAGATGGAGTCCTCCATTCTCTCCACACACGCAGTTACCCTGGATGCAAACTCAGAGACTCCTGCACTCGTTCCTGGAGTTCCAGCACCGCTCTCTTTCTGGATGGCCCCAGAGGCACAACATCTATATGCAGCTGAGCTGAGCTAGGAGCTAGGAGAGTCCTGCGACCTCTGACGAGGACTCTCCACTGCTGTTGCTGTCTCCAGCATCTGCTGATGTTCACTTGCGAGCTGTGATATGCCAGGTGACAACAATGCTCTATGTCGTGAAGGACCCACCGAGGTGTGCGTATTTGTGCTGGTGCTGGGTGTGCTGAGTCCTGGTGACGCTGCTCCCTCAGAGGCTCGATTCCTCTGAGGATTCGTCTGGCTCTTCCTCCTGGACAGTGGGGAGGGGGGCTCTCGATGGTCCTGTGGGAGAGTAAAGGCATGAGTTAGACATCTGATTTGGAGGTAGCAGACACATCCTATTATGCAGTTGTGGTGATTGAAAGTCAATCATCACAGCCCCAGGGCATCGCTGCAGGAGTTTCTCAGGGCAGTGTCCTAGGCCCAACCATCTTCAGCTTCTTCATCAATGACCTTCCCTCCAACATAAGGTTAGAAATGGGAATGTTCGCTGATGACTGCACAGTGTTCAGTGCCATTCACAACTCCTCAGATATTGAAGCAGTCCATGCCCGCATGCAACAAGACCTGGACGACGTTCAGGCTTGGGCTGATAAGTGACAGGTGACATTCGCGCCACAGAAGTGCCAGGCAATGACTATCTCCAACATGCGAGCATCTAACCACCATCCCTTGACATTCAACGGCATTACCATCGCCGAATCCCCCACCATCAACATCCTGGGGGTCACCATTGACCAGAAACTTAACTGGACCAGCCACATAAATACTGTGGCAACAAGAGCAGGTCAGAGGCTAGGTATTCTGTGGCGAGTGTCTCACCTCCTGACTCCCAAAGCCTTTCCACCATCTACGAGGCACAAGTAAGGAGTGTGATGGAATACTCTCCACTTGCCTGGATGAGTGCAGCTCCAACAACACTCAAGAAGCTCGACACCATCCAGGACAAAGCAGCCAGCTTGATTGGCACCTCATCCACCACCTTAAACATTCACTCTCTCCACCACCGGAATACTGTGGCTGCAGTGTGTACCATCTACATGATGCACTGCAGCAACTCGCTAAGGCTTCTTCGCCAGCACCTTCCAAACCCGCGACCTCTTCCACCTCGAAGGACAAGGGCAGCAGACGCATGGGAACACCACCCCCTCCAAGTTCCCCTCCAAGTCACACACCATCCTGACTTAGAAATATAACACCGATCCTTCATCGTCGCTGGATCAAAATCCTGGAATTCCCTCCCTAACAGCACTGTGGGAGTACCTTCACCACACGGACTGCAGCGGTTCAAGAAGGCGGTTCACCACCACCTTCTCAAGGGCAATTAGGGATGGGCAATAAATCAATAAATGTTGGCTTTGCCAGCGACACCCACATCCCGGAACTAATTAAAAAAAGATGATCAGAAGTCAAACTCTATGAGCAACTTATGCCATTGCAGTCAATCATGAATTGTAAAAGCGAGGGATGAAAATGCATTCTGTCAGCTTCCTCTAGTGTGCCCGTCTCTTCGGCCCCCACTTCCAGCTCCTCGCCACCTCCCATGATGTCGCAAGCAGCCTTCTCAGTGTGATTTAGTGTGGCGGGTGATGGCGTGCCTCCTCCTGTCTTGGTTTTCTCCATCTTATTGTGGGCTATCTTTTGCTGCAAGGAGGGACACAAGTGGAGTTTCAGCCAGAGTGATGGAGTGAGTGTGAAGAATCCATAAGGTTGAATCTTAGAGGGAGGCCAGGATGGAGTGAGGTGACAAGAGGAAGGAGCCTCCTGTGTGTTGTTCGTTGTTGTCATTGCATAACAGTGAGCGCGAGTGTGAGGGCTGCATAACAGGATGGTGAAGTGATTCAGTACAGAGAGAGAGTTCGAAAGGTAAGGGTGCAAGGGAAGTAAGGGTAAGGTGGGATGTGGAGGAGCAGGCTGACAATGCAGAGTGCTGGTGATGAGAAGAGAAGGGAAGCAGAGTGAAGCTAAGTGTGATGTGATACTCACTTTAGATGTTCGGACAAGATCATTGAATCGTTTGCGGCACTGGAGCCAGGTGCGTCCACACAGCGACCTTGCGCTGACCTCCTCAGCTATCTCCAGCCAGGCTGCCTTCATCTGTTGAGGAGGCTTCCTGCGGCCATCGGCAGGGAACAGAATGTCCCTGCGCCCTCTTACTCCCTCTACAAGAGCTTGCAGGGAGTTGTCATTGAATCTAGGAGCAGCCTTCTTGCCTGTGGCAGCACTGATGGTGATCCTGGCCCTTTCCAGCAGCAGCAGCGATGAGAAAGGAGAGGCTGAGGTTACATAGAGCCCTTAAAAACAAGTGTAGCAGAGACCTCATCAGTGCAGACCAACAGACCCGCTGCAACTCATTGCAGCAGGCAGCGCGCACGACGGGACTAATTGGACCAATTAACTCAATATGGGACACCGAGAGCAGCTGAAACCAGCAGCGGGTCCAAAACCCGCCCACCAGGCAACCCGACTCCATCCCGCCTCCTCCATTAAAATCGAGCCCCTAGACTTTTCAATAAAAACACTAATGTTCTGAGATGCACATGATCTGAGATCACCATGAAGCAGGGTAAAATGTTCAATTCAAGCTAAGATAAGCTGATGGTATTAGACACAAGAGATTCATACATAAGACCAGTAAACCAGAGAAATAGGCACAGAAATAAGTAAAGGCAAAAGGTACAAATGATGTAGTAAAGCTTTTATAAGATTTTTAGAAAAATCTGTACAATTACTTTCACGGCAAGATGAATGGTTAGATCTTGGAAAGCCAGATGCTGTTTTTATTTTTATACAGCAGTTGGGCAGGATTTTTTCCACCCTGGTCCCAACTCCCTGGGAGTTGCAGCCGCCCCATAACGGGGCCGCTAATCCTGGAAGAGTTCCCTAGGTCAGCCTCGTTAAAGAATTTGACGGGGTCATGGTGGGATCCTAACAGTGTCAGGGAGCCTGCCTCGGGCGAGGGTGGGAAATTGCCACTGCAAGTCTCAGGCACTTGCAACAGTGGAATGTGATTGGCTACTTTCAGGGGAGCTGGAACCCTGCGATCAATTAGGCTTCCTTGCGGAAGGGGATTTAAATTTAAACACACCGACACTGCTAACATCCAGTGTGGTTATACTATTAATGATGAGGAATACAATGTGAGCTGTTTTCCTCTCATTAACTTATTATTCGAATTTGCCCACCTACATTTGGGCATATTCAGTGCACTTCTGGTGACGACCTTTGGAGAACTGATGGAACAGCTCCCACCTGATTTCAGCCATTACTCGCTGGAGTTACGCCAGAAAACCAGCATAAACCCTGGTTAAGTTCTGTTCAGGCCAGCGACCACAAAACCATATATTGGCTTGTATGGGTGGCCTGTACCTTTAGCCTGCCTGGAACCTGAGTAAACAGCCACCTTTGCCTTATATTTGTCAACTGGGTGCTCCTGTCTTAAGTGCAGCCAGCAGACACCATCCCCTTAGGCAGTTCATGGTACATCCAGAGGCAACAGCAGTGCCTCATTGACATACGGCATTGCCTCAGAAGTCAAGTTTTGCTGTTGGTAGCAATGCCGTAAAATGGAGGGCCATTAGTTTTCTCAGGCTAGAAAAGGAAAAAAATCAGCCAAGATTTTCCTTAGCATCAACCAGCGATCCCTGCTTCAAATATATTGGCATGAAGATGAGGATAGCACTGGGCTCAGTTGACTAGAGCAGGGATTCTCAACCTTTTTGCTTCTGAGGCCCCCCCTCCCGAGTTATAAAAATTCCACGGACCCTCTGTCACGCCACACAAGTATTTTTTCTTTATAAAAATTAGTTGTACAATTAAACATATATATTTATTATTTTTTTGCTTTACTTATATCCCGGACCATCCATGTATTACATAGAAACATAGAAACTAGGAGCAGGAGTAGGCCTACGGCCCCTTGATCAATAAGATCATGGCTGATCTTTGACCTCAACTCCACTATCCCGCCTGATCCCCATATCCGGTGATTATCCTAGAGTCCAAAAATCTATCAAGCTCAGCCTTCAATATGCTCAATGACTCAGCATCCCTTTGGGGTAGAGAATTCCAAAGATTAACAACCCTCTGAGTGAAGAAATTCCTCCTCATTTCAGTCTTAAATGGTTGACCCTTTATCCTGAGACTATCGCCCCTAGTTCTAGATTCTCCAGCCAGGGGAATCAACCTCTCAGCGTCTATCCTGTCAATCCCCCTCAGAATCTTATTTGTTTCAATGAGATCACCTCTCATTCTTCTAAACTCCAGAGCGTATTGGCCCAATCTACTCAATCTCTCCTCATAGGCCAACCCTCTCATCCCAAGGATCAATCTAGTGAATCTTCATTGCACCGCCTCTAAGGCAAGTATGTCCTTCCTCAGATAAGGAGACCACAACTGTGCACAGTACTCCAGGTGTGGTCTCACCAAAGCCCTATACAATTGTAACAAGGCTTCTTTACTCTTGTACTCCAACCCCCTTGCAAAAAAGGCCTACATGCCATTTGCCTTCCTAATTGCTTGCTGTACCTGCATGCTAACTTTTTGTGTTTCCTGTACGAGGACACCCAAGTCTCTCTGAACACCAACATTTTATAGTTTCTCATTATTTAAAAATATTCTGTTTTTTTATTCTTCTTACCAAAGTGAATAACCTCACATTTCCCCACATTATACTCCATCTGCCAACTTATTGCTCAATCACTTAACCTGTCTATATCCCTTTGCAGCCTCTTTGTGTCCTCCTCACAGCTTACTTTCCTACCTAGCTTTGTATCATCAGCAAACTTGGATACATTACACTCAGTCCCTTCATCTAAGTCATTAATATAGATTATAAATAGCTGAGGCTCGAGCACTGATCCTTGCGGCACCCCACTAGTTACAGCCTGCCAACCGGAAAATGACCCATTTATCCCTACTCTCTGGTTTCTGTCTGTTAACCAATCCTCTATCCATGCTAATATATTACCCCTAACCTCATGAGCCCTTATCTTGTGTAGCAAACGTTTATGTGGCACCTTATCGAATGCCTTTTGGAAATCCAAATATACTACATCCACTGGTTCCCTTTTATCTGCCCTGCTAGTTACATCCTCAAAAAACTCTAAAAAATTTGTTAAACACGATTTCCCTTTCATAAAACCATGTTGACTCTGCCTAATCATATTCTGATTTTCTAAGTGCCCTGTTACCACTTCCTTAACAATGGATTCCAGCATTTTCCCGATGACTGATGTCAGGCTAACAGCCCTGTAGTTCTCTGTTTTCTTTCTCCCTCCTTTCTTGAATAGCAGGGTTACATTTGCTACTTTCCAATCTGCTGGGACTGTTCTAGAATCTAGGGAATTTTGGAAGATCACAACCAATGCATCCACTATCTCTGCAGCCATCTCTTTTAGAACCCTAGATGTAGGCCATCAGGTCCAGGGGATTTGTCAGCTTTTAGTCCCATGAGTTTCTCAAGTACTTTTTCTCTACTGATATTAATTACTTTAGGTTCCTCACTCTTTTTAGCCCATTGATTCACTACTGATTTTGGTATGCTTTTTGTGTCTTCTACTGTGAAGAAAGATACAAATATTTGTTTAAAGTCTCTGCCATTTTCTTATTCCCTATTATAATTTCACCTGTCTCAGCCTCTAAGGGACCAACATTTACTTTTGCTAATCTCTTCCTTTTTACATACTTGTAGAAGCTCTTACAATCTGTTTTTATATTTCTTGCTAGTTTACTCTCATATTCTATTTTTCCCTTTTTATTAATTTTTTGGTCATCCTTTGCAGGTTTCTGAAGCTCTCCCAGTCCTCAGGCTTACTACTATTCTTTGCAACATTATGAGCCTCTTCTTTTAATCTAATACTATCCTTAACCTGTTTAGTTATCCACAGATGGATCACTTTTCCCATGGAGTTTTTATTTTGCAATGGAATGTATGTTTGTTGAGAATATTGGAATATTTCTTTAAATGTTTGCCACTGCTTATCTACTGTCATGCCTTTTAATTTAATTTCCCAATCTACCTTGGTAACTCGCCCCTCATTCCTATGTAATTGGCTGTTTTTAAGTTTAAGACTCATTTTGGACTTAAGTGTTTCATTATCAAACTCAATATGAAATTCTATCATATTATGATCACTCTTCCCCGAGGATCCTTTACTATGAGATTACTAATTAACCCTGTCTCATTATACAATACAAGATCTAAAATAGCCTGTTCCCTGATTAGTTCCATGATGTATTGTTCTAGGAAACTGTCTCGAATGCATTCCATGAACTCGTCCTCCAGACTACCTTTACCAATTTGATTTGCCCAGTCTATAAGCTGCTATTATTTGTTGATTCAGCGCTGGGACCTAAGCACACCAGGTAAACTTGGCGTACAAGCAGGCTGACAGTGGCGATGTCAGTACCTCTTAAAGGGACACACACATCATTCAGTTAAGTTTGGATTTAAGCTTTTGGACTGGGATTTTTTTGATTTTATTGAAGCAGTGGCTTGCTGCAATTGATGTTAAAAGTGTTTACGTGTGTAGAGAGTGCTGCTGGATACTTGCAATGCCTCGGATGGTAAAGGAATGCCTCTGAGAAGACAGAAAATGCTGCAAACACTCAACAGGGAACATCCGTGGAGAGAGAAATGGAGTTCACGTCTCAGATCAAGATGCAGTGTGAGCTGCTGAGTATTTCTAGCATTTTATGCTGGCATTTCAGATTAACAGCATCCACTTGCAGAGGGAGGAGGAAGACACAGAAGAGGAAGAAGCAGAAGAGGAGGAAGCTGAAGAGGAGAAAGCAAAAGAGGAGGAAGCAGACAGAAGGATGAATCCCAGACACCCCCTTTCTGGCCGGGATATCCAGAGTAGAATCATCCGCCTGCAGTCCCAGTGGCCACAACCCTAATTTACCTTTCAACATTACCTTTCCACACCTTACCTTCCCTCTGTTACTGACAATCACAGCATTCTCTTGGGCACAATGCTGAAATAAAAGCCATCACAAAGCAAACTTTCCAATTCAACTTTATACATCTATCCATCCAATATGACATCAAGAAATCAACTCATCACCCGTATACATTCTCGTAGTGACTGTCCTGTGTGTGCCTTTGCTAGCCTACTGATGTCACACAGTGCTTCCCCAGTGGCTGCAGCATAGCTGGTGGAAGGCTGCTGACTTCTAGTGGGGGACACTGCAAATGATCTTGTTGGTTGACCTTGAGGAGCTGGTGGCTGGGAGTGCGAAATCAATCTTCTTCTTGCTCTTCTTCACTCTCCTCTCCCTCTTCTTGCTCACCCACTGGCTGGGCAGGCTGCATTTCTTGGGTGTGTGAAATGAGGAAGGCACAAGGGTGCAGTTGTGGTGAGGGGAGGGCGGAACAGCAAGATGTGCATGCAAGAAGGAGGATAACGTATGAGGATACCAACATCTTGTATCCTTTCAGCCCGGCTGCTGGCCAAGGGCTCAGCCATGCCCCTGCCAAGAATAGCCTCCACCATCTCCTCCAAGTGGGTGAGGTGAGTCTAGGAATGGGAGGTGTGCCTCGTGATTGGTACAGATTGTTGGTAGGTGAGGGTGATGGACGGGGTTGTGCATTGAGCTGTGTGTGAGGCTAGTGATGCAGTTGGTAAGAGACGGCTTTTGAAGATGCATTCACTGACCTTGACCAGTGCCAGGTGGTGGGGGCGACACTGCTGGCAGTGACGGCCTCGGTGATCTGATCCCACATTGTTCATTCTGGAGGACTTCCTGGCCCCTGTGGGTAGAGGATCTCCACTGCAGTGTTGACCCCCTGCACAAAGCTGGAGAGCTGCGTGCGAGACCCTGGATGCCCCTTCCCTGGCTAGCTGAGCCATTTGTGTTAGCGCTGAAGCACTTTTACCATTTTTTTAGGTGTGGAAGACAATTCAGCTTCAAGAACTGAAGACTGCCATTTTGGAGTTATTTTTAATGTTTATTTTTATTTTGAAAGGCAGTAAGGGCAGAAAATGCATTTTTCACTTGATTTTAATTTCTATTTGTTTTGGATGCATTGCCCCTTTAATTCATAGCCCCTTTAATTGCCCACAATGCCTTGCGAACTCCACAGCCTCGCTCCCAGAGGCTGTATGAAGCAGCACACCGACTGTGGATGGGAACTTCAGGTCAGAGGCCTCCATTAATGCCACCAGGGGGGCATGGCACGGCACGTTAAGTTAGCGCTGCGCTGTGATCCACATCGCCAACCTCCAGAGCCAATTTTTCAGCTTTAATGTTGCGGCCATTTTCGGCAGCCATTAACTTGAGTTGCTGGTGATACCAGTAAGTCAGTTGCCACACATTAATTTGACCCCCCCAGACTTACCAAAATTCATTTTAACAGCTGCAAATGTGTGATTCACATTAGTAAATGATTTAATCTAATATCACCCTGACAGTAACTGAAATAATCAACAAAACAGAGTAAGCAGTCATATTTATTAAAGTATTCATATACTAAACAAGCTGGAATGCAGTTTTCCTGGTTTATGAGTTTTTCTAAGACACCATATTAGCTTTCATTATGACAAATAAGTAAGACAATATTTGCTATATACAGGATTATATATATTACAACAGTAACCACACTTCAAAAGTACTCCATTGGCTGTAAAGCGCTTTGGAATATCCTGAGGTCATGAAAGGCGCTATATAAATGCAAGTCTTTCTTTCTATAATACAAAGGTTGGGGTGTTATAAGTTAGTAATGCATTAAGGGTTCAGATTATACGTTGAGAGTGAATGTGAGGTAAGAATTTACTGGGCAAATAAAATAGATAAAAGAGAGAGATGGTAGTCTCAACTATGTTTGCTCTCAATCTGTTCATCGGTGTATTGAAAAGAAAATCAAACCAATGTAAGATTAAGACAAAGTTACGACTGATAAAATAATAAATGCTAACAAACAGAAAGGGTTGTTAAGGATAAGAGAGCAATGTTTATTAAAGTCCCTGTTAATAAAATTATTTAATGAATGTTTAACTACACAAGTCTTTAGCTGCAATGACTACCATCTGGCATTCTTTCATTGAAGGCTGTGTGGCATGCACTTGAGTGATTCACATTAAGGAAGGACATCTTCAGGAAGGGATAGGATGGCAGGTTGGCTTTAGAAGCACAATAGCATTGCATCCATGTAACATAACCTTGAAGTAAACATATGCACTGACTTAATGTAAAGGAGACAACTGATGCGGTTTTCTCAAGTTCCTCTTTAGGCGGCAGAGCTGCCAGTGGCATATATTCATGATTGTCCCTTTGTTGGCGACAGGTAGAACTCTCCTCCAATTATGTTATAAAAAGAGAGAGCTGTTTACCCCCAAATCTGTCCCATGTTTATCTACACGCACTTTTGCATTGACTGAGTGTAGCTGACTGCATGTGTGCAGTTCAATGTCTCTGGAGTATAAAGCTGGTGATTCTGGAGACTCAATGGCATCAGAGGCCCACCGTTTTGCGAGTCCACTGCTGTTGTTCTCCAGTTATTTATTAATGATAAGATTTATTTTGAGAATGGAGAGCATCACATGGAGGCCACAGTTTTCCATTTGCATATTCTTGGAGCAGCAGATATGAAATGCATAAAAGTTCCGAAGGGAGAGGTTCTTGAAATATGTTAATAGGTAAATTTTCATCTCTACCACCTGGGCGGAGCACAGAAAAGAAAACCTTTCAGAGAGGATAGCAACTGGTAACAGAACCCACCTGATTGTCCTTTCATTTAAATTAGTGGTTGGAAAACCCACCGGGCTTTGTAAGGGGTTTGCAGCCCACTCCATCAGACTTTCCTCTCTGCCCTCCATCAAGGTGGTGGAGACAAAAGTCTACCCCACAGTATTTAAAATGTGTCTGGGAGTGCAGAGAGAAGAAACTTCTAAATTGACAGTGAGAAGCTGCGTACAAAAACACAGACTATACTGCTGGATGATCTCTCCCACCGCACAAGTTGGAGGAAACAGTTTAATTTTGTAAAACAGTTGCAGGAGGAGACACAATTATTCATATTAAAGATGTGAAATGGCAAAGAATTAAAAGAAAATCAGATAAGAATAATTTTTCGAATCTTTAATTAAGGTTTACTATAGTTTACTTAAGGTTTACTATAATTATATATCTCTGTATGTTACCAGTATTTAAAAATATGCATGCATTTTGCAATCTGTTTGATTGCTCGATTTACCTTTGAGATTTACAAAACATTTGTTTTTAATCCTACTAGACTTCCTATTAACATATCAAAACATAGAAGAACCAGTAGGAAAGTAGTAAATGGGCTAACAACCACAGAACTACACTAACGTTAACTACACATCAGTAACTTTTTTGCCATTATTCTCCTCTCTTGTGAAGATGCTAACTCTTGCTGGAGAACAATTCCATGAATGCTAACTACCTTGATATAGAATCTTTTGTGTGTGTGTGAGTATGGGCAGTAAGGGGCCAATTCCCTCATCAGAACACCCATTAGCATCTGTTTCTGTACTGCTCCAATGAGGAAAATTAGGTGGAGAGTTATAATATTGGGTCTCTTCTCCAGCAGCACTTGACACTCATTTTGCTGGGGTGGGGTGCGGGTGGAGGAATGTCCCGTTCGAAACTGGTGGAAACTTTATTGGTATAAGTAAAGAATGTAAGAGCACTTTTCTTAGGCCTCCTGGATCTTTTTTCTAATTTCAATGCCATGTCTACAGCACCAGAAAATAATGCCTAATAAAACTGGACATCCAGAATTGGTAGGCCTGAGCTGCGTATAAAAACACAGACTATACTGCTGGATGATCTCTCCCACCGCACAAGTTGGAGGAAACAGTTTAATTTTGTAAAACAGTTGCAGGAGGAGACACAATTATTCATATTAAAGATGTGAAATGGCAAAGAATTAAAAGAAAATCAGATAAGAATATATTTCATATTTTTGTTTCATCCTGGCAGATAGGCTCTCATGCCCTCTTGCGTCAATTGTTTCATTTATTTAATTTTTTTCCCACAACACCATTACAGCTGGCCATGAAAGCATGGGGGCATCACAGATTCTGTCCTCACCCATGACCATACATGCAGACTTTCCAGAAGGGCCAATGGATAACGATCAGGAGCAGAATTTGCCTGATTTCCCCCAATCCCACCAAGTTGAGGCCAACTGTAGTGCCCCTAATTCTTTCGCAGCTGAGGCCAGCTAACTGTGTATTAACTAGAGATCAAACCTGGGACCTTCTTGGTTGGTATAGTTCAGTATCCACACTGTGCAGTGCATTTGCCTTTTTTCCTGCAACCTCTCCCTCTGAAGGCACTTATTTTTGGTGGGGTACAGTTCCACAGGCATAAGCAGCCCTCTGATACCTTTTTCAAGTGACCATTCTTTAAGTTTGGACTGAGGCAGTGAGGGTCCACGGACTATTCAACACAGAGAGCATCACAGCCAAACCCAATCCTGTCCTCGCCTGACATCCACACACGTACACGTCCAGCAAAGATCATTGGATAGCAATCAGGGCCTCTGATGTTGAGGCCAGTTGTAATGCCTCGACTGTTGATCCAGCTGAGAATAGTTAACTCAACATAGACCAGGTTCTGGAACCTTACAGTCTGTACTGCTTAATTCAATGGAAATTTGTAAAGAAAAAATATAATTGTCGACAATCTCAATGTGAAGTAACTAGGGAATTGTGATGGTATCCCTGAACACTCTAACAGTACTGAAAGGCAATAATGCATGCTTGGCTGAATGCACTAAAACCCAGGTGTGATGTAGTTGTTATCAATACTGAAATACATCAGAAGAAACAATTTATCCAAATCAAGTTTGTGTACTTGAAATCAAAATGTGATTTGGCTGATAAATTGTTAATTTAATCCTTTAAATATGGGCAGGGATGTAGTTAAGGGCATTGTTGCCTGACAAGCCAAAGATTTTGTGAATTTGCAGGTTATCAAAAATGTCCATCATGTAAGACTGCCGTAATGTCTGCAATAATCATATTTTTGAAAAGTTTCAATGATGTGAAGATTGAATTCCGGTTGAGTGCTGCATTGTAATGTGGGTTCTTAACTTCAATCAGTCCCAGAAAGCTGAATCAAGTATTAGACCCTTGACAGTCCACATCACATCAAATTGTTTCCTACACTTTGCTGGATCTTTATATCTTTAAGGACTTTGATGCAATGTAACCATGCCTTTTAATGCATACTACTTTAATCCAAACAGCCTTTAGTTCCAGAACTACAGGCCACTTTAAAAATCCAGAACTGAAAGGGAAAACTTTATTTGTACATTATGGTTCAGTCCATCTTGCTTCTCAAACTACATGATCCAGTAATTTCTGTACCACTCACACTGAATGATGAAATGGTGGTGAAAGTAAACCATTTACAATGAAGAATTAGCATCATGATGTCAATATAAAACCATTGTTCCCTGTTTTTACAGAGATTTAACATTAACTTGTTATATTCCGTCACACTGTATAATTACACAGCAATATAAACAGCAAATGCTGAAAATACTCAGCAGGTCAGGCAGCATCTGTGGAGAGAGAAACAGGGTTAATGCATTTTGAAAGCAACACAAGAACAACTTGTATTTATATAGCGCCTTTAACGTAGTAAAATGTCCCAAGGCACTTCGCAGGAGTATTAAAAGACAAAAAGTTTGACACCGAGCCACATAAGGAGAAATTAGGGCAGATGACCAAAAGCTTCTCAAAGAGGCAGGTTTTAAGGAGGAAAGAGAGGTATAGAGGCGGAGAGGTTTAGGCAGGGAATTCCAGAGCTTAGAGCCGAGGCAACAGAAGGTATGGCCACCAATGGTTGAGCGATTATAATCAGGGATGCTCAAGAGGGCAGAATTAGAGGAGCGCAGATATCTCGGGGGGTTGTGAGGCTGAAGGAGATTACAGAGATTGGAAGGGGCGAGGCCATGGAGGGATTTAAAAACAAGGATGATAATTTTGAAATCGAGGCATTGCTTAACCGGGAGCCAATGTAGGTCAGCGAGCACAGGGGTGATGGGTAAACGGGACTTGGTGCGAGTTAGGACACGGGCAGCCGAGTTTTGGATGAACTCAAGTTTATGTAAGGTAGAACATGGGGGGCCAGCCAGGAGTGCATTGGAATAGTCACGTCTAGAGGTAACAAAGGCATGGATGCGGGTTTCAGCAGCAGATGAGCTGAGGCAAGGGCGGAGACGGGCGATGTTACGGAGGTGGAAATAGGCGGTCTTAGTTATGCCATGGAAATGTGGTTGGAAGCTCATTTCAGGGTCAAATATGACACTAAGGTTGCGAACAGTGTGGTTCAGCCTCAGACAGATGTTAGGGAGAGGGATGGAGTCGGTGGCTAGGGAACGGAGTTTGTGGCGGGGACCGAAGACATAGGGCTGGATTTTCCAAGCCCCGAGGAGGCGGGCATGGAGGCGGGACCGCCCGTAAAATTGGAGAAAGTGGGGGCGGCTGGCAAACCCGCTCCCATCCCGCCTCCGTGCCTACTTGCCAGGAGGCGGGAAGATGTGCAGCTTCGGGTCCCGTCTCCTGGAGGCGGGAAAGGCATTTCATCCTTTTAACTGCCTGTTAACAGGTAGTTAACAGGCAGAAAAAAGGATTAGTGCCATTTTACCTTCACAGGTGAAGGCTTCCCGACCTCGGAGAACCCCGCCGGGTTGGAGGAGATGTGGAGGAGGTCTGCGGTGGTCAGAGGCACCTGGAAGTAAGGTGTAGAGGTGAGTGATGGGTGCAAGTGTGGAGTGCTAAGTATGCAAGGTGAGTGATTATATTAAAAAGTGTTCACTTACCTTGTTTTCCTTCTATAGCCTTTAGCCGCGCTGGATTGGGACATCCACCTTGTCAATTTCAGGTAATGGTTGCTGGACCCTCCGATCAATCAGACATCTGAAATTTACTTATTTTCAATGTTTGTTGAGTCCTCACCACAAAGACTCATCAAACTAAAGAGAATGTCAGTGTTTGACAGCTTCACAGAGCTGTCATTTCTTCTTTCAACAAGTCTTGACAGATAACACGTCTGACGTTGATATGATCTGTCAGTGACTTCTTCCCTAATTGGCTAATTGACTTGCTGAGCCCACAGGGCGGGCTTAACAAGCACAATCAGGGGAAAATCCCTCTGAATGGTCAGGCGAGGATGGAGGCGGGACATAGACATGACAAGCAGCAGTCCCGCCTCCAACTCGCCTCCAATCACAAAATCCAACCCAATGGCTTTGGTCTTCCCAATATTTAATTGGAGAAAATTTCTGCTCATCCAGAACTGGATGTCGGACAAGCAGTCTGACAATTTAGAGACCGTGGAGGGGTCGAGAGAAGTGGTAGTGAGGTAGAGCTGGGTGTCATCAGCATATATGTGGAAACTGACACTGTGTTTTCAGATGATGTCGCCAAGGGGCAGCATGTAGATGAGAAATAGGAGAGGGCCAAGGATAGATCCTTGGGGGACACCAGAGGTAACGATGCAGGAGTGGGAAGAGAAGCCATTACAGGTGATTCTCTGGCTACGATTAGATAGATAAGAATGGAACCAGGTGAGTGCAGTCCCACCCAGCTGGACGACGGTGGAGAGGCGTTGGAGAAGGCTGGAGTGGTCAACCATGTCAAAGGCTACAGACATGTCAAGAAGGACAAGGAGGGATAGTTTACCTTTGTCACAGTCACAAAGGATGTCATTTATGACTTTGATGAGAGCTGTTTTGGTTACACAACGTATATTCTTAAAGATACCAGATATGAAAGGATTATAGGACCATTGAAGTCATCGACCTGAAACATTAACAGATGCTGCCTGGCCTACTGAATATTTCCAGCATTTTCTGTTTATATTTCAGAATTCCAGCATCTGCAGTACTTTTCCTTCTGATTACACAGCATCTGACTGCGTGACATTTTAATTACCAAAATGACTTTGCATTTTTTTAGATTAATTTTCCTTTTGGAAAGTTCAGTGTAAGTTTGTATCAATATCAACATTTTAAGAGAAAGAGCTATATATATATTAGCTTACTTAGCAATAAACAATACCCATCAACTGATAAAATACCTCAGCTCTTTGTTTATTCCGGGTATGGGAGCTAATTAATGTATAACAAACCAAGGAATTCCAAAGTTTATCACTTGCATAGTTTATTCATACAGTGTAGCCTAATTGGCTAATAAGCATTTTGAAATCAACACAACATATTTTCTTAAAGACACCAGGTATGAAAGTATTATAGGACCACTGAAGTTAAAAATAAATCAAAACATTTATTAGAATATATAAGACAGCAACAGCTTGCATTTATCACAACAGCACAAGATAATTACAGATGAGAAAGGCTATTCAGCCCACCTCAATTCAGCCATCCAGAGAGATCATAAAGTTCTTACATTGCAGCATTCAATAGGTTCTTAAATGACTCTAGGATTTTTTCACTCCACTATTCTACCTACGGGAATGGTAACATAGTAGTAATGTCACTGGGCTAGTAATCCAGAGACGTGAGCTCAAAAATTCCACCACGGCAGCTGGGGAATTTAAATTCAATTAATTAAATAAATCTGGAATAAAAAGTTAGTATCAGTAATAGCGACCATGAAACTATTGGATTGTCGTAAAAACCCATCTGGTTCACTAATGTCCTTTAGGGAAGGAAATCTGCCGTCCTTACCTGGTCTGGCCTATATGTGACTCCAGACCCACAGCAAAGCGGAACACCTCCGTTCAGTCTGTAAGGGGGACCCCGAGCTCCCGGTGGCCTGTCACTTTAATTCACCGCTCCATTCCCACTCAGACCTCACCGTCCTCGGCCTCTTGCATTGTTCCACGGAAGCTCAGCGTAAGCTCGAGGAACAGCACCTCATCTTTCGATTAGGCACTCTATAGCCCTCTGGACTCAACATAGAGTTCAACAATTTCAGATAATAACCTTGGCCCCTATCACATATATATATATATATTTTTTTTATCCACACTTTTGTTTGGCCTTTTTTTCTTCCCTCCCACATGGCAGCTGTCCTTCATTCTGCCAGCGCAATTCACACTTCATCTAGAGCCATCCTTTGATCCTTAACCTGTCCCATTACCACCTCCTCTTGCCTTGAATATCTCTTAATGTCTCTTAATGTCTCTTAATCTCTCCTGCTTTCTATCTTATCACTGACCTTCCCTTCTGTTCTTTCATCCCCTCCCCCTTTTCCCAGCCCCTAAACTTGCTTTAAAATCTATTCCATTTCCTGCTTTTTTCCAGTTCTGACGAAAGGTCTTCGACCTGAAACATTAACTCTGTTTCTCTCTCCACGGATGCTGCCTGGCCTGCTGAGTTTTTCCAGCGTTTTCTGTTGTTATTCCACAGCAATGTGGTTGACTCTTAACTGCCCTCTGAAATGGCCTAGCAAGCCACTCAGTTGTAACAAACCGCTACAAAAAACAATAATAAGAATGAAACCAGACGGACGACCCGGCGTCAACCTCGGCACCAGCTACGGACACGGCAACGGCACACCCAGCCCAGTTGACCCTGCAAAGTCCTCCTCACCAACATCTGGGGACTTGTGCCAAAATTGGGAGAGTTGTCCCACAGACTAGTCAAGTAGCAGCCTGACATAGTCATACTCACAGAATCATACCTTTCAGCCAATGTCCCAAACTCCTCCATCACCATCCCTGGGTATGTCATGTCCCACCGGCAGGACAGACCCACCAGGGGTGGTGGCACAGTGGTATTCAGTCAGGAAGGAGTGGCCCTGGGAGTCCTCAACATTGACTCCGGACCCCATGAAGTATCATGGCTTCAGGTCAAGCATGGGCAAGGAAACCTCCTGCTGATTACCACCTACCGCCCTCCCTCAGCTGATGAATCAGTACTCCTTCATGTTGAACACCACTTGGAAGAAGCACTGAGAGTAGCAAGGGCACAGAATATACTCTGGGTGGGGGATTTCAATGTCCATCACCAAGAGTGGCTCGGTAGCACCACTACTGACTGAGCTGGCTGAGTCCTGAAGGACATAGCTACCAGTCTGGGCCTGCGACAGGTGGTGAGAGAACCAACAAGAGGGAAAAACCTACTTGACCTCGTCCTCACCAATCTACCTGTCGCAGATGCATCTGTCCATGACAGTATTGGTAGCAGTGACCACCGCACAGTCATTGTGGAGACAAAGTCCCACCTTCAACCTGAGGACACCCTCTATCGTGTTGTGTGGCACTACCACCGTGCTAAATGGGATAGATTCAGAACAGATCTAGCAGCTGAAAACTGGGCATCCATGAGGCGCTGTGGGCCATCAGCAGCAGCAGAATTATATTCCACCACAATCTGTAACCTCAAGGCCCGGCATATCCCTCATTCTACCATTGCGATCAAGCCAGGGGACCAACCCTGGTTCAATAAGGAGTGTAGAAGAGCATGCCAGCGCAGCACCAGGTGTACCTCAAAATGAGGTGCCAACCTGGGGAAGCTGCAACACAGAACTACATGCATGCTAAAAAGTGGAAGCAGCACGATATAGACAGGGCTAAGTGATCCCACAATCGACGGATCAGATCAAAGCTCTGCAGTCTTGCCACATCCAGTCGTGAATCGTGGTGGACCATTAAACAACTAACGGGAGGAGGAGGCTCCATGAATATCCCCATCCGCAATGATAGTGGAGCCCAGCACGTGAGTGCAAAAGACAAGGCTGAAGCGTTTGCAACCATCTTCAGCCAGAAGTGCCAAGTGGAGGATCCATATCAGCCTCCTCCTGAGGTCCCCACCATCACAGATGCCAGTCTTCAGCCAATTCAATTCACTCCACGTGAAATCAAGAAACGGCTGAGCACACTGGATACAGCAAAGGCTATGGGCACCGACAACATTCCGGCTATTGTGCTGAAGACTTGTGCTCCAGTACTAGCCGTGCCTCTAGCCAAGCTGTTCCAGTACAGCTATAACATTGGCATCTATCCGACAATGTGGAAAACTGCCTAGGTATGTCCTGTCATACAATTACCGTCCTATCAGTCTACTCTCAATCATCAGCAAAGTGATGGAAGGTGTCATCGACAGTGCTATCAAGCGGCACTTACTCACCAATAACCTGCTCACTGATGTCCTGTTTGGGTTCCGCCAAGACTACTCGGCTCCCAACTCATTATAGCCTTGGTCCAAACATGGACAACGGAGCTGAATTCCAGAGGTGAGGTGAGAGTGACTGCCCTTGACAACAAGGCAGCATTTGACCGAGTGTGGCATGAAGGAGCCCTAGTAAAAGTGAAGTCAATGGGAATCAGGGGAAAAACTCTCCACTGGCTGGAGTCATACCTAGCACAAAGGAGGATGGTTGTGGTGGTTGAAGGTCAATCATCACAGCCCCAGGACATTGCTGCAGGAGTTCCTCAGGGCAGTGTCCTAGGCCCAACCATCTTCAGCTGCTTCATCTATGACCTTCCCTCCAACATAAGGTCAGAAATGGAGATGTTCGCTGATGACTGCACAGTGTTCAGTGCCATTCACAACTCCTCAGATAATGAAGCAGACCATGCCCGCATGCAGCAAGACCTGGACGACATTCAGGCTTGAGCTGATAAGTGGCAGGTAACATTCGCGCCACAGAAGTGCCAGGCAATGACTATCTCCAACAAGCGAGAGTCTAACGACCGCCCCTTGATATTCAATGGCATTACCATCGCCAAATCCCCCACCATCAACATCTTGGGGGTCAGCAGTGACCAGAAACTTAACTGGACTAGCCACATAAATACTGTGACAACAAGAACAGGTCAGACGCTAGTTATTCTGCAGCGAGTGTCTCACCTCCTGACTCCCCAAAGCCTTTCCACCATCTACAAGGCACAAGTAAGGAGTGTGATGGAATACTCTCCACTTGCCTGGATGAGTGCAGCTCCAACAACACTCAAGAAGCTCGACACCATCCAGGACAAAGCAGCCCACTTGAATGGCACCCCATCCACCACCTTAAACATTAAGGGGGAAAAATTCAGTCGCGCCCCATTTGGGGCGCAATTATCGGCCGGGCGCAAAGATTAGCGCCTGGCGCTAATTATCGGCACCAACTGCAAACTTCACTTTTATCGCCCCTCAAGGTGATTGCAGCGCTAAATCAGGCACTTCAGACCTGTCTTAAGGCGCAAAGGCCGAGGAGCGAGGCGCTACCTCAGAGCGCTGGCGAAGCTCATGTAATGTCAGTCAGCAATGGAACACACACACAATGGCACGGGCCAGTTCTTAAAGGGGATGGTTAATCTTGCTTTCCATCCACATCCTGCTCATTGCAGCCTTGAATCTCGGCCTGGAGAGACCTGCACATCAAATCTGCTGGAAAGAACAATGGAGAGTACCAGGCCAAGAGCTCAGAGTGCAGCCCCCACAGTCTCTGCTAAATCGATACAAGGAATGTTAATCAAAATGAACCTGCAAAGTGCTGCTCAGTACCCAAAACTCCTTCACACAACGTTGAATCTCTCCAGAAGTCTCTACCTCTCTCTCTCAGAATGCGTAGTTCAAAAATGGCACCAACAATAAAAGGCAGGAAGCGGTCACCTTTAAATAGCGCTCCCCCTTTCCCTTCATGACTGCAGAACGCTCCCCTCAACCTGTCATTGCTAGCATCAGGCGGTAAGGCAGGGGGCGCCACTCAATATCCGCTCCGGGGCGATACCGGGGCGTTGCGCACTCGAGTGACGTCATGATCTGCCGGCACAGGAGATCGTGGCGGTAGTGTTTAACGCTGCCGCAAAATGTCTAGTTAATTTCGCGAGCGGCGCAAACTTCGCCGCGCCCGGGCGCTAGCTGCTTTGCGCCCCATTAGCGCCCTCTTAAGGCGCTAACGGGAGGCGCAACCAACTGAATTTTTCCCCCTAACTCTCTCCACCACCGACATACTGTGGCTGCAGTGTGTACCATCTACAAGATGCACTGCAGCAACTCGCCAAGGCTTCTTCGGCAGCACCTCCCAAACCCTCGACCTCTTCCACCTAGAAGGACAAGGGCAGCAGGCGCTTGGCAACACCACCACCTCCAAGTTCCCCGCCAAGTCACACACCATCCTGACTTAGAAGTATATCGCCGATCCTTTATCGTCGCTGGGTGAAAATCCTGGAACTCCCCCCTAACAGCACTGTGGGAGTACCTTCACCACACGGACTGCAGCAGTTCAAGAAGGTGGCTCACCACCACCTTCTCAAGGGCAATTAGGGTTGGGCAATAAATGCTGGCCTTGCCAGCGACGCCCACATCCCATAAACGAATAATAAAAAAAAAGTTGCATTATTTGTATTGATCACTCTTTGTGTTAAGAACTTCCTGATATCAGTCCTAAATTTGCCTTTCAATAGTTTGAATCTGTCTCTCCTTGCTGTACACTTGCAAATTTAAAGTGCTCCTTATATACAGGAAGCACTTTACAATAAGGAGGAAAGGAATATAGTGGACACCAAATAACAAGGAATGAGGAGGGGAATGGAGATACTATGACAGGGAACCAAAAGTATGATTGAAGAGGAGGGTTTTGGAAAGCAGGAAGTGGAGATGGCAATGTGGAGGGAAGTGAGCTAAGATTGCCAGAGGTCAGGAGAATAGTAGCTGAACAGGTGGCTGCCAATGGTGGAATGGAGGGAGCAAGAGATGAGAGGGCTAGTGTCAGGGGAGCAGAAGGTGTGAGAGATGAGAAGCCCAGTGTAAGTGAAGCAGAGGGTGTGTGCAGGAGGAGATCACTAGGGTAGTGTAGGGCGAGTCCATGGAGGTATCTGAAAACAAGAATGAGGATTTTGAACTCAACACATTGAGGGGCAGAAACCAGTAGAGTTTGGAGAGGATGGGAGTGATAAGATTGTGGAATTTAGTGAAGGTGAGATTGCAGGCTGTGGTGTTCTGGATAAATTGAAGCTTGTGAATGGTTGATGGACGGAGGCCAAATAGCAGGCTGCTGGAGAAGTTGAGCCTCGAGGTGATGGCTTGACTCGAATTAGGGACTAGAATTTCAGCAGCAGAAAGGGAGAGGAGTAGAAAGGCAGACAATTTGACAGAAATGGAAGAAGGTGGGTTTGGTAACAGAGTGGATGTCAGGCAGAAAACCAAGGTTAGTCACTTTCTGACTTGACTTGAGCTGGCAGCCAGGGATGTTGATAGAATTTAGGTCACAGGTATGGAGGCGCTGCCAGGAACCAAAGGAATGATTAAGAGCCATAGTCACAAGTGCATAGGGTATCACTTGTATTGTGGGTGGGGTGGCAGGCAGAATGAAGGGGCTTGAATAAAGAGTGGTGAGAGAGTTGGGAGTGTAGTTGTGAGGTAAGAATGCATTCCTGGACTTTGAAAAGGGAAGGTTTGAGATTTGGTGGCAGTTGGAGAAAGTGAAAGGAATTAGGGTGGGTTTCTTGAGGAGGGATGATAATGAGGTTGGCATGGTGCCAAACACAAGAGACGGAGAAATGATGTCAGCATGGGGGAAATGAGGTGACAGATAAATGATGTCAGCATGGGGGAAAGGAGGTGACGGATAAATGATGTCAGCATGGGGGAAAGGAGGTGACGGATAAATGATGTCAGCATGGGGGAAAGGAGGTGACGTTAGCTAGTCAGTAGCTGGGATGGAAGGGGATTAAGGGAACATGGGCTTCATGGATGAGATGAGTACTTTAGAAGCTGGACTTTCTGGTCTGTGTGGCTCAGTTACAAACTGGGTGGTGCATTTACCTATCAAGTCCTCTGTATTGCCTTATAGGTTCAATTTTGATTAGGAAACAAAGGGCTGCACAAAGCACAAGGGAATAGCACATGCATCATTGATCTGTTTGTGCCCTCTTCCAGAACTGTACACCTAGGTGTTCAGACACTACAGTCATAATTTTAGTCCATAACAACCAAGTTGTGCTGCTGCTCGCTCACAGGTTTGATCCAATAGCCCACTGGGTCCCATGAACAGAGATTAGAAGCACAAAATACAAATAGATCCCTTTTCCCCTTCAAGAAGCCCATAATGACCAGCAGCGTGCTGATGTAAGTCTAAAGGGTTGGTAAATGCTAGGATATCCTTGCTTTACCAAAGCCTGAACAAAAATGTAAAACTGTTTACTGTGGTCATATTGATGAGGTCTCCAGAGAGCATAGAAACATAGAAGATAGGAGCAGGAGTAGACCATTCGGCCCCTCGAGCCTGCTCCGCCATTCAATGCGATCATGGCTGATCATCCAAATTCAGTACCCTGTCCCTGCTTTCTCCCCATATCCCTTGGTCCCTTTAGCCTTAAGAAATATATCTAACTCCTTCTTGAATATATTTAATGAGTTGGTCTCAACTGCCTTCTGTGGTAGAGAATTCCACAGGTTCACCACTCTCTGGGTGAAGAAATTCCTCCTCATCTCAGCCCTAAATGGCTTACCCCTTATCTTTAGACTGTGACCTCTGGTTCTGGACTTCCCCGCCATCGGGAACATCCTTCCGGCATCTAGTCTGTCTAGTCCTGTTAGAATTTTATAAGTTTCAATGAGATCCCCTCTCATTCTTCTAAACTCTAGCGAATATAAGCCTAATCGACCCAATCTCTCTTCATACGTCATTCCTGCCATCCCAGGTATCAGTCTGGTGAATCTTCGCTGCACTCCCTCCATGGCAAGAACATCCTTTCTCAGATAAGGCGACCAAAACTGCACACAATACTCAAGGTGTTGTCTCACCAAGGCCCTGTACAACTGCAGCAAGACATCCTTGCTCCTGTACTCGAATCCTCTCGCTATGAAGGCCAACATACCATTTCCCTTCTTAACCACCTGCTGCACCTGCATGCTTACCTTCAGCGACTGGTGCACAAGGACACCCAGGTCTCGTTGCACTTCCCCTTTTCCCAATCTATTGCCGTTCAGATAATAATCTGTCTTCCTGTTTTTGCCACAAAGTGGATAACCTCGTATTTATCCACATTATACTGCATCTGCCATGCATCTGCCCAATCACCCAACCTGTCCAAATCATACTGGAGTTTCTCTGCATCCTCCTCACAGCACACATGCCCACCCAGTTTTGTGTCGTCTGCAAACTTGGAGATATTACATCTAGTTCCCTCGTCTCGATCATTAATATATATTGTGAATAGCTGGGGTCCGAGCACCGATCCCTGCGGTACCCCACTAGTCATTGCCTGCCACTCGGAAAAAGACCCGTTTATTCCAACTCTTTGCTTCCTGTCTGCCAACCAGTTCTCTATCCAAGTCAGTACTTTACCCCCAATCCCATGTGCTTTAACTTTGCATGCCAATCTCTTATGCGGGACCTTATCAAAAGCCTTCTGAAAGTCCAAGTACAGCACATCCACTGGTTCTCCCTTATCTATTCTACCAGTTACATCCTCAAAAAATTCCAGTAGATTAGTCAAGCATGATTTACCTTTTGTAAATCCATGTTGACTTTGTCCGATCCTGTCATTGTTTTCCAAGTGCTCTGCTATTACATCTTTTATAATGGACTCTAGCATTTTCCCCACTATCGATGTCAGGCTTACCGGTCTATAATTCCCCGTTTTCTCTCTACCACCTTTTTTAAATAGCGAAAAGAAAGTTTCATCAAGTCCCTTCTGACAATCTATTTGTACAATTTGGTGCTCCTAACTCACTTTACGCTTTCCCAGTCTGCTTCATTTATATTGTGGGGTAGATTCAGCAACGATAGATACCCGATAAGTGTGAGATTTGGACATTTGCTGTTGTTTTGAATTTGAAAACACAACCTTTCCAGTCTGTTTGAACTCTTCCCAGTGCTGGGGAAAGACTATGGAGACTAGCAATGAAAAAATGGCATTGTTGGTCTATACAGACAGGTTGAGAGATCAGCCATCCCGTGGCACAACCTAAGAATGGCAGACGAACCCTAGATGCCAGTAACAGCTGTTTTCATTTGCTGCCTCTTTCACCTAAAGTGAGAAGTCGCACAACACCAGGTTATAGTCCAACAGTTTTATTTGAAATCACAAGCTTTCGGAGCTGCTGCTCCTTCGTCAGGTGAAGTGAAGGAATACGAATCGGCAAAGCATATATAAGCAGAGAACAATGCCTGTGCAGCGTACAATGTCAGACGACTACAGTTAATCTTTCTGACTGCCTTTTATCACACCTCGGCAGAGAGACAATCAGATCAGTCAGGAAGACATTATATCAAAGACATAGCAAAATACAACTAGGACAATGAGGTGGGTCACAGGGGGTCTAATGTGTCAAATGCTGCAGTCTGTATGGAAAACCATAAACTTTAAACTTTTTACTTTTTTTACTGGAAATCACATCTGTGAACAAGCCAACGACGACTCGAGTCTGGATGACTCTACGTCAGGTGGGGTTACATGTAGCGTGACATGAACCCAAGATCCCGGTTAAGGCCGTCCTCATGGGTGCGGAACTTGGCTATCATCGAGCAGAAACTGATAGCCAAGTTCCGCACCCATGAGGACGGCCTCAACCGGAATCTTGGGTTCATGTCACGCTACATGTAACCCCACCTGACGTAGAGTCATCCAGACTCGAGTCGTCGTTGGCTTGTTCACAGATGTGATTTCCAGTAAAAAAAGTAAAAAGTTTAAAGTTTATGGTTTTCCATACAGACTGCAGCATTTGACACATTAGACCCCCTGTGACCCCACCTCATTGTCCTAGTTGTATTTTGCTATGTCTTTGGTATAATGTCTTCCTGACTGATCTGATTGTCTCTCTGCCGAAGTGTGATAAAAGGCAGTCAGAAAGATTAACTGTAGTCGTCTGACATTGTACGCTGCACAGGCATTGTTCTCTGTCTATATATGCTTTGCCGATCTGTATTCCTTCACTTCACCTGACGAAGGAGCAGCAGCTCCGAAAGCTTGTGATTTCAAATAAAACTGTTGGACTATAACCTGGTGTTGTGCGACTTCTCACTTTTGTCCACCCCAGTCCAACACCGGCATCTCCGCATCTTTCACCTAACACTAGGAATCACCAAATGAAACTTTATGGGAGTGCCTTCAACAGCACCTTTGCCCTCAAAAACAACCCGTAAAGCAAATGGAGTATAATATACCAAAGATTTCTAAAATACATGTGGTTAGGATACTGAATGAGAAGTGTCTTGTCTGCTGGTCCCTTATCTGAAAGATGAGATCTTCAAGGACAGCTGTGAATTGAAACCTAAAGGAGGCAACCGAGAATGGATCAGTGTCCTGTGCTTAATAAGAGCATTCCACAATCCTATCCTTAGTGCAAATAATAGTTTAACTGAGGAAATGCTGAAATACGGCTGGTGTCTGATACACCTTGACCCCAAGGCAGTAACTTGAATAAACATTCCATTAGATAAAGACTTAGTAGATATCAAAAGGCAAGAAAGAAACCATTAGAAGATCAATCATTATTCAGCCTAGCAATTCTGCCCTTTAGCAAATGGCTAGACATGTTCCTGCTTGGAGATTTCTGTTCATTACAATTCTATTGTGAAATGCATAACACAAATAATGCCTGTGCTCTTGCATTTGTAATATATCTACATACTGTTTACATTCCAGTAAATGGACTTCATTATGGACCAAAAATGATGTTCCCTTTAAAGCAGCCTTGTTTACAACATTGACTCCACTTCAAAAGTATTTCATTGACTGTAAAGTGCTTTGAGACGTCCGGTGGTCGTGAAAGGCGCTATATAAATGCAAGTCTTTCAAGTCTTTCTTGCTCTGAAGCAGGCACTGATTTATGAACTTGAGAGTTAAGAAGCAAAACAATTAAATGTGTACAGCAGTTTGTTATGCACAAATATGTAGATTTCTGTCATGCTATTTACAAGGAGAAGATTTATAAAACGCCCTTCTCTAGATTAGATGACCTTCCAAGGAGCTTGAAATTATATATTATGTTGATCATAATACTTTCTCATGTTAATTCCACTTCAGCCATTTAAGCAGCTCCTGTTTTCTTAAGTATTTACAGGTCATTTGATTTCTTCGTGTGTGTGTGTGTTTGTTTTTGCAATCCTTCTTCCATTGTTCCCTTCCTGTTTAAATGCTATCCATTTGTAATATCTTCCAGTTCCAACAAAGGATCCACATCTGAAATGCTAACTCATCAGTTATCTCCAAAGATGCTGTCTAACATAAATTTTATGTTTCAGATCTTCAGCATCTGCAGTATATGCTTTTTCATTATAATACTTACTTCCCCACCTCTCTTCCTAGTTACATCTCCTTCCCTATAGCTATAAATTGTGTGTAGCTCCAGCTTTTAGAATCATGAAGATATTACCAATTAATTTAATTTCTGAAATTGCTCCAAAGTGGCAGCCCATATTCCAGCAGTTGTATACACAAAGGACTAATCAGTTAACCAAATAAATACTAGTGGGCCCTGTCTCACTATTTTTCCAGAGTATACATCCAATGGTAGCTTTGTGTCACTGCCAATATCAATTCAGAAAAATTCTCCAACGGTCTCATTTATTAACCAGTGCCAAAGTTGAACTTCAATACAATATCTAGCTGAAGTTGGTCAGTTTTTACAAGTGTATGAGTATAACGCTGTACTGATGGCTTCAACAGCAAGCAATATATTATAGCAAAGGTAGTTTATGTGGCTACTCTGTTAATGAGCAGACCATAACCAGATGGGGTTTAATTTTCTTTTGGGTAGCACACTGATTAATGTTTTTACGTAAATTTCCCCTGGGCATTACTTTAATGGAGTTGTTAAAATAAGCAAGTTAATAACGGTGTTAAAATAGACGACATGTAAAAATTTTATGTGAACATGTTAACTAGTGCAATACAAGAGCAAATTAAGCTCCTGTGTTTAATATCAGAGGCTAGAGTACATCAGGGATAGTTTCAAAGAGGGGCTGTTGCAGTTGTAAAGTGCACGTGACTTACTGAAATCATATCTTGAATGACTTTGGGGAGCAGTATAAAAGCTTTTTTTTGGCCACTTAGACGAGAGAGAGGGTATAAATCGTACATTCCAATTATGATTATGGAGGTTATTTTCTCACCAAAGTCCGCACTGAACAGACAAGTAACATGATACAGTTTGACATGTCCTTCTGTTTCAAGGACGATCAAGTATAAATGCTACCAATTTGATTTCAATTTGGATCTGCACCATTTGACCAGAATTTGAATCAGTTACTTCATATAAATAGCAAGTCATAGTCCTGGATTTTTTTGGGACACTCTCATCATCAAAAATGAGCTTCATTAAATCTGACAAGTTTTGCTATGTGAAAGCATTCAGTTCATACCTGCTTCCAGTCAGTTGTAGTTTGTACCTTTTAAATAAGTGGAAACAAGAACTTGACAGTGAACACTAAAACATTTCCTGGAGTGTACTGTTTCTAAATACTTAGTAATTACAGCTTCAGATCTTATTTGATGGTGTTATTTTGACTGCATTCTCTAAAGAATGGACCAGTGTGTGTTCCACAATGGTTTTTTTGTGCGCATTTTTTCAGGCTGTATTTTCTAATCAAAGCAAGGAACATATGCTGGGTATTGAATGTGAAAGCAACAGTAATGGATCTTTAATGAAATTGTGCCAAAATATGATTTTCTACCACCTCCAGACAGAATCCAATCCTCAACATTACTTTAGAATACTTTTATTTGTCATGGCATGAAAATATATTGTTGTAGGAGTCATGTAACATATATCCTGGTGAGAATTTGCAAAATTATACCCTTTAACTTTCAGGACATAACTTTAAGCAACTAAGCTAATTTGCATAAATCACATATTGCTTTTACTGTATATATGTTTCAGTTGGAGAATATATCAAACCGATCCTGTCCCCTCCAGATCAATAGCAGTAACATACTCAGTATCTTGTTTGTCGCTGTCCTACTGTCAGCCTGCGAACTAGGGTCAAGCTTCAGGTGGATGGTAGCATGTAGCAGGAGTATCCTCAGCTCACCCGTGTTGAATTATGGTCATGGCAGCATAGCACAGTAAGAAAGAAAGAACTTGCATTTATATAGCACCTTTCACAACCTCAGGATGTCCCAAAGCACTGTACAGCCAACAAAGTACTTTTGAAGCGTAGTCACTGTTGTAATGTAGGAAACGCAGCAGCCAATTTGTGCACACCAAGCTCCCACAAACAGCAGTGAAACAAATGACCAGATAATCTGTTTTAGTGATGTTAGTTGAGGGATAAATATTGACCAGGACATTGGGAGAACTCCCTTGCTCCTCTTCGAAGTAGTTCCGTGGGATCTTTTATGTCCAGGGTGGACAGGGCCTCGGTTTACTATCTCATCTGAATGATGGTACCTCTGATGGTGCACCACAGATATGCCAACCTTTGTTTCATTCGCAGGATGTAGGCGGCACAAGTAAGGCATCTGAAATGAGGCTTGAGCACAGAGCTTTTGGGTTGGATATTTACTGGGGTGGGTTGCGTAGGCGGGGGAGCGTTGGTGGAGTTTTGGACGGGAAAATCTGGGTTTCCCTGAACGCTGTGGAGATTTAACTCAGGCCCCAGGTCAGAAAGGTGAGTTTCCATCGATTGAGCTCATTCAGGAGCGGGGGCGGGTGGTGGAGTTCATCACATTGTGACCAAATTCTCAGGCACACAGCACAGGCACCCATGGTCAATGAATCTAACGTTAATCACCTGACCTGCAGTGGCCAGCAGTCAATTGAAGCCACTGACCCAGGTCTGTTTCGCCTGCTGCAGCAATCAGTTTAAATTCAGTTTAAATTAGTTAAAATCAGTCGATTGATCTGCCCTTCTGGTACATCAGTCCTGTGACCAACAGTCAATTGAAGCCACCTGTCTGTCCTGCTCTGCTGTAGTAATTAGTCAATTGAAGACAGCAGTGACCAGCAGTCAACTGAAGCCACAGGCGTGCTGCTGCAGAAATCACCAATTATGTTAAAAAGTTGAAGAATGGCTCATTTCCTGGCAATCTCACTCCTTTTTGTGATGCCCTGTTCCAGTCACAAATCGATTACAATTGATTACGCTGCTTGATTGCGCTGATCATGAGAGATTTTATGTTCAGGCTACTGCTAATAAGTTTGCGCAGAAACGTCGGCGTAATTTCACCTCGGCAAACTGACACAGTTTCCAGTGCATTCTGGGCACATTTTGCCTTTGGTGCCTTTTGCGGAAACCGCAGGCCACACGGTCTAGGTCACACATGGCCAGCTTTGTGAGACACTAGAGAACAGGCAATTCCCATGGAACCATATCCCAGTCAGGACCCTCAGGAGAAAAGGGGAAGAAAATGGAAAGAAAAATTAGCAAGGTTGATATCGCTAGGCTGTGTGGAAGCTGTCCATCACAGTTTGAGCCCTTTCATGAGGGTTAGGATCTTGATGTTACCTGTTGGTTCTGGGATTGCTTAACTCTCTCGTCTATAGTATGCTAGTTTCACTATTTAGCTTCACCAGATTGGCACCTCATTTTCAGTATGCCTGGTGCTACACCCAGCATCCTTTTCTACACTCCTTATTGAGCCAGGGCTGGTCATCTGGCTTGATGGTGGTGGAGGAGTGAGGAATATGCTGGGCCATGATATTACAGATTGTGGTGAAATACAATTCTGCTGCTGCTGATGGCCCACAGTGCCTCAATATTGCCCAGTTTTGAGCTGCTAGATCTTTTCTTTAATCTATCCCACTTAGCATGGTGGTAATGCCACACAACATGATGGAGAGTGTCCTCAGTGTCAAGATAGGACTTGGTCTCCACTAGGACTGTGCAGTAGTCACTCCAACAATGCTTTCATAGACAGATGCATCTGCAATAGGAAGATTGGTGAGGGTGAGGTCAAGTAGGTTATTTCCTCATGCTGATTCTCTCACCACCTGCCGCAAGCCCAGTCTGGCAGTTATGTCCTTCAGTCTCGGCCAGCTTGGTCCGTGGTGGTACTACTGAGTCACTTTTGGTGATGGATATTGAAATCCCCCACCCAAAGTACATTCTGTGTCCTTGCTGCCCTCAGTGCTTCCTCCAAGTGGCGTTCAACATGCAGGAGTACTGATTCATCAGATGATGGAAGGTGGTTGATGGTAATCAGCAGAAGGTTTCCTTGTCCATGTTAGACCTGAGACGTCATGAGGCGTGCAGTCAATGTTGAGGAATTATATAACTTTTACGACCAGTACAAAACCAAAATAATACAAGATAATCTCTTTGAACCACGACTGTATGCTGTATTTCCTGAAGACCCTTCCTTTCAATTGCACCCTCACTTAACCCCACGCTTCCCTTTCTCCATCCTACCCAGCTTCCACTTGTAGTCCACCATCCTGTAAAGCAGAGACTTGTCTCTGTACATGAGGAGCACTATAGAAATGGAAGTAGTTTTGGCATCAACATGCCGCATTGGCACTAAAGCTACAGGCCGTGAAATTGGGCCCATTTGCGCCGGCTGTTAAGGCTGGTTTAGAAGAAAAAATGGCGGCCACCTCGTTTCCACCTACTTCCTGTGTGGAACGCGTTGGCTGCCATTTTGGGCAGGTCAGCAGCACTGCCGTTGCCTGCGCTCGCTCCAGATATGGAGATGAGTCAGATTGTGACATCAATCGGCGTACAATGCTTAATTGACACATGACCTGGTATTTTGGATGTTGCCGCTCCTTTTAATGCCCTCTCCAAAGCAGGCACAGCAGAACGTGCGTGCAACAATATGATGGACCCCCTACCAGCGCTTCTTAAAGGGACACACACAACTTTCAGGTAAGTTTAGATTTTTGCTTTTGTACTGGTTTCTTTACATTTTATTGGATCAGTGGCTTGGTGTAATACATTTAAAAAGTTGTTAAAAGTATACAGGGAGTGCTGCTGGACATTTGCAAAGCTTTAGCTCTTAAAGGAAGGCCTCTGAGAACACCACTTGCTCTCAGTTCTGGGGACTCTAGTTGCAGTCCTCCTTGGGCTGCAGCATGACATGGAGATGGAGCAGAGGCAGCAAAGGGGACAAACTGCTCACAGAGAGAGGGGGAGGAGGAGAAGGAAGAGGAGGAGGAAGCAAAAGAGGAAAAAGCAGAAGAGGAGGAAGTGGAAGGCAGGAGGCAACCCAGACAGCCCCTTTTTAGGCAGGATATCCAGGATCAAATGATCCACCTGCGGTACCAGTGAACACAACCCCAATTCCCCTTTCAACATTTGTCCCACACCTTACTTTCCCTCTGTTACTGACCATTATAGCGTCCTCTTGGCCACTTTGCTGAAATAAATGTAACTACAAAGCAAACATTCCAATCCAAATTAGCCATATATGCATCCAATATTACATCAAAAAATCAACTAATCATCCTTGTGCATTCCCTTAGTGACTGTTTTGCATGTGCCTTTACCTATCCTAGTGCTCTTACGCAGTGCTATCCCAGTGGCTGCAGCATAGCTGGTGGAAGGCTACTGATTTTCAGTGGGGTCACTGCAGATGGCCTTGCAGGACGACCTCGAGGAGCTGGTGGCTGGGAGTGTGAAATCGAGTGACGGTGTTTCTTTTTCTTCTTCACCCTCTTGTTGTCCCATTGGCTAGGCAGGCTGGATTGCTTGGGTGTCTGAAATGAGGAAGGCACAAGGGTAGGGAATGGGGGTAAAGCAAGAGGTGCATGCTTACACCAGGTGCAGCTTGTAAATCAGAAGATATTGTGGGATGAGGGGGAAGTGGGATGTGAGAAAGAGGATAATGTATGAGGATACCAGCATCTTGTATTCTTTCAGTCCCACCACTGGCCAAGGGCTCACCCATGCCCCTGCCAAGAATGGCCAGCACCGTCTCCTCCAAGGGGGTGAGATGAAGCTAGGAATGTAAGGTGTGCCTTGTATTTGGTCAGGATTGTTGGTAGATGAGTGATGGGGGTGTGATGCATTGAGCAGTGTGTGAGGCTAGTGGTGCAGTTGGTAGAAGAGGGCTTTTGATGATGCATTCACTGACCTTGACCACTTGTCTAAGGTCATGAAACCTCTTTGGACACTGGAGCCAAGTCCTGGGGGCGACACTGTTAGCAGTGACAATCTTGTTGATCTGGTCCCACAATACTTCTTTCTAGAGGTCCTCTGTGGGTAGGAGACCTCTCTTCCAGTGTTGATCCTTTGCACAAAGCTAGAATGCTGCGTGCGAGACCCTAGGTGCCCTTTCCCTGGCCTGTTGAGCCATTTGGGTTAGCGCTGAAAGTAGTTTTAAAATTTTTCATCAGCAGAAGGCAGCTCACCTTTAGGAGGTGCAGACTGACTTAAGAGGAGCCAGCTCACTTTAAGTAAAGTTAGCTTTCTCAAACCTTCGGAACTTCGGCCCCCTGCTGATCACACAGCCTGTCAGCAGTGCATTCAGCGCTAGGCTGTGCACTGCAATCATTATAATTAGCAGGTAGCACCAAGTTGACATGCTGCCTGTGCTCCTTGAACGGGTGCGGGCATGTATCGAATCACGTTGCCCGCGCCCATTTTTTGCGCTATCCAATTTCTAGGCCACAATGTAGAAACAGCACAAACATTAGCTCAGTTAGTTAAATACTCAATGTGGTACGAACGGGCTAGTGGTCAGGTACAGGAACCATAGCTGATTTTCCCTGACTTTAGCCAAAGGACTCTGAGACCACAACTGCTGCTCTGGCTATCCCAGAACAAAGGAGCAATTAACCCTGAACTTTATAGATCAGTTATGCCCTCGTCAGTGCGATGACCAAATATGCCATCGATGGGCTACAATAGGCTGATTTTAAATGTTATTACTATAACCGCCATCCTATTGTGACAACAAGAGATTTGTACTTGAAATTTCTTAAGTATTTGAACATTATAACGTTATACTATTAATGTAAAAATTGCAATAGTACAACTCTAATTTTCATTGGTCATCATTATTTCACCAGAACAGAGCCTGTATCATAAATTGAGTTATCAATAACTATCACTAACTAGTTAAGAGCTCAATTAATGCTGTACCACATAGGTAATTATACTTTGGAATCACGGACACTTCTATGTTGGCTTTATAGTTATTTCATCAGTCATCATAAATGCTCCTTTCATGTGATTATAATTCTACATAGACCTCTAAGGCTTTCATAGTCTGTGCACAAGATATCCCACACTCAACCTGACAGGCAGCACAGAACCATGAATTCAACTTGTGTCACTATACTGCATTTTAGCAGACATTATGGCTTGAAATCAAAAGGAATTTGGAAAAGAGATTAAAAATTGTTAAGTGCTTGCATTAAATTTCTTAGACATGAAGCTGCTATAATGTGATTGCCTTGAAATTACCAAACAAAAATTAAAATCCTGCTGGGTTTTAATGGAAAAAATATTTAATTCTGCATGTTGCTACTGAAACATAAATCTGACCAAAGAACCCTTAATGGAGAAATACCATTTCCCCATTTGTAGCATAAATCTGCCAAATAAATGCAACGTGTCATTCTCCTACCTTTTCTTGATAGACGAGAAGCATTTTATTTATAATTGAAGTTTTGTTACTCATGTTTTTCGCAATAAGCACATTCATTAAAATGCTTGTTTCAGCAAGTCGTAACTCACATGTTCATTAGGCACAATGACTACATCAATAAGAGGTTAATGCTTTGCATGGCAGTTTGGGACCAAGAGCAGATCCACATTCTGCCTGAGGACATAAACTGTCATTAACAGGGTAGTGACTTTTTAAGAACACCTTTTGTCCTGTTCTGTTAATGTTTTTCATACAAGATGGTTCTGATTTTTAAAATGTAAATATAAAAAAATTGTTAAATTATTTGAAAGATCATTTGCTTCTGATTGGCAGGGTAATCACGCAAGTTTTCTAGCTTTTTTCAAAAACGCATACAGAATTTGTTTTTCAAATATTTAATTCCAGGCCTATGTTTTAAATAAAGAAATGTCATCATCATCGGTCGTGTATCATCGGAGCATTTCTTGCTCTTTCATTGACTTGCTATAACAGCAGCTGCATCACGGCATGTAGGCTGTGGATGTCGTTAGCTAATTCAAGAATTAGCTCCTGTGTCCTTTGGTGACATTTCCTCCATCAAGGGCCCACTGCCCTCCTCCAGGTGTTCACTGGCCCGAAGCCATTGGCACTTTCTGGAGGTGACCAGGTCACTTAACTACTTCTCGGCTCTCGGTGTTGACCAATCACGGGTAGTACCGTCATTATAGTAGCAGGTTTTAAAATCTGACCTGACCTAAAAAACTAGGAAAGGGTTATTCCATGTACTTTATCCTCAGTATAGCTTGATTTACATAATTTTAAGTGTATAATGAAAAACTGTATAAATTATGAAGTGTGACAAATGAAAGATCATTTGCTTCTGATTGGCAGAGTCCTGATGCTCCGATGATACATGACCGATGATGATGATACTTCTTTATTTAAAACATAGGCCTGGAATTAAATATTTGAAAAACAAACTCTCTATAAAACTTGCGTGATTACCCTGCCAATCAGAAGCAAATGATAAGTGAGACCATTTGATCTACCCTTCCGTATTTCTTAAAGTATGCCATGCTATGGTCATAGTTGTTAAGTGTTTTTAAAATGAATATATGCTATTTGCCTGTTCTATTAAGTGTTGAGTGTATATCTGTTAAGTATATAGTTGTGAAATATATGGGGGGAGGGGGAGCGGTTGCCTGAACATTGGCCATTTATGTTGTTTTTCCGCACTTTGCTGCTGAAATTACAACAGATGAGCGGGAGAACTCCCGCAAAAATTTGCCCCTGTGAAAATTCATCTGATGATGGTTAAGTATGTATATGTTGAATGTCAAACTGCTCAGAGCATATCTTTGCATGCATTAAAGTTAAGTGTATCAATATTAATTGCTAGAATAACTTTGCCTATGGAATAAATATAACACTTGGAAAAATGTCCTAAGTGTATAGTTGTTAGCTATACTCATGCTAAAACTCTATAGTGTCAGCTGTGGCTCAGTGGGTAGCACACTCGCCTCTGAGTCAGAAGGTTGTGGGTTCATAGTCCCACTCCAGGGACTTTGAGCACATAAATCTAGGCTGACACTCCAGTGGGAGTGAGGGAGTGCTGCACTGTTGGAGGTGCTGTCTTTCGGATGAGACGTTAAACCGAGGCTCCATCTGCTCTCTCAGGTGGATGTAAAAGATCCCGTGGCACTATTTCAAAGAAGAGCAGGGGAGTTATCCCCGGTGTCCTGGCCAATATTTATCCCTCAACCAACATAAGAAAAACAGATGATCTGGTCATTATCACATTGCTGTTGTGGGAGCTTGCTGTGTTTCCCACATTACAATAGTGACTCCACTTCAAAAGTACTTCATTGGCTGAAAAGTGCTTTGAGAATCCGGTGGCTGTGAAAGGCGCTACATAAATGCAAGTCTTTCTTCTTCTATACTCATCCAAAATTCTTCTGCCTGTATCCTAACTCACACGAAGTCCTGTCCATCCATTACCGCTGTGTTTGCTGATCTACATTGGTTCCAGTCCAGCAATGCCTCAATTTTATGGTGTTCAACAACATCAATTTGTATTTATACAGTGCCTTTAAAGTAGTAAAACTGCACTATTCAAGAAAGGTGGGAGAGAGAAAACAGGCAACTACAGGCCAGTTAGCTGGACATTGGTTGTCAGGAAAATGCTGGAATCCATTATTAAGGTAGTAGTAACAGGGCACTTAGAAAATCAGAATATGATTAGGCAGAGTCAACATGGTTTTATGAAAGGGAAATCGTGTTTGACAAATTTATTAGAGGTTTTTGAGGATGTAACTAGCAGGGTAGATAAAGGGGAACCAGTGGATGCAGTATACTTGGATTTCCAAAAGGCATTCGATAAGGTGCCACATAAAAGGTTGTTGCACAAGATAAGGGCACATGAGGTTGGCAGTAATTTATTAGCATGGATAGAGGATTGGTTAACGGTCAGAAAACAGAGAGTAGGGATAAACGGGTCATTTTCAGATTAGCAGGCTGTAACTAGTGTGGTGTCGCAGGGATCAGTGCTTGGGCTTCAGCTATTCACAATCTGTATTAATGACTTACATGAAGGGACCGAGTGCAATGCATCCAAGTTTACTGATGATACAAAGCTAAGTGGGAAAGTAATCTGTGAGGAGGACACAAAGAGCCTGCAAAGGGATATAGACAGGTTAAGTGATTGAGCAATAAGGTGGCAGATGGAGTATAATGTGGGGAAATGTGAAGTTATTCACTTTGGTAGGAACAATAGAAAAGCAGATTATTTTTTAAATGGTGAGAAACTATTAAATGTTGATGTTCAGAGAGATTTAGGTATCCAAGTATAAGAAACACAGAGAGTTAGCATGCAGATACAGTAAGCAATTAGGAAGGCAAATGGTGTGTTGGCCTTTATTGCAAGGGGGTTGGAGTACAAGAGCAAGGAAGTCTTGCTGCAATTGTACAGGGCCTTGGTGTGACCACACCTGGAGTACTGAGCACAGTTTTGGTCTCCTTATCTAAGGAAGGATATACTTGCTTTAGAGGTGGTGCAATGAAAGTTCACTAGATTGATTCCTGGGATGAGAGGGTTGTCCCATGAGGAGAGATTGTGTAGATTGGGCCTATACTCTCTGGAGTTTTGAAGAATGAGAGGTGATCTCATTGAAATATTGAGGGGGATTGACAGGATAGAGATTGTTTCCCCTGACTGGAGAGTCTAGAACTAGGGGTTATAGTCTCAGGATAAGGGGTCAGACTTTGAAGACTGAGATGAGGAGGAATTTCTTCACTCAAAGGGTTGTGAATCTTTGGGATTCTCTGCCCCAAAGAGCTGTGGATGCTCAATCGTTGAGCATATTCAAGGCTGAGATAGATAGATGTTCAAGGCTGAGATAGATAGATATTAAAGGCTGAGATAGATAGATTTTTGGACTCTAGGGCAATCAAGGGATATGGGGACAGGGCAGGAAAGTGGAGTTGAGGTCAAAGATCAGCCATGATCTTACTGAATGGCGGAGCAGGCTTGAGGGGTCGTATTGCCTACTCATGCTCCTAATTCTTATGTTGTTACCTTCTTAAAACAAAATTTGACACCGAGCCACATAAGGAGATATTAGGGCAGAAAAGAGGTAGGTTTTAAGGAACGTCTTAAAGGAGGAAAGAGAGGTAGAGATGCGGAGAGGTTTAGGGAGGGAATTCCAGAGTTTAGGTACTTGGCAGCTGATGGCACGGCCACCAATGGTGGAGTGATTAAAATCGGGGATGCCAGATCAAGAGGCCAGAATTAGAGAAGCACAGATATTTCGGAGAGTTGTAGGAGGAGGTTACAGAGATAGGGAGGGGCAAGGGCATGGAGGGATTTGAAAACAAGGATGAGAATTTTAAAATCGAGGCGTAGCTTAACCGGGAGCCAATGTAGATCTGCGAGCATTGGGTGATGGGTGAACGGGACTTGGTGCGAGTTAGGACACGGGCAGCAGACTTTTTGATGACCTCAAGTTTACAGAGGGTAGAACGTGGGAGGCCAGCCAGGAGTGCATTGAAATAGTCAAGTCGAGAGGTAACAAAGCATGGGTGAGGGTTTCAGCAGTAGATGAGCTGAGGCAGGGGCGGAGTCGGGCGATGTTCCGGAGGTGGAAATAGGCGGTCTTAGTGATGGCGCAGATACGTGGTCGGAAGCTCATCTCAGGGTCAAATATGACACCAAGGTTGTGAATGGTCTGGTTCAGCCTCATACAGTTGCCAGGGAGAGGGATGGAGTCGATGGCTAGGGAATGGAGTTTGTGGTGGGGACTGAAGACAATGACTTCAGTCTTCCCAATATTTAATTGGAGGAAATTTCTGTTCAGCCAGTACTCAAAGTTGGACAAGCAATTCAAATTCCTATCTCTGTAACCTCCTCCAGCCCTACAACACCTCGCCTCCCCCCACCCCCGCCCCCCGCCAACAACTCCCCAACCGAGATCACTGCGCTTCTCCAATTCTGGCCTGTTGCGCATCCCCGATTTTCATCACTACAACATTGGCGGCCGTACCTTCAGCTGCCTAGGCCCTAAGCTCTGGAATTCCCTCCCTAAACCTCTCCGCCTCTCTACCTCTCTCTCCTCCTTTAAGTCGCTCCTTAAAACCTTCCTCTTTGACCAAGCTTTTGTTCACCTGCCCTAATATCTCTTTATGTGGTTTGGTGTCAAATCCTGTGAAGTGGCTTGGGATGTTTTTACTACATTAAAGGTGCTATATAAATGCAAGTTGTTGTTAAGTTTATAATTATGAAAGTTGCATCATGAATCTGGTAAAGTGACTTGTGATTCATTTGACCATGTTTGTAAACAGAAATGCACCTTGATGCAGCTGATAGCAACAACTTGCATTTATATAGTTCCTTTAACGTAACAAAATATCCCCAAACTCTCCACAAAGGCATAATCAGACAAAAAAAGACATTAAACCAAAAAAGGAGTTATTAGGAGAGTGATTAAAAGCTTGATCAAAGAGGTGAGTTTATGGAGGGAATTTCACAGTGAGGGGCCCAGACAGCTGAAGGCAAAGCGAAGGAAGGGGAGGGGTAAACAACAAGTGAGAATTTTAAATTTGAAGCGCTGGGGGACTGGGAGCCAATGTCAGTCAGTTAGGATAAGGTGAGGGGACTTAATGCAGAATGAGAGACCAGCAGCAGAGCTTTGGATGAGCTGAACTTTACTGAGGATGGAAGATGAGAGGTTAGCCAGGAGAGTTTTTCAATAGTTGAGTCTGGAGGTGAAATAGGCATGGCTGAGTGTTTCAGTAGCAGATGGGCTGAGGCTGGGGAGGAGGCAGATGGAGGTGGAAGTAAGCGGTCTTTGTGATGGAGAGGTTATGGGGTTGGAACCTCAGCTCAGGATCAAATAGGAGGCCAAAATTGAAAATAGCCTAGTTCAGCCTCAGACTGTGGCCAGGGAGGAGATGGAATCAGGATCAAGGGTACAATGACAAGGGGCAAACTTATCCCTCTTCTCTACAGGCTTAACTTAAGTCAGGTGAAATTTTCCTGCAAAAGCAGAATTCCTGGAACAGAAACTTTGGTTTTCATTTACATACATGTACCATTTTGGGGTGGGTGCATCTTCTGCCACTAGTCAATTCTACTGGAATTTAGCATGTATTTTAAAATGGGTTAAGTCTGATATCGGTTTTGTTAGCACCTAATATTTCCAAAATCCAAGTATCTGTTTTATGGCCTAAATTCCAGTCCCTTACACCAGAACTACACCAATTTTGCAACAACAAAAAATCTGAGTTTTGGGACCACAACTTTCTGATTTAGAGGCAAGAATGCTACTAACTGATCCAAGCTGCCACAGGTGACTGAAACATCAAAGAGCCATTAAATTACGAGAGAGCCTCAAAATGGTACAAATAAAAATTTCTCCCATTGCATTTTAAATTTTATTACATCACATCAGCATTACAGTAATGTAATTAATGCATAGCGTTACATGTAACTAGTTGAGAAGTTGATTTCTTACATGTCTTCCTTACAGTGATTCCCGCCTCAGACAAGTTGGGGTAGAAATTGATTTGGACCAGTTTTCAGGTGCCAAATGGGCTTAGGCATGATCCCGGTACCTGAAGACGGAGGCACAATGCTTGCAAGAAATTGGTCCCCAGGCCTCATTGTAATAAGCTGTGAGCACCAATTGGGCACCCTGAAGCATCTGACCAGTTTGGGCATTCCCAATTTTGGACGCAGAGCCATTTCACAGGTCAATCCAGGAAGTGGGGGAGGCAAACAGTTAGGGGGTAAAAGCGGGCTGGCAGTGGCCCACACTTCTGCTCTTCCTAGCTCCACATCAAGGTAAATAAAAACTAAAAAAACTATCATTTTTGCCATGCACTTCATGGTCCCTTTAAAGGCCGCAGTTGAACTGGAAAAGCTAGTGCACAGCGCATGTTCTGCCTACACTGGACCTTTCGATGCATTTTGAAATTGGGGCAATGCTGCTTTTAGGCAGCCGCTAGTAATGCCTATGAACAGCAAGGACCAATATGGCGGTAGCTAGGCCGCTGGCAAAGATTGGATGGGTCCAAGCTGATGTTTATGCTCCACACGAGCCCCCTCCCACCCCTCTTCATCTAACCTTATCAGCAGATACTTCTATTCCTTTTTCTCTCATGCGTTTATCTAGCTTCCCCTTAAATGCATCTACTTAACACCTAATATTTCCAAAATACTTTGCTATGGTTGGTATACCATACCCAATAATCTCATCGAAATTTACTTGTGAAATTTGCTAACTCAGAGGCTAATATGACTATAGCAATATTCACCTATTTTCAGCACTTAAGGCAGATATTTATATTTGTTTTTCATTTGCATAGAGGCAACCTTAGTTTGAACATTAGGTTAGGATTTTCATATAAATGACATTTTCAATAAAAATAAAGCTGTATATAAACAACAGTGTAGAAATGAATAGGGGGAAAGTACTTTAATCAGATGTGCCTAACAGCATATTTTGCATTTGCAAATAAGTGGATATCGCTGTGTAACAAACTGTAGAAAATGAGCTCTGTGGTTATTTGACTCTAATGGTATTAACAGTGGAAGTCTTCAGGATCAGACAGTGCACATTGAGCACCTGTGACACCAGCACCTGAGGAAACTGTGCAAGAAAAATCACATTGACATTAATCAAGGAAAGGAGAAAAAGAACATTGAATCAGTTGGTAAACTTTGACCTAAATGCATATTGGTCAGGTTATACCTCCCAGATAGATGAAATGGAAAAGAGCCAAGAGTAGCTAAGCACTTACATAAACTAATATAAAGTGAATAAAGTAGTTGGAAAGTACACAAAGCTAATGAAAAGACATAATGGTAATGTGTTATACAGTAATTTTATATAATGCCTCTGGCCTTTGCAATAGAGTGAAACCTCCATTATCCATAATGCTGTCACCTACCATCCTGACTATCTGCCAGAATTTTCACATGACAAAGTCTTGCATGAGACATTGGCTCAATGCGCAGCTTGTTTTGTTATTTATATTTCATCTTTTAGAAAATAGAACATAGAAAAATAGGAGCAGGGATAGGCCATTCGGCCCTTCGAGCCTGCTCCGCCATTCAATATGATCATGGCTGATCCTCCATCTCAATACCATATTCCCGCTCTCTCCCCATACCCCTTGATGCCTCTTGTGTCTAGAAATCTATCTATCGCCTTCTTAAATAGATTCAGTGACTTGGCCTCCACAGCCTTCTGTGGTAGAGAATTCCATAGGTTCACCACCCTCTGAGTGAAGAAATTTCTCCTTATCTCAGTCCTAAATGTCCTATCCCGTATCCTGAGACTGTGACCCGTCGTTCTCGAGCCCCCAGCGAGGGGAAACATCCTCCCTGCATCCAGTCTGTCTAGCCCTGTCTGAATTTTATACGTTTCAATGAGATCCCCTCTCATTCTTCTAAACTCTAGTGAATACAGGCCTAGTCGACCCAAAATCTCCTCATACGACAGTCCTGTCATCCCAGGAATCAGTCTGGTGAACCATCGCTGCACTTCCTCTATGGCAAGTATATCCTTTCTTAGGTAAGGAGACCAAAACTGCACACAGTACTCCAGGTGTGGTCTCACCAAGGCCCTGTACAACTGTAGTAAGATATCCTTGCTCCTGTACTCAAATCCTCTTGCAATGAAGGCCAACATACCATTTGCTTTCCTAACTGCTTGCTGCATCTGCATGTTTGCTTTCAGTAACTGGTGTACAAGGACACCCAGGTCCCTTTGTACATCAGCATTTCCTAATCTATCACCATTTAAATAATACTCTGCCTTTCTGTTTTTCCTACCGAAGTGGATAACTTCACATTTATCCACGTTATACTGCATCTGCCATGTATTTGCCCACTCACTCAACTTGTCTAAATCGCCTTGAAGCCTCTTTGCATCCTCCTCACAACTCACAATCCCACCTAGTTTTGTGTCATCAGCAAACTTGGAAATATTTCATTTGTTTCCCTCATCTAAATCATGATATATATTGTGAATAGCTGGGGCCAAGCACTGATCCCTGCAGTACCCCACTAGTCACCGCCTGCCACCCCGAAAAAGATCCATTTATTCCTACTCTCTGTTTCCTGTCTGTTAACCAATTTTCAATCCATGCCAGTATATTACCTCAAATCCCATGTGCTTTAATTTTGCACGCTAACCTCTTATGTGGGACTTTATCAAAGGCCTTCTGAAAATCCAAATACACCACATCCACTGGTTCTCCCTTATCTATTCTACTAGTTACATCCTCAAAAAACTCCAGTCGGTTTGTCAAACACGATTTCCCTTTCATAAATCCATGTTGACTTTGTCTAATCCCGTTGATATTTTCTAAGTGTCCTGTTATCACATCCTTTATAATAGACTCTAGCATTTTCCCTACTACTGATGTTAGGCTAACTGGTCTGTAGTTCCCGGTTTTCTCTCTCCCTCCTTTTTTAAACAGTGGGGTTACATTTGCCACCCGTCAATCTGCCGGAACTGTTCCATAATCTATAGAATTTTGGAAGATGACAACCAATGCATCCACTATTTCCATGGCTACCTCTTTTAGTACTCTGGGATGCAGATTATCAGGCCCTGGGGATTTATCAGCTTTCAGTCCCATTAATTTCTCCAGCACTATTTTTTTACTAATAATAATTTCCTTTAATTCCTCCTTCTCACTAGACCCTTGGTTCCATCGCATTTCTGGAAAGTTATTTGTGTCCTCTTCCGTGAAGACAGAGCCAAAGTATTTGTTTAATTGCTCTGTCATTTCCTTATTCCCCATTATAAATTCTCCCGTTTCTGACTGTAAGGGACCTACATTTGTCTTCACTAATCTTTTTTTTTACATACTTGTAGAAGCTTTTACAGTCCACTTTTATGTTCCTTGCAAGTTTACTCTCATACTTTGTTTTTCCCCTTTTAATCAATCTCTTGGTCCTTTTTTGCTGAACTCTAAACTGCTCCCAATCCTCAGGCTTGCTACATTTTCTGGCAACTTTATATGACTCCTCTTTGGATCTCATACTGTCCTTAATTTCTTTTGTTAGCCTTTTCCTTTTGTGTTTTTGCACCAGAAAGGAATGTATAACTGTTGCAATTCATGCATTCATTCCTTAAATGTTATCCATTGCCTATCCACCGTCATGCCTTTTAATGAAGCTCCCCAATCTATCATAGCCAACTCACTCCTCATACCATCGTAGTTTCCTTTGTTTAGATTTAAGACCCTAGTTTCAGATTGGACTTCTTCACTTTCCACCTTAATGAAGAATTCTATCATGTTATGGTCACTCTTCCCTAAAGGACCCCGCACAACAAGATTATTAATTAACCCCTTCTCATTGCACAATACCCAATCTAGGACAGCCTGTTCCCTAGTTGGCTCCTCAACGTACTGGTCTAAAAAAACATCTCGTACACACTCCAGGAATTCATCCTCCACAGTATTATTGCTAATTTGGTTTGGCCAGTCTATATGTAGATTAAAGTCTCCCATGATTGCTGTAGTACCCTTGTTACATGCATCTCTAATTTCCTGTTTAATGCCATCCCCTGCATTACCACTACTGTTTGGAGGCCTATAGATAACTCCCACCAATGTTTTCTGCCCCTTGGTGCTTCTTAGCTCCACCCAGACTGATTCTACATCTTGATTTTCTGAGCCAATATCCTTTCTCACTATTGCACTGATTTCATCTTTTACACTTTTGAGCTGTATGCAGTTTGGAAGTGTTTGGAGTAAACTCTCTATCCACTGTCACCTCCTTGGAGCAAGCTCTCTCACCACTTACAAATTGCTTCTGTCATCTCAACTGCAGCTACCATCTATCCCAGCAACATCGGTGCCCTTGAAAAAATCTCACCTTGCTCCTCTGAATCCCTCCACGATCAGCCCCAACACCAACATCACCAGGCACACCAACATCACCAACAACAATACCAACCTTCTCCGCAATCACCTGATGCTGCACAGGACACAGGGCATCAGCATCCGACAACATTGCTGCCTGGGAGGCCAGGGATGGCATCACTATGGCCAGATTTACTTCACTTGATGCTGCACACCCTGGCTGCCACATGATGCGCCAGGTTGACACCACCCCACTCAGACCATAAAGCATCCCTACAATGTCCAAGCCATTCCATGCACACGCATCACTGTAGCGGGGATGGGGTGGGGTGGGAGGGGCGGGGTGGGGGTAAGTTATGTCTCAACATTCACTGGAACTCATGAAGACACTTCCAAAAGGTGAGCACAGATCCTTCCAATAAGGTAAAGTTTTGAAAATACAGAAAATTTACATGAACATTGCATAAAACACCCAAGTGCCTACCCTTGTGTGTTGTTAGTTGGTATGATTACACTAGGATGAGGGGAGTGTGAGGGGTGGTAGTGAAATGGGGAAGTGATAATGTAGATAGAGAGGGATGGGTGGAGGTGCAAGGTAAGTTGGTGTGAGTAAGGATGTGCAGGAGTAGGGTAGGGAAGGCAGAGTGATGGGGATGTGATAAGTGGCACAGCAGGATGAGGTTGGGTGTGGATTTGCATTAACATTTCATGATCTACTGAGATCAATGAAAGGTTTGCGCCATTGCAGCCAGGTCCTCCTAATGACATCCCTGCTTGTGCCCTCCTGAGGAATGTGCAACCAAGCTGCGTTGGTCTCCGCCCTTGGAACCTCCCTGCGTGCTGTGACTCCCTCCATAAGCATATGGAGGGAGTCATGCGGGAGCCTGGGTGCAGCCCTGCACCTTTGTACAGTGCTTGTCAGTGTTTGCAGCACCTCAATGCTGCAGAACACTGACAGCACAACTGTCAAAATCAATGTGGCCGTGGTCCCTTTAAGGAAACCGGCTGATGATGCGTCATCAAACGATGTCATCGGACCCGTTTCCTGTTAATTGGCCGGGAACCTTGCAGGGCGGGCTTAACAAGCCCCATCAGGGGAAAATCCCCATAGAGCGGCTGGAGCTGGGAGCGGGACCCGCCCACGACCTCTCCCGCCGCGATCCCGCCTCCGATGGCGAAATCGCAGCCGATGGGTCGAATGGCCTTCTGTGCCGTAAATTTCTATGATTCTATGATCACTTTATCATTTAAATACTTTTGGCTGCTTTTTGATAGTGGTTCTAATTATATAATTTATTTTTATTTGAATATAAAATGTTATCATTAATTTTCTAAAAATTCGCATTTTTATTTTAATTTATTCTCTATAAGAAAAATAAAAGTAAAAAGTGTAGAAAGATTTTATTAAAATGAGAGAACATAGGAAATCTTCCCACTATATTTACAATGTCACTAACACAGCAATCAGGGAAAATAATTGCCAGATAAAAGGAAACGTTGCAAATGGTAGAAATGTGAAATAAAAACAGAAAATACTAGAAATACACATCAGGTCCAGTGGTAGCACTCTTATCTCTAGAATGTTGTGAGTTCACATCCCACTCCAGAGACTTCCTCACATAATCTTGGCTGATACTTCAGTGCAGTACTGAAGGAATGCTACACTGCCAGAGGTGCCATCTTTCAGATGCAACGTTAAAGGAGCACAGTGCACAAAGGCAACAATGTTGCCATTTATGGCTTCTCATGGTGTAAGAATAGCTACAGCAATGACCAGCGCTAGCCTAGTATTCATATATTATACTATATACTCTGCTGCCCGTGCCTTAACTCCCACTAAGTCCCATCACCCCTGTGCTCGCTGACCTACATTCGCTCCTGGTTAAGCAATGCCTCGATTTTAAAATTCTCTTCCTTGTTTTCAAATCTCTCCATGGACTCACCCCTCCCTATTTCTGTAACTTACTCCAGCCCTACAACCCTCCGAGATCTCTGCGCTCCTCCAATTCTGGCCTCTTGTGCATCTCCAATTTTAATCGCTCCACCATTGGCGGCCGTGCCTTCAGCTGCCAAGGCCCTAAGCTCTGGAATTCCCTCCTTAAACTTCTCTGTCTCTCTACCTCTCTTTCCTCCTTTAAGACGGACCTGAAACCTACCTCTTTGACCAAGCTTTTGGTCATCTGCCCTAATATTTCCTTAGGTGGCTCAGTGCCAAATTTTGTTTGATAACACTCCTGTGAAGCACCTTGGAACGTTTTACTACGTTAAAGGCGCTATATAAATACAAGTTGTTGTTGTTATTGTTGTTGTAGTGACCAGTGCGGGCCTGGTATTTATATCCTGTAATTGTAAATTACCATAGAATTTCTTTTTCTGATTTTTTTTTTTTCATTGTTGTCAATAATCCAAAACCCTTTCAACTTCATTTCTATTGTGAACATGCAATAAAGAAGATTCATCTTAATCACACATCATTCCATAACTTGATTTCTCAGAGTGTATTCATCCAATCAATAAAATACGTTGTCTATTTGTCAGTCAAAGATAATATCATTTCCCAATGTATCTGTGCTGAATTTGGTACAAAATGTCGGAGAGTCAATGCACACATACATCTCACAATATTAATGTTTTCTGCTTAAAGGGCTATGACATTGCCTTACTAAAAGAGAATACAAATGGTGTACGTACCACGCAAAACTACTATTTCTAAGCGGTAAACGGTTAGCAAAACCACCGTATAAAACTAATACAAATTCTAATTAACCACTAAATATTTTCATTTTGCAAAGGCTCTCTGTGGCCCTGTCGAGCACCATTTAAGATGTATATTGGACACATTTCATTACAGGCACTCATGAAAGCAGCACACCTAATTCACCTTCAGTTATGATGAAAGGTCATCAACCTGAAACGTTAACTCTGTTTCGATCTGCACAGATACTGCCTGACCTGCTGAGTGTTTCTAACATTTTCTGTTTTTATTTTACACCTACTTAATTTTTTGGTTGCTTTAACATTTTCTCTCTTTTTTACTTCTCCATTGCTGAAGCTGCTCATTCACATTGCTGTACCGTTCCATAGGCCCCAACAGCCCTCTGACACCTCATCTAAGTGGTATTTTTCATGTGTGCGCCATGCCCATGGGTATCGTAGTTAATCTTATCTTCACCTGATGTCAGCTATCATACACTTTCCAATAGGGTCACTGTATAGCGATCAGGAGCGAAACTCTGGCTGAACTTACTGAGATGATTGCTGTGCTCCAATCTGGTTGAGATCAGCTAACTCAACACAGACCTTAAATCAAAGCAAACCTTTGGGTCTCTATCAGTATTCTTGGTGAATTTGTCAACTGCACCACTAGGGGAGTTGAGCAAATTATTAGTTCATTTGAAAGTTTTATCATAGCGCCACATTAGTGTCAGCCTTAGTTCAGTGGTATCCCCCTTGCCTTTAAATCAGATGGTTGTGGTTCAATTCCCACTCCGCAGACTTGAGCACGATAACCTAGCCTGATGATTCAGTGCAGTACCGAGGGAGTGCTGCCCTGTCAGAGGTACTGTCTCTCAGATGAGAAGTTAAACTAAAGCCCTGACTGCCCCCTCAGATGATTGTAAAATATTCCATGGCACTATCTGAAGAAGAAAGGGGAGTTCTCTTGGTGTCCGTGGAGAATACCAATGACTTTCGGCCTTCGAAAACTGCCGAGCTGCAGCAGAGCACCCGTTTGGCAGCTCGCAGGTTAAATTCAATTGAGGCCCGAACCTGAAAATGGTTCAGGCCTCCCAAAGATGGCTTTGGGCAGGCACCGCAGAGGCACCACTGATTTTGTGCCCGTTTTGGGCCCAAGTTAAAGATTAGGGGGTGAAATTCAACTTTGCTGAGGGCACAAAATAGGCAGAAGGAAAATCGGGCAGGGGGTATAACAGGCGGCCTATCCACTATCATTCATTTTGTGCCCCCACCAAAGTTAAATTGTATTGCCTACCCCTCTATTTGGTCATTATCTCATTGCTCTTCATGGGCCCTTGCTGTGCACAAATTGGCTGCTGTGTCTGCCTGCATTACAACATTGACACTTCAAAAGTACTTAATTGACTGTGCAGCACTTTAGGACATCCTGAGATTGTGAGAGCTGCTATATTAATGCAAGTTCTTTCTTCTTTCTTTTAATGATACGTGTACAACAGTCTGTGGCCCAAATACTCCTGCACTCCCTGGTCACGATACAAGAGAGTAGCAGTGCTGGTCCCAAATTCCAGTTCTGCAGAAGGAGATGATATGCATATGAATACCAGGCCGATAGTGGCACCATGGGAGATAGTCTTAGTAATGTAGTAACATCTCCAGGCAGTAGTAGACAACTTGGTTTATCTAGCCAACTCATCCAATGTGTCCCACAAGATTATCTTAATGCATTTCTATATCTAAAAACCCTAAGTCCTATTTACTGACAGGGGAACTTGTCTAATCTCTTTTTGAACACCATCATAGTTCTTTGGTCAGTGTCAGCTGTGGCTCAGTGGGCAGCACTCTCACCTCTGAGTCAGAAGGTTGTGGGTTCACAGTCCCACTCCAGAGACTTGAGCACATAAATCTAGGCTGACACTCCAGTGCAGTGCTGAGGGAGTGGTGCACTGTCGGAGGTGCTGTCTTTCGAAAGAGATGTTAAACCGAGGCCCCGTCTGCTCTCAGGTGGACGTAAAAGATCCCATGGCACTATTTCGAAGAAAAGCAGGGGAATTCTCCATGGTGTCCTGGCCAATATTTATCCCTCAATCAACATAACAAAAACAGATTATCTGGTCATTATCACATCGCTGTTAGTGGGAGCTTGCTGTGCGCAAATTGGCTGCCGCGTTTCCACATTCCAACAGTGACTACACTTCAAAAAGTACTAATTGGCTGTAAAGCGCTTTGAGACGTCCGGTAGTCATGAAAGGTGCTATATAAATGCAAGTCTTTTTTTTGCTCCTCCAGACTTCCCAGTATTGTATATCACATGTTTATCGCCCTTTCACTGAAAAAAGACTGCCTGAATTCCATTTTCTTTTTTCATCCTTAATTTGAAACAGTGACCCCTTATTCTCGGATTTTATATACAGTAGAAAAAATATCTGAGCTCACATTATCCAAGCCCATCATAATTTTAAATGTTTTCATCAAATCTTCTTTTTCAATAAGTAAAGTCTCAGGGTAGCTAACCTTTCCTCATTACTTTGTCCCTCTAGTTATTAAACTAATTTAGCAACAGTCCTTTGCACTCCCTATAATAACCTAATATCCTTTTTAAAATAAGGTGACCAAAACTGCCTGCAGCATTCCAGATGTTGGCTCCCCAATGCTAGATATAATTTTAGAATGACCTCTCTCGATTTCCATCCCAGCATCCTGTTTGCTTATCTAGCTGCGAAACCACACTGTATCAATGATTAGTGACCTGTCCCCTTCAAATCCCAAATTCTTTTTCCTGTTGTGACACCTCAAGCACATTGCAATTTATAATCCACACTGTCCTTTCCTCTACTGAATCTCATAACTTTATACTTCTCCATATTAAATTGCATCTGCCACTTCTTTGCCTAGCAACCTATATTCTCGAGAGCCTTTGGATTTGTGCACATCGTCAATCATTATTTGACACTGTTCCAGCTTAGTGTCGTCTGCAAATTTGGAAACCTTAGACATGATTCCATCCTCCAAATCATTTACTTTAACTATAAAAAACAATTCCAAGACTGACCCCTGTCCCACACTGCTAACAACTAGCTGCTAGTCAGGTACCTCACCACGCACCACAACACCTACTCTCTACCTGCCAGCCAATTTCTAATCTAGTGCCATACATTGTAAATTATTAATTATTTCTTATAAGAACATAAGAACACAAGAAATAGGAGCAGGAGTAGGCCATTTGGCCCCTCGAGCCTGCTCCCCCATTCAATAAGATCAGGGCTGATCGTCTATCTCATCTCCACTTTCCTGCACTATCCCCATATCCCTTAATTCCCTTAATATTCAAAAATCTATCGATCTCTGTCTTGAATATACTCAACGACTGAGCCTCCACAGCCCTCTGGGGTAGAGAATTCCAATGATTCACCACCCTCCGAGTGAAGAAATTTCTCCTCAGCTCAGTCCTAAATGGCCGACCCCCTTATTCTGAGACTGTGACCCCTGGTTCTAGACTCCCCAGCCAGGGGAAACATCCTCCCTGCATCTACCCTGTCAAGCCCTGTAAGAATTTTGTATGTTTCAATGAGATCACCTCTCATTCTTCTAAACTCTGTAGCATATAGACCTAGTCTACTCAATCTCTCCTCATAGGACAATCCCCCCAACCTAGGAATCAGTCTGTTGAACCTTTGTTGCACTCCCTCTATGGCAAGTATATCCTTCCTTAGGTAAGAAGACCAATACTGTACACAATACTCCAGGTGTGGTCTCACCAGGGTCCTATATAATCGCAGTAAGACGCTTTTGCTCTTATACTCAAATCCTCTTGTAATAAAGGCCAACATACCATTTGCTTTCCTAATTGCTTGCTGTACCTGCATGTTAACTTTCAGTGATGCGTGTACAAGGACACCAACATTTCCCAATCTCATTAAAAAAATACTCTGACTTTCTATTTTTTATACTAAAGTGGATAACTTCAAATTTCTCTACATTATATTCCATTTACCGTGTTCTTGCCCACTCACTTATTTTTTTTAAATTTGTTTATGGGATCTGGGCGCCTTCCTGCCCATTCCTAGTTGCCCTTGAGAAGGTGGTGCTGAGCCGTCTTCTTGAACCGCTGCAGTCTGTGTGGTGATGGTACTCCCACAGTGCTATTAGGTAGGGAGTTCCAGGATTTTGACCCAGCGACGATGAAGGATCGGCGATATACTTCTAAGTCAGGATGGTGTGTGACTTGGAGGGGAACTTGGAGGTGGTGGTGTTCCCATGCACCTGCTGCCCTTGTCCTTCGAGGTGGAAGAGGTCGTGGGTTTGGGAGGTGCTGCCGAGAAGCCTTGGCGAGTTGCTGCAGTGCATCTTGTAGATGGTACACACTGCAGCCACGGTACGCCGGTGGTGGAGGGAGTGAATGTTTAAGGTGGTGGATGGGGTGCCAATCAAGCAGGCTGCTTTCTCCTGGATGGTGTCGAGCTTCTTGAGTGTTGTTGGAGCTGCACTCATTCAGGCAAGTGGAGAGTATTCCATCACACTCCTTACTTGTGCCTTGTAGATGGTGGAAAGGCTTTGGGGAGTCAGGAGGTCAGACACTCGCCACAGAATACCTAGCCTCTGACCTGCTCTTGTTGCCACAGTATTTATGTGGCTGGTCCAGTTAAGTTTCTGGTCAATGGTGACCCCCCAGGATGTTGATAGTGGGGGATTCGACGATGGTAATGCCATTGAATGTCATGGGGAGGTGGTTAGACTCTCACTTGTTGGAGATAGTCATTGCCTGGCACTTCTGTGGTGCGAATGTTACCTGCCACTTATCAGCCCAAGCCTGAACATCGTCCAGGTCTTGTTGCATGCGGGCATGGACTGCTTCATTATCTGAGGAGTTGTGAATGGCGCTGAACACTGTGCAGTCATCAGCAAACAGCCCCATTTCTGACCTTATGTTGGAGGGAAGGTCATTGATGAAGCAGCTGAAGATGGTTGGGCCTAGGACACTGCCCTGAGGAACTCCTGCAGCGATGTCCTGGGGCTGTGATGATTGACCTTCAACCAACGCAACCATCTTCCTTTGTGCTACGTATGACTCCAGCCAGTGGAGCGTTTTCCCCCTGATTCCCATTGACTTCAGTTTTACTGGGGCTCCTTGATGCCACACTCGGTCAAATGCTGCCTTGATGTCAAGGGCAGTCACTCTCACCTCACCTCTGGAATTCAGCTCCTTTGTCCATGTTTGGACCAAGGCTGTAATGAGGTCTGGAGCCGAGTGGTCTTGGCGGAACCCAAACTGGGCATCAGTGAGCAGGTTATTGGTGAGTAAGTGCCGCTTGATAACACCGTCGATGACACCTTCCATCACTTTGCTGATGATTGAGAGTAGACTGATGGGGCGGTAATTGGTCGAGTAAGATTTGTCCTGCTTTTTGTGGTTTTGTGCTTTTTATGCAGTAGTCTATCATGTAAAGACAGACTGAGAAATGCAAAGAAGGTGTTAAGAGACAATGTAGGACAATGTTAAATTCCAATCTGAAATCCAGGTATACAACATTCACTGTCTCATTCTTAACCATTAGGTTTGTAACCTCTCCCAAAAAATCCAATTGATTGGTTATCTCTACTTCATCATTGGGCTGGATTTTCCCTGCGGAGGCGGGATGGCGACAGGAGAGCTGGTTGGCGGGTTCCGTTCCTGCTCCCGTCTACAGCTGATCTCTGAAAATGATTTTCCGTAGATTGTTAAGCCCGCCCTGTGGGGTTCCTGGCCAATTAACTGGAAGCAGGTCTGATGACGTCATTTGATGATACTTCATCAGCCGGTTTCCTTAAAGGGACCACGGGCACATTGATTTTGACGGTTGTTCTCTCAGTGTTCTGCAGCATTGAGGTGCTGCAAACACTGACAAGCACTGCACAAAGGTGCACGTCTGCACCCAGGCTCTCGCATGACTCCCTCCATATGCTTTTGGAGGGAGTCACAGCAGGCAGGGAGGTTCTCTTCCCTTCCAAGGGCGGAAGAGACCTCCCCAGGAGATCAACACAGTCTGTTTGCACATTGCACAGGAGGACACAAGCAGAAATGTGGTCAGGAGTCCCAGGCTGCAGTAATACCAACCTTTCAATGATCTCAGTAGATCACGAAACATTACTGCAAAGCCACACTCAACCTCATCCTGCTGTGCCACTCATCACATCCCCATCACTCTGCCTTCCCTACCCTACTCCTGCACATCCTTACTCACACCAACATATCTTGCACCTCCACCCATCCCTCTCTGTCTATATTATCACTTCCCCATCTCACTAGCCACCTGTCACACTTACCCTCATCCTACTGCAGGCATACCAACTAACAACACACAAGGGTAGGCACTTGAGAAGTTTAACCAATGTTCATGTGAAGTTTCTGTTAATGTGTTGTTAATATTGAAATCTATATTTTCAACACTTCACCTTTTTGGACAGATCAGTGCGCACGCTACAAAGTGTCTTAGTGAGTTCCAGTAAATGTTGAGACATAACTCCACCACCCCCCCTCCCGCTATTGTGATGAGTGTGAAAGGAATGGCTTGGACATAATAAGGATGCTTTATGGTGCTGGTGTGGGATGGTGTCAACCTGTCACATCATGTGGCAGCCAGGGTGTACAGCATCAAGTGAAGTAAATCTCCTTAACCGAGACTCTGGGCTGGATTTTCATTGACCCGTGGAGGTGGTTTTGGAGGCGTGTGGGGAGTTAAAATTGTGAAAACTGGTGGGCGGGCACAAGCCCGCCTCCAACCCACCTCCACGCAATTTTAATTAAATCGTGTCTGCTGGTCCCGACTCCGTCCCGCCTCCAAGAGGCGGGATAGGCTGTTAAGGCCCTTAACAAGCACTAAATTGCCTCTATAATGCCATTTTGAAAGGCCTTTGTGATTTTAACCCTTTTTCTACGTGAAGCACGCCTGTTCTGAACCACGAATGTGAAACTTGGCAGGAGCACATTTGGATAGGGCGGGCGGGCGGGCGGGCTGGCAGGCCGGCTATGGGGAATGCATATATGGATGGCTATGTGGATGGATGCATATTTGGGGATGGGGAGGAGACATATCTGGGAGTGGTGGTGTAAAAATATCTGGGAGCAGACTTAGGGCTGCTGCTGCTCATTTTGCATCCAGGTCCTCTCACAGCAAAGGCCAGGCAGTCTCTGAAGACCTTCAATGCAGCAGCAATGATGATATCATCAGAGGCGACTTTCAGACTGAAAACACTAATTGGGTCATGGGTTCCCACATGCTGGAACTCAATTGCCCAATTAGGTGACAATTGCATCAATCTCCCACATCCAATTGCAGTCAGGTGGATAACACGAAAAGTGGATGACACGACCCCAACCCGCCCCAGTATCAAAATCCAGCCCTCTGTCTTCGATGTGCGTGTCCTCAACTCCATCCCACAGCATGCTACCCACCACCACCTCAGCACAACCCCAGCCCGGCATGAGGTTGAAAAGGCCATCCAACAACTGAAGAACAACAAGGCCTCAGGAGCAGATGGAATCCCCGCCGAGGCACTAAAACATGGCGGAGAAGCACTATTGGCGCAAATACATGAACTCATTTCTCTTATTTGGAAGGAGGAGAGCATGCCAGGGGATCTCAGAGATGTCGTAATCGTGACCATCTTCAAGAAAGGTGACAAGTCCGATTACAGTAATTACAGAGGTGTCCCCCTGCTGTCTGCAACAGGGAAAGTCATCGCAAGAATCCTCCTCATTCGCCTTCTCCCAGTGGCTGAATAGCTCCTCCCAGAGTCGCAATGCGGATTCCGCTCACTAAGGGGCACAATAAACATGATCTTCACCGCACGTCAACTACAAGAGAGATGCAGGGAACAGCACCAACCGCTGTACATGGCCTTCTTTGACCTTGACACCATCAACCGTGAGGGATTATGGAGTGCCCTCCTCAAATTCGGCTGCCCTCAAAAGTTTGTCACCATCCTCCGCCTGCTTCACAACAACATGCAAGCCGTCATCCTGACCAACAGATCCACCACAGACCCAATTCACATACGGACCGGGGTCAAGCAAGGCTGTGTCATCGCACCAACGCTCTTCTCGATCTTCCTGGCTGCAATGCTCCATCTCACCCTCAGTAAGCTCCCCGCTGGAGTGGAGCTAATCTACAGAACAAATGGGAAACTGTTCAACCTCCGTCGCCTCCAGTCCAGATCCAAGGTCGTCCCATCCTCTGTCATCGAATTACAGTATGCAGACGACGCTTGCGTCTGCGCACACTCTGAGGCCAAACTCCAAACCATCATCAACACCTTCACCGAAGCGTACTGAAGGGATAATTACAAGTCCTAGCCCTTCTCGGGCTACTCCAGATCAGGCATATTTTCCAGACGTTCCCCTTCAACTAAAGTTAGAGATAGCCGAATCCCATAAGACGCTTAATTGGGTCTAAAGGTCAGACTACCTCTCCCTAAAGGAAAGAAACGGCCTGAAGATGTTACCATCCTCCGGATAGCACTTTTAATAAGTTTAACTAGACTGTAACCTTCTGGATATTATGAGGGTCCGGAACCCCCCCGCCCCCCCCAGAATTCTGCAACTCCTCACAAAAGAGTGTACAGAAATTGAGTTTGCGAGGTTGATACAGAAATACTCTGTGAGACAATTCTAAAAATATATAGATTTATTAAAGAACCGAAATTCAGCTAACAGTTGTTGATTCAATCGCAACTTTAACAGTTCAAAATATAAATAGCTTACATTTCTTATCAGAGATCCTTATTCTCAAATCTTAACTTCGTTACATTTCCACACTTCTACTTATTCTTAATCCAGAATATCCACCAAAATCAAATAAAAGTACCTCTTGATCCCCGAGACTCAATGAGTTAAAAACTTACAGAGCCTGCCTCTGAAGTTGCGAATCGCTTGCCCTTCCAACGACTTCTGTTTTCCCATTTGAAAAGCTCTATTTTTATACCTTTTTTAGTGGTATATTCTTTGAAGTTTTCTGCTGATGTAAGCTAATTATCTCCAGTCATCCTTTCTGTTGACTTTTTTCTATTCTTACTGTCAATTTAGCTGTTAACTTTCAGAATCGTGTCTGCTGTATAGGTGTTTCAAAACCTATCCTAAAATGGCTACAACAGATTTATCTCTTTGATGCCATTCTTATCGAAGGTCTTCCATTCAATTCTTAATATTGGCTTAACTTGTTATTAGCAGACGTCTTGTCTCCTAACTATTCCATTTTCAATACAAACACAATGTGATTGCTTGGTACATCTATTGATGTAATATTTTCAAAGTGTTCTGTTGTGTACCTTTTACAATATGTAAATCAAAGCCACTTCAACCAGGGTGTTTGTTTTCCTAGCCATCTTAGTTGGTTATATATATAATCATGTTTCCTGTTTCATTTGATGTTTCTTTTACAAAGACACATGGTTTTTTAATATTCTGTGTTCCTGTTCGAAGTGTTATTTTTTAACACTTTAAACTGGGTATAGCTATTGTGTTGGTTCCAAACTGCAGACTCCTTGGAACCTACAACCATCTGTTTCAATGAGGCCATTGTCTTAGTATTTACAACCAATTCCCATTTCAAAGCTTGTGTGGTGTTTACAACTATTGTTAACAACTGATCTTATCTCAGAAGCCTGTGTTCTGTTTGCAGCCTGTGTCGTTGAGGCTTTTAGATTTTGAACCCTAGTTTGTCATGTTTTAATAAAGCTAGAATTCTGTTCATAGGATAGTGTATTTTTCTGAACTATGGCTCATTCCTTTACAGTACGAGAGCATGGGCCTTACACTAAACATCCGTAAGACAAAGGTCCTCTACCAACCTGCCCCCGCCACACAGTACTGCCCCCCGATTATCAAAATCCATGATGAGGCCATGGACAACGTGGACCAGTTTCCATACCTTGGGAGCCTACTGTCAACAAGGGCAGACGTCGATGACGAAGTTCAACACCGCCTTCATTGTGCCAGTGTAGCCTTCAGTTGCCTGAGGAAGACAGTGTTTGAAGACCAGGACCTCAAACCCAGCACCAAGCTCATGTGATACCCGCCCTCCTGTATGCTTCAGAGACATGGACCATGTACAGCAGGCACCTCAATGCACTGGAGAGGTATCACCAACGTTGCCTCCACAAGATCCTGCAAATCCATTGTCAGTGTTCTCGCTCAGGCCAACATCCCCAGCATCGAAGCTTTGACCACGCTCGATCAGCTCCGATGGATGGGCCACATCGTCTGCATGCCCAATACGAGACTCCCAAAACAAGCACTCTACTCGGAGCTCCAACACGGCAAGAGAGCCCCAGGTGGGCAGAGGAAACGCTTCAAGGACACCCTCAAAGCCTCCTTGAAAAAGTGCAACATCCCCACTGACACCTGGGAATCCCTGGCCCAAGACCGCACAAAGTGGAGGAGAAGCATTCGGGAAGGCGCCGAACACCTCGAGTCTCTTCGCCGGGAGCAAGCGGAAGCCAAGCGCAAACAGTGGAAGGAGCACCGTCAACCCAAGCACCCCACCCGCCCCTTCAACCACCGTCTGCCCCACCTGTGACAGAGACTGTAGGTCCCGCATTGGACTCATCAGTCACCTGAGAACTCATTTTTAGTGTGGAAGCAAGTCATCCTCGGTTCCGAGGGACTGCCTAAGAAGAAGAAATCTGGCCATGGTGATGCCATCGCTGGCCTCCTAAGCAGCAATGTTGTCGGGTGCTGATGCCCTGTGTCCTGTGCAGCATCAGGTGATTGTGGAGAAGGTTGTTGGTGTCGTTGTTGGTGATGTTGTTGGTGATGTTGTTGATGATGTTGGTGTGCCTGGTGATGTTGGTGTTGGGGCTGATCGTGGAAGGAATCAGTGGACCAAGGTGAGATTTTTTTCAAGGGCACCGATGTTGCTGCAATAGATGGCAGCTGAAGTTGAGATGACAGAAGTGATCTGTCAATGGTGAGAGAGCTTGGACCAAGGAGGTGCCACTGGATATACATTTGGCTCTAAACACTTGCAAGCTAAAGAAATCTCTATATGTCTCTCAAATGCAGTAACCTGACCATCTTACAGAATGGTATCCTTTATACCACTTCTACAGCTGTCAGGTTATCAGATAAATCAAAGTAGACTCAACTCATGCCACGGTGAGCTGGCGTGTTCCCCGAGCAGCAGGTAACTCGTGGGGGAGCTCGTAAAATTACAAGGTAGGCTCAAAATACCATTAAATTGGCTGTTAACAGCCGCTTGGTGTCGGGTCAGTTCTGCGCAGACAGACCCGACACCTGGGAGACTTGCGTGGAGGCGGGTTGATGGCGGGTTTCCGACCCGCTGTCAATCTTTGCTACTTTGACAGCGGACCCACCTCCAAACCTGCTCTCTGAGCGCTGGCAAAATCTAGCCCATTGTCTCTAAAGATGATGCCTTATACTATCCCTCATCATAGTTACAAACAATTTCCATTCAATTGAGGTAAGGCTTTCAGTTCTGTTATGTGACAGTTTGTCCTTAGCCTCTTTTTTTTAAAGTGACTTTTTTCATAAAATCTAATCTAACGTAATCAATATTTTAAACATTGTGCATGTTTATCCTATTGAGAAGAAGCCTTGCTTAGTTTAGAAATATCTAGGCCGGGATCTTACCTGATGAGGCTCGTTGGGGGCGGGACTGCTGGTTTCCGGGTTCTAGTCCCACCCCCAGTGACGTCTGATGACCTGACGCTATTTTCCCCTGATTGGCCTTGTTAAGCCCGCCCTGCGGGATTGCCGGCCAATTAAGGGAAAGCTGGTGTCAGATGACGTCAGTGCATGATGCTTCATCTGCCGGTTTTGTTAAAGTGACAGGCACCATAATTTTTTGACAGATGAATTATCAGTGTTTGCAGCATTGAGGTGCTGTCAAACACTGACAATCACTGTCCAAAGGTGAACCCTTTCACCCAGGCTCACCAATGACTCTCTCCTTAGGAGAAAACAGATGGCAGCTGCATGTGAGATTGCAGAAGCCATCTGTCAATTCTCCCGATCAGATGAGGCTTAACATAAACATCAAATCTTGTCACCTGCAAAGACATACAAACAGAATAAAAATATTTCTCAGTACATTCTCTCACCTGTCATACTTACCTGTGCCCCCATTGCACCCATCACACTACCCCTGCAGCTGTCATTTGCACACTTACACTGCAGCAGACCCACAGCTCGCCTCGCTGACCCTGGCGGGGTTCCCCGACGTCGGGAAGCCCGCATCAGCAGGCGGAAAATGGTGAAAAGTCTCTTAACTGCCTGTTAACTACCTGTTAACAGGCAGTTAATTGGCTCTAATCCCCTTCCCGCCGCTAGGAGACGGGTCCCTGCGCGAGTTTGGGACCCGTCTCCCGGGAAGATGGTTCGTAGGTGGGTTGGGACCCGCTCCCAATTTTTCCCATTTTCCCAGCAGTCCCGCCTCCAAACCCGCCTCCTCAGGGCTGGTAAAATCCAGCCCCTAGTATTCGCTACTGTAGCTTGAGCTGATCCTAAAAAGGGTACTTTTAAAATCTCAACTATTTTGCTCCGAGCGTTTGATGCAGGCCGATGACCTGCCAAGAAATATGAAACAAAATGACAAAAGATAAAAGAAATGACATATGGAGAAGTTAAATGTAAGCAGGAACTCCAGCTCAACATAATTCATTATGTACCCTGCAGCTTCCTGTCCCACAGTTTCTTACACCCTGCCAGGAAAGGGATTTACCAAAGCCAGTCCTTTCACCAAGTTTCCTCTGTCGTTTATCAGTTGCTACCAGGCTCTCCTATGAAATATTCATCCTCTGCAGCTGAGACTCTTCTGCCCCGTAAGACACAGGCACAGCTCTACATGGTTTTTAATCTTTTTTATCAGCCAACTATTTAATTCCCTAGTTTGCATTTAAGATAAGTGGCCATGAGTCTGCTACACCAGGTTAACATAAATTGTGATTTGTTCTGAAACTGTTCCGTCTCCAGTGGCAACATCAGGTAAGAGAGTTGCCAGAGTGACATAAAGCATGCCCTTACTCAGAGATGGTGCAGAGGCAGAGCCAACAGAAAGCAATCATTATGGACCTAATTTATAAAGAGACAGGTGGCTTTGAAAGATGAAAAGCTTTTTCTTTCTTTGCTTGCAACACTGCAAACAATGTTTATGAGTTAATAATATTCTTCTCCACACCTCTCAATAATGATTTTTTTTTGCTCGATTAAATCTGTTTGACATTTTGAGAAATATGTATTTTTTTGTATAATTACTGCCATAAATATTTATAAAAGACCAGAACAAATAAGATGCTGCCATGAAGTTCAGTGATTAAGTAAGATTTAGAAGCTCGAGTCTTTTGCTGTAAATAGCTTCACAATAGGTAGACTCTACAAATGTCCACTGAACACGTTAACATACTACTTTAGAAAAAAGGTAAACTTATGAAAATTAAAGTGCTGGAATAAGGTTTAGGTAAACATTTTTGCTGTATTTATAGAAAATATATTTAATCTACAGATGTAGTTGCATGAAAATATAATTCAAATGCCTCTTGAGGTGTAAAAAGATAATTGATCAGATACTGTTGGAAATTTTAATGCAATTTTTATTGCTGTGCTAGTCCCACATAACATTGAGCATGTGTAAATAGATGATAATTTTATAGGCAGAGAAGATTTTTAAATTATAGGTAGCAACAAAATTAAACTATGGTATACATAATGAAATAAGCTTCATGTGGCTTTCCCAACACCTTACTGGTAAATGCATTGTCCAATTATGAATCCTACAGGTCATAGAGGGTTGCTAGCACATGGAATACCTGACCAGAATCAAGGGTGGAAGCAGACTCTATAATAGCTTTTAAAAGGGAAGTGGATAAATATTTGGAAAATAAAATTTTTAAAGGGTAGACCAGAGTCTGAATAGCTGTTTCAGGGAGTCGACAAAGGCATGATAGGCTGAATGGCCTTCTTCCATGCTGTAAAATTCTATGGGGCCGATTTTCCCTGAATACTTTAGGTGCTAAAGAGCCCCCGAGGTGGCCAAGATGGGGTCTTGAGCAACCCCGGTTTAGCTCAAAACGTCATCTTGATAAAGGAGTAGAAGCGCGTGCTTGGAATGGCTGCCCGGAGGATTGTTAAGGTTCTGATTGACAATTAAATGGCCTGCTAGCACTCATTAAAGAGGATGCATAGCATTTTGGTGGCTAGCGCTTCAACTAACCTCTCCTAACAGCGACCAGCTGAACCGGAATAAACAAGTCGTTGCTGAGGATTTCGAGCGCTACTTAAAGGCATGCTCAGCTTTCACTGTTCACTTGCTGCTGGAGGTTTGAAGAGCACTTTTGAGACTTTCTGGGACAGTTTTTCAGGACTTCAACAACACTCTATCAACATTTATTCCAGAAATTCTCTGAGGACGTCACCTAAAGAGAGTGAGTGCTGTGCTACTCTGCCTTATTGGAGACCTTATAGGAGTCACCAGGAGAAAGGGAGTGCTTGGTCATGGGCATCTTGCATGGGGTCCCCCTTGATCTGGAAGACGAATGGGAGGAGGACAAGGCCAGGCAGAGCAGCACCAGCTGCTGCAGGAGAGAGGGATAGAAGAGACAGGAGGATGAGGTGGGCTCCTTTCCCCCTTCGGGTACAAGACATCCCTCCTCCTCTGGACCTCCTCCACCAGGACCTCCAGTATTGTGTCTGAGAACCTGTGCACCCTCTCACCCGGTCCCTGAGCCATGCTGAAACAGGCCATTGTGTGTCAGCCTGCAAACTCCACACCTTCAGTGGAAGTGGGTGCATGGAGCTCTACAAAAATTGCTTATAATCAGCGCTTGAGTGTTAAACCTGCAGGTGTCTGTTTTAGCGCCTCCAGGCAAGTACAAATTATGGTAACCATCAATTAGCCCCAAAATTGCGTGCTAAAACCAGACTTTCAAACAGACGTGTCTTATTAGCACAGCACCCACTTAGCGCCTGTTTCACCCTGATACCAAAATAACCCCCTTTGATTCTAAGGTCCCAGGCTTGATTTGCTGTTAATGCTAAGTTAGTCAGGGCAGCAATGAGGGAGCTACAAATGACCACAATGCTCCTGAGCTACAAAGAGAGAAAAAAAAGCTAAAGTTCATGATCCCAATTGCTGGATGTGACCTGTGCTTGTAATGATTGTGTATGTATGTTGTTGAACTGATAAGCATATGAGGGAAAAGGGAATAGAGGGTTATGCTGATAGAGTTAGATGAGGAAAGACGGGAGGTGGCTCGAGTGGAGCATAAATGTCGGCATAGACTGGTTGGGCTGAATGGCCTGTTTCTGTGCTGTATATCCTATGCAATCTTACGTAACTGCTACCCCAATGGCTGAACGGCCAGATCTGCTACCCCCATGGCTGAATGGCCAGATAACATTCAGGCTTAGATGTTCATCTTTGTGGGGAATCCTGCTGGATCTGTGACCGAGTAGGCTTTGTGACTGCCTGTTTGGGCCTGCGCTGAATACAGCAGGTTTCATGGGAGCTCAGCCACTTCAGAATACTTTGGGATTCCAGCTGTGCCGGGGAGCCCACACCTGAGATGAGGGGTGGAATATGGCCAATGTTGGCCTTGGGCATCTGCAGTAATGGAGAGAGGCCACTGCCTCTGAGGCATCTGAAGAGGTGGCCCAGCTTTGTCAAAACATAAATAAATCCTGGGGTTCTTACAGTAATTCATGGGGGGATTTAACCCACTTGTCCTTGAAATGCTTGATGTCAGGAACAACACCAATAACAATAACTTGCATTTATATAGTGCCTTTAATGTAAGAACATTTTCCAAGTGACTTTACAAATAGATGCAAGGAGAATCAACACCAAGCAGATAAGAACGATTAGGAGGGATGATCAAAGCTTGGTCAAAGAAATACATTTTAAGGAGATTTTTAAAGGTAGAAAGAGATGGAGAGTAGAGGGGATTAGAAGTGGTGGAGAGGTAGAGCTGGATATCATCAGTGTAAATGCGAAAGCTAACCCTGTTGCCTGCAGATGAGGTCACTAAGAGGATAGGATGCAGATAAGGAAAAGGAGAGGGCCAAGGATAGAAACTTGAGAAACCTTGGAGGTAACAATGTGGAGGGTTAGATCATTGCTGAAGATGCTCAGATGGGTAGAAATGGAACCATGCAAGTGCAGTGCCATTGAGCTAGATGACGGAGGAGAGGTGTGGGTGGAGGATGGTGTGGTCATTGGTATCGAATGTGGCAGAGACGTCAAATAGATTGAGGAGTGGTAAAGTATCACCATCACAGTTAGAGAGGATGTCCTTTGTGACTTTGGCGAGGGCCCTTTTGATGCTGTGTGTTGGGCAGAAGCCAGACTGGAGGGATTCAAACAAGAATTTTCAGGAGAGATGGACAAGCAACTGGGAGGCAATGGCACATTCAAGTTCAGGTCAGGATTGAACAGGACGGCAAGTTTAAGGACAATGTTCCCTATAATTTTTTGGGGGCCACGCGGCCCCTCTAACGGACTGTGCAGTCCAATCAAAAGTCTGTGCATGCGCGGTTTTTTCAATTTAAAAGCAGACTGTGCAGCTTAGAGGGAACAGTCTGGTTTGATTTAAGAGAACGGACAGGGAGTGTGTACAATGTCGCTATGGTGATAATAATGAAAAATGTGACATAACATCACTGTCATTATCAGATCATTTGAATACACTGGCTTATAAGTGGGCAGATATAATTAATAGCTTCCGTTATTCCAGTGTAAAATCCTGGAAGTGATAGTGGGGAACGAGTGAAACGGCTCCCTGATTGATTTTTGCCCCGTCACACAATTAGAATGGCATTTGGTATAAATAAGGAGTGTTGCTAGCATCCATAGAACTGTACCTCAACAAGAGTCAGCATCTTCAAGATAGGAGGAAAGAAAAATGGGGGCGATAAGGAAGAAAGGATTGACCTCAAATATAAAGCTGACAGACCTCGACCATACTGGGCAGATCATGGAAAAATTCTCTTCCAAAGTTTAACTCTGCCCACTTGAAATTTTCTCCCCACAAAACTAGGGGGGTGAAATGAATCTTGGACAGTAGCACAAATTGGGCACTAGTGAATCAGCAGCCCATTGTACAATCCACCCAACTTCCTTTTAAAATCGGCCAGAGTGCAAAATGGGCTGTCATCCATTTTGTGCTACCACCAAGACACATTCCACCCCCCAGTAGTTTTATTCAACACCATTTGGGGTGAAAGCTGTTTCATTGGCTCCCATTCCAAAAAAAACCCTATTCAAACATAGAGGGGTGGATTCCCCCTGATTGAACTTCAGGCACTGGCTGGCGGAATGTGCCGACCAACTGCCCGGTCGTCATGGCAGGAGATCCGGTCCATTTTGAGGGCCTGACCTCATTAGCAAGAAGATAAGCCCATGGGGTGGGGGAAGGGGTGGGGGCCCGATGTTTGATGGGGAATCCAGAGTGGCCGCAGCCCAGGCTGGTTTTGTGGAGCCTGGAGGAGCACTCCTGCTCAACCCAGCCCTACAAAAAGAAGAGCTTGCCTTTAGGATTTTCCGGTCAGGCCACCAGCTGCTACTGGCAATCAGGGGGTAGGCACATTTCAAATGCTAATCAGGTTCCAAAGACATACATAGGATCCCGATTAGCATTCTAAATGGGCCAACCACCTGAATCAGGGGCCCACTCCAGCTGCCCAAAGGTAGGCCCGGGGGTGCAATGTCTTGGCTATAGCAGGTGCGAAGCCTAAGAATTCACTCCAGAATCTATCAGCAAATTTATTTTAAGGACTTTTTTGTGGGTTAAATTTTATTTGCTCAGCATGCCAATGGAAGACTTTTTCCACTTTTAGCAGCCAAAATTACATCAAGCAAATCTCCGTTTATTGTATCATAACACTTCCCACACTACCCATTCCTTGTGGCCTCCCTAAGTAAGATTGCTATTTTAGTGTCAAACTATGGACAGTTTTGCCCTGTGCCTTCAAGGGTCTGGCTTGAGACTGTCCAACCTTATTTCACAAAGGATCCTTACAACCAGCAGAGAGAATGAAAGCTTTTATCCCATTAGTCTTGGCTGGATTCAAGCTAAGGTTCCAGAGGTGAAATGACAGTGTGCTAATCCACTAAACACTTCACTATACCAGCCAGCCCCTCTCTCAACAACTTCTGAAGCTGGTAGTTCCATGTCAAATCTTCTACTTCAAAAGTATGAAACCAGGCCACACCATCAAGAACTGTTACCTAAACAAACTACGTAGGTATGTGGGGCGAGTTGGCTAAGGTAGATTGGGAAACTACATTAAAAGGTATGACATTGGACGAGCAATGGCTAGAATTTAAAGAATTAATACATAATTTACAACAGATATACATTCCTTTAAGGCATAAAACCCCCACAGGAAAAGTGATCTAACCGTGGCTAACAAGAGAAGTTAAAGATAGTATTAGATCAAAGAAAGAAACTTATAATGCTGCCAAAAAGAGCAGTAAGCCTGAGGATTGGGAGGATTTTAGAATTCAGCAAAGGAGGAGCAAGAAATTGATAAGGAAAGGGAAAATAGAATATGAGAGTAAACTAGCGAGACACATAAAAACAAACTGTAAAATCTTCTATAAGTATGTAAAAAGGAAAAGATTAGTGAAAGTAAATGTGGGTCCCTTACAGGTTGAGACAGGAGAAATTATAATGGGAATAAGGAAATGGCAGAGAAATTAAACAAATACTTTGGCCGCGATTTTACCATCGGCGACGGGTTCGAGTCGGGTTGGCTGTTCGGCGGGTTCCGGTCTCGCTGTCGGTTTCAGCCGCTCTGAATTAACGATTTTCCCTTAACTGGGCTTATTAAGCCCGTCGTGCGCACTACCCAGCTCAATCAGTGGGTTTGGGTCTGCTGCTCGCCTCTGCTGATGTCTTCCATCCAGCTGCATTTAAGGGGCCCATGCAACCTTGTGGTTTTTCATTCTGATGCTTCTCAGTGTGGCAGATAGCGAGATGACAGCTTCAAGATCAAAGGCCTCTCCAAAATTCGATGATGACACCCTCTATGCTCTTGTGGAGGGAGTGAGAGGGCACAAAGAGGTTCTGTATCCCTCAAATGGATGGAGGAAGCCTCCACAGAAAACCGAGGCAGCCTGGCTGCAAATTGCTGACGAGGTGAGCGCCAGGTCTTTGTGTTCACGCACCTGGCTTCAGTGCAGGAAAAGGTTCAATGATCTGCTATGCTCAGCAAAAGTGAGTATAACATCACACTTACCTTCAATCTGCTCCCCATCTCCTCTCATCACCAGAACTCTGCATTGTCAACCTATTCCTGCACATCCCAATTTACCCTTACATCCCTTGCACCCTTAACCATCCCTCTCTCTCTATGTACAGAACCACTTCACCATTCTACTATGCACCCCTCACACTCGCTATCACTGTTATGCAATGACAACAACTAACAACGCACAGGGAGGGACCTTGGTATTGGCACCTCACTCCATCTTTGTCTCCCTCTAAGCATCTATGCTATGGATTCTCTACACTCACTCCAACAGTCTCACTCAAACTCCACTTGTGCCCCTCATTGCAGGAAAAGAAAGCCCACAATAAGAGGGAGAGGGGCAGGACAGGAGGAGGACCACCTTCCATTGCGCATTTGACCACCGCTGAGGAGGCTGCTCTCGATATTGTCAGAGGTGCTGAGGAGCTGGACGTGGGGGACGGAGAGACGGGCGCAGTAGAGCAAGCTGGTGACAGAATAGATTTGAAACCCTCTCATTTAGATTGCATGAGTGACTGATATGGCATCTGATGTTCATACAGATTGAGTTCTGATCACCTGCACAATTGGATGTGTCTGCTACGTTAATATCACATGTCCAACTCATACCTTTACTCCCCCACAGGACCATCGAGAGCCCCCCTTCCCACTGTCCAGGAGAAGAGCCGGAAACTCCTCAGAGGAAGCTGTAACCTCTGAGGGTGCAGTGTCAGCAGAATTGAGCGCCCTCAGCACCAGCGCAGAGACGCACACCTCGGTGGGTCATTTGCGAGATAGATTAGTCTTGTCACCTGGTGTATCACAGCTCACAAGTGAGAATCAGCAGATGGTGGAGACAGGGACAGCAGAGGAGAGTCCTCGTCGGAGGCCGCAGGGCACTCCTAGCTCTGCTCAGCTGCATGTAAGGCCTGTGCCTCTGGGGCCATCCAGAAAGAGAGCGGTGCTGGAACTCCAGGAACAAATGCAGGAGGCTCTGACAGGGTTTGCAACCACGGTAACTGCGAGTGTGCAGAGAATGGAGAAGTCCATCTCAAACATGAGCAATGCCGTGGTGCACTCAATGGCAAATGTAGGTGCTGCCATGGAAAGGATGGCAACCTCCATGGAGAACGTAAGTCGCCAGATGCAAATAAACATGGTGACTCTTCTAAATAGATGGTCTGCTATTGAGGATAGATGGCCATCTATTGAGGAGAGGAACCAGAGGTACATGGACGTCCCCGTTATGAGGGCTGTCAGTACAGAGACGGGTCCTCATGGCTCCACTGATGTGCAGCAAGGTGCTCTCCAGCTACTTGCTAGCAGTGAAGTGCGGGCGACCCATGAGAGGGATGTTGGTGGTAGACAACAAGGAAGTGTGGGCTCCTCTCCAAGCGCTCACACGACCATGCCACTGCGGAGCCCTCGGTCAGAGCCCCAGATTCCTCACCCAACTGAGATGGCCGTCTCAGCCCCTGCATAGCCGTAGGAGGAGCAGACTGTTGCCGAGCCATCCCAGGCTCCCAAACCCAGAGGACGCCCGCCAAAGGTGTCGAAGCAGGCGCAGCATGAAAGTGAGCAAGGTGCCTCAACATCTGCTGAAGCCACAGGGGAAGCACCACGTAGAAGCACGCGTAAGAGAATGTTAACACACAAAGGGGGAAAAATTCGGTTGGTTTGCGCCTCCCGTTAGCGCCTTAAGAGGGTGCTAATAGGGCGCAAAGCAACTGTCGCCCTGGGCATGGTGATGTTTGCGCCGCTCGCAAAATTGACCAGGCATTTTGCGGCGGCGCTAAACACTGCCGCCACGATCTCCTGCGCCCGCCGATCGTGACGTCAGTCAAGCGTGCAACGCCCCGGTAGCGCCCCAGACAAATACAGCTGGGTTGTGTTGGGGCGCCCTAATGGCCACATGTGTGCAGTCTACGACGCCCTGCACCCTTGGGAAGCCTGCCATATTTGCAAAGCCAACAGCACGCGCAGTTACACTTGCTTCATCCGTGGAGAAGTGGATGTAATTGTGCACCTTTGCAAATAGGGCATCGGTAACCTGCATGGTGCAAGCGTGTGAGGCCGACTGGGAAATGCCGCTGATGTCTGCTGCTGATCTCTGGAAGGACCCTGAAGCAAAAAAGTTGAATGCGGTGGTGACTTTGACAGCCATTGGTAAGGAGTGTTCACCCGCTCCTCTGGGCTCCAGCTATTGGTGCAGCATTGTGCAGATGTCAGCAACTACTTCTTGCGAAAGTCTCAGCCTCCTTTGGCATGGCTGCTCACTCATGTTGAGGAAGCTCATCCTCTGCCTGTAAACCCTGTGTTGGGGGTATCTCCTGCAGCGAGGTGCAGCCCTGCGCTGACGGCCTCTGCCCTGTGCAGCATCAGGTGGATGAAGAGAAGGTTGGCGCTCCTGTTGTTGCTACTGCTGTTGTGCCTGGTTCTGCTGCGGCTGCTCTTCCTCCGATTCTGAGGACCAGGATGAGAGGGTATAAATGGTTCCAATTCCGCTGGTATATATGTCAGTTGAGGAATAGATGTTATAAGCGCTCAGTCAATGTGGGGAGAAGGTTTTCCAAGGAAGTCACAGTGCATATGGATCTCAGCTTAAACACTTACAAGCTTAATAGACCTGCAAAATGTGTTCCAACACCTCAAAACACAAAGTTCTGGCATCTGAAAGTCAGCCATCTTACAGGTCAGCTTTTATGCTGCAGGAGCAGCTGTCAAGAATTCAGCTAGTTGCTGAACCCGGCACAATCAGCTGGCGTGTTTGGCGCACGACGGGCAACATGCTGAAAAAGTCTTAAAATGGGATTATGTAGGCAGTTAACAAGCTGTTAACTGCTTTAAGTGCCTCTCCCGCCGCTTGGTGTCGGGTCTGATCGGGACTCGCAGGCCCGACACTTTGCAAAGTTGCGTGGAGGTGGGATGGCAGCAGGTTCGCAACTCGCCGTCAATCATTTAGATTTTCACTCCAGACCCACCTCCAAACCCGCCCTCTGAGCACCAGCAAAATCGTGGCCTTTGTGTCTGTCTTCATGGAAGAAGAGGCAAAAAACTTCCCAGAAATAGTAGAGAACCAACGGTCGAGCGACAATGAGGAACTGAAAGAAATTAGTATTAGTAAAAAAGTACTACTGGAGAAATTAATGGGACTGAAAGCCAATAAATCCCCTGGACCTGATGGCCTACATCCTAGGGTTTTGAAAGAGTTGGCTATAGAGATAGTGGATGCATTGGTTGTCATTTTCCAAAATTCCATAGACTGTAGAATGGTTGCCATGGATTGGAAGGTAGCAAATGTAACCCCACTATTTAAGAAAGGAGGGAGAGAGAAAACGGGGAACTACAGACCAGTTAGCCTGACATCAGTAGCAGAGAAATTGCTAGAATCTATTATTAAGGACGTGGTAACAGGGCACTTAGAAAATAATAATAGGATTGGGCAGAGTCAACACGGATTTATGAAAGGGAAATCGTGTTTGACAAATCTGTTGGAGTTTTTTGAGGTTGTAACGAGCAGAATAGATAAGGGGGAACCAGTGGATGTGGTGTATTTGGATTTTCAGAAGGCATTCGATAAGGTGCCACACAAGAGGTTATTAAACAAAATTAGGGCTCATAGGATTGAGGGTAATATACTAGCATGGATTGAGGATTGGTTAAAGGACAGAAAACAGAGAGTAGGAATAAATGGGTCATTTTCGGGTTGGCAGGCTGTAACTAGTCGGGTAGCGCAAGGATCTCAGCTATTAACAATCTACATCAATGATTTGGATGAGGGGCCAAATGTAATACAGGAAACTCTCTTTTAACCGGCACCCAAATAACCGGAAATCTCTCTTAACCGGCAAAATTCTTGAGTAGGTAACCGGGGTTTTCCTTCATCTCTCCTTTAAAAATAACTTTAAAAAAAACCCCGAGGCATTTGCCTTGTATCGGAGCGTGTAGATTGGGAGGGGAATGTGCAACCCGGGTAGGCAGCGGACACGACAGATGGTCAGCTGGCGGTCCCCGGGGAGACGGAGCTCCGAATGCAGGCGCATGTCAGTGTGTACGGGGCTCTCGTACGTTGGGAGATATAACTCTCCGTTATCCGGACTTTTTGATTAACCGGCACCACGCCGGTCTCGTCGGTGCCGGTTAATAAAGAGTTTCCTGTATATCCAAGTTTGCTGATGATACAAAGCTGGGTGGGAATGTAGTTGTGAGGAGGATGCATGGAGGCTTCAAGGGGATATAGACAGGCTAAGTGAGTGGGCAAGAACATGGCAAATGGAATATAATGTGGAGAAATGTGAAGTTATGCACTTCGGTCGGAAAAATAGAAAAGCAGATTTTTTTTTAAATGGTGAGGAATTGGGAAATGTTGGTGTTCAGAGGGACCTGGGTGTCCTTGTACATAAATCACTGAAAGTTAACATGCAGGTACAGCAAGCAATTAGGAAAACAAATGGTATGTTGGCCTTTATTACAAGAGGATTTGAGTACAAGAGTAAAGACGTCTTACTGCAATTATATAGGGCCCTGGTGAGACCACACCTGGAGTATTGTGTACAGTTTTGGTCTCCTTAGCTAAGGAAGGGTGTACTTGCCATAGAGGGAGTGCAACACAGGTTCACCAGAATGGTTCCTGGGATGGGGGGATTGTCCTATGAGGAGAGATTGAGTAGACTAGGCCTATATTTTCTAGAGTTTAGAAGAATGAGAGGTGATCTCATTGAAACATACAAAATTCTTACAGGGCTTGACAGGGTAGATGCAGGGAGGATGTTTACCCTGGCAGGGAAGTCTAGAACCAGGGGTCACAGTCTCAGAATAAGGGGTCGGCCATTTAGGACTGAGATGAGGAGAAATTTCTTCACTCAGAGGGTGGTGAATCTTTGGAATTCTCTACCCCACAGGGCTGTGGAGGCTCAGTCGTTGAGTATATTCAAGACAGAGATCGATAGATTTTTGAATATTAAGGGAATCAAGGGATATGGTAATAGTTCAGGAAAGTGGAGATGAGGTAGAAGATTAGCCATGATCTTATTGAATGGCGGAGCAGGCTCGAAGGGCCAAATGGCCTACTCCTGCTCCTATTTCTTATGTTCTTATGTAAACAGATTCGAGGAGTTATTATTGTTTTCAATATTAATCAGCTAAGTACAAATTGTAATGACACATCTCTCTTAGGCAGTCCCTCAGAACCGAGGATGACTTGCTTCCACGTTAAAAATGAGTTCTCAGGTGATGGATGAGTCCAATGCGGGACCTACAGTCTCTGTCACAGGTGGGACAGATGGTGGTTGAAGGGGCGGGTGGGTGGGGTGCTTGGGTTGACGTGTGCTCCTTTCGCTGCTTGCGCTTGGCTTCCGCTTGCTCCCGGCGAAGAGACTTGAGGTGTTCGGCGCCTTCCCGGATGCTTCTCCTCCACTTTGTGCAGTCTTGGGCCAGGGATTCCCAGGTGTCGGTGGGGATGTTGCACTTTTTCAAGGAGGCTTTGAGGGTGTCCTTGAAGCGTTTCCTCTGCCCACCTGGGGCTCTCTTGCCGTGTCGGAGCTCCGAGTAGAGCACTTGTTTTGGGAGTCTCATATCGGGCATGCGGACAATGTGACCCGTCCATCGGAGCTGATCGAGCCTGGTCAAAGCTTCGATGCTGGGGATGTTGGCCTGAGCGAGAACACTGACATTGGTGTGCCTATCCTGCCAATGGATTTGCAGGATCTTGCGGAGGCAGCATTGGTGGTACCTCTCCAGTGTTTTCAGGTGCCTGCTGTACATGGTCCATGTCTCTGAGGCATACAGGAGGGTGGGTATCACTACTGCTCTGTAGACCATGAGCTTGGTGCCGGGTTTGAGATCCTGGTCTTCAAACAGTCTCTTCCTCAGGCGACCGAAGGCTGCACTGGCACACTGAAGGCGGTGTTGGACTTCGTCATCGACGTCTGCCCTTGTTGACAGTCGGCTCCCGAGGTATGGAATCTGGTTCACGTTGTCCAAGGCCTTGTCATGGATTTTGATAATCGGGGAGCAGTACTGTGTGGCGGGGGCAGGTTGGTAGAGGACCTTTGTCTTACGGATGTTCAGTGTAAGGCCCATGCTCTCGTATGCTTCGGTGAAGGTGTTGACGATGGTTTGGAGTTCGACCTCCGAGTGTGCGTAATTCGACGAGAGATCATGGGACAACCTTGGATCTGGACTGGAGGCGACGGAGGTGGAACAGTTTCCCGTTAGTTCTGTAAATTAACTCCACTCCAGCGGGGAGCTTACTGAGGGTGAGATGGAGCATTGCAGCAAGGAAGATCGAGAAGAGCGTTGGTGCGATGACACAGCCTTGCTTGACCCCGGTCCGTACATGAATTGGGTCTGTGGTGGAACCGTTGGTCAGGATCACAGCTTGCATGTTGTCGTGAAGCAGGCGGAGGATGGTGACAAACTTTTGAGGGCAGCCGAATTTAAGGAGGACACTCCATAATCCCTCACGGTTGACAGTGTCGAAGTCCTTTGTGAGGTCAAAGAAGGACATGTTCAGCAGTTGGTGCTGTTCCCTGCATTTCCCTTGTAGTTGACGGCCGGTGAAGATCATGTCCATTGTGCCCCTTAGTAGGCGGAATCCATATTGCGACTCTGGGAGAAGCTCTTCAGCCACTGGGAGAAGGCGATTGAGGAGGATTCTTGCGATGACTTTCCCTGTGGCAGACAGCAGGGAGACTCCTCTGTAATTACCACAATCGGACTTGTCACCTTTCTTGAAGATGGTCACAATTACAGCACTCTGAGATCCCCTGGCATGCTCTCCTCCTTCCAGATAAGAGAAATGAGTTCATGAATTCACGCCAGACACATAACACATAATATGTTAATCAAACCATGAAAAACTATTGGCAAATCAAATATTTTAATCGCATCATGAAAAACTATTGGCAAAATCAGTACTGAGACTTTACATGGCTACAGGTTCAGTTTGTCACAAAACTTTTGCAAATGAGGCCCAGTAGTTAAGAAGTAGGAAAATTACAAATTTAGGGGGAGAAATTCATTATAGCCCAGGAATGGTTTTGAAAAGTTTGAGAATTAGCGCCAGGCGCTAATGCTTCAGACTGCACGCAAAATCCAGTCTCATTGCACAAAGAAAGAATTGGAGCGCTAAATCAAGCGCTAATGGCCTAGCTCAGTGGCATTAAACTCGAAGCACTAACCAATATCAGGTGCAGTCTAATCACAAGTCGTCATAGCTACAGGCTCTTTCCACCTCTTAAATGGAAGGTTCATGGATGCTGCAGAACCTCATTCTCATCATTGCTGGCTGTGCAGCCGTCTCAGCCAGCAGCTGCAGATCGAGGAGAGGAGCCGGACGACTCAAGCAGCCGTAATGATGGCAGATCCACGCCCCAGGGAGAGAGCTCGCATATTCTGTGACCATGCATTGGAGGCGCTGGTGTTCGCAGTGGAAAAATGGAAGGCGGTGCTCCACCCGACAAGTGGCAGGAGACCCTCGCCACATGTCTTCCGCACCATGTGGAGGGAGGTAGCGCAGCACATCTCGGGCAGCACTGTGGTCCCCAGGACCCACACACAGTGCAGGAAGAAATTTAACGACCTCACTCGGATGGTCAGGGTGAGCCAATGTGTCCACAAATGCTACATACCACCATCTGAACCTCAGTCTGCACACATTGTCCAAAGCACCACACCCCCAGCACTCACCCACCAACAATCTCTACCTACCAACACTCACACCCACATCTCACACCTTGCACACAATAACAGCTATTCAACTATGGCAGGCACATCACCCAAACGCATTGCCCCACACTCACTCACAGACTTTCCTTTCTCTTGCAGGCCAAGGTGGCTCATAACAGGAGGAAACAGGAGTGCACAGGCGGGGGAGAAGCCGACACCCAACCACTGCCTGTACTAGAGACTCGAAGCTGTAGATTATTGTGTGCCAGGTAGTGTGCGCCATGGCTACCCAGTGACATTGACCCCCTTGGGGACAACAACGGTATGTTCATCCCTACTCCTTCTTCTCACATCCCACTTCCTCCTCACCACACAAGCCTTTCGCACTTTCCAGCTAATCATGCTGTATGCATGCATTTCTCTCTTCCTGGCCCCCTCCCCTCACCTTATACCGACTCTTGTGCTTTATGCTTTCAGATAATGAGCCAGCACCTGAGCAGCCTGTCCCTGACGGTACCATTGAGAGCGAGGATGAAGAAGACACTGCGTCACTGCATGTTTCACCCGCAGGCACCAGCTCAGATACTGGCACTACGCGTTCTTTAGAGGCTAGTATAGTAGCGGGATCTGCACAGGGTGAGGCACTGGGGATGAGTGGGCTGCAGCAAGGCCAGGGGGAAAGTGCAGCTTGGGGGCCAGTTCCCCGGAGGGTGAGTTCTGCTGCACAGGACTCAGATGAGGACCTCGCTGGGGAGGACTTTGGAAGAAGGGTGATGGGCATGCACACGGAGATGATAGGTGCAATGGCAAGGGTGCCCGAAAGTCTCTCGGCAATGATAAGGAGCGTGGAGGAGTCCACCTCCAACATTGCACAGAGCTCTACGCACACCATGGAACCCATCATTTCCTGTCTGCAAAGGATGGTGGACTCCCAGAGAGACCATGGCGACCCAGACCTGATGCCGTGTGTGATGGCCGATCTGGCAGCTTCCATTGCAGCACAGGCGGAAGTGATGCAACGTCTTAGTGCTGTAATGCAGTCTATGGTTGGTGCCATTCAATCTTAGACTGCTCTCATGCAGTCTCAGCTTGATGCCACGCAAGCTCTGACTGCTGCCATCGTGGCTGGGTCTACCACCGTTGACCGGGGCTTTCACGGTGTCGCAGCAGGCCAGCAATCTGTGCTGCAACAGATTGCTCAGGATGCTGAGGTGCTGCCCCAGGGGAGTGGCAGTGGGTCAGTGGAGCAGGAAGCTGCTGTCCTCTCTCAGGATGACAGCATTCCTGCTCCCACCACTGGCACTCCTCCATTGTTCTTGTCGCTGCCTGTCATCCAGCCAGCCCAGACTGCTGCCGCCCATGCTGAGGTGGTGCAGTCTACATCTGAGCCTTCCAGGCCCAGAGCCAGTCGCGGACACTCAGCAGCCTTCCACCAGCCGTGCTGCAGCCACTGGGCCAACACTTCATAGGAGCACTAGAGTAGGCAAAGGCACAGTAACGAGAGGCACTAAGTGATTGCACAAGGGTGAATAGGTAATATTGTTGTTGTAAATATGTGTTCACTGATTATTGATAAATTTATTAATTCAGTTTGGATTATTTTGTGGTGTCTCTCATTTCAGCTTTGTGCTGTGATATGGCCTGCGACAGGGATGGAATGATGGAGATGCAACGGGGATCTGGGGTTTAATTTATTGGAACCACAGTCTGATGAGGCGGTCACGGACCGCCCTTCCGGAAGGCTGATTGAGTGGCTGCCTCCTCCCTCGCTCCTGTTCCTCCTCCTCCTCCTCTTCCTCGTCTTCCTGTTCCTCCTTCTCCTCCTCCTCCTCTCCCTTTTCCTCCTCCTGAGTTGTTCCCGCAATCCCTGGTGTCAAGGGCTGTGCCTTCATGATGGCCAAGTGGAGCATGCAGCAGACCACCACGAAATGGAACACTCGCTCTGCTGAGTACTGGAGGGCTCCTCCCGAGCGGTCAAGGCAGCGGAACCATTGCTTGAGCACTCCGATGGTCTGCTCGATGATGTTCCTGGTGGCAGCATGGCTCTCATTATATGAGTGCTGAGCAGGAGTGTCAGGGTTGCAGAGGGGAGTCATGAGCCAGGTGGAGAGCGGATAATCCTTGTCTCTGACCAGCCAGCCGCGAGTTTGACGTGATGGCTGGAAGAGTGCTGGCACACCGGTCTGGTGCAGGATGAAGGCATTGTGGCTGCTGCCAGGATAGTGGGCATTCACATTGAAGATTCGCTGTCTGTGGTCGCACACCAACTGCACATTAGGTGAGCGGTAGCCTTTGCGGTTACATAAGATCTCAGGATTGTTATGCGCTACCCGCAAAGCCACGTGGGTGCAGTCAATGGCGCCCTGCACCATGGGAAAGCCTGCTATCCTGGCAAAGCCACATGTACATTCACCCTGCTTCTCTCTGGTGATGGGGAAGGAAATGTAATACCTTCTCCTACTGTAGAGAGCCTCTGTGACCTCATGGATGGCGAACTGCGAGATGTTAGCTATATCTCCTGTTGCAGACTGGAAGTATCCGCTGGCGAAGAAATTGAGGGCGACGGTGACCTGCCACTGAGGGAGTCGTGGTCGCCCTGATCTGAGGCTGGAGGTCTGGTTGCAGGAAGTGGCAGAGTTCTGTGACCACCTCCTTGGTGAAGTGGAGCCTTGTAATACACTGCTCCTCGCTTAATTGGAGATAGGAGAAGTGCTCTTGGAATACACTCGGAGGGTAAGGTCTCCTGTTGAGTGCCCTCATGGCCCTTTCTCCTCCCTCTGGCCATGTGTTCCAATCTTTCTTGCTGTCTCCGCTCCCTCCGCAGTAGATCCTGGAGGGTGAGGTTGACTGCCAGTAGAGCCCCCATTAATGTAACCAAATGTAGCACTTTGATATGTTGTGAGAATAAATGTAACTAATTGGTAGCAACCACAACATTCCTGATACTAAACAATCTTTAAATGACTGAGTTAAACTGTTGCACAATGTCAAACTGACAAGGAAGCAGTGAAACAGCACTATCATGACAGCTGTGACTAATTACTCATGATCCCTTTAAGTAGCGCCCCTGGAGCCGGCATCCACCTGCTTCACGCCTCCTCTCCCTGTCGTTGTCGTGGCGAGGCGCTAAGACACGGGGCGACAATGATTTTTGCAGATTGGGCACCCAGTGAGCGTTGCATGCTCACTGAAGTCACAATCTGCCTGGCGCTGAGGTCCCTGGCAGTAAATCGTAGCGGCAGCGCTATGGGCGGGCCGGATTTGGCGTGCGTCGCTGGATTCGTCTCGCTCCAGCGCAATTGCATCAGCGCCCTGTTAGCGCCCCCGGCAGGCGTTAACTGGAGGTGCTAACCAACTGAATTTTTCCCCATTAGACAAAGAACATTGGCGCATCAAAGAAGTCTGACAGACAGGGCCCAAATTTTATGTTACAATACAAGTAAAATGAAAATGAACGAGAAGGCAAATCAAGCAACAATTCTATAGCAGGAAAGAGACAGCAAAAAATATTATTTACAAAAATAAAAGTATAGGAACCATTTAATAAACAGCAGGTAAAGAAAACATATTTAAAGATGAAAAGGCGAGTTTTTTACCTGGTTTTTTTCATTGTTTCTTGTGGTTTTTTCTTATATATATATCCATAACATATTATTTAATGTTGTTATAATTTTTACTTAAAGAGACTAAATGATTAATATTGAAAACAATAATTACTAGAAGCTGTTTAGGTAACAGCTTTGGCACATTGGTAACAGTGTCATCTCTCAGTCAGTAGGTTATGACCTCTAAGTCCACAGCGGCGGACCTGCGGGGAATCAGGCGGCGGCGGCGGGACTCAAAAGAGGCGGCAGAGACCAGGTAGGCGACCAATCTCCGAGCTCAGAGGGAGGGAGAGAAGTAAAAAGTAATCGAAGTGTGACGTCGCCAGAAAGCAGGTAAGTGATTGGTTGGTGAGTATTTCTCTCTTTTGAAACTTAAACTCTGTGGTTTGTAGTTTCTAAGCTGTCTGTGGTTTAGCGGGGACTGTTGGTAAACCAGGGCCCTTAAGTATATCATTTAACTGCACTGTAATTGGTGGGATTGATTTGATTTAATTTAATTTGAATTAATTAAAGGGTAAGTCATGGCAGGAGAGCTCGGCCCCGTGGTATGCTCCTCTTGCGCTATGTGGGAACTCAGGGACACTTCCTGTGCCCCTGAAAACCATGTGTGCAGGAAGTGTATCCAGCTACAGCTACTGGCAGACCGCATTACGGCGCTGGAGCTGCGATTGGATACATACTGGACCATTCGCGATGCTGAGGACGTCGTGGATATCACGTTTGAGCAGTTGGTCACACCGCAGGCAAAGGATGCACAGGCAGAAAGGGAATGGGTGACCAACAGACAGAGTAGTAGGCGCAGGCAGGTAGTTCAGGAGTCCCCTGTGGACATCCCCCTCTCAAACAGATATACCACTTTGAACACTGTTGGGGGGGATTGCTTATCAGAGGAAGGCAGCAGCAGCCAACTTCCTGGCACCAGGGGTGGTTCTGCTGCACAGGACGGGAGGAAAAAGAGGGGTAGAGCTATAGTGATAGGGGATTCTATTGTAAGGGGAATAGATAGGCGTTTCTGTGGCCGCAAACGAGACTCCAGGATGGTGTGTTGCCTCCCTGGTGCAAGGGTCAAGGATGTCTCAGAGCGACTGCAGAATATTTTGGAAAGGGAGGGTGAACAGCCAGTTGTCGTGGTGCATATAGGTACCAACGATATAGGTAAAAAAGGGGAGGAGGTCCTAAAAGCTGAATATAGGGAGTTAGGAGGTAAATTAAAAAATAGGACCTCAAAGGTAGTAATCTCCGGATTGCTACCAGTGCCACGTGCTAGTCAGAGTAGAAATAGAAGGATATTTCAGGTGAATACGTGGCTAGAGGAATGGTGCAAGGGGGAGGGATTCAAATTCCTGGGACATTGGAACCGGTTCTGGGGGAGGTGGGACCAGTACAAACCGGACGGTTTGCACCTGGGCAGGGCCGGGACCGATGTCCTAGGGGGAGTGTTTGCTAGTGCTCTGGGGGAGGGTTTAAACTAAAATGGCAGGGGGTTGGGAACCTGAGCAGGGAGAGAGAGGAAAGGGAAACAAGGATAAAAGCAAAAGATAGGAAGGAGAAAAACAAAAGTAGCAGTCTGAGAAATCAACGGTTTAAATCAAACATGGCCACAGTAAATAATAATTCTAATAGGTCTAAGAGCGTTAAAAAAACAAGGCTGAAGGCTTTGGGGTAAAAATTGAGTCGCGCCCCATTTGGGGCGCTAACCTCGCCGGGGCGCGACTTTTAGCGCCCCGAAAAAATTAGCGGCCCCGCGCCGGAACTTCAGTGGTTGCGCCCCAAGAGGGAAGCAGGGCGCAACTGGAAGCACCCCGCATCCCTCTTGGGGCGCTGCGAGTGAATATCCTGGCGCTACGTGCCGCAGCGCCACGCGCTGCGGCACGTCGCGCCACGGTATTGCAGGCCTTCCTCCTCTTCTTAAAGGGGAGGGACCCTGCGCAGCGCGAACCGGGGCCCAGCTGGGCCCCCAGGGATCGGGAGTGCCGGCAAAAGAGCCCGGCACTCAAGAGAAGTGCCGGGCTCTTGGAGCGCAGCCGGCACTTCACGGTGGGGGGGCTTCACGGGGGCCGGGGGCAGGTGCTGGCAGGCGGCCAACAACAAAAATGGCCGCCTGCCACCTCCGCTTTAAATATCGCCGCCCCGGCCGCACGTACGCCTCCCTGAACCCGTCGGACATAGCGTCTGGCGGTAAATCAGGGGGCGCGACTGAAGATCACGGCCGGGGCGCGAGCGGGGTGCTGCGCACGGCGATGACGTCATCACCAGCGGCGCAGCGCCACAGGGCGCTACCGGCTGCCGCCGCCGCTAACCTCCCACTAAATTTTCCGGGAGGCGTGGGCGGCGCTGCGCCCGGGCGTTAGCTGCTTTACGCCCCATTAGCGCCCTCTTAAGGCGCTAACGGGAGGCGCAAGCAGCTGAATTTTTCCCCCTTTATGTCTTAATGCGAGGAGCATTCGGAATAAGGTGGATGAATTAGCTGTGCAAATAGAGGTAAACAAATATGATTTGATTGGGATTACGGAAACATGGCTTCAGGGTGGCCAAGGCTGGGAACTCAACATCCAGGGGTATTCAATATTCAGGAAAGATAGGCAAAAAGGAAAGGGAGGTGGCGTAGCATTGCTAGTTAAAGTGGGGATTAACACAATTGTAAGGAAGGATATTAGCTCTGATGATGTGGAATCTGTATGGGTAGAACTGAGAAATACCAAGGGGCAGAAAACGTCAGTGGGAGTGGTATATAGACCTCCAAACAGTAATGCGGAGGTTGGGGATGGCATTAAAAGAGAAATTAGAGAAGTGTGCAATAAGGGCACAACAGTCATCATGGGGGACTTTAATCTACATATAGATTGGACTAACCAAATTAGTAACAATACTGTGGAGGAGGAATTCCTGGAGTGTTTACGGGATGGTTTCCTGGACAAATATGTTGAGGAACCAACCAGAGAGCAGGCCATCTTAGACTGGGTATTATGTAATGAGAAAGGATTAATTAGCAATCTTGTTGTGCGAGGCCCCTTGGGTCGGAGCAATCATAATATGATAGAATTCTTCATTAAGATGGAGAGTGAAGTAGTTGACTCAGAGACTAGGGTCCTGAATTTAAATAAAGGAAACTACGATGGTATGAGGCAAGAGTTGGCTAGGATTGATTGGGGAATGTCACGCAAAGGGTTGACAGTGGATAGGCAATGGCAAACATTCAAAGACCGCATGGGTGAACTACAGAATTTGTTCATCCCAGTTTGGCATAAGAATAAAACAAAAAAGGTGACTCAACCGTGGCTAACAAGGGAAATTAGGGATAGCATAAGATTCAAGGAGAGGACATATAAATTGGCCAGAAAAAGCAGTAAACCTAAGGATTGGGAACAGTTTAGGATTCAACAAAGGAGGACAAAGGGATTAATTGAGGGGGAAAATAGAATATGAGAGGAAGCTTTCAGGGAACATATAAACTGACTGTAAAAGCTTTTATAGATATGTGAAAAGAAAAAGATTGGTGAAGTCAAGCGTAGGTCCCTTGCAGTCAGAATCAGGGGAACTTATAATGGGGAACAAAGAAATGGCAGACCAATTAAATACATATTTTGGTTCTGTCTTCACAAAGGAGGACACAAATAACCTCCCAGAGATGTCGGGGAACATAGGGTTTGCTGAAAGGGAGGAACTGAAAGAAATCAGTATTTGTAGGGAAATGGTGTTCGGGAAATTGGCGGGATTGAAGGCCGATAAATTCCCAGGGCCTGATAATCTACATCCTAGGGTACTTAAGGAAGTGGCCCTAGAAATAGTAGATGCATTGCTGATCATCTTCCAACATTCGATGGAATCTGGAACAATACCCATGGATTGGAGGGTAGCTAATGTTACCCCACTATTCAAAAAAGGTGGTAGAGAGAAAACGGGGAATTACAGACCGGTAAGCCTGACATCGGTAGTGGGGAAAATGCTAGAGTCCATTATAAAAGATGTAATAGCTGAGCACTTGGAAAACAGTGACAGGATCGGACAAAGTCAACATGGATTTACAAAAGGTAAATCGTGCTTGACTAATCTACTGGAATTTTTTGTGGATGTAACTGGTAAAATAGATATGGGAGAACCAGTGGATGTGGTGTATTTGGACTTTCAAAAGGCTTTCGATAAGGTCCCGCATAAGAGATTAGCATGTAAAGTTAAGGCACATGGGACTGGGGGCAAGGTATTGACTTGGATAGAGAACTGGTTGGCAGACAGGAAGCAAAGAGTTGGAATAAACGGGTCTTTTTCCGAGTGGCAGGCAGTGACTAGTGGGGTACCGCAGGGATCGGTGCTAGGACCCCAGCTATTCACAATATATATTAATGATCTAGACAAGGGAACTAGATGTAATATCTCCAAGTTTGCAGACGACACAAAGCTGGGTGGGCGTGTGTGCTGTGAGGAGGATGCCGAGAAACTCCAGTATGATTTGGACAGGTTGGGTGATTGGGCAGAAGCATGACAGATGCAATATAACGTGGATAAATGCAAGGTTATCCACTTTGGTGGCAAAAACAGGAAGGCAGATTATTATCTGAATGGCAATAGATTGGGAGAAGGGGAAGTGCAACGAGACCTGGGTGTCCTTGTGTAACAGTCGCTGAAGGTAAGCATGCAGGTGCAGCAGGCGGTTAAGAAGGCAAATGGTATGTTGGCCTTCGTAGCGAGAGGGTTTGAGTACAGGAACAAGCATGTCTTGCTGCAGTTGTACAGTGCTTTGGTGAGACCACATCTTGAGTATTGTGTGCAGTTTTGGTCGCCTTATCTGAGGAAGGAGGTTCTTGCCATGGAAGGAGTTCAGCGAAGATTCACCAGACTGATACCTGGGATGGCAGGAATGACGTATGAGGAGAGATTGGGTCGATTGGGCTTATACTTGCTGGAGCTTAGAAGAATGAGAGGGGATCTGATTGAAACTTATAAAATTCTGAAAGGACTGGACAGACTAGATGCAGGAAGGATGTTCCCGATGGTCGGGGAGTCCAGAACCAGGGGTCACAGTCTAAGGATAAGGGGTAAGCCATTTAGGACAGAAATGAGGAGGAATTTCTTCACCCAGAGAGTGGTGAACCTGTGGAATTCTCTACCACAGAAGGCAGTAGAGGCCAATTCATTAAATATATTCAAGAAGAGTTGGATATATTTCTTAAGGCTAAAGGGATCAAGGGATATGGGGAGAAAGCAGGGACAGGGTACTGAATTTGGATGATCAGCCATGATCGCATTGAATGGCGGAGCAGGCTAGAGGGGCCGAATGGCCTACTCCTGCTCCTATCTTCTATGTTTCTATGTTTCTATGTTTCAGAGTCTTGAGAACATCATCCAGGTTGACACTTTAGCGCAGTACTGAGCGAGAGCTACTCTGTCTGAAGTGCTGTCTTTCAGCTGAGATGTCTCAAGTGGACGTAAAAGATCCCATGGCACTATTTGAAGAGCAAGAGCGTTCTTCCGATGTCCTGGCTAACAGTTTTCCCTTAACCAATATTACTAACAGATTATCTGGTCATTTATTTCATTGCTGTTTGTGGGACCTTGCTGTGCACAAATTGGGTGCCGTGTTTCCCTGCATTACAACAGCTACTTTATTGATTGTAAAGCACTTTGAGATGCTCTGAGACCATGAAAGGCCTTACACAAATACAAGTTCATTCTTTCGTTTTACTAAGAACATGGTACTGTAACATTATAATGAAAATATTATCTGCAATTTAAAGGGAAAACTGGAAATGAAAAATAAAACAACAAAAAGGTGGAATGTGAATATTACAGCATTTTGCACTGTTTCATTTGCGATATTACTTGGGCAATCTCTCTAGAGTTTTAAAGACAATTAGTAGATGGTGGCATTTGGGACTGTCCATGTGGGGAAATCAATAGTTGTCAATTGAGGCTCTGGAACATCCATGTGGGCAAGCCTGCTGTAGTCATCTGGCTGCCTTGCACACCCATAAAGTGGAAGTCTGGAATCATCATCCAAGAACCAGAGTGTTTGAGAATCCCAGAACTGCTATCACAAGTCTAGACCATTTGGCAAGGAAGCCGAGAACCACTGTCTATACACTTGGAACATTCAACATGAAATGACCTTGATTCTGTCTGAAGTTTTCCTGTTTTCAATGGGGGAGAGGGGTAGAGGGATAGTGGGTAGAAAACAGTCTCAGTGAGGCTGGTAGTGGCTGTGAGACTACCGCAGGTACTGCCAGGGACAAAGTGGTTTGAGGGGTAAGGATTGAAGGAGCTTCAACATGAGGGGTTTTGGAAGGTTGAAAAGTGTCTCACTGGGGGAAGGGATGGTAAGTGCCTGGGAGGGGCGGGGGGGGGGGGGGGGGGGGGCGCGGAATTAAAAATGGGTAAACGGGAATGTAGTTGTGTGAGGATGGACTTGCATTTTTTTTATTCGTTCATGGGATGTAGGCGTCGCTGGCAAGGCCAGCATTTATTGCCCATCCCTAGTTGCCCTTGAGAAGGTGGTGGGGAGCTGCCTTCTTGAACCGCTGCAGTCTGTGTGGTGAAGGTACTCCCACAGTGCTGTTATGGAGGGAGTTCCAGGATTTTGACCCAGTGACGATGAAGGAACAGCGATATACTTCCAAGTCAGGATGGTGTGTGACTTTGAGGGGAGCTTGGAGGTGCTGGTGTTCCCATGCGCCTGCTGCCCTTGTCCTTCTAGATGATAGAGGTCGTGGGTTTTGGAGGTGCTGCCTGAAGAAGCCTTGGCAAGTTGCTGCAGTGCATCTTGTAAATGGTACACACTGTAGTCATGGTGCACCGGTGGTGGAGGGATTGAATGTTTAAGGTGGTGGATGGGGTGGCAATCAAGCAGGCTGCTTTGTCCTGGATGGTGTCGAGCTTCTTAAGTGTTGTTGGAGCTGCACTCATCCAGGCAAGTGCAGAGTATTCCATCACACTCCTTACTTGTGCCATGTAGATGGTGGAAAGGCTTTGGGGAGTCAGGAGGTGGGATACTCACCGCAGAATACCTAGCCTCTGACCTGCTCTTGTTGCCACAGTATTTATGTGGCTGGTCCAGTTAAGCTTCTGGTCAACGGTAACTCCCAGGATGTTGATGGTGGGGGATTCGGTGATGGTAATGCCGTTGAATGTGAAGGGGCGGTGGTTAGACTCTAACTTGTTGGAGATAGTCATTGCCTGGCAATTGTGTTGTGTGGAGATGTAATATCTCCAAGTTTGCAGATGACACAAAGCTGGGTGGGCGTGTGTGCTGTGAGGAGGATTCAGAGAAACTCCAGTATGATTTGGACAGGTTGGGTGATTGGGCAGATGCATGACAAATGCAGTATAATGTGGAGAAATGCGAGGTTATCCACTTCGGTGGCAAAAACAGGAAGACAGATTATTATCTGAACGGCAATAGATTGGGAAAGGGGAAGTGCAATGAGACCTGGGTGTCCTTGTGCACCAGTCGCTGAAGGTAAGCATGCAGGGCAGCAGGCGGTTAAGAAGGCAAATGGTATGTTGGCCTTCATAGCGAGAGGATTCGAGTACAGGAGCAAGGATGTCTTGCTGCAGTTGTACAAGGCCTTGGTGAGACCACACCTTGAGTATTGTGTGCAGTTTTGGTCACCTTATCTGAGGAAGGATGTTCTTGCCATGGAAGGAGTTCAGCGAAGATTCACCAGACTGATACCTGGGATGGCAGGAATGACGTATGAGGAGAGATTGGGTCGATTAGGCTTATATTCGCTAGAGTTTAGAAGAATGAGAGGGGATCTCATTGAAACTTATAAAATTCTAACAGGACTAGACAGACTAGATGCAGGAAGGATGTTCCTGATAGTGGGGGAGTCCAGAACCAGGGGTCACAGTCTAAGGATAAGGGGTAAGCCATTTAGGACTGCGATGAGGAGGAATTTCTTCACCCAGAGAGTGGTGAACCTGTGGAATTCTCTACCACAGAAGGCAGTAGAGGCCAATTCATTAAATATATTAAGAAGAGTTAGATATATTTCTTAAGGCTAAAGGGATCAAGGGATATGGGGAGAAAGCAGGGACAGGGTACTGAATTTGGATGATCAGCCATGATCTCATTAAATGGCGGAACAGGCTCGAGGGGCCGAATGGCCAACTCCTGCTCCTATCTTCTATGTTTCTATGTTTCTATGTGAATGTTACCTGCCACTTATCAGCCCAAGCCTGAATGTTGTCCAGGTCTTGTTGTATGCGGGCATAGACTGCTTCATTATCTGAGGAGTTGCGAATGGCACTGAACACTGTGCAGTCATCAGCGAACATCCCCATTTCTGACCTTATGTTGGAGGGAAGGTCATTGATGAAGCAGCTGAAGATGGTTGGCCGAGGACACTGCCCTGAGTAACACCTGCTGTGATGTCCTGGGGCTCAGATGATTGACCTCCAACCACCACAACTATCTTCCTTTGTGCTGGGTATGACTCGAGCCAGTGGAGAGTTTTTCCCCCGATTCCCATTGACTTCAGTTTTACGAGGGTTCCTTGATGTCACACTCGGTCAAATGCTGACTTGATGTCAAGGGCAGTCACTCTCACCTCACCTCTGGAATTCAGCTCCTTTGTCATGTTTGGACCAAGGCTGTAATGAGGTCTGGAGCCAAATGGCCCTGACGGAACCCAAACTGGGCATCATGATTGAGAGTAGACTGATGGGGCGGTAATTGGCCGGATTGGATTTGTTCTGCTTTTTGTGGACAGGACATACCTGGGCAGTTTTCCACATTGTCTGATAGATGCCAGTGTTGTCGCTGTACTGGAACAGCTTGGCTAGAGGCGCGACTAGTTCTTGAGCAGAAGTCTTCAGCACGACAGCCGGGATGTTGTCGGGGCCCATAGCCTTTGCTGTATCCAGTGCGCTCTGCTGTTTCTTGATATCACATGGAGTGAATCGAATTGGCTGAAGACTGGCTTCTGTGATGGTGGGGACCTCAGGAGGAAGCCAATATGGATCAACCTCTCGGCACTTCTGGCTGAAGATGGTTGCTAACCCTTCAGCCTTGTCTTTTGCACTCACGTGCTGGGCTCCACCATCATTGAGGATGGGGATATTCATGGAGCCTTCTCCTCCCGTTAGTTGTTTAATGGTCCACCACCATTCACGAGTGGATGTGGCAGGACTGCAGAGCTTTGATCTGATTCGTTGATTGTGGGATAGCTTAGCTCTGTCTATAGCATGCTGCTTCTGCTTTTTAGCATGCATGCAGTCCTGTGTTGCAGTTTCCCCTGGTTGGCATCTCATTTTTAGGTACACCTGATGCTGCTCCTGGCATGCTCTTCTACGCTCCTTATTGAACCAGGGTTGGTCCCCTGGCTTGATGGTGATGGTAGAGTGAGGGATATGCCGGGCCATGAGTTTACAGATTGTGAAGGAATACAATTCTGCTGCTGCTGATGGCCCACAGCACCTCATGGATGCCCAGTTTTGAGCTGCTAGATCTGTTCTGAAATATTCAGAAAATTGCATGCCTGAAAGGTAGTTCAGGAAGTATGGGGGAGGGGGGATTTAGCACTGAAAAGTGAGCATTGGAGAATATAGGATGCCACAGAGCAGGGCAACATCAAGTGTCAAGGACGTGCCAGAGAAGTGGCAAGAGGAGATAGACAGAAGATGGATCAAAAGCGGCACATGAGGACAAGAATAGGAAGCGCAACAAACAACTTTAAAGAACAGTTCAGCAGCCAAGTATTTCTTTTCTCAATGGGTTGGATGGTGGGAATCTCTACCATATGTCGGGGGTGAAATTGGTCTTGGGTGATAGTGCTAAAAGGGCGATAGCAAAGCGGCAGCCCATTTTACACCCCTCCTGATTTTCTTTTCCATTGTTGATTTTCTATCGTCCATTTTGCATTAGCTCCCAAGATCAATTTCAGCCTGTCATGCTGCCATTATTTTGAGAGCTTGTGAAGGAGTGTGTATGGATAGCCTCCCCCTCCCACAACAGTTCTTTGAAGAATGCAGGCTGTATTTGCAGTGCAGCCCAGCGCTAGGATCAATATTTGAAGCATGAGCATACCAAATCACGATGGGAATGAATGCTTTCCAGAAATTACTGTCAACCACAGCGCAAAAGAAAAAGGGGTGTAACGCACAGTGACAATTAGGTAGGAGGTCAACGAGGTCGCAACATTCTTTTGTGTCAGCACAGTGGGACTGTCAAGTAACGTTAGCCGAGCCCTAGTGTAGTGAATGGGTCACATGACCTGACACTCGCAGCGGCACCTACAGGCACAATATCATTAGGCTTTTGCGGCCACAAACCATTTTTTAACAAATAACAGATTAGGGTGGCTGCATATCATAAAAGGAGAAAAGTATAAGCCTGGAAAGAACTTTGTTTTGATCTTTCCCACCTACAGGTTTAGAGATTTTTTTGTTATGATTTTCTCCCTGATCTTTCTTGAAGGCAATGTCTTAAGCTGGCTACAGCGTGTTGGCTGCTTTCCAGTAGACATTCTTCATGTGGGTGCCAAGACAGTGAGTGAAATAATTTTTCCAAGTTGGCACTGCCAGGAGGCTGTCTCACTTGCCAGTAGGGCATGTTGGGAAACTGCAGGAACAATTACCACGATTATTCATCCATTCATTTAAATGGATCCAAAATCATGATCAGTGTGCCTGTGATTCCCAAGAATATGCGGCTGTGGGTGAGACTCCCCGTCTGCAATGCAAATTCAGAAAGGCACACCCACTGTGTGCAGGCTATTTAACCATAGGGCCATCACAGCTGAGCTGGACTGTGTCCTCACCCAATTTTAATGCACATGCACTTTCCAACAGGAGTTACTGGATACCAATCAGTAACGGAGATCCTGGCTGATATCACTTCCCCCTCCACCCCGCCCTGTGAAATAGGGCTTTCAGGCCCTTTGTAGCGCCTCTCCGCACAGATTAGGGATTGTATCTTTGACCTTCCTGAGCAGTATGCTTCAGTGGCATACTGGGCAGCACAGTTAGCACTGAGCTATCAGGAAACTTCTTGGGTGCAGATTTCATTTGTTTTCTACTTGTTTCAGAATAGCAAAGGTATTTATAAAGAACACATGTATAATCTTCTTAAAAATAATGAACTGAGAAAATTTCCCACTTAGTTTCCTATCGGTTTGATAAAAAGTTTGTCTTCAGTTCTGCAAATGACCCCCTTCCCCCAAAAGATCTGCAATTTGGGATTGCGTCGAGAAAGTGACTGCTCATCATAGGGATATTAGGAACAAGAGTAGGCCATTCAGCTCCTCAAGACAGTTCTGCCGTTTTGTTAGATCATGGCTAATTTGTACCTCAACTTCATTTACCCACTTTTCCCCATATCGCTTGATACCCATGTCTAACAAAAATCTATCAATGTCTGCCTTAAAAATTTCAATTGACCCAGCAAGGAGCGAGTTTGAGATTTCTACTACCTTTTGTGTGAAAGAATGCGTCTTGATTTCACTCCTAACTGGTCTGGCTCTAATTTTAAGATCATGTCCCTTGTCAAACAGCGAAATCCTGTTTGACAAACCTATTGGAGTTCTTTGAGGATGTAACTAGTGGAGTAGACAAAGGGGAACCGGTAGATGTGGTGTATTTGGATTTTCAGAAGGCCTTCGATAAGGTCCCACACAAGAGGTTGGTGAACAAAATTAGGGCACATGGAATTGGGGGTAATATATTAGCATGGATTGAGAATTGGTTAACAGACAGAAAACAAAGAGTATGGATAAACGAGTCTTTTTCAGGATGGCAGGCTGTGACTAGTGGGGTACCGCAAGGATCAGTGCTTGGGCCCCAGCTATTCACAATCTATATCAATGATTTGGATGAGGGGACTAAATGTAACATTTCCAAATTTGCTGATGATACAAAGCTAGGTGGCAGTGTCAGTTGCGAAGAGGATGTGAAGAGGTTTCAAGGGGATCTCGACAGGCTCGGTGAGTGGGTGAAAACATGGCAGATGGAATATAATGTGGATAAATGTGAAGTTATCCACTTTGGTAGAAAAAACAGAAAGGCAGAGTATTTTCTAAATGGTGAAAGATTGGGGAATGCAGATGCTCAAAGGGACCTGGGTGTCCTTGTACATGAGTCACTGAAAGTGAATGTGCAGGTGCAGCAAGCCATTAGGAAGGCAAATGGTATGCTGGCCTTCATTACAAGGAGATTTGAGTACAGGAGTAAAGAAGTCTTACTCCAATTATATAGGGCCTTGGTGAGACCACACCTGGAGTACTGTGTATAATTTTGGTCTCCTTACCTAAGGAAGGATATACTTGCCATAAAGGGAGTGCAGCGAAGGTTCACGAGATTGATTCCTGGGATGGCGGGACTATCGTATGAGAAGAGATTGAGTAAACTAGGCCTGTATTCTCTTGACTTCAGAAGAATGAGAGGGGATCTCATTGAAGCATACAAAATTATTACAGGGCTTGATAGGGTGGATGCTGGGAGAATGTTTCCCTTGGCTGGGGAGTCTAGAACCAGGGGCCACAGCCTCAGGATAAAGGGTAGGCCATTCAGGACTGAGATGAGAAGAAATTTCTTCACACAGAGGGTGGTGAATCTTTGGAATTCTCTACCCCAGAGGGTTGTGGAGGCTCAGTCATTGGGTATATTCAAAACAGAAGTCGATAGATTTCTGACTAGTAAGGGCATCAAGGGATATGGCGATAAGGCCGGTGAATGGAATTGAGGCAGAAGATCAGCCATGATCTCATTGAATGGCAGAGCAGGCTCGAAGGTCCGAATGGCCTACTCCTGCTCCTATTTCTTATGTTCTTATGTTCTGGATTCCCCATGAGAAGAAAAAAATTCTCTGTATCTAACAAATTCCGTTATCATTTTAAATCAATTAGAGCACCTTCTAAACTGAAGGGAATACAAACTTAACCTTATAATTGAACCCTTTAAGCACCAGTATCATTCTGGTGAATCTGCGCTGCACTACCCCACACACCAGCCACCTCCCCTTTCCCCCCTCCAAGGCCAATATATCCTTCCAGAACTGAATGGAATACTCCAGATGGGGCCTGACCAAGGCTCTGTACAACTGAAGCAACACTTCCTCCCCTTTGTAGCCCCATTGAGATAAAGGCCAACATTCCATCAGCCTTTTTGATTACTTTTTGCAGTTGTGTACTAGCTTTTAGTGATTTGTGTATACGGGCACCTAAATTCCACAGCTTCCCACAGCCTCTAGTCTCTCACACTTAAGAAAATATTCCGATTTGTTCAGCTTGAATCCAAGGTGAATGGCCTCACACATCCCCACATTGAACTCTATCTGTCATAGTTTTGCGCACTCACTTAATTATCTATTTCCTTTTGTAACTTCCTGCTCCATCGACACAACTTACTGTGCCTCTGAACTGAGTGTCATCTGCAAACTTGGATATACAACTCTTTCCAAGTCATTAATATATGGTGAAAATCACCCAGCTGCTCAGTCAAGTCCATGTGAGCTGTGTACAAGAGCAGCAGCCAGAGCGCCACAGCAATTACAAGAAAGATTGTGAAAGCCACTTGCTGTCCCAGCCTGTGCTCCAGTTTGCAGCTGTATTTTATAAAACTACATGACAGCATTTGGAATAAAAATATACTTTTATTTTTTTTTGGTCTGCTTCAAGATGTTTTGAGCTCCCCAATTATTTATTGTTTTGTCTGAGATCTTGTGCTGTTGTCTGCTTCGAAAATATGTTTTTGGCAGAAAAAACAAATTCAATTTTGGCATTACCGTCCCACTATTTTCATTTCACTTCATTACAATTATTTTAAATTTATACTGACTCACCCAGCACTAAATATGATATGGTATAGCATAGTTTAGTACAATAAGTAACTATAATATATTAAATAAGCAGCATTTGTTCAGTATGTATACTGGTGTAAGGTATAAGACAAGGTTAAAGAGCAGTATAGGTTCCAATATAGTCTATATAATCTACGCTTTTGATAGTATAACATGAATAGATTCCATGTTCAATTGCCTAACAAATGGGGCCTGTAACATGGGTGGGGAGGCTGGAATTTGGATTCAGAATGACATCACCAGCAAGAAATCCCACAAATTACTTCTCCTCTTCTAACCCATGGAAAGTAGGCTTGCACGTGCAGTCGTACAAGGTGTAGTTCGGCAGAAGTGAGGCCCACAATGCCATTTTTCTAACAGCAATCGATCCCATAGCAATTGATTGCTGCCGAGAAAAGAGCATAACTGGGTTTTTCCCCCTTCCAATTATTCCCTTTTAATGCTGAGATACAATTCCCCAAGCACTGGGAGTCTCTGGTTCAAGTATCTGTTCTTCATATTTGAGTATAAAGTGTGAATATTGGCAGGCTGCACGATGGTGAGGTACATCACAGCGAAGCCAATGCTGTATTCACCCAACATCAACAAACACACAGGCCGGAATTTTCTGGGGTCCGTGCAGGCGTGCTTGGAGGCGGGTCAGGAGGGAAATTTGAAAAACCTTGGAGCAGGTCGGAAACCCGCCGTCATCCCGCCCCCATGCGCCTTTCCCTCGGACGCGTTTGCCAGCACGGCAGCGATCCGAACGGCAGAGGCAGCCGAGGTAATTGAGATCATCATGAGGTACCCGACCTTTCAAATTTCCCTGGATGACCAAAGGAATCACGCAGCTCGGGAACCACGTCTGTGAACCTGAGGCGGAAGTTGAGTGGGCATTGATCCAGCTCATTAATGCACAGCATGAAAATTACAATAAAAACTCCCACCTGACAGCTGGTCACTTTCCTAAAGCAGATGCTGTTGCTGAGTGAATTGTCAGCACAGATTTAGCTTTCTAGAGGTTGGAATTGTTTCCAGCAAAGTCCTCAACCCCCTGATGCTGCACAGGACAGAGGGTGTCAGCACAGGGCTGCACCACGCCAGAGGCGGTACCCGCAACACAGGGTATACAGGCAGAGGATGAGCTTCCTCAACATGATGGAGCAGCAGTGCCAAAGGAGGCTCAGGCTATCGAGCCAGGTCGTTGCCAACATTTGCACATTGCTCGAGCAAGACCTGCAGCCCAGAGAAGCGAGTGGACACACCTTACCAGTGGCCGTCAAAGTCACCAGTGCCCTCAACTTCTTCGCCTCAGGCTCCTTCCAGGGATCTGCAGCAGACATTTGTGGCATCTCGCAGTCAGCCACCCACAGATGCATCACACAGGTCACTGATGCTCTCTTTGAAAAGTCAGCCAATTATATCAACTGTGCCACTGATGAAAACAGTGTTACTGGGCAGGCACTGGCCTTTGCCACTCTGGTTGGCTTCCCACAGGTGCAGGGCATCATCAGCTGCACACATGTGGCCATCAGGGCACCCCATCATAACCCAGGAGTCTTTGTCAACCGCAAGGGCTTCCACTCCCTCAATGTGCAGCTCGTCCAGGAGCTCGTCCAAGAGCTGCCTGCTCCAGCTTTCTTGCTGTTCATACTTGCTATGTGCAAAATGTTTAATTGAACCTCCCTTGAGGTAGGGAGAGCAGAAACAAAAATAGTGTGCTTTTGCTAAACGTGATCAAACCTGAAATGGTTAAACAACTATCTTTGTTGTTTGTGGTTATAAAAGCACCATGTGTGACCTTGCTTTATTGACAAATGCCTGTGCTTTACATAGGATTACATAGGATATACGGCACAGAAACAGGCCATTCGGCCCAACCAGTTCATGCCGGTGTTTATGCTCCAAACGAGCCTCCTCCCATCTTTCCTCATCTAAATCTATCAGCATAACCCTCTATTCCCTTCTCCCTCATATGCTTGTCTCGCCTCCCCTTAAATGCATCTATATTATTTGCTTCAACCACTCCCTGTTCCACATTCTCACCACTCTTTGGGTAAAGAAGTTTCTTCTGAATTCCCTATTGGATTTCTTGGTTACTATCTTATATTGATGGCCTCTAGTTATGCTCTTCCCCACAAGTGGAAACATTCTCTCTGTATCCACTCTATCAAAACCTTTCATAATTTTAAAGACCTCTGTTAGGTCCACCCTCCGCCTTCTTTTTTCAAGAGAAAAGAGACCCAGCCTGTTCATCCTTTCCTAATATGTATACCCTCGCATTTCTGGTATCATCCTTGTAACTCTTCTCTGCACCCTCCCCATTGCCTCTATATCCTTTTTATAATATGGCGACCAGAACTGTACACAGTACTCTAAGTGTGGTCTAACCAAGGTTCGATATAGTTTTAGCATAACTTCCCTACTTTTCAATTCTATCCCTCTGGAAATGAACCCAAGTGCTTGGTTTCTTTTTTTTATGGCCTTGCTAACCTGTGTCGCAACTTTGGGTCGATTTTAATGGACCTCAGATGGTGGGTTTGGAGGCGGGTCGGCAGCGAAAATAGGAAAAAATGCCGGTTGGCTGCGAACCCGCCTCCAACCCGCGCCCACGCTAATTTCCTAAATGTCGGGTCAGCCACTCCCGAACTAACCCGACACCAAACGGCGGGACAGGCAGTTAAGGCAGTTAACAGCCGGTTAATTGCCTTGCTAATCCTATTTTAATCTGCGATTCCAATTTTGGTGCTTTTGGCTCCTGTTTCCCGTCTTCCGAGAAACACGTCAGCTGCAATGAGTCGGGTTTCTCGAGGACATGATTCGTTGTCAGTTGCTGCAGCCGCTTAAAAGCGCTCCTGCAACATGGCTGATATTCAAATGCCACAACTTTGTTGTTGGAGGTTTGGGATAAGATTTTGCAATTCTACTGACCTTGTGACTGTTCAAGCTGACAGCCATCTACAGTGTGATCTGATTGGAATAATCTCAGGCCACTTTGACTGTGCGCTTGCAAGCTTCTTGCCTCAACTGAAATCTATAACAACGGTATGTGAACCATTTATATCCTCTCATCCGGGTCGTCAGATTCAGAGGAAGAGCAGCCACGGCAGCGCCACAACCAGCCACAACAGCAGCACCAGCACCAGGAGCAACAACCTCCTCCTCACCCACCTGATACTGCACAGGGCATTTCCCAGTCGGCCGCACACACCTGCATCAAGCAGGTCACCGATGCCCTCTTTGCAAAGGCCCACAATTACATCCACTTCTCCATGGATGGCTCAAGTGTGACCGCGCGTGCGGTTGGCTTTCCCAGTATGGCAGGCATGCCAATGTGCAGGACATCAGACTACACACATGTAGCCATTGGGGCCACCTATCACAACCCAGCTGTATTTGTCAACTGCAAGGGATTCCACTCCCTGAACATCCAGCTGGTGTGTAACCAGAGGAAGATCATCATGCATGTTTGTGCAAAATACCCTGGCAGTTGCCATGACTCCTTCATCCTGCACCAGTCTACTGTGCCTCAGCTCTTCCATCCGCCAAACTAACTCTGCAGATGGCTGATTGGCGACAAGGGCTATCTCCTGAAAAATTGACTTATGACACTGACGAGGAGGCCAACAAATGAGGCTGAAGAGCGGTACAATGTGAGTCACTTATCCACCAGAAGCATCATCAAGCAAACCATCGGCTTGCTCAAAATGCGCTTCCGATGCCTGGACAGATCTGGTGGAGCCCTACAGTATTCACCAGCCAGGGTGTCCAGAATCATCGTGGTCTGCTGTGCCTTGCACAACATCACACAGCAGTGTGAGTTAGTGCTGCTGGACGAACAAGTGGCATAGAAGCATAAAAGATAGGAGCAGCAGTAGGCCATTCGGCCCCTCGAGCCTGCTCCACCATTTAATGAGATCATGGCTGATCATCCAAATTCAGTACCCTGTCCCTGCTTTCTCCCCCTATCCCTTGATCCCTTTAGCCTTAAGAAATATATCTAACTCCTTCTTGAATATATTTAATGAATTGGCCTCAACTGCCTTCTGTGGGAGAGAATTCCATAGGTTCACCACTCTCTGGGTGAAGAAATTCCTCCTCATCTCAGTCCTAAATGGCTTACCCCTTATCCTTAGACTCTGACCTCTGGTTCTGGACTCCCCCGCCATCGGGAACATCCTTTCTGCATCTAGTCTGTCTAGTCCTGTTAGAATTTTAGAAGTTTCAATGAGATCCCCTCTCATTCTTCTAAACTCTAGCGAATATAAGCCTAATCGACCCAATCTCTCTTCATACGTCATTCCTGCCATCCCAGGTATCAGTCTGGTAAATCTTCGCTGCACTCTCTCCATGGCAAGAACATCCTTCCTCAGATAAGGCGACCAAAACTGCATACAATTCTCAAGGTGTGGTCTCACCAAGGCCTTGTACAACTGCAGCAAGACATCCTTGCTCCTGTACTCGAATCCTCTCACTATGAAGGCCAACATACCATTTGCCTTTTTAACCGCCTGCTGCACCTGCATGCTTACCTTCAGTGATTGGTGCACAAGGGCTCCCAGATCTCGTTGCACTTCCCCTTTTCCCAATCTATTGCCGTTCAGATAATAATCTGTCTTCCTGTTTTTGCCACCAAAGTGGATAACCTCGCATTTGTCCACATTATACTGCATCTGCCATGCATCTGCCCAATCACCCAACCTGTCCAAATCATACTGGAGTTTCTCTGCATCCTCCTCACAGCACACACGACCACCCAACTTTGTGTCATCTGCAAACTTGGAGATATTACATCTAGTTCCCTCGTCTAGATCATTAATATATATTGTGAATAGCTGGGGTCTTAGCACCGATCCCTGCAGTACCCCACTAGTCAGTGCCTGCCACTCGGAAAAAGACCCATTTATTCCAACTCTTTGCTTCCTGTCTGCCAACCAGTTCTCTATCCAAATCAGTACCTTACCCCCAATCCCATGTGCTTTAACTTTGCACGCTAATCACTTATGCGGGACCTTATCGAAAGCCTTCTGAAAGTCCAAATACACCACATCCACTGGTTCTCCCTTATCTATTCTACCAGTTACATCCTCAAAAAATTCCAGTAGATTAGTCAGGCATGATTTACTATTTGTAAATCCATGTTGACTTTGTCCTATCCTGTCACTGTTTTCCAAGTTCTCTGCTATTACATCTTTTATAATGGACTCTAGCATTTTGCCCACTACCGATGTCAGGCTTACCGGTCTATAATTCCCCGTTTTTTCTCTACCACCTTTTTTAAATAGTGAGGTTACATTAGCTACCCTCCAATCCATGGGAACTGTTCCAGAGTCTATAGAATTTTGAAAGATGACCAGCAATGCATCTACTATTTCTAGGGCCACTTCCTTAAGTACCCTTGGATGTAGATTATCAGGCCCTGGGGATTTATCGGCCATCAAACCCGTCAATTTCCCTAACACCATTTCCCTACAAATACTGATTTCATTCAATTCCTCCCTCTCATTAGACCCTATGTTCCCCGACATCTCTGGGAGTTTGTTTGTGTCCTCCTTTGTGAAGACAGAACTAAAGTATGTATTTAATTGGCCTGCCATTTCTTTGTTCCCCATTATAAATTCTCCTGATTCTGACTGCAAGGGACCTACGCTTGACTTCACCAATCTTTTTCTCTTCACATATCTATTGAAGGTTCTACAGTCAGTTTTTATGTTCCCTAAAGCTTACTCTCATATTCTTTTTCCCCCCTCTTAATTAATCCCTTTGTCCTCCTTTGCTGAATCCTAAACTGCGCCCAATCCTCAGGTTTGCTGCTTTTTCTGGCATATTTAGATGACCTCTCCTTGGATCTTATGCTATCCCTAATTTCCCTTGTTAGCCATGGTTGAGTCACCTTTTTTATTTTATTTTTATGCCAACCAGGGATGAACAAATTCTGTAGTTCATCCATGCAATCTTTAAATGTTTTACCATTGCCTAGCCACCGTCAACCCTTTAAGTAACGCTCCCTAATCCATCCTAGCCAACTCTTGCCTCATACCATCGTAGTTTCCTTTATTTAAATTCAGGACCCTAGTCTCTGAGTCAACTACTTCACTCTCCATCTTAATGAAGAATTCTATCATATTATGATCGCTCCTCCCCAAGGGGCCTCGCACAACAAGATTGCTAATTAATCCTTTCTCATTACATAATACCCAGTCTAAGATGGCCTGATCTCTAATTGGTTCCTTGACATATTGGTCCAGGAAACCATCCCGTATACACTCCAGGAATTCCTCCTCCACAGTATTGTTACTAATTTGGTTAGCCCAATCTATATGTAGATTAAAGTCACCCATGATAACTGCTGTGCCCTTATTGCTTGCGTCTCTAATTTCCCGTTTTATGCCATCCCCAACCTCAGCATTACTGTTTGGGGGTCTGTATACAACTCCCACTAATGTTTTCTGCCCCTTGGTATTTCTCAGCTCTACCCATACAGATTCCACATCATCAGAGCTAATATCCTTCCTTACTGTTGTGTTAATCTCCTCTTTAACCAGCAATGCTACACCACCTCCTTTTCCTTTTTGTCTGTCCTTCCTGAATATTGAATACCCCTGGATGTTGAATTCCCAGCCTTGGTCAGCCTGGAGCCATGTCTCCGTAATCCCAATTATATCATATCCGTTTACATCTATTTGCGCAGCTAATTCATCCACCTTATTACGAATGCTCCTCGCATTAAGACACATTTGCCTTCAGGCTTGTTTTTTTAACACTCTTAGTCCTTTTAGAATTATTATTTACTGTAGCCATGTTTGATTTACACCCTTGATTTCTCTGCCTTCCACTTTTGCTTTTCTCCTTCCTGTCTTTTGCTTCTATCCTTGCTTCCCTTTCCTCTGTTTCCCTGCACAGGTTCCCAACCCCCTGCCATTTTAGTTTAAACCCTCCCCAACAGCACTAGCAAACACTGCGCCTCAGACATCGGTCCCGGTCCTGCCCAGGTGCAAACCGTCCAGTTTGTACTGGTCCCACCTCCTCCAGAACCGGTTCCAATGTCCCAGGAATTTGAATCCCTCCCCCTTGCACCATTCCTGTAGCCACATATTCATCTGAAATATCCTTCTATTTCTACTGTGACTAGCATGTGGCACCGGTAGCAATCCTGAGATTACTACCTTTGAGGTCCTATTTTTAAATTTACCTCCTAACTCCCTATATTCAGCTTTTAGGACCTCATCCCCTTTTTTACCTATATCGTTGGTACCTATATGCACCACAACAACTGGCTGTTCACCCTCCCCCTCCAGAATGCTCTGCAGCCGCTCCGAGACATCCTTGACCCTTGCACCAGGGAGGCCACATACCATCCTGGAGTCTCGTTTGCGGCCGCAGAAACACCTATCTATTCCCCTTACAATAGAATCCCCTATCACTATAGCTCACCCGCTGTTTTTCCTCCCGTCCTGTGCAGCAGAACCACCCATGGTGCCAGGAAGTTGGCTGCTGCTGCCTTCCCCCGATAAGCCATCTCCCTCAACAATATCCAAAGTGGTATATCTGTTTGAGAGGGGGATGTCCACAGGGGACCCCTGCACTACCTGCCTGCGCCTACTACTCTGCCTGGTGGTCACCCATTCCCTTCCTGCCTGTGCAGCCTTTACCTGCGGTGTGACTAACTCCCTAATCGTGCTATCCACGATGTCCTCAGCATCGCGAATGCTCCAGTATGCATCCATTTGCAGCTCCAGCGCCGCAATGCGGTCTGCCAGTAGCTGCAGCTGGATACACTTCCCGCACACATGGTCATCAGGGACACAGGAAGTGTCCCTTATTTCCCACATAGTGCAGGAGGAGCATGCCACGGGGCTGAGCTGTGCTGCCATGACTTATCCTTTAATTAATTTAAATTAACTCAAATCAATCCCACAAATTACACTACAATTAAATGATATACTCAAGGGCCCTTGTATACTAGCACTCCCTGCTACACAACAGAGACCTTCAAAACTATAACCACAAAAATTAGGACCTTCTAAACTTTATAAACTATTAACCTTAACTGTCAAACTACTGAGTAGTATAAATACTCACCTGGTCGTACTCACCCAATCAGCTGCTTCCTCTTATCCGCGTCACTTTTTGAATTGTGACGTGGCTCTGGAACGCCGCCGCTGGTCTGTGAGATTGGTAAGCCTCTGAAAAAAAGCCCGCGAAAGTGAGTTTAATTACTCACTATGCTGCTGCTCTCTCCGCTCCCGACACTGGCCTCTGCAAAAAAGCCCGCGAAAGTGAGTTTAACTGCTCACTGTGCTGCTGCTCTCTCCGCTCCCAACTCTGGCCTCTGCAAAAAAGCCCGTGAAAGTGAGTTTAACTACTCACTATGCTGCTGCTCTCTCTGCTCCCAACTCTGGCCTCTGCAAAAAAGCCCGCGAAAGTCACACACTCCTCGGAAGAAGAGGATGAGGATGAGGATGAGGACGAGGAGGAGGATGAGGAAGAGGACGAGGAGGAGCATGAGGAGGAGGATGAGGAGGAGGACGGGGAGCAATGCGTTGCGCGGCCGGATGTGACCAATGCAGCCACATGCGACCACATTGCTGGCCGTCTGGCAAGGGAAGCACTCATCCATGCCAGATTCGCGTAAGCTTACACTTCAAACATTGGTGGCTGGCAGATGGAGATGAATATAAGGCTGACATTCTCAAAACCTCATGCATCATCTGTCCAATAAACGGTAGTGTCCGCTCACTCTCACCACCATCATTATAAATGGAATTAGCCCTGAGCCCTCACTCTTGAACTTCCATTTCCCAGAACACATAGGCCAGAACCTCAACTCTTTGCCATCACTTTTGTTTAATTACATCACAAAAGGATGACTCTCAATATTTAACAACACTATAAAACATCCAAGTGACTACCCTTGTGACTATTAGTGCTTTAACTTCCGATTACACATGCTCCTACGTGGTGCTTCCCCTGTGGCTTCAGCAGATGTAGAGGCACCTTGCTCACTTTGGTGCTGCGCCTGCTTAGATGCCTTTGGCGGGCATCCTCTGGGTTTGGGCTGTGAGAGCTCCTCCACAGTCTGCTCTTCCTGCGGCTGTGCAGGGGCTGAGATGGCCATCTCAGTTGGGTGAGGAACCTGGGGTTCTGACCGAGGGCTCCGCAGTGTCATGGTCATGTGAGCGCTTGGAGAGGAGCCCACACTTCCTTGTTGTCTGCCACCAACATCCCTCTCATGGGTCACCCGCACTTCACTGCTAGCAAGTAGCTGGAGAGCCACCTGCTGCACCTCAATGGGGCCATGAGGACCCGTCTCAGTACTGACAGTCCTTATAATGGGACGTCCATGTACCTCTGGTTCCTCTCCTCAATAGATGCCCATCTATCCTCCATAGCAGACCATCTATTTAGAAGAGTCACCATGCTCTGTTGAGTGTGACGACTTATGTCCTCCAAGGAGGTTGCCACCCGCTCCACGGCGGCACGTTCGTGCTCCATTGCCTTCAGCACGGCAGTGCTCATGTTAGAGATGAACTCCTCCATTCTCTGCACACTCACAGTTACCCTGGATGCAAACCCTGTCAGAGACTCCTGCACTTGTTCCTGGAGTTCCAGCACCACTCTCTTTCTGGATGGCCCCAGAGGCACAGTGTCTACATGCAGCTGAGCTAGGAGCTAGGAGAGTCTTGCAACCTCCAACGAGGACTCTCCACTGCTGTCGCTGTCTCCAGTAGCTGCTGATGCTCACTTGTAAGCTGTGATACACCAGGTAACAACATTACTGTGTGTCACGAAGGACCCACCGAGGTGTGCATATCTGCGCTGGTGCTGGGTGCGCTGAGTCCTGGTGACGCTGCTCCCTCAGAGGCTCCAGGTTCCTCTGATGATTCGTCTGGCTCTTCTTCCTGGACAGTGGGGAGGGGATGCTCGATGGTCCTGTGGGAGAGTAAAGGCATAAGTTAGACATCTGATTTGGAGGTAGCAGACACATCCTATTGTGCAGATGATCAGAAGTAAATCTCTATGAACAACTAGGGGCGATAGAGGTGATAGAGGCAAATTTTGCAGTTGGAGGCGATAATTATCGCCGGGCGCTAAACTTTGCGCCTGGCCGATATTAGCGCCCCAAAATGGTCGATACCCAATTTTTCCCCCCTTGTATTTAATCTTGTATCTATGTCCCTTCATTGTAGAACCCCTTAATCACTTCTACCTAATGTGTCGCATCTCTTCATAATTTTAAACGCCTCAGTCAAATTACCCTATAATCTCTTCTTTTCTAACAAAAAAGACCCAATTTTTCACATTTTCTTTGTGTTTGTATTTCCTCATACTTGGCATCATCCTAGTGAATCTGCGTTGTACCCTTTCTAATGCCTCAACAATGCCTCAGCAAATGTAACAGCGCTATTCAAGAAAGGGAGAGAGAAAACATGGGAACTACAAGCCAGTTAGCCTGTCATCAGTCGTCGGGAAAATGCTGGAATCCATTGTTAAGTAAGTGGTTTCAGGGCACTTAGAAAATAGTAACATGATTAAGCAGAGTCAACATGATTTTATAAAAGGAAAATCATGTTTGGCAAATTTATTAGAGTTTTTTGAGGATGTGACTAGCAGGGTTGATAAAGGGGAACCAGTGGATGTAGTATATTTGGATTTCCAAAAGGCATTCAATAAGGTGCCACATAAAAGATTATTACACAAGATAAGGGCTCATGGGGTTGGGGGTAATATAGTAGCATGGATAGAGGATTGGTTAATGGACAGAAAACAGAGAGTAGGGATAAATGGATCTTTTTTAGGTTGGCAGGCTGTAGCTAGTGGGGTGCCGCAAGGATCAGTGTTGGGGCCTCAGCTATTTACAATCTATATTAATGACCTAGATGAAGGGACCGAGTATAATATACCCAAGTTTGCTGATGATACAAAGCTAGGTGGGACAGTAAGCTGTGAGGAGAACACAAAGAGTCTGCAAAGGGATATAGATAGACTAAGTGAGTGGGCAGTAAGGTGGCAGATGGAATATAATGTAGGGAAATGTGAGGTTATTCACTTTGGTAGGAAGAATAGAGAAACAGAATATTTTTTAAATGGTGAGAAACTTTTAAATGTTGGTGTTCAGAGAGATTTGGGTGTCCTTGTGCAAGAAACACACAAAGCTAGCATACAGGTACAGCAAGCAATAAGGAAGGCAAATGGCATGTTGGCCTTTATTGCAAGGAGGTTGAAGTATAAGAGTAAGGAAGTCTTGCTACAATTGTACAGGGCCTTGGTGAGACCACACCTGGAGCACTGTGCACAGTTTTGGTCTCCTTATCTAAGGAAGGATATACTTGCCTTGGAGGCGGTGCAACGAAGGTTCACTAGATTGATTCCTGGGATGAGTGGTCTGTCCTATGATTGTGTAGAATGGGCCTATACACTCTGGAGTTTAGAAGAATGAGAGGTGATCTCATTGAAACATATTAGATTCTGAAGGGGATTGACAGGGTAGATGCTGAGAGGCTGTTTCCCCTGACTGGAGTGTCTAGAACTAGGGGACATAGTCTCAGGATAAGTGGTAGGCCATTTAAGATTGAGATGAGGAGGAATTTCTTCACTTAGAGGGTTGTGCATCTTTGGAATTCTTTGCCCCAGAGGGCTGTGGATGCTGAGTCTTTGAGCATATTCAAGGCTGAGATAGATAGATTTTTGGACTCCAGGGGAATCAAGGAATGAAGGTCGGGCGGGAAAGTGGAGTTGAGGTCAATGATCAGCCATGATCTTATTGAATGGCGAAGCAGGCTCGAGGGGCCATATGACCTACTCCTGCTCCTATTTCTTATGTTCTTATGTAAGTACTGAGGCCGAGGAGAGATAGAATGAAAGCCATATTTCCACCAGCTGTGTCATAGAGCAGACAATAGGCATGCTAAAAATGCACTTCAGATGCCTTGACAAATCTGGAGGAGCCCTTCAGTACGCACCTGCCAGGGTCTACAGAATTGTCGTGGTCTGCTGCTCCCTGCACAACATAGCGCAGCAGCGAGGATTAACGCTGCATGAGGAGCAAAGCTCTGAGCACACAGTCTCTTCAGAGGAGGAGGAGGATCATCAGCTGGAAGACGAGGAGGAGAAGGAGCTGGAGGAACCTACGGTCCTGATCCCAACAACACCCGAGCACATTGCTGCCTGGGAGGCCAGGGATGCCCTCATCATGGCCAGATTTACTTAACTTCACACATTACACCCATATGGCTGCCACATGCTGCACCAGATTTGCACCACCCCTCAGCAACATCATAAAGCATTCCTACAATAACCAAGCCATTCCTTTCACACTGACCACCATTGCTGGAGGTAACATTATGTCTCACCATTCACTCCATCTCACTAGGCCACTTCCAAAGTTGCACACAGATTTGTCCATGACCGGAAAGTGGTGAAAATAAATAGTTTCATGCGTGACATCACAGTAACAGAAATTTTACAGAAACATTTATTAAAACACCCAAGTGGCTACCCTTGTGCATCTACTTATGTTTCATTTTTCTCTTACGCGTGCTTCTACGAGGTGCTACCCCTGTGACTTCAGCAGAGGTAGAGGCAGCCTGCTCACTTCCCTGTTGCGACTGCATAGACACTTATGGCGGACGTCTTCTGGGTTTTGGAGCCTGTGATGGCCCCACCCAAGTCTGCTCCTCTTGCGACTGTGCAGCGGCAGACTCAGGCATCGCGATCCGAGGAGGCATCTGGGGCTCTGACTGAGGGGGTGGGGAGGTGGGGGCAATGAAGGAGAAGTGTGAGTGCTTTCAGAGGAGCCCCCACTTCCATGTCCCCTCTCACTATCATCCCTCTCATGGGCCACCTGCACTTCCCTGCTAGCAAGGAGCTGGAGAGCACCTTGCTGTAAGCAGTGAGGCCATGAGGACCCATGTCTATGCTGACATCCCTCCTGGAGAGGAGGACTATCAGCCTCTCCTATCTATTCTCCATAGAGACCATGTGCTCCTGTGAGTGGCACATTTGCTGCTCCATACAGGTGGCCATCCTTTCCATGGAAGAGCCTACAGACGCCATCGCCTGCGACATGGTGGTGTTCACGTTGGAGATGGACTCCTCCATTCTCTGTACATTTGCAGACATTACGGTTGCAAAACCTGTCAAAGCCTCCTGCACTTCTCTCTGGATGGCCTCCGAGGCTCAGTGTCTATATAGAGCTGAGCAGAGCTGGGAGTGTCCTGCGTCCTCCGGCGAGGAGTCTCCACTGCTGTCCCCATCTCCACCATCTGCTCTTGCTCACTTGTGAGTTGTGAGACACCAGGTGACAACACTACTCTATCTCGCGTTGCACCCACCGAGGTGTGCGTATCTGCGCTGGTGCTGGGTGCGCTTATGTTTGGTGACGGTGCTTCCTCAGAGGCTGGAGGCTTCTCTGAGGAGTCGTCTTGCTCTTCTTCCTGGACAGTGGATGGGTGGGGGGGTGGAGGGGGGGTGGTTTGATGGACCTGTGGGAGAGTAAAGAGATGAGTTAGATATGTTATATCAAGAATGGGTATAGATACCATTATGCACATGATGAACATTCACTGGTTGCTGACATCAGTCCCATATGAATGACTGCTGTATGCTATGTGGCTGTATGAGATGTAATTCTGACACCAGGTTGCTGAGATGTCCCCCTCTCTCTGTCTCCCACCTCCAGCTGCTCGCGACTCCAGACACTTCCAAGGCACCCTCCTCTGCTGTGTTAAGGTGATAATGAAGGGCCACCACTGGTTCTCTCCCTCTCCCTCTTATTATGGGCTCCCTTTTCCTGTAAGGAGGGAAAGAGAAGGTTGAGTGAGAGTGATGGAATGAGTGTAAGAAATGGATGGGTAACATCTTTAGAGGGTGACTATGATGGAGTGGGGTGCCAATGCCAAGTGGCCTCCTTGTGTGTTTTTCGTTGGTATGATTACATTAGGATGAGGGTGAGTGTGAAGGGTGATTAGTCAGAAGATGATGTGATAATGCAGATAGAGTGAGAGGGATGGGTGGACGCGCAAGATATGTTGGTGTGAGTAATGATGTGCAGGAGTAGGGTAGGGAAGGCAGAGTGATGGGGCTGTGATGAGAGTCACTTCAGGAAGAAGTTGAATGTGGCTTTGCACTCACCTTTCCTGATCTAATGAGATAATTGAAACGTTTGCGGCACTGCCCCCAGGTCATCTTGACAGCATCCCTGCTGTTGACCTCCTCTGCAATCTCCAGCTAGGCTCCTTTGGTCTGTTGGGGAGGTCTCTTCCACCCATCAGAAGGGAAGAGGACCTCCCTGCATGCTCTCACTCCCTCCACAAACATATGGAGGGAATCATCTGAGAACCTGGGTGCAGCTCTCTGTCTCTGTGCAGTCATGTTTGGCACTCTTTGCAACACTCCAATGCTCCAGTGCAGTGACTGCACACTCCTGGATGAACCTTCAAATGCAATGTGGCCACGGCGCCTTTAAATATCCCGGCTGAAGACGTGTCATTGATGATGTCATCAGACCCACTCCATTTAATAGGGCTGGGTAACGCGCAGGCCTGCCTTAATAGGCGCCATTAACGGATAGTCGATCTCAGGAGCGGGATGGAATGAAGAACGGGTTCACAACCTGCCACGTCGACCGCCCGTACCCGACCCACCCGGGCACAGAAAACTCCGGCCACACTTTCCAGTAGTGTCATGGGATAGCAACCATGAGGGGTGACCTAGACTGATTGTTTTCTCTCAAATTCGAATACAGAGACCAATTGAAGACTTTACTGCTACACTGTTTGAGATCAGCTAACTTGGCAGCACTCTGGGATATCTCTAGTCTCTATGGCTCAAAGACATTCAAACTTATCTATACAAAAATTCGAGGCACTGGCTGTCTGGACAGAGTTCCACAGGTAGAAACAGAGAAACATAGAAGATAGGAGAAGGAGTAGGCCATTCAGCCCCTCGAGCCTGCTCCGCCATTCAATGCAATCATGGCTGATCATCCAAATTCAGTACCCTGTCCCTGCTTTCTCCCCATATCCCTTGATCCCCTTAGCCTTAAGAAATATATCTAACACCTTGTTGAATATATTTAATGAATTGGACTCAACTGTCTTCTGCGGTAGAGAATTCCACAGGTTCACCACTCTCTGGGTGAAGAAATTCCTCCTCATCTCAGTCCTAAATGGCTTACCCCTTATCTTTAGACTGTGACCCCTGGTTCTGGACTCCCCCGCCATCGGGAACATCCTTCCTGCATCTAGTCCTGTTAGAATTTTATAAGTTTCAATAAGATCCCCTCTCATTCTTCTAAACTCTAACGAATACAAGCCCAATCGACCCAATCTCTCTTCATACGTCATTCCTGCCATCCCAGGTATCAGTCTGGTGAATCTTCGCTGCACTCCCTCCATGGCAAGAACATCCTTCCTCAGATAAGGTGACCAAAACTGCACACAATACTCAAGGTGTGGTCTCACCAAGGCCCTGTACAACTGCAGCAAGACATCCTTGCTCCTGTACTCGAATCCTCTCACTATGAAGGCCAACATACCATTTGCCTTCTTAACTGCCTGCTGCACCTGCATGCTTACCTTCAGCGATTGGTGCACAAGGACACCCAGGTCTCGTTGCACTTCCCCTTTTCCCAATCTATTGCCGTTCAGATAATAATCTGCCTTCCTGTTTTTGCCACCAAAGTGGATAACCTTGCATTTATCCACATTATACTGCATCTGCCATGCATCTGCCCAATCACCCAACCTGTCCAAATCATACTGGAGTTTCTCGGCATCCTCCTCACAGCACACACGCCCACCCAGCTTTGTGTCGTCTGCAAACTTGGAGATATTACATCTAGTTCCCTCGTCTAGATCATTAATAGATATTGTGAATAACTGGGGTCCTAGCACCGATCCCTGCGGTACCCCACTAGTCACTGCCTGCCACTCGGAAAAAGACCCATTTATTCCAACTCTTTGCTTCCTGTCTGCCAACCAGTTTTCTATCCAAGTCAGTACCTTACCCCTAATCCCATGTGCTTTAACTTTGCACGCTAATCTCTTATGCGGGACCTTATCGAAAGCCTTCTGAAAGTCCAAATACACCACATCCACTGGTTCTCCCTTATCTATTCTACCAGTTACATCCTCAAAAAATTCCAGTAGATTAGTCAAGCATGATTTACCTTTTGTAAATCCATGTTGACTTTGTCCGATCCTGTCACTGTGTTCCAAGTGCTCTGCTATTACATCTTTTATAATGGATTCTAGCATTTTCCCCACTACCGATGTCAGGCTTACCGGTCTATAATTCCCCGTTTTCTCTCTACCACCTTTTTTAAGTAGTGGGGTTACATTAGGTAGAACGGACCTGTGCATAATAAATCACAATGGTGGAAATTACATTTTTAAATGAATGTAAAAAACAATATAGCATTAGAAAACATAACCATGATTTCATTTATTATATATTATTCTTTGTCAAATGTTGCTTCATCCTACTATATAAAACTCCAGAATAAAATAATATTGTGCAGTACACAGTTATGAACCCTTGCTTAGATCAATTTATTTGCAGGAATCATCCAGATTTAATAATGTAAAAAATATTATTATATCAAGAAAGATTGCTATTTAAGGAGGAGGCAAAAACCTAAATCAAATCTAAAACAGTTTTTACATAATGCATGCAATTTGATTTGCATAATATGTTCATTGCTTCCTAAGATTTGTCAGTAGTTCTTTTCTTGCGCAAATATAACTCTCAGTGTGCAAAACCTTATGTATGCTGCTATTTTAATTGGTGTAATATAATACAAGCTTACCAGTAATTACAAATAATGAGGTGACATTACCAAAACTCACACAGACAGTGGCAGATTTAAACTCTGATTCATAAATCAATGTTGTTGGTTGTCACTAATCTGGAACTCCCATAGCGTCAGGTTTTGCTTCATTAAGTGTTCATTAAATTTTTTATCAAGTCTTAAGTTGTTCAGTGAGTAACTGTATAAACTAACTGTCTTGGAACAGATGGAAATGAAGTTTTGCATACTTCTTCAGTGCCAAGATAGAATGCTGCAAAATAAACAAAAATCTACTCCTGTGATCCACACTGTCTTGGAATATGCCCTGTGGGAGGACTTTAAATGTATTGGTTGGTGAGGAATAGCTGTCACTGAAGATTAATGTTTTGCAATGGCTGGACCAAGACTTTGCCAGCTCACTCTATTTTAATTAGATGTAGGGATGAGCAAACCCGATTTGTGGTCAAAAGCCACCAAATGGCCAGATTGTACAATTACAGTGTGATGCGCTTACATAGGCAAAACCTATTACAAATGTGGACACAGGAATTTATAATGGTAAAAGCTGACACGATAATGTGACAAAAGCGCAACAATAGGGAGTAAGGTTTTATAGGCAGGAAGCGCATGCAGATGTAATATTATTAAAATTCAGATAATGGCCCTGAATTTCCGACCCCCACAGGTGCATACGAGGTGTGTACGCGCCCATAGGGGCTGTGCAAGTTCCGGGTTTAGGCATGCGAAGCGCATGCGCTGAATCCCGGAACTTGCGATCTGTCAAAAATTCTCTTGACAGATCATCCGCATGCCCAAGAAAAGTGCCTCTGTGGGTGGAGAGTTGCGCTATTTGCTCAACTTCCGCCCGCTGAAAGGCCATAGAATTCTTACGCCTGGTAAAAGCAGGTGTAAGGCCTGCTTTTACCAGCATAAGAGTTTAAAAAAATAGAAAAATAAGATTTTATCACTCACTTATAAATTAAAAACCCTGTCCAATAAGGTGTTATATTAAGCCCCGTTAAAACATATTTAAAAAAATTTCAAAAAATTAAATTTTTGTTTAACATATTTAATTAAATGCCATTTTAATTAATTTTATATATGTAATGGTTTTTATTTATTTATTTCAGTGTGCTGGGTGCATTTTTGCAGTCATCTCCATTCATACTTTTGACAGTTCTGTACGTACGGAACTGTCAAAAGTATGAAGGGGGATTCCCTTCTTCCGTTGGTTGGACTGGCCCATGTGATCCCAGGGGCGCTTGCGAGCCACATGCGCCCCTGGGATACGTGGGCCTCTGCGCATTTCAAAGAGGAGAGGCCCAGGAGCGGAAGCCTCTGTATCTACGGAACCCTCTGTATCTACGGAACCAGCAGGTAAGTTCGTAGAATTTTTTCTGATTGGAGGCATCTGCCTGCAGGAAACCTCCAATCGGAAATTCAGGGCCAATATATATAGCTTTTCACAAAGTGTTAGGGCTATTGACTAAGTTAAAAACCCAGCTTTATGCCTGGGAAGTGAAAACACTGGAATGAAGGTATAGTACTTTAGCTGTAATGATGTCAGCGCAGGTTATGCAACATTTTCACAACCACGGTGATAGATTTTGGTACGATTTTTCATATTACATTGTTATGCAAAAACAAAATAAAGGTTTGGCCAATGCTTTGTTAGTAAAGGTAATTTAAAACAAAAAATTTTGGGCAGTCTTAAAAAATTGGACAACCCTCCAAGATCTCTGGACTCCTCTAATTCTGGCCTCTTGAGCATCCCCGATTTTAATCGCTGCACTAGTGGCGGCCATGCCTTTAGCTGCTAAGGCGCTAATCTCTGGAATTCTCTCCCTAAACCTCTCCGCCTCTCTACCTCTCTTTCCTCCTTTAAGATGCTCCTTAAAACCTGCCTCTTGGACCAAGTTTTTGGTCATCTGCCCTAATATCTCTTATGTGGCTCGATGTCAAATTTTGTTTTATAACGCTCCTGTGAAGCACCTTGGGACGGTTTACTACGTTAAAGGCACTATATAAATACAAGTTGTTGTTGTTCATTTTTAAGAGTCTCCTTACATACACCTTTTGAATCTTCCAAAAGAGCCACAGTCATACTCATATTTAATGAGTTAGTTCTAATTTTAAAAAGAAAGTGAATAAATTCACAGTAAACTATGATCCATGATTGCTAACCTTAGTATCACAATAAGGTAATGTCCACTGCTGAAACATACTAAATGATAAGCATCCACCTACTAGCACTTGAAAGAACCAAATGTACTGTATCACAATCAGGGAAAGTGTCTCCATTATACACAAAAGGTGTACTTGAATAATATTTAGTCAATAACCCAGCCTGCCTAAAAATAACAATTTGGCCATTTTGAAACTTTAATAACATCGCTTCTATTTTCTCATATCACTGAAAGTGCTACTATTGTCAAAATGGCTCTTATATTACATTCAAGTGCACATGGTTGTTTATTGAAACAAACATTTATGTGAACCAAATGCTAATTTCATAGGAATAACCAATCTAGGGGCTATTAATAACAATCATGATAAACCTGACATATCATATAAGGCTCTCCTGAACTCACTGATCCCTCTATCCCCATTTGCCCTTTACATGCAAATAAACAGCATCGTGTCTATTTGTTCTACCATTAAGATAACAATTCCTCCATGGCTTACACGTTGATATCAACCATACATAAAACTATCTTAATAGGTATATTTAATAATTTGACATTAAAAAGTAATTGATCTGTATAACAAAGTTTGTTTACTGCTGTGCTTTTAGATCACTTCATTTAGTAACACATTTAATCCCATTCGTTAGTATGCATGAAAATTGCTGAAAATGGTAATTAGCTCCACTCTTACAGAGAATACTGTTTAAAGGAACTATTTTTCTAAATATGACCTAATGTGTATATATAGAGTCAGTACCACGGTTCTCTGTAGTTTACCCAGGGTCAGACACAGTGACAGATGCAGTCGTAAGCCTATCAGGTCTGTTCTTCTACCAGATACTCAGGGAAATAGGTGTCATGCTGCACAGAGGTGGGAACATGTTGCTGCAGCTCCCTGAACCAGCTCTGATTAAAAATGGCGTGCCTGGCAGAATGCCAGGAGTGCTTCTCACTTAATTATTTTCTGTTATCCTGTATCTTTTTATAAACAAAGAAAGAGCTGCCTGTTTGCACCTGTTTGATACAATCACTATATTAAGCTGTAAGTCAGCAGTGGCTCAGTGGGCAGCACTCTTGCCTCTGAGTCAGAAGGTGTGGGTTCAAGTGAGTACAAAATCTAGCCGACACTCTAGTGCAGTACTGAGGGAGTGCTACACTGTTGGAGGTTCCTTTTTTCGGATGAGACGTTAAACCAAGGCCCGGTCTGCCTTCTCAGGTGGACATAAAAGATCACAAGAAGAGCAGGGGAGTTCTCCTCGGTGTGCTTGCCAATATTTATCCCTCAAGCAACACCTAAAAACAGTCATTAATTGGTTATTATCACATTTCTGTTTGTACAATCTTGCTGTTTGAAAATTGGTTGCTGCATTTTCTACATTAAAACAGTGACTATACTTCAAAAAAGTACTTCATTAGCTGTAAAGTGCTTTGGGACATCCTGAGGTCATGAAAGGTACTACATAAATGCAAATCTTTCTTTTTTTATTTTATGTTTTTAGATTAAAGATTCTACACAGTAACCTAACACAGATAACAGCTATGGATGAGTGTTTAGGTACATTAAGCTATTGACTTCAGGTAGATTTTAAAACAACTACAGTTCTGATTCTCTAAATCCAAATGCAAATTTTAATATGAAGAATGGTCACTTGGGTGTAGTGCAGAAGAGCTGCCAGCACTGATGGAACTATACCCCATCATGAGTGAAAAATTGGATGAGGGGATTTTTTTTTTTAATTGCAGTTAAGGAAGTAATCGAAGCATGACTGGAGTAGATCTTGACTTTATGCGATAGTGTTGAAGTCAATGGAAATAAAAATCAGGAGAGATGTAAAACGGACTGCCGACTTGCTGTCACCTGTTTCACACTATCGCCAAGGCCAAGATCTAGCCCGTGTGTTTCTGCTGCTGTGAATAATAAGGTTAACTTCTGGTACTGTTATTACACTATAACTAAAATGCTGAAAAATAATGGAGCTAAAAGTATGGAGGTGTTGGATAAAAATTATGGAGATAAACAGTTATTGAGGATTTATCAAACCATAACTTATAACTTTAATCTATACTAATGCTATTTGAAAGACAGTGAACAAAATTTTCTGGAGTGGCGAAAGCTGCATTATGGAAGAACATTCGCAGCTGCATTATGGAAGAACATTAGCCTCTGTGGTTACAATTCCCAGGTGAATCTAAAATGCATATCGAATTAAATGAAATAGCATTTTCTTCCAATATTATTGTAAACCGATTACTCAATAGTAGGTCATCAAATACAGACTTTATTCCACTTGTGAGTGGAACCTGTGCATTTCACTCACAGTTTGTTTTGATCCCTCCTGCTCTTGGGTTAACATTCTCCTTCAACAATTTTCCAATCAACCTGCTCTTTTTTACACAAGCCCCAACTGAGGAACATAAAACAGGCACAAGACAGCACCAACTCTGGATTGTGGCACATAAGCTGAGGTTCAGTGAAGCGGACTCATAATATTTGCTGGTGACAAGAGTAGTATTTGGGACAAATGAGTAACAAGCGCATTTTATTTTCAACCTCATTTGAGCCACACACAGAGCAACTTCCCTTGCCTGGTGGTACATTAAGACATCTGCTTGTCTTGATATTTAATTTGTTTGCATTAATTATCAATATAGTCAGATTTAACTTTCTTCTTTGTTTCATACTATGATAAGCATGATTCACATTCAAATATATGTTTATATTATCCGTTGCTTTGTAGCTTGTTTTGATTGTCTTTGTTGTCAGCAGTCATTTCTGCCATACACTTGGGGGGGAATGTTGCCAGCCCTGGGGAGGCAGGTATGGAGGCGGGACTGCCGGGAAAATGGCAGAAACTGGGAGCGGGTACCCATCCCGCCCCCAACCCACCTCCGTGCCATCTTCCCAGGAGGTGGGTCCCCGACTCGCGCTGGAACACATCTCCTCGAGGCGGGAAGGGGATTACAGCCAATTAACTGCCTGTTAACAGGTAGTTAACAGGTAGTTAACAGGCTTATCCCCATTTTACCCCTGCAAGTGCTGGCTTCCCGACGGCTGCGAACCTCGCCAGGGTCAGCGAGGCGAGCAGTGGGTCTGCGGGGGTGAGGGGGATCGAAAAGTGCGCTGTGGAGGTGAGTGATGGGTGCAAGTGTGGAGCGGTAAGTATGAGAGGTGAGTGTAAAGTGTTAGAAAAAGTTTACTTACCTTTGCTTCTTCCTGCAGGCTTCAACCGTTGGGCATCCGGAGGTGCCTCATCTCAACGGCAGAGATGACAGAATAGCTGTTGCATTCTCAGATGCAGCAGCCATCTGATTTCTGCTAAAGAAAGAGGTTTTGGTGAGTCTTTGTGCAAGGGCTCACCTTAGAACAGAGATTGTCAGTGTTTCACAGCTTCTCTAAGCTATCAAACGCTGACAATTCATCTGTCAAAATTTTTTGACAGATGAAACGTCATACGCTGACGTCCTCTGTCACCGGCTTTCCCTTAATTGGCCAGCTAAGCCTGTAGGGTGGGCTTAACAAGGTCAATCAAGGGAAAATAGTGTGGGTTGGCTGGACGTCGTTGGGGCGGGACTTGTAAGGGGTTTTCTCCGATACTGGTCCCGTTACACACAGTTCTTGGACGTCAGGATTTATAAGAACAAAATACACACGGCACAGGGTTTTGGCTCAACCTTTGATTTGTTCGTTTATTGAACACACACACACAATTACTTCCCCAGTATAAATCCCTACAATTTATATCAGGCTAACAACCCCAAAATACAAACCCCTACGCAAGGGTCATTTGCATCGACACAATATGACACAGTTAAACCCGTCCGCGACTTAACTGTTACATATAAAGTTACCCAGACTCAATCACAAAGCCCTTATTGTGATCTGACTGAAACTCACAAACTTAATCAGACTCAATCACAAAAGCCCCCTCTATGATTTGACTGAAAGATACAATCACCACTCCCGATCAGCTGTCTCTTGGAGTTGATTGTAGGCCCGAATCTTTCTGTTCGCTGTTCTGCCGTCGGCTTCCCACACCACTGTCTTCAAAGTGATCTTACTTTAAACCAAAACCAACTTGCAGTAATTCCTGGCCCCCTCCTGAGCATACAATTCATTTCAAAATGTATGAATTGTCCCTGGTATTGTCCATTGATTTGAGATATCTTACTGGCAATGCAACCTTCCCAAAGTGACTGCATATGCGAAGTTGTTGGTTTCTGTTAGCATTCGTATTCAAAAATTTCAAGCCCCGGCCCATTGTCTAGGCCTGCACTGAAAATGGTTATTTGGGGGCCATGGTCTAAGTTGGACAATGTAACCCCTTAAGGTACATGAATATGCGGATGTTCTTGTTCAGATTTTAGATTCGTAGTTTCGGCTGCAATGTTTGAATTAACCCTTTATTGCTGAGCCCTTTTTGCGGGCTCTGCATGTCTGGGTTTTTATATTTCATAGTCCAATATTTTTACCGTTGGGGGGGAGGAATCGATCCTATATCTCCCCCCTTTAATATATCTTACATTAGAGATATTACTTCCGCCCATTCTTCTGCCGTGGAGGGTGCATTGTCGGTCCCAGCCAAATCTCACATTTTTTTATATAGTCTATATATTTGATTCTATCATCCCAAATCCCCTTTATACAGTCTTTCCTGTTTTTCCCTTTTTACCCTTCGTTTCGTTTTACACGATAACCTGCCATAATTAATTGCACAATTATCAATACATGTGAGGCAATTCGGATCCAGGGAGGAATTTCAATATTAAACCCAATGTCCCACCAAGGTGGGGTGGTCATTTCCCTGATCTCCTCTCGCGTTTCTCTGTTTTCGTACATAACACACGCATCATTTTGCGCGGCCCGGTCCGACGCGTTCCGGTCCTCCTTTATTAAGTTGTTTATGGTCTGGGCGTGAGTTTCCAGCCCAGCTAGCAATTCTTTTATGTGAATGGTCATTACTTGGTCTTCTTGTAATTCCTGTCCCTCAATCTCATTACCCTCCCCCAGTATCCTCTTTAGCTGATTCTGTTTGCAGCTGGGCATCATCTATACTATTGACCAGTGACGTCCCCGTATTAAACACCGTGGCCGCATCATTGATCAATCCCCTCTTCCGTCTCCCCAAACCGGTGTGACTGTTGTCAGCTCGTTTATACAAATCCTTCTGACTTTCTTCCCCATAGTTCAACTCGTAGAATTGCCGGAACATTTCTTTTAATAGTTTCTCATACAATTTTTCCATTTCAGCTGGGCACCTCCAGGGTAGCCGTACCTTTGTCAAATTAAGGATAACAGATGCTACCTCGTAATGCACGTCATGGTAAAATACCTTCCCTGTTGGAATCAGTACTAACCCATTCCTAGGTCCGGGTGTCGTTATGGGGCACTTAACCTCTTTATCCCATGTCTTTGGGGCTGATGGTAGGGGCTTCTTATTGTGCATTATTAGTTCGGTAGCATTGACTGCGTTTGGAGGATCTGGGACCACACACGAATCGAAACTCTGAGTCCAGCCTATTCCAGACCCGGAATCTTGCCATTGCCGTTTAAAAGCAATGGACACCCCCTTCTGGCATTTATGTTCCAATCCTCCCACACACACATAAGGCGCCAAACACCTCGAGTCTCTTCACCAGGAGCAAGAGCAAGCCAAGCGCAAGGAGCGCACGTCAACCCAAGCACCCCACCCACCCGCCCCTTCAACCACCGTCTGCCCCACCTGTGACAGAGACTGTTGGTCCCGCATTGGACTCATCAGTCACCTGAGAACTCATTTTTAATGTGGAAGCAAGTCATCCTCAGTTCCGAGGGACTGCCTAAGAAGAGAAGAAACCCCTTGTTCCTCCTTCCACCACTTGTCCCAACATAATTTCACCCCACCCTTTGTCCCCACAATCGATCTGTACAAGTCGTTCCCCAATCTTTCCCAATCTGTGGATTCATTACCCTTTGCCTTGTCTGTTTTCCGTAGCCACCACCACCATCCCATGGAGATACTTCCCCAGCATTCTAGGCACACTTGCCTTCCCTCGTTCACCAGTACCTTTTTGGTGGTGATATTTAATTTGGGGCAGGGCACTGATGCTTTACTGAATTTGTAACCAGTGTAATTGGAATATTTAGTGGAATTTGACCCCAACCAACCCGGCCATACTCCCTCATGGAAGTATGTAGCTATCCCGTCAGTGCCCTGTGCTCTACCTCCCTGTGTTACGGTGGGCCCGGCTCCTCCCATACACCCATAAGTAAACGACATCTCGATGTCGCCTCGCTCCATCTGTCCTGATCTGATCAGGATTACCAACAGGCCCAGCCACAGAGTGCATTCCATTCTGCGTCCTCCGTTCGACTCGCCTCTGCAAATAAAAGAAGAGAAAAATAGCAACGCTCTGTGGGAGGTCTTCCCTCCACAGGTCAAACTTAGGTTATATACATATTATACATGCTGTGATTGCTGCAATCACCACGTCCCTTTTCCCTTACTGTCCGGTTGGGACCTCTTGCGGCTCGGGGCCGGTGTGTTAGGAGGCGTCCAAGGCACCCTAGGTCAGGGTGTTCGACTACTCCTTCTCATCGCTCCGCTCTCTGGGTATTCGTCATCATCCCACAACATGGGAGAAAAACTTACATTGGTCAAACTCATGATCGTTCCCTGGGCTCTGGTTCGTTTTATTCCCCTCTTCCTGGGGTCATAGCGTTTACATTGATTAATGTGGAACCACTTTGTCCGTTTTGGCAGCTGCACTGCGTAAACCATAGGGCTTGCCTTGCCCACTATACTGTACGGCCCCATGTACAGTGTCTCGAAAGCCCCTACCCGGGCATAATTTCTCACCATGACCTGGTCCCCTACCTTCCACTCCTGTACTTTCTGTGGCTCTAACAGCATTCTATTCTTCTGGTGCTGGCTTCCCATGTTATTTGCAGCTTCCCATTGTACTTTCCTCAAGGTCTCATACAGGTCTTTTACGAACCTGTCCCGGTTGACCTCCCTCATTTGAGCTTCGGTCAGGACCGGTACCAACACATGAGTCGGGGTCCTCATCGCCTCATCCTCATCGCCTCATCAGCTCATACGGAGAGTGTCCTGTGCTTTTGGAGAGGCTGGTCCTGATATTCATGAGAACTAGAGGCAGGACCTCATCCCATTTCTTTGGGTACTCCCCTATCTCCTTCCTAAGCCTTTACTTTAAGGTCTGGTTCATCCTTTCCACTATTCCCGATGATTGGGGGTTGTGGGCCACATGCCCAATCCTATCCCTGTATCCCTAAAAGTTTTAGGGTGGTCTGCATGACTTGTCCTGTGAAATGGCTCCCCTGATCTGATTCCACTACCTGGGGCAATCCCCATCGGGAGAACACATCCCTTACTAGGATCTTAGCCGTGTTTAACGCTGTGGCTGTTTGACAAGGGAAGGCCTCAACCCACTTAGAGAAAATGTCCACCAACACCAGACAATACTTGATGCCTGCTTTTGTGCTGGGCAGGGGCCCAATGAAGTCTATTTGTATAGAACGTCATGGTCCCATTACCCTCCTAACGTGTCCCAATGGTGCCTTTCTCGGTGGGGGTCTGGATTATTCGCAGCGCACACTAGGCACTCACTGCAATAGTCCTTCACCTCTTCCCTGAGATGAGGCCACCAACCCACCTCTTCCACTTTCTTCCAGGTAGTTTCCGGCCCTGGATGTCCGGCTCCCGGACCCCCATGAGCTAGCTGCATAAATTCCTCTTGGTACTGTGTGGGCACGATCCACCTTTCCCCTTTTAAGAGCATCCCCTCTTTGACCACTATATCTGCTTCTCCAAAAGGACCCTCAATTGGTTCCCCTTCTACCCTTTTCTTAATCACGGTTTTTAAAACCGCATCTTGTGCTTGAACCTGGGTCAGGTCTGGGGGCAACTTCACCTCCTGTGGGCCCTCCATATCCCTTATGGCCGCGATCTGTCCAGATCAGTACGGGTCCCAAAGTATGCCCTCCCTGGCCCCCTGTTTTGCCAACTCGTCGGCCTTCTGGTTACCTTTCCATTTAGGCTCGGTTTTTGAGTGCGCCTTTACTTTTTGAATGTAATACTCCCCTTTATTGCCCGTAACGCCCAGGATTGTGTTCAGCAGTGGGGCGATTACTAACGGTTTCCCGTCGGTGGACTTGAATCCTCGTCTAGCCCATATTGCCAGATATTCAGTGCAAGAATTGCACGAGAACATCGAGTCTGAGCATATTGTGTAGGGGGTTGGGAATTCCTCGAGGTGCGTGACCACATAAGCTACAGCCGCCAGCTCGGCCTGCTGTGCGCTCAGTGTGCTGGGGAGGTTGATGGCTTTCTCTATCCCAGCCCTTGGGTCATAAATTCCACACCCTGTCCTATGCTCTCCGTTTGTCACCGAGCTGGACCCATCCACATATATATCTCTCCCTGTCGGATGTTGCCCGGCCCGGAATCCCACGTCTACATCCCATACCCCTTCTACCATGCACATGTGATTCATCCCTGGATAAATCATGTTCAAGGCCAGCTTAGGTTCCGCAATCTTTCCACTCTCAGGTTCATCTGGGAGAGTAGCAATGTCCAGCGGGCAATACGACTGCTACTCACTGTCCCATCTTTTATCCTCCTGTCCAATAGCATCTGTGTCGGGGTATGACATGTCAGTAAGGTTATTAAAGATGACCCCGGAAATAATTGGAAACCTTTGACGGCCCAATAGCTCGCCAAAAGGTGTCTTTCACAGTTCGAGTAACCCCTCTCTACATCTGTCAGGACTCGGGAGGCATAAGCCACTGGCCTCAACTTGTCATGCCGTTCTTGGAGCAACACTGCACTCAAGCTATCCCCAGTAGCTGCTTCCTCCAGATAAAAATCTTCGTTCCCATTTATTGCTCCTAGTGCGGGTGCAGTTTGTAAATTTTCCTTTAGACGAGTTAATGCCTCCTTACAACTCTCATCCCATTCCCATCCTACTCCTTTCCTAAGGAGTCTAAGCAAAGGGGCTGCCGTGGCTGCATAGCCTTCAATAAAATCCCTGCAATACCCTGTCATACCAAGAAAAGATCTCACCCCAGTTACACTCTTTGGAGCGGATAGTTCCTCTACTGCCCTCCTCTTTGCCTTGTCTATAGCCCTTTCCCCTGCCCTAATCGTCAATCCTAAGAATTTCACCTCCTCCTGTTCTATTTGGGCTTTCTTGGCATTTGCCTTAAACCCTGCCTCCCCCAACAGCTTTAGTAGCTCGTCCAGTAGTGGCCCGTGGTCCTCTGCACTTTCTGAGAAGAATAATGGCCCAGATATTCCGATCGCAGGCCTCCTGCGGGCGGAGGGCTGCGATCTGGAACAATCTGCGCCCTTACCTGAGGGCTCCCGGGAGGCGCACAGTTCCGCTGCTGGGCCTCACCAAACTGCCGGTGTGCAGGGCCTACGTATCCCAGAGGCGCAGGTAGTTCGCAGCGTCCCTGGGATCACGTGGGCCATGGGGAGCCAATCAGAGAAGGGAATCTCCCTTCATACATTTGACAGGAAGACCTGACAAATATATGAATGGAGATCACCCGCAAAACATAGTAAAACTTCAAGTAAATTTAAAAAAAATCACACTTTTAAAATGACTTGAAATTACATAAATTAACTATTTTAAACAAAAATTTACATTTTTGAAAAAAATAATTAAAGTTTTTAATGGGGCTAAAAATAAACTTACCTTTCTTTAAAGTATTTTTAAATGATAAATCAGTGGAATTTTTTTTTTTACTTTTTTCAACTCTTATCCTGGTAAAAGCAGGTCTTACGCCCTGCTTTTACCAGGCGCAAGAATTGTAAGTGTTTTCTGCGGGCGGAGGGTCTCCAAAAAGTGGAACTATCCGCCGCAGAGGCCCTTCTCCCGGGCAGCCGGAGGATCTGTCAAGAGCTTTCTTGACAGATCGGAAATGCCGGTTTCCAGCGCATGCGCAGTGCATGCCTAAAACCGGCATTTCCAATGTCCCTACGGGTGGGTACACAGCGCGTACCCACCCATAGGGATCGGAATATCCGGCCCAATAGGTCATCAACTGGCTAGACTGACTGAAATTCTTTGAAGCATTAGCCAAACACTGATGGAAAATCGAGGGACTGTTATGAAACCCTTGCGGGAGGCACGTCCACGTACACAGTTGCCATTTGAATGTAAAGGCAAATTTATACTGATCCTCCCGTCTTACTGGGATAGACCAGAGCCTGTTAGCTATGTCCAATACAGTGAACGTCATTGCCTCCGCAGGGATATTCCCTATTAGATCGGCTACTGCTGCTACCATGCTGGAATACCTTTATTGAGAACCCAGTAGTCTACTGTGGCTCTCCATGACTGATCGGACTTCTTACTGGCCATAGGGGTGAATTTATGTGGGTTGCTATCGGCCTCAGTACCCCTTGTTCCACGAGGGAGCTCAGTGCAGTTTCCATGTCCTTCTCTGCCTCCCAGGAAAAACTATGCTGTTTCTGAAGTCACGACATTGGGTCCCCGTGTACCTCCACCTCTACCCCTGTTACCCTTCCGCAGTCATGTCGGTGAGTGGCGAACACTGCGAGATTATTTTTCACATACCCCCGATACCTATCCAATTGTTCCAAGTCATAGATACCCTTCGGTTTCATAGTACAAGCACTACCTTTCACTTTCTCCGCCTTGGGGATAACTAGAACTTCCTCAGGTTTATCTGAACCAACCGCCCCCCCATAGGCAGTGGTTTCTCATATCCACGATCACATGGTGGGCCAGCATAAAATCAGCTCTGAGGACCCCCGCGCCGGGCTGATCCCATTGCATCAGTACGCATTCCCACTTAGTGACAAGGGGTCCTAACCCTATAGACAAAGGTTTCGATACCGCCCCAGCCTGCTCGTTCCCTGTGAAACCCACTAACTTAAGTGGGACCCCCGTATCCTAGTTTATCCCTTTTTGGGAACTTGCACTCCCTGTTCCAGTGTCCCATTCTCCCACAGTTAAAACACGCCCGGGATCTGTCCACCTTACCCCACTCCTGCTTCCATTCTTTTCTACCATCCACGCTTCCCTTCGTCTCGTGTACTTTTCCCTTTTGTTTATTCTCCTCCTCTCGGTCGGATTTAAAAGCCAGAGTCAGTTTCCTTAACACGCCTGGCTCTGTATTATTAACATCCTCGGAGTCGAACCATGATTCCGCCCTAGCCCTGATCCGTGGCAGGCTGTTAGCCACTAGGGTCCTCAACCAATGATTCCTGGGAGCCCCTAACAACTGTGCTCGGGCTAGATTTCCCCCCGTCGCTTTCAGATACACGAGCCACAACCTGTCTACGAATGCATCCGGTGCCTCGCCAGCCAGCTGTCTGGTCTGCTCGACCTGCAAGAACGGGCTGCCCTGGCTATGTCCCAACGCCATTAAAATTTTGTCCTTTACCCTGTCCAGGGCACCCCCTCCTAACTTAGTGGCTGCCTACAAACCCTGGTACAGCTTCCCATCTAGAGAGAACAGTATCAGCTTTTTCCGTTCGTCGTCGTCACAAATATTGATCCCTCCTATCTGCTCTACATTGGCAAAATGAAGAGAGGCATCCCCTCCGTGCTTCAGTTTTGGCACACTGGCCAGCATTTCCTGCAACTGCAGGGATGTATAGGGAAGCACATAATCACTCTGCAATGGCCCCTGACCGCCGCCTTGTGGGGGTGGACCGAACTTTTGCTGTCGCAGGGGACACATCGGTCCCGGTGGTTCCTGCGCTTCGGGAGCCGGTCGAAACTCTCTATACTGGATCCCATCATCTGGCTCCTTTTCCTCCTCATTCCACTCTACCCCAACTTCCCCTGGTGCCATGAGACAAACCATACCCCTGGCCCTGGATAATGCTCGGGTCAACTTACGGATTTTTTCATTACAGGGCCTGTGATCGGCCTCTTCATGTACCCAGTTTTTGGCTGCCCTGTATGCCACCTTTGTATCTTTTAACTGCTCCTCAGCCTTGTCAGCTCTCTCTGAGTTCCTATTACCTTCCTCACGCTGAGCCTGACTCTGCCTTCTACTTTCAGTGACCTGACATTGCAGGTACTCTAACGTGTTTCTATCTGTTTCTTCCTGCGCTTTACTCTTCTGCCTTTCAAAACTCAAATCTTCTGTCAGCTGGTTCACTACGGCCTCTCTCTCTCCTGCCCTACTTTCTGATTCCTGTTTCTCTTTTCCTAAATGCTCAACTTTCTCCGTGAGCATCTGAATTTGTTTCTGCATACATATTAGCCAAATTGCCTTTTCCTTCGATTTCTTATGTATGCTACTATTCATCCACGCTACCGCTTTCTCATACAGACTGTCAGAGTGTAACATTCCCCGCACCCAGTGCTCGGAAATGTTTACTTTCCCAAACACATACGAGGATATCCTATCCTCCATCACGGGTTTCTTGCACTTAACCCTGTCCATAATTTTGTTCTAAACCTTGATGTCCTGCCGCGGTCGCCAGATTCTGTAAGGGGTTTTCTCCAATACTGGTCCCGTTACACACAGTTCTTGGATGTCAGGATTTATAAGAACAAAATACACACGGCACAGGGTTTTGGCTCAACCTTTGATTCGTTCGTTTATTGAACACACACACACAATTACTTCCCCAGTATAAATCCCTACAATTTATATCAGGCTAACAACCCCAAAATACAAACCCCTACACAAGGGTCATTTGCATCGACACAATATGACACAGTTAAACCCGTCCGCGATTTAACTGTTACATATAAAGTTACCCAGACTCAATCACAAAGCCCTTATTGTGATCTGACTGAAACTCACAAACTTACTCAGACTCAATCATAAATGCCCCCTTTATGATTTGGCTGAAACATACAATCACCGATCGGCTGTCTCTTGGAGTTGATTGTAGGCCCGAATCTTTCTGTTCGCTGTTCTGCCGTCGGCTTCCCACACCACTGTCTTCAAAGTGATCTTACTTTAAACCAAAACCAACTTGCAGTAATTCCTGGCCCCCTCCTGAGCATACGATTCATTTCAAAATGTGTGAATTGTCCCTGGTACTGTCCATTGATTTGAGATATCTTTCTGGCAATGCAACCTTCCCAAAGTGACTGCATATGCAAAGTTGTTGGTTTCTGTTAGCATTCGTATTCAAAAAGTTCAAGGCCCAGCCCATTGTCTAGGCCTGCACTGAAACTAGTTATTCGGGGGCCATGGTCTAAGGTGGACAATGTAACCCCTTAAGGTACATGAATATGCAGATGTTCTTGTTCAGATTTTAGATTCGTAGCTTCGGCTGCAATGTTTGAATTAACCCTTTATTGCCGAGCCCTTTCTGCGGGCTCTGCAGTTCTGGGTTTTTATATTTCATAGTGCAATATTTTTACCGTTGGTGGGGGGAGGAATCGATCCGACAGACTGAAACCCGACAACCAGCAGTCCCGCCCCCAATGCACCTTCATTGAGAAAATCCAGCCCCTGGTATTAAAGTTGCAGAGATTGTTTTCAGTTTAGAGAAGTCTTTTTACACCTAGGCTTGTGAGGGTGAGTTCTGGTCTAGTAAACCATGAAACCAAGCCTAATATGCTAATCCAGATTTGCCTCAGCTTCTCTTTTATGCTTTTCCATCTTGGTAGTGCCTATCCTATTGATCAGAGTGCTTCACCTTGGTTTGTCAATAAATAATTTCACTTGAAATTCCTTATGTGATAATGTCTGTATTAATAAATGATTAAAGTACTGGCAAACTTACCCATGGCTCAGCTGGTAAAGACTACAAGCCGAAAGTCTGTGGACTGTCTGGTGTAAATGTCGGGATGCATATGTGTGTGACCTCCTGAACTAACTGTGTTAATGTTTGCCAGGACATGGGGAGGTCACCCAATTTGGATAACCTGGGCTAGCACCCTTGTGAATAGGGATATATCCAGGGCACCCAGCTGCCTGAGGAGGCAATAAAATAGAGCAGAGTGTTCCCACAGTGCCCCATCAACCCAATTTATAAGGGGACTGAAAAATCCTCCTGAAATTTGTAACCTCCGTCGACCCAGGTCTTCACTTACAGGTGGTCCCACATTAGCCAGATGGTGGACTGGTACGCCTGCTCCCAATTGATGTACCAGCCCACCACTCTTCTGCCAGGTTAGGGACAAGGGAACTCCTAGCATGGGAGTCCCTTTCCCTGACCATGCCTTCTCTTGCCATACAATGATAGGTCATTGGTTCTTGTCTGTGATGAAAGCACCTTGGGACATTTTGCTATGTTAAAGGTGCTATATAAATGCAAGTTGTTGTTGTTGAATTCTCGTTCTTACTGTTAATTGGAGGTAGTGAGTGGAAGTTTTGCTCTTTTACACAGAGGTGGAAGAATGTTCAGGAGGCAATTTGCTCCAGGCTGCTCAAGCACTGTAGGGGGTGGTACGTGGGATCAGCCTTCACCTCTGACTCAGTGAGTGGTTCAAATCGCTCCCATGCCCCTGGTTCTAGACCTTGGACTTATTTAGGGGTTGTGAACAAAGATGCAGTAGACAACAGGTTCTGATGAAAGAATTTTGACTTTATTAAAAGAAAAAGGTAACAAACTTAAAACACACTTAATACTTAAACACAGGTTGGAGAACACACTGTACAGGCGAGGGAGAATGACAATATACAAAAAATACCTTATCCCTCCCAAAAATCCCACTATCTAGCTAGGTTTTGGTTTCAGGAGATCAGGGATAATGCTCACCAAATGAATCCTTGACAGTTGAGAATTAGGGTTTAGAGTCTTTTGAGTAAAAGGTTTCGTAAGGCCCTTGTTGCCGCGAGGTGTCCGATGGTCACTGAGGCAGTCGCTCTGGTTTCTCTTGCGTGTTGGTCTGCTTGTGAAGTTGTTGGCCTTCTTTCCTCCTCCTGCTCGTGACTTGTGGTGTTTTGCTGGAGCAGAGCTGAGAGAGAGCTGTGCGAGCGTTGAGAGCATTGTCAGAGAGTCCAGAGAGAGAGCGTCTTGGGGGATTAGGCCCCCAATTATACTGTTCAGCCACTTTGTCCTTTTCGCGCCCAAAACCCCTTACTAAATTGGTTTCCTTTAGATTTCAAATGAGCCCTGTATATTCCATTGTCTTAGTTTTGGCGGGCTTGTTAGTTTCGATGGCTTTAACTTGGTGTTGAACATGTCCTGATGGCTTCCGATGTCTCCCATTTAGGCAGGGCCTTTATCTGCGTGCCAAATCTTGTCCCTATTGTCCTAGGTTTTTTTGGCGGGCTTGTAAATCTGTCCCTGTGGATACCTGGTTGATTGGTTTTCGATGAAGTAATCGGGGTACTAAGGGGGAGAAATTCAGTATCGCCCCATTTGGGGCGCAATTATCGGCCGGGCGCAAAGATTAGCACCTGGTGCTAATTATCGCCACCGACTGCAAACTTGACTTTTATCACCCCTGGAGGTGATCAGAGCGCTAAATCAGGCACTTCACACCTGTCTTAAGGCGCAAAGGCCGAGGAGCGAAGCGCTACCTCAGAGCGCTGGCGAAGCTCATGTGATGTCAGTCAGCAATGGAACACACACACAATGGCACCGGCCAGTTCTTAAAGGGAATGGTTGATCTTGCTTTCAATCCACATCCTTCTCATTGCAGCCTTGAATCTCTGCCTGGAGCGACCTGCACATCAAATCTGCTGGAAAGAACAATGGAGAGTACCAGGGAAAGAGCTTAGAGTGCAGCCCCCACAGTCTCTTCTAAATCGATACAAGGAATGGCAAATCAAAATGAACCTGCAAAGTGCTGCTCAGTACCCAAAACTCCTTCACACAGCGTTGAATCTCTCCAGAAGTCTCTCTCTCTCTCTCTCAGAATGCGTGGTTCAAAAATGGCACCAACAATAAAAGGCAGGAAGCGGTCGCCTTTAAATAGCGCTCCCCCAGTCCCTTCATGACTGCAATTCGCTCCCCTCAACCTGTCGTTGCTAGCGTCAGGCAGTAAGGCAGGGGGCGCCACTCAATATCTGCTCCGGGGCGATACCCGGGCGTTGCGCACTCAACTGACGTCAAGATCTGCCGGCGCAGGAGATCGTGGCGGTAGTGTTTAGCGCCGCCGCAAAATGTTTAGTTAATTTCGCGAGCGGCGCAAACATCGCCGCGCCTGGGCGCTAGATGCTTTGCGCCCTATTAGCGCCCTCTTAAGGCGCTAACGGGAGGCGCAACCAACTGAATTTTTCCCCCTAAATGTTTTATTGTTTTCAGGCTTCTGGTATCCTGTTTGGGCCTGGGAATTTCAAAAGAGGTCTAGGATTATTCATATTTCGATGTGTGTGTGAGGCTTTGGGCTTGTCTCTTCCTCCTTGGTAGGAATGCAGTGTAAACAAATTCCCAGACAGCTTGATTGGGCCCCAATACCCAAAGCTGTCCACTGCCTGGCCACGCCCCTCCGCAGCCTGTCTGTGTCTGTGAAAGGTGTCTTTCCCAACAGTAAGATTCAAAGGTCATTTTCCTCAGGTTTTTTCCTTCCCTGATCTTTAAAATGTCCAAAACTGAGGTTTTTTACCTCAAATCACTTCACTTAGGTCCCATCATCCCAAATTTGTATGAAAGGTCCAAAAATCACTCCCTTTAGGGTTCTGTTCGAGTTTCTGGGGGATTTTGTGAAGCCTACAGGCACACCTACCAGAGGACTGGGAGCTGGATGCCTGCAAATCTTTTGACAGCAGAACAAGTATGTTATTAAAATTAAATGTGAGGAATAATAAAATTAATAGCTGTAAAGGAAGACTTGTAAGGGTTTCTTTACAATGAAGCCTTTCACGATCTCCGGATGTCCCAAAGCGATTTACAGCCAATTAAGTATTTTTTTTGAAGTTTAGTCACTGTTGTAATGTTGGGATTGTATTGTTGATTGTCTTCATTATTTTAAAGTATTGCTCTAGCCTATTCTTTGCTAGAGTAAAAATTATCTCTAAACACATATATAATGTACTGCCTCTAATATGTGATCCAACTATTGAAGTGAACTGACACTGTTATCTCCTCAATTCATCAAGCATAAACTTTGTTATATTATAGTAACTTACAGCAACCAGATTTGGCAGCATTCTAGAAGACTGTTTACAAATTTCTTAGATCATCGGGTTATAATAATTTTTTTCTCCCCAATTTTCTCCTCCCCTCCCCCCCACCACCGAGGCAGTTGACATTTTTTGGGGGTACAGTTCCAAATGGCCATTATTCATGTGTGAGCTTTGACTGTGAGCACCAATAGGTTACTTAACTGCAGGGGCATCACAACCAAGCCTGATTCAACCCTACCCAACATCTGATTGCACACATAGACTTCCAGCACAAGTTGCTAGACAGCAATCAGGAACAAGACTCTGGCTGACACTCTCCTCCCTAATCAAGAGGTGCTGAGTGACATGAATCTTGTCATTCATGTGGAAATGACTTATGAAATAATACTGGGCGGCCTGCTGGTGGCGCTGTCCAGGGAGTGTATAAATACTCGGGCATGGGCCCAGCTTGCTCAGGACATTCTTTAACAGGAACTAGTGAAGGACACAACTAGATCTCCATGTTGTAAAACAGTTGATTAAAGCTTTGTTTAACGCTTAGACCAAGTGCCTAGTAGTTTTCTTACGTCACTGAGGATGATTGATCTCATTTTGGCTGAGGTCAACACAAACTGGAAATCAATACTTGGGCCTTCATGATATGTAGGGCTCAGTTATACACTGGATAAACTCAATGAGCCATTGGGGAAGCCAACACAATATAGTAAACAATTAATATTATGTCCAACTTAAATGGCTCTGGTAGGTTATTAATACAAACTGCATTAGATTGGGTTTAATTTATCTCCTAGTCTTCCATTGATTTTGGAGGTAGCTACCCATTTACACTCTTGTTAATGTCAGCATTTATCCTCCAAGATGTTTAGAAATAGTCCAATGTTATCATTTAGTGCTATTTTCTTTCAAGCTGTGTGCATGACTGAATCAAATGCTGCGGGGAATTCACAATACACGATTAAAGCTGACTTGGGCCCTGAAATTCAGCAGGGTTCTCCCGATCTACCACCATAACTTTGGCGAGATGTCGGTGGAAATCCCAGGGAAATAACGTAAATGGCTGTATTCAGCCACTTGGGCCATTTCTCTGGGGGCTCTGCTGATCTCCTTCTGTGGCAGGAGATGGGGAGAGCTCTTGTGGAATTAGCAATCATTCATCTTTTGTAGGATTATTTATTGGTCTGGTTGAAACCAGGCTACACGTTACCAACTTTGTACTCACAGAAATGATTAATTTTATTCTGTAATCATTATATGTGTATGTACAATGCCGTACCATTGGTGTACAAGCCTCCATTCCCATTACCCGAATTTACTGCTGCTTCTATGTCTAGTCAAAGGAAATGGTGACTTTTAATTTTGCATCAGTGGATGGTGGAGGATCAGTAGTAAAAATAGAAGTATTCATCGCTAAACTCCCACCAAAGATAAGGCTGGAGAACCACAATGGAATTTCAGAACTTTATTATTTATAACTCTGATTGATTATGCTCTCCCTCTTTGATGGTGCTTGTTTCTAATTCTAAAACACTGATGTGTAACATTGTAACAGACCAAGCTTTCCATTCTCACAACATACTTGGCTCTTCAATCAATACATTTAGAATTGTGTAGGATTGCTGTAAGTTAAATGGTTGTAGTGGAACTTTCTTTCTGTATTTATCATTCAGTCCTTAAAACTGGTTTCCTGATTTAATTGGATTATTAGTTCCTTCATTTACATTTTCATTATATTTATATTCTTGTATTTTATAAATATCTGACATTGTGCTCAACCCTGAGAAAAAGTGTATTTCAAGTTTTGTTCACAATCACATTTCCTGTAGCTTCTCCCTAATCTGTGAAGCTTAGTCTTCCTATTTAAACCACATTACTGATTCCATTTCACATCGATTTTTGACTCTGAGCTTTGTAGTTGGTAGAGAATTAGCATCTGCTGTTATAATGATTAGTTTAAAATCATTAGCTGATGTGTTAAATTCAGCAGTGTCCACGGGATAATGAAAAGAAATGAAATTATTAATTAGTCTTGCGCTGCTGGCGAACTAAGTGCCTTTTGATAATTTGTGGTGCTCTCATTCCTCCAATTATGCCTGGGTGAGAGTGGTATTAACTTGTGGCATATCTTGTTAAAGTGTGAACTGCTCTACCAGCCACTTCTAAAGACTTCCAGTAAGAAGAGATGTTACCAAATGGGAATATCTAACTATTTGCATTATCTCCTTAATTATTAAACTATAATCCACTACATAAGAACATATAGGGCTCGATATTGCCATTGGGGGCGGGCTGGGGGCGTGTCAGGTGGTCGTCGTGTCAGGATCCCGACTCCGATGTGAAGTGGGACAAAAGTGCAATTTTCCCCTAATTGGGCACTTGATTTCCAGCGCGTGGAAACCCCTGGCCCAATGAGCCTTTTCATACAGAAAGTCGCCTCCAATGACGTCAACAATGCTGCTGGATTTAAGGCCTGCAAGCAGCCTTGCTTCTTTTTCAGCCTTTAAACTTTATGCCCATTGTTCTGAGCGCTTCCTTCAGCAATTATGTCCACCAGTAGACCAAAGTGTGCTCCAAGATTCGATGAGGCCTCCCTCCAAGCTCTGGTGGAGGGAGCAAGAGCAAATAAGGAGGTGCTCTTCCCTTCCTCAGGGAGGAAAAAGCCTCCCCAGCAGACTAAAGCTGTGTGGCTGCAAGTGGCCCAAGAGGTAAACGCAATTTCTATGTGCAGCAGAACCTGGCTGCAGTGCAGGAAGAGGTTTCATGACCTTCTCCGCACAGGAAAAGTGAGTATGACATTCCCATCAGCCTCAATCTCATCCCCATCGCCTCTCCTCACCAGCACTCTGCTTTGCCAACCTCTTCCTCCACATCCCACTTGACCCTTACATCCCTGCACCCTTACCCATTCCCTCTCTCTCTATGGTCACATTCACTTAACTATTCGATCATGAAGCCCTCACACTCCCTATCACTGTGATGCAATGACAACAATTTACAACACACAGGGAGGGCCCTTTGTCTCCTTCTAAGCATCTATGCTATGGATTCTCTACACTCACTCCTTCATTCTCACTCAAACTCCAATTGTGTCCCTCATTGCAGGAAAAGAGAGCCCACAATAAGAGGGAAAGAGCGAGGACAGGAGGAGGGCCACCCTCAGTAGCCCAGCTCACCACTTCGGAGGAGGTGGCCCTGGAGATCGCCGGTGTCGAGGATGATTAGCAAGTGGGCGACGGACAGACGGGCGCATCACAGCAAGCTGGTGACAGAATAGTTTTTCATCTCTCTCATTGACATTGCATGAGTGACTGATAATGATTCTGATGCTCTAACAGATTGACTTATGATCATCTGCACAATTCAATGTGCATGCAACCTTTACCTCACATCTCTAACTCTTTCCCTTACTCCCCCACAGGGACATCGAGAGCCCTCATCCCCACTGTCCAGGAGGAACAGCCTGAGCCTCAAGACTCCTCAGAGGAAGCTACAACCTCTGAGGGCGCAGCGTCAGCAGAATTCAGCACACCCAGCACCAACGCAGACACTCACACCTCGGTGGGACCTTCGGGAGATAGAGTAGAGTTGTCACCTGGTGCATCAGCATCAGCAGATGGTGGAGACAGGCGCAGCAGTGGAGAGTCCTCGTCGGAGGGCGCAGGACGCTGCTAGCTCGGCTCAGCTGCATGTCGACCCTGTGTCTCCGGGTCCATCCAGAAGGAGAGCGGTGCTGGAACATCAGGAACAGGTGCAGGAGTCTCTGGCAGGCTTTGATCCAGGGTCGCTGCGAGTGTGGAGCGAATGGAGGAGTCCATCGCGAACATGAGCAGAGTCTTTGTGGAGGCATTGGCACATGAACGCATCACCACGGAATGGATGGCGACCTCCGTGGAAAGAATGTCTACCTCTGTGGTAAGGCTGGCTACCGTAGAGGAGAGGATGGCTACGGTAGAGGAGAGGATGGCTACGGCCATGGAGGAGCTTAGTCGCCAGGGTATTGAAAACATGGTCATTGTTCAGAATAGACAGACATCTCTTGAGGAGCGATGGTCAGCTATTGAGCATAAAAACCAGACCTTCATGGAGGTCCTCTGGAGTAGTACTTCCAGTACAGAAACGGGTCCTCATGGCCCCCCTGAAGTGCAGCAAGGTGCTGTCAAGCCACTTGCTAGCGCTGAAGTGGGGCTGACCCATGAGAGGGATGTTGGTGGCAGACAACAAAGAAGTGGGGGCTCCTCTCCAAGTGCTCACACGACCATGCCACTGCAAAGCCCTCGGTCAGAGCCCCACCAGAGTCCTCACCCAACTGAGATCAGCATCTCAGCCCCGGCACAGCCGCAGGAGCAGCAGACTGTTGCCGAGCCCTCACAGGCTCGCAACCCTGGAGGACAGCCGCCAAAGGTGTCGAGACAGGAGCAGCAAGAAAGTGAGCAAGGGGTCTCCACATCTGCTGAATCCACAGGGGAAGCAGCACATGGGAGCACGCGTAACAGGAAGATAAAGCACATGTAGTCACAAGGGTAGTCACTTGGGTGTTCTGTTGTATTGATGTTTGACAAGCCATCCTTGAATTGTTATGATAAACAGATTTGATGGCAAACTGTTGAAGTTGTGGCCTGTGTCATTTCGCAAATGGGACTTCCACATTGAGGGCTTAGGGCAACTTGCAATTGTCAGTATGGTGGTCAGAGTGATAGGAATCCGTAGGTTCTTGTCCATTGTCGATGCTCTGGTAAGAAGGTGCGAGGCAGAAGTGTTTAATTGTGCAGGCTAAGCAAATCTGGCCAACATGAGTGCGTCCCTTGCATCCCGGGCAGCAATGTGGTCGCGCGCTGGTGCCTTCTGGCCTGTGCAGTTTCAGGTGGGTGAGCAGCAGCTTGGCGCTCCTGTTGTTGCTCCTGCTGTTGGTGCTGCTGTTGTTCAGGGTTCTGCTGCTACCGCGGCTGGTCTTTGTCCGAATCTGATGTCCAGGAGGAAAGGAAATAAATGGTTCCCATGCTTCTGGTATATACCTCAGTTGAGGAAGCGCTCAGTCAGGGTGGGGAGAGGGGTTTCCCAGGAGGTCACACTGGAGATGGGTGTCAGGCTCCAAACCTCCACAACAATGAGTAGGCCTGCTAAAAGTTCCCCCAGACCTGAGACAACAAAGTTCTGCCCCTGCAAATGATAATTGGTGAAAACTCCTTTTTAATGGTGGTGCTGCAGCTGTTAGTAAGCAATCCACTTGTGAGGCCGCCAGGATTACCTGGCATGTTCCAGAGGAGACGTGCAGGATGGGGTAAATGTGTTAAAATTAGAAAGGCCTCTCAAAATGGGATTATAGAGGCAATAAACTCATTGTTAAGGGCCTTAAGGGCCTATCCCGCCTCTTGGAGGCGGGATGGAAACAGGGTCTGAAACCACGAATGTGGGAATATTGCTCAGGGCAGGATGGAGGCGGGATCAGAACCACCCGCCATTTTTTGTGATTTTGACAACTCACGCGCCTCCAAACCCACATCCTCGGGCCTGGTAAAATCAAGCCCACATTGTACGTTTACCAGTTGAGTCTTGTACAGTTGTACTATTTAGTATTCTTTGCTTGGCTCGAATGCACTTGTTCGATTTTTGTTTGCTATTACTGCAAGTGATGACTTTGTCCAGGATGTTTCTATTAATACAAGTCAGGGTACAAAATTGTTTGAGATAGGTATGCAGAAGACTAAAGTGTCTTCAATGTAATTACAGTAACCAGAAATGCATATGGCTATCACAAATGCTAACAAGTTAATTTCCAAATGGAAATATATGATTAGTTCAAAATCATTAGCTGATGTGTTAAATTCACGAGTGTCCAAGAGATAGTGAAAAGAAATGAAATTATAAATTAGTCTTGCGCTGCTGGTGAATTAAGAGTCTTTTGATAATTTGTGGTGCTCTCATTCTTCCAATTATGTCAGGGTGAAAGTGGTATGGACATTTTATTAAAGTGTGAACTGTTTTACCAGCCATTCTTTTAAAAGCTTTGACCTCTCTCTTCAGCAGCACCAACTCACTCTATCTCAATCTTCGACAGCACCTCCCAAACCCACAACCTCTACCACCTAGAACGACAAGGGCAGCAGGCACATGGGAACACCACGATCTCCAAGTTCCCCTCGAAGTCACACGCCATCCTGACTTGGAAATATATCGCCATTCCTTCATCATTGATGGGTCAAAATCCTGGAAGTCCCTCCCTAACAGCACTGTGGGAGTACCTTCACCACACGGACTGCAGCGGTTCAAGAAGGCGGCTCACCACCACCTTCTCAACAACAATAACAACAACTTATATTTATATAGCGCCTTTAACGTAATAAAACGTCCCATGGAGCTTCACAGGAGTGTTATCAAAAAAAGGGCAATTAGGGATGGCCAATAAAAATGCTGGCCTTGGCAGCAATGTCCACAACCCATGAAATGAATTTTAAAAAGCTGTCTTGTTCCGCAGTTCCATTTCATCCTTCGCCTCATCCGGTACTTTAAAAAAAAAAATTTTTCTTCCTTTCAGGCGTCAAGGATCGCAAGCGTCAATATCTCTTGGATACCAACGCCCCTCCAGATCCTTCTTCCTCTTCATTTTCCTCTGATCCCATCCCTCCTTCCAATCTTACCCTTTGCCATTTCACTATCCCCTCTGACCTTCCCCTCTCTGACCCTGAACAATCAGTCCTCAGCAAAGGCTTCAGCTTCATCCTCTTATGCCCCCACCTCAATGAATTTCGAGCTCGGCATAGAATCATAGAAAGTTATAGCACGGAAGGAGGCCATTTCGGGCCATCGTGTCCGTGCCGGCCAACAAAGAGCTATCCAGCCTAATCCCACGTCCCAGCTCTTGGTCCGTAGCCCTGCAGGTTACAGCATCCCAAGTGCACATCCAAGTACTTTTTAAATGTGGTTAGGGTTTCTGCCTCTACCACCCTTTCAGGCAGTGAGTTCCAGACTCCCACAACCCTCTGGGTGAAGGAATTTCCCCTCAAATCCCCTCTAAACCTTCCACCAATTACTTTAAATCTGTGCCCCCTTGTTTTTGATCCCTCTACTAAGGGAAATAGGTCCTTTCTATTCACTTTATCTAGGCCCCTCATAATTTTATACACCTCAATAAGGTCTCCCCTCAGCCTCCTCTGTTCCAAGGAAAACAAACCCAGCCTATCCAGTCTTTCCTCATAGCTAAGATTCTCTACTCCCGGCAACATCCTTGTAAATCTCCTCTGTACCCTCTCTAGTGCAATCACATCTTTCCTGTAATGTGGTGACCAGAACTGCACGCAATACTCTAGCTGAGGCCTAACCAGTGTTTTATACAGTTGAAGCATAACCCCCCTGCTCTTGTATTCTATGCCATGGCTAATAAAGGTAAGCATTCTGTATGCCTTCTTAACCACCTTATCTACCTGGCCTGCTACCTTCAGGGATCTGTGGACATGCACTCCAAGGTCCCTTTGTTCCTCTACACTACTCAGTGTCCTACCATTTAATGTGTATTCCCTTTCCTTGTTAGCCCTCCCCAAATGCATTACCTCACACTTCTCCGGATTAAATTCCATTTGCCACTGTTCTGCCCACCTGACCAATTTATTGATATTTTCCTGCAGTCTACAGCTTCCTTCTTCAGTATCAACCACACAGCCGATTTTAGTATCATCTGCAAACTTCTTAATCATACCCCCCATATTCAAGTCTAGATCATTGATATATACCACAAAAAGCAAGGGACCTAGTACTGAGCCCTGCGGAACCCCACTGGAAACAGCCTTCCAGTCACAAAATCACCCATCAACCATTACCCTCTGCTTCCTGCCTCCGAGCCAGTTTTGAATCCAACTTGACACTTTGCCCTGGATCCCATGGGCTTTTAACTTCGTGACCAGTCTGCCATGTGGAACCATATCGAAACCCTTGCTAAAGTCCATATACACTACATCAAACGCACTACCCTCATCTACCCTCCTTTTTACCTCCTCAAAAAATTCAATCAAGTTTGTCAGACACGACCTTCCCTTAACAAATCCGTGCTGACTATCCTTGATTAATCCGTGTCTTTCTAAATGAAGATTTATCCTGTCCTTCAGAATTCTTTCCAATAATTTTCCCACCACCGAGGTTAGGCTGACTGGCCTGTAATTACTCGACCTATCCTTTTCTCCCTTTTTAAACAAGGGTACCACATTAGCTGTCCTCCGGCACCACACCTGAAGCCAGAGAGGATTGAAAAATGATGGTCAGGGACTCTGCTATTTCCTCTTTTGCTTCGCTTAACAGCCTGGGATACATTTCATCCGGGCCTGGGGATTTATTCACTTTTAAAGCTGCTAAACCCCTTAATACTTCCTCTTTCACTATGTTTATTTCATCTAATATTTCACACTCCTCCTCCCTGATAGCAATGTTTGCTTCACCCCTCTCCTTTGTGAAAACAGACGCTAAGTATTCAGTAAGAAACCTACCGATGTCTCCCGCCTCCACACACAGATTACCCTCATGATCTCTAATAGGCCCTACCCTTTCTTTAGCTATCCTCTTACTCTTAATATATTTATAAAACATCCTTGGGTTTTCCTTGATTTTACTTGCCAAGAATTTTCATGCTCTCTCTTTGCTTTCCTAATATCCTTTTTAATTGCACCCCTGCACTTTCTGTACTGCTCTAAAGATTCTGCAGTATTTAGCCCTCGGTATCTGTCATACGCCTCCCTTTTTTTCTTTATCCTATCCTGTATGTCCCTAGACATCCAGTGGACTCTAGATTTGTTAGTCCCACCTTTATTCTTTAAGGGCAGATATTTGGTCTGAGCCCTCCGGATCTCCTCCTTGAATGCCTCCCACTGCTCTGACACTGATTTACCTTCAAGTAGCTGTTTCCAGTCCACTATGGCATGATGGTGAACTCTTTTTCCGTGCTCCTCCATCCGCCCCCCTGGCTCCCTCCTCTCTGCAGTCTAGTGCCACAGGCCTACCCACCAAGTCAGCCAGCTCAATCTATCTGGTGGCGGGTGGGAAACAGAGATTTCCCATGGATGTAAGCCACATATATACACAGATCTCAGGCTTGTCCAAAAATATTCAATTTGACTCATTGATATTCAAGATTTGTATTTTGAAAAATGTCTTTCTTCCCTTCCCCCATAGTGTGAGACCAGGGATTTCATTATTAAAATCTAAGTTGATCAGAAATCTTTGGCTGCGAAACCGGCTCTGTAGCGCTGGTAGTTTTGGCCGGTTTTGAAGGAAAATGGCGTCCGCTTCGCTTCCTCCCACTTCCAGCTGAACGCCATCTTGTTAAGGGTGAAAGTGAGGGCGGTACGTGTGTATGCCGGCAGTATGCAAAGTAGACAGATCATGACATCGTCAGCGTGTAATGCTGATTTGATGCAGGACCTGCCATTTTCAACCTCAACGCTCCATTCAACGTCCTCTCCTAACCATGTACAGCTAAACGTGCGTTCAGTTGCACGAGGGACCCCCACCAGTGCTACTTAAAGGGATACATCCAAGTCGCAGCTAGTTGATTTTTGCTATCTACTGGCTCTTGCAGAGTTTGTAGGAATACTGGGATGCTGGAAGAGATCGGAAAAGTTGGTAAAGTGTGCAGGACGTGCTGCTGGACGTTGGGAAAGTGTTGGCTGCTACTGGAAGGCCTCTGAATACACCACTTGCTCCCAGTCATGGGGACTATAGTTGCAGTCCTCCTCGTGCTGCAGCATGACAGGGAGATGGAGCAGAGAGAGCAAAGAAGACAAGCTGCTCACAGCGGGAAGAGGAGGAGGAGGAGGAGGGCTCTCAGCAGGAGGCCTTACCCAACTAGGGTCTTCAGTGAGCACTTCTCCTACCTGCAACTAAGCCAGGAGCATTGTGTTCGGCGGCTCCACTTCACCAAGTAGGTGGTCACAGAACTCTGCCACATCTTGGAACTAGACCTGCAGCCTCAGACCAGGGTGACAACAGCGCTGCCAGTGGCCCTCAAAGTGACCTTGGTCCTGAATTTTTTCACCAGCAGATCCTTCCAGGCTGGAACAGGCAACATAGCAAAATCATCTCGCAGTTCGCCATCCATCGCTGCACCCGGGAGGTCACAGAGGCTTTGTACGCTATGAGAGGGGACTTTATTGTCTTCTCTCGAAACAGAGAGAAGCGGGAGGAGTTGGCATGTGGTTTTGCCAGGATATTGGGCTTCCCCATGGTGCAGGGTGCCATCGACTGCACACACGTGGCTTTGAGGGTGTCACATCTCAATGGTGAGATGGCTCATAACCGTAAAGAGTACCACTCACTTAATGTGCAGTTGGTGTGCAACCACGCTCAACACATCATGATGATGAATGCCTGGTATCCTGGCAGCAGTCATGATGTGTTTATCCTGCGCCAGCAGTCGGTGTGCCAGAAATCTTCCAGCCTCCATGTCAAACTCGAGGGTGGCTGGTTGGCGACAAGGGTTATCTGCTCTACACCTGGCTGATGACTCCGCTTCCCAGCCCCAACCACTCGTGAACAGCACTAATATGATGAGAGCCATGCTGCCACAAGGAACATCATCGAACAGACAATTGCTGCCCTGACCGCTCGGGAGGAGCCCTCCAGTACATGCCGGAGTGGGTGTCCCATTTCGTGGTGGTCTGCTGCACCCTCCACAACTTGGCCATTATGAGGGCTCAGCCCTTGCCACCACAGGTTCCGCAACCACCTCAGGATGAGGAGGAGGAGGAAGAGGAGGAGGAGGAGGAAGAGGAGGAGGAAGAGGAGCCTGCATATTCACGTTCTGGATGGGCTGTTCGTGAGTGCATCATCAGGCTCCAGTTTCCCTGAATGAAACCCCAGATACTTGTTGCTCAACACTTCCCCACCTTACCATCCCTCTGTCACGGAACATCACAGTGTCCTCTTGGCCACAATGCTGAAATGAAAGCCACCACAAAACAAACATTCCAACCAAATTTATAAATCAATCTATCCAATAATACATAACAAAGTCAACTAATCACCCTTGTGCATTCCCTTAGTACCTGTCTTCTGTGTGCCTTTGCCTGTCCTAGTGCTCCTACAAAGTGCTACCCCAGTGGCTGCAGCATGGCTGGTGAAAGGCTGCTGACTTTCAGTAGGCAAGACTGCAGATGGCCTTGCAAGACGACCTCAAGCAGCTCTGGTTCTAGAAGGCCCAGGTGTAGACTGCACCACCTCGGCATGGGTGGCAGCAGTATGGGCTGGCTGGCTGAAAGGCAACAGCAAGGGCACTAGTGGAGTGACCGTGGTGGGAGGATGAATCCTGTCATCCTGAGAGAGGACAGCAGGTTCTTGCTCCTTGGAGCCACTGCTATTCCCCTGGGACAGTTCTTCAGCATTCCTAGCCATCTGTTGGAGTGCAGATTGCTGGACTGCTGTGAGACCCTGCAAGCCCTTTTCCACACTCGTAAACCCAGCCACAGTGGCAGCAGTCTGAGCTTGTGTGGCATCAAGCTGAGCCTGCATGAGAGCTGTCTGAGTTTGTGTGACAGATGTCTGAGCTTCCACTATAGCACTCAGACGTAGGGTGACTTCTGCTTGTGCTTCAATGGAAGCTGACACATCAGCCATCAGACGATTCATGATGTCCACAAGTGCGATAATGGATCCGTCCAGCTCTTCCATGCTGGAAATCATGGGCTTCAAGCTCTGCGCAAGGCCCTGTGAAAAATTGGTGCCGGACTCCTCCATGCTCCTTGACAGTGACAGCATGCTCTCTGGTAGGCTTGCCAATGCACCAAGCATTACTGTGTGCGTGCCCATCACTCTTCTTCTGTAGGCCGCCCCATCAAAGTCCTCATCTGAGTCCTGCAGCAGAACTCGTGTGCGACCTTGCTCTCTTTGGAGCTGGCACCTGCGCTACCCTTTCCCCCTGCCCTGGCTGCAGGCCACTCGTTCCCGTTGACTCACCACATGCAGATCCCGCCCCTATATTATCCTCTGAAATACGCGCAGTACCAGTATCTGAGCTGATGCCTGCGAGTGTGAGAGTGAGTGATGGCGTCCCTTCTTCTCCATCACTCTCCTCTTGCTTTTCCTGCACAGGTTGGAGTTCTTGGGGGAGAAATTCGGTATTGCCCATTTTGGGGCGCTAATATTGGCCGGGCGCAAAGTTTAGTACCTGGCGCTAATTATCGCCTCCGACTGCAAAATTCGCCTCTATCGCCCCTGGAGGTGATTTGAGCGCTAAATCAGACGCTACACACCTCTCTTAAGGCGTTAACGTCGGGGAGCGAGGCGTTACCTCAGAACACTACCGAAGCTCAGGCAATGCCAATTACCATGGAAGCCAGACAGACTGACACCTTCCAGTTCTTAAAGGGGAGGGGCCATCTTTCTGGCCAGCCACACCCTGCTCATTGCAGCCTTGAATCTCGGCCTGGAGAGACCTCTAAAGCAATTGTGTTGGATGCACTAATGGATAGGCCGAGGGAAAGAGCTCGGCGCTTAGGAACCTCAAAAGTGGTGCTGAGGGCCAAAACTCCTTAGGACAGTGTTAAATCTTTCCAGACATCTCTCTCCCTCTCAACCTGCATGTACCAAAAATTTTGCCGACAAGAAAAGGCAGGAAGCGGCCGCCTTTAAATAACGCTCCCCCAGCCTCTTCCCAAGTGCAAAACGTTCCCCTCTACCTGTCGTTGCTAGCGGCAGGCGGAAAGGCAGGGGGCGCGACTCAATATCCGGTCTGGGGCGCTACCGCGGTGTTGCACGCTTGACTGACATCACGATCTGCGGGCGCAGGAGATCGTGGCGGTAGTGTTTAGCGCCGCCGCAAAATGTCTGGTCAATTTTGCAAGCACCGCTAAAGTCGCCGTGTTTGGGCGTTAACTTTCTAGCGCCCCGTTAGCGCTGCCCGGAGGCGCTAACGGGAGGCGCTAAGCAACCGAATTTTCCCCCCTTGTATAGCTGAAAGGAGAAAGGCAAGACGTGCATGTGAGAAGAGATTGTGGAATGAGGGGGAAGTGGGATTTGAGAGGGAGGATTAGATATGAGCATACTATCATCTTCAGTGGTTTCAGCCTCGCCGCTTGCCCCTCGCCGCTCGCCATAGCCTCAGTGACAGCCCCTCCAATAAGGTTGAGCACCGTCTCCTCCAGCTGGGTCAGGATATGCAGACTTGCCCATCCCCCGCCAGCGAGCTGCTGTTGCCTACGGTTATGAGCCTCCTTGCCCTGCAAAACAGAGGGGCTGTCGAATTTTTAGCCCTTTTCCTTTTAACTCTTCCCTTACTGAATTAATTAGAAATGCATATGGCTATCACAAATGCAATGCTTGTTACTTTAAAGTTAATCCTTACTCATCAGTGTATCAGTCTGCCACATGTAAGATTACAATTAATAAAGTATCTTGAGCTACTGAGATTCCTACTCAGTTTGTCATCTGCAGTGATTAAGAATGAGCCTTTGGGGAAATTCAGATCTCACTTTTAAATTCAGCATTGAACTGGAGTTCATATTCACTTCAAGAAGTGGTTCTGTAATATTCTGGGCTGTTAATGCTGTGGAATTTGCCCAATTTACAATGTGGGATGGGTTCTACATCACAAAGCAACAGAAAAACAATTTTGTGCATATGATTTGTTTGACAGTAACAATTTTCAACTTTGGCCAGCGCGGACACGATGGGCCGAAATGGCCTCCTTCCGTGCTGTAACTTTCTATGATTCTATATTGTGATCCTGGGACATTCCTGAATGGCTAAGCAAGGTCAGTACAGTTCAACCATCAGGACATTGCATCGCTGACCTCCACAGCTTGGCTGAGCACTCAGTCTAACAGCAGCCCAAAAAATGGCAGCCTTTGCCACAGCCAATAGTATTGAAATGGCTGCTGTGTTAGCTGCCTCCAGAAGTACAGGCAAAACTCTTCTCTTCGTCTTGGTGTTTCCAGAAGCAGCAGCGTTACCTCATTTGTTTTACAGCGTTGTTGCCAAAGTTAAATGCATCAACAGTCTGCACTCAAGATGCACCCTTTTAAAAGGACTATATGTGCTCCCATCCTATTGATGCATACTGAGGTAGCGCACACACACTGATTGGCTCCATCAGAATATAACGCTGAAGTCTTATTGAATTTTTGTAATTTGGCTCATGTCTCATGGTAAAATGTCAAGTGGTTCAGTATGCCCTATTGATTTTTTTAAGCAGGTGATCCTTTGATACTAAAGACTTCCCTGTCCTGTTTTACAGACTGAGTGCTGCTGATTGAACACGTTAATCAAGCTTGAGTACCTCGACTAATCATTGAAATACCTGGTGCACAATGCTCTAATCCTGTGTGTATGCAAACAGTGACGTGCTTTTTCATCAGCAAGTGTCATTAACAAATGTTGATTAAATGATTAAACTATGATAAAAAATTCAAAATGAATATTTTATGCTTTGTTGTAAGAAGTGCATTCAAATATTGTCAGACTATAAGTATGCAAACGGCTGTGAAACAACATCAAAGAAAGACAGCTCCAGTTACAGATATGTGTCAAACCCAGGAGCTGGAAATTAATGGTGCTTCTAACAGAATTTTTTTTGTTATTAACATTATTAATATTACATAAATAAAAGATGGCTGTGATTCCTGAAATGCTGGAAATACACAGCAGATTTGTCAGCATCTATAAAGTGGGACAAAAAGTTGAAATTTGGGCTGTGGACTCTTCCATCCTCACCCACCTGTGCCTTGCACTCGCTACCAGAAAACGTGACCTCCTGGCCTCCCCCCTCCCCCACCCCACAACCTGACGATAACTCACCCTCCTACTAATAGCCACGCCTGCCTCCTGCAACATCTTCCGACTCTCCAGCTGCCACATGTGGCATGAAAAAGTGGTTTTTGGGCCCCAATGTCTCCCCGCCCCATCCGCCAATTGCAGCAGGAAAATAACCCATCACCCAAGCTAAAAAAAAAAACAAGGCAAACAGCAAATACAAAACAACAAAACAGAGAGCAGAAGAAACAAAAAGACACGTGAAAGACAAAAGTACAAAAGGGAGAGAGAGAAGGAAAAGAAAAGAAAAACATAGAGAATCAAAATAACAGAGAGAGAAGCAGAAAAGATAAAGAAAGACAGTAAAAATGAAGAAGAAATAGGCAACTGGCAATACAAGAGACAGGTAAGACAGGGACCATATCCTTCGACTTACCATGAGCAATATCATTGGAGAATGCTTCAAATTTGGTTACATCTGGACAGAGGGTCAAATACACATCTCTGCACACTGTTAGCCTTATTCCACTTCTTAAAGGGGAAGGATGAGCACACGCCAATACTGTTTCCAGGGGTGAAGTCCCAGCAATGCCCTTCAACCCTGGCACCCTAGGCTGAATTTTTCATGCTCTTCCTTATAGTGAGCACCTAAGATGCACACCCAGTAGCTCAGGCACCACGCTGATTTCTGTAAATTGTATAAACTCCCCATAACCCCGTCAACTTTGCCGAGGTCAGTGTCAGAGGGTGCCAGCAGACCGATCCTAGCACTTATGCTCAACAAAGGCCCATGGGGAGAAATTCGGTATCGCCCCATTTGGGGTGCAATTATCAGCCGAGCGCAAAGTTTAGCGTCTGGCGCAAATTATCGCCTCCGACTACAAACTTGGCTTCTATCGCCCCTGGAGGTGATTGCAGCGCTAAATCAGGTGCTACACACCTGTCTTAAGGCACAAAGGCCGAGGAGCGAGGCGCTAACTCAGAGCGAGGGTGAAGCTCAGGTGATGTCAGTTAGCTATGGAACACAGACACACTGGCGCCGGCCAGTTCTTAAAGGGGAGGGTCGATCTTGCTCTCCAGCCACACCCTGCTCATTGGAGCCTTGAATCTCGGCCTGGACAGACCTCAACTTCAAATCTGCTGCAAAGAACTATGGAGAGAGCCAGGGAACGAGCTCAGCGCTTCAGCGCTTCGGCGACCGGGCCTTGGTGGCTCTGGTTGGCGCAGTGGAGCGCCGAAGAGCTTTACTGTACCCTGAGAGTGGCAGGAGGCCATTGCCCTGCGACTATAGAAGAGTGTGGAGGGAGGTGGCTCATCACGTCTCCTCCAGGAGCATGGTGCCCAGGACCCACACACAATGTCGGAAAAAGTTCAACGACTTCACTCAGGTGGTCAGGGTGAGTGGCTGTTTTTCAATACCTCTCCATCCCTCCATCTCAACCTCACTCTATGGCCAGAGGGTGTAAAAACCCCAATGCCCAACACGCATCCAAGACCTATGGCCCTCTCATAAAACACACACGCACATTGCACACCTTGCATACATTAAGGGCTGTTGAACTATGGGAGGCACATCAGGCAAGCACATGGCAGCTACATTAAGGGCTATTCAACTATGGGAGGCATATCAGGCAAGCACAAGGCTGCACATTTACTCAGACGCCGTCCTTTTTCTTTCAGGCCAAGCTATCTCATAATAGGCGGCAGCAGCAATGGACGGGTGGAGGGCCACCTCAGCTGCAAACCCTCAGCGATCTGGAGGCGCACGTCCGCAGGATCGTCGCAAGCCAGGTGATAGGTCCCGTCGCCGCTAGAGAGGTCGACCCCCTTGGGGACAGCAATGGTAAGTTCCTCAGCTTTCTCTCCTCTCTCATTCCACTTGTCCCTCACAACACCAGCCTTTTACACTTTCAATCCAACTTACTAAATCTCTCTAGTCCTTGCTCTCTTACTGCCCCCTGTCCTGACGCTAAAGCCACTCTTGTACCTCCCTGCTTTCAGATGGTGATCACCAGCTGAGGAGACGGGCCCTCAAGCAGCCACTGGGAGCGACGCCACAGCCGAGGAGGAAGAGGAAGCCGGAGCCTCAGCACCAGCATCTCCCGAGGGAGCCCATGCCCACAGTGGGACCACGTCTTCCCTGGAGGGGAGCAAGGGGGAAGGGTCTGATGAGGGTGAAGCTCCGGGACCCAGCGGGCTGCAGCAACGCCATGGGGGTAGGGAAGCTCGGGGGCCTTCTCCCCGGAGGGAGTGTAGGCCAGCGAGTCCTGCTGCACTGGACGCAGAGGAGGAGCGGCTCATCGCGGAAATGAACACCCAGGCGGTGAACATGCACACTCAGCTCATGGGTGCAATGGGAAGGGTGCCTGAAAGCATTGATGCATTGGCAAGGAGTGTGGAGCAGTCTGCTGCAGCACAGGTGGACGCAATGCAAATGCTTAGTGCTGCAATTCAGACACTGGCTGCTGCGATCCAATCTCAGACTGTTCTCATGCAGTCTCAGATTGAGGCAACGCAAGCACTGACTGCTGCCATCGTCGCTGGTTCGGCCACATTGCCCCGGGGCTCTCACGGCGCCACAGCAGGCCAGCAATCTGTGCTCCAGCAGATTGCTCTGGATGCTGAGGTGCTGCCCCGTGGGAGTGCCAGTTTGTCATTCGAGCAGGGAGGTGCTGTCCTCCCTCAAGATGACAGCATTCCTGCTCCCACCACTGGCACTTCCCCATTGCACTTGCCACCACCTGCAACACAGCCAGCCCAGACTGCTGCCACCCATGCAGAGTTGGTGCAGTCTGCAGCCGGGGCCTCCAGGCCCAGAGCGGGTCGAGGGCATCCTTCAAGGGCATCTGTAGTCTCAGGATCTGACATTCAGCAGCCTTCCACCAGCCTTGCTGCAGCCACTGGGGCCACATTACGGAGGAGCAGTAGGGTGGGAAGGGGGGAAGTGCGCAAGGGATGGAGATCACCCTCGAAGGGCAAAAAGTAGGAGGTCTCAAGAAATGTTGGGAATGTTTTTATTAAAGGCCGAGGTTCGTCTGATAACTTTTGTTCAGTGTTTTGGACATTACCTCCAGCTTGTGAGAACCAGTTATGTTAATTAATGATTTGTTGTGTTTGTTTCTAATAGTTTGTCATGAATAAATGACACACACAGAGTTTGTAAAATAAAAAAGTTGTTGTTTTTAAAAAGGTTCTGTTTGGCCTTTGGAATCATTGCTGCCTTGGCCGGCTATAGGGGTTGCGGGTTGCTTTCCATCATGTTGTTCTCCATGCCAGAAGTCATCTTCTGAGTAGGGGCCTAGAAGCGGCTTGTTATCAGCCATTAACGGACGGCCCTTGTGTGGCAACATTGTGGGCCTCCGTCCCGCCTTGGTGCTGCTGCTGATCATCCTCCTCCTCTTCCTCCTCCTCCTCCGATCCCTGGTGGCATTGGCTGGGTCCTGAAGATTGCCAGGTTATGAAGAATGCAGCACACAACTATGAAGAGGGAGACTCACTCAGCAGAGTACTGCAGGGCTCCTCCTGAGTGGTCCAGACAGCGGAACCGTTGGTTGAGCACGCCGATCGTCTGCTCAATTATGTTCCTGGTAGCGATATGGCTCTCATTATACCGCAGCTCGGCAGGGGTGTTGGGGTTATGGAGCGGTGTCATCAGCCAGGTGCAGAGTAGATAACCCTTGTCCCCGAGGAGCCAACCACTCGGCTGATGCGGTGCCTGGAAAAGGTCTGGCACACCAGTCTGGCGCAGGATGAAAGCATCGTGGCTGCTGCCAGGATAGCGAGTATGGGGAGAGAGCAGGAATATGATATTGAGATAGAGGATCAGCCATGATCATATTGAATGGCGGAGCAGGCACGAAGGGCCGAATGGCCTACTCCTGCTCCTATTTTTTATTCTATGTTCGACGGCGAGTCTCAGCTGTCTGTGGTCACAGACCAACTGGACATTTAAGGAGTGTTAGCCCTTGTGGTTTCGGAAAACCTCTGCATTCTCATGCGGTGCCCGCAATGCCACATGCGGGCAGTCAATGGCGCCCTGCACCATAGGGAAGCCCGCTATCCTCGCAAAGTCAAATGCACGTTCATGCCGTTTGGCCCGGGTCATGGGGAAAGAGATGCACTGGTGTCTCCTTTTATAGAGGGCATTTGTCACCTCCCGGATACAGCAATGGACTGCGAACTGGGAGATATTGGCGATCTCCCCTGTGATTGCTTGAAAGGAGCCAGTGGCATAAAAATTCAGAGCCACTGTCACCTTCCCTGCCATTGACAGAGATGTCCTGGTCCTCAGTTGAGGCTGCAGATCTGGTTGCAGCAGGTAGCAGAGCTCAGTGACCACCTCCTTGCTGAAGCGCAGCCTGCGCAAACACTGCTCCTCAGACAAATGAATGTAGGAGAATTGTTCCCGGAATACCCTGGGAGGGTAAAGTCTCCTGTGCAGAGGCCTGTTGGCCCTCCTCCCTCTGGCCATGTTTGCCACTCTCTGCGTCTCTGATGCCTCCAATTCTGAAGGTGCAGGACGACGCCCTGAATCAGTGCAACCCCCAAAGTCTCTTGACAATCGAAGCAATGAAGGTCAAATCCAAAAGAACCTGCAAAGTGCTGCTCAGTAGCCAAAACTACTTCGCACAGCGTTGAATCTCTCCAGAAGTTTCTCTCTCTCTCTCTCTGAATCTCTCTCTCTCTCTCAGAATGCGTGGTGCAAAAATGTCTCCGACAAAAAAAGGCAGGAAGAGGCCGCCTTTAAATAATGCTCCCCCAGCCCCTTCCCAACTGCAAAACATTCCACTCTCCCTGTCATTGCTAGCGGCAGGCGGAAAGGAAGTGGGCATCACTCAATATCCAGTCCGGGGCGCCACTGGGGCGTTGCACGCTCGACTGACGTCACGATCTGCAGGCGCAGGAGTTCGTGGCAGTAGATTTTAGCGCTGCCGCAAAAACTCTGGTCAATTTCGTGAGCGGCGCAAACATCGTCGCGCCCGGGCGCTAGTTGCTTTGCGCCCTGTTAGCGCCCTCTTAGAGCGCAAACGGGAGGCGCTAATCAACCGAATTTTTCCCCCCATGTGTTTTTGGCTCAAGTATTGGTAGGTTATTCGACTATCGGGGTATCACAGCCAAACCTGCAGCAATCTGTACCAGTGGACATAACTTCTGATTCGCAAAGTTCATAGACATCCACTTAACCTGCACATATTACATTCCTCTACACATGTATTATTATTAACTTGTTTATTTGACTTTTGGTAATTGGAAGTCCTATTCTCTGTTGTTTAAATGCACACACCTTCCGTCATAGGTCTCTGGATAGTAATCAGGTGTCTGGATCCAATTGCAATATCCCTTGGTGCCAGCTTGGCTGAGATCAGCTAAAATCAGGGATTCAACCAGGGACCATTCTGATCTGTATGGCTCAGTAACACATGACTCTTTGCATTTAACAACAAAGCTTCACTTCACAACTTGAGCACATAAACTGAGCTGACACTTCATTGCAGTACTGTGGAAGTGCTGCATTGTTGAAAGGGTCATGTTTAGATTGGATGTTAAACTGAGGCTCCCTCTGTATGTTTAGCCAAGACTTTGTCTGCCTGTTCAGATAGACATCAAAGATTCCATGGCAATATTCAAAGAAGATCAGGGGCGTTCTCCCAGTGTCCTGGCTAACATGTATCCTTCAATCAACAAAGATGTATTATCTCCTCATATATCCTTTTGCTGTTTGTGGGACCTTGCTGAGTGTAAATTGGCTGCTGAGTTTGCCTACAAAACAACAGTGACTACACTTCAAAAAATAATTAATTTGGCTGTGAAGCACTTTGAGATGTCCTGAGGACATGAAAGGTGCTATATAAATGTAAGTGGTTTCTTTACTATAAGAACATTTTGTTTTTTCCAAGAATAATCTCTTACATGGGTGGAAACTGCAATCATTGTGATTTATTTACTACACAGTCAACTCAAAAACCTTTCAGCAAATGAGACTGGATTTTTCTTCACCATAGGCCTCCCTGCATCAAGTACCTAATGCTATGGTACTTTACTACTTATAACTAGGAGTGCCAGAGGGTGACTCACCCTCTGACTTTTTCTGCTTCCCCTATGGCAAGCTAAACTACTCAGTAGGCAACATTGGAAAATGACAATGTGGGGAGTCACGTCCACACACTATAAGTGCTGCCTCACTGCGACACTCCTAATTTAGAAGCACAAATTGTTGATTGATAGATGAAAGTTAAGACTTTTTTTATCATAAACAAGTTGTTCTCATTAGAATCTTGTTCTTGTAAGTAGGCTGGCATGAATTATAACTCAAACGATTCATAAAGTACTTCCAACCATGAGTTTTTTTTTAACCTCACACCAGAGCAATAAACATTCCATTATATTCAGCTATCTCTTTGCACAATGAAGGCTTGATGGCTAACAACACATACTTGTATCCACATTTATAATTGATTTTTCCAGATCATTTGTGCAATCACAATCACAATCATCAACTATTGGTGCAAGGTTTACAAATATTCCTGAATACAGAAGTCAGTCACACATTGCTGAAGTAAGTGAGGGTGGGGAAAAATTCCTCTTTTAATGAAAAGTGGGAAACTGTTTTTCACCATAATTAATGATCCAGCAAGGATTTCATATTCTCAGGAATTTCACACTTCAAAGTCAAGCATTCGCTCAATTTCATTTGCAGGCTATTAATTATGGTGAAGTGCAGGCATTCTTACATTTTTTTGTTAAAAAGAATTTCAATAAATATTCAGGGCAAGTTAACAATTTGTTTTCTGCAGACATTTCTACTTTTAGCGCCCCGAAAAAATTAGTGCCCCTGCGCCCGAAAGTCACCGGTAGCGCCCCAAGAGGGAGGCGGGGCGCTACTGGAAGCGTCCTGCCTCCCTCTTGGGTTGCTGCGAGTGAATATCGCGACGCTACGGGAGGCGCAAATCAAACGAATTTTTAGGCCTTGATTTCCCTAATCATTATTAGGTTTTATATATGATGTGGACCTCCTGCTGTATGACTGGTAGTCTAGAAGTATTAGGCACAGATAGATACAACCTGATCTTTCTACTCAGTCCATGTAGTTTGTAAAAGCAAATGTGTGTTATCATTGTACTCTGTAAATACAAAGACATGTTTCTCCACACTGTTTCTAAGTTCTAACAATAGGTCAGCACCCAGTATGGAATTGAGCCATACATCATGGAAATCCCAGATATGATCTGTGCAGAGTTATCTGATCTCAGCTGAAGTAGCAGTTTGAAGCTATAATTGGCTTCAGTATTCCTGAATTTGGGAGTGGAAGGAGCAGCCATAGTTTCCGGTTCCTGATTGCTATCCATTGACCCCAGCTGGAAAGTACATGTGCACGGATGTCGGGTAAGGACACAATTGGTCTTGGTTGTTATGCCCCACTTGTTCCAATAGCCTTGAAGCAATAGCCTGGTGATACTCACTGTCTAGGCACACACGTGACGACACTGGAAGGCAGCCAGCAACCGTGAAACTGTAGCCCAGGAGCTATCAATCTCTGCATGAGGGGATGAGGAGTAATTGGCCAAAATAATATTTTTGGCATTAGCTACATCCAATAATCTCAATCTTGTCCTTGAATGCAGTTTTGGAGATATTACCTTCTGAAGTCAATAACTGCACAGGATTCTCTCCAGCTCTAAATTATTACATGTGAAAAACCAGTTAGCAAGGGACATTGGCACTTCATTTGTGAGTTTTAGGGTATATTCAGATCTTGACAATGTTAGGGGCAACACATTCCAGAAATTCTGTTATAAATCTGCTGTTGTATCTATTTCAATCAGATATGTTGAAATGAGGATTTTTCCCTTTTTCCTTCAACTTCCCCGCTTCTATTTTTTTAGCCATTGACTTAAACTGAGCTCTTAGTCCAAAGGTACCAGCGGCCCTCTATCACCTTAGTCAAATGGTCATTCTTCACATGTGAGCTTAGACAGTGAATGTGAGCAGACTATTCGCTGAGGGATTACGGCTTAGGCCAATCTCAGCCTCACCAGGCTTTCACACACACACACACACATACCAGAAAATTCCATTAGAAAACGATCAGAAGGAGGAACCCTAGCTGATTCCTCCACTCCCTTGCCCAGGGACACTGGGACAGTTGTAATGCCCCTAACAGCATCTTGACCCTACATCAACCTAAGTGCTTTTATATTTCAGTCTGGGTCGCAGAACAGTGACTTCAGCAGATAACATTTCCAATACTGCAACTGCATGTAGCTGGGTAGCCTTACCTGTGGCTCCACAGTTTGGTCTTAAAAGGTAGATCTTGCTCTGATGCCGTCTTCCATAATATAAGGCATGTGTTCAGCACCCTATATGCATACCAATAGCATAGTGGCCGCATGAAGCCTGTGCAACAAAAGTGTGCAAGGCTCATTAAGGTGTCAGCCTTGGCTCAGTGGGTAGCATTCTTGCCTCTGATTCACAAGGTTGTGAGTGAGTCGCATTCTGGGACTTGAGCACATAAGCCAGTCTGAGATTCCAGTGTAGTACTGAGGGAGCGCTGCACTGTCAGAGGTGCCGTCTTTTGGATGAAATGTTAAACCGAGGCCCAGTCTGCCCTCTCAGATGGACGTAAAAGATCCTACTGCATTATTTTGAAGAAGAGCACGGGAGTTCTCCCTGGTGACCTGGTCAATATTTATCCCTCAACCAACATCACTAAAAAAGATTATCTGGCTATTATCTCATTGTTGTTCGTGGGACTTTGTTGTGTGCAAACTGGCTGCTGCATTTCCTACATTACAATGGTGACTACACTTCAAAAGTACTTCATTGGCTGTAAAGTGTTTTGGAACGTTCTGAGGTTGTGAAAGGCGCTATAGAAATGCATCTTTCTTTAAGTGTGACCTATTTCCATTAAACAGTTGAAGCTTCTGAAAGCTTGCTTACTACCCATTGTAAACAGATGCTACAATGGAGGACCACAGGTGATTTAGAATTTTTTCTTGGGTGGCCCTTTCCTTCCAATCGGGCCACCCAGCTTACCTGAAGCCTCATAGGACTAATGTTCTTCTGGTTATATATCTCCCTCCCTCATATCCTCCCTCCCTCCCCCCACCCCAAAAATGTCCTGCAGGACTAAATGCACCAGGTTCGATCTTTAGTCAGTGCGCAGTTGGATTATCTCAGATGGGGCACAGTGCAATTGGTATCAGCTGCCCTCGGCTAAGGAAAATCAGTGATGGTTGCCACTCCTGGTCACTTTAAAGTGACCCCTGCTGGAAAGTGTACATGTGTGGATGCTGGATGGGAATAAATTTAGACTGTGCTGTCATGTCCCCCACAGTCAAATGGCCTGCCAACACTCATCGTCTAGACTTACACAAGCAGAATGGCCATTTGGACAGCAGATACTTGTGGAACCATTCCGCATTATGACTCAGCACCTTCAGGAGGAGGGGAGAAAAATTAGAAAATAAAATCCTCTTTATATCATAAAATAAGTAACATCTTTAGGCTGTGGAGTATATTATCCTCTGCAAATGTTAGCAAAACAGTCAGCACAAGTATAAATTAGACATACCCTTATACTCAGATCACCTATATGCTTTATACTCACACTCATCATATTTTATACACATACTCATATTAACTTTTCACTAATAATTAGTAAATGAACAAAAATAAATCTAAACATTCCTTACCTGACTAGGCCTAGTAATTGGTCAAAGTTGTAAACTGCAGGTTATAGCTTAAATGTCAGATCATTTGGAGGTTGTTTAATTGAAATGATTGTATATCTAAGCTTGTCCATAGGTGCACATATTGCACTCACAAATTCCCATTATGCTAATGATGGGGTGACATGTATTAAATAAGTTGAAGGAGAAAAAATACTCTAAGCCATAAAATACTAATATAGTCCCAAGTTACTTCATTCTCACCAGCTAAATGATTCGTTTTATGTTTTTCTACATTTAAAATGATAAAAGCTGATGGCAAGCCTCAACTAATCCACACCATTTTTCATATGTTGAAGCAAGTCAGTGAAAACATTCACTGCGCCCTTGTGTCCAGGTGCCGTACAGGTGTTCATCCTAATTATTATGACAGGCTTTTATCATTTACAACAAAGACTATTTAGCATGCTGTAGAGACTCAAATCCAGGGTTTGTCACACAAGAGAATAGTAGTAATTACTTTGTTCTGTGTGGAAAGGATAACATTAACACACTCCAAATCTTACCTTCTTTGCTGTCAAGCAAGACTGTTCATCAAAATATAAAATGAAGCTTTTAAGTGCAGTACCTGTGAGAAAGCTCCAGACTGGTTAAGGCTGTTTCATCAGCTAACAGCACCTCACACAGTTTATACAAAGACAGCACTGTATCCTCCTGAATAAGTCAGCAGCTAAAGCTAACCTCATGAGTCACTGGGAAGGAGTTAAGCATGTAAAGGACGATTCTTACAACAGTCAAGCACAGGGCGGCCACACAACTACCTTTCTTCACTAAGAAAAGAGAAACTTTACAGAGTACATTTGTGTTAACGGTTTTGTAGGTATCTCAATAATATGAGGCAGGTTGCACTGTATCTTCCAACTGACGTCGTCTTTTCCACCCTTCCAGGCCTTGCAGCACCAGCACGTCACTGAAATCAGTCACAGTCACTTGGCTATGAAAGCCTCTTTTGGGTAGCTTCAGCCTGTCGCCCCATAGATTGTGGTAAAAGAGAAGCCAAGACTAAAGGAGGAAATCAATAGCTTGGAAAATTAATTCTAAGTGTGTGTGTGTTTTTTCTTTTCGCCTCTGTAGCGCTCTGCTCAGAGTTGGTAAGTTGCTGAAAGCTCAGCAAAAACTGACAGCCTTTAATAGTATTTGTCCCAAGAGACTTGCCTAGCATATTGAAACAGGTAATATTTCCAGTTTATTTACAGAAATGAATTATAATATTCTGCTTTTTCAGAGTAAAATTTTAAATTTATGATGATATAGAAATGTCCTCCTTGGAAATGAGCTTGCACACCTCTCAACGACATACTCACCCCTCTGCGCTTGTCAAGCTAGGCTCTGCACCAGAAGTCTTGCTGAGTAAAATTTACCCTCAAGTATCAGCAGACTACGTGATTGTGGGGATGATCACAGTTGAGCCATATATTGCTCTCACCTAATGTCCACATGTAAAAAAAAAAGAAAGACTGGCATTTATATAGCGCCTTTCACAAACACCCGACGTCCCAAAGCGCTTTACAGCCAATTAAGTATTTTTTGAAGTGTAGCCACTGTTGCAATGTAGGAAAGGCAGTCGCCAATTTGCACACAGCAAACTCCTACAAACAGCAATGTGATAATGACCAGATAATTTATTTTTTAGTGATGTTGATTGAGGGATAAATATTGACCAGGACACCGGGGATAACTCCCCTGCTCTTCTTTGAAATAGTGCCTTGGGATCTTTTACGTCCACCTGAGAGAGCAGACGTGGCCTTGGTTTAACGTCTCATTCGAAAGACGGCACCTCCAACAATGCAGTACTTCCTCAGCACTGCGCTGGAGTGTCAGCCTAAATTTTTGTGCTCAAGTCTCTGGAGTGGGACTGGAACTACCACAACCTTCTGACTCAGAGGCGAGTGTGCTACCAACTGAGCCACGGCTGACACTATTGTGCACAATTTCCAGCAAAGGCCACTGGATACTAATTAAAAGAACAAATCTTTTCTAATGTTTCCCCTCCTTAGTCCAAGGACACTGAAGCTAGTTGCACCACCTCTCTGCCAAACCAGGTGATATCAGCTAACTCAACACAAAAAAAATGAAACCAAACCATGCAGAACATAAGAGAATTTAATTTTGTGGGTCCACAGATATAGTTTGATCTATTAAATTTGAGCTTCATTACTATTATGAAGCTTCCAACAGGAAGAAGGGAAAAGTTTGTAATAATATATATTTGGCCTACATAATTCCCTTGTTTCATAGCAACAAAGAGATTCCTGTTTCGGCTCCTCCAGTCATGTGACGTGATATTGCTGAAGGTTTTCTTCAACTGCACTTGCACACATTCCCCCTCCCCCATCTTGTCAAGTAACTCATTAATTAATGGTATCTTCTAGCGCCCCCCCAAATAGACATCTGTAGAAAACTACAGACTCTACAGCCACATTACAGATTACAACTCTGTACTTCAAAAATACTAAACCACAGTTTGTCAAACTCAAAGACACTGCAGGCCTGTTTGAAAAGAGGTGCGGCAATAGACTTCTGGCCAACATTAACTATCATACTTAAGCAAAAAGGGAGGGGGAAATGAAGCATGCAGCCGACTGTAGAAAAATAATTGGCTCTAGATGAGATTGGAAGCATCTTTTAGAAGAAAAAAAAATAAAGAATATCTGTTCTTTGAGGGTGTTTTGGAAATGCAATTTAAAAAGTTTTATTTTATTTGGTTTTCGTTCTGTTTTAGTACAGGTTCATTATGCTTGTAGCATTAAAAAAGCACTGTAATTGATGAGTGGATTTCACTGATTCATTTACTTTTGATCAAAGGAGATATGTGCAATATCTGCTGCTGATGTGATTTTGAACAGAAAAAAATTGGGTTAAAATTCTGGTTTTTGCACACTAATTAATAAGCTTCCGTCAGGTTTTTGTGTGTGTCACTTCAATTAAATCATTAACCTGTTTATTTAGAATACCAAAGAGTGAAATTTGACACCAGCAAGTTAACCAGTGCACTAGAAAAGATACAATAGCAAAATACAAAATAAGCGCAGGAGATGCAACACATGCCCTTATACCTCCCCTCTTCCCACTGTCCAGGGCCCCAAACACCCCTTCCAGGTGAAACAGCGATTTACTTGTACTTCCTGCAATTTAGTATACTGTATTCGCTGCTCACGATGTGGTCTCCTCTACACTGATGCGGAGATGCCGGTGTTGGACTGGGGTGGACAAAAGTGAGAAGTCGCACAACACCAGGTTATAGTCCAACAGTTTTATTTGAAATCACAAGCTTTCGGAGCTGCTGCCCCTTCGTCAGGTGAAGTAAAGGAATACGAATCGACAAAGCATATATAGATAGAGAACAATGCATGTGTAGCGTACAATGTCAGACGATTACATTTAATCCTCCTGACTGCCTTTCGTCACACCTCGGCAGAGAAACAATCAGGTCAGCCAGGAAGGCACCACATCAAAGACATAGCAAGATACAACTGAGACAATGAGGTGGGGTTACAGGGGGTCTAATGTGTCAAATGCTGCAGTCTGTATGGAAAACCATAAACTTTAACATTTTTACTTTTTTTTACTGGAAATCACATCTGTGAACAAGCCAACGACGACTCGAGTCTGGATGACTCAACGTCATGAAGCGTGACATGAACCCTAGATCCCGGTTGAGGCCGTCCTCATGAGTCGACGACATTTTCTTCCTTTGGACCCACGGCGAAGGATCACTGAAAAGACTACACGATAACATCAACAAGTTCCATCCCACCATCAAACTCACCATGGACTACTCCTCAGAATCGGTTTCATTCCTGGACACACGAATCTCCATCAAAGACGGACACCTCAGCACTTCACTCTACCGCAAGCCCACGGACAACCTCACGATGCTCCACTTCTCCAGCTTCCACCCTAACCACGTTAAAGAAGCCATCCCCTATGGACAAGCCCTGCGAATACACAGGATCTGCTTAGATGAGGAGGAACGCGATGGACACCTACGGACGCTGAAAAACGCCCTCGTAAGAACGGGATATGAATCTCGACTCATCGATCGACAGTTCCGACGGGCCACAGCGAAAAATCGCATAGACCTCCTCAGAAGGCGAACATGGGACACAACCAACAGGGTACCCTACGTCGTCCAGTACTTCCCCGGAGTGGAGAAACTACGCCATGTTCTTCGCAGCCTTCAACATGTCATCGATGACGACGAACACCTCGCTAAGGCCATCCCCACGCCTCCACTACTCGCCTTCAAACAGCCGCCTAACCTCAGAAGTACCATAGTTCGCAGCAAATTACCCAACTTTCAGGATAACAGCGACCACGACACCACACAACCCTGCCACGGCAACCTCTGCAAGACATGCCAGATCATCAACACAGATACCATCATCACACGTGAGGACACTACCCACCAGGTACATGGTACATACTCATGTGATTCGGCCAACGTTGTCTACCTGATACGTTGCAGGAAAGGATGCCCCAGAGCATGGTACATCGGCGAGACCATGCAGACACTGAGACAACGTATGAACGGATACCGTGCAACAATCGCCAGGCAGGAGTGTTCCCTCCCAGTCGGGGAACACTTCAGCAGTCAAGGACATTCAGCCTCGGATCTGCGGGTAAGCGTTCTCCAAGGCTGCCTTCGAGACACACGACAACGCAAAATCATCGAGCAGAAACTGATAGCCAAGTTCCGCACTCATGAGGACGGCCTCAACCGGGATCTAGGGTTCATGTCACGCTACATGACGTAGAGTCATCCAGACTCAAGTCGTCGTTGGCTTGTTCACAGATGTGATTTCCAGTAAAAAAAAGTAAATATTTTAAAGTTTATGGTTTTCCATACAGACTGCAGCATTTGACACATTAGACCCCCTGTAACCCCACCTCATTGTCTCAGTTATATCTTGCTATGTCTTTGATGTGGTGCCTTCCTGGCTGACCTGATTGTTTCTCTGCCGAGGTGTGACGAAAGGCAGTCAGGAGGATTAAATGTAATCATCTGACATTGTACGCTACACATACATTGTTCTCTATCTATATATGCTTTGTCGATTCGTATTCCTTTACTTCACCTGACAAAGGGGCAGCAGCTCCGAAAGTTTGTGATTTCAAATAAAACTGTTGGACTATAACCTGGTGTTGTGCGACTTCTCACTTTCCTCTACACTGGGGAGACCAAACGCAGATTGGGTGACCGCTTTGCGGAACACCTCCGTTCAGTCCGTAAGGGGGACCCCGAGCTCCCGGTGGCCTGTCACTTTAATTCTCCGCTCCACTCCCACTCTGACCTCACCATCCTCGGCCTATTATACTGTTCCACGGAAGCGCAGCATAAGCTCGAGGAACAGCACCTCATCTTTCGTTTAGGCACGCTACAGCATTCTGGACTCAACATCGAGTTCAACAATTTTAGATCATAACCTCGGCCCCTATCACATTTATATTTTATTTTTTCATCCACCCTTTTGTTTGGCCCCCCCCTTTTTTTTCTTCCCAGCAGCTGGCAGCTGTCCTTCATTCTGCCAGTGCATTTCACACTTCATCTAGCCTCAACCTGTTACATCAACACCTCCTCTTGCCGTGATTATCTCTTAATGTCTCTCAATGTCTCTTAATCTTCCCTTTCATCTTTCATCCCCTCCCCCTTTTCCCAGCTTTAACTTGCTTTAAATCTATTTCATTTCCTGCTTTTTTCCAGTTCTGACGAAAAGTCTTCGACTCTGTTTCTCTCTCCACGGATGCTGCCTGGCCTGCTGAGTTTTTCCAGCGTTTTCTGTTGTTATTTCGCACTAGAAAAGATGTTCTGTCCCCAATTTCAATGACACTGTATTCAAAATAATGATTACCAGCTTTTAAGCTTAGAAATTGCTGTTGGAGCCATTCAAGGGTTAACTAAGAGTTGCTTAAGTTTTTTGAGCATTAATAACAAGGCTTGTTAACCCAGGATCGTACCGTTTTCTGGAGCATTAATAAATTATGCACTTTTAACTCCCACACAGTGGGTTATCCAGTGGAGCAACAGAAACAGTAATGAGGGCCAGCACCTGTTAACAGCACTAAGCAGTCATTTATGTCTCTGTAATAACAGAAGGAAGAGCAGAGCAGCTATTAACGTTACAATCGTCATGTGTTATAAGACATAGAAAAAGCAGGTTTGATGAACAGCTGCTGGAAGCGCTTCTGCAGGGAGTGAGGGAAACCATTTATGGTAGGGATGGCAGGAGATAAAAGAATATGTCAACGCTATCTATCTCCTGAACCTGGAGAACTTGAAAGGATGTAAGAAAGAAAATACCAAGCTGAAAGAAATCAGCTAAGTTAAGCCAAAAATACTGCTACGTGAGCCAACCACCTACCACAAGTAGACATGAAAGAAAGTCAGTCCTGAGAAATTTTAATTTATTTTCTGTTGAACCATACTAATCAGTGAGAGGAGGTTAACCAGGGGTAAAGAATGCTCAGCATGAAAGGGGACACTTTCAGCAGATGTATTTACCAATGTATGTGTACAACAACAATTCATAAATGGGGTTTGCATATGGAATGGGTCTAAGGCAACCCAGCAAAATGATGGCCAATTAATTTGTAGTGGGCAGTATGCCTGTGAAGCTGGGCAGCTGCATGACATTGCTTGTGCTCCATGTACTTTAATATATTAATACCATTTTTCTGCTTACAAGACAAAATGACATATAATTGGAAGAAACAATTTGCATTTATATAGCTTCTTTCACATCCTGGAGCCATTCCAAAGTGTTTTGTGGTCAATTAATTACTTCTGAAGTGTAGTCATTGTTGTTTTGTGGACAAATGTGGTTGCCAATGTGTGTACAGCAAGATTCCACAAAGAGAAGTGAGATGGAGGACCATTTAGTCTGTTTTTGGTGGTGTTGTTAAGGGATAAATGTTGGCTAGGACACCAGGAGAACTCCCTACTCTTACAAAACATGCAATTAAATCTTTTACATTCACCTGAACAGGTAGACAGGGCCTTGGATAAATGTCTCATTCAAAAGGTCCCACCTTCACCAATGCACCATTCCCTCAGTACACAAATGCAATGTTAGCTTTGATTATATGCTCAACTCCTGGAGTGGGGCTTGAATCCATAATCTGTTAACTCAGATGAGAGCACTGCCACTGAGTTAAACCAATACTGATTGGGAGAAAATCCATAAGAGCGAGCGAGTTTGCATTTATATAACACATTATCATGGGACAGCCAAGTAATTCTTTCTGAAGTGCAGTCACTGTTATGTAAGAAAATGTGACAGCAAGATACCACAAACAACAAGTAAGATGAATAACCAGTTAATCTGTCTTTGAGAGCTAAATGGTGGCCAGGACACCAGGAGAACTCTCTGCTCTTTTGAATAGTGCCACAGTACAGAACAATGCAGCACTCCCTCAGTACTGCACTGAAGCATGAATCTAAATTTGTGCTCAAGTCTTAGAATGGATCTTCAACCCATAACTGTCTGACTGAGAGGTGAAAGTGCTACTATGTGAACCAAGCTGATGTCCAGTGGACCAATCCAGTTCAAACCCTTGGCTCCATTTAAGGATGCCACCTTTGAAACCATTGGGTAGGACAGCATCAAGGGAGTGGATTACTCTGAACTGCAGTCACTGTTGTTACGTAGGCAAACATGGCAGCCAAATTATGCACAGCAAAGTCCCACAAACAGTAGTAAGATAAATGACCAGTTAATCTGAATTTTGGTGGTGTTTATTGAGGGATAAATGTTGGCCATGACACTGAGAGAACTCCCTTGCTCTTCTTTAAATAATGCCATGGGATCTTTTACATCCACTGGAATAAGAACCTTTTTGCAGAAGATTAAATGTGTTGGGTAGATTGCATAATCAAGCAGATACTATATAAGAGTCAGTATTGTGGTTTTGGTGCTGTGGCAGTTGGTGCTTGTAGTGCTGTGAGCTGACCTTATGCTATAATGCAAAGGCAGTACTTTGCATAATATTGTAGTGCTTCTGGTGAATAGTACATGAAGCAAAGGGTCACATTATTATCTGCAGCAGCTCTTGAAGGGCTGATGGTCTTCTTAAATCTGTACTACTTCTTCTACTAGAGGGTAGAATAACAGCAACACCAGGACACAAAACTGCCTCTTTCCAGGATGCAGCTAAGTAAGCCATGTGGCGAGAGGAGCTCGAGAGAATGTTGATCCTTTTTGGAGAGAAGAAACATCCTCCTTTGAAGAGTAGCATCGTGGTAGCCTCAATTGCAGTAAGCAGAAAAAGTGAATCGTGTCTCAGCTATTTCCAGATCCTGGAACTCGAGTCTCTGGAAAGTTATTGATCTCCAAAATGTCATCAAGGTAAGTGTCCTTACAAGTTGCTTAATTTTACAATGTTGAAAGCAACTTCAGAGTAAGCTTGGTGGAGCACCACAGAGGGAGAATGCATGTCACTCTGGCAACAATCACCTAAACTACATAGGTGGGGGAGGGCAGGAAGGAAATTGTAGGATAGAAGTTGGTCAGCTGGAGGCTATGGACACAAGCTCAGATACATACCTGAACCAGACACCAGTAAAAGGCAGACCCTAGGGCCTTGAAAAGAGGCAAATTTGCATTTGCATTTGTATTCCTCCATGAATGGTATTGAAATAGTTAAAAATGAGGTGGAAAGGGACCTAGAAGTCTTGGTAGACATTGCGCTAAACATGTTCAACCAATGCAGAGTAGAAATGAACAAAACCAATAGAATGTTGAACTTCATTGCCAAAAGTGTAGAATAAATACAACTCAGATTAGGTCATGATCAATCTGTACAGTGCTTTGGTCGGCGCCTTGAGTACTGCATCCAGTTCTGGTCGCTGAGAAACAAGGGAGACGTTCAAGCACTGGAGGCAGTGCAGAGAAGAGCCTTGAGGCTGATTCCTGATGTCAGGATCTGAGTTATGAGGAAACGCTGGAGAAGTTTGGCTTTTCATCCTGGAAAGGAAGTGTCTTGAAAAGTGTTCTTGAAGTTATATAAGATAGTAATTGTTATGGAAAATATTGAATACTACTTTAAATTAAATTGTGAGAGTAGGACAAGGAGACACAGGTTCAAATGAGTGAAAGGTAACTTTAGGATTGAGTTCAGAAAGTGGTCAACACTTGCAATGGATTTTCTGGTAGAGTAGTGGAGGTGAAAACCCCAAGGGGGAAAAATTCAGTTGGTTGCGCCTCCCGTTAGCGCCTTAAGAGGGCGCTAATGGGGCGCAAAGCCGCTAACGCCCGGGCGCAGCGATGTTTGCGCCGCTCGAGAACTTAACTTGAGATTGTGCGGCGGCGCTAAAACTTACCGCTACGACCACCTGCGCGCGCAGATTGTGATGTCATTCCATGGTGCAACGCCCTTGTGGCGCCCCGGAGCAGAAATTGAGTGGCGCGCCCTGCCTTACCGCCTGGCGCATCCAACGACCAGAAGACTGGAACGCTATCAATCGCTGTGGGGCTGGGGGTGGCGCTATTTAAAGGGGGCCTCTTCCTGTCTTTTATTGTTGGTGGCATTTTTGAACTATGCATTCTGAGAGAGAGAGGGAGAGACTTCTGGAGAGATTCAACGTTGTGTGAAGGAGTTTTGGGTACTGAGCAGCACTTTGCAGGTTCATTTTGATTTGCCATTCCTTGTATCGATTTAGCAGAGACTGTGGGAGCTGCACTCTGAGCTCTTTGCCTGGTACTCTCCATTGTTCTTTCCAGCACATTTGATGTGCAAGTCTCTCCAGGCCGAGATTCAAGGCTGCAATGAACAGGATGTGGATGGAAAGCAAGATTAACCATCCCCTTTAAGAACTGGCCCGTGCCATTGTGTGTGTGTTCCATTGCTGACTGACATTACATGAGCTTCGCCAGCGCTCTGAGTTAGCGCCTCACTCCTTGGCCTTTGCGCCTTAAGACAGGTGTGCAGCGCCTGCTTTAGCGCTCCACTCACCTCCCGGGGCGGTAAAAGTGAAGTTTCCAGTCAGTGCCGATAATTAGCGCCAGGCGCTAATATTTGCGTCCAGACGATATTTGCGCCCCAAATGGGGCGCGACCTAATTTCTACCCCTAAATGTATTTAAGAAACAACAGCTGGGTCAACGTGCAGCTACTTCAGTGTGCCAGTGCAGCCTTCAGTCGCCTGAGGAAGAGAGTGTTTGAAGACCAGGACCTCAAACCCGGCACTAAACTCATGGTCTACAGAGCAGCAGTGTTACCCGCCCTGCTGTATGCTTCAGAGACATGGACCATGTACAGCAGGCACCTCAAAGCACTGGAGATGTACCACCAACGCTGCCTCCGCAAGATCCTGCAAATCCATTGGCAGGATAGGCGCACGAACAGCAGTGTTCTCGCTTAGGCCAACATCCCCAGCATCGAAGCTTTGACCACGCTCGATCAGCTCCGATGGACGGGTCACATTGTCCACATGCCCGACACGAGACTCCCAAAACAAGCACTCTACTCGGAGCTCCGACACGGCAAGAGAGCCCCAGGTGGGCAGAGGAAACGCTTCAAGGACACCCTCAAATCCTCCTTGAAAAAGTGTAACAACCCCACCGACACCTGGGAATCCCTGGCCCAAGACCGCACAAAGTGGAGGAGAAGCATCCGGGAAGGCGCCGAACACCTCGAGTCTCTTTGCTGGGAGCAAGCGGACACCAAGCGCAGGCAGCGCAAGGAGCGGACGTCAACCCAAGCACCCCACCCACCTGCCCCTTCAACCACCGTCTGCCCCACCTGTGACAGAGACTGTAGGTCCCACATTGGACTCATCAGTCACCTGAGAACTCATTTTGAATGTGGAAGCAAGTCATCCTCGGTTCCGAGGGACTGCCTAGGAAGAAGACTTGATACAACTACCAAGCAGATTTCCCATTAAAGAACAGGGATTAGTCTAAGTGAATGGACCAACCAACCTAAATGGGTGCTGTAAGGGGTGACACGCCTGAGGCTCTGTGCTTAGCCTGGGTGCTAGTGCGAGGTTAGGCCTTGTTGCCTGTTCTGGTCTCCAGCCAGCCTGGTAGCACTAGACACCTGTGAGTGGTTCGACCCACTCGCCCTTACGGTTCTGACACTGGACTTAGGTGCGAGAGCAATAATGCAGAGAAGACTCAGGTAGACCCGGTTGAATAGTGCGAAATGGAAAATCTTTATTGCATATTATTCAAGATTACGAAATACATGTCATAAGCACAGATTAATGACAGTACAATCTTACACGCAGTTATGTAGCTAATTTTAGGGAAACGAGGAGCGCACGACACATCGTAAAAGGGGGCACACATTACAATTATCCTTAAAACTTAAACCCTCCCCTATCAATACCTGTCCTAAACTAGATTTGTAGGATCGAGACTCATGCTCACCACTCGTGATAACTCGGAGAATTCCGAAACTCTGCTCGGATGTTTTTACCGCAGCACCTGACCACCCACGTGTTGATCAGGGGTCTCTGTACCCCACTTGTTTACTCGTTTCTGCTCCGGCTAGCAGGCTGGACCGTCTGCTGTCATGAAGATCTGTGTTGTCCTCGGAGTTCCGACACGACTCGAAAAATAGTCTTCCTGTGCCCTCGCACCGATGCGATAAAACTCGAAGAATGGTCTTCCTGTGCCCTCACGCCAGTTTGTAAAACTCAAAGAATAGTCTTCCTGGGCAAGGAAAGTGTTTATTCGACCTACAGGCGCGGTCGGGGCTTACTGACCGTGGCGATACGTATGGTCGTCTTCTTCTCTTCTCATCTCATCTCATCTCATCTCATCTCGGGCCTTCGGTTCCAACACCGTTTACCGACTTCTCGGGATGGTGTGCCCGTTTCAAGGCTTCACAGCCCAGTTCCACACAGATCTTCGCGGCAAGCCACGAGGTTGATCCTGGCGGATCAGAAAGTTCAATAGTCTTTCAGCAAGTCGAGCAGCAAGAGGCAGAGTCAAGAGTCAAGATCAAGAGCAAGCGGCAAGAGTCAAGAGGCAAGAGAAAAAAGAGACAGATGGACGGTTGTACCTTACAGTTATAGTGCTGTAATTCCTCTTTTCCCACCCAATCTTAATGTCTTTCTTTTGTCAGGGTTTTTGGCGCTCAAACTTCTTGTATAGGGTGATCTCCGTTTTAATGGGTTTCGGTGATACTTGTAACTGTCTGAGTACCCGTTAATACTTCTCCCATTGTGGAACCGGTCAGTATTCTCCCTGGAGGGGTTTTGGGGCTTCCAAATGTTTTCTGTAACTACCCGCAAACGGCTCTCTCATCGTAGAGTCGTGGGGATTTTGCATATTAATGTCTTTGGATGGGTTCTTGATCGTTCGGTACAATAGCCCTTATTCGCACCTGGGAGACCGATTCCAGTATTTATGTGTAAAATGCAAACCCATTATGTCTTGTGAATTATCTCAAATGTGCTGAGTCTTGTCCGATCTCGCACAAATGTTTATTGGAACGCCATCTTGTCTGCTCATTGAAAAGTCTAGAACGTTCTGCCACGAGGCGTGGCGGCCATTTTACAGGCTGTTTGTGTCCACTTTGAAAACCTGACAGCATTCTGCTGAAATAAAGCTGTTTGTACGAAACTATATGTCTCCTTCTTATTTTATAAAATCGCGATAATTTTGCGAATTCTACAGTGCTGACTGCTGAGCTCATTATGGGGGCATCACTAATGTGTTTTTTGAGGTCTTAATGAGCACATCTGGTGCACAGTTCCTTGGTGCCACAGGCGCTTCTCACAGCATTACCCCAAGCTATGCGCATTGAGCTCACAGCAGACCTCAGGCTTCACTACCCAATAGTGCAGGTCGTGTATGCCTGGTGCACATCAGTGCTATGGGTGTCATGCATCACATCATCAGTCCATAGTCTCTGGAAGCAATGGGAATGATAATACAAATGGCATTTTAAAATCTTTCGTCTTTATGCATTTTCAGTTTAGAAATTACGGTGATGTTATGCAAGAACACTGATAGGTAAATTCATTGATCCCATACTTCCAGGGGAAGCTGCACTCAAAGGGACTGTTGACAGGCATATGACACTAGTGCCAATACCTATCTGTGACCTAAGCTCCCTTGTGAGCGCAGCTCCCCACTGAGAGTGTAACATTGGTGAATTTATCCTTTAATGTGCTCAGATCAAATTCCTGCCCTAAATTAACAGCTTTGATGAAAGGTCATCGACCTGAAACGTTAACTCTGTTTCTCTTTCCATAGATGCTGCCTAACCTGCTGAGTGTTCTCCAGCATTTTCTGTTTTTAATACAATAACATTGTTCATTGTATCTCTAGACTCTGTCTAGACCCATCAAAATCATGAGGGGTCTGGACAGAGTAGATAGAGAGAAACTGTTCCCATTGGCGGAAGGGTCGAGAACCAGAGGACACAGATTTAAGGTGATTGGCAAAAGAACCAAAGGCGACATGAGGAAAAGCTTTTTTTATGCAGTGAGTGGTTAGAATCTGGAATGCAATGCCTGAAAGGGTGGTAGAGGCAGACTCAGTCGTGGCTTTCAAAAGGGAATTGGATAAGTACCTGAAGGAAAAAAATTAGCCGGGCTACGGAGAAAGGGCGGGGGAGTGGGACTAGCTGAAGTGCTCTTGCAGAGAGCCGGCACGGGCTTGACGGGCCGAATGGCCTCCTTCTGTGCTGTAATCATTCTATGATTCTATGATTCTAACTTGAAGGCTCTTGTGTCCTTATACCTGTAGCTCCTTTAAAAGTCAAAATACCACTGCTACTTATGCAGCAATTCACCGAGCAAACCTAGCTGCAACATTGGGCTAGAGATACAAATGAGCACTATCACCATAACAGCTTCACAGAAACATATTGCATCTCATAAAACAGCTGTGATGGTTGCTGACCCTCTTTACTGTAGACTTTTAATTAGGGACCTACAAACATCTCTGTTGTTGGAAAACAGATATGCACAACAGATGTATATGCCCCCAGCGGACACACTGACAAATGGATTTCAATTCTTTAGTGAAGATTCACAAAATACTGAAGTATTCTGCCTCTCATCATCAATTTTTCTCTCATCCCCTCCTTTCTTAAAGATATTGGCCTAGAAATTGGATAAGACACGAAAACAGCCACGGGCAGCCGGAGCGTGGTGTGCCCGTGCCCGTTCAAAGTGGTGCAGGCAGCACAAAAAATTCGTGCTGCCTGATCTCAGCGCTAAACGCGCTGTTGATTGGCTTAACACTGACAATGAGGTGCTTCTGCAACAAAGCTCCTCCCCTTTAAGTAGTGCAGAGAGCCGAGGCCAAACTTTATTGGCCAAGAGACTGCACCCGATATTGGCCACCCTGTTCAGTGCTAAGCCAAGAGAGTGGGCGAAGAGATTTTCCGATGTGGCACTGGAGGCCTTGGTCCTGGAGGTTCAAAGACACTGTCAGGTCCAAGCCCGTAGGGGGGCAGGAGGTCTTCAAGGCAGAACAGCAGAAGGATGTGGGAGGAGATAGCTGAAGTTGTCAGGGTGACAGCAGCTGTCCCCAGGACTTGGATCTAGTGCCGCAAGAAGTTTAATGACCTCACATGAGTGGTCAAGGTGAGCGAATGCATCTTCAAATGCCATATCCCACCAACTGCACCACTAGCCTCACACACTGCTCAATGCACCACACCCGCATCACTCACCCACCAACAATCACCACTCATACCTCACAATCATAGCTTTACCTCACCCTCACACACTTACCACTGCTGCAAGACTCACACCCACATCCCTCACCTTGCACACACTGCCAGATATTCAATCATGGCAGGCGCATCACCCAAACACATTACACCACATTCACTGACACACTTCCCTTTCTCTGTCATTCAAATGTGGCTCACAACCGCTGGGAGCAGCAGCAGATGGGTGGAGGGGAAGCCCGACTGCAGACCCTGACAGAGCTGGAGGAAGCAGTGCTGGAGATCACTGGAGGGACCGTGAATGAGTCTGTGGATATCAGCAAAGTTGAAAGCATAGCTGATGATGACGGTAGGCTCATTCCTAATCCTTCTTCTCACATCCCACTTCCCCCTCATCCCACAATCTCTTCTCAATTACAAGCTGCTGATGCTGTATGCTTCCCCCCTCTCCCCTCACCACAACCCGACCCTCGTGCCTTTCTCCTTTCAGATACCCAAGAAGTCCCACCAGCACAGCCAGTCCTCGAAATCATGGAGGAGGAGAGTGAAGGAAAAGAAGAGGCACCATCACTACATCTGACACTCGCAGGCACCAGCTCAGAAAATTCACCGCGCGGACTTTAAAGGGTAGTATAGAGGCAGGATCTGCATGTGGTGATTCGCCGGGCATGAGTGGGCTGCAACCAGGCCAGGGGGAAAAGGTAGCTCGGGTGCCAGTACTCCGGAGGGTCAGTTCGCGCAAGTGTTCTGCTGCACAGCACTCAGGTGATGACCTCGATGGGGCGGCCTTCAGAAGAAGGGTGCTGAGCATGCACACAGAAATGCTAGGTGCAATGGCAAGCCTGCCAAAGAACCTCTTAGAATCATAGAATCATAGAATGGTTACAGCACAGAAGGAGGTCATTCGGCCCATCGAGCCCATGCCGGCTCTCTGCAAGAGCACTTCAGCTAGTCCCACTCCCCCGCCAGTGTTAGTGTCAAGGAGCATGGAGGAGTCTGGCTCCAACATTGTATGGGGCTTTGCATGGAGCTTGAAGCTCGTGAGTTCCAGGATGGAAATGATGGCCAACTCCATAAGAGACCTTGTGCACCCAACCATGCTGCTGGGTGTGATGGGCGATGTCGCGGTTTCCAATGCAGCACAGGCGGAAGCGACCCAATGTTTCGGTGCTGCAGTGGAAGCTCAGACTACTGCCATTGTGGCTGGGTTTATGAGTGTGGAAAAGGGCTTGCAGGGTCTCACAGCAGACCAGCAATCTGTCCATCAACAGGAATGCTGAGGTGCAGCCCCGGGGGAATGGCAGTGGCTCTGTGGAGCAAGAACCTGCTGTCCCTTCTCAGGATGACAGCATTCCTACTCCCACCCCTGCCACTCTGCCACTGCCCTTGCTGCTGCCTGTCACCCAGCCAGCCCAGACTGCTGCCGTCCATGCCTAGAGCTGCTCGAGGTCGTCCTGCAAGGCCATCTGCAGTCTCCCCCACTGAAAGTCAGCAGCTGTAAAATTCGCAATTATCGTGATTCGAAATAACGAGATAAAGCAGATTCGTTTCATCAGTTTTATTTCAACGAAATGCTGTCATGATTAAACAGGACACAGAAGCCTGTAAAATGGCCGCCGCGCCTCGTGGCAGAAGCTTCCAGAATTTTCAGTGGCAGACAAGATGGCGTTCGAATAAACATTTCAGTATAAGATTGGTTAATACGCAGCAAACACTGATAAAGACAGGATGCAACCTGTCTGCATTCAACACAATAGCAAGAGATAAGTGCTGGAATCATTTTCCATGCACAAGTAAGGACCATTGTAATGGGCAATCGAAGGCCCATCCAGATACATCAATATGCAAATTCCCCACGGCTCTACAATGAGAGAGCCATTCTCGGGTACTTACACAAGTATTCAGAGGCCCCCAAAACCCCGCCAGGGAGGCTCCTAGCTGGCTCGACAATGGGGAAAACATTAACGGATAGTTGGCCAGTTTAAGGTGCTACCGAAACCCATTAAAGGAAAGAATCACCCCATACTGGGAATTTTGAGCGCCAAGATTTTACAAAGGATGAACATTAAGATTTGGGCAGGAGATAAGGGAACACAGCACTATAACTATAGTGAACAAATGTCCATCGGTCTCTTATCTCGCTGCTGGCTGCTGAACTCTCTTATTCCTCTGATCCTCCCGGGGCTTATTCGTTTGAACTGACTCCTGACGCGGGCTGAACTTTTATTCTCCAATGTTGGGTGGAGCTCAATTTGGAGCGAGCCGCCTCAACGAAGGCCAGTGACCGGGTGCACCATCCCGAGGGTCGGTAAACGGTGTTCTGGACCCGAAGGCCCGAAGAGACGAGACGAGACGAGATGAGAAGAGAAGAAGAAGAATCCACGTGCCGCCGCTGTCAGTAAACCCCGACCGCGCCCGTAAATATAAAGACCATTTTTGAACTCTATCAGGTTGCTGCCGAACCAGTAGAAGACTCTCTTTCGAATTCTATCGACAACCGGTGTCAATACAGGAAGACTCTTCTTTGAATTTTACCGGTTAACTGGTGTCGGTCCAGAAAGACTTTTCTTTGAATTCTACAGCCGGGCCCGAGCACTGTCGAGTTCTTCATGACAACGGGGAGCCCAGCCTGCTAGCCGGAGCAGAGAAGATAAAGAAGTGGGGTACAGAGACCCCTTCCAAACACGTGACAGTCAGGTGCTGCAGCGAAACGAACCGAGTGCCTCGTTTAAAATTCTCCGAAGTATCACGAGTGGTGAGCATGTTTTCTCGATCCTACAAATCTAGATTAGTGTAGGTATTGATAGGGGAGAGTGGTTTTATTAAGGATAAATATAATGTGTTCCCCTTTTTACGATGTGCCGTGCGTTCCTCATTACCCTAGACCAAGTTTTATGAATGTATGTATACTTGTACTGTCATTAATTTGTGCCTATGACATGTACTTCATGATTTTGGACGTTATGCAATAAAGATTTCCATTTCGTACTATTCAACCGGGTCTATTTGAGTTTTTCTCTGCATTACTGCTCTCGCACCTAAGTCCAGTGTTAGAACCGTAAGGGCGAATGGGTCGAACCACTCACAGGTGCTTATTGCAACAAGGCTGGCCGGAGACCATAGCAAGCAATAGTATTAGGCAACGAAGACCTAACCCCGCACAAGCACCTACGACCGAACCCCTTACACAGCCTTCCACCAGCCATGCTGCATTCACTGGGGTAGCACTTTGCATGAGCACTAGAGTAGGAAAAGGAACACGAAAGACAGACACTAAGGGAATGCACAAGAGTGATTAGTTGACGTTGTTGTTTTGATTTGGATTTGATAAATTTATAAATTATGTTTAGAATGCTTGTTTTGTGGTGGCTCTCATTTCAGCTTTGTGCCTCGGAGGATACTGTGATGTTCCGTGACAGAGGGATGGTTAAGATGGCGAAGTGGTGAGCAACGGGGATCTGAGGTTTCACTCAGGGGAACCAGAGTCTGATGAGGCGCTCACGCGCAGCCCGTCTGGAACCGGGATCTGCTGCCTGCCTCCTCCCTTCCTCCTCCTCCTCCCCTTCCTCCTCCTCTCCCTCATCCTCCGCCTGAGGTGGTCCTGGAACCCGTGGTGGCAAGGGCTGCGCCCTCATGATGGCCAAGTTGTGGAGCATGCAGGAGACCATCACGAAATGGGACACCTGCTCCAGTGTGTACTGGAGGGCTCCTCCCGAGCAGCCAAGGCAGTGGAACCATTGTTTGAGCACCCCAATGGCCTGCTTGATGATGTTCCTCGTGGAAGCATGGATCTCATTCTATGAGTGCTGGTCACGAGTGGTGGGGTTGTAGAAGGGGAGTCATCAGCCAGGTGCAGAGCAGATAGCCCTTGTCTCCAAGCCGTCACCCTCGGGTTTGACGTGGTGGCTGGAAGATTTCTGGCACAGCGGACTGGTGCAGGATAAAGGCGTCATGACTGCGGCCAGGACACCCTGCATTCACACTGAGGATGTGCTGGGTGTGGTCGCAGACCAACTGCACATTAAGTGAGTGGTATCCATTGCGGTTACGGTACATCTCAGGATTAATATGCGGTGCCCGCAAAACCACATGTGTGCAGTCAATGGCGCCCTGCATCATGGGGAAGCCCGATATCCTAGCAAAGCCACATGTGCGCTCCTCCTGCTTCTCTCTGTTCAGAGAGAAGACAATTAAGTCCCTTCTACTGGAGTACAGAGCCTCTGTGACCGCTCCGATGCAGCGATAGATGGTGAACTGGGAGATGTTAGCTATGTCTCCTGATCCATACTGGAAGGATCTGGTGGTGAAAAAATTGAGGGCCATTGTGACCTTGAGGGCCACTGGCAGTGCCATCATTGCCCTGCTCTGAGGCTGCAGGTCTGGTTCCAGGAAGTGGCAGAGTTCCATGACCACCTTCTTGGTGAAGCGGAGCCTCCGAATACACTGCTCCTGGCTTAAGTGCAGGTAGGAGATGTGCTCTCAGAAGACCCTAGGTGGGTAAGGCCTCCTGCTGAGAGCCCTCCTGCCCCATCTCCTCCTCCCTCTGCGAGCATCTTCTCCTCTGCTTTGCTGCCTCCGCTCCATCTCCCTGTCATACTTGAATGCAAGGGGGACTGCAAGTAGAGCCCCCATGATTGGGTGCAAGTGGTCGAGCAGAACCCTTTAAATGAGAAGCAAGGCATTTTCCACTTGCAACACCACTCCCTGTCACCTCACCAACTTTAAATAACTGTAGAAAGCTCCAAACAGTTGCACAATCTTACACACAGCCAGTAGAAATAAAAAAGTAAGTCAGCTGCAAGTTTTTTGATGATCCCTTTAAATAGCGCTGGTGTGGTGCCATTCCTGCTGCTGACTGCATGGTCAGCTGGTCTTGATTTGGACACGGCGCTAAAAGGAGCGATGACATCCAAAATGGCAGGTCGTGCGTCAAATTGGCGTTGCACGCTGATTGACGTCACAATCTGGCTCTTCTAAATATCTGGAGTGAGCAGAGGCAACGGCAGCACTGCTGACCTACCCAAAATGGTGGCCACCACATTACGCGCCGGAAATGGGTGGAAGCGAGGTGGCTGCCATTTTTTCTTCAAAACCGGCCTTAACAGCCGACGCAAACAGATCCAGTTTCCCAGCCATTGACTCTTTGCTGAGGTATAGTTCCATAGGCAGCACAGGCAGCCTGCAACTAAGGAAGCTATTTAACCATATGTGAGGATCATATTCAAGCTTGATCCTGTCTTCATTAAAGTGAGCAGTGTCACTACATAACAATCAGGAGCAGAAACCTGAGCCAATGCATGTCCTAGCCTAGGCCTGCTAACATCACCTGTGTCCATATCAGAATTGCAGTCAAGGTCAGGTAACTCAGCACACGACTGTGGATTTAACCTGGGACCTTCGTGGTCTGAGTTATACATTGAATAAAATCGCTAAGCCATTGAGGAAATCCATATCTTTTAAGTGAAAGTAATCTGCTAAAATATTCAGTTATCATTATATGTCACCTCAGTTAACTTGACATGTATTAGAAACTGTTTATCACACTTCAGCAACAATACACTTTCAAAAAAAGAGCCTACACATTATTTCTTGTTACAATTGTTCTCAGCAGTTCTTTTTACAGAACCCTAGTCCCTAGACTCTAATCATCACCAATGAATTTGCATAGTAAAGGGCCTGCATTTATTTGATTACAGCTTGTTTCATATTCAATCCTTACGGTGGCGGAGGAACATCTCGTCTGGTTTTTATGTTCGCTGCTACTTTACTACTTCATTGTAAATCCATAAACCTCTTTTTTGTAGTTTCAGAATGATCTAGGCACAATGAAAATTTTGCTTTCCATGAAATTTACTCAACTCCTGAATCACTTAAGAGGTGGAAGAAAATCATCAATTAAATCAATTTTGTGTCCAGATAAGCGATGTAACGGTACATTTATGCATCTGTCTCCAAGATCAATCGTGAATTTATTATAATATACCAAAGCTTTACAAAAGCACTTAAAAATAAAGAAATAGAAATTTATTCTGTTCATCTGTTACCTATTTTATGCTCCCCTTTTGTTTGCTCCTGCTCATCTCCACTTCCACAGCCTTGAGTAGGGCAGAAAGTAAGCTGAAATAGAGCCTTACACACTACTGAATGCTACCACAAGGTATAAGGGAAGGGAGAGGGGACAACTGGGACAATTCTCTCACTGACTTTGAGGAAAGAACTGATAGTTGTCAGATACTTGTGCAGGGAAAGGGGATAACTGATATGCGGGCTTGCCTGGGTGAAGAACTAACTTGCTTGTTGGGGGAGGTGGGAGAAGAAATCTGGATATTGGGGTACCAATTGGGGAAGCTGACATGATTATCAAATCCTAGTAGCAAACTGCCACAGGTGGCTTGTTCAAGGAGACGATTAGTTTGTTTAACTAAGGATGAAGGAGAATTACATACTTAGCTCATCTTTTGGAGAGAGTATGACATAAACAACATACGTGGTACTCCCACAGATGTGTTGTACTTCTGTGGTCTACTGCACTCTTTAATATTCTATATAAATAAACTGACTTCCAGAGACCTGAAGGCATTGGAGACCCACATCGATGTGGGACTAAGAAGCCGCAATTGAGTCTCCAGTTAAAATTAAAAATTTAGAGCAGGATTCTGTTTTGGTAGCAGAAACCACATGGAAACCACATGTCTCTGGCCTTGGTTAGGAATGGTGACAGGAAGAAAAATTAGTGGGGAGAGAGATGTATGGAGGTAGAAAGTCTGGGATTGCTTCCTGAAGACCACTTTATATAATGCTGGGGCTTGCTTAAAAGGGAACAGAGAAAGTTGTCTCTCTCTGATGGAAAGGGACTGACACGTTCAGCTCAAAACAAACCTCCTATCACGGAATCATAGAGCAACGCTGCCAGCGGTGATAGAGACGTCTATAGTAAATCTTGTCTTCCTGATTGAATAAGTCTGCCAGGAAGTACATAAGGGAAAAGAAGAGCAAATTAAGAATCAACAGATAAATTAATTGATCCCAAACTTCTAGCCTGGAGCTGTACTGGAAGGGAGCATGAATCGGGTATAGGGCTACAACACTGCAGCATTTATTATGTGACCTGTACCTTTGAGTGCGACTCGCTACGTGGGTTTGGTGGATTTATGCTCAGATGTTCAATTTGAAAATAAGAAAAACAAGTTACACAACAAATGTGTAACTGGGGGGAAACATTCTATAAAGTCAGCAATGTCATTCGGCCCAACTATTGGTGGGGCAGCACATCTCGAGGTAAGTGCTGAGATCGGCACCCATCCTGAACCTCTACTGCTGAACCTGCCAATGCTTATGGGAACAGGGCGAGGCCTTGGCACTTGAAAGTTTTCAGCAAGCTATGGATGCAATTGGAGAACTCCCCCCACCAAAGAGGCTGGAAAGTCTGGCCGATTAGTCCCTGGCCAGAATGGGGTGCCAAACTCAGCACCCTCCCCAGGGAAGAAAATTTAGGTGGCCTCTTACAAAGGAACTCATTTCTAAAAAATATGAAGAAAAGAATTAGTGAACAAATCCTCAGGGGTCCAGGCCATAATAAGCCCTCAATTTAATGGTATAGAAATTACTGGGCCGTAGCACCATAGTAATGGTGAACTAATGGAGAATGCCATTACGAGCACCACTAAAGATCCAGGAAATTATGCTGTTAGTGAATAACGCCACTGTTATAGCAATGCTATAATTTGCTGGGACTTTAACAATGCTCTGCCAGAACCATTGCTGAAGCCTGGAAAAAAGCATTATGCAAGCTTCACTGCCCCCCACCCCCACCCACCCCTCCCTCCCGCCCGCACCATTGAAAACAGCGGCGAGGGCCAACTTGCTGCATTAAGGCCAGGTTTATTGCTGCTTGTGGAAATGCTATTTTAGAAAATGCTGGAGGGTTGGGCTCAATCAATCTGTCACTACTGGAACGATTATAAGATAACTGATGAAACCTAATGTGTAGTGCAACAAATGATGCCATAGCGACATGTGTGGATCTTTCAATGACCATATAATATATACATAATCTAAAAGTACAAAAATGATACACTCTCCATGGGCTATTTTTAAAAGTGATAAAATTACTTTATTCAGATGATGGCCAATCAAGTCATTGCAAGCAGTGGGCTTTGCTAGTAATCACTAGTCAGGTTTTGGAATGAATTTCGGATTTACCATTAGAGATGTTGAACCAATAGCAGAAAGGTAGATATAAATTCTAATTATGCTCATGGTTTGTCCATGATCATTGAGAATTTGTGAATTATCAACAACATCCTGGAGATAACTGCAAAGGTACTTTTTAAGAATATATAAGGCAGTTTGATATGTGTTAATTTCAAAGTTCTGCTATTTTCTTCCATTTTATAAACAGTATTAGGAGCTCCATTGAGCGGTAAAGCCACTGTCTCACATTAAACTGACCTGTGTATACAGCTGGCCCATGTCTGAGCTCTTTGGATCACCACTATCAATGTTGTGGTGTATGATAACAAGTTTCCCAGTAAACTTTCACTTTGGATCGACGTTGGGAATTCTGGTGATACTTTTCCTTCTAGCCCAGGGATGATACCCTCTATGTTGTATTCCCACCACTAGCTTGAGGGGGTGGGGGGGCTCTGGTGGTGGGGGGAGGGCCAGGGGGAAGCACTTACTTTCTCCCCAAAGTTATCCTCGCCCCCCTTCAGCTGCCATGTTTTCTGAGGCCTGAGAAACCCGGCCAGCCAGAGTTAAACCTGCAAAGCAGGTTAAGTCAGAGGCTGCCAGCCTCATTAAAATATTTAATTGGCCAACCCACTTCCTGGGAGCGGGTTGGCTGCCCGCCCCTATCCCGCCTCCGTTAAACCCGGAAGTGAACGGGTTGGAGGCAGTTTGGGATTGGGTTTGAGATTTTTAATGTTTTAACATCTCACCTGACCTCAATCCACCCAGTTTTAAAATTCAGCCCATTGAATTTACTCTAAAATCAGCAAAACTTCCCTGATTGTTCTCCAATGAGATTGGTAAACATTGGAGTATTGCTACCACTGATGGTCATTTCAGTTGCCCCTCAGCAGTAATCCTTTTTTCTATGTTTCTGACTTTCCCCACCTACAAATGCACATTAAGGAAGTGTGTGGGACAGATACAGAACAGGGTGCCTCAGTGGTACCACTGACCTCCTTCCCAGTGGGCGATCGGGGAAGGGAGAGGAGGCCAGGGGAGCGGCAGGTGCAGCAGCGATTGGGAGGAGGAGGATTTGGGATTGACAGGAGCACTTACAGTCTGGTAAGTTACTTATACAATAGCAAAATACTGCGGATGCTGGAAAACTGAAATAACAACAGAAAACGCTGGAAAAACTCAGCAGGCCAGGCAACATCCGTGGAGAGAGAAACAGAGTTAACGTTTCAGGTCGAAGACCCTTCGTCAGAACTGAGAAAAAAGCAGGAAATGAAACAGATATAAAAAAGCAAGAGGGAGGCTGGGGGAAGGAATAAAAGAACAAAAGGGGAGGTCTGTGATAAGTAGAGACATTAAGAGATGCTCAAGGCAAGACGAGATGGTAATAGGACAGGTTAAGAAACAAAAGATGGCTTAGAAGTGTGAAGTGTGAAATGCTGGCAGAATGAAAGACAGCTGCTGTGGGGGAGAGAGAGAAAAAAAGGGGAAAAGGCAAACCAAAAGTGTGGATAAAATATATATATATATATATATGGTAGGGGCCGAGGTTATGATCTGAAATTGTTGAACTCGATATTGAGTCCGGAAGGCTGGTAAGTTACTTACCTTCTTTGTTGCAGGAGATCCCGAAGGCTGGTTTCCCTGAGTGCAACCTGTGATGATGCTGGCTGCCTCAGGGCAAACCAATCTTGGAAAGGGAACTTCAAGCAGGTGTTAGGCTCCTTAGTTCCATATGCAAAGGGTCTAATGCTTGCTTCAGACGTGGGTGAAGGTCACCTCTTGATTGTCCTTAACCAACAAGGCGGTGGGGTCACTTTGCATAAGCGCTTCCTGCCCGCCAATTTGGAGCCTTAGGTGTCCACAGGATTTCTAGGCCGTACAGCTGTTAAAAATAAAGTGTCAGTTGTATCTAGCTATTTAATGTGCAAACTCTTTATGCTTCACCTGTGGTTTGTGGGCGAAACTACTCTAATCAGCAATAACTGGGTATCCTAAAATGTAGACTAAATTCAGCAGTTTCTATGTTGTTGTGGCCAGAACACACAACAGGCACAGATTAAATACAAAGTTAACTCATGAGCACAGGGTTAAAGTGGGCTGGAATTTCCTTCCAGTTTTCAAGCAAAACTAGCTTCATAGCCAATTCTGAAACATTCTGGTGCACTTTGTCTACAGAATGATCCAAGACCAAAGGAACGATAGTGTTGATTTATTAAATAATCTATTTTTTCCCACTAAAGATAAAATTAGGCATCACCTTGAATTTTTGAATCTTCGGTCCTGTTCTTACCATTTTTCAAGTTACTTCAAAGTAACAGTAGTTCCCCTGATAACCCCATCAGTAAACATCAAGTGAAAACATGATTGGACTTGGCTGAGATGCCCCCCAATGTTCACTGTCTAAGCTGATTCTTGATGAATGATTACTCGGGTCAGGTGCTGGAGGCTGCCTGGCACCCATGAAACCCTATCCGAGCATGAGTCAGTATCTTCAAAAGATTAGGTGAAGAAAATGGAGAGGGGAGCAAACTAACAATGGTTACAGAGCATGGTAAAGAAAGGCCAATTGACTGTGCCCTATGCTAAAATAAGACTTTTTTTTAATCTTCGAAAGAGACAATTCTATTTCAGGAAATTATCCTCGCCACAATTTCCACAGATTTCATCTGATGTTTGATAATGCATGAGAAAGGAAATGATGGGAGTTTCTCTCAGTTCTAATAAAAGTGCTAATGTATTTCATTCAATGTGTCTTTTATCTCATCTTTTCCATTAGCTTTTTAATCGTTGGTGAATGAAAATGAGAAATATGTTTACACAGGCATGGTGCTACAAATGTCACAGATTAAACTTCAGGATTTTTGTAAAATGTCACATTTTTAATCATTCTCTGATGTTTCTCAAATGATCCATTTTGCGATTTAAAGTCTGTCGATTTTTTTTCACGGTCTAACATTAAATTAAAAAGATAAACTGCAATGCCTATCATTATCAGATCATTCTGTTCTAGAATTATCAGCCTGGTTGTAATGTCAGTGTGAAATAGAGCAGAGTGAAATGTGCTTTAAAATATTTATCTATTTAGTGAAACAGTTGGATGAGGTTTGGACCATGAATCCCAGGCACTACCTTTATTCAAGATAGAAAAGATTACTGTACAGCAACTATATTTGATATATCACAGATATTTTCAGAAGGTGTTAAAGATATTGGGGGAGGATTTGATTTTTAATATTTGAGAGTCCAGGTAGGCTAAACAATTATGGCTTTCTCTTTCAAGAATGGGACCAATTGCAGACAAAAGGAAGTGTTCTGTGTGTCACTGTGAATTAAATAATCATTCTATTATTACAAACACTGTGTTCTGAAATTTCATTGGATTGAATGTGCATTTTATTGGGCTATCTATCACTCCTTGGCAAAAAGGTCAAATTTAACATTACCTATATCTTTCTATTATTAAACCTAATTTATACTTTAGCAATAACAAAATCAAGAGTGCCTATTACCGTGAGTGTACTTTCAATGTAAAACATTCCTCCATCATTCCTATTGAAGTAATCTGTTTGTAGAGATTCCTACTTGATAGGAGGTTATTTTTTAATTTATGCTTTAAGAAGCACCTTTGTGCATATTTGAGGGTCTGGTTGCTGTGGAATGCATTGCATTTTTATTGTGGTGTGGTGTGGATTGTACGTGGCAGAATAACAGAAAAACTCTGCATGCACGGCTGTTTTTAAGTTGCAGTTACGACTTTATTTCTGGCTGTTGAACCTTCTCCAAAGATTGGGGAGGATCCAGCGTGTGCAAAATTGTTTCACTGGCCTGTACAAGCTGGCTCATTGAAAACTACCTCTTTTAGTTTAAGTGGGTCTGAGATCCTGTGGTGGCAGCAGAGCCACTTAATTCACTACAATGTTGGGTTGATCTTGGCAGCAGTGCCATATGGTAAATGCAGCATTAAGTAATTTCCTTTCCCCCGAAGGGATCCGTCCTTTTAGGGCTCCAGAATCAGCAGGGAGCCACTCTGCTGAGGTCAGCACCGAGATCTGAGTAGCTCTACAGGAAGTAGAACAGGTCAGCATACTTTCTAGTTGAGTATGTTGAATATAAGATATTGGAGCTGGGAAAGCGGGACTGGTTAACGGAAAAGCAGTATTTATGTAGAACTGAAGGTCTCATGAATGTTGCTGTGTGCACTCCGTCACACTTATGCTTCACTGAATGAGCTCATTCAAGTTTCTTCTTCACAGAAATTTGCCATCATAGAAATTAAGAGATAGATTGCAATTTATAAATATCTAACTTTTTCAAATGTATTTCAGTATCACATAATGGCCTGAATTTTAATCGGGAGGTGGGTTGGGAGCGGGGGGCTCAGAAGCAGTCGGGTGATCATCGGACGGTTGGAGGAGCGGGAGGTGGGGGGGAAACAAGAGATCATCGGGGAGAGGGGAGCAGCACATCGGGGGGGGCTGTGAGCGGGACACATCAGCAGTTCGGGAGCAGCACATTGGGGGTCTGGAACACATCGGGGGGGGGGGGGGGGGGAGGGCTGGGAGCAGCCCAGGGGGCCAGGAGAAGCAGATTGGGGCGGACAGGAGCAGCACAGGGGGGCCAGGAGCATGACGGGAGGGGGAAGCCTCATGGGGGGGATTGGAGGCCTGGGAGGGATCGGAGGCCTCGTGGGAGGGTCTCCAATCGCGAGGGGTGGGTTAGGCAGGGACGCTGGCTCCAGGAGTCAAGTGTTAAGGCACTTACCTCCTGGATCCAGCAGTCCTAGCCTTAATTTAGATGATGGGTTTCACGAGGCCTGCAAAACCCAACCAGCTACAGTTAAATTTAAAATCATGGTTAAATCTGAGGCATACCAGCATCATTTTAATATATAAACGGCAGACCCGCCTCCTGGGAACAGATTGGCTGCCCATCCCCTGTCCAGCCTCCGTGAAAACCGGAAGTGGGCGGGTTGGAGGCAGGTTGGGGTCGGGATTCAGACTTTTAGCACTTTATCTTCCCACCCGACCCCAACATAAACCGCTTTTTTGGGTTAACATTCCCCCCCGTGTGTAGAATAAGAAAGATAAATGATAGAATTTGTTAGATTACTTAAAAATGAATCACACTGTGACATTAGGTTCCTAAATTACCAGCCTAAAAGGCAAGTAATATTTTACTTACTTACCCACCTCTTAGTCATAAGATATAGGATTCAAACCATGCTCCAGACAATCTGACAGGTGGGGACCATAGCTCTAATTCTGGGTTGACATCCAGTGGCATGCTTGCGCCCAGCGGGTGTGAGTGCTCCCCACCCTCCATCATATGGGTTGTGGGAGACCATAAAACCCTCCCGCTGTATAGGACTAACCACCCTTTCGGCTGATATGAAGATGGTTATGGTCATAGAAGGAGCGTTAACATTGCGGCCTTTCAGACTGTTAATCAGCCTGCAATCCTTCCACTACTTCACAATATTCTCTAAGGGAAGAGTGCGAAGATATGAAAACAGCAACTGCTGTATGCGCTGTATGTTCGGATATGCCAACCCGCAGGCACCAGCAGTTCTCTGGTACTTCGCCCAAGTGACACTCTTCATACATCAGCCTACAGAGAAAGTACTAAAATAGGTATCAGAGAAAACCCAGTTCTTCTCATCCAATGATCATTCATACATGCTTTCCAACAAAGGGTCACTGGATAGTGATTAGGAGTGGAAACCTGCCTAATTTGATACCTCCTCTAGCTAACCTGAAGCACTGGAAAATAATAGAGTATTAGAGTCATAGATTTATACAGCACAGAAAGAGGCCCTTCGGCCCATCGTGTTCGCGACGGCCATCAAGCCCTATCTATTCTAATCCCATTTTCCAGCACTTAGTCCGTAGCCTTGAATGCTATGGCGTTTCAAGTGCTCATCTAAATGCTTCCTGAATGTTGTGAGGGTTCCTGCCTCTACCACCCTTTCAGGCAGTGAGTTCCAGATTCCAACCACCCTCTGGGTGAAAAAGTTTTTCCTCAAATCCCCTCTAAACCTCCTGCCCCTTACCTTGAAACTATGCCCCCTGGTTATTGACCCCTCTACTAAGGGGAGAAGGTCCTTTCTATCTACCCTATCTATGCCCCTCATAATTTTGTACACCTCAATCAGGTCCCCCCTCAGCCTTCTCTGCTCTAAGGAAACAACCCCAGCCTGTCCAGTCTCTCTTCATAGCTGAAGCACTCCAGCCCAGGTAACATCCTGGTGAATCTCCTCTGCACCCTCTCCAATGCAATCACATCCTTCCTATAGTGTGGCGACCGGAACTGCACACAGTATTCCAGCTGTGGCCTAACTAGCATTTTCTCCAGCTCCATCATAACCTCCCTGCTCTTATATTCTATGCCTCGGCTAATGAAGGCAAGTATCCCATATGCCTTTTTAACCACCTTATCTACCTGTCCTGCTGCCTTCAGGGATCTATGTACATGCACATCAAGGTCCATCTGATCCTCTGTCCTCCCTAGGATCCTACAATTCATTGTGTATTCCCTTGCCTTGTTAGTCCTCCCAAAATGCATCACCTCACACTTTTCAGGGTTAAATTCCATTTGCCACTGTTCTGCCCATCTGACCAACCCATCTATATCGTCCTGTAGCCTGAGGCTTCCCTCCTCGCTATTTACCACTCCACCAATTTTCGTGTCATCTGCGAACTTACTGATCATACCTCCTACATTCATATCTAAATCATTAATGTACACTACAAACAGCAAAGGACCCAGCACCACTGGACACAGGCTTCCAGTCACAAAAACAACCTTCGACCATCACCCTCTGCCTCCTGCCACTAAGCCAATTTTGGATCCAATGTGCCAAATTGCCCTGGATCCCATGGGCTCTTACCTTCTTGACCAGTCTCCCATGCGGGACTTTGTCAAAAGCCTTACTGAAGTCCATGTAGACTACATCAACTGCACTACCCTCATCCACACACCTAGTCACTCCCTCGAAAAATTCAATCAAATCGGTTAGACATGATCTCCCCCTGACAAAGCCATGTTGACTATCCTTGATTAATCCTTGCCTCTCCAAGTGGAGACTAATTCTGTCCCTCAGAATTTTTTCCAATAATTTCCCTACCACTGATGTTAGGCTCACTGGCCTGTAATTCCCTGGTTTATCCCTACTACCCTTCTTGAATAATGGTACTACGTTAGCTGTCCTCCAGTCCTCTGGCACCTCCCCTGTGGCCAGAGAGGCTCTGAAAATTTGTGTTAGAGCCCCTGCAATCTCCTCCCTTGCCTCACACAGCAGCCTGGGATACATCTCGTCTGGGCCTGGGGATTTATCCACTTTTAAGCCCGCTAAAACCGTTAGTACCTCCTCCCTCTCAATACTAATTTGTTCAAGTATATCACAATCCCCCTGCCTGATTTCTATGCCTGCATCGTCCTTCTCCATAGTGAACACAGATGCAAAATATTCATTTAAAACCTCACCCACATCTTCCGGCTCTACACACAGATTGCCACTTTGGTCCCTAATGGGCCCTACTCGTTCCCTGCTTATCCTCTTGCCCTTAATATACTTATAAAACACCTTGGGATTTTCCTTTATTTTGCCCGCCAACGTTTTTTCATGCTCCCTCTTCACTCTCCTAATTTATTTTTTAAGTACCCCCCTGCACTTTCTATACTCCTCTAGGGCTTCCACTATTTTTAGTCCTTTGTATCTGCCAAAAGCCTCCCTTTTTTTCCTAATCCATTCTTGTATATCCCTTGACATCCAGGGTTCCCTGGGTTTGTTGGTCCCACCCTTGACCTTTACAGGAACATGTTGGCGTTGTACTCTCTCTATTTCCTTTCTGAAAAGCTCCCACTGCTCTGATGTGGATTTTCCTATAAGTAGCTTATCACAATCCACTTTGGCCAGATCCTGCCTTATTACATTAAAATCGGCCTTCCCCCAATATAGAACCTTTATTTCCGGTCCATCTTTGTCCTTTTCCATGACTACCTTAAATCTCACCGAATTATGGTCACTGTCACCAAAATGCTCTCCTACTGACACTTCTACCACTTGCCCGGCTACATTCCCAAGAATTAGGTCCAGTACCGCCCCCTCTTTTGTAGGACTTTCTATATGCTGGCTCAAAAAGCTCTCCTGGATGCACTTTAAGAATTCTGCACCCTCTAAGCCTTTCACACTCTGACTATCCCAGTTAATATTGGGGAAGTTGAAATCCCCTACTATTATTACCCTATTATTTCTACACTTCTCTGAGATTTGCCTACATATCTGTTCCTCTATCTCCCCCTGACTGTTTGGGGGCCTATAGTACACTCCCAGCAAAGTGCTTGCCCCCTTTTTGTTTTTAAGTTCTACCCATATGGCTTCATTAGAGGAACCTGCTAAGATATCATCCCTCCTTACAGCAGTAATTGACTCCTTGATTAATATTGCGACACCCGCTCCTCTTTTACACCCCCCTCTGTCTCGCCTGAAGATTCTATACCCCGGAATATTGAGCTGCCAGTCCTGCCCCTCCCTCAACTATGTCTCTGTGATAGCAACAATGGCCCAAAAATTCGTGAGGAAGCCTTCGTGCGAGGGTAAGGCCTCCCCGCGATCTCTCACTCCGCGTTGGCTTTTTCAGTTCCAGCTCGCACGAACTTGATGTTCTGGACAGCTGCTGTGCTGGGCTTGCGTATCCCACCGGCGTAGTTAATTTGTGCGAGCTGTGGGATCACGTGACTCAGTTAGAGCCAATGGCAGCACACCATCTTCCATTCATAACTTTCACATAAGTGCTGTGAAAGTTATGAATACTATAGCCCCCCAAAAGAACCACTAAACCTCAATTAAATTTTTTTTTTAAAACCATCACATTAATAAAATAAGTATAGTTAAATAAATTAACCATTTTAAATAAAAAATTAAATTTTTGAAAAAATTTAAAATCTTTTAAAAAATCTTTAAAGTCTCTAAAAAAGATATACCTGTTAAAAAAAATTCAAAATAATACTTAATTCACTACTTACCTTGTTAAAAGTGGGTCTTACTCCTCCTTTTTTTATGTCTAGAATCTTCCGTACTTACCTGCGCGTTGAAACCACTAAGTGCACAGCGTGCGCGCAGCCTGTAGCGCGCACGCGGTGCACCTAGGACCCGCCCCCTTTTCCAAAAACCAAGTGCCGGTTTTCAGCGCATGCGCAGTGCATGCAGAAAACCGGCAATTGGAGACAGAATACGCGAGAGTACGCAGTGCGTACTCTCGCGTAGCGGGACTAATTTTTGGGCCAATATAATGTAGCAATCCAGCTGCTGAGATTGGTTAGTTCAGCACAGAACGGGGTTCAACCTGGGACCATATAGTACTACACAAGGTGATGTCTTTATTCCCCTATTCCACTTAATGGCCTAATAGTCAAAACTCTTTCTAACAATTTAATACAGTCTAAACATGGTGTAGACTGAGGCCAGTGTAAATCCGCAGATATAATATTGGATCATCCTCCTGTGAAGTAACTACAAATTCTGAATGTAAACTAGGGTATCTGGTTTTGAGTACAGTCCAGGGTGAAATCAGATTAAACAGAATTAATTTTCTGTTCTGGAATAAACTGGGGGTCATCACTTTCATTATGTTGTAAACATAAAGGTAATTCCTAAAGCAATCCAATGTAGATTTAACCTTGGAGCATCACACTACTGTGACACTGCTACAATAACTTACTTGAGGTAAAAAGAATAAAAACTGCAAAATATGTAATTGAAAAAATGAAAGCGCAAAACAGAATTTTCTGTTTTAATTTACAGTAATTAGTTTCTTTGGCTGTAGACTTTCTGTCAGTATCTTGCTGGGTTCTAAACAGTGTAATTGTAAGAGAGAAATGAAATAAAGCCATCTTTTCATCTCTGCTACTTGTCTCCAAGCAACAGTCACCATTTCTCTGTCCTTCATTGTTGAGCTGTACAACAGACTAAACACAGCAGAACCCACATCTGTACTGACTGACTGTAGTACAGTAATTTATGTCCCACTTACCACCCTGTTTCGAATGGCATTCTGCCTTTGCCAGAAGCACAGTAAAGTAACTGAGGCGGCGTAATTGCTTCTGAAGGCTTGCAGACTCATGCAAAGAGATGATTTTTGCCAGAATCTCCAGAGACAGCTCTGTTTCTGGCTGCAATATAAACACTGCTACTGGAGGTAGAGATTGCCACGTTTTCTCAATGTTGGCAGGCTGGGCACTGAGCCTGCCCATAAGGGCCAACAAAGACATACCTTCCCCAACCATTCTGCCAGCCAAAAGTAAAATTACATTGCTACTTTAAAACAATAACATATATTTAAGCTTTCACATGTGCAGTTAATTCCTGTTGTCCTTGATGCTATGAAATTTATGGATTCTGCATGAGTGGGACCCTCAGGTTATTTTGCAGGAACAGTTCTAAAATAAGAATAAGTTAATTAGTTACAAGCAAAATGTGCAACAGATGCACTTAGACCAAGTGCTTGATTTACTCTCCAGCATGGAATAGCAAGATTTCAAACTCTACTGCTCATGTCCATTACTGAGGTTGATAGTCAACATCTGGGTCTTCCATCTGGCAGCTTGACAGGCTCCACTTCCATAACCTAATGTACATACATCTAGTAACAGCTCAAGATTATGAACTGTGAGATCCTCAAGCATGCTTGGATAGGCTGGACGGGGAAAGGCTGTTCCCACTAGTTGATGGTACAAGGACTAGGGGACACAGATTTAAGGTTTTGGGTAAGAAATACAGGGGGGATGTGAGGAAAAACTTTTTTACGCAGCGAGTGGTGAGGACCTGGAACTCGCTGCCGACGGAAGTGGTGGAAGCGGACACACTCAATGTTTTCAAGGGGGGACTGGATAGGCACTTGAGGGAAATAAACTTGCAGGGCTACGGGGATAGAGCGGGGGAATGGGACTGACTCAATTGCTCCACAGAGAGCTGGCACACACTCGATGAGCCGAATGGCCTCCTTCTGTGCCGTTATGACTCTATGGGCTGGATTTTGTTATTGGGGGCGGGCTGGGAGCATGTCAGGTGGTCGGCGTGTCAGGACCCCGCCTCCGATGTGAGGCGTGACAATTGAGCTATTTTGCCCTAATTGGGCACTTGATTTCAAGCATGTGGGAACCCCTGGCCCAATGGGTATTTTGGTCCTGAAACTCGCCTCTGATGACGTCATCTATGCAGCTGCATTTAAGACCTGCAAGCAGCCTTGGTTCATTTTCTGCCTTACAAATTTTGGATTACACTTCTGAGGGATTAGGGCTCCAACCATGGCAAGCTCCAGACCAAAGTGTACACCCCGTTTTGATGAGGACTCCCTCAAAGATCTGGTGGAGGGAGCAAGAGCTAATAGGGAAGTGCTGTTTCCTTCTTCTGGGAGGAAAAAACCTCCCCAACAGACCAAAGCTGTGTGGCTGCAAGTGGCACAGGAGGTGAATGCCATTTCAATGTGCAGCAGAACCTGGCTGCAGTGCAGAAAGAGGTTTCATGACCTTCTCCGCAAAGGAAAAGTGAGTATTCCATCTCCATGACCCTCAATCTGATCCCCATCGCCTCTCATCACCAGCACTCTGCTTTGTCAACCTCCTCCTCCACATCCCACTTGACCCTTACATCCCTGCACCCTTAACCATTCCCTCTCTCTGTATGATCACATTCACTTAACTATTCAACTATGCAGCCCTCACACTCCCTATCACTGTGATGCTATGACAACAACTTACAACACACAGGTCTTGGGACCTCACTCCATCTTTGTGTCCTTCTAAGCATCTATGCTATGGATTCTCTACACTCACTCCTTCATTCTCACTCAAACTCCACTTGTGTCCATCATTGCAGGAAAAGAGAGCCCGCAATAAGAGGGAAAGGGCAAGGACAGGAGGAGGGTCACCCTCAGTAGCGCAGCTCACCACTGCAGAGGAGGCGGCCCTGGAGATTGTGGGAGTCGAGGAGGATGCGCAAGTGGGGGACGGACAGTCGGGCGCATCAGAGCAAGCTGGTGACAGAATAGTTTTTCATCTCTCTCATTGACATTGCATGAGTGACTGATCTTGATTCTAATGCTGTAACAGATAGACTTATGATAATCTGCACACTTCAATGTGCATGCAATGTTTATCTCACATGCCTAACTCTTTCCTTTACTCCCTCATAGGACCATCGACAACTCCCCTCCCCACTGGCCAGGTCGAACAGCCTGAACCACCAGACTCCTCAGAGGAAGCTGCAACCTCTGAGGGCGCAGCGTCAGCAGAATTAAGCGCACCCAGCACCAGCGCAGACACTCAAACCTCGGTGGGACCGTCGTGAGATAGAGTAGTGTTGTCACCTGGTGTATCACAGTTCACAAGTGAGCATCAGCAGATGGAAATGGTGTTAGGGAAATTGACGGGATTGAAGGCCGATAAATCCCCAGGGCCTGATAATCTACATCCTAGGGTACTTAAAGAAGTGGCCCTAGAAATAGTAGATGCATTGCTGGTCATCTTCCAAAATTCTATAGACTCTGGAACAGTTCCCATGGATTGGAGGGTAGCTAATGTAACCCCACTATTTAAAAAAGGTGGTAGAGAGAAAACGGGGAATTATAGACCGGTAAGCCTGACATCGGTAGTGGGGAAAATGCTAGAGTCCATTATAAAAGATGTAATAGCAGAGCACTTGGAAAACAGTGACAGGATCGGACAAAGTCAACATGGATTTACAAAAGGTAAATCATGCTTGACTAATCTACTGGAACTTTTTGAGGATGTAACTGGTAGAATAGATAAGGGAGAACCAGTGGATGTGGTGTATTTGGACTTTCAGAGTGCTTTCGATAAGGTCCCGCATAAGAGATTAGCGTGCAAAGTTAAAGCACACGGGATTGGGGGTAAGGTACTGTCTTGGATAGAGAACGGGTTGGCAGACAGGAAGCAAAGAGTTGGAATAAACGGGTCTTTTTCCAAGTGGCAGGCAGTGACGAGTGGGGTACCGATGGATCGGTGCTAGGACCCCAGCTATTCACAATATATATTAATGATCTAGACGAGGGAACTCGATGTAATATCTCCAAGTTTGCAGATGACACAAAGCTGGGTGGGCATGTGTGCTGTGAGGAGGATGCAGAGAAACTCCAGTATGATTTGGACAGGTTGGGTGATTGGGCAGATGCATGGCAGATGCAGTATAATGTGGATAAATGCGAGGTTATCCACTTTGGTGGCAAAAACAGGAAGACAGATTATTATCTGAACGGCAATAGATTGGGAAAAGGGGAAGTGCAACGAGACCTGGGTGTCCTTGTGCACCAGTCGCTGAAGGTAAGCATGCAGGGCAGCAGGCGGTTAAGAAGGCAAATGGTATGTTGGCCTTCATAGCGAGAGGATTCGAGTACGGGAGCAAGGATATCTTGCTGTAGTTGTACAGGGCCTTGGTGAGACCACACCTTGAGTATTGTGTGCAGTTTTGGTCACCTTATCTGAGGAAGGATGTTCTTGCCATGGAGAGAGTGCAGCAAAGATTCACCAGACTGATACATGGGATGGCAGGAATGACGTATGAGGAGAGATTGGGTCGATTAGGCTTATATTGAAACTTATAAAATTATAACAGGACTAGACAGACTAGAGGCAGGAAGGATGTTCCCGATGGTGGGGGAGTCCAGAACCAGGGGTCACAGTCTAAGGATAAGGGGTAAGCCATTTAGGACTGAGATGAGGAGGAATTTCTTCACCCAGAGAGTGGTGAACCTGTGGAATTCTCTAGCACACAAGGCAGTTGAGGCCAATTCATTAAATATATTCAAGAAGGAGTTAGATATATTTCTTAAGGCTAAAGGGATCAAGGGATATGGGGAGAAAGCAGGGACAGGGTACTGAATTTGGATGATCAGCCATGATCTCATTAAATGGCGGAACAGAATCAAGGGGCCGAATGGCCTACTCCTGCTCCTATCTTCTATGTTTCTATGGTAGAGGCAGGGACAGTAGTGGAGAGTCCTCGTTGGAGGCCGCAGGACTCTCCCAGCTCGGTTCAGCTGCATGTCGACCCTGTGCCTCTGGGTCCATCCAGAAGAAGAGCGGTGCTGGAACTCCAGGAACAGGTGCAGGACTCTCTGGCAGGTTTTGTCTCCAGGGTCACTGCGAGTGTGGAGCGAATGTAGGAGTCCATCGCTAACATGGTCAGAGCCTTTGTGGAGGCATTGGCGCATGAACACATCAACACGGAAAGAATGGCAACCTCCGTGGAAAGGATGGCTACCTCCATGGTAAGGCTGGCTACCATAGAGGAGAGGATGGCTACGGTAGAGGAGAGGATGGCTACGGCCATGGAGGAACTTAGTCGCCAGTGTATTGAAAACATGGTCATTGTTGAGAATAGACTGATATCTCTTGAGGAGCGATGGTCAGCTATTGAGCAGAGAAACCAAACCTTCATGGAAGTCCTCTGGAGTAGGACTTCCAGTGCAGAAACGGGCCCACATGGCCCCCCTGAAGCGCAGCAAGGTGCTGTCAAGCCACTTGCTAGCTCTGAAGTGGGGCTGACCCATGAGAGGGATGTTATTGGCAGAGAACAAGGAAGTGGGGGCTTCTCTCCAAGCGCTCACACCACCATGCCACTGCAGAGCCCTCAGTCAGAGCCCCACCAGAGTCCTCACCCAACTGAGATGTGTGTCTCAACCCCTGCGCAGCCGCAGGAGCAGCAGACTGTTGCCGAGCCCTCACAGGTTCGCAAAACCAGAGGACGCCCACCAAAGGTGTCGAGGCAGGAGCAGCAAGAAAGTGAGCAAGGGGCCTCCACATCTGCTGAAGCCACAGGGGAAGCACCACGTAGGAGCACATGTTCGAGGAAGATAAAGCACAAGTAGTCACAAGGGTACTCACTTGGGTGTTCTGTTGTGTTTATTTTTGAAAAGCCATCCGTGCATTTATGTGATAAAATAACTTGATGGCAAACTGTTGAAGTTGTGGGCTGTGTCATTTTGCAAATGGGACTTCCACATTGAGGGCTCAGGGTGACTTGGAATTGTCAGTATGGTGGTCAGAGTGATAGGAAGCTGCAGGTTATTGCCCATTGTCGATGCTCTGGTAAGAAGGTGCGAGGCAGATGTGTTTGATTGGGCAAGCTAAGCAAATCTGGCCAAGATGAGTGCATCCCTTGCATCTCGGGCAGCAATGTGCTCGCATCCTGCTGCCACTGGCTGATGCGCCTCCGCAAGCTGGTTGTTGTCCTCCTCCTGCTCCTCCTCCTCCTCCTCTTCCTCCTCCTCCTCCTCCTCGTCCTCATCCTCATCTGAGGAGGTTATGCGATGAGCCACTTGTACCTCAGGCAGCTGCAAGCCACGATGCTGTGCCATGTTGTGCAGTGCACAGCAGACCACGATGATTCTGGAGACCCTGGCTGCTGAGTACTGCAGGGCTCCACCTGATCTATCAAGGCATCTGAATCGCATCTTCAGCAAGCCGATGGTTTGCTTGATGATGGATCTGGTGGAAATGTGTCTGGAGTTGTAGTGCTCCTCAGCTTCCTTGGATGGCCTCCTCAATGGCATCATTAGCCATGTCTTCAGGGGATAGCCCTTGTCTCCAAGTAGCCATCCACAAAGTTGGTCCGGAGGACTGAAGAGTTGAGGAACACTAGACTGCCGCAGGATGAAGGAGTCATGGCAACTGCCAGGGCACTTAGCGCAAACATGCAAAATTTCCTTATTGTGGTTACACACCAGCTGCATGTTGAGGGAGTGGAAGCCCTTGCGGTTGACAAAAATACCTGGATTGTAATCGGGTACCTTAAGGGCTACATGTGTGCAGTCAACGACGCTCTGCACCCTTGGAAAGCCTACCAGATTAGCAAATCCAACTGCACGCGCCGTTACACTTGCTTGATCCTTGGAGAAGTTGATGTAATTGTGCGCGTTGGCAAAGAGGGCATCGATTACCTGCGTGATGCAAGTGTGTGTGGCCGCCTGGGAGATGCTGCTGATGTCTGCTGTTGATCCCTGGAATGATCCTGAAGAAAAAAAGTTGAGTGTGGTGGTGACTTTGACGGCCACTGGTAAGGGGTGTCCACCCGCTCCTCTGGTCTTGCTGCAGCATTGCGCAGATGTCACCCACTACCTCTCACGAAAGTCTGAGCCTCCTTTGGCACTGCTGTTCAGTCATGTTGAGGTAGCTCATCCTCTGTCTGTATACCCTGTTTTGGGGGTATCTCCTGCGGCGATGTGCTTCCATGCGCTGGCGCCTTCTGGCCTGTGCAGCTTCAGGTGGGTGAGCAGCAGCTTGGAACTCCTATTGTTGGTCCTGCTGTTGGTGCTGCTGTTGTTTCAGTTTCTGCTGCTGTCGCAGCTGGTCTTCATCTGAATCTGATGTCCAGGAGGAAAGGAAATAAATGGTTCCCATGCTGCAGGTATATACCTCAGTTGAGGAAGCGCTCAGTCAAGGTGGGGAGAGGGGTTTCCCAGGAGATGGATCTCAGCTTCAAAACTTCCACAATGCTAAAAGTTCTCCCAGACCTGAGAAAACAAAGCTCTGCCACCTGCAAATGATCATTGTTGAAAAATCCTTTTTAATGGTGGAGCTGCAGCTGTTAGTAAGCAATCCACTTGTGAGCCCGCCAGGATTAACTGGCATGTTCCAGAGGAGACGTGCAGCACGGGGGAAATGTGTTAAAGTTAGAAAGGACTCTCAAAATAGCATTATAGAGGCACTTAAGTGCTTGTTAAGGGCCTTAAGGGCCTATCCTGCCTCTTGGAGGCGGGATGGAAATGGGGTCTGAAAGCCCGCTTTTGGGAAAATTGCTCAGAGGCGGGCTGGAGGCGGGATCGGAGCCGCCCGCCATTTTTTGTAAATTTAACACCTCACACGCCTCTAAACCCGCCTCCTCGGGCCTGGCAAAATCCAGCCCGATGACTCTATGCCAAGACCACTGGCATTGAGGCCATGCTTATAAAAGCACAGCCAGGACATGTCATCTGTATAGAAGACTGTGGAATATCAAAAAGGAATAGGGTAAGCAGAAGCAGGATGGGCAGCAAAAGAAATATAAGGAAATGCTCAAGCACAACCTCAGGGTATGCAATATCAGTTGGGAAAAATGTCTGGTTGACTGCATGAGCTTGTGAGCTGTGCTACATGACTGTTTCAGCTGATACAAGCACCAAAATGTTGATATCCTGAGGGAGAAGCAGCAACAGTAGAAATAGCAATAGCAACAGCCTGTCAACACGAGATAGATTATCTGGCTCTGTGAAATGTGTGCCAGATCTTGCCTCTCTTTTGTTGGCCTTGACATGAAGACATGGGGTCAGCTTCCATAATATGCCTGCCCACATACAGGGGTGTTGGGGGAGTTTATTATAATGAGATGAAAATGATGACACCCAGTTCTACCTTTCCATCAGCTCTCTTGACACCCACCTCCCCCTCACCCACTGCACCCCACAACTGTGTTTCTGCTGTCAGACTGCTTGTCTGACATCCAGTTTTAGATAAATTGCAGTTTAGTTAAGCATTGGGAAGACTGGAAATATCATCGTTGGCCCCCTTGCCACTGATTTCATCCCCCTCCAGGCCACTGTCTTAGGTTGAACCAGGCTGATGCAACATCGGTGTCATATTCAACCCTGAGCTGAGCTTCCGATCCCATATCTTATCCATCAGAAAGATTGTCTTCTACTTCCATAACATTGCCCATCTCCGCCTGCCTAAGCCCATCTGCTGCTGAAACTCTCGTCCTTGGTTTTGTCATCTCCATGCTTGACTATTTTAATGCACTCCTCAGCAGCCTTCCATCCTCTGTGCTCTATAAACTTCAGCTCATTCAAAGCTTGTACCCTATCCTGCACCAAGTCACACTCACACATTACTTCGGCCCTTGTTGAACTAAAGTGGCTCAGTCCTCCAACACCTACAATTTAAAATTCTCGTCCTTATGTATAAAACCCTTCATGCTCATGCTCCTCGCTATCTCTGTACTCTATCCCCCAGAACTCTCCATTCTCTGATTCTGGTCTCTTGTCCATCCCACCCTCCCTTTGCCCCACCATTGATGGCTGTGTCTTCAGCTGTGTAGGCCTCAGGTTCTGGAATTCCTTCCCTAAACCCCTCTGCCTCTTCAACTCCCTTTCCTCCTGAAGACTCTCCATAAAAGCCACCTCTTTGACCAAGCTTTTGGTCACTCCTTGGTAACCATTTTTGTTTGATTACTCCTTTGTGGACCACTTTGGGATACTTTTCTACATTAAAGGTACTATATAAATGTAAGTTGTTACTTGATATTTGTCAGTATAGCCATCAAGACTGATTCTCTTTCCAACAAGGATTGGTATCTTTAATTAGAAAATGATTACTACTACCACAATTTGTTGGAGTCTTTTACGAGTTGCTGAAGTGAAGTCCATGGTGAAGTGAAAACAAGTTATTGAAGTTATTTAATTCCATGTAATGATTGCTATGTAATGGTACGAGCCTATTGTCTTGCCAAACTAAGGCAAAGCTGATCAATCAAAAAACAAGATCAAAGGTTGAAGCCATTAATCTTCTAGCCAATGGACCAATTGGCAAAGAACTGCGCACAAAGCAACTTATTGTTATTCCTCTGTATTCAATAATTTTCTCACTCAAGTTCTAGTACTTGTGTCTTGGAAAACTCATAGCCTTTCTTGTGTACATCAGCAGGAGTCTGCTGGAAAGGGTGAAATGTAGATCGACACCCAGATACGCTGGGTCCTGGTCTTGCGTTGCACTTTTTGACATGGTGGGGTAGAATTTCCACCCACCACAAACAAGGCCATTAGCAGAACAGGGTAGGACTACAGGCAGGGACTGCCTACATTGGGAGTTCCCACTTCCCCAACCCACAGAAGGACCCGGCATAGGGTAGACAGAGGTTATGTCTGGCGAGACCAGACACTCCTCATTGACAACTGGCGGAAATGTGGTCCACCTGGAGGTCCAGGCCAGGATCATTGCCTGAACCCTTTTTTAAAATTTGTTTATGGGATGTGGGTGTCGCTGGCAAGGCCAGCATTTATTGCCCATCCCTAATTGCCCTTGAGAAGGTGGTGGTGAGCCCTTGACCCCCTTACAAAGAGGCCGCCGGGGAAACAGTGCGGTCCCTTAAAGGGGAACTGACTTCTGAAATGAAAAAAATTAAAATCATGTAAAAATAGGCAGTTTTTAACCCTTACAGCTCAACTGACTTCTGGAAAAAAATTGACATAAAAAGAATTCCCAAATTGCAGTCTTCAGCTCTTAAAGCTGAATTGCCTTCTGCACCTAAAAAAATGGGAAAAGTGCTTCAGCACTAAAACAAATGGCTCAGCAAGCCAGGGAAAGGGCATCCAGGGTCTCGCACACAGCACTCCAGCTTAGTGCAGAAGTCAACACTGCAAGAGAGGTCCTTATACTCACAGGGGCCAGGAGTCCCTTCAGAAAGAACGATGTGGGACCAGGTCACAGAGGCCGTCACTGCCAGCAGTGTCGCCCCTCGACCTGGCTCCAGTGCCCAAAGAAGCTTCATGACCTCAGACCACTGGTCAAGGTCAGTGAATGCATCTTCAAAAGCCATCTCCTACCAACTTCGCCACTAGTCTCGCACACTGCTCAATGAATGACTCCCCTCCCCTCCAATCACTCACCTAGCAACAATCTGTACCAAACATTTCTTCCGTGCTGTAACCATTCTATGATTCTATATGTGTGTCCCTTTAAGATGTGCTGACAGCATCTCTGTCAGTCTGCTGGAGGCTTGCATTTCAGAGCGAGCTTAGGATCCAGCGTTAAATTCAGCGCTGAGGTCCAAGTTCGTTGAGCGTGACATGAAGTAGGCGTTGCACGCTGACTGATGTCATGCTGTCTGTATTTGCATCTTCAGGGCCAGCGCTACTATCGGCAGCATTAAGGCCTTCATCAAAATGATGGCTGCCGATTCCCGCACCAGAGAAGGGCGTTAGAATGGCAGCCGCCATTTTTCGCCAGGATTGCGGCGCTAACTTGTGGCAGTAAGGTAGGGAATTTTTGGGTGCTTCTAGAGTATTTCCAGTTTGTCCACTGCAGCCTCACATGTGCTCCCATTGACTAACAATGGGGCAAACCAGGTAGGATAACTTTCACATATGGGCGCAGATTTTCTGACTGCCAGGATTGTTCCCATTGGTGAGATTCGAGCCTGCATGGACTGGGAGATTGCCTGGCCAGCAATAGAATCATAGAAATTTATGGCACTGAAGAAAGCCATTCGGCCCATTGTGTCTGTGCCGGCCGAGAAAGGACTATCCAGCGTAATCCCACTTTCCAGCTCTTGGTCCGTAGCCTTGTAGGTTACGGCACTTCAAGTGCATATCCAAGTACTTTTTAAATGCAATGAGGGTTTCTGCCTCTACCACCCTTTCAGGTAGTGAGTTCCAGACCCCCACCACCCTCTGGGTGAAAAAAATTCCCCTCTAATCCTTCTACCAATTACTTTAAATCTATGCCCCCTGGTTATTGATCTTACTGCTAAGGGAAATTGGTCCATCCTATCCATTCTATCTAGGCCCCTCAATATTGCACCAGCTTGGCTGAAGTTCCCCCTGCTTTGCAATTTTCTGTTTGAGGTTAATGCCTATGTAATTCTGTGATTGAGTGTTATTTACATAGGAACAGGAAAAGGCCATTCAGCCACTAAAGCCGAGTCCATCATTCAATTAGCTCATAGCTGATTTACACCTTAATTCCATTTACCCGCTTTGGTTCATATCCCTTGATACCTTTACCGAACATAAATCTATCAATCTCAGTTTTGAAATTTGCAATTAGCCTAGCATCAACAGCTTCTTGGGGGGGGAGAGTTCCAGCGCTTCCTGACATCATCCCTGAACTGTCGAGCTCTAATTTTAAGATTATGCCCCCTTGTTCTGGACTCCTCCACCAGAGGAAATAGTTTCTGTCTAGCAAATCCTTTAATCATCTTAACACCTCAATTAGACCATCCATTAATAATGTGAGGAGCTTGTGGTATCCTGAAGTATTTCCTAATCTTCTGCATGGGAGCTTCACTCAGCTTTGCTTTCACCCATTCACACCAGGTATTAAAGGTAAGTTGCATACAAAAGGTAGCTGTTAAAGGGACAGGCTTTTTTATGTTAAAGATTTGGTTGGATTTTGACTAGTTTTTTGATGCTTTTGTTGCAATTTTATTTGCTTTTTTGGGATCAGAAATAGAGGAAATATTATGTTACTAGATCAGTAACATTGGCTCCAATTTTAAACACTGGACCAATTTTTGGCAGGTGAGCAGTTGTGTGAGTTAGAAACTGCTTTAGAGATGAGGCCCTGGGGTTTTTTTTTAACTCCTGGGCCTCATGTAAATCCTGCTGAGCGACTTTACACCCATGGGAAGTGGCAGAAAATCCCGCAGGGGTCTCACGATCGAGAATAGGGGTGCTAGTCCGTTGTAGGGGAGGCCCAAGCTTTCCTTGTGGGGCCTGGAGGAACATACCAGCTCCTCCCGGCCCCACAAGGAAAGTAAAGCATGTTTTTAAAACTCCCTCTTGTGACCCCGATCCTGTTTCCCACTAGGTTGTCGTGGGGTAAAACTCACTGCGGCTTCCTGCTCAAGCCACGAATCAGGTGTCAATGATGTCATTGGGACCAGACATGCATATGTAAAAGAGGACCCTACTGTGGATGGGTGTCCTTGCCACCTGCTCAGTTGAACATGTTAAAATCGGGAATCATCAGCTCCTGGTGTCTCCAAGGCAAGTTAAGTAGCTTGGGTGATTTTAACTGCCCATCGGCCCGGTTTCCGCCAGGCCGGTAGCGGTAAAATCTCCCCCATTGTTTCTAATATCAAAAAGGAACCGACAGAAAAAAAAATCTTTCCAAATGTTCAGCAGAACAGAAAGATCCTTAAAGAAGATTGGATCTGTAAATTGGCTTTTACAATACCAACTTTCACTCTACCTCAGGGAAGTATCTAACTGCAAGCTTCAGTGTCCAATGCTGTTTGCCAGGTCCATGCAAAATTAATGGAGCTTGCTTTAAAAGCACCCCAGTGGCAGTATTTCATGTTTAAGTGCTACAAGATGAGAGAAGACATTTGCTGACACCTTATTCTGCAGTAGCAGAAAGAAATTCTCTGGCTAAAATGATACCAAGTAGAGCCAATTATATCTGTGCAAGTGCTCAGTGCAGGTATGCTCAATGTTTTGTTTACTCCTGTGGTTCCCCCAGTGATAATCTTTGTTAAGGGGTTCTACATCCACAAAATGGTGGTTGTGGTGGTGGGGTCGGTGATCGCAGGGGGTGGGGGGAGATTGGAGGGTTGGAGATCGTGGAGTTGGGGGTCGGACAGATGCGGGGGGATTTACAGGGTGACTTGTTAGGCCTGGAGGAAACATTCCTGCTCCTCCTGGCCCACAAGCAGTTAAAGGCACTTACTTCATGGATCCAGCCCTTCTCGCCTCCTTTTATCTGCCGGATTACCTGAGGCCAGGGAAACCCGGCCGACATGAGTTAAAGATAGAAAGCTTGTAAAAATAGAGGCACGCAGACTCCTTAAAAGCTTTCAATGACTGACTCGCCTCCTGAGAGCGGATTGGTCACCCGCTTCCAATCCTGCCTCGGTTCAAACCGGAAGTGGACAGGTTCGAGGCGGGTTGCGTTCGGATTTGAAATTTTTAACTCCCCACCTGATCCAAATCCACATGTTTTTGGGGGTTAAATTTAGCCCTATGGAGTCACTTTTCTCCCCTCCCCCCACTTCACACTGATACTTTTCTGCCCCTATTTGGCCACGACTGCCATTCTCAGCTCCTATCTGCTGCTGCTAAATTATTGTGAGATTAGGGATGCCTGCGCTCACTCACCCCTCTCAGGCTCGGGTGCCAATAACATTTTATCTTCCTTTGATGCCACTTTTGGGTGGCACCTTTGTTTCCTTCAGTGTGCAATAAAGTTTGATCTCCAAGCAAAACAGCTGGGAGTTGCGATGTCAAGAGCAGCTCAGAACTGTTACAGCTGGTGTTTGGTGTTTGAGTTGCGCTGGTGTTTGGTGTTTGAGTTGCGCTGGTGTTTGGTGTTTGAGTTGCGCTGGTGTTTGGTGTTTGAGTTGCGCTGGTGTTTGGTGTTTGAGTTGCGCTGGTGTTTGGTGTTTGAGTTGCGCTGGTGTTTGGTGTTTGAGTTGCGCTGGTGTTTGGTGTTTGAGTTGCGCTGGTGTTTGGTGTTTGAGTTGCGCTGGTGTTTGGTGTTTGAGTTGCGCTGGTGTTTGGTGTTTGAGTTGCGCTGGTGTTTGGGGTTTGAGTTGCGCTGGTGTTTGGGTTTGAGTTGCGCTGGTGTTTGGGGTTTGAGTTGCGCTGGTGTTTGGGGTGACTACAGTGAACAGGGGAGGTTTGAATGTTCACTGCTATTCATCTGCAAACATAGAGAAGTAAACACTGGGCCAAACTGCTTATGTTGGTCTAAAATCAGACAGTTGACATGCATACTACAACAATGCTGCACAAATGCTTCAAGAATCAGCTCTGCATTATAAAAATGGCATCAATTTAACTCAATTGAGTAATTTTGCAAAGTTACGCTCCCAGGTCTGAGCCTTACTAGTGCTGTGCGCAGGTTTGAAAATCAGGGCTACAATGTTACCACAATGACCACTTGCAAGGCTCTGTGTCAGGGGGAGGTGGGGGGCACCTTTGCAAAATGACCCCAATTAATCCACTATTGATAGACCCCAATTAATCCACCATTGATAGACCCGCCAGTCAATCATCTCCCAGTATTCAATTGAAATGTGATTGAATGACTTGCACTATTGTAGTCAGTAGTATTGTACATTTTTCATTTAGAACTGAGAATATTAGATCCCCACACACTCTCCCACTCCCATTACAAGTGCTAACAACAGCTTTTTGTTAAGATATCTGTGAATGACAAGTAACAGTGTAACTATTCTTATGAATTCCCCCACACATTTCATTAACATTTATGGAGTGAGCTAACAGGCAACATTGTCTTTGTTGACACAAATACTTCCACACATGTGGATAGAGAAATGAGAGGCACCTACCTCCTCTTCTGATACTCCCACAGATCAAATGATCAACTTGCTGGGGAATGAGGACTGGCACAGAGGTCCACCCCAGTGCTACAGGTCCAACTGCCCAGAAACAAGAGAAGGAAGCCTATTTATTATGGTATAGTATAAAATATACTCGCTCATAGATCCAGGCCTAGTTAAAGATGATTTTTTTTTCTTTATTGCCCCAATTTTCTTTCCTCCTCTCCTGAAGGTGCTGCCTGTTGCTGGGGTACGTTTCCCCAGATGCTGGAAGCTACCCAGCACTTTTCTTAACTGGCCATTCTTCATGTATGAGTTTAAATAGTGTCATCAAGCTATTCAATCATAGAGGGCATTGACATTCTAGCCGAGCCTGAGCCCATCAATCTTGAATTATACTTTTCCTTTGAAGCAAAGTATGTTAGCAATCTATGATGATTTCAATGGAGGGGTTAACCCATTTAAAATAAATGGTTTAATGCCTTCATTAAAATCATGGACAGAGGAAAGCATACAATGTGTCAATCACTGTCCCATTAACATTGCCAACGGTATATCTGGCCAGATTGTCACGGTTTTGGATCAAGGTGAAAAATTGTGATTGAGATCATTTGATCAGAGTGCAAAGAGTATATTGTTGTCTCTGTCTCTGGTAAGTAATAATAAGCTGAAAACCATGCTGATTATCCAGTGAAATTCAGGCTTCAGCATTAGTGCCAGCCATGATTGGTATTGCACTACAATTATAGTTACTGCTCTCTTGTGCTGTTGATCAAGTCATAAAGATGCAGTTTCTCCTGGTTTAAAGCCTGGCTTGTCCTGGCACTTAATTACCACAAAAATGTCAGCAGGACAAGAAATGGGGGTAGATTTTTGTCTTCACTACCTGGGCAGTAATCTAGCAGGGTGAGCACACACCCCTATAGAGCCCGTCTGATTTTCATTCCATTAATTTCAATCAGTCAAGATGTAGGTGGGGTTCTAAATGAATTTTTTGCATCTGTTTTCACTATGGAGAAGGACGATGCAGACATAAAATTAGGGCAGGGGGACTGTGATATACTCGAACATTTTAACATCGAGAGGGAGGAGGTATTGGCGGTTTTAGCAGGTCTAAAAATGGATAAATCCCCAGGTCCGGACGAAATGTATCCCAGGCTGCTGTGTGAGGCAAAGGAGGAGATTGCGGGGGCTCTAACACATATATTCAGAACCTCTCTGGCCACAGGGGATGTGCCAGAGGACTGGAGAACCGTTAATGTAGTACCATTATTCAAGAAAGGGAGTAGGGAAAAACCGGGGAACTACAGGCCAGTGAGCCTAACATCAGTCGTAGGAAAATTATTGGAAAAAATTCTGAGGGACAAAATTAGTCTCCACTTGGAGAGGCAAGGATTAATCAGGATTAGCCAACATGGCTTTGTCAAGGGAAGATCATGTCTGACTACGATAGCAAAATACTGCGGATGCTGGAAATCCTAAATAACAACAGAAAACGCTGGAAAAACTCAGCAGGCCAGGCAGCATCCGTGGAGAGAGAAAGAGAGTTAACGTTTCAGGTCGATGACCTTTCATCAGAACTGGGAAGAGCCGGAAATCAAATAGATTTAAGGCCAGGGTAAAGCTGGGAAAAGGGGGAGGGGATAAAGGAACAAAGGGGGAGATGAAGAGACATTAAGAGACATTAAGAGATATGCAAGGCTAGAGGTGGTGTTAATGTGACAGATTAAGGCTGAATGAAGTGTGAAATCCACTGGCAGAATGAAGGACAGCTGCCAGCTTCTAGGAGGAAAAAAAAGGTGGGGGGGGACAAATAAAAGGGTGGATAAAATAAAATATAAATGTGATTGGAGCTGAGGTTATGATCTAAAATTGTTGAACTCGATATTGAGTCCAGAGGGCTGTAGCGTGCCTAAACGAAAGATGAGGTGCTGTTCCTCGAGCTTACGCTGAGCTTCCGTGGAACAGTGTAATAGGCCGAGGACGGTGAGGTCAGAGTGGGAGTGAAGCGGTGAATTAAAGTGACAGGCCTCCGGGAGCTCGGGGTCCCCCTTACGGACTGAACGGAGGTGTTCCGCAAAGCGGACACCCAATCTGCGTTTGGTCTCCCCAATGTAGAGGAGTCCACATCGTGAGCAGCGAATACAGTATACTAAATTGCAGGAAGTACTAATTTGATTGAATTTTTTGAGGGGGTGACTAGGTGTGTGGATGAGGGTAACGCAGTGGATGTGGTATACATGGATTTCAGTAAGGCCTTCGATAAAGTCCCGCACAGGAGACTGGTCAAGAAGGTAAGAGCCCATGGAATCCAGGGTGCCTTGGCACATTGGATACAAAACTGGCTCAGTGGCAGAAGGCAGAGGGTGATGGTCGAAGGTTGTTTTTGTGACTGGAAGCCTGTGGTCAGTGGGGTACCACAGGGATCGGTGCTGGGTCCCTTGCTGTTTGTGGTCTACATTAACGACTTGGATATGAATGTAAAAGGTATGATCAGTAAGTTCGCGGATGATACAAAAATTGGTAGGGTGGTAAATAGCGAGGAGGGTAGCCTCAGTCTGCAGGACGATATAGATGGGTTGGTCAGATGGGCGGAACAGTGGCAAATGGAATTTAATCCGGAAAAGTGCGAGGTGATGCACTTTGGAGGGACTAACAAGGCAAGGGAATACACAATGAATGGTAAGACCCTAGGCAAGACGGAGGGTCAGAGGGATCTTGGTGTGCAAGTACACAGATCCCTGAAGGCGGTGGAACAGGTGGATAAGGTGGTAAAAAAGGCATATGGGATACTTGAATTCATTAGCCGAGGCATAGAATATAAGAGCAAGGAGGTTATGATGGAGCTGTATAAAACACTGGTTAGGCCACATCTGGAATACTGTGTGCAGTTCTGGTCGCCACACTACAGGAAGGATGTGATCGCTTTGGAGAGGGTGCAGAGGAGATTCACCAGAATGTTACCCGGGCTGGAGTGCTTCAGCTATGAAGAGAGACTGGGCAGGCTGGGGTTGTTTCCTTAGAGCAGAGAAGGCTGAGGGGGGACCTGATTGAGGTGTACAAAATTATGAGGGGCATAGATAGGATGGATACTAAGGAGCTTTTTCCCTTAGTAGAGGGGTCTACAACAAGGGGGCATAGATTCAAGGTAAAGGGTGGAAGGTTTAGAAGGGATTTGAGAAAGAACTTTTTCACCCAGAGGGTGGTTGGAGTCTGGAACTCACTGCCTCAAAGGGTTGTGGAGGCAGGAACCCTCACAACATTCAAGAAGCATTTGGATGAGCACTTGAAATGCCATAGCATACAAGGCTATGGACCAAATGCTGGAATATGGGATTAGATTAGACAGGGCTTGATGGCCGGTGCGGACACGATGGGCCGAAGGGCCTCTATCCGTGCTGTATAACTCTATGGGGTAAAAATTCAGTTGGTTGCGCCTCCCGTTAGCGCCTTAAGAGGGTGCTAATGGGGCGCAAAGCCGCTAACGCCCGGGCGCAGCTATGTTTGCGCCGCTCGGGAACTTAACTTGAGATTGTGCGGCGGCGCTAAACTTTACCGCTGCGACCACCTGCGCGCGCAGATTGTGACGTCATTCCATGGTGCAACGCCCTTGTGGCGCCCCGGAGCGGAAATTGAGTGGCGCCCCCTGCCTTACCGCCTGGCGCATCCAACGACCAGAAGACTGGAACGCTATCAATCGCTGTGGGGCTGGGGGGGGCGCTATTTAAAGGGGGCCTCTTCCTGTCTTTTATTGTTGGTGGCATTTTTGAACTACGCATTCTGAGAGAGAGAGGGAGAGACTTCTGGAGAGATTCAACGTTGTGTGAAGGAGTTTTGGGTACTGAGCAGCACTTTGCAGGTTCATTTTGATTTGCCATTCCTTGTATCGATTTAGCAGAGACTGTGGGAGCTGCACTCTGAGCTCTTTGCCTGGTACTCTCCATTGTTCTTTCCAGCACATTTGATGTGCAAGTCTCTCCAGGCCGAGATTCAAGGCTGCAATGAACAGGATGTGGATGGAAAGCAAGATTAACCATCCCCTTTAAAAACTGGCCCGTGCCATTGTGTGTGTGTTCCATTGCTGACTGACATTACATGAGCTTCGCCAGCGCTCTGAGTTAGCGCCTCACTCCTTGGCCTTTGCGCCTTAAGACAAGTGTGCAGCGCCTGATTTAGCGCTCCACTCACCTCCCGGGGCAGTAAAAGTGAAGTTTCCAGTCAGTGCCGATAATTAGCGCCAGGCGCTAATATTTGCGTCCAGACGATATTTGCGCCCCAAATGGGGTGCGACCTAATTTTTCCCCCTATGACTCTATGGGGGAAAAATTAGGTCGCGCCCCATTTGGGGCGCAAATATCGTCTGGACGCAAATATTAGCGCCTGGCGCTAATTATCGCCACTGACTGGAAGCTTCACTTTTACCGCCCCGGGAGGTGAGTGGAGCGCTAAATCAGGCGCTGCACACCTGTCTTAAGGCGCAAAGGCCAAGGAGTGAGGCGCTAACTCAGAGCGCTGGCGAAGCTCATGTAATGTCAGTCAGCAATGGAACACACACACAATGGCACGGGCCAGTTCTTAAAGGGGATGGTTAATCTTGCTTTCCATCCACATCCTGTTCATTGCAGCCTTGAATCTCGGCCTGGAGAGACTTGCACATCAAATGTGCTGGAAAGAACAATGGAGAGTACCAGGCAAAGAGCTCAGAGTGCAGCTCCCACAGTCTCTGCTAAATCGATACAAGGAATGGCAAATCAAAATGAACCTGCAAAGTGCTGCTCAGTACCCAAAACTCCTTCACACAACGTTGAATCTCTCCAGAAGTCTCTCCCTCTCTCTCTCAGAATGCATAGTTCAAAAATGCCACCAACAATAAAAGACAGGAAGAGGCCCCCTTTAAATAGCGTCCCCCCCAGCCCCACAGCGATTGATAGCGTTCCAGTCTTCTGGTCGTTGGATGCGCCAGGCGGTAAGGCAGGGGGCGCCACTCAATTTCCGCTCCGGGGCGCCACAAGGGCGTTGCACCATGGAATGACGTCACAATCTGCGCGCGCAGGTGGTCGCAGCGGTAAAGTTTAGCGCCGCCGCACAATCTCTAGTTAAGTTCCCGAGTGGCGCAAACATCGCTGCGCCCGGGCGTTAGCGACTTTGCGCCCCATTAGCGCCCTCTTAAGGCGCTAACGGGAGGCGCAACCAACTGAATTTTTACCCCTATGACTTCTATGAAGGTTCTATCGGTCTGCCCTGTCAGATTACCACCCAGACAGTGAAGATGAAAATCTACCCCATGGCCTTTCAGTATCTACCATGAATACAGTTTGAATGTTCATTTCGAACAAGTTTAAATGAGAGCCATTCACTAAATACATGTTTCATTCATAACAAAATATAAAAGGCTGAATTCTCCACTCCAGGCAAGCGGGGGCAGGGTCAGTGCACAACAGGTGATGCACCTGCCCACGATCCACACGGCTGCCAATCCAAACCTTCCTGAGTCAGCCTCATTAGATGTACAATGCAGGCTCCCTCCCATGTACCTCCCATTGGGAGCTCGCAGAGTTTGAGGAGGGGTAGTTTCTGTGCTGCTGCAGATACATAAAGGGCTGCAGTCAATTGAAGTCAATGGCAATAAAAACCAGAAGAGAGGTAAAACAGGCTGCCGAATCACTATCAATCGTTTTACATTAGCGCACAAAATCAAGATCTACCCCGCAGTATATTGCTATGCAAGTTCTATTTAAAGGTGTCTCTTGGATTCAGTATTCTAACATATATTCTTCTTGTCATGGTAGACTTGGAAGAGCAACCTTGCAGCACTGACAGTGGCCCAGAACAAGACAGCACATCACAGAAATCTGACTCCTTCCCACGAATGTTTGCAAGTACCAGTATAACTACACACATTCCAGAGGATGCTGTTATTGAGCTTGAGAAGGTAGCGCTGGGTGGGTAACAGTGCACAGGTGAAGAAGAGAAAGTTGCTAAAGGAGGAGCGGGACCCTGACATTAATGACCCCCCTGTACTTTGAGAAATCCAGCAGTGTGATTACATTGTGGAGCAGTGGCCTGTTCTGTTGCTATTCAGTAGGAAAAATGAAAGTGCCACCCCTGCTTAACAATGGATCAGTCACTTGTTTGCTACATCTGTGGGCAGTACGTTGGCTGGTACTGTAGACAATTTCTATGTTAGCCGGAACGGAATAGGAGGTAGAAAAGTTCAGGGAGAAAGTTACTTTGACTGCCACTCAAAGTGACATTCTTTATGGTGAAGCGTTATGGCATGTCTCCTCGCAGCATATGCCACAACTGAACTCGTTGCCCTCGCTCATTGCCAGCTCAGTGTGCCACAGCCTGCAGATACACTTGGTGGTATAACGGTAGATGTGGATAATCCGGCTCTGGTGCTGGTTGATCCTCCTGGCATGCCTTCTTTCATCAGGTACCACCTCAACTGTTAAATACAGTAAATGGAACACCTTGGGCTGAATTTTTACCTGTGAGTGGGCTCGGGTGCGGGGGGGGCCGCATCATGGGTTGCTGTCACGAACGTTCCATCAGCGCGCTCTCCACTGTGTGTTTAACTTAACTAGATCACTTGACTGAGTCATGTGGGTTTCCGGGCCAATTAAATGGAGCGGGTTTGATGACCTCACGGATGACTCGCCTTCAGCTCACCTATTTAAAGGAGCCTTGCACACATCAGAGTTGAAGGTTGATGTAGGAGGGTCTGAGGTGGTTGTGAGAGGTGCCTGTAGCTGGTACATCCAATACTTTGACTGTGAGGGTTGAATCATTTACAGCCATGATACAGTCTCAGCGCCAGAAGACTGCGCTCAGGTTTTCAGATTCCTCCCTAGACATCCTGCTCCAGGGAGTGAGAGCAGGGAAGGAGTTCCTCTTCCCTGCTGATGACAAGAAGAGGCCAGCCAGTGAAATAAAGAGGGCCTAGCTGGAGATCGCACAGGAAGTAAGCAGCAGGCGTGTTGTCAGCCATTCCTGGATGCAGTGTACAAAGAGATTTAATGACCTCATGAGGTCAGGAAATGTGCGTACAATGCCACATTCAACTACATCCTGATGTGCGTGTCACCCCAAACCTATCACTCTGCCTTCTCAAGCCTACTCCTGCACGTCATTCCTCTCACCAACCTACCTTGCAGGTGCACCCATCCCTCACGGTCTATGCACCTACTCACATTCCCATCTGACTATCCACCAATGACATGCACCCTCAGCCTAATGCAATCCTACAAAGTAACGCCACAGAAGGAGGCCATTTGGCAATGTCATGCCACTCCCTCATAGTCACCCTCTAGAGATGGAGCCATCCATCCCCTACACTCATTTCATTACTCTCACTCAAAGTTCTCTTCTTTCCCTCCTTGAAGGACAGCAGGAAGAGAGAGAACCGGAGGTGGCCCTCCAATGTACAGTACATTGACGCCACCAGAGGAGGAGGCGCTGGAATTAAGTGGAGTGGCAGAGCTGCTGGCAGTGGGAGATAGAGAGAGAGGGACCTCCCAGCAACCTGATGACAGAATTAAATATCATACAGCCACATGGCATATAACAGTCACTCATGGTGACTGATGTGAGCAGCCAGTGAAATATCATGATGTGCATAATGGTAACATTAAACATTCTTATCATAAGAGTTCTAATTCATGCCTTTACTCTCCCACAGGTCCATCAAGTGCCCGCCCCCCCCCCCCCCACCCCACCCACCAATGTCCATCTGGAGGAGGAAGATGACTCCTCAGAGGAAGCTCCAGTCTCTGAGGGTGCACTGTCACCAGACCCATGCGCACCCTGCACCAGTGCAGATACTCGCACGTCGGTGGATCCTACGAGACATAGAGTAGTGTTGTTACCTAGTGTCTCACACATCACAAGTGAGCAAGAACAAATGGTGGAGGCAGGGACAGCAGTGGAGAGTCCGCGCCGGAGGGCGCAGGATGCTCCAAGCTCTACTCAACTCCATGTAGACAAAGAGGTTCATCTTGGAGGAACAGCAACAAATGCACGAGGCTCTGACAGCTTTTCCAGCCACAATGTGCGCAATTGTAGAGAGAATGAAGGAGTCCATCTCCAACATGAGCAGCACCATGTCACAGGCGATGGCGACAATGCGCTCTTCCATGGAAAGAATGGCCACCTGCATGAAGCAGCAAATGCTCCAGTCACATGAGAACAAGCTTGCTTTGACCGAGCGACGATGAAGGAACGGAGATATATCTCTAAGTCAGGATGGTGTGTGACTTGGAGGGGAACTTGGAGGTGGAGGTGTTCCCATGCGCCTGCTGCCCTTTTCCTTCTAAGTGGAAGAGGTCGCGGGTTTGGGAGGTGCTGTCGAAGAACCCTCGGCAAGTTGCTGCAGTGCATCTTGTAGATGGTACAGACTCCAGCCACAGAGCGCCGGTGGTGAAGGGAGTGAATGTTTAAGGTGGTGGATGGGGTGCCAATCAAGTGGGCTGCTTTGTCCTGGATGGTGTCGAGCTTCTTGAGTGTTGTTGGAGCTGCACTCATCCAGGCAAGTGGAGAATATCACACCCGTGACTTGTGCCTTGTAGATGGTGGAAAGGCTTTGGGGAGTCAGGAGGTGAGACACTCACCGCAGAATACCCAGCCTCTGACCTGCTCTTGTAGCCACAGTATTTATGTGGCTGGTCCAGTTAAATTTCTGGTCAATGTTGACCCCCAGGATGTTGATGGTGGGAGATTCAGCAATGGTTATGCCATTGAATGTCAAAGACCGGTGGTTAGACTTACTCTTGTTGGAGATAGTGATTGCCTGGCACTTGTGTGGCGCAAATGTTACTTGGCACTTATCAGCCCAAGCCTGAATGTCATCAGGTCTTGCTGCATGCGGGTATGGACTGCTTCATTATCTGAGGAATTGTGAATGGCACTGAACACTGTGCAGTCATCAGCGAACATCCCATTTCTGACCTTATGATGGAGGGAAGGTCATTGATGAAGCAGCTGAAGATGGTTGGGCCGAGGACACTGTCCGGAGGAACTCCTGCAGCGATGTCCTGGGGCTGAGATGATTGACCTCCAACAACCACAATCATCTTCCTTTGTGCTAGGTAAGACTCCAGCTAGTGGAGTCTCCCTACTCTCTATTTTCTGTCCATTAACCAATCCTCTATCCATGCTAATATATTACCCCTAACCCCATGAGGCCTTATCTTGCATAGCAACCTTTTATGTGGCACCTTATCAAATGCCTTTTGGAAATCCAAATATCCTGCATCCACTGGTTCCCCTTTATCTACTCTGCTAGTTATGTCCTCAAAAAACTCCAATACATTTTGTTAAACACAATTTCCCTTTCATAAAACCATGTTGACTCTGCCTAATCCTACTCAAAGGAAGTATTGATGCATATGAACAAACAACAAAATCTCAGAGCAACAACAATGTCTGCCAACTGGTTGTTTAATGCTGGTGCTCTATTATGTCGCTTCCTTCTCATGCTGCAATTTACTGTCGCTGCTTTTTTTAGTGTATGTTAAACAAACTGGTGGATAACTGTGATCAACCTATGTGTATTAAATATTAATTCAAATTGATGGTTGTTTGTGGAAATGACTGGGTGATGGAATTTCAGCACACAAAGGGATAAATGGCATTAAGTTAAACAAAAGAGACTGATCTCTGGTATGGTTTTGATTTTAAATCCCAGCTGCAGCACAGTTTCATTGCCTTATTTTTTTAAGAGCCATACAGTATCATTACTTCCACACTAATTTGGAACTATGTAATATCATTAGTACTGTAAAAGTAAACTAAATAAAATTTTAAAATGTAAGTGACAGTGGAGCAAAAAGTGTCGTGAAGTGTTGTCCACTTTCCTTTATTTACACAATAGATGGGTAATTTTCCAACTTTCTGTTGCCAGTGGAGAGCCTTGATCATAGTCTGAAATCATGTGCAGGGCACACCTGAATTTCCGGTAGGTGAGGCTCACCCCCCGCCCCCCTCCCGCCCCACCCCGCCACCAAACCCACCCCCCCCCCACCCCGAGCATCATAAAGAAAGATTACTCCATAGGTGTAGAGCCATAGCTTGATGGCCTTCATGTTCCAGAAACAATCACTGGAACAATAATTTTCGATTATGGATTACCAGAGCAATACATCTGAGATGAGAGTGTGGGTCGAGGGCATTCAGAGCGTGAGTTGGGGGGAGTTGGAGTGTGGGTCGGGGGGAGATTGTGGGTCAGTGGAAGCATGGGTCGGGAAGCAGGTTTACTTGAGGAGCCAGGGGGAAGCACTCCTGCTCCTCCTGGCCCACAAGCACTGCCTTGGGGAAATCTGGTCCGCAGCCATTAAATCTGAAATCCTGTTAAAATTGGAAGAACACAGCCTCGTTAACATATTTAAATAACAGAACCGCCTCTTGAGAACAGGTTACTCACCCATCCCCCTCAAGCCATTAAAACTGGAAGTGGGTGCGTTGGAAGCGGGTTGGGTTCGGGTTTCAGATTTTAGAAATTTTAACCTACCCCCACCACAACCCTCTCCCTCCCATTGAGGGGGGTTAAAATTACCCCCATTACCCATTGTTTTCTACCTTTCTAATTTTCCCACATCGCTTTGAATTTAGCCCTTTTAAAGTTATAAACCTTGATCTAGGTCTGAGTTTAATTGGTTCATGTTAAACTTGATCATTCTGTGGTCACTGTCCCACACTTCCTGTACATTTATGAATACCAGGTTAAGATGAGTGCTGCTTCTTGTGGCTTCCCTTACTGAGTCATAAAACAGTCATGCATTGCATTATCTACTCTGACTCTAGACCACATTTTAATTGTTAACTGCTACTCTGCAATGACTGGATATGATGAGTGCAGAGTCTATAATTCACCCCAGGTCTCTTTTAGCCTCTGCCTGAGCTAGTTCAACATCATTCATTAAGTAAGTACCTTCTTATTTCTTTCTTCCAATATGTAAAAGCTGCACTTATCTGTATTGAATTTCTTCTGCCATAGTTGTACCCACTTGCAAGTCTTGTCTAAGACCCTCTATATTTCCTTAGCTGTTTCATCAGACTATTACTGCCCATACTAGCTTCATATCATCTGCAATTTGTCTGACTTACATTGAGTTTCTCAATCCAGGTAATTTATTTAGATCAAAAACAGCAGGGACTCCAACACTGATCCCTCAGTACATTTCCCCGGCCCAACATCGCTCTCCAACCTAGTATCCACTGTTCTTATCCATGTAAAAGCTTTACATAGGATACCCACTGATACTGTTTTGTGTAGCAGAATTTCATATGCAACTTTTTTGAAGGCTTTCTGGAAGCCTAGGTACACTATGTGGCTTCAACAGTAACCATGGAGAAAGTACGTAAGTATGGAGATACATGAGTGCACTTTTGGTGGGGGAGGACAACCTTAAATACACAAAGGAAGAAATCAGTTGGCAATCTTTATAGAAAGGGTTAACACAATGTGAATGACTTTGAGGACCTGGCATGACATCAAGAAGGACTGTCAAGGTTTTAAAAAGAACACAAAGGTATTATTGTAAGGTAGTAGGAGAGGCCTTTATAGGCATGAAGGAAAGTAGCATTGTTAAATTTGTATACTAGAAACACTGTGAAATATTAGTAAGGATGTAGAAAGTAAGGTAGAAAATACCAAGGCTATGAAATTTACATTATACATACCATGATAGGAAAGAGGATGTACTGCAGGAAGGAATTTTAATGGGTCAAATCATCCTTGGGACGGTTTTCATCTGCTTATCACCCTATTAGCCCTCGTTCCCGGGTTTCTAAAGAGAAAAATGAACAGAGGAACATGGGAACAGGAGTAGGGCATTCAGTCCCTTGAGCCTGTTCTGCTGTTTTATTAGGTCGTGGCTGATCTGTACCTCAACTCCATTTACCTGCATTTGCTCCATATCCCTTGATACCCTGAGCTAATGAAACGCTGTCGATCTCAGTCGTGAAAATTTCACTGTGATCCAGAATCCACAGCCTCCACAGGGAGTGGTTGAGGGAAATAGTATAGATGCATTTAAGGGGAGGCTAGATAAGCATATGAGGGAGAAGGGAATAGAGGGTCATGCTGATAGAGTTAGATGAGGAAGGATGGGAGGAGGCTTGAGTGGAGCATAAATGCCGGCATGGACTGATTGAGCCGAATGGCCTGTTTCTGTGCTGTATATCCTATGTAATTCTATGAACACTTGCAAAAGTTGATAATGGATTGAAGTAACGTTTGAGTCTTTTTAAGGCTTTCAAAATGTTCGCTTTTACCCTTTTAATTGATTCCATCTCTTTAACTTTCACTTCCATCTAATTTGCCATTGCCACCACTAATGCGCTCCTTACACTTTCCCCAGGCCGCACTTAGATCTGTGAAAAATGATGCAAATGAGTTGACCTAGGAAATTTTAATACTTTAATAAATTTTTAAGATCAGATTAGCACTTTTCTGGAGTTACTAGATAATGATCAAAAGTAGGAATCTTGCCTAGCCCAGAAATATTTAACTGCCATGGCTGAGATCAACTATGTCTGCACAGACCAGGGATTGTACCTGGGGCTTTTCTGGTCTGTATGGCTCAGTTCCACACTGGGCAATGAAATTAGTCTTAAGCTTTCAGACATGACTTGCACCAATGGAGGAAAATAAGCCCTTTTGTCTCAAACACCAATGCTCTTATGTTTAAAGGCAAAACTGGCACATAACCAGTTGGTGCAGCATAGAACAGATGGTGGATCATATAACATGAAAGTTCTCATAGCATATGAAGAAACAATGGTTGAATATTCAGGAGAGCTTGGAAGGCATGAGTTCGGCAGAATTCAGAGGACAACAAGAACTTGCATTTATGTAGTGCCTTTACTGTTTTAAAGCAGCCTAAGGTGCTTCACAGGAGCGATTATCAGACAAGATTAGACATCAAGCCACATAAAGAGATATTAGGACAGGTGGCCAAAAGCTTGGTCAAAGGGGTATGCTTTATGGAGCAACTTAAAGGAGGAGAAAGAGGTAGAGAGGCTTACAGAGGGAATTCCAGAGCTTGGGGGTCTAAGCAGCTGAAGGCATGGCCGCCAATTGAGCGAAGGAAATCATGGATGCACAAGAGGTCAGAATTGGAGGAGTGCAGAGATTGTGGAGGGTTGTAGGGCTGGAGGAGGTTATAGAGATAAGGAGGGAGTTGGGCCATGGAGGGATTTGAACACAAAGATGACATTTTTGAAATCGAGGCATTGCCGGACCGGGAGCCAATGTAGGTCAGCGAGCACAGGGGTGATGGGTGAGTGTGGCTTGGTGCGAGTTCAGATACAGGTAGCAGAGTTTTAAATGAGTTCAAGTTTATGAAGTGTAGTAGTTGGGAGGGTGGCCAGGAGAGCATTGGCATAATCGAGACTGAAGGTAAAAAAATGCATGGCTGAGGGTTTCAGCAGCATATAGCTGAGGCAGGGGTGGAGACGGGTGATGTTACGGAGGTGGAAGTAGGCGCTCTTGGTGATGGAGAGGATATGGGGTTGGAAGCTCAGCTCAGGGTCAAATAGGGCGCCGAGGTTATGAACAGTCTGTTTCAGCCTCAGACAGTGGCCAGGGAGAGGCATTGAGTCGGTGGCTAGGGAATGGGGTTTGTGGCAGGAACTGAAACCAATGTCTTCCCAATATTTAGACAGTGCACATATTACTCAGATATTCTACGAATTGCATGGTATGTTGCATCAGTGTGTCCACACACAGTGACTATGCACAACCATAAAATAGTGTATATAATGACAATATAATAACCAAACAAATGTACATTGATTTTTTGTAATGTGCCATCAGCTTGTTTAACAGAACAATGAGAACCAGCCACACCGTCATCAAACCTGAAATGAATCAGACACCAGTGCACCATTTGAATCAGTCACCAACACAGATATGCAGAGTACATAGAAACATAGAAGATAGGAGCAGGTGTAGGCCATTCGGCCCCTCGAGCCTGTTCCGCCATGTAATGAGATCATGGCTGATCATCCAAATTCAGTACCCTGTCCCTGCTTTCTCCCCATATCCCTTGATCCCTTTAGCCTTAAGAAATATATCTAACTCCTTCTTGAATATATTTAATGAATTGGCCTCAACTGCCTTCTGTGGTAGAGAATTCCACAGGTTCACCACTCTCTGGGTGAAGAAATTCCTCCTCATCTCAGTCCTAAATGGCTTACCCCTTATCCTTAGACTGTGACTCCTGGTTCTGGACTCCCCCGCCATCGGGAACATCCTTCCTGCATCTAGTCTGTCTAGTCCTGTTAGAATTTTAGAAGTTTCAATGAGATCCCCTCTCATTCTTCGAAACTCTAGCGAATATAAGCCTAATCGACCCACTCTCTCTTCATACGACATTCCTGCCATCCCAGGTATCAGTCTGGTGAATCTTCGCTGCACTCCCTCCATGGCAAGAACATCCTTCCTCAGATAAGGTGACCAAAACTGCACACAATACTCAAGGTGTGGTCTCACCAAGGCCCTGTACAACTGCAGCAAGATATCTTTGCTCCCGTACTCGAATCCTCTCGCTATGAAGGCCAACATACCATTTGCCTTCTTAACCGCCTGCTGCACCTGCATGTTTACCTTCAGCGACTGGTGCACAAGGACACCCAGGTCTCGTTGCACTTCCCCTTTTCCCAATCTATTGCCGTTCAGATAATAATCTGTCTTCCTGTTTTTGCCACCAAAGTGGATAACCTCGCATTTATCCACATTATACTGCATCTGCCATGCATCTGCCCAATCACCCAACCTGTCCAAATCATACTGGAGTTTCTCTGCATCCTCCTCACAGCACACACGCCCACCCAGCTTTGTGTCGTCTGCAAACTTGGAGATATTACATCTAGTTCCCTCGTCTAGATCATTAATATATATTGTGAATAGCTGGGGTCCTAGCACCGATCCATCGGTACCCCACTAGTCACTGCCTGCCACTCGGAAAAAGACCTGTTTATTCCAACTCTTTGCTTCCTGTCTGCCAACCAGTTCTCTATCCAAGACAGTACCTTACCCCCAATCCCATGTGCTTTAACTTTGCACGCTAATCTCTTATGCGGGACCTTATCGAAAGCCTTCTGAAAGTCCAAATACACCACATCCACTGGTTCTCCCTTATCTATTCTACCAGTTACATCCTCAAAAAATTCCAGTAGATTAGTCAAGCATGATTTACCTTTTGTAAATCCATGTTGACTTTGTCCGATCCTGTCACTGTTTTCCAAGTGCTCTGCTATTACATCTTTTATAATGGACTCTAGCATTTTCCCCACTACCGATGTCAGGCTTACCGGTCTATAATTCCCCGTTTTCTCTCTACCACCTGTTTTAAATAGTGGGGTTACATTAGCTACCCTCCAATCCATGGGAACTGTTCCAGAGTCTATAGAATTTTGGAAGATGACCAGCAATGCATCTACTATTTCTAGGGCCACTTCCTTAAGTAACCTAGGATGTAGATTATCAGGCCCTGGGGATTTATCGGCCTTCAATCCCGTCAATTTCCCTAACACCATTTCCCTACAAATACTGATTTCATTCAGTTCCTCCCTCTCATTAGACCCTAATGTAGTACAGTGCAGTGCTAAACATATGCTAATAGTCTGTAATACCTTCATTTTTTCAATAAAATTATTAAATTTAGGAAAATCCAGTCCCTGGTCACTCCCAGACATTAAAGAAAACACTAGAAAAGGAATGTAGCTACATTTTGTTTTCACTTTATCTGCACTTCTCCAGATCTTGTCATGTACTGTAAGTGAATATTATTCAAAAATAATGCAAAAGATAGATTTAGCCTGTACCATGTAATATTTGCTATTGTTCCAGATTAGATCACACAAATTTCATGTTCAAAATTGATCAGATAATTCAATTGTTTTAAATTACCAAAAGCTACTTCTTTCCTTCCACCAATATTTTCTCTCTTCTGCTGAAGACACTGGGGATGAAATTGGTTTTGGGTGGCAGTATAAAACGAGTGATAGCGAATCAACAGCCTGTTTTACAGCCCGCCCAATTGACTTCAATGAAAAAGAAAATCAGGCGGGGTGTGTAAAACAGACTGCCGATTCACTATTGCCCATTTCGCACAACCACCCAAGATCGATTTCTCCCTCACTAACTCTTGCAGAGAATAGCTCGGCAGGTGCCTGACACCCTACAGTATCTTACCTAAATGACTATTCTTCATGTCTGAACTGAGAAAATGAGTCTCGTTAGGCTATCGGATCATAAGTGGCATCAGAGCCAAGTCTAATCCCGCATTGACCCATTATTTGCACATTGATTTTCCAGCTGCAGTCACTGGATAGCATTAAGGAACAGGGTGAGTTTTCTCTTCCTGAGCCCAAGGACATTACAGTCAACTCTTATCTGCCTTGACTACGATCAGCGAAGTCTACACATACCAAGGATTCAACCTGGGACTTTCCTGGTCTAAATGACTCAGTTCAACAATCCCCAGTGAATTTATTAACTGAGCCTTTTGGGAAGCCTAATAATTTTAAGATTAATGAAGTGATTCTACTAATTGGTGATCAAAATAAATGACATATTATATTAAGATATAAGAAAACATATGAAATGATCTATATAATTGAAAACTTGATGTTCTTGACTGAATTTACACTCACTAATGATGAAGTAAAAGAAAAGTGTTTTTCCCCTCAGTTTGCGCTCCAGTTCATTTGCATATCGGCAATTACAAAATCTACTATGAACCAGTGCAACTGGGCAGCATTTTAAAAAGTAATTTTTTTTAAAAGAAAAACATTTTTCTTTAGAAGATAATCCTTGCTATATTTTAGAGTGGTAGCTTAGTGAAGTTTGATTAATACAGCTGAAAATGGGTTTATCACAAAAATAAGCATTTTCAATCACATTGTCAATCCTGTGAGTAACTCGATTTTAAATGACTGAAAATGACTTTTAAAATATACAAATCTATTTTCTAGCTATATTGGGGTACAGTAGTCAGTTCCTTAGTAAATTAAAAATTAAATTTCATTCAAAACCTTTGAAAACATGTCTATTAGTGTCCTTGCGGCCAAAAAATCCAGCTTAATTTTTGGAACCTCCTCAAAGGCCTGTAAATGAGCGCAGTTAGCGGAAGCACCCAGTGGTGATGAATTCACCCGGGGGCGTGGGCAGATTTGTGGGTGGGGCCTGCTTCTAGCACAATGGCACAATATTTAGAGTCAGAGTCATAGATTTATACAGCACAGAAAGAGGCCCTTCGGCCCATCGTGTCCGCGCCGGCCATCAAGCCCTATCTATTCTAATCCCATTTTCCAGCACTTGGTCCGTAGCCTTGTATGCTATGGCGTTTCAAGTGCTCATTTAAATGCTTCTTGAATGTTGTGAGGGTTCCTGCCTCTGCCACCCTTTCAGGCAGTGAGTTCCAGATTCCAACCACCCTCTGGGTGAAAAAGTTTTTCCTCAAATCCCCTCTAAACCTCCTGCCCCTTACCTTGAAACTATGCCCCCTGGTTATTGGCCCCTCTACTAAGGGGAAAAGTTCCTTTCTATCTACCCTATCTATGCCCCTCATAATTTTGTACACCTCAATCAGGTCCCCCCTCAGCCTTCTCTGCTCTAAGGAAACAACCCCAGCCTGTCCAGTCTCTCTTCATAGCTGAAGCGCTCCAGCCCAGGTAACATCCTGGTGAATCTCCTCTGCACCCTCTCCAATGCAATCACATCCTTCCTATAGTGTGGCGACCAGAACTGCACACAGTATTCCAGCTGTGGCCTAACTAGCATTTTGTACAGCTCCATCATAACCTCCCTGCTCTTATATTCTATGCCTCGGCTAATGAAGGCAAGTATTCCATATGCCTTTTTAACCACCTTATCTACGTGTCCTGCTGCCTTCAGGGATCTATGTACATGCACACCAAGGTCCCTCTGATCCTCTGTCCTCCTTAGGATCCTACCATTCATTGTGTATTCCCTTGCCTTGTTAGTCCTCCCAAAATGCATCACCTCACACTTTTCAGGGTTAAATTCCATTTGCCACTGTTCTGTCCATCTGACCAACCCGTCTATATCGTCCTGTAGCCTGAGGCTTCCCTCCTCGCTATTTACCACTCCACCAATTTTCATGTCATCTGCGAACTTACTGATCATACCTCCTACATTCATAGCTAAATCATTAATGTACACTACAAATAGCAAAGGACCCAGCACTGATCCCTGCAGTACACCACTGGACACAGGCTTCCAGTCACAAAAACAACCTTCGACCACCACCCTCTGCCTCCTGCCACTAAGCCAATTTTGGATCCAATGTGCCAAATTGCCCTGGATCCCATGGGCTCTTACCTTCTTGACCAGTCTCCCATGCGGGACTTTGTCAAAATCCTTACTGAAGTCCATGTAGACTAAATCAACTGCACTACCCTCATCCACACACCTAGTCGCCCCCTCGAAAAAGTCAATCAAATTTGCGATCGGAGGCATTTACCTGGTGGCCCGGGAGATACGGAGGCTTGCAATCCTGGGCTTCTCTGGGTACGCGCGGGCAGAGGCACGTATCCCAGGGGTGCATGCGGTTCGCAAGCACCCCTGGGATCATGTGGGCTGGCCCAACCAATAAAAGAAGGAAATTCCCATTCATACTTATGGGAATTTGTACGTACAGAACTCCCATAAGTATGAATGGGGATCACTTAAAAAATACACGGACACATGAAATAAAAACATTTTTATATTACATTTTTAAAATTAATTAAATATTTTAAACAAAAATTTTATTTTTTGAAAAATAAATGTGTATGTTTTAACGGGGCTAAAAATAAACTGATTGGACAGGGTTTTTAATGTATAAATGAGTGATAAAAATTTTTTTTCTATTTCTTAAAACTCTTATGCTGGTAAAAGCAGGCCTTACACCTGCTTTTACCAGGCGTAAGAATTTCACGGGCATTCAGTGGGCGGAAGTTGGGCAAATAGCGCAACTCTCCACCCGCAGAGGTCCTTCTCCCGGGGATGCGGAGGTTCTTGACAGATCGCAAGTTACTGGTTTTAGCGCATGCGGTTCGCATGCCTAAACCCGGAACTTGTGCGGCCACGACGGGCGCGTGCGCACCTCGTACACACTTGTAGGGGTCGCAAAATACGGCCCATTATGTTTAAAACTAGCACAAAAGATTGTGGAAACTTGAGTTGTACGGAACACAATTTGCGTTTAAAATTCTGCGATCTTTTACGTCGGTTACACCAATATTAAGGGAATTGCGCTGAAAAATACAGTGCAATCGTGCGGAAACTCCAGGCCAATTTGTTTATTGTTTAATGCTGTCATCATCCAAAAGAAAATTTATCCAATGCTAAAATATATTACAACAATTTGTACAATATCATTTAGCAATGATTAAAGCTAATGATTTCCACTACTTATTGACCCAGAATTTGATGGAGCGGGGCATTGTGCGTCATGCTCTGTTATTTAGATCTTTTACTCTCACCGTTCAGCGCGAAAAAATTTTGCCTTGCAAATTGTTGGAAGTGTGAGCTGAAGTGTGAAGTGAACGATGGGACCAACAGTCTACAATGTTCCTGTTAAGCTGCATGACATGCGGCCGCACAGCGGTCTGGAGGTCCCACGCAGGCCACTCACTGGCTTTACAATGCAAAAAACCGCACATGTGCAAAAATTTGAATGGGCCGCGCAGCCCATTAAAGGGACCGTGCACCCAAAAAATGTTTGAGGGAACATTGACAGTCTATCTCCTTAACCAATGAAATTGAAGGATTGAAATAGGAATAGAGGAATGACGGAAATGGAAATAGGATCAATTGCAGTCAAATGTGGTACAATAAGAAAAATATAGAGGGAAGGAAAGATTGGATTAAGAGAGAGAGAAAAAAGGTACAGAAAGGAAAAGTAAGAAAATCTCTAAGAATAATTTATTACCTGCAGGAATGTGACTCCACAGTTTCACTTGTTCCATTTCTAGATCGGAGAGATTGATCGGCATTGCAGGAACATAAATCTCAATATTGAAAGGGTCCTTATGCTGTTATGTACCAGCCCTAACTTTCTGCAGCGAGTTTACTTGGTAATTAACACGCAAATGCAGCAATTTCTTGAAACTCATGGGGAGGTTGAGGGCGAGCTGCTGTTTTTACGAGGCTAATGGTGGAGTGGTGTAAAGTGTCCAGCAACTTGTGACGATTTGCAATTTAAAGGTATCTTTTCCTCGCCACAAATTGCTGGACAGTTTACACACTAATAACAGTGTGTGCATTAAGTTCGGCGGTATTTTGCCAGAAAATTCTGGTCCATAGCATATTAAAAGTCTTGCAATCTAGCAGATACTTCCTGTGTCACAATTCTGTCATGCCTGAGTAATGCTTTGGGTAACACCTGAATATTACTGGCTATACTTCCCATTATACTTACCTTTCAGTCATCCCATCACAGGTGGCACTGTTACTCCTATAACTTGCACCTCCCATTTCTGTTTCCTAGTTGGTAAGCTGGCAGTTTATCCTGCCAGTAAGTTTTTTGTTTTGCATTTTAATATCTGAATGTAGTTTAATTTAAAAATTCTTAGCATGCCTTCATTTAATTTAATTTAAAATTTCCTGAGTTTTTGTGGCCACTGAGGGTCTCGGCTGCAATTTCTCCAGCTAAATACTGGGAAACCTAAGCCGTCATCGTCATTCCCTGCCCTCACCACCGGCTCCATCGTCATTCCTTTGTCAGTGTCGCAGACTAAATAAGACTGTTTGCAATCTCTACATCCTGCTCTACCCTAAGCCTGGTTTTGAACTGTATATCCTCCATCACAAAAAAACTCCTACTAGGGGTGTCAGCCTTGGCTCAGTAGTAACACACTCACCTCTGAATAAGAAGGTTATGGGTTCAAGTATCACTACAGAGTCTAGGCTGACACTCGAGTGCAGTACTGAAGGAGTGCTGCACTGTCAGAGATTCTGTCTTTTGGATGAGACGTTAAACTGAAGTCCCATCTGCCCTCTGCTCCTGAAACCTTCATTCGTCACCTCCAGACTCAATTACTCCAAACTTTATTGGCTGGCCACCCATCCTGCACCCTCTATAAGCTATATTTTATCAAAAACTTTGCTGCCCTTATCTTATCCCTCATTAGGTCCTGCTCACTCATCACATTTGCCCTCACTCATGTGCATTGGCTCCAGTTCCCCAACACGTCAATTTTAAAATTCTCATCATTGTGTTTCATGGCCTTGTCACTCCCTGTCTCTGTAGCCTCCTCTATCTCTACAACCCTCCCTTCCCAAACTCTTTCTTACTCTGACTCTGGACTTTTGTGCCTCTCCTCCCCATTCGTCTCATTGGCCCAGAAATTGATCTCGCTCTGTTCCCGCGGGGGTAAGGCTTCCCCGCGATCTCTCACCTCGCTTGTGCTTTTTCAGATCCAGCTCGCACGAACTTGATGTCCAGACATCAGCTGGGCAGTGCTTGCGTATCCCAGCGGCGTAGTGAATTCGTGCGCGCTGTGGGATCACGTGACTCAGTTAGAGCCAATGGCAGCACACCATCTTCCATTCATAAGTTTCACAGCAGGCTGTGAAATCTATGAATCTTACACCCCCCCCAAAATAACAGCTAAACCTCAATTAAATTTTAAAAAAACCCATCACATTAATAAAATAAGTATAGTTAATTAAATTAACCATTTTAAATAAAAAATTAAATTTTTGAAAAAATTTAAAATCTTTTAAAAAGTTATAAAAATAAACTTACCTGTCTTTAAAGTCTCTAAAAAAGATATACCTGTTAAAAAAAATTCAAAAAAATACTTAATTCACTACTTACCTTCTTAAAAGTGGGTCTTACTCCTCCTTTTTACATTTCTAAAATCTTCAGTACTTACCTGCGCGTCCAAAGCATGAAGTGCACAGCGTGCGCGCAGCCTGTAGCGCGCACGCGATGCACCGAGGAACCGCCCCCTTTTCAAAAGAGCAATTGCCGGTTTTCAGCGCATGCAGAAAACCGGCAATTGGAGTGGGAATACGCGAGAGTACGCAGTGCGTACTCTCGCGTCGCGGGATCAATTTCTGGGCCAATATTAGGGGCCATGGTCTCAGCCGCCTAAATCCCATGGTCTGAAATTCCCTCCCAAAACCCATCTGCCCCTCCACCTCCCTCTCCACTTCTAAAAACCCCTTAAAACCCATCTCTTTGACCAAGCTACTGGTAACCCTCCTAATCTCACCTTCTTTGGCTCAGTGTCTGTTTTTCCTTATGCCTCTATGAAGTGCCTTGGGGTGTTATTCTGTATTAAAGGTCTTATATAAATACAAATTACATATCATCGTATTACATAGTATTTACAGCACAGAAACAGGCCACTCAACCCAACAGGTCTATGCCAGTGTTTATACTCAACATGAGCCTCCTCCCATCTTACTTCATCTCACCTTATCAACATACCCTTCTATTCAATTCACCCTCATGTACTGATCTAGCTTCCCCTTAAATGCATCGATGCTTTTCAGCTCAACTACTGCATGTGATAGCAAGTTCCACATTCTAACCACTCTCTGAGCAAAGAAGTTTTCCCTGAATCCCTATTGGATTTATTAGTGACTATCTTATATTCATGCCACAAGTTTTGGATCCAGTGCTGAAAGAAGTTTAATGACCTCACACGAGTGGTCAAGGTCAGTAAATGCATCTTTAAATGCATCTCCCACCAACTGCACCACTAGCCTCACACACTGCTCAATGCACCACAACCCCTTCACTCACCTACCAACAATCTCTAGCAATCACCACTCATACCTCATATTCACAGCTTTACCTCACCCTTACACACTTAGCACTTATGCAAGTCTCACACCCACATCTTACACCTTGCACACACTGCCAATTATTCAACCATGATAGGCACATCACCCAAACACATTGCACCACACTCACGGACACACTTCCCTTTCTCTTGCAGGGCAAGGTGGCTCACAACCGCAGGCAGCAGCAGCTAGCTGGTGCTGGACAGGCAAGCCTGCATATCCTGACCCAGCTGGAGGAGACTATTCTTGAAATTATTGGAGAGGTGATCACTGAGGCCGTGGCGATTGGCGAGGGTGAAACCATTGAAGATGACGGTATGCTCACACCTAATCCTCCTTCACACATCCCACTTCCCCTGATGGTGTTAGCATGCACATCTTGATTTCCCCATCTCCCCTTACCACTGCCCTACCCTTGTGCGTTTCCCTTTTCAGATACCCAAGATATTCAAGCTTTCCAGCCAGTACAGGAAGAGCAAGAGGAGAGTGATGGAGAAGAAGACACCGTCACTTGATTTCAAACTCACAGCCACCAGCACAGAAATTGGTACTGCACGTACTTTAGAGGGTTGTATAGAGGCGAGATCTGCATGTGGTGAGGCACCGGGCACGAGTGGCCTGCAGCCAGGGCAGGGGGAAAGGATAGCACAGGTACCAGCTCCCCGGAGAGCGATGTCGCACATGGGTTCTGCTGCAGACGACACAGATGAGGACTTTGTTGGGGCGGCCTTCAGTAGAAGTGTGACGGACATGCGCACAGTAATGCTTGGTAATTTCTTATGTTCTTGTGTGCATTGGCAGGCCTGCCAGATAGTATGTTGTCACTGTCAAGAAGTATGGAGGAGTCCAGCTCCAACCTTGCACAGGACCCCATGATTTCCAGGATAGAAGTGATGGGCAACTCCATTAGAGCACTTGTGAACCCAACCATGATGCTGGGTGTGATGAGCAATGTCTGAGCTTCCATTTCAGCACAAGCGGAAGCGACCCAACGTCTGAGTGCTGCAGTGAAAGCTCAGACTTCTGTCATGCAGGCTCTGACTGCTGCCATCATGGTCAGGTTTACCATTGTGGAAAGGAGCTTGCAGGGTGTCACAGCAGTCCAATAATCTGTCCTCCAACCCCCCGGGGGAGTGACAGTGGCTCCGTGTAGCTCGAACCTGCTGTTCTCTCTCAGGATGACAGCATTTGTACTTCCACCACTGCCACCCTGCCAGTGCCCTTGCTGTTGCCTGTCAGCCAGTCAGCTCATGCTGCCGCCCATGCCGAGGGACCGGCGGGACAGACCCACCAGAGGTGGTGGCACACTGGTATACAGTCAGGATGGAGTGGCCCTGGGAGTCCTCAACATTGACTCTGGACCTCATTGTAGTATATATGGGTAGAACAAATGAAGAGCAGAGACACGGTGAGTTGCTAATCCATGTGCTTGCTTTATTAGGCCAGAACTAACAGAGCATGCTCATACCAAACCACGCTATAATACATTACACTACTTTCCCCTTAAAAAATGCAGATATTCCCCTCTCAAATACAACAAAACTATGGTCCCACCTTTCCCAGCATTACACGTACCACATAACAAAAACTCCTGGCTTTTTTTTTAAATGAACTACAAATCTAGTTTAATAACAGGTTTGCGGAGCCTTCTTGATCTCCTTACGGAAGTTTTTGGTGTTGAACCAATTTTCGGGTTGTTGTGTTCTGGTTCCGAACTCAAAGATGATCCTGTTTCTATCTCAGACATGTTTCAACCTGATACTTCAGTTACTGAAGTCTGAACTGAGTCAAACTCATGTATGTGTTCATGATCAAGTGGTTCACGATCATGTCTTGGTTCATCTCTAGCAGAGATCATTTGATCTACATGAACACTTCAGATGTTGTCACCAATCTCAACCAAATATCTCTTGGTTCCACCAACCTCTACTATGGATCCTACATTCCACTTGTGTGAACTCGACTTGCCAGGGGGACTGAGAACACGAACACACTTGTTTTGTTTGAAACTGCATTCTTTCTGATTGGTGTCAAAACAGCGTTTCTGACTCAACTTTTTCTGTTCAATTCTTGAGGTCAAATTTGGTTGAACAAGACTCAATTGTGTTCTCAATCTCCTCTTCATCAAGAGTTCTGCTGGAGTATATCCAGTTGTAGTGTGCCGAGTAGTTCTGTACTTCAGCAAGAAATTTGCCAAACATTGCTTCATGCTGAGTCCCGCAACACTTGCTTTTTGAGAGCTTCTTTTACTATTCTGACTGACCTATCTACATGCACTCTCTGAAAAGGTCTACTTGGCCATGACCAGGGTTGTAGTGGAGTTTTGGGTGGTTTGTTTCTGCAATTTTGGCAAACGCTGCATTTGTTGACAAATGATTCAAGATCACTGTCCAAACCAGGCCAGTAAACAAAGCTTCTTGCAATTAATTTCATACTGACGATTCAGTATGAAGTTCCGCCAGAATTCTATCTCTTAAAGAAGTAGGTACCACCACTCTGTTTCCCCACTTGATACAGCCTTGCTCACAAGACAATTCAGTACGACAGTTATGGAATGGCTTCAATTCTGTGTCCAAGCACTGATCAGTCCATCCATTTAAGGTGTTTTCATACACGCTTTTCAGTACTGAGTCCTTTTGAGTCTTATCTGCATTCTCAGTTGCATTCACGGGAAAGTCTTTGTTAACTGCATCTAGCATGAAAATAGTACCTTCACTCCCAACACATGAGTCCTCATGTGGCAACCTGGACAAGGCATCTGCGATTGTGTTTTGCTTTGAAGTGCGATATTCAATCGTATAGTCATATTGTGACAACAAAACTGACAACGTTGAATTCTTGATGCAGCCATTGCAAGGATGGCAGATTTGGGCCCCAATATTGCTAAGGGTGGTTTGTGATCGGTTATCAGGGTAAATTTTCTGCCAATCAGGAACTGTTGGAATTTCTTGATTCCAAACACTATGGCGAGTGCTTGATTTTCAATTTGCACATAGTTTCTTTCGCTCTTTTTGAGGGTTCACGATGCGAACACGATTGGTTTCTCTTGGCTGTCATCCATTACGTGGCTTATGGCAGCTCTCACACCATAGCTAGAACCATCACACGGTAACTTAAGCTTATTCTCTGTGTCGTAGTGCACAAGTAGAGCATCGCTAGAGAGACTTCTCTTACAAGGGTCGTAAGCTTCCTGTTGCGCTTTCGTCCACTTCTACTAGACATCCTTCTTGGGGAGCTCGTGCAATGGAACTAACATGGTCGCTATCTCCGGTAAGAAATGTACGTAGTACTGGACCATTCCAAGGAAAGATCTTAACTCAGACATGTTCTGTGGCTTTGGAGCATTGATGCCCGCATCAACCTTTTCCTTCACTGGTTGCAAGCCATTTGCATCATCTTTCAGACCAAGGTACACAACCTCGGGCTGCACAAAAGCATATTTGCTCCTTTTCAATTAGACATTGTGGGTATTCAACCTTTGAACACTTCTAGATTTTCTTCCTCGCTGCTTGTTGCGATCAGCACATTGTCTTGATTGTATAAGCAATTTGGAACTCCTTAGAAAATCGTATCCATCGTAGCCTGGAAGATTTTGGGGGAGGACTTTACACCATACGGCACCTTGGTCCCTTGTGTGTGTTGATGGTGAGATACTGTTGACTCTCTTTGTCAATATTCAACTGAGCATAAGCCTGCGACAGGTCAAGCTTGTAGAAAATAATTGACCAAGAGAGTGCTGCATACAAATCATGTGATGTAGGTAACGGCTACTGCTCATCGTCAGCTGATTGGTTGATAATAACTTTGTAGTCACCGCACAAGCATACAGTTTTGTCTGCTTTGGGCACTAGAACAATTGGGGAAGCCCATTCACTTTTGTCATAACTGAAAGCATGCTTTTATACTTGTTCGGGATTGTGCCGTGTTGCTCCTTTGAAGCTTCTACATTCAAGACGTTTTTCCAGTGTAGTTTTAACATAGAAACATAGAAAAATAGGAGCAGGCATAGGCCATTCGGCCCTTCGAACCTGCTCCCCCATTCAATATGATCATGGCTGATCCTCTATCTCAATACCATATTCCCGCTCTCTCCCCATACCCCTTGATGCCTTTTGTGTCTAGAAATCTATCTATCTCCTTCTTAAATATATTCATTGTCTTGGCCTCCACAGCCTTCTGTGGTAGAGAATTCCACAGGTTCACCACCCTCTGAGTGAAGAAATTTCTCCTCATCTCAGTCCTAAATGTCCTACCCCGTATCCTGAGACTGTGACCCCTCATTCTAGACCCCCCAGCCAGGGGAAACATCCTCCCTGCATCCAGTCTGTCTAGCCCTGTCAGAATTTTATATGTTTCAATGAGATCCCCTCTCATTCTTCTAAACTCTAGTGAATACAGGCCTAGTCGACCCAATCTCTCCTCATACGACAGTCCTGCCATCCCAGGAATCAGTCTGATGAACCTTCGCTGCACTCCCTTTCTCAACCAGTCTTTGCCCTTGGGAGTTGGCTACAATAATCGGCAGCTTTACTGACTGGTCATTGTGCTGAACTGTACATTCCATTTGTCCACAGGATTTCTCCAGAGTAGGTTTTTAACTCTACGGTACTCTTTGTAAGTGATACTTGATTAAACTTTCTCTCATATGTGTCCTTACTCATGATAGAGCAGTCCGCCGCCGTGTCGAGACACATATCAATATATTGCTCGTTGATCAAAAGTTTTGTATGGAAGACTTTCTCGCGGCTGCTAGCATTGCCGCTAGTGGCATAGATACTGTAGATGCCTAGTTCTTCAACATCAAGTGTGTTCACTTCAATATTGTGAACTCCCCCCTTTTGTTGTCGCTGCTTTGCATTGCCACTAGAATGGTTCTTACTTCCTGCTTTAGACTTAGCTCTGCAAGCTGTTGAAATATGGTCTTGCTTCTGGCAATGAAAACACGTCGCATTTCTGAATTTGCAGGACTGTGTCGAATGATTTTCATTGCAGCGATAACAAGTCATGGAATTGCTCTCACCGACATGCTTTTGACTCGGTCTCACAGCTTTAGGTTTGGCGGTGGCTTTGTGACTTTATACCTCAGCTGCACTTGTCACTTGAGTTGGACGGAGCTCCCTAGCATTCTTAGACACCATCCCCATAGATAGGGCAATTTTGCATGCTATGCCAAACATTAGGTTCGGAGTGTTCAGTAACTTGGACTGTGTGCGCTCATCCACCGGTCCACACACAAACGTATCTCGTAACGCACAATCCAAAAATGTGCCGAAGTTGCAATGCAAAGATAGGTTTTTAAGAACAACAATGTAACTACTGATGGTTTCACTTTGTTTTTGGTTTCTGGTACCAAACTTATAGCTCTCTGCTATTTCTAACGGCTTTGTGTCGAAATGTTCCTTAAGTTTCTCGACAATGTCTTCAAATGGCTGATCCTTCACTTTTCCTGGCGCGAGTAGGTTTGTCAATGTTCAGCAGACATCTGGCCCAATCTCCATTAGAAAAATTGCTTTCTTCCGTTCACGAATTACTTTATTTTGAGCTTGATGTTATTGGCCTTAAAAAGCATCTCCATCTTCTCAATGTAAGAACTGAATGGTTCGTAAGCTCAGTCATACATGCTGAGTCTTCCGTTGAATCCCACAGGCACAGCCATGTTTGTCCTGATCCCGTCGAACAGTGACTCAGCATGCTACCTGTGTACCTGTATGAATCAACGCCACTATTGCTGTGTAAACATACACCTGAAGGCGAAGCACAGACGATTCTGCAGGAGCATTAACGGTAAAACATCGCAAAAATTCAGTTTAGGTGTCACAAATTCACCTTAAACTTCTCCGTTTGAAGGTTGAACACTGCGTTCTTCCATAATGCCTAAAAATGGCTTTTCGATCCCATCCTCATCGCCAAAATGTTATATCTGTGGGTAGAACAAATGAAGGGCAGAGACACGATGAGTTGCTAGTCCATGTGCTTGCTTTATTAGGCCAGAGCGAACTGAGCATGCTCATACCAAACCACGTGATAATACATTACACTCATGAAGTCTCATGGCTTCAGGACAAACATGGGCAAGGAAACCTCCTGCTGATTACCACATACCGCCCTCCATCAGCAGATGAATCAGTACTCCTTCATGTTGAGCACCACTTGGAAGAAGCACTGAGAGTAGCAAGGGCACAGAATATACGCTGGGTGCGGGACTTCAATGTCCATCACCAAGACTGGCTTGGTAGCTCCATTACTGACCAAGCTGGCTGAGTCCTGAGGACATAATTGCCAGACTGGGCCTGCGGCAGGAGGTGAGAGAACCAAGACGAGGGAAAAACCTACTTGACCTCATCCTCACCAATCTACATGTCGCAGATGGCTCTGTCTATGACAGTATTGGTAGCAGTGACCACCGCACAGTCATTGTGGAGACGAAGTCCCGTCTTCACACTGAGGACACCCTCCATCCTGTTGTGTGGCACTACCACCGTGCTAAATGGGATAGATTCAGAACAGATCTAGCAGCTCAAAACTGGGCATCCATGAGGCACTGTGGGTCATCAGCAGCAGCAGAATTGTATTCCACCACAATCTGTAACCTCATGGCCCGGCATAACCCTCATTCTACCATCAACATCAAGCCAGGAGACCAACCCTGGTTCAATGAGAAGTGTAGAAGAGCATGCCAGGAACAGCACCAGGCGTACATAAAAATGAGGTGCCAGCCTGGGGAAGCTGCAAAATAGGACTACATGCATGCTAAACTGAGGAAGCAGCATGCTATAGACAGGGCTAAGCAACCCCACAACCAACAGATCAGATCAAACCTCTGCAGTCCTGCCACATCTATCGTGAATGGTGGTGGACAATTAATCAACTAACGGAAGGAAGAGGCTCCATGAACATCCCCATCCTCAATGATGGCAGAGCCCAGTATGCGAGTGCAAAAGACAAAGCTTAAGCATTTGCAACCATCTTCAGCCAGAAGTGCCGAGTGGATGATCCACCTTGGCCTCCGCCTGAGGTCCCCACCATCACAGAGGCTATTCTTCAGCCAATTCGAATCACTTCACAACGGACTGGATACAGCAAAGGCTATGGGCCCCGACAACACCCTGGCTGTCGTGCTGAAGACTTGTGCTCCAGAACTAGCCGCGCCTCTAGCCAAGCTGCACCAGTACAGCTACAACATTGGCATCTACCCGACAATGTGGAAAACTGCCCAGGTATGTCCTGTCTACAAAAAGCAGGACAAATCCAATCCGGCCAATTACCGCCCCATCAGCCTACTCTCAATCATCAACAAAGTGATGGAAGGTGTCGTCAACAGTGCTATCAAGCGGTACTTACTCACCAATAACCTGCTCACATATGTCAAGTTTGGGTTCCGCCAAGACCACTCAGCTACAGACCTCATTGGAGTCTTGGTCCAAACATGGACAAAAGAGCTGAATTCCAGAGGTGAGGTGAGAGAGACTGCCATTGACATCAAGGCAACATATGACCGAGTGTGGCATCAAGGAGCCCTAGTAAAATTTAAGTCAATGGGAATTAGGGGGAAAACTCTCCACTGGCTGGAGTCATACCAAGCACAAAGGAAAATGCTTGTGTTTGTTGGAGGCCAATCATCACAGCCCCAGGACATCACTGCAGGGGTTCCTCAGGGCAGTGTCCTAGGTGCAACCATCTTCAGCTGTTTCATCAATGACCTTCCCTCCATCATAAGGTCAGAAGTGGGGATGTTCGCGGATGATTGCACAGTCTTCAGTTTGATTCGCAACTCCTCAGATAATGAAGCAGTCCATGTCCATATGCAACAAGACCTGGACGACATTCAGGCTTGGGCTGATAAGTGGTAAGTAACATTCGCGCCACACAAGTACCAGGCAATGACTATCTCCAACAAGAGAGAATCTAACCACCACCTCTTGACATTCAACGTCAAATCCCCCACCATCAACATCCTGGGGGTCACCATTGACCAGAAACTTAACTGTACCAGCCACATAAATACTGTGGCTACAACAGCAGATCAGAGGCTGGGTATTTTGTGGCGTGTGTCTCACCTCCTGACGCCCCAAAGCCGTTCCACCATCTACAAGGCACAAGTAAGGAGTGTGATGGAATACTCTCCACTTGCCTGGATGAGTGCAGCTCCAACAACACTTAAGAAGTTCGAAACCATCCAGCACAAAGCAGCTCTCTTGATTGGCACCCCATCCACCACCTTAAACATTCACTCTCTCCACCACTGGCGTTCTGTAGCTGCAGTGTGTACCATCTACAAAATGGACTGCAACAACTCACCAAGGCTTCTTCGACAGCACCTCCCAAACCCCCGACCTCTAAAACTTAGAAGAACAAGGGCAGCAGGCGCATGGGAACACCATCACCTCCAAGTTCCCCTCCAAGTCACACACCATACTGACTTGGACATATATCTCCATTCCTTCATCGCTGGCTCAAAATCCTGGAACTCCCTCCCTAAAAGCACTATGGGAGTACCTTCACCATACGGACTGCAGCGGTTCAAGAAGGTGGCTCACCACCACCTTCTCAAGGGCAGCTTGGGTTGGGCAATAAATGTTGGCCTTGCCAGCGACGCCCACATCCCAGGAACAAAAAAAATAATCAACTTACCTGCAAGTTGGTTGTATCCCTTTAAGTAGCACTGGCAAGGTGTGCCTCGTGCAGCTGAATGCATGTTCAGCTGTGCATGTTTAGGAAAGTGTGTTGAATGGAGCAGCGACGTCGAAAATGGCAGGTCGTGCGCCAAGTCAGCGTTACACACTGACTGACGTCACGATCTGCCTACTCTGCATACTGTCGGCGCACGCACGCACCACCTACGCTTTCACGCTCACCAAGATGGTAAACACCGCTTGCCGCGCCAGAAGTGGGTGGAAGCAAGGCGGACACCATTTTTTTTTAACGGCCAAATCTACCGGTGCTACAGAGTCGAATTTCGCAGCTCAGAACTGTTCACAGTACTCCAAGTGTGTCTGACCAAGGTTCTATATAAGCTTAACATAACTTCTCTGCTTTTCAATTCTATTCCTCTTGAAATGAACCCCAGTGCTTTGTTTGCATTTTAAGTCTTTGTTAACCTGTGTTGCTACTTTTAATGATTTCTGAATCTGTACCATTAGATCGCTCTTCTCCGCTATCCCATTCAGATTCTTATTTTCCAAGGTATAGGTGGCCTCCTTATTTCTCCTACCAAAATGCAACACCTCACATTTATCTATATTGAAATTCATTTTCCATTTACATGCCCATTCTGCAAGTTTGTCAACGTCTTCTTGAATTTTGCTGCAGACTTCCTCGGTATTAACTAAACCCCCCAAATTGGTGTTGTCTGCAAATTGTTGCTATTGTTGTTGGATAAATAGCACACTACGAATGAAGGGACAGAGAAGGTATAATGAGCGCAAATTAAGACACAACATCAGAGGCCTGTATTTTTGTGGGAGTCACAAGTTACCATCAGATCCCCACTTAAATCTATATGTGTATAATTGTTTTTATTGCCTTCTATCCATGAAATACAAATTTTTAACCCTCAACAGGCCTTGATTTGGAGCTGCTAAAAAGACAAATAGCGGAGAGCAGCAAACAGACAACGGGGCACTCTATTTGAGTGCTGCTCTCCCAGGAATTTTAACTAAAATGTTAAAGCCTTCTTAGACTAGGCTACTAGCACTGATCAATCAGCAATAAACTGTGATGAAATGCTGAGAGGAGGCATTCTTAATCTGCATCAGAAAGGCACCAATAAAGCTCTTTACACTGAGGCTAAATCTTTGAAAACCATTAAAAATCTGGTCCATTTTCTGCTTGAAGTGCATTTTTATGCAATACTCTTTAAACCAAAGATTATGTACTACAGTAAATAATAAACAGATTATAGTTTGACACCTTGTAGAGTAACACAGCAATATATGCTGTTGCTAGGGTTATGTAGCAAAATAAAGGGAAAAAAAATAACTGAGGCATTTTTGAGAGCACACAATACAAATCCTGTTTCACCAAAGGCTTATTTTAATTTTGAAATCAAATGCTTCTTTATGTCCACCTACCACTTATTATACAGAAATGTAACAAGATAATTATTTGTGCTTTTTGGAAATTCTTATCATAGTTCCAAAACAAGAAGTGCAAACAATATGAATTGTTTTAAACAGATACCAGACCATATTTAACCACAAAATATTTGAGTAATACATATGAATGATGGATACATGAAAATATGATTTTTTGGGACACAATCAAAGTCCTTATTGGGAAGAATGACAGGAAAATATATACATAAAGGGCATTAACATAAATGTTAGAAGAGGAATATTTATCTTTGCAGTCATTTAACATTAAGGCTGAAATATTTATTTCAATTGAATTTCTCTTTGTTGTCTGTCTGCTTTTACAACCTTGGTTTCATGCATTATTCCTCCAACTGCCAGAGGGCAGGCAAACAAGCCACAGATTCCTCCACAGATTCCAATGCCAATGTTACTCCTTTGTTCAAAGAATTAGGAAGTTCCCTTCTAACCAGCACAAATCCACCCCTCAAATCAAATTTGTATAATGTCAACGAGCAGCCAAGGAAATCACTGAGGCATTCATCTGCAAGCGTACAATGGAGACCTCGACATGTCTGTCTGTGACAATTTTCCTTTTGTGCCCCTACTTTGAGACCAAATCTAGTGATTTTGCTTCAGTCTTGAATGTAAAAACCGGTGGGTTTGAATTAGTTACTCTGTCACTAACACAGTAACTGAGATCAACAGAGGGAAGCAAACCTGGAAAGCCAAAGTGTTCACTGCTAAGCTGTTTGAATATATAATTCACACTCAGCTCCAACTGTCCCCTCCCACCACCAACACAATTACCAAAACATTTTGAATGTTGAATATTTCACCTTCACTCTTCTTTGCGTTATATCCAACATTTACAATTTTACAACTGATATTTTTCATGTATGTGTGACCCAGGCCATGTTTTTTTATGCTGTATGCTGCAGAGCTGAGTTCAATTCTCAAAGGACTAATCCCACAATGAATTGGTTTGATTGATTAACAGGGACAACACACAAGTTCACTGCACATGCTCAAAAGAATAGTCAAGGTTCAGTGCAACACTGGGTTTGAGCTCCGATACTGGAGTTCAAACACTTAATTGGATTTACTTAAGCAAAATACTCCTGGATAACTGGTTCTGCACCACTCTGACAAAGCAAGGCTCACAAAGTCTATTATTCACAACTCCCATTATTCACAACTGCTGGAATGTTAAAAGGTGTTAACAAAAAACTCTCATTCAGTATCTTGTTGGAAGGTCAAAGTTAATTAAAGTCTCCATTTACAAGCAACATAAATATTATGCTGAATGGTAACTTGGTTTTTCTGAAAAGAATTACAAATACAAAGAAAAGTAACAATTTTAGTTTAAATAATGGAAAGATTCTAATTCACACTGTGATGATTTGATTTTTCAATATTTCCTGTTATCCAAAAATATCAGAATGTAATTGCTACAACTTAAGTGAGCCTGGTATTTGCTGATTCTGCTGTTAGATTCTGATGTCCCCATTGTATTTCCAGCTCTGCTGCTGGTGGGAGACCTGACTTTGGCATATCATTGTAAATAAATAAGACAGCACAGTTATCACAGGAGGAACCAGAAACCATCTCAAGAATTAGTTTTCCAAGGATTCTCCAGAGGCAGCAGTGCCACTTGCCAGGCTATGGTATTTTAAACTAGTTTGGTTTAGTTGTAGCACTCCTCCTACCTTGGAGTTAGAATGTTATGGGTTCAAGCCCAGGATTGAACACATAATCTAAACTGAGTGAGTGCTGCATTGTCAGAGGTGCTAATTTTTGCATGAGATGTTAAACCCAGGCCCGAATTGCCTGTTCAACTGGATGCAAAAGACCCCACAACATCCTTTTGAAGAAGAATAGGGTCTAAAAGTTATCCCTCAACCAACACCACCCAAAACAGATTAACTACTAATTTATCTCATTGCGCTTTGTGGGACTCTGTTGGGTACAAATCGACCGTTCTGTTTTGATATATGACACTTCAAAAGTAATTCATTGGCTTGAAATGCTTTGGGATGTGCTGAGCATGCGAAAAATTCTACATTAAGGAAAGTCTTTTTTATTGTTCTGTACACACCTTCCAGGCACTGGGAAGATTTGTGGTCATAAAATGTAGTTGTTTCATTTATTGCTGCCGTTACAGTGGAATCAACTGAGAATGTAAATGAACATTACAGAACTGCTTTGAGTAAAGGCAGAGCTGCAATATCCTGTTGAGCACAGAGAATCATATACACCAGCACCATGGGGATTTTCAGGAGAGCCAGATCACAGGATTCTCTCGCAAAAGCTGAAATTTCAAACCGTCTTCATGTCCACTTGAAATGTTAACAAAAATTTAATTTAACTAGCTTATCTTCTATGGTATATAAAAACAGAAAATGCTGGAGATACTCAGCAGCTCAGGCAGCATCTGTGAAGAGAGAAACAGAGTTAACGTTTCAGGTCGATGACCTTTCGTCAGAACTGATGGTGTTGTTCATGGATATTGTTAATGGTTCCCTCTCCTTAAGTACCTTCCTTCTCCCCTTCAAATCTGCAATCATTAACCCCTCCTCAAAAAAAACACTCTTGGTGCTGGATTTTCTGATCCTCGGCGGGTCCGTGGCGGGCGACGTCGGTGGCGGGTCCCGACCCCGCTGCTGTCTCCATCCCAGCCTCTGAAATGAATTTACCGTGATTGGGCTTGTTAAGCCCACTCAGCACGTTTCCCGGCCAATTAGAGGAAGCAGGTCTGGTGATGTCATTTGATGAGGGAATTCAGAAGAACCTTCTTTACCAAAGAGTGGCGAGAATGTGGAACTCGCTACCACAGGGAGTGGTTGATGCGAATAGTATAGATGCATTTAAGGGGAGGCTAGACAAGCATATGAGGGAAAAGGGAATAGCGGGTTAAGCTGATAGATTTAGATGAGGAAAGACGGGAGGAGGCTTGTGTGGAGCATAAACGCCGGCATGGACTGGTTGGGCCGAATGGCCTGTTTCTGTGCCGTATATCCTATGTAATCCCTTTAAGGGACCATGGCCAACTTTCTTTTGCCATTTGTTCTGTCAGTGTTCTACAGCATTGAGGTGCTGCAAACACTGACAAGCACTCCACAGAGGTGCACGGCTGCACCCAGGCTCTCCCATGACTCCCTCCATATGCTTATGGAGGGAGTCACAGCACGCAGGGAGGTTCTCTTCCTTCCAATGGGTGGAAGAGACCTCCCTAGGAGATCAACACAGCCTGGTAGCCCATTGCAGAGGAGGACACAAGCAGGGATGTAGTCAAGAGGACCTGGGTGCAGTGCCACAAACCTTTCAATGATCTCAGTAGATCACGAAACGTTACTGCAAAGCCACACTCAACCTCATCCTGCTGTGCCTCTCATCACATCCCCATCACTCTGCCTCCCCTACCCTACTCCTGCACATCCTTACTCACACCAACTTACCTTACACCTCCACCCATCCCTCTCTATCTACATTATCACATCCCCATCTCACTAGCCACCCCTCACACTCACCCTCATCCTAGTGCAATCATACCAACTAACAATACACAAGGGTAGGCACTTGGGTGTTTTATGCAATGTTCATGTAAAGTTTCTGTTAATGTGGTGTTAAACATTGAAACCTTTATTTTCAACACTTTGTGTTCTTGGACAGATTTGTATGCACCTTTGGAAGTGGCTTAGTGAGTTGCAGTGAATGGTGAGACTTAACGGTAACCCCTGCAATGGTGATGAGTGTGAAAGGAATGGTTTGGGCATTGTAGGGATGCCGAAACCTCTCCACCCCTCTCCCCTCCTTTTAAGATGCTCCATAAAACCTACCTCTTTGACAAGCTTTTTGTCACCTGTCCTAATATTTCCTTATGTGGCTCGTTGTCAAATGTTGTTTGATATCGCACCTCTGAAGCATCTTGGGACGTTTTGCTACGTTAAAGGCGTTAGCTAAATGCAAGTTGTTATTGTATTGTGTTGTTGTATTACGGTAGTCTGAGGTAATGGGGCTAATTTTTGTCTTCTTTGCACTCTGATTTGGAGTAGAAGCAGGGCAGCAGAGGCAAGCCAGTTGGTTTTGGGTTTCATTATATCTTCTGGTCGGGCCCGGGGTGGGGCTGGCACATGAAGCTGCCTTCCAAAGCAGGCAGGAGTTTCTTTTGATTATGTAAAAGGGGACAGGGAGTGGCACGTGCCATTCTCTGGCCCACAGGCATGCTGGATACCAAATCCCTGCACATCCATGGAAACTTGGTGTGGCCCGGGACAGACTTGCAGTCTGGAGGGCTTCTAAAAGGTCCACAAATTACAAAGGTAAGTGTCTTAGGGCTTTTAAAGCCCCATCTGATGATGGCACCAATAAATGGGAATCCTCTGAACTGAAGTGTTTGGAGGAAGCAGAGGAGCTGTGGAGAGATGCCGAACAAACGCTCCATGCTCTCCTACTGGCACCCGCACTCACACAGCTGTAGAAAAAAGTAACATACCTCACTTCAGCAGAATATGTGATTGTGTAGGCTCCCCTTCTAAAAGGAGACTGCACCAACAGATCCCCTCCCCCCAGTGGCCTCGCCATTCTGTTATAAGGTTCTTCCAAAGCACCTCAATTACTGCATGCCGTGCTTTACATGGTACTGCTGGAAAGAAGGCATGCTCTGGTGATCGGGACCCAGCATTGTCTGTTTGGTTACATCTGCCAAGAAGCCACCAACCAGCCATATCTGCGGTTCCTGGCAAACCTACCTGGGAATGACCATTAGAACCTACCTTCTCAGGGACTGGGTCAGCAGAGAGGCAGATGCCAAGCTGTGTCATCTGCTATGAGGACACCTGATGCCACCAAGCAGCAAAAGGCTTGCACATTCACATGGACAATAACAGTTAGCTGTGGCCTGAAACTTGGCTGCAGCTTTTTGAAGACATGCTGCAATGATGACCGTTGGGATGGTGTTGTTGACTTGGACAGGGGGCAACCCTCCTCACAAGCATCTCATGCAGCAGAACTTCAACTTCAGGTGGAGGCCGTGTGTTAGGCTGTGCCATCACTTTCTTCAGACTCATCCCTGTACCAGGGAAAGAGCTCAGAGTGCAGCCCCCACAGTCTCTTCTAAATAGATGCAAGGAAGGGCAAATCAAAATGAACCTGCAAAGTGCTGCTTAGTACCCGTCAAAAGTTACTAGGACACATTGTAAAGGCTTTCCTCTTTGTCTTCATAAATATCAAGAACCTTTGTGTTTTTGCCATACAATAATCTTGCCAATCTCCAAAGTATGAAGTGTTAAAACATATCCCGTTTTCATTTACCATTTTTCTTTGCAATTTTGGGATATGTTTTAACACTTCATACTTTGGAGATTGGCAAGATTGTTGTATTGCAAAAACACAAAGGTTCTTGATATTTATGAAGACAAAGAGGAAAGCCTTTATAATGTGTCCTAGTAACTTTTGACAGTGGCCTAATGTTCCATTTGGTCACATTTTATTAGAATGTGTGTTGCCCTTTTAAAGATATAAATGTCTTTGTATCCTGAAAGATAGGTCAAGCCTTCTTATCTTTGGGACCACAGATAGCTAACTCGAGTGCAACTCAAGCAGACCAGTATTTATTAGTAACTGATACCACCCTCCCTCCCATCCTTACATTTTATTCATGGTAAGTATATCCAACTGATCCAAATCTCATCTGCTCTGCAATAAAACCCACTCTGTAATCACTTTGAACTCACTGGCCTGTACTGGCTCCCTGTTCCTCAATACACAGGGGTAGAATTTCAACTCCAGGCCGCCGTTTTGCGCCGGACAAATGGGTAAACAGCAGTTGCCCAAGGCTCGCCTGATGCAAGATTCAGACAGGCCTATAAATGAGTGAGCAGCACACCCACCTGAAACAGGCGCCTAATTGTACCAGTCGTTGTGCTAAATGGACCCCTGGAGGCCACTCAAAAAATGGCCAAGGGAATTTTGTGTTTTTATTCTTTATGGGCCCAGAAAATGCAGGAGTGCTCCTCCAGGGCCCACAGAAAAACTCCGGTCTGCTGCCGACCCATTCGTGGACCCCCATGATGGCCTCTCCCATCCCTCCACATCCCCCCCATCACCGGACTCGACTTGCAGTCGATTTATTGCCCTCCCACAACCAGCGAGCTGCAGCAAGTTGCCCATGTGGCACTTACAGCCTGCCAGTGGCAAGTATTAGCTTTGGAGGAAGTGCAGCACAGATTCACTGGAATGTTACTGGAGCTAAAAGGGTTAAATTATGAGGCAAGGTTGCATAAACTTAGTTTGTATTCCCTTGAATGTTCGAGAGAGAATCTAATCAAGGGCCTAGAAATCCGATAAAGCCCAAAAACGGGCGGTGCAACCGCAGGGCGAGGTTTGCTCGCACATGGAAAAAGATTGCAGGCAGCACCGTTATTTTGGTGCTGTCTACTGATTTGAATGATTGTAGCGCACAGCCTAGCATGGAATACGTTGCTTCAGGCTGTGCGCTCAGCAGGAGGCCCAATGTAGACTGGCCGTAGTGTCCCTGGAGCGAGGCAGCCTTTTCTTAAAGCAAGGCTGTCAGTTTAGAAACCAGTCTCGAGCCCTGATAGTGGAATTGTATTCTAAAATAAAAAAATAAAAAAATCATTTAAAAATTGGCAATCTTTAGCTCTGAGCTCAACTGCCTTCTAAAAAAAAGAAAAACATTAAAAATAATTCCAAAATGGCAGTCTTCGGCTCTTAAAGCTGAACTGCCTTCTGCATGTAAAAAAATGGTAAAAGTGCTTCAGCACGAACACAAATGACTCAACAGGCCAGGGAAAGGGCACCCAGGGTCTCGCAGGCACCACTCCAGCTTTGTGCAGGGGGTCAATACTGGAAGAGAGGTTCTCTACTCACAGGGGGCCAGGAGGCCCTCCAGAAAGAAGGACGTGGGACCAGATCGCCAAGGCCATCACTGCCAGCAGTGTCAGCCCCAGGACCTGGCTCCAGTGCACAAAAAAGTTTCATGACCTCAGGCGAGTGGTCAAGGTTAATGGATGCATCTTCAAAAGCCTTCTCCTACCAACTGCACCACTAGCCTTGCATACTGTTCAAAGCATGATCGCCCCATCATTCACCTACCAACAATCTCTACCAAACACGAGGCACACTTCACATTCCTAGCTTCACCTCATCCATTTGGAGGAGATGGTGCTGGCCATTCTTGGCAGGGGCATTGCTGAGCCCTTGGCCAGCGGCAGGGCTGAAAGGATACAAGATGCTGGTATCCTCATACATTATCTTCCTTCTCACATCCCACTTCCCCCTCATTCCACAATATTTTCTGATGTACAAGCTGCACATGGTGTAAGCATGCACCTCTTACATTCCCGCCCTCCCCTCACCACAACCATAAGAACATAAGAAATAGGAGCAGGAGTAGGCCATTCAGCCCTCGAGCCTGCTCCGCCATTCATGGCTGATCTGATCTTGGCCTCAACTCCACTTTTCTGCCTGTTCCCCATAACCCTTGACTCCCTGTAGTTCAAAAATCGGTCTATCTCAGCCTTGAATATATTCAATGACTCAGCCTCCACAGCTCTCTGGGGTAGAGAATTCCAAAGATTCTTGACCCTCTGAGTAAAGACATTTCTCCTCATCTCAGTCCTAAATGGCCGACCCCTTATTCTGTGACTGTGACCCCGTGTTCTAGATTCCCCAGCCAGGGGAAACATTTTCCCAGCATTGTCAAGCCCCTTAAGAATTTTATATGTTTCAATTAGATCACCTCTCATTCTTCTAAACTCGAAGGAATATGGGCCTAGTCTACTCAATCTCTCCTCATAGGGCAGTCCCCTCATCGCAGGAACCAGTCTAGTGAACCTTCGCTGCAATCCCTCTAAGGCAAGTATGTCTTTCCTTAGGTAAGGAGACCAGAACTGTACATAGTACTCCAGGTGTGGCCTCACCAATGCCCTGTATAATTGTAGTAAGACTTCTTTACTCTTATACTTATAGATTTTGTCTGGGTTTAAATTGTGAATTCTGGGAGATTCTCTCATTGCTAACTTACCTGACGAAGGAGCGAACTGCTTCGAAAGCTTGTAAAATTAAATAAATCTGTTGGACTATAACCTGGTGTTGTGCGACTTCTCATTTTTGTCCACCCCAGTCCAACGCCGGCATCTCCACATCATTACTCTTATACTGTAATCCCTTTGTAACAAAAGCTAACATACCATTTGCTTTCCTAATTGCTTGCTGTACCTGCATGTTAACTTTCTGTGATTTATGTACAAGGACACCCAGGTCCCTCTGAGTGCAAACATTTCCCAGTCTTTCACCATTCAAAAGGTATTCTGTTTTTTTGTTTTTCCTACCAAAGTGGATAACTTCACACTTCCCCACATTGTATTCCATTTGCCATGTTCTTGCCCATTCATTCAACCTGTCTATATCTCTCTTCAGCCTCTTTGCGTCCTCCTCACAGATTACTTTCCCACCTAACTTTGTATCATTAGCAGACTTGGATACGTTACACTCAGTCCCTTCATCTAAGTCATTAATATAAGTTGTAAATAGCCGAGGCCCAAACACTGATCCTTTCAGTACCCTGCTAGTTACAGCCTGCCAACCCAAAAAAGTCCCGTTTATTCCTATTCTCTGTTTTCTGTCCATTAATCCATGCTCATATATTATCCCCAATCCCATGAGTCCTAATTTTGTGTAATAACCTCTTGTGTGGCACCTTATCGAATGCTTTTTGAAAATCCAAATACACTACATCCACTGGGTCCACCTTATCCATCCTACTAGTTACATCTTCAAAAAACTCTAACAGATTTGTCAAACACAATTTCCCTTTCATAAAACCACGTTAACTCTGCCTAATCATATTATGATTTTCTAAGCGTCCTGTTACCACGTCCCTAATAATAGATTCTAGCATGTTGCCTACTACTGATGTCAGGCTAACTGGCCTATAGTTCACCGTTTTTTCTCTTCCTCCTTTCTTAAATAGCAAGGTTATGTTTGCTACCTTCCAATCCTTGGGGACTGTTCTAAAATCTAAGAAATTCTGGAAGATTAATACCAGTGCATCCACTATCTCTGCAGCTACCTTTTTTAAAACCCTAGGATGCAGGTCGTCAGGTCCAGGGGATTTGTCGCCACTTAGTCCCATTAATTTCTCCAGTACTATGTCTTTACTTACACTGATTTCTTTAAGTTCCTCATTCTCTCTAGACCCTTGGTTCCCCATTATTTCCGGAATGTTTTTTATGTCTTCTACCATGAAGACAGATACAAAGTATTTGATTAATATCTCTGCCATTTCGTTATTGCCCATTATAATTTCTCCTGCCTCTGCCTCTAATGGGCCCACGTTTACTTTTGCTAATCTCTTCCTATTTACATATCTATAGAAATGTTTACAATCTGTTTTTATGTCTCTCGCTAGTTTACTCTCATATTCTATTTTCACTTTCTTTATCAATTTCTTGGTCCTCTTTGCTGAATTCTAAAACCCTCCCAATCCTCAGGCTTACTACTCTTTTTGGCAGCATTATACGCCTCTTCCTTTGATCTACTACTATTTTTAACTTCTCTTGTTAGCCACGTTTGGACCACTTTTCCTGTGGGGTTTTTGTGCCTTAAAGGAATGTATATTTGTTGTAAATTATGTATTAATTCTTTAAATGCTAGCCATTGCTCGTCCACTGTCATACCTTTTAATGTAGTTTCCCAATCTACCTTAGCCAACTCGCCCCTCATACCTATGTAGTTTGCTTTGTTTAGATTTAAGACCCTAGTTTCAGATTTAACTAAATCACTTTCAAACTCAATATAAAATTTCAATCATATTATGGTCACTCTTCCCAAAAGGCCCTTTTACTACAAGGTTATTAATGAACCCTTTCTCATTGCACAATACTAGATCTAAAATAGCCTGTTCCCTAGTTGGTTCCTCAACATACTGATTTAGAAAACTATCTTGTAAACATTCCATAAATTCGTCCTTCACACTATTACTGCAAATTTGGTTTGCCCAGTCTATATGTAGATGAAAGTCTCCCATGATTATTGTATTACCCTTGTTACATGCACCTCTATTTCTTGATTTATACACAGCCCTACATTACAACTACCGTTTGGGGGCCTATAAACAACTCCCACCAATGTTTTCTGCCCCTGCTGTTTCTTTGCTCCACCCAAACTGGTTCTACTTAATTTTCAGAGCAAAGATCCTTTCTCTCTACTGTCTTTAACCCATCATTTATTATCCGGGCTAGCCCTCCTCCTTTTCCATTTTGCCTATCTCTTCTAAAAGTTAAGTATCCTGGAATATTTAGTTCCCAACCTTGGTCACTTTGCAACCACATCTCCGTAATGGCTATTAGATCAAACTTATTCATTTTTATCTGCGCTATTAATTCATCTATTTTGTTGCGAATGCTTTGCGCATTCAGATATAGTGTCTGCAGCTTTGACTTTTTTCTATTTTTCCCTGATGTCACCTTAGTCATTGATGCCTTATTACTTTGATACACTCTCTGTCCCTTCCTGACCCAACCTACTTATTTTTACCCAAAAATCTACTCTGCTCTAGATCTTTGATTTATCTTGCTGCTTTAAAACCCTGTCATTTTTTTTTCGTTCATGAGATGTGGGAGTCGCTGGCAAAGCCAGCATTTGTTGCCAATCCCTAGTTGCCCTTGAGAAAGTGGTAGTGAGCCGCCATCTTAACCGCTGCAGTCCTTGTGGTGAAGCTACTTCCACAGTGCTATTAGGAAGGGAGTTCCAGGATTTTGACCCAGCGACGATGAAGGAACAGGGATATATTTCCAAGTCAGGATGATGTGTGACTTGGAGGGGAACTTGGAGGTGGTGCTCTTGTCCTTCGAGGTGGTGGAGTTCGCGGGTTTGGGAGGTGCTGCCGAAGAAGCCTTGGCGCGTTGCTGCAGTGCATCCTGTAGATGGTACACACTGTAGCCACGGTACGCCAGTGGTGGAGGGAGTGAATGTTTAAGGTGATGGATGGGTGCCGATCAAGCACCCCATCCATCACCTTAAACATTGTTGGAGCTGCACTCATTCAGGCAAGTGGAGAGTATTCCATCACACTCCTGTCTTGTGCCTTGTAGATGGTGGAAAGGCTTTGGGGAGTCAAGAGGTGAGACACTCATCGCAGAATACCCAGGCTTTGACCTGCTCTTGTTGCCACAGTATTTATGTGGCTGGTCCAGTTAAGTTTCTGGTCAATGGTGACCCCCAGGATATTTATGGTGGGGGTTTCAGCGATGGTAATGCTGTTGAATGTCAAGGGGCAGTGGTTAGGTGCTCACTTGTTGGAGATAGTCATTGCCTGGCACTTGTGTGGCATGAATGTTACCTGCCACTTACCAGCCCAAGCCTGAATGTCGTCCAGGTCTTGCTGCATGCAGGCATGGACTGCTTCATTATCTGAGGAGATGTGAATGGCAGTGAACACTGTGCAGTCATCAGCGAACATCCCCACGCCTGACCTTCTGATGGAGGGAAGGTCATTGATGAAGCAGGTCAAGATGGTTGAGCCTAGTTTGGGTTGGATCTACTGATCGAGTTATTCGATTCGCCAGGACACTGGTCCCAGCCTAGTTTAAGTGGAGCCCGTCCCAACGGAACAGCCCTATCTTTCCCCAGTACTAGTGGCAGTGCCCCATGATCTGAAACCCCTTCCTCCCACACCACTCTTTGAGCCACGTATTTAAACCTCTAATTTGTTTGTCCATGTGCCAATTTGCGCGTGGCTCAGGTAACAATCCAGAGATTATTACCTTTGAGGTTCTGCTTTTTCATTTGGATGCTAGCTCCTCAAACTCTCTCAGCAGAACCTCATTCCGAGTTCTACCTTTGGCGTTGGATCCTACGAAGAAGAAGAAGAAGAAACACCATCACTCAATTTCACACTCCCAGCCACCAGCTCCTCGTGGTCCTCCTGCAAGACCATCTGCAGTCTTCCCCACTGAATGTCAGCCTTTCACCAGCCATGCTGCAGCCACTGCATGACAGCACTAGGATAAGCTAAGGCATACGCAAGACACACACGAAGGAAATGCGCAAGGATGATTAGTTGATTTCTTGATGTCATATTGGATCCATATACGGATAAAGTTGGATTGAAAAGTTTGCTTTGTGGTGGTTTTTATTTCAGCATTGTGGCCAAGAGGACACTGTGATGGTCAGTAACAGTGGGAAGGTAAGGTGTGGGACAAATGTTGAAAGGGGAATTTGAGTTGCGGTCATTGGTACCGCAGGCGGATGATTTGATCCCAGATATCCCGGCCAGAAAAGGGCTGTCTGGATTGCATCCTTCCTTCTGTTTCCTCCTCTTCTGCTTCTTCCTCTTCTGCTTCTTCCTCTTCCCTCTGCGAGCAGTTTGTCCCCTTTGCTGCCTCTGCCTTTGTTACATCTTCATGTGCCCCTCAGGACTGTGAGCAAGTGGTCTTCTCAGAGGTAAAATACTACAGATGCTGGAAATCTGAAATAAAAACAGAAAGTGCTGGAAATACTCAGCAGGTCAGGCAGCATCTCGACCTGAGACATGCACTCTGTTTCTCTCTCCACAGATGCTGCCTGACCCGCTGAGTATTTCTGGCCTTTTCTGGCTTCTCAGAGGCCTTCCTTAACCATCCAAAATCTTGCAAGCATCCAGCAACATTCCCTGCACACATTAACACATTTTTTAATCTATTGCACCAAGCCACTACTTCAATAAAATATTTAAAAAACACTCAAAAAGCTGAAATCCAAACTTACCTGAAAGATGTGTGTGTCCCTTTAAGAAGCGGTGACAGCGGCTACGATTTTCCTTACCTCGGCGGGTCCGGGTTGGGTGATGTCGGTTGCAGGTTGCAGCCCCACTGCTGGCTCCATCCCACTCTGGAAAATGAACTTACCTTAATGGAGCTTGTTAAGCCCACCCAGCGCATTTCCCACCCCAATTAGAAGGAGTGGGTCTGGTGACGTCATTCATGACGCGTCTTGAGCCGGTTTCCTTAAAGGACCATGGTCATATTACTTTTGACGTTTGTACTGTCAGTGTTCTACAGCATTGAAATGCTGCAAACACTGACAATCACTGCACAGAGGGGCAGGACTGCACCCAGGTTCCCCCATGACTCACTCCATATGCTTATGGAGGGAGTCACAGCACGCAGGGAGGTCCTCTTCTTTTCCTATGGGCAGAAGAGACCTCCCAGGTGAGCAACACAGCCGGGTTGAACATTGCAGAGGAGGGCAAAAGCAGGGATGTCGTCAGGAGGACCTGGGTGCAGTGGCGCAAACCTTTCATTGATCTCAATAGATCACAAAACATTAGTACAAAGCCACACTCAACCTCATCCTCCAGGGCCTCTCATCACATCCCCATCAATCTGCTTTCCCTACCCTACTCCTGCACATTCTTACTCACACCAACTTACCTTGCACCTCCACCCATCCCTCTCTATCTACATTATCACATCCCCATCTCACTAGCCACCCCTCACACTCACCCTCATCCTAGTGCAATCATACCAACTAATAACACAGAAGGGTAGCCACTTGGGTGTGTTATCCAATGTTCATGTGAAGTTTCTGGTAATATGCTGTCAAACATCCATTATGTGGCTTATGACAGCTCCTACACCGTAGCTGGAAGCATCACACGCTAACTTAAGCTCATGCTCTATGTCATAGTGCACAAGTAGAGCATCGCTAGAGAGACCTCTCTTACAAGCGTCATAAGCTTCCTGTTGCACATGCATCCAATTCCACTAGACATCCTTCTTGAGGAGCTCATGCAATGGAGCTAATATGGTCGCTAACTCAGGTAAGAAATGTGCATAGTACTGGACCATTCCAAGGAAAGATCTTAACTCAGACACTTTTTGTGGCTTTGGAGCATTGATGGCAACATCAACCTCTTCCTTTACTGGTTGCAAGCCATTTGCATCAACTTTCAGACCAAGGTACAAACCTCGGGCTGCACAAAAGCACATTTGTTCCTTTTCAATTTGATATTGTGGGCGTTCAACCTTTGAAGCACTAACTCTTACACTTCTAGATTTTCTTCCTCACTGCTTGTTGCGATCAGCACATCATCTTGATTGCATAAGCAATTTGGAACTCCTTGCAAAATCTTATCCATCATAGTCTGGAAGATTTTGGGGGAGGACTTTACACCATACGGCAGCTTGGTGTATGAGTACAGTGCCTTGTGTGTGTTGATGGTGAGATACTGTTGACTCTCTTTGTCAACATTCAGCTGAGTGTAAGTGTGCGACAGGTCAAGCTTAGAGAAAATCTTTGACCCAGAGAGTGCTGCATACAAATCTTGTGATGTAGGTAACGGGTACTGCTCGTCAACTGCTTGGTTGATAGTAACTTTGTAGTCACCGCACAAGCATACAGTTTTGTCTGCTTTGGGCACTACCACAATCGGGGTAGCCCATTCACTTTTCTCAGTTTTTCCTAGCACTTTGTTCTCTCTGAGCATCGCTAGCTCTTCCTCCACCTGACTTTTCAATGCATAGGGGAATGGCCTTGGCTTACAATAGACAGGCTTCACGTTGGACTTGATGCAAATATGCACGTCATACCCAGTGATGCCCTCATAACTGTCTGTGAACATGCTTTTATACTTGTTCAGCATTTTTCCAGTCTAGTTTCAACTTTCTCAACCAATCTTTGCCCACGAGGGTTGGCCTGTTGTTGTAGCTCGCTACAATAATAGGCAGCTTTATTGACTGGACATTGTGTTGAACTGTACATTTCATTTGTCCACATGTCACTAGTATTTCTCCAGAGTAGGTTTTTAACTCTACGGTACTCTTTGTAAGTGGTACTTGATTAAAGTTACTCTCATATGTGTCCTTACTCATGCTGTGTCGATACACATATCAATATATTGCTTGTTGATCAAAAGTTTTGGACGGAAGTCTTTCTCGCGACCGCTAGCACTGCCGCTAGTGGCATAGATACTGTAGATGCCTAGTTCTTCAACATCAGGTGTGTTCACTTTAATATTGTGAACTCCTCCCTTTTGTTGTCACTGCTTTGCATTGCCACTAGAATGGTTCTTACTTCCTACTTTAGATCTAGCACTGCAAGCTGTTGAAATATTGCCTTGCTTCTGGCAGTGAAAAAACTTTGCATTTCTGTATTGGCAGGACTGTGGTGAGTGATTTCCATTGCAGTGATAACAATTCACTGAACTGCTCTCACTGACATGCTTTTGACTCGGTCTCACAGCTTTAGGTTTGGTGGTGGCTTTGTGACTGTAGACCTCAGCAGCACTAGTCACTTGAGTTGGACGGAGCTCCCTAGCATTATTAGATGCCATCTCCATAGATAGGGCAATTTTGCATGCTGTGTCAAACGTTAGGTTCGAAGTGTTCAGTAACTTGGACTGTGTGCGCTCATCCACCAGTCCACACACAAACTTATCTCGCAATACACGATCCAAAAATTTGCCGAAGTTACAATGCAAAGACAGGTTCTTAAGAGCTACAATGTACCCATTGATGGTTTCACTTTGTTTTTGGTTTCTGGTACCAAACTTCTAGCTATCTGCTATTTCTAATAGCTTTGGGTGAAAATGGTCCTTGAGTTTCTCGACAATGTCTTCAAACGATGCATCCTTCACTTTCCCTGGCGCGAGTCGGTTTGTCAAGATTCTGTAGATATCTAGCCTGATCTCCGTTAGAAAAATTGCTTTTTTCCGTTCACGAATTACTTTATTTTGAGCTTGAACATTCTCATCTGCACCTTCAGTCTCAATAATGTTATTGGCCTTAAAAAGCATCTCCATCTTCTCAATGCAAGAACTGAATGGTTTGTGAGCTTGGTCACACATGCCAAGGATTCCAATGAATCCCATGGGAGCGGCCATGATTGTCCCGATCCCGTCGAACAGTGACTCAGCATGCTACCTGTGTACATGTGAGAATCAACGCCGCTGTTGCTGTGTATACATACACAGGAATGCGAAGCACAGATGATTCTGCAGGAGCATTAATGGTAAAACATCGCAAAAATTCAGTTTAGGTGTCACAAATTCACCTTAAGCTTGTCCACCCGAAGGTTGAACACTGTGTCCTTCCCTGATCCCTAAAAATGACTTTGGGATCCCATCCTCATCGCCAAAATGTAATGTACTTGGGTAGAACAAATGAAGGACAGAGACACGATGAGTTGCGAGTCCATGTGCTTGCTTTATTAGGCCAGAGCGAATGGAGCATGCTCATACCAAACCACATGATAATACATTACAGCCTGTGCGAGGAAGCCATTGTGGGAGGAGAAGCCAGACCAGAGCAGGCCTTTTTTTAAACTTTCCTTGTAGAACCAGGAGGAGCAGGAGTGCTCCGCTAGGCCCCACAAGGGAAATCTAGGCTTCCCGAGCCCCAAGATTTCCACTTCTCCTGACCACGAGAACCTACTGAAACCCTTAGGGACAGAATTAGTCTCCACTTGGAGAGGCAAGGATTAATCAAGGATAGTCAGCATGGCTTTGTCAAGGGGAGATCATGTCTAACCAAATTGATTGAATTTTGAGGGGGTGACTAGGTGTGTGGATGAGGGTAGTGCAGTTGATTTAGTCTACATGGACTTCAGTAAGGATTTTGACAAAGTCCCACATGGGAGACTGGTCAAGAAGGTAAGAGCCCATGGGATCCAGGGCAATTTGGCACATTGGATCCAAAATTGGCTTAGTGGCAGGAGGCAGAGGGTGATGGTCGAAGGTTGTTTTTGTGACTGGAAGCCTGTGTCCAGTGGTGTACTGCAGGGATCGGTGCTGGGCCCTTTGCTGTTTGTAGTGTACATTAATGATTTAGATATGAACGTAGGAGGTATGATCAGTAAGTTCGCAGATGACACGAAAATTGGTGGAGTGGTAAATAGCGAGGAGGGAAGCCTCAGGCTACAGGACGATATAGACGGGTTGGTTAGATGGGCAGAACAGTGGCAAATGGAATTTAACCCTGAAAAGTGTGAGGTGATGCATTTTGGGAGGACTAACAAGGCAAGGGAATACAAATGAATGGTAGGACCCTAGGAAGGACAGAGGATCAGAGGGACCTTGATGTGCATGTACATAGATCCCTGAAAGCAGCAGGACAGGTAGATAAGGTGGTTAAAAAGGCATATGGGATACTTGCCTTCATTAGCCGAGGCATAGAATATAAGAGCAGGGAGGTTATGATGGAGCTGTACAAAACGCTAGTTAGGCCACAGCTGGAATACTGTGTGCAGTTCTGGTCGCCACACTATAGGAGGGATATGATTGCATTGGAGAGGGTGCAGAGGAGATTCACCAGGATGTTACCTGGGCTGGAGCGCTTCTGCTATGAAGAGAGACTGGACAGGCTGGGGTTGTTTTCCTTAGAGCAGAGAAGGCTGAGGGGGGATCTGATTGAGGTGTACAAAATTATGAGGGGCATAGATAGGGTCGATAGAAAGGAACTTTTCCCCTTAGTAGAGGGGTCAATAACCAGGGGGCATAGTTTCAATGTAAGGGGCGGAGGTTTAGAGGGGATTTGAGGAAAAACTTTTTCACCCAGAGGGTGGTTGGAATCTGGAACTCACTGCCTGAAAGGGTGGCAGAGGCAGGAACCCTCACAACATTCAGGAAGCATTTAGATGAGCACTTGAAACGCCATAGTATACAAGGCTGCGGACCAAGTGTTGGAAAATGGGATTAGAATAGACGGGGCTTGATGGCCGGTGCGGACACGATGGGCCGAAGGGCCTCTTTCTGTGCTGTATAAATCTATGACTCTATAATGACTCTATGACCCTCCCAAGCAATTACCTTAATTCCGGGGGACTGTTCCTTCGAAGTCCCAGTGATGACCGCCTGCTGCATGACATCCTGTCCAGCCCGCTGGCCAGATTCCTGTGCATCTTATTAGGCTATGCCAGAGTGTTAAACAAAGCGTGTTGTAAGTGTAAATGCCCTCTAGCGCTGTCCTGACTTCTGAACTTTCTTTATCACTGATACGTGTACAACAGCTCAGTTGTTTACAACAAATTGCTGCAAATGGCGTTTTAAAAATGAATACTACTTTCTTTATAAATTCAGCTTACCGGTAATATTCTAAATGAGTATCCTGCACAAAAAAAAAACAAACAATCTTGCTGGTTTGACAGTCACTCTTTTCAGCCTGTTCTGTATTTTCAAACCAGCAATTCTCAAATGATGTTCGGAACCCTCGTGAGGCAGGGAACTATCACCCCATCTAGATTTAAATCCTCAATGGGAGGGTCATCGAGTGGCCTTTGTACTGTCCCCAAACAAAACTGTGTCCGTGAGACCATTTTAACATGGACGGAAGTTGGAAGCTGTCCCGGAAGCCTGCCCAGCGCAGCCAAAAGACACTGGGGTAGTTTTGTTGCAGCCCAGCTTACTGACATGAATGTCTACGGTTTACCAAAATTCCTGCTAAACTCAGGTTCTTAAAGTGTTAATAAAGAAAAGCCCAATGACCTCATCTCCTTTCAAATTGTCCCTTTGTTCTTTTCTGCATTGATTATGTTTCAACTCAGCTTCAAAGTGATCATTGATTATCAAAAGCAGACACATGGCTGTTGTGGGTGATACATATGCTCAACGATCACGTTCAAATCAAATGTACCCTAAATGGCAGCCTGAATATATTGGTGTCTTGGACGTGAACACGCATATTTACCCACTGCTAATAATTTTAAGCATTTTGCCTGTGAATTTAGTTCTCAAAATATTTAAGGAAATGTGTTTTAAACAGTTTTCAGGAAACTAGACTCTATCGTAACAACCATGTGAATTCCATTGCACTTGCCAATCTCTTTGAAGAGATCATTAATCCAAAGGAAGCCTGTGCACCTCGAGTTGTGGGTGAAAATTTACACTCATTCTGAACCTGCGTGAATACTGGAGATTTGAGTTGTACACTCTCCTGGATGGAAGGTGGGGCTGTACTGATGAGCAAAGTTTTTTGGCGAACTGACTTAAAAGATTGAGGAAATTCGGGTGTAGCATAAGAATGACTGTAAGTCACTTATGCCTGAATTTCCACGATCTTTTGCACCTGAAATCAGCATTGCGGCCGCAATTATGCTGTTTTTTGAGTGCAAATTGACAGGACATTCAGGGCCATTATGTCTGCTTGGCCTACATTCCCTTTTACCCTCCTATTCTTCCTCTTCTCTATATTTTATCCCCAATTTATGTTATTATAACTTTATTTTAATTTTTTCCTAATGTAATATATTTTATCTATCGATGCATTTTTCTTTTTACTTTTCAGCTTAAAAGAAACTGATTTCCCTGACCTCCCTGCTCCTGCTCGATACTTTTGAAATGCAAGCAACAGAAAACAAAGTTCCATTTGATTGGTTCAACTGGCAAGGATGTAAAGTTTGACATGATGGTGTTACAGTTGTGACCAGGTCCAACACTGACATACAAAACCATGCCAAAACAGGAAAAGCTGCCTGTTAAGTAAGAGAACTCAAGTTAAATCATTCACAGGATATTAAGAATTTTATTATTCCTCTGCCAATATTTCTCCCCGCTCTCCTGACTCTTACTGGGTTATGTTGCCGAGCACTCTCTGGAACCCAGCCAAGTGCCCATTCTTTATGTGTGAGCTGTGATAATAAAGCCTAGATTCTCATTTTTTTGGCATTGTTTAGACCCGAATGGGTATTGGCAGGTTTTAGACGGACACAAATGGAAGTGGGCTGTTGGCATTCAATTTCCCTAGATCAGCTCATTAGCAGATGATCAGGTCCTGTTTTGGATGGGTGTAGGTAACATACCAGTGATGGGAGTGAGAAATTGTGTATAAAGATGTTGATAATTAAAATGGGGAGCATCACAATAAGCTGACAGAAATTCTGAAAGTGTATGGAGAGCCCCAAAGGCACCTCAATCCATTATTTTCCAAGGGAAAAGGGGCAGGGCACAGGCAGAGCCAAAGGGAAAGGAAACTCAAGGTGCAGGCATGAGTTTGCAGCAAGTGATGGAACAGCCCCTGTTAAATGGTTTCTGAAGTGGAGTGAGGGCTACATAAAATAGTTGTGAGGACACTAGTCTTCTGTGCCATTCCACAGCCATCTCCCATAGGTCAGCATTGCAACATACCTGCAAGGAGGTGGAGCCAAGTTTCAGGCCACAGCTGACCAATACTTTTATTGGCTGTCCCAGCCCAAAGTTGCATGATGGTTGCAGACAGTCTGGCAGCAGATGGCACAGCTCTGCAACTGGCCCTCTGCTTACCTGAACCCTGTGAAGACAGTTACCCATGGCCATTGTCAGGTAAGTGTGACAGAACCTGCAGAAATAGTTGGGAGCATCTTGATGAATGCGGGGAATCAGGTTCACTGGCCCTTGATTGCCCTGGCATGCCTTCTTTCATGCATTGCAACTGAAAACATGACATACTGTGACAGGAGAGCTTTTGAGAAAGCATCCAACATTATAGTTAGTTCGGCGTTCATATAAATTAATGGTACCATCTGGTCGACTGTCCCAGCTTCCTGTGGGAAGAGGACCCTTCACATACACTAAATATCTGCAAATGATGGTGTGCACTTACTGGCAGGAGGGCACAGTGCACCTGACCAGCCTGGCATCCCTCTGTAGGACATCCTTTTCTTCCAAATAACTCAGATAGAGTGATTCCAATTGGGAATCTCATTGGTTTCAGTAATGGAGATTTGAAGGGAATTTTTATAAAAAATCAATTACCACAAAGGCTCAAGAATCTAAGTACCAGAAAAACCTCCCAAAGGGATAGAAATTCATTATAGCCCAGGAAAGGGCGGTATAATTAGAAAAGTTGGAGAATTAGCACCAAGCGCTAATGCTTCAGACTGCACGCAAAATTCATGCTCATTGCTCAAAGAAATTATTGGAGTGCTAATTCAAGTCCCAAGGTCATTAGCATTACACTCAAAGGGTGGACCAATATCAGGTGCAGTCTAATCGCAAATCATGATTGCCACAGGCTTTTTCCAGTTCTCAAAGGGGAGGTTCATTGATGCTGCAGGACCTCATTCTCAGCATTGCTGGCTGTGCAGTTGCCTCAGCAAGCAGCAGCAGGTCAAGGAGAAGGATCTGGAGGACTGAAGCAGCTGTACTCATGGTAGATCCATGCCCCAGGGAGAGAGCCCGCAGATTCTGCGATCAAGCATTGGAGGTGTTGGTGTTCACTGTGGAGAGACGGAGGGCGGTGCTCTACCTGGCAAGTGGCAGGAGGCCCTTGCCGCAAGTCTTCCGCACCATGTGGAGGGAGGTAGCGCAGCACGTCTCGGGAAGAACTGTGGTCCCTAAGACCCACACACAGTGCAGGAAGAAATTTAACGACCTCACTCGGGTAGTCAGGGTGAGTGAATGCCTCAACAAATGCTACATACCTTCATCTGAACCACAGTCTTCACACACTGGCCAAAGCACCACACCCCCAGCACTCATCCACCAACAATCTCTACCTACCAACACTCACACCCACATCTCACACCTTGCACACAATGACAGCTATTCGACTATGGCAGACACATCACCCAAACACATTGCTCCACACTCACTCACACTGAAGTCAGTGGAAAAACTGAAGTCAATGGGAATCGGGGAGAAAACGCTCCACTGGCTGGAGTCATACCTAGCACAAAGGAAGATGGTTGTGGTGGTTGAAGGTCAATCATCACAGCCCCAGGACATCGAGGCAGGAGTTCCTCAGGGCAACCATCTTCAGCTGCTTCATCAATGACCTTCTCTCCAACATAAGGTCAGAAATGAGGATGTTCTCTGATGACTGCACAGTGTTCAGCGCCATTCACAACTCCTCAGATAATGAAGCAGTCTATGCCCACATCCAACAAGACCGGGACGACGTTCAGGCATGGGCTGATAAGTGGCAGGTAACATTCGCGCCACAGAAGTGCCAGGCAATGACTATCTCCAACAAGTGAGATTCTAACCACCTCCCCCTGACATTCAATGGCATTACCATCGCCGAATCCCCCACCATCAACATCCTGGGGGTCACCATTGACCAGAAACTTAACTGGACCAGCCACATAAATACTGTGGCAATAAGAGCAGGTCAGAGGCTAGGTATTCTGCGGCGAGTGTCTCACCTCCTGACTCCCCAAAGCCTTTCCACCATCTACAAGGCACAAGTAAGGAGTGTGATGGAATACTCTCCACTTGCCTGGATGAGTGCAGCTCCAACAACACTCAAGAAGCTCGACACCATCCAGGACAAAGCAGCCCACTTGATTCACTCCCTCCACCATTGGCGTACCGTGATTGCAGTGTGTTCCATTTACAAGATGCAATGCAGCAACTCACCAAGACTTCTTCGGCAGCACCTCCCAAATGCGTGACCTCTACCACCTAGAAGGACAAGGGCAGCAGGCGCGTGGGAACACCACCACCTCCAAGTTCACCTCCAAGTCACACACCATCCTGACTTAGAAATATATCGCCGATCCTTCATTGTCGCTGGGTCAAAATCCTGGAACTCCCTCCCTAACAGCACCGTGGGAGTACTTTCACCACACGGACTGCAGCAGTTCAAGAAGGCAGCTCACCACCACCTTCTCAAGGGTAATTAGGGATGGGCAATAAATGCTGGCCTTGCCAGCGATGCCCACATCCCATAAACAAATTAAAAAAAACACACTTTCCTTTCTCTTGCAGGCCAAGGTGGCTCACAACAGGAGGGAGCAGGAGCGCACAGGCGGGGGACAAGCCGACACCCAACCACTGTCTGCGCTGGAGAATCAAGTGCTGCAGATTATTGGGCACCAGGTGGTGGGTGCAGTGGCCACCGGCAACGTTGACCCCCTTGGGGACAACAACGGTATGTTCATCCCTACTCCTTCACCCCACAAGCGTTTCGCACTTTCCAGCTAATCATGGTGTATGCATGCATTTCTCCCTTCCTGCCCCCCTCCCCTCACCTTAACCTGACTCTTGTGCCTTTATACTTTCAGATAATCAGCAAGCACCTGAGAAGCCTGTCCCTGAGGGCACCGTAGAGAGCGAGGCGGGAAAAAAGGAGGAAGAAAAACACACCGCGTCACTGAATGTCTCACCCGCAGGCACCAGCTCAGATACTGGCACTACGCATTCTTTAGAGACTAGTATAGTAGTGGGATCTGCACAGGGTGAGGCACTGGGGATGAGTGGGCTACAGCCAGGCCAGGGGGAAAGGGTAGCTCGGGGCCAGCTCCCCGGAGGGCGAGTTTGCACACAGGTTCTGCTGCACAGTACTCAGATGAAGACCTTGATGGGAGGCCTTTAGAAGAAGGGTGATGGGCATGCATACAGAGATGATAGGCGCAATGGCAAGGGTGCCGAGAGCCTCTCGGCAATGATAAGGAGTGTGGAGGAGTCTGCCTCCAACATTGCACAAGGCTCTGCGCACACCATGAAGCCCATCATTTCCAGTCTGCAAAGGATGGTAGACTCCCAGAGAGACTGTGGCGACCCAGACCTGATGCCGCATGTGATGGGTGATCTGGCAGCTTCCATTGCAGCACAGGCAGAAGCAACGCAACGTCTTAATGCTGAAATGCAGTCCCTGCTTGGTGGCATCCAATCTCAGGCTGCTCTCATGCAGTCTCAGCTTCATGCCATGCAAGCTCTGACTGCTGTCATCGTGGCTGGGTCTACCACCGTCGACCGGGGCTTTCACAGTGTCGCAGCAGGCTAGCAATCTATGCTCCAACAGATTGCTAGGGATGCTGAGGTGCTGCCCTGGGGGAGTGGCCATGGGTCAGTGGAGCAGGAAGCTGCTGTCCTCTCTCAGGATAACAGCATTCCTGCTCCCACCAGTGCTACTCCACCATTGCCCTTGTCACTGCCTGTTATCCAGCCAGCCCAGATTGCTGCCGCCCATGCTGAGGTGGTGCAGTCGGGCCTTCTTGGCCCAGAGCTGGTCGAGGGCATCCTGCAAGGCCATCTGAAGTCTCCCGCACAGGCACTCAGCAGCCTTCCACCAGCCGTGCTGCAGCCACTGGGCCAACACTTCATAGGAGCACTAGTGTAGGCAAAGGCAGAATAACGAGAGGCACTAAGGGGTGGCGCAAGGATGAATAGTTAATATTTTTGTTGTAAATATGTGTTCACTGATTATTGATAAATTTATTAATTCAGTTTGGATTCTTTTGTGGTGTGTCTCATTTCAACTTTGCGCTGCGACAGGGATGGAATGATGGGGATGTGGTGAGCAACGAGGATGTGGGGTTTCATTCATTTGAATCTCAGTCTGATGAGGCGGTCATTGACCACCCTTCTGGAAGGCCGATTGAGTGGCTGCCTCCTCCCTCGCTCCTGTTCCTCCTCCTCCTCCTCCTCCCTCGCTCCTGTTCCTCCTCCTCCTCCTCCTCCCTCGCTCCTGTTCCTCCTCCTCCTCCTCCTCCCTCGCTCCTGTTCCTCCTCCTCCTCCTCCCTCGCTCCTGTTCCTCCTCCTCCTCCCTCGCTCCTGTTCCTCCTCCTCCTCCCTCGCTCCTGTTCCTCCTCCTCCTCCTCCTCCCTCACTCCTGTTCCTCCTCCTCCTCCTCCTCCTCCCTCGCTCCTGTTCCTCCTCCTCCTCCTCCTCCTTCGCTCCTGTTCCTCCTCCTCCTCCTCCTCCTCCCTCGCTCCTGTTCCTCCTCCTCCTCCTCCTCCCTCGCTCCTGTTCCTCCTCCTCCTCCTCTTCCTCCCTCGCTCCTGTTCCTCTTCTTAAAACCTACCTCTTCATCTGCCTCAATATCTCCTTTTGTGGCTCGGTGTCAAATTATGATTGATAACGCTCCTGTGATGTGCCTTGGGTCGTTTTACTATGTTAAATACGGTATATAAATGCAAGTTGTTGTTGAAGTGCAATCACTGTAGGGGAAAACAAGCCGTAAAATCATTATTAAAAATAAAATGTTTCTCTTTTGTATCTAATGGTATTGTGGCAATCTAGATACGTTATTTGTGTAAAATGTATTGAAGCTGTCATGTTAACTACTAAGCAGAGTGTACTGATGCTATCTTTCTAATCACCTCATAACAGTGTTCTACAACGTGAAGCTCATATAGACAGCCAATTTACATTTCCCACTGCAAGTCATCAGACATGATGTGCTTTACCATTCATGAGGTTTAACCACAAAGGCACATCCAACACTGGCTTTACATCAATATTCAAAATCATTTTCACTTCTATTAAATACATGCATACCTTTCACATAATAATAACATGCTGGAACAATATTTTATTTTTCATATGTATGATTTGGACATCTCAATTGTTAACTTGGACTTGATATGTCACTAAATCATGGACTGAATAGCTCTTCATGTTAAGAAAGCCATAATAGAGGCCCAGAAATTGATCTCGCTCTGTTCCCGCGGGGGTAAGCCTTCCCCGCGATCTCTCACCTCGCTTGTGCTTTTTCAGATCCAGCTCGCACGAACTTGATGTTCCAGACATCAGCGGGCAGTGCTTGCGTATCCCACCGGCGTAGTGAATTTGTGCGAGCTGTGGGATCACGTGACTCAGTTAGAGCCAATGGCAGCACACCATCTTCCATTCATAAGTTTCACAGCATGGCTGTGAAATCTATGAATCTTACACCCCCCCAAAATAACAGCTAAACCTCAATTAATTTTTTTTTAAAACCATCACATTAATAAAATAAGTATAGTTAAATAAATTAACCATTTTAAATAAAAAATTAAATTTTTGAAAAATTTTTAAATCTTTTAAAAAGTTATAAAAATAAACTTACCTGTCTTTAAAGTCTCTAAAAAAGATATACCTGTAAAAAAAAATTCAAAAAAATACTTAATTCACTACTTACCTTGTTAAAAGTGGGTCTTACTCCTCCTTTTTACATTTCTAAAATCTTCAGTACTTACCTGCGCGTCCAAAGCATGAAGTGCACAGCGTGCGCGCAGCCTGTAGCGCGCACGCGATGCACCGAGGAACCGCCCCCTTTTCAAAAGAGCAATTGCCGGTTTTCAGCGCATGCGCAGGGCATGCAGAAAACCGGCAATTGCAGAGGGAATACGCGAGAGTATGCAGTGCGTACTCTCGCGCACCGGGATCAATTTTTGGGCCAATACCCCATTTACATGGAAAACTATTTACCTGGCTTAGAACTTCATTTATGTTTTGAGGAAAGCCCATTTCTACATTTAAGATAACCCAAATTCACTGGAATTTAATTTAGTAACTACAGTACTGTTTTGGGGAGAAATACTAAATAAGAAAAATGCTGAAATTTAATTTTTTTTAAATGGTACAAATAGTTGGATGTCCACAGAAAGGAAGGATTATATTTCATGTGCTTTGTTACATGGGAAAATAGAGTGATTTATTTACTTGGCACTGTATAATTTCTTCCTATTATTGATATTACATACATATCACAGCCTTTTAACAGAGATGAAAGTTCACTGGGCGCAAGGCTTTGATAAATGCCAGGCGCATCTTACTGATGCCAAGGAACGCCTCTCTGACATTGGACTCAACATTTATAATAAGCCGATGATCCCTTCAGAAACATTTCTAAGGAGGGAGCTGTCGGTCCATAAATACATGGTACACAATGAGAATGCTTCTCATTCTACTCACGTTATCTGGTAAATAACAGAGATAGAAAAGTGAAATGCGTAGTCCATTTGCCTATCTAGTGATTCATTACTGAAGTATTTAGGCAATGTCACTCTCTCAGCACAGGGAGGACTCATCATTCATAGTCATATCCGTACAGCAAAGAGGGGTAACCACAGGCAGGTATGGTAAAATGGGTATAGCCCAGTTAATCCAGTTAATGACTTTCTAGCCTGGATTTTCCTCTGAATTACCACCCATTTTGGGGCAGATTTAGGGTGACAAACAGATTAAAATGTGTTCTTAAAGGCTATCGACTGAAATCTGCCACATAAAAACAGCACCTGTATTTCCCTCCCAAAAATAAACACCAGTTTCCTTTAAGACCCGCCAGAAACCAATTCTGCCACATTTAAATTGGGTCAAGGGGACGTAGCTAACCTAGTCGCCCAATAACCTCCATTTTGCCCCAAACCCACCCCAAATAATAATCAGCAGTATATTAGTGGTGGCAAGAGCTGTTGCAAGGTATCCCTGAGGCAGATACTGTCCTGAGGAGTCATTGTATGCTATCCTAAAGGGCAATGTTTCTTTCTCTGCACAGTGGTCTTTTTAATATGGCTGTTACTTTTACTCAGCTCTACTCAAAGTATTGCTCTGCAAACTAGGCACTGATTTTCCGATAAAAATACATTTATTTTTGAAGTTTTGAAAAGGAAGAGTGTGAACACATAGAAGAGGCTTAGTTGGAGTCTCTAAAGTCACTCATTCACTAGGCACTACAGACCAAGAAGATCTTGCTTAAGTATCTCCACAACATGAGAAGGGTGCAAAAATGAGAGCAAGTGGAACAGGCGAGCCAGCTGCCAGAGAATTTCAATAAATAAAGGTTAACTCATCAAATAAAGTCACTTCACATTTGCATCCCCACACCCTCACAAAGTCACTCACTCTCCAATGTTCTTCATAAAACAGAAGTATACATTTCCCCAGCCATCATCGAACTCCCAAAAGTTGAAAACGTACTCAGAAATGAACTCGCAACACTATGTGATCAAGTTGTCTTTGCTTAAAACTATATCATTCACCATGGAGTGCCTACAAAATCCATTCTCCCTTTCTACAACTACTTAACACTGTGACTACCCTTGGTGCCAGCTAAATTACTTATGCTGGTTCCTATTCTCCTACAGCTACAAAGTGCTCCCTGAGCGAGCTGAGACTGAGCAGTGCGTGGCTGGGATGGTTGCCTTTGAGCCTTAGAGACCTGAGGTGACTCTTGTTTCAGGGAAGCTGCTGTCCCAGAGGGTCCAGCCTCCATCAGTCTGGTGCTTGCAGTAGCAAAAGGTGTTGGGCCCATGATTGAAGCTCCCTCATGTGAAGGCATTAGAGCGAGTGTTCAGCAAGTTCATTGCCACTCTCTGGAGAGACAGTGACATCGGCGCCCACTCCTTGCGGCTCACTAGTGCTGAGCACAGTTTCTGAGGTGCTACTGGTCAGTATTATCACAGATCCAATATTCCCAACCAGGTCTTGATAGCTCTATGAAAATGTCCCAGTGGCAGTAAACCAATGAAGGATGGTTTCCTGGCCTCCCAACCACTCTGCGTGGCTAATGAGGGCTCTGAGAGGAAATTGCGTCTGTTTAGCGGTGGCTTTACATTGGTGGATAGTGGGTATTAGGATCACCCTGATGCAAACTCACCAACGAATCCAGGCCTCTAAATCCTGATTAATAATCCTATGGAAAATGCCCATCTTTCCTTTTTAGACTGATCTGCTCTATTTTCTGTTTTTATTTCACAGTTTTCTAATCTAAACTTTAATAACCAAACAGCCTTAAATAATATCAAGAGAGCATCCTACAATACATTAGCTTTGTGTTTGAGATCTGATGCCTTCAGCAGAGTGAGCCCATTCACATTACTGTATGCTGTAGCATTAATAACTGAGCACCTTGAATTCCATCTCTCATAGCAAGAAACATCTCTGTGAGGAACACTCACCCTTATTAAAATACTATCCAGTTAGAAAACTGATTTTCTGTATGCCATGTAATACCAATGAAAAACAGTACTGATATGCCACAAACAATCGCCAATTTCAATTACAAAGAAGGAACTAAACATTGCATATATCTTTATTTAATAAATACTATAGAGTTACACTATCAGTGTGTCTGATTTAAGTATCCAGCAGAATTTGTTCTTATCCAACATGATCAGTTTACCGCACCACTGCTATGTTATTTTTTTGAGAGGTCGCACAACACCAGGTTATAGTCCAACAGTTTTATTTGAAATCACAAGCTTTCGGAGCTATCGATTTGCTCCTTCCTCAGGTGAAGTAAATTAGATACAGAATCTCCAAAGCATATATAGATGGAAAACAAAGAATGTGTACTTTACAATTGCAGACCAATAAATTAAATCATCCTGACTATCTGCCGAGGTGTGATAAAGTTAATTAAGTCAGCCAGGAAGGTACCACATCAAAGACATAGCAAGATACAACTGAGACAATGAGGTGTAGTCGCAGGGGTTCTAACGTGTCAAAAGCTGCCGTCTGTATGTAAAACGAAAAGCTTTAACATTTTTTTACTTTTTTACTGGGAAAATTTTTACTTTTTTTACTGGGAATCACATCTGTGAACAGATGTGATTCCCAGTAAAAAAAGTAAAAATTTTCCCAGTAAAAAAGTAAAAAAATGTTAAAGCTTTTCGTTTTACATACAGACGGCAGCTTTTGACACGTTAGAACCCCTGCGACTACACCTCATTGTCTCAGTTGTATCTTGCTATGTCTTTGATGTGGTACCTTCCTGGCTGACTTAATTAACTTTATCACACCTCGGCAGATAGTCAGGATGATTTAATTTATTGGTCTGCAATTGTAAAGTACACATTCTTTGTTTTCCATCTATATATGCTTTGGAGATTCTGTATCTAATTTACTTCACCTGAGGAAGGAGCAAATCGATAGCTCCGAAAGCTTGTGATTTCAAATAAAACTGTTGGACTATAACCTGGTGTTGTGCGACCTCTCAATTTTGTCCACCCCAGTCCAACACCGGCATCTCCGCATCATGTTATTTTTTACCATGTTATCTCAATCTTATTGATATCTTCTCCCAACCCGCCGCCCACATCCCAACACCAGTTGTGCTGGCAGGAGTACAGTGGAACAGGGCTTTGGGGCTTCTTTCAGAGTTTGCATGGTCTAAACACAACCATCAGACCTGGCCTCACATTTGTTAATGGGCAAGTAGACCCTGGATCAAGCACAAGTGTCGTGGCAATAGTCTGCCTTCATGATGTTGTCCTCAGTCCTGATTACAGCTCACGTGACATTTCCAGCCAGCCTCCTCAGATGCCGGCTAATTTAAGTGGCACGCTACAAGACTGAGCTGTCATTAACCATGCAGTGGCGAGGCAGCCTGCAGAAGGGTCCTCTCGGGACTCAGAAGCCCTGAAATGATGGCTACTGTAGGCCGAAGAGGGGCATGATACATGGTGCAGCTAAGTACCTCGGACGTCACTGGCCCTTGGGATGCACTTAGATGGATTGGTTTAAGGACTGTACAGAGGAGCATCAGGGATAAAGACGGTGAGGAAAGAAAGCAGTAATTCTAAATATTAATGTGCACAGTAAAAACACTTAGTGATACGAAGTCAAGTGTTCTAAAGTAAGTTTGTTCTATGTTTGGGTTTTGTATATGAGAGGATGGTTAGAGGTCAGTTTACAATGGAAGGCAGAGGGCTGAATTTTGCCAGCGCTCAGAATGCGGGTTTGGAGGCGGGTCTGCTGTCAAAATCACAAAGATTGACAGCGAGTCGGTATCCCGCTGTAAACCCGCCTCTTTGTCAGTTTCCCAAGTGTCGGTTCTGTCATCCCTGAACAGACCCGACACCAAGCGGCAGGTCAGCTAATTTAGATAGTTAAAAGCTTATTAAAAGGTAGTTAAGAACCATTTTAACATAAGAACATAAGAAATAGGAGCAGGAGTAGGCCATTTGGCCTTTCGAGCTCCGCCATTCAAAAAGATCATGGTTGATCTTTTACCTCATCTCCACTTTCCTGAACTATGCCCATATCCCTTGATTCCCTTAATATTCAAAAATCTATCGATCTCTGTCTTTAATATACTCAACGACTGAGCCTCCTCAGCCCTCTGGGGTAGAGAATTCCAAAGATTCACCAACCTCTGAGTGAAGAAATTTCTCCTCATCCTAAATGGCCGACCCCTTATTCTGAGACTGTGACCCCTGGTTCTAGACTCCCCAGCCAGGGGAAACATCCTCCCTGCATCTACCCTGTCAAGCCCTGTAAGAATTTTGTATGTTTCAATGAGATCACCTCTCATTCTTCTAAACTCTAGAGAATATACGTCTAGTCTACTCAATCTGTCCTCATAGGACAATCCCCCCATCCCAGGAATCAGTCTGGTGAACCTTTGTTGCACTCCCTCTATAGCAAGTATATCCTTCCTTAGGTAAGGAGGCCAAAACTGTACACAATACTCCATAAGTGGGCTCACCAGAGCCCTATATAATTGCAGTAAGATGTCTTTACTCTTATACTCAAATCCTCTTATAATAAAGTCCAACATACCATTTGCTTTCCTAATTGCTTGCTGTACCTGCATGTTACCTTTCAGTGATTCGTGTACAAGGACACCCAGGTCCCTCTGAACACCAACATTTCCCAATCTCTCACCATTTAAAAAATGCTTTTCTATTTTTCCTACCAAAGTGGATAACTTCACATTTCTCCACATTATATTCCATTTGCCATGTTCTTGCCCACTCACTTAGCCTGTCTATATCCCCTTGAAGCCTCCTTGCATCCTCCTCACAACTTACATTCCCACCCAGCTTTGTATCATCAGCAAACTTGGATATATTACATTTGGTCCCCTCATCCAAATCATTGATGTTGATTGTGAATAGCTGAGGCCCAAGCACTGATCCTTGCGGTAGCCCACTAGGTACAGCCTGCCAACCCGAAAATGATCCGTTTATTCCTACTCTCTGTTTTCTGTCCATTAACCAATCCTCAATCCATGCTAGTATATTACCCCCAATCCCATGAGCCCTAATTTTGTTTAATAACCTCTTGTGTGGCACCTTATCGAATGCCTTCTGAAAATCCAAATACACCACATCCACTGATTCCCCCTTATTTATTCTGCTAGTTACAACCTCAAAAAAAACTCTAACAGATTCATCAAACACAATTTCCCTTTCATAAATCCGTGTTGACTCTGCCCAATCCTATTACCATTTTCTAAGTGCCCTGTTACCACGTCCTTAATAATAGATTCTAGCATTTTCCCGACTACTGATGTCAGGCTAACTGGTCTGTAGTTCGATAGCAAAATACTGCGGATGCTGGAAATCCGAAATAACAACAGAAAACGCTGGAAAAACTCAGCAGGCCAGGCAACACCCGTGGAGAGAGAAAGAGAGTTAACGTTTCAGGTCGAAACCCTTCGTCGGAACTGAGAGAGCAAGAAATAAACAGATAAAAATGCAAGGGGGAGGCTGGGGGGAGGAATAAAAGAACAAAAGGGATGGTCTTTAGTGAGTAGAGACATTGAGAGATGCTCAAGGCAAGACGAGATGGTAATGGGACAGGTTGAGAAACAAAAGGTAAGGTGTGAAATGCTGGCAGAATCAGAGACAGCTGCCGTGGGGGGAGAGAGAGAAAAAAAAGGAAAAAGGCACGGACCAAAAGAGTGGATAAATGTATACATATGTGGTAGGGGCCGGGGTTATGATCTGAAATTGTTGAACTCGATATTGAGTCCGGAAGGCTGTAAAGTGCCTAAACAGAAGATGAGGTGCTGTTCCTGGCGCTGTAGTTCCCCGTTTTCTCTCGCCCTCCTTTCTTAAATAGTGGGGTTACATTTTCTACCTTCCAATCTGCGAGAACCATTCTAGAATCTATGGAATTTTGGAAAATGACAACCAATGCATCCACTATCTCTATAGCCAACTCTTTCAAAACCCTAGGATGTAGGCCATCAGGTCCAGCGGATTTATTGGCTTTCAGTCCCATTAATTTCTCCAGTACTACTTTTTTACTAATACTAATTTCTTTCAGTTCCTCATTCTTGCTAGGCCCTTGGTTCTCCACTATTTTGTTTTTTGTGTCTTCTTCCGTGAAGACAGACACAAAGTATTTGTTTCATTTCTCAGCCATTTCCTTATTCCCCATTATAATTTCTCCTGTCTCAGCCTGTAAGGGACCCACATTTACTTTCGCTAATCTTTTCCTTTTTACACACCTATAGCAACTTTTACAATCTGTTTTTATGTCTCTTGCTAGTTTACTCTCATATTCTATTTTCCCTTTCTTTATCAATTTCTTGGTCCTCCTTTGCTGAATTCTAAAACCCTCCAAATCCTCAGGCTTACTACTCTTTTTGGCAGCATTATACGCCTCTTCCTTTGATCTACTACTATTTTTAACTTCTCTTGTTAGCCACGGTTGGACCACTTTTCCTGTGGGGTTTTTGTGCTTTAAAGGAATGTATATTTATTGTAAATTATGTATTAATTCTTTAAATGCTAGCCATTGCTTGTCCACTGTCATACCTTTTAATGTAGTTTCCCAATCTACCTTAGCCAACTTGCCCCTCATACCTACGTAGTTTGCTTTGTTTAGATTTAAGATCCTAGTTTCAGATTTAACTAAGTCACTTTCAAACTCAATATAAAATTCTATCATATTATGGTCATTCTTCCCTAAAGGCCCCTTTACTACAAGGTTATTAATTAAGCCTTTCTCGTTGCACAATACTAGATCTAAAATAGCCTGTTTCCTAGTTGGTTCCTCAACATACTGATCTACAAAACTATCTTGCATACATTCCATGAATTTGTCCTCCACATTATTACTGCAAATTTGGTTTGCCCAGTCTATATGTAAATTAAATTCCCCCATGATTACTGTATTACCTGTGTTACATGCGCCTCTAATTTTCTGGTTTATACTCTGCCCTATATTACAAATACTGTTTGGGGGCTTATAAACAACTTCCACCAATGTTTTCTGCCCCTTGCTGTTTCTTAGCTCTTGATTTTCGGAGCTAAGATCCTTTCTCTCTACTGTCTTTATCCCATCCTTTATTTTCAGGGCTACCCCTCCTCCTTTTCCATTTTGCCTATCTCTTATAAAAGTTAAGTATCCTGGAATATTTAGTTCCCAACTTTGGCCACTTTGCAACCACGTCTCTGTTATGGCTATGAGATCAATCCTGTTCATTTCTATCTGCGCTATTAATTCATCATTTTCTCATGTACTTACCATTTTACCAGGTTTTCAATGAGGTTCCCGGAGAGCGGCTACCACGTCAGGTAAGTATGTCTGGTTCTAAATGACTGTGGATTGCTGTGAATAGGTGAAAGCTGCAAAAGTGGTCTAAAACCTACCATTTCACAGCTGTTCACTTCCCAATCTTAGAAGCTGGAGCATTAATGAATTGGAACCCATTTTTGAGCTTTATGCACTTTTAAATTTTTTTAAAAATTTATTTGTTTACAGGATGTGGGCATTGCTGGCAAGGCCGGCATTTATTGTTCATCCCTAATTGCCCTTGAGAAGGTGGCAGTGAGCCGCCTTGTTGAACCGCTGCAGTCCTGTGGTGAAGTTACTCCCACAGTGGTGACTTTGTTGCAGCGGTTTGGTACAACTGAGTGGCTTGCTCAGCCATTTCAGAGGGCAGTTGAGAGTCAGTCACATTGCTGTGAGTCTGGAGTCACATATAGGCTAGACCAGGTAAAGGCGGCAGATTTCCTTCCCTAAAGGCCATTAGTGAACCAGATGGGTTTTTACGACAATCCGGTAGTTTCATGGTCACCATTACTGATACTAGCTTTTTAATTAAGTGTCTCTTGCCATTTCTTCTTCATCTTGCTCCTATTCTTCCTCCATCAGTAAAACATACACGGAAGTGGCCATGGGGACCCCCATGATAAGGACTCCATGAGAGAAGGGTAGAAAAATAAAATGTTTCCCTGCCTGAAACTGCAGAAAGGCAATTTGCAGATTCCTTTCTTAGAAGCACAGCAGGAAACAAAATTCAAATTGCTCCAGTCAAAGCTGAGGTAGTTTGTGAACAGTCAGAGCCTTGGTTTGGTAAGTCATGCCTCTTCTTTTGCAGCTCGAGTTAAGTGAGCTGTAAAATTAGCTTAAATAATGGCATTTCTGATGGATCAGCTTTTGCCATCATTATTCTGTCATTGACATATATTCTTCACATTGGGGCGGGCACATCTTCTGCCTGCCTCCACCTCTGCTAGAATTTATGGTGTAATTTAGAAGGAATGAAACTCTGGCGAATCCGAATCCCACTATAAATGTCCACTGGAAATCCACAATGTTTGGCTCAGAGTAATTGCAGAATTTCTAGGCTACTGTCTCCAATACTTTATTTCCTTTTGGATGTGCACACGTGAAATGCATGTCAACTCTCCCATCCCCAGTATCTTTTTCTTGGAGAAGTTGGTCATTATCGATTGGTCCTTGTTGAAATCAGACAGTCATCATATGGCTGAACTTTGTTTCCGACCATTCTATGGGATGCTACTGAAAGAACTATTTTAAACAGCTGGGAGTAGAGATTCCGCTAGTTTCGTACTAAGATTCCAGTGCAAAAGATCGTGGAATTTAAAATGTAAGTGAGTTACTCCCAGAAAGACCTACGCTTGTGTTTTCCGTGACCTTTTACGCTAGTTCAAGATTCAGTTCACCCGAATCAGGCCCTGCTCACAGAACTGGGCACACCCCCAGGTTGAAATTGCGAGATTCCGCTGGTTGCGGTGCTTCCAGAAGGCTATTCAAATTGCGTTCATTTTCTCAGGCACCAGTAGGCATGTTTTAAAAGTTTTTTCATTTCAAAATATATTTAATTTACTAAGAAACTGACTAGTGCACACCAATGAAACTGTTAAATGGTTCAGTATAGTTCTTCTAAGTCGTTTTCAGTGATTTCAACTCAGGTTACTCATAGATGGAGAACTGGACACCAATGTTCCCTGTAATTTTTTTTTCGGGCCGCACTGCCCCTTTAATACCGCACATGAAAAGCCGGCAAGCCGGCTGCGCGGGACCCCTGGAGCACTGCACAGCTGTGCAGCCTACAGGGAACATTGCTGGACACCCTTACTACAAATGCTTATTTTTGCTGATCAACCCATTTTCAGCTGTATTAATGGCCCAGAAGTTAAAGACTGAGTGTTGACGCGGGGGTAAGGCTTCCCCGCGATCTCTCACTCCGCGTTGGCTTTTTCAGATCCAGCTCGCACGAACTTGATGTTCCAGACATCAGCTGGGCAGTGCTTGCGTATCCCACCGGCGTAGTGAATTCGTGCGAGCTGTGGGATCACGTGACTCAGTTAGAGCCAATGGCAGCACACCATCTTCCATTCATAACTTTCACATAAGTGCTGTGAAAGCTATGAATCTTACACACCCCCAAAATAACAGCTAAACCTCAATTAAATTTTTTAAAAAAACCATCACATTAATAAAATAAGTATAGTTAAATAAATTAACCATTTTAAATAAAAAATTAAATTTTTGAAAAAATTTAAAATCTTTTAAAAGGTTATAAAAATAAACTTACCTGTCTTTAAAGTCTCTAAAAAAGATATACCTGTTAAAACAAATTCAAAATAATACTTAATTCACTACTTACCTTGTTAAAAGTGGGTCTTACTCCTCCTTTTTTTATTTCTAAAATCTTCCGTCCTTACCTGCGCGTCCAAAGCACTAAGTGCACAGCGTGCGCGCAGCCTGTAGCGCGCACGCGGTGCACCGAGGAACCGCCCCCTTTTCCAAAAACCAAGTGCCAGTTTTCAGCGCATGCGCAGTGCATGCAGAAAACCGGCAATTGGTGACAGAATACGCGAGAGTACACAGTGCATACTCTCGCGTATCAAGACTAATTTTTGGGCCAATAAAACTGCCCTAGTTTCCCACTCTTAAATACATCAAGGAAAATGTTTTAATGGAAAAAAAAATAAACGTTTATGTTCAATTACGCTGCCCGATTGAGCTGGTTCATGGAAGATTTTACATTTGTGATTATACAAATTAATTTTAGCGGAAACCTGAACTGTAACCTCGCCAACACATTTTGGGTGCAATTTCCTGAGTGCGTCCAAAGCAGAAACTCTACCCATGTATTTTTAAATTTTGTGTTTACATGCTGTTTCAGAACAACAATACTGACCAATAATGGTAACATGACCTTTCAATCCATATCAATGGTAAGTGGTGACCAGAGACCATCCAAAACTCTGCTACCTGTATCCTATCCCACACCAGATTCTAGTCACCCCTATCCTCACTGACCTACATTGTCTCCCGGTCATCCAACAATTCAAATTTAAAATTCTCATCCTTGTGTTTAAATCCTTTCTTGGCCTCACCCCTCCCTGTCTGTAACCTCTTCCAGCCCTACAACATCCTCCTCCATCCCCCCACCCCCTGCAAAAACTCTATGTTCCTCTGGCTCTGGCTTCTCGTGCATCCCTCCCTTTGTCCTACCATTGGCAGCCATGCCGACAGTCGCCTAGGCCCCATGCTCTTGAATTCCCTCACTAAACCCTTAGCCTCTCCACTTCCTTCTCCTCCTTTAAGACCCCTCTTAAAATCCAGTTATCAACCAAGCTTTTGGTCACTCCTCCTCATATTTCCTTCTTTGGCTTGGCATCCATTGTTTTCCTTATGGCTCTGTGAAACATGTTATGGCATATTTTCTACATTAAAGGTGCTATATAAATGTTGTTGACGTTTGCAGTGGACTTTGAGAAAGAATTATAAACTTTCCTTTAGGCTTCAATTTATGATGCTCAGTTACTGGGAGGTGCACAAAATCACAGTGGTATCGCTCTCAATTTCCCCTGACACCCTGCAAGCAAACCTTGAGTTCTGCTCTATGGCCTCATGTGCATTCTATTTAAGTTCAACCTACAGATTGGCTCTGACTGAGGCTCCCAGTTCAGAGTAGTCACCTTCACACAGAATCCGAGTGCAAACCAGAGTCCAAGGAGATAGGGAGGGAGATGCGGCCTGTTAAAGGTAGCATCGACTGGGGATCATGACCGCACCTTGTGCAGCGCTGGAGGATTCTGGTTTGTAGTTACAGGGTGAATATCAGCGGCTTCTAGGATTATTACTAGTTACAGGTAGCATATCAAGGCGTTACACCGATTATTACCAGTTACAGGTAGACTATCAGAAAGTTATTGTCTTACTGTTGGTTAAGAGGGGAATCTTAACCAACAACCCTCCTCCACCCTCGGTTTCTCTTCTCCGCCTGCTCGTGGGTGGCCTTCTGGCTCTCGGATCTTCTTACACAACAGCTGCTGGCACGAAATCACGAGCAAGGATACTTAACTACAGGGAACCCAACGGTTGTACGATAAATGCAAATACATTTGCAGACGTCACAAAATCAGATGTCACGTGGTCAGATGTCACATGAGCAAACCTCCAGGAACACCTTGAACCAGAGCCGGCAACCCTACTTCCACCAGGTCTGAAAGCAGCTAACTTTGTACAGTCCAGGGATTGAACCTTCAACCCTCTTGAAGTGTATGGGGGCGATCTTGCCAGCCCTGGGGAGGTGGGTTTGGAGGCGGGACTGCCAGGAAAGTGGCAGAATCTGGGGGCGGGTACCCATCCCGCCCCCAACCCGCCTCCGTACCAACTTCCCAGGAGGCGGGTACCCGACCCGTGCCGGGTCCCGTCTCCTCGAAGCGGGAAGGGGATTAGTTCCAGTTAACAGGCAGTTTTTTTGAGAATCCCTATTTTGAGCCTTGAAGTGTGGGCTTCCCGACGGCTCCAAACCTCGCCAGGGTCAGCGAGGCGAGCCGTTGGTCTGCAGGGATCGGAGAGGCCAAGATGTCCGGTGTGCAGGTGAGTGATGGGTGCATGTGTGCAGAGGTAAGTGTGTGAGGTGTGTGTAAAGTGTTTTAATAAGTTTTACTTACCTTTACTTCTTCCTGCAGGCTTCCTCCCTTCAGGTCTCGTGAGTCCCTCAGCTCACCGACACAGAAAGCAGAATGGCCACTGAACTGTCAAACGCTGCAGCCTTCTGCTTTCTGCTCAGGAAGGCTTTCTAATTGAGTCTTGAGTAAAGACTCAACTTAGAGGACAGATTGTCAGTGTTTGACAGCGTCACAGAGCTGTCAAACGATGACATTTCATCTGTCAAAAGCTCTTGACAGATGAAACGTCACTCGCTGATGTCACCTGTAACCGGCTTTCCCTTAATTGGCCTGCTAAGTCCGCTGGGCGGGCTTAACAAGGTCAATCAAGGGAAAATAGTGTGGGTTGGCCACAAGTCGATGGAGGCGGGACTAAAACCCGACAAGTGGGAGTCCCGCCTCCAAAAGCTCCCCATTGACAAAATCCAGCCCTGTGTCTCGTTTACACTCTAGTAGTGCATTTACCAATTGAGCCATCGAAGGAAAGCCCCGCACCCTCTCCTAACACCTTCAATAATATTTTTAGAAATAATGACAGCCAGTCCTTTTCACGCAGGCAGCTTCACATGAACGAATGGGCAGAAACACATGTTAGAACCATAAATAGGAGCAATACTCTTGTTGGCATTAATTACAGACCGCCAAGGGTTTATGGTGAGCTCAAAGGAACATATTTCCTTTCAAATCCTCAAAGCTTTGGAGATTTGTCCCAGTTGAAGTACAAATGATCGATGGTGTGTGCATATGGGGATTGCAACAGATGTGAAATATGAATGCACATGTTTTGTCTCAGACTTTGCTCTGCTCCTATGTGACCTCAGCCCGCTTTCAGGTCTGGCAGCTAGGTAGCTAGCTTTATTCAGCATCTTTACAGTGTCCATTTTAAAAAACAGAAAAACAGCAGACTACATAGCTCATACAATTGGGGATTACATCTTGACTCCACTTTATAATAACTCGAGGCAAAAATTGTACAGGCTTAGATCTGTCATAATTCTCTCCGGAAAGCTTTTGTTCTTTTCTCCCTACTTTGCATAAGGCACTGTCTCCTCAGCATGTATAGGACTTCATATGGAAATAAAGAACCCACCATTGACATTTTAACGAGCATTCATGATTTAGAGTGTGTTCAGAGCCTGGTTTTGATTGGACCCAATTAGTATGAGGGTAGCATTGCTGCAGCTCATTGAGCCTGTGAACCCTTCTGGCCTGACCCAGTAAGACTGCTGAGTGCTGTAAACTGACTGGCTGTGGGAAGGGGGGGGGGGGGGGTGGTATTTGCTAAATACAACGCCATCCCTGTGCAAGACAAGAGGCTCTGAATCCGTTCCTGCATCTTTTAAAGAGAAAGCCATTTTGGTGGTTAACATGGGCTTTATTTGAAATGCATATGGGATTTTTTTTGTTTAAATCTACCGTGCCAATCTTTAATTTAACACAAAAGTTAACTGCAGCATGAAAATGAAAAATATGCTGACAATTTCTCTGTTAGCAGATCCGAGTAGTTTAATACTATTGTGACCACTGCCATTTGTGTGTCCCACTGGAGAATATGTAGAAAATGTACCATTACTTACTTTCTTTCAACTGTAACATGAAAGCAAGGTGAGATGACTGTAATATATTGCTGGAGGTAATTCCCTCTTCACATTCATCAGCTTTGTTCAATTCCACAGCATTTTAAAAGCATAAAACTTCACTGCAATTCATCAGAAACAGCTCTTGAAGTAGAAGTAGATTAGTAACAAATTAATGTAGCTCACGACTCAGTTATATCACAAACATTTTGCAAGACCAGACGGAAATTGAAGTAAATTACAAATCCTGTGATGGATACTTTTTAGGTTATACACTGTCAAGCAAGGCTTCCATGAATAACTGGGAAGAGGGAAATATACTGCCCCCCACCCCCCACCAAAAAATAACTTAATGTTCTACTGCATGATTACATTTCCAATCCTCTGAAGACGCTGTGGTAGACAATGCAGATGCTGTGCTGAGAGAGGATTTTTCACTGAAGTAGTTGAGCGCTGTTCCTCCTGTGTGCTCACCAGAGACCCCCGAAGTGACTTTATATTAAAAATGGATGAGGAAGAGATCAAACATGTCCCAGATTCTTTCAAGGCACCTGAATGTGATGACGGCTAGATTTCTGCGTATCTCAGAGCTAAAGGATCTGTGAAACGGAGAAAAAAGACAAGTGAGCGTTTCAAATAAATGTCAGCTCAAGCTGCTGGAGTCTGATTCCGTGAAACTCTGTGCGGAAAAGATTAACCTCTGCTGGCTGAAAGAAAACTGCTTATCCTAAGTTCTTTGTACTTCAAACACGTTATAGAAAGACTTCATCCTTGAACATACTTTAAGTGCAGCATCCCTGTGCCCAGACCTGTTTAAACTTTAAAGCACTGGTTATTATGATAAAAGAAATTTAGTATTCTCACACTTTCCTCCTTTCACTTCAGTTCACTGATATCACATTACTACAAGCGGAGTTTACATTCTCGATAAAATGTACCAGCTGCTGTTGTAAGCTGTGGTAATGAAAAATATAACTTTATTGTCATAGAGATCCTGCAAGCCAATGCTTTATTTACTTCTAAGTCCACAAACTGACAAATGTCGTGGATTTGAGACCTCAACACTTTGCAGGCTGAAAATGAGCACAGATGAACATTAAAAAAAAATCCCTCTTCCCAATTTTCTCCCATTCTCATAAGGCACGGACTCACGACAGTGTACAGGTGCGCAGGCACCAGCCACCCTTTGGGAGGTGAGACAGGTGGATTCTTCATGGCCGTGAATGTTTCCAGTTGTGTGGGGCATCACAATCAAGCTGTGTCTAGTCAGCATCCATACACAGGCATCTTCCAACGGGGCGGGGTCACTGAGTAGCTGATCCAAAGCTGCACGGCCCAAAAAGGTTGTTTACTGGTCCAGTACGCAGCAGTACTCCACTTGTAGCATTTTCTTTCTTATAATTTTTCCAGATGAGATGGTTAGGAACACAGAAGCTAATTGTAGTGTCCCTACTGCAGCCTAGTTAAGATCAAATAGCTCAGCAGAGACCTGGGTTCAGTCCTGGGACATTCCTGGTCTGAATGGCTCAGAACAAGAATGAACGGTGCATTCAGCAATTGAGCCACTGGAGAGCTCCTTTTATTTATTTATAAATTGAGAATGATTTATTGAATCATAAACCCATGAAGGTTTACAGCACAGAAGGGGGCCATTCGGCCCATCTTGTCTGTGCCAGTTCTTTGTTCGAGTAATCCAAAACTAATCCCACTGCCCTGCTCACCCACCATGCAGTACCAATGGGTGCAACGTGCACAACACATATTCCACACAACACATATTCCACACATTGGTACTTGGAAATTCCGTGTAGATCAGGTGTATGACCCCATTTGAAATAGTGAAATAAAGCTCCCGCCTGTTTCGGGTGGCAGCGCAGGCCTCCCATTTCAAGGTCTGCTACAATTTCATCTGCTTACTGTCTTGTGAGCATGAATGGGGTGGTAAGCAGAGGAAAACTGCCCCCTAATATTGCATATTTGTTCATCAATGTATCCTAACAACTTGAACCCCCCTTCCCATTCTTCATCTTAATCCATTCATCGCTTTTTTCTTAAAAGGTGTTAGTTCATATAAATGTAGCTTTAACATCTGTTAATGGAAATCTACACCACATATCTACTACTTTGGAAGGACAAAATATTGTCCAATCCCCAGCTTCAATGAGCTTGCTAGTTTTGTGGTTGTGCCTTCTCAGTTTTAATTAAATAACTTGCTTATGGCTAAGTTGTCCATGCTTTTCAGCATCTTGTGTAGGGTGTAAAGATAAACCCAGCAACTACAGGCCAGTCAGTTTAACCTCGGTGGTGGGGAAGCTTTTAGAAACAATAATCAGGGACAAAATTAACAGTCACTTGGACAAGTGTGGATTAATTAAGGAAAGCTAGCACGGATTTGTTAAAGGCAAATCATGTTTAACCAACTTGATTGAGGTTTTTGATGAGGTAACAGAAAGGATTGATGAGGGCAATGCAGTTGACGTGGTGTACATGGATTTCCAAAAGGCGTTCAACAAAGTGCCACATAATAGGCTTGCCAGTAAAGTTGAAGCCCATGGAATAAAAGGGACAGTGGCAGCATGAATACGAAATTGCCTAAGTGACAGGAAACAGAGAGTAGCGGTGAACGGTTGTTTTTCAGACTGGAGAAAGGTATACAGTGGTGTTCCGCAGGGGTCGGTTCTAGGACCACTGCTTTTCTTGATATATTAATGACTTGGATGTGGGTGTACAGGGCACAATTTCAAAATCTGCAGATGACACAAAACTTGGAAGTATACTGAACAGTGAGAAGGGTAGTGATAGACTTCAAGAGGACATAGCCAGGCTGGTGGAATGGGCGGGCATGTGGCAGATGAAATTTAACACAGAAAAGTGTGAAGTGATACATTTTGGTAGAATGAATGAAGAGAGGAAATATAAACTAAAGGGTACAATCCTAAAGGGGGTGCATGAACAGAGAGACCTAGGGGTATATGTGCACAAATCGTTGAACGTGGCAGGGCAGGTTGAGAAAGCAGTTATAAAAGCTTATGGGATCCTGGGCTTCATGAATAGAGGTATAGAGTACAAAAGTGTGGAAATTATGATGAACCTGTATAAAACACTGGTTCGGCCTCAACTGGAGTCATTCTGGGCACCGCACTTTAGGAAGGATGTGAAAGCCTTAGAGAGGGTGCAAAAAAGATTTACGAGAATGATTCCAGGGATGAGGGACTTCAGTTACGTGGATAGACTGGAGAAACTGGGGTTATTCTCCTTAGAGGAGAGAAGATTGAGAGGAGATTTGATAGAGGTATTCAAAATCATGAGGGGTCTAGACAGAGTAGATAGAGAGAAACTGTTCCCATTGGCGGAAGGATCGAGAACCAGAGGACACAGATTTAAGGTGATTGGCAGAAGAACCAAAGGCGACATGAGGAAAAACTTTTTTACCCAGCGAGTGGTTCGGATCTGGAATGCAATGCCTGAAAGGGTGGTGGAGGCAGACTCAATCATTGCTTTCAAAAGGGAATTGGATAAGTATCTGAAGGAAATTTTTTTTCCAAGGCTATGGGGAAAGGGCGGGGGAGTGGGACTCGCTGAAGTGCTCTTGCAAAGAGCCGGCACGGGCTCAACGGGCCAAATGGCCTTCTTCCGTGCTGTAACCAATCTATCATTCTATGATTCTATGATGTTAAAGATCTGTACCATGTTTTCTCTCAACTTTTTCTTCCCAATAAAAACAAGTTTAATTCTGTCAGGCATTTTTTCATGCCTTAAAATTCGACAATCTCACCAGTAAACTATGTAGGGTTAAAATAACCTGTTCTGATTTAAAATCCAATACCCTTGAGATTTATTCCAGTGCTTGATTAACTTTCTTGATAACAGCTGCACACTGACTGGATACTTTCAGTGAATGATCAATGATCATTCCCAAATCATTTTCCTTTTCCATCTTTACTAATGAATCTAACAATAAGAGCCGTTCTTCATGCATCAATGGCTCCATGTTGCCTGTACTGATATGCATTACCTTACATTTACCGATATTAGAATGTAACCAGCTGATATTTTGTAAATGTTGCAATGTGTTTAATCATTTATTTTGCTTTGTATGAGGAAAGTCTCACTGTTAGGACTCTTAAAAATAAAGACGACAAAATTCTTGGAATCTCGCTCTGCTGCTGGAAATGCAGGAAAGCAGGACATCCTGCCGTCACATGTCCTGGCATTGACCCCATCTACAATCTCAGGATCATTAACATAAAGGAGGCAGGCACCACCACCACTTACGACACTCCTTGGATGTCCAACCCACAGTGGGCCATGAATATCGCAGTGGTGCTTTGCCACTCTCTGATCGATTATTGTTGAGAAAATAGCAGTAGGCTCTTCCTGCCACATTGGCCCCAGTAAAGGCAGAACTGATGGGGTTTCTGGCAGGTGGATAGCAGTCGACCAGTCCCGCCTCTTTGAGTGATGTCATGATGGAGGGGGAGGGCGGGGGCGCAAGAAGCATCCAATCCCTCCCACTGGAATTTCCCAAGGCCAAATAAAGAGCCGGAGACCCAGTGACATACATGGGACCCTGATGGAATTTTAAGCTGCTCCTGAGCAGGGAACCTGCCATGGCCATCCTGTCAGGTGAAACTGTCGGGAAGCCAACGAGGCCATTAAAGGTAAATGAAAAAATACTTTCCTTCGTGGGGCTCCTCTGGGCCGCACAAGGTAAGTTCACAGGCCTCTGCTGCCCCAGGCTGCCCCTCCTCCCACCTCAGCCGTGAGACACTTGCAACACCCCATCTCTAGGAAGTACCTTGCTGCCCACGGCCTTCACCTGATGCCAGCAGGCGGTGTCCTGGTTGGACAATCTTTGTCCTCCCACGTCGGCCAGCTGCCGCTTCCCGCCGGAAACGGCCAAGCAGCTGACTGGCGGCGTTCAAATGAGGTCCGACAGTAAAATCTGTCAGGCCCCCGACTCAAATACCCGCACGAGATTGCTATCCGCTCCTGTCGAGAGTTAAAATCAGCCCTTTTAGTCTATTTTTGTTGCTTGTTAAAAATGTATAAATAGTGAGCACTGACGCAAAGATCAGGGAACTGACTAGGAGGAGTTATAGAGCCCAACAGTTTAAGGTAGTTCATCAGTAGAAACAGTCAATAACCATGGGGATTTTGTAATTGAATGATTTATCGCGTTAAATCCAACTGCCTCACACAGGCCAGCTCAGCAAATATATTTTTAAAATCAACAGAAATAGTCAGCCCTTGAGTTCAAGTTTATCCTAATTTTTTTTAAATGTTTGATTCTGAAAGGGGATCCTGAAGAGGAGATTCCCTCTTTAAGGTTGCTATTAAATGGATTCTTGATTGATACTATTCCAGGTCTACTCTTATGGCAGATTTCCACCGCAAAAGGGTTTAAAACAATTCTGAACATGGATCAATCATTGGGAATTCGGGGGAGTCGGTGTTCGTTGAGTGGAGATCGTGGGGGATTGAGGGGGAAAACGGGGGGGGCAGGTGGGCTATCATGAGGTGCGTAAAGACGTAAGCCTCCATTAAAACTGGAAGTGGGCAGGTTGGGGTTGGGTTGGAAACTTTTCAAATTATTCACATTTTAACTTCTCACCCGACCCAAACCCACCTGTTCTTGACGGTTAAAATGACCCCCTATGTCATTGTTTGAATCTCTAAATGACATGACTGACTTTATATTTTAAAATGTATGTTTTCACATTGTCATACTTTATACTTATGTGCAGTATGCAAGGTACAGTGTACATGATACAGTGTGATAACTAGTAAGCCTCACAGAATGGTTTAGCTTGCAGAAGACTCTGGAGACGGATTCTGGGCGGAGCAGTAGAGTTAGGTATCACTGGTGTGCTTACCCACTGAGTCAGTAAGACTAGTTTTATAATTGTGCACTTCCAGTGGGCATCCTTGCCTAAAATATTCCAGTATTGGCTCCTGCAGACGAGGCATCCTGCTAGGATCATGCATTCATAAAATTGGCCCTAGTATCTGGTGGGTGTTTGTTCTGCTGCCATAGCTTTTTGAGTTACAACATTTGGGTAATATGAAACATGTCACCTCTCATCTGGTGCTGCCTGTAGGTGAAATACAGAAGCCAGATTTAGAAAACTTCTCTTAATTTAGTCTCAGTGAGTACTTGATTTTTTTTCTGATTGGGCTATTTTCCATAGTGCACTGCTCCCAGACTAACCATTGTTCTATACACAGTCTACTTCACTTACATTTATGTATTTTTGAAGCCAACATGTTCCCATTTATTTATTTAGGAGCTTGTTCTGTAAAATGCATAATAACATATAATAACATTTCTTTAAAGTGTAATCTCCTGCATTCCATACTTTTCTTCCTTCTCATCACTGTAGATGCTAATCTGTTAATTGTTCATCTCTCTGCCCAAGTCTAGTCTGTGTAAGTAGCATATACTAAACTCATTAATCAGTTTTCAACTATCCTATTGTAGTAAATCTAAAGCAGAATTTTATCATTGCTTTTTGGACTGCAGTATTTTTGTATAGCAAGGATGAAACATGCCCAAGGTATTAGAATACTGAAGAAAACCCTCAGCTGAAATTACACTAACAAGAGTGGATTGTCAAGATCTTCCTTAGCCATTTTCTTAATTTGCCATTTGCTACCTATTTTAACAATGAGTTAAAATGTCAAACATATCCCTGCGTACTGGTGCCATGCAAACAAGGCTACAATGATAAAACAGGTATGCAGATATTGTCCAAATGTAATTTCCATCTCAAAGAAAAGAGTTGGACTAATTCACAAAAGGCTTTCTCATACAAAAACCAGGTTTAGACTCGAGGTCAACTGCATTGATTTTTTTCTTGTTAATGTGTTGCTATTTGCATTGAAAATGCACTGCAAGCTTATAGACTTTAAAGGATTTAGATTTTTAGGGGTGTTTGACGAAGCAAAATACGTGCATGGATATTCAAGCAGGGGCACTGCCAAATCCAAGAGATTCAGGACTCAATGGAACATTAATCTTTGCAAGTCTTGCGAGTGTTTCACAGCATTGTTCTGTGTCAAAATAAACACAACAGTGTGCTGAAACTTCTCATCTGTGTCTTTCAAATGTATAAGAGAATGCCACAAGTCAACTTACTAGTGCCTAGTATATGGTAACAGCAGCAGCAATGGGCCTTTTAATCGCATTAGAGGTGATGCCTACTGCTCAATGTTGCAGGTACTAACATGCCAAATAGATTGCTAGCGCCAAAGCCTCCTTGACAACAATCATACAACAATCATTCTTAAACTCAAATACATTTTATGAAAGTCACTCTTTTAATTCTTTTTTAACATAAACTACATTACAGAAGTTCGCACTATCACAGATATAGTACCTGTTGCAGAACAAATATTCCATGATTGCAAACATAGAGGTTCTGAAGTCAACGGCCCGGAATTTGCAGTCAGCGGTGAAGCAAAGGCATTCGCTGCTTGCCCCGAAGTAAACTTTGCACAAAGATCTCGTGATCTCTGTGTTGAGAATTTCGGGCTTTCCAACGCATAGTTGATTCCCAGCGAAGAGCTGCTGTGATGCAATGCTCCCTGTAATTTTGTTTGGCGCTGCACGACCCCTTTAAGGGGCTGCACAGGCCATGCAAAATACCGCGCCTGTGCTATTTTTCCATTGGACAACCGGCAAGCCGGCTGCGCGGGATCCCTGGAGCGATGTGCGGGAACTTACAGCCTACAGGGAACATTGCTGTGACGTCAACAAGCTGTCTAAGCAGCCAATCAAAATGCAGAATTCTCACATACAGCGAACCAGGAAGTGGGTAATCTCCTAAAACTCTAAATTTTAAAAGAGAGCGAAACAAAGATTGGGGCTCTCTCATGGGGAAAGGGCAAACCTGAAGTAAAGATGAACAAACTTTAAAAAATCATTTTAAATTTTTTTTTTTAAGTTTCTTAAAAATTTTAATTTTTATTAAAATGGATAAATTTGACACTGCACAAAATTAAAATTAGTTTTTCAGGGCCATAACCTTTGTTTAGCAGTCAATACGCTGTTAAAACCCCAGTTACACCTAATCCCTTCGGTTCTAACTTTAAATGGGGTATCTAACAGTGTCATTACTGCGAAAGAGCGGAAGTTTTTGTGATTTGAGAGATTTCACTGATTGCCGGCTCTGTGGGGGGCACAGTGCAGCCGATGGAGCAGTGAATGACAGACCACAACTTCAGGATTTTTGCGTTAGACTGCGCATGCGCCAAATCCTGACGTTGCGGTCAGTTTCAAAGGCCAAATGACGGCGAACACTGCCAATGCGCCGTCATCAGGACCTCAAATTCCAGGCCAATATTTCAGAAAAAGTTGTTTAAAAAAAATATTTCTGGTTAATCTGGGAAATGAACATAGCCAGAAAGTTCCTAAAAGTCCCCACAAAGCCCCTTTCTCCTTTGGGATTCTCTTGAATTCTGATTCAGAAGAAAGATCATTGAATGGCCCTGAGGATGACTGAAACGATGATGTTATGGGGGAAGAGATACAACAGCTCTCAGCCTTCCAGAATCTTCTGTATCATTATCCATAACGTATCATCAAAAAAAAAAGCTATGACTGCTTTGAATGAATAGTAACGCTGCAACTCAATGGGGGAAGGGATCAGCTGATGACATATTACTAACTTGCTACGATGTAAAATTATTTTAAAATTTGTACTACTTTCTCAGTAAAATGAGATCAGTAGGAGTAATAATTGAAAACAAAGTTAAAATGACTTGAAGATTGCAAAAAAGACTGTTGTAATAGAATCAATGCAGTTTAACAAGAAATTTCTATTTTCCTGAGGGTTTTTTCTATCCAATGCACTTTCAGTTTTTCTCCTGTATAACCCTCACAGGTACTGCCAGGTAAGCTGGAGGTCTGTTACCAGACACTACTGCCAAAAGTGGTTCATTGAGGATGCCCATTCTGATTGTCTTTCCATCCTACAGAGAATCATTCCTCCTCTGCTTGTTACCTTCCTGCACAGCATTGCTCAGATCACGATGGGAGTGGGGGAATCAGACGTATGCATCACATTCTGTCCTTATCCATGCCAGTGCTCCACCATGCAGCTTCACCAAGGGACAGGTTCATTTCTACTGTTTGATGACAAGAACCCATTGTGCAAATGGCACAAACAAATACATTTATTCTTTCATCCATTTGCTGTGTTGCATCATTTTGTGCTGCGTCATGGAAAAAAGTGTAGCCGTAGCCTCAATGCAGCATTCAAATGATAGCAGCACACATCTATTGACTGAATTAGCCAACTTCTTAAAAAAAATTTTTTTTTTACAGAAACACATCTCAATCACTGAGAGCCACTCAATTGATTTGAGTGGCTTAGCAAGGCTGCTGGATAGTGAAGGTGAGATGCTGACACATCACATTTCAGCATCGAGCCTTGGAGAAAGAGCAGAATTGGCTGTTCCAAAGAAGAGCCAGGCCACCCCAAGGTAAGCATCGTAAGAAAATAAATAGGGGAATACATTTTCAATAAGAACATTTGAAGACAGGGGGAGTCTAAAATCCACAGTGATCGTATCCCAGCATAAGTCCCTGGAATGTGCTGCATTGAACCTCGGCCACTGACCCCACCAAAGCTCAGGGGGATGCCATTTCATTAGCATGCCATTGGCAGGTGCCTGCACTACTTGGGGCACATCTGGGGTACCAGCCTCCACTGAAATGTCACAAACTGCGGCAGAAGAGTGGCCGGCTGGGAGGGAAGGGCAGCTGCCCCGCCCCCCCCCCTTCCAAATACAACAAAAAAATGTCCCCATTAGCCCTCTTTATAAGGGGGCAGTTAGCCCTTCACCGGCCAGCAGAATCTTTAGGGGTCCAAGTCGTGTTCCATGCCTGGACCCCCCAAGGTGGACCCCACATCCACCACTCAGAAGCCAAGCGTGCCGGCTGTCAATGTTCCACTGTTGGACTATAACCTGGTGTTGTGCGACTTCTCATTAATGTTCCACCAGGCATCTGAGAGGCTTGGGGACATGGGAACATAGCGAGACTCCACCCCCACCACCATCCCCCCCATACTATGTCAATGTTACGGTTTAGGGTGGGTGGAGGCTCTGCACCCACAAAGCCGGATGGGAACTACAAGCCAAGATTGAGACAGAAGAACATCATCATGCTTGAGTCTTCAAACCAAGCTACAAAGAAATCCAGACGTGTAGACTTTCTGTTTGCCAGAGTGTACACTCTTTCCCCATAGGGAACCATGTTTGTTCCCTAAATCCAGAGAGCTAAGTGACATCTAAATATGCCCTTGGGTATTGTTGGTGGTTAACCAGCTAAAATCACTCAGATTTCCAATACGGAGCACTGACGAGGTTCCCATTTGCTTTTTTAACTGGGATTACCCTATCCTTTGAGCCACTGGCTTGCAGGCTTATCCGAAACAATCCTTTCAGAGTCACAAATACAGTATATTAGAAAACAATAATAATTAGTTAATTTCCAGAAGGTATCCAAGATTCCAGGGAGGTTACACAGTGTAATTTGTTTTATAACAATCTAATGATGTAAATGCTGTCCTTACTCAATACTATTTATGCTAGTTTAGCTTCTAATTAGGAGTCACTGTTATTGATTAGTCAATGAAAGGGTCAGACAAAAAGGGTCAAATATATAATACAACTTCAACTAACATAAAGTCCCAGTGAGATTTCTCAGCTGGGGAAAGGCATAAAGGACAAAAAATTTGGGTGTGTTAAGCCACCCGTTACCGACAAAAAATAGCGAAAAGAGGGAGACTGCCGCTCCTTCGTCAGCTGGTGGAGGGTCCCGCGGTGTCCTCCATTTTCTGAGGCCCAGCAACACTGCCGTTAAGATGGATGGCCCTGCAAATTTAAATGAGGGAGCGGCGACGTCAGTCGGCCTGCAACACTGACTTAATGTCACCTCAGTGAACTTGGACCTTAGCGCTGAGTTCAGCACTGGGTCCTAAGCTCGCCATGAAAACCCAGCGTGCAGCAGACTCACAGAAGCATTGTCAGCACCTCTTAAAGGGACATAGGCATCTTTCAGGTAAGTTTGCATTTAAGCTTTTGGACTGGATTTTTTTGATTTTATTGAAGTAGTGGCTTGCTGTAATGCATGTTAAAAATTTTGTAAGTGCATAGTGAGTACTGCTGGATGCTTGCAAGGTCTTGGATGGTAAAGGAAGGCCTCTGAGAATACAGAAAATGCTGCAAATACTCAACAGGTCAGGTAGCATCCATGGAGAGAGAAGCAGAGTTCACGGCCACAATTTTACGAACATTGGTGGGTCCGTGGTGGGTCCCGACCCTGCTGCTGCCTCCATCTCGACCTCTGAAATGAATTTCCCTTGATTGGGCTTGTTAAGCCGGCCCAGTGCATTTCCAGGCCAATTAGAGGAAGCGGGTCTGGTGACATCATTTGATGACGCGTCATCAGCCGGTTTCCTTAAAGGGACCATGGCCAACTTTATTTTGACATTTGTGCTGTCAGTGTTCTACAGCATTGAGGTGCTGCAAACACTGACAAGAACTGCACAGAGGTGCAGGGCTGCACCCAGGCTCTCCCATGACTCCCTCCATATGCTTATGGAGGGAGTCACAGCACTCAGGGAGGTCCTGTTCCCTTCCCATGGGCAGAAGAGACCTCCCCAGGAGATCAACATAGCCTGGTTGCACATTGCAGAGGAGGGCACAAGCAGGGATGTGGTCAGGAGGACCTGGGTGCAGTGCCACAAACCTTTCAATGACCTCAGTAGATCACGAAACGTTAGTACAAAGCCACACTCAGTCAAACATTAGTACAAAGTCTCAGCTGTGGCTCAGTTGGTAGCACACTCACCTCTGATTCACCGGAGGTTGTGGGTTCAAATCCCGCTCCAGGGACTTGAGCACACAAATCTAGGCTGACACTCCAGTGCAGTGCTGAGGGAGTGCTGCACTGTCGGAGGTGCCATCTTTCAGATGCGATGTTAAACTGAGGCCCTGTCTGCTCTCTCAGTTGGATGTAAAAGATCCCATGGCACTATTTCGAAGAAGAGCAGGGGAGTTGTCCCTAGTGTTCTGGCCAATATTTATTCCTCACTCAACATAACAGAAACAGTTTATCTGGTCATTATCACATTGCTGTTTGTGGGAGCTTGCTGTGCGCAAATTGGCTGCCACGTTTCCCACATTACAACAGTGACTACACTCCAAAAGTACTTCATTGGCTGTAAAGTGCTTTGAGATGTCCGGTGGTTGAGAAAGTCGATATATAAATGTAAGTCTTTCTTTTTTTCTCATCCTGCTGTGTCTCTCATCACATCCCCATCACTCTGCCTTCCCTACCCTACTCCTGTACATCCTTACTCTCACCAACTTACCTTGCACCTCCACTCATCCCTCTCTATCTACATTATCACATCCCCATTTCACTAGCCACTCCTCACACTCACACTCATCCTAGTGCAATCATATCAACTAACAACACACAAGGGTAGGCAGTTGGGTGTTTTATGCAATGTTCATGTAAAGTTTCTGTTAATGTAGTGTCAAACATTGAAACCTTTATTTTCAACACTTTGCGTTCCTGGACAGATTTGGCTTAGTGAGTTGCAGTGAATGGTGAGACAGAACGGTACCCCCGTAATGGTGATGAGTGTGAAAGGAATGCCTTAGACATTGTAGGGATGCTTTATGGTGTTGGTGTGGGGTGGTGTCAACCTGGCACATCATGTGGCAGCCAGGGTGTACAGCATCAAGTGAAGTAAATCTGGCCATGGTGAGACCATCCCAGGCCTCCCGGGCAGCAATGTGGTCGGGTGCTGATGCCCTGTGTCCTCTGCAGCATCAGGTGATTGTGGAGAAGGTTAGTGGTATTGTTGTTGGTACTGCTGGTGTGCCTGGTGCTGCTGGTGTTGGGGCTGATCGTGGTGGGATTCTGAGGACAAGATGAGAGAGTATCAAGGGCACCCATGCTGATGGAATAGATGGCAGGTGAAGTAGAGATGACAGAAGCGATCTGTCAATGGTGAGAGAGGTAATGAGGTCAGACTGGATGGAGACTTGTGTAAAAACTTGCAGCATGGTGAATCTGTTGTGGAAATGCAGTGAGGAAGAGCTTGTGGTTGAGGGAAGATATCTCAGGTGGGAGCTTTTACTGTACATTTGAAACTGTCAACTCAACAGCTGATTCAATGGCCACTGAACTCCCGCCTCAGCTTGACAGACGTGGTCCACAACTAGCGTGGACCCCATGGGCGAGCTGTCAAATGCAGAAGGTGAGCTCAAATTCATTTTTAAGTGGCTCTAAACAAGCCACTAGTTACCTGAATTGGGTCCCCCACCGCTGCGTGTCGGGTCTGCTCAGCGCTGACAGATCCGACATTGGGAAAAGCGCGTGGTGACGGGTTCACAGCGGGGTCCCGACCCACTGGGGGCAAAAAACACTTTCCCACCCAACCCACCACCAATCGTGCCCACTGACCCCCCGCAAAATCCAGCCCCCACGTCTCAGTTTGAGATGTTGCCTGACCTGCTGAGTATTTCCAGCATTTTATGCTTTTATTTCAGATTTACAGCATCCGCTCACAGAGAGAAGAGGAAGGTGCAGAAGAGGAAGAAGCAGAAGGAAGGATGCAACCCAGGCACCTCCTTTCTGGCTGGGATATCCAGGATGGAATCATCCACCTGTGGTACCAGTGACCACAACCCCAATTCCCCTTTTGACACTTGTCCCACACCTTATCTTCCCTCTGTTACTGACCATCACAGCGTCCTCTTGGCCATGATGCTGAAATAAAAGCCACCACAAAGCAAAATTTCCAATCCAACTTTACACATCTATCCATCCAATATGACATCAAGAAATCAACCCATCTCCCTTATGCATTCTCTTAGTGACTGTCTTGTGTGTGCCTGTGCATATCCTATTGATGCCATGCAGTGCTACCCCAGTGGCTGCAGCATGGCTGGTGGAAGGCTGCTGACTTTCAGTGGAGGACACTGCAAATGGCCTTGCAGGTCAACCTTGAGGAACTGGTGGTTGGGAGTGTGAAATCGAGTGACAGTGTTTCTTCATCTTCTTCTTTCTCCTCTCCCTCTTCTTGGTCACCCGCTGGCTGGGCAGGCTGCATTTCTTGGGTGTGTGAAATGAGGAAGGCTCAAAGGTGGAGTTGTGGTGAGGGGAGGGCAGGAAAGCAAGAGGTGCATGTAAGAAGGAGGGTAACGTATGAGGATACCAGCATCTTGTATCCTTTCATCCCCGCCACTGCCCAATTGCTCAGCCATGCCCCTGCCAAGAATGGCCTGCACAGTCTCTTCCAAGGGAGTGAGGTGAGGCTAGGAATGGGAGGTGCGCCTCATGATTGGTACAGATTGCTGGTCGGTGAGTGATTGGCGGGGAGGAGTTGTGCATTGAGCAGTGTGTGAAGCTAGTTGTGTAATTGGTAGGAGACGGCTTTTGAAGATGCATTCACTGACCTTGACGAGTGGTCTGAGGTCATGAAGCTTCTTTGGGCACTGGAGCCAGGTGGTGGCAGTGACAGCCTCGGTGATGTGGTCCCACATCGTTCTTTCTGGAAGGCCTCCTGGCCCCTGTGGGTAGAGGACCTCGCTTGCAGTGTTGACCCCCTGCACAAAGCTGGAGTGCTGCGTGTGAGACCCTCGGTGCCCCTTCCCTGGCTTGCTGAGCCATTTGTGTTAGTGCTGAAGCACTTTTCCCATTTTTTGAGGTGCGAATTTTTCTCTCTTACCGTCGCGACCATTTTCAGCGCCGTTAACACACTGGCAACTCTCGTGGCGACCACACATTTCTAGGCCAAAGATCTTTACAGTTATTAGTAGATTTGTAGCAGTGAAAGGTATTAATGGATCTGTCACAAAAAGAAAAATTATGGATGTCGGAAGTGCAAAAAAAACCTTTTATAATCTAGTATTATTGAGGCATATTAATATTCATCACCTTTTAGTGAAACATATGTAAAATGGGTAATTCTATGATCCCATGCTCCCAGCAGGGAGTCTTGTTCACAGTGAGTATGGGTGGAGAATCAGGGCTATAATTTTGCAGCCCTATTTCTGACTTGTGTTTCCTGCTAACACACTCCCTGCCTGGAACACTGAATCACAAATTTATGCCTTAGGTCCATTCTTAAGTTCCTGTTAAGTCAAATCTCAGTAAAAGCTGAATTTCCCTCAATCTTTAGAACATTGAACCAAGAGGAAAGATTGATGCAGGATGTACTTTCTGTCAATTGATGTTAGTTCACTTAGTAAATACTGCGCTGTGGAGCTTTTCAAAATATGCTGAGGAGATGACTGTGAATGGCAGTAATCACCAATCACAGCGTGGATTAAGTGTTAACAGTTGTACATCAGTTGTGTATCTTAATCACTTTGTTGACATAAATTGAACTGTGTGCGAGTTATCTCATTGAGATATCCTCACTCCTTTCCTCCTTCAACCTCTGCACTGAGTGACTCCTCAACCTTGGTGATTTCAACCTCCATCTCAACTCAACTTGCCCTTTTTCTTCTCAATTCACACTCCTCCTGTCCTCCTTTAACCTACGTTAAAGTTGTTATTGTTGAGTTATTCAAGCAAATGAGTATTTACACCAATAATACCATTATTATAATTGTATTTTTCCCTCATCAAAATGAGGGTTGTTAAGTCTGGGGAATAGAACATTTTTCCACTTTTTTCACCCAGAGTCTGCAGTAAGCACTCCCAGGGCATGTATAGCATGCATCAAATGCAAAGTAAAGCTCCCTCTACTATATCCTAACAATAGATTTCCTCAGATCGCAATATGTTACCAACTCGTAAACATGGCGGGCATTCGGCACACTCTAGTGGGGGTACACTGGAAGGGCTGCAAGTTAGGTTGGGAACGGGATACACCGGATCCTGGCATTAAGTCAAAGAATCCACAGGAGCTTGCTTTGGGCTGGAGCCTCCGCCACCCAAACAAGGCGCGTATGGGGTCAGGTCCAGGAGCAGAGACTCCCAACATTTAAGTTCCTGGATCCCCAGCCTCTTAGTCAACAGGGTACCAGACTGGCAAATGGAAGTTGTGAGGACCACCTTGGGGGTTCTGGCCAAAGACATGATCTGGACCATAAAGATTAAGGGGAATCTTTCAGATTTTTTGGCACCCTTATAAAGCGAGGCGACTGTCAGATGTTCTGGGAGGATAGTGCCCCGGGATCAGAGCTTGCACTGCAGTATTGAGTCTCTCAGGGAAGGCGGGCACCTTAGAGGTGCCCCTAGTGGTGGAAGCATGATAATTAAGGGACCTCTACTGACTCTGCGAACTTTGGCAGCAATGGAGGTTGCAGTGAATGCAGCAAAGAGGAAATGGGGTGGAAAGCTGTTACATCAAACCTTTATCCCACTACACTGTCCCAGGATCTCTGGTGTTTTCCCAACTTAATGTGACGAGGCCTGTGCCTGCAGTAGCAGGCCCAGCATAAACATTTCACTGAGGCATATAGGTTTGTTACTGGTCTCCGCCCTCACTTTCCTCTGTCTGCGCATGTGGTACCCAAACAGATAGGCGCCCAGAATGAGCTGGCAGTGGGGTTTGCATCGGGAACCTCACAAGCCTGATTCCAGGAGCACCCCAAAAGATTTCTGGAAGCCACAGGTAGTTTAGGTATTTCCCCCCTTTCTTGATAGTATCAGCAGCCAGAAGGTTCTGATGCCATTGGCCAAGTGGGTAGCTTTGTACCTCTGAGGCCTGCAGCATATGAACTTGCTTCCATCCCTCAATCACAGCACAAAGCCCTGCCAGGGGCTGGTTCTTATTGGAAGGGTGCTCAGGCCATGCCAGGAAGATTGAGTGCCATCCTCCCCTCCCCTCTCATATATTGCACATAAGGAGCACCCCAGAGAGGAAAATCCACCCTCTCTTGCCATGTATATAATGTCAGAAAGGATGAGCATTGATGGGCATGATGGTATTTCTCATCCTTCTTTTCACTAAAATATACCAACTAGAGGAAACCTTCCTCCCTAACACCAATCTCAGAACATCAGCTCTTACTGCACAATGTGACATTTCTTTTTCAAACACCAGCATTCTTATAGCCTCTCTGAGTGAAATTGCCAGTATAGTACCAATTTGTGCTGAGTTATAAGCAATTTTTGTGTTATACAATTGCATCCACTGTAAACTGGAATGAGCCTGTTCAAATTGATTTCCCTTAAGACCCCAACAGATGGTATAGAACATCCTCTCATTGCTTTAGCATGGATTCAAACCCATGGTTGGATGTAATTCATCATGCCACATAGACCCCTCAATTTTATCATTTATCCACCTAAACTCAAACCTTGTGTTACAGTGAAACTTTATGGGCTAGAAATTCGGCTGCTTTGCACCTCCTGTTAGTGCCTGCGGGGGCAGTAACGGGGCACTAAGGGGTTACCGACAGGGTGCGGCGAAATCAGCGATGCCCACGAACTTCCCTGGCTAACACTTACCACCTCGGTCTCTAGTGCCCCGTAGATCGTGACGTCATCAAGTGCGCAGTGCCCCATTACCGCCCCGGATGTGAAATTGACTTTCGCCCCCTGCATTATCGCCTTGCGCTGACAACGTCAGCAAGAGGAGGCGCTCTGAAGTCGGATGGCCGCTTCAGGAGCGGTAATTAAAGGGAATGCTTTTCAGATCGCTGAACTGTTATTATTTGCACCAGTCTGGTGCCTGTGCAAAGTTTTCAATCTTTCATTGTTGCAGGATATCCAAGCCCTCCACTTCGTGACAGTGTTTGGGGCTGTATTGGCAGTCGCGTTGCAAGACTGCAGTGTTGACAAATAGCTTCTGGTGCAGTATTGTCCCTTCCCTTTAAGCGAGGGAAGCAGCCTCTGTGATTGAAGAATGCCGTCTGGAATGCGCTGCAAATTGTCTCGCGGTCTGCCGGTACCACCCCGCTCTCCGACTTTAGCGCCCTAAGAGAAGTGGTTAGCGCTTGATTTAGCACTCCACTTCCCTCTTGGAGCGCTAAAACTGAATTTCACGGGAGCCTATCATCATTAGCACCTGCCGCAAATTTTTCAGCTTTCAAAGTTTTAGCGCCCCAAACGGCACTATAATGAATTTCTCCCCCTTTGGCTCTGTGGTTTATAACTTTATTTTGGGTTATAATTTTATTTTATCAAAGTTGTCATAAAAGTGGATTTTGTATTTTCTTATGAAAAGAAACCAAAAGGAAGCCGTGTGCTGAATTTATTTCAGGTTTTGTGTTCGGAATTTGCTTCATATACAAATCCAAAATCCCCATTTTCTGAAACCACACGGCTGGGACCTTGGATCGCATCAGCATACAAAAAAGGTACAACCAACCCAGTCGTCCTTGCAAAGTCTTCCTCACTAACATCTGGCGCCAAAGTTGGAAGAGATGTCCCACAGACAGTCAAGCAACAGCCTGACTTAGTCACACTCACAGAATCATACCTATCAACCAGCAGTGGTATACAATTGGGGGCTGGGTGGTGGGGAAGGAAGGGAGGGTGGGGGCAGAATGGTCCTGGGACTCCTCAACATTGACTCCGGGCCTTATGAAGTATCATGGCTTCAGGTCAAACATGGGCAAGGAACTTACTGCTGATTACTACCTACAGCCATCCCTCAGCTAATGAATTAGCACTCCTCCTTGTTAAACACCACTTGGGGGAGGCACTAAGGGTAGCCAAGGCGGATAACATACTCTGGGTGAGGGATTTCAAAGTCCATCAGCAAGAGTGGCTTGGTAGCACCACCACTGACCAAGCTGGCCTAACCCTGAAGGTGCCAGACTGGGCTTGCGGCAGGTGGTGAGAGAACTAACATGAGAGAATAGCCTACTTGATGCCATCCTCACCAATCTACCAGCCACAAATGCATCTGCCCTTGAAAGCATTGATAGGAGTGGCCACCGCACAGTACTTGTAGAGACCAAGTTCTCTCTTCACACTGAGAGCACTCTCCATTGTGTTGTGTGGCACTACCACTGTGCTAAGTAGGATAGATTAATAACAGAACTAGCAGCTCAAAATTGGGCATCCATGAGCCCTGTGGGCCACTAGCAGCAGCAGAACTGTATACCACCACAATCTGTAATGTCATGATCCTGCATATCCCTCACTCCTCCGTCACCACCAAGCCAGATGACCAAACCCTGATTCAATGAGGAGTGTAGAAAAGCATGCTGAGAAAAACACCAAGTGTACTTGAAAATGTGGTACCAACCTGGTGAAGCTACAACACACGACTACAAGCATGCTAAATAGAAAAAACAGCACTCTATAGTCAGAGTTAAGAGATCCCACAACCAACAGATCAGGTTAAAGCTCGGCAATCCTGTCACATCCAATCATGAATGTTGGTGGACAATTAAGCAACTAATGGGAGGAGGCAGCTCATAGGAACATAGGAACAGGAGTAGGCCATTCAGTCCCTCGCATCTCCTCTGCTCTTCAATAAGATCATGGCTGTATCTTAACTCCATCCACCTGCCAGCTCCATGAACATCCCCATCCTCAATGATTACAGAGACCAGCACATGAGTGCACATGGCAAGGCTGAAGTGTTCGCAACCATTTTCAGCCAGAAGTGCTGAATGGATGATCCTTCTTGGTCTCGTCCTGAGGTCCCACACCATCACAGCTGCTAGTCTTCAGCTAATTCAATTCACTCCACATGACATCAAGAAAAGACTGAGCGCACTGGCCACCGCAAAGTCTACGGACCTTGACAACATCCCGACTGTATCGCTGAAGACTTGTGCTCAGAGCTAGCTGCATCTCTAGCCAAGCTGTCCCAGTATGGCTACAACTCTGGCATCTACCCGACAATGTGGAAAATTGCCCAGTTATGTTCTGTCCACAAAAAGCAGGAGAAATCCAACCTGGCAATTACTGCTCCATCAGCCTACTCCCAATCATCAATAAAGAGATGGAAAGAGTCATCAACAGTGCTATCAAGTGGCATTTACTCATCAGTAACCCAATCACCAATGCTCAGTTTGGGTTCCGCTAGCACCACTTGGCTCCAGACCTCATTACAGCCTTGGTCCAAACATGGCGAGAGTGACTACTCTTGACATCAAGGCAGCATTTGACAGAATGTGGCGGCAAGGAGCCTTCGGAAAAAATCAATCAATGGGGATCTGAGGAAAAACTCTTCAATGGCTGGAGTCATACCTGCCACAAAGGAAGATGGTTGTGGTTGTTGGAGGTCAATCATCGCAGCCCCTGGACATCACTACAGGAGTTCCTCAGGGCAGCGCCCTAGGCCCAACCTTCTTCAGCTGCTTCATCAATGACCTTCCCTCCATCATAAAGTCAGAAGTGGGGATGTTCGCTGATGATTGCTCAGTGTTCAGTTCCATTCGCAACTTCACAGATAATGAAGCATTATTTTCAGCTGCTTCATCCACAACTTTCCCTCCACCATAACGGCGGAAGTGGGGTTGTTCGCTGACGATTGCAGTGTTTAGCTCCATTCACAATTCCTTAGATAATGAAGCAGTCCATGTCCGCATGCAACAAAACCTGGACAACATCCAGGTTTGGGCTGATAAGTGGCAAATAACATTTGTGCCACACAAGTATCAGGCAATCAGGCAATGACTAGCTCCAACAAAAAAGAGCTTAACCACATCCCATTGACATGTAGTGGCATAACCATTGCCTAGTTCCCCATTATCAACATCCTGGGAGTCATCATTATCCAGAAATTAAACTGGACCAGCCACATGAATGCTGTGGTTGCTAGAGAAGGACTGCGGCTAGGTATTCTGTGGTGAGTGTCTCACCTCCTGACTCCCCAAAGCCTCTCCACCACCTACAGGGCACAAGTCAGGAGTGTGATTGAATACTTTCCACTTGCCTGAATGAGTGCAGCTGAAGCAATAGTCAAGAAGTTCAACACCTTCCAGGACAAAAAAGTCCGCTTGATTGGCACCCCATCCAGAAGCCTAAGCTACCACTCTATCCACTGTGTACCATGGCTGCAATGTGTACTATTTGCAGGATGCACTGCAGCAACTCGCCAAGGCTTCTTCGGCAGCATTTCCCAAATCCACGACCTCCACCACCTAGAAGAACAAGGGCAGCAGATGCATGGGAACACCACCACCTCCAACTCCCCCTCCAGGTCACACACCATCCTGACTTGGACATATATTTCCATTCTTTCATGGTCACTGAGTCAAATTCCTGGAACTCTACCAAACATAATTGTGGGAGTACCTTCACCACACGGACTACAGAGGTTAAAGAAGAAGGTCCACCAACACCTTCTTAGGGAAACTAGGGATGCGCAATAAATGCCGACCTTGCCAAATCTGTGGGGGTCAGGTTTAACAGGCTGGGGAATCAGCTCAACAGAATCTTGATGGCAAACTATACATTCCACAGCGATGCCCTATAGTTAGCTCTCATGTAAATTGCTGGCGATCCCGCTGGAGGTGGGCAAGCACCTGGAGCATGGCAAGATAAGGGAAAAATGACGCAGCTTCCTCTTAGGGTCACTACACATCCATTCAACCCTGCCCCTCCCTTCAAAGAATTGAATAAGTGCCAGTTAGCAGATAGGAGTTTTCAGCCACTGCCCCCTCAGGTGTGGCCATCTCATGACCCTGCTTCCAGAGAAACAATGCTACTTCCCTCTCTCCAGACCTGCCAACATACTTGCTCCTTTCACTTGGGGAGTACTTAGATGTAGCACTAGGTTAGGAAGTAACAAAAGCATACCTCATATTGTCAAAAGTGGGTGCACGGTGATAGGCATTAGAGAACTTCCATTGGTAATTATCACATAATAAATCTTGTGCATTTTATTTCTCCTTAGTCCACAGTGCTTTTTTTTGGGAAGGGCAAATTTAATGTATCAAAAGATGGCAAGATGTTGTAACATGGTAGTTAAGGCACTGCAGATTGAAATGTACTGTATGACATTTATGTGGGCACTGGTGATGAATTGGTTCAGAATACTTGAGCAGAGCTGCAGCTGGGGATGACTGGAAGCAGTTATCAGTGAGTGACTGACACACTGATTTTCCTGGCAGCAACTTCTGCTTACTCCTTTTGTTCCTTCTCTTTCTCATCATTCTCTTCTGTTAATGGCGGAGTATGTGCCTCCTCTTCGTCCTGCTGCATGCATATTCCTCTTTGAATTGAAAACTTACGTAGCACACCATGATGATTCTAGACACCTTTACTGAACTACACAAGAATAACCCACATGGGTGGTCCAAACACCAGAATCTTTGCATGAACATTCCAATGGTATACGCTACAGTAATTCCAGCAGAGGCATGAACTTCATTGTATTTATGTTCTGTTAGTGTTCAAGAGTTTCTTAGAGAGCTATCAGACAGCGCTACAGAGTAGCCATCCATCCAGGGTATCTGGCCATTCAATAAGTTGGATACCATGGACTGCCACATAGAAACATAGAATCTAGGAGCAGGAGTAGGCCATTCGGCCCGTCGAGCCTGCTCCACCATTCAATACGATCATGGCTGATCATCCAAGTCCAGTACCCTGTCCCTGCTTTAATCCCCACAGTACACATATCCCACCCTACCCCCGTAACCCTACGTATTTAATTCCCCCTAACATATCCCATCCTATCCCCATAACCCCACATATTTAATCCCCCCCCTAACATGATCGGGGTTATTCTACATTCTGGCACTCCCAGTGTCATTGACAGGAAGCTCATTTTGGGAAATAACAAGCACCCAGCCCATGATTTTCCACTCATGATGAATGCTTCCAGGATATTGGGCATTCACTTGTATAGTCATGTTTGTGAACACCACCTTCACATTAATCAACCTTTTTGTTGATGTAGCTATGAGATTCATATGAGGAACCCCGATACCCACATGGATGCCATCCACTATGTCCTGGAAATTGTTACTTCCTTTATAGCCTCTGTCACTTATTTGAGGCATCTATGGAAAACAGATTGGCTGGTGTGGCAGACAGTGGCTTGGAAGGGTCTAGTGGCGAAAAAGCTATGAGAGAAGCCATCCCTGTCGTAAAACGTGTCTGTAAATCAGCCTGGAGCAGATGCAGCCATATATAAATGTTTAAACAGACCAAATTTTCCACCAACTTTTGGAAGTGATAGTCAGCATCAAGAAGCCTACTTCTGCAGGCTAAGCCAATGGAGTAGCCATGCATCCACTTTAGATGAGGAACAGAGTCAACCAGGACACATTGAAATTCAACATGGGACCTATTTAAATTTATTAACTATTCAAATGAGGCTAGCAGTACACTTCAGAACTACCTCCTTGTAGCTAGCCAGGTTCTTTACCACAAAATGTGGTGTACAATGAAATAGACAGGCAGGCCTGCGCGTCCAATTCAGTGGACTGTGCTCATTCATCAAAAAGGTTCTTCGCCACAAGCAGAGCCCTGCAAAATCGGGGCTTTTGTGTAATGAAGCTTTTTAATTTAGATTTGGTTTCAACACAACTGATTAAGCAAAATAAAGTATGATTATTACAAATTGGTCTACTTTTATAGGCAGTCAATAGAAACCCTGATCTGAGCAGTAAATGTTTTGAGAATCCATTTATGCATTAATAGAATTAAACACAAATCATCCAGTAAGTTACTGAAGTTTTAATTGAACTACATGAATATCACCATCACTGACAAGTAATTAAACAGCATATTTTAATACCAAAACATCTCTGCTCTTTCACTGCTGTTGCAATGTAGCTTCAGAAACAAAGAAAGCCAGCTTTTTATGCATGGCACTCTAGATGGAAAGTTGGGGATGTGTTTCTAGGTTTACATACATGTTAACCACCTGCACTCCATGCAGACAGTCATGTGTCGATTTTCATCTCAGGTCACCTGAAACGTTAACTCTGTTTCTCTCTCCAAAGATGCAGCCTGACCTGCTGAGTGTTTCCAGCATTTTCTGTTTTTACTTCAGATTGCCAGCACCTGCTGTATTTTGCTTTTTGCCGATTATCAACTCCCGTCCATCCCGTTTTTCTGTGTGTACAGGGTGGGAGCAGTACAAAAATCGAAAAGAAAGAAATGAGCTGACTTATCGCCAAAGGCCCGGTCGTTGCAATTTTCAAGCGTGCCTCAATTTAGGCAGTCAACACGACTGCTGGAAACAGGCAGGGGCCTAATCAATATATTTAAATTAGGGTCTCAAGACACGATTCGGACCCAGACATTGTTTTCATCAAACGTACTGCTTCCACCACTGCTTCCTAAACCTGTGTACAAATCATGGGTGGTACAGGGAGGAAACAACCATTTACAGCACTATTTAAACGGAAACTTACCTGCTGTAATTCAAAGCACTGTAAATGTTTGGCAGACATCTTGTTTGTGTTTCTCAGTTGCTTTTGGGTGCAAAAATGCTTTTTTTTTGTTTGTTGTGGCCGGACAATCTTCAGGAAGATTAATGGGGCACCAATAACACTCTCTTTCTGAAAATGGTAATCTTTTTGACCACAGGAAGACAGGAAGAGGAGCAGCAACAGATGGAAGGGCCATATGGAGCTGCATGGAGACCCCAGAGGAGGAGAGTTTGCAGAAATCCTTACTGTCCAAGCAGGGTGTATAGGCCCAGAGTTACACACCAACACTTCTCAAAGGAGCAGTACATAAGACGGCTATATTTCTACAGGGAGGCTGTCAAAGACCTCTGTTGCCTCTGGCAAAAAGTCCAGCAACCCACTACCACAGCTGGCACTGCATTAACTGTCAAGGTTATCATTTCCCTTAACTTCTTTGCCTCCGGCTCCTTCTAAGCTACTACAGGAGCTATCAGCAACATCAGTCAGTCTGCAGTTCTTGCTAGCAGTAAGCAGGTGTCTGATATCATTTTTGCTAAAGGAAGCAATATCATCAGGTTCCCCGTGGACAACCAGAAACAGCAGGATAGGGCTCTGGGGTTTAAGATTGCAGACTTCCGCCAAGTCCAGAGTGCCATTGACTTCATGCACATCGCCATGCAGGCAAGACCTCTGCCTTCATGAATCACAACGACTTCTATTCCATTAATGTGCAACTAGTGTGTTTTTTAAAATTTGTTTACGGGATGTGGACGTCGCTGGCAAAGCCAGCATTTATTGCCCATCCCCTGGTGTGATCACCAGCAGTGCATCATGCAGGTCTATTCCTGCTTTCCTGGCAGCTGCCATGATGCTTTTAACTTGCGCCAATGCTCCATCCCCCTACTCTTTGCCTCTGCAGAGCAAGTGAGAGGCTGCATGCTTCGGGACAAAGGCTATTGCCTTAAAACTTATGCTCGCTGACTGAACTGTGCCACAACCAGATCCATAGGTAAATTAGAGCCTTCATTGAGCAGACCATCGGACTGTCCAAGCAATGATTCCACTGCCTGGACAGGTCTGCTGACTTCCTTAAATACAGCTCGGTGAGGATGCCACGTATCACAGTAGTTTTCTGTGTGCTGCATAACAATGGTCTGCAATGGGGACAACGCATGGAGCCACCATTGGATGAGAACCATCAAACAGATTCCGAAAGTAACACAGATGATATCGAGGATGGCGAAGAAGTGGAAGGGCACCAACACCAGCCTGCAGTCAGAGCTCATCAGCAGCAGCGCTTCAGCGGAACAATTCTTTACCCCCTGCCGCAAATTAACTGTTTCATCCAACATCTGTCCCAGTCCTTCCACCCTCCAATAATCTACTTCCACCCAAAGTCTAACATTGATAAACTTGTCATCTGACACTGCAGGGTCACTAATTATTACAGGAACACTCTGCACAAGCAAAACAGTTCATAATTTTACAGGCCGACACAAATGCCGACAGGCTGATTATCACCCAGGTGTGAGACTTTCTTAAGGGATCTCTTACCCACTTTACTCCTCCTATGAGGTGCTCCCTTTGGTAGCATCAACTTGGGAGATGAAGGCAGCTGTGGCTCAGATGAGAGCTCTTGAGATGCTTGTGGTCGGCAGCCTCTGGGAGCTCGGGTATAAGAGGACCTGACTGAAGACTGCAGTATCTCGGTGGCTGCCAGTGCAGTCTGGTCCAGCTGGTTTTCTGGCACCAGAGTGAGCATTGGTGGTGAGGGTGCAGATGTGATGTTATTCTGACAGAGGGCAACATTTCCATTGCACGACTGTCCCTACTTTGGGGCTACGGTTCACCACTCCCATTAATCTGCATGAGCGCAGACTATAGGCGATCCGTAATGCGACTGAAGTGGAGCCCAGAGTCTGCATGGCTCCAGTATGACCTTCCCTGAGAGATGTTACTACTGGTGCCACAGACTTCTGCAAGAAGGACTGAGCTGCAGTGCCCACCCAGGTGACCACATGGTCCATAGTAACTGCAGAGTGTCAATGCCATGCGCCAGGACCCTACAAACGTTGGTAGTGGAATCCTCCACTATCTCTGACATGTGGCAGTATCTCCCTGGCAGTTAGTCCAACACATTGGGCAATTGCTGTTGCGCAGAAAACATTTTTCTTTACAAGACTGGGCCCTTAAAGTCTGCACCCCTGTCTTTTTCAGCAGAGCTAGGATCTGAGCTTGCCCTCTGGCGAGCTGTTTCCTGGCCTGTCCTTTCCACTTGTACCTCCCCCTGCTCACTTGCGTTGAGTGAATCACCCCATACAGACCCCTCGAACTCACTAACTATACCATCCTGGGTGCTGACCCCTGTGCTGGTACTTGGGAAGGTATGAGCGAGTGACGGTGCATCTTTGGGAGGCTGGGTCGCTGCTCTCCAACTGCGCAGCTGCAGGGCTAGATTCGTTGGCAGGACCTATAAAAAGGGGAGACAGACAAGGATTAGGATGTAATGACAAAGATAAGCAGCAGCAGACGAATGGCCGCACAATGCAGCCCTGTGCTATCTGTGTGCGTGCGAGCTAGAGAGTTAAGTGGAAAGAGTAAAGGAAGGGAAAATGGTCTTCAGACTCACCAACTCCAAAGCTGTATATCTTCCCACTGCCAATAATGTCGATGGTGGCATTCGATTGAGAGTTTGTAACATGGCTCCCCCAGTTCTTCCAGTCTCTCTTCTGTTGTCTGCCAGCTTGTCCAGCACATGCACGATGGGCCGAATGGCCTCCTTCTGTGCTGTATCATTCTATGATTCTATTCAAGAGTGGGAATGGGATAGAGTGTGGCCTGCGAAAGGGTTAGGAAGATGTGTGAGGCAGTTTAGCATAGTGTGCATGCTGAGAGGAAGAAGCAGCTAATGTGTGCAAGAGGTGGAAGTTGTTGCATGAAATAAAATGTATGCAGTGCGAAGTATCAAAGAAATGTGAGAATTAATCCAAGTCCAAACTAACTAAAAGCAAAATGTTGTTTGTGCCAGTGCTGAGGGCAGTAGCAGATGTTGAGTGTGAGTGACTGTAAGGAGCAGGAGGTATAGCTAAATGTCTCGTTATAGGTGGAGGAGAGGCTTGTGTAGTGGGGATGAAAGGATTGGTAGTGCTGTGAAGAAAGTGTGGTGTTGCAGGGCTATATTCAGAATAAGCGAGATGCGAAGGGGAGTTTTACCTTGGCAGTCTTCGTAAGGCCATTAATTTCTTTGCAAATGCAGTAGCCAGGCTCTAGTAGTGATGCTGCTGGCACTGAGCTGCTCAGCCACCTCTCTGCATGCATGCTGACTTATTTAACATGACCCTGTCTACCATCTGAAGGAGACAATTGCTCCTTCCTGGCCCTCAATAGGCACCTCCACAGCAGTATCTGAAAATTAAGGTAACCTGACAATTGACATTGTGTCTGCAGCTCCGGAAACATGAGCCGGAATTTTTACCTTTGCGTCGGGTTGGGTGCGTACGGGCAGCATAGCGGGTCGGGAAGGTGATGTTCTGAGCAGCGCACTGCTCAGAGCGACTTTCATTTAATGGCCCCAATTGAAAGACTCATGCACGTTTCCCGGCCCTATTAAATGGTGCGGGTCTGAAGACGTCATTGATGACTCATTTCCAGCGCCCATATTTAAAGCAGCCTTGCACTCAACTCACTTGAAGGTTGTTGGAGGAGGGTGGAAGGTGACAAAGAAAGGCCACAGTACTGTTATAACTTTGGAAGGATGGATAGCCAAAGGCAGAGGGCTGCATCACGTTTCTCTGATTCATTGCTGCATACTCTGGTGGAGGCTGTCAGAGCACGCAGGGAGGTCCTCTTCCCTGCTGACAGGCAAAGGAGACCTCCACAATCAACAGAGAGAGCCTGGCTGGATATTGCTGAGGAGGTCAGCAGCAGGGATGTGGTGAGGAGGACCTGGATACAGTGCAGGAAGCGCTTCAATGATCTCAGGAAAGGTGAGTGCAATGCCACACTCACCCTCATCCTGAAGTGCCTGTCAACACATCCCCACCACTCTGCCTTTCCAAGCCTACTCCTGCACATCATTCCTCACATCAACAGACCTTGCACGTCCACCCATCCCTCTCTCTCTATGTACATACTCACATCTCCATCTGACTAACCACCCCTCACACTCATCCTCATCCTAATACAATCATAATAAGTAACACCACAGAAGGAGGCCACTTGGCATTGGCACCCCACTCCCTCATAGTCACGCTCTACAGATGTAACCCATCCATTCCTTACACTCATGACCTCACTCTCACTCAAACGTCTCTTTTTTCCCTCCTTGCAGGAGATGAGAGCCCACAACAACAGGGAGAGGGAGAGAACCAGAGGTTGCCCTCCGGTAATTGCACATCTTACAGCAGCAGAGGAGGCGGCTCTGGAAATTTCAGGAGCTCGAGAGACGCTGGCGGTGGGAGACAGAGAGAAGGGCACATCCCAGCAACCTGGTGACAGAATTGCATCTCATAAAGCCACATGGCATACAACAGTCATTCATATGGGTACTGATGTCAGCAGCCAGTGAAATGTTATCATGAGCATAATGGTAACGTTGTCCATTCTTAATATAACACTTCTAATTCACCTCTTTACTCTCCCACAGGTCCACCAATTGCCCCCCCCCACTGTCCAGCTGGAGGAGGAAGATGACTCCTCAGAGGAAGCTCCAGCCTCTGAGGGTGCAGCATCAGCAGACCCAAGCGCAGCCAGCACCAGCGTAGGTACTCACACCTCGGTGGGTCCTTTGCGCCATAGAGTAGAGTTATCTACTGGTGTCTCACAATTCACAAGTGAGAAAGAGTAGGTGGAGTTGACAGGGACAGCAGTGGAGACTCCTCCACAGAGGGCACAGGACCCTTCAAGCTCTGCTGGCCTCGGGGGCCATCGAGAAAGAGGGTGATCTTGGAGGGGCAGCAACAATTGCATGAGGCTCTGGCATCTTTTGCAGTCCTGATGTCTGCAAATGTTCAGAGAATGGAGGAGTCCATCTCCAACATGAGCACCACTGTCGCAGGCAACGGCGACGATGTGCTCCTCCATGGAAAGAATGGCCACCTGCATGGAGCAGCAAATGCGCCACTCACATGAGCACAGGCTAGCTGTGGACAACAGATGGCAGGTGCTCATAGACCTCCTCTCAATGAGAGATGCAAATGTTGAATTGGGCCTTCATCGCCCCACTGCTGTGCAGCAAGGTGCTCTTCAGCTAATTGATAGCAGGGAAGTGCGGGTGGCCCATGAGAGGGATGATGGTGAGAGGGGACATGGAAGTGGGGGCTTTTCTCAAAGTGCTCCCACTTCTCCCCCGTTGCTTCCCCCTCAGTCAGAGCCGCACATGCTTCCTCGGATCGTGATGGCCGAGTCTGCCTCTGCACAGTCGCAGGAGGAGCAGACTTTGGCGGCGCCATCACAGGCTCCAAAACCCAGAGGATGTCCGCCAAAAATCTCTATGCAGTCGCAGCAGGTAAGTGAGCAGCCTGCCTCTACCTCTGCTGAAGCCACAGGGGTTGCACCTCGTAGAAGCACACGGAAAAGAAAATTGACTCAAAAGTAGATGCACAAGAGTAAGCACGTGGGTGTATCAACAAATGTTAGTGCTAAGTGTCAGTTGTTTTGATTGGGCACATAAATGTTTTTCTTTGCACCACTTTCGGGTCTTGTCCATTTTTGCCTCAAACCTAGGAGGTGGTTTTGTCACTTGGAGTGAATGGTGAGACATTATTTAACCTCGAGCATTGGGGCTTTGGGTGAGAGGAATGGATTGGTAATTGTAGGGATGCTTTATGGTGTTGTTGTTGGGGGGGGACTTAGTAGAGCACGTGGCAGGCATTCGAACAAGTTAAGTAAATCTGGCCATGATGAGGCCATCCCGGGCCTCCCGGGCAGCAATGTGCGCCGCTGTTGGTGCCATCTGCATCTCAGGTTCCTCCTTCTCCTCCTGCTTGTCTTCCACCTGCTCGTCCTCCTCCTCCTCCTCTGAAGAGGCTGTGTATCATGCGCCATGCTCCTCCTGCAGCTTCAATCCTTGCTGTTGCGCTATGTTGTGCAGCGCACAGCAGACAACGATGATTCTGGAGACCCTGGCTGGTCCGTACTGATCTCCAGATCTGTCAAGGCATCTGAACATAAGAACATAAGAACATAAGAAATAGGAGCAGGAGTAGGCCAATCGGCCCCTCGAGCCTGCTCCGCCATTCAATAAGATCATGGCTGATCTGATCCTAACCGCCAATCTACTATCTATCACAGAACCATCTCCTGCATCTAACAGAATTGCACACACAAAATAGGAGCAGAATCAGGCTACACAGTCCCTGGGCCCGCTCCACTACCCACAGGGCCATGACCGATCCGAACCTAGACTCATGTCCAAATTCCTGCCCGCTCCCCGTAACCCTTAATGCCCTTTACTTCTAGGAAACTGTCTATTTCTGTTTTAAATTTAATTAATGTTGTAGCTTCTACAGCTTTTTGTGGCAGCATATTCCATGGACCTACCACCCTCTGAGTGAAGTAGTTCCTCCTCATCTCAGTTTTGAAAGAGCAGCCCCTTATTCTAAGACTATGTCCCCTAGTTCTAGTCTCACCCGTCATCGGGAACATCCTCCCCGCATCCACCCGATCCAACCCCTTCACAATCTTATATGTTTCAATAAGATCGCCTCTCATTCTTCTGAACTCCAATGAGTAGAGTCCCAATCTACCCAACCTCTCCTCATATGACCACCCCCTCATCCCCGGGATTAACCGAGTGAACCTTTTTTGCACTGCCTCGAGAGCAAGGATGTCTTTCCTTAAGTAAGGACACCAAAACTGTATGCAGTATTCCAGGTGCGGTCTCACCAATACCTTGTACAACTGAAGCAATACCTCCCTATTTTTATATTCTATCCCCCTAGCAATGAAAGCCAACATTCCATTTGCCTTCTTAATCACTTGCTGCACCTGCATACTAACCTTTTGAGTTTCGTGCACCAGGACCCCCAGATCCCTTTGCACTTCAGTACTCTCCAGTTTCTTGCCATTAAGATAATAAATTGCTCTAGGATTTTTCCTGCCAAAGTGCATCACCTCACACTTTCCAGTGTTGTATTCCATCTGCCAAATCTCTGCCCACTTACTTAGCCTGTCTATGTCCCCTTGCAGGTTTTTTATGTCCTCCTCACTCACTACTTTCCCTCCCATCTTAGTATCATCTGCAAATTTTGATATGTTACACTTGGTCCCTTCCTCCAAATCGTTAATATAGATTGTAAAGAGTTGGGGACCCAGCACTGACCCCTGTGGAACACCACTAGTTACTGATTGCCAGTCTGAGAATGAACCATTTATCCCAACTCTTTGCTTTCTGTTAGATAGCCAATCCTCTATCCATGCCAGAATATTACCCCCAATCCCGTGATTTTTTACCTTAAGCAATAATCTTTTGTGTGGCACCTTGTCAAATGCCTTTTGGAAGTCTAAATACACTACGTCCACTGGTTCCCCTTTATCCACTCTATATGTTACTTCCTCAAAGAACTCCAGCAAATTTGTCAAACATGACTTCCCCTTCGTAAAACCATGCTGACTTTGTCCTATTAAATTATGATTATCCAAATGTCCTGTTACTGTTTCCTTAATAATGGACTCCAAAATTTTACCTACCACAGATGTTAGGCTAACCGGTCTATAGTTACCAGCCTTCTGTCTACTGCCCTTTTTAAATAAGGGTGTTACATTAGCAGTTTTCCAGTCTGCCGGGACCTTAGCGGAATCCAGGGAGTTTTGAAAAATTATTACCAATGCATCTACAATCCCTACCGCCACTTCCTTCAAGACTCTAGGATGTAAGCCATCAGGTCCAGGTGATTTATCCGCCTTGAGTCCCATTATTTTACCGAGTACCACTTCCTTAGTGATTTTGATCGTGTTTAGCTCCTCTCCCCCTATAGCCCCCTGTTTGTCCAGTGTTGGGATATTCTTAGTGTCTTCTACTGTAAAGACTGATACAAAATGAAGCGCATCTTCAGCATGTCTATTGCATGTTCTATGACACATCTGGTGGCGATGTGGCTCTCATTATAATGCTCCTCGGCCTCAGTACTTGGCCTCCTCAGGGGTGTCATGAGCTACGTCTTCAGTGGATAGCCCTTGTCTTCAAGCAGCCAGCTGGTAAGTCTGTTTGGAGGTGTGAAGAACTGAGGGAAGGTGGACTGGCGCATCATGAATGAGTCATGACAGCTGCCAGGGAATCTGGCGCACACATGCATAATCATCTTTTCATGGTTGCAGACGAGCTGCACATTGTGGGAGTGGAAGCCTTTGTGGTTCACAAATACTCCTGGGTGATGCGGGAGTGCCTTCATGGCCACATGTGTACAGTCGATGACGCCCTGCACCTGTGGGAAGCCAGCCAGAGCTGCAAAGTCGAGCCCCTGCTCAGTAACACTGGCTTCATCAGTGGTAAAGTTGATATAATTTGCTGACTTGTGAAACATGACATTGGTCAGCTGGGTGATGTATCTGTGGGTGGCCGACTGCGAGATCCTGCAAATGTCTGCTGCAGATCCCTGGAAGGAGCCTGAGGTGAAGAAGTTGAGGGTGGTGGTGACTTTGACAGCCACTGGCAAGGAGTGTCCACCAGGACCTCTGGGCAGCACGTCTTGTTCCAGCAAGCTACAAATGTCTGCGACGACCTGGCGCGATAGCCTGAGCCTCCTGAAGCACTGCTGCTCAGCCATGTCCAGGAAGCTCATCTTCTGCCTGTATACCCTGTGTTGGGGGTGTCGCCTCTGGCATGGTGCAGCCGTGTGCTGACCCCCTCTCTCCTGTGGAGCATCAGGTCATTGAGGAGAAGGCTGCTGTTGTGGTTGCTACTGGTGTAGCTGGTGTTGTTGGTGCTGGGGCTCATCTTAAGAACATAAGAACATAAGAAATAGGAGCAGGAGTAGGCCAATCGGCCCCTCGAGTCTGCTCCGCCATTCAATAAGATCATGGCTGATCTGATCCTAACCTCAAATCTAAAGAACACAAGAAGTAGGAGCAGGACCCGGCCACTCAGCCCCTGGGCCCGCTCCGCCACCCACAGGGCCCTGACCGATCCGAACTCAGCCTCATGTCCAATTTCCTGCCTGCTCACCGTAACCCCTAATTCCCTTTACCTCTAGGAAACTATCTATTTCTGTTTTAAATTTATTTAATGATGTAGCTTCCACAGCTTCCTGGGGCAGCAAATTCCACAGACCTACTACCCTCTGAGTGAAGAAGTTTCTCCTCATCTCAGTTTTGAAAGAGCAGCCCCTTATTCTAAGATTATGCCCCCTAGTTCTAGTTTCACCCATCCTTGGGAACATCCTTACCGCATCCACCCGATCAAGCCCCTTCACAATCTTATATGTTTCAATAAGATCACCTCTCATTCTTCTGAACTCCAATGAGTAGAGTCCCAATCTACTCAACCTCTCCTTGTATGTCCATCCCCTCATCCCCGGGATTAACCGAGTGAACCTTCTTTGTACTGCCTCAAGAGCAAGTATGTCTTTTCTTAAGTATGGACTCCAAAACTGTATGCAGTACTCCAGGTGCGGTCTCACCAATACCTTATATAACTGCAGCAATACCTCCCTGTTTTTATAATCTATCCCCCTGAGGACCAAGGTGAGACAGTATAAGCGGCACCCATGCTGATGTTGTAGATGGCAGCTGAAGTAGCGATCAGAGGGACAATCCCTCAATCTTCTAATGCTGAGTAGCAATGTGGTGAGAGTGGCTTCTGAGGCTGCAGAAATGACCTGCAAACTCCAGAAACCTAAATCTGTGCACAAAATGGAGTCATCAACAGCCTTTCCCTTAGGCAACTAATGAGATGTAAGGCGTGTCTATTTATCTGGTATTTCCAGCTGTCAATTATTGCCCTCGCACAATGGCCACTGAACTTCCGCCTCCCCTTCACAGGTGAGGTTCCCGAGTTTCGTGCTTCCCATGTTCATGCCTTTAAATTCAGAAGCTGCAGTTAAGAACCTTCTTAAGGGTCTGATAACAAGCAGTTAATAAGTTGAATTAGGTCGCCCGCCTCTGCTGATCGGGTCCGTGGCCCAAGTTAAAGGCGCGAGGAGGCGGGATGATGGCGGGTTCCCGACGCGCTGCCTATTTCTTCCACTTTTACAGCCGACCCACCTCCAAACCCGCACGCATGGCAACGGGAAAATTCTGGCCACAGTTTCCACACACCGCTACTGAAAACACCACCTCCCCTTTGAGAAGTTTAGGCCGGCTTTATTTCCTGCCCCCCACACCTCTCCGCCAGCAAGCTGCCCATGAGCAGTGTGATTCGCACTGATAGCACACCACTCAATTTCAAAATCGATCCCTCAGTGTTTCCAGAGCAGGCAGATGAAAAGCAACACCAGTTAGAATTTATAGGAGACTTGTGCACTGCCTTGTGTTAATAGGGAGAGTTACACATCAATACACCGGCCTATCCTGCTACATAGTTTGTGTTAATGCAAGCAGTATCAGCTTTGTAAAATAATTCGCTGTCAAGTCATCCAAATCGCACTTAGGGAAGTGAGACCACCTGCTCGAGATAGTCTCACAGCACTTACTGCTGCCCATGAGAAGCAAAGTTTATAAAGTTCAGATGCCAGAAAGTACACAAGCATACTTGTGCAGAACTTCATTTCCCCTGACCAGGCAGTGGTGCAGAGCCAACAGTATATATTGCTAAATAGGCCTCAAACTGATATCTGTACTATAACGGCAACATTGCAAACCATTCACAGCTTCAGCTTTGTGCAAATCCAAAACTTTATGGCTGATTAAGCATTCCTGCTCTTCCTGGCCATGCAAGGCCTCTTATGGCCTCGATCCGCTTCCTCACTGGGTTAGACTGATGGGAAAACTCACTGCCACTTCCCACTCAGGCCACTGAGTTAAAATTGCAGTCGGGTCCTGATTTTGTCAACTTACATGTGTTAAAAAAGACCCCGACAGCTTTGGGCAACGTCCTTGCTCAGCAGGTTAAAATTGCGATCAGTCAGTTCCTGGTGGCTTCAGGATGGTAAGTAACTTGGGTGGTTTTAACTGCCCACCCGCACAATTTCCAGCGAGCGGGTAGGTTTAAATAATTAATAATGGCAAAACAGATGATTTAAATATCAATGCACAGTGATATAATCAGAATTAGGCTGTGATATTCTCCTTTTATCCCTCTTTAAACAAAGTGCACCCACAGAGTGCATTTACACACTGAACCATGAGGGAGGAGTATTCTGTAATTCCTTAATTTAGGTAAACAAAACTTCTGTTGTCTTGTGTCTTCCACCTAATCATAGACCATGCTTTTCTTCCCCCTCCCTGACTCCTTTTCCCCAAACTAAAATGTTAACCCTACCTTCCTCTCTCTACAGATGCTCCTTGTCTGTGAGTGTTTCCAGCATTTTCTGTTTTTATTTCAGTTTTCCAGCAGTATTTTGCTTTTTTGTTTTTCTGTAACGGTGGTGGAATAACAGTCAGATCCCATTGAAAATGGTTAATTACACCAGAACAGTATATGTTGCCTTTATACATGACTCCTATGTTAGTTTATTGTGCTGTTTTCCCGAAGACTATCACAAGCCATTTACACTCTACTGATCCCACTGCTGAAGTACTGTCAATAGAACAGTGGTACAATCATAATATAACTTCAATGTTTTTTGCACTTCAGCAGGTCATCAGAAAACTACTTCCCATCACATTTCATCATGTGTCCTGGGGCCATTTTATATCTTTAAGCTGTACCTAAAAAAGTACCAACATTTGATGCAGAGTGGTGCAGTCAGAAACCCTGAAACAATTCATTTCCGTCACACCAGCCGGAATTTTAATCGGGAGGTGGGTTGGGAGCGGGGGGGGCTCGAAAGCGGTCGGGAAACCCTGGAAAACAGGTTGAAACCTCTGTTTCCCACCCGCAGCCAGCCAGATGGAGAGACTGGCTGGCTGTGGGCTGGTAGGCCTGCGGTACTAGGCTGCAGATAGGAGGGAGGGAGGGATCGGGTGGGGGCTGTGGGGTGAGTGGAAGGGGGAAGGAGAGAACATCTGAGGCCGGGGTGATCGGGTGGTGGGGTGGGGGGGCGGCGCGGGGGGGCGGTGGAGGAAAACATCGAGGCCAGCCTGGAGAACGATTGGGATGGGGAGGTTGGAAAGGCGATCGGAGGCCTCGTTGGGGGGATCGGATGCCTCGTGGGGGTCTCTGATCGCAGGGGGTGGGTTAGGCAGGGACGCTGGATCCAGGAGGTAAGTGTGAAGGCACTTACCTCCTGGATCCAGGTGTCCTCGCCTTCCATTAGCTGTTGGGATTCCCGAGGCCTGCAAAACCTGACCAGCCACTGTTAAATTTGAAATGCTTGTTAAATCTGAGGCACACCAGCCTCATTATAATATTTAAATGAATGACCCGCCTCCTGGGAGCGGGTTGGCTGCCCACCCTCCATCCGCCTCTGTTAAATCCGGAAGTGGGCGGGTTGGAGATGGGTTCTGGTCGGGTTTCAGTTTTTTAACACTTTAACTTCCCACCCGACCCCAACCCACCCGTTTTTTGGGTTAAATTTCCTCCCATCATTTCATAACAGCACAGGTGTCGGATATGAAATGTCAAAGGATTGAACTTACTTCCTCAGAGCCTTTGAAGTGCTCTGGTTTTTGCTGTCTGTGCAGCCTAGAGAAAAAGGCAAAAATAAAAACCTTTCACTCGTAATCAGAATACAGTGAAAAGCATGTAAAAATCATTTCTGTAGTTTACTCAAGCAATCATAATCTCACTTAACGATAGACCAGAAATTTCTCTCCCCTGCGCACATAAACACAAACATTGATCTATGGAGGAGAACTGTAGCAGGGTGAGGTGAAGTTGCCTGCTCCTCGTCTCTTTGAAGTTACAGCCGGAATTTATGACAATTATGATTATGATAGTTCAGGAAATACAAATTCAAAGCCACCTTTTGTCTTCTTACATGGATAAAGGAAGATACAGGATTAATGGGATTCAAGGTTGATGCGATACACCATTTCAGAGCAGCTGAGTGTTAATTGGAATCCAACTTGATCGATAATATAGCAAAGCCTTTGGTAAAGATAATGATTTTTTTCCCTTGCTGAAGTACGGTTCCACTGGCATTGTTAAAAATACCAGTATAATTATAACAAAGCATTTCAGCCTTGCTAAAGAGCACCTCGTAAACTACCTGTGTTAGTGATTCTCAATATTTGTTTGGCCAGGCCAGGATCAACAAAAAATTCTCATAGCGCCTTGTACCTAATTTAATTTCCTATCCGGGAATTGGGGCATAAAATGTTGATTTTTTTTTTACATTTCTGGTGCATTTCCACTATAACAGTGAATCATGTATGTCATGTTAACCTAATACTGTATCAGCAAAAAAAAATACTGCCTTGAGACACTTTTCTACATTAAAATCGCTGTATAAACACAAGTTGTTGTACTATTTTTTGCATTTATTTAAAATTGTTTCTTGCCTCTGGGTTGCTTGTCCAAGTCCTCCATTTCTTTAACTTTTTTATTCTCCTATGTAAATCTAAGGCCTTTTTATTCCTGCCAGTTACTAACCCTTTCCCCCTGTCTCTGGCTCACTCCTTGCTCACCCCCTTTTATTCTTTCAGTACTCATACAACTACCGTGGGATAAACTCATTTCCTTTCATACCTGTAAGGCCTTCTACAGATAACAAGAGACAACTCTAGGCCTGCTCCTGTCAGAATACCCACATAGATGAAATAAACTTCATTGTGGTTTCTTAGAATGCATTCACACACAGCAGGACTGAAGATGGTGAGTAAACAGGGTTGATAGCAGATTGAATTGACTTTCAGCCAAAGTGCCTAATCCCAGAACCTGGTGGTTTCAGACCAAAACTACAGATCTCAGACTGCAGATGTGGTCTTCTGCAGTTCGGGTCCCAAAGAGCAACATTTATCAGAGCCAATAAGAAAAAAATAAATAAACTGTAGATTGTCATTTCTCACTCCTTTGTCTCTCTTGGGGATGAAGCTGGAAATTATTTTAATGTTAAAAAAACACTTTTGTGTGGCATGAGCAGTGACATCACAATGTTGCTGTCAAAGGAATTCCCCAAGTTTAGATTGGGTTTTGGAGATGCTTGTGTAAATAGGGCCTCCAAACCCAAGGTAAACTCAGCAGCAATGTGTTCATTCATTACATTTGTTGTCCTTGCAAGGATTTTATAAAATATACATCATCCCCGGACATTCGAGTATTCTTACATTGTGTATCGTGTAATCACTAATTTTGCTGCATTCAGTAGCACAGCTTTCATTTATATGTGGTTGGAAATTAATGTTAAGGGGGATTGAATAGATGCAGTTCAAATTCAAAAATACTATGCTGTTTTAAAAAAAATAACCTTTTTGGCATGAGATGAGAGTACCAATGCATCCTCCTTGGTCTTGCTGGCGTGGTGTATAATGCTTCCTATGTGATCCACCAACTGCTATCAATTAGTAAAGACTGTCTCATCTTGGTTTACTAGCTTGGTAATCTCCACACTTTGTGGTAAATAGTGTAGCCAAAATTTTAGTATCACAATTTAGTAAGATTATAGGTTAAGGCACAATTCATGGGGCTTTTATCTATTTCTATAGAGGGGAGATATGATCATTTCCCTGTCTATGTCATGGAGGATTTGGCAAGTGTTCCTAGCATTCTCTTGATGCATTTACATTTGGCATCCAGTCATGGCTTTTAGTTGGCTAAAGTTGGTTTGTTCCTTACCAACACATGAGATATGATGCATTTCCAGTATTAAAATGTTGGGAGTCAATTCTGAGGAGGCATTCAGCTAATTGAAGGTGTGCCACTGAGATTCTGTAAGTGAAAGAAAACATTTAATGAAGGATTTCTGACTGTGCCCTGACAGTGGGGAGCATCGCATGCTGAGAGTCCATATCAGAAATTCAGTTGTACACTGCACACAATTTTCCAACCATTGTTTTAAATGGGCAGACAATCACGGGCAGTGTGCGCCTGAAGTGATGACATGTGCTTTTGACAGGTGAGGTCTTCGAAAAGCGAGTACAATGCATACCAATTTCTACCCAATTATATTTCAACAACTTTACTGCTTTTTTCGTCAATTTTCTTCATTTTGTTTTATTTTCTCCTCCTCCTTCATTGGCTCCTGGGTGGGGTACAGTTCCATGTGTAAGCATGTACAAAAACTTAGCAATTACTTTTTGCTGCACAAATTAAAGGTTAACTGAGCATTACGTTAGAGTTCTGAGTGGTACAAAAGAAGCTGGGTAATATTTAATTTTAGGTGCACTAAAATGTGATTTAACACCTGCATAACAGGTATTCTAATAGGATGGCTTTAATTAAAGGTGTGCAGCACTTATTAGAGTAGATTTTACAAATTTGAGCTCCAAACACAAAATTTAGGTCACTTGGATCACATATTGGGAATTTAGATTCAGAGGTCCGTCAGCCCTGCAGAGCTTTTCATTACAAGCTTCTATTTCAACCTGAAATTGTGCAAGTGAAGCCAGTAAAATGCAAAGATTTTCCACATCAAGAGGAAAGCAAGGATCATTGATGAGGCTATGGAAGCCTCACTAACAGAGTAGAGAGAAAGAGAGAGAGCGAGCAGGGACAGACTGTTTGGGACTGATGGCCAGCCTTCCCCAAGAAGCAGTGGGTGCAGTAGACATGAGCGGAGGGTTCAGAAAGGGTGAATGCTGTCTCCCGCACATGCAGCACAAGTGATTTCAGGAAGAAAAATGTCAGATTTGAAGAGCCCTGCTAAGGCAAATCAAAAGTACTGTTATGCGTAACAAGTTACATTGCGCATACAGCAAAGAAACAGGCCATTCAACCCATGCCGGTGTTTATGTTCCACATGAGCCTCCTCCCACCCTACTTCATCTGACACTATCGGCATATCCTTCTATTCCTTTCTCCCTCATGTGCTTAACTAGCTTCCCCTTAAATGCATCTATGCTATTTGCCACAACTATTCCCTGTGGTAATGGGTTCCACATTCTTACAAACCTTTGGGTGAAGAGGTTCCTCCTGATTCCCTATTGGATTTATTAGTGACTATCTTATATTTATGATCTCTAGTTTTAGACTCCCCCACAATGGAAACATTTTCTCTGTCTACCCTATCACACCCTTTTATTAGCTTAAGAACCTCTATCAGGTTACCCCTCAACATTCTCTTTTCTAGAGAAAAGAGCCCCAGCCTGTTCAGCCTTTCCTGCTAAGTGTATACTCTCAGTTCTGGTATCATCCTTGTGAATCTTTTTTGCACTTTCTCCAATTTCCCTGCACCCTTTTTATAATATAGAGACCAGAACTGTGCACAGTATCCCAAGTGTGGTCAAACCAAGGTTCGATGCAAGTTTAACATAATTTCTCTGCTTTTCAGTTCTATCCCTCTAGAAATGACCAGTGTTTGGTTTGCTTTTTTATGGCCATATTAACCTGTGTCACTACTTTTAGTGATTTGTGTATCTGTACCCCTAGATCTCTTGGCTCCTTTATTACATTCAGACTTATTATCTGAACAGTATGTGGCCTCCTTATTCTTCCTACCAAAATACACCAACTCACGCTTATCTATATTGAAATTCATTTCTCAATTACATGCCCATTCTGCAAGTTTATTAATGACTTCCTGTATTTTGTCACTTTCTTCCTTTGTATTAACTATACCTCCCAATTTGGAGTCATCCCCAAATTTTGAAATTGTACTTCCGATTCCCGAGTCCAAATCATAAATGTAAATTGAGAACAACAGTGGTCCCAGCACTGATCTTTGTGGAACGCCACTTCCGAACTTTTGCCAGTCTGAATAACCCCTACTCTGTTTTCTGTTTTGTAGCCAGCTTGCTATCCATTCTGTTACCTGTCCCCGACTCATAAGAATCAATGACAACAACAACAACTTGTATTTATATAGCGCCTTTAACGTAGAAAAACGTCCCAAGGCCCTTCACTGGAGTATTATAAGGCAAAAAATTTGACACCGAGCCACATAAGGAGAAATTAGGGCAGGTGACCAAGAGCTTCGTCAAAGAGGTAGGTTTTAAGGAGCATCTTAAAGGAGGAAAGAGAGGTAGAGAGGCGGAGAGGTTTAGGCAGGGAGTTCCAGAGCTTAGGACCTAGGCAACAGAAGGCTCGGCCACCAATGGTTAAGCGATTATAATCAGGGATGCTGAAGATGGCAGAATTAGAGGAGCGCAGATATCTCAGGGGGTTGTGGGACTCGAGGAGATTACAGAGATAGGGAGGGGTGAGGCCATGGAGGGATTTGAAAACAAGGATGAGAATTTTGAAATTGAGGCGTTGCTTAATCAGGAGCAGGAGTAGGGCATACGGCCCTTCGAGCCTGCTCCGCCATTCAATAAGATCATGGCTGATCTTCAACCTCAACTCCACTTTCCCGCCCAATCCCCATATGCCTTGATTCCCCTAGAGTCCAAAAATCTATCTATCTCCACATGGTCATACTTAGTCATGAGTTTACTATGCAGGCCTTTTGAAAATCCAAATAAATTACTTCTACTGCATTACCCTTCTACTCTTACTTTTACTTCTTCAAAGAATTCAATAAGGTTGCTCAAGCATGACCTTCCCTTTTGAAATCTGTGCTGACTATTATATTTTCAGTTTCTAGATGTGTTTTGTAGGGTTTGGCTGGTGCCAACATCAGTGGGTGCCTGAAGGATTTTTGGACTTTTAAAATGGAGACTACTTTGGGCTGCGTTTCAAAATGGAGTTTGGACTTTTGGGGGGAAAATTCAGTTGGTTTGCGCCTCCCGTTAGCGCCTTAAGAGGGCGCTAATGGGGCGCAAAGCAACTAGCGCCCATGGGCGGCGATATTTGCGCCGCTCACGAAATTAACTAGACATTTTGCGGTAGCGCTAAACACTACCGCCACGATCTACTGCGCCGGCAGATCGTGACGTCAGTCGAGTGTGCAACGCCCCAGTAGCGCCCCGGACCGGATATTGAGTGGTGCCCCCTACCTTACCGTCTGCCGCTAGCAATGACAGGTTGAGGGGAGCATTTGGCAGTCAGGAAGGGACTGGGGGAGCGCTATTTAAAGGCGACCACTTCCTGCCTTTTTTTGTTGGTGACATTTTTGCACCACGCTTTCTGAGAGAGAGAGAGAGAGAGAGAGAGACTTCTGGTAAGATTCAACGTTGTGTGAAGGAGTTTTGGGTACTGAGCAGCACTTTGCAGGTTCATTTTGATTTGCCCTTCCTTGTATCGATTTAGAAGAGACTGTGGGGGCTGCACTCTGAGATCTTTCCCTGGGTTTCTCCATTGTTCTTTCCAGCAGATTTGATGTACAGGTCTCTCCAGGCCAAGATTCAAGGCTGCAATGAGCAGGATGTGGATGGAGAGCAAGATCAACCCTTCCCTTTAAGAAATAACAACAGAAAATGCTGGAAAAGCTCAGCAGGCCAGGCAGCATCCGTGGAGAGAGAAACAGAGTTAACGTTTCAGGTCGAAGACCTTTCGTCAGAACTGGAAAAAAGCAGGAAATGGAATAGATTTTAAAGCAGGTTTAGGGGCGGGGAAATGGGGGAGGGGATGAAAGAACAAAAGGGAAGGTCAGTGATAGGATAGAAAGCAGGAGAGATTGAGAGACATTGATAGACATTAAGAGATTTTCAAGACAAGAGCAGGTGGTAATGTAACAGGTTAAGGAACAAAGGATGGCTCTAGATGAAGTGTGAAATGCACTGGCAGAATGAAGGACAGCTGCCATGTGGGAGGGAAGAAAAAAAGGCCAAACAAAAAGTGTGGATTAAAAAAAAAAATATATATATATATGTGATAGGGGCCAAGGTTATGATCTGAAATTGTTGAACTCTATGTTGAGTCCAGAGGGCTGTAGAGTGCCTAATCAAAAGATGAGGTGCTGTTCCTCGAGTTTACGCTGAGCTTCCGTGGAACAATGCAAGAGGCCGAGGACAGTGAGGTCAGAGTGGGAGTGAAGTGGTGAATTAAAGTGACAGGCCACCGGGAGCTCGGGGTCCCCCTTATGGACTGAACGGAGGTGTTCCGCAAAGCGGTCACCTAATCTGCGTTTGGTCTCCCCAATGTAGAGGAGACCACATCGTGAGCAGCGAATACAGTATACTAAATTGCAAGAAGTACAAGTAAATCGCTGTTTCACCTGGAAGGGGTGTTTGGGGCCCTGGACAGTGGGAAGGGGGGAGGTATAAGGGCATGTGTTGCATCTCCTGCACTTGCACGGGAAGGTGCTGGGCGAAGGGGAAGGGGTGCTGGGGGTGGTAGAGGAGTGGACTTGGGTGTCGCGGAGGGAGCGGTCCCTACGGAATGCTGAAAGGGGAGGTGAGGGGAAGATGCGTTTGGTGGTGGGATCACGCTGGAGGTGGCAGAAATGGCGGAGGATGATCCGTTGAATGTGGAGGCTGGTGGGGTGAAAGGTGAGGACAAGGGGAACTCTATCGTGGTTCCGGGAGGGAGGGGCAGGGGTGAGGGCAGAAGTGCAGGAGATAGAACGGACACGGTCGAGGGCCGTGTCAACCACAGTAGAGCGGAATCCTCGGTTGAGGAAAAAGGAAGACATGTCGGAAGCACTGGTATGGAAGGTGGCATCGTCAGAGCAGATGTGGCGGAGACGGAGAAACTGGGAGAATGGACTAGAGTCCTTACAGGAGGCGGGGTGGGAGGAAGTGTAGTCCAGGTAGCTGTGGGAGCCAGTTGGCTTGTAGTGAATTTTTGTCAATAACCTATCCCCAGAGATGGAGACAGAGAAGTCGAGGAAGGGAAGGGAAGAGTCGAAAGATGGACCATGTGAAGGTGAGGGAAGGGTGGAAATTGGAAGCAAAGTGAATGACATTTTCTAGTTCAGGGCAAGAGCAGGAGACGGCACCGATACAGTCATCAATGTATCAGAAAAAGAGGTGAGGGAGGGGACCTGAGTAGGACTGGAACAAAGAGTGTTCCTTTTCGGAAGACCAACCAGGTGGCATCCGGTCACGGCCAGGTTACACAGTAATCCAGCTGGGGACGCTGCACATCGGCCATAGGAGAAGGCAGGGGTCCTTTCATATTCGAACTTGTGTGATTTGTGGAAAAACACCTTTTGTCCATGGAGCCGGGATGTCTGGATGGACAATGAGGTTTGCAGGCCAAAAGTAACACCTCTGGACTCTTTCAATGAAGGAGCAGTCAAGAACTTAACAACAGTTAGCACTTCGATAACTGCTCATCTACAGTAATGGCCTACCATTGTTTTCATCAAGATGACCAATCCAGGACAGAGACGTCACCAGGAAGACCAACTAGCGTCTCTGCGACCATGGTAACCAGGAATCGCCCAACCAGTTTTGTGTATTATACGGAGTATAAATATGCTGAACTTTGGGGATTCAGCCCTTACTTTTTCTCTACCATCTGGAACGGGGTTCTCCGTGTAGCTACGCATCCGTCAACTCTCCAGGAACCTCCGAAGTGAGCACCTCGCCGTACCACCTGAACGTAACTCTCTAGGCCTCATCGCATGCCTCTGTTAGGCACGGTTTTGTCTCTGGAGTCGAACGGAGCCGGGACCACGTGAATCAATGACAAGAGCTGGTAATTATATCCAGCATACACCTCTAGAAATCCCCAGGACCGCCCGCATGTTTGGCTGCTGAGGAACTGCAAGTGTCCAAGATGCAGGCTAACACTTGTGTGTGTGTGAGGAGGCTTCCAAGTGTGGGTTCTGACCAAACCGGGAGAGGGGTTTAGTTAGAAGGGTTTTTCCATTATCTAGGCTTAGATTCTGGGAAGGGGTTGGTTCGACAGGGTGGGTATTTTAGTCTAAGGTTATAAGCTAGTGTCCACGGTCACCTACTCGTCTGCCGTAAGGCGAGAGGAGTAGGGGTTGTCGTTTGTGAGTGTAATAAAAGGAATCAATCTTTGACCAACCTGAACCATTTCGTTTCGTCTGAGTCATTTATAATCTATCCACAGTAACTCCTTGGGTCCGAACATGGGGGTTGTGGGGCTTGTAGTTCGCGGTATAATTCGGAAGACCAACCGGGTGGCATCCGGTCACGGCCGGGTTATACAGTAATCCCGCTGGGGACGCTGCGCATCGGGCATAGGAGAAGACCTATCTGGCCTTGGTCTCTCTCTCTGTGTGGGATTACCAGCTAATCGACGGGCTAGGCAGGGACTATTGGCATAAGCTCCTGCCGTCCAAGGGAAACAACCCAAACCGGGGAGTTTTTAATGCACGGGTCGACTCAAGGGAGAGTCATAGAAACACGGGGCACGCAAAAACACCCTACAGTTTCTATTACAACTCTGAGTAAAGATTCCATGATCTTTCCTACCACTGATGTTAAGCTAACTGGTCAATAGTTCCCAGGACTTACATAGGAATAACATTAGCTGTCTGCCAGTCCTCTGGCACTATTCCCTTTTCTAATGAATTGTTATAAATATGTAACAGTGTCTATGCTGTCTCTTCCCTAACTTCTTTTAATATGTGCGGATGCAATCTATCCAGACCAGGGGTTTTACCCTCTCTAAGTTTGATTAATTTTATCAATTATCTCCCCCCTTTCTATCTTAAAAGTCTCAGGCAAAAATTCGAGGGCTTAACGCCACCTGTTACCAGCAAAATGTTGCGTTAAGAGGGCGGCCACCGCTCTTTCGCCAGCCAATGGCGGGTCCCGCGGCGCCCTCCATTTTGGAAGGCCCGGCAATGCTGCCGGTAACATACATCAGCCTACAAATTGAAATGAGGGAGATTTGACATCAGTTGGCGTGCAACGCTGACTTAACGTCACCACGGCGAACTTGAACCTTTGCACGGAGCTCACCATGTAAACCTAGCGTGCAGCAGACTAACAGAGGTACTGTCAGCACCTCTTAAAGGGACACACACATCTTTCAGGTAAGTTTGCATTTAAGCTTTTGGTCTGGGTTTTTTGGATTTTATTGAAGTAGTGGCTTGCTGCAATACATGTTAAAAAATTTAAGTGTGCAGGGAGTGCTGCTGGGCGCTTGCAAGGCCTCAGATGGTAAAGGAAGGCCTCTAAGAAGACAGAAAATGCTGGAAATACTCAGAAGGTCAGGCAACATCCGTGGAGAGAGAAACAGAGTTCACGTCTCAGGTCAAAATGCTGCCGGACCTGCTGAGTATTTCCAGCATTTTGTGCTGTCATTTCATATTCCAGCATCCGCTCGCAGAGGGAAGAGGAAGACGCAGAAAAGGAAGATGCAGAGAGGAAGAAACAGAAGAGGAAGAAGCTGAAGAGGAAGAAAGAGAAAAGGAGGAAGCTGAAGAAGAGGAAACAGAAGAGGAGGAAGCAGAAGAGGAGGAAGCAGAAGGAAGGATGCAACTCAGACAGTCCCTTTCTGGCTGGGATATCCGTGATGGCTGGTGGAAGGCTGCTGTATTTTAGTGGGGGACGCTGCAAATGGCCTTGCTGGTCAACCTTGAGGAGCTGGTGGCTGGGAGTGTCAAATTGAGTGACGGTGGTCTGTTTCTTCTTCTTCTTCACTCTCCTCTCCCTCTTCTGTGGAGTTGTGGTGAGGGGAGGACGGGAAAGCAAGAGGTGCATGCGAGAAGGAGGTTAACGTATGATTTCCATATATCTGTAAATGACCTGACAAAAAGTTGAAATCTATTTTGACACCATAAATTTGATAACATTATTTAATATATATATATATATAAATAATACACAAATGCAAAACCCTGTCACCTCAGAATTGTGACGACCAAACCCCTTTGTCAATGAAAGTAGAGCGATAGAGTTTTTAAAACTGGCAATATAGGGGATGAAATTCAGTTACGCTCCATTTGGGGGCGGTAACCGAATTATCGCCGGAGATTTAGAGGCTGGCGCGGAAGTACTGCCCCGTCCGCTAAATTCGGCTTACCGCCCTGGCAAGGAAACGGAGCGCTAACTCGGGCACTCCACTTCCCCTCGGGGTGGTATCGGGGGCACAAAGCGCAGTAGCATCGGAGTGCTACGCGGCTGCTCCACGTAGCGCTGATGCGTTTCAGTGACCCTCTCCTTCCATTAAAGCGAGCTCTGCTGGGCCTCTGATGGCCCGCAAGGTTCCAGGCTGCGCAATGGTGGCCACGGACTATGCCAAGGGCCACCATGGAGGGCCGAACTGGAGGTCGGCCAAAAAAAGTAAAATGGCGGCTCAGGTCGCAGCCGCACCTCCCATTAATTAGCGCTCCGCGAGCGGAGGTCGGCCCGGCTCGCGACCCGCGAAGCTGGCGCTGACACCACCCGCAGCAGCCTCGCGGGGTGCAGCCGAATTTCTGCCGCGGAGCGGTAAAGGGTCGCAGCGGGGTGTTAAGGGGTCACGGTGCACGGCGATGATGTCATCGCCGGTGGCGCAGCAGCCCGGGGCGCTACCAACGGGGCACGACGCTATCAGCTGGCGCCTCAGTAGTGTCCCGTCGAATTTCTCGGGAGGCGCTCCTGCCCGGGCAATAAGCCCTTTGTGCCCCGTAACCACCCCCCGGAGGCGCTAACGGCAGGTGCAAAGTAGCCGAATTTCGCGGCCATAGTTTTTTGGTTGATATTCAATCTTGAAATGAGAAAATTGACTCTCCAAAATTAAAATAAAGAACAATCTCATCCCTCAAACTGAGCCTTTACAGCTGCCTGGTAGGTTCTTTTATGTATTTGTTTTTAATTATTGGCCTGAACTTTCAATTTTATCATCCCCCTCCCCTTACGCTGTAAATTTTACCAGCCATAAAATTTTCCAGCGTAAATGATATGCAGTTGGTGGGCAATTAGCTCAACTTTTCACCAGCAATGAGGATTTGAAAGTTGCAGTAGATCATCTTTTTATTTGGAACTTGACAGATCGCAAGTTTGGGATTTAGCCCATGCGGAAATCTCGAACTGGCGGTCAATTTCAAAGTACGCCGTCATACTGACCGCATTTAACCAAGAACAGTTTCTATGGATTCTTTGCATTCACAAACTTAGGTCATGTGTTACAAGTGGACCTATAGCCAACTCCACCACTGTGCCAATGGCTGTTAAAGTCACAACTGCCCCTAATTAGCTTACATAGAAACATAGAAACATAGAAAATAGGTACAGGAGTAGACCATTCGGTCCTTCGAGCCTGCACCGCCATTCAATGCGTTCATGGCTGAACATGCTACCTCAGTACCCCATTCCTGCTTTCTCGCCATACCCCTTGATCCCCCTAGTTGTGAGTGTTATATCTAACTCCCTTTTGAATATATTTAGCGAACTGGCCTCAACAACCTTCTGTGGAAGAGAATTCCATAGATTCACCACTCTCTGGGTGAAGAAGTTCCTCCTCAGCTCAGTCTTAAATGGCGTCCCCTTAATCCTTAGACTGTGACCCCTGGTTCTAGTTTTACCTAACATTGGGAACATTCTGCCCGCATCTAATTTGTCTAAACCAGTCAGGATTTTAAATGTCTCTATAAGATCCCCCCTCATTCTTCTGAACTCCAGAGGATACAAGTTCAGTTGACCCAATCTTTCTTGATATGTCAGTCCGGCCATCCCAGGAATCAATCTAGTGAACCTTCGCTGCACTCCCTCAATAGCAAGAATGTCCTTCCTTAAGTTAGGAGACCAAAACTGCGCACAATACTCCAGGTGTGGCCTCACCAAGGCCCTGTACAACTGCAGCATCACCTCCCTACTCCTGTACTCAAATCCCCTTACTATGAAGGCCATCATTCCGTTTGCTTTCTTGACTGCCTGCTGCACTTGCATTCCCACCTTCAGTGACTGATGTACCATGACGCCCAGGTCTCGTTGCACCTCCCCTTTCCCTAATCTGCCACCATTCAGGTAATAGTCCGCCTCTCTATTTTTACCACCAAAGTGGATAACCTCACATTTATCCACATTGTACTTCATCTGCCATACATTTGCCCATTCACCCAACCTGTCCAAGTCACTCTATAGCCTCCTAGCATCCTCCTCATTGTTCACACTGCCTCCCAATTTAGTGTCATCCGCAAATTTGGAGATATTACATTTAATCCCTTCGTCCAAATCATTAATATATAATGTAAACAGCTGGGGTCCCAGCACCAAACCCTGCGGTACCCCGCTGGTCACTGCCTGCCATTCTGAAAAGTACCCATTTACTCCTACTCTTTGTTTCCTGTGTGCCAACCAGTTCTCAATCCACTTCAACACATTACCCCCAATCCCATGTGCTTTAACTTTGCTCACCAATCTCTTGTGTGGGACCTTGTCGAAGGCCTTCTGAAAGTCCAAATACACCACATCTACTGGTTCCCCCCTGTCCACCCTATTGGAAACATCCTCAAAAAAATCCAGAAGATTTGTCAAGCATGATTTCCCTTTCACAAATCCATGCTGACTTGGACCTATCATGTCGCCACTTTCCAAATGGTCTGTTATGACATCTTTAATAATTGCTTCCATCATTTTACCCAAGACCGATGTCAGGCTGACCGGTCTATAATTCCCTGCTTTCTCCCTCCCTCCTTTTTAAAAAAGAGGGGTTACATTGGCCACCCTCCACTCCATCGGAACTGATCCAGAGTCTAAGGAATGTTGGAAAATGATCGTCAAGCTTAACTTAACTAGAGAAATAGCTGCACACAGCTGCATCAAATAAAGTCACAGATGCATTATTCTCTAGAGCTAGCATCCACATAGACGACTGGCAGCAACATAACAGGGCACTGTAATTTTACCGAGTGGCAGGATTCCCAAAAGTCCAAGGAGTCATAAATTGCATCCATGTGGCCATAAACACTTCCTCGATGAATCCCATCATCTGCACACCCGTAGACGATGGATTCTGTGTACATCTGTGTACATCCACTCCGACAGCTCCCATTCACGCCACTTGATGAAAGCAACTTCCAAACTTTGTCAAAAACAATGGCCTTCAATTCCCTGAGAGCTGCTCCTGCTCCAACACCTGATTACCAGCGTTCATGGGGTTTCCACCGCACTGGACGAAGTTCCAGGCCAATGTCTGCATATATTTCCATTTCAGTGCAACCATAATTTTGATGACAATTCAATATCTGTGTGTACCTAGTGCCTCTTATCACTGTGCTTCCCCTTGGTGTAGGTGTTTGATGTGTAAACTCTTAAACCCATTCATATGCTTCTCCTGGGTGCTCCCTGAAATATGTGAGGTGGCTGGCTACTGTGTTCCAATAGAAGCCTCTTGGGACTGAAGTGGCCTTTGACCATGACACCTTAGTCCTGAGATGCACCTATTGCGAGCTGCACCTCTCATGGTGCTGCATGGTCAACCTTGCCATGCATCCTTTTGGCTGCAAGTGCAGGAATCTGAGAGGAGGGCAGCCCTTTGCATTACCATACTGAAGAACCTGCCCTCCCAACAAAGAGAGTCTCTTCTCTCAGCCCACTTCCGCTTGAACAGCTGAGCAATTTCAGGGCCTAAAGGTTAGCTAATCTGGCATTACAACATAACGTAGTTGGCCATAATGGGCAAATAATTTGTTTCAACTGCTTTTTGAATACTTCTTTGATCCTGTGAAAAACTTAAGATAAATCTGAAGCAGGTGGAATTTATTGTACTCATGATGTCAGCTGCACCACTTCAGTAGATTGATTGTCTGACTAATATAGTGCTCTCAGGCCACAATCTTGTAAAGTTCATACCCCTATTAAATTTCTGATTCCAATAGTCCCTGTGGAGATTCATGAGAAGATTAAAAAATTCCATAATAGCAGCTGATTATAATTTTATTATACATAGTTGATAATTGCCCTTAAAGAACCCAGTGCCCATATCAGGAATTTAAATAAGTTTAGGCGAAGGAATAATAACTGATTCTTTGTTTCCCGATTTATTGGGTTTAAGGGTTATTTATCTAGTGTTATCTTATCTAGTTTTTGTTATTGCCATTCTTCCATTCACTTAGTCTGTAAATATCTTAGATATCTTAAGTGCCTGTTTTACGCCTTAGGGGTATCTAATGGTTCAATATGGTGGATAGTGCACAAGTGCCTATCCCGCACAGGAAGTGTGCCGCCTGCCATATTGGATTAGGCTCCTCTGTAGGGATCCAGGGTGCACGCTGGAACTATACAGGAAGCTTATTATAATATTAAAATAAGGGTGTATAAGGCAGTGCATCGTGCAGATCTGTGACCAGGCTCCCTGGCAGCAGCCATGATTCATTCATCCCGTACTGCCTTTATTCCAACCAGGCAATCAGGTCACAGGCTGGCTACTTGACGAGAAGGGATATCCCTTCTGGACATGGCTCATGCCTTCTGTCAGGAACCCGGGCATCGATGCACAGCATGCCTACAATGAGAGCCATACAACCACCAGAAATCTCATTGAGCAGACCATCCGTGTGTTCAAGGAATGCATTTGCTGCCTGGGCAGTTTGGGAGGAGCTCTGCAATACACCTCTGACCATGTTTCCAGATTTGCGGTCATGTGCTGCGTGATGCATAATATCGCGATACTGAGCAACCAGCCTATACCACCAACTGGGCAGAAAAATTGGAAGAGGAGAAAGAGGAAGAGCAGCATAAAGCGCAGGAGCAGCATCGATCACCTGTACCCCTAGCTGCCAGAGCTTTCAGAGAGAAATTGATCTAAGAGCACTTCGCCTGAACCATCCTTCCCATTCCCAATACACTAACAGGCCCACAATCCTTAGTACCACTGTCCTCACTACTGCCGTCTAATTGCTTTCCTTTAGTCCAGCCTCATGGGTCTTGGCCTTAGCAGACTGCAAATACAACACCAACACAAAATGCCAAAAACAGAAGTTACTTCAACACCTCACTTTAGATTTGACTAACAGTTAACTGGTAAAATTAAGTATCACCCTTATACAAACCCCTAGTTCCAATCTATTTAATTTGCATTTGCATTTGAATGAATCAACACTCCCTAACCACGCCATTCTCCTCCAACACCTCTCCTCTGTTATCTAGTTGGCTTGGACTGCCCTCGCTTGGTTCCATTTCTATCTATCCAGTCATAGCCAGATAATCACCTGCAATGGCTTCTCTTCCTGCATCAACACTGTTATCGTTGGAGTCCACCAAGGATATATACTTGGCCCCTTCCAATTTCTCAACTAAATGTTACCCCACGGCGACATCATCTGAAAACACAATGCCAATTTCCACATGCACACTGATGATACCCAGCTCTACCTCACCACCATTTCGCTCAACCCCTCCACTGTCTCTGATTTGTCATGCTGCTTGTCCGACATCCAGTATTAGATGAGCAAAAATGTCCTCCAATTAAATATTGGGAAAACCAAAGCCATTGTCTTCGGTCCCCACCACAAACACCATTCCCTAGCCACCGACTTCATCCCTCTCCCTCGCCACAGTCTGAAGCTGGACCAGACTGCTTGTAACTTTGGCGTCCTATTTGACCCTGAGTTGAGCTTCCAACCCCATATCCTCTCCATCACCACAACCACCTCCTTCCACCTCCGTAACATTGCACATCTCTACCCCTGCCTCAGCTCATCTGCTGCCGAAACCCTCATCCATGCGTTTGTTACCTCTAGAATTCCAATGCTTTCCTGACTGGCCTCCCATTTTCCACCCTCCATAAACCTGAGCTCATCCAAAACTTTGCTGCTCGTATCCTAACTCGTACCAAGTCCCGTTCACCCATCACCCCTATGCTCACTGACCTACATTGACTCCCGGTTCGGCAGCTTCTCATCTTTGTTTTCAAATCCATCCATGGCCTCGCCCCTCCCTATCTCTATAACCTCCTCCAGCCCTACATGCCTCCAAGATCTCTGCGCTTCTCCAATTGTAACCTCTTCTGCATCTCCAATTTTAATCGCTCCACCATTGGCAGCGTGCCTTGGCTGCCTAGGTCCTAAGCTCTGGAATTCCCTCCATAAGCCTCTCCAGCTCTCTACCTCTCTCTCTTCCTTTAAGATGCTGCTTAAAACATCTTTTACCAAGCTTTTGGTCACCTGTCCTAATATCTCTTTATGTGGCTCGTGTTTGATAATGCTCCTGTGAAGTGACTTGGGATATTTTACTACCTTAAAGGCCCTATGTAAATAAAAGTTGATGTTGTTCTACCTTCTCCAGCAAACCTGAACACCCATATGAAACAAGCATAAATATGATTCAGCAGTGGCTAGTGAAAAATACCGGCTTAAGTCTAGACAGCAAATATCAACATAGGAATATAGGAACATAGGAACAGGAGTAGGCCATTGAGCCCCTCGAGCCTGTTCCGCCATTCCATGAGATCATGGCTGATCTGCGACCTAACTCCATATACCCACCTTTGGCCCCTATCCCTTAATACCTTTGGTTAACAAAAAGTTATCAATTTCAGATATTAAATTAATAATTGATCTAGCATCAAATTGCCATTTGCGGAAGAGAGTTCCAAACTTCTACCACCCTTTGTGTGTAGAAGTGTTTCCTAATTTCACTCCTGAAAGGTCTGGTTCTAATTTTTTATCTATGCCCCCTAGTCCTAGACTCCCCAAAGAAATAGTTTCTCTCTATCTACCCTATCTGTTCCCCTTAATATCTTGAAAACTTTGATCAGATCACTCCTTAACCTTCTAAATTGTAGGGAATACAACCTTAATTTGTGTAATCTCTCCTCGTAACTTTACCCTTGAAGAGGCCAGTGTCGGGAGCGGAGAGAGCAGCAGCACAGTGAGTATTTAAACTCACTTTCGCGGGCTTTTTTTGCAGAGGCCAGTGTCGGGAGAGACGAGACCGGAAGCGGACCAGGTGGGAAGCACCCAGGTGAACAGCATTTAAGGAGGGTGGTGGCTTAAACCCGAGTTCCTACAGAGTAGGAACCCCCACCCGCCCTCCTCCTCTAACCTACTAGTCTTTTAGCAGTCTAAAAACAGAGGTCACAAATTTTTTGGTCTCAGTTTCTTTTCAGCAGGGCAGGAACCGGGAGGAGCGGGAAGTCGGCGTAGGACCAAGGGGACACAAGACCGGGAAGTCAGCGAAAGACCAGGGAGGTAAGACTAACTGGTAAGTACTTTCCTCAAACCTTCCTAGAAAGTAAAACTAAAACTAGTGGGATTTGGTTAGTTTAAAAAGGAATAAGAGGAGTACAGTATACATTGGTCTAAGTAAGCTTCGGGAAAACAAAAGTCAATAAATAAACTAAAACTAGAAAATTAAAAAGTAATATAAGGGTTAAGTCATGGCAGTAGAGCTCGGACCTGTGTCATGCTCCTCCTGTAACATGTGGGAAATCAGGGACGCTTCCTGTGTCCCTGACAACCATGTGTGCGGGAAGTGTGTCCAGCTGCAGCTCATGTGGGACCGCATGACGGCCCTTGAGCTGCGGATGGACTCACTTTGGAGCATCCACGATTCTGAGAGGGTTGTGGATAACACATTTAGTGAGTTGGTCACACCGCAGGTTAAGGCCAGCGTAGATAGTACATGGGTGACCAAAAGGCAGAGCAAGGGCAGGAAGGTAGTGCAGAAATCCCCTGGGGTTGTCTCCCTTAGCAACAGGTTCACCGCCTTAGGTGCTGTTGTCGGGGGGGATGACTCATCGGGGGAAGGCACCAGCAGCCAGGCTCATGGCACCATGACTGGCTCTGTTGCAAAGAAGGGAGGGAAAAAGAGTGGCAGGGCTATAGTAATAGGGGATTCGATTGTAAGGGGAATAGATAGGGGTTTCTGTGGTCGCGACCGAGACTCCAGGATGGTATGTTGCCTCCCTGGTGCAAGGGTCAAGGATGTCTCGGCGCGGGTGCAGAACATTCTGGAGGGGGAGGGGGAACAGCCAGTTGTCGTGATACATGTTGGTACCAACGACGTAGCTAAAAAAAGGGAAGAGGTCCTACAAGTAGAATTTAGGGAGTTAGGAGCCAAGCTAAAAAGTAGGACCTCGAAGGTAGTAATCTCTGGATTACTACCAGTGCCACGTGCTAGTAAGAGTACAGAGAACAGGATAGTTAGGCTAAATACGTGGCTTGAGCAGTGGTGTAAGAGGGAGGGTTTTAAATTTTTGAGGCATTGGAACCAGTTTTGTGGTAGGTGTGACCTATACAAAAGGGACGGTCTACACCTGTGCAAAGATGGAACTGATGTTCTCGGGGTAATTTTTGATAAAGCAGTTCGGGAGCATTTAAACTAGTATGGCAGGGGGCTAGAAACCTATGTAGTGAAATAGAGGAAAGTGAAAGGCAGACAGAAATAAATGGTAAAAGGGTGAGGAACAAAAAACAAAGGGCCAAACCAATTCATAAAAAATGTGAGCATAAAAAAAGCCTGAGGGTTTTATACCTTAATGCGAGAAGCATCAGGAACAAGGTAGATGAATTAGCTGTGGAAATAGAGGTTAATAATTATGATCTAATTGGGATTACGGAAACATGGTTGCAGGGTGAGCAGGGCTGGGAGCTTAACATACAGGGGTATTCAGTATTTAGGAAGGATCGACAAAAAAGAAAGGGAGGAGGGGTAGCATTGCTGGTAAAAGAGGGGATAAATGCAATTGAAAGGAAGGATATTAACTCAGTTAATACAGAATCTATATGGGTGGAGCTAAGAAATAGCGAGGGGCGAAAAACATTAATAGGAGTGGTATATAGGCCTCCAAATAGTAAAATAGAGGTTGGGGAGGGCATCATGAGGGAAATTAGAGAAGCGTGCAATAAGAGCACAGCTGTCATCATAGGTGACTTTAACTTACATATAGATTGGAATAGCCTAATCAGTAAAAATAATGAGGAGGAGGAATTCCTTGAGTGTTTAAGGGATGGTTATCTGGATCAATATGTCGAGGAACCAACTCGGGAACAGGCTATATTGGACTGGGTACTGTGCAATGAGAAGGGACTAATTAGTAATCTTGTTGTACGGGGACCCTTGGGTCAGAGCGATCATAACATGATCGATTTCTCACTCGAAATGGAGAGCGAAGAAATTGACTCAGATACTAAGGTCCTGAATTTAAACAAGGGGAATTATGATGCCATTAGACGGGAACTGAGTAGGTCTGATTGGACAACGTTCCTGGGAGGACTGGAGGTAGATAAACAATGGCAAGCATTTAAAGATAGAATGACAAAATTGCAAAAATTGTTTATACCAATCTGGCATAAAAGGAAATCTAAAAAGGTGACTCAACCGTGGATAACAGGGGAAATTAGAGACAGCATAAAATCCAAAGATAGGGCGTATAAAATAGCCAAAAAAAGCGCCAGAGCGTAAGATTGGGAACAGTTTAAGATAGAGCAAAGGAGGACAAAGGGCTTAATCAAGAGGGGCAAAATAGCTTACGAAAGCAAGCTGGCGGAAAATATAAAAACTAACTCCAAAAGCTTTTATAAGTATATCAAGAGGAAAAGACTGGTGAAAACCAAAGTTGGCCCATTGCAGTCAGATACGGGGGAATATATAACGGGAAATAAAGAAATGGCAGACCAACTAAATGCATACTTTGGGTCAGTCTTTACGAAGGAAGACACAAAAAACCTCCCTGGGATATCGGGAAAAATAGGGACATTTGCAAAGGAGGAACTGACGCAAGTCAATATCTCTAAGGATATGGTGTTAAGGAAGCTAAAGGGATTGAAGGCGGACAAATCCCCAGGGCCTGATAACATGCATCCTAGGGTGCTGAAGGAGGTGGCCCTAGAGATAGCGGATGCACTAAGTATGATTTTTCAGAATTCATTAGACTCGGGAACAGTGCCCATGGATTGGAGGGTAGCTAACGTTACCCCACTATTCAAAAAGGGGGGTAGGGAAAAAGCAGGTAATTACAGACCTGTAAGCCTTACATCAGTTGTGGGCAAAATGCTGGAGTCCATCATTAAGGATGAAATAGCGGAGCACTTAGCAAATGGGGACAGGATAGGACAGAGTCAACATGGATTTACAAAGGGTAAATCGTGCTTGACTAATCTATTGGAATTTTTTGAGGGAGTAACTGGTAAAATAGATGGGGGAGAGCCAGTAGATGTGGTGTACCTGGACTTCCAAAAGGCCTTCGATAAGGTCCCACATAAAAGATTAGCAGGGAAAATTGAAGCTCATGGGATAAAGGGGAAAGTATTGACGTGGATAGAGAACTGGCTGTCAGATAGAAAACAGAGAGTTGGAATAAACGGCTCATTTTCTGAATGGCAGGCAGTAACAAGTGGGGTACCACAGGGATCTGTCCTGGGTCCCCAGCTGTTCACAATTTACATTAATGACCTGGATCAGGGAGTCGGATGCAGCATTTCCAAATTTGCAGACGACACTAAACTAGGAGGGGGGGTGGGCTCAGAGGAGGAGACCAGGAAGCTCCAGAGCGATTTGGACAGACTGGGTGATTGGGCGGATAAATGGCAGATGCACTATAATGTGGACAAGTGCGAAGTTATCCACCTTGGGTGCAGGAACGGGAGGGCAAATTATTATTTAAATGGCAATAAATTGGGAGAGGGGGAAGTACAGAGAGCCCTGGGTGTTCTTGTACACCAGTCACTGAAGGCGAGCATGCAGGTGCAACAGGCGATCAAGAAGGCAAACGGTATGCTGGCCTTCATAGCAAAAGGGTTGGAATACAGGAACAGGGATACCTTGCTGCAGCTGTACAGGGCACTGGTGAGACCACACCTCGAGTACTGTGTACAGTTTTGGTCGCCTCATCTGAGGAAAGATGTTCTTGCCATGGAGGGGGTGCAGCGGCGATTCACCAGGCTGATACCAGGAATGGCGGGATTGACCTATGAGGAAAGACTATGTAGTTTAGGGATGTACACACTGGAGTTTAGAAGATTGAGAGGGGACCTCATAGAAGTGTATAAAATTCTGACAGGTCTAGACAGACTAGATGCAGAAGGAATGTTTCCCTTGGCGGGTGAGAACAGAACTAGAGGACATAATTTAAGGATAAGGGCTAAACCATTTAGGACAGAAATTAGGGGGAATTTCTTCACTCAGAGGGTGGTGAACCTGTGGAACTCATTGCCACAGAGGGCAGTGTACGCCAGCTCATTAAATATATTTAAGAGGGAATTAGATATATTTCTACAGGCAAAAGGGGTTAAGGGTTACGGAGAGAAGGCGGGGACGGGATACTGAATTGGAGGATCAGCCATGATCTCATTAAATGGCGGAGCAGGCTCGAAGGGCCGGATGACCTACTCCTGCTCCTATCTTCTATGTATCTATGTATCTATGTAAGTCTGGGTATCATTCTGGTAAACCTATGCTGTACTCCCTCGAAGGCCAATATATCCTTCCTAAGGTGTGGTGCCCAGAATTGCTCACAGTATTCCAGGTGTGGTCTAACCAGGGCTTTGTATAGCTGTAGCATAACTTCTACCCCCTTTTATTCTAGTCCTCTAGATATAAAGGCCAGCATTCCATTAGCTTTTTTGATTATTTTCTGTAACTGTTCATGACATTTTAATGATCTATGTACCTGGACCCCTAAGTCTCTTTGGATCTCCACTGTTTTTAGCCTTTCACCATTTAGAATGTACCCTGTTCTATCCTTTTTAGGTCCAAAGTGAATGACCTCACATTTGCCTACATTGAAATCCATTTGCTACAGTTTTGCCCATTCACTTAATCTGTCGATGTCCCTCTGTAATTTTATGGTTTCATCTACACTGCCTACAATGCCACCTATCTTTGTGTCATCGGCAAATTTGGATATATGACTTTCTATGCCATCATCTACGTCGTGAATAAATACTGTGAATAGTTGAGGCCCCAACACAGATCTCTGCGGGACACCTCTAGTCACATTCTGCCATTTAGAGTACCTACCCATTATCCCTACTCTCTGTCTCCAGCCACTCAGCCAATTTCCTAACCAGGTCAATAATTTGCCCTCAATTCCGTGGGCTTAGTTAACAGTCTCTTATGTGGGACTTTATCAAATGCCTTCTAGAAGTCCATATAAATAACATTCATAGATATTCCCCTGTCCACTGCTTTAGTCCTCTCAAAAAATTCATTCAGGTTTGTCAGGCATGACCTGCCTTTCACAAATCCATGCTGGCTCTCCCTGATCAACTGAAAATTTTCGAGGTGTTCAGTCACCCTATCCTTAATTATAGACTCTAGTAATTTCCCGACAACAGATGTTAGGCTAACGGGTCCATAATTCCTTGGTTTCCCTCTCTCACCATTCTTAAATAGCGGAGTGACATGCACAATTTTCCAATCTAAAGGAACGGTTCCTGAATTGAGAGAACTTTGGAAGATTATAGTTAGGGCATCTGCAATCTGTTCACCTACTTCCTTTATAACCCTGGGATGGAAACCATCTGGCCCTGGGGATTTGTCAATCTTTAGTGCCATTATTTTCTTCATTACTGTTATTTTACTTACATTAATTTTATTGAGTCCCTGTCCCTGATTCAATATTAGTTTCCTTGGGATTTCCGGCATGCTATCCTCTTCCTCTATTGTAAATACGGATGCAAAGTAATTATTCAACATTATCAAGCCAAATGTGTAACACTACAGAGCCATCCGGAGGATGAGAGTATTTTTTTGATAAAGGGCACTATCTACTCCTCCGAGATCCATCACTGGTGTTATTTGTTGTCTATACTGATTGCATCTGTCTTTACCAAGGAAGAAGATGCTGCCAAAGTCATAGTAAAAAAGGAGGTAGTTGAGATACTGGATGGGATAAAAATTGATAAGGAGGAGGTACGAGAAAGGCTGTCAGTATTTAAAGTAGATAAGCCACCAGGACTGGATGGGATGCATCCTAGGATGCTGAGGGAAGTAAAGGCGGAAATTGCAGAGGTATTGGCCATAATCTTCCAATCCTCCTTAGATACGAGGCTGGTGCCAGAGGACTGGAGAATTGCAAATCTTACACCCTTGTTCAAAAAAGGGTGTAAGAATAAACCCAGCAACTACAGGCCAGTCAGTTTAATCTCAATAGTGGGAAAGCTTTTGGAAATGATAATCCAGGACAAAATTAACAGTCACTTGGACAAGTATGGATTAATTAAGGAAAGCCAACACGGATTTGTTAAAGGCAAAACGTGTTTAACTAACTTGATTGAGGTAACAGAGAGGGTTGATTAGGGCAATGCGGTTGATCTGGTGTACATGGACTTCCAAAATGCGTTTGATAAAGTGCCACAGAATAGGCTTGCCAGAAAAGTTGAAGCCCATGGAATAAAAGGGACAGTGGCAGCATGGATACGAAATTGGCTAAGTGACAGGAAATAGAGAGTCAGGGTGAACGGTTGTTTTTCGGACTACAGGAAGGTTTACAGTGGTGTTCCCCAGGGGTCAGTACTAGGACCACTGCTTTTCTTGATATATATTAATGACATAGGGCACAATTTCAAAATTTGCAGATGACAAAATATTTGGAAGTGTAGTGAACAGTGAGGAGGAGAGTGATAGACATCAAGAAGACATTGGGCTCGGTTTTAATAGCCCTGAGGAGGCGGGTCAGCAGCGAAAATCGGAAAAATGGCTTCAGACACCCAACCCGCCTCCATCCCACCCCCACCCGATTTTTGTGAGTGTCGGGTCAGCCGCTCCCAAACTGACCCGACGGGAACCGGTGGGACAGATAGTTAAGGCAGTTAAGAGCCTGTTACCTGCCTTGCTAATCCTATTTTGATAGTGGTTTCCCATTTTTGTGCTTCTGGCTCCTGTTTCCCATCTTGTCAGAAACAGGCCAGCTGCAAGGAGACGAGTTGCTGAAGGACATGATTTGGAGTATTTTGTGCAGCACTTTAAAAATGCTCCTGTAATATGGCTGACATTCAAATGCAACAACTTTGTTGTTGGAGATTTGGGATAGGATTTTGAAAATCTACTGACCTTGTGACTGTTGAAGCTGACAGCCATCTGCAGTGTAAACTGATTGGAATAATTTCAGGCCACTTCAACTGTGCGCTTGCAAGCTTCTTGCCTCAAATGAAATCTATAGCAATGGGATGGGAACCATTTATATCCTCTCATCCTGGTCATCAGATTCGGAGGAAGAGCAGCCATGGCAGTGCCACAACAGCAGCACCAGCACCAGGAGCGCCAACCTCCTCTTCACCCATCTGATGATGCACAGGGCAGAGGGCCTCAGCGCAGGGCTGCACCTCGCCACAGGAGATACCCTCAAAACAAGGTTTACAGGCAGAGGATCAGCTTCCTCAGCATAACTGAGCAGCAGTGCCAAAGGAGGCTGAGACTTTCGAGAGATGTAGTCGCTGACATCTGCGCAATGCTGCACCAACACCTGGAGCCCAGAGGAGCGTGTAGACACTCCTTACCAGTGGCTGTCAAAGTCACCACCGCCCTCAACTTCTTTGCTTCGGGCTCCTTCCAGGGATCAGCTGCAGACATCAGCGGCATCTCCCAGTCGGTCGCACACACCTACTTCACGCAGGTCACCGATGCCCTCTTTGCAAAGGTGTACAATTACATCCACTCCTCCACAGATGGCTCAAGTGTGACGGCGCGTGCGGTTGGCTTTGCCAATGGTGCAGGGCATCATAGACTGCACACATGTAGCCATTAGGGTCCCCTATCACAACCCAGCTGTATTTGTCATTCGCAAGGGATTCCACTCCCTGAATGTCCAGCTGGTGTGTAACCACAGGAAGATCATCATGCATGTTTGCGCAAAGTACTCTGGCAGTTGCCATTAATCCTTCATCCTGCGCCAGTCTACTGTGCCTCAGCTCTTCCATCCGCCAAACCAACTTTCCGGATGGCTTCTTGGCGACAAGGGCTATCCCCTGAAAATGTGGCTCATGACACTGATGAGGAGGCCAACAAATGATGCTGAGGAGCATATCCACCAGAAGCATCATCGAGCAAACCATCAGCTTGCTCAAAATGCGCTTCTGATGTCTAGCCAGATCTAGAGGAGCCTTGCAGTATGCACCAGCCAGGCTGTCCAGAATCGTGGTGGTCTGCTGTGCCCTGCACAACATCGCACAGCAGCGCGGCTTAGTGCTGCCACATGAACAAATGGCTCAGCACACAGCCTCCTCGGAGGACGAGGAAGAGGACAAGGAAGAGGACGAGGAAGGGAGCGAGGAAGAGGACGAGGAGGAGAACGAGGAGGAGGAGTACGGGGAGCGATGCCTTGTGGGGCCGGATGTGGCCAATTCAGCAGCAGGCAACCACATTGCTGGCCGTCAGACAAGGGATGCACTCATTCATGCCAGATTCGCGTAAGCTTACGCTTCAACCACAGGTGGCTGGCACATGGAGATGAATAATAAGTCTGACATTCTCAAAACCCCAGGCATCGTCTGTCCAATAAACGGTGGTTTGCACTCAGTGTCACCACCAATATTCTACATGGAATTCACCCTGAGCCCTCACTCTTGAACTTCCATTTCCCAGAACACAGAGGCCACACTTTAGGTGATCTCAGCAGATCATTAAAACTTTTTCGACACTGAACCCATGTGCATCTGCACACAGACCTCGAACTCACCTCCTCAGCAATTTGCAGCCAAGCTGCCTTGGTTTGCTGAGGAGGCCTCCTCCTTCCATTTCCAGGGAAGGGAACCTCCTCACGTCCTCTAACTCCCTCCACAAGAGCATGGAGGGAACCCTCATTGAACCTGGCTGCAGCCTTAGTTTTTGGGGCTGCCATTCCTGCAGCAGCCAGCACCTTTAAGAGGAAAAACCTAATGCTTTTGCAAAGGGGACGTGGCCCCATTAAATTTTTACTCAAAGCGTCATCGGAGGCGAGAATCTGACATGCTCCAAGCAATTGCCTGGAGGGACCCACACGTCGTCCACAACGAGGCCAATCAAGGTAAAATCGTAACTGCTGGGCGGCGGCATCCAGGAGCGGGTCCGAAAGCTGCCGAGCAGTGGGCCCGCCCTCAACCCGCCTCCATTAATAAAATCGCGGCCATAGACAGGCTGGTGAAATGGGCAGACACGTGGCAGATGAAATTTAACGCAGAAAAGTACAAAGTGATACATTTTGGTAGGAAGAACGAGGAGAGGCAATATAAACTAAAGGGTACAATTCTAAAGGGGGTGCCTGAACAGAGAGACCTGGGGCTATATGTGCACAAATTGTTGAAGGTGGCAGGGCAGGTTGAGGAAGCGGTTAAAAAAGCTTACGGGATCCTGGGCTTCATGAATAGAGGTATAGAGTACAAAAGCAAGGAAGTTATGATGAACCTTTATAAAACACTGGTTTGGCCTCAACTGGAGTCTTGTGTCCAATTCTGGGCACCGCACTTTAAGAAGGATGTGAAGGCCTTAGAGGGTGCAGAAAAGATTTACGAGACTGATTCCAGGAATGAAGGACTTCAGTTACATGGATAGACTAGAGAAGCTAGAGTTGTTCTTAGAGCAGAGAAGATTGAGAGAAGATGTGATAGAGGTGTTCAAAATCATGAGGGGTCTGGACAGAGTAGAGAGAGAGAACTGTTCCCATTGGCGGAAGGGTCGAGAACCAGAGGGCACAGATTTAAGGTGATTGACAGAAGAACCAAAGGCGACATGAGGGAAAACTTTTTTACGCAGCGAGTGGTTAGGATCTGGAATGCACTGCCTGAAAGGGTGGTGGAGGCAGATTCAATTGTGGCTTTCAAAAGGGAATTGGATAAATACCTGAAGGAAAAAAATTGCAGGGCTACGGGGAAAGGGTGGGGTAGTGGGACTAGCTGAATTGCTCTTGCAGAGTGCCGGCACAGGACTCGACAAGCCGAATGGTCTCCTTCTGTGCTGTAACCATTCTATGATTCTATGAATCTGAAACCACAACATCAGAAATCTCCATCCCATTGGATCTATGAGCTGGTTATAATTTTTCACATCCTTTTAATATTCAGCATGAGATTACTCACACTAAAGCACATTGAAAGCCTACTGCAATATAATGGGATTGGAATATAGATAGTTTTCATTCATGTTTTACACTAAACATGGACAGCTGACCTTTCTCTGCCCCAGTGGGTTATCTAATATTTTCTTACTTTATGGTATTCGTAATGAATTTGTGGAGAAGCAACCATGAAGAACAGATTAATTAGTCGCAGTCTGCTTTTCACAGGTGTTAAGAAGAACCTGGTACATCAACCAAGCATTAAAGCAAGTGAGATACAGAGGACTGATAATGATATAATATTCTGCTGCTCTTGACAGAAAGCCTCTTATAACAAAAGAGCCCGAGATTGTTAGTGTTTGTTGAGACCTGGCCTGTTCTCCACTGTCAATGATCATAGATATGACTATATAAAAATATAACAATTGCTTTTGACTATATAGATATACTTTAGGCACTGAATTTCTTTGTAATAAACAGCAAATTATTTCTTGTTAAATTTGCTATAATAATGTTACAATTGTTAGTCTTTCAGCATGAACATCATCATCACCCATCAACAGCATGGAGTGCATAGACACTCAGTACTAATAGCTGGCAGTTGAATAAAAATGGAACAAAAGTAGAATAAAACAACCTCATCAAATTTAGAGAAGATAGCATAAAAATTAAAAAGACTTGGAGTGGTTTCAAGACAGTAATCTAACCTTCAGGTTCAGATGACACTTCTGAACAGCTCAAACTGTGGTCTCAAAATTTATAACTTCAACGGAACCCTCCAATTGGATTACTGTCTTGTAATGACTTTCAGGTAGCCATTATTCTCTGTGTGTAATACAGTAAATTTATCAATCTAGATACAGAACAGCTTATCGTCATGTTGGTCTTCTAATGTGATTACCTGAAGAGTCAGCTCTTGATGGGTAATGTTCTGTGGCATTTACTATAATGAGATTAAATATAGAAAGAATATAGACTGGGGAAGAATTTACAAGTCTTTAATATGATTGAAAAATTCAGTTTATATCATGAACAGTTTATAAATGTTATCTGAATCTAATGATTGGTTTATACCCTTCTCCTTCTTCCTGGCTACCTATTATTAGTTACTATATATACATTGTTTAACAATCTTTTACAATTAGCAGGATTGCAGAATGATATTACATGTAGATTGGAACTGCACGGAGAATAGTAGGTGAAATAGAGGGCTAAAAATTCGGCTCCTTTGCGCCTGCCATTAGCGCCTCCGGGGAGCGCTAATGGGGCGCAAACGGCTTATCGCCAGCGGGGGGGGGGGACGAAAAAGGTGCCTCCCGAGAAATTTGGCAGGGCGTAGCTGAGGCGCTATTCGATAGCGCCGCGCCCCCGCACTGCTGACAATGACATCATCGCCATGTGCCGCAACCCTTAGCACCCCGCCGTGGCCCCTTACCGCCCCATGGCAGAAATTTGGCTGTACCCGCAAGGCTGTCACGGGCGATGTCAGCACCAGCCTCGTGGGTCACGAGCTGGGCCGACCTCCGCTCACGGGGCGGTATTTTAAGGGGAGGTGCGGCCGCGACCCACGCCACCATTTCTTTTTTTGCCCGACCTCCAGGTCGGCCCTCCGTGGTGGGCCGTGGCATGGTCCTGGCTCCTATCGCACGCACAGCCCAGCACTGCGTCTCGGTGCCGGGCTGCGGCCGCGGCAAATCGCCGCCCTGGTGGCCTAGTGTGGGCCATCGGAGATCCTGCGGAGTGTGCAATGGCCCTCCCCTTTAACTGAAGGGGAGGGGCATTGAAACGTGGCAGTGCTCCGCGGAGCCTCTGATCGCGTCCCAACATCGCCTCGAATACTGCCTCACCAGGGAGTGGAGCACCCGAGATTGCGCTCCACTTCCTGTGCGGGGCGGTAAGCCGAATTTAGCGGCCAGGGTGGTACTTCCATGGCGGGCACTAAATGTCCGGCCTTAACTCGGTTACTACCCCCAAACGGGGCATAACCAAATTTTGCGCCCAGAGGGGGAGAAAGTCAGTTGCTTAGCGCCTCCCGTTAGCGCCCTAAGGGTGCTAATGGGGCGCAATGCAACTAGCGACCGGGCGCGGCAATGTTTGCGCCGCTTGCGAAATTAACCAGAGTTTTTGTGGCGGCGCTAAACTCTACCGCCCCGATCTCCTGCGCCTGCAGATCGTGACATCAGTCGAGCGTGCAACGCCCTGGTGGCGCCCTGGACCGGATATTGAGTGGGGCCCCATTCCTTTCCGCCTGCTGCAATCAACGACAGGGAGACTGGAACATTTTCCAGTCGGTGAGGGGCTGGGGGAGCGATATTTAAAGGCACCCTCTTCCTGCCTTTTTTTATGGGAGACATTTTTGCACTACTCATTCTGACAGAGAGAAAGAGTTTCTGAGAGAGAGAGAGAGAGAGAGAGAGAGACTCTGCAGAGAGTCAACGCTGTGTGAAATAGTTTTGACTACTGAGCAGCACTTTTCAGGTTCTTTTGGATTTGACCTTCATTGCTTCGATTGTCAAGAGACTATGGGGGTTGCACTGATTTGGGGCATCATCCTGCGCCTGCAGAATCAAAGGCATCAGAGATGCAGAGAGAGAGTGGCAATCATGGCCAGAGGGAGGAGGGCCAACAGGCCTCTGCACAGGAGACCTTACCCTCCTGGGGTATTCTGGGAACAATTCTCCTACATTCATTTGTCTGAAGAGCAGTGTTTGCACAGGCTGCGCTTCAGCAAGGAGGTGGTCCCTGAGCTCTGCCACCTGCTGCAGCCAGATCTGTAGCCTCAACTGAGGACCAGGATGTCACTGTCGGGGGCAGTGAAGGTCACAGTGGCTCTGAATTTTTATGCCACCAGCTCCTTTCAAGCAGTTACTGGGGACATCGTCAATATCTCCCAGTTTGTGGTCCATTGCTGTATCCGGGAGGTGACAAATGCCCTCTATAAAAGGAGATTCCAGTACATCTCTTTCCCCATGACCCAGGCCAAACAGCATGAACACGCATTGGGCTTTGCGAGGATAGCGGGCTTCCCCATGGTGCAGGGCGCCATTGACTGCATGCATGTGGCATTGCGGGCACCGCATGAGAATGCAAAGGTTTTCCGAAACCGCAAGGGGTTCCACTCCTTAAATGTTCAGTTGGTCTGTGACCACAGACAGCTGATACTCGCTGTCAATGCCCACTATCCTGGCAGCAGCCATGATGCTTTCATCCTGCGCCAGACTGGTGTGCCAGAGCTTTTCCAGGCACCGCATCAGCCAATTGGTTGGCTCCTCGGGGACAAGGGTTATGCACTCTGCACCTGGCTGATGACACCGCTCCGTAACCCCAACACCCGTGCCGAGCTGCGGTACAATGAGAGCCATCTCGCCACCAGGAACATCATTGAGCAGACGATCGGTGTGCTCAAGCAACCGTTCCACTGTCTGGACCACTCAGGAGGAGCCCTGCAGTACTCGCCTGAGCGAGTCTCCCTCTTCATAGTTGTGTGCTGCATTCTTCATATCCTTGCAATCCTCAGGACCCAGCCAATGTAACCAGGCCTTGGTGCACCACCGGAGGAGGAGGAGGAGGAGGAAGAGGAGGAAGAAGATCAGCAGCAGCACCGAGGCGGGAGGGAGGCCCACAATGTTGAGACTGCAAGGGCCGTCCGTCAAAGACTGATAACAAGCCGCATCTAGGCCCCTACTCAGGAAATGACTTCTGGCATGGAGAACAACATGATGGAAAGCAACCCGCAACCCCTATAGCCGGCCAAGGTAGCAATGATTTCAAAGGCCAAACATGTACATTTTGAATACAACTTTTTTATTTTACAAACTCTGTGTGTGTCATTTATTCATGACAAACTAATAGAAACAAACACAAAAAATCAATAGTTAACATAACTGGTTCTCCCAACCTGGAGATAATGGCCAAAACACTAAGCAAAAGTTATCAGACGAACCTCGGCCTTTAATAAAGACATTCACAACATTTCTTGAGACCTCCTACTTTTTGCCCTTCGAAGGTGATCTCCTTCCCTTGCCCACTTGCCCCCTTCCCACCCCACTGCTCCTCCGTAATGGGGCCCCAGTTACTGCAGCAAGGCTAGTGGAAGGCTGCTGAATGTCAGATCCTGAGACTACAGATGCCCTTGAAGGACGCCCTCGACCAGCTCTGGGCCTGGAGGGCCCGGCTGCAGACTGCACCAACTCTGCATGGGCGGCAGCAATCTGGGCTACAGGCGGTGGCAGCAGGAATGCGGTCATCTTGAGAGAGGACAGCAACTCCCTGCTCGACTGACACACTGGCACTCCCACGGGGCAGCACTTCAGCATCCGGAGCAATCTGCTGGAGCACAGATTGCTGGCCTGCTGCGGTGCAGTGAGAGCCCCGGGGAAATGTGTCTGAACCAGCGAGAATGGCAGCAGTCAGTGCTTGCGTGGCCTCAATCTGAGACTGCATGAGAGCAGTCTGAGATTGGATTATGGCAGCCAGTGACTGAATTGCAGCACTAAGCATTTGCGTGGCGTCCGCCTGTGCTGCAGCGTAGTGCTCCACACTCCTCGCCAGTGCATCAATGCTTTCAGGCACCCTTCCCACTGCACCCATGAGCTCAGTGTGCATGTCCACCGCCTGGGTGTTCATTTCAGCGATGAGTCGCTCCTCCTCTGTGTCCAGTGCAGCAGGACTCGCTGGCCTACTCTCCCTCTGGGGAGAAGGCTCCCGAGCTTCCCTACCCCCCATCGCGTTGCTGCAGCCCGCTGGGTCCAGGAGCTTCACCCTGATCAGACCCTTCCCCCCTGCTCCCCTCCAGGGAAGACGTGTTCCCAGTGTGGGCATGGGCTTCCTCGGGAGAGGGTGGCGCTGATGCTCCAGCTTCATCTTCCTCCTCGGCTGCAGCTTCACTCCCACTGGCAGCTTGAGGGCCCGTCTCCTCAGCTGGTGAATCAGCATCTGAAGGCAGGGAGGTACAAGAGTGGCTTTAGCGTGAGGACAGGGGGGCAGTAAGGGAGGAAGGAGTGGAGCGATTTAGTAAGTTGGATTGAAAGTGTCAAAGGCTGGTGTTGTGAGGGCAAGTGGAATGAGAGAGGTGAGAAAGCTGATGACCTTACCATTGCTGTTCCGAACGGGGTCGACCTCTCCAGCGGTGACGGGACCGATCACCCGGCTTGCAACGATCCTGTGGACACGCGCCTCAAGATCGCTGAGGGGTTGCAGTTGATGCCGCCCTCCACTCGTCCGTTGCTGCTGTCTCCTATTATGAGATAGCTTGGCCTGCAAGAAAAAGGACGGCGTCTGAGTAAATATGCAGCCATGGTCTTGCCTGATGTGCCTCCCATATTTGAATAGCCCTTAATGTATGCAGCCATGGTCTTGCCTGATGTGCCTCCCATAATTGAATAGCCCTTAATGTATGCAAGGTGTGGAATGTGCGTGTGTGTTTTATGAGAGGGCCATAGTTGTTGGATGAGTGTTGTGCATTGGGGTTTTAAGACCCTCTGGCCATAGAGTGAGGTTGAGATGGAGGGATGGAGAGGTATTGAAAAGCAGCCACTCACCCTGACGACCCGAGTGAGGTCGTTGAACTTTTTGCGACATTGAGTATGGGTCCTGGGCACCAGGCTCCTGGAGGAGATGTGCTGAGCCATCTCCCTCCAGACTCTTCTGTACTCGCGCGCCAATGGCCTCCTGCCACTCTCAGGGTACAGTATAGCTCTTTGGCGCTCCACCGCGCCAACCAGAGCCTCCAAGGCCCGGTCGCTGAAGCACTGAGCTCGTTTCCTGACTCTCTCCATCGTCCTTGGCTGGAAAATTTAGGCACAGGTCTGTCCACGACAAGATTCAAGCCTGCAATGAGCAGGGTGTGGCTGGAGAGCAAGATCGACCCTCCCCTTTAAGAACTGGCTGGCGCCAGTCTGTCTGTGTTCCATTGCTGACTGACATCACATGAGCTTCGCCCGCGCTCTGAGTTAGCGCCTCGCTCCTCGGCCTTTGCGCCTTAAGACAGGTGTGAAGCGCCTGATTTAGCGCTCCAATCACCTCCAGGGGCGATAAAAGCCAAGTTGCAGTTGGAGGCGATAATTAGCGCCAGGCGCTAAACTTTGCGCCCGGCCGATAATTGCGCCCCAAACGGGGTGATACCAAATTTCTCCCCCAGAGTGTTTTACCTGGATGTAACATACTGAAGGGATTTGAATGACTTCACGGCTATAAGAGTGAAGCTCACTCTGTAGCCATCTGCCAAAATCTGAGATACTTCTATTCTCCTGATTCCAGACATTTTTCTTCATTATGGCATAGACCGGCTTTTGATTGTCCTTCAGGTTTTGTCACAGGGGCTTATTCCTTCTCTTACAGCCGTTATGACTGCAAATTCTGCCATGATGTTTCACATGTGACAGGAGACAGATATTTTGTTTTTGCAAGATTATGGCCTAGAAATTGGATAAGGCCCGAAAACGGGCGGTGGCACCTGGTCAACACTGTTTTCCTGCGCCTGCTCTAAGTGGTGCAGGCAGCATGCAAAATCTGTGCTGCCTGCTCATTAACATGATTGGAGCGTTGATCTCAGCGCTAAATGCGCTGCTGATTGGTTTAGCGCTCAATGTGGGGGGGTGGGTGTTGGGGTGCAATATGGGTACAGTCTAATGACCGATAAAGCTTGGCCTCGGCTCTCTCGACTACTTAAAGAGGAGGTGCTTTGTTGCAGAAGCACCTCATGTCAGTCTGGAGAAAGCTGTGGCACAACAACCTAGAGAACGAGCTAGAGGATTTTCAGACGCAGCATTGGAGGCCTTGGTCCTGGGGGTCCAACGAAGGTGGGCTGTCCTTTACCCGCAGGGCGGCAAGAGGCCATCCAAGGTCATTTGCAGAAGGTTATGGGAAGAGATTGCAGAATTCGTCACGGCCACCAGTGTTGTCCCAAGGAGCCTGGATCCACTGCCGCAAAAAGTTTAGTGGCCTCACATGGTTAGTCAAGGTGAGTGAAAGCCACAGCAAATGCCATATCCCACCATCCATACCACAAGCCTCACACACTGCTCAATGCAGCACACCCCCATCACACACCAACCAACAATCTCTAGCTGTCAACAACAACAACTTGTATTTATATAGCACCTTTAACGTAGTAAAACGTCCCAAGGCACTTCACAGAAGTGTTATAAGACAAAAGATTTGACACTTAAGGAGATATTAAGGCAGATGACCAAAATCTTGGTCAAAGAGGTAGGTTTTAAGGAGCGTCATAAAGAGGAAAGAGAGGTAGAGAGGCGGAGAGGTTTAGGCAGGGAATTCCAGAGCTTAGGGCCTAGGCAGCTGAAGGCACGGCCACCAATGGTTGTGCGATTATAATCAGGGATGCTCAAGAGGCCAGAATTGAAGGAGCGCAGATATCTCGGGGGGTTGTGGGGCTGAAGGAGATTACAGAGATAGGGAGGGGCGAGGCCATGGAGGGATTTGAAAACAAGGATAAGAATTTTAAAATTGAGGCGTTGCTTAACTTGTAGCCAATGTAAGTCGGGGTGATGGGTGAATGGGACTTGGTGCGAGTTAGGATACGGGAAGCCGAGTTTTGGATGACCTCAAGTTTACGTAGGGTAGAACGTGGGAGGCCAACCAGGAGTGCATTGGAATAGTCAAGTCTAGAGGTAACAAAGGCATGGATGAGGGTTTCAGCAGCAGATGAGCTGAGGCGGGACAGAGATGAGCAATGTTACGGAGGTGGAAATAGGCGGTCTTAGTTAAGGCGCGGATATATAGTTAGAAGCTTATTTCAGGGTCAAATATGACACCAAAGTTGCGAACAGTCTGGTTCAGCCTCAGACAGATGCTAGGGAGAGGAGATGGAGTCAGTGGCTGGGCAACGGAGTTTGTGGTGGGGACCGAAGATAATGGCTTAAGTCTTCCCAATATTTAATTGGAGGACATTTATGCTCACCCAGTACTGGATGTCGGACAAACAGTCTGACAAGTTAGAGACAGTGGAGGGGTTGAGAAAAGTGGTGGTGAGGTAGAGCTGGGTGTTGTCAGCGTACATGTGGAAACTGACGCTGTGTTTTCGGATGATGTCGCCGAGGGGCAGCATGTAGTTGAGAAATAGGAGGAGGCCAAGGATAAATCCTTGGGGGACACCAGAGGTAACGATGCGGGAGCGGGAGAGAAGCCATTGCAGGTGATTCTCTGGCTATGATTAGATAGATAAGAATGGAACCAGGCGAGTGCAGTCCCACCCAGCTGGATGACGGTGGAGAGGCATTGGAGGAGGATGGAGTGGTCAACCGTGTCAAAGGCTGCAGACAGGTTGAGAAGGATGAGGAGGGATAGTGTACCTTTGTCACAGTCACAAAGGATGTCATTTGTGACTTTGATGAGAGCCGTTTCGGTACTGTGGCAGGGGCGGAAACCTGATTGGACAGATTCAAACATGGGGCTAGAAATTCGTTATCGCAAGAAATGGGCAGTGTTTCGACTAAAAATGGTTAAGTAGCACCAATTGAAAATTGTCTAGGCTGCACGCAAAATTCGTCCTCACTCCTCATTATAATGATTGCAGTCATGATTCTAGTCTAAAAGCTCAAGCTCATTGGTGTTATACTGAAAAGATGGACAAATATCGGAGGCAGTCTAAACGCAAGTAATGATTGCCACAGGCTTTTTTCATTACTTAAATGGGAGGTTCATTGATGCTGCAGCACCTCATTCTCAGCATTGTTGGGTGTGCAGCTGCCTCAACAACCATAAGAAGAAGGACAAGGAGAAGGAGCACTTATTTACAAATCCTGATGGCAGATCTCCGCCCCAGGGAGAGAGCCCAGAGGTTTCCGAGGTAGCTTCGGAGGCATTGGTTTTAGCGGTGGAGAGAAGGTGGGTGGTCCTGACATCCCAACTGGCAGGAGGCCCTCGCCATAAGTCTGCCAGACTATGTGGGGGGAGGTGGCACACCACTGTCACAGGCAGCACTGTGCTCCTCAGGTCCCACACCCAGTGCAGGAGGAAGATTAACGGCCTCGCACGGGTGGGCAGAGTGAGCTGAAGGCTTCAACAAATGCTACATACCACCATGTGTACCACAAGCTTCACACACTGCTCAATGTACCATACCCCCAGCACTCACCCACCAACAATCTCTACCTAGCAACACTCACACCCACATCTCACACCTTGCACACAATGACAGCTATTCAACTATGGCAGGCACAAGGGTCATTAGTTTTTAGAATTCATGTGATATGTGTGATATATTTATAGATACACTTATTAAGTGTTTTTGGAATATTTTGTGGTGTCTCTCATTTCACCTTTGTGCCCAGGAGGACGCTGTGATATGGCATGAGACAGGGATTGCATGATGGGGATGTGATGAGCACGGGGATCTGCGGTTTCATTCATGTGAATTGGAGTCTGATGAGCCGGTCATGGACAGCCCGTCCACAAGGCCGATTGTCTTGCTGCCTCCGCCCTCCCTCCTGTTCCTCCTCCTCCTCGTCCTCTTCCTCCTCATCCTCCTCTGCCTCATCCTCTTCCTCCTTGTCCTCTTCCTCATTCTTCTCTGCCTCGTCGTCCTCCTGACATAATCCCGCAGCCCCCATGACTGTGAAGAAGTGTTGTGAGCAGAAGCCTTTAACAAAGAATGAGTGACTTCTGCACTTGAATGAACACACCCTGTCACCAAAAAAACTTGAAATAACTAAAGAGAACCGTTTCAGTTGCAGGAAGTGGCAAACTGGCACTGAAACTGCAGAACCATGTTAGTTGCAGCTGATTGTGGATGGTACCTTTAAATATCACTGCTGCAGCCTGCTTCCTGCTGATAGATGCCAGCTCTCCCTGTCATTGTTCTGCGCTGCTGTTAAGGTAAGTGGCTATAATGAAGTTGGGAGATCGGACGTTCAGTGAGTGTTGCACACTCACTGACGTCACGATCTCCATGATGACGAAGTCCCTGGCGATCGAGTTTACCGGCAGCGCTACTGGCAACACCGATATGGCGGCGGTGCTGTAACCAGCATCAGCTGTCAACTGCATTTCAGCGCCATCTTGTGGTGCTAAACGTGTGGCACAAACCACACAAATTTCTCCCCCATGGAGTTCCAGGAGAGATGGGCACAGATTTGGGAGGCGAGAACATGTTCAAGGACTTTGGAGAGGAAAGGGAGGTTGGAGGCTGTAGTTTGCAAGGATGGAGCGGTCAAGGGTTGTTTTTTTGAGGAGAGGGGTGATGACGGCAGATTTGAGGAGAGGGCTACAGTACCTGAGGAGAGAGAACCTGTTAACAATGTCAGCTAACATGGGAGCCAGAAAAGGAAGTTGGGTGGTCAGCAGTTTAGTGGGAATAGGGTCGAGGGAGCAGGAAGTGGGTCTCATGGACAAGATGAGCGTGGAGAGGTCATGACAGGAGATCGGAAAGCAACTGGAAAAAGATGCGAGTTCAGGGCTAGGGCAGTGGGAAACCTTAGAGGATGTTTGGCCCGGTGGACTCGGGGAAGGAAAGGATGTGGCAGAGGTAGCTAATCGGATGGTCTCAATCTTAGTAACAAAGAGAACGATGAGCGCCACTTATACCTCACAATCATAGCTTCACTTCACCTCACACACTTCCCACTGCTGCAACACTCACATCCACATCTCATACCTTGCACACACTGACAGCTATTCAACCATAGCAGGCACATCACCCAAACACATTGCATCACATTCACTGATGCACTTCTCTTTCTCTTGCAGGTCAAGGTGGCACAGAACAGAAGGGAGCAACAACAGATGGGAGGCAGCCAAGCCACAATTGAGACCCTGACCAACCTTAAAAAATCTGTCCTTGAAATCATTGGAAGGACAGTGAGAAAGTCCGTGGCCAGCAGAGAAGTTGAAACCATTGCTGATGATAATGGTACGGTCATACCTAATCCTTCTTCTCATATCCCACTTCCCCTCATCCAACAATCTCTTCTCACTGATAAGCTGCTGACGGTGTATATGTATATCAGATTGCTAGGAATGCTGAGGCGCCGCCCCGGGGGAGTAGCAGTGGGTCTGTGGAGCGAGGACAGCATTCCTACTCCTACCACTGCCATTCCACCAGTGTCCTTGCTGTTGATGTCAGCCAGCCAACCCAGACTGCTGCCACCCATACCGAGGTGATGCAGTCCACAGCTGGGCCTTGTAGGTCCATAGCTGCTCGAGGTCGTCCTACAAAACCATCTGTAGTCTCCCCCAATGAAAGTCAGCAGCCTTCCACCAGCCATGCTGCTGCCACTGGGTGAGCACTGCGTAGGAGCCCTAGAGTAAGTAAAGGCACATGAATGAGAGACACTCAGGGAATGCACATGGGTGAACAGCTGATATTGTCATTTTGATTGCATTTGGATTAATTTATGATTTTTGTTTGGAACGTTTGTTTTGTGGTGGCTCTCATTTCAGCTTTGTGCCCAGGAGGACGCTGTGAGGTTCCGTGACAGAGGGATGGTATACTGGGGAAGTGGTGAGCAACGGGGATCTGGGGTTTCAATCAGGAATGGGCGGAAGCAAATCGGCCGCCATCTTTTCTTCAAAACGGGCCTTAACGGCCGGTGCTAAACCCCCGAATTTTTAGGCCTGTGATTCCAGGAAAAGAGTGTCTTATTGAAAAGTAATAGGGGGAAATTTTAAAACCCCTAGGATGGGTGGAAGAAGGGCGGGGCAGTTAAAAATTCATAAAATGGAAACCTGACCACAGCCCGCCTCCAATGTGTCTAATTCCGGTTGCAACATTGGGGGGGGGGGGGGGGCGGTGGGGGCTGCGGGCTGGCGCCTAACCTGTTCTCCAGAGGTGGTCCCTAAATATTTTAGTGAGGCTGTGTGCCTCAGATTTTAGCTGTGTTTTAAATTTAACGGGAGCCAGGTTTCCCAGGGCTCAGGAAACCCAACAGCTGATGGGAGGCGTGAACAGCTGGATCCAAAGGTAAGTGCCTTTCCAGCATTGCTTGTGGGCCAAGAGGAGCAGGAGTGCTTCTACCCGGCCCCCCAAGCAAACTTGCTTCCCACTCCCCGCGATTGGACTCCCTTTTCGGGCCTACTTCACCTGCGATCGGACCCCTTTGATCTATCCACGCCCCTCCATCTCTCCACCCCACCTCCCCGATCTATCCATGATGCCCGCTCAACCCAATATTCCCGCCAACCCACGATCTCTGCCTCCCTCCTCTCTGCTCTGCTCCCGAGCCTCGGCCTGGTGCCACAGGCCTTCCTACCCAATAGCCTCCCAATCTGGCTGGCTGCCGGCTGAGAAATGTCGTCAAAAATGTTTAATCAGATCTTGCCGTTAAATTTGGCAGAACCTATGGGAGACCAGTACTTCGGCCGCTGCACCTCCACCCCGCTCCCTCCATGCCTCCCCGTAAATATCGAGGTCATAGTCTCTTACCAGGCCATAATCTTTTGTTTATGCTACAATTGGAATAGTAGATGTGTGGGAAAGTTGTAGGACTACATTATCTTGCCCCATCTTTTGATTAGGCACTTTTACAGCCTTCTAGACTCAACGCCGAGTTCAACAACTTCAGACCATAACCTCTACCCCATTTTTTTTTCAGATGGCAGCTGTTGATGATTCTGCCATTCCCATTTACACCTCTTCTATACCCATCTTTTGTTTCTTTACTTGCCCCATTACCACCTCCTTGTGCTTTGTACGATCATACCTTTTGTCATTTAATCTCTTCTGCCTCCACCCGATCACAGACCTTCCCTTTTGTTCTTTCCTCCCCATCCCCTTTCCCTGCCTTTGTACTTGCTTAAAATCTGTTACATCGCTAACTTTTTCCAGTTCTGATGAAAGGTCATTGACTGAAACGTTAACTCTGTTTCTCTCTCCACAGATGCTGCCTGATCTGCTGAGAATTTCCAGCATTTTCTGTTTTTATTTCAGATTTCCAGCATCCGCAGTATTTTGCTTTTGTGTTATCTTGCCTCAGTTGGTCACTCTCTTTTCTCAGGATCAGAAAAATGTGGGTCCAAATTCCACTCCAACACTCGAGTACATAACTTAGGCTGAAAATCAACTGCACTACTGAGGGAGTGCTGCAATTTCATAGGCGATTTCCTTTGGATGAGACTTGAACTGAGGCCCTGTCTTCCTGTTCAGCTGGTTCAGCTGGACATTAAAGATTGCATTGCACTATCAAAAGTAAGAGCAATAAGAACATAAAAACATAAGAAATAGGAGCAGGAGTAGGCCCTCGAGCCTGCTCCACCATTCAATAAGATTATGGCTGATCTTTTACCTTAACCCCACCTTCCCGCCCTATATCCCTTGATATATCCCTTGATGCTCTTAATATCCAAAAATCTATCAATCTCTGTCTTGAATATACTCCACAACTGAGTATCCACAGCTCTCTGGGGTAAATAATACCAAAGATTCACCACCCTCTAAGTGTAGAAATTTCTCCTCATCTCAGTCCTGAATGGCCGACCCCTTATTCTGAGACTGTGACCCCTGGTTCTAGACTCCCAGCCAGGGGAAACATCCTCCCTGCATCTACCCTGTCAAGCCCCTTAAGAATTTTATATGTTTCAATGAGATCACCTCTCATTCTTCTAAACTCTAGGGAATATAGGCCAAGTCTACTCAGTCTCTCCTCATTGGACAATCCCCTCATCCTAGGAATCAGTCTAGTGAACCTTTGTTGCACTCCCTCTATGGCAAGTATATTCTTCCTTAGGTAAGGAGATCAAAACTGTACACAGTACTCCAGGTGTGGTCTCACCAAGGCCATATATAATTGAAAGACTTCTTTACTCTTATACTCCAATCCTTTTATAATAAAGGCTAACATACCACTTGCTTTCCTAATTGCTTGCTGTACCTGCATGTTAACTTTCTGTGATTCATGTACAGGAAACTTTCGTTTATCCGGCACCCAAATATCCGGAATTCTCGCTTAACCGGCAAAAATCATCCTCCGAAAACTCCTCTCAAATAACCGGCAATGTTGCCGAGTCGCAGTCGAGTCTCCGCGAACGCCGAGTGCTCCGAAAAATCCTCTCAAATAACCGGCAATGTTGCCGATCCCGAGTCCGAGTCTGAGTCCGCGAACGCCGATTTAGTCAGTAGGGGTACTTTTCAAAAGTGCCACTACTCGGCCTCCTGGCGCTGTCGCAAGTCTGAAACATTGCAGTAGCATGAGTAGATTCTCCCGTGCTGCTTGGAGTCTCTTTGTTAAAAATAGCCTCGGTAGATATAACTCTCTGTTATCCGGTACTTTCGATAAACCGGCACCACGCCGGTCCCGTCGATGCCAGATAAACGAAAGTTTCCTGTACAAGGACACCCAGGTCCTTCTGAACATTTCCCAGTCTCTCACCATTTAAAAAATATTCTGCTTTTCTATTTCTCCTACCAAAGTGGATAACTTCACATTTCTCCACATTATATTCCATCTGCCACGTTCTTGCCCACTCACTTAACCTGCTTCTATCCCTTTTCAGCCTCTTTGCATCCTCCTCACAGCTTACTTTCCCACCTAGCTTTGTATCGTCAGCAAACTTGGATATATTACACTCAGTCCTCTCATTTAAGTCACTGATATAGACTCAACTAACACCACCAAAAATAAATTAACAGGTCATTCATCCCATTGCTATATGTGGGATCTTGCTATGTGTTAAATGGCTACCACATTTGCCAGCAATAGCCATTGCGTTTCTAAGTAGTTCATTGTTTGTGAAGCTCTTTGAGATGGCTAACTTTGATATTTGACCTGAAGGATAGATGCATGTGTGATACTAGAACACTACTGCTTTTATTGGCAGTACTCCACCAATTTCTGCATTACTTTGTATACTATATTTATATATTATATATATATGTATTATGGGCCAAAAATTCGGCCCTTCCCGGGTGAGTACGCACTGTGTACTCACCCGTAAAGCCTCCTGAAGTGCCGGTTTCCTGCATGCACTGCGCATGCGCGGGAAACCGGAACTTCCGGTCTGGTGAAGGGGGCGGTTCCGAGGTGAACTGCATGCGCGGTAGTGGCTGCGCGCACGCAGCAAACTTAGGTTTTTTTTCAGGTTTCTGCGGGAGGGTAAGTATTGAAGTACCTACGTTTTTAAAAAGGAGGCGCAGGACCCATTTTCAACAAGGTAAGTGGTTAATTAATTATAATTTAAAAAATTTTTCAACAGGTTTATCTTTTTTAGATACTTTAAAGAAAGGTAAGTTTATTTTTAGCACTCTTAAAAAGTATTTTAATTTTTTCAAAAATTTAAATTTTTGTTTAAAGTAGTTAACTTATTTAACTTATAGTCATTTTATAAATGTGATGGTTTTAAAAAAAATTATTTTAAGTTTAGCTGTTCTTTTGGGGCCGATTTCAATTCATAGATTTGACAGGTCTTCCTGTCAAATCTATGAATGAAAGATGGTCTGCTGCCATTGGCTCTCCATGGCCCACGTGATCCCAGGGGACGCATCGCACTAACTACGCCCCTGGGACACGCAAGCACTGCGCGCCGGCCCTTGGAGCAGGCCCAGGAGCTGAAGTTCCCGTGGGCCCAGAGGTCAACGGCAGGCGCGGTAGGTAAGTGCGCGCGCGATCCTTACCCCCGCGGCAAGCCGGAGAGGCAAATTTCAGGGCCACTATATATACATATGTGTTTACACATCAATTTTTGATATTAAAGTAATAGTTTATGTGTATCTATTATGATATATAGATAACTGTCTCACAATCCAATATTAAGGTAGCAGACCATAAAATAAGGCTTTAAAACCTGAGTGACATATGTACGGAGTTGAAATAATAATGGTTCCAGGCTATGAAATAGGTCACCATTATTTTAAATTGAACTGCCAAGTTCATTTTCTCCAGTTCAGCAGACACCAATAAGACCATGTACAGATTTAACTAGACTTGAACAGACAGATACAAAATAAACGTTCCTCACCTCAGGCTCGATTTGCAGGTCGGTAACTTACTTCCCTTTCTTTTCACTGAATTCTCCCACTCAGCATTTTGCTTTTGAGACTGGTGAAAATCAAATAGCACACTTTTAACGGTAAGATACAGGCTTCCCTGCATTACAACAGTGGCTGCACTTCAAAAGTATTTTATTGACTGTAAAACGCTTTGGGAGTTCCTGAGGTCGTGAAAGGTGTTATATAAATGCTAATTCTTTCTTTCTTTAGCTGTTTCGTGTAAAATGAGACATTAAACTGAGAGCCTGTCTGCCTGTTTTAGTGAACATAAAATATCCCATAGCACTATTCAAAGAATAGTTCTCTCAGTGTCCTGGCAAACATTCACCCCTCAACCATTAACACCAAATCGGTAACGGTAATGATAGCATTGTGTGGTTCAGTGGGTAGAACAACTTGCCTTCTGAGTCAGAAGGTTGTGGGTTCAAGTCCCACACCAGGGACTTGAGCACATAAAGCTAGGCTGATACTCCAGTGGAGTACTGCACTGTCGGAGATGCGGTCTTTTGGATGAGACATTAAACCGAGGCCCTGTCTGCTCTCTCAGGTGGGCGTAAAAGATCCCATGGCACTATTTCGAAGAAGAGCAGAGGAGTTATCCCCAGTGTCCTGGTCAATATTTATCCCTCAATCAACATAACAAAAACAGATTATCTGGTCATTATCACATTGCTGTTCGTGGAAGCTTACTGTGCGCAAATTGGCTGCCGCGTTTCCTACATTACAACAGTGACTACACTCCAAAAAAGTACTTAATTTGCTGTAAAGCGCTTTGAGACGTCCGGTGGTCGTGAAAGGTACTATATAAATCCAATCTTCCTTTCTTTCTTTCATAGTGGTTATGTTACTGGACTAGTAATCCAGCAGGCCTGGACTAATGATCCGGAGACATAAGTTCACAATCACACTTTGGCTGTGGAATTTAAAAAAAAGCTAGTATCAGTAATGGTGACCATGAAACTATTGGATTGTTGTAAATACCCATCTGGTTCACTAGTGTCCTTTAGGGAAGGAAATCTGCTGTCCTTACCTGGTCTGGCCTATATGTGACTCCAGACCCACAGAAATGTGGTTGACTCTTAACTGCCCTGTGAAATGGCCTAGCAAACCACTCAGTTGTATCAAATCGCTAGTATTCAGAAACGGCAACGGCACACCCAGCCCAGTCAACCCTGCAAAGTCCTCCTCACCAACATTGGGACATGTGCCAAAATTGGGAGAGCTGTCCCACAGACTAGTCAAGCAACAGCCTGACATAGTCATACTCACAGAATCATAACTCTCATCGTCGCTGGGTCAAAATCCTGGAACTCCCTCCCTAACAGCACTGTGGGAGTACCTTCACCTCACGGACTGCAGCGGTTCAAGAAGGCGGCTCACCACCACCTTCTCAAGGGCAATTAGGGATGGGCAATAAATGCTGGCCTTGTCAGTGATGCCCACAACCCATGAATCAATAAAAAATATCAGATTAACTAAGATATTGGGCTGGATTTTAAGTTTGCGACAAGCTGGTACCAGGGGGCAGCTCATGGGAAACCCGAAAGTCCGTGCAGCTCGTCGGTCAGTAGCTTTTTAACCCAGCCACTGCATTACCATATCATTTCCGGGTTTCCCAACCAATTAGCGTCAGCGAGTGTGATGACGACCCGCATGACACAATTTCAACTCCAGTATTTAAAGGGACGCTCCAAACATGCAATTTGAAGGAGTTTGGAGTTGGGAGCCAGCGATGCCTCTCTGGATGCAGCTGGGTCTGTTCCTGAGCAACGGGAGGAAGAATCCGACCGGGGACACCAAGAAGACATGGTTGGCGGTTGCGGAGGAGGTCAGCAGCTGGATACAATGCAGGAAGCGGTTCAATGGCCTAAGCAGGGCAAGAAAGGTGAGAGCAATGGTACATTCAGCTACATCCTGGTGTGCGTATCACCCCAACTCTCTCGCTCTGCCTTCGCAAACCTACTCCAGCACATCGCTTCTCATACCAACTTCCCTTGCAGGTACACCCATCCCTCTCTGTCTATGAACTTCCACACATTCCCATCTGTCTATCACCATGTCATGCCTCTCCCTCATAATCACCCTCAACAAATGCTCTCCATCCATCCGTTCAACACGTGTCATTACTCTCACTCGTAGGTCTCTTCTTTCCCTCCTTGCAAGAGAAGAGAGCACAGAACAAGTAGCATAGCGGTTATGATATTGCACTAGGAAAAATAATGGAAGAGCAATAGTGGTAGGGAATTCGATAGTTAGAGGAGCAGACAGGCGTTTCTGTGGCCGTAGACATGACTCCAGGATGGTATGTTGCCTCCCTGCTGCCAGGGTCAAGGATGTCACTGAGCGGCTGCAGGACACTCTAAGGTGGGAGGGTGAACAGCCAGAAGTCGTTGTCCATATCGGTACCAACGACATAGGCAGAAAGAGGGATGAGGTCCTGCAGGCAGAGTTTAGGGAGCTAGGAGAGAGATAAAAAGCAGGACCTCAATGGTAGTAATCTCCGGATTACTCCCGGTGCCACATGCTAGTGAGTACAGGAATTGGAGGATATTACAGATGAATGCGTGGCTGGAGAGATGGTGCAGGAGGGAGGGCTTTAGATTCCTGCGACATTGGGATCTTTTCTGGGGAAGATGGGGCCTGTACAAGCCGGATGGGTTACACCTCAACAGAGCCGGGGCCAATATTCTCGTGGGAAGGTTTGTTAGTGCTGTTGGGGAGGGTTTAAACTAGCTTGGCAGGGGGATGGGCACCAGCATATAAGAGTAGAAAAGAGGAATAATGTGCATAAAAGGGTGAGTGTGTTGGATAGTACTGGAGAAGAAAGTAGTACTAGAGGCGGTATTAGTACCATATTAGATAGGAACAGACTAAGAAAGACTACGAAAAATTCAAAAATGGGTTTAGAATGCATGTACGTAAATGCACAAAGTGTGGTGAATAAGGTTGGTGAGCTACAAGCACAATTAGCCGTGTGGCAGTATGGTGTGGCAATAACAGAAACGTGGCTTAAAAACGGTGAGGCCTGGCCACTTAATATTCAAGGGTACAAGGTGTTCAGAAAAGATAGGGAAGGAAAAAAGGGAGGCAGGGTGGCAGTGCTGATTAAGGAAGACATTGTAGTGTTGGAAAGAGAGGATGTTCTTGAGGGGACAAGGACAGAATCCATTTGGGTAGAGTTGAGGAGCAAAAGGAGTATGATCACGCTATTGGGGGTATTCTATAGGCCTCCAAATAGTGAGAGGGAGGTAGAGGAGCAAATCTTCAGGGAAATAGCAGACATATGCAAGAGTTATAGAGTGGAAATATTAGGGAACTTTAATTACCCAAATATCGATTGGGATAATGCTAGGGTAAAGGGAAAGGAGGGGGAGGAATTTCTGAAATGTGTTCAGGAGAATTTCCTTCACCAGTATGTTCTTGGCCCAACTAGGAAGGAGGCATTGCTGGATCTGGTGCTGGGGAATGAGGTGGGCCAGGTCGACCAAGTTTCTGTGGGAGAACACTTGGGTACGAGTGATCATCGTATCATAAGATTTAGATTAGCAGTGGAGAGGAGCAAGGAACAATCTAGAGTGGAACTTCTAAACTGGAATATGGTTAACTTTAATGGGATGCGAAAGGATCTAGCCAGGGTAAAATGGAACCAAAGACTGACAGGAAAAACTGTAACAGAACAATGGGTGATCTTTAAGGAGATGTTTCAAGTACAGGCTAGGTACATTCCAACAAGAGGGAAGGATAAGGGAACCAAAGCAAGGGCTCCTTGGATGACGAGGGCGATAGAGAAGATGATGAAACAAAAAAAGAGGGTATGATGCATGTCAGGCGAATTCTTCAAGGGAGATCCAGACCAAATACAATAAGCTGAGAGGGGAAGTGAAGATGAAAATAAGATTGGCAAAGAGAGAATATCAGAGTAGAATGGCGGTTAACATAAAAGGGAACCCAAAAATCTTCTACCGGCATGTAGACAGTAAGCGGGTAGTAAGAGGTGGGATGGGGCCTATTAGAGACAAAGAAGGTGATATATGCTTAGAGGCACAGGGCAAGGCTAGAATACTCAATGAGTACTTTGTATCGGTGTTTACTAAGGAGGTGGTTGCTGGCAAAATATCGGTAGAAGTGGAAAAGGTAGAAGCAATGGAAGGGGTGAAAATTGATAGGCAGGATGTACTGGAAAGGCTGGGTATGCTTAGAGAGGATAAGTCGCCTGATCCAGATGGCTTGCATCCCAGGTTGCTAAGGGAATTGGGGGAGAGATAGCAGAAGGGCTTGCCATAATTTTCCAATCTTCTCTAGATGCGGGGGAGGTGCCTAAGGATTGGAAAGTGGCAAATGTGACACCATTGTTCAAGAAAGGGTGTAAGGACAATTCTAGTAACTGCAGACCAGTCAAGTTTCGAAACAATAATCAAGGAAAAAATTAATGGGCACTTGGAGAGGTTTAAGCTAATTAAGGAGAGCCAACACGGATTTGTAAAAGGCAGATCGTGTTTGACTAATCTAATTGAATTTTTTGATGAAGTAACAGAGAGGGTTGATGAAGGGAATGCAATGGATGTTGTCTACATGGATTTTCGGAAGGCGTTTGACAAAGTACCACATAGAAGGCTGGTTAACAAAATTAAGGCTCATGGAATAGGTGGGTCAGTGGCAGCTTGGATAAGGAATTGGCTTAAGGACAGAAAACAGCGAGTTGTGGTAAATGGCTGTTTTCAGACTGGAGGATGGTAGACAGCGATGTTCCCCAAGGATCAGTGCTGGGGTCACTGTTTTTTTTGATATATATAAATGACCTGGATATTGGAATACAGGGTAGAATTTCTAAATTTGCCGATGACACTAAACTTGGGGGTGTGGCCAACAGTGATGATGATACCAATCGACTGCAACAGGACATAGAAAGGCTAGCAGAATGGGCAGACAAGTGGCAGATGGAATTTAATACAGAGAAGTGTGAGGTGATGCATTTTGGCAGAAGGAACAGGGAGAGGCAATATGCACTAAATGGCACAGTTTTAAAGAGTGTGCAGGGACAGAGGGACCTGGGAGTTAATGTGCATAGGTCCCTGAAGGTGGCAGGATATATTGAGAAATAACAACAGAAAACGCTGGAAAAACTCAGCAGGCCAGGCAACATCCGTGGAGAGAGAAAGAGAGTTAACGTTTCAGGTCGAAACCCTTCGTCGGAACCGACGAAGGGTTTCGACCTGAAACGTTAACTCTCTTTCTCTCTCCACGGATGGTGCCTGGCCTGCTGAGTTTTTCCAGCGTTTTCTGTTGTTATTTTGGATTTCCAGCATCCGCAATATTTTGCCAGGATATATTGAGAGACTGGTTAGCAAAGCATATGGGATCTTGGGCTTCATAAATAGAGGTATTGAGTACAAAAGTACAGAAGTTATGCTGAACCTTTATAAAGCGCTGGTTAGGCCACAACTGGAGTATTGCATCCAGTTCTGGTCACTACATTCTAGGAAGGATGTGAAGGCCCTTGAGAGGGTGCAGAGGAGATTTACCAGAATGGTTCCGGGATGGGGGATCTCAGCTACAAGGACAGGTTGGAGAAGCTGGATTTGTTTTCATTAGAGCAAAGGAGATTGAGGGTTGATTTGATAGAGGTCTACAAGATTATGACGGGTTTGGATAGGCTAGATGGGGGAAGGCTGTTCCCATTAGTTGATGGTACAAGGACTAGGGGACACAGATTTAAGGTTTTGGGCAAGAGATACAGGGGGGATGTGAGGAATTTTTTTTTTACGCAGCGAGTGGTGAGGACCTGGAACTCACTGCCGATGGAAGTGGTGGAAGCGGAGACACTCAATGTTTTCAAGGGGAGACTGGATAGGCACTTGAGGGAAATAAACTTGCAGGGCTACAGAGATAGAGCGGGGGATTGGGACTGGGACTGACTGGATTGCTCTACAGAGAGCCGGCACGGACTTGATGGGCCAAATGGCCTCCTTCTGTGCCATATGGCTCTATGACTCTCTTTCAGGTCAAAACCAAGCTTGAGACCAGGACCTCTTCGTGCGACAATTGCAAAGACCGTAAATAGATATAGACAGTTGATTCCACTTAAATCAATATTAATTGGCCTGGATTTTGATAATGAAACTGTCAGTTTTGCGCCGTCATTACCCCTCTGAAACTGACCACAACTTCAGGATTTAGCGCATGCGCAAATAAACGCGAAAATCCTGAAGTTGCGGTCAGTCATTCCCTGCTCTGCCACAGGTTGCACTGTGGAACTCCCCCGAGCTGGCCATCAATTGAAATAATATATAAGGACGGAAACTTCCCCAATTATGCTGGAATATTGCTGTTAACCACCGCAGCTCCCCCCCGCCCTCCGCCCCCCCACCCCGACCCCCCACACCGCCCAAGAAAAATTTAAGCCGTGTTGAAAGAGGTGTAATTGGGTTTTTAACAACGTATTGACTGCTGAACAACCATTCTGGCCCTGAAAAACTAATTTTATATCTGTGGAATGTCAAATTTTTCTGTTAATATTATTAAGCATTACATGGTTTTTAAAAATAATAGTTTTTTTAAAAAAAAGTTTGTTTATGATAGCTCAGCTTCTACCTTAATCCTATGTGTATGTCCCAATCTTTATTTTGCTCTCTGTAAAATTTCTAAAAATTAAATTAGAATCTGTGCATTTTACTTTGTGGTTTGCTGTCTGTGAGAATTCTTCAATGTGATTGGCTGCTTCGCCAGCTTGATGACATCACTGTTGCCGGACACTGGAGATTTGCTTTGTTTGGCACTAGATTCAAACAAAGGTCGGGAGAGCTGAAATTCACGCCACAGAGATTGTTAGATCTTTGTGGGCAACTTTATTCGAGGTCAGCAGCGAGCACCGTCACTTTGCCGGTGACCGCAAATTCCAGGCCATTGTTTCTATACCTGAGTGGACTCTCTTTTACATTTATTGGACTGTGTATCTAGGCAGAGGTGATTCAACTACCTTTGAAGTGGCATCTGTACATAAGCCAGGATTCTGTATTTCATGTAAAAAGAGGCAAATTGATCCCGGCAAGCGGCTTTATTCAGCAGCTGCCCAGCTACCAATATCCCATTAACAAAATATTAAAAATCTAGAGTCTTTTTTGATTTGAAACAAAACAGATCTCAAATCCAACACACTTGTATCTCAAAGCACCCATTGCAGCAGTGTGAGCATTCATAAGCGATGATCCCAGTGCTGTGTCTATGGCTTGGGTTACTGCGGTCATGACTGTTTCGTGCTCAATGGCAGACTGCAGTGCAGGTAACCATTCATCAGAATCAATGATCATGGACATCTTGATCTGAAAAATGGTACAAAACAGAGTATTTGATTAATTTGGTACATATTATTTTGTCTGCGAACCCCTTCTATCCTTTTAACGAGCAATGTGTTTGGAAGTTTCTCTCCCCATTAATTGCACTCTTCACTGATTAAGTGCTGTTAAAGGATTAACCTGTAAGGGTCCACAACTTGTTCCATAACTTGTCCTTTTACTCTGTGTAGGTTTGGCCATTAAACATTAGAGCAGTGTGAATTAAGACAGGCTGCTTTCCCACCTGGCATTACATTCATTCATTTGTATTGCCTTTATTTTACTTCAGACTTAACTGCATCTCTGTATATGGCCTAGTGGTCTGGCCTGTAATATACTGCCATGCGCTTTGTATCTGTATGATGTTATTTGCCCTACCCAGGCTCAAAATGTTGTCTATTAGGACCTCCAGCTCCCGATCAGCAAAATAGGCTTTATGCCAGTTAAATGACAATTTAGCAGATTGAAAAGTGCAAAAGGAGCATTATTACAAGTGTGTTGCAATTGGCCATTTTTTTTGTATTCCCACTATAGAATTTGTATTGCAATAATTATTGGCAGCAAAATCAAGCATGTCCATTATTTTGTTCCTGAGTCATTACATTATTTGAAATAAAAGGAAATTGTAGGTTTGATACTGTGAGTTGTAAGTAGTGGTTTAGTTATTTAAAAATAAAATAAAACACCTTTGAAGCAATGTGTATTATTATTTTATTAGAATGTTCTCAGGGAAGAAATAAAACCCAAAGAAGAAACTTATTGTGCTTACCTGGTACATTACAAGCAGTAATCGTAGCTAAGTGTTTTATTATTTATCTGTCAGCACTATCCCTGCTTAGTAGGCCTAATACAATCCAGAAGTGGTTGTCAGCTTCTGTGCAGAACGATGGTTTATGTCTAGAGATTTGGCTGATAGATGTGAATCTGTAAAGGAGTTTTATTTTATTGAGTGAAATGGGCCTGTTTGCTGATGCACTTGATTGCTTTTGATATGTCTGTTATTTGTGGACCTAGACATTCATTCTATGATGCGTGAATTATTAAGTGTTCAGAAGTTGCTGTCTAGTGTACCCAGCATTTTGAGCACAATATCTCAGCGTTTCTCAAACTGGGGTCCGCAGACCCCTGGGGGTCCTCAGAGACCGGAGGTAATTTCAAGCCTGCTCCTCTTTATAAAACCAACATTGATTCAGTTCTTGCGAATTCATCTCAACGGCTGGGCCTGCTCCTCACAGAGGCCCACAGCTCTCACTCACTTTGCAATGAGTGTTCCCTGAGGGTCAAGCCGATTCCTCTCCCTGGCGCCGTGACCCTGTGCCATCCTCCCAACACGTAATTCGAGTGCCTGTGTGGGCCCTTCAAACATGTGCCCGAACGTGTTCACGCAAACACGTACAATCCCACAGTATGTCGGTGAGTCATGCATCCAGCAGCATCACAGCATGTGCATGGGTGCTCGTGCCCTCACTCACCTTGGCCAGCCTGCACTCGGCTTTAAAAATTGTCCAGCACTAAGTGGCTAATAGTGGCCATCTGTTGCTGCAGAGTACCGGAATTGTTGTGAGAAACAGGCACACCCATCTCACTGATATCTGTAAGTAAATACATATTTTATTAAAAGCATTATTAAAACACTCTTTACATGCAGCACTTTCATATTATGAGTATTATCATTTAGATGGGGGGTCCATGATTACTAATCCATTTGAAAGGGGGTCCTTCAACCAAAAATGTTTGAGAACCACTGCAGTATCTAATCTTTCTTTAAATTCACACTGCTGTTAAATTAGGTCTCTTTGTGCCAAAGGCAGCTTTGAACTTTATTGCTTGACTTCTTGCCATACTTCAGCAGTAAATAAATGGAGGCACAGGCACTGACAGTTCCATCCTTGTTCTATCAATCTAACATCTGTGTTAGAATTGTAATTATCCAGCAGTAGAAGCGATTTACAGTGTGATACACTTCTCCAATGTTTGTGGCACTCTATTACCTCCCAGAATCCAAAACATTGGAATGAATAGACAAGATTCCCACATTAAATGGATTGTCTACACGTGAAGTGGGAGGCAGCAGAGTATAAATATCTGTTATATGATGCCAACTCTATCACTTTAGGTAATTCACATTTAAAATTAAAAATAAATAGAGCATAAGATTCATAAAATAGTATTGGACTGTGACTTTATTTCCAGTTTTTCTCCCTTATTGCTCCTTGTCTTGATGGTAGTCCTGAACCATTCATGCTAATGGTTAGCCTGACAATGGAAACTCTGAGAAACCTTGTGTAAAGTCACCATTCATTATGCATGAATCTGGATGATGATTGTTGACAGGTTAGTCCACCATGGAGAGCCCAGTCCTGTCCACATCTGACATCCCACACATGCATATTTAAGCAGGAATCACTGGATACCAATCAGGATCAGGTACCATGACTGATATTTCCCCTCCCTCGCCAGGGACACGGAGATAATTGTAGTCCTGTCACCCTGGCTGAGATCTATTAACTCAGCACAGATTAGCAATGGAACCTAGGTCATTCCTGATCTGTATGGCTCAATACCACAGTGGGCAATGTGGGGAGGGAGGGGTGTAACTAATTTAACATAATTAACTTATTAGTATGCTCTTAAATTGTGTATACTAGAAGATTGATCAAAAAATTACCATTTTTCTTTTTGTTTTGATCATGGATGAGTTTGTTCTAGTCACAACTACAAAACTCGAGCTGGGAAAGTATTGTTGCAGGTGGAGCGATTACACTGTTTCAGGGTTACAGAATAGTGATATTTCAGCTGATAGGTGCACCAAACAAGCCATTCAGTTGCAATGCCCCTGCTGTGTGTCTTCAAAAAGCAATTGCTGCATGCAATTCTGAACAAAAAATAGGAAATCATGCCGCATGTTTTCTTTGCCTTTCAAAATTGGCATTCTTTGAAAAATGAATAAAGAAAGAAAGAGTTGCATTTCTATAGCACCTTTCTTGACCACCGGACGTCTCAAAGCACTTTTACAGCCAATGAAGCATTTTTGAAGTGTAGTCACTGTTGTAATGTGGGAAACGCAGCAGCCAATTTGCACACAGCACGCTCCCACAAACAGCAATGTGAAAATGACCAGATAACCTGCTTTTTTTTTGTTATTTTGGTTGAGGGAGAAATATTGGCCAGGACACCAGGGATAACTCCCCTACTCTTCTTCAAAATCGTGCCATGGGATCTTTTACGTCCACCTGAGAGAGCAGACGGGGCCTCGGTTTAACATCTCATCCGAAAGACGGCACCTCCGATAGTGCAGCGCTCCCTCAGCACTGCACTGTCAGCCTAGATTTACGTGCTCCAGTCCCTCGTGTGGGACTTGAACCCCCAACCTTCTGACTCAGAGGCAAGTTTGCTATCCATTGAGCCACATCTTTGCCTTTCAAAATTGACATTCTTTGAAAAATGAATAATACTAGCTGCACCGAATGCACTATTTTTAAATTGTGGTGATTGTTTTCAAGATGCACAGCTCTGATTAAATCATGTCATGAAAGCCTGAGTTCAGTGTATAATGGCAGCTGCAGCTGAGGTATGTTCTCATCAATCCTTGCACTGTGATTAAATTGAGGCAAAAGCTACTTTAAGTGGATGGGAACCAGGCAGGGGCAATGTTTAGATGTTTAGAGGAGTATTTCAAATGAACACAAACATTGAACGTCCAAAAACTGTAATTACTGGATATCCGCCGCCACAACAAATAGGAAAGCAAAATACTGCTGATTTAAATCTGCGTAGTTTCAGGACACGATTTTTCTTTCAATTTCTTTTGAAGCCACTGATATACACACACATTCAAGCTCGTACACGCACAGAAACACAAACACATTTTCCAATAGGATACTAACCAGGAGCAGGAACATTGGGGGGAATTTTAATTCCATATGACAGGTGGAAGAGGGGCAGGGGAGCAAGATAAAATAGCAGAAATTGGAAACGTGACCCCCAACCCGCCTCCAACATGCCCACTTCCAGATTTAACGGAGGTGGGTTTGGGTGCGTGCAAGTAACCCCCTTTGGAGAGGCAGGTTACTGATTATAATAATTAAATGAGGTAGTTTTAAAGATATTCTCACCACGATTTGAACTTAACAGCTCCAGCACAGGTGTCCCGGGGTTTGGGAAAGTTGCCATTAAAACAGAGGCGAAATTGATCGCCACTTCATGGGGCTAGTTAAAGGTCAGAGTCCCAATATTAATAAAGGCTCAGTGCTCACAGCTGCTTTCTTAGTTCCCTCTGAGAAGCTGTTTAGTGACAGTACTTGTTGTGAGAGGCTTATTTCTACAGTTTGAAGGTGTTCACGCACAGCGAACCTTAGGATGGGCAGCACCATGGCTGCTTTAGATCGGACTTCGGACGAGGAAGGCAATCAGCATCAGCAGCAGCAAGGGCGCGCTGGTTAGGAAGCTGCAGGTGGACAATAGAGAAGTGGACAGCAGAGAGGGGAGCAACAGAGAGGGGAGCAACAGAGAGGGGAGCAACAGTGGGGTCGAGTTTACAGGAGGTACTACCCACGTAACAGGGTGGACAGACAGAGGCTCAGCTTCCTTGACCTCTCAGAAGAGCAGTGCTTCTGCAGGCTGAGATTGTCACGTCAGGTGGTCGCAGACATCTGCAATCTCCTAGAAGAAGACCTTGCTCCCTGATGGACCTCGTGGCCACGCATTACCAGTGACTGGGAAAGTCACCACCGCCCTCAACTTCTTTACCTTTTGTTCCTTCCAGGGCGCTACCAGAGACATATCGAGGGCCTCCCAGTCGGCTGCACATAAATGCATCAGGCATGTGATAGATGGATTGTTTGCTAGGCTGGCAGCTATGTAAACATCCCCTGTGATGACAATAGCCAGCATGAGTGAGCAATTGGATTTATGTCTCCGGCTGGCTTCCCACAGATACAGGGTGCCATTGATTGCACACACATGAAAATCTGAGGACCTACAGATAAACCAGGATTATTCGTCAACTGCAAGGGATTTCATTCCCTCAATCTTCAGCTAGTGTGCAACCAGAAGAAAAAGTTCATGCAGATCTGCACTAGATTCTCTGGGAGCTGCCATGATGCTTTCATACTGCGCCAGTACAATATCCCTGACCTGTTCATACCTGGGGTGGCTGCTAGGCAAAAAAGGATACCATCATCAAACCTGGCTGAATACACCTCTGAGGAACCCCACCAATGAACCCCAAGAGCGCTACAATGACAGCTATATGACAACCAGATGCGTCATCGAGCAACCCATCGGCATGCTCAAGATGCGCTTCAGGTACCTGGACAGGTCTGGAGACGCTGTTTATTACTCACCAGCGAGGGTCTCTAGGATAATCATTATGTGCTGCAAACATAGCATAGCAGCAAGGACTAGAGATGGAGAAGGATCAAGCTGCTCATCACTCATCAGCTGATGAAAATTCAACTGGAGAGCATGAGGACGAGGAAGAAGATGAAGATGGAGCACCCAACAGCACACCAGCCACTCATATTGCTGCTCGGGATGCCAGGAATTCCCAAATATCTTGAAGGTTCAGTTAGTCACTCACATCGGCCCACTCCCTCCCCCCCACCCACCCCACTACCCCCACTGACATAAAACAGTCCTGTAACCAACCATCCACCCATTGCACATCCATTAATGTGTCCCCATCAGTTCATGTCTCCACATTCATTAACAAGCAACTGAAAATGTGAGTTGACACCCGGCACGCAAGAATGGGCAACACAGGAAAGTGGGGCAAATTAATAAATTTTATGTGATTTGATGTGAGACGAGTGAGCACTTTGAGTGGAGTTCCCTCTTCTATGTCCCCACTCACCATTATCCCTCTCCTGGGCCTGCGGCCCATCAGTCCTACCTCTCTGTGGGAGAGCAGCTTGGAGCATAACAGCGATGCCTTGTAAAGCCACAGCTAAGGTATCTGTCATCCAGCTTAAGGTGGCAACTATGTTGGCGTCCAGAGTCTGCACGATCGAGGTCACGGCCTGCAAATTCTCACTTGATTGCCACAATTGAAGTTCAACGGAGTAGGCTAGTCTATCCATAGAAGAAGACGTTCTCGCAATGGCCTGCAACATCAATCCACTATGGTTGAGCTGGACTCCTCCATCCACTCTGCTATTGTGGGCAGTATACATGGCAGGAGTGCCAGTACCTCACAGATTTACTGCTATCTCTCTATTACCCTTTTTATCACTGGTCCCCAGGGTTCAGCATCTGTGTCCAGCTGAGCAGAGCTTGGAGAGCACTATGCCCTCCAATGCTCTAATCCACTGCTGTCCCTGCCACCACTCTCTGCTCATGCTCACTTGTGAACTGTGAGTCACCAGGTGAGATCCCACCTAACTCTCTAACAGGACCCACCGAAGTGCGTATATCTGCGCTGGTGCTTGGTCAGCATATGTCCTATGACGGTGCAACCTCAAAAAGACTAGCTCCTCTGAGGAATTGTCATCTGGTAAGTACACGGACTGCTGTTGTACACGTGAAGGCCCCGGAGGAGAGATGAGATGGATATGAATTAGTACTGGCAATGTCAAAATGTTTCTACTGAGCACAATTAAGAAGATCAGATTTCATTTATTGTTGAAATCAAGTCAACATGACTGAGTATTGTATGAGAAGTGGGTCCCAGTCTCACCATCTCCGATGGTCAGTGATGCAGATATGCCACTGATCTCCATTGCCTCTTCCTCTGATGATGTCAGCTGCAGAGTCAATGGCGACCCACCTCCCTCTCCCTTGTGTTCTGTGCTCTCTTCTGCAATAGGGGAATGACAGGCACATGAGTGTCTGTAAGGCATGTGTTCATCCGATGAATGCTGTGCATTTGGTGAGGGTAACTATTGAATTCAGTGAGGGTGACTATCTGGTAGATGCATCACATTGCATAAGGATTGGGCTGAGTGGCAGTGGTGGATGGATAAATGGGGAGGTGAGGTAGCACACAGAAAGTGAACAAAGGCTGCTCTTGAAAATTAAGTGGCTGTGAGGAGTGATGTGATGGAGTACGCTTGATAAGACAGAGTGGGGGGAGGTCTGTGCACTGCAGGATGTAGGCGAATCTGCAACTATTCTCACCTTTCCTAACCTGGTTAGGTCATTAAACGGCTTCCTGCACTGGATCCAGGATCAGGCCACAATGCTCCTGCTGCTGACCTCCCCAGCCACCTCTAACCATGCCTTCTTCGTGACAGCAGGAGGTTTCTTCCCGTTGCTGGGGAAGATCATCTCTTTCCTGTATCCAGCAGTACATCAAGCGAGGCGTCGTTAAACCAGGGTGCAGCTTTGCACATCCTGAGTCCATCCTGTAAGTTTGCCATCTCTATCCAACACCTCCCAACTCCTCCAAGTTCCATCTTTGAGTTGGCCCTTTATATAGTCAAGTTGAGATGTGGGTGCACATCATGCCTGCTGACACGCATTGAAGGCGTGAAACCTGAAGTAAAATGATAGTTAGGCATCCATGTTGAAATCGGACATTCTGATATGCCAAAATTTCTTCCGGGCCGCTGTTGCCTCCCCACCCACCCACCCCCCTGCTCAGTGGTGTTGATATGGCTGGTCCAGACAATCTACAATTGGTCTCAGACCCCTTGGTTGGACAGGCAAAACCAACCAGGGATCCTATTCCTGATCTTTATCCTGCTGGAAGTTCATGTGTGTGGATATTGGGTGAGTATAGATTCAGGTTTGACAGTGATGTTCAATGGTAACTAAACTGCCAACATTCACTGTTACATCTCACATGTGAATAATGGCCATCTTATAAAGGTACCAGAGGGACTGCAATTGGAACACATACAGCCATACTCCGATGATGTGTTGATACCTTCAGGAGGGTAGGGGTGGTTAGGAAGCCTGCCAGAGAAAATTGGCAGGAGAAAAGAAGTGGTTCAGTTCAATCTTTTAAAAAACAAACACCAACTGTACTTTATGGAAAGTTTGTTTTGAAGTTAACATGAAAGTGTTATCCACAATAGTTCATGTTGCAGCAGCAGATCCTCTGCCTCCCACAGTACAGACATTTCTAGGTGGTCCTTTCGGTAACTCTGAAGAAGTGTTCTGGAGATGGCTATTCCAGGAATTCAAGTTACACAAAAATGCCCCAAATTATGACATCTGTTAAAGATACCAATTTTCGTTCAAATAAAATTAGACAGCTAAAGGAAAAAAAGCAATACATAATAGATGCAACATGTATGAAAACAGAATTACATACATACCAAGCTGGAAAACTAGCAAAAGCTGACCAATGGTTTCAAAAAAAGCATACACAGCTCCAAAAAGCTGATGATTCAAAAACAGTCCTGAGTTTTGGCATTTTGGATTGTTGACCAGCAGAGCTGGCCAGTCGCCTGTACCGGTGGTGAAGAGGCCCCCACAATATTGAGGCCCAGTTCTCATTTGAATCAGCCTGGTGAGCTGCGGACACCGAACAGGTGCCCCGAGGCAGCTCACTGACTTTGGTCCCTAGGAATGTCGGCCGGCTGGGACACTGCAGACAGCTACAGGGGGACGGGGGTGGGGGAGGGGGCGAGACCCAGCAGCGAGTCCCAGCTGACAGCAGCCTGTGGTATTTATGTGGGGCCCAGAGAAGCCCCTGAAAGTGAGTCAAATGGCCCAAGAAGGTCCCAGATTCAACCTTGTTCTGTGCTGAGTTAGCTGATCTCAGCCAGGGTGACAGAACTTGCATTGCAATTCCCATATGTGTCAATAGTTATAATTTCAACCCAATAGTCAGCTTGCTAGGGTTTCACAAGAAAAATCAGCATTTTTTACTGGAATTGAAGGTCACTAGGATCAATCAATTAGATCAGTTGGCAAACTGGACTGGGAGGCAGACAAAACCAATCAGATCAATCAAAGGGCAGGCCTGGACTTCATCAGAACCAATCAGAGCTGGTTTTATTTGAGTATTCCAGTGGACCTCTTGTAAAATTTTACTTCACAAATTAACATATTTCATCTGGGGTAAGATTCTCATTGAAAAGAATTGTACCATCTCACCATTGCCTCAACATCCCTTACCACCCTTCTCTGGGTCATAAGAACATAAGAAATAAGAGCAGGAGTAGGCCAGATGGCCCCTCGAGCCTGCTCCATCATTCAATAAGATCATTGCTGATCTTCAACCTCAACTCCACTTTCCCGCCCGGTCTCCAAATCCCTTGATTCCCTTAGAGTCCAAAAATCTATCCATCTCAGCCTTGAATATACTCAATGATTCAGCTTCCACAGCCCTTTGGGGGAGAGACTTCCAAAGATTCATGACCCTCTGAGTGAAAAAATTCCACCTCATCTCAGTCTTAAATGGCCAATCCCTTATCCTGAGACTACGCCCCCTATTTCTAGACTCTCCAGCCAGGGGAAACAACCTCTCAGCATCTACCCTGTCAATCCCCCTCAGAATCTTATATGTTTCAATGAGATCACCTCTCATTCTTCTAAACTCCAAAGAGTATAGGCCCAATCTACTCAATCTTTCCTCATAGGACAACCCTTTCATCCCAGGAATCAATCTAGTGAACCTTTGTTCCACTGCCTCTAAGGCAAGTATATCCTTCCTCAGATAAGGAGACCAAATCTGTGCACAGTACTCCAGGTGTGGTCATGATATACTTAAAGAATGCTTTATTGTTGCCCTTTTATTTTCTTCTCGTGTTCTCTCTTTGTATCTTTTACTGGTTCCCTGATTGATTTTATAGTTCATCCCGTCCTGTTCCTTCCTTGTAAATTTCAGAATTTGATATGCCCTTTATTTCTCCCAAATACCTTCCATGACTTTCCTTTTCATCCACATCCATTTTACTTTCCTGTTTTGCCCTTGGATTGTTTCTGGGACAAACTGCCTCTCTGCAATGCAAAAAATGCCCCCTTAAAGTACCCCATTTTTCTTCCATATTCTTCACTTTAAATTATTTTCCCATTTTATTCTTTTCATGCAACATTTCCTCTCCAGGCTGCTCTCCAGAAATCTAAATTTTTTAATAGTTTTTATTATCTGTTGGGTCCTGGATTCAACCGTAAAATTTCAACTTTATTATCACTAAACCCCAAGTGTTCACATTCTTTTGTGTTATTACTATCTCATCACTAGTTAGGAACAAACCCAATATTGCTGCCCTATTTTATATTCCCTCATCTGCTGTTTCAGAAAGTTCCTTGAAGCATTCCAATAAAGTCCCTTACACATACGGATCATTTCATGCTCTATGTCAATGTCACATTTCAGGATTTTTAACTTTTTCTACAGAAAAGAATTGAAAAAGAATAATATTTAAATGTTGAGTGTTCAAGGCAAATTGTATTCACACAAAGTTAGAAAAAAGCACTGAGATGAAGGGTGGTTAAAATGCTTAGGCATTGAAATTATTTATCTGAAGACTTTAAACAATTAGCAATTCATTAGCCTGTCTTAGTAATGGTAAATGCCTTATTCCATGTTGTTGGGAGATCACTGGTGCTCAGCAGGGATTGTCTAGCATAAGACTATCCCCTGAGTTGTGAACACAGTGAGATATCAACAGAAACATAAATACTCACTGACTATCAGATTCTTAAACAGAAAGCTGTGAGGGCAAGTTTTAGCCAGATTCAGGTTAGAATTCAAGAGCACAGTTAGAAATTATTTGTTATAAGTCAAGCAAGATTGTTGTGGGGAAAGATAGCATGTTCATTATGTTGTGTTATTACATGAAAACAAGTTGTGCTGGTTGAATTAAATGAGTCTGATCATTATCAGCTTATCGATTCATATCTGGCCTCATTTTATCAAATGTTTTCTCAGTCTGCCTTTGAAAAAATTGTAGAAGCAGATGTGGGGGCATATGCAAAAGACACAGGTATCTGATTGAAATCAAAGAGTTATACCCTTGGATTACACTATTGTATAGTTAGAAATTGGGCAATACGGGCAAAAATATAAATGTAAGATGCTTATAGGAGTGACCAGCACTGCTGCACTCAACAGAATATCTGAGGCAAATCCCTAAACTTGTAACAGTCAGGAAGATTAAAATCCCCCATGATTGCAACTGAAGCATTAGCACTAATCTTTTTATGATCTCCCACAGCAGTATAGCTAAGCTTCGTCAAGTCCAGAACCTTGGCCCCTGGGAAGCAGCACACTATTTTCCAGGTCCTTGTCCTCTCTGCCAACCATAAAAACACACATATACACACTCATCATGAGATAGAATGCAGCTTGTGGTTTAGCTGTGTGAGAAGGGGCTCGTCTAATGAGAAAGAGGGTAGGGCGTGACTGGGATTCAAATTGGATTTCTCTGGCTGGAAGCCCAGTGCTCGACTGTTACTTGAAAGAAGGAAGAAAATAAAATCTACTAAATGTATTTTCAGTATAGAAATTTGCAGATAAATCATTTATGAAATTTAATAGAAAATGCAAGTATCTAAAAGTTATAAAGCACATGGGGGGGGGGGGGGGGGATTTTCTCCATGCATTAATTAAAACGATTTTCTTATGCATCGCACACAGAGAAAATCTTTCCCCTTGGTGCTCACAGTGTTAATGTGTTGATATATTTTAGTTTAGAAACATCTTACAAGATTGTTTTCACAAGATGCCGCAGCCCCTTTAATGAGTATTTCATGTTGTTCGGTGTTTATGCAATATGAAGGAAATAAATAGCTCAAAAACAAACTGCAGTTTAGAATAGTGATATCTTGGGTCATACAGTAATGTGAAACAAATTGTTAATGGTATCCAGTTTAATACCTTTGTTAAAATTGTGGATTCAGGAATTTAACACAAAGCATAATTTCATTATAGAAGACAAAACACAGCATCAGTATATGCATATTTTGAATTAAATTTTACAAATTAATTCTCTGCGATTTTAAAAATGAATTTAGATTGAGTAACAGTGAGTTTGCAACCAGAAGGTTCCAGCCTTAACCTTCCTGCCATTAAATGTGGACAGTTTTGTGATGTGTCCCCATAGCTATTGAAGACTAAGCTGGGAAACTACAAGAAAAGAACTTGTGATCTGTAATCCTAAAAGAGATTTTGTCCTTATTGTTGGACTGGATTACAAACTGAACCTCATCAGTCCTATCATTTCAACTGAAAATCATTACAGTGTGTTTTGGAAACCAAAGTACTTCTGCAAAGAGGTGCCATGAAACTCTCAAGAGTGGTGAATGTGCATTAAAGTTTGCTTCAGTGAAGTGTAAAATGGACCGTCTTACTGAGTGCTGTTGGACAAAGACAGATTGGTCAATACTCAGAAGAAAACCCTGCATCTCTGTCAGCCATTTCTGTATCTCACTTGTTTTCCTTTTTTAGAAGTCCATTAACGATTGAAAAGCGTAAAGAATAGTTTTTGGTTCTTGTAGTAATCGGAATAACTCAAGCACTACCAAACATCATGAAACATTTAAAAGTAGCCTGTTACCCATAACATAGGACACGAGAACAAAAAATATCAAATTCTGACAATATTGCTGTTGGTTTATGACTGCTGTCTGTGGCATTGCTGATGTTCTGATGACACATACCAGGAAGAGTAATGGAGACAATGGTAAATCTTGTTTAAAATGCTGAAAATAGGTATAGGAGGTGAAATTTGATGAGGCTCAAAAACAGGCACAGACACCGTGATACAAGATATGCCCACGTCCGTTCAGAAAGTGCAGGCAGCACGTCAATAGGGTACAGTAGCATAGTGGTAATGTTACTGGACTAGTAATCCAGAGGCCTGGACTAATAATCTGGTGACAAGATTTCAAATCCCACCACGGCAGCTGGGGAATTTAAATTCAGTTAATTAAACAAATCTGGAATAAAAAGTTAGTATCATTAATGGGGACCATGAAATTACCGGATTGTCATAAAAACCCAGCTAGTTCACTAATGCCCTTTAGGGAAGGAAATCTGCCGTTCTTATCCGGTCTGGCCTATATGTGACTCCAGACCCACAGCAATGTGGTTGACTCTTAACTACCCTCTGAAATGGCCTAGCAAGCCACTCAAGGGCAATTAGGGATGGGCAATAAATGCTAGCCTTGCCAGCGACGCCCACATCCCATGAACGAATAAAAAAAAAAAATTTGGTGCTGCCCGCTAATTTAAATGATAGGAGTGCACAGCCTAGCGACTGACAGGCTGCGCACTCAGCAGGGGGCCCAAGTTCATGTCACTGGAGTGAAGCTGCCTTTACTTAATGCTAGCCTATTCCTTTTCAAGGCAATCTCTAGCCCTTAAAGCTGAACCACCTTCTGAAAAAAAAATCCTTCAGAACTAGGCAGTCTGCAGCTCTGAAAGCTGAACTGCCTTCTGCACATAAAAAACAGTAAAAATGCTTCAGCACTAACACAATTGACTCAACAGGCCAGGGAAAGGGCACCCAGGGTCTGGGACGCAGCACTCAAGCATGTGCAGGGGGTGAACACTGGAAGAAAGGTCCTCTACCCACAGGGGGGCTGGGAGGCCCTCCAGAAAGAAGGATGTGGGACCAGATCACCGAGGCCGTCACTGCCAGCAGTGTGGACCCCAGGAGCTGTCTCCAGTGCCCAAAGAAGTTTCATGATCTCGGAAGAATAGTCAAGGTCAGTGAATGCATCTTCAAAAGCCGTCTCCTACCAACTGCACCACTAGCCTCACACACTGCCCAATGCATGACCTCTACCCCCATCACTCACCTACCAACAATCTGTACCAAACACGAGGCGCCCTCACAATCCTAGCTTCACCTCACCCCCTTGGAGGAGACGATTCTGGCCATTCTTGGCAGGGGCATGGCTGAGCCCTTGGCCAGCAGCGGGGCTGAAAGAATACAAGATGCTGGTATCCTCATACATTATCCTCCTTCTCACATCCCACTTCCCCCTCATCCCACAATATCCTCTGATTTACAAGCTTCACATGATGTAAGCATGCACCTCTTGCTTTACCCCCCTCCTCTTACCACAACTCCACCCTTGTGCCTTCCTCATTTCAGACAGCCAAGAGATCCAGCCTACCCAGCCAGTGGTTGACCAAGATGAGGGAGGGAGAGTGAAGAAGAAGAAACACTGTCTCTCGATTTCACACTCCCAGGCACCAGCTCCTCGAGGTGGTCCTGCAAGGCCATCTGCAATGTCCCCCAGTGAAAGTCAGCAGCCTTCCACCAGCCATGCTGCAGCCACTGGGATAGCACTGCGTAACAACACTAGGATAGGCAAAGGCACACGCAAAACACTCACTAAGGGAATGCACAAGGGTGATTAGCTAATTTTTTGATGTAATAATGAATGCATATATGGATAAAGGTGGATTGGAAAGTTTGTTTTGTGGTGGCTTTTATTTCAGCATTGTTGAAATGTCAAATGTTGAAAGGGGAATTGGGGTTGTGTTCACTGGTATTGCAGGCGGATGATTCGATCCCAGATATCCCAGCCAAAAAGGGGCTGTCTGGGTTGCCTCCTTTCTTCTGCTTACTCCTGCTATTTCCTCTTCTGCTTCTTCCTCCTCCCTCTGTGAGCAGCTTGTCCCCTTTGCTGCCTTTGCTTCATCTCCATGTGATATTGCAGCCCAAGGGGGACTGCAAACAGAGCCCCAGGACGAGGAACAAGTGGTGTTCTCAGAGGTCTTCCATTCACAGCCAAAGCCTTGCAAATGTCCAACAGCACTCCCTGTACCCCCTGCCCACTTTAACAACATTTTAAATGTATTGCACCAAGCCACTACTCCAATAAAATGTAAAACAAAAGTCCCCCAAAATATTAAAACTTACCTGAATGATGTGTGTGTGTCCCTTTAAGAAATGCTGGCAGCATCTCTGTAGTACTGCTGCATGCATGTTCCTCCATGCGTGGTTTGGAGAGGGTGGTATCAAGAGTGGTGACACCCCAGCTATTCACAATATAAATAAATGATCTAGACAAGGGAACTAGATGTAATATCCCCACGTTTGCAGACGACACAAAGCTGGGTGGGCGTGTGTGCTGTGAGGAGGATGCAGAGAAACTCCAGTATGATTTGGACAGGTTGGGTGATTGGGCAGATGCATGGCAGATGTAGTATAATGTGGATAAATGCGAGGTTATCCACTTTGGTGGCAAAAACAGGAAGGCAGATTATTATCTGAGCGGCAATAGATTGGGAAAAGGGGAAGTGCAACGAGACCTGGGTGTCCTTGTGCACCAGTCGCTGAAGGTAAGCATGCAGGTGCAGCAGGCGGTTAAGAAGGCAAATGGTATGTTGGCATTCATAGTGAGAGGATTCGAGTACAGGAGCAAAGATATCTTGCTGCAGTTGTACAGGACCTTGGTGAGACCACACCTTGAGTATTGTGTGCAGTTTTGGTCACCTTATCTGAGGAAGGATGTTCTTGCCATGGAGAGAGTGCAGCGAAGATTCACCAGACTGATACCTGGGATGGCAGGAATGACGTATGAGGAGAGATTGGGTTGATTAGGCTTATATTCGCTAGAGTTTAGAAGAATGAGAGGGGATCTCATTGAAACTTATAAAATTCTAACAGGACTAGACAGACTAGATGCAGGAAGGCTGTTCCCGATGGCGGGGGAGTCCAGAACCAGAGGTCAGAGTCTAAGGATAAGGGGTAAGCCATTTAGGACTGAGATGAGGAAGCTTTGAATGGGCTGTGCAGCCCATTAAAGGGACCGTGCACTTAAGATGGGAGGGAAAGTAGAAAGTGAGGAGGACATAAAAAACCTACAAGGGGATATAGACAAGCTGGGTGAGTGGGCAGAGATTTGGCAGATGCAATACAATATTGGAAAATGTGAGGTTATGCACTTTGGCAGGAAAAATCAGAGAGCAAGTTATTATCTTAATGGCGAGAAACTGGAAAGTACTGCAGTACAAAGGGATCTGGGGGTCCTAGTGCAAGAAAATCAAAAAGTTAGTATGCAGGTGCAGCAGGTGATCAAGAAGGCCAACGGAATGTTGGCTTTTATTGCTAGGGGGATAGATTATAAAAACAGGGAGGTATTGCTGCAGTTATATAAGGTATTGGTGAGACCACATCTGGAATACTACATACAGTTTTGGTGTCCATACTTAAGAAAAGACATACTTGCTCTCGAGGCAGTACAAAGAAGGTTCACTCGGTTAATCCCGGGATGAGGGGGTGGACATACGAGGAAAGGTTGAGTAGATTGGGACTCTACTCATTGGAGTTCAGAAGAATGAGAGGCGATCTTATTGAAACATATAAGATTGTGAAGGGGCTTGATCGGGTGGATGCGGTAAGGATGTTCCCAAGGATGGGTGAAACTAGAACTAGGGGGCATAATCTTAGAATAAGGGGCTGCTCTTTCAAAACTGAGATGAGGAGAAACTTCTTCACTCAGAGGGTAGTAGGTCTGTGGAATTTGCTGCCCCAGGAAGCTGTGGAAGCTACATCGTTAAATAAATTTAAAACAGAAATAGACAGTTTCCTAGAAGTAAAGGGAATTAGGGGTTATGGGGAGCGGGCAGGAAATTGGACATGAGGCTGAGTTCGGATCGGTCGAGGCCCTGTGGGTGGCATAGCGGGCCCAGGGGCTGAGTGGCCGGGTCCTGCTCCTACTTCTTGTGTTCTTTAGATTTGAGGATCAGATCAGATCAGCCATGATCTTATTGAATGGCGGAGCAGGCTCGAAGGGCCGATTGGCCTACTCCTGCTCCTATTTCTTATGTTCTTATGTTCTTATGTCCCTGGCTGAGCAGCCACTTCCCACCGACTTCTCTGCTGTTTTGGTCGTAAAGTCAGCAAGCAGCATGCTAACGAGGCCCAGCCTGCCTGCTGCTGCACCCAGACAGACTGGCCATTCCTGGATAGGTCAGCCATTCGCTTTGGCACGTTGCCGCCCAAGTTAAAATCAAGCCCCTTGTGAGAAATCCACCTCTTGAATCCTTCTCCTGCCATGCTCCCAGGGCTGCATGCAAATAGTCGGTAGGGTATCTTGCGTGTGAGCAAAGCCTGCCGTCGCTGTTCTCTCCAAACAATCTCCCAGTGTGTCAGCTGCTGTAATTGGATACTAAAGATCTCCCATATTCTGCCATGCCTTCTTATATTAGCTGGCATGATGTTTTTCCTGCCAGTACTCTTTAGCGCGTGATTTATGAAGTGTTATTGCATTGTATTATAGTCTCCCATTGCAAATGTGTCATGCCGCTTCTGTTGAATGAAGAAGTATTGCAAAAAGGAGTCAATACTCTGCGCATGCTTTGCAGCACATCTCCCTGTGAGTGTAGCGGATGAACATTTACATTGGGTGCACTTTAAAGTGTGGTGACGGAAGTGTGGCACCTGAAGTGTGATGGTGTAAATGTTAGGTATACTAACGATTACACAGAACAGAAACATTTACATTTATTTATATTTGTCTGCACATGACTGCATTCCCAAAATGTCTGCTGACTCGTAAACTATATTATAGAACATAGAACATAGAACAGTACAGCACAGTACAGGCCCTTCGGCCCTCGATGTTGTGCCGAGCATTGTCCGAAACCAAGATCAAGCTATCCCACTCCCTATCATTCTGGTGTGCTCCATGTGCTTATCCAATAACCGCTTGAAAGTTCCTAAAGTGTCCGACTCCACTATCACAGCAGGCAGTCCATTCCACACCCCAACCACTCTCTGAGTAAAGAATCTACCTCGGACATCCCTTCTATATCTCCCCCCATGCACCTTATAGTTATGCCCCCTTGTAACAGCTACATCCACCCAAGGAAATAGTCTCTGAACATCCACTCTATCTATCCCCCTCATCATCTTATAAACCTCTATTAAGTCGCCTCTCATCCTCCTCCGCTCTAAAGAGTTGTAACTTGAAATTAAGTTTAAGGAGAATGATCCATGGGTTAAGTTTGTTAATTTGTGTGTGAGATTTATTTTGAATTTGCATTAGATGCACTGCACTGTTAAAGGAAAAAATGGATGAATTTTAAAACCCTTTGTTGCTGTTCATTAGTTAGGAAAGCATTGAAAACTGAAAGATCCTTGATGCTGTTTTGCCTGTTCTGATGCTTCATGGGTTTTGGTATTTCAACAAAGTCTGACACCAAGGACACTGAGAATAGCTTTTGTTTACTGGTGACAGAGTTGTTTTCTCTCCACATTCCCAGCTCCATTTTCTTGTTTATCTTTACACTAATCTGAATGATTTGTTCTTATCAAATAAGAGCAGCCATCCAGTGCCTAAGGCCTTCAAACAGCTTGTTCCATAGTAACTATCTGTAAAAGTAACAAACCACATTGACCTAACGGGTCTCAACAACAAACATCAACACGGAATAGCAAACAGCTGCTTTGTCTGGGCTGCATCATTCTTTGCCATCTGGTGACATGTAACTGTGATTGGGGCACTATGGTCTGACATTATTAAATATGAACATTATATCACGAGGAATCCAATTTTAATTCAGCAGAGCTGGTTGCTGTGGCACTAAAATGAAGTAAATTTTGTACCTACCACAAACTACCAACTACTGCAAAATTGTCACAGTCTTTAGTAATAAACAATCATGTCATTAGAGTCTCTGTGAAAAAAGGATGCTGTTTTAAATTTGAGGCCATTCTTACAAAGATCTCAGCCTAGAACATTTGCCAGCAAAATATACACTGCATCTAATTTTAATATAATTGATTTTTTTTAAAGAATTGTTACGATGCTACGTCAGGCCTCTTGACTGTGACTGCCACCTTTGCCATGATTTTAAAACTGCACTCCCAGCATCCGCCCCTGCTTCACTGAAGACAATAAGCAGTGTGGGGGAAGGAATTTCTAGAACTTGGTACTAAATTACATATTGTCATGGGGTAATGTAATTTTGAGAGAAATAATCACAAGCAAGGCGTGTTAGGCTGGAATTTTCATTTAATAACTTCTTCGTACATCTAACGGGGAGTTCTGCAATCAATATATTTCTTTATCTAATAAAAGCCTTCCAAGATTGTCAACCAGTATCAAATATTAATATTACAGTGGCACTTACCATTCTTGTTGCAAGTGCAGCACTGATCAGCTGCCACAAATGCAGAGAAGCTTTGCATAGGGGAGATGGCAGTATACCAGAGGAACAATTTACGCTCTCTGCCTCATGATTGGCATTTCTTTCACAAGGCTGAAAATATCCAGATTATTGGAGGAAATAACCACAGACATAATCATCAAAGCTACAAGCATTAAGAATCAGCATTAGTGATGGACTCCTAATAGCCTTGACTGCCCTCCTGCCTGGTGAGAGGTCCTTGAAGAGGATTAGGGGAGGGACAAGTTTAAAGGACATGATGTGGCGATGCCGGCGTTGGACTGGGGTGGACAAAAATGAGAAGTCGCACAACACCAGGTTATAGTCCAACAGATTTATTTAATTTTACAAGCTTTCGGAGCGGTTCGCTCCTTCCTCAGGTAGGGTAGCAGTGAGAGAATCTCCCAGAATTCACAATATAAACACAGAGAAAATCTATTCAGGTACTTGATGTCTGTGTCAATATGCGCGATCTTCTTGGCGATTCTCTCCACTTTGAGCCGACAGTTTGCGGTGTCAATAGAGGTCATGATGTGGAGATGCCGGCGTTGGACTGGGGTGGACAAAAATGACTGTGCTCTTAGTGTGTCTTTGATGTAGGGAAAGATTTGAATAGATTTTCTCTGTGTTTATATTGTGAATTCTGGGAGATTCTCTCACTGCTACCCTACCTGAGGAAGGAGCGAACCGCTCCGAAAGCTTGTAAAATTAAATAAATCTGTTGGACTATAACCTGGTGTTGTGCGACTTCTCAAGTTTAAAGGAGACAGAGCATTTCGTACCACATATAGGGGGAGCTATTCCAGTCACAAAGATCAGAAAAACTGGCTCAGATTCTACAAGCAGAATCTGTACTACTTTAATGCGAAGTGCAATTTTCTTGCAGCCCTTTCAGATAAGCCTAAATTAGTCTCAGCAAAACGAGGCCATTGTTTCATTTAAATATTATAATGGATTTAAGTAAAGTCTAGCTCAACTTTGTGTCTGCTTAGTATAGAGTACATGATGTGGAGATGCCGGCGTTGGACTGGGGTGGACAAAAATGAGAAGTCGCACAACACCAGGTTATAGTCCAACAGATTTATTTAAAATTACAAGCTTTCGGAGCTGTCGCTCCTTCTTCAGGTAGGGTAGCTGTGAGAGAATCTCCCAGAATTCACAATATAAACACAGAAAAAATGTATTCAAATCTTTCCCTACATCAAAGACACACTAAGAGCACAGCCAAGACAATGAGATGTGTCCCAGGGGGTCCAACGTGTCAAAACACCTGCTGGCTGCATATCCTCTCCATTTGGGTTTGGTTCTTGTGTTAGTTTTTTTTAAAAAAAACCTGGAAAGACCGGCCATGATGTCAAGTCACGTTCTGTATCGTGACATGAACCCGATATCGCGATTGAGGCCATCCTCATGAGTGCGAAACTTGGCTATCAGTTTCTGCTCTATGATTTTGCGCTGTCGTGTATCCCGAAGGCCGCCTTGGAGAACGCTTACCCGCAGATCCGAGGCTGAATGCCCCTGACTGCTGAAGTGTTCCCCGACTGGGAGGCAACCCTCCTGCCTGGCGATTGTTGCGCGGTGTCCGTTCATACGTTGTCTCAGTGTCTGCATGGTCTCGCCGATGTACCATGCTCTGGGGTATCCTTTACTGCAACGTATCAGGTAGACAACGTTGGCCGAGTCACATGAGTATGTACCATGTACCTGGTGGGTAGTGTCCTCACATGTGATGATGGTATCTGTGTCCATGATCTGGCATGTCTTGCAGAGGTTGCCGTGGCAGGGTTGTGTGGTGTCGTGGTTGCTGTTCTCCTGAAAGATGGGTAATCTGCTGTGAACGATGGTACTTTTGAGGTTAGGCGGCTGCTTGAAGGCGAGTAGTGGAGGCGTGGGGATGGCCTTAGCAAGGTGTTCGTCGTCATCGATGACATGTTGAAGGCTGCGAAGAACATGGCATAGTTTTTCCGCTCCGGGGAAGTACTGGACGACGTAGGGTACTCTGTTGGTTGTGTCTCGTGTTCGTCTTCTGAGGAGGTCTATGCGGTTTTTCGCTGTGGCCCGTCGGAACTGTCGATCGACGAGTCGAGCGTCATATCCCGTTCTTACGAGGGCGTCTTTCAGTGTCCGTAGGTGTCCATCGCGTTCCTCCTCGTCTGAGCAGATCCTGTGTATTCGCAGGGCTTGTCCATAGGGGATGGCTTCTTTAACGTGGTTAGGGTGGAAGCTGGAGAAGTGGAGCATCGTGAGGTTGTCCGTGGGCTTGCGGTAGAGTGAAGTGCTGAGGCGTCCGTCTTTGATGGAGATTCATGTGTCCAAGAATGAAACCGATTCTGAGGAGTAGTCCATGGTGAGTTTGATGGTGGGATGGAACCTGTTGATGCTATCGTGTAGTCCTTTCAGTGATCCTTCGCCGTGGGTCCAAAGGAAGAAGATGTCGTCGATGTATCTGGTGTACAGCGTTGGTTGGAGGTCCTGTGCAGCGAAGAAGTCTTGCTCGAACTTGTGCATGAAGATGTTGGCGTATTGGGGTGCGAATTTGGTCCCCATGGAGGTAAGAGGTAGGCAAAAACTTTAGAAACATTCAAGAGGCAGTTTGATGCTGTGATGAGGGGAGTCATAGGTTTCTATCAGAAGGATGTGTTAGTGGGGCTGAAAGACCTCACTTCCTGGCCTTTAAAGCATGTCCCTCACCTACGCAGCTCGAAGCAACAGTGTGATGGAATACACACCACTTGACTGGATGGGTGTAACAACACTCAAGAAGTTCAACACAATCCAGGACAGAGCAGTGTGCTTGATCAGCACCCCTGCCATTTCACTGAATAACCACCTCTTCCACCAATAACACACTGTGGCTACAGTACATACAATCTATAGAATGCGCTGCAGAAACTTGCCTCCTAACCCTATGATGCCTACCACCAAGAAGGAGAAGAGCAACAAAATCAGGTGAACACCATCACCTGCAAATTCCTCTCCATGTTTCACACCATCCTGACTTGGTAATAAACCATTTTTCTTTTATCATCGCTGGGCCAAAGACCTGGAGTTCCCTAACTAACACCACCATGGAGCACCATCATAACAAGAGCTTCAGTGGTTTAAAGAGAAGGCCCACCATTACTATCTTAGGGCAACTTGGGATGGGCAATGAATGCAGCCTTGATAGCCTTGCCCACAACCCGAGAATAAATAAGAAAAACACAACTTATATGGCAAGGTATTGTGCATTATGGTTCTGTAGTCTTTCTTATGCTTGTTTCAAATAATGAATGCATGAGCAAATGAGTGAGTGAATAGATGGAGAAAAAATAACAAACAAAACATGGTACTAGTTCTGAGCCCAGAATCTCCCAGGCCTCTCCTCATAAGGAATAAAGGGTCACAGCTTAGCTGACCTCTGCACTTCCTGACACTCGTAATGTACTGTAAGCAGGTAGAAAAAGAATATATGTTGTAATGAGGAATACAAGAGAATATTTTTGCCACCCAAAACCAGTAGCTGTGTGCCCTGTCTACAGCTATGTCTCTCCTTTTTCAATAGGAGAATAGCTTTCAGGAAAACAGCAGCTCTTGAAACCATTCTCTGTCCCCTGCGTTCTTGCATTGCATCATGTGCTGGGAACTCTGACAAATTATTTAAATGAGCATGCAGCACCCAGATATCAGCTCTCCTGGGGAACGGGGGAACACATAATCGTCCACATTCTTTTTTCTTTCTTTCTTTGTAAGTTTTAAAATAAAAATGAACGAGAAACTATCTTTTTTATCCTATAACCTTCAAATCTATATATTGTATTCTTGGGATGTAGATTCCAAAGAACTAAATCACTGAGTGTTTTCATTCCCTTTTTGTGTTATAGGGAACTGCTGTATCCCAGGACATTCTGCTCAGTTAATCATAACAGGAGGTGAAAAGACTATTCATTTGGCCCAATTCTTTACTTCATCCAGAACCTGTTTCCAGATCCCAATCAGATAATTTTCCATATTTTTTTCCATCGAGCCTAAACCCATGTCCTTCCAATTCCCTACTATTTGCAGATCCAATTCTCAGAATCCTGTTTATTAAATGCAAACTGTATTTTTGGAAATTTGTGCCATAAAGTATCAAAAAAAGAAAACAAAGTAAAATATCCCAACCCAGGTCATGTTATTACCTTGTGCAGACTGACCTGGTGCAGTCAGTAATCTTTTTTTAAATGTAACAATGCACTATGTTCATTGAGTTCATTTGCTGTGCTCTCAGGTGGAGGGGATGAACACTTTGATCTCTCAAGGTTGGATGCCCATCACAGGGATGTTCATTTTAAAGGAGTGGTTAAACTTATTTAAAGCACTTTCAGGTCACAAGTGTAATTAGTGTCTGCAGTATATTAGGTCACGAACCAGCAAAGCATGGATGAGATTCTGAGCCATGGTGGGCTGTTTTCCCTGCTGGCTTTAATGATGGATTGTCACTCCCACCACTAAAGCTAAAGCTTTCCAATGGGGTAAAGTCGCTACAGATGAAAATGACCCCAGCATAAGCGATTTGAAACAGAAGATTCCACGCTATTTGCAAACTTAAAATAATTCTGAAGTTATTTGATATGTCTGATGTCTGAAGCCCTTTCACAGAAGCTTCAGGCAAGGTTTTGTCCTGTCTGATTTGTTGTGAAGTTTGCCATTTGCCACTTTAAAAGATTTTTTTTTAAGATAAGGAGGTCTACCTTTCAGCACTGCAGTGAAACATAATTCACATATTTATATAACTACCAAGAGATCGCTCAAGGGAGAAAGAATAAATGGCTTTGTTGTATAGTACATTAGGCCTCTGTGAGATGTAACTGTACTACTGTTGTTCTGACTTTAATGAGTACCATTAGTCACACACAGGATAAAGATGATACATTGCATATGACTAACAGAAATACAGAACTTTCGAAGCCCAACCTTTTAAGCACAACAAGGTGTAAAGCATTAAGTTACCATTAAGAAGTTTTGATGGGTAGACATACTATAGAAATTCTTATTGTTCCCTTTGCTTAACTGACAAATAATAAAAGGGTTATACATAATGCATGTCAAAATATGTATATGCATTACACATTCAGTTTTTAAATTGTGTATCAGCTTATCTAAGCTGAGTATAGATACTAATACTTGGCAGAAGCTGTGGAATACATTAATAGGGTGGCATTTTCCACTGTTTAAGGGATCATATCACAAAATGTTGAGTAAGTTGGTTTTCATGCAAACAATAGTTATCTAATGGACATGAAAATCATCATATCTTTGTATGTGTTTCTGTGTGTGGGGGTGGGGGGTTTCATTTAAAAGAGCCTTAGCCCCTTTGCCATTTTATGAATGGAACCAACTGCCTCTAAAGACCAACAATACGGGGTCATTAAGGGCATCAATGATGCATGACTCTGAGGCTCCTGGAAAGAAAGAAGAGGCAACACACGAGGGTAAAGATTTGGCAGGAACAAACTGACCACAATCACTAATGCCTGGGGCATTTACTGAGCAGCGGGCTTTCTCTCACTTTTAAGCAGCTGACTAGCGGAGTGCACCGACACCTCATCTGTTCTGGGCCTCATTTAAATATAATCGGTGAACTGCCCAACCCAAATGGGCGTCCTGATTAGGAGGCCATCTTGCCACCAAGTTAAGTCTGGAGACGGTCACAAGGAGGAGGTGGCGCCTCGGGCAGCAGTGGGGGGCTCGGAGGAGCACTCCCAGAAAAAATAATTTAAAGCATACATTTTTGGAGCTGCAGGCTGTATCACTAGTAGATCTGGCTGGAGAATGTGTGATCCATGCTCTGACTAGTTCTGTCCTAAACTGTGTGTCATCGGACCCAGATTTGCATTGTAAAAGAGGTTTATCACCTGAAACAGGCAGGCGCTTTGGCCACCCAGTGTTAGGCCCCTGTAAAAGTGGCAGTGGGCAAAGCATTGGCGTTAATGGGGCGGAAAGTCTACCGGCCCCATTTTGAGGCTGTTACCTCCCTATTAACGCTAACTTAGGCAAGTTAAAATCGACTCCAGTGAGTTCAAAATTGTCAATTATTACCACTATTGGTTAAGAATTAAGGAACATTTCTCTAATTGTTAAGATTAATAAAGAGATCTGGGGTGAAGCTGGACTATTGAACAGGAAAATATGTAACCTTGTGATTAGAACGTGTTTAGTTTTCTGTAGAGATTTGAACCGAACACAATGTAACAGATGGTAATGTGTTCTGTGCAGAACAATCCCAAGCTGGTTGCCCACGGTGCCTAATGATTGCAGTGTTCACTTCACAACCAGATTTCTGCAGCTTTACCTGTCACTTCAATCTGCCTGCCACAACCAACTATCTGCTTTTCAACAACTTTCAGACTGTCTACCTGTTTACCAGGTGTAATGCCTGTGACAATGAAATGTTCCCCCAGGAATTTTCTTTATTAAGAAACTTAAGTCAAGCGCCATTACCAAGGTTGAGAAGGGCAGAAGAGAAGTCAAGTGTAGCAGGACTTAGCAGAAACTCTTTTAGTAATGACTATACTATTACTTTCCCTAAAAGATAATGTGATTTAAAGAAACAATAAAAGCTTTATCAACCTGAGGAGGAAATGTGGTGGTTTGCCTTTGAGATGCTTTGATGATGTAAATGTGCATCCACTTAAACAAATAGGATTTTCTGATCATGCCAGTTTTGCATTATATTGGAAAGCCAAACCTCAGAGTGTGATAACAAGCCTCAGCGTGTTTCCTGCTGTGAGTCATACAAATGTAAATGCTTCAATAGACCTCAGATAGAGGTAACTACAGTGTCTACCATAGAAAGGACGTTTTGAAAAGTGTTTGGAAGGTTCAAAACGTTTACCTGATTTCTCTATTCAGTATTTTTTTTAATCCTCCCCATCTGGTATAAATTTTATTTCCTCTCCCTCTTTGAGTCTCACAATGTTATTCACTATATCCTAACCAGCAGAGTGAGTGAGGGACTAGGGAGCCAAAGGTTTGCAGCAGCCGCAACCCGACAAAAGTGTTGGGATACAACTGCTGGGAACCTCCCCAGAGTCCGCAGAGGATTATTGTCTCTCAGGTCTCAGGCCTTTGCTCTAACTGCAGCAGGTGCTAGAATGTCCTCCAGAATGGCTGTAGGGTGTATCACCCTCTAATTCTTTCTTTTGCCATTTTTCTCTGTGGTAAAGTGCTCGATTTCTCCTTTGTTTACCCTCTGACAGCAAGACTAAAATCAGAACTTGGCATATGCCGAATTGTGGACATAATCCCGCATCCTAGATATCCACAATCATGGGTAATAATGCATTACTGCCCTAACAATGAATGTCCTGGTGTGTTCAACGCTGGGAAAGAGGTCAGAGCTGATTAAAATACAAAATTAAGCCGAGTTATGCAGTGGGGTGGGGGTTTCCCGAGGCCCAGGAATCCCAGCCTCCAGGAGTTAAAAATAAAAATGCAGTTAAAATGAAGGCACGCAGTCTCCTTAAAAGATTTTAGTGACTGACCCACCTCCTGAGAGTGGATTGGTCGTCTGCCCCTCAACCCGCCTCTGTTAAAACCGAAAGTGGTTTGAGAATTTTAAAATTGTTTACCTTCCCACCCATCCTTGTGGGTTAAAATTCAACCCCAAATCTCAAATTAAGTGTCAAATCCTCCGCACAATCCCGCTGTAACTCCTGCAAACCCGGCATCCCCCTGGAACCAGCAATCATTGCCACAGTTTGCGGCCTCCTTAGGTGAGCGAGTGCCACAGATGTGCCCCTAGTGGTGTGGGTGCCTGGCATTGGGATGGAAATGAGGGAACTTCCCCCGAGCCCAGAAAGTTTGCTGTGCTCAGTGAGTTAGGTTCCCAGCAGTTGCAGTTTTCAAAATGAAGTATTGTGTGGGGTCACTGTAAACTCACACGGCATATTGCTTTCAATCTGCAAATGGGTTCTAAGGTTACAGGCCTTTTAACACAGATTGATCAGTGGAATTAGGCTGCAGGCTGTAATTCTGTTTTCTAGAAAATATTCGGCAAAAATAGCCTCATTGTGGGACTGTGCCGAGCAGAAGCCATTCTATTCCTAATTGCTGAGTCAAAATTCTGGAATTCCCCACCTGACACAGAGAAACGTCATCCTGATTGATCCCCGTACTTTTTATCAGGTTAACTTTGGAATAGAACTTTAGAATCTCCCAACAAGAGAGAAAACATCTATAAATAAAAAAAACCTCCCCAGTAGCTGAGTGTTGAAGTATCACCCGGCGTAATACTGAGTCATGCTTAACAAGAAGCTTTCTGGCGAGGCAGGCAACTCTAAATTGTTTATTCTCATAGGATAAGCTGCCAGTGGTGGCACGATCCTTGCCAGCAGCTTACCCTGAGTATGCAGATGAGTCCCAAAGACCAATTTCTATTGATCCTCGGGCCTCTTTGTTCGGGCGTGTCTGGGCCCAGAAAGTTGCCCAAACTAATTTCTACTCCTTTATGTTTTAATTGAACAACAAAGCCACATTCCTATGATAGAACATACAAACATAGAAAAATAGGAGCAGGAGTAGGCCATTCGGCCCTTCGAGCCTGCTCCACCATTCAATATGATCATGGATGATCCTCTATCTCAATACCATATTCCTGCTTTCTCCCCATACCCCTTGATACCTTTTGTGTCTAGAAATCTATCTATCTCCTTCTTAAATATATTCAGTGATTTAGCCTCCACAGCCTTCTGAGGTAGAGAATTCCACAGGTTCACCACCCTCTGAGTGAAGAAATTTCTCCTTATCTCAGTCTTAAATGTCCTACCCCATATCCTGAGACTGTGACCCCTCGTTCTAGACCCCCCAGCCAGGGGAAACATCCTCCCTGCATCCAGTCTGTCTAGCCCTGTCAGAATTTTATACGTTTCAATGAGATCCCCTCTCATTCTTCTAAACTCTAGTGAATACAGGCCTGGTCGACCCAATCTCTCCTCATACGACAGTCCTGCCATCCCAGGAATCAGTCTGGTGAACCTTTGCTGCACTCCCTCTATGGCAAGTATATCCTTTCTTAGGTAAGGAGACCAAAACTGCACACAGTACTCCAGGTGTGGTCTCACCAAGGCCCTGTATAACTGTAGTAAGACATTCTTGTTACTGTTCTCAAATCCTCTTGCAATGAAGGCCAACATACCATTTGCCTTCCTAACTGCTTGCTGCACCTGCATGTTTGCTTTCAATGACTGGTGTACAAGGACACCCAGGTCCCTCTGTACATCAACATTTCCCAATCTATCACCATTTAAATAATACTCTGCCTTTCTGTTTTTCCTACCGAAGTGGATAACTTCACATTTATCCATGTTATACTGCATCTGCCATGTATTTGCCCACTCACTCAACTTGTCTAAATCGCCTTGAAGCCTCTTTGCATCCTCCTCACAACTCACAATCCCACCTAGTTTCGTATCGTCAGCAAACTTGGAAATATTACATTTGGTTCCCTCATCCAAATCATTGACATATACAGGAAACTTTCGTTTATCCGGCATCGACGGGACCGGCGTGGTGCCGGTTTATCGAAAGTACCAGATAACGGAGAGTTATATCTACCGAGGCTATTTTTAACAAAGAGACTCCAGGCAGCACGGGAGAATCAACTCCTGCTACTGTAGTGTTTCGGACTTCCGACAGCGCCAGGAGGCCGAGTAGTGGCACTTTTGAAAAGTACCCCATCTGACTAAATCGGCGTTCGCGGACTCGGACTCGGACTCGGGATCGGCAACATTGCCGGTTATTTGAGAGGAGTTTTCGGAGCACTCGGCGTTCGCGGAGACTCGACTGCGACTCGGCAACATTGCCGGTTATTTGAGAGGAGTTTTCGGAGGATGATTTTTGCCGGTTAAGCGAGAATTCCGGATATTTGGGTGCCGGATAAACGAAAGTTTCCTGTATTGTGAATAGCTGGGGCCCAAGCACTGATCCCTGCGGTACCCCACTAGTCGCCTGCCACCCCGAAAAAGGCCCATTTATTCCTACTCTCTGTTTCCTGTCTGTTAACCAATTTTCAATCTATGCCAGTATATTACCCCCAATCCCATGTGCTTTAATTTTGCACACTAACCTCTTATGTGGGACTTTACCAAAGGCCTTCTGAAAATCCAAATACACCACATCCACTGGTTCTCCCTTATCTATTCTACCAGTTACATCCTCAAAAAACTCCAGTAGGTTTGTCAAACATGATTTCCCTTTCATAAATCCATGTTGACTTTGTCTAATCCTGTTGATATTTTCTAAGTGTCCTGCTATCACATCCTTTATAATAGACTCTAGCATTTTCCCTACTATTGATGTTAGGCTAACCGGTCTGTAGTTTCCTGTTTTCTCTCTCTCTCCTTTTTTAAATAGTGGGGTTACATTTGCCACCCTCCAATCTGCAGGAACTGTTCCATAATCTATAGAATTTTGGAAGATGACAACCAATTTTGGAAGATGACAACCAATTTTGGAAGATGACAACCAAATGCTAGTTCAGTTGGTACATACACTACCCAGTGTGGAACTTAAAGTGCAGAACAGGAAGGTTCCTGGGTCGATACCCGCTCTGTGATCAGTTAGGGGTGGTAGTAGAGGTACCACAATTGGACTTAGTATCCCAGAGTAAGGGAGGGAGAAATTCAGCTCGAGTTCCCGATCCTCAACAGTATTCAGTGATACATGTTGGAAAGTGTATGTGTGGACATTAGGTGAGGACAGGATCGGCTTTAGCTGTGATGCAACCCATGACTGATTGACTAGCAGACAATCTGTTCAGATTCACACATGAAGAATGCCACTTAGGTGAGATAACAAAGGGTGGTTATATCCTGACATGGATCTATGTCTTGAAGAGAGGAAGGGAGGAAATTGGAGAGGTTGGAATTTTCTTAAAGGAAGGAGTGATCTGTAGTTTTCTCTTTCATTCCATCCCAGTGCATCTGTAACAGTGGTTCGGTGTCTGTAGAAGTGGCATTAATGAACTATGCATGTAGGAATAACCAAACCACTGCAACAAAACAACTGCTTATTACTAACAAATTATACCAGGGGGAACAGCACTGGGATTACAAGGATGTTAGAGAAAGTATTACATTGTACTAGTTGTCTTTTTTAAACAATAGCATGAGAAATTGTCTACTGTTTTCATTTTATCTCAACACTTGTTTGCATCATGGACTAACAGATCAATGGATGCTGTGACCTTGGTTTGTATTAGTTAGATTTAGCGATGATCTATTAATTTGGTGATGCAATAATTTGAAACTGGTATGAGCGAAACAGTCCAGTCGCTGCCTTGCACTTACTGAGGGTGTTATAGACCATATCTGGTCAAGCCAGCCTTTGTCAAAATGAATCAGAAGATTTCTATCAGAAGACACGTGTGCAAGTAATGTACTGTACAAAACACAGCAAAACTCTACAGTGTGACCAATAAAAAGAAGCAGGGTTGTTTCAGATTATGGGAAAAACTTCTGTGCAACAAACTGCAAATTTCACAGTCAAGCCCCACAGATTAACAACAGAGCTTCTGCAGCAAATTTACAATAGCTTGCTTTATGCAAAGGAAGGGGAATCTGGCTCATTTACAGTACATCAGATAAAGGGGGAGAGACAGCTCAGAATACAAAACACTTCACATCTATCCTTCTAGCTAACTATCATATATTAAAAGCCTCGGGGGAAAAATTGAGTCGCACCACTTTTGGGCACTAACTTTGCCGGGGCGCTACTTTTAGCACCCTGGTTCCCTCTTGGGGTGCTGCAAGGGAATATCGCGGCGCAACGTGCTGCGGTATTGCAGGCCTTCCTCCCCTTCTTAAAGGGGAGGGGCCTTGCGCAGCGCAACCCGAGGCCCAGCTAGGCCACCGGGGATCGGAGTGCCGGCAAAGGAGCCCGGCACTTAGGAGGCCAGGGATGGCAGCAGAGGCAGGTGCTGGCAGGCAGCCAGCAACAAAAATGGTCGCCCGTCACCTCGCCTTTAAATAGCGCTAGCCGGCCGCAGGTAGGCCACCCTGACCCCGTCGGACATAGCGTCCGGCGGTAAGTCAGGGGGCGCTACTGAAGATCGTGGCCGGGGCGCGAGCGGGGCGCTAACGGTTAGCGCCACCGCTAACCTCCCACTGAATTTTGCGGGAGGCGTTGGCGGCGCCACGCCCGGGCGCTAGTTGCTTTGCACTCTGTTAGAGCCCTCTTAGGGCGCTAACGGGAGGCGCAAAGCAACCGAATTTTCCCCCCTTGTGTATAGCACTCACTTCCTGTAAATGTAACACTTACTTCCTGTAGTAACTTCCTGTCAGATTTTTTCAGTCACATTATTTCCACCGTAACCTGTCTGCCACACCTATCTACATCACCTGCCTGTCACACTTAAGCTTAACTCTTTGTTATACTTACCTCTGCTTGAGTCCTCCCAGCTTTCAAGTTAGGTGGAGCTGTTCTCCAAAGTGTCACCTGCCTAAGGCTTGTAAAAATCTAGGCCTAGAAATTGGACAAGGCCTGAAAACGGGCCCAGAGGTCGCGATGCGCGATTAACCCGCACCCGTTCCTTCCGATGCAGGCAGCTCGCAAATTTTGTGCTCCCTGCTAATTTAAATAATAGTAGCGTGCAGCTCAGCACTGAAGGCACTGCTGAGTGGCTGAGCGCCTTAGCAGAGGGTCCAAATTCATGCGAGGCTAGCACTACTTAAAACTAGCCTGCCCTACTTAAAGGCAGCCTGCACCTCTTAAAGGGGAGGTGTATTCTGGCTACAGCAGGTGCTGGAAGTGGCTGGGGAAGATATTCTGAGCAGGAACAACACTGAGTAATAGTGCAACAGGGCAGAGAGCGTGGTCCAAGGTTCTCTGACGCAGCACTGGGGGCCTTGGTGCAGGAGGTGGACAGGAGGAGAGAGGCCCGGTATCCACAGGCAGCCAGGGGCCCTCCAGACAAACTCTGAAAAGGCAATGGGAGTAGATAGTCATCATGGTTAATGCCAGCAGTATAGCCCCAAGGACCTGGATGCTGTGCCGTAAGAAGTTTATGACCTCATACGAGTGGTCAAGGTCAGTGAATTTATCTTCAAATGCCATATCTTTACAACTGAATCACTAGGCTCAGACACTGCTCAATTCACCACCTCCCCCTTCACTCACCTACCAAAAATCTCTATCAATCATGACTCATATCTCACATTCATAGCTTCACCTCACCCTCACACACTTATCTCTGCTGCAAGATCACACCCACATCTCAAACTTTGCTCATACTTCCAGCTATTCAACCATGACAGGCACATCACCCAAATACATTGAACCACACTCACTGACACACTTCCCAGTCTCTTGCAGGACAAGGTAGCTCATAACTAGAGGCTACCTGGAGGAGACAGGTGTGCCTGCATGATCTAATCCACATGGAGGAGACGGTGCTGGAGACTATTGGAGCGGCCATCTGCTGAGCCCGTGGCCAGCAGTGGGACTGAAACAATCCAAGATGACAGTATCATCATACCTAATCCTCTTTCTCACATCCCCCTCACCCCACAATCTCTTCTGATTGACAAGCTGCAGATGGTGTAAGCTGCACCTCTTTCTTTCCTTCCCTCCCCTCACCGCAACCCTACCCTTGTGCCTTTCTCTTTTCAGATAGCCAAGATCTGCAACATGGCCAGGCACTGGTGGAGGAGCAGAAACTGCAAGAGGAAGTGCTGCAGTGGAAGCTTAGACTTCTGCCATCGTGGCTGCGGTTACCAGTATTGAAAGGGGCTTGCAGGGTCTCACAGCAATCCAGCAATCTATCCTCCAACAAATTACTAGGATTGCTGAGGCGCCACCCCAGTGGAGTCGCAGTGGCACCATGGAGCACGAACCTGCTGTCCTCTCTCAGGATGACAGCATTCGTCCTCCCAGCACTGCCTCTCCACCAGTACCCTTGCCGTTGCCTGTCAGCCAGCCAGCCCGGACTGCTGCCACCCATGCCGAGATGGTGCAGTCCGCAGCTGGGCCCAGAGGTGCCCGAGATCGTCCTCCAAGGCCATCTGTGGTCTCCTCCACTGAAAGTCAGTCGCTTTCCACCAGCCATGCTGCAGCCACTGGGGTAGCTCTGCGTAGGAGCACTAGGAGAGACAAAGGCTCACGGACGACAGGCACTAAGGGAATGCACAAGGGTGATTAGTTGACTTTGGTATGTAATATTGGATGGTTTGATGAATAAATTTGGTTTGGAATGTTGTTTTGTGGTGGCTTTTATAGTAGCATTGTGGCCAAGAGGAGAGTGATGGTCAGTAACAGAGAGAAGGTAAGGTGTGGGACTCTTGGTGAATGTGGAATTGGCGTTGTGTTCAATATTCCCTGTAAGTTGCGCTTTGTTCTGCGCGAATTGTTTCTTTTAATGTGCGATCCCTTTAAATTTCTGCGCTTGCCCGGTATTTAATATGTGAAAGCCAGTGAGCGGCCTGTGCGGGATCTTTCAGATTACTGTGCGTCCGCGCGTGTGTGGACCTTAGCGGGGACATTGGTTGCATTCACTGGTTCCGCAATCTGATGAGTCGATCACGGACAGCCCGGCCAGAAAGGGGTTGTGTTGGTTGACTCCTCCCTTCTGCCTCCTCCTCTTCCTCCCTCCTCCTCTTCATCCTCCTCCTCTTCCTTAGCTCTTCACCATATGCCTGGTGGCAAGGGCTGTGCCCTCATGATGGCTAGGTTGTGCAGCATGCAGCAGACCACGACGAATCTTGAGACACACTCTGGCGAGTACTGCAGGGCTCCTCCAGAGCGGTCCAGGCAGTGGAAGCATTGTTTAAGCACCCCAATGGTCAGCTAGATCACATTCCATGTGGCAGCATGGCTTTTGTTATATGCATGCTGGCCAGGTGTGCTTGGGTTGTGCCAGTCATGAGCCAAGCGGCCAGCAAATGGCCATTGTCGCCCCGTAGCTACCCTCTGGTTTGTCGCGGTGGCTCAAATGCAGATAGTACAGGGGACTGCCGCAGAATGAAATTATCATGACTGCTGCCAGGATACCGAGCATTGACCTACATGATGCGCTGAGTATGGTCGCACACCAACTGCACGTTGAGGGAGTGGAATCGCTACCGGTTGCGGTACATTTCCAAATTTGCATACGATGCCCGCAAAGCGACGTGTGTGCAGTCAATGGCGCCCTGCACCATGGGGAAGCCTACTATCCTGGTGAAGCTGCGTGCTCGCTCCAACTGCTTCTCTCTGGCAAGAGAGAATGAAATGTATTGACCTCTCTTTGCATACAGAGCCTCAGTGACCTCCCTTATGCAACAGTGCACAGAAAACTGGGAGTGTTGCTCCACTGAACAAAAACTGCTCCAGCCTGGGAGGAGCCCGACGCATTAAAATTCATGGCCTGCTTACCTTTACAGCCACTGGCAACGCCGTCTTCTCCCTCAACGTCCAGAGGGTGTGCGACCATACTCAGCGCATCATGTAGGTCAATGCTCGGTATCCTGCTCTAAGGCTGCAGTTCTGCCTGCAGCAGGTGGCAGGTTTCAGTGAGCACCTCCTTAGTGAAGCAGAGTCATCGCTTACACTGTTCCTCACAGAGGTTGAGGTAGGAGAATTGCTCCCTGAAGACCCTATGTGGATATGACCTCCCGCTGAGAGCCCTTCTCCTCCTCCTCCTCCTTCCTCTTCAAGGAGCTTTCCTCCTCTGTGTCGCCTCTGCTCATTCTCCCTGTCATGCTGCAGGCCAAGGGGGCAGTAACCTGCCACACCACTCCCTTGAGACTTCAGCAACTTCAAATAATACACCTAACCACCAAACACTTCTACAAACTCACCAAGAGCCAGTAAACATCAATCAGCAGCTAACATGAAAGCAGTTGATGATCCCTTTAAATAGCGCTGGTGGGGGGGTCCTTCCTGCTGCTGAATGCATGTTCAAATATGTGTGTTTAAGAGAGGGCATTAGCTGGAGCATTGAGGTTAAAAATGGAGCACTGGCATCGAATCAGCGTTACACGCTGACTGATGCCATGATCTGCCCACTCTGCATACTTCCGGCGTAAGCTCCCAGTGCCCGCGCTAACGACCTCACCAAAATGGTGTTTGGCACGCAGCCCGGATGCCATTTTGATTCCAAACGGCACATGTAGCACTGAGAAACCAGACGCAATGGAGCCAAATTTCACGGCCCTAGTCTCTTATCCAACTCTCCCTCCTACTCCCGAACCACATCCCCACCACCGTGCCAAAAGACATTCCTCTTCCATGCTCACCACTCTCTACTCCCACCTGCTGCTCATCACTTTGTCCCCATGTCCTGAGCAGCCACCCCTTTCCTCTCTCTCCTCCAAGTAAAGCCTAATTGCTACATTCTTGACCATCATGGATAGTAATAGTGTAAAGGGCAGAGAGGGGGAAGAATTTCTGAAGTGTGTTCAGGAGAACTTTCATGATCAGTACGTTTCTGGCCCAACGAGGAAGGAGGCATTGCTGGATCTGGTTCTGGAGAATGAGGTGGCTCAAGTGGAGCAGTAGGGGAACATTTAGGAAACAGTGATCATAGTATCATAAGGCTTAGATTAGCTATGGAAAAGGACAGGGAGCAATCTAGAGTAAAAATGTTTAACTGGGGGAAGGCCAATTTCAGTGGGTTGAGAACGGATCTGGCCCGGGTAAATTGGAATTGAAGATTGGCAGGCAAAACTGTAATCGAACAATAGGCTGCCTTTAAAGAGGAGATGGTTCGGGTATAGTCGAGGTACATTTCCACAAGGGGGAAAGGTAGGGCAACAAAAGCCAGAGCTCCCTGGATGGCAAAAGAGATAGAGAGTAAGATGAAGCAGAAAAAGAGCATGGATGTCAGATGTCAGGTTGAGAATACAAGTGAGAATCAGGCTGAATATAAAAAGTTCAGAGGGGAAGTGAAAAAGAAGATAAGAAGGGCAAAGAGAGAGTATGAGAATAGATTGGCAGCTAAAATAAAAGGGAATTCAAAAGTCTTCTGTAGGCATATAAATAGTAAACAGGTAGTAAGAGGAGGGGTGAGACCAATTAGAGATCAAAAAGGAGACCTACGCATGGACGCAGAGGGCATGGCTGAGGTACTCTGCATCTGTCTTCACCAAGGAAGAAGATGCTGCCAAAGTCATAGTGAAAGAGGAGGTAGTTGAGATACTGGATGAGATCAAAATTGATAAAGAGGAGGTGCTAGAAAAGCTGTCTGCTCTTAGAGTTGATAAGTCACCAGGACCAGATGGGATGCTGAGGGAAGTTAAAAAGGAAATTGCGGAGGTACTGGCCATAATCTTTGAATCCTCCTTACATACGGGGGTGGTGCCAGAGGACTGGAGAATTGCAAATGCTACACCCTTGTTCAAAAAAGGGTGTAAGGATAAACCCAGCAACTATAGGCCAGTCAGTTTAACCTCGGTAGTGGGGAAGCTTTAAGAGATGATAATCAGGGACAGAGTTAACAGTCACTTGGACAAGTATTGATTAATTAAGGGAAGCCAGCACAGATTTGTTAAAGGCAAATCATGTTTAGCTAACTTGATCAAGTTTTTTAATGAGGTAACAGAGAGGGTTGATGAGGGCAATGCGGTTGATGTGGTGTACATGGACTTCCAAATGGCATTTGATAAAGTGCCACATAATAGGCTTGCCAGCAAAGTTGAAGCCCATGGAATAAAAGGGACAGTGGCAGCATGGCTATGAAATTGGCTAAGTGACAGGAAACAGAGGGTAGTGCTGAACGATTGTTTATTGGACTGGAGGAAGGTATACAGTGATGTTCCCCAGCATATTTGACCCTGAAATGAGCTTCCGATCACATATCCGTAGCATAATCTCAACAAGGGTAACCATAGGCTTGTACGATAAAAATTTTGCCTCTTTCCACCTCCGTAACACTGCCCGTCTCTGCCCCTACCTCCGCTCATCCACTGCTGAAACCCTCATCCATGCCCTTGTTACCTCTAGACTTGACTATTCCAACGCCCTCCTGGCTGGCCTCCCACATTCTACCCTACGTAAACTTGAGGTCATCCAAAACTCGGCTGCCCGTGTCCTAACTCGCACCAAGTCCCGTTCACCCATCACCCCTGTGCTCGCTGATCTCCATTGGCTCCCGGTTAAGCAACGCCTCAATTTCAAAATTCTCATCCTTGTTTTCAAATCCCTCCATGGCCTTGCCCCTCCCTATCTCAGTAATCTCTTTCAGCCCCACAAACCCCCCGAGAAATCTGCACTCCTCAAATTCTGCCTTCTTCAGCATCCCTGATTATAATCGCTCAAAATTGAGAGGTCGCACAACACCAGGTTATAGTCCAACAGTTTTATTTGAAATCACAAGCTTTCGGAACTATCGCTCCTTCCTCAGGTGAAGTAAATTGGATACAGAATCGTCAGAGCATATATAGATGGAAAAAAAAAGCATGTGTACTTTACAATTGCAGACCAATAAATTAAATCATCCTGACTATCTGCCGAGGTGTGATAAAGTTAATTAAGTCAGCCAGGAAGGTACCACATCAAAAGACATAGCAAGATACAACTGAGACAATGAGGTGAAGTCGCAGGGGTTCTAACGTGTCAAAAGCTGCCGTCTGTATGTAAAACGAAAAGCTTTAAAAAAAAAAATTTACTTTTTTACTGGGAAAATTTTTACTTTTTTACTGGGAATCACATCTGTGAACAAGCTAACGACGACTCGAGTCCGGATCACGTCATGTATCGTGACATAAACCCAAGATCCCGATTGAGACCGTCTGCATGAGTGCAGAACTTGGCTATCAGTTTCTGCTCGATGATTTTGCGTTGTCGTGTGTTTCTAAGGTTGCCTTGGAGAACGCTTACCCGCAGATCCGAGGCTGAATGTCCTTGACTGCTGAAGTGTTCCCCGACTGGGAGGTTACAATCCTGCCTGGCGATTGTTGCGCGGTGCTCGTTCATACGTTGTCTCAGTGTCTGCATGGTCTCGCCGATGTACCATGCCGCGGTGCATTCTTTCCTGCAACGTATGAGGTAGACAACGTTGGCCGAGTCACATGAGTATGTACCATGTACCTGGTGGGTAGTGTCCTCACGTGTGATGGTGGTATCTGTGTTGATGATCTGGCATGTCTTGCAGAGTTTGCCATGGCAGGGTTGTGTGGTGTCGTGGTCGCTGTTATCCTGAAAGCTGGGTAATTTGCTGCGAACGATGGTACTTCTGAGGTTAGGCGGCTGTTTGAAGGCAAGTAGTGGAGGCGTGGGGATGGCCTTAGCGAGGTGTTTGTCGTCATCGATGACATGTTGAAGGCTGCGAAGAACATGTCGTAGTTTCTCCGCTCCGGGGAAGTACTGGACGACGTAGGGTACCCTGTTGGTTGTGTCCCGTGTTTGCCTTCTGAGGAGGTCTATGCGATTTTTCGCTGTGGCCCGTCGGAACTGTCGATCGATGAGTCGAGCGTCATATCCCGTTCTTACGAGGGCGTTTTTCAGCGTCCGTAGGTGTCCATCGCGTTCCTCCTCGTCTGAGCAGATCCTGTGTATTCGCAGGGCTTGTCCATAGGGGATGGCTTCTTTAACATGGTTAGGGTGGAAGCTGGAGAAGTGGAGCATCGTGAGGTTGTCCGTGGGCTTGCGGTAGAGTGAAGTGCTGAGGTGTCCGTCTTTGATGGAGATTCGTGTGTCCAGGAATGAGACCGATTCTGAGGAGTAGTCCATGGTGAGTTTGATGGTGGGATGGAACTTGTTTATGTTATCGTGTAGTCTTTTCAGTGATCCTTCGCCATGGGTCCAAAGGAAGAAAATGTTGTCGATGTATCTGGTGTACAGCGTTGGCTGGAGGTCCTGTGCAGCGAAGAAGTCTTGCTCGAACTTGTGCATGAAGATGTTGGCGTATTGGGGTGCGAATTTGGTCCCCATGGCTGTTCCGTGTGTTTGGGTAAAAAAATGGTTGTCGAAGGTGAAGACATTGTGGTCAAGGATGAAGCGGATGAGTTGTAGGATGGCGTCTGGAGATTGGCTGTTGTTGATGTTGAGTACTGAGGCTGTTGCAGCGATGCCGTCATCGTGGGGGATACTGGTGTAGAGTGCCGATACGTCCATCGTGGCAAGGAGTGTTCCTGGTTCAACTGGTCCGTGGGTGCTGAGTTTCTGTAAGAAGTCTGTAGTGTCGCGACAGAAGCTGGGGGTTCCCTGTACGATGGGTTTCAGAATGCCCTCGACGTATCCAGAGAGGTTCTCACACAGGGTTCCATTGCCTGATACGATAGGACGTCCGGGTGTGTTGGCTTTGTGTATCTTTGGGAGGCAGTAGAAGTCTCCCACGCGGGGAGTACGTGGGATGAGAGCGCGTAGGATGTTTTGAAGGTCTGGATCGAAGGTCTTGATCAGTCTATTGAGTTGGCGGGTGTGTTCTTTGGTCGGATCTGCGGGTAGCTGTCTGTAGTGTTCCTGGTTGTCCAGTTGTCGGTATGCTTCTTTACAATAGTCCGTTCTGTTCTGTATGACGATGGCTCCTCCTTTGTCCGCTGGTTTGATGACAATGTTGCGGTTGGTCTTGAGAGCGTGGATGGCGTTGCGTTGTGCTCGGGTGACATTCTGGACTGTCTTGTGAGTGCGGCTGATGAATCTGGCGTTGATGCATTTCCTGACAGCTTGAGCATACATGTCAAGCTTGGGGCAGCGACCCTCCGGAGGGGTCCAGTTTGACTCTTTTTTCTTCGGTTGCTGCACTGCGAGTCCCTCTGTCTGCTGTTCTGGATCATTGATTGTCTCATTGGGTTTGTTGCTGACATCTTGGGATTTGTGGAAGTATTCCCGGAGCCTCATTCTCCTGATGAATTCCTCCGTGTCTGCCGCGAGACCGATGGGGTCCATTTTGGTGGTTGGGCAGAACTTGAGCCCTAGGGCGAGAACTTCGATTTCGTCTGGTTGAAGGGTATGGTCGGACAAGTTGACGATGGACTTCCCTGTGGTTGCAGCCGTGGTACCGGGGGAGGCTTGGTTGCTGCTGGTGGTGATGCCGAGTTTCTCAAGCTTCCTGATCGCTCAACCATTGGTGGCCGTGCCTTCAGCTGCCTAGGCCCTAAGCTTTGGAACTACCTCCCTAAACCTCTCTGCCTCTCTACCTCTCTTTCCTCCTTTAAGATGCTCCTTAAAACCTACCTCTTTGACTAAGCTTTTGGTCATCTGCCCTAATTTCTTCTTATGTGGCTCGGTTTCAAATTTTTTGTCTTATAATACTCCTGTGAAGCGCCTTGGGACGTTTTACTACATTTAAGGCGCTATATAAATACAAGTTGTTGTTGTTGTTCAAGGGGGAGTCAATCCTGGGACAGCAGCAGGGGAAAAGGAAGAAAGGGTTGGGATCAGGGGACAAAATTCCTGAGATGTAAGAAATGAAAGGTGGCATAGCTAGGTGACAGGAATAAGAGATAGTAGAGCAGGGCCCGACAGTGACCAATAAAAAGGGAGATAGAAGTAATAGGCTGGCGTCTGGAGCAGGAACCAAAATGTGCCTACAAATGGACACAAAAGGAATTCCGGATTACATGGGCATGGCAGAGATTAGGCAAGATAGGTAATGTTCATACAGGAAAACAGAGAGGAGACAATATGAAACAGTCCAAATCAGAATTCTGAAGGTCTGTGGTAGGATGAAGTCAACAGGCTTCACAGTTCAGTGCTGGGAATACATCTTATAAAACTTCTGATGGGTGAGGGGGCAATTCATGAAGACTTACAGCCTTCATTTTCCTTCACCCTTCATGCTCTGCTCAAACGTACAACCAGTCCCCAGACTCAACACAATCGCCTCCCAGGTACCCAATTAAGTGCGCTATCTAGCCCTGCCACACTTCCCACGAATCCCCTCTAATCTCTCAGACTGCAGCATCCCCTTCCAGCAGTCCAATGCCCTACACACCATTTCCTGAATGCTCCCAGGGCCTAGCACCAAATCCGCTGCTTCCAGACTACAACATCCACCTTCCATTGGTCCCAGACACCAGTATCCATCTTCCATTGCTTCCAGACTCCCAGCAGACCACTACCAGTATAACAGACCACAAACCCTTCATTGTACCTGCCAGCTGGGATACCCCTTTCAGTACTCCCACACCCAGCAGCCCCTTCCCCAACATTCCAAGACCATTTTACCACCATCTCAAATCTCCCTCACCCCAAGACCAACTTTGCATAACTGTCACACGCCAGAAACCCCCTCTCACAATTTCCACATTCACAACACAGTACTCCCAGACCCTGGAATCACTCTGGAAACTTAAGGACTTCCCTACTCTATACTTCCAGACTCCAACAGCCTTCCACTCCTCGCAGACCCAACGACACCTTTCTATTGTCCATAACCCTAGGCCACCTTCCCAACACTACCATTGTGCTACACGTCTCCTACCTACTTGCAACCTTAAGCATCTTGCTACCATTATCTCCTGTATCCTGTCCTTTAGAATAGTAAGACATAAAATTTAATTCAAGACTGACAGGAAAAACTGCAACGGAACAATGGGTGATCTTTAAGGAGGAGATGTTCCAAGTACAGGCTAGGTACATTCCAACAAGAGGGAAGGGTAAGGGAACCAAAGCAAGGGCTCCTTGGATGATGAGGGAGATAGAGAAGATGATGAAACAAAAAAAGAGGGTGTATGATGCATGCCAGGTGAATTCTTCAAGGGAGAACCAGACCAAATACAACAAGTTGAGAGGTGATATGAAGATGAAAACAAGATTGGCAAAGAGAGAATATGAGAACAGAATGGTAGCTAACATAAAAGGGAACCCAAAAATCTACTACCGGCATGTAAACAGTAAGCGGGTAGTAAGAGACGGGGTGGGGCCTATTAGGGACAAAGAAGGTGATATATGCTTAGAGGCGCAGGGCAGGGCTAGAATACTCAATGAGTACTTTGTATCGGTGTTTACTAAGGAGGTGGATGCTGACAAAATATCGGTAGAAGTGGAAAAGGTAGAAGCAATGGAAGGGGTGAAAATTGATAGACAGGATGTACGAGAAAGACTGGATATGCTTAGAGTGGATAAGTCGCCTGGCCCAGATGGCTTGCATCCCAGGTTTCTAAGGGAATTGGGGGAGGAGATAGCGGAAGGGCTTGCCATCATTTTCCAATCTTTCCTAGATGCGAGGGAGGTGCCTGAGGATTGGAAAGTGGCAAATGTGACACCATTGCTCAAGAAAGGGTGTAAGATAATCCTAGTAACTACAGGCCAGTCAGTTTAACATCAGTGGGGGGTAAAGTTTTAGAAACAATAATCAAGGAAAAAATTAACGGGCACTTGGAGAGGTTTAAACTAATTAAGGAGAGCCAACACAGATTTGAAAAAGGCAGATCATGCTTGACTAATCTAATTGAATTTTTTGATGAAGTAGCAGGGAGGATTGATGAAGGGAATGCAATGGATGTTGTCTACATGGATTTTAGGAAGGCGTTTGACAAAGTACCACATAGAAGGCTGGTTAACAAAATTGAGGCTCATGGAATAGGTGGGTCAGTGGCAGCTTGAATAAGGAATTAGCTTAAGGACAGAAAACAGCGAGTTGTGGTAAATGGCTGTTTTTCAGACTGGAGGATGGTAGACAGTCGTGTTCCCCAAGGATCAGTGCTGGGGCCACTGCTTTTTTGATATATATAAATGACCTGGATATTGGAATACAGAGTAGAATTTCTAAATTTGTCGATGACACCAAACTTGGGGGTGTGGCAAACAGTGAGGATGATACCAATCGACTGCAACAGGACATAGAAAGGCTAGCAGAATGGGCAGACAAGTGGCAGATGGAATTTAATACAGAGAGGTGTGAGGTGATGCATTTTGGCAGAAGGAACAGGGAGAGGCAATATACACTTAATGGCCTAGTTTTAAAGAGTGTGCAGGGACAGAGGGACTTGGGAGTTAATGTGCATAGGTCCCTGAAGGTAGCGGGACATATTGAGAGAGTGGTTAGCAAAGCATATGGGATCTTGAGCTTCATAAATAGAAGTATTGAGTACAAAAGTAGAGAAGTTATGCTGAACCTTTATAAAGCGCTGGTTAGGCCACAACTGGAGTATTGTGTCCAGTTCTGGTCACCACACTTTAGGAAGGATGTGAAGGCACTTGAGAGGGTGCAGAGGAGATTTGCCAGAATGGTTCCAGGGATGGGGGGACTTAGCTACAAGGACAGGTTGGAGAAGCTGGATTTGTTTTCATTAGCGCAAAGGAGGTTGAAGGGTGATTTGATAGAGGTATACAAGATTATGACAGGGTTTGGATAGGCGAGACGGGGAAAGGCTATTCCCACTAGTTGATAGTACGAGGACTAGGGGACACAGATTTAAGGTTTTGGGCAAGAGATACAGGGGGGATGTGAGGAAAAACTTTTTTACGCAGCGAGTGGTGAGGACCTGGAACTCGCTGCCAACGGAAGTGGTGGAAGCGGAGACACTCAATGTTTTCAAGGGAAGACTGGATAGGCACTTGAGGGAAATAAACTTGCAGAGCTACGAGGATAGAGCGGGGGAATGGGACTGACCGGATTGCTCTGCAGAGAGCCGGCACAGACTCAATGGGCCGAATGGCCTCCTTCCGTGCCGTTATGACTCTATGGGCTGGATTTTGTGAATGGCGACGAGTCAGAGGCGGGACTGCTGCTTGTCGTGTCAATATCCCGCCTCCATCCTCGCCTGACCAACCAGAGGGATTTTCCCCTGATTGAGTTTGTTAAGCCCGCCCTGTGGGCTCAGCAGGCCAATTAGGGAGGAAGTCATTGACAGATCACGTCAACGTCAGACGTGCAATCTGTCAAGACTTCTTGAAGGAAGAAATGTCAGCATTTGACAGCTCTGTGAAGCTGTCAAACACTGACATTCTCTTTAGTTTGATGAGCCCTTGTGTTCAGGACTCATCAAACCTTTCAAATTTGTAAATTTTACATGGCTGTTGGAAAGGAGGTTCCAACAGCCAGTCTGTGAAATTGACAAGCAGGATGTCGGCTCTCCCGATCCACCGCGGCTAAAGGCTGTAGGAAGAAAACAAGGTAAGTGAACACTTTTTTAAACTTATCACTCACCTTGGATACTTACCACTCCACACTTGCACCCATCACTCACCTCTACACCTTACTTCCAGGTGCCTCCGACCACCGCAGACCTCCTTCACATCTCCTCCAACTCGGCGGGGTTTTCCGAGGTCGGGATGCCTTCACCTGTGAAGGTAAAATGGCACTAATCCTTTTTTCTGCCTGTTAACTATCTGTTAACAGGAAGTTAAAAGGATTAAATGCCTTTCCCGCCTCCAGGAGATGGGACCCGAAGCTGCACATCTTCCTGCCACCTGGCAAAGGGCACGGAGGCAGGATGGGGGCGGCTTTGCCATCTGCCCCCGCTTTCTCCGAGTTTACCGGCTGTCCCGCCTCCTCGGGGCTTGGAAAATCCAGCCCTATGACTCTATGGGCTGGATTTTGTTACTGGGGCGGGTTGGGGTCGTGTCATCCACTTTTCGTGTTATCCACCCGACTGCAATTGGATGTGGGAGATTGATGCAATTTTCACCTAATTGGGCAATTGTGTTCCAGCATGTGGGAACCCATGAACCAATTAGTGTTTTCAGTCTGAAAGTCGCCTTTGATAATGTCATCATTGCTGCTGCATTGAAGGTCTCCAAAGACTGCCTGGCCTTTGCTGTGAGAGGACCTGCAAAATGAGCAGCAGCAGCCCTAAGTCTGCTCCCAGATATTTTTACACCACTACTCCCATCCTCTCCATCCATATATACATCCATCCACATATGCATCCCCATAGCCAGCCAGCCAAATGTGCTCCCCGCCAGGTTTCACAATCGTGGTTCAGAACAGGCGTGCTTCACGTAGAACAAGGGTTAAAATCACAAAGGCCTTTCAAAATGGCATTATAGAGGCAATTTAATGCTTGTTAAGGGCCTTAACAGCCTATCCCGCCTCTTAGAGGCGGGATGGAGTCGGGACCAGCAGACACGATTTAATGAAAATTGCGTGGAGGCGGGATGGAGGCGGACTTGTGCCCACCTGCCAGTTTTCGCAATTTTAACCCCCCACATGCCTCCAAACCTGCCTCCACGGGTCAATGAAAATCCAGCCCTATGACTCTATGGGGGAGAAATTCGGTATCGCCCCGTTTGGGGCGCTATTATCAGCTGGGCGCAAAGTTTAGTGCCCGGCGCTAATTATCGCCTCCGACTGCAAACTTGGCCTCTATCGCCCCTGGAGGCGATTTGAGCGTTAAATCAGGCGTTACACACCTGTCTTAAGGCGTTAACGTCGAGGAGCGAGGCGCTACCTCAGAGCGCTGACGAAGCTCAGGTGATGTCAGTTAGCAATGGAACACAGACAGACTGGCGCCATCCAGTTCTTAAAGGGGAGGGGCCATCTTTCTGGCCAGCCACACCCTGCTCATTGCAGCCTTGAATCTCTCCTGGAGAGACCTCTAAAGCAATTGTGTTGGATGCACTAATGGATAGGCCGAGGGAAGAGCTCGGCGCTTAGGAACCTCAAAAGTGGTGATGAGGGACAAAACACCTTAGGACAGTGTTAAATCTTTCCAGACGTCTCTCTCCCTCTCAACCTGCGTGTACCAAAAATTTTGCCGACAAGAAAAGGCAGGAAGCGGCCGCCTTTAAATAGCGCTCCCCAGCCCCTTCCCGACTGCGAAACGTTCCCCTCTACCTGTCGTTGCTAGCGGCAGGCGGAAAGGCAGGGGGCACCACTCAATATCCGGTCCGGGGCGCTACCGGGGCGTTGCATGCTCGACTGACGTCACGATCTGCAGGCGCAGAAGATCGTGGCGGTCGTGTTTAACGCCTCTGCAAAATGTCTGGTCAATTTCGCAAGCGGCGCAAACATTGCCGCGCTCGGGCGCTAGTTGCTTTGTGCCCCATTAGCGCCCTCAACCGAATTTTCCCACTATGACTCATAATTAAGCATAATAATCATCAAGGATACTGATTCCTATGACAATATCAACATAATTTGAACCCAAAATATCGCTAATACTCTGAAAATGCTTTCTAAAAATAATGGAATTCCAATTATCAATCGGCATAAATCAGTGTTACATGATAATATATTGCATGGTACATAACATAAAACTACATAGCTTCCAACTTACCGTGAGCAACCTGCAGGAGATTTTCTGTTTATATATTAAAAAAAATACGTCAGCACTTCTGATGTGATACTTCTAAACAATTTTAAAAAGTTGGGTGCTTCTCAGCTGCAACCTGAATAAAAGAAGAGAAACAATCGTAATCTGGCCTGTAATTAACTCAAGCATTTATTTTATGAATGCAGAGCAATTACTCTTGCTAGCCTTAAAGGGGCACACACCTACACTTTAGCAGCAAAATAATACATTGGGACCGAAATTCCTCTGGCACAGGAGGCCAGATGGAGGCAGAAATTCTGGTGGGACCCATGTTTCCATGCAGAATCTACCTGCTGGAAATTTGCACAGAAGCTGAGGGCAGGCTGTCCCACCCAAACATGCCCCTTGATATTAAAGGGGATGGGACCTTGGAGAGAACATCTCCTTGGCCCTGGTCTCCCTACAGCTAAGCGACTTGGATGCCCGGATACATCCAGCACACAGGTCTGCTTAGCGATACAGGTGGGGCCCACCTGAGGACCCAGGCCTGTGTCCTGCCCTGGATTAAAATTCCAGCTCTGTTATTTTTCTGTTTAGTGGAACAAGCCCAAGAATTGTTTGCCATCTTGTCTCTTACATGATATAAGCTTCCCATCTTCCTTTGACTTATTGTGTGATCCACTAGTAATGTATTAAAAATGTTATATCAGTACATATAGACGTTACATTCCAGATGTCAACAGTCCAAATATCAAATTCTGGAAGCCAATTTCCAGACATCACACTTCAATATGTCAAAGGTATAAACATCTCAACAATATGATTTTCATCAAGACTTTCCTTAGTAATCAATGAAGGTCTGACGGCCAAAAATAAGTTACAATTTGTGACTTTCAATACAAATATGAATTGTTTATCTATTGTGCTGCTGTCATGTAACCTGACCTGCTATGGAAGCGATCAAATCCCACGGCACTGGCAGCCAAGAATATTACAATACTGCTTTCTCTTTGCAACTATTCTTAAACATGAAACAGCTACTTCAATTTGGTGCTAATTCTTAGCCATAGGTTCGAATGCAACCTCTTGTCCCCTGTTGCAAAGAACAAATATGGAAAACCTCATGTGCGAGGCAGATGTCAGATTGGCATGATGTCATACGCTGTATATGTTTCTGGAATAATGCCATTTATATGCTATAAACATGGCATTGTTTATGCTTTCTTTGGATGTATCCTATTTCTTGAAACATGACTTAACAACTCAGACTTGTTCAACCTAAATATCAGTATTACAGATATATCGGTATGAAGGTTTATGAAATTAGCTGCATTGTTCAAAGACCCTCTTTAACCTTGGCACTCCCATGTGGTGCAACCTCAGTAATAAATCCTCTTGTAGTCAGTAACCTTCAAAATTATCTTTATCAAGCCCTGCGACTAGTTCTACTGGGAGTTCCGCAGTGTGGAGATTGTAGCAAAACAATAAAGCATACAGTGGAACATAGGAACAGGAGTAGACCATTCAGCCCCTTGAGCCTATTCTGCCATTCAATGAGATCATGTCTGATCTGTATCCTGGCTCCACCCACCCGCCTTGGCTTCATATCCTTTAATACCCTTGTCTAGCAAAAATCTATCAATCTCAGATTTAAAATTATTGATTGAGCTAGGATCTACTGCTTTTAGTGGGAGAGAGTTCCACACTTCTACCACCCTTTGTGTGAAGAAGTGTTTCCTAACTTCTCTCCCGAATGACCTGGCTCTGATTTTAAGGTTATGTCCCATTGTCCTAGACTCTTCCACCAGCAGAAAATGTTTTTTTTTTTATCTACCCTATCAATTCCTTTCAAAATCCTAACAACCTCAATCAAATCACCCCTTAACTGTTTATATTCCATGGAATACAAACCTAGTTTATGTAATCTCTCCTCAAAATTTAACCTTTGGAGTGCTGGTAACATTCTACTGAATCTGCGCTGCGCTCCTTCCAAGGCCAATATATCCTTTCTAAGGTGCAGTGCCTGGAACTGTACAGAGTACGCCAGATGTGTTCTAACCAGTGCTTTGTATAGCTGTTGCAAATCTTCCTCCCCTTTATATTCTTGCCCTCTAGATATAATGGTTAACATTCCATTAGCCTTTTTGATTATTTTTTGTACCTGACTGCTACATTTTAGTGATCTGTGTACATGAACCCTTGAATCTCTTTGGACCTCCACTGTTCCTAGCTTTTCACCATTTAAAAATATTCACATCTATCCTTTTTTTGTCCAAATTGGATGACCTGCATTGAAATCCATCTGCCACAGTTTTGCCCACTCACTTAATCTATCCATGTCTCTTTGTAATTTTATGAGCCCATCTACACTACTTACTATGCCACCAATCTTTGAGTCAACGACAAACTTAGATCTTTGGTTCTTTATTGAGTTATCTAAATCATTAATAAATATAGTGAATAGTTGAGGTGCCAGCACAGATCCTTGTGGGACACCACAGCCTAGAAATTGGAACCTTTAGGGCCAGCCGTTAAGGCCTGTTTTGAAAAAAAAGGTGTCCGCATTGCTTTCGTCCACTTCCGGCACGGAACACGGTGGCTGCCATATTGGGCAGGTCGGCAGCGCTGCCATTGCCAGCAGTCACTTCAAATATTTTAATGATCAAGGCCATGACATTAATCGGCGTGCATCGCCGAATTGGCACATGCTGAGCAATTTTGGATGTCGCCGCTCATTTTACCGCCCTCTCCAAAGCACGCCCGTGCATGCAGCCATTGCTAGCGTGTAGACCTGGGAGAAAGCGGCGGAGATCTATAGATCTCGGAGAAATCTTCAATAACTATGCAGAGAATGTGCGGCCCCACTGAAGCCAGGCTCTGTGACAGTTTGCATTCCTCACTGATCACTGTTTCAAATAATTTTGTCATTGTTTGCACTAGATGGTGTAATCAGAAATTTTATGAAACATGTAGCATGAGTTTTGATAACTTCAAGTATTTGGAACCTCAAACTACTAGAATGATTCCACCCAAATTGCAGTCATTCAATCAGTTAATGATGACTTTTTTGATTAATAATTGTACTTGACAAATTAGCCGGCTAAAAATTTGAGAATGTCAGCAGTTGAATTAAACATAGATTTCAGCTAAACTGCAGGTTGCATTCTTTAAAATCTGACAGATTAGTGTATTTTTAGGCTTTGATTTATCTTGTATACCGTTTGTCAACCTACAAAAACACAAGAAACATAACCGGAAACATCGCACTTCACTTTCATAAATCGCCATTTCCTGAGAACGCCGCACAGATACTTTAGACCCGACCTTCGGCCTCCCGCTGACCTTAGTGCCTGAAAGAGCACGTTGCACGGGAGGTTCTGCGCTGTGCTCATTTAAATCAGCAGGCAGCACCAAACTACCGGTGCTGCCTGCACTCCTTTTACGGGCTTTATCAAATTTCTAGACCACTTGTCACTTCCTTCCAATTCCATTATCCCTACTCTCTGTCTTCTACCACCTAACCAATCTTCTATGCAGGTTAATAATTTGCCTTCAATTCCATAAACTTTAATTTTAACAGTCTCTTATGAGGAATCTTATCGAATGCCTTCTGGAAGTCTATATAAACTACAACCATAGACATTCCCCATCTACCTTCCCCATCAGCTAGTGGCTCAGTTGGTAGCACTCTCGCTCAAGCACCACTCCAGAGACTTGAGCACAAAAATCTAAGCTGACACTCCAGTGCAGTGCTGAGGGAGTGCCGGAGGTGCCGTCTTTCGGATGAGACGTTAAACTGAGGCCCTGTCTGCTCTCTCAAAGGTGGACGCAAAAGATCCCATGGCACTATTTCGAAGAAGAGCAGGGGAATTATCCCTGGTGTCCTGGCCCAATATTTATCACTCAATCAACATAACAAAAACAGGTTATCTGGTCATTATCACATTGCTGTTTGTGGGAGCTTGCTGAGCACAAATTGGCTGCCGCATTTCCTACATTACAACAGTGACTACACTTCAAAATTACTTCACTGGCCATAAAGCGCTTTCACTGGCCATAAAGCGCTTTGAGACGTCCGGTGGTCTTGAAAGGTGCTATATAAATGCAAGTCTTTCTTTCTTTACTACTTTAGTTACTTCCTCAAAAAATTCAATTAGATTCCTTAGACATGTCCTACCCTTTACAAATCCATGTTGGCTCTCTCTAATCAGCTCAAATTTCTCTAAGTGCTCAGTCACTCTGTCCTTAATTATAGATTCCAATAACTTCCCACAACAGATGTTAGACTAACAGGTCTCTCATTTTTTGGTTTCTCTCTCATCTTTCTTAAATATGGAGTTACATTAGCAATTTTCCAATCTAAAGGAACAATTCCTGAATTGAGAGAGCTTTGGAAGATTATGGCTAAAGCATCTGCAATTTCCTCACCTTCTTCCATTAAAACCCTGAAGTGGAAACTATCAGGTCTTGGGGATTTGCCAGTCTTTAGTGCCATTATTTTTTCTAATACTGTTCTCTTGCTTACGTTAACTTTAGTGAGTTCCCTAGAATGTCAGATATATTATCCCCTTCCTCTACTGTGAAGACTGACACAAGTAATTATTCAACAAGTCTGCCATTTCCTTATTTTCATTTGCAATATTACCCCCATCTGTTTTTAAAGGGCCCACATTACCCTTGACTACCCCTTTTCTTCTAATTTAATTGTAAAAACTTTTTGTGTTAATCATGATATCCCTCGCAAGTTTCTTTTTGTATTCCTTTTTGCAGCCCTTACTATCTTTTTTGTCTTCTTTTGCTGTTCTTTATATCGCTCCCAGTCCCCTGGATCTACACTATTCTTAGCACTTTAGCATGCTCTTTCCTTTAGTTTTATGTTATTTCTCAACTGTTTTGTCGAACATGGCTGTTTTATTTGATAGGTAGAGCTCTTGCCCCTTAGGGGTGTATACTGGTCTTGTATTAAGCTAAATTCTTTTTTGAACACCTCCCACTGTTCATCTATAGTTTTACCCGATTACAGTTTTGACCAGTTTACTGTCGTCAGTCTTTGTCTCATCCTGTTAAAGTTAGCCTGACCAAAATCTAGAATTTTAGTTACTGTGTTAAGTTTCTCCTTTTCAAACTTAACAGTGAATTCTATCATATTATGTTCACTATTAGATAAATGTTCCCTCAATGTTAGATTATTAACTACATCTGGCTCATTACTTGTTACTAAATCTAGCATGGCCTGCCCTCTTGTTGGTTCTGGAACATATTGCTCCAGGTGGCTTCATTAAGGAAGTTAACAATGTTCTTCCTGCCCAAAGTTGGGAGAGGTTAAAATATTTTAGCCATGTCTCTCAAAATCTTCCTCATTTCATAGCTGAATTTATATGGCTCAACCCTTATGATGACTAAAGGATTAGTTGCAAGTGGTGTTTCTTCTGGAATTTGTTTAGTTGCTTTTTTCTGAATCATGCTGGTATGGTTGAAGAATGAGCAGCTGATCTCCGGTACTACACCCCACTGGTCATTCTTCATGTGTTAGCAATCATGGGGAGCATCACAACCAAGCCTAATCTTGTCTTCATTCAATATTCACACAAGTGCACGGTCCAGCCTTGGTCAGTGGATGGCAATCAGGTGCAGGAACCCTAGCTAACCTTTCCCCCCCCCTTGCCTTGAAGCACTGAGGCCAATTTTACTGTGCCAGTTGCTGTTCTGATTAAGATCAGCGACCTCAGCACAAACTAGGAGTCAACCATCAGACTTGATTGGTTTATGTGACTCAGGATATATGTGAGATTTTATTTCCTCTTTGGTGGTAATGATACTTAATGTTATTTAGCAATCAGCACCTATAGGGACCAAAACAGAAATTTATGATTTCTAAAAGACAAATATCTGAAATGTGGGACGAACTGGGATGCATTACTTAAAGATAGCTCAATTGAAGAAAAATTGAACACACTTAAACTATAATATTATACAAAAGTATATATGAAAGAAAAATGAGTTCAATAAGTAGACCCCAAAATGGATGAGTAGAGCAATTAAAATGGAAATTTAAAAAAGGATAATAGTTTATCGAAGTCTGCAGGGAAAAGGCAGAGGAAACCTTTGGGAGAATAATATGAATGAGCTAAAATTGTAAAACAACTTCCCTTGGTCTCCCCCTGATTACTGATTGTTCTGCCAAGTTTTTTACTCTGGTGTTTTGCATTCCACAACAGTTAGTATTACGAGCAGTTGGGGATGGTGGTGATGAGGTGGTACCATCTAATAGATGGGATGACTGCTGATGTTCTTTCCTCACCCTTTTCACATATTCATATAACAGGAAGATAAGCTGGGCTAAACCAGGAAATAGAGCAGACAAGGGTGGTGTAGGAGGATGAAACATTGGGCATATTGCCGTGGCTTTATAGGTCAGATAGCCAGGGCTTGTGGCCTACAAACGACCCATGGATCGGAGTTGGAAATCCTTGATTTATTGGATCACTTGGGGTCAAAAGTAAAAGAAAAAAAGAAAAATATATTTTGCTTTGTACAGGAAACTTTTGTCTATCCGGCACCCAAATATCCGGAATTCTCGCTTAACCGGCAAAAATCATCCTCCGAAAACTCCTCTCAAATAACCGGCAATGTTGCCGAGTCGCAGTCGAGTCTCCACGAACGCCGAGTACTCCGAAAACTCCTCTCAAATAACCGGCAATGTTGCCGATCCCGAGTCCGAGTCCGCGAACGCCGATTTAGTCAGTAGGGGTAGTTTTCAAAAGTGCCACTACTCGGCCTCCTGGCGCTGTCCGAAGTATACTGCTCATTTCTTGATTTATTTATTTTTCTTTGTTAAAAATAGCCTCGGTAGATATAACTCTCCGTTATCCGGTACTTTTGATAAACCGGCACCACACCGGTCCCGTCGGTGCCGGTTAATAAAGAGTTTCCTGTACTTGCATTCAAAATGCATGTGACATAAGCAGAATAAAGATTTCTGAGCAGGGGGTGGTGTATTCGAAAAGACTGGGGGCGATTTTCCCAGCCCCGAGGAGACGGATTTGGAGGCGGGACAGTTGGCAAAAAATCGCAAAAAGTGAGGGCAGATTCGGAACCCGCCTCCAACCCACTTCCGCATATAACCGCGCGTTCAGTTGGCTTTGCAAATATGGCAGGCATGCCAATGGTGCAGGGCGTCATAGACTGCACACATGTGGCCCTTAGGGCACCCCATCACAACCCAGCTATCTTTGTCAACTGGAAGGGCTTCCACTCTCTCAACGTACAGCTGGTGTGTAACAACAAGAAGGAGATTTTGCATGTTTGCGCCAAGTTCTGTGGTAGTTGCCATGACTCGTTCATCCTGCAGAACTTTAGTGTTCCTCTGCCCTTCAATCCACCAAACCAACTTAACTGATGGCTCCTTGGTGACAAGGGCTACCCCCTGAAGAAGTGGCTAATGACGCCGATCAGGAGGCCAGCTAACGAGGCTGAAGAGCGCTACAACGCCAACCACATTTCGACCAGGTCCATCATCGAGCAAACCATTGGCTTGCTGAAGATGCAATTCCGATGCCTTGACAGATCAGGTGGAGCCCTGCAGTATTCAGCAGCCAGGGTCTCCAGAATGGTCGATGTCTGCTGTGCACTGCACAACATGGCACAGCGTCGTGGCTTGCAGCTTCCTGATGAGCAAGTGGCTCAGTTCATAGCCTCCTCAGATGAGGAGGAGGAGGAGGAGGAGGAGGAGGAGCAGGAAGACAGAGCGGCGGCACATCTACCAGCAGCAGCGACAGCACGCGAGCACATGGCTGCCCGTGATGCAAGGGATGCACTCATCCTGGCCAGATTTGCATAGGTTGCCCATTGTGGCACATGTGCTTGGCTCCTTCTTAACACATGATAGACAATGGACATGACTCTCTGGCCTCCTTTCACTCTGACCACCAACCTGACCACAAAAGTGTCGCGGAGCCCACAATGTGGAGCTGCCTAAGCTGAAATAACATATGCCATCACGCCAACAGTTTGCCATCACCTAATTGTAATACATCCACACAGGGATGGCATTTCATCAATAAACAGAAACAATCACCCAATCTGCACACAGATCTGGAGGTTATCTCCCTTGCCAGCTGGACCCACACAGCCTTGGTTTCTTTGGGAGGCCTCTTCCTCCCAGATGAGGGGAAGAGCACCTCCCTGTTAACTCTCGCCCCTCAACCAGCATACCCAGCTGATAAGTCAAGCAAAGTGATGCCTTTCATTTTACCAACTTAGAAATACAAATACATAAGGTTTTATAAATGCGTAGATCCCTTTATCTGGTGAGAAGTATTTTAAAGGAAACTCTGTGATAGACCCTGTGATTCCTATTTCTGAATTATTTTCATCCAGATGCACAGTAACATGAGAATATTGAATCACATAATGCAGTTTGGCTCGGCATAGTTGGCACAGCAGAATGGCTCCATAGTTAACCTGCTTAACATATGGTCAGAAACTCGCAATCCTCACAGCTCCAAAGTGTAAATGTACAGTGGCCTTGGGGGAGAAATCTGAGTAGTACTGATTTCTGACACAAAATGGATGACGCAACGTGAATTCATGTCTGAAGATGTCGTCCCAAGGCCCAATTGGAATTGAATCTCATCTGCCTGAGCTGCGTAAGGAACCTCAAGTGGTGAATCCTTCCTGCTCCTCCTGGCTCCACAAGTATTAATCTGTAAAATGTTTTTCCTACCTTTTTGTGGGCAGCCTCCAGCGGTCTCTTTAAAGACCACTGGTCAGGCTACTGAAGACACAGAACAACTGGGTGGAGCAGACGTGTTGCAAGGTCCACCCAGCTGGTGACCAATTTCGATTGGGGTCCTACAACTTATATTAGGACCCCGATTTGCATATGCAGGATATCTAACGCCTGTTTCAGGCAGGTTCTCTGCACACCAGGAAGACATCGGCTTCCAGTTTGGTTGCCGGCGCACTTCCGGGGCAGATTGCACGCGAGAGATTGTGACCTGAAATTTGTCGCACCCACCTCAATTTTTCACCCAAAAAACAGGCAAAATAAGGTTGAATTTCTCTATCCTCGAGTCTTCTGAAGGCCTGTCTATAGGATTGTGAGGATAACCTCCAGTTTTGATGAGCTACCAACTGTCAGGATCACACTATGGAAGGAACTTTAAGGGATTAATTCTTACAAACTTGGCCGGCAGTTTTTGCAAATATTGTAATTGGGCTTTTGACTGTATGCTTTTGAAAAATATGCTGTTAAAATGTAAGTTCATTTTCTGAAAAGAACTTATTAATTTTTTATAGCTTTATTTTTGCATAAATGATATACTAGTAAGCATCATTTTTGCTTTAGTTCACAGATTTAAAAAATCTTAAGTACTGATTTCTTATTTTGTGCATTTATTTTAATGCAATGACGTTTTTCATTTCTACAGTTAATATTATTTATTTACAGGTACAATCTGTGCTCATTTGGTGAAATGGTTGTTTTTATCACTTCTTGATCCACTGCATCAGTTCCCTGATGCAGTGTGGTGTTTCTTCACTCTCTTTGGCATATATATAGATTTGTTTTCTGAAGATGCTGAGTTGTGCTGAGATACTGTGGGGCTAAATTGGGCTGTGTAGTGCCCATTTTTAAGGCGCTATGCAGCAACCTAACGCTCGAAAATGGGGTCCAAGATGCGTGTGCACACTTCCGACGGGATATGCGCTGGACACCATCTTGGTAAAGGGGCGTGCCTGCACACCTAACAACACTGATTTGACGCCAGCTCTGGCATTTTTTAACTCCACACTCCAGCCAACGCCCTGTCTTAACCTCGCACAACTGAACATGATATGAAGGATGCCCACTAGCGTTATTTAAATGGATCATGAACTACTTACAGATTAGTTGCTGCATTATTTCTTCTGGCTGCTGGTGCAATTGTATCTGTTTTTGGAGCTTTTCTATACTTGACTAAAGTTTGAATAGTCTACAGGGAGTGGTCTGGCTGGTGCTGAAGTAATTTTCTGTTCATTTAAAAGCTTGTGCTGAAACAAATTGCTTCCAGACATGGGTGGCCTGGTAGGCCTTCCTCTGGGAATTGAGCATGACTGGGAGAATGAAGAGAGGCCATGCAGAGCAGGACAAGCTGCTAGAGGTGAGAGGAGGAGGAGGGGGAGAAGGAGGAGGCCATATCCGCCCAGGGTCTTTAGGAAGCAATTCTCTTACCTCAACTTCAGTGAGGACCAATGCATGAGATATCTTCGTTTCACAAAAGAGGTTGTGACCGAAATCTGCCAACTGCTGCAGCCACAACTGCAACACCAAAGCAGGGCAAGGACAGCATTGGATGTGGCTTTCATGGTTGAACAGCTGTCAGTGTGCGCGAGCCATTGTATGAGCTGTGAGTTGTGGGTGCAAAGCTTGCAACAGTGCTAAGTGTGTGAGAGTGAGGTAAAGCATATGAATTTTAGGGTTGAGTACTGATTGATAGAAAATATTGGTAGGTGGATGATGGAGGTATAGTGAATTGAGCAGTGGATGAGGCTGGTGGTGCAGTTGGTAGGATATGCCATTTGAAGATGAGCTCACTTACCTTGACAGCTCATGTCAGATCATTAAACTTCTTCCTGCACTGTATCCATGTTCTTCGAGAAACACTCCTGGCATTGATCTCCACCAGTATTTGTTCCCACTGCCTCTTGAGCATATGTCTGGAGAGCATCCTGAGGATACAGGATGTCTCTCCTTTTTTTCACCTGTTCCACCAAGACCTCCAGGGCATTGTCAGAAAACCTTGGAGCATGTTCTCTAGCATGATCAGCCATTCCTCAAAGTATCACAGCCCAGATTCACTTTTCAAAACACTCTTTCACTCTTGCAGCCACAATGCACATCCCCTTTAAGAGGTGCAGGCTGCCTTTAAGAAGCACTAGCTACTCGCGATATCGCTATCTGTGCTGTTCATTAGCAGCACACAGAAATAATTTAAAACAGTAGACAGCACCAATTTAATGTATTCATAGAATCATAGAACCAGAGAATGGTGACAGCACAGAAGGAGGCCATTCGGCCTTTCAAACCCATGCCGGCTTTCTGCAAGAGCACTTCAGCTGGTCCCACTCCCCCACCCTTTCCCTGTAGCCCTGCAAATGTTTTCCTTCAAGCACTTATCCAATTCCCTTTTGAAAGCCATGATTGAATCTGCCTCCACCACCCTTTCAGGCAGTGCATTCCAGATCATAAACACTCGCTGCATAAAAATGTTTTTCCTCATGTCGCCTTTGGTTCTTCTGCCAATCAACTTAAATCTGTGTCCTCTGGTTCTCGACCCTTCCGCCAATGAAAACAGTTTCTCTCTGGCTACTCTGTCTAGACCCCTCATGATTTTGAACACCTCTATCAAATCTTCTCTCAACCATCTCTGCTCGAGGGAAAACAACCCTAGCTTCTCCAGTCTATCCACATAACTGAAGTCCCTCATCCCTGGAACCATTCTTGTAAATCTTCTTTGCACCCTGTAGAAAGTATATACAGACCCTTAATTTTAATATTTCTTGAAATGCTTTGCCAGGCAAAAAGGTTTTACAAAGTGAAATAAAGTTGGTAAATGTAACAAGCAGTCTTTCACTGATAAGGCAGGAAACATGGGTGTGACTGCAGGGGGTAGTGATAGTCAACAGAGATAAACAAACCCCCTGAGTATTGTAGACATGGTGGGCTCGATTTTGTCATTGGGGCGGGCTGGAGTCATGTAATCCGCTTTTCGTGTTAGCCACCCGACTCCAAGTCGAGGTGGGAAAATTATTTGATTTTCCCCTAATTGGGCACTTGAGTTCCAGCGCGTGGGAACCCATGGCCCAATTCGTTTTTTCAGTCTGAAAGTCGCCTCCGATTATGTCATCATTGCTGCTGCATTTAAGGTCTGCAAGAAGCCTTGCTTCTTCTGCAGACTGCCAACCTTTTGTCCTTTGCTGTGAGAGGGTCCTGGAGGCAAAATGAGCAGCAGGAGACCTAAGTCTGCTCCCAGATTTGATGATGTCGCCCTGCAAGCTTTGGTGGAGGGAGCAAGAGTTAATAAGGAGGTGCTCTTCCCTTCTTCAGGGAGGAAGAAGCCTCCCCAGCAGACGAAGGCTGTGTGGGTCCAGGTGGCACAAGAGGTCAACTCGTTGTCGCTGATCCGCAGAACCTGGCTACAGTGCAGGAAGAGGTTTCATGACCTTCTGCGCACTGGAAAAGTGAGTATGACTTTCCCATCACCCTCAATCTGATCCCCATTGCCTCTCCTCACCAGCACTCAGCTTTAGCAACCTCTTCCTCCACATCCCACTTGACACTGACATCCCTGCACCCTTACCCATTCCCTCTCTCTGTATGTTCACATTCACCTAACTATTCGACTATGCAGCCCTCACACTCCCTATCACTGCGATGCTATGAAAACAACTTACAACACACAGGGAGGGCCCTTGGTCCTGCCACCTCACTCCATCTTTGACTCCTTCTAAGCATCTATGCTATGGATTCTCTACACTCACTCCTTCATTCACACTCAAACTCCACTTGTGTCCCTCATTGCAAGAAAAGAGAGCTCACAATAAGAGGGAAAGAGCGAGGACAGGAGGAGGGCCACCCTCAGTAGCCCACCTCACCCCTTGGGAGGAGGCGGCCCTCGAGATCGTGGGAGTCGAGGACGATGCACAAGTGGGAGACGGACAGATGGGCGCATCAGAGCAAGCTGGTGACAGAAGAGTTTTTCATCTCTCTCATTGACATTGCATGAGTCGCTGATAATGATTCTGAAGCTCGAACAGATGGACTTCTGACCATCTGCAATATGCACTGTGCATGTAACCTTGGCCTCACATCTCTGACTCTTTCCTTTACTCCCCCACAGGACCATCGCAAGCACCCGTCCCCACTATCCAGGAGGACCAGCCTGAGCCTCCGGACTCCTCAGAGGAAGCTGCAACCTCTGAGGGCGCAGCGTCAGCAGAATTTAGCCAACACAGCACCAGCGCAGACACTCACACCTCGGTGGGACCATCGCGAGATAGAGTAGTGTTGTCACCTGGTGTATCACAGCTCACAAGTGAGCATCAGCAGATGGTGGAGACAGGGACAGCAGTGGAGAGTCCTAGTCGGAGGGCGCAGGACTCTCCCAGCTCGGCTCAGCTGCATGTCGACCCTCTGCCTCTGGGTCCATCCAGAAGAACATCGGTGCTGGAACTCCAGGAACAGGTGCAGGAGTCTCTGGCAGGTTTTGTCTCCAGGGTCGCTGAAAGTGTGGAGCGAATAGAGGAGTCCATCGTGAACATGAGCAGAGCCTTTGTGGAGGCGTTGGCGCATGAACGCATCACCACGGAAAGGATGGCAACCTCCGTGGAAGGGATGGCTACCTCCATGGTGAGGCTGGCTACCATAGAGGAGAGGATGGCTACGGTAGAGGAGAGGATGGCTACGGCCATGGAGGAGCTCAGTCGCCAGGGTATGGAAAACATGGTCATTGTTCAGAATAGACTGACATCTCTTGAGGAGCGATGGTCAGCTATTGAGCATACAAACCAGACCTTCATGCAAGTCCTCGGGAGTAGGACTTCCAGTGCAGAAATAGGTCCTCATGGCCCCCCTGAAGTGCTGCAAGGTGCTGTCAAGCCACTTGCTAGCTCTGAGGTGGGGCTGACCTATGAGAGGGACATTGGTGGCAGAGAACAAGGAAGTGGGGGCTCCTCTCCAAGCGCTCACACGACCATGCCACTGCAAAGTCCTTGGTCAGTGCCCTGCCAGAGTCCCCACCCAACTGTGATCAGCATCTCAACCCCTGCACAGCCGCAGGAGCAGCAGACTGTTGCCGAGCCCTCACAGGTTCGCAACCCCAGAGGATGCCCGCCAAAGGTGTCGAGACACGAGCAGCAAGAAAGTGAGCAGGGGGCCTCCACCTCTGCTGAAGGCACAGGGGAAGCACCATGTAGGAGCACGCGTAAGAGAAAGATACTGCACAAATAGTCACAAGGGTAGTCACTTGGGTGAAATGTGATGTTTAATGTTGAAAAGCCATCAGTTGGTTACTGTAAATAAAAATTCTGATGGCAACTGTTGCAATTGTGGCGTGTGTCATATCGCTAATGGGACTTCCACATTGAGGGCTTAGGGTGACTTGCAATTGTCAGTATGGTGGTCAGAGTGCTAGGATTCCGCTGGGTCTGGGCCATTGTCGTAGCTCTGGTAAGAAGCTGCGAGGCAAAAGTGCTTGATTGGCTAGGCTAAGCAAATCTGGCCAAGATGAGTGTGTTCCTTGCATCCTGGGCAGCAATGTTCTCGCGTAATGCTGCCGCTGGTTGAGAGGCCTCTGCAAGATGAGCGTTTTTGCCCTCCTCCTCCTCCTCATCTGAGGAGGATATGTGATGAGCCACTTGGTCCTCAGGAATCTGCAAGCCACGACACTGTGCCATGTTGTGAAGTGCACAGCAAACCACGACGATTCTGGAGACCCTGGCTGCTGAGTATTGCAGGGCTTCACCTGATCTATCCAGGCGTCTGAAGCGCATCTTCAGCAAGCCGATGGTTTGCTCGATTATGAATCTGATGGAAATGTGGCTGTAGTTGTAGCTCTCCTCAGCTTCGTTGGATGGGCTCCTAAATTAGCCACGTCTTCAGGGGATAGCCCTTGTCTCCAAGTAGCCATCCGTGAAGTTGGTCTGGCGGACTGAAGAGCGGAGGCACACTAGACTGGCGCAGGATGAAGGAGTCATGGCAACTGCCAGGGTACTTGGAGCAAACATGCAAAATTTCCTTCTTGTGGTCACACACCAGCTGTACGTTGAGGGAGTGGAAGCCCTTGCGGTTGACATAAATACCTGGATTGTGATGGGGTGCCTTAAGGGCCACATGTGTGCAGTCAACGATGCCCTGCACCCTTGGAAAGCCTGCCAGATTGTCAAACCTAACCGCCCGCGCAGTTACACTGGCTTGATCCTTGGAGAAATGGATGTGATTGTGCGCAATGGCAAAGAGGGCATCGGTTACCTGCGTGATGCAAGTGTGTGCGGCCGCCTGGGAGATGCCGCTGATGTCTGCTGCTGATCCCTGGAATGAGCCTGAGGCAAAAAAGTTGAAGGCAGTGGTGACTTTGACGGGCACTGGTAAGGGGTGTCCACCTGCTCCTCTGGGCGCCAGGTCTTGCTGCACCATTGCGCAGATGTCACCCACTATCTCTCGCGAAAGTCGTAGCCGCCTTTGGCACTGCTGCTCAGTCATGCTGAGGTAGCTGATCCTCTGTCTGTAGACCCTGTTTTGGGGGTATCTCCTGCGCCGACGTGCTTTCATGCGCTGACGCCCTCTGGCCTGTGCAGCTTCAGGCAGGTGAGCAGCAGCTTGGAGCTGCTGCTGTTGCTCCTGCAGTTGGTGCTGCTGGTGTTCAGGTTTCTGCTGCTGCCGCGGCTGGTGTTCATCCTCATCTGCTGTCCAGGAGGAAAGGAAATAAATGGTTCCCATGCTTCTGGTATATGCCTCAGTTGAGGAAGCGCTCATTTAAGGTGGGGAGAGGGGTTTCCCAGGAGGTCACACTGGAGATGGGTGTCAGGCTCCAAACTTCCACAGCAATGGTTATGCCTGTTAAAAGGTCCCACAGACCTGAGACAACAAAGTTCTGCCACCTGCAAATGATGATTGATCAAATCTCCTTTTTAATGGTGGAGCTGCAGCTGATAGTCAGCAATCAATTCTGCTACCGCCAGGTTTCACCGTCGTGTTTCAGAGGAGGCGTGCATCACGTGGAAAAAGTGTTAAAATTGGAAAGGCCTCTCAAAATGGGATTATAGAGGCAATTAAGCGGGTGTTAAGGGCCTTAAAGGCCTATCCGCCTCTTGGAGGCGGGACGGAGACGGGGTCGGGCCCGCCTGCCATTTTTTGCTATTTTAACACTCCGCACGCCTCCATTCCTGCCTCCTCGGGCCTGGCAAAATCGAGCCCGGTATCTCTGGTGACCTTTCTGAGGTGAGAAGTCAAACCTTTGAAGTTTTGAAATGCAGAATATGACGTAACTCATGAACCGAACCAAGTGGTTTTCTGCCACCTTTGTAAACTTTAGGAGTGATTGAACAATTTTGGGCTGTGATAAGGACAAACTGAATAATAGCCACACAGGATGTGTGAGTGTAAACGTTTGACAGCTCAAATAGCTCAGACCAACATTAAAGGAACATTTCACTATCTCTGAATGAATGATTTAATGCAAAAGACAAGGAAAGCTATATAAAAACACGGTGGCTAAAGAAAATCAGCACTGCAGTCAGAAGAAGGTGGCCTGGCCAGTCATCTCGCCTAGGAGGATCAAGCTGCAGTCAGAGGAAGGAGGGGCCTGGTCAGTCTTTTCGCTTACGAGGACCTACAATCAACGCTGGACCGATCATCTGCGGGTGGTTGTATGTCTGATTTCCTGTAATATTATTGGTGAACTGCTCGAATAGTGGTTGGGGTTTTGAATCTGTCTTAGGAACAATAAAAGGTTAAAGACATAACCGCTGTGTCTGGTATAATTTCTCATAAGTCTCAAGTCTGAACTCTATAACCTGTTGGACGGGGCGAGGGGTAATTCCGCACGTCTTACAGATTTTGGCGACCAGAGGGACATTGAGCGAGAAATTTACAGACCATTAATATGGGTGGAAAAACCGCCAAGACAATGGATGAGTTAGTTACAATGTATATTGCGGGGAAGTTACCTCTCCAGGAGAGGTGGGTACGGGTTATTAGTGACAGTGATTATCCAGTTTCTGAGGCCGAACAATGGACACAAGGGTCCACACGTCGGCAACGGATAATTAAAGCCGTCTGGTTGTGAGCCTATCGAAGGAAGGTTACAAATGATGAGCGTGCAAAGATTAAGTCACAAAGGGAAATAGAGGATATGGCAGGAAAAGCCAGTGATAGAGAAGCGGTGGTAAACCGGCTTCTTAAGGAATTAGAGGAAGAACGAGAAAGTCGTAAGAAAGATAAAGAGGTGTTTGAGAAGGAGAAACCGAGATGGTGTAATAAAGAGCAATATTTGGAAAGTCAGTGTGTGAATCAAGGGAACGAGAGTAAAGCTTGGAAAGAGGAAGCTAGTAGCCAACAACAACGGGCAGAAAAAGCAGAGAAGGATAATGAGGATTCGAAAGCTGCCATTCGGGTGGTGCAGAAACAGGTTGTGAAACAAGGTGGGCAGCAGGACCATGCGGAATGCAAAAGGAAGGTTAAAGTGTTAGAAGAAGAAAAACTACAAGTGCAAAGGGGAATTGTGTGTGCTATAACCCCGGGAGAACAGCCTGTGTTTGGGTGGTCATCATTAGATAGTGAGTGGGAGGAGGTTGAAGAAGAAGGGGAGTTAGGACCTATACCTGGGAAAAAGATTAAACCACCTCCTACTGCGCCTTCCCCAATGAACTCCATACGTCAATGGAGCTATCTTGTCCCGGGAGTGGATGCCCGACTGGGAGAGAGGAGTGACTTGGACAGGGAATTCTTTGTTAATTATGATTATAGGAGTTTGAAAGACATGGCGTCTGACATTAAAAAGTTAGAAATGGGAGGTGAACCCCAAGGACATTTCATTGCAGTTGAACAAAGAGCAGCTGTAAGTGAAATGGACGAGGATGAAAAGAAGAAGTTATTATTATTTACTCTTAGTCGGGAAGTATTTAGCAGCCTCCCACCTGACATGAAGATTGGTAATGGGACGTATGAGAATTTAAAATTAAGGGTTGCTCAGGCGATGGGGGTAGGAACAGGGGATCCCTTCAAGGCTATGGCAGAGATAGAACAGGGGCCCAATGAACCACCCACAGTGTTTGCCGACAGACTATGGCCCGCATATATGGAAGTAACTGGTGGGGGAGTAGGAGTGCGAGCTGATTTACTGGGACAACCCAGAAATCACTGGCTACGGGTTCTGATATCTCATAGTCTGCCAAATTTACAGACTGTCATGTCAGACTTTGATCCCACAGACGAAAATAACACTGAGGAAAGGGTTTTAAGGAAGCTAACTTTGGTGTTTGAAAAAAGACAGCTCGATAAAAGAAACACAAGGACAATTAACAAACTAAAGAGCAAGGTGTGTGAGATGAAGGAAACAACCCCTAAAAAATGGCAACACGAGGGTTTCATTGAAAAGAAGGATAAGATGTGTATAACTGTGGAGGGAAGGGCCATTTTATCCAGGAGTGCTGGAAGCCCCGTAAGAACACAATTGAATCAAGAAATGGTCCTAGCGCGCCCCCCCCACCCTTGAGGAGGACAACGAGAAAACAGCTAGACTAATTTCTAAATGTGTGCAGGAATGCTTGGAAAGATGGGAGAAAAGGCAATCTCAGGGGAAAATTCATGCTGCTCAGGGTAAAGACTGTGGAGAGACACAGGCATGAAGAGGCCGCGCCTAGCCCGAGTACTTGTGCCCACTCAGGTACGACGAATATGGTAGACCTTGTGCAGACATCATTGTTGAGGGGAAGAAGGGAGATTATTTGGTTGACTGGAGCATCTAGCACGGTGGTACATTCCCCCTCCCCGATGACATCACTTTGATCGAGTAGGGAACCATATGTGTTAGGTGGTTTCATGGGCAATTCAATGGCTGGGGCGGTGTCTAAACCCCTAAATTTTAAAGTAGGATACCTCCAAACTAAGTGGACATGCATATTAATGAAGTGGGACCATTGGGGTTCCTAGGCTCGGATTGGATGTTAGAGCACAATGTGATAGTAGACATGCACAACGACTGCCTGTGGGGAGGAATGGAGAGTAGCGATGAAGTGGTAGCAATACCTCCAAGACATGGAGAGGCTTGGGTAGTGACTCCGACAGGCCCCTACGATTTACAAACTTTAATAGCAAGAGTGCCAGAAAGGTACACAGCTGTAGTTAAAGCTAACAAAGAAGTTTTTGCCATGCATAAGCACGATTGTAGAAGGGTGACAGGGGTAGAAGTCAGGGTAGGAGGAGAGCCCATGCTCCACCCACAAAAACAATATACCTTCCCCAAAGAAGCAGAGAGGGACTTGGAAAAGGCTGCAACATCTCTTGTGGAACAAGGAGTCGTGAGACCCTTGGCTACACATGTGAACTCTCCTGTATGGCCAGTAAAGAAGCCGGATGGCTCCTGGCGAATGACCATTGATTATAGGGTGTTGAACAAGAACATCCCTGCTTGTGCCTCTACAGTAGCAGCCGTAGTAGATCGGATTGGTAACATCCCTAGGCACGCCATGGTATTTACGTCCTAGACATATCCAATGGGTTTTGGTCCATCCAGTTGCACCCCGAGGATCAGTAAAAATTTGCCTTCACCTTTAAAGGACAACAGTATACATGGACTTGTCTTCCACAGGGATTCCATAACAGCCCCTCTATTTTTCATCAGTGTATGGAAGCATGCATAAAGGAGTTCAGTCACCCAGATCGACTGACACAGTATGTAGACGATTTACTGTTGTTTTCCGAAAGTGAAGGAGAACATGAGAAACTGTTGGAGGAGTTGTTGGGATTGCTTAAAACAGCTGGATTTAAGGTTAATCCCAAGAAGGCACAGATAGGGGAAGAGGAGGTTCAGTTTCTGGGACTCACTATTCGACCAGGGGAACGTGCGATAGATGAGGCTAAGCGTAAGGCGGTGCAGGAGTTACCCCGACCAGGCTCGGTAACTGCTCTCCGATCATTTTTGGGTCTGACAGGTTACTGTAGGGAATTCATTGAGAACTACGCAGCTACAGTGGGCCCCTTACTGAGATTATTGAAGAAGGGTGTAGAATGGGAGTGGGACGGGGAATGTGAGGAAGCCTTTGTCCAGTTAAAACGAGACCTACAGATAGCTTCGGCTTTAGGAGCTGTCGATCCTGGGAAAAGCTTTTATTTGGAAGTGGCAGCTACAGATACCAGTCTGAGTGCCGTCCTTATGCAGGAAGTGCACCCATCACATGAGGCCTATGCCTCCAGAGTCCTGGCGGAAGTGGAAAAAGGCTATTCCACTTGCGAGCAACATCTGCTAGCTACCTTTTGGGCGATAAAATATTTTGCGGTGTTCGCAGGAATCCAACCCGTCACTCTATTAACCCATCACACCCCAACTCGTTTACTCTAAGATGGGAAAATTAAAGAGGGAACAGTGTCTAGTGTGCGAATACCTAGACGGACACTACTGTTAGAAGGCATGAATCTTAAGGTCGAAGCCATTGGAGGCCCTAAATTAGCCTTCAACTTTAATTACAAGGGAGAATCTCATACTTGTACAGTTGAGGAAGTGTGGGAAATGAAAGGGAGTTTTAAATCAGGGATACACCTTGAAGGGCAAGACATCTATGTGGATGGCTCGAGTTTTGTGGAAAAGGGAGAAAGGAAAACGGGATGCGGAATTTACGATCCGGATCGGAAGGTGGAAGTAGCCCTGTTACTCCCCAATACTCTTAGTGCTCAGCAGGCAGAATTAGCCGCAGTCACCTATGTGGTCACACACTCCACAGAATTTCCCCCTTCTTACACCATCTGCTCCGACTCAATGTTTACATGCAACTCATGTACAAAATATTTAGCCATTTGGGCCAGACGAGGGTTTAAGTCAGCAGATGGAAAGCCTTTGATCACAGCGCCGATGTTGGCAACAATATTGGAAGCTGTAAAGGGAAAAGAACACGAGTATTACATCCACAAGGTCAAGGCCCACTCTAAAACCGAGCCCAGGTGGAAAGGCAATCAAAAAGCAGACGAACTGGCTCGGAGGGGTGCAGAGAGAGGAGTCCCGTGGGACCCTTACCAGTCAGGAGTGGTGGTCACTGTCCCCTCTGCTCAGAGTACGGTACCCCTCCCATCGGATCTTAAAACCATTCAGTTAAAAGATGTAGCGCTAAGGGCAATTATAAAGGAAAAGGAAGAGGGAAGAGACATAGAGGGACCCTACAGAGCTAAGGATGTAGAAATCAGAGAAGGGATGCTATTTAAAGGTGACAAGTGGGTAGTCCCAGAAGGATACCAGGAGGAATTCATTCATCTAGCACATGGAGGTCCAGGGGCGGGACACCCAGGACCCGAAACCACCTGGAAGAGAGTGGAAGAAGTAGGATGGTGGCCACACCTTAGGAGAGATGTGGAGGATTTTTGTAAAAACGGCTTGATATGTGCTGCCAATAATCCCGACCCACACAGGAAAAAGGCATCTTTGGGACATATGCGAAGGACTGAAGGGCCATGGCAATGTGTCCAGATTGATTTTATTGGACCCTTACCCACTACTAAGAAGGGCAATAAATATGGGCCCAAAAATTCATCCCGGTGCGCGAGAGTACGCACTGCGTACTCCCTCTGCAATTGCCGGTTTTCTGCATGCCCTGCGCATGCGCTGAAAACCGGCAATTGACCTTTTGAAAAGGGGGCGGTTCCTCGGTGCATCGCGTGCGCGCTACAGGCTGCGCGCACGCTGTGCACTTCATGCTTTGGACGCGCAGGTAAGTACTGAAGATTTTAGAAATGTAAAAAGGAGGAGTAAGACCCACTTTTAACAAGGTAAGTAGTGAATTAAGTATTTTTTTGAATTTTTTTTTACAGGTATATCTTTTTTAGAGACTTTAAAGACAGGTAAGTTTATTTTTATAACTTTTTAAAAGATTTTAAATTTTTTCAAAAATTTAATTTTTTATTTAAAATGGTTAATTTATTTAACTATACTTATTTTATTAATGTGATGGGTTTTTTTTTAATTTAATTGAGGTTTAGCTGTTATTTTGGGGGGTGTAAGATTCATAGATTTCACAGCACGTATGTGAAACTTATGAATGGAAGATGGTGTGCTGCCATTGGCTCTAACTGAGTCACGTGATCCCACAGCTCGCACAAATTCACTACGCCGGTGGGATACGCAAGCACTGCCCGGCTGATGTCTGGAACATCAAGTTCGTGCGAGCTGGATCTGAAAAAGCACAAGCGAGGTGAGAGATCGCGGGGAAGGCTTACCCCCGCGGGAACAGAGCGAGATCAATTTCTGGGCCATGGTCTGGTGTTAGTGGACAATTTCACTAAATGGGTAGAAGCATTCCCTTGTAAAACAGCCACGGCATTGTGGACTGCAAAAACACTAGTAAAAGAGGTGTTCTCTAGATGGGGACTCCCTCGTGTAGTGGAGTCAGACCAAGGGAGCCATTTCACAGGTCAGGTGATGCAGGCTACTCTTAAACTGTTGGGGATTGAAGGAAAATGGCATGTAGCCCACAACCCGCAGTCGTCGGGAATTGTGGAAAGAATGAACCCTAAAGCTGGCTTTATGTAAAGAACTGAATGAAAGCCCCACCAAGTGGGACGAGGTACTGCCTCTAATCCTGATGAATATATGCAGTACAGAGTCAAAGGGAACAGGATATTCTCCACATGAATTGGTTACAGGGAGACTCATGAGAGCCCCAACACACTTGCTGATTCCTACATTGAAAGAGAAACAGATCAAAGAAGTAACCAAGGATAAGTTCCTAAATGACTTGTGGGAAACTCTGAGAGAGTTACACCTGGGAGCTGCCCACAAGATCAGAAGGGCTCACCAAGGCAACCGATTACTTCTAGCCCCGAGTAAACCACAGGAATGGGAGGTCGGTAGCCAGGTGATGGTTCGAAACTACGCAAGGGTGGGTGTGTTCGAACCCTTGTACAAGGGACCATACAGTATCGTTGATAAGGCTAGCCCCATGGTGTATGCAGTTCAGCTACCTAAGAGAGTTAAGTGGTTTCATAATAACCAGATGAAGCTTTTTCAGCCCACAAGCAGGTCAAGGAGACAACAGACCATGATTATGAGCATGATTGGGATGCAGCCGGTCTGCTGGGATGATACGGAGGAAATGCCCAACACCACGTCTCACCAGGTACAGTATGATCCAAGTGAAGGTGGACAGGGCGCAAGAGCTACAGAAGCCTCCTCGACCCTAGGTCCGGAGTCACCTTCTATTCACACACGAGACCTACAAATTCTTACTACCTCACGACGTAGTAAAAGAAAGAGAATAACACCCCTAAGATTTAGACTTTATTAGTACCAAAAACCAAAATGGCTAATGGTAGAGGGAAACTTAAAAGTTTTATCGACACAGACGCTATCAGTTTCTGTCCAAAACCAGTAAAACACAGGATTTGTTGAGTGAAAGGAATCTTAAAAGGAATGCTGGAATTTCAGTTTGTGTGAAAGTGTGTGTTAAAGATGTGGAAGTTTTCTGTCTTTGAAAGAAAGCGTCTGTTGTGTTTGTTTTAGCTCCACCCATTCTTCTGTACAGAGAGCTAAAAGCTGTTTAACCCTTTGAAGGCTTGTCTTGAATGATGGACAAGCGTGTGCTGTTTTAAGTTTGTTAATTGTTTTACAAAAGATAAGCTTCAGCCTTAAAGTTACAGTTGTCAATGTGCCTGGAAGAAAATTAATTTGAGTGTTTACAAGGCATGGGTGATTGTTTCTTTGTTAATGTGGCTGTGGCTTCTTCCTTTCTTTTTCAAGTGATATTGGTTAAAGAAATTAATCAGGATTACATTAGAGTTATGAGGTTAATTAACCTATTAAAACCAGACTTTTATTGTGGCCACGGTGAAACTCTGGTTGGTGTAAATTGTGTGCTAGCTTCCAGTTCCAGAAATGAGGCAATCACATCAACAATTAGTATTTTTAAGATTTCTGACCAATTTCAACTATGTGTGACCAGGGGGAAAAGAAAGGGAATGCTATTATTGTGTATGGAGTTATTTTGTAGAATGTTTGTAGTGGTATTACTAGTGATGTCTGATGTTTTAACTTGCTGTGTGTATTGTAAAGATATTGGAAATTATTAAATTTAAGTTTATGTTTTCACCGAAGCTGCGCGAAATGACGTGTGTATAATGTATGGATCTTGGTTGGTGGAGCAAGCCAGGGAAAACCTACAGCGAATTGCTGAGGGGAGGCTTCCCTCGTGGGTGACTGATCAACTTTTAAGGGCTATGTCCACCTACCAACTGAATTTGACTATGTGTTGGGTCAGAAAATCGGCGCAAGTAATCTGATCTGTCCTATTGCGACGGGAACATTTTGTTTTACTCTGGTCCGACCTGTACAGATTGGAGCGCGAGTGTTATTAACTGTATATTCGCATGACCAACTGACTATTAATAGAAAAGATGAGTTAAAAGAGCAGTTACACCAATATGTTGCTGGATTTGGATACAACATACCACCCCTGCCCGAGTACAGGATAGGGTTCATGAAGCATATTAAACAGTCTCAAAAACATTATTACGTTTTGACCCAGAAGAATCATGAGATAAGGACAGAAATACTTAAAGTTGGGGACAATTCGTCTTGAAGGAATATCGGCATGAATATCGAGGTTCATCCTTGGATAAGGATTATTTCCCACATTCTAGTCATCATTCAGTTGATAATTGTGTTATGCCTGTTAACGCTAACGTGTCGTGTCAAGAGACGGCGCAAGCAACAAGAAATAGTCAGGTTACTGCAGAAAACGCAGGATGTTTTCGTGTAAGTAACTGTAACTCAAAAAAATTCTGGTGACCGTTACTTGAGGGGGTACTGCAGAAAGTATATACAGACCCTTAATTTTAATATTTCTTGAAATGCTTTGCCAGGCAAAAAGGTTTTGCAAAGTGAAATAAAGTTGGTAAATGTAACAAGCAGTCTTTCACTGATAAGGCAGGAAACATGGTTGTGACTGCAGGGGGTACTGATAGTCAACAGAGATAAACAAACCCCCTGAGTATTGTAGACATGGTGGGCTGGATTTTGTCAATGGTGACGTGATGGAGGCGGAACTCCCACTTTTTGGGTTGTAGTCCCGCCTCCATCGATTTGTGGCCAACCCACGCTACTTTCCCTTGATTGACCTTGTTAAGCCCACCCAGTGGGCTCAGCAGGCCAATGAAGCTGTCAAACACTGACAATCTGTCTTCTAACTTGAGTCCTTCTACTCAGATTCAGTTAGAGAGCTGTCCAGACCAGAAAGCAGAGGCTGCAGCTTTTGACAGCTCAGCGGCCATTCTGCTTTCTGTGCCGGTGAGCTGAGGGACTCCCGAGACCTGAAGGGAGGAAGCCTGGAGGAGAAAGTAAAGGTCAGTAAAACTTATTAAAACACTTTACTCACACCAAACACACTTACCTCTGCACTCATGCACCCATCACTCACCTGTACACCAGACATCTCAACCCCTCCAAGCCCTGCAGACCGACGGTCCGCCTCGCTAACTTGGCGTGGTTTGGAGCCGTCGGGCAGCCCACGCTTCAGGGCTAAAAATAGGGATTAGCCAAAAAACTGCCTGTTAACTACCTGTTAACAGGCAGTTAATTGGCACTAATTCTCTTCCCGCCTCGGGGAGGCGGCTCCCAGCACAGGTCGGGTACCCGCCTCCTGGGACATTGGCATGGAGGCGGGTTGGGGGCAGGATGGGTACGTGCCCCCCGAATCTGCAATTTTTCCACCACTCCCACCTCCAAACCCTTGGAAAATCGAGCCCAGTGTCTCTGGTGACCTTTCTGAGGTGAGAAGTCAAACCTTTGAAGTTTTGAAATGCAGAATATGACGTAACTCATGAACCAAACCAAGTGGTTTCTGCCACCTTTGTAAACTTTAGGAGTGAATGAACAATTTTGGGCTGTGATAAGGACAAACTGAATAATAGCCACACAGGATGTGTGAGTGTAAACATTTGACAGCTCAAACAGCTCAGACCAACATTAAAGGAACATTTCACTATCTCTGAATGAATGATTTAATGCAAAAGACAAGGAAAGCTATATAAAAACACGGTGGCTAAAGAAAATCAGCACTGCAGTCAGAAGAAGGTGGCCTGGCCAGTCATCTCGCCTAGGAGGATCAAGCTGCAGTCAGAGGAAGGAGGGGCCTGGCCAGTCTTTTCGCTTACGAGGATCTACAATCAACGCTGGATGGATCATCGGCGGGTGGTTGTATGTCTGATTTCCTGTAATATTATTGGTGAACTGCTTGAATAGTGGTTGGGGTTTTGAATCTGTCTTAGGATCAATAAAAGGTTAAAGACAGAACCGCTGTGTCTGGTGTAATTTCTCATAAGTCTCAAGTCCGAACTCTATAACCTGTTGGACGGGGCGAGGGGTAATTCCGCATGTCTTACAACCCTCTCTAAGGCCGTCACATCCTTCCGAAAGTGCAGTGCCCAGAATTGGACACAAAACTACAGTTGAGGCCGAACCAGTGTTTTATAAAGGTTCATCATAACTTCTTTGCTTTTTTACTTTATGCCTCTATTTATAAAGCACAGGATCCCATATGCATTTTCAATCGCTTTCTTAACCTGCCCTGCCACCTTCAACGATTTTTTTAAAATTCATTCATGGGATATAGGTGTCGCTGGCAAGGCCAGCATTTATTGCCCATCCCTAATTGCCCTTGAGAAGGTGGTGGTGAGCTGCCTTCTTGAACCTTTGCAGTCTGTGTGGTGAGGGTAGTACCACAATGCTGTTAGGTAGGGAGTTCCAGGATTTTGACCCAGCGACGATGAAGGAACGGCGATATACTTCTAAGTCAGGATGGTGTGTGACTTGGAGGGGAACTTGGAGGTGGTGGTGTTCCCATGCACCTGCTACCCTTGTCCTTCTAGGTGGAAGAGGTCGTGGGTTTGGGAGGTGCTGCCGAAGAAGCCTTGGCGAGTTGCTGCAGTGCATCTTGTAGATGGTACACACTGCAGCCACAGTACACCGGTGGTGGAGGGAGTGAATGTTTAAGGTGGTGGATGGGGTCCTAATCAAGTGGGCTGCTTTGTCCTGGATGGTGTCAAGCTTCTTGAGTGTTGTTGAAGTTGCATTCATCCAGGCAAGTGGAGGATATTCCATCACTCTCCTAACTTGTGCCTTGTAGATGGTGGAAAGGCTTTGGGGAGTCAGAAGGTGAGACACTCGTCACAGAATACCCAGCCTCTGACCGGCTCTTGTTGCCACAGTATTTAAGTGGCTGGTCCAGTTAAGATTCTGGTCAATGGTGACCCCCAAGATGTTGATGGTGGGGGATTCGGCGATGGTAATGCCGTTGAATGTCAAGGGGCGGTGGTTAGACTCTCGTTTGTTGGAGATAGCCATTGCCTGGCACTTGTGTGGCGTGAATGTTACCTGCCACTTATCAGCCCAAGCCTGAATGTCGTCCAGGTCTTGTTGCATGTGGGCATAGACTGCTTCATTATCTGAGGAGTTGCAAATGGCACTGAACACTGTGCAGTCACCAGCGAACATTCCCATTTCTGACCTTATGTTGGATGGAAGTTCATTGATGAAGCAGCTGAAGATGGTTGGGCTGAGGACACTGCCCTGAGGAACTCCTGCAGCGATGTCCTGGGGCTGAGATGATTGACCTCCAACCACCACAACCATCTTCCTTTGTGCTAGGTATGACTCCAGCCAGTGGAGAGTTTTCCCCCTGATTCCCATTGACTTCAGTTTTACTGCGGCTCATTGATGACACACTTGGTCACATGCTGCCTTGATGTCAAGGGCAGTCACTCTCACCTTACCTCTGGAATTCAGCTCCTTTGTCCATGTTTGGGCTAAGGCTGTAATGAGGTCTGGAGCCGAGTGGTCCTGGCAGAACCCAAACTGGGCATCAGTGAGCAGGTTATTGGTGAATAAGTGCCGCTTTATAGCACTGTTGATGACACCTCCCATCACTTTGCTGATGATTGAGAGTAGACTGATCGGGCAGTAATTGGCCGGATTGGATTTGTCCTGCTTTTTGTGGACAGGACACACCTGGGCAGCTTTCCACATTGTCGGGTAGATGCCAGTGTTGTAGCTGTACTGGAACAGCTTGGCTAGAGGCGCGGCTAGTTCTGGAGCACAAGTCTTCAGCACGATAGCTGGGATGTTGTTTGGGGCCCATAGCCTTTGCTGTATCCAGTGCGCTCAGCCGTTTCTTGATATCACGTGGAGTGAATCGAATTGGCTGAAGACTGGCTTCTGTGATGGTGGGGACCTCAGGAGGAGGCCGATATGGATCATCCACTCGGCACTTCTGGCTGAAGGTGGCTGAAGATGCTTCAGCCTTGTCTTTTGCACTCACGTGCTCTGCTCCACCATCATTGAGGATGGGGATATTGATGGAGCCTCCTCCTCCCATTAGTTGTCCACCACCATTCATGACTGGATGTGGCAGGACTGCAGAGCTTTGATCTGATCCGTTGATTGTGGGATCGCTTAGTCCTATCTATAGCACGCTGCTTCCTCTTTTTAGCATTTATGTAGTCCTGTGTTGCAGCTTCCCCTCATTTTTAGGTACACCTGGTGCTGCTCCTGGACATTCCTTATTGAACCAGGTTTGGTCCCCTGGCTTGATGGTAATGGTAGAGTGAGGGATATGCCAGGCCATGAGGTTACAGATTGTGGTGGAATACAATTCTGCTGCTGCTGATGGCCCACAGTGCCTCATGGATGCCCAGTTTTGAGCTGCTAGATTTGTTCTGAATCTGTCCCATTTAGCACAGTGGTAGTGCCACTCAACACAATGGAGGGTGTCCTCAGTGTGAAGATGAGACTTCGTCTCCACAATGACTGTGCGGTGGTCACTGCTAGCAATGCTGTCATAGACAGTTGCATCTGTCGCAGGCCCAGACTGGCAGCTATGTCCTTCAGGATTCGGGCCAGCTCAGTCAGTAGTGGTGCTACCGAGCCACTCTTGGTAATGGACCTTGAAGTCCCCCATGCAGAGTACATTCTGTGTTTCTTCCAAGTGGTGTTCAACATGGAGGAGTACTGATTCATCAGCTGAGGGAGGGCAGTAGATGGTTTCCTTGCCCATGCTTGACCTGAAGCCATGAGACTTCATGGGGTCCAGAGTCAATCTTGAGGACTCCTAGGGTCACTCCTTCCCAACTGTATACCACTGTGCCGCCACCCCTGGTGGATCTGGTCCTGCTGGTGGGACATACCCAGGGATGGTGATGGAAGAGTTTGGGACATTGGCTGAAAGGAATGATTCTGTGATAATGACTATGTCAGGCTGTTGCTTGACTAGTCTGTGGGACTAGCTCCCACAATCTCCTAATTTTGGCACAAGTCCCCACATGTTGGTGAGGAGGACTTTGCAAGGTCAACTGGGCTGGGTGTGCTGTTGTCGTGTCCATAGCCAGTGCCGAGTGGTCCGCCCGGTTTTATTCTTATTACTTGTAGCGGTTTGTTACAACTGAGTGGCTTGCTAGGCCATTTCACAGGGCAGTTAAGAGTCAATCACATTGCTGTGGGTCTGGAGTCACATATAGGCCAGACCAAGAAAGGATGGCAGATTTCCTTCCACTAAAGGACATTAGAGAACCAGATGGGTTTTTACGACAATCCGATAGGGGTCACCATTACTGATACTAGTTTTTTATTCCAGATTTATTTAATTAACTGAACTTAAATTCCCCAGCTGCCGCGGTGGGATATGACCTCTACATCTCTGAGATCATTAGTCCAGGCCTCTGAGGTTACTAGTCCAGTAACATTACCACTATGCTACCATTCCCGATATGTGCACCATATATATCCCCAGGTCTCTTTGTTCCTGCACCCCATTTAGAATTGTACCCTTTAGTTTATATTGCCTCTCTTCGTTCTTCCTACCAAAATGTATCACTTTGCACTTTTCTGTGTTAAATTTCATCTGTCCTGTGTCTAACCATTTCACCAGTCTGTCTATGTCTTCTTGAAGTCCATCACTATCCTCCTCACTGTTCACTCTATTTCCAAGTTTTGTGTCATCCGCAAATTTTGAAATTGTGCCCTGTACACCCAAGTCCAAGTCATTAATATATTAATGTGTCTCATATAAAACAGAAACTTAACACTCTAACAATGTGTAACTACAAATCTTTACTTCTACGAGGTGCAACCCCTGTGGCTTCAGCAAAGGTAAAGGCAGCCTACTCGGATCCCTGCTCTGACTGCTGAGATGCTCTTGGCCGATGTCCTCTGGGTTTTGGAGCCCGTGAGGGCCCCACCAAAGACTGCTCCACCTGCACCTGTGCAGGGGCAGACTCTGCCATTGGGACACGAGGCAGCATGTGGGGTACTGACTGAGGTAGGAGGGCAATGGGTGAGAAATGGAAGTGCTTTGCATGGAGTTCCCACTTCCATGTCCCCTTTCACCATCATCTCTCTCATGGGCCAGCCTCACTTCTCTGCTAGCAATGAGCTGGACAACACTTTGCTGCAGATCAATGGGGCAATGAACAGCCAAGGCAAAGATGTCATTCATCCTATTTAAGGTGGCATTCACAGTGTGCAAGCCATTGGTGCAGGTCTGCAAGCACTTGTGTGATTGCCATGTTTGATGCTCCATGCAGGTGGCCACTCTTTCCATGGACAAAGACATCATCGCAAAGGCCTGCGACATCATGCTTGAGCTGGACTCCTCCAATCTCTCTGCGAGCATGCACAGTATGGCTGGAATGCCTTCCAACAATGTTACCTGTAATTTTTGGGGGGGCCACGCTACTGATACTAGCTTTTTATTCCAGACTTTTAGGGCTAGATTTTCCAAGCCCCGAGGAGGCGGGCATGGAGGCGGGACTGCCGGTAAAGTAGCAGAAAGTGGGGGCGGATGACAAACCCGCCCCCATCCCGCCTCTGTGCCCTTTGCCAGGAGGCGGGAAGATGTGCTGCTTCGGGTCCCGTCTCCTGGAGGCGGGAAAGGCATGTAATCCTTTTTACTGCCTGTTAACAGGTAGTTAACAGGCAGAAAAAAGGATTAGTGCCATTTTACCTTCACAGCTGAAGACTTCCTGACCTCGGAGAACCCCGTCGGGTTGGAGGAGACGTGAAGGAGGTCTGCGGGGGTCGGAGGCACCTGGAAGTAAGATGTAGAGGTGAGTGATGGGTGCAAGTGTGGAGTGGTAAGTATGTAAGGTGAGTGATAAGTGTTAAAAAATGTTCACTTACCTTGTTTTCTTCCTACAACCTTCAGTCGCGCTGGATCGGGAGACCCGACATCTTCCTTGTCAATTTCACAGACTGGCTGTTGGATCCTCCGAACCAACAGCCATGTGAAATCTACAAAGTTGAAAGGTTTGATGAGTCCTGAACACAGAGACTCATCAAACTACAGAGATTGTCAGTGTTTGACAGCTTCACAGAGCTGTCAAACACTGACATTTCTTCTTTCAAGAAGTCTTGACAGATAGCACGTCTGACGTTGACGTGCTCTGTCAGTGAATTCCTCCCTAATTGGCCTGCTGAGCCCGCAGGGCGGGCTTAACAAGGTCAATCAGGGGAAAATCCCTCTGGTTGGTCAGACGAGGATGGAGGCGGGACATTGACACGACAAGCAGCAGTCCCGCCTCCAACTCGTCTCCATTCACAAAATCCAGCCCTTAGAGTCATAGGCCTAAAAATTCGGTTGCTTTGCGCCTCCCATTAGTGCCTTAAGAGGGAGGTTAGCGGCGGCGGTAACCGTTAGCGGCCCATGGCACTGCGCTGCCGGCAAGGACGTCATCGCCGTGCGCAGAGCCCCGCATGCGGCCCAGCCGCGATCTTTGGTAGCACCCCCTGACTTACATCCGGACGCTATGTCCAACGGGGTCAGGGGGGCCTACCTGCTGCCGGGGCGACGCTAATTAAAGGGAAAGTGCTGGGCGGCCATTTTTGTTGCTGGCCGCTTGCCAGCACCTGCCCCCGTTGCCGTCCCCAGCCTCCTCTGCAGCCCCCCCGCGGAGTGCATATCTCGGTGATTTCCCTGCAGATTTGCTCCTCTACCTCCCTCTCACTATTTGGAGGCATATAGAATACCTCCAGTAGCGTGATCATACCCTTTTGCTCCTCAACTCTAACCAAATGGATTCTGTTCTTGTCCCCTCAAGAACATCCGCCCTTTCCAACACTACAATGTCTTCCTTAATCAGCACTGCCACCCCACCTCCCTTTTTTCCTTCCCTATATTTTCTGAACACCTTGTACCCTTGAATATTAAGTGCCCAGTCCTCACTGTTTTTAAGCCACGTTTCCGTTATTGCCACAACATCATATTGCCACACAGCTAATTGTGTTTGTAGCTCACCAACCTTATTCACCACACTTTGTGTGTTTATGTACATGCATTCTAAACCCATTTTTGAATTTTTCGTAATCTTTCTTAGTCTGCTCCTATCTAATATGGTAATACTACCGCCTCTACTCCTATATGCTGGTGCCCATCCCCCTGCCAAGCTAGTTTAAACCCTCCCCAACAGCACTAGCAAACCTCCCCGCGAAAATATTGGTCCTGGCTCTGTTGAGGTGTAACCTGTCCGGTTTGCACAGTTCCCACCTTCCCCAGAAATGGTCCCAATGCCTCAGGAAGCCCTCCCTTCTGCACCATCTCTCCAGCCACGCATTCATCTTGTCTATACTTCTATTCCTGTACTCACTAGCACATGGCACCGGGAGTAATCCAGAGATTACTACCTTCGAGGTCCTGCTTTTTAATCTCTTTCCTAGCTCCTGAAACACTGCCTGCAGGACCTCATCCCTCTTTTTGCCTATGTCGTTGGTACCGATATGGACAATGACCTCTGGCTGTTCACCCTCCCCCCTCAGAGTGTCCTGCAGCCGCTCAGTGACATCCTTGACCCTGGCAGCAGGGAGGCAACATATCATCCTGGAGTCATGTCTGCGGCCGCAGAAACGCCTGTCTGCTCCCCTAACTATCGAATTCCCTACCACTATTGCTCTTCCACTCTTTTCCTCCCCCCCTGTGCAGCTGAGCCACCTGTGGTGCCGTGGACTTGGCTCTGGCTGCACTCCCCAGAGGAACCATTGCCCTCACCAGTACTCAGAACAGAATACTGGTTGGAGAGCGAGATGCACTCCGGGGACTCCTGCACTACCTGCCTGGTCCTCCTCTTCTGTTTGGCGGTCACCCATTCCCTCTCTGCCTGCATACTCTTAAGCTGCGGGGTGGCCATCTCTAGAAACGTGCTATCTACATAGCTCTCAGCCTCGCGGATGCAGCGCAGTGACTCCAGCTGCCGCTTAAGCTCCGAAACACGGATCACGAGCTGCCGTTGCTAGTGACACTTCCTGCACATGTGTTCGTCCAGGCTGCACGGAGCATCCAGGACTTCCCACATGACACAGGATGCCCTGCCATGCCTCTATTTAATAGTGTAAGATCTAACTTAGCAGAAATAAACTTAAAACTTAAAAAAAACTCACCAATCAGCTCCTTCCCTTGTGCCGACGTCACTTTTTATACTCTGACGTCACGCTTTTGGATTCTGCCTCTGTTGAGTTGCTGCCTCTGTCACTCTGCTCCCGCTCTGGTCTCGCCCAGGTCCGCTGCCTCCTCCCAAATAAGTCTAGACTTACTTTATTTAATTAATTAGTTAAAGTCTTTAATCAATGATTATTTGTAATTATATTAATTAGTTTAACTAGTTAAGCTATAAATTTAACACTGTATGCTATAGTTTCCCAATCCTAGTTTAAACCACTGTCCTAGGTTAGAAAGAAAAGAAACCTTAATACTTACCAACCAATCACCTACCTGCTGTCCTGTGACGTCACACCTTTTTTTTGGACTCCTGGATTATTTTCCTCTCTGCTCCGGTTCCCGGCTAGGTCCGCTCCTCCTCGGCTGATCGCAGTGTGTGGCCTGAGACAGATTTCTAGGAGATTCTTTCTAGAATTTTTTCTTTACTGTACTGTTGCATGGGTGGAGGCAAACGGAGGACACCTGAATTTGTTTTTGTCTAGCAAAAGCGTAAGTTGTTTAAAGTAATGCTGAAAACCTTTAAAGACTTATGGGGGCAAAAAATTCGGCTCCATAATGTAGAGGGTGGTGTTTTGTGTCAGCTTCACCTCTGACTTCTGAGCGGTTCGAATCGCTCCCACTCCCTTGGTTCTAGACCTTGGACTTATTTGGGGGTTGTGACAAAAGGTGCAGCAGACAACTGAGTTTGATGAAAGAACTTTGATCTTTATTAAAAAGGTAAAACACAAATAATAACACTCTTAACACTCTAAAGGTGGGGAACAAGCGAGGGAAATGACAGTAGAACAATACTTCACCCCTCCCAACCCCACTTTACTAGCTAAGTTAGGCTTTGAAGGACCAGGGATAATGCTCACCAATCCTTTGACAGTTGGGCTAAATCGTGGTTTTCGGGTTCGCTGTTTATGGCGGTTAGTGTCTGCTGTACCCCGTACGTGGTAGAGGACTTCACCTGGGTCTCTGGTCAGTCTTCGCGAGTCCGCTGATGCGGTAGGATGTCGTTGTGGATTTATCTGGTGAGTACCCAATTTCTTTTGGTTAGCAGTAGGGTTTAGAGTCTTTGGGAAAAAATCTTACCCAGGGGTAAGTCAGGAGTAGATTGTAGAGAGGAAACTTTGCGGTTCTTCGGGTTTTTCTTCCCTTGAGTTGGTCTTTGTTGGTCGCGGTCAGTTGGGGGTAATATGCGGTTGTTGGTTTCTTGAGGCCTTTGGTTTCCGCGATGGTTTTAGGCCTTGTCTAGTGTGTCGGTCAACCTTGTGGAGCTGTCGGTGACTTGTTGCTGCTTGTTGCTCTGGGTGACTGTGTTGGGACCGTTGTTGGAGGTCCGTCGAGGTGGTATCTTCACGGGCTGGACTCAGGTGTGTCTGAGTGGTGAGCGATGCCGACTCGCTTCCAGCTCGGCTTGTCTTCTTCCTTCTCTTGTCTTCGCTTCTTTGAACTGCTTAATGGGCCTTCAATTATACTGAATTGAAGTGGCCTTATCTACCCGCCAAATCTGCTCAGTTCATTGTCTGGTTTTGGCGGGCTCGTTAATCGGTAACGACTTACTAGCGTGTTAACTGGTTTTTAACAGGCCTTCAATCTCACCCATTGAACATGGCCTTATCTACCCGCCAAATCTGCTCAGTTCATTGTCTGATTTTGGCGGGCCTGTTACCAGTAACTGCTCTGTAAGTGTCAAATGGCTTTTGGGATGGCTTGCATCCTGTCGATCTCCTTGGTTGATCACTGGTGATTGATTTCGGGTTTGGTTTTCTAGGCTGGACTCGGTCTTTCTATAGAATGGGTCTGAGTGGTTTTATTATGCATGTTTCTGATGGGCCCTGTAATCGGTTTTGATGGGGCCTGATATTTTGGGTGGGACTGCTCTTTCCCTGGGTCTATTGTTCAAATGTTAATGTCTGCTGGGGCTTGAGTGAGGTCATCCTGGTTCCCCAGACAGTGTAATTAACTGCAATAGCCAAACTGCTTTTACAGAGGCCAACCCACCTCCTTGTCCCTTTACATGTTTTTAAAATGCCAAAACTTGGTTTTTGGTCTTAAATTCCTTAGGTTAGGCCCAAATGCATTTTTATCAGTCTGAGGTAGTTCCAAAGTCCTTTTTCCGTAGGTTTTTTTTGGGGTTCTGCAAATTTTGGAAACCTTACAGTACTGCCGATTTTTTGGCACTACGGGTGCCGTTTTATGACAAAAATGGCTTTCGCGCCCACGCGCACACATTTCTGGTGCGTACTGCACCGGATGCCATCTTGGTGAGGGCGCTAACGTCGGGACTGGGAGCGTACACCTGAAGTATGCAGAGGCGGCTGATCGTGTCGTCAATCCGCATGCAACGCTGATTTGACGCCAGTGCTGCGATTTTCATCCTCAACACTGGAGCTAACGCCTTGACTTAACCTCGCACTGTTGAACGTGTATTCAGCAGCAGCAAGGACCCCCCACCAGTGATATTTAAAGGGATCAGCAACCACTCTCTTGGTTCGTTGCTGACTAATTTCTACTGGCTCTGTGTAAGTTTGTGGAAGTGTTTGGTGCTTTCTAGAGTTGTTTAAAGTTGGTGAGGTGACAGAGAAGTGGTGCTGCAAGTTCGAGAAGGCCTTGGTTCTGACTTCAAAGGTTCTGGTCAGACCACTTGCTCCCAGTCATGGGTGCTCTAGTTGTCAATCCCCTTTGGCCTGCAGCATGACAGGGAGCTGGAGCAGAGGCAGCAAAGAAGGGGACAAGCTGCTCACAGAGAGAGGAGGAGGAGGGGGAGAAGGGCTCTCAGTAGGAGGCCTTACCCACCTAGGGTCTTCCGAGAGCAATTCTCTTACCTCAGCCTGAGTCAGGAGCAGTGAGTGAGGCCTCTGCACTTTAGGAGAAAGCTGCTAACAGAACTCTGCCATATCTTGCAACCAGATCTGCAGCGTCACACCAGGGCAAGGACTGTGCTGCCAGTGGCTGTGAAAGTGACCGTGGCCCTGAATTTCCTCGCACTGGGATCCTTCCAGGCTGGAGCAGGCAACATCTGTAACATCTCCCAGTTCGCCGTCCACAGCTGCATAAGAGAGGTGACAGACGCTATTTATGGCAGGAGAGGGGTGTTCATTGTCTTCTCTCTGACTAAAGAGAAGCAGGAGGAGCGTGCACGTGGCTTTGCCAGGATAGCGGGCTTCACAATAAAGGCCAACATTCCATTTGCCTTCCTAATTGCTTGCTGTACCTGCATGCTAACTTTTTGTGTTTCATGTACGAGGACCCCCAGATCCCTCTGTACTGCAGCATTCTGTAGTCTCTCTCCATTTAAATAATACTTTGCTTTTCTATTCTTCCTACCAAAGTGGATAATCTCACATTTTCCCACATTATACTCCATCTGCCAAATTTTTGCCCACTCACTTAACCTATCTATATCCCTTTGCAGACTCTTAGGGCTCAATTTTAATAGCCTTGAGGAGGTGGGTTTGGAGGCGGGTCAGCTACGAAAATCGTCAAAAATGGCTTCGACACCCAACCCGCCTCCATCCCGCCTCCATCCCGCCCCACCCGATTTTCGTGAGTGTCTGTTCAGCTGCTCCCAAACTGACCCAACGGTAACCGGTGGGACAGGTAGTAAAGGCAGTTAAGAGCCTTTTAACTGCCTTGATAATCCTATTTTGACAGAGGTTTCCCATTTTCGTGCCTCTGGCTCCTGTTTCCCGTCTTGTCAGAAACAGGCCAGCTGCAAGGAGACGAGTTGGTGGAGGACATGATCTGTAGCCATTATTGGTGCAGAACTTTAAAAGCACTCCTGTAACATGGCTGGCATTCAAATGCAACAACTTTGTTGCTGGAGGTTTGGGATAAGATTTTGCAAATCTACTGGCCTTGTGACTGGTCAAGCTGACACCCATCTGCTGTGTGAAATAATTGGAATAATTTCAGGCCACTTTGAGTGTGCGCTTGCAAGCTTCTTGCCTCAACTGAAATCTATAACAACGGGATGGGAACCATTTACATCCTCTCATCCTGGTTGTCAGATTCGGAGGAAGAGCAGCGCGGCTTAGTGCTGCCACATGAACAAGTGGCTCAGCACACAGCCTCCTTGGAAGAAGATGAAGAGGACAAGGAAGAGGATGAGGAGGAGGACGGGGAGTGAAGCCTTGTGGGACTGGATGTGGCCAATCCAGTAGCAGGCGACCACATTGATGGCCGTCAGGCAAGGGATGCACACATCCATGCCAGATTTGCATAAGCTAATGCTTCAACCACAGGTGGCTGGCACATGGAGATGAATCTAAGTCTGACATTCTCAAACCCCAGGCATCATCTGTCCAATAAATGGTGGTTTGCGCTCAGTGTCACCACCATCATTCTACATGGAAATCATCCTGATCCCTCACTCTTGAACTTCAATTTCCCAGAACACAGAGGCCACACTTTAAGTGATCTCAGCAGATCATTAAACCTTTTTTGACACTAAACCCATGTGCATCTGCACACAGACCTCGATCTCACTCCTCAGCAATTTGCAGCCAAGCTGCCTTAGTTTGCTGAGGACGCCTCCTCCTTCCGTTTCCAGGGAAGAAGACTTCCTGACGTCCTCTAACTCCCTCAACAAGAGCATGGAGAGAGCCCTCATTTAACCTGGGTGCAGCCTTAGTTTTTGGGGCTGCCATTCCTACAGCTCCCAGCACCCTTAAGAGAAAAAAGCATTAATATTACTAAGCAAATGATTGGAACACATCTGGCATCTTTTTCATTTCACAGTCAGATTGAAGGGATATTTACCAGTCCTAGCCCCTTTGGGGCTATCCCGGATCAGGCATATTTCTCAGATGTTCACTTTCAACTAAAGTTTGAGGTAGCTGAATCCTAAAGATGCTTAACTGGGTTTAAAGGTCCAGGGCTATCTCTCCCTAAAGGAAAGGAACAACCCAAGAATGTCCCTTCATCCAAGTCATTAATATAGATTGTAAATAGTTGATGCCCAACACTGATCACTGTGGCACCCTACTAGTTACAGTTTGCCAACCTGAAATTGACCCATTTATCCCAACTCTCTGTTTTCTGTTAGTTAGCCAATCCTCTATATTACCCCCAACACCATGAGCTCTTATCTTGTGCAGTAACCATTTATGTGGCACCTTATCGAATGCCTTTTGGAAATCCAAATACACTACAGCTACTGGTTCCCCTTGATCCACCCTGCTCGTTACATCCTCAAAGAACTCTAATAAATTTGTCAAACACGATTTCCCTTTCATAAAACCATGTTGACTCTGCTTGATTGTATTGTGATTTTCTAAATGTCCTGCTACTACTCCCTTCATAATGGATTCCAGCATTTTCCCAATGACAGATGTTAGCCTAACTGGCATATAGTTTCCTGCTTTCTGTTTCCCTCCTTTCTTGAATAGGGGCGTTACATTTGTGGTTTTCCAATCTGCTGGGACCTTTCCAGAATCTAGGGAATTTTGGAAGATTACAACCAATGCATCCACTATCTCTGCAGCCACTTCTTTTAAGACCCTAGGATGCAGGCCATCAGGCCCAGGGGACTTGTCAGCCTTTAGTCCCATTAGTTTGCCTTGTACTTTTTCTCTAGTGATAGTGATTGTTTTAAGTTCCTCCCTCCCCTTTGCCCCTTGATTATCTACTATTATTGGGATGCTTTTAGTGTCTTCTACCGTGAAGACAGATACAAAATATTTGTTCAAAGTCTCTGCCATTTCCTTGTTTCCCATTATTAATTCCCCAGTCTCATCCCCAAAGGGACCAATGTTTACTTTAGCTATTCTCTTCCCTTTTATATAAGAACATAAGAACATAAGAAATAGGAGCAGGAGTAGGCCAATCGGCCCCTCGAGCCTGCTCCGCCATTCAATAAGATCATGGCTGATCTGATCCTAACCGCCAATCTACTATCTACTATCACAGAACCATCTCCTGCATCTAACAGAATTGCACACACGAAATAGGAGCAGAATCAGCCTACACGGTCCCTGGGCCCGCTCCACTACCCACAGGGCCATGACCGATCCGAACCTAGACTCATGTCCAAATTCCTGCCCGCTCCCCGTAACCCTTAATGCCCTTTACTTCTAGGAAACTGTCTATTTCTGTTTTAAATTTATTTAATGATGTAGCTTCTACAGCTTTTTGTGGCAGCATATTCCATGGACCTACCACCCTCTGAGTGAAGTAGTTCCTCCTCATCTCAGTTTTGAAAGAGCAGCCCCTTATTCTAAGACTATGTCCCCTAGTTCTAGTCTCACCCGTCATCGGGAACATCCTCCCCGCATCCACCCGATCCAACCCCTTCACAATCTTATATGTTTCAATAAGATCGCCTCTCATTCTTCTGAACTCCAATGAGTAGAGTCCCAATCTACACAACCTCTCCTCATATGACCACCCCCTCATCCCCGGGATTAACCGAGTGAACCTTTTTTGCACTGCCTTGAGAGCAAGGATGTCTTTCCTTAAGTAAGGACACCAAAACTGTATGCAGTATTCCAGGTGCGGTCTCACCAATAGCTTGTACAACTGAAGCAATACCTCCCTATTTTTATATTCTATCCCCCTAGCAATGAAAGCCAACATTCCATTTGCCTTCTTAATCACTTGCTGCACCTGCATACTAACCTTTTGAGTTTCGTGCACCAGGACCCCCAGATCCCTTTGCACTTCAGTACTCTCCAGTTTCTTGCCATTAAGATAATAAATTGCTCTAGGATTTTTCCTGCCAAAGTGCATCACCTCACACTTTCCAGTGTTGTATTCCATCTGCCAAATCTCTGCCCACTTACTTAGCCTGTCTATGTCCCCTTGCAGGTTTTTTATGTCCTCCTCACTCACTACTTTCCCTCCCATCTTTGTATCATCTGCAAATTTTGATATGTTACACTTGGTCCCTTCCTCCAAATCGTTAATATAGATTGTAAAGAGTTGGGGACCCAGCACTGACCCCTGTGGAACACCACTAGTTACTGATTGCCAGATATACTTGTAGAAGCTCTTACTGTCTGTTCTTATATTTCTTACTAGTTTACTCTCATAATCTATTTTCTCCCTCTTTATTATTTTTTTAGTCATCCTTAACTGGTTTCTAAAAAATTCCCAATCATCTGGCCTATCACTAATCTTTGCAACATTGTATGCCTTTTCTTTCAATTTGATACCATCCTTAACTTCCTTAGTTAGCCACAGTTGGTTCATCCTTCTTGTAGAGTCTTTCTTTTTCACTGGAATATATCTTTGTTGAAAGTTATGAAATATCTCTTTAAATGTCTGCCACTGCTCATCTACCATCTTACCTTTTAATCTATTGTCCCAGTCCACTTTAGCCAACTCTGTCTTCATACCTTTGTAATTGCCTTTATTTAAGTTTAAGACACTAGTTTCAGACCCAAGTTTCTCACCCTCAAACTGAATGTGAAATTCTATCATGTTATGATCACTCTTCCCTAGAGGATCCTTTACTGTGAGATTATTAATCAATCCTGTCTCATTACACATTACCAGATCTAAAATAACCTGTTCCCTGGTTGGTTCCACAATGTATTGTTCTAAGAAACCGTCCCGAATACACTCTATGAACTCATCCTCAAGGCTACCTTTGCCAATTTGATTTGTCTAATCTATATGAAGATTAAAATCGCCCATGATTATTGCAGTACCTTTCTTACAAGCCCCCATTATTTCCTGAATTATACTCTGTCCTACAGTATAGCTACTGTTAAGGGGCCTATAGACTACTCCTACCAGTGACTTCTTTCCCTTACTATTTCTTACCTCCACCCAAACTGATTCTACATCTTGATCTTCCGAGCCATGATCATTTTTCACTACTGTACTGATCTCATCCTTTATTAACAGAGCTACCCCACCTCCTTTTCCTTTCTGCCTATCCTTCCGAAATGTCAAATACCCCTGAATATTCAGTTCCTAGTCTTGGTCACCTTGCAACCACGTCTCTGTAATGGCTATCAAATCATACCTATTTCTATTTGTGCCGTCAATTCATCTATCTTGTTACGAATGCTGCGTGCATTCAGATAAAGATCCTTTAATTTTGTCTTTTTACCATTTTCCCCTACTCTTACCCTATTTGCTGGTGCAATCTCATGTTTGTAAGCTCTGTCCCTTCCTGTCACACTCTGGTTATCATTATCCCTATCGCTACCCTGCACTATTGTCTTGTCCTTTCTCTTTAACTTTCTAAATTTCCCCTCATCTGAACCCCACCCCCCCACCCCCACTATTTAGTTCAAAGCCCTATCTATAGCCCTAGTTATTTGATTTGCCAGGACACTGGTCCCAGCATGGTTCAAGTGAAGCCCATCCCAACGGAACAGCTCCCTCTTTCCCCAGTACTGGTGCCAGCACCCCATGAATCGAAACCCATTTCTCCCACACCAATCTTTGAGCCATGCATTCAACTCTGATCTTATTGACCCTATGCCAATTTGCTCATGGCTCAGGTAGTAATCCAGAGATTATTACCTTTGTGGTTCTGCTTCTTAATTTAGTCCCTAGCTGCTCATACTCCCTCAGCAGAACCTTTCTTAGTCTTACCTATGTCGTTGGTACCTACGTGGACCATGACAACTGGATCCTCCCCTTCCCACTCCAAGTTCTTCTCCAGCCCCAAGGAGATGTCCTTAACCCTGGCACCGGGCAGGCAACACAGCCTTTGGGATTCACGCTCTCTGCTGCAGAGAACAGTATCTATCCCCCTAACTATACTGTCCCCTACCACTACTACATTCATTTTTACTCCCCCAACTTGAATGGCCCCCTGTACCACGATGCTGTGGTCAGTTTGCTCATCCTCCCTGCAGTCCCTGCTCTCATCCACACAGGCTGCAAGAACCTCGTACCTGTTGGACAAGTGCAAGGGCTGAGGCTCCTCCAAGGCTACCTTCTGGATCCCCATGCCTGCCTCACTCGCAGTCACACCCTCCTGTCCCTGACCACGGCCCAAATTTGAAGTATTTAACCTAAGGGGTGTGACTGCCTCCTGGATTAAAGTGTCCAGGTAACCCTCCCCCTCCCTGATGCATCGCAGTGTCCGAAGCTCGGACTCCAGATCATCAACTCTGAGCCGAAGTTCCTTGAGCTGCAGACACTTACTGCAGGTGTGGTTGCTGTGGATCACACTGGGGTCCACCAGCTCCCACATTCTGCAGCTGCAACACATCACCTGCCCTGCCATCTCTATTGTATTTTATTTAACTAATTAGGTTGTCAAGTTTTGAAATATCACTCAATTATCTATGTATAGTTTTTAATCTATAATCATGGCTCTTAATTTAAACCAATGCCCTAGTTTAGAGAAAAAGAGAAAAAGAGAAATACTCACCAACCAATCACTTACCTGTTTTCCTGGGACATCACACTTTGATTTCCCCGCCCCCCCTCACAGGTCCGTCCGTCCGCTCCCGCTCCCGCTCCCAGCTAGCTGCTTTTAACTCTGCCACTCCTCCTCTGATCCCACTCTCGCCGCTGGTCTCGGGCCTCGGGCGCTGATGCTTTTAACTCTGCCGCTCCTCCTCTGATCCCACTCTCGCCGCTGGTCTCGGGCCTCGGGCGCTGATGCTTTTAACTCTGCCGCTCCTCCTCTGATCCCACTCTCGCCGCTGGTCTCGGGCCTCGGGCGCTGATGCTTTTAACTCTGCCGCTCCTCGAATGGAAGTGGGCCCTCCAGCCTTTTCTGCATCTGGCTGAGTTCAAGCCAGAAAACTAAAATCAGCCTCTAGAGATGGGAAGGGAACATTGAGTGCAAGGTGAATTTAAAGAAACAGGACCAATTAAAGAGAAGTATTATAATAGAGCGTTAAAAATTCGGAAAGTGTTTGGAGAGCCCACTAAGGCAACTCAGCTCAATAGCATGCACACATTGTAATAATAGTATCAGGGGTGTACTGGTGCAGCTTCCCTTCTACAATCCAGAGACACTGAGGCTGATTATACCACTGGTATAACTCAGCACAGAATAAAGATCAAACCTGGGACCATCCTGGTCTGTATGGTTCAGCAAGGCACCTTGTTGAACCACTGAACCATTGAGTCAGCAAATGCTATTTCTTAATGTTGAGAATTATAACTGAAAATAGTATTCGATTCCACCACTGGATCTCAACTGCCCTTAAATCACATTGGCAATAAACATCACAGTTCGTTTTTTGCAATTTCTGGAAAGTTGGAACAAGCGTTAAATACACCACATGCAAGCTTACGAGGGTAAAGATCCTCGTTACTGATTGTTACCACTGGTTGGTGAATCTGCAATAAAGGGTATAGACTCAGATTATCACGAGAGAAACAAAAAGGGAATTTAGTAAAAATGTTTTCACAAAGAGAGTTATTAGAACTTCTAATGCATCACCATCAGTGGTTATTGAGGAGAAGACTACAGCATCATTTAAAAATGATTGAACAAGAATTTCAAAAAAACAAATATAAAAGGATATGGATAAAGGGCAGGGAAATGGGATCTGTAGCTCCAATTGAAGAGCTACCACTGGCACAGGGACAATGGTCCAAATGGACTTCTTCTGTGCAATAAATGATATGGTTCTAGGTCCTATGGCACAATTGAAAGAAGACCAGGAAGTTCTCCCAGTGTTCTGGCCAAGCTTTCTTCCTCAACCAATAACATCAAAAATGAATTAATTGATCTGTCTCATTGCTGTTGTGGGAAGATGGGTGCCACATCTACTAAAGTAACAAACATTACAGCACTTCAGACGATTCCATCATATGTGAAGCATTTTAAGACATTTCTGAGAAATGATAAAATACTATAGGAATGCAAATCTTCTTTTCCTTTCTTTAATATCACACCTATAGGTGCGTTATCTCCATTGACACAATTACATTGGGGAAAATTCTGTGAGTTTTTGCTCTTTGTGCAGATCCTTGCTACTGGTGAGCATGAGTCAGAGAGTCGGGGCTAAAGCCTTACATCCGATCCATGCTTATCATTAGCGAGCCTCTGTGCTAGGAACACAGTCTCATTGAAGTTGCTCTATGATCTTCAACGCAATTTGTAAAATCTAGGGAGTAACTTTAACTTCACCATCCTAATGTGAAACTGACAGGATTGGGTTGGTCATCTGTTTTACACGCTGCCCGATTTTATTTTCCATTAACTCCAAAGAAATGAAAATCAGATGTAAAACAGGCAGCCAATCCAATTCCGTTAGTTTCCTGCTGGGCAAATTAGGTTAAAATGACCCCTCCCCAGCCTATGATGCTCAAGATTCGAGTGGAAGTATTGGTGGGTTAAATTGGTTAGCCCCCGAAAATGGGCGTGGGGATTGCAATACACGATTAACCCGCACCCATTCAGTGTAATGCAGGCAGCATGCTTACTTTGTGCTGCCTGCTTATTATCATGATTGCTCTGTGCAGTCAGCGCTCCCCACGCTGTTCATTGCCCGCACAAATCAGCAGGGAGCCCAATAGTGTGAGTGGCTAGCAGTACTTAAAGCTAGCCTACACTACTTAAGCTAGACTACACCTCTTAAAGGGGAGGTGCATTGTGGCTGGAATAGGTGCTGGGAGTCATTGTACAAGTCAATCTGTCCTGGGAAATAGATAAGAATGGCTGACAATGGGAGAGAGTGGGCACCAAGGTTTTTGGATGCTGTACTGGAGATCTTGTTTGAAGAGGTGGAATGGAGGAGAGATGTCTTATATCCTCAGGGGGCCGGAGGCCCTACTGGCACTTGCTCAGAAGGCAGTGGCAAGAGATAGCCAGGAGTATAGCTCCAAGAACATGGATGCAGTGCAGGAAGAAGTTTAATGATCTCACACGAGTGATCAAGGTCAGTGATGCATCTTCAAATAGCATATCCTACCAACTACACCACTAGCCTCAGCCACTGCTCAATTCACCACACCCCCATCACTCACCTACCAACAATCTCTATCAATCAGGGCTCATACCTGACATTCATACGCTTCACCTCACCCTCACACACTTAGCACTGTTGCAAGCCTCGCACCCACATCTCACAGCTTGCACACGCTGCCTGCTATTCAACCATGACAGCCATAACACCCAAACAGATTGCATGACAGTCACCGACACAGTTCACACTCTCTTTCAGGGGAAGGTGGCGCACAACCAGAGGGAGCAGGAACTAACTAGAGGGGGAGAGGTGCGCCTGCATGTCCTAACCCCTATGGAGGAGACAGCACTGGCCATTATCGGAAGGGCCATTACTGAGGCCATGGCCACTGGCGGGGCCGAAGCCATTGAAGATGAGGGTATCTGAATACCTAATCCTCCTTCTCTCATCCCATTTCTCCCACATCCCACAATCTTTTCTGACTGAGAAGCTGCTGATGGTGTAAGCAAGCACTTCTTACTTTTTCCCCTCCCCTCAACACAACCTTACACTTGTCCCTTTTTCATTTCAGATACCCAAGAACTGCAACCTGCCCAGGCAGTGGATGAAGAGCTAAAGGACAGTGAAGATGAAGACACACCGTCACTCGATTTCACAGTCGCAGCTACCAGCTCAGATATTGACACTGCATATAATTTAGGGGATAGCATAGAGGCAGGATCTGCAAGTGGTGAGACACCGGACACAAGTGGGCTGCAGCAGGGCGGGGAAAAGGATAGCGCAGGTGCCAGCTTGCCCAAGGGCGAGGTCGCACACTAGTTCTGTTGCAGGGGACTGCGATGGTGACTTCGATGGGCCAGGCTACAGAAGAAGGCTGATGGGTGTATATAACCAAATGCTTGGCGCACTGGAAAGTCTGCCAGAAAGCTGCATTCAATGTCAAGGAGCATGGAGCATGCGGCACAAGCAGTAGCCACCCAATGTCTGAGTGCTGCAATGGAAGCTCAGACTGGTGTTGTGCAAGGTCAGCTTGCTGTCATGGAATCTCAGCTTGCTGCCATCATGACTCTGGATACCAGTGTGCAAAGGAGCTTCCAGGGCATCAAAGCAGTCCAGCAATCTGTTCTCCAACAGATCTGCACCCTAAAGACCCTCTGCGGATATAGCCTCCTGCTGAGAGCACTTCTCCCCCTCCTCCTCCTCCCTCTTCTAGCATCTTGTCCTGCTCTGCATGGCCTCTGCTCATTCTCCCAGCCATGCTCAATGCCAAAAGGAAGCCCTACTAGGCCACCCATGTCTGGCAGCAACTGGTTTGTACACAAGCCTTTAAGTCACCACAAAATTACTTCAGCACCACTCCCTGTACACTATTAAAACTTTAACCAGCTAAAGAAAGCACTCAAAACTCGTAGAATTGCAGCAACAGCCAGAAGAAATACATCAGCAACTAACCTGTAAGTAGTTGATGATCCATAAGAACGTAAGAAATAGGAGCAGGATTAGGCCATTCGGCCCCTCGAGCCTACTCCACCATTCAATAAGATCATGGCTGATCTTCTACCTCAACTCCACTTTCCTGCACTATCCCCATATCCATTGATTCCCTTAACATCCAAAAATCTATCGATCTCTGTCCTGAATATACTCAACGACTGAACCTCCACAGCCCTCTGGGGTAGAGAATTCCAAAGATTCACCACCCTCTGAGTGAAGAAATTTCTCCTCATCTCAGTCTAAATGGCCGACCCCTTATTCTGAGACTGTGACTCGGGTTGCAAAATTCCGGGAATTTTTAAAAGAGGAAACTTTCCATGGGAATTTTCGGGAATTTATGGGAATTTTGGGAATTTATGGGAATTTTGAGTTTTTTTGCACACTGATGGTTTTTGTCTCTGACCCTTATATTATCTTTGTCATCAAAATAGACATACTGTTCCATACAAATAAAAACAGGCTTTCAAAACTTTATTTAGGTTATAATTTTGAACTTTATTCAACCCCCACAAAAAGACCCATCTAAAATAAAATTAAAAGAGCGTCAGCTTATTTAGCCTGTAATTTGTTCTTATTTTGTCCCTTTGAGTCTTCTACTCATGAGTCTTCTGAGTCTTCTACTCATCATTGCTCCTCCTGATTCTCTGACTCTGGCTCTGACGTGTCCATTTCCTCCTCTGTGTCACTGTCTAGCTGTGTGGTGGACACTTCTGTATCTGGCTCAATAAGTTGTAGGTTCACCCGGATAGCTACCAGTTTCTCCACTCTCTTGTTAGTCAACCTGTTGCGCACCTTTGTATGCGTATTCCCAAAAAGTGACCAGTTTCGTTCAGAGGCCGCTGATGAAGGTGGGATTTGGAGTATCACCGATGCAATGGGTGACAGGGCCTCAGATGCACAAAGTCCCTTCCACCAGGTATGTGCACTGATATGCTTGCATGATTCCCATATCCTGTCCCCATTCCAAAGACCTTGCTTGGTAGAGAACTTTGCCAGACTTCCCAGAACTTTGCCCACGTCCAGATTGAGGTGGCGTGAGGGTAGAAATCACACTAAGCGCTGTTGATCTGTTCTCCAGAAAGTATTGGTCTCCCAACATGCTTTGGGTCTAGCATGTATGCTGTAGCATGAATTGGCTTGACACAAAATTCTTGACGCATCTGTATGAATTGAACAATTGCCTTCTCCTCTGCTTTGAGCAATATGGATGTGGGTAGGGCAATGCTGATTTGTTCTTTTAAATCAGCAAAAAGCCTGAGAACATCTGACAAGACAGCGTCATCTCCTTCAATCTGAGCAATTGCAGATGCTACTGGTGAGAGTAGTTTAAGGCTGCTAACCACTCTCTCCCAAAACACATCATCCAGCAGTAATTTCTTGATGGTGGTTTCCATATCCCCAGACTGGGATATTGCCATTTCTTGCAGCGACTCCTTACCCTCCAGAAGGCTGTTGTACATTATGACAACGCCATCCCATCTAGTGTTGCTGGGCAGCTTCAGTGTGGTGTTCTTGTTCTTTGTTGTTTGCTTGGAGTTGTAGGTTGCAGGAACTACCTGTTTTCCCCTGACATACTTAACAACTTGCTTGGCTCTCTTGTACAGTGTTTCCATGGTTCTCAAACCCATGATGTCCTTGAGGAGCAGGTTGAGCCCATGAGCTGCGCACCCAATAGATGTAATATGAGGGTAGACCTCCTCCACTTGAGCCCAAGCAGCCTTCATATTCGCAGCATTGTCAGTAACTACTGCAAAGACCTTTTGTGATCCAAGATCGTTGATGACCGCTTTCAGCTCATCAGCAATGTATGTGCCTGTGTGTCTGTTGTCCTTCGTGTCTGTGCTCTTGAAGAACACTGGGAGAGGAGTGGAGACGATGTAGTTTATGATGCCCTCCCCTCGTACATTTGACCACCCATCTGAGATAACTGCAACACAGTCTGCCATCTCTATTGTTTCTCTGAGCTTTCCTTGGACTCTGTTATACTCAGCCTCCAGCAAATAAGTAGACAAAGCATGTCTGGTGGGAGGACAGTATGCAGGGTGAATAACATTGAAAAATCTCTTCCAGTACACATTGGCTGTGAGCATGAGGGGTGAGCCTGTCGCATATACAGCTCGAGCAAGGCACTCATCTGCATTCTTCTGGCTATGGTTATCCATTGTATCAAAGAACCTTCCAAGTGGGCCAGGAGTTGCTGATGATAAGGAGCCTGATGCTGAATGTGAACCATCATCTTCTTGAATGGAAGCAGAGGGACTCTGGGCTGACTGCTGTGAGCTTTGAGTGAAGTTGTTGCATTTGGATAAATGCTGCTGCATCTTTGTGGCATTCTTTACATATGGCTTTGTACAGTGTTTGCACATGTACACAGTCTTTCCATCTTTAATGCCTGGGGTAAAATGCTTCCACACATCCGACGGTAAACTATGTTCTATGCAGAGAAATAAAGGGCATTCGTCTCTGTGTCGAACTGCGGTCGATCAGCACGATTGCAACAGGCCAGGGTGAGTAAATTTTTCCTGATGCTCCATGTGATGGAAGCATGACCTGTGCACGCACGACGCTACATCACCAATAGAGGGAGCTAATCGCTCATCCACTCATCCAACCAATCAGGACACATTTGTTCACAGTCACACACAAAACTTGTAATTATTAAAACAAGCCAAGTAAGAAGATAAACATATATTGATTAAGAAATTCCTTAATAATTAAGATTCCATCTCTGTTAGTAATTTTAAGAGAGGACCTGTGAAAAAAAAAGAAAGACAAAAAAAAAACAATATTATGCTAGTATGTGCTTTTTTGGGCAAAATTCCCAAAATTCCCAAGCTAAACTTCCCGTGGAAAATTTCCGGAAATTTCCCGGAAACTTTCCACCCCTTTGCAACCCTAACTGTGACCCCTGGTTCTAGATGCCCCAGCCAGGGGAAACATCCTCCCTGCATCTACCCTGTCAAGCCCTGTCAGAATTTTGTATGTTTCAATGAGATCAACTCTCATTCTTCTAAACTCTAGGGAATATAGGCCTAGTTTACTCAATCTCTCTCATAAGACAATCCCCCCATCCCAGGAATCAGCCTGGTGAACCTTCATTGCACTCCCTCTATGGCAAGTATATCCTTCCTTCGGTAAGGAGACCAAAACTGTACACTGTACTCCAAGTGTGGTCTCACCAGGGCCCTATCCTTTTAAATAGCTCTGGTGGGGGGTCCTTCGTGCTGCTTAATGTCGTGTTAAGCTGTGCGAGGTTCAGATAAGGGCATCGGCTGGAGTGTGGAGCTCCAAAATGGCAGCGCTAGCATCAAATCGGGGTCGCATGCTGATTGACATCATGCTCTGCCAGCAAGCTGAGTTTGCATGATACCAGTCTGAGCTTCCACTGCAGCACTCAGACATTGGGTGGCTGCTGCTTGTGCTGCAATGGAATTCAAACACATGAAGGGCATGTAGTTGGGGTACGTACGTGACAGATACCCACTAAATATGGCAGAAAAAGTTAGGGCTGGTATATTTTCAGCTGTAAGTGAATTTTTCGTAGCGCACAAAAAACGGGCGCTACCGAGCCCAATGTCGCCCCCATTACATTTTGGGCTCCTCCTGTTCCAGTTTCACTCCTGCAAAATGACCAATTCATAAGTCACTGTCATTATTGGCCCAGATTTTGCGGTAAGAATAATGGTGGGGCTAGCAGCGCTCACCGTTATTAAAGAGTAAACCAGACAACAACTTCCAGTGTCTGCACATGCGCAGTTAAATGTGGAAATCTGTAAGTTGCTGTCAGATTTGCCCTGCTCCTCCACAAGCTTTGACACGCTGGTTTCTCGCCGAGTGACTCAGGCATTCAAACACATGAAGGCCGTGTATTTGGGGTACTTATGTGATAGATACACACTAAACATGCCAGAAAAAGTTACGGCTGGTGCATTTTCAGCTGTAAGTGAATTTTTAATGCCGTGGTATGTCATAATTACTGCCAAACAACCTCTCTAGCACTGAAATTCCACTTTTATAAGTGTGAATTCTCATTCCTCCAGATTTTAAATATTGTTGAAGATTTAAAAGATATTAAAATAAAAAAATGTTTATTCACTCTTTCCTCGAAGCTGTCCTCGCCTGCCTTGAGGTGCCGAGTTGCTCAAGGCCTAGGAAACCCACCGGCCAGGGTTAAACCCATAAAACAGGTTAAATGTGAGGCTCCCAGCCTCATTATAATATTTAAATGGCCAACCCACCTCATGAGAGCGAGTTAGCACCTGTGCCCCCTGTCCCGCCTCCGTTAAACCTGGAAGTGGGCAGGTTGGAGGCGGGTTGGGGTCGGGTTTCTGATTTAAATTTTTTTTATATTTCACCCGACCCCAACCCACCCGTTTTTGAGGGTTAAAGTGACCCCCTGCATGTCTCAATAAGGATTCCTCAAACTGATTGGTTGAGGAGACACGCCGTTGCTTTCCCTGTTCACACATGTCCCAGATCCCCTGTAGAGGGCACCGCACTGTTTTGACTCTCTAATTATCGCAAATTGCAGTGTAAAAGCCCACAGAAAGTTTATGGGCAAATGCAAGTGGCACGAACGGTGAGCACCGTTGGTTCAGCATTGACTGCAAAATTTGGGCCGTTGTAATATACAGATACATACAGTATCATACAGATGTAATTCGAAACACCAACAGATGTCAGGTTGAAAATATAAGTGAGTACCAGGCTGAATACAGAAAGTTCAGAGGGGAAGTGAAAAAGTAAATATGAGGGGCAAAGAGGGAGTATGAGAATAGATTGGCAGCTAATATACATGTACAGCAGGCACCTCAAAGCACTGGAGAGGTACCACCAACGCTGCCTCCGCAAGATCCTGCAAATCCATTGGCAGGATAGGCGCAGCAACGGCAGTGTTCTTGCTCAGGCCAACATCCCCAGCATCGAAGCTTTGACCACGCTCGATCAGCTCCGATGGATGGGTCACATTGTCCGCATGCCCGATACGAGACTCCCAAAACAAGCGCTCTACTCGGAGCTCCGGCACGGCAAGAGAGCCCCAGATGGGCAGAGGAAACGCTTCAAGGACACCCTCAAATCCTCCTTGAAAAAGTGTAACATCCCCACCGACACCTGGGAATCCCTGGCCCAAGACCGCACAAAGTGGAGGAGAAGCATCCGGGAAGGCGCTGAACACCTCGAGTCTCTTCGCCGGGAGCAAGCGGAAGCCAAGCGCAGGCAGAGCAAGGAGCACACGTCAACCCAAGCACCCCACCCACCTGCCCCTTCAACCACCTCTGCCCCACCTGTGACAGAGACTGTAGGTCCCGCATTGGACTCAACAGTCACCTGCGAACTCATTTTTAATGTGGAAGCAAGTCATCCTCGGTTCCGAGGGACTGCCTAAGAAGAAGAATATAAAAAGGAATCCAAAAGTTTTCTACAGGCATATAAATAGTAAACGGGTAGAAAGAGGAGGGGTGGGGCTGATTAGGGACCAAAAAGACCTACGCATGGAGGCAGAGGGCATGGCTGAGCTACTAAATGAGTATTTTGCATCTGTCTTTACCAAGGAAGAAGATGCTGCTATAGACATAGTGAAGGAGGAGGTAGAGGAGATACTGGATGGGATAAGAATTAATAATGACGAGGTACTAGAAAGGCTGGCTGTAATTAAAGTAGATAAGTCACCAGGACCAGATGGGATGCATCCTAGGACGCTGAGGGAAGTGAAGGTAGAAATCGCAGAGGTATTGGCCATAATCTTCCAATCCTCCTTAGAAACGGGGGTGGTGCCAGAAAACTGGAGAATTGCAAATGTTACACCCTTGTTCAAAAAAGGGTGTAAAGATAAACCCGGCAACTATAGGCCGGTCAGTTTAACCTCAGTAGTGGGGAAGCTTTTAGAAACAATAATCCGGGACAAAATTAACAGTAACTCAGACAAATGTGGATTAATTAAGGGAAGCCAACACGGATTTGTTAAAGGCAAATCGTGTTTAACCAACTTGATTGAAATTTTTGATGAGGTAACAGAGAGGGTTGATGATGGCAATGCAGTTGATGTGGTGTACATGGACTTCCAAAAGGCATTTGATAAAGTGCCACATAATAGGCTTGCCAGCCAAGTTGAAGCCCATGGAATAAAAGGGACAGTGGCAGCATGGATACGAAATTGGCTAATTGACAGGAAACAGAGAGTAATGGTGAATGGTTGTTTATTAGACTGGAGGAAGGTATACAGTGGCATTCCTCAGGGGTCGGTACTAGGACCACTGCTTTTCTTGATATATATTAATGATTTGGACTTGGGTGTACAGGGCACTATTTCAAAATTTGCGGATGACACAACACTTGGAAGCATAGTGAACAGTGAGGAGGATAGGGATAGACTTCAAGAGGACATAGACAGGCTGGTGGAATGGGCGGACACGTGGCAGATGAAGTTTAATGCAGAAAAGTGCAAAGTGATACATTTTGGTAGGAAGAACGAGGAGAGGCAATAGAAACTAACAGGAACAGAGAGACCTGGGGGTATATGTACACAAATCGTTGAAGGTGGCAGGACAAGTTGAGAAAGCAGTTAAAAAAGCATACGGGATTTATAAATAGAGGCATAGAGTACAAAAGCAAGGAAGTTATGTGGATAGACTGGAGAAACTGGGGTTGTTCTCCTTAGAGCAGAGAAGATTGAGATGAGATTTGATAGAGGTGTTCAAAATCATGAGGGGTCTGGACAGAGTAGATAGAGAGAAACTGTTCCCATTGGCAGAATGGTCGAGAACCAGAGGTCACAGATTTAAGGTGATTGGCAGAAGGTCCGGAGGCGACATGAGGAAAAACTCTTTTACGCAGCGAGTGGTTATGATCTGGAATGCACTGCCTGAATGAGTGATGGAGGCAGACTCAATCGTGGCTTTCAAAAGGGAATTAGATGAAGGAAAAAATTGCTGGGCTACGGAAAAAGGGCGGGCGAGTGGGATTAGCTGAAGTGCTCTTCCAGAGAGCCGTCATGGGCTCGACGGGCCGAATGGCCTCCTACTGTGCTATTCCGATTCTATGATTCTATGAATTGTGAACAGCCGTGTGACCTGTTGTAATGCCGATGTCAAGAGATTGAACTTAAAGTGAACTGGAGTGAAGTAAATCAAGTTAAAGTAAAGTGAACTCAATTCATTTCATGTTAAATAAAAAGGTGAATACTGCACACTGTAATTAGGCAAATGCTTAATACAGCTATAATTGTGCGCTGTGTAGGAATTGAGAAAGAATCATTTGGCCCTGGGAAAAGGCAATGCTGGTTATCAGATCAGTTCAAGTGTGTACACAAGCTGAAGTGAATTGGCTTAATGGAGTAATGCAAAGTAAATTCATCAGAATTGGTTTTCTGCCCACAAAGCTCGAGATGTGGCACAAAGTCACGAACACTCAGTGTTCTCCAATGATGTTTCCGAGACCAATGCAATGCGAAGTGAGAATCAGTGCCTTTAGTCTTGAAATCGCAAAAATGCATAAATTGAGTTGCATCAGATCAAAAGGAAAACCGACATTTACCGTGTAAGCTCATTTGCCAAGAGCCAACTCAAAGCTCAGCACAGTTTAGCCCCCATCCCTAATCCCTTTAGCTGAAAGCTATTTCACCTGTGGGCTCATCTGCCGACACTGTCAATCCTGCTATCTGGCACGTCCAGTCATGATGAGGAATTACTGACACATTAATACTATAGTGTTCCTTTGTCTGAAACTAGGAAGAAATCGGCCAGATACCTTTATTGTCTTGAGCCTCCGCAGCTGTTAGTGAAATACTACCCACTAAATCTGTTCTCTGAAAGTTTAAAACAGCTGAAATAGGGCTTTACCTCTTTTGCCAGCCATCATCAGCGAACAGGACCAGAAAGATGGACACAGCTAGTCAATAACAAAACATAGCTCAGCGCAGCAAACAGCTGTATATACAAGAATTAATAAAAAGAAACAGGAAATATAAGAGAGAAAGAGAAGAAAGTATTAAAATAGGTCAAATAACTCCCAGCAAGATTTTGGGCTAAAAATTTGTGGCCGCCACGAGAGTTGCCGGTGTCACCGCGGCCTCGGGTTAACGCCCACTGGAAACAGTCGAAGCGTTAGAGGAGACAAATTTGTGCTGGGGACTAAAGATTTTTAGCCCAGCGCTAACTCCTGGTAGTGTTACTGCAGGCATTGGAGGCGAACTTGACGTCCAGAAACGGTGTTCCATTTTCCAACAGACTCTGGAAGTGAGGCAATGAGTTCACTAGGCATTGTGGGACATTAAAAGGGCAATGTCTTCTGAACTAATAAAAATAAAAATGAAGTCAAAAAATGCAGTTTTCAGCCCTTACTGCCTTTTAAAAAAAATTAACATTAAAAAGAAGTCCCAAATGAGAGTCTTCAGCTCTTAAAGCTCAATTCCCTACCGCACCTCAAAAAATGGGAAAAGTGCTTCAGCACTAACACAAGCCAGGGAAGGGGCACCCAGGGTCTTGCACGCAGCACTCCAGCTTTGTGCAGATGGTCAACACTGCAAGAGAGGTCCTCTACCCACAGGGGCCAGGAAGCCCTCCAGAAAGAACAATGTGGGACCAGATCACTGAGGCCATCACTGCCAGCAGTGTCGCTCCCACCACTTGGCTCCAGTGCCCAAAGAAGCTTCATGACCTCAGACCACTGGTCAAGGTCAGTAAATGCATCTTCAAAAGCCATCTCCTACCAACTGCATCACTAGCCTCACACACTTCTCAATGCATGACTCCCCCACCCGCTCAATCACTCACATACCAGCAATGTGTACCAATCACGAGGCACACCTCCCATTCCTAGCCTCACCTCACCCTCTTGGAGGAGACGGTGCAGGCCATTCTTGCCAGAGGCGTGGCTGAGCCATTGGCCAGCGGCGGGCTGAAAGGATACAGGATGCTGGTATCCTCTTACGTTATCCGCCTTCTCGCATGCACCTCTTGCACCTCTGCCCACCCCACACATATTTTCTTCCCCTCTTGGACCTCATAAGTGTTGACCCATACCGTCCCCGTGCAATTTGTCTCGCACATGCCCGTGATGGACTGGAGTACAAACTTCTGGGTGGTGCCCTGGGACGAGGCCATCGGGACGAGAGTGGCATTGCCACTAAATGCCGACAGATACTCATTATTTTCTTGCACGATGGCTGTCAATGCTTTAAACGGATTACCCTTGCCTTGGCCCATTACTCGACATATGCTTTTTTAGGGCATCCAGTCCCTCCCTTCTCCTTTCCTGTTGTCTGCAGGCAGGGCTGCAAAAACCTCGGGACTTAAAGTGTGCAGGAGTAATTTCTCCGGTTCCTTCTCATCACACCTGGTCTGCCTGCTGCTCGACCTCTTGAAAGATTTTCTGAGGTTCGCCTCATATCTTAAGTTTTTTAATATCCGAGGCTAACTTCTTTAATTCTATATGGCCAAATGGCACTTCAAACTCTTTCTCTAACACCTTTTCATCATCCTCACCAGCTCCCGGTTTGTAGTTTCTCTGAATAATCAGGGCGATGGGTCTCGGCGGGTCTGGGGCTGTTGGTGGTGGTCGGGGGCCAGAATCAGTCATGTCATTCGCGTCCTCCCAGTAATCCCAATCAAATCCTGGTGTTACTGCACACACCAACCCCTCTGTTGCCTTAACTTCTCCCTTAACCGTTCGATGGTTTTGTTACAAAGTCGGTGATTACCTTGTTTCCCTTTTGTCTCTACCATTGCTCGGTGAGCCACCTTGATTTCTGCCCTTAAGTCCTCATTCTCCATAGACAGCTGCTCTTACTCCCTCCGACATTCTCCTACCTCTGTGTTACCAGCTGCATTGAAATTTGCTTATCGCTTACCTGACTCTCCAAATACTGTTTCTTTGCAGTCCATCTCTCTTTCTCCTTGTCTCTACATTCTACATCGTACTGATTCTTTTCCTGTTCTTCTATCAACTGGTCATTTAACCTATTCACTACTGCTTCTCTATTACTTGCCTCAGTCTTGAGTTTTGCTATTTCCTTTTTCAATGTCTTTATTTCCTCCTTGTCATTATCCACTTGTTGTACTAGAGCTAACATGCATATCACTTTAACCTTCTTCTTTTGAACTACACTACTATTTAACCATTCCTCTACTTCTTGTACTGAGCTCCTTTTTCCTTTTGCTTCAAGGATAGTTTGAACCGATCCCTCCTTGAGAGGGACCTTCCCTGCCACATACTTAGCTACAATATCTTTAACAGTTACTTGTTCCGTCATGTTTGTACTTTGGCGAGTGTCCCTTCGTTGTCGCTAGATCTGTAAGCCAAACATCTGTCTGGATACTTTGATTTGTGACACTCGAGTTACAAAATGCAAACTGAGTCGACAGCAACAAGATCCATACAATGGTGTTTATTCACGACTTTACCCGTTAACAATTACAATGTTTTACTTTCAAAGGCTAATTATGTTACGTGGATTACGTGGCAGGGGATATACTCACTAGGCTATTGAAAATCATGCTGGGGTTGATCAGACTGCAACCGATCGCCATCAGAAAGCTGATCAGGCCTCTGCTCCATGAGACTTCAAGCCCAACTGCTCGAGTTCCTCTCCTTCTGTTCCTTCCTGTTGACCGTAGGGGCTAGCTTCTGGCCGTGCTATTCTTGCTGTCTTATATTGTCCGAATACACCTTCTTGCCCGATACCAGACGTTTCCTATGGTTTCGCACTGTGATTGCTCCTTATCGAAACTCTTGCTGACATGTCCGCAGCTCCTTTGATATGCGGTTTTGTTTACTGATGCATTTCCTTGCTTCTGATGTCTGTGAGCTTTTCTTTAAAATGGCAAGTCGTTATCTTGTTAGCCAGACATGCCTTCCAAGGTTGAATATACATTCCACTGAATCCCAGACCTTCAAGTTTATGTTTTAAAAGTTTCTCAGACGGCCTTTTCTTTAATTGCCCACAGCAGGCTTGGTCAATTTCTGAGTTCAGTTTTAACGAGCTATAAGCTCCTATTATTGTGGCCAAGAGGACGCTGTGATGGTCAGTAACAGAGGGAAGGTAAGGTGTGGGACAAACGTTGAAAGGGAAATTGGGTTTGTGGTCACTGGTACCGCAGGCAGACGATTCCATCATGGATATCCCGACCAGAAATGGGCTGTCTGGGTTGCATCCTTCCTTCTGCTTCCTCCTCTTTGGCTTCCATCTCTTCAATTTCTTCCTCTTTGGCTTCTTCCTCTTCGGCTTCATCCCTTTCTGTTTCTTCCTCTTCTGTTTCTTACTCTTCTGCATCTTCCTCTTCCCTCTTCGAGTGAATGCTGGAAATCTGAAATGACAGCATAAAATGCTGGAAATACTCAGCAGGTCAGGCAGCATCTTGACCTGAGACATGAACTCTGTTTCTCTCTCCACGGATGTTGCCTGATCTGCTGAGTATTTGCAGCATTTTCTCTCTTCTCAGAGGTCTTCCTTTACCATCCGAGGCCTTGCAAGCATTCACCAGCAGTGCCTACACACTTAAAAAACTTTTAACATGTATTGCAGCAAGCTACTACATCAATAAAACCAAAAACTCCAGTCCAAAAGCTTAAATGCAAACTTACCTAAAAGATGTGTGTGTCCCTTTAAGAGGTGCTGATCGCGCCTCTGTCAGTCCACTGCACGCTAGATTTACATGATGAGCTTAGGACCCAACACTGATCTCAGCGCTAAGTTCCAAGTTCACCGAGGTGACATTAAGTCAGCGTTGCACGTCAACTGACGTCACCTCTCCCTCATTTAAATCTGCAGGGCCATCGATCGTACCGGCAGCGCTGCTGGGCCTCGGAAAATGGCGGACGCTGCAGGACCCGCCACCAGCTGGCGAAAGAGCGGTGGCTGCCCTCCTTACGCTACTTTTTGCCAGTAACGGGTGGCATTAAGCTCCCGAATTTGTAGCCCTTTGTCTTTTAATAGGAATCAGATTGTTGTGTAGTCTAAACCAATGCTTTTTATCCCTGACACTCTAGTCAAGAGAGTAACCTCTTTGTGAAAGGTCTAAAATCAAAATTAAAATGAACTCACAGGGAACTGGGTTGGACACTGGCCTTTCATCCTCTGGGATGTGATTTCAAATCTAACTCATACTACTGGCTCCAAGGCTCCTACATGAAATGAGTTCAGGCAGTCTTAATCCAGTTCTTCGTGTTCATGGGCTGAGAGCACCAACTACCTCCTAATTCAACACAAATGGACAAAGTCACTCAGACAGGCCTAAGGATGGTTGGTGTGCAAAGTGGAAAAGATATCACATTAGTGCAGCAGTGCATGCACTTATGAAGTTGGACTGCAGCACTGTGCTGGGGCAGAGCAGAGGTAGATTTACTCTTCATCCAGCTATGCTCTAACTTAAACTGAGTGTGCTGATGCTAACACTGAGTACCTGACATAAAAAAATGTTCTATCCCCCAGCGTTTAAATTTTTCACCTTGAGTTATGCACAAAAATGTTAAAACAAAATTAAGTGAGTAGCTGAGCAGCTAGGGAATGGTAACATAGTGGTCTAGTAATCCAGAGGCCTGGACTGATGATCTCAGAGATGTGAGTTCAAATCCCACCACAGCTGGGCAATTTCAATTCAGTTAATTAAATAAATCTGGAATAACAAGCTAGTATCAGTAATGGTGACCAAGAACCTATCGGATTGTTGTATAAAACAGATCTGGTTCACTACTGCCCTTCAGAGAAGGAAATCTGCCATTCTTACCTGGTCTGGCCTATATGTGACTCCAGACCCACAGCAATGTGGTTGACTCTTAACTGCCCTCCGAAATGGACTAGCAAGCCACTCAGTTGTACAAAACCGCTACAAAAAGCAACAATAATAAGAATAAAACGGGACGGACAACCTGGCATCGACCTAGACACTGGCTTCTGACACAACAACAGCACACACAGCCCAGTCAACCCTGCAACGTCCTCCTCACTAACATCTGGGGACTTGTGCCAAAATTGGGAGAGCTGTCCCACAGACTAGTCAAGCAATAGCCTGACAGAGTCATACCTTTCAGTCCCAGACTCCACCTTCACCATCCCTGGGTATGTCCTGTCCCACCCACCAGGGGTGGTGACACAGTGGTATAACATGGGTAGGGAGTGGCCCTGGGAGTCCTCAACATTGACTCCAGACCCCATGAAATCTCATGTTTTCAGGTCAAGCATGGGCAAGGAAACCTCCTGCTGATTACCACCTACTGCCCTCCTTCAGCTGATGAATCAGTACTCTGCCATGTTGAACACCACTTGGAAGAAGCTTCTTCTTAGGTAGTCCCTCGGAACCGAGGATGACTTGCTTCCACACTAAAAATTAGTTCTCAGGTGACTGATGAGCCCAATGCGGGACGGGCAGATGGTGGGTGGGTGGGGTTCTTGGGTTGACGTGCGCTGCTTCCAGCGAAGAGACTCGAGATGTTCGGCGCCTTCCCGAATGCTTCTCCTCCACTTTGTACGGTCTTGGGCCAGGATTTCCCAGGTGTCGGTGGGGATGTTGCACTTGTTGAAGGAGGCTTTGAGGGTGTCCTTGAAGCGTTTCCTCTGCCCACCTGGAGCTCTCTTGCCGTGTCGGAGCTCCAAGTAGAGTGCTTGCTTTGGGAGTCTTGTATCGGGCATGTGGACGATGTGGCCCGTCCATCGGAGCTGATCGAGCGTGGTCAAAGCTTCGATGCTGGGGATGTTGGCCTGAGCGAGAACACTGACGTTGGTGCGCCTATCCTGCCAATGGATTTGCAGGATCTTGTGGAGGCAGCGTTGGTGGTACCTCTCCTGTGCTTTGAGGTACATGGTCCATGTCTCTGAAGCATACAGGAGGGCGTATATCACTACTGCTCTGTAGACCATGAGCTTGGTGCTGGGTTTGAGGTCTTGGTCTTCAGGGGGCAGTACTGTGTGGCGGGGGCAGGTTGGTAGAGGACCTTTGTCTTATGGATGTTTAGTGTAAGGCCCATGCTCTCGTACGCTTCGGTGAAGGTGTTGACGATGGTTTGGAGTTCGACCTCCGAGTGTGCGCAGACGCAAGTGTCGTCTGCATACTGTAATTCGATGACAGAGGATGGGACGACCTTGGATCTGAACTGAAGGCGATGGAGGTTGAACAGTTTCCCGTTTGTTCTGTAGATTAGCTCCACTCCAGCGGGGAGCTTACTGAGGGTGAGATGGAGCATTGCAGCAAGGAAGATCGAGAAGAGCGTTGGTGTGATGACACAGCCTTGCTTGACCCCGGTCCGTACGTGAATTGGGTCTGTGGTGGATCCGTTGGTCAGGATCACGGCTTGCATGTCATCGTGAAGCAGGCGGAGGATGGTGACAAATTTTGAGGGCAGCCGAATTTGAGGATGACACTCCATAATCCCTCACGGTTGACAGTGTCGAAGGCCTTTGTGAGGTCAAAGAAGGCCATGTACAATGGTAGGTGCTGTTCCCTGCATTTCTCTTGTAATTGACGCGCAGTGAAGATTATGTCCATTGTGCCCCTTAGTGGGCGGAATCCACATTGCGACTCTGGGAGGAGCTCTTCAGCCACTGGGAGAAGGCGATTGAGGAGGATTCTTGCGATGACTTTCCCTGTGGCAGACAGCAGGGAGACACCTCTGTAGTTATCGCAATCGGACTTGTCACCTTTCTTGAAGATGGTCACGATTACGGCATCTCTGAGATCCCCTGGCATGTTCTCCTCCTTCCAAATAAGAGAAACGAGTTAATGTATTCACGCCAATAGTGCTTCTCCGCCATGCTTTAGCGCCATCTGCTTCCGAGACCTTTTTGTTCTTCAGTTGTTGGATGGCCTTTCAACCTCATGCCAGGCTGGGGTTGTGCTGAGATGGTGGCAGGTAGCATGCTGCGGGATGGAGTTGAGGACATTCGCGTCGAAGACAGAGTCACGGTTAAGGAGATCTTCAAAGTGCTCCTTCCAGCGGGCACTGACTACCTCTCTATCCTTGATGAGTACTTCTCCGCTCTTGGTCTGCAGTGGGGTAGGACCTTGGGTGCTTGGGCCGTAGGTGGTCTTGACTGCGCTAAAGAATCCACGCACGTCGTGGTTGTCGGCTAGCTGCTGGATCTCCTGCGCTTTCTCCACCCACCATCTGTTCTTTAGGTCGCGAGTTTTTTGTTGGACCACGGCCTTCAGGCGTCTGTAGAGCTGCTTTCTTGCTCTCGAGTTCTGTTGCTGTTTCCAGATCAGAAATGTCTTGCGCTTGTGGCTTATTAGTTCCTGGATCTCCTCGTCATTCTCGTCGAACCAGTCTTGGTGTTTCCTGGTCGAGTGACCGAGCGTTTCTTCACAGGTGCTGACTATGGAGGCCTTGAGTGCAGACCAGGTGCTGTGGACACTCTGTGTCTTTGAATCACTGGGAGTCGCCAGGTTGGTTGTGAGACACAGGCTGAATAGGGCTTTCTTAGCAAGGTCTTTGAGTGCTCCAGCGTTGATTTTCCTGCGGCATTGCTTCTGTTGCCACTGCTGTTTTGGGGCTACGTTGATGGAGATGACAGAGCAGATTAGGCGGTGGTCTGCCCAGCTGTCGTCAGCTCCTGTCATGGCGCGGGTAATGCAGATGTTCTTGCGGTCCCTCGCTCGGACGAGTCCAGCAGATGCCAGTGCTTGGAGCGAGGGTGTTGCCATGAAGCCTTGTACTTGTCTCTCTAACAGAACAAGGTGTTGGTTATGACAAGGCCATATTCTAAGCATTTCGTCAGGAGGAGGGTACCGTTGGAGTTGGGTTTCCCTACCCCCTCTCTGCCGATTGCACCTCCCCAGAGGTCTGTGTCCTTTCCAACTCTGGCGTTGAAGTCGCCAAGGAGGATCAGCTTGTCGCCCGTTGGGACTCAGGACAGGGATTGTTCGAGGCTGGAGTAGAATTCCTCTTTGGTCTCGTCTGTGGTTTCCAGTGTTGGGGAGTACGCACTGATGACCGTAGCGCACTGGTTCCGGACTAGGGTGAGCCTGTAGAGTCATGAGGCATTCGTTTATTCCACAAGGGGAGTCTCTGAGACGTTCAACTAGCTCATTTTTTATGGTGAAGCCTATCCCATGGAGGCGGCGTTCTTCTTCAGGTTTGCCTTTCCAGAAGAAGGTGTAACCACCACCTTGCTCCTTGAGCTGGCCTTCCCCTGCCCGCAGGGTCTCACTTAGGGCGGCGATGTCTATGTCGAAACGTCTGAGCTCCCGGGCAATGATAGCAGTACAGCATTCCGGTCTGTCACTGTTGGGGTTGTCCATGAGGGTCTTGACGTTCCAGGTCCCGAACTTCATTTTAAAGGGTGGAAGATGCCTGTGTGCGAATTCTTTTAACGTGGGGTGGCCATTGCACACCAGCTACCACACGGGCTTGACAGAGCAAGGTCTTGGTCCAATGGAAAGGGGATCCAAGACGATTGGAGACCAGGCTCTGCTACATCGGCTTAGCACACACACACATACATACTCCTACTGTCCTCCTCCCTCCTTCCCGCAGGTCCTCTCTGCCTGGGTTTCATAGGCTGCAGTATGGACCTCCCGACCTCGCTGTTGGCTCATGCTGCACCTTCCTTGGGCCCTGACCCCACTGCTGGTTCACGCTGCGCCACTCCTGGTCCTCAACCTCGCTGCTGGACTCGTCCTCACTCCTGGGCCCCGTCCTCATCCCTGGGCCTCCTACCTCGCTCCCGGGTCCCATCCTCGCTCCTGGGCCTCGACCTCGCTCCTGGGCCTCGACCTCGCTCCTGGGCCCCGTCCTCGCCCCTGGGCCTCATCTTCGCTCCTGGGTCCCGACCTCGCTCCAGGACCTCGACCTCGCCCCTGGGCCTCGTCCTCGCTCATGGGTCCGAAACTCGCTCCAGGGCCTCGTCCTCACTCCTGGGCCTCGTCCTCGCTCCTGGGTCTCGTCCTCGCTCCTGGGTCCCGTCCTCGCTCCTGGGTCTCATCCTCGTTCCTGGGCCTCGTCCTCTCTCCTGGGTCCTGTCCTCGCTCCTGGGTCCCATCCTTGCTCCTGGGCCTCATCCTCGCTCCTGGGTCCTGTCCTTGCTCCTGGGTCCCGTCCTCGCTCCTGGGCCTTGTCCTCGCTCCTGGGTCTCATCCTCGTTCCTGGGCCTCGTCCTCTCTCCTGGGTCCTGTCCTCGCTCCTGGGTCCCATCCTTGCTCCTGGGCCTCATCCTCGCTCCTGGGTCCTGTCCTTGCTCCTGGGTCCCGTCCTCGCTCCTGGGCCTCGCCCTCGCTCCTGGGCCTTGTCCTCGCTCCTGGGTCCTGGCCTCGCTCCTGGGCCTCAACCTCGCTCCTGGGTCCCGTCCTCGCTCCTGGATCCCGTCGTCGCTCCTGGGCCTCGTCCTCGCTCCTGGGCCTCGTCCTCGCTCCTGGGTCCTGGCCTCGCTCCTGTGCCTTGACCTCGCTCCTGGGCATCGTCCTTGCTCCTGGGCCTCAAACACCTCATTGTGGAGATGAAGTCCCGTCTTCACATTGAGGACACCCTCCATCATGTTGTGTGGCACTACCACCGTGTTTCGGAAGAAGCACTGAGAGTAGCAAGGGCACAGAATGTACTCTGGGTGGGGGACTTCAATGTCCATCACCAAGAGTGGCGCGGTATCACCACTACTGACCGAGCTGGCCGAGTCCTGAATGACATACCTGCCAGACTGGGCCTGCGGCAGGTGGTGAGAGAGCCATAACGAGGGAAAAATCTACTTGACCTCATCCTCACCAATCTACCAGTCGCAGATGCATCTGAACATTATAGTATTAGTAGAAGTGACCACTGCACAGTCATTGTGGAGACGAAGTCCCGTCTTCACATTGAGAACACCCTCCATCGTGTTGTGTGGCATTACCACCGTGCTACATGGGATAGATTCAGAACAGATCTAGCAGCTCAAAACTGGGCATCCATGAGGAGCTGTGGGCCATTAGCAGCAGCAGAATTGTATTCCACCACAATCTGTAACCTCATGGCCCAGCATAACCCTCACTCTACCATTACCATCAAGCCAGGGGACCAACCCTGGTTTAAAAAGGAGTGTAGAAGAGCATGCCAGGAGCAGCACCAGGCATACCTAAAAATGAGGTGCCAACCTGTGGAAGCTGCAACACAGGACTACATGCATTCTAAACAGCGCAAGCAGCATTCTATAGACAGAGCTAAGTGATCGCACAATCAACGGATCAGATCAAAGCTCTGCAGTCCTGCCAAATCCAGTCATGAATGGCGGTGGGCAATCAAACAACTAACGGGAGGAGGAGGCTCCATGAATATCCCCATCCTCAATGATGGCGGAGCCCAGCACGTGAGTGCAAAAGACAAGGCTGAAGCATTTTCAACCACCTTCAGCCAGAAGTGCCGAGTGGATGATCCATATCGGCCTCCTCCTGAGGTCCCCACCATCACAGAAGCCAGTCTTCGGTCATTTTGATTCACTCCATGTGATATCAAGAAACGGCTGAGCGCAATGGATACAGCAAAGGCTGTGGGCCCCGACAACATCCCAGCTGTAGTGCTGGAGACTTGTGCTTCAGAACTAGCCGCGCCTCTAGCCAAGCTGTTCCAGTACAGCTACAACACTGGCATCTATCCGACAATGTGGAAAGCTGCCCAGGTATGTCCTGTCCACAAAAAGCAGGACAAATCCAATCCGGCCAATTACCGTCCCATCAGTCTACTCTCAATCATCAGTAAAGTGATGGAATGTGTCAACGACAGTGCTATCAAGCGACACTTACTCACCAATAACGTGCTCAGTTTGGGTTCCGCCAGGACCACTCGGCTCCAGAGCTCATTACAGCCTTGGTCCAAACATGGACAAAGGAGCTGAATTCCAGAGGGGAGGTGAGAGTGACTGTCCTTGACATCAAGGCAGCATTTGATCAAGTGTAGCATCAAGGAGCCCTAGTAAAATTAAAGTTAATGGGAATTGGGGGGTAAACTCTCCACTGGCCGGAGTCATACCTAGCACAAAGAAAGATGGTTGTGGTTGTTGGAAGTCAATCATCTCCGCCCCAGGACATCATTGCAGGAGTTCCTCAGGGCAGTGTCCTAGGCCCAACCATCTTCAGCTGCTCCATCAATGACCTTCCCTCCAACATAAGGTCAGAAATGGGGATGTTTGCTGATGACTGCACAGTGTTCAATGCCATTCACAACTCCTCAGATAATGAAGCAGTCCATGCCCGCATGCTGCAAGACCTGGACGACATTCAGGCTTTCACTGATAAGTGGCAAGTAACATTCACGCCACACAAGTGCCAGGCAATGACTATCTCTAACAAGCAAGAGTCTAACCACGGCCCTTTGACATTCAATGGCATTACCATCGCCTGAATCCCCTACCATCAACATCCTGGGGAGTCACCATTGACCAGAAACTTAACTGTACCAGCCACGTAAATACTGTGGCAACAAGAGCAGGTCAGAGGCTGAGTATTCTGTGATGAGTTTCTCATCTCCTGACTCCCCAAAGCTTTTCCAAGGCACAAATCAGGAGTGTGAGGGAATACTCTCCACTTACCCGGATGAGTGCAGCTCCAACAACACTCAAGAAGCGCGACAACATCCAGGACAAAGCAGCCCGCTTGATTGGCACCCCATCCACCACCTTAAACATTCACTCTGTCCACCACCGGTGCACCATGGCTGCAGTGTGTACCATCTACAAGATTCACTGCAGCAACTCGCCAAGGCTTCTTCGACAACACCTCCCAAACCCGCGACCTCTAAAACTTAGAAGGACAAGGGCAGAAGGCGCATGGGAACACCATCACCTCCAAGTTCCCTTCCAAGTTACACACCATCCTGACTTGGAAATATATCGCTGTTCCTTCATCGTTGCTGGGTCAAAATCCTGGAACTCCCTCCCTAACAGCACCATGGGAGTACCTTCACCACAAGGACTGCAGCGGTTGAAGAAGGTGGCTCACCACCACCTTCTCAGGGCAGTTAGGGATGGGCAATAAATGCTGGCCTTGCCAGTGACGCACACATCTCAGGAACAAATAAAAAAATTCAATCCCTGGTCTTTGCTCAGGAACTGATCTCAGCTGGGCTGCGATAAGGGGGGCCATTTTGCCTCAGAACCTCTGTGTTAGAGATGGATGAATCAGCCATTGTTTCTGCTCTTCATCACCATCCAGTGACCCCCAGTGTGTGGAGACACAAAGTGAGGACAGAATTGGACTGAAATGCCACCTGTGGTTAAATAGCTTGCCAACACTAATTCTCACGGTTCATACACGAACGTTGGCTACCTGGGCAAGGTACCAGAAGACAACCTATGCCCTAAGAGAGCAGGAAAGAAAATTAATGGACAAATTGGGAAAGAAAAAACAAAACACACCAATCCCTTATTATGTAGCATACTATGCCCTGGTGCAATGTGCACTGTTTTTGGCTCTCCACCTCACAAGATAATTTTGGATGGTCCTTCAGCCCATTTGATCTTGCTCCATCCAGACCAACCCCACCAACTTCCGATTACAATATTTAGCTGCTTCGTAAAGGAGTCCCGTGTCCTGGCTTCACCCACCTAGTCACCTGTTTCTAATAAAGAAACCATCTTAAACCATCCTTTCTGTACTCTCCATTACCATACACTTATGGACTGGTTTTCAGGACAAATGTTGTGGAAGAGAAATGAGTAGCAAATAATAACAACAACAACAACTTGCATTTATACAGCACCTTTAACATAGTAAAATGTCTTCAGGCGCTTCACAGGAGCATTATCAAACAAAATTTGACACCAAGCCACATAAGGCGATATTAGGATAGGCGACCGAATAATTGGTCAAAGAGGTAGGTTTTAAGGAGTGTGTTCAAGGAGGAGAGAGAGGTACAGAGGCGGAGAGGCTTAGGGAGGGAATACCAGAGCTTAGGGCTGAGGAAGCCAATGGTGGAGCGATTAAAATCGGGGATGCTCAAGAGGCCAAAGTTGAAGGAGTGAAGATATCTCAGAAGGTTGTGGGGCTAGAGGAGGTTACAGAGATAGGGAGGGGTGAGACCATGGAGGGATCTGAAAACAAGGATGAGAATTTTAAAATTGAGATGTTGCCGGACCGGGAGCCAATGTAGGTCAGTGAGCACAGGGGTGATGGGTACACATGACTTGGTGTGAGTCAGGATACGGGCAGCAGAGTTTTGGATGAGTTCAAGTTTATGGAGTAATACAAAAGCAAAATACTGCAGATGCTGGAAATCTGAAATAAAAACAGAAAATGCTGGAAATACTCAGCAGGTCAGGCAGCATCTGTAGAGAGAGAAACAGAGTTAACGTTTCAGGTCGATGACCCTTCGTCAGAACTGGAAAAAGTTCTGTCTAAAACTTTTACCAGTTCTGACGAAGGGTCATCGACCTGAAACGTTAACTCTGTTTCTCTCTCTACAGATGCTGCCTGACTTGCTGAGTATTTCCAGCATTTTCTGTTTTTATTTCAAGTTTATGGAAGGTGGAAGATGGGAAGCCGGCTAGGAGAGCATTGGAATAGTCAAGTATAGAGGTAACAAAGGCATGGATGAGGGTATCAGCAGCTGATGAGCTGAGGCGGGGCGGAGAAAAGCAATGTTAACGGAGGTGGAAGTAAGCGGTCTTAATGCTGGAGTGGATTTGTGATTGGAAGTTCATCTCAGGGTCAGACAGGATGGCAAGGTCACGAACGGTCTGGTTCAGCCTCAAACACTGGCCAGGGTGAGGGATGGAGTCAGTTGCCAGGGAACGTGTTTGTGGTGGGGTCTGAAGACAATGGCTTCGGTCTTCCGAATATTGCCAGCGCTAGTCTTGTAGTTTTATAGTTTTTACATTTTTATCACAGAACTGCAAAGCTGCTGAGAACTGAGTGGTGGTGTGGACCAGACAATGATCTTTCATCTCTGGGACCTGGGTTCAAATCCTGATGTCAGGAAGCTCTCTTCTGTCTGCTGGTTATAAAAGTCCTATGGGAAAGCAGTTTGGGTAAGCATAATCTAGTTCTGAATGAGCAAGGATCTACAGCAGAAAGCTACTTTTAATTCAGCAATCTCACTCATGGGAAATGGGAAAAAATGTCAAATGTTACAGTAGGAGATGCTCTTCTGAGGTTGGGGCAGAGTTGCGGGAAGGTGGTATACCTAACCTGATCTAGGAGTGCTTGATGCCGACACTAGAGCCCTGATTTTAACCTGCTGCGCCGTGCAGGTGCCAGGACGGGAGGGAAACACCCAAGATGGCATCAGTATGAGGACCGGGCAATCTTAACCCCCAGGCCTCATTTAAAAGTTGCCACGCTGACTCCCGCCTGAAGCTGGCGGGAATGACGTGGAGGCCAGTGGGCAGAAAAACAAAAAGAGGGAAAAAAGTTCTGAATCATTTCCTCCCATTTATGATCACAAAAATACAACAATGTTTGGTGGACAGATTTACCAGAGAATTCAACAGCTTTATGCTCACTTAGAGAATAAAACAAAACATAGAGCAAGCCCTTGGGAGCCATCCAGCCTAGCCCCATAAGGATAGAATGATTTCATTCTAGTTTGGATGGAAGTGCACTCAATTATTTATGTGAAGATTGTTCTGAAATACTGCAACCCTCTTTTACTTTAGTTATCATGGTTAACGAGTAACAAACAAGGCCCCAGCTGACTGAAATATAAAATGTGGTTTAAACAAAATCATCTTTAACCATCAATCATTTTAAAAGACAATTGCTAGCAGTTAGTAGACTGAATTAGATGTATATCTTCATAAACCATCTTTCTATCTATCTTTCAAACACTTCTAGGCCAGAATTTTAGCATTAAAGAGTGAGTGGGTTTCGGAGCAGGTGGGAGGTTAAAAGCATTGAAATTGACAGCGCATTAACCCACCGGTTTCCCCACGTAACTGGGCTGTGAGCGAGAAACCACCTCAGGAAAGACGGGTTAGCAATTTAAAGCAATTAACAGCCAGTTAGGAGGCTATTAAGAGCCTTTTACCTGGGGTATCAAGTTTTACTGTGTGCTCACGGGATTCCCGGGCTTCCTGAACCTCGCCAGTGAAAACAAGGCGAGAGCATAGCGGCCATTGAGGGGGCTGAACAAATGACAGTCAAAAAATCCGGTAAGTACTGAGACCTCACATCTGCTTCCTTGCCTCAGGAAAAAGCTTTTGCTTACACCACTTGTTTTGAGAATTTGCTTTCAGGAATTTGCAGGTGATTTCAACAAATTTGAAGGTCACTCTCAGAACACTGAAGGTCACTGTCACTACATTGGAGGTCACTGTCACTACATTGGAGGTCACTGTCACTACATTGGAGGTCACTGTCACTACATTGGAGGTCACTGTCACTACATTGGAGGTCACTGTCACTACATTGGAGGTCACTGTCACTACACTGGAGGTCACTGTCACTACATTGGAGGTCACTGTCACTACATTGGAGGTCACTGTCACTACACTGGAGGTCACTGTCACTACATTGGAGGTCACTGTCACTACATTGGAGGTCACTGTCACTACATTGGAGGTCACTGTCACTACATTGGAGGTCACTGTCACTACATTGGAGGTCACTCTCACTACATTGGAGGTCACTCTCACTATATTGGAGGTCACTCTCACTACATTGGAGGTCACTGTCACTACACTGGAGGTCACTGTCACTACATTGGAGGTCACTGTCACTACATTGGAGGTCACTGTCACTACATTGGAGGTCACTGTCACTACATTGGAGGTCACTGTCACTACATTGGAGGTCACTCTCACTACATTGGAGGTCACTCTCACTACATTGGAGGTCACTCTCACTATATTGGAGGTCACTGTCACTACATTGGAGGTCACTGTCACTACATTGGAGGTCACTGTCACTACATTGGAGGTCACTCTCACCACATTGGAGGTCACTCACTACATTGGAGGTCACTGTCACTACATTGGAGGTCACTCACTACATTGGAGGTCACTGTCACTACATTGGAGGTCACTCACTACATTGGAGGTCACTCTCACTACATTGGAGGTCACTCTCACTATATTGGAGGTCACTCTCACCACATTGGAGGTCACTCTCACTACATTGGAGGTCACTCTCACTATATTGGAGGTCACTCTCACCACATTGGAGGTCACTCTCACTACATTGGAGGTCACTCTCACTACATTGGAGGTCACTCTCACCACATTGGAGGTCACTCTCACTACATTGGAGGTCACTCTCACCACATTGGAGGTCACTCTCACTACATTGGAGGTCACTCTCACCACATTGGAGGTCACTCTCACCACATTGGAGGTCACTCTCACCACATTGGAGGTCACTCTCACTACATTGGAGGTCACTCTCACTACATTGGAGGTCACTCTCACTATATTGGAGGTCACTGTCACTACATTGGAGGTCACTGTCACTACATTGGAGGTCACTGTCACTACATTGGAGGTCACTCTCACTACATTGGAGGTCACTCTCACTATATTGGAGGTCACTGTCACTACATTGGAGGTCACTGTCACTACATTGGAGGTCACTGTCACTACATTGGAGGTCACTCTCACCACATTGGAGGTCACTCACTACATTGGAGGTCACTGTCACTACATTGGAGGTCACTCACTACATTGGAGGTCACTGTCACTACATTGGAGGTCACTCACTACATTGGAGGTCACTCTCACTACATTGGAGGTCACTCTCACCACATTGGAGGTCACTCTCACCACATTGGAGGTCACTCTCACTACATTGGAGGTCACTCTCACTACATTGGAGGTCACTCTCACTACATTGGAGGTCACTCTCACTACATTGGAGGTCACTCTCACTACATTGGAGGTCACTCTCACTACATTGGAGGTCACTCTCAGAACACTGAAGGTCACTGTCACTACATTGGAGGTCACTCTCACTACATTGGAGGTCACTCTCACTACATTGGAGGTCACTCTCACTACATTGGAGGTCACTCTCACTATATTGGAGGTCACTCTCACCACATTGGAGGTCACTCTCACTACATTGGAGGTCACTCTCACTACATTGGAGGTCACTCTCACCACATTGGAGGTCACTCTCACTACATTGGAGGTCACTCTCACCACATTGGAGGTCACTCTCACTACATTGGAGGTCACTCTCACTACATTGGAGGTCACTCTCACCACATTGGAGGTCACTCTCACTACATTGGAGGTCACTGTCACTACATTGGAGGTCACTCTCACTACATTGGAGGTCACTCTCACTACATTGGAGGTCACTCTCACTACATTGGAGGTCACTCTCAGAACACTGAAGGTCACTGTCACTACATTGGAGGTCACTCTCACTACATTGGAGGTCACTCTCACTACATTGGAGGTCACTCTCACTACATTGGAGGTCACTCTCACTACATTGGAGGTCACTCTCAGAACACTGAAGGTCACTCTCACTACATTGGAGGTCACTCTCACTACATTGGAGGTCACTCTCAGAACACTGAAGGTCACTGTCACTACATTGGAGGTCACTCTCACTACATTGGAGGTCACTCTCACTACATTGGAGGTCACTCTCACTACATTGGAGGTCACTCTCACTACATTGGAGGTCACTCTCAGAACACTGAAGGTCACTCTCACTACATTGGAGGTCACTCTCACTACATTGGAGGTCACTCTCAGAACACTGAAGGTCACTGTCACTACATTGGAGGTCACTCTCACTACATTGGAGGTCACTCTCACTACATTGGAGGTCACTCTCACTACATTGGAGGTCACTCTCACTATATTGGAGGTCACTCTCACCACATTGGAGGACACTCTCACTACATTGGAGGTCACTCTCACTACATTGGAGGTCACTCTCACCACATTGGAGGTCACTCTCACTACATTGGAGGTCACTGTCACTACATTGGAGGTCACTCTCACTACATTGGAGGTCACTCTCACTACATTGGAGGTCACTCTCACTACATTGGAGGTCACTCTCACTACATTGGAGGTCACTCTCACTACATTGGAGGTCACTCTCACTACATTGGAGGTCACTCTCACCACATTGGAGGTCACTCTCACTACATTGGAGGTCACCTCACTACACTGAAGGTCACTCTCACTACATTGGAGGTCACTCTCACTACATTGGAGGTCACTCTCACTATATTGGAGGTCACTCTCACTATATTGGAGGTCACTCTCACCACATTGGAGGTCACTCTCACTACATTGGAGGTCACTCTCACTACATTGGAGGTCACTCTCACTACATTGGAGGTCACTCTCACTACATTGGAGGTCACTCTCACTACATTGGAGGTCACTCTCACTACATTGGAGGTCACTCTCACTACATTGGAGGTCACTCTCACCACATTGGAGGTCACTCTCAGTACATTGGAGGTCACTCTCACTACATTGGAGGTCACTCTCACCACATTGGAGGTCACTCTCACTACATTGGAGGTCACTCTCACTACATTGGAGGTTTGTGCGTCTGATTCCCACTTTACATCTGTCATTTATCAAATCAGCATGGGTGCCGCTTTTGCTGTTTCACCTTGGTCCTCAGATGAGGACCAAGATGAGCACCAGCAGCAACAACACCAGAAGCACCAGCAGGAGCAGCAGCAGCCTTCTCCTCACCGACCGGCCTCTCCACAGAAGAGAGGGGATGAGCACGACGGTGCAGCTCACAGGAGGCGATACCCCCAACACAGGGTATATAGGCAGAGGATCAGCTTCCTGGACATGACTGCACAGCAGTGCCTCAGGAGGCTCAGGCTATTACCTCAGGTCATGGCAGACATTTGTAGCCTGCTGGAAGAAGTGGACCTGGTGGACAAGCATTATCAGTGGCTGTCAAAGTGACATAGAAACATAGAATCTAGGAGCAGGAGTAGGCCATTCAGCCCGTCGAGCCTGCTCCACCATTCAATACGATCATGGCTGATCATCCAAATCCAGTACCCTGTCCCTGCTTTAATCCCCACAGTACACATATCCCACCCTACCCCCGTAACCCCATGTATTTAATTCCCCCTAACATATCCCATCCTATCCCCATAACCCCACATATTTAATCCCCCCCTAACACTAAGGGTCAATTTATCATAGCCAAATCAACCTAACCCGCACATTTTTGGACTGTGGGAGGAAACCGGAGCACCCGGAGGAAACCCACGCAGACACGGGGAGAATGTGCAAACTCCACACAGACAGTCACCCGAGGTCAGATTCGAACCCGGGTCCCTGGCGCTGTGAGGCACCAGTGCTAACCACTATGCCACCGTGTTGCCCTTGCCGTGTGACCATAGCCCTCAACTTCTTTGCCTCAGGCTCCTGCCAGGGATCTTCAGGAGATATTTGCAGGATTTTGCAGTCGGCCGCCCACAAATGCATCACCCAGGTAACCGATGCCATGCTTGCCAGGGCAGGCAGTTATGTGCACTTTGCCACCGATGAAGCCAGTCAGAATGAGTGGGCGTCGGCTTTGCGGTTCTGGCTGGCTTCCCACAGGTGCAAGGTATCATTGATTATACACATGTGACTATCAAGGCACCCCCAGATCACCCAGGAGTGTTCGTGAACCATAAGGGCTTCCACTCCCTCAATGTGCAGCTTGTCTACAACCACAAAATGATCATCATGCATGTGTGTGCCAGATTCCCAGAGAGCTTCATGAGTCATTCGTCCTGCGTCAGTCCAACCTCCCTCAGCTCTTCACACCTCCAACCAGACTTACTGGCTGGCTGCTTGGAGACAAGAGGTATCCACTGAAGACGTGGCTGATGACACTCATGAGGAGGCCAAGCAATGAGGCTACAATCAAAGCCAAATGACGACAAGATGTGTAATAGTGCAAGCAATCGGGAGACTGAAGATGCACTCAGAGGCCTGGACAGATCTGGAGGAGCCCTTCAAAATGCACCAGCCAGGGTCTCCAGAATGATGGTCGTAAGCTGCGGTCTTTACAACTTAGTGCAGCAGCAAGGATTGGAGCTGCTGGAGGAGCAAGGTGCAGAGCACAGAGCCTCTTCAGAGGAGTAGGAGGAACAGGATGAGAAGGAGCAGGAGGAGGAACCTGAACTGGAGATGGCACTAGCAGCGGCGCACATTACTGCCTGGGATGGCCTCATAATGGCACGATTTAGTTAGGTTGCACAAGTGCACCCATCTGGCAGCCAGATGCTGAACCAACTTTCCCCCCCACCCCAACCACAAAGCAGTCCTAAAATGACCAAACCATTCCTTTCACAGACACCTATTGCTCGCAGTTAAGTCATGTCTTACCATTCATTACAAGTGACAAGGCCACTTGCTGGGCAGCAGGCAAAAATGGGCAAGACAGGAAAGTGGTGCAAAGAAATAATATTATGTGCCTCCAAATATCAATATAACCTTAACAGTGCAACATTGCCTAACACACTCAACACACTTGCATACCTTTGTGTATCTAGAATTCTTTCATCTTCTTCTTCCTACCACTTCTATGTCATGCAACCCCTGTGGCTTCAGCAGAGTTCAGGCAGGCTGCTCACTTCCCTGCTCTGACTGCTCAGATGTTTTTGGCTGGCGTCCTCTAAGTTTTGGAGCTCGTGAGGGCCCCGCCAAAGATTGCTCCTCCTGCACCTCTGCAGGGGCAGACTCAGCCATCAGGCGATGAGGCAGCATGTGGGGCTCTGACTGAGGAGGAGGGGCAATGGGGGAGAAGTGGAAGCGCTTTGAGCAGAGTCCCCACTTCCATGTCCCCTTTCAGCATTATCTCTCTCATGGCCCATCCACAATTCCCTGCTAGCAAGGAGCTGGAGAGCACTTTGCTGCACATCAGTGGGGTGATGAATGGCTAAGACTAGGTTTCTATCCATCCTTATTACGGTGGCCTTCAGAGTGTGCAAGCTGTTGGTGAGAGCAAGCATGCACTCATTTGAATGCCGTGTTTGATGCTCCATGTAGGTGGCCACCCTTTCCATGGACGAACACATCATAGCCATGGCCTGCAACATCATGCCAGTCATGCTGGAGATGGACTTCTCCATTCACGCTGCAATCGAGAACATCGCGCCTGGAAATCCTGCCGGAGCCTCACACATTTTTTGTTGCTCCTCCGGAATCATCCTCTTTGTCGACGGCCCCCGAAGTTCAGCATCTTTGTCCAGCTGAGCAGAGCTTGGAGAGTCCTGCACCCTCCGACGAGGACTCTCCACTGCTGTCCCTGTCTGCACCATTTGCTCTTGCTCACATGTAATGTATGAGACACCAGGTGACAACACTAATTTCTGACTTAATGGTCCCACCGCCGTGTGTGTATCTGCACTGGTGCTTGGTGTGCATGTGTCCTGTGACGGTGCCTCCTCTGAGGAGTGTCAAAGCAGTGGGAGGCATTCAAGGAGTAGATCCGGAGGGTTCAGACCAAATATGTGCCCTTAAAGAAAAAAGGTGGGACTAATAAATCTAGAGCCCCCTGGATGTCTAGGGACATAAAGGGCAGGATAAAAAAAAAAGGAGGTGTATGACAGATACCGAGGGCTAAATACTCCAGAATCTTTAGAGCAGTACAGAAACTGCAGGGGTGCAATTAAAAAGGATATTAGGAAAGCAAAGAGAGAGCATGAAAAATTCTTGGCAAGTAAAATCAAGGAAAACCCAAAGATGTTTTATAAATATATTAAGAGTAAGAGGATAACTAAAGAAAGGGTAGGGCCTATTAGGGATCATGAGGGTAATCTGTGTGTGGAGGCGGGAGATGTCGGTAGGGTTCTTAATGAATACTTTGCGTCTGTTTTCACAAAGGAGAGGGATGAAGCAGACATTGCTATCGGGGGGAGGAGTGTGAAATATTAGATGAAATAAACATAGCGAGAGAGGAAGTATTAAGGGGTTTAGCAGCTTTAAAAGTGAATAAATCCCCAGGCCTGGATGAAATGTATCCCAGGCTGTTAAGCGAAGCAAAAGAAGAAATAGCAGAGGCCCTGACCATCATTTTTCAATCCTCTCTGGTTTCAGGTGTGGTGCCGGAGGACTGGAGGACAGCTAATGTGGTACCCTTGTTTAAAAAGGGAGAAAAGGATAGACCGAGTAATTACAGGCCAGTCAGCCTAACCTTGGTGGTGGGAAAATTATTGGTAGAATTCTGAAGGACAGGATAAATATTCATTTAGAAAGACACGGATTAATCAAGGATAGTCAGCACGGATTTGTTAAGGGAAGGTCGTGTCTGACAAACTTGATTGAATATTTTGAGGAGGTAACAAGGAGGGTAGATGAGGGTAATGTGTTTGATGTAGTGTATATGGACTTTAGCAAGGCTTTTGATAAGGTTCCACATGGCAGACTGGTCACAAAGTTAAAAGCCCATGGGATCCAGGGCAAAGTGTCAAGTTGGATTCAAAACTGGCTCGGAGACAGGAAGCAGAGGGTAATGGTCGATGGGTGTTTTTGTCACTGGAAAGTTGTTTCCAGTGGGCTTCCGCAGGGCTCAGTACTAGGTCCCTTGCTTTTTGTGGTATATATCAATGATCTAGACTTGAATATAGGGGGTATGATTAAGAAGTTTGCAGATGATACTAAAATTGGCTGTGTGGTTGATACTGAAGAAGGAAGCTGTAGACTGCAGGAAGATATCAATAAATTGGTCAGGTGGGCAGAACAGTGGCAAATGGAATTTAATCCGGAGAAGTGTGAGGTAATGCACTTGGGGAGGGCTAACAAGGAAAGGGAATATACATTAAATTGTAGGACACTGAGTACTGTTGAGGAACAAAGGGACCTTGGAGTGCATGTCCACAGATCCCTGAAGGTAGCAGGCCAGGTAGATAAGGTGGTTAAGAAGGCATACGGAATGCTTGCCTTTATTAGCCGTGGCATAGAATACAAGAGCAGGGGGGTTATGCTTCAACTGTATAAAACACTAGTTAGGCCTCAGCTAGAGTACTGCGTGCAGTTCTGGTCACCACATTACAGGAAAGCTGTGATTGCACTAGAGAGGGTACAGAGGAGATTTACAAGGATGTTGCTGGGAGTAGAGAATCTTAGCTATGAGGAAAGACTGGATAGGCTGGGTCTGTTTTCCTTGGAATAGAAGAGGCTGAGGGGAGACCTTATTAAGGTGATTAAAATTATGAGGGGCATAGATAAAGTGGATAGAAAGGACCTATTTCCCTTAGCAGAGGGGTCAAAAACCAGGGGCACAGATTTAAAGTAATTTGGTGGAAGGTTTAGAGGGGATTTAAGGGGAAATTTCTTCACCCAGAGGGTTGTGGGGGTCTGGAACTCACTGCCTGAAAGGGTGGTAGAGGCAGGAGCTCTAACCACATTTAAAAAGTACTTGGATGTGCACTTGGGATGCTGTAACCTGCAGGGCTACGGACCAAGAGCTGGGAAGTGGGATTAGACTGGATAGCTCTTTGTTGGCCGGCGTGGACACAATGGGCCGAAATGGCCTCCTTCCGTGCTGTAACTTTCTATGATTCTATGAGTCATCTTCCTCCTCTGGCTGGACTGGCTGTGGGACACCTGATGGGCCTGTGGGAGAGTAAAGATTTGATTTAGAACTGTCATGATAAGAATGTTTTAAGTGAACATTCTGGACATGATCATATTTAACTGGCTGCTGACATCAAGTCAACATAAGTGACTGTTGTCTGCCATGTCGCTGTGTGACATTTAATTCTGTCACTAAGTAGCTGGGAGCTTCCCGTCTCTCCATCTCCCACCACCATCAATGCGGATACTCTCGTTATCTCGAGTGCCTCCTCCTCTGCTGCAGTCAGTGTGGCTATGACTGGAAGGCCACCTCCAGTTCTCTGCCTTTCCCAAGTGGTCTGTGCCCTCTTTTCCTGCAAGGAGGGAAACAAGAGACCTTTGAGCGAGAATCATGGAATGAGTGGAAAGGATGGATGGGCAACATCTGTAGAGGATGACTGTGAGGGAGAGGCATGACATTGCATTAAGATGAGGGTGAGTAGCAGTGGTGGATGGTCAGATTGGGATGTGAGTAAGTGCACAGAGAGTGAGGGATGGGTGCACCTGCAAGGTAGGTTGGTGTGAGGAGTGATGTGCAGGAGTAGGCTTGGGAAGGCAGAGTGAGGGGGTTGGGGTGACACGCACATCAGGATGTAGTTGAGTGTGGTATTGTACTTTCCTGAACTCATGAGGTCATTAAGTCTCTTCCTGCACAGTATCCAGGACTTCGCCACCACACTCCTGCTGCTCACTTCTGACGTTATCTCCAACCATGTCTTCTTGGTGTCCGAGGCTGGCCTCTTCCTCCTGTCAGCAGGAATAGGACCTCCCTGCGGGCCCTAACTCCTTGCAGCAACAGGGAGGTCCTATGAGGCATCACTAAATCGAGGGGCAGCTTTCAGATGCTGAGACTACATTTTCTGTTCTGCAACCAAACCAATTTCTCTCCAAACAAACAAATCACTCCACAAACAAACCAATCTCTCTCCCACCAATGTCTCTCCAACCCACACCAACCTTCAACTGTCCTCTTTGCATTGCTCCTTTAAATACCTGAGCTGAATTGGACCCATGCATGACGTCATCAAACCCGCTCCCGTTAACTGGTCGGGAAACTCGGAAGTCAGATGCAAATGCAGTGGCTTCGTTAAAAAGTCACTACAAAACACGTCGCTTAAACTTTCAGCTTCCCACCCAATCCAGGGCTCCCTCGCTGCCAGCGCGTCGGAAAGGTAAAAATTCCAGCCCTTGTGTTAATTAGTTTCTTCCACATGGTTAATTGTTTTCCTGATTCTTAATTGGCTATTTTCTACTTGTGTTATCTCACCAATCATATTGCAACAAACCTTCCCCCTAAAAGTTTTGGCCTAAAAGTTCTGAAACAAAAAAATCATCCTTGAAACATTTTGCCTGCACCAGATGCTCCCAGACCCAATTCTGCATCCTCATTAACCTGGGAGATTTGAGCCACTCTCTCCAGCTCTTGCTACTTCCCATCCACTCAGAGTGCCCTAGCCTCCCTGTTGTTAGGTGCAGGCAGACCGCCCTGTTCTTTCTCAGCCTAAGCTCTAGGCCTCTCCACTCTCTTGGACTCGGCAGCTCTGCTTTGTTTCTCTCCGTAAGCCTACTTTTGGATCTTGTAGGACTTTCTCCTACTATTGTTCGGACCTCAAGAATTACGAATAAGCGTAACAATGACAGATAAGTTTGTTATGAATAAAATGAGCTTTATTCACACTACAGTTTAAAAATTCAAGTGTACATAGAAGCACCCTCTGCAATGTATGTGCCCACAGTTTATTAAGTATCGCCAGCAATTCATATGCTAATCCCTGGCAATTCATATGCCCACAGTTTCATACATAAAAGTACCCCCAGCAATATATATATATATATATATATATATATATATATTTATATGCTCTATGTCTGACTTCCATACATACATACACACATACATACACTCCTCCACGGGCGATCAGTCTGGAAAAAGTGGTAGGTGCAAATGTCAACTGCCATTTCAAACAGCCCCCTTTGTCCTTCTGACTTTCCTGCTTCCGTGCCTTTCTGCCCGGGCCCCCTCATATATCTTCGTCTGCCTCCCTCTGATAGGCCAGTTTCACTCCCAACCTTCCCTAATTGGAGCTCCTTCTGCTTGACACGTTCATGTTACTGTGATGTGTGGGGGCAGGACTTTGTCTTCAACCGGTGTTTCTCTTTCCTGTCCATGTGGTCTCACAAACAAAGGACCATATGCTGACTTCCTCCATTTTGAATCCATCCGTTATCATCTCACAATTCATTCACAATTTTGATCTCCACATGGTAGCAGCGGTTTTATTACGTGTATAGAATCTTACAACCTTTCCTTCAGCATTAAGCTCAGAGAGAGAGACAGAGGCCCCAAAAAATGTACTTTTGCCATAACTCAGGTGGGCATGTGGCAGAAAGCTCAGGAAACAGATGGGACTTGTTCATGCCACATTCTGGCCACTTCTCTTAGTTTCCAGGAGGGCCTTGTTTGGGATGCAATATGGTTCTTTGTGTCAAGTGATATAATGTGTGCAGTACGACTGGTAGGAATAAAACAAGAAGAGGGCAGTATAATGGAGCTGTATTCTGGAATAGAAATATTTGAGGAGGATGGAGTGGTCAGCAGTGTCAAAGGTAGCAGAGAGGTCAAAAAAGGATGTAAGTTGTGATTGCAGCCACAGTCACACACTTTGACAGTGCACTGGTGGTGTGGGGTGGAGGCAGAATCCTGACTAGAGGGCTTTAAAAAGGGAGCAACAACAACATATTCCAGGACTTTAGAAAGAAAGGGAAGTTTAGAGTTGGGCTGGTAGTTAGAGAGGATAGAGGAGTTGACAGTAAGCTCTTTGAGAAGGCAGGTAAGACAATGGTTTTGAAAAATGTAGGGGCTGAGTTGGAAGACAGGACCAAGTTGCTGATATCTGATATCTGGGATTGAAAGAGGGGCAGGAAGTGCTCTGGGGATTATGTGGCAGGCTTCATGGAAGAGATATGTTTTGTGATGGTGGGGAGGAGATAGAGTAAAAACTGTGGAGTAAGAGAGGGCAGGTACCTGAAGGGGGAGTGAGCAAGACAAAGACTGGAAGAGGGAGGGGTTGGAGGAGCAGAGACAGCAGAGTGATGTCCGCGATTTTGGAATGAAAAGTTCCATGAGCCCCTCATATTTGGTGCCTGAGGGAAGATGGAGGGTGCAGTGGAAGGTGGTCAGAGAAGAAAATTTGTTGTGGAGAAGAGGAGTTTGGAGCTGTTCCTGCTGTTCATCTTAAAGTGAAAGAGTGGAAGACAAACAGAAAGCAAATGAGTGAAATAGAAAAATTAAAGTGGGGGACAAGGAGGGACAGTTACAGAAAGAGAGACAGCTTTTAAAAAAGATTTAGTCTGCGAGCAACCAGTATACATGGGAAAGGCTCTGTAATACAAAAGAACTGAAGGTGTAAAAGTGAAAGAACATTAATAACACACTTTTAGTGTAGTACAATTCTATGGATATGTGGGCCCTGATATTTACAGAGAGGCGGGGAGGGAGCAGGGGGTAGTAGCGGCTGGGACACTCTGAAAAGTGGGTAACGCGCAGGTCCTGCCAAGTTTAATGGCAGGACCTCATTTGAACTTTTTTTCTCCATTCTTGGCTGACAGTCAGACAGAGTGAGAGACTGCTGGCTATCGGATGGGAAGGCCTGTGCTGGAATGCCGTGGCCAGGGAGCAGAGGGGAGGGAGGGAGAGATCGTGGAGGGGTGGGGGGGTGGCAGAGTGATCGCGGGTCGGGGGGATATCGCGGTGGAGGTTGAAGAGATCGCGGGTCGGGGGGAGATCATGGGTCGGAGGGAGATCATGGGTCTGGGGGAGATTGCGGGGAGGGTGGCAGGTTGAAGAGATCGCGGGTTGGGGGAGATCATGGGTCGGAGGGAGATCATGGGTCTGGGGGAGATTGCGGGGAGGGTGGCAGGTTGAAGAGATCGTGGGTCTGGGGGGAGATCATGGGTCTGGGGGAGATTGCGGGGAGGGTGGCAGGTTGAAGAGATCGTGGGTCTGGGGGGAGATCATGGGTCGGGGGGAGATTGCGGGGAGGGTGGCAGGTTGAAGAGATCGCGGGTTGGGGGGAGATCACGGGTCGGGGGGAGATTGTGGGGAGGGTGGCAGGTTGAAGAGATCGTGGGTCTGGGGGGAGATCATGGGTCGGGGGGAGATTGCGGGGAGGGTGGCAGGTTGAAGAGATCGCGGGTTGGGGGGAGATCACGGGTCTGGGGGAGATTGCGGGGAGGGTGGCAGGTTGAAGAGATCGTGGCTCTGGGGGGAGATCATGGGTCAGGGGGAGATTGCGGGGAGGGTGGCAGGTTGAAGAGATCGCGGGTTGGGGGGAAATCACGGGTCGGGGGAGATTGCGGAGAGGGGTGAGATTGTGGGGGCTGGGCTTCGGAATGCAGGGAGGGGCCGGCAGATCACAATTTACATTAATGACCTGGATCAGGGAGTCGGATGCAGCATTTCCAAATTTGCAGACGACAGTAAACTAGGAGGGGGTGTGGGCTCAGAGGAGGAGACCAGGAAGCTCCAGAGCGATTTGGACAGACTGGGTGATTGGGCGGATAAATGGCAGATGCACTATAATGTGGACAAGTGCGAAGTTATCCACCTTGGGTGCAGGAACGGGAGGGCAAATTATTATTTAAATGGCAATAAATTGGGAGAGGGGGATGTACAGAGAGACCTGGGTGTTCTTGTACACCAGTCACTGAAGGCGAGCATGCAGGTGCAACAGGCGATCAAGAAGGCAAACGGTATGCTGGCCTTCATAGCAAAAGGGTTGGAATACAGGAACAGGGATACCTTGCTGCAGCTGTACAGGGCACTGGTGAGACCACACCTCGAGTACTGTGTACAGTTTTGGTCGCCTCATCTGAGGAAAGATGTTCTTGCCATGGAGGGGGTGCAGCGGCGATTCACCAGGCTGATACCAGGAATGGCGGGATTGACCTATGAGGAGAGACTATGTAGTTTAGGGATGTACACACTGGAGTTTAGAAGATTGAGAGGGGACCTCATAGAAGTGTATAAAATTCTGACAGGTCTAGACAGACTAGATGCAGAAGGAATGTTTCCCTTGGCGGGTGAGAACAGAACTAGAGGACATAATTTAAGGATAAGGGCTAAACCATTTAGGACAGAAATGAGGGGGAATTTCTTCACTCAGAGGGTGGTGAACCTGTGGAACTCATTGCCACAGAGGGCAGTGTACGCCAGCTCATTAAATATATTTAAGAGGGAATTAGATATATTTCTACAGGCAAAAGGGGTTAAGGGTTACGGAGAGAAGGGACGGGATACTGAATTGGAGGATCAGCCATGATCTCATTAAATGGTGGAGCAGGCTCGAAGGGCCGGATGGCCTACTCCTGCTCCTATCTTCTATGTATCTATGTATCTATGTATCACGGGAAGGGAAGCAGGTTTGCTTGAGGGGCTGTGGGGAAGCACTCCTGCTCCTCTTGTCCCACAAGCAGTGCTGGAAAGGCACTTACCTGCTGGATCCAGCCATTCTAGCCTCCTTTCAGCTGATGGATTTCCCGAGCCCTGGGAAACCTGGTCCACAGCTGTTAAATCTAAAAGTCTGTTAAACTTTGAGGCACGCATATTTAAATAACTGACCCGCCTCGCGAGAGCAGGTTAGTCACCCAACCCCCAACCCAACCGGAAGTGGACGCGTTCAAGATGGGTTGGGGTCGGGTTTCTGATTTTTGAAATTTTAATCCCACCCGCCCCTCTCCGGCCCTTTATGGGGAGTTAAAATTCACGCACGCTGTATCAATTTTTAATGTTGTGTCTCACAGCCAGAAACAATCATTCAGATTTATCTGTCAAATCCATTTTGGTTGCTGCCTGAACAGAGATTGGCACCCATCCAGCTTTTGGATGTCAATCCCAGTGTCCAAATATAAATAAAGTTCACTATTTTATGGGACTTGATAGCAGATTGATGTGTGATTTGAATAGATGGGTCGCTAACGAGAAACGTGAAATGAAAATTACATTACAGTTATGTCTCATGACAAGCTGGTTGTGAGTTCAAGTCCTACATCTGCCTGATATTCACATCACAATCAAAGTGGCACTTGAATGGCACTCACTGTAATATTCCCAGGTTGCCTGGCATTTGAACGCCTGCCTCAGTCAAGTGAATTTGAGTCCATGGCAGTTCGTGGCTGGGTTTCTGGACTGAGTGTCACAGTGAAGTAAAGCACTCAATTTCAGGGGGAAAGCAAATTTGACATTGCCCTACCTGAATCGCACGGCCTGTCAGTAATCATGGAATAGAACTGACAGCAGTCATGGATGGTTCCCCCGGCTAATAGGCAAGGTAACACTCTGTCCTAGGGAGCAACCTACATGAATGGAGATTTAAAAAAGAATCATTATTGGCTCCTCTGCTACATCACTTCTTTTTCAGCAGTAAGTCCTCCAGATAAAGAAGGTTCCAGTTGCAATGGTGCTGAATTAATTATCTCAGAGCAGCAGTATGTTCACTACAGCTGGCCTCAATTGCTCTGAGTTAGAGAGGAAAATGAATTTTGATTGCTATGCCAAGACTTCTGCCTGAAATTGTGCCTGTGTGGGTGAGCACATGGCCAGGTTCTGCTATGATGTCCTCCACAGTCCAATAACTTGCTGACACACAAGCCAGGATATCACATTTTGACAGAAACCCATTGGAAACTTGGCAGAGCAGGTTTTGAACGTTCCCATTTGTCCCAGCACTAACCTCAGCGATTTTTCCAGGGTCAGTCAGCCCCACCAGAATAATTATGGTTGGCTTCTAGCAGGATTTTCATCTGTGTTCGGATGCCCGCCTTTGGGGAGGGAGGAAAATAGTGAGGTCAGGCTGGCTGCCTCAAGGACAGCTGAAGAACTATTTTTCTAAATATCAAAATTCACTTTGCAATCAACTGCACCCTCCAACCAATAATAGTAATGCTGGATGCCAGTAACATGCTGCCGTCTTTTACATCCAGTGCTGTTTTGGTGGTAATTAGGGGAAATACATTATATAATGTCATCCCATTATTTGGCTGGATGTAGTCAACATTGTCACCCGGTGGAAAATCCCAGAAGTGGCAACAACTGAAAAGGAGCAGGTGGAGTTTCCCCTCACCCCGACCACCATAGATTAGCCCAAAAATCAGGTGGATTTGAGCAGAAGATCAGGCTATCATGTTATAACAGTGCTGCACTGTTGGAGATGCCATCTTTCGGATGAGATGTTAAAACCAAGACCCCATCTGCTCTCTCAGGTAGACGTAAAAGATCCCATGGCACTATTTCGAAGAAGAGTAGGGGAGTTATCCCCGGTGCCCTGGCCAATATTTATCCCTCAACCAACATAATAAAAACAGATTATCTGGTCATTATCACATTGCTGTTTGTGGGAGCTTGCTGTGTGCAAATTGGCTGCCGCGTTTCCCACATTACAACAGTGACTCCACTTCAAAAGTACTTAATTGGCTGTAAAGCGCTTTGAGACGTCCGGTGGTCATGAAAGGCGCTATATAAATGCAAGTCATTCATTCATTCTTAAAGTTACACACGAAGGATGGCCATTTGGGTGAGGTATCAAATGACAACTGACTCGCGGAACTGTACTTAGCAAGGAATCAAAGACTTCAGAAGAGTAAAAGGGAAAATTGGTGGGAAGAGGTTGAAAATAAACAATACTTTTTTTCATAAAATGCTCGAGGAAACAAATAAGACTTCTCTTACTCTTAACTTTCCAGGTTTTAATTTAATTCCTATGGTAAATATTGGGTGGGGTTTTATGTCATTTTCTCTCCTCTTTTCCTCAACAGGTATTGCCTGGGGTAATATTTCTGCTAAAATGGCAGACAAAAGATTATCATGCAAATGTCATAAGCATTCATCCACTAACATTACTAACAGGAATTACTAGGTTTATAAATTGAATGTATTTTAGATTAGTTTACATTGCATTTTGTGACTGATTTTTCACTGGTGGAATGAACTATGAATCAGACTTTTCATTACATGGAATTCTACACCTTAATGGAATTTTTTTTTTGTTCCTTGGATGTGGGTGTCGCTGGCAAGTCCAGCATTTATTGCCCATCCCTAACTGCCCTTGAGAAGGTGGTGGTGAGCCGCCTTGTTGAACCGCTGCAGTCTGCGTGGTGAAGGTATTCCCACAGTGCTGTTAGGGAGGGAGTTCCAGGATTTTGACCCAGCGATGATGAAGGAACGGTGGTTTATTTCCAAGTCAGGATGGTGTGTGACTTGGAGGGGAACTTGGAGGTGATGGAGTTCCCATGCGCCTGCTACTCTTGCCCTTCTAGATGGTAGAGGTCGTGGGTTTGGGAGATGCTGTCAAAGAAGCCTTCGCGAGTTGCTGCAGTGCATCTTGTAGATGGTACACACTGCAGCCACGGTGAGCCGGTGATGGAGGGAGTGAATGTTTAAGGTGGTGGATGGGGTGTCAATCAAGTGGGCTGCTTTGTCCTGGATGGTCTCAAGCTTCTTGAATGTTGCTGGAGCTGCACTCATCCAGACTTGTGCCTTGTAGATGGTGGAAAGGCTTTGGGGAGTCTGAGGTGAGCCACTCGCCACAGATTAGCCAGCCTCTGACCTGCTCTTGTAGTCACATTATTTATGGTACAGTTACGTTTCTGGTCAATGGTAACCCCCAGGATGTCGATGTCGGGGGATTCGGCGATGGTAATGCCGTTGAATGTCAAGGGGCGGTGGTTGAATGCTCTCTTGTTGGAGATAGTCATTGCCTGGCACTTATGTGGCACAAATTTTACTTGCCACTTATCAGACAAAGACTGAATGTCATCCAGGTCTTGCTGCATGCAGGCATAGGCTGCTTCTTTATCTGAGGAGTTGCAAATGGAACTGAACACTCTGCAATCATCAGCGAATATGGCCACTTCTGACTTTATGATGGAGAGAAGGTCATTGATGAAGCAGCTGAAGATGGTTGGGCCTAGGACACTGCCCTGAGGAACTCCTGCAGCGATGTCCTGGGGTGGAGATGATTGGCCTCCAACAACCACAACCATCTTCCTTTGTGCTAGGTATGATTCCAGCCAGTGGTGAATCTTTTACTAGGGCTCCTTGATGCCTCACTCGGTCAAATGCTGCCTTGATGTCAAGTGCAGTCACTCTCACCTCACCTCTGGAATTCAGCTCTTTTGTCCATGTTTGGACCAAGGCTGTAATGAGCTCTGAAACCAAGTGGTCCTGGCGGAACCCAAACTGAGTATCGGTTAGCAGGTTATTGGTGAGTAAGTGCCGCTTGATAGCACTGTCGACAACAGCTTCCATCACTTTGCTGATGATTGAGAGTAGACTGATGGGGCATAATTAGCCAGATTGGGTTTGTCCTGCTTTTTGTGGACAGAACATGCCTGGGCAGTTTTCCATATTGCCGGATAGATGCCAGTGTTGTAGCTGTACTGGAACAGCTTGGCTAGAGGCACGGCTAGTTCTGGCGCACAAGTCTTCAGCACGATAGCCGGGATATTTTCGGGGCCCATAGCCTTTGCTGTATCCAGTGCGCTCAGACATTTCTTGATATCACTTGGAGTGAATCGAATTGGCTTCTGTGATGGTGGGGACCTCAGGAGAAGGCCTACATTGATCATCCACTCGGCACTTCTAGCTGAAGATGGTTGCATAAGCTTCAGCCTTGTCTTTTGCACGCGCGTTCTGGGTTCCGCCATCATTGAGGATGGGAATGTTCATGGAGCCTCCTCCTCCCGTCAGTTGTTTAATGGTGCACCACCATTCACGACTGGATGTGGCTGGACTGCAGAGCTTTGATCTGATTCGTTGGTTGTAGGATCGCTTAGCTCTGTCTATAGTATGCTGCTTCCGCTGTTTAGAATGCAGCTTCCCCAGGTTGGCACCTCATTTTTAGGTATGCCTGGTGCTGCTCCTGGCATGCTCTACTACTATCCTCATTGAACCAGGGTTGGTCACCTGGCTTGATGTTAATGGTAGAATGAATGATATGCCAGGCCATGAGGTTACAGATTGTGGTGGAATACAATTCTGCTGCTGCTGATGGCCCACAGCGCCTCATGGATACCCAGTTTTGAGCTGCTAGATCTGTTCTGAATCTATCCCATTTAGCACGGTGTTAGTGCCACACAACATGATGGAGGCTGTCCTCAGTGTGAAGACGGGACTTCGTCTCCACAAGGTCTGTGCGGTGGTCACTGCTACAAATACTGTCATTGACAGATGCTTCTGCGACAGGTAGATTGGTGAGGACGAGTTCAAGTAGGTTTTTCCCTCGTGTTGGTTCTCTCACCACCTGCTGCAGTCCCAGTCTGGTAGCAATGTCCTTCAGGACTCAGCCAGCTCGGTCAGTAGTGGTGCTACTGAGCCACTCTTGGTGATGGACATTGAAGTCCCCCACCCAGAGTACATTCTGTGCCCTTGCTACCCTCAGTGCTTCTTCAACATGGAGGAGTACTAATTCATCAGCTGAGGGAGGGCGGTAGGTGGTAATATTCAGAAGGTTTCCTTGCCCATGTTTGACCTGATGCCATGAGACTTCATGGGGTCCGGAGTCTATGTTGAGGACTCCCCAGGGCCCCTCCTTTCCGACTGTATACCACTGTATACCGGTGGGTCAGGACATACCCAAGGATGGTGATGGAGGATTCTGGGACATTGGCTGAAAGGGCCTGGGATAGGAAATCCAGGTACTCTTGGAACTGGACAGAGACAGTTAATACGAGTGTTCAAGCTTTTTAGCACTTGGGCAGAGGGGGCCCAGGAAAAATCGCCTTCAGACTTCTGACTCTCAAACATATGCCCCTAATTTATGACTCTATTCTTCCTCCACTCCCGAGGCATTGTTTAATTCAGCTGTGTAGCTCTTTCACACAGTTTCTATTGTATCATCCTATAATAATATTGTACACCGCCACCACATATGCTGCAAGGTCAAAGGTCATTCATTAACTGCGACAATGAACCGTCAATGGGGAAACCAAGCCTGTGTGCGGCAACCCAAACAACAACTGGTGCCACTGCACATGTTATGCTGAAAGCTCTGTGAATATTACCAGCAGATTTGATTGAATTCTACCTCCAGGCATTCTTAGCAACCTGCAGCCAGTGGCACTCTTCCAAGGTAGGATCTTTACAGCAGTCTCGCAGATTTAAAACTAAAGCTCATATTAACATATTTTCAGCTCATCTGGATAACTGATGGCAGTCACGAATTCTCTCCATTTGACTCTGTTGCTTATTACTAAGAGGGACATTTAAATCTAGAGGAGTGGCCAAAGTTTACTGATTTCTGAAATTTTATTTAACCAAACTTGTACCAATTAAGCTTGTTGTGGCTTTTTTCTTTAAAAAGTAGTTATGTGAGAACCCCGACGTCTAAGTGAAGCGCCTTGGGACGTTTTACTATGTTAAAGGCGTAATAGAAATATAAGTTGTTGTTGTTGTTGTTGGTAAAGGCAGCTTCTAGTTGAGCTGTACTAACCAGAAAATCCCAGGTTTGATTCCCAGTCTGAGTCAGCTGATCTTAGTCAGGGGAACTACGATTGGCCTCAGCTTCTCTGGGCTTGGGGGGAGGGGAAATCAGCCAGCGTTCTTGTTCCTGATCAGATAGTTTGCGATCATCCATTGTCTGTGCTGCTACTTGAAGAATGGTCACTTGTCCTTAGTTGACCTTGGCCACCTTGTAACATCAAAACTTCAGCTGGGGACCATAAGAACCATAAATGACTGAATTCTACACGTGTGATTTAAAAAGCGCAAATGCACCTGTCACAGTTCAGGAATTTTGGATTTTTTTCACTTCATTTTTCATAGAAAGGATTTGAAACAAAGTTCCTTCTCTTTACTTTTAAGTGTTGGATTTGCACAAGTTTTAAAAGGAAGATCACGGGCTGCAGACATTTGCCAAAAGTGTATTAAAGCCAGACATTGAAACTGTGGGCTGAATTTTAATGGGGAAGACAGGTTGGGAGCGGTGTGTGGGCGGGAGGGGGCTGCGAGGCGATCGGGAAACCCAGGAGAACGGGTTCACCGCAGGCCCTGCTGAACTTAACGGCAGGGCTTGATTGCATGGGAAACCTCTGTTTCACACGCGCAGCCACAGACTGAGAGGCTGGCTGGCTTCGGGCAGGGTGGCCTGTGGCATTAGGCCATAGAGAGGAGGGAAGCAGGGTTCATGTGGGGGCCGGGGGGCTGCCGGAGGAGCAGGGGAGAGCCGGAGTTGCGGGGGGAGGGCTTCAGGTGAAGATCAGGGCCGAGACCAGCACGGGGGGCGGGGGGTGGGGGTGGGGTGGTTGGAGAATGATCGGCGGCAGGACCAGCCTGTGGGAGGGTCAGGGAACGATCGGGGGCCGGGACCAGCAGAGGGTCGGTGGTGGTCGGGTGAGGATCAGGTGCCGGAGGAGCAGGTGGGGGGGAGTCAGTGAAGATCAGGGGCCGGAGGAGCTGCGGTGGGGGGGGGGGGGGTGGCGGGGTGGAAGGGTTAGGGAACAATCGGCGGCCGGAGGAGCAGAGTGAGGGCAGGAGGAGCAGGGGGTGGGGTCGGCAATGTTCGAGGGTCGGAGGAGCTGATCAGGGATCAGGGGTCGGAGGAGCTGATCGGGGATCAGGAGTCGGAGGAGCTGATCGGGTGCCGGTGGAGCATGGGGTGGGGGGGTGGGTGGAGGCCTAGTAGGGGGGATTAGAGGCCTGGCGGGGGGGGGATCGGAAGCCTGGGAGGGGAAGGATTGGAGGCCTTCTTGGTGGGGTTTCCGATCGCGAGAGGTGGGTTATGTAGGGACGCTGGATCCACGAGGTAAGTGTAAAGGCACTTACCTCCTGGATCCAGCAGGCCTCGCCTTGCATTAGCTGGCAGGTTTCCTGAGGCGTGCAAAACCCAACCAGCTAAAGTTAAATTCAAAATAATGGTTAAAACAGAGGCTTCCAGCCTTATTATAATATTTAAATAGACGACCTGCCTCCTGCGAGCGGGTTGGCTGCTCGCCCCTAGTCCTGCCTCCGTTAAAATTGGAAGTAGGTGGGTTGGAGGCAGGTTCAGGTTGGGATTCAAATTTTTAACACTTTGGAAGAGAAATTCGGCACCTTAGTGCCTCCAGTTCACGGCTGGCAGGGGTGTTAACGGGGCGCTGGGGCAGTAGCGCTGCACTGAGGTGAATCCAGCGATGCACGCCAAATCCGGCCCCCCCCGTAGCGCCGCTGCGATGAGTTAACGCCGGGGACTTCAGCGCCAGGCAGGTCAGTGGGCACCCGATCTGCAAAATAAATTATCGTCCCCTGCCTTAGTGCCTCGCCCCAACAGCAACAGGAAGAGGAGGCGTGAAGCAGTCGGTAGCCGGCTCCAGAGGCGCTACTTAAAGGGATCATGAGTAATGAGTCGCAGCTGTCATGTTAGTGCTGTTTCACTGCTTCCTTGTCAGTTTGACAATGTGCAACAGTTTAAATCAGTCATTTAAAGGTTGTTTAGTCTCCGGAATGTTGTGGCTACTAAAAATTAGTTACATTTATTCTCACAACATTAGGCAGACTCCTCCACGCGCCTTACCATTGCCGACAGGCTCTCGGGCACCCTTGCCATTGCACCTATCATCTCCGTGTGCATGCCCATCACCCTTCTTCTAAAGGCCTCCCCATCGATGTCCTCATCTGAATTCTGTGCAGCAGAACTCACGCGCAAACTCGCCCTCCGGGAGCTGGCGCCCGAGCTACCCTTTCCCACTGGCCTTGCTGCAGCCCGCTCGTTCCCAGTGCATCACTCTGTGCAGATCCCGCCTCTAAAGAACGCGTAGTGCCTGTATCTGAGCTGGTACCTGCAGATGAGACATGCAGTGACGCAATGTGTTCTTCCTCCTCCTCTTCTCCCGCCTTACTCTCTACAGTGCCTTCAGGGACAGGCTGCTCTGGTGCTTGCTCATTATCTGAAAGCATAAAGGCACAAGAGTCGGTATAAGGTGAGGGGAGGGGGCCAGGAAGGGAGAAATGCATGCATACAGCATGATTAGCTGGAAAATGCGAAAGGCTTGTGGGGTGAGGGGGAAGTGGGATGTGAGAAGAAGGAGTAGGGATGAACATACAATTGTTGTCCCCAAGGGGGTCAACATTGCCGGTGGCCACGGCGCCCACCACCTGGTGCTCAATAATCTGTAGCACACTATTTTCCAGCACAGACAGTGGTTGGGTATCGGCTTGTCCCCCGCCTGTGCGCTCCTGCTCCCTCCTGTTGTGAGCCGCCTTGGCCTGCAAGTGAAAGGAAAGTGTGTGAGTGAGTGTGGACAATGTGTTTGGGTGATGTGCCTGCCATAGTTGAATAGCTGTCATTGTGTGCAAGGTGTGAGATGTAAATGTGAGTGTTGTTAGGTAGAGATTGTTGGTGGGTGAGTGCTGGGGGTGTGGTGCTTTGGGCTGTGTGTGCATACTGAGGTTCAGACGGTGGTATGTAGCATTTGTTGAGGCATTGACTCACCCTGACCACCTGAGTGAGGTCGTTAAATTTCTTCCTGCACTGTGTGTTGGTCCTGGGGACCACAGTGCTGCCCAAGACATGCTGGGCAACCTCCCACCACATGGCACGGAAGAATTGCGGCGAGGGCCTCCTGCCACTTGCCGGGTAGAGCACCGCCCTCCGTCTCTCCACAGCGGACACCAACTCCTCCAATGCTTGGTCTGAAAATCTGTGGGCTCTCTCCCTGGGGCGTGGATCTGCCATCATGACACCTGCTTGAATTGTTCGGCCCCTTGGGCTTGGCCTGCTCCTGCTTGCTGACACAGGTTCCCAGCCAGCAGTTCTGAGAATGAGGTTCAGCAGCATCAATGAACCTCCCCTTTAAGAACTGGAAAGAGCCTGTGGCAATGATGACTTGTGATTAGACTGCACCTGATATTGGTTAGCGCCACTGAGCTAGGTCATTAGCACTTGATTTAGCACTCCAATCCTTTCTTTGAGCGACGAGACTTAATTTTGCGTGCAGCGTGATTCATTAGCGATTGCCTGCTAAATCTCAAACTTTTCTGAAGTTACCGCCCATTCCTGGGCTATAATGAATTTCTCCTCCTTTAACTTTCCACATGACCCCAACCCAACCGTTTTTTAGGTTAAAATTCCCCGTTACTCAGGATCAGAAACAATAGGGGAGCCTTTATCTCACCCTAGTAGGGTTGCCAACCCTCCTGCATTTTCTGGAAGTCTCCCAGAATTGAAAATGAATCTCCCGGACTCTTCCGCAAGCAACCAAGGAGAAAATGCGGAAGAAGGTTCACACCATAGCACGTTGCAGTGACGCTTTGAATGACCTCTAACCTGTATTGTTTATCCGTTGTCTGCCAGTTGGCTGAAAATGTTTCAAAAAATTACCCAACAAGACAGAGAAACCAAACTCTCCCCATCCCTTCCTTGACGACAATAAAGTTTCCGTTGTCAGATTAAGATTGGTTAGAACAGCTTGGCAATGGCAGCAAGTTTATATTTCTTTTGGCTTTTTTTCCCTCCCTGTGAAAGATGGTTTTCCACAGTCGGACATGGAAGCGAGTTGTCCCAGACTGTCTGCTGGTGCTCATTGACTGTATTGTATATCTGAGCGTGGAGAAGTTGGATCGATGAGAAGCTACAGCTTGATGGTTGTTTCACTATCATATTTAAGGATTGTTTAAAGAGGCCTATGGACATATGTGTGGCTACAACATAAACTGCCAACTCAGTATTTGCTATCGAGTTTCAGGTGAAGATGGTGGTGTTTTTAAAGGGCTGTTCTGCCCATGCAAGACTTCTCGCTCCATCGGTTTATAATTTTTCTCCTCCACAGCTCAAGCTAAGATGCTGTCAGGGGGTTCAGGCTGTAGCCTTCTGTGCATTCCCTTTGCAAGAAGGATGGATACAGGAGAGAAGAGTTATAAAATCAGCTTTAAATGAAGAAAGATGGCCCACTGAAGTGGAATAGCACAGTATGTTCATTATATTTATATCATTACGTAAAGATAAGCTTTACCAATTGAACTAAGTGGATTAGGTCAGAGCTTACTCTGAAATAAAGCAATTCAATGACTCACATTCGAAAGACACGCATATTTGAGTCAGATCACAAAGGGATGCCATTGTTACATCCCTCTGTACAAGTAGATATAGGACAATAAGAGTCAACTCCCGCAAAGGTAAGACACTCAGGCTGCTTAGAGGAGTGACTGACATGACTGAACCCAAGAAGGTATCTACAGCAGATCCAAATTTTCAGTGAACTGTTGAAGGACACCTTTACGTTTGACCTTCTAGAGGTTATTCTGCAATCCCTGTGGAGAGCCACATTTGGAAGGAGCATGGGTTGGAAAAATGTGGCTACAATGTTGTAGCTGTATCTCTAACCTGGACTCCCTTTGAGTGTGGGATCACTGCTTGGAGCGAGGGTTTCAGATGGGTGCAAAGCAGGCTGCACCGGCTTCCTGCTGGGATTCTGCCAAAGCAGAAAAAGCTATTTATGCTTTAATTTTCATGACAAGTCTTGTCTCAAACGCCTTCTGAAAATCCATATATACAACATTGCCTTTGAATATACACAGCGATTTCCTCAAAAAATTCAAGTAAAATAGTCAAGCATGACATGCCCTACAAAACCACGTTGACTCCTGCTGTTTACTCCACGCCTTTCTAAAGGTAACTAGTGAAAGATTGTTTCTACTGGTTGCAAAATCAGTAAGAAGTGCTTTACTATAATTGGCCTTTGAGACAGAGGGGCGAAATTGGGTGCCTTTGCGCCTCCCGTTAGCGCCCCCGGCTTTGTGACCGGGTGCGGCGCTGACATTGATTCCCGCCATATTCAGCGGAAGTTTTGCGGCGGCGCTACGGCGTTGCGCCCTGCTCTCCTTCGGGTTTCAGGCTTGTGAGGCCCGCACTGCAGTCAGGCCCTTAAAGGCCTTATAAATATTCAACAATCGGGGTCTGATGCCATCAGTCGGACTCCAATGTGAGTTTTACCTCGGGCCAACTGTGTGGAGAAAAGCTGCTGAAAATTAGATCCAGGGCCAGAAGAGGCTCAGGCAAGTGATGATTTACATTTTTTAAAAAAGGTTTCCTTATGGACCAGGGGGAGTGGTGTATGGATCTCAACATACTGTTCCATGGAGTGGCGGGTTCACACCACATGATTCCTCACATGCTGAGCTCCTGATATCGGCTGTGTTGTGAAGGATGTCACAGGATAATGACTTGCTGTTTCACTTAGGGAGAGAAATAGGAGGATGAGTCTGTGATCATGCTTTTGCATTTCGTAGCAACTAGCTCCTAATCAGCATACACAGAGGCTGACGAGCAAGTCACCCCTATTCTCTCAGTTAGAAAATGACAGATAGGACTGTTAATTTTTGACAGGATCCAGCCTTGAAGAGATCCTGTATAACTGTGGGAATTAGAAAAAAATGTTTTTAAATGTTTTTAAATGTTTCCTTATGGACCAGGAGGAATAGGACAGCTCCTCCAGGCTCCATGAGGAATCCTTAAGCTTCCCCTGCCCCGGACTTCGCTTCCCCTTCCCGCCATTGCCTCTGAGCCACCACCTCATGACTCATCGTGCCAGGGGCCGTTTTCTGTGACCCAGGTGGCAGCCCGATGTAGCACGACTTCCTGCTGCTGCCTGCCGGCCATCATGTTTGAATAGGAGTCTGATTTGAAAAAGTAAAATGAAGCCCAGGCCTCATGCCAGCTTCTCGCTTCCACCGCCATTGAAATCAAGGCTAATTACATTGATGGAGGGACAGTAACAGGGGAAGCCACTCACATTCGAGCCATAGAAGGGTGAGTGGTACATAGGACAATAAAAGAAAAGATAGAAAGCAAAAATGTGGATGGGGGTGCATACATGTAAAAACTGTCTTTTCTCCTATCTGAAAGTCATATGTTCAAGTCCCACTCCACAGACTTAAGCACATAATCTAAGCTGACACCCCAGTGCAGTACTGAGAGAGTGCTACACTGCTAGAAATGCCATCTTTCAGGGGAAATGTTAAACTGAGGCCCTGTCTGCCCTGTCAGGTGGGCATAAAGGATTCCATCACACTATTTGAGAAAGAGCAGAGACTTCTCCCAGCGGGCTGGCCAATACTTATCCTTCAATGAACATCACCAATAAGAGACAAATTATCTCTCAATATCTCATTCCTGTTTGTGTGACCTTGCTGTGTACAATTGGCTACTGTGTTCTCCTGCATAACAGCAGTGACTACACTTCAAAAATACTTCTTTGGCTGTTAGGCATTTTGGGATGTCCGGAGGTTGTGAAAGGCTCTGTATAAAGAGTTTTTTTTTACAGTCTGCCAAAGTACAGCAGCTTAAAAACAATAATAGCGTGTGTAAGTGTGTGGATCTCAACATACTGTTCCGTGGAATGGTGGAGTGCGGGTTCACACCACATGATTCCTCACATGCTGATCTCTGATATCGGCTGTGTTGTGAAGGCTGTCACAGGATAATGACCTAGTGATTCACTTAGGGAAGGAAATAGGATGATGAGTCTGTGATCATCCTTTTGTACTTCTAAGCAACTAGTTCCTAAGCAGCATACACAGAGGCCGATGAGCAAGTCATCCCTGTTCTCTCGGTTACAAAATGGCACATAGGACTGCTAATTTTTGATGGTAACAGGGACCCAGCCTTGAAGAGATCCTATATAACTGTGGGAATTTACCACTGAATATGTCTTCCCTATAGGATAATATAACATCCTGCATCAATCACTTCTTCCTAGGGACTGTCCTTTAAAGAAAAAAAAGTGTGGGAATCCAGTACCATCCTGTTAATTGATTTCCCAGTAGGAAACTAACGGTGTAGAAAACCAAGCTGTCGACTTAATAAATGGTGCGTATACAGAGGGAATCAATGAAAATGCTGCTTTTCACTGGACTCTTTTACCTCCGGCCATGGAATTTATCACCATAAAGTTATCAAACCAGGAAACTTCTGGGTAGGGGAATGAAAGAAACAAATGACATGAACTTTTGCTTGTAAAAACACAATATTTCCCTCAAACGAATCGTAAATGCATTAAAGCAGCTATGTCCCAGTCAGCTTTTATATGTTTTGGAAAGAATAAAAATAAACAGTGTGCACAGTTTCTCTCAATAGGGGCACACCCCACTTACCTAAGTCCAGAGAGCTTAGGTTGAATTGGCAGAGCCAAAGCTTAGGGACCCCAAGTGTATGAAAGAGTATTGATAGAGTTTACCCAGCTAAAATTACCCTCCTTGTCCAGCTAAGACATTGGCTTGCAGGGTTATCTGGAGTTGAGTGGGAAGAATACCTGATCCCAGAGATAGGTCTACCCCTCCAGCTTTCATTCTTTAGCTAGGCTGGCTAGCCAATCAACAGTGACCTGAAGTACTTTGGACCTCTCTGGTTCAAGTATCAGATTACCGTTACAAAAGCAAAGTACTGCAGATGCTGGAAATCTGAAATAAAAACAGAAAATGCTGGAAATACTCGAAAGAAGCCCAAAAAGGTAAGTTTTAATAATTTTTAAAAAAACTTTCCTTATGCGGCTACAAGGAGCCAAAGTACTCCTCTGGGCACCACAAGGAAAGCTTAGGCGTCCACTACCACAATCACGCCTCCCCCAACCGCAGGACGGCCTGACAGCCAATCCCACCACCTACCTGCTATTGATGAGCGGCCTCCAGGCCAGGCGATTTTTAGCCACTTCCCACTGACTTCCTGCCTGGAATGAGTGGCAAGTTGGCCAGCGGGATTTAAATGAGGCTCGAAGTTCAAATACCCTGGGCCTCATTTCTGGAGCAGTGGGTGAGTTTCTAACTCACATCGCTGCTTCCCTGCCAAAAACTGTCCCAGAGTTAAAATCGGGGTCACAATGCCTTGATAAAATGAATGCATTGTAACATTTATTTTCAAATAAGAATGTCATGCAAAGCAATGTTAGTTTTTTTGGACCATCTTGATTTCTAATGGCTATTAATTGCCCCTTACATGTGAATAAGTTGAAGTAATAGGGTGCTTAAGATTCAAACTTACCATGTTCTGATTTACAGGACTGTCAGTGTCCTGCTGTGATCAAGATGCAAGTTACTGCAGCACATTGTGATGATTTACACACATTTGTTTTGAGTCCACGGAACAGCCCCATTACTGCTACTGGGTTATTCATAAATCACAAAACGAGATAACTTCGAAGTCACTTTGTCATGTTGGATTCAGATATCTCTTTACTATAAGCAGATATTACATTGAGGAATAGATCACAGGCACATAAATCAAAAGAGATCTAAATAAAGCAAGACTGTTAGTATAATATATTCCACTAGTAAAATCATCTCCTTTCAGTCCTAAAATAACAGAACATTTTCTATATTTTTTTATAGAAAGTGTGCAAATTGTTATTTTGTTTATTATTCTGAGCAATCAATTATGGTGATATGGAGGTCCTCGCCTATTTTACCCACTGCAATTGGTTAATGATCAAACCACATCTCTGTACAGAGGAACAGGTCAGGTTGTTGGGTTAACAAGTAAAATGGAAAGAATGCTATGGTCACGATGAAAGCACAATGCAGAGAGATTCTTGAAGGAAGTTTAGGTAGATTTGTTGTATGTTTGCAATGTGAACGTGGGGGCCCAGTATGATGGAAGTGATGTATAGGAACTGGAGTATATGTATGATACGATTCCAATTTAAAAACGAATTTGAAATGCCTATTGCCAACAATCAGCTCACGTGATTTAGTTAAAAAACAAGTCACAGTCTCGCTTAATAACAGATATGTGCCTTGACTATTGATTTTCATTGCTAGGCAGTGGTGTATTGTAGAATATTACTGCACAATATTTTTTGGGGATTAGACACGGTAAGCTCCTCTGAGCAGAGACTCCTTTTATTAATTTGACCTATTTTACATTTTTATGCCGAATGTAGTCTTGTATGAATATATTTAACATAAATTTAAATATGGCTTCCAGCAATACGATGTGGGACCAGATCGCCGAGGTGGTCACTGCCAGCAGTGTCACCCCCAGGACCTGGCTCCAGTGCGCAAAGAAGTTTCATGACCTCAGACGAGTGGTCAAGGTCAAGCCAGCTCCTACCAACTGCCCCACTAGCCTCACACACTGCTCAATGCATGGGCACCCGCCCCCCCCACCCAATCACTCACCTACCAAAAATCTCTACCAAACAACTTACATTCCTAGCTTCACCTCACCCCCTTGGAGGAGACGGTGCTGGCCATTCTTGGCAGGGGCATGGCTGAGCCCTTGGCCAGCGGCAGGGACTGAAAGAATACAAGATGCCGTTATGCTCATTGTTATCAGAGTTAAAGTTTCAGGTCAATGACCTTTCGTCAGAACTGAAATGACCTGAAACGTTAACTCTGTTTCTCTCTCCACAGATGCTGCCTGACCTGTTGAGTATTTCTAGCATTTTTTGTTTTTATTTCAGATTTCCAGCATCCGCAGTATTTTGCTTTTGTGTTCCTCATTGTTATCCTTCTTCTCACATCCCCATCTCCCTCATCCCACAATCTCATCTGATTTACAAGCTGCACATGGTGTAAGCATGCACCTCTTGTTTTCCTGCCCTCCCCTCACCACAACCCTACCCTTGTGCCTTCCTCATTTCAGACAACTAACATATCCAGCCTGCCCAGCCAGTGGTTGACCAAGAAGAGGGAGAGGAGAATGAAGAAGAAGAAAAAGAAGAAACACCATCACTCGATTTCACACTCCCAGCCATCAGCTCCTCGAGGTCATCCTGCAAATCCATCTGCAGTGTCCCCCACTGAAAGTCAGCTGCCTTCTACCAGCCATGCTGCAGCCACTGGGGTAGCACTGCCTAACAGCACTAGGACAGGCAAAGGCACATGCAAAACACTCACGAATGAAACGCACAAGGGTGATTAGTTGATTTTTTGATGTAATATTGGATGCATATATGGATAAAGTTGGATTGGAAAGTTTGCTTTGTGGTGGTTTTTATTTCAGCATTGTGACCAAGAGGACGCTGTGATGGTCAGTAACAGAGGAAGGTAAGGTGTGGGACAAATGTTGAAAGGGGAATTGGGGTTGTGTTCACTGGTACCGCAGGTGGATGATTCGATCCCGGATATCCCAGCCAGAAAGCAACTGTCTAGGTTGGATCCTTCCTTCCGCTTCCTCCTCTCCTGCTTCCTCCTCTACTGCTTCCTCCTCTTCCTCCTCCTGTTCCCTCTGTGAGCAGTTTGTCCCCTTGGCTGCCTCTGCTCCATCTCCATGTCATGCTGCAGCCCAAAGGAGACTGCAACTAGCGCCCCCAGGACTGGAAGCAAGTGGTGTTCTCAGAGGCCTTCCTTTAAGAGCCAAAGCCTTGCAAATGTCCAGCAGCACTCCCTGCACTCCCTGCACACTTTAACAACTTTTTAAATATAATTGCACCAAGCCACTACTCCAATAAAATGTAAAGAAACCAGTCCAAAAGCAAAGATCTAAACTTACCCCAAAGTTGCATGTGTCCTTTTAAAAAATGCTGGAACGGCTCCATTGTACTGCTGCACGCAAGGTCTGCCATATGTGGTTTTGTGAGGGAGTTATTAAGAGCGGCGACATCCAAAATCTCAGATCGTGCGTCAATTCAGGCATTGCATGCCGACTGATGTTACAATCTGGATCATTTAAATATGGGAAGCAAGTGCGGGCAATGGCAACACTGTTGACCTGCCCAAAATGGCGGCTGCAACGTTCCACGCTGGAAGCGGGCGGAAGCGAGGCGGGTGCCATTTTTTCTTCCAAGCTGGCCTTAACGGCCAGCACTAACGGCTCCAATTTCACGATCAGCATGTTCTAAATTAATTTATCACAAATTTATTTTAAAAATAAAATAGCAATAGTCAAATACGTCACACAATAATACATCCCCTATAAACCATTCAGCTCAAGTCTGCAGCATTGGAGTTATCATTTTTATAATGACATGGAAAAGAGTTTATCCATACAGCAACAATACAAATGTCGGTCTAGCAATAATTGTTAAAGAAATTCTCTAGTCTGCTTGTTAGAATATAACTAAACAGGAGTTTGTGGCTGAAATTTGCCTAAGCCCTCAAGTGTGTTTTCTTTAACGTTGATAAAAAAAAACTTTGTAATGTTGACCATACAATATTGGACTATAGTGGGCTGTAACATTATGGGGGTGATTTTTGTCTGCCTACCCTCTTCTCCCTCTGAGTTCATGCTGGAAAACGGGGCAGTAGGCAGACAAAATATTTTTAATAACCTATTGATCGCTGACTGCCCGAGTCCTGCCCAACTTGATTTCTGGGTATGAACAGCTGATCCAATAGTCCTTAAAGGGACCACTACAGTCTGCTCCAAAACACCCCCCCAAAAATCTTGTGGCAGTGATTTCTGTGAACGAATGAATGCTTCTCCTTGACCACCTGTTGCCGCTCGCTCAGTGCCTCATCTTCCCCATGAGATTGCCTCCCCCCCACCCTTTAGAGGTTTACTTCCGGCTCGGCTCCATTGAAGTCCTAACAAATTATCACCCCCCCCCACACAACCCCAGCCGCCACCCCCCCCACCCCCAACACACACACCCCCGACCCCGCTAAATCAGTGAGCTGCCTGTAAGGGCTTGTTGAACATTGGCACCTCGCCAATCAAAATAAAATGAGGCTCGAGCACAAAAATCATTTGGGCCTCTCATTGGTGCCATCAGGCAGTGTGATCGCTCCATCCACCAAGATTAAAACTGTCTCCATATCTCTGTCTCATTAGTTAACAGCAATTATATAAATCACCTTGTATCTAAGTAGTTTATTTTAAGTTTCTAATTAGAATGGAGGGACAGCAACGACTCATAGCCTGCAATTCCTGCACCATGTGTGAACTTCAGGACGATTCATATGTCCCGGAGGCCCATGTTTGCAGGAAGTGTCTCCAGCTGCTCGAACTCACACTGAGGGTTTCTGAGCTTGAGGGGCAGCTGGATTTACTGCAGGGCATACGGGTGGCTGAGTGTGTCCTGGATCACAGGTTCCAAGAGGTGGTCACCCACAGCCAGATAGAGTTCAGAATAGCAAGTGGGTGGCTACCCGGAAGGGTAGGAAGAGGCAGGTAGTGCAGGAATCCTCCAGGAGTGTGGCACTCTCAAATCAATATTCAGCATTGAATACCGGTGAGGGTGACGACACCTCAAAGGAGTGCAGTCCCGAGCCTGGCACGGCGAGGCAAAGGACTGCACAGTAGGCTACAGCAAAGTGTAGGAATGCAGTAGTAATTGGGGATTCGATAGAAGTAAAGGGCATTAAGGGTTACGGGGAGCGGGCAGGAATTTGGACATGAGTCTAGGTTCGGATCGGTCATGGCCCTGTGGGTAGTGGAGCGGGCCCAGGGACTGTGTAGCCTGATTCTGCTCCTATTTCGTGTGTGCAATTCTGTTAGATGCAGGAGATGGTTCTGTGATAGATAGTAGATTGGCGGTTAGGATCAGATCAGCCATGATCTTATTGAATGGCGGAGCAGGCTCGAGGGGCCGATTGGCCTACTCCTGCTCCTATTTCTTATGTTCTTAGGGGGACAGACAGGCAGTTCTGCTATCATTGATGTGAGACCCATATGGTATGTTGCCTCCCTGGTGCCAGGGTAAGGTACATTCAAAAGAGAGTGTAGAACATTCTGCAGGGGGAAGGGGAAAAGCCAGAAGTCGTGGTCCATGTCAGAACCAACGACATAGGGAGGAAGAGGGTTGAGGTCTTGCAGTCAGAGTTTAAGGAGCTAAGGAGGAAGTTAATAAACAAGACCTCAAAGGCAGTCATCTCTGGATACTCCCAGTGCCATGCGCTAGTGAGAGTAGAAATAGGAAGATATGGCAGCTTAATGCGAGGCTAGAGACATGGTGCAGGAGGGAGGGCTTCAGATTCCTGGGACATTGGGACCAGTTCTGTGGCAGGAGGGACCTGTGCAAGATGGATGGGTTGCACCTGAACAGAGTTGGGGCCAATATCCTTGTGGGTAGGTTAACTAGTGCGTGGGGTGGGTTTAAACTAATTCACCAGGGGGTTGGGCACCAGGATGTAGTGTTAAAAAGTAGAAACAAGGTGCACAGGGGACTGGGAGAGACCGTTAGAGTTAAAAATAATACAGAATTAGGTGGGAACATAGAAAATACAAAAAGGTCTAATTTAGGTTTGAAGTGCATGTGTGCAAATGCACAAAGTATCATTAATAAGGTTGGTGAGCTGCAGGCGCAAATAGCTATATGGGAATATGATGTAGTGTTGATCACTGAGACTGGGCTCAAAAATGGGGAGGATTGGATGCTTAATATTCCTGGGTACAAGGTATTCAGGAAAGATAGGGAAGGAAAAAAAGGAGGAGGGGTAGCAGTTTTGATAAAGGAAAATATTACAGTGCTAGAAAGAGAGAATATCCTTGAGGGATCAAAGACAGAATCTATTTGGTTGGAGTTGAGAAACAATAAAGGTGCTATTACGCTACTTGGTGTATTTTATAGGCCACCAAATAGAGGGACGAAGATAGAGGAGCAGATTTGCAAAGAAATTACTGAGAGGTGCAAGAACTATAGAGTAGTGATAATGGGAGACTTTAACTACCCCAATATTGAATGGGGCAGTGATTGTGTTAAGGGCAGAGAAGGGGAACAATTTCTAAAGTGTGTTCAGGAGAATTTTCTTGATCAGTATGTTTCCTGCCCAACGAGTAAGAGAATTGTCGGAGCTAGTCTTGGGGAATAAAATGGGTCGAGTGGAGAATGTTACATTTGGAGAGCACCTCAGGAAGAGTGATCATAGTATTGTAAGGTTTAGATTAGTTTTGGAGAAGAATGAGGAGCAATCTAGAATAAAAATACTAATTTCAGTGAATTGAGGAGAGATCTGGCCAGGGTAAATTGGAGCCTTTAAAGAGGAGATGGTTTGGGTATAGTCCAGGTATATTCGTACTAGGGGGAAAGGAAGGGCAGCCAAAGCTAGAGCTCCCTGGATGACAAAGGAGTTGGAGAATAGGATGAAGCAGTGAAAGCGGGCATATAACAGGTGTCTTGATAATACAAGGGAGAATCAGGCTGAATATAAAAAGTACAGAGGAGAAGTGAAAAAGGAAATAAGAGGAGAAAAGAGACAGTACAAGAATAGATTGGCAACTAACATAAAAGGGAATCCAAAGGGCTTCTATAGGCATATTAACAGTAAAAAGGTTGTCAGAGAAGTGGTGGGGCTGATTAGGGACCAAAATGGAGAACTATTGGTGGAGGCAGAAGGCATGGCTGAGGTACTAAATGAGTACTTTGCATTGGTGTTTAGCAAGCAAGAGAACTTTGCCAAAGCTATGGTAAATGAGGAGATTGCTGGGATACTGGATGAGATAAAAATAGATAAAGAGGAGGTACGAGACAGGCTGGTGGTAATTGAAGTGGATAAGTCACCCGGTCTGGATGGGATGCATCCTAGGTTGCTGAGGGAAGTATGGGTAGAAACTGCAGAGGTGCTGACCACAATCTTCCAATTCTCCTTAGATACAGGGTTGGTCCCAAAGGACTGGAGGATTGCAAATGTTACACCCTTGTTCAAAAAAGGGGAGAAGGATAAACCTGGCAATAACAGGCCAGTCAGTTTAACGTTGGTGGTGGGGAAGCTTTTAGAAACAATAATCCGTGAGAATATTAACAGCCACTTGGACAAGCATAGACTATTAAAGGAGAGACAGCACGGATTTGTTAAGGGAAAATCATGTTTGACTAACTTGATTGAGTTTTTTGAAGAGGTAACAGAGAGGGTGGATGAGGGCAGTGCAGTTGATGTTGTGTAGGTGGACTTTCAAAAGACGTTTGATAAAATACCACGTACTAGGCTTGTTAGCAAAATTGAAGCCCATGGGATAAAAGGGGCAGTAGCAGCATGGATACAAAATTGGCTAAGGGATAGAAAATAGAGAGTTGTGGTGAATGGCTGTTTTTTGGACTGGAGTGAGGTATATAGTGGCATTCCCTGAGGTTCAGTACTTGGACCACTGCTGGTTTTGATATACATTAATGACTTGGACTTGGGGATACAGGGCACAATTTCGAAATTTGCGATGACACAAAACTTGGAAGTGTAGTAAACAGTGAGGAAGATAGTAATAGACTTCAAGAGGACATAGACAGGCTGGTGGAATGAGTGGACACATGGCAAATGAAATTCAATGTAGAGAAGCGTGAGGTGATACATTTTGGTAGAAAGAATGAGGAGAAACCATGCACACTAAATGATGCAATTTAAAGAGGGTGCATGAACAGAGACCTGGGGGTGCTTGTGTACAAATTTTGAAGGTAGCAGGACAGGTTAACAAAGCAATTAATAAAGTATATGGGATCCAGGGCTTTATAAATAGAGGCATAGAGTACTAAAGCCAGGAAGTTATGCTAAACTTGTATAAAACACTAGTTCGGCCCCATCTGGAGTATTGTGTCCAATTCTGGGAACCCACACTTCAGGAAGGATGTGAAGGCTTTGGAGAGGGTTCAGAAGAGATTTACTAGAATGGTTCTAGGGATAATGGAATACAGTTACGTGAATAGGCTAGAGAAGCTGGGGTTGTTCTCCTTGGAGCAGAGAAAGCTAAAAGGAGATTTGGTAGAGGTGTTCAAAATCATGAAGGATTTAGAGAGAGTAAATAAAGAGAAACTGTTTCCAATGGCTGAAGGGTCAATAACGAAAGAGCACAGATTTAAGGTGATTGGCAAAAGAACCAGAGGTGACATGAGGAAAAACATTTTTACGCAACGAGTGTTTAGGATTTGGCATGCACTGCCTCATAGGGTGCCTCATACAGATTCAATAGTAGCCTTCAAAAGGGAATTAGATAAATACTTGAAGGAGAAAAAAATGCAAGGATATGGGGAGAGAGCGCAGGAGTGAGACTAACTGGATTGCTCTTCGAAAAGAGCTGGCGCAGACTCGATGGGCCAAATGGTTCCCTTCTGTGCTGTATTGTTCCATGATTCTATGATTCATCTGAAATATTACAGTGCCCTGGAACCACCCTCCCAGTTAATCAGTATAGAAACATAGAAACATAGAAAAATAGGAGCAGGAGTAGGCCATTCGGCCCTTCGAGCCTGCTCTGCCATTCAATATGATCATGGTTGATCCTCTATCTCAATACCATATTCCTGCTCTCTCCCCATACCCCTTGATGCCTTTTGTGTCTAGAAATCTATCTATCTCCTTCTTAAATATATTCAGTGACTTGGCCTCCACAGCCTTCTGTGGTAGAGAATTCCACAGGTTCACCACCCTCTGAGTGAAGAAATTTCTCCTCATCTCAGTCCTAAATGTCCTACCCCGTATCCTGAGACTGTGACCCCTCGTTCTAGACCCCCCAGCCAGGGGAAATATCCTCTCTGCATCCAGTCTGTCTAGCACTGTCAGAATTTTATACGTTTCAATGAGATCCCCTCTCATTCTTCTAAACTCTAGTGAATACAGGCCTAGTCGACCCAATCTCTCCTCATATGACAGTCCTGCCATCCCAGGAATCAGTCTGGTGAACCTTCACTGCACTCCCTCTATGACAAGTATATCCTTTCTTAGGTAAGGAGACCAAAACTGCACACAGTACTCCAGGTGTGGTCTCACCAAGGTCCTGTATAACTGTAGTAAGACATCCTTGCTCCTGTACTCAAATCCTCTTGCATTGAAGGCCAACATATCATTTGCCTTCCTAACTGCTTGCTGCACCTGTATGTTTGCTTTCAGTGACTGGTGTACAAGGACACCCAAGTTCCTTTGTACATCAGCATTTCCCAATCTATCACCATTTAAATAATACTCTGCCTTTCTCTTTTTCCTACCAAAGTGGATAACTTCACATTTATCCACGTTATACTGCATCTGCCATGTATTTGCCCACTCACTCAACTTGTCTAAATCGCCTTGAAGCCTCTTTGCATCCTCCTCACAACTCACAATCCCACCTAGTTTTGTGTCATCAGCAAACTTGGAAATATTACATTTGGTTCCCTCATCCAAATCATTGATATATATTGTGAATAGCTGGGGCCCAAGCACTGATCCCTGCGGTACCCCACTAGTCACCGCCTGCCACCCTGAAAAAGACTCATTTATTCCTACTCTGTTTCCTGCCTGTTAACCAATTTTCAATCCATGTCAGTATATTACCCCCAATCCCATGTGCTTTAACTTTGCACACTAACCTCTTATGTGGGACTTTATCAAAGGCCTTCTGAAAATCCAAATACACCACATCCACTGGTTCTCCCTTATCTATTCTACTAGTTACATCCTCAAAAAACTCCAGCAGGTTTGTCAAACACAATTTCCCTTTCATAAATCCATGTTGACTTTGTCTAATCCCGTTGATATTTTCTAAGTGTCCTGTTATCACATCCTTTATAATAGTCTCGAGCATTTTACCTACTACTGATGTTAGGCTAACTGGTCTGCAGTTCCCTGCTTTCTCTCTCCCTCTTTTTTAAATAGTAGGTTTACATTTGCCACCCTCCAAAATTTGGAAGATGACAACCAATGCACCCACTATTTCCATGGCTACCTCTTTTAGTACTCTGGAATGCAGATTATCAGGCCCTGGGGATTTATTGGCTTTCAGTCCCATTAATTTCTCCAGCACTATTTTTTTACTAATACTAATTTCCTTTAATTCCTTCTTCTCACTAGACCCTTGGTTCCCTAGCATTTCTGGGAAGTTATTTGTGTCCTCTTCCATGAAGACAGTACCAAAGTATTTGTTTAATTGCTCTGCCATTTCCTTGTTCCCCATTATAAATTCTCCCGTTTCTGACTGTAAGGGATCTATATTTGTCTTCACTAATCTTTTTCTTTTTATATACTTGTAGAGTATACTCATATAATGCCAAGATATGGAAAATGAATTGCATGAGTCCAATTCACATCATATTAGTACCAAATATATTCTATAATACTGACATTTGCACTTTCCTATAGTTGTCAGTTTACAGACTCCACTGGGAGAATGTGCCCTTTACACTGAACTGATGCACCAAAACAGAATGATTCAAAATTAAAGTTATGTTTGTGGAGAGTATTACAGGCTTTTTCACATTTATGATCATGAGCTCATGACATGTATTTTCTCGCCTGCAATAATCCTCGTCTTGGAAGTGGCTTCTGTTGATTGTTTAGGTTTTCGCTCCTTATTGCCCCAACTTTAACGTAAAGTGCCTCATGAGAATGAGGCGTGTTCAAATCAGACGTCCGAAATACACCCACTCAACACTTTGCTCCACAGATTTCACCAGGTATGTTATGTTAAAATTGGGGATTCATAATATTAATTAAAAATATCAGACTATACAAAAATGTAATATTTCAGGACTAGAAAAATTACCATGAAACCAATCAACATAGTCACATTCATAGTATCTGATGAGAAGTCACTGACGAGTAGATAATGGGTTAGAAATTCGGTGCATTTGTGCCTCTCATTAGCGCCCCCGAGCGCGGCGCCGCTAACGACTCCCGCTAATTCAGCGGGAGTTTAGCGGTGGTGGTAAGCGGTAGCGCCCCTCTCCAGGGTGCTAACTAAAGGAGAGGTGGCGGGCAGGGAAACAAAAATCGGCTGACTTATTTGTCGCGGCCCGTTGCGTCTTTGAACGCGGGGTCCGTGCCACGATCTGGCAGCCCGGCACTCCTCTTGAGTACTGGGCTGCTGACATGGCACCCCGCTCCCCGGTGGTCCAGGTAGGGCCCCGCAGAGTTGTGGGCTTGGGCCCTCCCCTTTAATGAGGGGAAGAGCCCTTCCTTGCGGCAGCACTACGTGGCTCAGTGTGTAGCGCTGCAGAACGCACCGCCCCGGTATTCGGGGTTAGCGCTCTAAGAAGGAAGTGGAGCACTTGAATTAGCGCTCCACCTCCCTCTTGGGGTGCTAAAACTGAAGTTAGCGATCGCCGGCGCTGTTTTAGCGCCCAGGCGATGTTAGCGACCCAAAATGGTCGCTAACGAATTTTTCCCCCAATGTATTAAATCCACAGCTGCTTGCCAGGATGAAACAGTAGAGAATGCCACCTAGAGTAGCAGAATGCACTTTACTGAACATAAGTAACGGGCGAATGTTTTCCAGATACATGTGTTTCTAGTACAGATTTTATCTAAAAAAAAATTCTCTCACTTTTTCTATCCCTTGATTACCAGATTTAAGAAAAAGGTTTTAATAAATTTTCATCATTCCCAAATAATATAAGCAAATCAAGAGGTAAGATTAGATTGGGAGAAGCTATCATAATGGATTAAATGTAATTATTAAAACAATTACATAAAAATTTTGGAATGACCCTGGGTGCTTTATACTTTTCAGTAGCCATGGGCAGTAAATGGTGCACGTTTGGATAGTGATTGCATTATTTCTGTAATTAATGATTTCGCGTATGTTTATTTTTGCAGGTGGAGGTTCCCACTTCTGTATAAAATGTGCATTTACTCCCGCACATACAGAATGACTTGCTAAATGTGTTACTGATCTATGGAAGGGAGTTGCAATAAAACATTAGACACACTGAGATAAGAACCTCCAGCAGCAGTAGAAAACTCAAATGCATATCATCTTTCAGTCTGTATGGTTTTTACCTATTAACCAAAAACATTTATTACCTGCAGCAGTACGTAATCTACTTTCCATGGAGGAAAGATGTGTGACTGAAGGCAGGAAGGAAAGGTTTGAACAGGACAGCTCAGTAGGAAATGCGGCAGCCAATTTGCACACAGCAAGGTCCCACAAACAGCAATGAGACAATGACCAGATAATCTGTTTTAATGATGTTGGTTGAGCGATATTGGCCAGGACACCAGGGAGAACTCCCCTGCTCTTCTTTGAAATACTGCCATGGGATCTTTTACGTCCACCTGAGAGGCCAGGTGGGGTCCCGGTTTAACCTTTCTTCTGAAAGTTGACACCTCCGACAGTGCAGCACTCCCTCAGTACTGCACTGAAGTGTCAGCCTGGATTTTTTGCACATCCCTGAAGTGGGAACCTGCAACCTTCTGATTCAGAGGCGAGAATGCTACTACCGAGCTGAGGCTGACACTCTATTATTGACACAAGATTACACCCTCTTGTTCTGGATGGAAGTAATTTCTCTGTATCTACCCTATGAAATCGCTAATTCATTTTAAATACCTTGATTAGTTCACCCCTCAACGTTCAAAATTCCAGGGAATACAAGCCACGTTTATGCAACCTGGCCTCATAATTTAAACATTTCAGCCCTGGTATAATTTTGGTGAATCAGCACTGTAACCCTCCAAAACCAATATATCCTTCCTGAGGTTTGCTGCCCAAAGCTGAATGCAGTCTCCCAGATGGGGTCTGACCAAGGATCTGTACAATTGAATCATCACTTCCTCGCTTTTGAATTCCAACCCCCTTGAGATAAAGGCCAACATCCTGGAACTCTCTGGAGGCTCCTGTGTGATGCCTCCAGATCTATCCAAATAGCAGAAGCATTGCTTGAGGACGTCAATGGATCTGGTGGAGAAATCGCTTTGATTGGATCTCATCTCGGCGACAGATGTCACATCTGCAGGGGATAGCCCCTTTCGCCAAGTAACTAGCCTCTAACCCGAAAGTCTGGATTAAAGAGAGGCAGAATTGAGGACTGACACAGGATGAAGGCATCATGATAGCTGCCATGATACCTGGCACAGCCCTGCATGATGCGCTGAATGTCATCACACACCAGCTGCATATTCAATGGGTAAAAAGCTTTCCTGTTCATGTATACGCCAGGCCTTGTGTTGAATCATGCAAGGCTATGTGAATATAGTCGATGATGCCCATCACCTAATGAAAGCCTACAATCCTGACAAAGCCCAGAGACCTGTCTTCCTGCTCATAACCAACAGAGAGAAGCAGATAAAGTTGCAATTTCTGGCAAATAGGATGCACAGCTGACTGACTAATATTGCTGATGTTACTTGCTGTAGCCTGGAATGATCCTGAGATGTAAAGGTTCAGGGCCAAAGTTACTTTCAGAGTGTCAGGCAACAACAACAACAACTTGCATTTATATAGTGCCTTTAATGAAATATAACGTCCCAAGGCGCTTCACAGGTGTGATTATCAAACAAAATTTGACAACAAGCCACATATGGAGATATTAGGACAGGTGACCAAAAGCTTGGTCAAAGAGGTAGGTTTTAAGGAGCATCTTAAAGGAGCAGAGATAGACAGAGAGGTTTAGGGAGGGATTTCCAGAGCTTAGGGTCTAGGCAGCTGAAGGCACAGCCACCAATAGTCGAGTGATTAAAATCGAGGATGGACAAGAACAACTCCAACAACAACTTGTATTTATATAGCGCCTTTAACGTAGTAAAATGTCCCAAGACGCTTCACAGGAGTGTTATAAGACAAAAAAAATTTGACACCAAGCCACGTAAGGAGAAACTAGGGCAGATGACCAAAAGCTTGGTCAAAGAGGTAGGTTTTAAGGAGCATCTTAAAGGAGGAAAGAGAGGTAGAGAGGTGGAAAGGTATAAGCAGGGAATTCCAGAGCTTAGGGCCTAGGCAACAGAAGGCACGGCCACCAAAGGTTGAGCAATTATAATCAGGGATGCTCAAGAGGGCAGAATTAGAGGAGCGCAGATATCGCGGGGAGTTGTGGGGCTGGAGGAGATTACAGAGAGAGGGAGGGGCGAGGCCATGGAGGGATTTGAAAACAAGGCTGAGAATTTTTAAATCAAGGCGTTGCTTAACCGGGAGCCAAAGTAAGTCAACGAGCACAGGGGTGATGGGTGAACGGGACCTAATGCAAATTAGGACATGGGCAGCCGAGTTTTCGAAGACCTCAAGTTTACATAGGGTAGAAAGTGGGAGGCCAGCCAGGAGTGCGTTGGAATAGTCAAGTCTAGAGGTAACAAAGACATGGATGAGGGTTTCAGCAGCGGATGAGCTGAGGCACGGGCGGAGACGGGCGATGTTACAGAGGTGGAAATAGGCGGTCTTAGTTATGCTGCGGATATGTGGTCAGAAGCTCGTTTCAGGGTCAATTATGACACCAAGGTTGCGAACAGTGTGGTTCAGCCTCAGACAAATGTTAGGGAGAGGGATGGAGTCAGTGGCTAGCGAACGGAGTTTGTGGCGGGGACCGAAAACAATGGCTTCGGTCTTCCCAATATTTAATTGGAGAAAACCTTTGCTCATCCAGAACTGGATGTTGGACAAGCAGTCTGACAATTTAGAGACGGTGGAGGGGTCGAGAGAAGTGGTGGTAAGGTAGAGCTGGGTGTCGTCAGCATACATGTGGATAAACATGATGTCGCCGAGGGGCAGCATGTAGATGAGAAATAGGAGGGCCACCTAATTCAGTGACCATCTATTTATTATATGCATATGAGGGTCTTGTGCTTGTTTAAGGACCCAAGTGCTATTTTCAACAACTTTAGTGTGCTATTCATCAGTTCTACAATAGACCCACAAATTATGGGTGAGAACAATCGGGTGGGTGCAATTTCCAATGTTATTTAAAGGGATCATTAGCTGCTCTCAGTTACATCACTGGTTTGCTCATTTTGATTACTAGTGTGCTGATTTTGCTATTATGGTGTGTTGGCTGTTGTAGCTGACATTAAACTTTTCAAAAAGTTATCTGACTGAGTTTACAGTGGAATCTTGATCAGGGCTTCTGGAAAACACTTTAGATTGGCATTATGGGTTTGGTGATTTGGATGCCATTGTGGCTGGAAGAAGAGGAGGAGCTGCAGAGAGAAGAAGCAGAAGGAGGGAAGCTCACAGGACTCCTTACCCCACTAGAGTGTACTGGCCAAGAACTTCATACCTGCAGTTCAGTGAGGAACAGTGTCTGAGAATATTCTGGTTTACCAGGGAGGCCATTACAGGGCTATGTCACCTGCTGAAGCACTAACTGCAGCCCAGCACCAGGGTTATCTCTGCAACCTCTTCCAGCCCTACAAACCTTTGTGATCTCTGCACTCCTCCAATTCTGCCGTCATCACCCCTCTCCTCAAAAAAACAAGCCTTGACCCCTCTGTCCTTGCAAACTACCGCCCCATCTCCAACCTCCCTTTCCTCTCCAAGGTCCTTGAACGTGTTGTCGCCTCCCAAATCCGTGCTCATCTTTCCCGCAACTCCATTTTTGAATTCCTCCAATCAGGTTTCCACTCTGCCACGGTACCGAAACAGCTCTCATCAAAGTCACAACTGACATCCTTTGTGACTGTGACACTTCGGGCCCAATTTTTAGGATCCTAATTCCCATATTATCAGCATTTAATGAGCAGATGCCCATTGAAAATTGAATGGTATGAATGGTAATCTCAGTATTACTCCTCCATCCATGTGCTAGAATAGGGAAGGACAGGATGATTAAGAGGAAATCACACTTCAAACAAAGCATGACATTCTAGTATGTTCTCTTTACAATAAGAGCTGTTTCTAGTATGTTCTCTTTATAAGAGCTGAAGGGCTTTTGGTAAGTTTCTGAAAAATTCTTTTTAGGTGTTTTTGAAACAAAATATGGGGGTGATTTTTAAGTGGAACGTACATTGGGCATGTGGTCGGCAGAGTGATCACAATGCCCGCCCAACATAGCTAGTGAGAGGCTCAAACCATTTTGATGATCCGTCCTTATTTGCATGGAAGCAACAAACTGCCAGCATAATCTGAACGCTGATAGGCATCTCTCCATTCTGAAGTGGGGTGGGGCTGAGAATGCCAGGCCAATCGGGAGCAGGGCCAGTGAACAAGGAAGTTAACATTTGGGTGGATTTTTAGCGAGGCACAGGAAGAGCAGTGATGCTCATCCTGCATTCAAAAAGTCCTCAACAAACTTATTTTTTAAAGTCTCCCAGCACAGCCTCCAATGATCTCTTTAAGGGATGATGGTTCTCCCCACATTCCGTTCATGGGCAGTGAGCAGGTCCTGCACTGTGGGCTGCCACTCTTTCCCAAACTAAAATAGCATTCGAGTGCTTTCTAAATCATAGAACCCTGATTTGCATGGCCAAATGAGGCTCCTGCCGCTTGTTCCGGCAGGATTGCCAGCCACCTATATATTGGCCTACTCAAAATTGGTAGCAGGCGGGCCTCGGCCAGGAAGATGGTGGTGTTACTTTATGATTTTGGTCCTACTATGGCCCCATTCCCTCTGGTAAATGGGCAGTAGAGAGACCAATATGGGGGACTTCATTTCAGACCATAATGAAAGCACACTGTAGATGAATTTATAGCACATTCTGAGAACAACTGGAAATTCTGAACTTGTATATTGCCTATGGTGCAGAATTATTACTGAGGTTCCTAAAGAAGTTTATCTCCTATGTCCTCCTACAAACTCTATAAACTGATTGAAAAATGTGTTATTTATCTTCTCCACTACAGTTAAGGTGCTGTGTGCATTCTTTGAGCCTGCTGTCACATCTCAAACAATCATCAGTTAACCACTCCAGAAAAACTATAGGAACCAGTGTCACAATCATCATCTGAATGCACGAAGCATTCATAACAAGATAGGCAAATTAGTGGCACAAATAGAGATAAATGGCTTTGATCTAATAGCCATTATAGAGACGTGGTTGCAAGGTGACCAAGGTTGGGAACTAAATATTTCGTTGTCATTTCAAAAAAATAGGCAGAATGGAAAAGGAGGGAGGTAGCCCTGATAATAAAGGATGACATAAGGACAGTAGTGAGAAAGAATCTTGGCTCGGAAGATCAGGAAGTAGAATCAGTACAGGTGGACATAAGAAATAACAAGGGGCAGAAAACACTGGTGGGAGTAGTTTATAAGCCCCTAAGCAGTAACTATACTGTTGGACAGAATATTAATCAACAAGTAATAGGAGCTTGTAACAAAGGTAATATAATAATCATGGGGGACTTTAATCTTCATATAGACTGGGCAAACCAAATTGGCAAAGGTAATCTGGAGGACAAGTTCTTGGAATGCATTCGAGACAGTTTCCTAGAACAATACATCATGGAACCAACCAGGGAACAGGCTATCTTAGATCTTGTATTGTGTAATGAGACAATTACGAATCCCAAAGTAAAGGATCCTCTGGGGAAGAGTGATCATAATACGATAGCATTTTACATTGAGTTTGAGAGTGAAATACTTCAGTCAGAAACGAGAAACTTAAACTTAAATAAAGCAAATTACATAGGTATGAGGGACGAGTTGGCTAAGGTAGATTGGGAAATTAGATTAAAAGGTATGACGATAGATAAGCAGTGGTAAACATTTAAAGAAATATTCCAAAATTCTCAATGAATATACATTCCATTGAGAAATAAAAACTCCAGGTGAAAATTGATCCATCTGTGGCTAACTAAAGAAGTTAAGGATAGTATTACATTAAAAGAAGAGGCTTATAATGTTGCAAAGAATAGTAGTAAGCCTGAGGATTGGGAAAGCTTTAGAAACCAGCAAAGGATTGCCACAAAATTGATAAAAAGGGAGAAAATAGAATAGGAGAGTAAACTAGCAAGAAATATAAAAACAGATTATAAGAGCTTCTGTAAGTATGTAAAAAGGAAGAGAGTAGCAAAAGTAAGCATTGGTCCCTTAGATGCTGAGACAGGTGAAATTAAAATGGGAAATAAGGAAATGACAGAGACTTTAAACAAATATGTTATATCTGTCTTCACAGTAGAAGACACAAAAACAAACAAAAAATAGTGGGGAACCAAGGGGCAAATGAGAGTGAGTAACTTAAAGTAATTAATATCAGTAGAGAAAAAGTGCTTGAGAAACTAATGGGACTAAAAGCCAACAAATCCCCTGGATCTGATGGCCTACCTCCTAGGGTTCTAAAAGAGGTGGCTGCAGAGATAGTGGATACATTGGTTGTGATTTTCCAAAATTCCCTAGATTCTAGAACAGTCCCAGCAGCTTGGAAGGTGGCAAATGTAACCCCGCTATTCAAGAAAGGAGGGAGAGAGAAAACAGGGAACTATAGGCCAGTTAGCCTGACATCAGTCATTGGGAAAATGCTGGAATCCATTATTAAGGAAGTGGTAACAGGGCACTTAGGCAGAGTCAACATGGTTTTATGAAAGGGAAATCATGTTTAACAAATTTATTAGAGTTTTTTGACGATGTAACTAGCAGGGTAGATAAAGGGGAACCAGTGGATGTAGTATATTTGGATTTCCAAAAGGCATTCGATAAGGTGCCACATAAAAAGTTGCTACACAAGATCAGGCCTCATGGGGTTGGGGGTAATATATTAGCATGGATAGATGATTGGTTAACGGACAGAAAACAGAGGGTAGGGATAAACGGGTCATTTTCTGGTTGGCAGGCTGTAACTAGTGGGGTGCCACAAGGATCAGTGTTTGGGCCTCAGCTGTTTACAATCTATATTAATGACTTAGATGAAGGGACCGAGTGTAATAGAAACATAGAAACATAGAAACTAGGAGCAGGAGTAGGCCATTCGGCCCATCGAGCCTGCTCCACCATTCAATACGATCATGGCTGATCATCCAAATCCAGTACCCTGTCCCTGCTTTCTCACACAGAATCCCCACATCGAGCCTGCACCTATCCCACCCTATCCCCGTAACCCCACATATTTAATTCCCCCCTAACATATCCCATCCTATCCCCATAACCCCACATATTTAATCCCCCCCTAACACTAAGGGTCAATTTATCATAGCCAAATCAACCTAACCCGCACATTTTTGGACTGTGGGAGGAAACCGGAGCACCCGGAGGAAACCCACGCAGACACGGGGAGAATGTGCAAACTCCACACAGACAGTCACCCAAGGTCAGATTCGAACCCGGGTCCCTGGCGCTGTGAAGCACCAGTGCTAACCACTATGCACCATGTATCCAAGTTTGCTGATGATGCAAAGCTAGTTGGGAAAGTAAGTTGTAAGGAGGACACAAAGAGCCTGCAAAGGGACATAGACAGGTTAAGTGAATGGGCAATAAGGTGGCAGATGGGAGTATAATGTAGGGAAATGTGAGGTTATTCACTTTGGTAGGAAGAATAGAAAAACAGAATACTTTTAAATGTTGAGAAACTGTTAAATGTTGGTGTTCAGCGAGAAAGTTAGCATGCAAGCACACCAAGCAATTAGGAAGGCAAGTGGCATGTTGATCTTTATTGCAAGGTGGTTGGAGTACAAGAGTAAGGAAATCTTACTACAATTGTACAGGGCTTTGGTGAGACCACACCTGGAGTTCTGTGCACAGCTTTGGCCTCCTTATCTGAGAAAGGACATACATGCCTTAGAGGCAGAGCAACAAAGGTTCACTAGATTGATCCCTGTGATGAGAAGGTTGTCCTATGAGGAAAGATTGAGTATCTTGGGCCTATACTCTCTGGAGTTTAGGAGAATGAGAGGTGATCTCATTGAAACATATAAGATTCTGAGGGGGATTGACAGGATAGATGCTGAGAGGTTGTTTCCCCGGGCTAGAGAATCTAGAACTAGGGGGCATAGTTTCAGAATAAGGGGTTGGCCATTTAAGACTGAGATGAGGAGGAATTTCTTCACTCAGAGCATTGTGAATCTTTGGAATTCTCTACCCAAAAGGTCTGTGGATGCTGAGTCATTGAGTATATTCAAGGCTGAGATAAATAGATTTTTGGACTCTAGGGGAATCAAGGGACTGGCGATCAGGCGGGAAAGTGGAGTTGAGGTCGAAGATCAGCCATGACCTTACTGAAGGGTGGCGTAGGCTCAAAGGGTACTGCTGCTCCTAATTCTTATGTTCTTATGTTCTTATATTTCGTTGATTTGAATTGAAGGTCAGAAAACCCGAAGTTCTCGACACAGGGATTGCGAGATCCTTGTGTGAAGCGTACTTCGGGGCCAGCAGTGAATGCCTTAACTTCGCTGCTGACTGCAAATTCCAGGTCCTATTTGCAAAATTGGATTTTTCAATGTAAGATTTAATTTGTTATGCATTTACCAGGGGAATATGCTTATAGTATATGTAAATACTGCAGTACAAATACAATTTTACTAAAATGATTGGCCTGGAATTTGCGGTCGCGATGACGCCAAACTGGCAGCATTCGCCATCACTCCGCCTTTGAGACTGACCACAACGTCAGGATTTGGTGCATGTGCAGGCTCCAGCTCCAGAGATGCTAAGCGTACATGCGGGTAAGCAGTGCATTGAGTTCACTTTTCAAAAACAAGCAGGTTGAAAATCCATCTTGGGCCCAGGTGGGGGGAGCATTGCATTCTGGCATAAATGCCAGAGTCAAAGGGAAATCCCTTTTCAATTGCAGGTGTCTGCACTATTAGGATGCATTTTGGCTGCTCACTCGCAAAAGAGACAAACGGCAGCATTGTGTCAGGGTTGGGTTTGGCAGGGCCCCCCAGGAAGGTTAAGGACATCTTTTAACTAGATGTTTAAATGACAAAGGAGAATTACCTCAAGAATCTCTGGTTAATAAAGAAATGATACTGAGCACCTTCCGGACAATATCCGCTTTGCTATCTCACACGTCTCACGCCGTTTCCAAAGGATGCATCATTGAGAGCAGTGACCGATTTGCTCCGTGGGCGCAACCCGGAAGTTAGACCCAAAATTGCGCCATTCCCACGCTCATTCTGTTGATGCCAAGCTATGCTCAAATTTCCTGCGAATCTCATTAGAATAGGCCTGAACATAAAATGGGCGGAAATCAGCGTAAACAATCGAGGCCCAAGGAAAGCACTGAACATGTACCAAAAATGTCTTGTTTAAGTATGAATTTTTTTTCTCAATAACTGAAATTTCTTTGTCCAAAGCAAGAGCTTAAACAAAATTTAAAAAGTACATATTTCACAATAGCATAATTCAATTTATCAATTGAAATGTCTGTGGTGTCTTTTAATGCTTTCATTAAAATTTTTACTTGGAGGCTTGGCCTCTGCAAAAGCTTGCATGTCAAGTTTCAGGATGTTTCCACCATTTTTGCACAGAAAGGATTTGAAAATATTTACTGTACTTAATTTTTTAGAGGAAAATTTATATTCGCACAAGTTTTCTGCAGAGAATAAACCATAAGCAATTTGTTAGCTTATCTAGGTGATCAATAAAAACACCTCACAGTCACTGTGTTGGAAAACTCTTTGATCTCTCTGCGAATAGAGATAAAAATGTCTTTTATATATAACAGGATACTACATAGGCAGTCAGGCCCTAGAAAAAGCAGACTCAATTGAAGGACAGTAGACTGTAGGGAGAGGAGGATGTGCCCTGGGCTGTAGGCCAGAATTCAGCGGAGTTATTCTGTTTAAGTTAATAAGGATGACCCACTGATGTGCGGAGGTGTAGGGTGTTCATTATTTCCTTTTATTATACGAAGACCAGTTGTTGTGATGGAGAAAAGTAAAACTGATTATACCTGTTGGTCTGTATGCAAAATAAAGCAGATCCCTCCCTATACCTTTCCGCCTCTCTACCTCTCTTTACTCTTTTAAGACGCTCCTTAAAACCTACCTCTTTGTCCAAGCTTTTGGTCATCTGCCCTAATATCATCTTATGTGGCAGAGTATCAAATTTTGTTTGATAATGCTCCTGTGAAGCACCTTGGGATGTTTTACTATGTTAAAAGGTGCTATATAAATACAAGTTGTTGTTAATGATGTGTATCAAGTCTCATGTCACCAAGTGTTCACTCAGTCTGCCTTCAGAGAGATTGAAGAAATACAACGTGCGCAAGACACAAATGTCCAGTCAAGATCATAAGGGAATGCTATTGTCACACCTCCTCCCATATAAACTATTGTATAAATGGATATAGAGGATACAGAGGATTTTCTCTGCTGTCTGCCACAGGGAAAGTCATCGTAAGAATCCTCCTCAATCACCTTCTCCCAGTGGCTGAAGAGCTCCTCCCAGAGTCGCAATGCGGATTCCACCCACTAAGGGGCACAATGGACATGATCTTCACCGCGTGTCAATTACAAGAGAAATGCAGGGAACAGCACCTACCATTGTACATGGCCTTCTTTGACCTCACAAAGGCCTTCGACACTGCCAACCATGAGGGATTATGGAGTGACCTCCTCAAATTCGGCTGCCCTCAAAAGTTTGTCACCATCCTCCGCCTGCTTCACGACAACAGGCAAGACATGATCCTGAGCAATGGATCCACCACAGACCCAATTCACGTATGGACCTGGGTCAAGAAAGGCTGTGTCATCGCACCAACACTCTTCTCGATCTTCCTTGCTGCAATGCTCCATCTCATCCTCAGTAAGCTCCTCATTGGAGTGGAGCTGATTTACAGAACAAATGGGAAACTGTACAACCTCCGTCGCCTCCAGTCCAGATCCAAGGTCGTCCCATCCTCTATCATCGAATTACAGTATGCAGATGACGCTTGCGTCTGCACACACTCGGAGGTCGAACTCCAAACCATCGTCAACACCTTCACCGAAGCGTACGAGAGCATGGGCCTTACATTAAATATCCGTAAGACAAAGGTCCTCTACCAACCTGCACCCGCCAGACAGTACTGCCCCCCGATTATCAAAATCCACAACAAGGCCTTGGACAACGTGAACCAATTTCCATACCTCGGGAGCCTACTGTCAACAAGGGAAGACATCGATGACAAAGTCCAACACCGCCTTCAGTGTGCCAGTGCAGCCTTCGGTCGCCTGAGGAAGAGAGTGTTTGAAGACCAGGACCTCAAAACTGGCACCAAGCTCATGGTCTACAGAGCAGTAGTAATACCTGCCCTCCTGTATGCTTTACAGACATGGACCATGTACAGCAGGCACCTCAAAGCACTGGATAGGTATCACCAACGCTGCCTCCGCAAGATCCTGCAAATCCATTGGCAGGATAGGCGCACCAACATCAGTGTTCTCGCTCAGGCCAACATCCCCAGCATCGAAGCTTTGACCACGCTCGATCAGCTCCGATGGACGGGTCACATCGTCCGCATGCCCGATACGAGAGTCCCAAAACAAAAGCTCTACTCGGAGCTCCGACATGGCAAGAGAGACACAGGTGGGCAGAGGAAACGCTTCAAGGACACCCTCAAAGCCTCCTTGAAAAAGTGCAACATCCCACCTGACACCTGGGAATCCCTGGCCCAAGACCGCACAAAGTGGAGGAGAAGCATCCAGGAAGGCGTCGAACACCTTAAGTCTCTTCACCGAGAGCAAGCGGAAGCCATGCGCAAGCAGCGCAAGGAGCGCACGTCAACCCAAGCACCCCACTCACCCGCCCCTTCAACCACCGTCTGCCCCACCTGTGACAGAAACTGTAGATCCCGCATTGGACTCATCAGTCACCTGAGAACTCATTTTTAATGTGGAAGCAAGTCATCCTCGGTTCCGAGGGACTGCTTAAGAGAAGAAATGGATATAGGGCAGTGTGAGTCACTCTTATAACGCGATGAACATCACAGCATAACTGCCTCTACGGTTGCCGTCATTTTGATGGGAGCTTTGAAATCCACGCCCATGCGGAACAAGGGTGAGTGGAGCGTCTCATTAGTTCATGCAAATCAGAGTACTATGATGTAATTTTGAAGTACCAATGGGTGGAGCCTCTGCCACGCTCCATGTTCTGTCCATTGGTACTTTGTGATTGAGCAGCCTAAAACAGCAGTTCGTAAAGAGACTGCTAAGGCCGTTCCAAAAACCTCACAGATAAATTTTTAAATGATTTTTGTGGGGCCAGGGGACCATGAATGCACCCTGTTCCCCCTTACTTGCCATGACTGGCTTGGCTCCACGAAGAAGCTGCCAGATTTCCTGTCCTTTCCTATCAGCAAGCTAGCTATCAGTACTCGTTTAGTCCTGGCAGCTTGCCCCTTGAGGCACGAGAATGGAAAAAGTTCAGTCCTCCAACCACTTCTATCGGGCAGGCAGCGGGCTTGCTCTACCCACCTCCTGCCCAATGGAAGCGGTCACACAAAATCTAAATGCCTAGGCATATGCAAACATAATCACTTCAGCCTGGATTGGACTGTGACATCAATTGCACTTTCTGGGGTCTGGAATGTATTGCTGGCGTCAGTAAATCTTGTTTGATAGCCAGAGGGGGAACTGTACGGAAGGAAACTGAAGTAAAAGTTTGTGCTGTAGTAGCAATTGAGTCAGTTCAACCCTAAATCTAATAACACAGTTGGAACCAATTTGTGTTTGTATATAACCATATTGTAACCAAAGTATTATTGGTTGAGCATGAAATCTTATTGATTTTTATTGCCAACAAATCATGTTATGAACTACCTAGATTTTCAAGATAATTCTGATGTTATTGGTTCAATGTCTTCTGTTATTGCTTCTCATTGCAAATAGATCATGAAAGAAGATTTGATTTGATTTTAAAAATCTAATCTGGACTCAAGGCTTTTTGATATATTTCAAGGAAATAATTCACACATCCCTAAAGCATAAAAGGAAATGAACTGCTATCTCATTTATTTTATATTAAAGTTATGGTGCAGAATCTCAGCAATATTTTTCTTCAACTACAGCATGAAAGTCAAGGAAAAACTCAAATGCTAGCCTAGCTACTGAAATGTAGTTTTTAAATACCTAATTTAAAGGTGCTCGATCATATTGCAAGACAGTTCCACATGGGCAAGTCCAGGCTATCCAATTGGTCAAAGAGTTTGCTGTCATTTTCAAAATGGTGCTTTTGAAATATTGTTCAAAAAATGTACAGCAGATTAAATAACTGTCATTTTGTTGGTCAATCCCTTTTTTTGTCTGTCTCATTGCTGTTTGTATAACCTTGCTCGACACAATGACTGCCATGTGCACTTGCATAACCATGACTCCACTTCAAAATGTAATTAATTGTGCGTGAAGTGCTTTGCGACATTTCTGAGAGATGTGTTGAGAATCTATATAAATGAAAGTTCTTTTGTTATATGTAAGGCCAATCACTTTTGGTATAGTTCATTTAAGTCTTCAGTTTTTCAAAATGAGTTGCGACGCTCCATTTATTAGCTTATAGAGTTTTAGGGGGAAAAATTCATGTTCGCCAGCAAAGTTGCCAGTGTTACCAGCAATTGCAGTTAACGACCGCTAGAAATGGCCGCAATGCTAACTGAGTGAAATTGGTCTGGGGGGCATGGAGACAGTGGCGCAGCGCTCACCTTCTGTGCAACGCCATCCTGGTGGCGTTGCTGGAGGGATCCGGGACGGAGTTTCTGTCCAGGTCCAGTGTTGCAGCTTCGCACAGCCTCTGTGAGCGAAGCTGTGGCACTCACAAGGGATTGTGGGCAATGAAAAGATCTGAGAATTAAAGAGGCCAGGCACACTGAAGCAATACAAAATAAAATGCAGTGAATCAATACATTTTTCAGCCCTTTCTCTCTTTTAAGAAATATTCAATATTTAAAAGAAGTTCCAAATGTGAATATTCAGCTGTTAAAGTTGAATTACCTTCCTAACCTCAACAAATGGGAAAACTGCCTCAGCACTAACACAAATGGCTCAGCAAGCCAGGGAAGGGGCACCGAGGGTCTCACATGCAGCACTCCAGCTTTGTGCAGGGGGTCAACACTACAAGAGCGGCCCTCTACCCATAGGGGCCAGGAGGCCCTCCAGAAAGAACGATGTGGGAGTACATCGCAAAGGCCATCATTGCCAGCAGTGTTGCCCCCCCACCCCCACCACCTGGCTCCAGTGCCCAAAGAAGCTTCATGACCTCAGACCACTGGTCAAGGTCAGTGAATGCATCTTCAAAAGTCGTTTCCTACCAACTGGACCACTAGCCTCACACACTGCTCAATGCACAACCCCCAATCACTCACCTACCAACAATCTGCACCAATGATGAGGCAAATTTCCCATTCCTAGCCTCACCTCACCCCCTTGGAGGAGACATTGCAGGCCATTCTTGGCAGGGGCATGGTTGAGCCCTTGGCCAGTGGTGGGGCTGAAAGGGTACAAGATGCAGGTATCCTCATACGTTATCCTCCTTCTGGCGTGCACCTCTTGCTTTCCTGCCCTCTCATCAGCACAACTCCACCCTTGTGCCTTCCTCATTTCACACACCCAAGAAATGCAGCCTGCCCAGCCAGTGGATCAACAAGAAGAGGCAGCCTGCCCAGCCAGTGGGACCGCAGGTGGATGATTCCATCCTGGATATCCCGGCCACAAAGGCACGGCGATTGACGTCCCATGCCGCCAATTTTTTCCAGGGCGCTACCAGTTACTGGCAGCGTAAAGGGGGAGGGGAATATGACGGACATCGCAGGGCCCGCCACCAGCTGACGAAAGAGCGGCAGCCACCATTTTATCGCCATTTCATGGCGCTACGGAGTGTCGGAAAGTAGATGAATTTCTAGCCCTTAAAGTTTAATACATAAGAATATTTCAGAACTTTTTGAAATATTTAATTGGGCCATTGAGTCTCTTATCTGTACAATAATTTAAAGTTGTGCTAGATTAATTTTGTAACATTAACATATGGTTCCTTGATTGAGAGGATCAATAGAATCAAACCAATGCAGTTCGTGGGGTAGATGCAGGCATCTTGATTTTTGGTGAACAGAAATACTTTTGGCTACAAGTTCATTATAGCCCAGGAATGGACGGTATCTTTAGAATATTTGAGAATTAGTGCCAGGTGCTAATGCTTTAGACTGCATGCAAAATTCATTCTCACTGCTCAAAGAAATGATTGGAGTGCTAAATTAATTCTTAAAGGCCTAACTCAGTGGCGTTACACTCAAAGGGTGGACCAATATCGGGTGCAGACTAATATGAACTCATCATTGCCACAGGCTTTTCCTAGTATTTAAAGGGGAGGTTCATTGACACTGCAGCACCTCATTCTCAGCACTGCTGGCTGTGCAGCTGCTTCAGCAAGGAGAAGCACAACAAGGAGAAGGAGCCGGAGGACTGAAGCAGGTGTGCTCATGGCAGATCCACCTCAGTCGGGTGATCAGGGTGATTGAATGCTTCAACAAATGCTACATACCACCATCTGTACCACAAGCTTCACACACTCCCCAAAGCACCACACCCCCCCAGCGCTCACCCAACAACAATCTCTACCTAACAACACTCACACCCACATCTCACGCCTTGCACACAATGACAGCTATTCAACTATGGCAGGCACAAGGGTCATTAGTTATTAGAATGAATGTGATATGTGTGATATGTGATGAGCAAAAGGGATCTGGGGTTTAAGTCATCCTGGTGTGAGGCTGGAGGTCTGTTTGGAGGAGGCGGCAGAGTTCTGTGACCACCACCTTGGTGATGCGGAGCCATCTAATACACTGCTCCTCGCTTGGTTGAAGGTAGGAGAAGTGCTGTTGGAATACCCTTGGAGGGTAAGGCCTCCTGGTGAGAGCCCTGATGTCCCTCCTCATCCCTCTGCACACATGTTTCCGTATTTCTGGCTGCCACCGCTCCTTCTGCCATAGATTCTGGAGGGCGAGGTGGCTTGCCAGTTAAGCCCCGAGTAATGTTGACAAGTGTAGCAGTTTGAATCGTTGAACAATAAATGTAGCTACTTTGCATTTGCCAGAAAACTGCTGATAAAAAAGAAGCTTGAAATTACTCATACAAACTGCTCCACTGGCTGAAACTGACAAGAAGCCACTGAAACTAACCTGACCTGACAGCTGCGAGTGATTAATGGTGATGCCTTTAAATAACGTCGCTGGAGCCGGCTTCCGTCAGATGTGTGTCTGCTCTCACTGTTGCTGTCTGGTCGAGGCGCAAAGGTAAGTGGTGACAATGAATCTTGCAGATTGGGTGCCCAGTGAGCGTTGCACGCTCACTGATGTAATGATCTGCCGAAGTCCCCGGCGGTACCTCGTACCGGCGGCGCAACAGGGAGCCGGATTCACCGTGTGTCGCTGGATTCACCTTGCCCCAGTGCTACTGCATCAGCGCCCCGTTACCACCCTCTGCAGGCGCTAATAGGAAGAGCTAACCTATCGAATTTTTCTCCCTTTAATTCTAAACTGCAGAGCATTATTTTCAAAACATAATAGCTTCCAGAAACAGATTGCAAAATATGAGTTAACTTTAATTGGACCAACATAGGACTTCCAACTCCATTAGCTTTTGGGAGTACAAGAATCCACTGAAAACAGTCAGTTCCTCTGGTTAAAATCATTCACTGATTAGCCCACTGAGTAGGTACTTTTGATAAAGAAGTTAATTCTGTGGCTATTAGCAGATTGATAACACTAGTACTGATTCACAATATATATAAATTACCATAAGCAAAATAACAGTAGTAATGAAATACACAGCGAGCTCCCACAAACAACAATGTGATAATGACCAGATAATCTGCGTTTAGTGATGTTGATTAAGGGATAAATATTGGCCAGGACACTGGGGATAACTCCCCTGCTCTTTGAAATAGTGCAATGGGATCTTTTACGTCCACCTGAGAGTGCAGACGGGGCCTCGGTTTAACGTCTCATCCGAAAGATGGCACCTCTTGGCAGGTTGTGACTAGTGGTGTCCCGCAAGGTTCTGTGTTGGGGCCTCAACTATTTATTTATTAACGAATTAGATGATAGGATAGAAAGCCACATATCCAAGTTTGCTGATGACACAAAGATAGGCGGCATTGTAAGCAGTTTAGATGGAAGCATAAAATGACAAATAAATATTAATAGATGTAGGGGGAGAAATTCGGTATCGCCCCGTTTGGGGCGCTAATTTTTGAAATTGTGAAAAATTAGCACCAGGCGCTAATGATTCTGATGTTCCCCTAAATTGGCTGTTAGCGCTACAGGAAAGAACTGGATTGCTAAATCAAGCACTGATGACCTAAGTAGGGCACTGCAGGGGCGCTACCAGCAGAGCGATAATGAATTTCAGATGCTATGCAATCGGGCATGATCCTTCACACTGGCTCCTTCCAGCTCTTAAAGGGGAGGTTGCATCATTGTGCAGATCCTCATTATCAGCAGTGCTGGCTGTGAGGGCGACCTGCAAGGAACTCAATCCCCTGATCGTGGTGACTGATCCCACTCCCAGGGAGAGAGCTCGTTGTTTCACGGACGAGGCATTGGAGGCATTGGTCGCGGGAGTGGAGCGAAGGAGGGCAGTGCTGTTCCCAGACACTGGAAGGAAGCCATTACCCCAGGTATTCAGGGCAATGTGGAGGGAAGTGGCCCAGGAGGTCTCAGCCAGTAGTGTGGTCGTACGCAGCCTGATACAGTGCCGGAAGAAATTCAACGACTTCACTCGAGTGGTCAAGGTGAGTACATGCTTCAACAGGTCCTACATACCATCATCTGAACCTCAGTCTGTAAACACTGCACAAACCACCACACTCCCACCAGTCACCCCCACCAGTCACATCCACATCTCACATCTTGCCTACAATCACAGCTATTCAACTATGGCAGGCATATCTCCCAAACACATAGCTGGACTCTGACACACACATTCATTTCTCTTGCAGACCAAGATGGTTCACAATAGGAGGGAGCAGCAGAGAACAGGCAGGGGTGATGCGCAGCTCCAGCAGCTTTCAGACCTGGAGGAGCGAGTGCTGCGACTCATTGGGCAGCAGGTGGTGGGCGGCGTGGCCGTTGGCAATGTCGACCCCCTTGGGGGCAACAACGGTATGTTCATCCCCTCTCCTTCTCTCATCCCACTTCCCCCTCACACCACAAGCCTTTCCCACTTTCCAGCTCCTGATACTGTCTGCATTCCTTGCAATGGCTTCCTCCGAGAGTTCGGCGCTACTAAAGGTGAGCGGGAGCCCAGGAGAGCGGGCACAACAGACCGGTGAGTGGGAGCCCAGGAGAGCGGGGACAACAGACCGGTGAGTGGGAGCCCAGGAGAGCGGGCACAACAGACCGGTGAGTGGGAGCCCAGGAGAGCGGGCACAACAGACCGGTGAGCGGGAGCCCAGGAGAGCGGGCACAACAGACCGGTGAGTGGGAGCCCAGGAGAGCGGGCACAACAGACCGGTGAGTGGGAGCCCAGGAGAGCGGGCACAACAGACCGGTGAGCGGGAGCCCAGGAGAGCGGGCACAACAGACCGGTGATTGGGAGACCAGGAGAGTGGGCACAACAGACCGGTGAGCGGGAGCCCAGGAGAGCGGGTACAACAGACCGGTGATTGGGAGCCCAGGAGAGCGGGCACAACAAACCGGTGATTGGGAGCCCAGGAGAGCGGGCACAACAGACCAGTGAGTTTGAGCCCAGGAGAGCGGGCACAACAGACCGGTGAGTGGGAGCCCAGGAGAGCGGGTACAACAGACCGGTGATTGGGAGCCCAGGAGAGCGGGCACAACAGACCGGTGATTGGGAGCCCAGGAGAGCGGGCACAACAGACCGGTGATTGGGAGCCCAGGAGAGCGGGCACAACAGACCGGTGAGTGGGAGCCCAGGAGAGCGGGCACAACAGACCGGTGAGTGGGAGCCCAGGAGAGCGGGCACAACAGACCGGTGATTGGGAGCCCAGGAGAGCGGGCACAACAGACCGGTGAGTTTGAGCCCAGGAGAGCGGGCACAACAGACCGGTGAGTGGGAGCCCAGGAGAGCGGGCACAACAGACCGGTGATTGGGAGCCCAGGAGAGCGGGTACAACAGACCGGTGAGTGGGAGCCCAGGAGAGCGGGCACAACAGACCGGTGAGTGGAAAGAAGTCAAAAGTAATCCAAGTGTGACGTCACCAGAAAGCAGGTAAGTGATTGGTTAGTGAGTATTTCTACATTTCTCGCTTTTTTCCCAAACTTGGGAGTCTAAATTTAAGAGCCTTGGTGTAGATTAAAAGATATACGTGTTCTAAATTCAAAAATAATTAATTAATTGAGATGGGAGACCAGGCAATGTGTTGTTGTTGCATGTGGGAGCTGGTGGACACCATTGAGGTCCAAGGCGACCACATCTGCAGCAAATGTTGGCTGCTCGAGGAACTTCGGCTCAGAGTTGATGAGCTGGAGTCCGAGCTTCAGACACTGCGACACATTAGGGAGGGGGAGCGTTACCTGGACGCTAAGTTCCAGGAGGCAGTCACACCCACTAGAGTAATTACTTCCAATTTGGCCCATGGTCAGGGACAAGAGGGTGTCACTACAAGCGAGGCAGGTATTGGGATCCAGGAGGTAGTGATGGATGAGCCTCAGCCCTTGGCCTTGTCAAACAGGTATGAGATTCTTGCTCCCTGTGTGGACGAGGGCAGGGACTGCAAGGAGGATGAGCAATCTGACCACAGCACCATGGTACAGGGAGCCATTCAAGTGGGGGGAGTAAAAAGAAATGTTGTAGTGATAGGGGACAGTATAGTTAGGGGGATAGATACTGTTCTCGGCAGCCGAGAGCATGCGTCCCGAAGGCTGTGTTGCCTGCCCGGTGCCAGGGTTAAGCACATCTCCTCTGAGCTGAAGAGGAACTTGGAGTGGGAGGGGGAGGATCCAGTTGTCATGGTCCTCGTAGGCACCAATGACATAGGTAGGATAAAGAAAGAGGTTCTGCTGAGAGAGTATGAGCAGCTAGGGGCTAAATTAAAAAGCAGAACCACAAAGGTAATAATCTCTGGATTACTGAATTTGCATAGGGTAAATAAGATCAGAGAAATGAACGAGTGGCTCAAAAACTGGTGTGGGAGAAATGGGTTTCAATTATTGGGACACTGGCACCAGTACTGGGATAAAAGGGAGCTGTTCCATTTGGACGGGCTTCACTTGAACCATGCTGGGGCTAGAGTCCTGGCAAATCGAGTAACTAGGGCTGTAGAGAGGGCTTTAAACTAAATAGTGGGGGGGAGGGTTCAGGTGAGCGAGAATTTAAAAAGTCAATGAGAAATGAGAAACCAATAGAGCAGGATAGAGATGGGGGAAATAATAACCAGAGTGTGACAGGAAGGGAATATCGTCCGGACGCAAATATTAGCGCCTGGCGCTAATTATCGGCACTGACGGGAAACTTCACTTTTACCGCCCCGGGAGGTGAGTGGAGCGCTAAAGCAGGCGCTGCACACCTCTCTTAAGGCGCAAAGGCCGAGCAGTGAGGCGCTAACTCGGAGCGCTGGCGAAGCTCATGTAATGTCAGTCAGCAATGGAACACACACACAATGGCACGGGCCAGTTCTTAAAGGGGATGGTTAATCTTGCTTTCCATCCACATCCTGTTCATTGCTGCCTTGAATCTCGGCCTGGAGAGACTTGCACATCAAATGTGCTGGAAAGAACAATGGAGAGCACCAGGCAAAGAGCTCAGAGTGCAGCTCCCACGGTCTCTGCTAAATCGATACAAGGAATGGCAAATCAAAATGAACCTGCAAAGTGCTGCTCAGTACCCAAAACTCCTTCACACAACGTTGAATCTCTCCAGAAGTCTCTCCCTCTCTCTCTCAGAATGCGTAGTTCAAAAATGCCACCAACAATAAAAGACAGGAAGAGGCCCCCTTTAAATAGCGCCCCCCCCAGCCCCACAGCGATTGATAGCGTTCCAGTCTTCTGGTCGTTGGAAGCGCCAGGCGTTAAGGCAGGGGGCGCCACTCAATTTCCGCTACGGGGCGCCCCAAGGGCGTTGCACCATGGAATGACGTCACAATCTGCGCGCGCAGGTGGTCGCAGCGGTAAGTTTTAGCGCCGCCGCACAATCTCAAGTTAAGTTCTCGAGCGGCGCAAACATCGCTGCACCCGGGCGTTAGCGGCTTTGCGCCCCATTAGCGCCCTCTTAAGGCGCTAACGGGTGGCGCAACCAAGTGAATTTTTACCCCAGAATGTTTAAAAATAAGGGTGCAACAGAAAATGGGGCCAAAACAAGGAGAAATTGTAAAAAGACAAAGTTAAAAGCTTTATATCTGAATGCACGCAGCATTCGTAACAAGATAGATGAGTTGACGGCACAAATAGATACAAATGAGTATGATCTGATCGCCATTACAGAGACGTGGTTGCAAGGTGATCAGGGCTGGGAACTGAATATTCCAGGGTATCTGACAATTCGGAAGGACAGACAGAAAGGAAAGGGAGGTGGGGTGGCTTTGTTGGTAAAGGATGAGATCAGTGCAGTGGTGAGAAGTGATATTGGCTCAGAAGATCAAGATGTAGAATCGGTTTGGGTGGAGATAAAAAATAATAAAGGGAAAAAGTCTCTGGTGGATGTAGTCTACAGGCCCCCGAACAGTAGCAATACTGTTGGACAGAGTATAAATCAACAAATAATGGAGGCCTGTAAAAAAGGTACGGTAATAATCATGGGTGATTTTAATCTCCATATTGATTGGACAAATCAAATTGGCCATGGTAGTCTTGAGGAGGAGTTCATAGAGTGCATCCGGGATGGTTTCCTAGAACAGTATGTAATGGAACCAACCAGGGAGCAGGCTATCTTGGATCTGGTACTGTGTAATGAGACATAATTAATAAATGATCTCATAGTAAAGGATCCTCTCAGAAAGAGTGATCATAGCATGGTTGAATTTCAAATTCAGTTGGAGGGTGAGAAAGTTGTATCTCAAACCAGTGTCCTGATCTTAAACAAAGGCAATTACAATGGCATGAGGGCAGAACTGGCTAAAGTGGACTGGAAAAATAAATTAAAGGGTAAGACAGTTGAAACGCAGTGGCGGACATTTAAGGAGATATTTCATAACTCTCAACAAAATTATATTCCAGTGAGAAAGAAAGATTTTAAGAGAAGGAAGCACCATCCGTGGCTAACTAAGGAAGTAAAGGATAGTATCAAATTGAAAACAAAGGCATACAATGTTGCCAAGATTGGTGGGAGACCAGAGGATTGGGAAATTTTAAAAACCTGCAAAGGATGACTAAAAAAAAATAGAGAGAAGATGAATTATGAGAGAAAACTGGCAAGAAACATTAAAACAGATAGTAAGAGCTTCTACAGGTATATAAAAAGGAAGAGGGTAGCTAAAGTAAACGTTGGTCCCTTAGAGGATGATACTGGGGAATTAATAATGGAGAACAGGGAAATGGCAGAGACTCTGAACAAATATTTTGTATCTGTCTTCATGGTAGAAGACACTAACAACATCCCAATAATGGATAATCAAGGGGCCACAGGGAGGGGGGAACTAAAGACAATCACTATCACTAGGGAAATAGTACTTGGTAAAATAATGGGACTAAAAGATGACAAGTCCCCTGGACCAGATGGCCTGCATCCCAGAGTCTTAAAAGAAGTGGCTGCAGAGATAGTGGATGCATTGGTTGCAATATACCAAAATTCCCTGGAATCTGGAGAGGTCCCAGCGGATTGGAAAACCACAAATGTAACACCCCTATTTAAGAAAGGAGGGAGACAGAAAGCAGGAAACTATAGACCAGTTAGCCTAACATCTGTCATTGGGAAAATGCTGGAGTCCTTCATTAAGGAAGCAGTAGCAGGGCATTTGGAAAAATCATAATGCAGTCAAGCAGAGTCAGCATGGTTTTATGAAAGGGAAATCATGTTTAACAAATTTGCTGGAGTTCTTTGAGGATGTAACGAGCAGGGTGGACAAAGGTGAACCAGTAGATGTGGTGTATTTGGATTTCCAGAAGGCATTCGATAAGGTGCCACATAAAAGGTTACTGCATAAGATAAGAGCTCACAGAATTGGGGGTAATATATTAGCATGGATAGAGAATTGGCTAACTAACAGAAAGCAGAGAGTCGGGATAAATGGGTCATTTTCCGGTTGGCAAATGGTAACTAGTGGGGTGCCACAGGGATCGGTGCTGGGGCCTCAACTATTTACAATCTACATTAATAACTTGGATGAAGGGACCGAGTGTAATGTAGCAAAGTTTGCGGATAATACAAAGATGGGTGGGAAAGCAAGTTGTGCAGAGGACTCAAATAATATGCAAAGTGATGTAGAAAGGCTAAGTGAGTGGGCAAACATTTGACAGATGGAGTATAATGTGGAAAAGTGCAAGATTATACACTTTGGCAGGAAAAATAAAAAAACAAATTATTATTTAAATGGAGAGAGATTACAAAATGCTACAGTTTAGAGGGACCTGGGGGTCCTTGTGCATGAAACACAAAAAGTTAGCATGCAGGTACAGCAAGTAATCAAAAAGGTAAATGGAATGTTGGCCTTTATTTCAAGGGGGTTGGAGTATAAAAACAGGGAAGTCCTGCTACAACTGTACAGGGTATTGGTGAGACCACACCTTGAATACTGCGTACAGTTTTGGTCTCCTTATTTAAGGAAGGATATACTTGCATTGGAGGCAGCTCAGAGATGATTCACTAGGTTAATTCCAGAGATGAGGGGGTTGACTTATGAGGAAAGGTTGAGCAGACTGGGCCTATACTCATTGGAATTTAGAAGAATGAGAGGTGATCTTATTGAAACATATAAGATACTGAGGGGGCTCGACAAGGTAGATTCAGAGAGGATGTTTCCCCTCGTGGGGAAATCTAGAACTCGGGGGCACAGTTTTAGAATAAAGGGTCACCCTTTTAGAACTGAGATGAGGAGGAATTTCTTCTCTCAGAAGGTCGTAAATCTGTGGAATTCTCTGCCCCAGAGAGCTGTGGAGGCTGGGTCATTAAATATATTTAAGGTGGAGATAGACAGATTTTTGCAAGATAAGGGAGTGAAGGGTTATGGGGAGCAGGCGGGGAAGTGGCTTTGAGCCCAAGATCAGCCATGATCTTATTGAATGGCGGAGCAGGCTCGAGGGGCCAAGTGGCCTATTCCTGCTCCTATTTCTTATGTTCTTATGTTCTCCCTTCCTGTCCCCTTGCCCTCACCTTAACGTGAGTCTTGTGCCTTTATGCTTTCAGAGAATCAGCAACCAGATGACCAGCTTGTCCCTGAGCCCCCCACTGAGAGTGAGGAAGGAGAAGAGGAGGAGGAGCAAAGCACCACGTCACTGCATCTCTCACCCGCAGGCACCATCTCAGATACTGGCACTATGTGATCTTTAGAGACAAGTTTAGTAGAGGGGTCTGCACTGGGTGATGCACCGGGGATGAGTGGGCTGCAGCAAGGCCAGGGGAAAGGGTAGCTCAGGAGCCATCTCCCTGGAGGGTGACTTCACGCGCGAGTTCTGCTGCACAGGACTCAGATGAGGACCTCAATGGGGAGGCGTTCACAAGAAGGGTGATGGGCATGCACACGCAGATGATAGGTGCAATGGCAAGGCTGCCTGAGAGCCTGTATGCAATGGTAAGGAGTCTGCCTCCAACATTGCACAGAGCTCTGCGCACACCATGGAATCCATCCTTGGCAGTCTGCAAAGGATGTTGGACTCCCTGAGAGACCATGGGAACCCAGACCTCATGCCGCGTGTCATGGGCGATGTGGCAGCATCCATTGCAGCACAGGCAGAAGCCACGCAACGTCTTAGTGCTGTAATGCAGTCAATGGTTGATGCCATTGAGTCTCAGACTGCTCTCATGCAGTCTCAGCTTGATGCCACGAAAGCTCTGACTGCTGTCATCATCGCTGGGTCCACCACAGTCCAGCGGGGATCTCACGGTGTCGCAGTAGCTCAGCAATCTGTGCTGCAGCAGGTTGTTAGGGATGCTGAGGCATTGCCCCGGGGGAATGGCAGTGTGTCAGTGGAGCAGGAACCTGCTGTCTTCTCTCAGGATAACAGCATTCCTACTCCCACCAGTGCCAATCCGCCATTGCCTTTGCTGCTGCCTGTTATCCAGCCAGCCCAGACTGCTGCCGCCCATGCTAAGGTAGCGCAGTGTACAGCCGGGCCTTCCAGGCCCAGAGCTGGTTGAAGGCTTCCTGCAAGGCCATCTGTAGTCTCTGGCACCGACACTCAGCAGCCTTCCACCAGCCCTGCTGCAGCTACTGGGAGATACAACGTAGGAGCAGTAGATTAGGAAAAGGCACTGTAAAGAGGACAAGTAATGGTATGCAGAAGGGTGATTAGTTAATATTGTTGTTGTATATATGTGGTTCCTGAATTTGGATAAATTTATTATTGGAATGTTGCAAAAATGGTGCTGTGTCTCATTGCAGCTTTGGGGTGTGGTATGGAATGAGAAATTGATGGAATGATGGGGACTGGCTGAGCAATTGGGAAGTTGCCTCGAATTCATTGGAACCGAAGTCTGATGAGGCAGCCACAAGGCCGATGGACTGGCAGGCCTCCTCCGTCGCTGCTGTTCGTAGTCCTGTTCCTCCTCCTCCTCCTCGTCCTCCTCCTCATCTTCCTCCTCCTCGTCTCCCTCTTCCTCCTCCTGAGGTGGTGCGACTATGCCTGGTGGCAATGGCTGCGCCCTCATGATGGCCAAGATGTGCAGCATGCAGCAGACAACAACGAAAAGGGACACCCATTCAGCCAAGTACTGGAGGACTCCTCTCGAGCGGTCAAGGCAGTGGAACCTTTGCTTGAGCACTCCAATGGTCTGCTCAATGATGTACATGGTGGCAGCATGGCTCTCATTGTATGACTGTTGGGCACGAGTGTTGGGGTTGCGGAGGGGAGTCATGAGCCAGCTGGAGAGCAGATAGCCCTTGTCTCCCAGCAGCCATCTGCAAGCTTGATGTGGTGGCTGGAACAGAGCTGGCACACCGGTCTGGCACAGATTGAAGGCATCGTGGCTGCTGCCAGGATAGCGGGCATTGACGGTGAAGATTCACTGTGTGTGGTCGCGCACCAACTGCACATTAAGTGAGTGGTAGCCTTTGCGGTTACGGAATACCTCAGGATTGTTATGAGGTGCCTGCAAAGGGACGTGGGTGCAGTCAATGGCGCCCTGCACCATGGGGAAGCCCGCTATCCTGGAAAAGCCACATGCACGCTCGCGCTGCTTCTCTCTGGTCATGGGGAAGGAAATGCCACTGAGAGAGACGTGGTGCTCCTGATGTGAGGCTCGAGGTCTGGCTGCAGGAGGTGGCAGAGCTCTGTGACCACATCCTTGGTGAAGCGGAGCCTTCTAAGACACTGTTCCTCAGTAAGATTGATGTAGGAGAAATGCTGTTGGAATACCCTGGGAGGGTAAGGCCTCCTGTTGAGAGCCCTGTTGGCCCTCCTCCCTCTGGCCACATTTTGCAATCTTTCTCTCTGCCTTCGACATTGACGCTGGAGGGTGAGGTCAAGTGCTAGTATAGCCCCCATTAAATTATGGAAATGTTGCACTTTAAAATCTCACCGAAATGAAAGTGATAAATTTTTCTGAGACAGAAGACTCCTTCAAGTGGAAAATGCTGAAATCGCCTGTTTGCCTATGTCAAACTGACAAGGCAGCAGTCATTACTGATTAAAAATAAACTGGATGTTGACGCCTTTATATAGCACTCCTCCAGCGCTCATCCGACTGCATACCATCTCCTATACCTGTCGTTGCTAACGGCAGATGCTCAGGCAGGGGGAGAGAGTGAATTTCTGAGCCGGGACGCTACCGGGGTGCTGCGCAGCCGGATGACATCACGATCTCTGGACGCAGGAGGGCGTGGCACTAGTGGTTACCGCCACCGCAAACTTCCACCTCAATTTCGCAGGTGTCGGTACTATCAGCATGCCCGGTCGCAAAGCCAGTAGCGCCCCATTAGCGCCCCCAGGGGCATTAACGAGAGGCGCTAAGGTACCGAATTTCACCCCAGTAGTGAATGGGAAAAACTGTGGCAAATGGATTTCAATGTAGGCAAATGTGAGGTCATCCACTTTGGACCTAAAAAGGATAGAACAGGGTACTTTCTAAATGGTGAAAAGCTAAAAACAGTGGATGTCCAAAGAGACTTTTAATGTACATTTTAATGCACATAGACCCGTGGAAAGGTACAGAAAATAATCAGAAATGAAATTACTGGCTTTTATATCTAGAGAACTAGAATACAAGGGGGTAGAAGTTACGTTGCAGCTATACAAAGCCCTGATTAGACCGCACCTGGACTACTGTGAGCAGTTCTGGGAACCACACCTAAGGAAAGATATATTGGCCTTGGAGGGAGTGCAGCGTAAGTTTACCAGAATGATACCTGGGTTTCAAGGGTTAAGTTACGAGGAGTGATTATATAATCTAGGATTGGATTCCCTGGAACTTAGAAGGTTAAGGGGTGATTTGATTGACATTTTCAATATATTAAGGGGAATAGATAGAGTAGATAGGGAGAAACTATTTCCACTGGTTGGGGATTCTAGGACTAGGGGGGCATAGTCTAAAAATTAGAGCCAAACCTTTCAGGAGTGAAATTAGGAAACACTTCTACACACAAAGGGTGGTAGAAGTTTGGAACTCTCTTCCGCAAACGACAATTGATGCTAGATCAATTGTTAATTTTAAATCTGAGATTGATAGATTTTTGTGAACCAAACGTATTAAGGGATATAGGGCAAAGGTAGGTATATAAGGGGCGATTTTGCCAATGGGGAGCTTTTGGAGGCGGGACTCCCACTTGTCGGGTTTTAGTCCCGCCTCCATCGATTTGTGGCCAACCCACGCTATTTTCCCTTGATTGACCTTGTTAAGCCCGCCCAGTGGGCTTAGCAGGCCAATTAAGGGAAAGCCGGTTACAGAGAACGTAAGCGTATGACGTTTCATCTGTCAAAAATTTTTGACAGATGAATTGTCATCGTTTGACAGCTCTGTGAAGCTGTCAAACACTGACAATCTCTGTACTTTGAGGAGTTCTTGAATTGAAGACCTCATCAAACCTCTTCCTTTTGCAGAAATTAGATGGTTGTTGCATTGGAGAATGCAACAGCCATCTGTCATCTCTGCCGCGGAGGTGCGAGACTCTCCGTATACCCAACGATTGAAGCCTGCAGGAAGAAACAAAGGTAAGTAAACTTTTTCTAACACTTTCCACTTACCTCACATACTCAACTCTCCACACTTGCACCCATCACTTACCTTCACAGCGCACTTTTGCACCCGACCCCCACAGACCCACTACTCGCCTCGGTGACCCTGGCGGGGTTCGCAGCCTTCAGGAAGACCGCACTTGTGTGGGTAAAATGGGGATAATCCTCTTATCTGCCTGTTAACTACCTTCCAAGGAGATGGGATCTGGCGCGGGACGGCTGCCCGCCTCCTGGCAAGATGGCACAGAGGTGGGTTGGGGGCGGGTTGGGCACCTGCCCCCAAATTCTTCTATTTTCCTGGTAGTCCCGCCTCCATACCTGCCTCCCCAGGGCTGGCAAGATCACGCCCATGGAGTTAGGTCACAGATCAGCCATGATCTCATTGAATGGTGGAACCGGCTCATGGGGCTAAATGGCCTACTCTCCTATGTTCCTATGTTTGTGAATCCTACTCTTAGTAATGCCTCATTCCAGGACTTCAACATACAAAATCTATACTAACGCTCCAGTGAAGTACTGAAGGTGCATTGCATTGGTGGTGGTGTTGTCCTTGCTGCCTGTTCCGGAAAGTCAAATGTATGCTAAAGATCCCATGGCATTAGTTGATATCCTGGTCATTATTCAGCTCTCAAACAAACTCACCAAAAAAAAGATTCAACTGATATTCACTTCACTGCTGTTTGTGGGATCTTACTGTGTGCAAAATAGCTGCTGCTTTTGCCGACATAAAAACAATCACTGTACTTCAAAGTATTTACTGCATACAAAGCCTGTTTGAGATTTTTTTTGGTGGTGTTGGCTGTTGGAGCAACGCTGACTAAGACATGTGTAGAACTCCTTGCTCGTCTTCATTAGAAAAAGGTATAGTGCCAGAGGACTGGCGGATAGCTAACGTAATACCGATATTTAAGAAAGGGGATAGAACATGTCCAGGGAATTATAGACCAGTCAGCTTCACATCGGTGGTAGGAAAAATAATGGCATTCCTACTAAAGGAGAAAATAGAAGAACATCTAGAAACCAAAAATATAATAATGAATAGTCAGCATGGATTTCAAAAGGGAAAGTCTTGCTTGACCAACATTATTGAATTTTTTGAAGAGGTAACAGAGAGAGTAGACAATGGTAATGCAGTAGATGTAATTTATCTGGACTGCAACAAGTTACAGGAGGACATTAATAAACTTGCAGAATGGGCATATAATTGGCAAATGAAGTTCAACACAGATAAATGTGAGGTATTACATTTTGGTAGGAAGAATAGGGAGGTCACTTATCACTTAGAGGATGCGAGTCTAGGTGGGGTAGAGGAACAAAGGGATCTCAGAGTACAAATACACAAATCATTAAAAGCTGCGACACAGGTTGGCAAAGCCATAAAAAAAAGCAAACCAAGCACTAGGGTTTATTTCTAGAGGGATAGAATTGAAAAGTAGGGAAGTTATGTTAAATCTGTATCGAACCTTGGTTAGACCACACTTAGAGTACTGCGTACAGTTCTGGTCACCATATTATAAAAAGGATATAGAGGCACTGGAGAGGGTGCAGAAAAGATTTACAAGGATGATACCAGAAATGCGAGGGTATATATATCAGGAAAGGATGAACAGGCTGGGTCTCTTTTCTCTTGGAAAAAGAAGGCTGAGGGGTGACCTAATAGAGGTCTTTAAAATTATGAAAAATGTTGATAGAGTGGATCAAGAGAGAATGTTTCCACTTGTGGGGAAGAGCAAAACTAGAGGCCATCAATATAAGATAGTCACCAAGAAATCCAATAGGGAATTCAGAAGAAACTTCTTTACCCAAAGAGTGGTGAGAATGTGGAACTCGCTACCACAGGGAGTGGTTGAAGCAAAAAGTATAGATGCATTTAAGGGGAGGCTAGACAAGCATATGAAGGAGAAGGGAATAGAGGGTTATGCTGATAGATTTAGATGAGGAAAGACGGGAGGAGGCTCAAGTGGAGCATAAACACCGGCATGGACTGGTTGGGCCGAATGGCCTGTTTCTGTGCCGTATATCCTATGTAATCCTATGTATTTCTTCAAATAGTGTCAAAAAGATAAGAACGAAAAAGTAAGACTTGCATTTATATAGCGCCTTTCACGACCACCGGACGTCTCCAAGCACTTTACAGCCAATGAAGTACTTTTGGAGTGTAGTCACTGTTGTAATGTGGGAAACACGGCAGCCAATTTGCGCACAGCAAGCTCCCACAAACAGCAATGTGATAATGACCTGATAATCTGTTTATTTGTTATGTTGATTGAGGGCTAAATATTGGCCAGGACACTGAGGATAACTCCCCTGCTTTTCTTCGAAATAGTGCCATGGGATCTTTTACGTCCACCTGAGAGAGCAGACATCTCATCTGAAAGACGGCACCTCTGACAGTGCAGCACTCCCTCAGCACTGCACGGATCTTTAATATCCTCCTGAAACACAAGCAGGCAGACGTGGTCTTGGTTTTGCGTCTCATTCAGATGGTATTTCCAACAATGCAACCATTCCTCATTGTGCCACTGGAGTGTTAGCATGGATTATGTGTTAACGTGGATTACAGTTTAAAATGTTTAGTATTGATCCAGTGAAATGTTGCCTAACTTGTGTTGATTATTTGTCAATAGTCTATTAACTTTGATTATAATAAATGCAAATTAATCGAACTGCTATGTTAGCACCAGCATTAATAACAAAACAAATGTTTGCAACTTGTTTAAATTGAAACATGTAGGATGATTACCTCCACAGACAACAGACCAATCGATCAATAATTGTTATTTTATTATGACTTTAACATTGCAACAAGCAACATGACTATCGATTATAATACAATAATAATAACAACAACAACTTGCTTTTATATAGCGCCTTTAACATAGTAAAACATCCCAAGGTGCTTGACAGGATGGTTAACAAAATTTGACACCAAGCCACATAAGGAGATATTAGGGCAGATGACCAAAAGCTTCATCAAAGAGGTAGGTTTTAAAGAGCATCTTAAAGGAGGAGAGACAGGTAGAGAGGCAAAGGGATTTAGGGAGGGAATTCTAGAGCTTAGGGCCTAGACAGCTGAAGGCACGACCACCAATGGTGGAGCGATTAAAATCGGGGATGCACAAGAGGCCAGAATTGGAGGAGTACAGATATCTTGGAGGGTTGTAGGGCTGGAGGAGGTTACAGAAATAAGGAGGGGTGAGGCCATGGAAGGATTTGAAAACAAGGATGATAGTGTGAAACCATGATAGAATATCATCAGGAAAAGAAAAAATGCACAGCAATTATTTGCAAATGCATCTTATAATGGAAAATAGTTACTCAGATCATAAACTTTGTGCAGTAAATATTCAAAATATATTCAGTCAGGGAAAATAATCACTAACAACAGATTTACAGAATAAATATTTATAAATGCACCCAAAGGGAAAATGCTCAGACTAATATTAACAGATTTGCATCATAAACAGTCATGAACAGACAACACAAATCTACCATCATAACCACTTCTCCCACTTTTTCCATTTACACCTCCTCTAGACCCATCTTTTGTTTCTTTACTTGACCCTTTTGCTCCGACCATCACCTCATTTGTCATTTAATCACTCCTGCCTTCCACCCTATCACAGCCCTTCCTTTTTGTTCTTTCCTGTCCCCACCCGCTTTCCCTACCTCTGTAGTTGCTTAGAACCTGTTACATCTCTAACTTTTGCCAGTTCTGACAAACCTGATACATTGGGCTGGATATTAGCTCGGAGGCAGGGAGGGAGTGGGAAGGCTGGTTTGATGTTGGGAAACCCGGAAGTACGGGTTTCCCAAACGTCCTGAAGTACATCATTACATTTTTTCTGTAGCTTTCCTGCCCACAGCCAGCCTGATTGGCAGATGGTGGTCGGGGGCGGGGGCAGATGGTGGTCGGGGGCGGGGGCAGATGGTGGTCGGGGGCAGGGGCAGATGGTGGTCGGGGGCAGGGGGCAGATGGTGGTCGGGGGCGGGGGCAGATGGTGGTCGGGGGCGGGGGCAGATGGTGGTCTGGGGCGGGGGCAGATGGTGGTCTGGGGCGGGGGCAGATGGTGGTCGGGGGCGGGGCAGATGGGTGGTCGGGGGCGGGGCAGATGGTGGTCAGGGGCAGGGGCAGATGGTGGTCGGGGGCAGGGGCAGATGGTGGTCGGGGGCAGGGGCAGATGGTGGTCGGGGGCGGGGGCAGATGGTGGTCGGGGGCGGGGGCAGATGGTGGTCGGGGGCGGGGGCAGATGGTGGTCGAGGGGGGCAGATGGTGGTCGAGGGGGGCAGATGGTGGTCAGGGGCAGGGGCAGATGGTGGTCGGGGGCAGGGGCAGATGGTGGTCGAGGGGGGGCAGATGGTGGTCGGGGGGGGTCCGATCACGTGGCAGGTGATGGTGGGGAGCAGACAGATCTTGGGGGGGGGCGGGGGGTTGGTGGGGTTTACTGGGTAGCTTGTTGGGCCTGGAGGAAGCACTCCTGCTCCTCCTGGCCCACAAGCAGTGCTGTACAGGCACTTACCTCATGGATTCAGCCCTTCTCACCTCCTTTCACCTGCCAGGTTTCCTGAGGTTAAAAATAGAATCACTGTTAAAATGAAGGAAGGCAGCCTCATTAAAATATTTAAATGACCAACTTGCCTCCTGCGAGCAGATTGGTCGCCCGACCCTTGTCCTGCGGGTTTGAGGCAGGTTGAGTTCCGGTTTCAGATTTCTGACTTTTGACCACCCACCCGAAACAAACCCACCCATTTTTGGGGGTTACAATTACCCCCGTTAACTCTGTTTCTCTCTCCACAGATGCTGCCTGACCAACTGAGTATTTCCAGCATTTTCTATATTTATTACACAAATCTACCCCTAATTTTGGACTAATTCATGGATGATTAATCTATCAACTTCTATGAGAAGTCGCACAACACCAGGTTATAGTCCAACAGTTTTATTTGAAATTACGAGCTTTCGGAGCGCTGCTCCTTCATGTACCTGACGAAGGAGCAGCGCTCCGAAAGCTCGTAATTTCAAATAAAACTGTTGGACTATAACCTGGTGTTGTGCGACTTCTCATTTTTGTCCACCCCAGTCCAACACCGGTATCTCCGCATCATATCAACTTCTAGGCTTGGGAAAATAAAAATAATGAGCCAGTATTCCTGGTCTTGATCACTGTCCAGTCGTCCCCCTGCTTTTATGATCATGGAAGCACTGAGAGCCTTGATGGTCAAATAACTCACTGACAATCACTGATGATATTCAATTCTGAAGATAGCAAGATAAAAGGTGGATACTGGAGTAATGCCTCTCATACAGCATGAGTCATTACTCTCAGTGGAGGAAGGGAAAGGGGAGGAAATTGAAGAAGGAAACATTCATGCATAATTTCCCCCTGACATTTTTAGCCCATTAGACAACAATTGATCCTGAAGAAAATGATGCTCTTAATTATCTTCTTCCTATATAAAGTTCCAGTTGAAATTTTCTTTAGCTTTTAAAGATAGACTGATCATCAATGTTACCTTTCAGTTTCTCATTTCCAGCACCCTCCCCCCTTCTCATTTACTGCTGAAAACCTAACTTTGTATAAATTATTCCTAGCTTGCAATTCCCTAACCAATTGAGAAAATATTCTAATTAGCTTTAATCAACCCTGAGAAAATATTCCAATTTACTTTAATCATCCCACATATAGAGGTAATTCTTTTTGAAACCCTGCTCCCTCAGTGTAATTTTGCCAAGAATGAAATTGTTGTATCACAGTGTAATATTTATACTGCAACAATCCTTACCTTTTAGTCCAGGAAACCTAAAACCAACTAAGAACTTCATATTGGGACTTGAATCTGAGTCTGTCTCAGCTAAAGTGATTCATTCTTATTAATTATTTCTATTTATATGTACATCAATCACATGTAAGGCAGCTACATGCCATAATTAAAATTACGAAAGTTTGGTGATCTTCAGACCTTGGGCTGAATTCTGCACCGAATCCCGCCCAGAATGGGGTGGAATAGCAGCAGAGGATGAGGGGGAAATTTGGGTGGTGAGGCCTACACTCGCCTCACCACCCAAACTGCATTTTTATCCCCCGGCCAGGATCTCTGTTGACCTCTCCTTTCATGCCCACCATATGCATCCAGGTCTCCAGCAGATTTCCTTCCCATCCTCCTGTGTTACCGCAGAGTCACAGGGCTTACATGGCAAAGGTGGAAAAGGTGGCTCTGGGAAGCAATGGCAATGGCAATCTTTGTAGCAATTTCCTCTGCCTTGATCCACCCCAATACTTGCATACTGAAAGTCCCTGTCTCAACCAAGGCCAGCAATGGGACTGGGTTTGATTTTTGGGATGCTTCTAACCCTTTAATGGACTCATGGCTCTTCTAATGGTGCTAGGATTTTGCGCCCTTGCAATGGTGGGCTCCCTCTTGTTGGCAGCAATCCTGCCAGGAGTCTGCTCTGCACACCAAATCAGGAAACTGGGGCAATGTTCAAGCTGTGTCGGAGAAGTCTGCTTGGCCTGCCCAGCCAGTGGTAGGCCAACAAGGGGGAGAGGAGAGTGAAGAAGAAGAAGAAACACCATCACTCGATTTGAAACTCCCAGCCACCAGCTCCTCAAGATCAAACAGCAAGGCCATCTGCAGTGTCCCCCACTGAAAGTCAGCAGCCTTCCACCAGCCATGCTGCAGCCACTGGGGTAGCACTGCGTGACATCACTAGGATAGGCAAAGGCATGCACAAGGCAGTCACTAAGACAATTCATAAGGGTGATGAGTTGATTTCTTGATGTCATATTGGATGGATAGATGTATAAAGTTGGATTGAAAAGTTTGCTTTATAGTGGCTTTTATTTCAGCATTGTGGCCAAGAGGACACTATGATGGTCAGTAACAGAGGGAAGGTAAGGTGTGGGACAAATGTTGAAAGGGGAATTGGATTTGTGGTCATTGGTACCGCAGGCAGATGATTCCATCCCGGATATCCTGGCCAGAAAGGGGCTGTTTGGGTTGCATCCTTCCTTCTGCTTCCTCCTCTTTGGCTTCCTCCTCTTTGGCTTCCTCCTCTTCCCTCTGCGAGCGGGTGCTGTAAATCTGAATGGACAGCATAAAATGCTGGAAATACTCAGCAGGTCAGGCTGCATCTCGACCTGAGACGTGAACTCTGTTTCTCTCTCCATCTCAGCCTGACCTGCTGAGTATTTGCAGCATTTTCTGTCTTCTCAGAGGCCTTCCTTTACCATCAGAGGCCTTGCTAGTGTCCAGCAGCACTCCCTACACACTTAAAAAACTTTTAACATCTATTACAGTAAGCCACTACTTCATTAAAATCAAAAAAAAACAGTCCAAAAGCTTAAATGCAAACTTACCTGAAAGATGAGTGTGACACTTTAAGAGGTGTTGACAGCGCCCCTGTCTGCTTGCATGCTGGGTTTACCTGGTGTACTTAGAACCCAATGCTGAACTCAGCGCTAGGTTCGAAGTTCGCCGTGGTGACATTAAGTCGGCGTGCATGTCACCACTGTGCCATTTTTCTTTTCAGGACAATACCTGTTAACGGCAGCGCTAATGGGACCACGAAAATGGCGGACGCGGGACCCGCCACCAGCTGGCGGAAGAGCGGCTGCTGCTGCTTTCTCTGCATTATGCCACGCAAATGGGTGGCGATGAGGTAGGGAATTTCTCCACTCTTATTTTTTGTGATAAACCCATTTTCAGCTGTATAAATAAAACTGCACCAGGTTACCACTCTTAAATACATCAAAGGATATTTTTTAGTACAAGGGGAAAAAAATAATAATTACACTCTAAAATGCTGCCCGGTTGCACTGGTTGATGGAAGATTTTACATTTGTGATGTTGTAAATGAGTTTGAGCAGAAACCTGAACAATAACTTCACTTCGGAAAACCAACGCAATTTCGAGCGCAATTTGTGCCCAGATTGCCAATTGTGCCCAAAGCGGAAACTTTACCCCAACATCTTCACCACCTGGATAGGTCTGGAGGGTCTCTGCAGTACAGCTCACAGAGAATCTCTCACATTGTGCTTGTTTGCTGCACTCTGCACGGCTTCGCCCTGCAACGTAGAATGCACATGGAGCCAGAACAGCAAGAAAACCTTCTAAGATCTGACGAGAAAGACCCTGAGGATGGAACAGAAGCAGGTGGGTGCTGGCACCAAGCTGCATACAAAGCTACTTGCGATCAGTTGATTGCCCAATGCTTCACCTGATCATCTCATTCCCCTGCCACGTTAACACATCTCAGTAACACTTCTACCAGTCCTTCTGCACTGAAATAAAGGACCTTTAACCAAGGTTTTTGTACATGGCACCTGACATTGCAGGCTCAGTAGCTGCTCTAGAACAGAGTTAAAAAGTCAAAAGCTGTGAATTTTTTATTGACTGACAGACAAGCCTTAACATCATTTGTCACCCATTTATTCAATGGGCTAGAAATTTGTTATAGCCAAGGAATGGGCGGTGTCAGTAGAAAAGTTGGAGGATTAGCGCCAGGTGCAAATGCTTTAGACTGCATGCAAAATTCATGCTCACTGCTCAAAGAAATGATTGGAGTCCTAATTTAAGTCTTAAAACGCAAGCTCATTGGCATTAGACATAAAGGGTGGGCCAATATTAGGTGCAGTCTAATCACAAGTCATGATTGCCACAGGCTTTTCTCACTGTTTAAAGGGGAGGTTCATTGATGCTGTAGCACCTCATTCTCAGCATTGCTGGCTGTGCAGCTGCCTCAGCAAGCAGAAGCAGAATAAGGAGAAGGTACCGGAGGATGAACCAGGTGTGCTCATGGCAGATCCATGCCCCAGGGACAGAGCCCGCAGATTCTCCAATGAAGCATTGGAAGCATTGGTTTTCAATGTGGAGAGACAGAAGGCGGTGCTCTACCCGACAAGTGGCAGGAGGCCCTCACCACAAGTCTTCCGCACCGTGGGGAAGGAGGTAGCGCAGTACGTCTCGGGCAGCACTGTGGTCCCCAGGACCCACACACTGTGCAGGAAGAAATTTAACGAACTCACTCAGGTGGTCAGGGTGAGTGAATGCTTCAACAAATGCTACATACCACCATCTGAACCACAGTCTTCACACAATGCCCAAAGCAGCACAACCCCAGCTCTCCCCCACCAACAATCTCTACCTACCAACACTCACACCCACATCTCACACCTTGCACAAAATGACAGCTATTTAACTATGGCAGGCACATCACCCAAACACATTGCTCCACACTCATTTACACACTTTCCTTTCTCTTGCAGGCCAAGGTCGCTCACAACAGGAGGGAGCAGGAGTGCACAGGCTTACAAGCCCACACCCAACCATTGTCTGCGCTGGAAAATAGAGTGCTACAGATTATTGGGCACCAGGTGGTGGGCGCCGTGGCCACCAGCGACGTTGACCCCCTTGGGGACAACAATTGTATGTTCAGCCCTACTCCTTCTTCTCACATCCCACTTCCTCCTCACCCCACAAGCCTTTCGCACTTTCCAGCTAATCATGGTGTATGCATGCATTTCTCCCTTCCTGCCCCCCTCCCCTGACTCTTGTGCCTTTATGCTTTCAGATAATGAGCATGCACCTGAGCAGCCTATCCCTAAGGGCACCATAGAGAGTGAGGGGGGAGAAGAGGAGGAGGAAGAACAAACCCCGTCACCGCATCTCTCACCTGCAGACACCAGCTCAGATACCGGCACTACGTGTTCTTTAGAGGCTAGTATAGTAGCGGAATCTGCACAGGGTGAGGCACTGGGGACGAGTGGGCTGCAGCAAGGTCAGGGGGAAAGGGTAGCTCGGGGGCCAGCTCCCCAGAGGGTGAGTTTGCGCGAGAGTTTTGCTGCACAGAACTCAGATGAGGACCTCAATGGGGAGGCGTTTAGAAGAAGGGTGATGGGCATGCACACGGAGATGATAGGTGCAATGGCAAGGGTGCCCGAGAGCCTCTCGGAAATGATAAGGAGCGTGGAGGAGTCCACCTCCAACATTGCACAAGGCTCTGCGCACACCATGGAGCCCATCTTTTGCAGTCTGCAAAGGATGGTAGACTCCCAGAGAGACTGTGATGAGCCCCAGACCTGATGCCACATGTGATGGGCGATCTGGCAGCTTCCATTGCAGCACAGACAGAAGCGACGCAATGTCTTGGTGCTGTAATGCAGTCTATGCTTGGTGGCATCCAATCTCAGGCTGCTCTCATGCAGTCTCAGCTTGATGCCATGCAAGCTCTGACTACTGCCATAGTGGCTGGGTCTACCACCGTCGATCGGGGCTTTCACGGTGTCGCAGCAGGCCAGCAATCTGTGCTGCAACAGATTGCTAGGGATGCTGAGGTGCTGCCCCGAGGAGAGTGGCAGTGGGTCAGTGGAGCAGGAACCTGCTGTCCTCTCTCAGGATGACAGCATTCCTGCTCCCACCACTGTCACTCTGCCATTTCCCTTGTCACTGCCTGTCATCCAGCCAGCCCAGACTGCTGTCGCCCATGCTGAGGTGGTGCAGTCTACAGCTGGGCCTTGTAGGTCCAGAGCTGGTTGAGGGCATCCTGCAAGGCCATCTGAAGTCTCCCGCACGGACACTCAGCAGCCTTCCACCAGCCCTGCCGCAGCCACTGGGCCAACACTTCGTAGGAGCACTAGAGTCGACAAAGGCACAGTAAGGAGAGGCACTAAGGGATTGTACAAGGGTGAATAGTTCATATTTTTGGTGTAAATATGTGCTACTGATTTTTGATAAATTTATTAATTCACTTACCATTCTTTTGTGGTGTCTGTCATTTCAGCTTTGGGTTGTGATATGGCCTGCGAGAGGGATGGAATGATGGGGATGTGGTGAGCAAAGGGGATCTGGGCTTTAAGTCATCCTGGTGTGCGGCTGGAGGTTTGTTTGGAGGAAGTGGCAGAGTTCTGTGACTACCTCCTTGGTGAGGTGGAGCCATCTAATACACTGCTTCTTGCTTAATTGAAGGTAGGAGAAGTGCTCTCAGAATACCCTCGGAGGGTAAGGCCTCCTGGTGAGAGCCCTGATGTCCCTCTTCATCTCTCTGTGCATTTGTTCCCGTATTTCTCACTGCCTACACTCCCTCTGGAGTAGATCCTGGAGGGTGAGGTCGACTGCCAGTACAGCCTCCATTAATGTTACCAATTGTAGCAGTTTGAATCTTTGAAGAATAACTGTAGCTACCTTTTAGTTGTCAGAACACTCCTGATACAAAAGAACCTTCAAGTTACTGAATGAAACTGTTGCAGTGGGTGAAATGGACAAGAATATATGAAACTGCACTAACCTGACAGCTGTGAGTGATTACTGATGATCATTTTAAATAGCATCCCTGGAGCCAGCTTCCTGGTGCTGGACACCAGCTCTCCCTGTTGGTGCTTACTCCAGGCACTGAGGTAGGTGGCGACAATCAATTTAGCAAATCGGGTGATCAGTGAACGTTACACACTCACTGACGTCATGATCTACCTAGTGTTGATGTTCCAGGCAATACCTCTTACCGGCTGCGCTCAGGGGTGGCCCGGATTTGGCGTGCGGCACGAGATTCATCTCGCCCTGGTGATACTGCTCTAGCGCACTATTAGCACCATCTACTGCCGCTAACGGGAGGCACTAAGGGGACAAATTTTCCCCCCAGGAAGTCTTGCTATAATTGTACAGGGCTCTGGTGAGACTACACCTGGAGTACTGTTCACAGTTTTGGTCTCCTGAGCAAAGGAAGGATATATTTGCCTTAGAGGCGATGCAACGAAGGTTCACTAGATCGATTCCTGGGCTGAGAAGGTAATCCAATGAGGAGAGATTGAGTAGATTCGGCCTATACTCTCTGGAGTTTAGAAGAATGAGAGGTGAACTCATTGAAACATATAAGATTCTGAGGGGGATTGGCAGGATAGATGCTGAAAGATTGTTTCCCTGGCTGGAGAGTCTAGAACTAGGGGGCATCATCTCAGCATAAGGGATTGGACTTTTAAGACTGAGATGAGGAGGAATTTCTTCACTCAGAGGGTTGTGAATCTTTGGAATTCTCTACCCCAAAGGTCTGGATGCTCAGTCATTGAGGATATTCAAGGTTGAAGGCGATAGATTTGGATCAAGGGATATGGGAATTGGGCGGAAAGTGGAGCTGAGGTCGAAGATCAGTCATGATCTTAGTGAATGGCGGAGTAGGCTCGAGGGGCCATATGGCCTACTCCTAATTCTTATGCTCTTATGTTCTTAAACCTACTTTTCAAAATACAGTTACATACCGAGTTAAGGCACCAATGTCCTGTACAAACATACTGCCTCCTAATTATTATTTAACAGAACTCATTGTCCTACAAGTTCTTAAAGTATGCATTGAGTCTGTAGTTTCTGAATGTTCTACATAACAGTAGAGTATTGTAAGAAGACAGAAAAATAGCATTGCAATACAAATTACAGAGCTTGTTCCTCCAGATTGGAATGTTGTGGATTTGAAACCCAGGGACCTTCCACATTTGTCTGCCTTCATTCTGATGATTTTTTTCCAGTTCTTGGCTGGGTTGTTAGACAGTATGCCAAAAGCAGGTGAAATCCATTTTCAAGGTTGAAAAATTAGCCTTGACTAAATGGAGAAGATACACTACCTGCCGGGGGCTAATCGTGTCAATTTCCTCCCCATCCAACTCACCCCTCCCAGTGCTGACTCTGTGGACTCTGCCAGCGGATCAGCTTTCACCACCCCTCTCTCCCAATTCATTCAGAAATGCACTTTCAAAATCCCTACTGTCTAGTCCTTGCCCCTCTATTCACCGCATTTCTGCAGCTATTAATCTGCTCAACAACACCCTCAGCTCCAGCTTTTTTGCCCTAGTACCCATGAAAACCATTACTCTCTCTCACCCTGGTCGTTCCCCTGGTACGGTCTTCATCTCCGCTCCCTTAAGTCCAAGGTATGCAGACTTGAACTGATCTGGCGGACAACTGGTTTAACCATTCACCGCCAGATATGGCTGGACCACATAAAGCATTATAAGGTTCTGCTCTCGTCTGCCAAAACTGTTCGCTATTCCAGCATCATCCTGGAATACAAAGATAACACCCAGCTTCTTTTCTCAATTGCAAACCGTCTTCTTAAACCCCTCTCCCTTGTCTTCTCCACCCTCACCTCCAACAACAAGAGGAGCTCATGGACTTCTTTGTCATTAAGATTGAGACCATCTGATCAGCTGCCTCTGCCACTTCCCTTCCTTCCCCTGGCCCATGGGGCCAAACTTCCCCTAAGGTTCCCCCCTGCCCTAGCCCTGAACTCGCATCTTTCTCTAGTTTCTCTTCTATCTCCTCTCATGCCCTCTCTGAGCTCATCTTGTCCAGGAGACCCACTTCCTGCTCCTTCGACCCTATTCCCACTAAACTGTTGACCACCCAACTTCCCCTCCTGGCTCCCACACTAGCGGATATTGTTAACGGTTCTCTCTCCTCAGGTACTGTCCCCCTCAAATCTGCCATCATCATCCATCTCCTCAAAAAAACAACTCTTGACCCCTCCATCCTTGCAAACTACCACCTCATTACCAACTTCACATTCCTCCCCAAAGCACTTGAACCTGTTGTCACCTCCCAAATCCATGCCCAACTTTCCCGGAACTTCATGTTTGATTCACTTCAATCAGGTTTCTACCCCTGCCACACTACTAAAATGGCTCTTATCTAAGTCACAAATTACATCCTATGTGACTGTGACAAATGTAACTATCCCTCCTCATCCTTCTCGACCTGTGGGAAATCAGGGACACTTCCTGTGTCCCTGACGACCATGTGTGTGGGAAATGTATCCAGCTGCAGCTACTGACGGACCACATTGCGGCGCTGGAGTTGCGGATGGATGCATATTGGAGCATTCGCGATGCTGAGAATGTCGTGAATAACACGTTTAGCGAGTTGGTCACACCGCAGGTAAAGGGTGTACAGGCAGGAAGTGAATGGGTGACCACCAGGCAGAGTAAGAGGTGCAAGCAGGTAGTGCAGGGGTCCCCTGTGGCCATCCCCCTCTCAAACAGATATACCACTTTGGATGCTGTTGGGGGGGATGACTTATCAGGGGAAGGCGGCAGCAGCCAACTTCCTGGCACCATGGGTGGCTCTGCTGCACAGGCTGGGAGGAAAAAGTGTGGAAGAGCTATAGTGATAGGGGATTCAATTGTAAGGGGAATAGATAGGCGTTTCTGCGGCCGCAATCGAGACTCCAGGATGGTGTGTTGCCTCCCTGGTGCAAGGGTCAAGGACGTCTCGGAGCGGCTACAGAACACTTTGGAGGGGGCGGGCGAACAGTCAGTTGTCGTGGTGCACATAGGCATCAATGATATAGGTAAAAAACGGGATGAGGTCCTAAAAGCAGAATATAGGGAGTTAGGAGGTAAATTAAAAAAGAGGACCTCAAAGGTAGTAATCTCAGGATTGCTACCAGTGTCACGTGCTAGTCAGAGTAGAAATAGGAGGATATTTCAAATGAATACGTGGCTAGAAGAATGGTGCAAGGGGGAGGGATTCAAATTCCTTGGACATTGGAACCGGTTCTGGGGGAGGTGGGACCAGTACAAACGGGACGGTCTGCACCTGGGCAGGGCCGGGACCGATGTCCTAGGGGGAGTGTTTGCTAGTGCTGTTGGGGAGGGTTTAAACTAAAGTGGCAGGGGGTTGGGAACCTGAGCAGGGAGACAGAGGAAAGGGAAATAAGGAAAAAAGCTAAAGACAGGAAGGAGAAAAACAAAAGTAGAAGGCAAAGAACTCAACGGTTTAAATCAAACATGGTCACAGTAAATAATAATTCATATAGGTCTCAGAGCGTTAAAAAAACAAGCCTGAAGGCTTTGGGGTAGAAATTAGGTCGCGCCCAATTTGGGGCGAAAATATCGTCTGGACGCAAATATTAGCGCCTGGCGCTAATTATCGGCACTGACTGGAAACTTCACTTGTACCGCCCCGGGAGGTGAGTGGAGCGCTAAAGCAGGCGCTGCACACCTGTCTTAAGGCGCAAAGGCCGAGCAGTGAGGCGCTAACTCAGAGCGCTGGCGAAGCTCATGTAATGTCAGTCAGCAATGGAACACACACACAATGGCACGGGCCAGTTCTTAAAGGGGATGGTTAATCTTGCTTTCCATCCACATCCTGTTCATTGCAGCCTTGAATCTCGGCCTGGAGAGACTTGCACATCAAATGTGCTGGAAAGAACAATGGAGAGTACCAGGCAAAGAGCTCAGAGTGCAGCTCCCACAGTCTCTGCTAAATCGATACAAGGAATGGCAAATCAAAATGAACCTGCAAAGTGCTGCTCAGTACCCAAAACTCCTTCACACAACGTTGAATCTCTCCAGAAGTCTCTCCCTCTCTCTCTCTGAATGCGTAGTTCAAAAATGCCACCAACAATAAAAGACAGGAAGAGGCCCCCTTTAAATAGCGCCCCCCCCAGCCCCACAGCGATTGATAGCGTTCCAGTCTTCTGGTCGTTGGAAGCGCCAGGCGGTAAGGCAGGGGGCGCCACTCAATTTCCGCTCCGGGGCGCCATAAGGGCGTTGCACCATGGAATGACGTCACAATCTGCGCGCGCAGGTGGTCGCAGCGGTAAGTTTTAGCGCCGCCGCACAATGTCAAGTTAAGTTCCCGAGCGGCGCAAACATCGCTGCGCCCGGGCGTTAGCGGCTTTGCGCCCCATTAGCGCCCTCTTAAGGCGCTAACGGGAGGCGCAACCAACTGAATTTTTACCCCTTTGTGTCTTAATGCAAGGAGCATTCGGAACAAGGTGGATGAATTAGCTGTGCAGATAGAGGTAAATGAATACGATTTGATTGGGATTACAGAAACATGGCTCCAGGGTGGCCAAGGCTGGGAACTCAACATCCAGGGTTATTCAATATTTAGGAAAGATAGGCAAAAAAGAAAGGGAGGTGGGGTAGCATTGCTGGTTAAAGAGGGGATTAACACAATTGAAAGGAAGGATATTAGCTCTGATGATGCGGAATCTGTATGGGTAGAACTGAGAAATAACAAGGGGCAGAAAACGTTAGTGGGAGTGGTATATAGACCTCCAAACAGTAATACGGAGGTTGGGGACGGCATTAAAAGGGAAATTAGAGAAGCATGCAGTAAGGGCACAGCAGTCATCATGGGTGACTTTAATTTACATATAGATTGGGCTAACCAAATTAGTAAAAATACTGTGGAGGAGGAATTCCTCGAATGTTTACGAGATGGTTTTCTGGAACAATATGTCGAGGAACCAACCAGAGATCAGGCCATCTTAGACTGGGTATTATGCAACGAGAAAGGATTAATTAGCAATCTTGTTGTACGAGGCCCCTTGGGTCAGAGTGATCATAATATGATAGAATTCTTCATTAGGATGGAGAGTGAAGTAGTTGAATCAGAGACTAGGGTCCTGAATTTAAATAAAGGAAACTACGATGGTATGAGGCGCGAATTGGGTAGGATTGATTGGGGAATGTCACTCAAGGGGTTGATGGTGGATAGGCAATGGCAAACATTCAAAGACTGCATGGATGAACTACAGAATTTGTACATCCCAGTGTGGCATAAGAATAAAACAAAAAGGGTGACTCAACCGTGGCTAACAAGGGAAATTAGGGATAGCATAAGATCCAAGGAGAGGGCATATAAATTGGCCAGAAAAAGCGATAGCCCTGAGGATTGGGAGCAGTTTAGGATTCAACAAAGGAGGACAAAGGGATTAATTAAGAAGGGGAAAATAGAATATGAAAGTAAGCTTGCTGGGAACATAAAAACTGACTGTAAGAGCTTTTATAGATATGTGAAGAGAAAAAGATTAGTGAAATCAAGTGTAGGTCCCTTGCAGTCAGAAGCGGGGGAAGTTATAATGGGGAACAAAGAAATGGCAGCCCAATTAAATGCATATTTTGGTTCTGTCTTCACAAAGGAGGACACAAATAACCGTGGCAACACGGTGGCATAGTGGTTAGCACTGTTGCCTCACAGCGCCAGGGACCTGGGTTCGAATCCGGCCTCGGGTGACTGTCTGTGTGGAGTTTGCACATTCTCCCCGTGTCTGCGTGGGTTTCCTCTGGTTGCTCCGGTTTCCTCACACAGTCCAAAGATGTGCGGGTTAGGTTGATTTGGCTATGATAAATTGACCCTTAGTGTTAGGGGGATTAAATACGCGGGGTTACGGGGATAGGGTGGGATATGTGTCGGTGCAGGCTCGATGGGCCGAAATGGCCTCTATCTGCATTGTGGGGATTCTGTGAAAAACCTCCCAGAGATGTTGGAGAACATACGGTCTGATGAAAGGGAGGAACTGAAAGAAATCAGTATTTGCAGGGATATGGTGTTAGGGAAATTGACGGTATTGAAGGCCGATAAATCCCCAGGGCCTGATAATCTACATCCTAGGGTACTTAAGGAAGTGGCCCTAGAAATAGTAGATGCATTGCTGATCATCTTCCAACATTTGATGGAATCTGGAACTGTACCCATGGATTGGAGGGCAGCTAATGTTACCCCACTATTCAAAAAGGGTGGTAGAGAGAAAACGGGGAATTACAGACCGGTAAGCCTGACATCGGTAGTGGGGAAAATGCTAGAGTCCATTATAAAGGATGTAATAGCTGAGCATTTGAGAAACAGTGACAGGATCGGACAAAGTCAACATGGTTTTAAAAAAGGTAAATCGTGCTTGACTAATCTACTGGAATTTTTTGAGGATGTAACTGGGAAAATAGATAAGGGAGAACCAGTAGATGTGGTGTATTTGGACTTTCAAAAGGCTTTCGATAAGGTCCCGCATAAGAGATTAGCGGGTAAAGTTAAGGCACATGGGATTGGGGACAATGTATTGACTTGGATAGAGAACTGGTTGGCGGACAGAAAGCAGAGAGTAGGAATTAATGGGTCTTTTTCCGAGTGGCAAGCAGTGACTAGTGGGGTACCGCAAGGATCGGTTCTTGGGCCCCAGCTATTCACAATATACATTAATGATCTAGATAAGGGAATTAAATGTAATATCTCCAAGTTTGCAGATGACACAAAGCTGGGTGGGAGTGTGTGCAGCGAGGAGGATAGCGAGAAACTCCAGGATGATCTGGACAGGTTGGGTGAGTGGGCAGAAGCGTGGCAGATGCAATATAACGTGGATAAGTGCGAGGTTATCCACTTTGGTGTCAAAAACAGAAAGGCAGACTATTATCTGAATGGCAATAGATTGGGAGAAGGGGAAGTGCAACGAGACCTGGGTGTCCTTGTGCACCAGTCGCTGAAAGTAAGCATGCAGGTGCAGCAGGTGGTGAAGAAGGCAAATGGTATGTTGGCCTTCATAGCGAAAGGGTTTGAGTATAGGAACAGGGATGTCCTGCTGCAGTTGTACAGGGCCTTGGTGAGACCACACCTTGAGTACTGTGTGCAGTTTTGGTCGCCTTATCTGAGGAAGGATGTTCTTGCCATGGAAGGAGTTCAGCGAAGATTCACAAGGCTGATACCTGGGATGGCAGGAATGACATATGAGGAGAGATTGGGTCGATTGGGCTTATACTCACTGGAGTATAGAAGAATGAGAGGGGATCTCATCGAAACATATAAAATTCTGACAGGTCTGGACAAACTAGATGCAGGAAGAATGTTCCCGATGGTCGGAGAGTCCAGAACCAGGGGTCATAATCTACGGATAACGGGTAAACCATTTAGGACAGAAATGAGGAAGAATTTCTTCACCCAGAGAGTGGTGAACCTGTGGAATTCTCTACCACAGAAGGTAGTTGAGGCGAAGTCATTAAATATATTCAAGGATGAGTTAGATATATTTCTTAAAGCTAAAGGTATGAAGGGATATGGGGAGAAGGCAGGTACAGGGTACTGAGTATAGATGATCAGCCATGATCTCATCGAATGGCGGAGCAGGCTCGAGGGGCCGAATGGCCTACTCCTGCTCCTATCTTCTATGTTTCTATGTTTCTATGTCTGCAGCCATTCACACGGTTAACCATACCATCCTCCTCCAATGCCTCTCCACCGTCGTCCAGCTGGTGGGACTGCACTCGCCTAGTTCCATTCTTATCTATCTAATCATAGTCAGAGAATCACCTCCAATGGCTTCTCTTCCCGTCCCGCACCGTTAGATTGAAAAAAGGGGAAGTGCAACAAGACCTGGGTGTCCTTGTGCACCAGTCGCTGAAGGTAAGGATGCAGGTGCAGCAGGCAGTTAATAAGACAAATGGTATGTTGGCCTTCATAGCGAGAGGGTTCGAGTACAGGAACAAGGATGTCTTGCTGCAGTTGTACAGTGCTTTGGTGAGACCACATCTTGAGTATTGTGTGCAGTTTTGGTCGCCTTATCTGAGGAAGGATGTTCTTGCCATGGAGGGAGTGCAGCGAAGATTCACCAGACTGATACCTGGGATGGCCGGAATGACGTATGAGGAGAGATTGGGTCGATTGGGCTTATACTCGCTGGAGTTTAGACGAATGAGAGGGGATCTCATTGAAACTTATAAAATTCTAACAGGACTAGACAGACTAGATGCAGGAAGGATGTTCCCGATGGCCGGGGAGTCCAGAACCAGGGGTCACAGTTTAAGGATAAGGGGTAAGCCATTTAGGACAGAGATGAGGAGGAATTTCTTCACCCAAAGAGTGGTGAACCTGTGGAATTCTCTACCACAGAAGGCAGTTGAGGCCAACTCATTAAATATATTCAAGAAGGAGTCAGATATATTTCTTAAAGCTAAAGGGATCAAGGGATATGGGGAGAAGGCAGGGACAGGGTACTGAATTTGGATGATCAGCCATGATCTCACTGAATGGCGGAGCAGGCTCGAGGGGCCGAATGGCCTACTGCTCCTATCTTCTATGAATCTATGTTACCTCTGGTGTCCCCAAGATTCTATCCTTGGCCCCCTCCTATTTCTCATCTACATGCTGCCCCTCAGCGACATCATCCGAAAGCACAGCGTCAGTTTCACATGTATGCTGACAACACACAACTCTACCTCACCACCACTTCTCTCAACTCCTCTACTGTCTCTAAATTTTCAGACTGCTTGTCCGACATCCAGTACTGGATGAGCAGAAATTTCATCCAATCAAATATTGGGAACACAAAAGCCATTGTCTTCGGTTCCCACCACAAACTCCGTTCTCTTGCCATTGACTCCATCCCTCTCCTGGCAACTGTCTGAGGCTGAACCACACTGTTTGTAACCTTGGTGACACATTCACCTCCTCCCCGCCCCCCCCGAGATGAGCTTTCAACCACATAGCCACACCATCACTAAGGCCTGTTTTTACCAGCATAAGAGTTTAAAAAAGTAAAAAAAAAAATTTGTTTTCATTCATTTATAATGTAAAAATACTTTTAAAAAAGGTAAGTTTATTTTTAGCCCCATAGAAAGCTTTAATTATTTTTTTCAAAAAATTAAATTTTTGTTTAAAATATTTAATTTAATGTAATTTTAACTCATTTTAAAAACATGATTTAAAAAAAAAAATTATTTAATGTTGCAGTGTCTTTTTTCAGTGATCCCCATTCATACTTTTGACAGGTCTACCTGTCAAAAGTATGAAGCGGGATTCCCTTCTCCCATTGGCTCGCCTGACCCAAGTGATCCCAGGGACGCTTGCGAACTGTCTGCGCCCCTGGGATACCTGGGCCACTGCGCGCGCACGCACCAGGAGAGGCCCAGGAGTGGAAGAGTCCAGACCTCGGGAGCCCTCAGGTAAGGGCGTAGATTTTTTTCCCGATAGGAGGCATCCGCACGCAGAATGCCTCCTATCGGAAATTACGGCCATTGTTTTTTAAAAAAGGAAGTAAACATGCAGGTAAGTGGTTACTATTTCTGATACTTAGACACAGAGTTATTTTGCCTTTAGTCATGCCTTCTGTTGCGAAGTATACTGGTTGGGCACTGATAGTCGTCACAGATAAGTATGTGGGCCAAAGTTTCCTCTACTCTCCACGCTAGAATAGAATATGCGGTGTAGAGTGGTCCTTGAAGAGAGGGAAACATGTCCAAAAAGAAAGAAAAAGGAAAGCAAGAATAGCAGAGGTTTTAGCAGCTCAATTTAAACTCCTAAGCCAACTATTTTCTTGCTTAAAGGACAATCCATCTGTCCAAAATTGCTGCACATACGGTCCTTGTTGCTGATCAAGCATTAATTGGTAATGGAGCTTTTCTCTTCTAAAATGTGCAATTACCATTAATTGTTTCCATTCATGTGTAACGCACATCAGATGTTAAAGTAGTGTAGGGGGTGGTGTGTGGGGTCAGCCTCACCTCTGACTCAGTGAGCGGTTTGAATCGCTCCCACGCCCCTGGTTCTAGACCTTGGACTTATTTGGGGGTTGTGAACAAAGATGCAGTAGACAACAGGTTCTGATGAAAGAGTTTTGACTTTTATTAAAGGAAGTAAAACACAACACAAACACTCTTATCACTCTAAAGGTGGGGAACACTTCGGTACAAGCGAGGGAAATAACATTAGAAGAATACTTCACCCCTCCCAATCCCACTTCACTAGCTAGGTTGGACTCTGGAGAACCAGGGATAATGCTCATCAAACAAATCCTTGACAGTTTAGAGTTAGGGTTTAGAGTCTTTTGAGTAAAAGGTTTCGTAAGGTCCTTGTTGCCGTGAGGTGTCCGATGGTCACTGAGGCAGTCGCTCTGGTTTCTTCTTGCGTGTCGGTCTGCTTGTGAAGTTGTTGGCCTTCTTTGTTGAACTTCTTGCTGTAACTCTGCCTCTGTTTTAAACTGTCTTCTTCCAAGCTGTGGAACTGCCTTCTTGCAGAACTGTGGAAACTGCCTTCTTTCGGCCTGCTTGTCCTGAACTGTGTAACTCCAGCCCTGACTTTTTGCTGAAAACAGGCTTTGAATTCTGTTGAACTTGAACTCCCTTCTTATTGAACTGTTGTAACTGCTTGATGGGCCTTCAATTATACTAAATTGAAGTGGCCTTGTCAAAACCAAATCAAATCCTGGTTATTGTAAGACCTCGTTAAAAGTAACGACTTTACTAAGTGTCAAATGGCTTTGTAAATGTGTGAAATGGTTTCCGGATAGCCCCATCCTGTCGATCTGTTGTTTAATCGGAGTTTGCATTGTCCTTGTGTTTTGGGTTTCTTGACTGGGCCTGGGGATTTTCAAAAGGTGTCTTGAATTATTCAATTTTGGATGTGTTGTGAGGTTTTGGGTGAGGTTCTTCCTCTTGCCTGGATTGCAGTGCAAACAAATTCCAGACAGCTTGACTCCAAAAGCTGTCCACTGCCTTGCCACACCCCTCCGCAGCCTGTCTTGTGTCTGTGAAAGGTGTCTTTCCCAACAGTAAGATTCAAAAGTCATTTTTCCTCAGGGTTTTTCTTCCCTGATCTTTAAAATGTCCAAAACTGAGGTTTTTACCTCAAATCACTTCACTTAGGTCTCATCATCCCAAATTCGTATGACAAATCCAAAAATCACCCCTTTTAGGGTTCTATATGAGTTTCTGGGGAATTTTTCGAAGCTTACAGTAGTTGTGGTTTAAAAATGTTTAAGGAATAAACCATTAATTACATTTTTAAAGGAAAAACAGACCTCACCTTGTACAAAGAAGATGGACACTCTTGTAATGTAATCTGTTCCTCAGATTGTTTATAAACAATATCATGAATTTAATAAAAAGAGAAAACAAAGGTTGTGCAGATTTTAATTGCACTGTGCCTTTACATTGGATTCTGCTTTTGCTGTTCCTGCTGTGATTGCTATATGAGATTTTGATATCTGGTGGTTGAATTCAATGTGGCTTTTCAGCCAGTCTGTATTCTTGCTTGCAAGCAAGAAAATAGACATTTGCAAAGAAAGGTTTTACTGAAGTTGAAAGTGATTCCAACATATGGGTTGTCAGAGAGGAAGTCCATTGGTGGCACCTCACTGCGCGACTGTTAACATAAGAATAAATGGGTTAACACCTTTGTTAGAAATAGTGGGCAAAGGAATTTAATGAGTGCGAGGCCAAAGCCATTAGGAAAACATGCCACAAATTTCATATACTTACTACAGACTCCATTCACTTCTCTGGCCACTGTCTCAGTTTGAACAAGACTGTTCAGAACCTCAGCAGCGTATTCGACCCTGAACTGAGCTTCAGACCCATATCCTCCCCATCACAAAAAACTGCATACTTCCACTTCCGTAACATCGCGGCCCAAAAATTTGTCTTGATACGCGAGAGTACGCACTGCGTACTCTCGCGTATTCTGTCTCCAATTGCCGGTTTTCTGCATGCACTGCGCATGCGCTGAAAACCGGCACTTGGTGAATGGAAAAGGGGGCGGTTCCTAAGTGAACCGCGTGCGCGCTACAGGCTGCGCGCACACAGTGCACTTAGTGGTTTCAACGCGCAGGTAAGTATGGAAGATTTTACACATAAAAAAAGGAGGAGTAAGACCCACTTTTAACAAGGTAAGTAGTGAATTAAGTATTATTTTGAATTTTTTTTAACAGGTATATCTTTTTTAGAGACTTTAAAGACAGGTAAGTTTATTTTTATAACTTTTTAAAAGATTTTAAATTTTTTCAAAAATTTAATTTTTTATTTAAAATGGTTAATTTATTTAACTATACTTATTTTATTAATGTGATGGTTTTTTTTTTAATTTAATTGAGGTTTAGCTGTTCTTTTGGGGGGCTATAGTATTCATAGCTTTCACAGCACTTATGTGAAAGTTATGAATGGAAGATGGTGTGCTGCCATTGGCTCTAACTGAGTCACGTGATCCCACAGCTCGCATGAATTAACTGCGCCTGTGGGATACGCAAGCCCAGCACAGCAGCTGTCCAGAACATCAAGTTCGTGCGAGCTGGAACTGAAAAAGCCAACGCGCAGTGAGAGATCGCGGGGAAGCCTTACCCTCGCACGAAGGCTTCCTCACGAATTTTTGGGTGATCACATCTCCATCCCTACCTCATTCCATCTGACATTGAAACCCTCATCTATGCATTTTTCACCTCCAGATTCAATAACCTCAATGCTCTCCTAGCTGGCTTCCCATCCTATACCCTTTAAAATTCAGCTCATCCAAAACTCTGCTGCCCAAAACCCCTCGACTCCCTTCATCTCAGCATAGATAGCCATGACTTCAGTTGCTTGGGCCCCACACTCTGGAATTCCTTCAGTAATCCCCTCTGCCAGTCCACCTTCTTCTCCTCCTGTAAGACCCTTCTTAAAACCCACCACTTTGACCAAGCATTTGATCACCACTCCTAATAGCTCATTCTATGGCTCAGCACCTATTTTTATACACCTCGGTGAAGTGACTCAGTATGTTTTCCTAAGTTAAAGATGCTATATAAATGTAGGTTGTTGTTAAATTCATGAAGCATTCATATGGTAATATTCACACAGCATAATTTCAAGGTCCCTGTCTGATTCTATGCAACACGTGTATATTTAACTGGCAACTCTCTGAAGCTTAGTCATGAATTGTGAGTCTGGCAATTGAAAGGTAGCATGAGCAGTGCAAGGGAATGGATGGCGGTTTTCTATTGTGTACACATGACCGCAAGTAGCCCCTATCATGACAACATAAGAAAGCGAGAACATAAACACTGTGTGAAAGTGGTTTGTACACCTGACTATGAGAGAGACTAAGGGCTAGAAATTTGTTATAGCCAAGCAATGGGCAGTATTTAGATTAAATAAGGCTTAGCTGCGCCACCTGAAAAATCATCTAGGATGCACACAAAATTTGTGCTCATTCCTCATTAAAATGATTGTAGTCATGATTCTAGTCTAAAAACTCAAGCTCATTGGTATTACACTGAAAAGCTGGACCAATATTGGGGGCAGTCTAATTGCAAGTAATGATTGCCACAGGCTTTTTTCACTACTTAAAGGGGAGGTTCATTGATGCTGCAGCACCTCATTGTCAGGATTGTTGGGTGTGCAGCTGCCCCAACAACTATAAGAAGAAGGTCAAGGAGAAGGAAGAAGTTCTTTACAAATCCTGATGGCAGATCGTTGTCCCAGGGAGAGAGGCCGGAGGTTCTCCGATGAAGCTCTGGAGGCATTGGTTTTCGTGGTGGAGAGAAGGCGGGCGGTCCTGTACCCGTCAACTGGCAGGAGGCCCTCGCCACAAGTGTCCCACACTATGTGGAGGGAGGTAGCACACCACGTCTCGGGCAGCACTGTGGTCCCCAGGACTCACACTCAGTGCAGGAAGAAGTTTAACAGCCTCACACGGCTGGTCAGGGTGAGTGAAGGCTTCAACAAATGCTACATACCACCATCTGTACCACAAGCTCACACACTGCTCAATGCACCACAGCCCCAGCACTCACCCACCAACAATCTCTACCTAGCAACACTCACACCCACAATCTCACACCTTGCACACAATGACAGCTATTCAACTATGGCAGGCAAATCACCCAAACACATTGCTCCAGACTCACTCACACACTTCCCTTTCTCTTGCAGGCCAAGGTGGTGCATAATCACTGGGAGCAGGAGCGGACGGGGTGGGTGGGGGTGGGGGTGGGGGGGAGGGCAAGCCCACATTGAAGAGCTGAGCCAGCTGGAGAGGAGAGTGCTGCAGATCATTGGGCGCCAGGTGGTGGGCACCGTGGCCACCAGCGACGTTGACACCCTTGGGGACAACAACGCTATGTTCATTCCTACTCCTTCTTCACACATCCCACTTCCCCCTCAGCCCACAATCTTTTCTCACTTTCAAGCTACTTATGCTGTATGCATGCATTTCTGCCTTCCCATCACCCCTCCCCTCACCATAACCTGACTCTTGTCCCTTTCAGCTTTCAGATAATCAGTAAGCACTTGAGCAGCATGTCCCTGAGCACCGCAGAGAGCGAGGGGGGAGAAGAGGAGGAAGAAAAAGACACAGTGTCACTGCATCTGTCACTCGCAGACACCAGCTCAGAAACTGGCATGACGCGTTCTTTAGAGGCTAGTGTAGTAGTGGGATCTGCACAGGATGAGGCACCGGGCAAGAGTGGGCTGCAGCAAGGCCAGGGGGAAAGGGTAGCTTGGGGGCCAGCTCCCCGGAGGGCGGGTTCGCGCGCGAGTTCTGCTGCACAGGACTCAGATGAGGATCTCGATGGGGAGGCCTTCAGAAGAAGTGATGGGCATGCACACGGAAATGGCAAGGCTGCCAGAGAGCCTCTCATTAATGGCAAGGAGCGTGGAACAGTCCGCCTCCAACATTGCATGGGGCTCTGCACAGAGCATGGAGCCCAGGATTTCCAGTCTGGAAATGACGGTGCACTCTCAGAGAGACTGTGGCGACCCAGACATGATGGCGTGCATAAGGAGCGATGTCGCAGCTTCCATTGCAGCACAGGCGGAAGCAACCCAATGTCTTTGTGCTGCGGCAGAAGCTCAGACTCCTCTCATGTAGTCTATGCTTGGTGGCATTTAATCTCAGTCTCCTCTCATGCAGTCTATGTATGATGCCACCCAAGCTCTGACTGCTCTCATGCAGTCTCAGCATGATGCCACCCAAGCTCTGACTGCTGCCATCATGGCTGAGTCTACCACTGTCGACCGGAGCTTTCACGGTGTTGCAGCAGGCCAGCAATCTGTGCTCCAACAGATTGCTAGGAATGCTGAGGCGCCGTGCCGGGGGAGTGACAGTGGATCTGTGGAGCAAGAACCTGCTGTCCTCTCTCAGGATGACAGCATACTCCCACCACTGCCACTCCACCATTGCCCTTGCAGCTGCCTGTTATCCAGCCACCCCAGACTGCTGCCGCCCATGCTGAGGTGGTGCAGTCTACAGTCGGGCCTTCCTGGTCCACAGCTGGTCAAGGTCATCCTGCAAGATGATCTGAAGTCTCCCGCATAGAAACTCAGCAGCCTTCCACCAGCCGTGCTGCAGCCACTGTGGGCATACTGCGTAGGAGCACTAGCATAGGAAAAGGCACACGAATGACAGGCTCTAAGGGATTGCACAAGGGTGGTTAGTTAATAGTATTCATTTAATATGTGTGATATGTTTATAGATAAATTTATTAATTGTGTTTGGAATCTTTTGTGGTGTCTTTGATTTCAGCTTTGCGTCCAGGAGGACGCTGTGATATGGCGTGAGATGGGGATGGTATGATGGGGATGTGGTGAGCTACAGGGATCTGGGGTTTCATTCATGCGAATCGGAGTCTGATGAGCCGGTCACGGACAGCCCATTCGGAAGGCCGATTGTCTCGCTGCCTCCGACCTCCCTCCTGTTCCTCCACCTCCTCATCTTCTTCCTCCTCGTCCTCTTCCTCCTCATCCTCTTCCTCCTCCTCCTGTAATCCCTGGTGGCAAGGGCTGCGCCCTCATGATGGTCAAGTTGTGGAGCATGCAGCAGACCACCACGAAATGGGTCACCCGTTCAGCCAAGTACTGGAGGGCTCCTCTTGAGCAGTCAAGGCAGCGGAACCATTGCTTCAGTAGGCTGATGGTCTCCTCGATGATGTTTCTGGTGGCAGCATGGCTCTCACTGCGGTCATGGAATATCTCAGGATTGTTATGCAGTGCCCGCAAAGCCACATGGGTGCAGTCAATGACACCCTGCACCATGTGGAAGCCCGCTATACTGGCAAAGCCACATGCACACTCGTCCTGCTTCTCTCTGGTGATCGGGAAGCCCATATAGTCCCTTCTCCTGGTGTAGAGAGCTTCAGTGACCTCGCGGATGCAGTGGTGGACAGCAAACTGTGAGATGTTAGCTATGCCTCCTGCTGCAGACTGGAAGGATCTGCTGGTGAAGAAATTGAGGGCCACGATGACCTTGACTGCCACTGGCAGAGCTGTGGTCGCCCTGGTCTGAGGCTGGAGGTCTGGTTGCAGGAGGTGGCAGAGTTCTGTGACCACCTCCTTGGTGAAGCGAAGCCTCCTAATACACTGCTGCTCACATAATAGAAGGTAGGAGAAGTGATGTTGGAAGACCCTAGGAGAGTAAGGCCTCCTGCTGAGAGCCCTGATAGCACCCCCCTCCCTCTGCACACATGTTCCCATCTTTTTCACTGCCTTGGGTCCCTCCGCCGTAGATCTTGGAGGGCGAGGTCGACCGACAGTACATCCCCCAGCTAGCAAGCATTGTAGTTTGAAGAGTCTCAAAAATAATGAGGGAGCTTTTTACTTGCCAGAACACTCCCTGATACCAAATAACATTGAAATAACTAAAGAAAACTCTTGCAGTTGCAGGAAGCAGAACATAGCAACTCAAACTTCAAAACCCTGTCAGATGCGAGTAATTGAATTTTTTGAGGAGGTAACAAGGAGGGTAGATGAGGGTAGTGCATTTGATGTAGTTCATATGGACTTTAGCAAGGCTTTTGATAAGGTTCCACATGACAGACTGGTCACGAAGTTAAAAGCCCATGGGATCTAGGGCAAAAGTGTCAAGTTGGATTCAAACTGGCTCGGAGACAGGAAGTAGAGGGTAATGGTTGATGGATGTTTTTGTGACTGGAAGACAGTTTCCAGTGGGGTTCCGCAGGGCTCAGTACTAGGTCCCTTGCTTTTTGTGGTATATATCAATGATCTAGACTTGAATATCGAGGGTATGATTAAGAAGTTTGCAGATGATACTAAAATCGGCTGTGTGGTTGATACTGAAGAAGGAAGCTGTAGACTGCAGGAAGATATCAATAAATTGGTCAGGTGGGCAGAACAGTGGCAAATGGAATTCAATATGGAGAAGTGTGAAGTAATGCATTTGGGGAGGGCTAACAAGGAAAGGGAATACACATTAAATGGTAGGACACTGAGTAGTGTAGAGGAACAAAGGAGTGCATGTCCACAGATCCCTGAAGGTAGCAGGCCAGGTAGATAATGTGGTTAAGAAGGCACACGGAATGCTTGCCTTTATTAGCTGTGGTATAGAATACAAGAGCAGGGGGATATGCTTCAACTGTATAAAACACTAGTTAGGCCTCAGCTAGAGTACTGCGTGCAGTTCTGGTCACCACATTACAGGAAAGATGTGACTGCACTAGAGAGGGTACAGAGGAGATTTACAAGGATGTTGCCGGGAGTAAAGAATCTTAGCTATGAGGAAAGACTGGATAGGCTGGGTCTGTTTTCCTTGGAACAGAACAGGCTGAGGGGAGACCTTATTGAGGTGTATAAAATTATGAGGGGCCTAGATAAAGTGGATAGAAAGGACCTGTTTCCCTTTAGCAGAGGAGTCAAAAACCAGGGGGCACAGATTTAAAGTAATTGGGGGAAGGTTTAGAGGGAAATTTCTTCACCCAGAGGGTTGTGGGGGTTTGGAACTCACTGCCTGAAAGGGTGGTAGAGGCAGGAACCCTAACCACATTTAAAAAGTACTTGGATGTGCACTTGGGATGCTCTAACGTGTAGGGCTACGGACCAAGAGCTGGGAAGTGGGATTAGGCTGGATAGCTCTTTGTTGGCCGGTGCGGACACGATGGGCCGAAATGGCCTCCTTCCGTGCTGTAACTTTCGATGATTCTATGATTTGTGATGATCCCTTTAAATAGCATCGCTGCAGCCGGCTCCCTGCTGCTGCACACCACCTCAGCTTGTCATTGCTTTCTGCAGCCAGTAACTTAAATGGCCAAAACAAAGTTGGGAGATTGGGTGTCAAGTGAGCATCGCACATTCACTGATGTCATGATCTCCATGATTGCGATGTCCCCTGCGATCGAGTTTAGTGGCAGCACTACTGGCAAGACATGGTGTGTACCGCTGGAACCACCATCATCTGGTGGTAGAGCGCTGAACTGCATTTTAGCGCCTACTCGTGGCGCTAACGTGTGTTGCTAAACACACAAATTTCTCCCCCTTACTGTGCTAACTCATCGTGTTACTTAACTCCCTTAGGTAAGTAACTTTAATGTTTCTCTAACACTAATGCAAGAATGCTTCAACTGCATGGGTACTGTGCATCATATAAATTCTTATTTCTAAGACAGGCAACTTACTGTTACCTACCTAAAATTGAGAGGTAAACACTGAAAATTCCAGACATGGGCTAAAATTAATTTTGAACAGAATTTGTTTACTTATGACCTGGCCTTAATTTGAGTAGCCTGAACTTACATTCATATGCAAGTTCTCTCCACTTGTAATTACCTTTTACTTCAAAGCAGCTCAGTTGGATCAGCATTGACCTGGTCTCCTCTTTCTCATAAGAACTGTAGCAAGATACATTTATGAGAAACAAACTTTGGAGGCACGAGTTCAAGGTACCTTGGCCTAGATATTGGCGGCTTTAGCGATGGCTGTTAAGGCCCATTTTGGTGAAAAAATAGTGACCGCCTCACTTTCGCCCACTTTAGATGAGTCTCGTCACCATTTTTGGCTGGAGATATTCAGATTAGGCAGATCATTACATCAGTGAGTGTACAACGCTCACTTGACGCCCGATCTGACATTTCCGCGTTCGCCGCTCCACCTACCGGCCTGTGTTAATCACGACCAGCTGACCAAGCGTTCGCAAGCAGGAAGGAGCCTGAGCTTCCACTGAAGCACTGAGCCATTGAGTCGCTTCCGCCAGTGCTGCAATGGAAGCTGCGACATCGCCCATCACACGCAGCATCATGGCTGAGTTGACAAAGTCTCTCCTGGAGTTGTCCATCATTTCCAGCCTGGAAATAATGGGCTCCAAGCTCTGCGCAAAGCCCCGTCCAATGTTGGAGACGGATGCGTCCATGCTCTTTGACACTGACAAGAGGCTCTCTGGCAGGTTTGCCATTGTACCTAGTAATTTGGTGTGCATGGCCATCACCCTTTCTTCTGAAGGCCACCCCATCGAGGTCATCATCTGATTACTGTTTAGCAGAAATCGCGCGCGAACTCGCCCTCCGGGGAGCTGGCCCCCGAGCTACCCTTGCCCCCTGGCCTTGCTGCAGCCCACTCGTGCCCGGTGCCTCACCCTGTGCAGATCCCGCATCTATACTGCCCTCTACATTCTGCGTAGTGCCAGTTTCTGAGCTGGTGTCTGCGAGAGTCAGATGCAGTGACGCTGTGACTTCTTCTTTTCCACTCTCCTTCATGAGTTTGCGAACAGGCTGGCCTGCTGGCAGTTCTTGGTTATCTGAAAGCAGAAAGGCACAAGATCCGGGTTATGGTGAGGGGAGCAGGGGGGAAAGCAAGATATCCATGCATACAGCATCAGCAGCTTGTAAGTGAGAAGGATTGTGGGATGAGGGGGAACTGGGATGTGAGAAGAAGGATTAGGAATGAGCATACCGTTATTGTCCCCAAGGGCTTCAACTTCGCCCATTGCCATGGTCTCGGTGACATCCCCACCAATGATGTCGAGCACCGACTCCTCCAGTTGGTTCAAGATCTGTAAAGCAGCTTGGCCGTCTCCCGTCTGCCGCTGCTCCTGGCGGTTGTGAGCCACCTTGGCCTACAAGAGAAAAGGAAGTGTGTCAGTGAGTCTGGTGCAATGTGTTTGGGTAATGTGCCTGCCATAGTTGAATAGCTGTCAGTGTGTGCAAGATGTGCGACGTGAGTGCGAGTGTTGCAGCAGTGGTAAGGGTGAATTGAAACTATGATTGTGAGATATGAGTGGTAATAGCTAGAGATTGTTGGTAGGTGAGTGCTGGGGGTGTGGTACATTGAGCAGTGTGTGAGGCTTGTGGTGCAGATGGTGGGTTATGGCATTTGCTGAAGCCTTCACTCACCTTGACCTGCTGTGCGAGGTCATTAAACATCTTTCGGCACTGGATCCAGGTCCTCGGTACGACACTGTTCACCATGACATAGGCAGCTATCTTTTGCCAGAGCCTTCTGCAAGTAGGCTTTGATGACTTCCTACCATGCTGTGGGAATAGGACACCCCACCTTCTCTCCACTTCCATGACCAAGGCCTCAATAACAGCATCCGAGAACCTTCTGGCTCTTTCTCTGTGTTGTTGTTGTTGTTGCTGTGCCATGGCTTCAGTGTGCAATGACAAAGAGGTGCTGCTGCATCAAAGCACCTCCCCTTTAAGTAGTGCAGAGAGCCTAGGCCAAACATTATTGGCCATTAGACTGCACCCGATATTGGGCCACCTGTTGAGAGCGCTAAGCCAATCAGCAGCTTGTTTAGCGCTGAGATCAGCGCTCCAATCATTATAATGAGCAGGCAGCACGAATTTTGCGTGCTGCCTGGACCACTTTCAACGGGCACAGGCAAATAGCGCTGGCCCTTGACCTTGCCCGTTTTCGGGCCTAATCCAATTTCTAGGTCATTGACTCAGTGGGAGTGTGCAGAGACAAATCAATTCAGATAATTTCATTAGAAGTTGCCTCCTACTGTATGTAATTATTTTTAGCATTTATGTGCTTTCTCTTTCAACCACTGCCAATATAATTATTATCCCATGGAAAAAACAAGCTATTAAGATATATTGGAAACTGTATTGACAAAAATATTTGCTTTGCTGAATATTTTTAGATGCATCCTAAAGTCGATATTGATCACCTAAATTGCAATTGGTTGAGGAAAGTAGTATTGCTGTCATGTTAAGTATAACATGGTGTTAAGTATAACATGGATAAAACTTTTTTCAGAATTTTGGTCTTGCATATCAAAGCTGGAGCTCATGAAAAAATATGGCCAGATTTTCAAAAGTTTTTATTTATACATGCAAATTGCTAACATCTCAAAATGGTTTGCACAAAAGAGCTGTTAACATTTGTTTTCGACTGACATGGATGTAAAAAAGTATGGATTGAAGAAAGTATGCTCATTCCTTTCAATGGATGATGTCCAGAATGTCCTGTTATTAAAGAGTTTAGACACTATTATTTAATCTCCTGATGAGATGAATATCCATTGGTGACATTTGTAGGAGAGGAAATTATGAAATTCCTTGTAGAACAATGGGAAATTGTGTTTTTTTAAAAAAAAGGGGGTTTTGTGAAAAGCACACAGAAAATACGTTAACAGAACAATGTTATCCGGTGAAATCAAGGATTCATTCATCAATGTCATCGGCCGGAGTTTTCTGTGCCGGGGTGGGTCGGGTGCGGGCGGTCGTCTTGGCGGGTCGTGACCCCGTTCCTCATTCCATCCCACTCCTGAGATCGACTTTCTGTTAATGGCGCCGATTAAGGCAGGCCTGCGCGTTACCCGGCCCTATTAAATGGTGTGGGTCCGATGACGTCATCGATGACTCGTTTTCAGCCGGGATATTTAAAGGAGCCCTGGCCACATTGCATTTGAAGGTTCATCCAGGAGTGTGCAGACACTGCACTGGACCATTGGAGTGTTGCAAAGAGTGCCAAACATGACTGCACAGAGACAGAGGGCTGCACCCAGGTTCTCAGATGACTCCCTCCATATGCTTTTAGAGGGAATGAGAACATGCAGGGAGGTCCTCTTCCCTTCCGATGGGCAGAAGAGACCTCCCCAGCAGACCAAAGGAGCCTGGCTCCAAATAGCAGAGGAGCTCAACAGCAGGGACATTGTCATGAGGACCTGGGTGCAGTGCCGCAAACGTTTCAATGATCTCATTCAATCAGGAAAGGTGAGTACAAAGTCACACTCAACTTCATCCTGCTGTGCCTCTCATCACATCCCCATCACTCTGCCTTCCCAACCCTACTCCTGCACATCATTACTCACACCAACATACCTTGCACGTCCACCCATCCCTCTCTCTCTATCCACATGATCGCATCCCCATCTGACAAGCCACCGCTCACACTCACCCTCATCCTAATGCAATCATACCAACTAATAACAGACAAGGAGGCCACTTGGCATTGCCACACCACTCCATCATATTCACCCTCTGGAGGTGGGAGACAGAGAGGGGGGGGACATCTCAGCAACCTGGTGACAGAATTACATCTCATACAGCCACATGGCATACAGCAGTCACTCATATGGGTACTGATGTCAGCAGCCAATGAATGTTCATCATCTGCATAATGGTATCTGTATCTATTCTTGATATTACATATCTAACTCATCTCTATACTCTCCTACAGGTCCATCAACAGCCCCCCCCCCCCCCCACTGTCCAGGAGGAAGAGGAAGATGGCCCCTCAGAGAAGTCTCCAGCCTCTGAGGGCGCACCATCAGCAGACATAAGCACACCCAACACCAGCGCAGATACGCACACCTCGGTGGGTACAATGCGAGATAGAGTAGTGTTGTCACCTGATGTCTCACAAGTCACAAGTGAGTAAGAGCAGATGGTGGAGACAGGAACAGCAGTGGCGATTCCTCACTGGAGGGCACAGGACGCTGCCAGCTCTGCTCAGCTGCATGCAGACGCTGAGCCTCGGGGCCCCACTGCTCTCCAGCTCCTTGCGAGCAGGGAAGTGCATGTGGCCCATGAGAGGGATGATGGTGAGAGGGGACATGTAAGTGGGGGCTCCTCTTAAAGCGCTCACACTTCTCCCCCATTGCCCCCCCCCACCTTCCAGTCAGAGCCCCAGATGGCTCTTCGGATTGTGATGGCTGTGTCTGCCCCTGCACAGTCGCAGGAGGAGCAGACTTTGGCGGAGCCATCACAGGCTACAAAACCCAGAGGATGTCTGCCAAAAATGTCCATGCAGTCGCAGCAGGGAAGTGTGCAAGCTGCCTGTACCTTTGCTGAAGCCACGGGGTAGCACATCATAGAAGCACGCTTAAGAGAAAGTTGAAACACAAGTAGATGCACAAGGGTAATCACTAGGGTGGTTTCATAAATGTTTGTGTAAAGTTTCTGTTGCTGTGATGTCACAGATAAAAGTATTTATTTTCACCACTTTCCGGTCATGGCTAAATTTGTGTGCAACTTTGGAAGTGACTTAATGAGTTGCAATGAATGGCAAGACATAACGTTACCTCCAACAATGGGGGTCAGTGTGAAAGGAATGGCTTGGTCATTGTAGAGATGCTTTATGGTATTGCTGTGGGGTGGTGGGAACCTGGTGCAGCATGTGGCAGCCATATGGGTGTAATGCGTGAAGTTAAGTAAATCTGGCCATGATGAGGCCATCCCAGGGCAGCAATGTGCTCGGGTGCTGGAGGGATCTGGACCGCAGATTCCTCCTGCTCTTCCTCCTACTCATCTTCCAGCTGATGATCCTCCTCCTCCTCTGAAGAGGCTGTGTGCTCAGAGCCTTGCTCCTGATGCAACACTAATCCTCGCTGCTGCACTATGTTGTGCAGGGCGCAGCAGACCACAACGATTCTGGAGACCCTGGCTGGTGTGTGCTGAAAAGCTCCTCCAGATCTGTCAAGGCATCTGAAGTGCATTTTCAGCATGCCTATTGTCTGCTCTATGACACATCTGGTGAAGTTGTGGCTTTCATTATATCTCTTCTGGGCCTCAGTACTTGGCCCCCTCCAGGGTGTCATGAGCCATGTCTTCAGTGGATAATCCTTGTCTCCAAGCAGCCAAACAGAAAGTCTGTTTGGAGGAGCGAAGAGCTGAGGGAGGGTGGACTGGCGCAGGACAAAAGAGTCATGACAGCTACCAGGGAATTTGGCACACACGTGCATGATGATCTTCCTATGGTTGCAGACGAGCTGCACATTGAGGGAGTGGAAGCCCTTGTGGTTGAGAAAAACTGCTGGGTAATGGTGGGGTGCCCTAATGGCCACATGTGTACAGTTGATGATGCCCTGCAGCCGTGGGAAGCCAGCCAGAGTGGCAAAGGCCAGTGCCCGCTCAGTAACACTGGCTTCATCAGTGGCAAAGTTAGTATAATTGGCTGACTTTTCAAAGAGAGCATCAGTGACCTGTGTGATGCATCTGTGGGTGGCTGACTGCGAGATGCCGCAAATGTCTGCTGCAGATCCCTGGAAGGAGCCTGAGGCAAAGATGTTGAGGGCACTGGTGACTTTGATAGCCACTGGTAAGGTGTGTCCACCCGCTCCTCTGGGCTGCAGGTCTTGCTGCAGCAATCTGCTAATGTCTGCGACGACCTGGCGCGATAGCCTGAAGCTCCTTTGGTACTGCTGCCCAGTCATGTTGAGGAAGCTCATCCTCTGCCTGTATCTCCTGTGTTGGGGGTATCGCCTCCGGCACAGTGCAGCCCTGCACTGATGCCCTCTGTCCTGTGCAGCATCAGGTCTTTGAGAAGAAGGTTGGTGGTGTTGTTGGTAGTGCTGCTGGTGTGCCCAGTGCTGCTGGTATTAGGGCTCATCGTGGTCCGATTCTGAGGACTAAAGTGAGACAGTATAAACGGCACCCATGCTGATGTAATAAATGGCAGGTCAAGTAGGGATGACAGAAGTAATTTGTCAATGGTGTGATAGGTGGTATCAATGAGGTAACAGTGGATCCCGACTTTGCTGAAAAGACTTGCAACCTCTAGAAAGCTAAATCTGTGCTGGCAATGAACTTAGCAATAGCATCTGCCTTAGGAAAGTGACCAGCTATCAGGTGAGAGTTTTAATTGTACTTTTCATGCTGTGCATTAATGAGCTGGATCAAGGGCCACTTAACTTCCACCTCAGGTTCACAGACATGGTTCCCGACCTGTGTGATTCCCATGCTCATCTAGAGAAATTTGAAAAGTAGGGTAAAAAAGGGTCTGACAAGTACCTCATAATGATCTAAATTACCTCGACTGCCTCTGCTGTTCAGGTCACTGCCGAGCTGGCAAACACGCCCGAGGGAAAGGTGCATGGGGGCAGGATGACGCCGGGTCCCCTACCTGCTCCAAAGTTTTTCAAATTTCCCTCCTGACCCGCCTCCAATCGCGCCCGCACGAACCCCATAAAATGTTTACATGGGGAGTTATAAAGATGCTGGAAATGTTAAAAAAAAACAGAAGTGCTGGAAATACACAGGAGGTCTATTAGTATCTAGAAAGATGTTATTGTTTCAGGTGCAAACTCTTCATCAGAACTCAAGTAGCTATAGTGGGCAGAATTTCATGCCTCCTGGCAGTCAAAATAAGCCAAGAATAGACAAATAGAAGTTGTTACGCAAACTTCACAGATCGTTAATATATAAAGGATCGTAGGTGGAACATTGAAGTCAATGGCCCCATAAGTCTTCAAAATGTGATCCTAGCCGTTTTGTCAGGATCATGCTCACTAGAGTCCTCCTTTGGAATTTGCAGGGCCACTTAGAGGCACCTAACTTACATGGGACAGGCAGGAGGCACAAGCAACATTTCAGGTGCATCGCTGAAGTCAAACTGCCCCATGCAGCCAAAACAAATTTGCGCCTGGACACCCTGCTTTTGAGGTGGGGTGGGGAGGGTTCCCAGGTCCCTCACAGACCTCATGCAAACTTCCATCAAATTTCAATTAAAAGGAACAAATATTTGGGACATTCTTCAGGGGTCCAGGCTGCTTGTCTAGCCTAGGCACTGCAAGAAGAAGAACAATGCTGGGTTTCGGTATCCTGCCAAATATATACCAAGGAACCATTCCCTGGCTCCACCAGCTGACAAAATTTGACTTGTAAGGAGCAGTTTGAGGTTCTGTCCCTTATAAAGCAGGCCATAAAATTCCAGAAACTGGATCCCTGCCATTTTCAAGTAGGTTCTGCTGATCTCCTGTCGTAATTCCAGCGAGAGACCAGCGGAACACCCATGGATTTTCGGAGCAAATAGGTATATTATAACAGAACCGCCAAAAGAGAATTAAACAAACAATGTAATAAGATGATCTTTTGATAAGCTTTACTCAGCAACGGCAGAAATGTTTCTATATAAAGCATGCACCATTGATTTTCTCACATGCGGGCAAAAACAAAAGCCTGAGCCAGAATTTTTGTGAAGACTGTACTGCTTTAGTCAAATGATTGCACACCATTTCAAACAAGTCGATATTATTTATAGTATCCTAGAGCCATACACTCATGAGTGACGACAGGTATTGTAACACACCATGCTTCCAATCTTGCTGCCGTCACATATCAATAGATACCAGCGCTAGGGGACAAAGAACAAAATCACCAAATTCACTCAAAATGTCAACAACAGTAAAATAAATAATTAATACTGTATCCAAAGAACACTGTGGTCCAGGAATATTACCAAAATAAAAAATTCCTCATTCACACTACAGCCAACTCTAGGGGGGGGGGAAATTGGGTTGCTTTGCACCTCCCGTTAGTGCCCCCCCAGGGTGTCATCACAAAAGGCTACAAACTCCAGGGGGTAATCAGGGAGCAATCGGTAATCTGGGAGCAAATTGCACCCAAAACTGCATTAGATTTGAGAATTTCTTTTCTCAAGTTTCCCCTCAAACTTATTTGCATATCGCCGAACGTAAAATCTTCTATAAACCACTGCAATCGGGCAGCGTTTTAAAGCATAATTTTAAAAAAACCAAATTGCTCTAAAAGTTATTCCTTGATATTTAAGAGTGGTAACTTGGTGCAGTTTGATGAATACTGCTGAAAATGGATTTATCACAAAAAATAAGCATTTTTAATCAGAGTGTCTAGTTGACCAGCTGTGAGTAATCTGATTTTAAATAACTGAAAATTACTGTAAAAAACTATACAGAACCATATGCTAGTTTCAGTGGGAGAGCATTTGCAAAACTGATCACAATATCATTACCTTTAGAGTAGTTGTAGAAAGGGACAAGAAATAATCAAAGGTGAAGATACTCAACTGGAAGAGGGCTAATTTCAGTAAGTTGGAAAGGGATCTGGCCCAGGAGCATGTGAAACTGAGAATGGCAGGTAAAACAGTAAATGAGCAATGAGAGGCCTTCAAGGAGGAGATAGTTTGGGTACAGACTAGACACATTCCTATGAGGGAGAAAGGAAGGGCATCCAAAGCCAGAGCTCCCTGGATGACTAAAGATGTTGAGATTAAAATGAAACAGAAAAAGGAGGATTATTATACAAAAACAAAATGTTCAATCCACCCTGGATAGTTTTATTTGAAATCACAAGCTTTCGGAGCTATCAATCGCCCCTTCCTCAGGTGAAGTACTTCACCTGAGGAAGGGGCGATCGATAGCTCCGAAAGCCCGTGACTTCAAACAAAACTGCCGGACCACAACCTGGTGTTGTGCGACCTCCCAACTCCGTCCACCCCAGTCCAACACCGGCATCTCCGCATCACGACCATCAAAGACTCCCAGGGCAGGTACAGCACGGGTTAGATACAGAGTAAAGCTCCCTCTACACTGTCCCATCAAAGACTCCCAGGGCAGGTACAGCACAGGTTAGATACAGAGTAAAGCTCCCTCTACACTGTCCCATCAAACACTGGTCATGATGCGGAGATGCCGGTGCTGGACTGGGGTGGACAAAACCGAGAGGTCGCACAACACCAGGCCACAGTCCAACAGTTCCATTCGAAATCACAAGCTCTCGGAGCCATCGATCGCCCCTTCCTCAGGTGAAGTAGTAAAGAAATACAGACTCGACAAAGCATATATAGATAGAGAACAATGCATGTGTACCTTACAATTGCAGACAACTAAATTAAATCATCCTGACTATCTGCCGAGGTGTGATAAAGTTAATCAGGTCAGCCAGGAAGGTACCACATCAAAGACATAGCAAGATACAACTGAGACAATGAGGTGGAGTCGCAGGGGGTCTAACGTGTCAAAAGCTGCCGTCTGTATGTAAAACGATAAGCTGTAAAAAAAATTTACTTTTTTACTGGGAAAATTTTTACTTTTTTACTGGGAATCACATCTGTGAACAAGCCAACGACAACTCGAGTCCGGATCACGTCATGTATTGTGACATAAACCCAAGATCCCGGTTGAGACCGTCTTCATGAGTGCGGAACTTGGCTATCAGTTTCTGCTCGATGATTTTGCGCTGTCGTGTGTTCCTAAGGTTGCCTTGGAGAACGCTTACCCGCAGATCCGAGGCTGAATGTCCTTGACTGCTGAAGTGTTCCCCGACTGGGAGGTAACAATCCTGCCTGGTGATTGTTGCACGGTGCTCGTTCATACGTTGTCTCAGTGTCTGCATGGTCTCGCCGATGTACCATGCCGCGGTGCATTCTTTCCTGCAACGTATGAGGTAGACAACGTTGGCCGAGTCACATGAGTATGTACCATGTACCTGGTGGGTAGTGTCCTCACGTGTGATGGTGGTATCTGTGTTGATGATCTGGCATGTCTTGCAGAGTTTGCCGTGGCAGGGTTGTGTGGTGTCGTGGTCGCTGTTATCCTGAAAGCTGGGTAATTTGCTGCGAACGATGGTACTTCTGAGGTTAGGCGGCTGTTTGAAGGCAAGTAGTGGAGGCGTGGGGATGGCCTTAGCGAGGTGTTTGTCGTCATCGATGACATGTTGAAGGCTGCGAAGTGTTTGACGGGACAGTGTAGAGGGAGCTTTACTCTGTATCTAACCTGTGCTGTACCTGCCCTGGGAGTCTTTGATGGGACAGTGTAGAGGGAGCTTTACTCTGTATCTAACCCGTGCTGTACCTGCCCTGGGAGTCTTTGATGGTCGTGATGCGGAGATGCCGGTGTTGGACTGGGGTGGACGGAGTTGGGAGGTCGCACAACACCAGGTTGTGGTCCGGCAGTTTTGTTTGAAGTCACGGGCTTTCGGAGCTATCGATCGCCCCTTCCTCAGAGGAAGGGGCGATCGATAGCTCCGAAAGCTTGTGATTTCAAATAAAACTGTTTTTTGGACTATAACCTGGTGTTGTGCGACCTCTCAATTTTATAAGAATAGTGCCAGAGGACTGGAGGATTTCAAATGTTATCTCCTTGTTCAAAAAAGGGGAGAGGGATAAACACAGTAGCTACAGGCCAGTCAACCTAACGTCAGTGGTGGGCAAATATTTAGAGACCATAATCCGGGACAAAATGAATGGTTACTTGGAAAAGCATAGGTGAATAAATGACAGCCAGCATGGATTTGTTAAAGGCAAATTGTGTCTGACAAACTTGACTGAGTTCTATAATGAAGTAACGGAGAGGGTTGCTGAGGTTAGTGAGTTTGATGTTGTGTCTTTGGACTTTCAAAAAGCATTTGATAAAGTGTCACACAATAGACTGGGAACAGTAGCATAGTGGTTATGTTATTGGACTAGTAATCCAGAGGCCTGGACTAATGATCTGGAGACATGAGTTCACATCTCACCACGGCAGCTGTGGAATTTATATTCAGTTAAATAAATCTGGAATAAAAAGCTAGTATCAGTAATGGTGACCATTAAACTACTGGATTGTTGTAAAAACCAATCTGGTTCACTAATGTCCTTTAGGGAAGGAAATCTGCCTACCTTACCCAGTCTGGCCTATATGTGACTCCAGACTCACAGCAATGTGGTTGACTCTTAACTGCTCTCTCAGTTTTATCAAACCGCTAGTAAAATCATTAAGAATAAAACCGGATGGACCACCAAGCATCAACCTAGGCACTGGATTCGGAGACAACAAAGGCACACCAAGCACAGTCAACCCTGAAAAGTCCTCCTCACTAACATCTGGGGACTTTGGGAAGGAGTGGCCCTGGGAGCCCTCAACATTGACTCCGGACCACAAAGGTCTCATGGCATCAGGTCATACATAGGCAAGGAAACCTCCTGCTGATTACCACCTAGTGCCCTCCCTCAGCTGATGAATCAGTATTCCTCCATGTTGAACAGCACTGAGGGAAGCAAGGGCACAGAATGTACTCTTGGTGGGGGACTTCAATGTCCATCACTAAGAAAGGCTTGGTAGCACCACTACTGACTACTGGCATAGTCCTGAACGACATAGCTGCCAGACTGGGCCTTTGGCAGATGGTGAAAGAAACAACACAAGAGAAAAATCTACTTGACCTCGTCCTCACCAATCTACCTGTCGCAGATGCATCTATCCATGATAGTATTGGTAGGAGTGACCACTGCACAGTCCTTGTGGAGACGAAGTCCCGTCTTCACACTGAGTACGCTTTCCATCATGTTGTGTGGCACTACCACCGTGCTAAATGGGATAGATTCAGAACAGATCTAGCAACTCAAAACTCGGAATCCATGAGGTGTTGTGGGGCAGCAGCAGAATTTTTTTCACCACAATCTGTAACCTCATGGCCCGGCATATCCCTCACTCTACCATTACCATCAAGCCAGGGGACCAACACTGGTTCAACGAGGAGTGTAGAAGAGCATGCCAGGAGTAGCACCAGATGTACCTAAAAATGAGGTGCCAACCTGGTGAAGCTACAACACAGGACTACATGCATGCTAAACAGCGGAAGCAGCATGCTATAGACAGAGCTAACCGACCCCACAACCAATGGATCAGATCAAAGCTCTGCAGTCCTGCCATATCCAGTCATGAATGGTGGTGGACAATTAAGCAACTAATGGGAGGAGGATACTCCATGAACATCCCCATCCTCAATGATGACGATGCCCAGCACATGAGTGCAAAAGACAAGGCTAAAGTGTTTGCAAACATCTTCAGCCAGTAGTGCCGAGTGGATGATCCATCTCGGCCTCATCCTGAGGTCCCCACCATCACAGAAGCCAGTTTTCAGCCAATTCGATTCACTCCACGTGATATCAAGGCACGGCTGCGCGCACTGGATATAGCAAAGGCTATGGGCCCCGACAACATCCGGCTGTAGTGCTGAAGACTTGTGCTCCAGAACTAGTCATGCCTCTAGCCAAGCTCTAGCTCCAGTACAGCTACAACACTGGCATCTACCCGACAAAATGGAAAATTGCCCAGCTATGTCCTGTCCACAAAAAGCAGGACAAATCCAACCCAGCCAAGTACCGCCCCATCAGTCTACTCTCAATCATCAGCAAAGTGATGGAAGATGTCATCGACAGTACGATTAAGCGCCACTTAGTCACCAATAACCTGCTCACCGATGTTCAGTTTGGATTCCGCCAGGACCACTCAGCTCCAGACCTCATTACAGCTTTGGTCCAAACATGGTCAAAAGAGCTGAATTCCAGAGGTGAGGTGAGAGTGACTGCCCTTGACATCAAGGCAGCATTTGACCGAGTGTAACATCAAGGAGACCTAGTAAAATTGAAGTCTTTGGGAATCAGGGGGAAAACTCTTTGTGCATATCTAGCACAAAGAAAGATGGTTGTGATTGTTGGAGGCCAATCATCTCAGCCCCAGGACATCGCTGCAGGAGTTCCTCAGGGCATTGTCCTAGGCCCAACCATCTTCAGCTGCTTCATCAATGACCCTCCCTCCATCATAAGGTCAGAAGTGGGGATGTTTGCTGATGATTGCAGTGTTCAGTTCCAATCACAACTCCTCAGATAATGAAGCTGTCCATGTCCACATGCAGCAAGACCTTGAGAACATTAAGGCTTGGGCTGATAAGTGGCAAGTAACAGTTGTGGCACACAAGTGCCAGGCAATGACTATCTCCAACAAGAGAGAGCCTAACCACATTCAACGAGATTACCATTGCCGAACCCCCCACCATCAACATCCTGGGGGGGTCACTAGTGACCAGAAACTTTACTGGACCAGCCACATAAATACTGTGGCAACAAGAGCAGGTCAGAGGCTGGGTATTCTGCAGTGGGCAACTCACCTCCTGACTCCCCAAAGCCTTTCCACCATCTACAAGGCACAAGTCAGGAGTGTGATGGAACACTCGCCACTTACATGGAAGAGCGCAGCTCCAACAACACTCAAGAAGCTCCATACCATCCAGGACAAAGCAGCCTGTTTCATTGGCACCCCATCCACCACCTTAAATATTCACTCCCTCCACCACTGGCGCACCGTGTCTGCAGTGTGTACCATCTACAAGATGCACTGTAGCTACTTGCCAAGGTTTCTTCAACAGCACCTCCCAAACCTGCAACATCTACCACCTAGAAGGACAAGGGCAGCAGGCGCATGGGAACACCACCACCTGCAACTTCCCCTCCAAGTCACACACCATCCTGACTTGGAAATATATCGCCATTCCTTCATCGTCGCTGGGTCAAAATCCTGGAACACCCTCCCTAACAGCACTGTGGGAATACCTTCAGCTCAGGGACTGCAGCGGTTCAAGAATGAGGCTCACCACCTTCTCAAGACCAATTAGGGATGGGCAATAAATGCTGGCCTTGCCAGTGACACACACATCCCATGAATGAATAAAAAAGACACAAACCTGTTAGAAAAATTGAAGCCCATGGGATTAAAAGGGTAGTGGCAACGTTGGTAAAAAACTGGCCAAGAGACAGAAAGCAGAGAGTAATGGTGGAAGGAAGTATACCATGGTGTCCCCCCATGAGTCAGTATTAGGGCCACTGCTCTTTTTGATAATATATTAATGACCTGGACTTGGGTATACAGTGCATAATATCAAAGATTACAGTCGACACAAAACACGGAAATGTAATCAACAATGAGGAGGATACTAATATACTTCAGGATGATATAGACAGTCTGGTGACACATGGCAGATGAAATTTAATGCATCAGCCATGCAGAGACGTTTGAAGTGATACATTCTGGTTGGAAGAATTGGAAGAGGCAATATAAACTAAATGGTACAATTTAAAATTGGTTGCAGGAACAGAGAGACCTTTGAAGGTGGCCGGACAAGTTGATAAGGCTTTTAAAAATCATATGGGATCCTGGGCTTTCTAAATAGAGGCATAGAATACAGAATCAAGGAAGTTATGCTAAACCTTTATAAATCACTGGTTAGGCCCAGCTGGACTACTGGGGGGAATTTTCCCAGCCCTGTGGAGGCGGGTATGGAGGTGGAACTGCCGGGAAAATGGCAGAATCTGGGAACGCGTACTGAACCCGCTCCCAACCCACCTCCATGCCATCTTCCCGGGAGGCGGGTCCCCGACTCGCGCAGGGACCCGTCTCCTCAAGGCGGGAAGGGGATTAGAGCCGATAAACTGCCTGTTAACAGGTAGTTAACAGACAGTTTTGAGGCTTATCCCCATTTTACCCCTGCAAGTGCGGGCATCCCGATGGCTGCGAACCTCGCCATGGTCAGCGAGGTGAGCAGTAGGTCTGCGGGGGTGAGAGGGACCGAAAAGTCCTCTGTAGAGGTGAGTGATGGGTGCAAGTGTGGAGAGGTAATTATGAGAGGTGAGTGTAAAGTGTTGGAAAAAGTTTCCTTACCTTTGTTTCCTTCTGCAGGCTTCAACCCTTGGGGATCCGGAGGTGCCTCATCTCAATGGCAGAGATGACAGAATGGCTGCTGCATTCTCAGATGCAGCAGCCATCTGATTTCTGCGGGCAACATGGTGGTATAGTGGTTAGCATTGTCGCCCCACAGCGTCAGGGACCCGGGTTCGAATCCGGCCCCGGGTGACTGTCTGTGTGGAGTTTGCACATTCTCCCCGTGTCTGCGTGGGTTTCCTCCGGGTGCTCCGGTTTCCTCCCACAGTCCAAAGATGTGCGGGTTAGGTTGATTTGGCTATGATAAATTGATCCTTAGTGTTAGGGGGATTAAATACGTGGGGATAGGGTGGGATATGTGTCGGTGCAGGCTCGATGGGCCGAAATGGCCTCTATCTGCACTGTGGGGATTCTGTGATTCTGTGAAAGAGGTTTTGGTGAGCCTTCTGTGCAAGGGCTCACCTTAGAACAGAGATTGTCCGTGTTTGACAGCTTCTCAAAATTGTACCATTTAGTTTATATTGCCTCTCCTCATTCTTCCAACCAAAATGTATCACTTCATACTTCTCTGCATAAAATTTCATCTGCCATGTCTCTGCCCATTTCACCAGACTGTCTATGTCCTCCTGAAGTCTGCTCCTGTCCTCCTCACTTTAGTACATTTCCAAGTTTTGTGTCATCTACAACCTTTGATATTATGACCTCTATACCCAATTCCAGGTCATTTTTACCTTACGTAAACTTGAGATCATCCAAAACTCTGCTGCCCGTGTCCTAACTCACACCAAGTCCCGTTCACCCATCACCCCTGTGCTCGCTGACCTACATTGGCTCCCAGTTAAACAATGCCTCGATTTTAAAATTCTCAACCTTGTTTTCAAATCCCTCCATGGCCTCGTCCCTCCCTATCTCTGTAATCTTCTCCAGCCCCACAACCCCCCAAGATATCTGGCCTCTTGAGCATCCCTGATTTTGATCGCTCAACCATTGGTAGCTGTGCCTTCAGCTGCTTAGGTCCTAAGCTCCAGAATTACTCTCTAAACCTCTCTGCCTCTCTACCTCTCTTTCCTCCTTTAAGACGCTCCTTAAAACCTACCTCTTTGACTAGGCTTTTGGTCACCTGCCCTAATTTCTCCTTGTGCGGCTCAGTGTCAAATGTTGTTTTATAACACTCCTGTGAAGCACCTTGGGACGTTTTACTACATTAATGGCATTCTGTAAATACAAGCTGTTGTTGTTTTTGTTGTTGTTGAGATTTAACAGAGGTGTTCAAAATTATGAAGGGTTTTGATAGAGTAAATAATGAGTAATTGTTTCCACTGGCAGGAGGGTCGGTAACCAGAGGACACAGAATTAAGAGTATTGCTAAAAGACCACAGGGGAGATTAGGAGAATGTTTTTATGCAGTGAATTCTTATGATCCTGAATGCACTACCTGAAAGCTGGTGGAAGCAGATTCAGTAGTAAATTTAAAAAGGGAAGGATATGTACTTCAAAAGGAAAAATTTGCAGGGCTAGTGGGAAAGTGCAGGACTAATTGGATATCTCTTTCAAAGAGCCGGCACAGGCACAATGGGCCGAACGGCTTCCTGTGCTGTATGATTCTATGGCCGCGATTTCCTCTACCTCGGCGGGACCATGGCGGCTGACATCAGTGGTGGGTCCTGACCCCACTGCTGGCACCAGCCCACACTGTAGAATGATTTTCCGTTGATTGTTTTGTTAAGCCCACCCAGCGTGTTTGCCAGCCAATTGAAGGAAGCAGGTCTGATGATGTCATTTGATGACGCGTCATCAGCTGGTTTCCTTAAAGGGTCCATTCCCAAATTTATTTTGACATTTGTGCTGTCAGTGTTCTACAGCATTGAGGTGCTGCAAACACTGACAAGCCCTGCACAGAGGTACACGGCTGCACCCAGGCTCTCTCATGACCCCCTCCATATGCTTATAGAGGGAGTCACAGCACGCAGGGAGGTTCTCTTCCCTTCCAATGGGCGGAAGAGACCTCCCCAGGAGATCAACGCAACATGGTTGCACAATGCACAGGAGGACACAAGCAGGGATGTCATCAGGAATGCATGGCTGCAGTGGCGCAAACCTTTCAATTATCTCAGTAGATCATGAAATGTTACTGCAAAGCCACACTCAACCTCATCCTGCTGTGCCACTCATCACATCCCCTTCACTACCCTACTCTTGCACATCCTTACTCACACCAACCTACCTTGCACCTCCACCCATCCCTCTCTATCTACATTATCACTTCCCCATCTCACTAGCCACCCCTCACACTCACCCTCATCCTAGTCCAATCATACCAACTAACAACACACAAGGGTAGGCACTTGGGTGTTTTATGCAATGTTCATGTAAAGTTTCTGTTAATGTGGTATCAAACATTGAAACCTTTATTTTCAACACTTTGCGTTCTTGAATAGATTGGTGTGAACCTTTGGAAGTGGCTTAGTGAGTTGCAGTGAATGGTGAGACATAACGGTAGCCCCTGCAATGGTGATGAGTGTGAAAGGAATGGTTTGGGCATTGTAGGGATGCTTTATGTTACTGCTGTAGGGTGGTGCCAACCTGGCGCATCATGTGGCAGCCAGGGTGTACAGCACCAAGTGCAGTAAATCTGGCCATGGTGAGGCCATCCCTGGCGTCCCAGGCAGCAATGTGGCCGGGTGCTGATGCCCTCTGTCCTGTGCAGCATCAGTTGATTGCGGAGAAGGTTGGTGCTGTTGTTGATGCTGCTGCTGTGCCTGGTGCTGCTGGTGTTGGGGCTGATCGTAGTGGGATTCTGAGGACCAAGGTGAGATAGTTTCAAAAGTGAGAAGTCGCACAACACCAGGTTATAGTCCAACAGTTTTATTTGAAATCACAAGCTTTCGGAGCTGCTGCTCCTTCGTCAGGTGAAGTGAAGGAATACAGATCGGCAAAGCATATATAGACAGAGAACAGTGCCTGTGCAGTGTACAATGTCAGACGACTACAGTTAATCTTTCTGACTGCCTTTTATCACACCTCGGCAGAGAGACAATCAGATCAGTCAGGAAGACATTATATCAAAGACATAGCAAAATACAACTAGGACAATGAGGTGGGGTCACAGGGGGTCTAATGTGTCAAATGCTGCAGTCTGTATGGAAAACCATAAACTTTAAACTTTTTACTTTTTTTACTGGAAATCACATCTGTGAACAAGCCAACGACGACTCGAGTCTGGATGACTCTACGTCAGGTGGGCTTACATGTAGCGTGACATGAACCCAAGATCCAAGATAGTTTCAAGGCACCGATGCTGATGTAATAGATAGCAGGTGAAGTTGAGATGACAGAAGCGATCTGTCAATGGTGAGAGAGGTTGTTCCAATGAGGTGACACTGGATAGAGAGTTTACTCCAAACACTTGCAACCTGCATAAAGCTCAATCTGTCTTCCAAATGCAGTAAGCAACAGCTTCTGAGCTTGGAAAGTGAACAGCTGTGAGATGGGAGCTTTTATAACACATTTGCAGCTATCAAGTAATGAGATGATTCCATGTTCATACAACTCCCGACCTACTTACCTGACGTGATCCTCGAGCAGCATGGACCCCCGTGGACGACCTCGTAAAATAGTAAGGTGAGCTCAAAATACTTCTTAATGGGCTGTTAACAAGGTCATAATGACTTGTAGCATAAACCCAGCTCAAAATTAACACAACTTTCTCATCCCCCCTCCCCTTACGCTGTCAACAGGCTCCTGCACCTGTTTGCACCAGCCGTAAAAATTTTCAGGGTAATTAATACGCAGTAGGCAGGCAGTTAGCCCAACTTTTCACCAGTACATTAATTTCAATGGGTAGGTGAAACGTGCAGCGAAGCCGATGCAGAGTTGGAACTTGATAAGTCGCAAGTTCACAAATTCGGAAATCCTGAACTTGCAGTCAGTTTCAAAGGCGGTATGACAGCGTACTCTGAAAGTATGCCATCATACCAACCGCAAATTCAGGGCCAATGTTAATCAAGACTTAGGTTGTACAGTAGTTATTTTTTCTGAAGTATGAATGAAGTACTGAAAATGAGATTACTGAATAATATGAATTCTATAATTGTTCCTCAAAATATAATCATCAGTGTCTAAATAAACCATGGTAATGATTCCTTTAATCAAACTTTCTTAATATGTTATAAATATCATGGGTTACAAAGACCATAATGGGGAACTAGTTGGATATGGTTTGTCATGTGTTTTAAAATATCAAAAAACAGGCCATCTTTCTTTGTAATGCTAATATGTATGATAACCTCTATATTATTTCTTTTGATTTTCATATTTGTAAATATATTTAAATATGACTTAGATGTTTTAATAAAATCAGGTCATCAATTCGACATTGCCATTCACTTACTTATAAAGATAGTTAATAATTTGTACAAATTATTTAGAAAATATTTGCTTATATATTATACATATTTACCTGACCTTGAGGTGTCTAGTGACATGGACATTTGACAGTTCAATTCTGGAACTGTGTCTTCTCTAGTCACATTGCCCTTTCTAGAAATACCAGTTATTGTTGTTTATGTAGCCAAATTAATGAGTTGGACCAAAAATTATTATTGTTAACAAAATACTGAGAAATTTAATGTGCGTTCAAAGATGTTGTGTTGCCATGAAACTAATTGGGAATCATGGGGTGAGCTGGGTAGCTGACAATAAAAGTTCACTTGGGGTCATGCTGATAAATTACCCAGCTCTAATGCAATTATAATCGCCATTAACATTATAGCAGTAATTTCAGGAGCAACTGGATTTGAATTTGTAAACAGCCCAATTGGATCCCTATTTTTCTCCTTCCTCATTGCATTTTCAGCTCATAAATTGGACTGTAATTTAATATCGGCCAAAGTGTGCCGTGGATCAGAGTACTTCTAAATGGCTCACATCATAATCACTTTGGATCAGTGCAGTCCTGTTCAGATTAGATGAAAGAATGGTGCTATTTTTTTTAAGATAGCCTCACCATCAGGAGCTTTTAAAAAAAAAAAATTAGTTAACTATGATTATTAGCAAGTAATGATACGCCAACAACTTGTAGTTACATTGCACCTTTAATGAAGACAAAAATTCACAAGGCTCTTCACAGGCGTAAGTAAAATAAATGGACACCAAGTCAATGAAGGAGATATTACTAAGGGTGACCAAAAGTATGGTCAAAGAGGTGGGTGTTAAAGAGAATCTTAAAGGAGAGGTATGTGGAGAGGCGGAGGACTTTAGGGATGGAATTTCAGAGCGTGGAGCCGCGATGGCTAAAGGCGTTGAATCATAGAATGATAGAATCTTACAGCACAGAAGCAGGCCATTTGGCCTGTCATGTCTGTACTGGCTCTTTGAAAGAGCTGTCCATTTATTCCGACACTCCACCTTTTCCCCCATAACCCTGCAAATTAGTCTTCTTCAAGTACATGACCTTTTGAAAGTTCCTATGGAATCTAATTCCACCACCCATTGGTAGTGCATTCCAGATCTTAACAACACTCTGAAAATTTTTTCCGAATTTTCCCTCTAATTATTTTAAATTCATGACTTCTGGTTACCGACCCATTTGCCAGACGAAACAGTTTTACCCTGCAAGTTCTATCAAAACCCCTCATAATTTTGAATAACTTTATTAGGTCTCCCCTTAACCTTTTCTGCTGTAAGGAGAACAATCCCAGCTTCTCCTATCTTTCCACATAATTGAAGCCCCTCATCCCTGGTGTCATTCTGGTAAACCTCCTCTGTAACCTCTTGAACCTTGACATCCTTCTTAAAGCGTGGTGCCCAGAACTGTATACAATACTCCAGCTGAGGCATAACCAGTGATTTGTAAAGGTTTAGCATGACTTCCTTGTTTTTGTATTCAATGTCCCTATTTACAAAGCCAAGTATCCCATACGCTTTCTTAACCATCTTATCAACTTGCCCGGCCATCTTCAAAGATTTATGAATATGCACCCCCCAGGTCCCTCTGCTGTTACACCTCCCTCAAAACAGTACCATTATACTGCCTCTCCATGTTGTTTCTTCCAAAGTGCATCACTTCACACTTAGCCGCATTAAATTGCATCTGCCATATGTGTGCCCATTTCACCAGTCAGTCTATGTCCTCCTGAAGTCTATTACAATCCTACTCACTATTTACTATGTTACCAAGTTTTGTATCATCCGCAAACTTCAAAATTGTACTCCCTATACTCAAGTCCAGGTCATTTATATATAACAAGAAAAGCAATGGTCCTAATATCAACCCCTGGGGGACCCCACTGCATACTTCTCTCCAGTCAGAAAAACATCCATTCACCACTACTCCCTGTCTCCTATCCCTTAACTAATTACGTACCCAAGTTATTACCATCCCTTTAAAATTATGTGCTTCTATTTTCCGAATAGCTCTGTTATGTATAATTTTATTAAATGCCTTTTGAAAGTCCATATATACAACATCTACTGCACTACTTCCATCAACCCTCTCTGTTACTTCATCAAAGAACTCAATCAGGCTAGTCAGGCATGATTTGCCTTTAACAAATCTGTGCTGGCTGTCTCTTATTAACCCATTCTTCTCTAAGTAAGAATTAATTTTGTCCTTGACAATGGTCTCTAGAAGTTTTTCCATCACAGACATTAGACTGATTAGCCTGTAGTTATTGGGTTTATCCTTCTCCCTTTTTTTTTGAACAGGGGTGTAACATTTGCAATCCTCCAATCCTTTGGCACCACTCCCATATCCAAGGAGGATTGAAAGATTGTGGTCAGAGCTTCTGTTATCTCCACCATAGCTTTCCTCAGCAACCTAGGTTGCATCCCATCAAGACCGACGTGACTTGTTAACTTTGAGTGATCCCAACCTATTTAGCACCTCCTTTCTATATATTTTTATCGTGTCTAATATCTCTACTCCCCCCTCCACTATTGCGCCATTAACTTCATCCTCTTCTTTTGTAAATACAGATGCTAAGTATTCATTCAGTACCTCAGTCATGTCCTCTGCCTTCACAAGAAAATTTCCTTTTTTGTCCATAATTGGCCCCACCATTCCTTTAATTATCCTTTTACTTTTTATATGTTTATAAAAGATTTTTGGGTTCCCTTTTATGTTACCCCGCCACTCTTTTCTTATACTCACTCTTTGCCCTTCTTGTATCCCTTTTCAATTTCCCCCTGCACGCTCTGTATTCTGCCTGGTTTTCGACTGTATTCTGTATCTGACGTTTGTCATAAACCTCCTTTTCCTGTTTTATTTTAACCTGTATTTCATTTGTCATTCAGGGAGCTCGAGCTTGGATGCCCCATCTTTCCTACTTATGGGGCAAAGGATTAGAGAATAGCAAGAAGTCAGATTCAGAGGAACAGAGAGTTTGGGGAGGGGAGGTTGTAGGGCTGGAGGAGGTTACAGAGATAGGGAGGGGTGAGGCCACAAAGGGATTTAAACATAAGGATGACAATTTTTGAAACTGAGGCACAGGGGGCTGAGAGAAAATGTAGGTCAGCAAGGATAAAGGTGAAAGGCAAGCAGGATTTGGTATGGAATAGGATACAGCCAGCAGAGTTTTGGTGGAGCTGAAGTTTACAGAGAGTAGAGGATGGGAAACTGGCGAGGAGAGCTTTGAAATAGTCAAGTCTGCAGGTGATAAAAACATGGGCTGAGGTAGGGGGCGAAGGTGGGTGGATGTTACTGATGTGGAAAAAGGCACTTTTTTTAATAGAGAGATTATGGGGCAGCTTAGCTTAGTGTTGAAGAGGATGGTAAGGTTGCAAACAGTCTAGTTCAATCTGAGACAGTGACTGGGGAGGGGGTGCCATTGGTGACAATGGCATATCATTTATGGTGGGGACCGAAGATGATGACTTTGGTCTTCCCAATGTTTAACTAGAGGAAACTGAGGCTCATCCAAAACTGGATGTCGGACAAGCAGGCTGACAACAAAGAGGCAGTGGAGAGGTCATGGAGAGGTAGAGTTGGGTAACGTCAGCCTACATATGGAAGCTGACTCCATGTTAGTGGATGATGTCGCCAAGGGGCAGCAGATAGATGAAGAAGAGGACGGACCAAGGATAGATCTTTGGGGGACTCCAGAGGTAACCGTGTGGGGGCAGTTAGAGAAGCCATTGCTCAAAATGCTCTGGCTAACTAGTCTCATTGAACTGGACAATGGAGAAGATGTGTTAGAGGAAAATGATGGTCAACTGTGTCAAAAGGTGCATAGAGGATGAGGAGAGCTAATGCAACATGATCAGTCACAGAGGATGGCATTTGTGAGTTTGGTTAGAGTTGTTTTGGTGCTGTGGCAGGGACAGAAATCTGATTGGAGAGATTCAAACAGGGAGTTGTGGGATTGATGGGCACACATTTTAGAGGCAACAATGTGTTCAAGGCGTTTAGAGAAGAAAGGGATATTAAAGATGGGGTGATTGTTTGCAAGGGCAGAAGGGTTGAGGTGGGATTTTTGAGGAGGAAAATTTTGAAAGGTAGGGGTCAGTATGCAAGGAGAGGGAACCATTTATAATATCAGCTGGAATGGGGGCCAGGAAAGGAAGTTGGGCAGCATTTTAGTAAGAATGGGGTGAAGGGAATAGGAGGTGTATCTAATGGACGAGGTGAGCTGGGAGGGAACATGAGGAGAGATGGGAGACAAACTACAGACAAATATGTGTTCAGGGTAAGGGCAGGGGAGAATCTGGGGGAGTTAGGCTTGGTGGGCAAGAAGGCAGGAAAGCAGCAGAAGCAACTGAAAAAATGGTCTCAATCTTAGTGACAAAAGAAGTCCATGAGTTCCTTGCACTAATTGTTGGAGGAGCGGTTAAAGGGGGCAGGCACATTGTTGGGGAAGAATAGAGCGAGCCTACCTCTCAACGCACTTTACTGTACCTGACCTGGAAATGTGTTATACAGGCAATGGATAACAAAAGGAAATTTTCCTATTCCTAGGAATGAGCACAAAAATTAATCAAAAAATAAAGAAAATCAGATCTGAATCTCATTAATAGATTCTCTTCTTGGTTGTAGTGCAGGTTTTCGATATTATAACAGTGCCTATATTTCAAAAAGTACTCCATTGGCTGTCAAGCGATTTGAGACATTCTGAGGTTGTAAAAGGTGTTATATAAATGCAAATTCTTTCTAAGTGCGAAGCAACAAAGTCCAAAAGTGAATTTTCCTAAGCAACCATAGATTTTGAGCATCCCTTCCAGCTGGAAGTTGAAAGCATCGTCTTCCAGAACCAAAACTGCCATTGTAGAAAAAACTAGTTGCTTCAGTAGATAAAAGTTGGAGCAATAAAGAAAAGCTAGCTCACCCTTGAGGCGCACTCACTGGTGGCAAACAGAAATCAGCTGGTAGCCGTGCACTTACCAGTGAAGCTGCTGCAGCTTTCCCATAGTTATATTGGTATGACTCACTTCTCTAGGTGGCATAAATTGCTCATGAATTGTGAGCATAAGGCAGAAGACGACAAAACTCTCTGTAATTTCACTAAAATAAAGTAAAATGAGCCTGATCTCTTTTCATCTGGAAAGTGTCGTCACCCGAGAGTGGTAACATTGATCTGCCATTTGGTTTCTTGTTTGTAAAATACTCCCACTTAGATTATCCCCGGCGTCCAGAAAAGCATGCTTTTACCAAAGAAATTGAATTACCCCACAGAAATTAGCTGAGATAATGTATTTAATTGTGGGAACAAATAACAATACTGTAGAAAAGATAGGATTGGGATTTGACGAATGAAAGTTCATGGGGGCGATTTTCGGCAGCATGTTCAAGCGCTAAGGACCCTCCGAGGTGGCCAAGATGGGGTCTTGAGCTGAAACATCGATTTATCCCACGTTGTAAAAGAGTTGAAGCCTGCACTAGGAACGGTCTACCGGAGGCTCGTTAAGGGGCTGATTGCCACTTAAAATGCCTGCGAGTGCTCATTAAGGAGGCTGCATGGTATTTTGATCATGATGTGGAGATGCCGGCGTTGGACTGGGGTGGACAAAAATGAGAAGTCGCACAACACCAGGTTATAGTCCAACAGATTTATTTAATTTTACAAGCTTTCGGAGCAGTGACGAAGGAGCGAACTGCTCCGAAAGCTTGTAAAATTAAATAAATCTGTTGGACTATAACCTGGTGTTGTGCGACTTCTCATTTTGGTATTTTGATGGCTAATGTTTGTCCTAACATCCTCTCCTAACAGTGATCAGCTGTTTGGGAGTAAACAAGGCATTTATGTGGATTTCAAACACTACTTAAAGGGATATTCACCATTTCATGTTCACTTGCTGCTAGAGGTGTGAAAACGACCTTTGAAACACATCGGGGACACTTTGTCAAGACTTCACCAACACTCTAACAACATTTATTCTCCAAATTCTCTGAGGACTTCACCTAAAAAGAGTAAGTGCTGTGCTATTCCACCTTATAGAGGTCACCAGAAGAAAGAGACTGCTTGGTCATGGGCATCTTGCGAGGGGACCCCCCCTGGTTTGGACGAGGAATAGGAGAAGGAAATGAGGCCAAGCAGAGCAGCACCAGCTTCTGCAGGAGAGAGGGACAGGAGGGCGAGGTGGCGTCTTTTCCCCCCTGCAGGTACAGGACATCCCTCCTCCTCTGAACCTCCTCGACCTGCAGAGGTCAGGTTTAGCACCTCCAGGCAAGTTCAAATTATGGTAATCAGTAATTAGGACCAAAATTGTGTGATAATCCAGACTTTAGAACAGCCGTGTCTTATTAGCACAGCTCCCATTTAGTGCCTGTTTTCACCCTTTGGCCAAAATAACCTGCTAAATTAGAGCAAATCTTGTCAACTACAAAAGTAGGTTGATTCACTCACTGATTGCCACTCATTTAAGACATCAAAGAGGTATGTGTTAGAAATTGGGAACGTTTGCATATATTCTGTTGCTATGTTGGTGCTACTGCTTTGCTCTCTGTAACCTGCTGCTGATTACTGGCTGCCATAGATTTGTGAAGCTATTATTTATATAGAAAATGGACTCCAGGGGTGCAGTAATATCAACAAGGAACTTGGGCTGGTAAATTGGTGCTGGTGGCTAATTAACATTAGCATTTTCTGTCTTCTCAGAGCCTTCCTTTACTATCCAAGGCCTTGCAAGCATCCAGCACACATTGCACACTTTAAACACTTTTAACATGTATCGCACCAAGCCACTACGTCAGTACAATAAAAAAAATGCTGTCCAAAAGCTTAAATGCAAACTTACCTGAGAGATGTGTATGTCCCTTTAACAAGTGCTGATAGTGTCTCTGTCAGTCTGCTGAAAGCGATAAAATTTTCAGAAGATTTAATCGAACGCTACCAGACACTCTCCCCATGATTCAGTTTCAGACTCTCCCCATGATTCAGTATCAGACTCTCTCTCCATGATTCAGTATCAGACTCTCTCCCCATGATTCAGTATCAGACTCTCCCCATGATTCAGTATCAGACTCTCTCCCCATGATTCAGTATCAGACTCTCTCCCCATGATTCAGTATCAGACTCTCCCCATGATTCAGGATCAGACTCTCTCCCCATGATTCAGTATCAGACTCTCCCCATGATTCAGTATCAGACTCTCCCCATGATTCAGTATCAGACTCTCTCTCCATGATTCAGTATCAGACTCTCTCCCCATGATTCAGTATCAGACTCTCCCCATGATTCAGTATCAGACTCTCTCCCCATGATTCAGTATCAGACTCTCCCCATGATTCAGGATCAGACTCTCTCCCATGATTCAGTATCAGACTCTCCCCATGATTCAGGATCAGACTCTCTCCCCATGATTCAGTATCAGACTCTCTCCCCATGATTCAGTTTCAGACTCTCTCCATGATTCAGTATCAGACTCTCCCCATGATTCAGTATCAGACTCTCTCCCCATGATTCAGTATCAGACTCTCCCCATGATTCAGGATCAGACTCTCTCCCCATGATTCAGTATCAGACTCTCCCCATGATTCAGGATCAGACTCTCTCCCCATGATTCAGTATCAGACTCTCCCCATGATTCAGGATCAGACTCTCTCCCCATGATTCAGTATCAGACTCTCTCCCCATGATTCAGTTTCAGACTCTCTCCATGATTCAGTATCAGACTCTCTCCCCATGATTCAGTATCAGACTCTCTCCCCGATTCAGTATCAGACTCTCTCCCCATGATTCAGGATCAGACTCTCTCCCCATGATTCAGTATCAGACTCTCCCCATGATTCAGTATCAGACTCTCTCCCCGATTCAGTATCAGACTCTCTCCCCATGATTCAGTATCAGACTCTCCCCATGATTCAGTATCAGACTCTCTCTCCGTGATTCAGTATCAGACTCTCTCTCCGTGATTCAGTATCAGACTCTCCCCATGATTCAGTATCAGGCTCTCTCCCCATGATTCAGTTTCAGACTCTCTCCATGATTCAGTATCAGACTCTCTCTCCATTATTCAGGATCAGACTCTCTCCATGATTCAGTATCAGACTCTCCCCATGATTCAGTATCAGGCTCTCTCCCCATGATTCAGTTTCAGACTCTCTCCATGATTCAGTATCAGACTCTCTCTCCATTATTCAGGATCAGACTCTCTCCCCATGATTCAGTATCAGACTCTCTCCCCATGATTCAGGATCAGACTCTCTCCCCATGATTCAGTATCAGACTCTCTCCCCATGATTCAGGATCAGACTCTCTCCCCATGATTCAGGATCAGACTCTCTCCCCATGATTCAGTATCAGACTCTCTCCATGATTCAAGATCAGACTCTCTCCCCATGATTCAGTATCAGACTCTCTCCATGATTCAGTATCAGACTCTCTCCCCATGATTCAGTATCAGACTCTCTCCCCATGATTCAGGATCAGACTCTCTCCCCATGATTCAGGATCAGACTCTCTCCCCATGATTCAGTATCAGACTCTCTCCCCATGATTCAGGATCAGACTCTCTCTCCATGATTCAGGATCAGACTCTCTCCCCATGATTCAGGATCAGACTCTCTCCCCATGATTCAGTATCAGACTCTCCCCATGATTCAGGATCAGACTCTCTCCATGATTCAGTATCAGACTCTCTCCCCATGATTCAGTATCAGACTCTCTCCATGATTCAGGATCAGACTCTCTCCATGATTCAGTATCAGACTCTCTCCCCATGATTCAGTATCAGACTCTCTCCATGATTCAGTATCAGACTCTCTCCATGATTCAGTATCAGACTCTCTCCCCGTGATTCAGTATCAGACTCTCTCCATGATTCAGTATCAGACTCTCTCCCCATGATTCAGTATCAGACTCTCCCCGTGATTCAGTATCAGACTCTCTCCCCATGATTCAGTATCAGACTCTCTCCCCGTGATTCAGTATCAGACTCTCTCCATGATTCAGTATCAGACTCTCTCCCCATGATTCAGTATCAGACTCTCCCCGTGATTCAGTATCAGACTCTCTCCCCATGATTCAGTATCAGACTCTTTCTCCATGATTCAGTATCAGACTCTCTCCATGATTCAGTATCAGACTCTCTCCCCATGATTCAGTATCAGACTCTCCCCGTGATTCAGTATCAGACTCTCTCCCCATGATTCAGTATCAGACTCTTTCTCCATGATTCAGTATCAGACTCTCCCCATGATTCAGTATCAGACTCTCTCCATGATTCAGTATCAGGCTCTCTCCCCATGATTCAGTATCAGACTCTCTCCATGATTCATTATCAGGCTCTCTCCCCGTGACTCAGTATCGGACTCTCCCCATGATTCAGTATCAGACTCTCCCCATGATTCAGTATCAGACTCTCTCCATGATTCAGTATCGGACTCTCCCCATGATTCAGTATCAGACTCTCTCCATGATTCAGTATCAGGCTCTCTCCCCGTGATTCAGTATCAGACTCTCTCTGTGATTCAGTATCAGACACGCTCCCCACAATTCAGTATCACATGCACCCTTTACGCGATTTAGAGTTGCAGTCATGCTCCCCATGGTTTACCATCCATTAGCCTCCATTCCAGGAGGGCACTTTATTAAAATTTCCCCATTTCATTTAAAAGAAAATTTCTTATAAATTTGAATGGACAAAATATAAAATGACCTAAGGAGGCAGAGTGTGAAATATTAGATGAGATAAACAATGTGAGAGGGGAAGTATTAAGGGGCTTAGCATATTTGAAGGTAGGTAAATCACCAGGCCCGGATGAAATTTAACCCCGGCTGTTAAGAGAAGCAAGGGAGGAAATAGCGGAGGCTCTGACCATCATTTTCCAATCTTCTCTGGCTACTGGTGTGGTGCCAGAAGACTGGAAGACTGCTAACATTGTACCATTGTTTAAAAAGGGCGAAAAGGATAGACCGAGTAATTACAGGCCAGTCAGCCAGTCCGTCAGTGGGCAAATTATTGGAAAAAATTCTTAGGCATACGGGATACTTTCTTTTATTAGCCAAGGCACAGAATATAAGAGCAGGGAGGTTATGCTAGAAATGTATAAAACACTAGTTAGGCCACAGCTAGAGTATTGCATACAGTTCTGGTTACCATATTACAGGAAAGATGTGATTGCACTCGAGAGGGTATAAAGGAGATTTACGAGGATGTTGCCAGGACTGGAGAATTTTAGCTTTGAGGAAAGTTTGGATAGGCTGGGTTTATTTTCTTTGGAACAGAGGAGGCTGAACAGAAACTTAATTGAGGTGTATAAAATTATGAGGGGCCTAGATAGAGTGAATAGGAACTATGTTGAGACTGCCGCGAAACACGAATTAAGACTGAATCCATGTGTGGAAAAACAAAGACTTTTTAATACAACTGCATGGTCCAAAATGGCTGAACAGACTGCTCCCAGAATTCTCTGGAAAAAGCCTGAGGCCCCACCCACTCCTTCTCTCCTGCCTTAAAGGCAAGGTGCTCGATATATTGTCCACGGACAGAAAAGTGGATAATGCCCGTTTAGGTGGCGATCCGCCACACAGCTCCCCCCAGAATCCGCTTAGGAGGTGTGGACGAGACGGTGCGGCGGTATGATGGGCTGGCCGGCGCGGCTCTTGTAGGATGCCGGTGAACGTGGAATGGCCGGGCGTGGAGCCGCCGAGTGAACCGGCTTGAGGGCAGGTCGGCCGCGTGGTGGTGGACGAGCTACAGGGACCTGCTCACCAGGCACCGAGTGTGCTGGCTTGAGTCGGTCAACCGACACTTTTTCGGTCCTGTTGTCCAGTTGCAGGGTGAAAAATTTGTCCCCAGCCTGTAGCACCTTGTAGGGCCCGTCGTACGGGGGTTGAAGGGGTCCGTGGTGGGCGTCGTGCCGGACGAAAACGAACCGTGCCTGGTGCAGGCTTAGTGGGACATGTGAGGTGGATTCGCCATGTCGGGCAATGGGCACCGGGGCGAACTGCAGCGCCGGTGAGGCGAAGTCGTGGCGTTGCTGGTCGGCTGACCAGGGTGTCGTGGCGGTGGGCAGGAACTCGCCAGGTACGCGCAGCGGCTGACCGTACACGAGCTCTGCTGCCGATGCGTGGAGGTCTTCTTTAACCGCGGTGCGCAGGCAGAGGAGGACCCACGGAAGTCGGTCGGTCCAGGCGCCGTCCTGGAGGCTGGCTCGAAGAGATGCCTTCAAGGATCTGTGGAACCGCTCACACAGTCCGTTGGCTTGGGGGTGGTACGCTGTGGTGCGGTGAATGGTCACCCCGAGATTGCGTGCGATGGCGGTCCAGAGTTCAGAGGTAAATTGCGGACCTCTGTCTGACGTCATGTCGGAGGGGACGCCGAACCGTGCGACCCAGGTGCTGACAAAGGCTCTGGCGATGTCGGCGATGGTGGTAGAGGTCAGTGGAATTGCCTCGGGCCAGCGCGTGGTGCGGTCAATGATCATCAGCAAGTGCGTGTGGCCTTGCGACGGCGGCAGGGGCCCGACGATGTCCACGTGGATGTGGTCGAATCTCCGTGAGGGGACGGTAAACTCCTCGAGGGGTGCTTTCGTGTGTTGCTGTACCTTGGCCCGTTGGCAGGCTAGGCAGGAGTTGGCCAAAGTACGCACATCCTTGCGAAGGCCGCGCCAGACAAAGCGGTTGGCTACCAATTTGATGGATGCTCGGGCGCCGGGGTGGGAGAGGTTGTGGAGAATGTCGAATACCCGGCGGCGCCAGGACACTGGGACGACGGGCCGAGGTTGACAGAGGGATATGTCGCACTTGACCGTGACTGCGGTCGGGCCACAGGCGACGTCGGCCAGGCGTAGCCCTGGTAGGTTGGTAGGTGCGGAGAGCAGATCAGGGTCGGTGATCTGGTCTGCTGCGAGTTGAGCGTAGTTGACTGCCAGGTGTGCGGCATGGATGGTGGGGCGGGAGAGGCAGTCGGCTACCACATTGTCTCAGCCGGAGACGTGTTGGATGTCCGTGGTGAACTCGGACACTGCCGCGAGCTGGCGCTGCTGCCTGGCGGACCAGGGGTCGGTTGTCTTTGCCATTGCGAATGTCAGGGGCTTGTGGTCGACAAACGCAGAAAAGGGGTGGCCCTCAAGCAAAAACCGAAAATGGCGGACCGCCAGGAGCTCGCGGTCGAAGGTGCTGTACTTGACCTCCGGGGGGCGTAGTTGGCGGCTGAAGAAGGCAAGTGGTTGCCAGGCGCCGTCGACCACTGATCATAACTGCGACCGCGTGGTCGGAGGCGTCCGTGGTGAGCACTACCCTGGCATTGGGCAGTGGGTGCGCGAGCAGGGTGGCATTGGCGAGCGCGGTCTTGGTGGAGTCGAAGGCGGCGGACGCGTCTGCCGTCCATTCGACCGCCATCTTGCCGCTCCTGCCCCGGAGGGCTTCATACAGGGGCCTCATGAGGGACGCTGCTTTGGGGATGAAGCAGTTATAGAAATTCACCATCCCGAGGAACTCCTGGAGGCCTTTGATGGTGGTAGGGCGGGGAAATTGTTGGACGGCCTGCACCTTGGTGGGCAGGGGAATGGCCCCAGCATGGGTGATGTGGTGGCCGAGGAAGTCGATCTTGTCCAGGCCGAACTGGCATTTGGCTGGGCTGAGGATGAGCCCGTGGTCGCTGAGGCGCCCAAACAGGATGCGAAGGTGTTCGAGGTGTTCCTGCTTGGAGGAACTGGCTACCAGAATGTCGTCCAGGTAGACGAACAGGAACTTCAGGTCCCGAAGGACCGAGTCCATGAGCCGTTGGAATGCCTGGGCCGCGTTTTTGAGGCCGAATGGCATCCGCAGGAACTCAAACAGGCTGAAGGGGGTGATTACGGCCGTCTTGGGTACGTCCGCGGGGTGGACGGGGACTTGGTGGTATCCGCGCACCAGGTCGACCTTGGAAAAGACTGAGCGGCTGGCCAGTCTAGCCGAGAAGTCCTGAATGTGCGGCACAGGGTACCGATCAGGGGTGGTGGCGTCGTTGAGGCGGCGGTAATCCCCGCAGGGGCGCCAACCTCCGCCTGGTTTGGCGGCAATGTGGCGTGGGGAGGCCCAGGGACTGTTGGAGCGGCGGATGATGCCAAGCTGTTCCATGGTGGCAAACTCGGTCCGCGCGATCTCCAGTTTGACCGGGTCCAGCCTGCGGGCGTGGGCGTACACTGGGGGGCCTGTGGTGGGGATGAAGTGTTCCAGCCTGTGTTTGGCGGCCTCCGCGGAGAAGTTCGGATTGGTAAGGGCCGGGAATTCGGCCAGGAGTGCCGAGTAGTCATCCGTGGCCCGGGCGTGGCACTGTGACGCCATGTCGGCGGGTTGACGGGGGGCCATGGCGCCCAGGATGGGGGACATGGTGTTCATGTCCACAAGGCGGTGACGAGGGATGTCTACCAGTAGGCCATGGGCGCACAGGAAATCTGCGCCGATGAGAGGGGAGAGCACCTTGGCAGTGATGAACTCCCATCGGTAGCGGCGACCAGCGAGGTCGAGGGTGACTGTCCGGGTGCCATACGTCCGGATTTCCGAGCCGTTAGCAGCAGCCAGCGCCGGTCCTCGTTCGCCCTTTTGGATGTCGAGGGAGGAGGCCGGGATGATGCTGTGCTGAGCCCCAGTGTCGCACAGGAACCGGCGGCCGGTTTTGTCATCCGTGACGTACAGCAGGGAGCCCGCGTGGCCCACGGCCATCGTGGGGGCTGGTACGGGGGCGGACTTGAAAGAGCAGGGAGGTGTGCACCGTTGTGCCCTGGCGCCGAACCATGCGTGGTAGTAACAGTGGCCCGGGTTAGTGGGGCGCGAAGGCCCCGTGGGCCTGGTGGCTGGTCCTTGTGGCCGTGTGGTGGCCGGTGAGGGGCGCGCCCAGGCATTGGCTGCCAGGTCCGGAGTGACGTCGCGGCTGGAGTGAGCGGACAGCAGCTTGTCGGCCTCATCGGCCAGGGCTTCCAGGTTCGTGAGGTCGGACGCCACGATCGCTGGGCGGATGTTGAGAGGGAGCTGGCGGATGAACAGCGTGCGGAAGAGGGATCCGGGTGGGCTCTCGGTGAGGGAGAGCATGTGGGAGAGGAGGTCTGATGGTGAGGCATCACCGAGGCCTGGAAGGTTGAGGAGGTGGCAGTTTCGCTGATATGCCGAGGCCGTACATTTTTTAAGGAGCGCTGCCTTGAGATGTGCATACTTGCCTTCCTCTGGTGGGTTCTGCAGCGCTGTCCAGACCTTCGTAACTGTGGTGCTACCGAGTGATGTGACGAGGTAGTCGTACTGCGTCCCATCTGTGGTGATGTTTCGCAGCCGGAAGCGGGATTCAGCTTGGAGAAACCAGGCTTCGGGCTGGTTTTCCCAAAACTCCGGCAGTTTCACGGAAACTGCATTCGTGTCCACCATTGCAGTGCTCGGAATACGTTCTGAGCGTCGGGGTCACCAATGTTGAGGCTGCCGCGAAACACGAATTAAGACTGAATCCATGTGTGGAAAAACAGAGACTTTTTAATACAACTGCATGGTCCAAAATGGCTGAACAGACTGCTCCCAGAATTCTCTGGAAAAAGCCTGAGGCCCCGCCCACTCCTTCTCTCCTGCCTTAAAGGCAAGGTGCTCGATATATTGTCCACGGACAGAAAAGTGGATAATGCCCGTTTAGGTGGCGATCCGCCACAACTACCTATTTCCCCTAGCAGAGAGGTCAATAACCAGGGGGCATAGATTTAAAGTAATTGGTAGAAGGATTAGAGGGGTGTTGAGTAGAACCTTTTTCACCCAGAAGGTGGTGGTGGTCTGGAACTCACTGCCTGAATGGGTGGCAGAGGCAGAAACCCTCAGCGCATTTAAAAAGTCCTTGGATATACAATTGTAGCGCCGTAACCTACAAGGCTACGGACCAAGAGCTGGGAAGTGGGATTCGGCTGGATAGCTCTTTTCGGCCGGCACAGACACGATGGGCCGAATGGCCTCCTTCTGTGCCTTAAATATCTGTGATTCTATGATTAGGACAATTGGTCTGGAGTAGTTAGCCACATTGGAAGAGCCAAAAAGATTTTCTACTGTGCTGTAATTTTGCTGATTCTATGGCTGATGGATCAAAGTTTCCTCTCTGCTGTCAGTAAAGCTCCTATATAAAATGGGTTTGAAGCAGTCTTAACCTAAGGCAAAGACACATGGCAAAAAGCAGCTCCTAATTTGGAACCTCATTTAGAGAGGTGACAAAGATGGATAGTATCAGAAATTGAAAAATCCACACTGGTTCAGTGAGGATGCTCTTCTGAGGATGGAGCTACAGCCACATTGTTGAGCATAATGGGGCATCTTTACGCTGCATCTAGAAATATTTCATGATAACACTAAGGGATATCTTCCCCTGTGTGCTTTTACCAAAAGAAAGTGATGGAAAAATGTAATGAGATTTCCGTTGTTTTGTACTGCTGCTCTTGAGTTTTATGGCTCAGGAAATTAGTGAAAAACAATCTTTATTAAGAAATATTGGGGTCTTGCTAAAAGTCAATCAAAAGGAGCTCATACAGAACTTAATAAAAGAGTATAAACCAAAAATGAGTTCTCCGATCTGGAGCTAACTGCTGCCAACAAATAAGATTTTGAAATATCTCCACAGGACTGACAAAAGTCAATAGTCTAGAGAAGTTTTCAGCCCACAGCAGAGGTGTTGTGACTATCCCCATCCGACAGTTCGGCAGGAGAGCAGCCAGGATCACATAGAGCATAAAAGGCACATGACTCACAGGAGGAATTGCACTGACAGTAGCAGATCTAGCACATTTTAATCAGCTACCTAGTCACCGCAGAGCAGGAATACGTTAGTCTCAGACTCACTAGAGAATCTACTACTGATTATGCCACTTGGTCTGCAGGACAGTCAGACAATGCACTACCAGTGGCCAGCAACGGTCACCACTGGGCAGGACTTTCAACTTTGGCAGGGGAGTAAAACTGGTTGAAGTCCATGGAAATGAAAATCGGGCAGGGTGTATAACGGCAGCCGATCCAATACTGCTAGTTTTACTCCCCGATCGAAGTTGAAAGTTCAGCCGATTGTCCTCAACTTTTATCACCGGGACATTCCAGACACCCACAGGAGTGAGTTAGCAAGTCATTCACTGCTACGTTAGGAGCGAACTGAGGCCTTATTCTGAGATAGTGGCCTAGAAATTCGATAAGGCCCGAAAATGGGAGGTGGCTCTGTGAGTGAGATTTGCTCACGCCTGTTTAAAAAGCATTATTTTGGTGCTGCCTGCTGATTTGAATGATTTTAGTGCACAGCCCAACGATGAACGCGCTGCTTCAGGCTGTGCACTCAGCAGCAGGCCCAATGTTGCGTCGCTGTAGCGTCCCTGGAGCAATGTTGCATTCTCTTGAAGTAAGGCTGTCATTTTTGAAAGCAGTCTCAAGCCCTTAAAGGTGAACTGCCCTTTGAAAAAAATATTAAAAATCATCCAAAAATAGGCATTCTCTAGCCCTTAAAGTTCAATTGCCGTCTGATAAGCATTAAAAATCTTTCCAAACTAAACAGTCTTCCGCTCTTAAAGCTGAACTGCTTTCTGCATGTAAAATATGGTAAAAGTGCTTCAGCACTGACACAAATGGCTCAACGTGCCAGGGAAAGGGCCTTGCACACAACACTCCAGCTTTGTGCAGGGGGTCGACAGTGGAAGAGAGGTTCTCTACCCACAGGGGGGTCAGGAGGCCCTCCAGAAAGAAGGATGTGGACCAGATCGCCGAGCCTGTCACTGCCAGCAGTGTCACCCCCAGGACCTGACTTCGGTGCCCAAAGAAGTTTCATGACCTCAGACGAGTGGTCAAGGTCAGTGAATGCATCTTCAAAAGCCTTCTCCTACCAACTGCACCACAAGCCTAATACAATGCATGACCCCCCCACCCCATCCCATCATTCGCCTACCAACAATCTCTACCAAACACTAGGCACACTTCATATTCCTAGCTTCACCCCACCACCTTGGAGGAGACGGTGCTGAAAGAATACAAGATGCCGGTATCCTCATTGTTATCGTCCTTCTCACATGCCACTTCCCCCTCATCCCACAATCTCTTCTGATGTACAAGCTGCACATGGTGTCAGCATGCACCTCTTACTTTCCTGACCTCCCCTCACCACAACCCTACCCTTGTGCCTTCCTCATTTCAGACACCCAAGAAATCCAGCCAGCCCAGCCAGTGGTTGACCAAGAAGAGGGAGAGGAGAGTGAAGAAGAAGAATATTCATGGATATAAGGTGTTCAGGAAAGATAGGGAAGGAAAGAAAGGAGGTGGGGTGGCAGTATTGATTCAGGAGAATATTACAGTGTTGGAGGGAGACGATGTCCTGGAGGGGTCAAGGACAGAATCTATTTGGTTAGAGTTGAGAAACAATAGAGGTGCCATTACACTACTAGGTGTAACCTATAGGCCGCCAACTAGTGGGAAGGATATAGAGGACCAGATTAGCAGAGACATTAGAGAGGTGCAAGAACTAAAGCAGTGATAATGGGGGACTTCAACTATCCTAATATAGACTGGGATAGTAATAGTGTAAAGGGCAGAAAGGTGGAAGAATTTCTGAAGTGTGTCCAGGAGAAATTTCTTGATCAGTACGTTTCCGGCCCAATGAGGAAGGAGGTATTGCTGGATCTGGTTCTGGGGATGAGGTGGGTCAAGTAGAGGAAGTGTCAGTCGGGGAACATTTAGGGAACAGTGATCATAGTAACATACGGTTTAGATTAGCTATGGAAAAGGATAGGGAGCGATCTAGAGTAAAAAAACTTAATTGGAGGAAGGCCAATTTCAGTAGGTTGAGAACGGATCTGGCCCGGGTAAATTGGAATCAAAGATTGGCAGGTAAAACTGTAATTGAACAATGGGTTACCGTTAAAGAGGAGATGGTTCAGGTACAGTCGCGATACATTCCCATGAGAGGGAATGATAGGGCAACCAAAGCCAGAGCTCCTTGGTTGACGAAAGAGATAGAGGGTAAGATGAAGCAGAAAAAGGGAACGTATGACAGATGTCAGGCTTAGAATACAAGTGAAAACCAGGCTGAATATAGAAAGTTCAGAGGGGAAGTGAAAAAGGAAATAAGAGGGGCAAAGAGAGAGTACGAGAATAGATTGGCAGCTAACATAAAAGGGAATCCAAAAGTCTTCTATAGGCATATAAATAGTAAACAGGTAATAAGAGGTGGGGTGGGACCAATTAGGGACCAAAATGGAGACCTACGCATGGACGCAGAGGGCGTGGCTAAGGTACTAAATGTGTACTTTGCATCTGTCTTTACCAAGGAAGAAGATGCTGCCAAAGTCATAGTGAAAGAGGAGGTAGTTGAAATACTGGATGGGATAAAAATTGATAAGGAGGAGGTACTAGAAAGGCTGGCTGTACTTAAAGTAGATAAGTCACTGGGACTGGATGGGATGCATCCTAGGATGCTGAGGGAAGTAAAGGTAGAAACTGCGGAGGTACTGGCCATAATCTTCCAATCCTCCTTGGATACGGAGCTGGTGCCAGAGGACTGGAGAATTGCAAATGTTACACCCTTTTTCAAAAAAGGGTGTAAGGATAAACCCAGCAATTACAGACCAGTCAGTTTAACCTCGGTAGTGGGGAAGCTTTTAGAAATGATAATCTGGGACAAAATTAAGTCACTTGGACAAGTATGGATTAATTAAGGAAAGCCAGCACGGATTTGTTAAAGGCAAATCGTGTTTAACTAACTTGATTGAGTTTTTTGATGAGGTAACAGAGAGGGTTGATGAGGGCAATGCGTTTGATAAAGTGCCACATAATAGGTTTGCCAGCAAAGTTGAAGCCCAAGGAATGAAAGGGACAGTGGCAGCATGGTTACAAAATTAGCTAAGTGACAGGAAACGAAGAGTAGTGGTGAACAGTTGATTTTCAGACTAGAGGAAGGTATACAGTGGTGTTCCCCAAAGGTTGGTACCAGGACCATTGCTTTTCTTGATATATATTAATGACTTAGACTTGGGTGTTCAGGGCACAATTTCAAAATTTGCAGATGACACAAAACTTGGAAGTATAGAGAACAGTGAGGAGGATAGTGATAGACTTCAAGGAGACATAGACAGGCTGGTGGAATGGGCGGACACGTGGCTGATTAAATTTAACACAGAAAAGTGTGAAGTGATACATTTTGGTAGGATGAATGAGGAGAGGCGATATAAACTAAAGGGTACAATTCTAAAGGGGGTACATGAACAGAGAGACCTGGGGGTATATGTGCACAAATCATTGAAGGTGGCAGGGCAGGTTGCGAACGCGGTTAAAAAAGCATACAGGATCCTGGGCTTCATAAATAGAAGCATAGAGTACAAAATCAAGGAAGTTATGATGAACCTTTATAAAACATTGGTTCGGCCTCAACTGGAATTTTCTGGGCACCGCACTTTAGGAAGGATGTGAAGGCCTTAGAGCGGGTGCAGAAAAGATTTACAGGAATGGATCCAGGGATGAGAGACTTCAGTTACATGGATAGACTGGAGAAGCTGGGGTTGTTCTCCTTAGAGCAGAGAAGATTGAGAGGAGATTTCATAGAGGCGTTCAAAATCATGAGGGGTCTAGACAGAGTAGATAGAGAGAAACTGTTCCCATTGGTGGAAGGGTCAAGAACCAGAGGACATGGATTTAAGGTGATTGGCAGAAGAACCAAAGGCGACATGAGGGAAAACTTTTTTATGCAGCGAGTGGTTAGGATCTGGAATGCGCTGACTGAAAGGGTGGTGGAGGCAGATTCAATCATGGCTTTCAAAAGGGGAAAAAATTTGCAGGGCTACAGGGACAGGACAGGGGAGTGGAACTAGATGAAGTGCTCTTGCAGAGAGCTGGCACGGGCTCAATGGGCTGAATGGCCTCCTTCTGTGCTGTAACCATTCTATGATTCTATCTCCATGTGATGTTATAGCCGAAGGGGGACTGCAACTAGAGCCATAGAGTCATATACACAGCACAGAAAGAGGCCCATCGTGTCCGCGCCAGCCATCAAGCCCTGTCTATTCTAATCCCATTTTCCAGCACTTGGTCCGTAGCCTTGTATGCTATGGCGTTTCAAGTACTCATCTAAATGCTTCTTGAATGTTGTGAGGGTTCCTGCCTCTACCACCCTTTCAGGCAGTGAGTTCCAGATTCCAACCACCCTCTGGGTGAAAAAGTTTTTCCTCAAATCCCTCAACCTCCTGTCCCTTACCTTGAAACTATGCCCCCTGGTTATTGACCCCTCTACTAAGGGGAAAAGTTCCTTTCTATCTACCCTATCTATGCCCCCAGGACTCTGAGCAAGTGGCCTTCCCAGAGGCCTTCCTTTAAAATCCAAAGCCTTGCAAGTGTCCAGCAGCACTCCTTGCACTCTGTGCACACTTTAACAACTTTTGAAATACATTGCACCAAGCCACTACTCCAATAAAATATTAAAAGAAACTCCAAAATCTGAAACTGGAACAAATGAAACCTGAAAGATGTGTATGTCCCTTTAAGAAGCGATGATAGTGTCTCTGTACAACTGCTGCACGCACGTTCTTCCATGCGTGGTTAGGAGAGGGCGGTATGGAGTGCGGTGACATCCAAAATCGCAGGTGTGCGTCAATTCCGGATTTGCACGGCAACTGACATCACGATCTGCACATTTACATAGGCGAGGCGAGCGCAGGCAACGGCAGCACTGTCAACCGTTCCAAAATGGTGATTGCCATGTCCCGCACCGGAAGCGGGCGGAAGCGAGGTGGCCGCCATTTTTTCAAGAAAACCGATCTTACCAGCTGGCGCTACAAGATCGAATTTTGTGGCCACAAGCTTTTAATGACTGTATACTGTTTGTTCCTCTGCCAAAAATCCTACGATATACCTAAATAGGAAGAGATACTGAGCCTGAAATTCCACTACCATTGCAATTGAGGTTTTTGTATCACGTTGTGGATGCAAACTATGTTCAAGACAAAATTTCAGCCTCATTATTCCATCTACTTTCAAATGGTATGTGATCCCCCCTGCCCCCACACACACACTTCTAAATATATGCTTCTCGGAGTACACATGATGTTTTGACTATGAGGCAACCAAACATCACATGGATCCTTGAATGAGAAAGAAGGCTCTGGTTTATCATATTAATAGGCTATAAAAAGCAACCATTGCCGATAATATTTTTCTACTCGAGCTTTCTTTTCTGTACAACAATGGTAGAGTGCAAGATATTTTAGAAGTGAAATGACTTTATTATTTATGTGATGTACTTGTTCTTTGCCTATTTGTGGTGCAATTACCCTTTTTGAGTAGTGAACCGTTACATGTGCTTTGTATAAGTGCCTTACTCATAAGTGATCATTTGGCTGAGCAAGTGGCAGCCCAGAAAACTGGTGAGCTGTGTGTGATGTAGAAGGTCTGCTATCTGTGTCTGTTACTACCTCAATGCACTTTGAGTGCCAGGGATTTCTTTTGGATGTTGATGTGGGCTCATTGCTTTCAATGAGGCAGTTCAGAGAAGATCATAAGACTGATTGCTAGCATAAGAAGACAGAGTTATGAGGAAAGAATGGAAAAACTTGGGACATAGGTTTTCATCTTTACTGCCTGGTCGTTAAGCACCATCTGGTCTGCGCGCAGAGAGGAAAACTGGGCAGGGAGGATCGCAGGTCAGTAATGGCGCCACCCAGTTTTCTTTCCATTTAAAATGGAAGGAAAATCAGGCGGGCTCCTTTTACAGGCATGTGAATTTCCCCAACAGGTTTCCCTCTCTGTGCTTATCACTCAGGTGGTAAAGATGAAAATTTATCCTTTGGGCTTTCCCACTTTGAAAGGAGAAGACTGAGATGTAATCTTATAGAGATACATAAAATAGTAGAAAAGGCAGATACAAAACGCTACTTCAAATTAAATGATTAAACAAAACAAGGTGATATATTTAAATGTTTAGTTGTTATCTGTGCTTGTGCTTGCTTCAAGTTGGGGGGAGGTGACATTTGGCAGCCCCAGTAACTGATCATTTTCGGCAGCGCATCGCAGATCACTTGCTTAATCTTTTTCTGTGAAGGTAGCTGATAGAACATTTTGAGTACGTTTATCCATTGGAGTATGTATTGTCATTACATTAACTATTAAACACTGTGCACAATCAGTATATAGGGACATACTGACAAAACATATAGTACAAATCATACAATACATCATTGTATGACAAAGGGATTAATTAAGAGGGGGAATATAGAGTATGAGAGTAAGCTTGCAGGGAACATAAAAACTGACTGTAAAAGCTTCTATAGATATGTGAAGAGAAAAAGATTGGTAAAGTCAAGCATAGGTCCCTTGCAGTCAGAATCAGGGGAATTTATAATGGGGAACAAAGAAATAGCAGACCAATTAAATACATACTTTGGTTCTGTCTTCACAAAGGAGGACACAAATAACCTCCCAGAGATGTCGGGGAACATAGGGTCTAATGAGAGGGAAGAATTGAATGAAATCAGTATTTGTAGGGAAATGGTGTTGGGGAAATTGACAGGATTGAAGGCTGATAAATCCCCAGGGCCTGATAATCTACATCCTAGGGTACTTAAGGAAGTGGCCCGAGAAATAGTAGATGCATTGCTGGTCATCTTTCAATGGCGCCATTGTGTCTGTGTTCCATTGCTGACTGACATCACATAAGCTTCACCAGCGGTCTGAGTTAGCGCCTCGCTCCTTGGCCTTTGCGCCTTAAGACAGCTGTGTAGCACCTGATTTAGCGCTCCAATCACCTCCAGGGGCGATAAAAGTCAAGTTTGCAGTCAGAGGCGATAATTAGCGCCAGGCGCTAATCTTTGCGCCCGGCCGATAATTGCGCCCCAGACGGGGCGATACTGAATTTTTTCCCCTAAGACTATAATGCACTTATTTTTAAGATACTGCTGCATTTTTAAAATTTAAGTTGAGAACAATTCAGACTTAACTTCATCTCCATATATGTTCTTGCTCTTGTTAGGACAGGTTGATTTGGCCCTTGAAATGTATTCATTTTTCTGGGTAAGCATTGTGTTTTTTCCATTTATACCTAAGATAACTCAAACTTAACTTAATTTCCACATATCCTTTTCTATATTAAGACAGGGTAGTATTCTTCCTTCCCTTGGTACATGTTTGTAAGTTGTGAAACTTTTTCTGGACCTCCTTCCAGTATTCAAGCCTGAGATTGCGATTCACGACTGCAATGATGATATATTGTCAAGCTTTTTGTCTACATTTCTTACTTGTGGATTGCTCTGCTGGGTAAAAAGGTTTTACCCAGCAGACTCTGCGCACACTCTGAGGTCAAACTCCAAACCATCGTCAACACCTTCACCGAAGCGTAGCGAGCATGGGCCTTACACTAAACATCCGTAAGACAAAGGTCCTCTACCAACCTGCCCCCGCCACACAGTACTGCTCCCCGATTATCAAAATCCATGACGAGACCTTGGACAACGTGGACCACTTTCCATACCTCGGGAGCCTACTGTCAACAAGGGCAGACATCGATGGCGAAGTCCAACACCGCCTTCAGTGTGCCAGTGCAGCCTTCGGTCACCTGAGGGAGAGTGTTTGAAAACCAGGACCTCAAACCCAGCACCAAGCTCATGGTCTACAGAGCAGCAGTGATACCCGCCCTCCTGTATGCTTCAGAGACATGGACCATGTACAGCAGGCACCTCAAAGCACTGGAGAGGTACCACCAACGCTGCCTCCGCAAGACCCTGCAAACCCATTGGCAGGATAGGTGCACCAACGTCAGTGTTCTCACTCAGGCCAACATCCCCAGCATCGAAGCTTTGACCACGCTCGATCAGCTCCGATGGATGGGCCACATCGTCCGCATGCCCGATACGAGACTCCCAAAACAAGCGCTCTACTCGGAGCTCCGACACGGCAAGAGAGCCCCAGGTGGGCTGGGGAAATGCTTCAAGGACACCCTCAAAGCCTCCTTGAAAAAGTGCAACATCCCCACCGACACCTGGGAATCCCTGGCCCAAGACTGCACAAAGTGGAGGAGAAGCATCCAGGAAGGCGCCGAATACCTCGAGTCTCTTCGCCAGGAGCAAGCAGAAGCCGAGCACAAACAGCAGAAGGAGCGCACGTCAACCCAAGCACCCCACCCACCCGCCCCTTCAACCACCGTCTGCCCCACCTGTGACAGAGACTGTAGGTCCCGCATTGGACTCATCAGTCACCTGAGAACTCATTTTTAATGTGGAAGCAAGTCATCCTCTGTTCCGAGGGACTGCCTAAGAAGAGAAAAAGGTTAGCCCCTTTTCTCCATTATGTAAACCACAAGATGTAGTCAATTAAACAGGCTTTTCTTAAATTTCATCGTGCCATTACTCCATAATTTTGCACATCCCAAAGCTGGATTAATGGAATGTTCATTATTAATACTTGCTCAATCCTCATTAGCTACTTATAGAAGTGTGGAAAAGGTATTGTTACAGATGTGTCATGATTGCCCATTTTTCTATCATTTCCACCAACGAAATTAACTTGCATTAAACTTCTCATACTTGCCATTTTGATTGATGGTTATTAAAACTACAAAAATATGTCTATTTAACCCTTTTTGAAAGAGAGAACAATATAGCCTTTCATGTCTAAAATGAGAAAGTGTTTCATTCCCCAGCATTGATATCCCTCTTCTGAATGAGCACAAAAAATCAACAAAGATTTAAAATAAGAAAATGAAAAAGTTGTTTATATAATTAGTTAACAGCCCTTTTTCCTCCCATAGCCCTAAAATCAACTTTTCACTTCCCAAAAATGTTAACATGAACTCTAACTCCAGTAAATGAATCCCAAACAGAAATTAAATATGCAAGTACAGCTTATTTTGCATGCCAGCAGTGCATTTTAATGGATGGAAAATTGGCAGTGGAGGGAATGTGTGGCTGAATTCCTGATATGTACTCCCACCATAGGAAGCAATGCAGTGGCAGGTTATGAAGGTAAAAATGTACCCCACAACCTTTACTCGGCCACTTTTATAAAGACCCCCTACTTCTAGCTCCATAACATTGTCTACCTCTGCCCCTACCTCAGCCCATTTGACGCTGAAACAGCCATATCATTGTCACGTCCATACTTGACTATTCCAATGTTGTCCTGTCCAACCTCCCATCTTCTACCCTCTGTAGATTTCAGTTCATCTAAAACTCTGCAGCCCGTATCCTATCCCAATCCAGGTCCTGCTCACCTATCATCCTGTCCTTGCTGACCGTCGCTGGTCTGCTGGCCCCCAGAGCTTCCAATTTAAAATGATCAACTTTGTGTTTAAATATCTTCATGTCCTCGCCCCTCCCTATCTGTGTAGCCTCCTCCAGCTCTACAACTCCTATGAAGTCTGTTTCTCTAAATCTGACCTTTTGTGCATACCCCCCCCGCCCTCCTTTCCCCACTATTGACGGCCATGCCTTCAGCTGCCTAGACCCCATGCTCTCAAATTCCCTCCTGAAACCCCTCTGCCTCTCCCTCTTTAAGATTCTCCTTAAAACTCACCTCTTTGACCAAGCTTTTGGTCACCACCCCCCTAATAGCTCCTTCTTTGCCTTGGCTGATTACGCCTCTATGAAGCACCTTGGGACATTTTTCTATTTTACAGGCGCTATATATATGCAAGTTATTGTTGCAGTATGTATAAGAACCTTGGTGGCAAATGTTTCTAAAAGTAATTAAACTGTGACATAAGGACGAGCACAGTGTTTGTTGGGAAAGTGAATGAGAAGTAATTGGACTAGTGATGACCTTAGGAGAAGTTTCTGCTGTTTGCTATTTCTAGCAAAATTATAAATGAGTTCATTATACATGTGTTACAATTTTTCTATAAATAGCAAAAGGTGGAAATCTTCCAATATGTATTCTGGCCAACACTGACTTTAACCACTCCTATACTCTATGGTGGTAGGAGAACAAAATGAAAGTCACTTCTGCCACCAATGTTTGGAAATCTAAATGTTATATTTTTTACAATGCTTTTTGTGTAATTACTGGTAAACTGGGACTAACTAGGTATTAATTCAACTATTCAGCTCCTATTTGCTATAGTAAATGAAGCGATAAAGTGAGAGTAAGAATGAAGTGAGGAATGTTCAATAATGAATGGGGAACTCACTGGTGTTGCTTATAAAAGTAAATTGCTTTGCAACTTAGCTGTGTAAAACTGAAGTGACTTCTTAATGATTAATTAATTCCAAACTTTAAAAAGAGCAGAGTTTTGAACTTTGAAGTTGTAGGCTAGTAAGTTTGATATCTGTAATTGGTAAGGTACTGAAGAGTATTAAAGAAATGATTAAGGATCAATTTGCAAGATCAAATGTAATAATTGTAAACCAATATGGATTTTCAAATGTGAAATTATGGGCAAGAAATTCGTCACTTGTCGGGTGAGTACGCGTTGTGTACTCACCCGTAAGGCCACCTGAAGTGCCGGTTTCCTGCATGCACTGCACATGCGCGGGAAACAGGAACTTCCGTTCCCCTGAAGGGAGGGGTTCAGAGGTGAACCGCGTGCGCGGGAGAGGCTGCGCGCACGCAGCGAACTTCGATTTTTTTTCAGGTTTCTCCGGGAAGGTAAGTATGGAAGAAGCTGTGCTTTTAAAAAGGAGGCGCAAGACCCGTTTTTAACAAGGTAAGTGATTAATTAATTACAATTAAAAAAAAATTTCAACAGGTTTATCTTTTTTAGATACTTTAAAGAAAGGTAAGTTTATTTTTAGCACCGTTAAAAAGTATTTTAATTTTTTCAAATTAAAATTTTTGTTTAAAGTAGTTAATTTATTTAACTTATAGTTATTTTAAAAATGTGATGGTTTTTTAAAATTTATTTGAAGTTTAGGTGTTGTTTTGGGGCCGATTTCAATTCATAGATTTGACAGGTCTTCCTGTCAAATCTATGAATGAAAGGTGGTCTGCTGCCATTGGCTCTCCATGGCCCACGTGATCCCAGGGGACGCATCGCACTAACTACGCCCCTGGGATACACAAGCACTGTGCGCCGGCAGCTGCAGGAGGCCCAGGGGCTGAAGTCCCCGTGGGCCCAGAGGTCAACGGCAGGCGCGGTGGGTAGGTGCGCGCACGATCCTTGCACCCGCGGGAAGCCAGGGAGCCGAATTTCTGGCCCCATGTCTAATAAACTTGGAATTTTTCTTCCTTTCTTCTTCTTAGTAATTTTAACCAAATCCTGATACCTGCTCCCACCATTCATCTTTTATTATCAATCCAATAGTCAAACAAAAGATGTTTAATGAAGAAACTCTGAAGTGGGAAAAGAAAATAGGATACTGATAATCAGGTATTTTTTCCAAAATGGAAACTCTGATAAATAGCAACCGCAGTGTAGGGGCAAAATCATGACTAGAACACCAAGAAGTCTGCTTGGCACCCTATTGTTTCAGAGGGTTTTTTGAATTAATGTGCTTCCTATTCCGAATGAAGAGGACATAGTCTAAATTGTGAACCCAAATTGATCCAGATGCAAGTAGAATGATTAAGGTAGGAGGGTGAGAAATCATGGGGGAAAAATTCAGTTGGTTGCGCCTCCCGTTAGCGCCTTAAGAGGGCGCTAATGGGGCGCAAAGCATCTAGCGCCCCGGCGTGGCGATGTTTGCGCCACTCACGAAATTAACTAGACATTTTGCGGCGGCGCTAAACACTACCGCCACGATCTCCTGCGCCGGCAGATCGTGACGTCAGTCGAGTGCGCAACGCCCCAGTATCGCCCTAGAGCAGATATTGAGTGGCGCCCCCTGCCTTACCGCCTGACGCTAGCAACGACAGGTTGAGGGGAGCGAATTGCAGTCATGAAGGGACTGGGGGAGCGCTATTTAAAGGTGACCGCTTCCTGCCTTTTATTGTTGGTGTCATTTTTGAACCACGCATTCTGAGAGAGAGAGAGAGAGAGAGAGACTTCTGGAGAGATTCAACGCTGTGTGAAGGAGTTTTGGGTATTGAGCAGCACTTTGCAAGTTCATTTTGATTTGCCATTCCTTGTATCGATTTAGAAGAGACTGTGGGGGCTGCACTCTAAGCTCTTTCCCTGGTACTCTCCATTGTTCTTTCCAGCAGATTTGATGTGCAGGTCTCTCCAGGCAGAGATTCAAAGCTGCAATGAGCAGGATGTGGATGGAAAGCAAGATCAACCATCCCCTTTAAGAACTGGCCGGTGCCATTGTGTGTGTGTTCCATTGCTGACTGACATCACATGAGCTTCGCCAGCGCTCTGAGGTAGCGCCTCACTCCTCGGCCTTTGCGCCTTAAGACAGGTGTGAAGCGCCCGATTTAGCGCTACAATCACCTCCAGGGGCGATAAAAGTCAAGTTTGCAGTCGGTGGCGATAATTAGCGCCAGGCGCTAATCTTTGCGCCCGGCCGATAATTGCGCCCCAAATGGGGCGATACTGAATTTCTCCCCCTATGACTTTTATTTTTTTTCACTCATCAATTTTCTCCCCTCCTTTCTTGAAACCATTGATTTCTTGCTGGCTACAGTTCCATAAGTGCTGGTAGCCTCGTCTAAGTGGCCACTATTCATGTATGAGTATTGACAGTGATTGTATCGCAGCAGGTCGCTTGACTGGCGTAACACTACAGCTGAGTCTAATCCTGACGTCCACATGCACAATTCCAGTAGGTAGCAATTAGGAGAAAGAAATCTCGGCAATTTATTTTTCCCTAACTGAGGCCGACTATAGCTCCCCTACTGCTGCCCTGACTGAGATCAATTAATTCAGCACAGACTGGAATTGCACCTGTGACCTCCTGATCTTTATGGCTACTCAATATGTAAACCAACAAAATCATCAGGGGAAATCCATGATTGCATCCAACAGTTTCCTGGTCTGTTACCTAGACGGGAAACGATTAGTTATGTCCAGACATGAATTGCATGTTCTCTGGCTCTAGACATGACACCCTCAAAATATCTGTTTTGAGAGATTAACTTCTCCAAGGGGATATGAATGTTATACAGATAGCAGGGCTGAACAGATATGGTTTGAATTGTAAAGTTTTCTCTGATTCATTCCAAGAAATGAAATTGAGCCCGAATATTTTCCAAAACAATTAATTGGTAGCAAATCTTTGCTGGAACAGACAGTTAATTGATCACCGAGATTTGAAGTATCTGACAGAAAGAGTTGTGAATGAAAAAATGTAACCTCCACAAAAGGTGATGATTTGACATGTAACTATGTGATTTGTTCTTCAGATCAATGAATTGTTTTTTGTCCACCTCTGCAGATTACATTTTTCTCAATTTCCAACCTTTGGAAACTATAGTTAGGGCGATTTGCAGTGGCCTTGACATCCCACAACAAATTGCTATACTGTAATGCTGCCAGAGTCCCATAATTTTACATAAATGTTTCAGAAGCCTGTAAAATAATGGCTTTATCTAAGTGGATCTGAATGCTAACAAATCATTGCAGCAAATCACTTGCCTTAGCTATAGTGTACTTCTTAGATTTCTGGTGAGGTGGTAGACCACTAATAAAAAGTAAATTGACGGTCTTACCTCCTTTTGGCATCACTTCCATGTACTTGGGACCTCATTGAACAATGAACCTGCAGTTTGAAAAGTTAGATTAGTTTAGGATCAGACTTTATCAGACACAAACATTCATAAGTTGACAGCCCTGAGGTCAGTTAGCCATCAATCGGCAGCAATATTGACATCTCTGCACTAAGAAATGACACCTTAATTTCTAATGAAATAATCCCATTCAAAGGATGGACAAAATAAAAATAGTATCAAAGTAGACATGTTTTCCTTACGATATCTCACTGCCCTATTAGATTTTCCAGCATTCTAATTTGGAAGATGTGTAACATATACATTGGCTCCTAGTTAAGCAATGCCTCAATTTTAAAATTCTCATCTTTGTTTTCAAATCCCTCCATGGCCTCGCCCCTCTCTATCTCTGTAATCTCCTCCAGCCCTACAACCCTCCAAGATATCTGTGCTCCTCCAATTCTGGCCTCTTGAGCATCCCGATTTTAATTGCTCCACCATTGGCGGCCATGCCTTCAGCTGCCGAGGCCCTAAGCTCTGGAATTTCCTCCCTTAACCTCGCCGTCTCTCTACCTCTCTTTCCTCCTTTAAGACGCTCCTTAAAACCTACCTTTTTGTCCAAGCTTTTGGTCATCGGCCCTAATCCTCCTCCTGAGGCTCGGTGTCAAATCTTGTTTGATAATGCTCCTGTGAAGCGCCTTGGGACATTTTACTACGTTAAAGGCACTATATAAATACAAGTTGGTGCTGTTGTATAACAGCTAGAAACAAGTTGATAGTGAAGATCTTTGAAAATTGTATTAATCCAAGGTCACCCTGTGTATGTATAAGTAACCAATCAAGACAAGTTGGTACTTGAGTGTTCAGCGCATTTTGGAAAGTAAGAAGGAGTAGATGAAAAAAGATGCTCACAAAAGATTTGGGCGAACATCACCAGACGAAAAGGTTGGGAAGGATAAAGAGGAACCAAGCGATTGTGAGAAGAAATACTGGAGCCCCCGATATAAGACCAATCTGTTTCAGATTCTTTTAGTTCTTGGGACAATGCATCATCAGGCAAAGTTGTCTAATTTTGATAGAACTTAGTCCTGAAAGGGCCAGATGAACATAATTGAAATTTGCGCAAATTCACCAATAACCAAGTAATAATGTCAACAGGATTCTCAACCATAAGACAAATGAAGTACTCCAACAACAACAAAAATACAATCAGCATTTATGGGATACTTCAAAATTAGTATCTGTTCACGCAAGTAAAATAGGTTAACAATCATTCTAGTCACTTGGTGTAGCAGCATCAGAAATGTGTTGCGTCAGTATTTCCAGTAAAATCGTAAACTTGTTCTGTCAGATCATGTTCATGATCTTGGTAGAAACAACAGAGGAAATCCTTGCAAACATATTTTCAATGTCCTGCACATAGTATCTAAAGGAATTCTTACTCTCTACTTGTGTAAAGCTGCGATGAAAAAGCTGTGTACAACATTGGCTTTATTCTGGGTGAATTCTGTCTTTATCTCGTTTTTATGATTCCTGTAGTGTATGCAACCAAATTGCTTTAAAGCTTAGTGATAAAATAAATCCATATGCTACACATGCAGTGCTTGGGTAAGATGAACTACACATGGGTGTGCTTGATTGCATACAGATACATTTCCTGTTATATGCCCCATTCAGTTCTTCATAAAAAACAATGGTTTAACCCACTTCTAAACTGATTTTAGTAAGAAAAAGGTTAGCTATTTCCAAGCAGGTTCTCTTAGTTAAAGTAAAGCTGGTTTGCCATACCTTTGTGTCATTTCCTCTTAAGATCTGACACATCAGTGTGCAAAAAGTAATTCCACTTAGAGTAGCTTCCCCTAATTTTTCTGAATGTTCATTGATTGAAGTTTTACATCTGTGAGATGATTTCAGTTTGTTTGCATGTTAAATTCTGATTAGTTGTTTTAAGCAGAAGAAATTATTACATTAATCAGGCTTTAAAATCAGTTCAAATGTGCACTATTGCTTATAATTTAAGTAAGGGGCACCTTATCAGTTGGCGCTCTCAGTCACATGTTGCCATAAATTACACCCTTCACTCTGGACAAACCAGTGAGATGGCAAAAACCAAGGGCACATGCTTACAGTTCTCGGCGTCCACTGAAACAACAATGTAGTTATTAGCCCAGGCAAATAGAGCATCAGTGACTTGGTAAATGCATCTATGGACTGTGGATTGGTTGATGCAGGTATGTCTCCTGTGGCCCCCTGAAAGCCTCCAGTGGCATAAAACTTAAGTGCCATTATAATTTTTACTAGTACGGAAAGAGCTGTGGAGGCTGAGGAACATGGCTTCATGTCCTCTTCCAGCAGGTGACTGAGCTCTCTTATACTAGAAGTAAAGGGCATTAAGGGTTACGGGGAGCGGGCAGGAATTTGGACATGAGTCTAGGTTCGGATCGGTCATGGCCCTGTGGGTAGTGGAGCGGGCCCAGGGACTGTGTAGCCTGATTCTGCTCCTATTTCGTGTGTGCAATTCTGTTAGATGCAGGAGATGGTTCTGTGATAGATAGTAGATTGGCGGTTAGGATCAGATCAGCCATGATCTTATTGAATGGCGGAGCAGGCTCGAGGGGCCGATTGGCCTACTCCTGCTCCTATTTCTTATGTTCTTATGTTCTTATACAATAGACCTGTTATAGACTTGAACTAATTCAAAACTCTGCTGCCCATATCCTAACTCGCACCAAGTCCTGCTCACCCATCACCCCTGTGCTCGCTGACCTACATTGACTCCCATCTGGCAACGCCTCCATTTTAAAATTCTCATTCTTGTTTATAAATCCCTCCATGGCCTCGCCCCTCCATATCTTTGTAAACCCCTCCAGCCCTAAAACCTCCCAAGATCTCGGTGCTCCTCCAATTCTGGCCTCTTGTGCAGCCATGATTTTACTCGCTCCACCATTGGCGGCCATGCCTTCAGCTGCCTGGGCCCTAAGCTCTCGAATTCCCTCCCTAAACCTTCATGCCTCTCTACCTCCTTTAAGACGCTCCTTAAAGCCTACTCCTTTGAACAAATTTTTGGTCATCTGTCCTAACAGCTCCTTATGTGACGTGGTGTCAAATTTGATTTGGTAATGTTCCTGTGAAGCACCTTGGGACATTTTACTACTTTAAAGGCATTCTATAAAGGCAAGTTGTTGTTGCTAAAATAAAGCTTCTGCAAGCATTGCTCCTCTTAGAGGTCCAGGAACATACAGCATGGTCTGTAAACCTGCTTTAATGCATCCCTCACAGTAAGCACTCTCCTTTTCCGGTGCTGTCTCACTGTCCTCATATCCAAAAGTGAAAAAAAGACTAAGGCCATGAAATTCGGCACTTTAGCGCCGGCAGTGAAGGCCGGTTTCAGACAAAAAATGGCGGGCGCTGGTCGCCCTCTTGGTGAGGGCGATAGCGTGGGCGGGACATGCATGTGCCGGTAGTATGCAGAGTAGGAAGAGTTGAAGTGGGGATGTTTGCTGATGATTGTACAGTGTTCAGTTCTATTCGCAACTCCTCAGATACTGAAGCAGTCCATGCCCGTATGCAGCAAGACCTGGACGACTTCAGGCTTGTGCTGATAAGTGGCAAGTAACATTTGCACGACACAAGTGCCAGGCAATGAACAGCTACAACAAGAAAGAGTCTAACCACCACCCCTTGACATTCAACGGCAATACCGTCGCTGAATCCCCCACCATCAACATCCTGTGAGTCACTATTGACCAGAAACTTAACTGGACCAGCCACATAAATACTATGGCTACAAGAGTAGGTCAGAGGCTGGGTATTCTGCGGTGAATGTCTCACCTCCTGACTCCCCAAAGCCTTTCCACCATCTACAAGGCACAAGTCACGAGTGTGATGGAATACTTTCCACTTGCCTGGATGAGTGCAGCTCCAACATCACTCAAGAAGCTCGACACCATCCAGGACAAAGCAGCCTGCTTGATTGGCACCCCATCCACCACCTTAAACATTCACTCCCTCCACCGTGGCTGCAGTGTGTACCATCTACTGCAGCAACTCGCCAAGGCTTCTACGACAGCACCTCCCAAACCTGCAACTTCTACCACCTAGAAGGAAAAGGGCAGCAGGCGCATGGGAACACCACCACCTCCAAGTTCCCCTCCAAGTCACACACCATCCTGACTTGGAAATATATCGCTGTTCCTTCATCATCGCTGGGTTAAAATCTTGGAACTCCCTCCCGAACAGCACTGTGTAGGAGACTTCAGATAGCCTTGCAGGATGACCTAAAGCAGCTCTGGGCCTAAAAGGCCCTGCTGAAGACTGCACCACCTCGGCATGGGCGGCAGCAGTCTGGGCTGGCTAGCTGACAGGCAACTGCAATGGCACTGGCGGGGTGGCAGTGCCGCCATTTTGGACAGGTCGGCAGTGCAGTCGTTGCCTGTGTTCGCCAAAAAATGCTAATCAGTCAGATCGTGACATCAATCAGTGTGCAACGCTGATTTGACGCATGACCTGCTATTTTGGACGTCCCAACACTGGAAGTTCAGACTGCTCCCATGAAGGCTCAGCTTGCTGCCATGCAAGCTAAGACTGATGCCTTTGTGGTTGGGTTTATGAGTGTGGAAAGGGGCTTGCAGGGTCTCAAAGCCTTCCAGCAATCTGTGCTCCAACAAATGGCTAGGAATGCTGAAGCACCTCCCCGGGGGAGTGGCAGTGGCTCCGTGGAGCAAGAACCTGCTGTCCTCTCTCAGGATGACAGCATTCAAACTCCCACCTCTGTCACTCCGCCAGTGCCCTTGCTGCTGCCTGTCAGTCAGCCAGCCAGCCCAGACTGCTGCCGTCCACTCGGCCCAGAGCTGCTCGAGGTCATCCTACAAGGCCATCTGTAGTGTCCCACATGGAAAGTCAGCAGTCTTCCACCAGCCATGCTGCAGCCATTGGGGTATCATGACTTCTACCAAGATAGCAGGCATTCACCTGTGAAGGAATAAGCCATATAACCTATTTAGAAAAATACACTATCTTATGAAAGAATTCTGGCCTTACTGAAATAGGACAAGTTGTTGACCCTGAATAAATAACCTTATTGAAACAGAAGGTGCATGGCTCTGAGAGGCTGACTTTTGGGAACAAAAACAATGGTCCACCCTGGATAAGGTGTTTTAATTTAAACTTTGTAAGGATGGCACATAAGATAAGGAACATCTGCCCTCGTAAAGATAACATAAAATAAGGGGCACCTGCCCTTCACACCATTTTATATGGTGAACCCAGAACACCTGGAGATGAGACAAGATTCTGGAATATTACAAGCTGATGTAGCAGTAAAGAATTGCAGAGGTCAGCAGAAAGATGAATAGGGATAATTAACTTGCATCAGCAGAAACTTTAAAGGAAATACAACTGAAAAAGGGTATAAATATTGAAGTCTCAAATGAGATAGCAGACTCGCTTTAATCAGGCAAAGCGATTCTCGACTAGAGGCAGCTCTGTGGTCTTCCACTCTTTGTACCTCGGGGATCAAAAGTATTTGATATTGATGGATATCCTGTATAGAAAACTTTAAGAACTGCAATACCATAGCGAAGTTAAGATTTAAAAGTAAGATTCTCTGTTAATAATAAGATCGTATTTTTTCTCTTTTTAGAACTGTTAACGTTGCGATTGACTGATTCACCAACTGTAAATTGCATGTCGGTTCTTTTAATAAATCTCTATATATTTTTAGAATTGTCTCACATAAGTCTTCTGTATCAATAACTCGCAAACTCAATCTCTGTACACTCTTTGGTGGAGAGGTACATGTCTGAGGGGAGTTTTCCAGACCCTCATAATATCCGGGACATTACAGTCTAGCTAAACATAGAAACATAGAAAAATAGGAGCAGGAGTAGGCCATTCGGCCCTTTGAGCCTGCTCCGCCATTCAATATGATCATAGCTGATCCTCTATCTCAATAGGATAAACCACTAAAAAAAGGTATAAAAATAGAGCTTTTCAGATAGAGTCAGAAGTTGCTGGAACGAGGCAAGCGATTCTCAACTTCAGAGGCAGGCTCTGTATGTTCTTTAACCCTTTGAGTCTCGGGTAATCAAGGTATTTGATTTTGGTGGATATTCTGGATTAAGAATAAGTAGAAGTGTGGAAATGTAACAAAGTTAAGATTTGAGAATAAGGATCTCTGAGAATAAGAATTGTAAGCTATTTGTATTTTGAACTGTTAAAGTTGCGATTGAATCAACAGCTGTTAGCTGAATGTCGGTTCTTTAATAAATCTATATATTTTTAGAATTGTCTCGCAGAGTAATTTCTGTATCAATCTCGCAAACTCAATTTCTGTACACTCTTTTGGAAGGAGTTGCAGAATTCTGGGGGGTTTTCCGGACCCTCATAATATCCAGAAGGTTACAGTCTAGTTAAACTTGTTAAAAGTGCTATCCGGAGGATGGTAACATCTTCAGGTTGTTTCTTTCCTTGAGGGAGATATAGTCTGACCTTTAGACCCAATTAAGCATCTTATAGGATTCGGCTACCGCTAACTTTAGTTGAAGGTGAACGTCTGGGGAATACGTCTGATCTGGGGTAGCCCAAAAAGGGCTAGGACTAGTAATTATCCCTTCAAGATATGGAAGTTACACATTATTTAAATTATCAAGCTTTCCAAAACGTGATCCAAGTTTTTTTTTAAATTAAGGGAATTGGTTTGGTAGATGTGAAGAAACTCTTTTTTAAACCAACTAAGAATTTTGACCACAAATGTATTATACTAATTACAAAAAATCAAGTGTCAGTCTGATGGCACACAGGATCACAAGCTAGATACAGATGACGGAAGCCATTCGGCTCATCTTACCTCATTCATCCACAATCAAAAACTTACTCCAGTGCAGTGCTGAGGGAGCGCTGCACTGTCAGAGGTGGTGTCCTTCGGATGAGACGCCAAACCAAGGCCCCCATCTGCTCTCTCAGATGGATGCAAAAGATCCCATGGCACCATCTCGAAGAACAGCAGGGGAGCTATCCCTGGTGTCCTGGGCCAACACCCATCCCGCAATCAACATCACTAAAAGCAGACCATCTGGTCATTATCGCATTGCTGTCTGTGGTGCGGCGCGCAAATTGGCTACCATATCTCCCACACCACAACAGTGACTACACTTCAAAATAGACAAGTATTTAATCTTAAATGGAGAATCTGTAAGTAAAAAAATATAAAATTAAAGCAAGAGAAAAATATTTTAAGTAAAGAAAGGCCAGGCACCTCTGAGAAAGACCCCAGAATCTTAGAAAGATACAGCACAGAAGGAGGCCATTCAACCCATTATGCCTGTACCAGCTCTTTGAAAGAGCTATCCAATTAGTCCCATTGCCCTGCTCTTTCCCCATAGCCATGCAATTTTTCCCCTTCAAGAATTTATCCAATTCCCCATTGAAAGTTATTATTGAATCTGCTTCCACCGTCCTTTCAGGCAGTGCATTCCAGATCATAACAACTCACTGAGTTTACAAAAAAAGTCGTCTCCTCTCACCTCTGATTCTTTTGCCAATTACCTTAAATCTGTGTCCTCTGGTTACTGACCCTTCTGCCCTCATGATTTTGAACACCTCTTAAATCTCCCTTTAACCTTCTCTGCTGTAAGGAGAGCAACCCCAGCTTCTCTAGTCTCTCCACGTAACTGAAGTCCCTCGTCCCTGCTGTTACCATTCTAGTATATCCATGTTTATGTGTGTGTGCTAGGCCGTTGTAGCAGAGCCTGGTCTCCAATCGTCTTGGATCCCCTTACCATTGGACCAAGACCTTGCTCTGTCAAGCCCGTGTGGTAGCTGGTGTGCAACGGCCACCCCACATTAAAAGAATTCACGCTCAGGCATCTTCCACCCTTTAAAATGAAGTTCGGGACCTGGAACGTCAGGACCCTTATGGACAACCCCAACAGTGACAGACCAGAATGCCGTACTGCTATCGTTGCACAGGAGCTCAGACATTTAAGCTTTGACCATGCTCGATCAGCTCCGATGGACGGGTCACATCGTCCGCATGCCCAATACGAGACTCCCAAAACAAGCGCTCTACTCGGAGCTCTGACACGGCAAGAGAGCCCCAGGTGGGCAGAGGAAATGCTTCAAGGACACCCTCAAAGCCTCCTTGAAAAAGTGCAACATCCCCACTGACACCTGGGAATCCCTGGCCCAAGACTGCACAAAGTGGAGGAGAAGCATCCGGGAAGGCGCCGAACACCTCGAGTCTCTTCGCCAGGAGCAAGTGGAAGCCAAGCGCAAGGAGCGCACGTCAACCCAAGCACCCCACCCACCCACCCCTTCAACCACCATCCGCCCCACCTGTGACACAGACTGTAGGTCCCGCATTGGACTCATCAGTCACCTGAGAACTCATTTTTAATGTGGAAGCAAGTCATCCTCAGTTCCGAGGGACTGCCTAAGAAAAAAAAAGAGATATATTGTGAATAGCTGGGGCACAAGCACTGATCCCTGCGGTACCCCACTAGTCACCGCCTGCCACCCCGAAAAAGGCCCATTTATTCCTACTCTCTGTTTCCTGTCTGTTAACCAATTTTCAATCCATGCCAGTATATTACCCCCAATCCCATGTGCTTTAATTTTGCACACTAACCTCTTATGTGGGACTTTATCAAAGGCCTTCTGAAAATCCAAATACACCACATCCACTGGTTCTCCCTTATCTATTCTACCAGTTACATCCTCAAAAAACTCCAGTAGGTTTGTCAAACACGATTTCCCTTACATAAATCCATGTTGACTCTGTCTTACCCCATTGATATTTTCTAAGTGTCCTGTTATCACATCCTTTATAATAGACTCTAGCATTTTCCCTACTACTGATGTTAGGCTAACCGGTCTGTAGTTCCGTTTTCTCTCTCCCTCCTTTTTTAAATAGTAGGGTTACATTTGCCACCCTCCAATCTGCAGGAACTGTTCCATAATCTATAGAATTTTGGAAGATGACAACCAATGCATCCATTATTTCCATGGCTACCTCTTCTAGTACTCTGGGATGCAGATTATCAGGCCCTGGGGATTTATCGGCTTTCAGTCCCATTAATTTCTCCAGCACAATTTTTTTACTAATACTAATTTCCTTTAATTCCTCCTTCTCACTAGACCCTTGGTTCCCTAGCATTTCTGGGAAGTTATTTGTGTCCTCTTCTGTGAAGACAGAACCAAAGTATTTGTTTAATTGCTCAGCCATTTCCTTGTTCCCCATTATAAATTCTCCCATTTCTGACTGTAAGGGACCTACATTTGTCTTCACTAATCTTTTTCTTTTTACATACTTGTAGAAGCTTTTACAATCTGCTTTTATGTTCCTTGCAAGTTTACTCTCATACTCTATTTTTCCCCTCTTAATCAATCTCTTGGTCCTTTTTTGCTGAATTCTAAACTGCTCCCAATCCTCAGGCTTGCTACTTTTTCTGGCAACTTTATATGACTCCTCTTTGGATCTAATACGATCCTTAATTTCTTTTGTTAGCCATGGTTGGGCAGCTTTTCCTTTTGTGTTTTTGCGCTATCTAGAGGACGGTAACATTCTTGAGTTGTTCCTTTCCTTTAAGGAGAGATTGCCCAGACCTTTAGACCCAGTTAAGCGTCTTTAGGATTTGGCTACCTCAATCTTTAGTTGAAAGTGAACGTCTGAGAAATACGCCTGATCTGGGATAGCCCCAAAGGGGCTAGGACTGGTAAATATCCCTTCACACCATCATGATGTGCTGGGCGAGGTTACACACTAACTGCACGTTAAGTGAGTGGTAGCTTTTGCGGTTGTGGTGCATCTCAGGATTGAAATGTGGTGCCCGCAAAGCCACGTGCATGCAGTCGATGGCACCCTGCACCATGGGGAAGCCCAATATCCTGACAAAGCCACATGCGCGCTCCTCCTGCTACTCTCTGTTCAGAGAGAAGACAATGAAATCCCTTCTCCTGGAGTACAGAGCCTCTGTGATCTCCCAGATGCAGCGATGGACGGTGAACTAGGAAATGTTAGCTATGTCTCCTGCTCCAGACTGGAAGGATCCGGTGGCAAAAAAATTGAGAGCCACGGCGACCTTGAGGGCCACTGGCAGCCCCATCATCGCCCTGCTCCGAGGCTGCAGGTCTGGTTCCAGGAGGTGGCAGAGTTCTGTGACCACCTCCTTGGAATACACTGCCCTTGGCTTCAGTACAGGTAGGAGAAGTGCTCTCGGAAGACACTAACTGGGCAAGACCTCCTGCTGAGAGTTCTCCTCCTGCCCCTCCTCCTCCCTCTGTGAGCAGCTTGTCCTCTTCTTTGCTGCCTCTGCTCCATCTCCCTGTCATACTCCAGCATGAGGGGGACTGCAAGTAGAGCCTCCTGACTGGCAGCAAGTGGTCTGTGCAGAACCCTTAAATTCAGATAAAGGCTTTCTCCACTTGCAGCACAGCTCCCTGTCACCTCAACAACTTTAAATAACTGTAGAAAGCTCCAAACAGTTTCATGAATTTACACAGAATTTACAGCGGAAATCAAAAAGCAAATCACCTGCAAGTTGTTGACGATTCGTTTAAATATCACTGGTGGGGGTCCCTCGTGTGGTTGAACGCACGTTCAGCTGTTCGTGTTTTGGAGGGGGTGTGCAGTCAAGCGGCGAGGTCCAAAATAGTATGTCATGCATCAAATCAGCGTTGCAGACTGATTGACGTCACAATCTGACTGATTAGCATTTTGCTGGTGAATGCAGGCAACGGCTGCGCTGCCGACTTGCCCAAAATGGCGGCCACCACGGGCTGCGACAGAAGTGAGTGGAAGTGAGGCAGCCGCCATTTTTTTGCCAAAACCGGCCTTAACATCCGGTGCTAAGGTCCTGAATTTCACGGCCTTTGTTTTTGTTTACATCCAGAAATTTGTTGAATAAAATGAAATAAATATATAAGTATACGGACATGTCCTGCACCTATTCTGTTGGTCACCAAGATAATAAAAAATGCACTACTTGAAACTTTTTTTCTCACTTGGTTGAAGTATATTAAAAGCATGGATTGTGTACAATTGTTGCCATACGGTGTCAGCTGTGGCTCAGTGGGCAGCACTCTTGTCTCGGAGTCAGAAGGCTGTGGGTTCAGGTCCCACTTGATCACAAAAACCTAGGCTGACACTCCAGTGCAGTGCTGAGTGAGTGCTGCACTGTCAGAGGTGCCCTCTTTCAGATGAGACATTAAACCGAGGCCTGGTCTGCTCTCTCAGGTGGACATAAAAGATCCTATGGCACTATTTCTAAGAAGAGCAGGGGAGTTATCCCCAGTGTCCCTGGCCAATATTTATCCCTCAATCAACATCACTAAAAACCAGATTATCCAGTCATTATCACACTGCTGTTTGTGGGAGCTTGCTGTGCTCAAATTGGCTGTTGCATTTCCTACATTACAACAGTGACTACACTTCAAAAAGTACTTCATTGGCTGCAAAGCACACTGAGAGGTCTGGTGGTCGTGAAAGGAGCTATATAAATGCAAGTCTTTCATTTTTTCTTTTCATAGGAATAGATAGGCCAGCAAAGAGATCCTACCATCGTGAGGGTAAGAGGAAAATAAACTGCAGTAACTACATTTAAATATAAATATCAATATTAGTTATATTTTATGTCTAATTGTTAAATTCAAGACATAGCACTTCTCCATACGCTGAAAAAAAGCAAATGAAACGTTACTGTCCATGCATTCTGAATACTATTCATGTGGTCTTGCTCACACACCTCACGGAAACACGCGTACTTAAAAGAGCATCGGCGTATTTTGTAATAATTAGTGGAAAAAATACTTTGTACTAAACCAGGAATTAAGAATAACGCGACACGTTGCGCTTATAGCCGCGTTACAATGATGGAGAATGATGAACGCCCCTCCCCAGCTCAGGCTGTGCCAAAGGTGCTAGGTCTGATCCAGCTACACAACCCCTATTGTTTGCGAACACTCCTATCATCCAGCCACCAGCACTACTACTGTACCAGCGACATGCGCTCGGAGCCACCGACGTACCCTTTCCCCTTCCAGCCCAACGTCAAGGTTTTGTTGCAGATTCGCTGGCTCTTTTGACGCTCAAAGCCCGGGGAAGTTGCATCACAGCGCGGTCCGCTTCATCAATAAACACTGGGGCCTGAGTAGAGCACACTCTAGCTTCACTTACTCGAAACTTGTAATGCAATACAAAGACTGTTAACCATAAACGAGCATTAAGTGACACTTACGGTGTTCATAAACAAGGTAGCAGAATGATACAGGGAATTGACGGTAGAAGCCAGATTTAAGGTGTGATCCATTCCTCGACTTTCATTTTTCGCCCAAAACTTGTTCTGGACTAAAAATCGATATTTTTAAGTAGATTCAAATTTGGCTCCCCGCCGCCAATTCCATTTAAAGTCTCTCGCTTAGAATCAGCTATATAGTGAGCCATTCAGACATTTTCAAAAACACAAAATGCCGGAAACAACCAGCAGGCCAGACAGCATCTGTGGAGAAGGGAAATAAAAGTTAACATTTCATCTTTTGCTAAGCCGAGGAAGCATTTTCTGTTTTTGTTTCAGATTTCCAGCATTTGCTGTATTTTAGTTTTTGCAGTGGCCATTTTCATTCTGGCTTCTAAGCATCAACCTTCTGAATTAGTGCAATTCAGTTTGAATACCAAAATAATGCTGGCAAAAGAAAATAAATAAATTATAATGCAAAACTGGATATTCAACTGGAGGAAAGTAGAATCTACATGTGAGATATAAATATAAAATTGCCTTACATGGGCTTTAAAGTGGCATGTGATAAAACGTGAAAACAGATCCTATATAGTTCTGTAGAATTTTAAAATCGAAAGTAATAAAAGTCAAACTTGCTCTATTCTGTGTCTTTAAGATTAATGTGTCACAAGGCTGCACCTCAGCTAGAATTCCACTAAAGATTTGGGATATTGGTTTGAAATGCTAATTAATGAACTCGGGTATGGCAGCTGTGTTCATTGAATGAAGACTGAAGGGGTTCATTTCCTCATGTATTGGCTGTGTTATATGAGAGTTATTTTTTCTCGTCTTTTTAGCACACTTACGGAAACTTACATGTTACTCTGTGCTTCTTTGGAGGTTAAATGCATTACATCTAATGCACAACTAAGCTGTCAATCATAACACACCTGTAATAATGTTGCGGAATCACCCCTTAACCTTCTTAGCAGGCAGATACATGCTATAAATAATGCAGATTACAGCAATCCAGCTGTGGAGTGCATAAATTTGGAGAAAGGAGATCCTAATAAGCTTGCTTCCTGGAACTGACTCGTCACATTATTGTATTGGCTATGAGGGAACCTCACAATTATTTCTATGGGTTGGAAAGGTAATTCCAACCAAGAAGTAAAATCCAGCAGACACAGAGTGCCATCATGTGGGGGCAAACACTAAGAAGTGTTGTTGACTATCCTAGTGCATGGATAAAACTAACAGCTCCCACCACTATGATGCTGAGATGTTAAGGACAACAATTTAAAGATGCATTAAAGGCCAGCTTTGAGGCACTTGGAAACTCATTCAGAACTGAGGTTAAAGTGGAAATCAGAGAACTTGTAGCAGTCCAGCTTGGTGGCCCTCATCAGAACTCAGCCTCCAACAGCAGCCCTCCACCCCTTGCATCTCCTGCCAGTTGGCAATGTCACCACTGCCCTCATCGGTTATGCCGATGGATCTTTCCCCAGCTCGCACTGCATCAGTCAACATAATCAACATTTTCATCCCCTTTCTCATTGAATAGCATGAAACTGCTGCCCAATATCCCCACATTGTTACATTTCTGAAAGTACAGACAGTTACTGATGACTGCCATACGCCCAAACTGAAGCTCATCTTGGGTGTCAGAAAGTGACAAGCGCTGTGTTTCAGTGCTTTGATGTGTGAAGCTTCTGAAAGATGTCATTTTGGCAAGGCTTTCAATGGTATGTTGCCTTTTAACAGTGTATCCTGCTGTAGTCTGGGTACATCGAACATGCAATAACAGAACTGTAAGAAAAACAGAAAATGCTGGAAATACTCAGCAGGTCAGGTAGGATGCTGCCTGATCCGCTGAGTATTTCCAGCATTTTCTGTTTTTATTTCAGATTTCCTGCATCCGTAGTATTTTGTTTTTGTAGCAGAACTGTAAGGTTTTGTGATGGCTTGGAATCAGTGAATAATGGCCCAGATATTCCGATCCCTACAGGTGGGTACGCGCTGTGTACCCACCCATAGGGACATCGGAAATGCCGGTTTCAGGCATGCACAGCGCATGCGCCGAAAACCGGCATTTCCGATCTGTCCGCGGGAGGCCTGCGATCGGAAAATACGGGCCAATAAATGTGGAACAAATGGACACGGATCTTTGTGGCATCTATCTAGTACACAGTACAGTTGGGGAGTCTGACCTTACATCTGCTCTCACACCATGCAGGTACTGTAGGCAGTATTGAGCCTGGCTACGGCCTCTTACCAGCCATAATGCAATGTCATCCTTTATGGAGAAGCCCTGGAGTTTCAAACAAGCCAGCCCTCCTCACAATCACCTCTGCTTTGCCAGCCATCAATGTGCCACATGCTTACACACTTTGTTTCATGGCTCCAAGTTGGGTTTGCTGTCTTTTCGTTCTTAGCCATCACTTTCCACTACCCGGCCCTTTAAGAGCCCCATGCTTGTGATATTCTGCAGGACTGCTTTCATCTCAATCTCCGTAGAAGGCTGAAGCTGCATAGATTGCTTATTTAAATGATATTCATGAACTGACCTTGCAGCATCCAGCAAGGCTTTTTATTGTTTTACCAGTATACAATTTGGGGCATGCGGAAAGGCCCTGGCAGCTTCCTAGCTGGGATTGACCCAAAATAATGCACACTAATGACCTATACAATATCATTCTAACTTTTTGTAAATTACAATCCAGTGCCCTCCAGATGCATCCCACTGCCCAATTTGCCATATTGACAAATGCTTCACATTGGCTAGATATTTTTAGCTTGTGATCGACGATTGCAACCAAAATATTTTCTTTTCCCACCTCCGCTAATGGAGCTGCTTTCATGTTTTGGATGAGACATTAGACTGAGACCTCATCTTCCTGCTCAAGTGGATGTAGAAGATCCTACAGCACAATTTAAAGAAAAACAAGGAGTTCTGACAGTGTCCCGGCCAACATTCCTCCTTCAACCAAAACAACCAAAGACAGATTATCTGGCCAATCATTTATTTGCTGTTTCAATACAAATTGGCTGCTGTGATCTCCTAAGGATGTGATAAGGTGTTACATAAAAGCAAATTCGAAGGGTGGCCCTTCAGGATGAGCATGCGTGTGCTAGTTCTCTGATGTTTTCCAAAACCAGGTGGGCACCACGTGAAATTTCAATTTTAATTCTGATGATTTCACTATTTTAATTTTGTTTGTTATTTTCATGTTAAAAAATCAATTTGGGTAGGCCAGCTGACAGTGGGGAAAAAAGTTTAGTGGTATTGTCCCCATAAAAGTGAGAAGTCGCACAACACCAGGTTATAGTCCAACAGTTTTATTTGAAATCACAAGCTTTCGGAGCTGCTGCGACTTCTCACTTTTGTCCACCCCAGTCCAACACTGGCATCTCCGCATCTTGTCCCCATAAAGGGGAGGCAGTTGTTTTGTGTTTCTGTGGAGCTAGGCTTGCTTGGCCCTGCATGTAAACTAACCTATTTATAGGAACCTTTCGTATTGTCTATCTTTTGGATCAAATGTTAAACCAAGGTCTCGTCTGCTTGCTTCGATGGATGTAAAAGATCCCAAGGCACTATTTAAACAAGAGCAGGGAGTTCTCCTGGTATCCTGGCCAACATTTATCCCTCACCCAACACCACCAAAAACATATTTTCTGGTCATTCAGTCTGTGACTCTGTGGCAGCATTGCACTATGCAAGAAGTGAGCAACTTTTCCAGTGATTTAGTTATGTGAAAGAATAGCTCAGGGGAAGCATAAATATAAATTGGGGAGGATAGTAAAGTTTATAATTACTGTAACAAGTATTGTTTTGCATTGAATACTGTTCATTTACTTGCTTCATTTTAATAAACAGTCTATTGATTTATAGGCTGAATCTCAGTCTGAGTGTATATTCAATCCTTCTTCCGAAAATTTGAAGCATCACTTGGTGGCAGCTGATTATTCCAATAAGCCTGTGCACATTGATGAGGATTCTCTGTTCAGTTGCAGGGTCTTGTTATATTTAGCTAGGTATTAGGCAGGTAAAGGTATACTCGAGAGCATAGGAGACATGAGAATTGCTTATGAGATTGGCTGGTGACTTTGAACTCAGGTAGAACATCTAGGGCAAAGCCCAAAAGCGTAATATGTTTCAACCTATGTCACCTTATTCTAGTATCTTGGAATACCAAGTACCAGTGAAGAGGAGCTCCATATTAACCATATCTATGCAGTTTAATATTTAGAATATTTCTATAAGGTCCTCCTTAGTCAATTGCTTTTAAGGCCAAAGATCTTCAGTTTTTCCAGTCTTTCCTTGTAACTCAATATTTTTACACCAAGGATCAGCTTTGTGGCTCTTTTCTGTACCCCCTTCATGTATTGAATATGTCCCTTGTATCTTGGTGACAAAAATGAGCATAGTATCCCATAGGGACCTGATCAGCGGAAGAGCAGGAAGCATAGTGCAGATAAGGCGCCCATGTACTTAAGTGCTCATAAGGTACCATCTGCTCCGTTCACAGAGTATGGAAACGCAGTCACCCTCAAGCCAACCTGGAAGAGCAAAGCTCATCACAACTTCAATCATCATCCCCCCAAACTTGAAACAGTTAAAAGAATTAGATAAAGGCCCAAAAATTGCGGTCGGCGGCGTAGCTACGGAGTACGCCGCCTACCTCCCGGAGTATGCTGCCGACCTCCGAAAAGAACACAAACTTATCTTGTGCAAGGCCCAGAACAGAGACTTGCTGTTCAGCGCTGCAGAGTTGTGCGCAGCGTATTACATCACGAAGGCCAGGAGCGCAGCGTACAGCCTCTGCGTAAGGGAAGACACGCCCACAAAATCTGTCAAAACTAAGCCACGCCCACAGAAACTTCTTTCAGTCTCTTCCATTGAAATTACATTTCAAAAACGTTTAAAAACTTTTAATTAAACTGGTACTTGGACTTATATCAGCATTTTGTTAAAATTATGTAACAAAATACCAACAATAATTTGGCATCTGTTTTCCACTTGAAGGTTAAAAAAGATAATTAGTGGTCAATGGAAAGATTTTCGTTTGACCATTTACTAAAGAGAAATAAATTGTTTAGCTGTTCAACTTTTTATTGAGGTTATAACAGTTTCTATCACTTGGGAAGTGTATTAAACATTACTTTATTTATATTTCATACTAATAAACATGTTTGTTTTCTTATTTGCACGAAGGAGCATTGTAGAGCATTGTAGAGTGTTTTGCTAGCCCAAAGAATTACCTGTGCTGTACTTCAAACATGCCGACCTTTTAAATTAAGAATGTGTTCGGATTTATTTTATGTAAATCAGATAAGCTTTTTATTCTTTTAAGGCCAGCATTTAATATCCTGTCAAAGGTCCATTACGACGGATTGTGATTCAACAGCACTGAAAGGCGTTGGTAATGATCCTTTTGATTTACTATACACCAGGCACGTAGCACACCAGCTGTGGGGCAGCTTTAAATGTATTATAAAAAATAATTAAATAGCAAAATGATTTTATTTCATACATTTGGAGGAAGTATAAATGATCTGCGCCGAATGCCCAGTTCTTGATCATACAATTGGCGTGCAGAAAACATTGATCATTTTAAATATTAATTGTCATATTTTATATTTTTAATGTTTCTAAATGTTGCCACTAGGTTTTTGTATTTTATTGTGAAGTGATACTAGAATGTTTAGCAATCCTTTCAGATGCTATCAAATGGGTTCCTTTCACAGTGAAACAGGCTCCTGCGCCTGCTTTCACTAACCGTAACATTTTTGGACATAATTGCTGGGCAGTTGGTGGACAATTAGCCCAATTCTGTGCCAGCAATTGGGATTTCCAAGGCAAAGCAGATGATCTGTCAAGGCGTATCGTGACAGATCGCAAGTTTGGGATTTAGCACAAGCGCAAGCGTAAATCCTGAACTTGCGGTCAATTTCAAAGGCAGTATGGCGCGTACTCTCAGCACACGGTCATACCCGCCGCAAAATCTGAGAGCCCACGTACTCTCCGAGCACACCGTCATACCCACCGCAAAATCTGAGAGCCCACGTACTCTCCGTGCACATCTTCATACCCACCGCAAAATCTGAGAGCCCGCATACTCTCTGAGCACACCGTCATACCCACCGCAAAATCTGAGAGCCCGCGTACTCTCAGAGCACACCGTCATACCCACCGCAAAATCTGAGAGCCCGCATACTCTCCGAGCACACCGTCATACCCACCGCAAAATCTGAGAGCCCACATACTCTCAGCACACGGTCATACCCACCGCAAAATCTGAGAGCCCACGTACTCTCAGAGCACACCGTCATACCCACCGCAAAATCTGAGAGCCCACGTACTCTCAGAGCACACGGTCATACCCACCGCAAAATCTGAGAGCCCGCGTACTCTCAGAGCACACCGTCATACCCACCGCAAAATCTGAGAGCCCGCGTACTCTCAGAGCACACCGTCATACCCACCGCAAAATCTGAGAGCCCGCGTACTCTCAGAGCACACCGTCATACCCACCGCAAAATCTGCCCCAATAAGTTTGAAGAGGAATTCCAGTTTTGAGGCAAATAACACTGAAGCTGGTAGCGTGGCAATGATGGTATTTGATGAGTAACCAGCTGATGCATGTATGCCCAGCAAGGAAATACCATCTTCTCTTTTCATAGATTAGTTTCACTCTTACCTATCCCATCATAGCCAGAGCGTCTCCACCAATAGATTATCTTCCCTCACTGATATCTCTGGAGTTCCCCTAGGATCTACCCTTGGCCCCCTTGTCTTCCTCATCTACATGCACCCCTTGGTGACATCATCAGTAGACACGGGGTCAGTTTCCCCATTTATGCTAATGACACCCAGCTGTTCCTCTCACTACCTTTATTGACTCCTCTACTGTCTTTGTGCTGTCAGCGTGCTTGTACAACATCCAGTCTTCTGAACATAGGAATAAAAGTAGGCCATTCAGACCCTCAAGCCTGTTCTGTCATTCAGTTAGATCATGGCCAACATGTACCTCAACTCATTTACCAGTCTTAGATAAGTTGCAATTTCTTCCAGCTATACATTGGGATAAACAAAGTCATCATCTTCAGCTCTGCCACAAACCCTGTACCCTTGCCACTGACTCCATCCAGATTGTGAAATATTATACATGCACTCATAAAACTGTCATGGGATCATTTCCAGACACTTACTTAAGAGAATGCTTGAAGAGAATCTAGAGAGCTCAAGGGCTGAATTTTCCGTGGTGGTAGTGGGCGTGATCAGTGACGGGTCGGGTGGGAAAGTTGTTTGTTTTGACAGCGGGTCAGGAACCTGCTGTCAACTCGCTCCCACGTGTTTTTCCCACAGGCGCATCTGTCAGCGTGGCGCCAACCCAACCTTCAGCGGCGGGGGACCCAATTGAAATCATTATGAGGTATTTTACAGGCACTTAAGAGCCTTTTCCCCCCAACTTTTTAAACTTCCCTGCATGACCATGGGATTCACACAGCTCAGGAACCACATCTGTCAACCTGAGGCGTGAGTTCCGTGGCCATTGCTCCAGCTGATTACTTGACAGCATGGAAAACAAACCAAAATAAAAACATGTTGATTACATTAGCTAACAGATTGATGGACATTCTGTTCTACTTGAAAAGTTACTGGTAAATGTTAATTTTTCACTGGCCATTCTCGGCTGTTGCCTTCCAATTGAACAGTAATTGCAGTGAATTGATCTGCACTATAAAAAATTACATATACCATTTAAATAAATGTTTGTGTTGTTTCTGGTCAGGTTTTTCTTACAGTATACTGTGATTGTCCAGTTACACGTTAAATCAAGTCATCAACCATAACAATTTCATTCTCATCACTCATTCCACTGGTTCAATTTGCTTTCACTCCCTGAATATGACTAATTTAATTTTTCAGTCTGAGACTTTAGGGTGAATTTCTGTGGAGGTTCTCTCACCTTGTCCATTGTTAACTTCAACGGAAGAGCTACAGAAATCCCAGAAACACGTAAGCACCACTTACAGTGTTTGTCAGGGATTCCGCAGCTCTTCCGCTGAACTTGCATAAGATTGTAAATCCACCCCATTACAATTACATTTAAAATCTGCTTAATTTTACACACATCTTTTATTTGTACCAGTTACTGATACAAAAGTCTATAGATTTGTGACTAAAGCACCAATAACTTCCCAATTAATGTCCTTTTTTAATTATGTTCTTGATCGTATTTGAGTCATATTACTTAATAATTTTATTTAAATATTTCTTTATCACTCATATATAACTTTTATATTATTGTACAGTAAAGATTCAGCACCCACTATGTTAGATTGAACTTAAACTTTAATGTGACCCGGGTCCCTTTAAGGATCTCGGCTTAAAACACATCATGAATGACGTCACCATACCCACTCCATCTAACTGGGCCGGGTAACGTGCTGGGTGGGCTTAATAGGCCCCATTAAGGTAAGTTCATTTTGTATAGCGGGATGGAGCCAGTAGTGGAGTCAGGACCCGACACGGACAGCTGCTGCACCGGACCCACCGAGGTAAAGAAAATTCTGGCCCTTGACTTGAAGTCAATTGAGATCAAGGTGACCTTCTGAAAATATGTTCTCCAGGTTATTTCTTTCTTAAAATTTTAATGGTTGATGGATGGGCAATGCAATATATTGTAGTGACCCTAGATTTGTTATCATTTTCTTCTCTCCAGATAGTGTCTTTTCAGCATGACAAACCATGTGTGATTTTTTTCTACCTGGTTTATGAAAAAGAAAATTGACTTTGGGGTCATTGCCTTCTAACAAATCATTGTGAGTGAAATTCCATAGCGCTGAATAATGGGCACGGGCACCACAATGCAAGATATGCCCACATCTGTTCAAGCAGCTCAGGCAGCACATCAAATTCGTGCTGCCTGCTAATTATAATGAATGTAGCACACAGCCCAGTGCTGAACACGCTGCTGACAGGCTGTGTGCTCAGCAGGGGGACCAAGTCCTCGAAGTTCGCGTGAGGCTAGCTTTCCTTAAAGCTAGCCTGTGCCTCTTAAAGGCAATCTGCACCTCTTAAAGCTGAGCTGCCTTCTGCTGATCAAAAATGATAAAAGTGCTTCAGCACAAACGCAAATGGCTCAACAGGCCAGGGAAAGTGCACCCAGGGTCACGGACGCAGCACTCCAGCTTTGTGCAGGGGGTCGACAGTGGAAGAGAGGTCCTCTACCCACAGGGGGCCAGAAGACCCTCCAGAAAGAAGGATGTGGGCCCAGATTGCCGAGGTGGTCACTGCCAACAGTGTCGCCCCAGGACCTGGCTCCAGTGCCCAAAGCAGTTTCATGATCTCAGATGAGTGGTCAAGGTCAGTGAATGCATCTTCAAAAATCGACTCCTACCAACTGCACCACAAGCCTCACATACTGCTCATTGCACGATTTCCCCCCACCCCCCTACCAACAATCTCTACCAAACACAAAGGACACCTTACATTCCTAGCTTCACCCACCCCCTTGGAGGAGATGGTGCTGGCCAATGTTCCCTCTAATTTTTATTTTAGCTGTGCAGCCCCTTTAACTGGCTGCGCAGCCCATTCAAATTTTTGTGGTTTCTTTAATGTAAAAGCCAGTGAGCGGCCCACATGGGACCTCCAGATTACTGCGCCACTGCACAGCTACACAACTTAACGAGAACATTGGTGCTGGCCATTCCTGGCAGGGGCATGGCTGAGCCCTTGGCCAGCGACGGGCTCAAAGAATACAAGATGCCGGTATCCTCATACGTTATCCTCCTTCTCACATCCCACTTCCCCCTCGTCCCACAATATCTTCTGATTTATAAGCTGCACATGGTGTGAAAATGCAGCTCTTGCTTTCCCACCCTCCCCTCACCATAACCCTACCCTTGTGTCTTCCTCATTTCATACACCCAAGAAATCCAGCCTGCCCAGCCACTGGTTGACCAAGAAGAGGAAGAGGAAGTGAAGAAGAAGAAGAAGAAACTCTGTCACTCGATTTCACACTCCCAGCCACCAGCTTCTCGAGGTCGTCCTGCAAGGCCATCTGCAGTGTCCCCCACTGAAAGTCAGCAGCCTTCCACCAGCTGTGCTGCAACCACTGGGGTAGCACTACGTAACAGCACTAGGATAGGCCAAGGCATATGCAAGACTGTCAAGAATGCACAAGGATGATTAGTTGATTTTTTTGATGTAATATTGGATGCATTTATGGATAAAGTTGGATTGGAAAGTTTGCTTTGTGGTGGCTTTTATTTTAGCATTGTGGCCAGGGGGACGCTGTGATGGTCAGCAACAGAGGGAAGGTAAGGTGTGGGACAAATGTTGAAAGGGGAATTGGGGTTGTGTTCACTGGTACCACGGGCAGATGATTCTATCCTGGATGTGCCAGCCAGAAAGGTGCTGTCTGGGTTGCCTCCTTCCTTCCACTTCCTCCTCTTCTGCTTTTTCTCTTCCTTCTCCTCCTCCCTCTGAGAGCAGCTTGTCCCCTTTGCTACCTCTGCTCCATCTCCATGTGATGCTGTAGCCCAAGGGGGATTGCAACTAGAGCCCCCAGGACTGGGAGCAAGTGATGTTCTCAAAGGCCTTCCTTTAAGAGCCAAAGCTTTGCAAATGTCCAGCAGCACTCCCTGCACTCCCTTCACATTTTAACAACTTTTTAAATGTATTGCACCAAGCCACTACTCCAATAAAATGTAAAGAAACCAGTACAAAAGTAAAAATCTAAACTTACCTGAAAGTTGCAGGTGTCCCTTTAAGAAGCACTGGTAGGGGGTCCATCGTACAGCTGAATGCACTTTCTGCTGTGCCTGCTTTGGAGAGGGCATTAAAAGGAGCGCCAACATCCAAAATAGCAGGTCATGCGTCAATTCAGCGTTGCACATTGATTGATGTCACCATCTGTCCAATTACCATATTTGCAGCGAGCTCAGGCAACAGCAACGCTGCCGACCTGCCCAAAATGGTGCCAGCCGCGTTCCGCGCCTGAAGTAGGCGGAAGCAATGCGGCCACCATTTTATTCACTTAGCTAACGGGCCAAATTTCACAAATTAGCCGAATTGGCATTTAGCATCTGATGATAGATTAAGATCATCTCCATCGAATATAGAAACATTTCTTCAACTAGAATTTCTTGCATATTTGATCCCTGTAATCAAAATGTTCTTGCAACAAAGAATTTATATATGTTAGAAACAATGGGGGAAAAATTGGGTTGATTTGCGCCTCACATTAGCACCCCCAGGGCGACACCGAATTTTTCCCCCAATGATTGATAGTGATTGATGGACTATGTACTTGTTACAGTCCATTGCTAGTATGAGGGTTTGTTTTTGAGTGACTCATGCACTGTCTAATTGGAGCTAAATGACTGAGGCCTGCATACACTTCTGTTAGTCACCACCAATTATACATTAGTCTAGTTCGCTATCATTTTGAGAATATAAATACTCTCTTCTGTCTATGAATTCTGTTGGCCAGACAAAATAAAGGGTTGAGTTGCAGAGAAAGTAGTTTAGTGTATTGGCAGTTTTCACATGTAATGAAGATTCTACATGTCACAGAATAAGTAATCCCTTAAAGCTACAAGGCAGCAATACAGTAAAAGAAGCTTCGTAATAGTCTGTGAAACTTTTCTGCTTTAATTGGGTGAATTTTGTCAGTTTTCATTTGGATAGCTGCTAAATGCAATATTTACAGAGAAATCTCTGATAATTCCTGCCAGAGGATAATGATCCTAAGTGAAATGGGAAAAAAATCAGTCTACCAAGATGCAAAATGACAGGATTGAAATCCCATTGTGCAATATTAATAACAAATGCATTCATGTGAAATTTCTCCGTCTACTATTTTAACACAAGTGTTTTTTTATTTGTTCTTGAGATGTAGGCAATGCTGGAAAGGCCACATTTCTTGCCCAGCTCTAGTTTCCCAGAGATGGTGGTGGGCCTTCTCCTTGAACTGTTGCAGTCCTTGTGGTGATGATGCGCCCACAATGGTGTCATGCAGGGAATTCCAGAATATTCACTCAGCAACAACAAAGGAATGGTGATATATGACCAAATTAGGTGGGTGTGTGACTTGGAAGAGAACTTTGAGGTGATGGCGTTCCCATGATATTGCTGCGCTTGTCCTTCTCAGTGATAGAGTACGCAGGGGAGGGAGGTGCTGCCAAGGTAATCTTGGTGAGTTGTTGTAGTGGACCTTGTAGATCTTCCATACTGCAGCCACAGAATGCCAGTGATAGAGGAGGTGCATACTGAGCATCATTTAAAATAAAATACCAGACAAAGGCGTTTCAACTGAACGCGTTTGTGCATTTGTTACTAATATTGCATGTAACTTTTCAGAGAATGCAGATTGTTTAAGTCTCAAAATTACTTTTGACAATATTAGTAGTTGAGTACTCAACTCAGTCATATGCCATTCCTTTGTCTGTAATTTTAGCAACAGCATTAACCTATCAACAATAGTAGCTTTTAGGCTATAGACAGAAACTTGTGCTGATCTATGTAACAAGGCTGGCAACTCAGCTGAGAAATTGAGAGTGAAGCCTAGTTTTGCACTTGTGACTTGTTAAACAGCTGTAAACTTCACAGTGACTTTGAAGTCCATAATATCTGTCACAGTAGTATTCTGAAGATAGCAGTGATTATTTGGGCACGTGACAGGATGAAAGGTTACCTGACAGGAAAGGTTGGGGATGCAGGATTGGCTTTGTTGCTGTACTATCAGGAAATGAAATAACGTTTAATTATTAATGAATAAAAACTAAAAATTCTGGAAATCTGAAATAAAATTGAATAGCCACTATATTATTAATATGCAATTGCAGAGAACACAAACAGTGCTATATTGGCTACCTCCTGTACTGGTATCACTTACAGCGAATAATTTCCATTTAGACTTGACTTTGCTTTTGCATAAATTTATCTCACTGTATTTAGGCCTTCAAATACGACACAAAATATAACACTTTGTTTGAAACGAATCCAATGTTATTTAGCAATTACATATTCAACCATTATAGTACTAAAGTGCTTTTCTTTTCTTTTTTATTCGTTTATGGGATGTGGGCTTCGCTGGCAAGGCCAGCATTTATTGCCCATCCCTAATTGCCCTTGAGAAGGTGGTGGTGAGCCACCTTCTTGAATCGCTGCAGTCCATGTGGTGAAGGTACTCCCACAGTGCTGTTAGGTAGAGTGTTCCAGGTTTTTGACCCAGCGACGATGAAGGATCGGCAATATACTTCTAAGTCAGGATGTTGTGTGACTTGGAGCGGAACTTGGAGGTGGTGGTGTTCCCATGCACCTGCTGCCCTTGTCCTTCTAGGTGGAAGAGGTCGCGGGTTTGGGAGGTGCTGCCAAAGAAGCCTTGGCGAGTTGCTGCAGTGCATATTGTAGATGGTACACACTGCAGCCACTGTGCGCCGATGGTGGAGGGAGTGAATGTTTAAGGTGATGGATGGGGTGCTAATCAAGCGGGCTGCTTTGTCCTGGATGGTGTCGAGCTTCTTGAGTGTTGTTGGAGCTGCACTCATCCAGGCAAGTGGAGAGTATTCCATCACACTCCTTTCTTGTGCCTTGTAGGTGGTGGAAAGGCTTCTTAAGGTTACACAGTACTATACATATTTTGGATGCACTTGTAGGAGAAGGACCCCAGGATATAAATTTCCACAAACCAAGCTGAACACAGACATGATTAAATCATTCTCAATCAGAGCATACTGCCATTGCCAGGGAACACAGGCTGAATTGAGGTCTGGAGAGGTGATATCCCATTGTCTACTATACTACAACATTGATAAGGTGAGAAAAGTTGTTCATCAGTACTGAATATGTGCTGAAAAATTCATGAGTACTTTTGTGCAGGAATGGTAACAACTATGCTTACAGAGCTTAACCTTTACTATTGAAAATGTCTTTGAATACACTTACAATATGTATATAAGTATAAGGTTTAAACATGTTGCTTTGAATGTGATTTCTCCTAAGCATGTTGTAATCAAAAGAATAATATGGTGGCCAAATGGAAAAATATTTAGTGTAAACCTGTTAGTGGATGAAAGAGTAGATGATTGCCCAACTGACCTTTCTCATGCATCATAATTTTATGTTTCTCTAAGTGGTGTTTTCAAACAAAAGAAAGTTGGCTTCACTGTATGATCTAAACTGTCATATAAAATATTAGTATATCAAGGTGTTCAAATGTATAGGGACACATGCATATAGGATGAAAATAAAATCAACATCAAAATTAAATAAATAAATATAGCATATAAAAAGAGGTCAGACTATGCTGTGAATCATTTCACATCTTGCATGTTTAATTGAGAAATTAACTTTGCGACACAGCTCGTTAACATCTGCAGTGGCATTATTATCATATAGCAGTGGTACCTGCTCTCAGAAATTTAGTGGCTTTCACAGAATCCGTGGGAGTTGTGGCTTCTGTGATTCAAGCTCATTAAATGGAAGTGAGTTGGTAAATTGGTGGCGTATGATATCATCAATAGTGCCTTCAGACTTGTGTTGAAATGGTCTTAAATAGAAGGAGATTTGTGATCCTTGAATTATCCATTATATTTGATTGACAGCATGTCCGTTTGTAACAAACCTTGTAGCTCATTTGTAGGAACTTCAGTGTACTTTGCTCCAGGTGTTAATTAATGGAAAAGTAGATTGACTCCTGATAGCATTTCCTCAACCAACTCAACTTCCCTTGTCAGGCCATTTCATCTAGCTGAACTATTTATTTCAATACATACTCTCAAATTAAATACAACTGATAAGTCAACACCCTTCATCTGGAGAGGCTAGAAATATATGGAAAATTAAGTTATAAATGTTAGCATTTTAAAATAGGAATGAAGTACAGTTAAATGAAATACAATGAGCATTCATTAGAATGTATAAAAATCCTGACATAATTTCATACGCCATATATGTCCAGCTCCCCTATATTAAGAGCAGTGTCAGCTGTCAGTTCATTCAACTGAGTGTGTGAGCTGACATTAGGGGCTGCATCTTAACTCCCAAAAATGGGTGCGTCAGAGGTTAAAATGCAAAAAAAAATCTGGAACAGGAACTGAACCCGTCTTGAACCCGCCCACTTCTGGTTTTAACGGAGGCGGGATGAGGGGCAGACGACCAATCCACTCGCGGGAAGCGGGTTGGTCATTTAAATATTATAATGAGGCTGCCTGCCTTCATTTTGGGATGTGTCTATTCGCAACACCAAAATTCTGATTGGTCCCCATGGAGGACAAGACACGCCCAGCAGTTTCTCTGGAATGTGTAATTAGATCCTCCCTGCCTACGTAATCAATTATTTGCAAAGTGTAATTCGAGCCATTCTGACTGCCGACTCCAGACAGAACAGAGCTCACTTGGAACAGACAGGGCTCAACCTCATGGGTTAAGACCTTCTCCCACCACCCAAAGAAGTTCCTGCACCCGCCGTCCAAGTTCCTGACCTCCTCCCAAGTTCCTGACCTCCTCCCAAGTGCCTGACCTCCGCCTCCACCACCGAGTTCCTGACCTCCGCCCCCCCTCCACCCAAGTTCCTGACTTTCTCTCCCGCCCAATTTTCTGACCTGCCCCACTCCAAGTTTCTGACCTCCCCGCCCCAAGTTTCTGACCTCCCTCTCCCCTCCCCCCCTGGGTTCCTGACCTTCTCCCCCGCCCAAGTTCCTGACCTTCCCAACCCCCCCCCCTGCCCCGACTCCCGGGTTTCTGACCTTCTCCCACTGCCCAAGTTCCTCCCCCCCAGGTTGCTGACCCACTCCCCACCAACAAGTTCCTGACCTTCCCGCACCCCCCAAGATGGGGCATTGTGCGTGGGTCATGGATTGTTAACAGGTTTATTGGGTATGAAGTGAATAATGACAGCTTTCCGAGAAATCAGCCAAGTCTAGGGTGAGGAGAGGGAGAACATGGTACGGGTGTAAAGGGGATGGGGTTGGATAAACATGATCCATCTTACAAAATAACAACAGAAAACGCTGGAAAAACTCAGCAGGCCAGGCAGCATCCGTGGAGAGAGAAAGAGAGTTGACGTTTCAGGTCGATGACCTTTCATCAGAACTGGGAAGAGCTGGAAATCAAATAGATTTAAGGCCAGGGTAAAGCTGGGAAAAGGGGGAGGGGATAAAGGAACAAAGGAGGAGATGAAGAGACATTAAGAGACATTAAGAGATATGCAAGGCTAGAGGTGGTGTTAATGTGACAGATTAAGGCTGAATGAAGTGTGAAATCCACTGGCAGAATGATCCATCTTACCATCTGTATCACGTTCTTCCGCCATCCCCAGCGTGCCCTCTGTGCTCTTTACCCCCCTCCCACAAGTTCCTGACCTCCTCTCCCCTCCCCTCCTCCTGCTCTCTCTCCCCCATCTCTCCCCCTCCAATCCCCCCTCTCCCCTCTCTCACTCCCCCTCCAATCCTCTCTCTCTCCATCTCCTCTCTCTCTCCCCCTCCCCTCTCTCTCTCCCCCTTTCTCTCCCCATCTCTTTCTTCCCTCCCATCTCTCCCTCTCCCTCCCCTCGCTCTCTCCCTCCCCTCTCTCTCTACCCCATCTCTCTCTCTCCATGCTCCTCCCTCTCTCCCTCTCTCTCCTCTCCCCCCTCTCTCTCCCCTCCGAGCCTCTCTCTCACCCCTCTCTCTCCCCCTCTCTCTCGCCCCCTCCCCTCTCTCTCTTCCTTTCCCCCCTCTCTCCCCCTCTCTCTCTCTACCCCCTCTCTCTCTCCATGCTCCTCTCTCTCTCCCCCCTCTCTCTCCCCCTCCGAGCCTCTCTCTCTCCCCTCTCTCTCTCCCCCTCTCTCTCTCCCCTTCCTTCTCTCTCTCTTTCCCCCCTCTCTCCCCCTCTCTCCCTCTCCCACTCTCTCTTTCCCTCTCTCTCCCTCCCCTCCTCTCTCTCTCTCCCCCTCTCCTTCTCCCCTCTCTCTCCCTCTCCCACTCTCTCTCTCCCTCTCCTCTCTCTCTCCCCCTCCTCTTCTCTCTCCCCCTCTCTCTCTCCATCACTTTATCCGTCTCCCATCTCTCCCTCTCCCATCTCTCTCTCCCCTCCCCTCGCTCTCTCCCTCCCCTCTCTCTCCCCCCTCTCTCTCTCCATGCTCATCTCTCTCTCCCCCTCTCTCTCCCCCTCCCCTTTCTCTCTCTTCCTTTCTCCCCTCTCCTTCTCCCCCCTCTTTCCCTCTCCCACTCTCTCTCCCCCTCCCCTCTCTCTCTCCCCCCTCTGATCCTCTCTCTCTCCCCTCTCTGATCCTCTCTCTCCCCCCCTCTGATCCTCTCTCTCTCCTCTCTCTCTCCCCCCCTGATCCTCTCTCTCTCCCCCCCCTGATCCTCTCTCTCTCCTCTCTCTCTCCCCCCCTGATCCTCTCTCTCCCCGCTCTGAACCTCTCTCTCTCCTCTCTCTCTCCCCTCTCTGATCCTCTCTCTCTCTCTCTCTCTCTCCCCCCTCTGATCCTCTCTCTCTCTCTCTCTCTCTCCCCCCCCTCTGATCCTCTCTCTCTCTCTCTCTCTCCTCTCTCTCTCTCTCCTCTCTCTCTCCCCTCTCTGATCCTCTCTCTCTCTCTCTCTCTCTCCTCTCTCTCTCCCCTCTCTGATCCTCTCTCTCTCTCTCTCTCCCCCCCTCTGATCCTCTCTCTCTCTCTCTCTCTCTCCCCCCCCTCTGATCCTCTCTCTCTCTCTCTCTCTCTCCCCCCTCTGATCCTCTCTCTCTCCCCCCCCTGATCCTCTCTCTCTCTCTCTCTCCTCTCTCTCTCCCCCCCCCGATCCTCTCTCTCTCCCCCCTCTGATCCTCTCTCTCTCCCCCCCTGATCCTCTCTCTCTCCTCTCTCTCTCCCCTCTCTGATCCTCTCTCTCTCTCTCTCTCTCCCCCCCTCTGATCCTCTCTCTCTCTCTCTCTCTCTCCTCTCTCTCTCCCCCCTCTGATCCTCTCTCTCTCCCCCCCCTGATCCTCTCTCTCTCTCTCTCTCCTCTCTCTCTCCCCCCCCGATCCTCTCTCTCTCCTCTCTCTCTCCCCCCCTGATCCTCTCTCTCTCCTCTCTCTCTCCCCCCTCTGATCCTCTCTCTCTCCCCCCCCTGATCCTCTCTCTCTCTCTCTCTCCTCTCTCTCTCCCCCCCCCGATCCTCTCTCTCTCCCCCCCTGATCCTCTCTCCCTCCCCCCCTGATCCTCTCTCTCTCCCCCCCTGATCCTCTCTCTCTCCCCCCCTGATCCTCTCTCTCTCTCTCTCTCTCCTCTCTCTCTCCCCTCTCTGATCCTCTCTCTCTCTCTCTCTCTCCTCTCTCTCTCCCCCCTCTGATCCTCTCTCTCTCCCCCCCTGATCCTCTCTCTCTCTCTCTCCTCTCTCTCTCCCCCCCTGATCCTCTCTCTCTCTCTCTCCTCTCTCTCTCCCCCCTCTGATCCTCTCTCTCTCTCTCTCTCTCCCCCCTCTGATCCTCTCTCTCTCCCCCCCCTGATCCTCTCTCTCTCTCTCTCTCCTCTCTCTCTCCCCCCCCGATCCTCTCTCTCTCCCCCCTCTGATCCTCTCTCTCTCCCCCCTGATCCTCTCTCTCTCCCCTCTCTCCCCCCTCTGATCCTCTCTCTCCCCTCTCTCTCCCCCCTGATCCTCTCTCTCTCCCCCCTGATCCTCTCTCTCTCCCCCCCCTGATCCTCTCTCTCTCCCCCCTGATCCTCTCTCTCTCCTCTGATCCTCTCTCTCCCCTCTCTCTCCCCCCTGATCCTCTCTCTCTCCTCTCTCTCTCCCCTCTCTCTCCCCCCCTGATCCTCTCTCTCTCTCTCTCCTCTCTCTCTCCCCCCTCTGATCCTCTCTCTCCCCTCTCTCTCCCCCCTGATCCTCTCTCTCTCCCCTCTCTCCCCCCTCTGATCCTCTCTCTCCCCTCTCTCTCCCCCCTGAT